>CM060451.1:180526948-183343161 GCA_030545235.1 Helianthus tuberosus
AAACGCCATGAAAAATACCCAGTTGAAAACGCCATAAAACTCACAGTTCAGAAAAACACCATGAAAACTCAGTTGAAAACGCCATAAAAAACACTTAGTTCAGAAAACGCCATAAAAATTGGTTGAAAAATGCCACGAAAACCCCCACTTCAGAAAAACGCCATAAAAACCCAGTTGAAAACGCCGTAAAAAAACAAAGTTTAAAACGCCATAAAAAACCTACTTCATTTTTTTCGAAAAATATATCAATTGTATACTCGTTGGAAAGATAAAAAAACGCTGAATTTTATGGTGTGATTTTTTTTTGAAAAAATAATCGCGTATAAAAAAGTTATTGGCGTTTAAATATGATCGGGGGAAATGGCATGTGATTAGCATGTGCACCCTTGTTTGGATCTTCCTATTTTACCCCTCCTGGTAGTTCCAAGGCCCATAATATTTACAAAAATGCCATCGCATCAATCTCAGCCACAAACCACTAAGATCTTGTGGCTGAGAATCGTTCTCAACGTTCTCACACTTTGAGGCGTTTTCTCCTAATCCTGTTCCTATATATATATTGACACACACATGCTGTATTCATTTTTTGTCACCCCTCTCGTAATATATTGTATACTACATATGTTAGTTTTTTTATTCGTAAGATTGGTGTAGTCAATCTATTAGTTTATCATTCCTCTCGTAATATATTGTATAGTATGTATATTAGGTTATTTTTTTTATTTATAACATTAGTATAGTCTATCTATGTCATGTGCCTTACAGATTTCAATTTTTTTATTGAAAGACTAATGATACACAACTCCCAATCACTAATAAATTACGAAAAATCTTCACTTTGCTTGGGATTGAATCAAAGACCTTTCATTAAGACCACATAAAGTGGACATGGAAAAGTGGCGTGGTGGCATGGCGTGAGGTTCTTCACCGGCGTGGGGTAATTTTGTTGGTGATGTGGCACGAGTTGATCGGTGATTTGTGGTAAGAGTTTTGTGATTGGTGTGTTTTTTTAAACACTAACAAAAAAAGGTGGGGCCCTTGTTAGTGCATGCGTCTGTCGACTTCGTCTTGTATCGAGTCTTGCTTTAGAAGTGTTAGATCAGGGCACATTATACGAAAAATAGGGTAGGTTGTAGATGTGATTGAGCCCATTCCGTTTGAAGAGTGCCATTCCGTTTGAGGAGTGCCATTCCGTTTGAAGCATGTCATGCCACTTTCAAACGGAAGGGTCATTCCCTATAAATACCCTCATGTCTAGTTCATTTGTAACTTTCCGGTTTGTGCAACGAAGTGCTGCCGAAGTGTTGTCAGGTTGTAAAACGTCATCAAATCAATCATACAACAGTTTATTGTGTAAATATAGCTGAATTGAACTCTACACGTCTGTTTCCGCCTTTCGTGTTGAGATAAACTCTTCTGATCTACTCGTTTGGGTCTGAAAACGATCCTACAAGTGGTATCAGAGCTGAAAAATGATGATCAGTCTGCTTCAGCAAGCAATCAAAGAAGACATCTTTATCTTGCTTCAACATGATAAGACCTCAAAGTCAATCTGGGATGCTCTTAAAGTCAAGTTTGAGGGTAGTGAGAATATGATAAAGAGCAAGAAGGCGTTGCTCAAGAAAGAGTTTGATCTATTCAGCAGTCTACCGGGTGAAGATACAAAGAAGCTAATTGAACGTTATTGCCACTTAGTACGATCCATGTCGATGTTGAGCATTACCAAATATCGTGAAGAATGGGTAGACAAATTAGCTGAAGCTTTACCGCAAAAAGAGTGGGGAATGTACTTGTTGATCTTGAAGAACACTGGGGTTTATGACGGGTTGACGATTTCTCAGTTTATTGAGAAGATAGAAAGTCAAGATCTAGAACAACAAAAGATCGCAAGGATGAACAGTCCAAGTGGTCAACAGGATGTAAAGATGTATTACAAAAGCAGTGTTCCAGAAGTTGAAAGAAGCCCGAAAATACAAACTGCATTAAGTGCTCGAGATTCTACAGAAAAGGTTGATCAAAGTCCTAAAAGCAGCAGTGGTTTCTCTTCATATCCGAGTGTTAATCCAAAAAGTCCAACTTCAAGTTTTAGCTCTCAAAGTACGAAAAGTGGAAGTGGTTATGTGATACAATGCAATATTGCCTTGAATCTTCCAGATGGTGAAAGTTTTTCTAAAGAGATTGCGAAAGATCACATGGCTTTACTTCGTTCTGTACTACTCTCTTATGAAGGTTTGGTCGCAGGACGGATCGGAAATCCTATGCTCACAAAGGAGGATTACGATCAGATAGACGCTGAAGAAATGGAACTTATGGATATCAAATGGTGTTTAGCTAGCGTTCTGAGAAGAGCTGAAAAATTCATGCTGATTACTGGAAGAAATGACTTTCTTGATGCACACGTTTCTACTTTGGGTTTTGATAAATCTAAAGTTACTTGTTTTCGATGCAGGGAGAAAGGTCATTTTAAGAGAGAATGCAAGAACCGAGAAGCAAGTGACTTGAAGAATCCATTCGGAAAAGATGACTACTACCGAAAAGCCATATATCAACAGGTTGGTCAACTACAACTACAAGAACCACAAGTGGCTCATGGTAGAAAGGTGATAGAGGATTCAAAAAGAGCATGTCTGGGGAATCAAGAGAATTTTAACTGGAATTTTCAAGATGATGAAAAGCTACCTGAAGGTTTTAGCTGGGATATGTTTGTGAATGAAAAAGGAGAATTTAAAGCTTTCATTGCTAAGATTGTGAAGGAACCAGATATGTTTACCACATGGATGAAGTCTATTGGTGAGACTGTGAAGAATGTGGAGGAAAAGTCTGTTGCATCTGAAGAAAGCTCACAGAGTTCAGATGAAAGTTCACAAAGTGATGAAAGTTCAGAAAAGGAAGTTGTTTTTGATCAAACACCAGTTGATTCTAGTTCTTCGGATGATAATTCTGAAAAATCTGTAGAGTTTGATCAGTCGCCAACAGATGACAGTAGTAATAATGAAGAAGAAAAACATATTAATATTGCAAAATTTCATCTATCTCCTGAAAGTTTTCATTTTTATTTTGCAGATCGCCTGGAGAAGCTGAAGGAGAGACGTGCTGAAAAAGAACAAAATCAAATGAAGACTGAAAGTGTTGCTGAGAAGATTATTGAAGCAGAAAAGGTGACTGAAGCTGAGAAAGTTGTAGAAGTTGAAAAGATCATAGAAGTTGAAAAGATTGTGGAAGTCATCAAACCTTTCTTAAAGTGTTTGGAGACTTGCAAAGAATGTGCAGCTAAAGATGAGAAGCTGGCAGAGTTTGAGAAGATCAAAGAACAATTACTGTTCAATCTAAATTACGTGAAAGAATCTTACGATGTGCTAAACAGAACGGTCACTGGTCTACAAAAGACTAACTCAGAAAGAGAAGACGCATTGACCATGATGAATTCTGTGATGATGACAAAGCAGAAAGCGATAAATCACTACATCGAAGAATGTGCCAAGCTGCAACGGGAATTGGAGAATGAAAAGATTGAAAATGAGAGAATCAGACGATTATTACAGAGTTATTATAGTTCTGATTATCTTATTGATCGAATTTATCCCACTGTTGCAGGTTTTGAAGCCTTTAAAGATGATGAGAAGCCTAAGAAGAAGGATACTGGTAAGAAACCGAGCGTTAGCTATAACAAGTGTCCGCCTCCGATTTGGGAAGGTTATTCTCCTAGAAAACCAAATGAGGAACAAGTTCAAAAGGTAGTCAATATAAAACTGAAGTCTGATATAACTGATGAATTACCAGAAAACATTGATGTCACTTTCACATCGTCTAACAATGATCATGAGTCTGAGTTAATTAAAAAGGTGGTCGATCAGGTGTTGGATACAGATGAGGAGTCTGGGTCAAAGTCCGAGTCTGGAGGGTCAAGTTCGTCAGTCAACAGTCCAAAATCGTCGGTTAAAAGGGCATACAGTAAAGAGTTTTTGTTATCAAAAGCAAATTTGGATGATGAAACATTTGAAGTAGTATACACTTTAAATGATTCTGACAAATTATATTCTGATAAAGAGTTTCCAATAAGGAGTGTTAGATTTGAAATGATCAAAAAGGTTTTCAAAATGGCAGAAATTAATTTTTCTGAAATAAAAGATTTAAATTTTACTGGAAAACCTAAAAAATACACTTCAAGAGTACAACAACGATTAAACAAGAAAAAAAGGTTACAATTCTGGTTCTGGTTTTCAAAAGAAACAAAACCATAATGGTAGCTACAAAAAGAAAGGTTTAGGTTTTATTCCACCAGAAAATTATAAAAATGAGAAAAATTCTAAAACAAAAACATAATTTGTTTCAGGTGGAAGTGCTGAGGAGGAACAGAAGAAACCTTTCTGGAGACAATCAAACCAGGAGTTTCTTGCTGAAAAGAAAAGGAATGGAACTAAAGTGTTTCATCCAAAAGAGACTCGAATCTGTTTCAAATGCAATGAAGCTGGTCACATTGCATGGAATTGTCCGAAAAATGCTAAAATTAAACAGGGAGTTTCTGAAAAACTGAAAGAAATAGTTGTTGATGTTGAACCACCAACCGAAAAATTCAAAATGTTTGAAAATTCAACTTATGAGGTTGGTGAATGTTCTAAAAAGATTTTTTACAAAAAGAAAGCCAAGAACAACCAAGTGTGGGTTGTTAAGAAGTTTGAAGAGAAAGTCGGCAATGATTCTGGTTCCACAAAGCCAGAAGAGCCACAAGGTGAGGTAAAAGAGGTAAATTCTGTATCTTCAGTGAATGATGATGAATTTCCATCACTGAAGTTTGAGAAGATTAAACAGAAAGTTGGTAAGGTTGAGATCTCGGATCAATTTTACTCTGAGAAGAATGAATTTGATATCGAGAAAGTTTTCAATGGAAATGTTAAGAAAAGTTTTGGGAAAATGCTTGATGGGAAAGTAAAAGGGGTTAAAGATTTTTATGCAACTAAAAAGGCAACTTACAACCCTACTAAACAAGAGCTAAAAGAGCTAAAAACACCCAAGGTTGGTCAGACTTGGGTGGAAATTCTTTTCCCTTAAACAATCTGACTTGCCGGAGATCCCAAGTTTGTAATCGTGGATCAGGAATCGGCATCATTCTTGTTATGATAGATTTTGTGAAAATTTTTAAATGTGTTTAGTTTTTACAGGTGATGGACTATGTCGGAGCTTCCAGGTTGGTAAGTGTGAAGCAGAAGGCATTTTGATTGGTAAAATGGTTTGTGTAGATGATTTATTCTTACATGTGATTAAATGTTTTGGATATACTTACAAGTGGTAAGAGGTTGATTCTGACAAAGTGATTACTCAAGGTCATTAGTTTGAACTTGATGTAATCCTCATACAAGTGATTGAATGGACAATATGATGAACCAAACCCCTAATTTACAAGTGGTAAAATCGACAAAACTTATTTTCTGGAAAAATCATTCTGGTTAAAACAAACTTAAGTGTTTTGAAATCATAATGAGAAAATAGTTTTGTGTAAGGGGGAGTTCTGATTGTTTATGCCTAGTGGATGGCGAATTGATGCGATTTGATATCGGTTGTCAATTTTCTTGTATAGTTTGTTTTCAAATTTCCTTAAATGTGTTTGCATTTTAGGGGAGTAGAAATTTTTCAGAAAATCCAAAAACATTAGAAAATTTGAAAAAGACAAAAACATGATAAATTCAAAAATGAGTTTTTTGTGTCAAAGAAGAGGAAATGATAATACATCAGTAGACAGTTAGAGTATGCTAAAGAATTGTATTGTTTAAATAGCATTAAACGGTCTCACTGATGATATGCCGATAGGTTTTTACACATTTGGTAAGCTTTTTCGGGATATAAACTTAAATTCAAACTTGCTTATTTCGTGGGTGATGTGTGGTAAAATATACATATTTTCCCCGTGTAAAGTGTGTAATTTTTGTATAGTTTTTGTTTGTTTTATTTAGTTTTAGTGTTATTTTATATTATTTTGTGTCTTGCTAGGTCCTGGCGCAAATGGAGCAGAAACGAGTAATAATTAAATAACTAGTTGAGTGGAGTAGGCCGCCAGGTATTGAAGGGAATTTACCGCTAGTTTCTATGTCATGAAGAGTTATTATTTGGGGCTTGTTACGCATCGAGATATTATATTATGATATATCTAGACCCTAATGCATCCTAGTCCACCAACAATATAACTACACATATATTGGACGAATTCGTAGTGGGCTGCCAAAATAAAAAGATGTAGCCATGCATAATTCATACATCATATTTAGAGAATGGTTTTTAGTGGGCCTTTAAAAAAAGTTGGTGATAGAAAACCCTAAGAGGATTCCTATATATATTCGATCAACAGTGGGGTTTTGGAGGTGGCCAATTATCTACGAAAACAATAGACAAAAAGTCAGGAGGAAGTCAACAAGCATTGGCGGCAGGCAGCAAAGCAACAAACGACAACAGAGGAGGGCATCATTGTGTTGGAAGGCAGAGGCAGTTGGAGTCACACGACAAGAAGAAAAAATAAAGAGGGCTGTTGTTTGGCGCAGGAAGAAAAAAAAGTATTCGGTTCGAGTTCGTAGTGTTGCGGGTTTGATATCATACTTATTTTTCTAATCTTTTGCGTTGAAACCATGTCTTGTTTAATTTTTACAACTGACTTTGTTATGTTTTTATTTAATATGAGTAGCTAAATTTTCTAGACTACCTAGGTTTTGATGAACTAGAGGACTGTAATGCGTTTGTGACATGTTTTCGGTTATTTGATGTGATTTACATAACTTTTCTTTGATATTGATCTTGATATTGCATGTTGGTATGTTTTGGTTATTTTATTAGTCAATAAATTCAGCGGTTTAGGCACGAAGAAATTCCCCCTAGACTTAGGATTTAATTTAATTCGGTTATCTTAGGATTTTCGGGTTGAATATTGTGTTGAGAAATTGACCAAGTTGACTAATAATTAAAATCACTATATTAAAACTTGCATCCTCATCTTGTGACTCGAAAGACGATTAGGGTGAGCTAGGTTATTAGCTAATTATTGGTGGGTAGATTGGGTGACCGATAGCTCGGGCTCGTTTATTGCATCGTAATTAAGGTTTCCTAGGATTTCAATTATCAAAGTTGGGTTTGCTTTGCGATTTTGGGATCTTCTCTTAACATAACTGTCTTTGAGGTCAAAAGGATTCTATTTTCGTAGGATTTGGTATCGATAGCTCGAGCCGGTTCGTTCTAGCACTTCACATTTAGTCTTGTTTCTTCATTTGGGACATCTCTAGCGGGGGGTCAATTGAGGGAAATAGATATTTAGCCGTTATCATTGTCACATTAGCATTGCATGATTCTAGGGATTCGACACCTAGGTAGCCCTTATCTCATATATATTTGATCACAACTTGCTCGCGTGTTTGCTTCGTTTGTTGGCTTTGTTTCATACGTCCTCTTATTTAATTTAGTTATTATTTAATTATAAAAATCACTTCCAAATCAACCTTAAAAATTGACTTTTTATTCGACAAAGGTTCATTATCTAGAGCTTGCATATAGTGTCCACGGATTGATATCCGGTCTTACCATCTACACTACACTGCGACCGGTGCACTTGCCGATTGTGTGTGGTTTAGGTTGTGATTCCATTTTTAAAACTTGTTCGAATTTAATATACACATTTTCACACATCAAGTTTTTGGCGCCGTTGCCGGGGACACTGGCACTTTAGAGAACGACCCGAGTCGTCTATTTAGTTGTTTATTTGCTTTCATAGATTTCCATTGCCTTTAGGTGCCTTTTGCTTGCAATTTGTGCCTTTAGGGTTAGATTTGCTTTAGTACTTAGATTAGTATTCTTCTCATTGTATGCACCACACTCGTTCACAGGGGCCACCTTCGTTTGCTGCTTCGTCTGAGCCCGAGCGAGATTTCCACGAGCGCCTTCGCACTTCCCGAGCTAGTCAGGTACACACTTCATCTTCTGCTTTTACTATGGGTGACGAGGCCCCAGTTAGGAGAGTCGTTGCAGACTACGCCAGGCCGAATGCGGCCAATGCTCGATCCAGCATCACCCGCCCTGCTATCGCCGCCAATAGCTGGCGGATTCCACCTCAGATCATCTCGATGGTTATGAACACCGTCCAGTTCCATGGGTTACCTTCCGAGGACCCAAATGTTCACATCTCTCGTTTTTCAGCTATCTGCGATACATTTCAGGAGCAAGGCGTTAGCGAGGACGCCTGCAAGCTACGTCTCTTCCCATTCTCACTCACTGACCGAGCCCATGCTTGGCTAGAGTCTCTTCCTGCTGGATCCATTACTACCTGGGCTGGGATGCGTGAAAAATTCTTAGGCAAATATTTCCCCCCCTCTAAAACTGCTCGCCTGAGGAGCATGATTCAGGAGTTTCGTCAGAAGGAAGGAGAATCATTTTACGAGACATGGGAGCGTTTCAAAGAGCTGTTGGTTAAATGTCCACATCACGGGTTTGAGAATTGGGCGTTAGTTGAAAAGTTCTATCATGGAGTGACGCCTGCTACGAGGAATATGCTGAACACTACTGCTGGCGGCAATCTGATGACCGCCAAGACCCCAGATGAGTGTAACGAGATGTTTGAGGACATCGCGATGAGTAGCTATGAGTTTCCCGAGTCTAGAGATTCGTCGGCTGCACAGAGGGGCGTGCATAAGGTTGACACTGCCACTTCTATGCAAGCCCAGCTCGACGCCTTACAGAAGCAGGTGAAGGAGATGCAGGTGAAGAAAGAGCAGATATGCGAGATATGCACAGGGAAGCATGACACAGCCGTGTGTCCTATTGCCCCTGAAGAGTCGCCAGAGCAGGTAGAGTTTGTGAGTAATCGAAATCAAGGAAATTTCGGGGAGCGTTACAATTCGAACTGGAAGAATCACCCGAATTTCAGCTGGAAGAACAACAACCCACCGGGGTTTCAGCCGCGTCAGAGTTTGTTTCAGGACACAGGAGTAGGAGCAGGGGCGAGTTCGGGTACGAATAATCCGACGATAGAGGAGATGTTGAGAAAGAACCAGGAGACGTTAGCTCAGCAGACGCAGTTGATTACACAGTTCATCACGCGAGAGGATACTCGACATCAGGAGACACAGTCGAGGTTCATGGAGCACGAGACCTTCATGAAGAGTCAGAGCACTGCACTACAGAACTTGGAGAGGACAGTGGGTTCGCTGGCCGATCAGCTGAACCAGAGACCTCAAGGTGGTCTCCCTAGTAACACTGTTGGAAATCCGAATGCCACTGCGAAGGCTGTTACCACTAGGAGCGGACGAGGAGCGATTGAGGTCGAGCCGGTAGTCGATGAGGACCCGGAGGTCGACGAGGAGATTGAGATGGAGACACCAGCTGGCAAAGTGCACCCTAGGCTGCGCCCAGCAAGTACAGCACAGTCCAGCGGGTCTCCAGGAGAGAAGAAGGATGCAGAGAAGGAGCCGATGAGGGTGTATAAGCCGACACCCCCTTACCCTGGTAGGTTAGTGAAGGGTAAGGACGCGGAGCAGTATGGTCGTTTCATGGAGATGCTGAAGAAGTTACACGTGAACATCCCGTTCGTCGAGGCTTTGGCGAAGATGCCAAAGTATGCGAAGTTTTTGAAGGATCTTCTCACGAATAAGAAGAAATTAGAGGATCTTTCGACTGTCACCCTTAGCGAGGAGTGTTCTGCCGTCTTGCAGAACAAGCTGCCGAAGAAAGTATCTGATCCTGGTAGCTTCACCATTCCGTTTCTGATCGGAAATCTCATCGTCAGCAATGCGCTGGCAGACTTAGGGGCTAGCATAAATCTTATGCCATATTCCATTTTTGCTAAGCTCAATCTAGGCGAGCCATCTCCTACGCGCATGAGCCTTCAGTTGGCTGATCGATCAGTGAAGTTCCCGAGAGGGATTGTGGAGAATATGTTAGTGAAGGTCGACAAATTCATATTTCCAGTTGACTTCGTCATCCTTGACATGGACGAGGACTCTGAGGTCCCACTGATTTTAGGTCGTCCATTCCTTGCCACTGCACGAGCACTCATTGACGTGCACGATGGCAAGTTGACTCTTCGAGTAGACGAGGATGAGGTCACATTCGACATTCAGCGTTCTATGAGGCATACCCAGCAGCATGATGACACCTTATACTTTATTGATACTCTTATGTCACATGTGGGTGGCCTTCTCAGCGAGATTTGTGGGAGAGACGCGTCCGATACGCATGATGTGAGCGAGGATGATCAGGGGAGTGGGGTCACTGAGTTGGATGTTGAGCAGGACCCTCTGTTGCAGGCTACCGAGCCTTCCCCTAGATTCGAGGTGTTTGAGGTCATCGAGGAAGAGGAGATTCCGAAGGAGAGACCGTCTGTTGAGGTACCCCCACCCCTGGAGTTGAAGGAGTTGCCGTCTCATCTGGAGTACGCATTCTTGGGCGAGGGATCTCAGTTACCCGTCATCATTTCTGCTGGATTGACGGAGGAGGAGAAGAAGAAGCTGATGAGTGTTTTGAGAGAGCACAGGCAGGCTATTGCATGGAAGCTGATGGATATAAAGGGTATTAATCCTTCGTTTTGCACGCACAAGATCTTGATGGAAGAGGAGTTCAAGCCGGTGGTTCAGCCTCAGAGAAGGCTAAACCCTAATATGCAGGACGTTGTGAAGAAAGAGGTGATTAAGTTGCTGGATGCAGGACTGATTTACCCGATTTCGGACTCTGCATGGGTGAGTCCCGTCCAGGTGGTCCCCAAGAAGGGGGGTATGACAGTGGTCGTCAACGATAGGAATGAGTTGATACCCACCCGGACCGTCACCGGCTGGCGAGTTTGCATAGATTATCGTAGACTCAATGATGCCACGCGCAAGGATCACTTTCCTTTGCCGTTCATTGACCAGATGCTGGAGCGACTGTCAGGACAGCAGTTCTATTGCTTTCTTGATGGATTCTCAGGTTATTTCCAGATCCCTATTGCACCAGAGGATCAGGAAAAGACCACATTTACATGTCCTTTTGGCACCTTCGCGTATCGACGCATGCCATTTGGGTTGTGTAATGCTCCAGCCACATTTCAGCGCTGTATGGTGGCGATCTTTCATGAGTTGATCGAGGACTCCATGGAGGTGTTTATGGATGACTTTTCTGTGTTTGGGAGTTCCTTCGATCACTGTCTGCGTAATCTCGAGCGTGTGCTTACTCGATGTGAGGAGACGAACCTGATGCTTAACTGGGAGAAGTGTCACTTTATGGTTCGAGAGGGGATTGTGCTAGGGCACAAGATTTCACAGGAGGGGCTTGAGGTTGATCAAGCCAAGGTTGATGTTATTTCCAAGCTCCCGCCGCCTACTTCTGTGAAATCGATTCGGAGTTTCTTAGGTCATGCGGGATTCTACCGTCGTTTCATCCGCGATTTTTCGAAGATTGCTCGCCCGATGACCCAGCTGCTAGAGAAGGATAGGCCATTCGTGTTCGATGATGAGTGTTTGAGGGCCTTCGAGTTGATTAGGGGGAGGTTAGTGAGTGCTCCCATTCTGATTGCTCCCGATTGGAGCCTTCCTTTCGAGATTATGTGCGATGCCAGTGACTTCGCTGTTGGGGCCGTATTAGGGCAGCGTAGGGAGAAACACTTTCATCCCATTTACTACGCTAGCAAGACCCTAAATGATGCCCAAGAAAACTACATCACGACGGAGAAGGAGTTACTAGCAGTCGTATTCGCGTGCGACAAATTCCGTTCTTATCTTGTGCTGTCGAAGACTGTTATTTTCACGGATCATGCGGCTCTTCGGTACTTGTTTGCGAAGAAGGATGCGAAGCCTAGGCTTATTCGATGGATTTTGCTGCTTCAGGAGTTTGATTTAGAGATTAGGGACAAGAAGGGGGCTGAGAATGTCGCTGCTGATCATCTGTCGAGATTAGAGAGCCCCGAGATAGAGAAAACTCGGGAGGATAGGATTGGGGATGAGTTTCCCCATGAGGCATTGATGTTTTTGAAAGCCCACGAGGAAGGCTTTCCCTGGTTCGCTGATCTGGCGAATTACTTGTCTACAGGTGACCTTGTGGAGGGCATAACGTATCAGCAAAAGAAGAAATTCTTTGCGGATGTCAAGCACTACATTTGGGAGGATCCGTACTTGTTTAGGATCGGTGCAGACCAGGTTATTAGGAGATGCGTGTTTGGGTCCGAGTCACACAGTATTCTGCGACATTGTCATGAGGGACCAACTGGTGGCCATTATGGTGCGGCTTACACCGCCAAGCGGGTGTTTGACGCGGGTTTTTATTGGCCGACCATATTTAGGGATGCACATGAGTTTGTGCGAAGCTGTGATGCATGTCAGAGGACAGGAAATATCTCATCCCGTAATGAGATGCCTCAGAACCCCATCCAGGTGGTTGAGATCTTTGATATTTGGGGTATCGATTTTATGGGTCCGTTCCCTATGTCGAGGGGGAACCGATACATCCTAGTCGCAGTGGATTACGTTTCTAAGT
Organism: Helianthus tuberosus; assembly: GCA_030545235.1. Classification (NCBI taxonomy): domain Eukaryota; kingdom Viridiplantae; phylum Streptophyta; class Magnoliopsida; order Asterales; family Asteraceae; genus Helianthus; species Helianthus tuberosus. The sequence continues at coordinate 180,539,420 of CM060451.1, forward strand.
GGGTGGAGGCAGAGGCCTTGCCTACGAACGACGCGAGGGTTGTTGTGAGATTCTTGAGGAGATTGTTTGCCAGGTTCGGGACACCGAAGTCCTTGATATCTGATCGAGGCACCCACTTTTGCAATTCACAGATGGAGAAGGTTTTGAAACGCTATGGGGTGACCCATCGGCTTTCGACGACCTATCATCCACAGACTAGTGGGCAGGTGGAAAATTCGAACAGGGGGATTAAGAGAATCTTGGAGAAAACTGTCGGAAACAGTCGTATTGATTGGTCCGAGAAGTTGGATGACGCTCTGTGGGCTTTCCGTACTGCTTATCGGACGCCTATTGGGACCACACCCTTTAGGTTAGTTTATGGGAAAGCGTGTCATCTACCGGTTGAGTTAGAGCATCGTGCATACTGGGCACTAAAGGCAGCAAATCTTGACTTGCCAGCTGCGGGCAAGAACCGGTTTCTTCAGATTCATGAGTTAGAGGAGTTACGCGATGTGGCGTATGAAAAGTCGTGGGCGTATAAAGAGCGTACTAAGGCATTGCACGACAAACACTTGAAACATGTGAAAGAGTTCAAGTGTGGGGAGAAGGTGTTGCTATACAATTCCCGGTTGAAGCTGTTCCCGGGAAAGTTGAAATCGCGCTGGCATGGACCGTATGTGGTTACGCAGGTGTTCCCGTATGGAACAATAGAGGTTGAAAATGAGGACGGTCAGAGGTTCAAGGTCAATGGGCATCGCTTGAAGCATTTCGTTGAGGGACCAGCTGAGGAGAGAGAGGAGGAGGTACTGGACCTCCCGGTTATGAGCACGTGAGTAGGGCTGTAAACGAACCGAACGTTCAACGAACAGTTCGTGAACCGTTCGGCGGGAAGTTCGTTTATGTACGTTCGTTTAATAAACGAACGAACATGAACAAGTAATTCCGTTCGATTAGTTAAATGAACGAACATGAACAGAGGTCTCGTTCGTTCGATTGTGTTCGTGAACGTTTGGTAAGGTGTTCGTGAACGTGTTCATGAACATTCGTTCTTTTGCGTTTGTTTATGTTCATATGTTTGTGTTTTAATTGAATATTTTTATACTTTCATATATTTTATCTATAATTTTTATATTATTAAACTTTTATTTACTGTATTACCCTAACAATTAAACTAGGAAACCCTCTTTCACATTGTTTATGAACCATTTCCCTTTCATTTCTCATTATTTACATCGGCGAATACGGTCAACCTCCATTCCACAATAAGGGATTCAAGTTCGGGTGCTACTCTCTGAGTCATCTGCCTTTATCCTTCGTCGCGTTTACCAAATTTATTTGTGTTCGTGAACCGTTCGCGAACACGCTCATTTCCTTAATGAACGAACACGGACATAAAATCTCGTTCGATAAGTGTTCGTGAACCGTTCGTGAACACATTTATTTCCTTAACGAACGAACACGAACAAGGCCTTGTTCGTGTTCGTTCGGTTCGTTTACAGCCCTACACGTGAGAGCTTGGGTTGCATACTCGGATGTTCGTCCGAGTTGTAGAGTTTGTATGATTTTTTTTAGTAGTATTTATTTTTATTTTTATCTTTTGTGTACATGAGTCTAAATTAGTTGGCTTGAGTCAGTTCTTTTCGTTTTTTTTAGAGTCAGTACTGCTTTGGTTTTGCTTGTTTTTGTTGATGCAGGTTTGAATATGTACCACCCGTACTCAATCTCCATTCGGGTGAGTTTGGAGCTGCTTTTCGAATATCAGGCATTTACCGAGCTTGTCAGTCAGAGTCAAAGCCGATCGCGAAGGAAATGCTATACGATCGTGTACGGATTTTGGATTGAAGACGCGCGCAGCTGGCACTGATTTTTATCCTAACCAGCTAAGTCCTTTCCGATTCGTTATCTTTTTATTTTTTGTATATTATTTTAGGTTTTATTTCTTATTTATTTTTAGTTGTCTTTCATCCTACATTGGGGACAATGTAAATTTTAAGTGTGGGGATGGGAGACTACGTCTTTTTAGGTAGATTTGAGTCAAAAAAAAAAAAAAAAAGAAGAAAAAAAAGTTGGTTTTGCAAGTCCCGGTCCTTTAGCGCGTAGAAAACAAGAACCTTTTCAAAATGTCGGTCGAAAACGGTTTAATTGTCGAATTTACGAGTTGGAGAGCACATGTTTCTTTAAGTTGCGGGATAGTAGGTTGACTGAATCGGTTTTTGGGAAGTAAAAGGTTTTGGGATGCCTAGGATAGTGGATTGAGCCGGAGAGTTGATTGGTTGTGCATTGTCGATATCGGTAGCCCTTATTTTCCACATGATAGTGAGATTTGAGCCTTTATATGTTTCATATATATATATATATATCACTATTTTCGTTTCAAGTGTGTTTACCGACTTTGTTGCATTACTTTAGAACTTGTGCGTTTTGATACAGTTTGAGACCTTCGGTTAGGATTTGACATGGATGTGATAGAGGCATTAGGATCACCTTGTTTGTGTAGCCTTTGTGTTTGACCCGTTTCACCATTACCCTTAGATACCACTTTGAGCCTAGCGATTCGTTTGTTACTCGTTTGTGATTTGATAACCGGATCGTGATACGTGATTATTAAAAAAAAAATGTGTGAAAAAAATGAAAAAAAGAGAAAAAAAAAAAGAAAAAGGAAAAAGAAAAAAAATATAGAATAAAGTTGTAGGTCAAAATGACCAATATGTTAGTGTTTTGTTTCGTGCTTATCCGGTTTATCGTGTGATTATGTGTTTAGCCATATACTCCCGAAGAAAAAAGAAAAAAAACCCTACCTTTAGCCCTTACCTACCCATTAAAGCCCTCTTGATCCGTGTCGATTTTTAACAATTAGGTGGAGATCTGATTGACGTACAAGCTTATGATAGTATGTTTCAAAGTTTGGTTTTGAGAGTTCACTTGAATTATCATAATATTAGCCGAGTGTCGAGTGAAATTGTGAGGGGTATTGACAGTGCATAACTGATTGCTTGAAGGTAAGAAAAACTTGATTAGGTAAGCCGTTTTCATTTAAATATTATGATTGGTCAACCTTTTGAACGTTGTAAGTCTTGCGAAACCTCTGTGTTTGATGATTTCGTAGTTCGCGCTATAACTTGTTCGAGGCTTGCGTTATTGTTAAGTGTTTAAGTTGGACATGTTGCTTGGGATTTTGCTTAGGGACAAGCAAAAGGTTAAGTGTGGGGATATTTGATGTGTGGTAAAATATACATATTTTCCCCGTGTAAAGTGTGTAATTTTTGTATAGTTTTTGTTTGTTTTATTTAGTTTTAGTGTTATTTTATATTATTTTGTGTCTTGCTAGGTCCTGGCGCAAATGGAGCAGAAACGAGTAATAATTAAATAACTAGTTGAGTGGAGTAGGCCGCCAGGTACTGAAGGGAATTTACCGCTAGTTTCTATGTCATGAAGAGTTATTATTTGGGGCTTGTTACGCATCGAGATATTATATTATGATATATCTAGACCCTAATGCATCCTAGTCCACCAACAATATAACTACACATATATTGGACGAATTCGTAGTGGGCTGCCAAAATAAAAAGATGTAGCCATGCATAATTCATACATCATATTTAGAGAATGGTTTTTAGTGGGCCTTTAAAAAAAGTTGGTGATAGAAAACCCTAAGAGGATTCCTATATATATTCGATCAACAGTGGGGTTTTGGAGGTGGCCAATTATCTACGAAAACAATAGACAGAAAGTCAGGAGGAAGTCAACAAGCATTGGCGGCAGGCAGCAAAGCAACAAACGACAACAGAGGAGGGCATCATTGTGTTGGAAGGCAGAGGCAGTTGGAGTCACACGACAAGAAGAAAAAATAAAGAGGGCTGTTGTTTGGCGCAGGAAGAAAAAAAAGTATTCGGTTCGAGTTCGTAGTGTTGCGGGTTTGATATCATACTTATTTTTCTAATCTTTTGCGTTGAAACCATGTCTTGTTTAATTTTTACAACTGACTTTGTTATGTTTTTATTTAATATGAGTAGCTAAATTTTCTAAACTACCTAGGTTTTGATGAACTAGAGGATTGTAATGCGTTTGTGACATGTTTTCGGTTATTTGATGTGATTTACATAACTTTTATTTGATATTGATCTTGATATTGCATGTTGGTATGTTTTGGTTATTTTATTAGTCAATAAATTCAGCGGTTTAGGCACGAAGAAATTCCCCCTAGACTTAGGATTTAATTTAATTCGGTTATCTTAGGATTTTCGGGTTGAATATTGTGTAGAGAAATTGACCAAGTTGACTAATAATTAAAATCACTATATTAAAACTTGCATCCTCATCTTGTGACTCGAAAGACGATTAGGGTGAGCTAGGTTATTAGCTAATTATTGGTGGGTAGATTGGGTGACCGATAGCTCGGGCTCGTTTATTGCATCGTAATTAAGGTTTCCTAGGATTTCAATTATCAAAGTTGGGTTTGCTTTGCGATTTTGGGATCTTCTCTTAACATAACTGTCTTTGAGGTCAAAAGGATTCTATTTTCGTAGGATTTGGTATCGATAGCTCGAGCCGGTTCGTTCTAGCACTTCACATTTAGTCTTGTTTCTTCATTTGGGACATCTCTAGCGGGGGGTCAATTGAAGGAAATAGATATTTAGCCGTTATCATTGTCACATTAGCATTGCATGATTCTAGGGATTCGACACCTAGGTAGCCCTTATCTCATATATATTTGATCACAACTTGCTCGCGTGTTTGCTTCGTTTGTTGGCTTTGTTTCATACGTCCTCTTATTTAATTTAGTTATTATTTAATTATAAAAATCACTTCCAAATCAACCTTAAAAATTGACTTTTTATTCGACAAAGGTTCATTATCTAGAGCTTGCATATAGTGTCCACGGATTGATATCCGGTCTTACCATCTACACTACACTGCGACCGGTGCACTTGCCGATTGTGTGTGGTTTAGGTTGTGATTCCATTTTTAAAACTTGTTCGAATTTAATATACACATTTTCACACATCAGTGGGGAACACTACTTGGATATATAGGTAACCCCTGAAATCTCGTTTGAAAGGTCCCTCTTTCTGAGATACTAGGTCTTTATGCTCAGTGATATCTGGGGTATTATCCCGGCACTTCTGATTTTGCGGAAGCAATGGCCTAGTCCCCGGAGAATACTTTCTGCATATGCTTTGAAATATAAGCTCGCCCTCAGCAAATTGATGAAACAATAAAATTGATAGTCATTGCTGTTGTAATTCAAAAGATCCTCTAAATGGGACACACCAAAAGTCGAAGCCGTCATCTCTCTGCGTATACGGAAGTATCGACCTGAGCTCTCACGGCCCTCGCAATTTAACCCCTTACAGATATCATCTAGGTATACTCACCTATAAGACTGAATATTGGGATCTGGATACGGGAGTATATTCAAGAGGTGGGACACATGAATGAGTTTAAGTTCTTAATACACCTAACTCATATCCTGAATCAGTTGAAATTTGTGTGAGAATTTAAGTGGATCAGTATATCGGCAATCTAAGTGAATTGTTTAATTCTTAATGTGTAACTAAGCTCAACGGTACTTGTGGAGTGCCATTCCGTTTGAGGAGTGCCATTCCGTTTGAGGAGTGCCATTCCGTTTGAAGAGTGCCATTCCGTTTGAGGAGTGCCATTCCGTTTGAAGCATGTCATGCCACTTTCAAACGGAAGGGTCATTCCCTATAAATACCCTCATGTCTAGTTCATTTGTAACATTCCGGTTTGTGCAACGAAGTGCTGCCGAAGTGTTGTCAGGTTGTAAAACGTCATCAAATCAATCATACAACAGTTTATTGTGTAAATCTAGCTGAATTGAACTCTACACGTCTATTTCCGCCTTTCATGTTGAGATAAACTCTTCTGATCGACTCGTTCGGGTCTGAAAACGATCCTACAGCCCTTTCTGTCACACCCCAAAAACGTCGCAGCGGAATTTAAAACGTAGTGGTGACGGATGTTGTGCCCATTTCTATCTTGATGTTTGATGCATTATATTGTTGGACATAATAACTTAGTTAAAACATAGATTTTAAACATAAGTTCCAAATCGCGACATTACCATGACATAGTTAAGTTGTCTTTGATCCTCACGGATATTATTACATTCGTCGCAGAAAGTTTAGAAGTTAGTCCAACATATTTAAGTGACAAAACATGCATCAACAAACACAAGACACGCCATGATTCCCGAAGCCGAACTCAAGTACCTGTAGAACACGTTTAAAATCAAGTGTCAACACAAAGGAAGGTAAGTTCACGTATTCAAATTTAAACAATTTGATTTTAAGGAAAAACTTTCTAATTATGTGTTTATAATGAAACATCCATATAATTTTAGAAAGTCCATTTATTTCCATAATAAAATCCATGGGTCATCCGTCGTAGGTTGAAAACTCAACATCAGGGCATTTTCCCAAGTTTTGTATATTAAATTTTTAGCGTCAAGTGTTCGGACTCGTAAGTTAGCTAGACACTACGAACTATATATTTACAATGTAGGGATAATCAAGGCTACACTATACACAAAATATCAATTCGTCGTTTGACTTGACACGGGGCGACCGGTCACGACGGGGTTGTCAACCTGATAGATCTACCAACTATTCATCGCGTGCAATACTTAAATGATGAAACGACATCATTGGTGCATGGTCCATATCGAGACCATCTATGATTCCTGCCTCACGTACAATATATATATATCCTTCTAATAAGACAAATTTAATATAAATGGTTGTACGGAATTTACTGAAATCCCTTGGACCAAGCAAACCCGTCCCAACAACACGGTCGGTCTTTCCTCTAAAATACGTACCATCCCAGTTTCTCCTCGAAATATATATTCATAAAAAACGTTTTATCTTGAAACGTACATTTTATCGAAATTACATATATTTTCAATGAAAATATATAATTTATATCAAAAGGTAATGTTTAAATTCCAAAACATTATTAAATCCTTTTAGGCGTGTTCTTTCCCCAAAACATATACAAAACAGTAAAAAGAGGGGGTTTACTGACTCTCACCTTTAGGTGCGTATTTTTAAATAGCGCAATCCTACTGATTGATTTCTACACGTCCTATTATACGTAGGAACTGTTATGGGTGGTTTTCTGCTCATATATCCTGAATAATATTCTGACTATATTTCTTTAATTGTGATCAGGATAACGGATCAGGATATTGGTAACATCCTGATATAGTATACTGGTAATAACTAATCAGTTCACGTGCAGATTAATGAAGCAAGCCTATAACGTTCGAGTGGACCTGTTCTCCTGAAGACTCGGACTAATCAGTTGAAATGGGAACGTTGAAGCCGGAAGAAGTGGTCTATAACGTTCACAAAGGGAATATTCGGCGTATCCCGGTTTTATAGGCGAGGTTGTTATTTCCTTTTGCTGTAAATAGGATTGACCGGATCAGATAGAACACACACAATTTTTCGTATACTCTTGCTCTCTACTAGCTGCAATCACTCACAAAACACCTACACTTGTACTTGAATAGCATTGTAACACCTAGTTGATCCGTATCATATCCTGCACTGTATCCTTATATTTGAAGCAATAAGAAGAACAAGGCAGCTGCGATTGTCATCTCCCGAGGTTTTGTGCCAGCGATCTAGATTGATCAAGGGCTTTCCTTGTACATCCCGTGTCACCCTTTACCTTTTTTTGCACATTGTTTGATTGTAGATATAGCTCGATATCCTGAGCTATATCCTGAAAATTGTTTTTATTAACAACTTAATCAACATATTTTCTACGAATACTTCTAGCACACTACCTCACTTAACTAATTTGATCACTAAATTGCTTAGGTAATTTTTGACCAAAACAATTTGGCGCCCACCGTGGGGCAAGTGGTGCTATTTCTACTAAAAGCTTTTGCAAAATCACTACTTGGCTTTCTATTTTCAAAACTTTTTGCTACACTATTTTCCATGGCCTCAAGATCAAACATGAGCTCTTCTACCGGTGTCTTCTACAACCTCTGCAACAATTGGTTCGGTGCTTCCACCACCTCCGAGGACGCAAGCCTCTTCACAGCCTTAGGATCTTTCAAGAAGAACTGAAACTCATGTGGCTCGGGATGTTATCCCCACTCAGAATGTTTAAGGATTTGCTGTCTCAGGGGGTACTCCTATTTTGGCTTCTAACGATGAAATTCTAACTTTGTTTGGTAGTATACAGGATCAGATGAAGCAACAGCAGGAGACCAACCAAATGCTGATAAGAGAGATACAACTCTTGAAATCCAGCTCAAGCAGGCCTGCTGAGGATACCGTCACTCCCTTGCAGCCCAGGGCTTTAAACTTCAGTTCGACAGTGTATACCGAGGATAACAGGGGCAATATCGTTCCTAGCCATTCCCAGAGTCATATTCCTGAGATACCCTCTTCGGTTAGGGTGTCAACTATGAGAAGCTCAGGATATGCTTCAGCATGTGGCAAGAATCCTCAGACTGGTAACATGTCTAATAATACTAATACTCTTGTTACTAATGGTCTTGGATCTTTGTAGGATACAGGTGTGACATCAGCATTTTCTAAAAAAGGGTAGTTGCACGGTACCCCTGACCGCGGAAGGGATCTCCCTTCCCAGTTCACCACCCGACAAGGATCCCTGGCGGCAAATACCCATAGCCATCAAAGAGGGGTAAGAAACATGTTTCGAACCCGAGACCTCGAGTGTCCTCGGTCCGGCTTAAAGTGGGTGTCGGTGGCCACCAAAGTGGCACTAATGGGAATTGAACTTGGGTCTCCATTGGAGAAGCCAAGTCACTCCACCACTAGGCCACTTGTGGTGGTTTCATCAGCATTAGCATTTTCTAGGGAGCTTCAGAAATTGAAGGACATGATATCCAATGTACCTGGGGTGGTCCAGCCAATTCCAGAAGTGTCCCAGGATAGCCACAGGATATCCTGGTTTGCATATCCTATTTGTGATGCTGAAATCCCAAAAAGATTTCAAACCCCCAACATGAAGCTCTATGACGGAACCACGGATCCTGAAGAGCATATTGCTCAGTATAGAGAAAGGATGGAAATTAACCCTATCCCTCCGGATCTCAAGGAAGCATGCCTTTGCAAGGGTTTCGGCTCTACTCTGACATGATCAGCCCTAAAATGGCTCTTAAACATTCCACCTCATTCAATTACATCTTTTGCTCACTTAGTAAATTTATTTAATAGTCAATTTTCTTGCAGTCGAAGTTTTGAAAAACTAACCAGTGATCTCTACAGGATAACTCAAGGACCTCATGAATCCTTGAGGGATTATGTAAACAAGTTTAGCAGGGAATCTCTAGATATCCCACATCTTGATGTTGCAACAGCTGTGCAGGCATTCAAAATGGGATTGCAAAAGGATTCCTAATTTTATCAGGATGTTGTAATGAATCCTTGCAGGAACCTGGATGAGGCTCGAAACAGGGCTTTAAGATATATTCAACTGGAAGATGACAAGAAGATGCAAGAGAGGATGAACTCATCCTCGACCTATGAATCAACTAACAGGAAGTCAGAATCTTCGTGTAAACCATATCGCTCTAAGCCATATGGCAGGAATGACAACAAGAAAGTGAATGATGTTGAAGACGAGGATCCCGAGGAGTATCTTGAGTTGTCAGAATATTGTTTTTCTGTTAATATACCTAAACTAATGTATGCTATGCAGGGTTTAGGAGACAAAGCAAGATGGCCCAGGAAGAACCAACAAAAAGCTGATTGGAAGGATAAATCCAAGTGGTGTGCCTTCCATGAGGATTTTGGACCTGTTACGGAGGATTGCATTTCTCTGAGGAAGGAAATAAGCTATCTCCTGAGCAAAGGATATCTGAATGATCTCCTGGGAAGAAAGAAGAAAAAGGGTCAGGATATTGAGAAGGATCCTGAACGAGCAGCATCACCTCCTGCGGATGCCAAGATAATTAACTTTATTTCGGGAAGATCCGATATCTGTGGAACCTCTTTTTCTGCAGTAAAAAGGCATGCAAAGGAGGCCAAGGCAGATAGGGGAGATAAGCCGACCTGGATGACAACCCTCACAACCGATAAAGTGATAACATTTGACAGTGATGACAGGGATACTGTCCAGGATCCCCATCATGATGGTTTGGTAATAACTTTATATGTTGCTAATCACTTTGTGCGCAGGATACTGGTGGATAATGGCAGCTCTGTCAACATTATTCAGCTAGAAACGCTGAAAAGGATGAATGTTTCCCCAATGGATATCACTTCAAAATCAACTATACTTGTCGGGTTCAGTGGAGAGGCCAAGAATACTGTGGGAGAAATAAAGCTGCCGGTATATGTTGAAAGAGTCAACTCAATGCAACGCTTCTGTGTCATGGACTCCTTATCCTGCTACAATATTATATTGGGTAGGCCATGGATCCATGATATGAAAGTTATGCCATCGACCTATCATTAGTGTATCAAGATCCCTACCCCTTGGGGGGTTGTCAAGGTGGAAAGTGATCAACAAGAAGCGAAGGAGTGTTATTCTTCTTCGATGAAATCATCGACAAAGCCCAAAGCAGGATAGCAATTACAGATGTGAGCCCAGGATATCGTGGAGGCTTCAGAGTAGGATGTTAAGAAAATTATCCTTGATCAGGATAATCCAGATATCTCGGTGCTCGTAAGAACCAATATCCCTCAGGATATTGAAAATCAATTGACTAACTTTTTGAAATGCAGGATGTCAACATTCGCATAGAAACATGAGGATATGACAGGTATTTCCAAGGATATTATAACTCACAAGCTCGGAATTGACAGATCTTTCAAACCTGTCCAGCAAAAACAAAGGAAGTTTGCTCCTGAACGGAACGCAATAATCCAAGAAGAGGTTGAAAGATTATTAAAGAGCAAGATGATTAGGGAAGTCAAATTTCCCAAATGGCTAGCAAATGTAGTTGTGGTCCAAAAGAAAAATGGGAAATGGAGAGTTTGTGTAGATTACACAGATTTGAACAAAGCATGTCCTAAAGACCCATTCCCTCTGCCTCATATCAACTCGATGGTGGATGCAACCGCCGGTCATGAAATGTTAACCTTCATGGATGCATCCTCAGGATTCCAGCAAATACAAATGGAACCTTCGGACCAGGAGGATACTGCTTTCATGACACCAACAGGTATTTATTGTTATACTGCTATGCCTTTTGGTTTGAAAAATGCAGGTGCAACATACCAGAGATTGGTGAACATGATGTTCAAAGACACACTGGGGGACACCATGGAGGTATACATTAATGATATGGTGGTAAAATCTAAGAAGGCTGAGGACCATATCGGGAATATTGAAGGAGCATTCGATATCCTGGACCAGTACAACATGAAACTAAATCCTGCCAAATGCTATTTTGGAGTGGGGGCAGGAAAGTTTCTAGGATACATGGTGACTAAAAGGGGGATCGAAGCAAGCCTGGTACAGATTAAAGCTATCCTGGATATCAAGTCACCTTCAAACATGAAAGATGTACAGAGATTAACACGGCGAGTTTCATGTTGTACTGGTCCAGGATATCGAGTAGCAGCATCAAACAGGTTTATATCAAGATCCTCGAAAAAATGCAAGGAATTCTACGATATCCTGAAGAAGAATAAGAAATTTGAATGAGGAGAGAAGCATGAAGCAGCCTTGCAGGAATTGAAGCAGTATCTTTCAACTACACCTCTATTGATGAAGCCCGAGGATGGTGAACCATTATCCCTGTATCTTGCAGTATCGGGGAATGCAGTAAGTTGTTTTGGTCAAAAATCGAACGAGGATGATGCAACCAAACTCTCTGTTACGGGGTATGATGCTTGAATTGGTAAACAACAATGAGGATCACTCAGAAATGAATTGCACAGGAGACACAAAGATTTATACGAGGAAAAAGCCCTTGATCAATGAATGATCTCCGGCATAAAAAACCTCGGGTGATGGAAACTACCGATCACCAACTCAAATTAAACAATAATCCTTTTACAACCTCGGATGATAACGAGCTAAGTTCAAGGATCACTATAGTGTATCGTGTAGAAATGTATGAAAAATGCTAAGTGTTTTGCCGAGAGCTGGTGAGTGCAGTTGTACGAGTGTGTGTAGCCAAAAATAGCCAAGTGTTCTAAAAAATAGCTCGCTACCCCCTTAAAATTAGAAAATATCTAGCCTAACTAACTGTACGCATTTCGTGCCTTCTCCCCACGTTCTCCATAACGTTCACAATGGTCAAGCACGTGCAGAATTGAAGGGAATATGCTCCAGGAATATCACCATGACCAAGTCCAAGTCCAAGCCGGTACTCCTGCAAAACAATACCGAATTCAAAGTGAACAATCATTAGTATAAGGATCCTTAGGATGATCCATGATCCTGATCCTGAAGCACTTCTGAGGATCACTAATTGTCACAAAGGTAAGGATCACCAAACAGGATAACACTTGAGGATCACAGGTCAGTAAGAAATCCTCCCCTAACATAAGTGTTGTTCTGGTAAAGGATCACGAAGGTCAGCGGTATCCTGTCTATTATGTTAGCAAAAGTTTATTAGATGCTGAAACTAGATATTCTCATTTAGAAAAATTGATATTGGCCCTAGTTATGGCATCGACAAAGCTTAGACATTATTTTGAGACACATAGGATTCATGTTAAAACTAATTATCCTGTTAAAAATGTGCTTAGGAAACCCGAGATGTCAGGTAGGATGGTTAAGTGGTCAGTAAAATTAAGTGCCTATGATCAGGTATATGAACCTAGAAATGCCATAAAGTCTCAGGCTTTAGCTGACTTTATGGCTGATTTCAGTAGTGATATTCAAAATGAAGTAGACCTAGAAGTACAACAGCTAGGAGAAAACTTAGAATCCTGGACATTATATACTGATGGTGCATCTAATGTAAGAGGTTTAGGATTAGGTATACTACTAAAATCGCCACAGGGGGACATATTACCCCGGGCTATTAGTGTTAGGGGAGGATTTTCCAATGATCAGTGATCCTCAATTACTGTTGGGCTTAGTGATCCTCACTTCTGTTTGAATTAGTGATCCTCAGAATTATTGCAGGATCAGGATCATGGATCATCGTAAGGATCCTTATACTAACGATTGTCTGCTTTGAATATGAAGTTGTTTTGCAGGAGTATGAGCTTGGACTTGGTCTTGGCGATATTCCTGGAGCATATTCCATACTTATTCTGTACGTGCTTAACTAAAGTGGACGTTATGGAGTTCATGGAGGACTTGCACAAAATGCGGACAGTTTGTTAGCTTAGATATTTTCTATTTTTAAAGGGGATAGCGAGCTAAATAGAAACACTTGGCTCTTTTTAGCTTAACACACACACTCGCAACTGCTCTCACTAGCTCTTGACAATTCACTTGGCGATTACACACTTTTTTGCACATTATACTATAGTGATCCTTGTAATTAGCTCGCTATCATCCGAAGTTGTAATACATTTCTTGTTTAATCTGAGTTGGTGATCGGTAGTTTCCATCACCCGAGGTTTTTTATGCCGGAGATCATTCATTGATCAAGGGCTTTTTCCTCGTATAAATCTTTGTGTCACTTATTCATTTCATTTCTGAGTGATCCTTAGTGTTGTTCATTGATTCAAGCATCATACCTCACAACAGAAAGTTTGGTTGCATTATCATTGCTTGATTTTTGACCAAAACAGTTTGGCGCCCACCGTGGGGCAATTGGTGCTTCATTCCTAAGAAGATTCATACTTTTGTGATCATTTCGGTTCATTACAACCAAGCAGATGGCTTCATCAACAAAGAATACATCAAGTTCTATGCCGGCAATTAGTTCTTCACAAGGCGTTCCACCTTTGCCTCCACCACCTTCTGGATCCCAGAAGAATGCTGTGAATGCCGCGAAGAGACAAACCCCCATTTTCACAAAACCACCAACTTCTTCTGTTTCCTCTAATCCTACCACTAATGACCTTTTTACTCTGATTTTGCAGATGAGAGATCGCATGCAAGAGCAGGACAAAACCAATGAAAGGATTCTTCAGGAGATTGGTGATATTAAGAAACAGAAGAAATCAGTGGAGGATCACTCTCCCCTAATACCAAGGTCATTGGACTTCGATACTCCAATTGTGACTACCTTACAATCGGCAGTTCCGGGCATCCAGTATCAAAGTGGTCCATCAGAAAGGCGTTATGGAACAACAACTATGAGTCAGGCATTTGGCTCTCACTTCCAGCCTCAAGGATCCTCTTCTCAACCATCGAGATCCTCTTTTCAACATCAAGTATACTTCACGTCAGGAAGATATTTGGGAATGCATGCAGTTCAAGGATCCTTCCAGGGTCAAGGATCCTACCAGGTTCAAGGATCCTCTATGGCTCCAGGATCCTCCCAGGTCCAAGGATCCTCCATGGCTCAAGGATCCTTCCAGCTTCAAGGATCCTCTATGACTCCAGGATCCTCCCAGTTTCTAGGATCCTCTCTGCCCCAAGGATCCTTTCAGGTTCAAGGATCATCTCAGCTTCAAGGATCCAACATCTTTCAGGATCAGGGATTCTTAAGAAGTATGCAACCCCCGAGCACCGATTTTCATCAAGGAGACTTCATACCAATGCAGACCATTGCTTCATCTGGTCCTTCGATCATACCAGAATCCCGTCAATATGGATTCACATCCGCAATTCCAAACATGAATCCTCCGGGAGGTAACACTTTTAATAATTCATATAACACTAACCATGGCTCAATGCAGGATACAGGTATCAATCAAGCTAAGGCTAGGGAATTACAGAAACTTAAGGATATGATATCCAGTGTACCAGGAGTGGTTAAACCCATTTATGAAATTGCAGATGGTAGCCATAGGATATCTCGTTTTGCACCACCGTTATGTGATGCTGAGATACCCAAAAGGTTCCAGATACCATCTATGAAGCTGTATGATGGTTCAACAGATCCAGAAGAGCATGTAGCTTAGTATAGGGAGAGGATGGAGATCAATCCAATTCCTGAGAGGTTAAAGGAAGCAGGTCTATGCAAGGGATTTGGATTCACACTCACATGATCTGCTCTTAAATGGCTGCTAAGTCTTCCCCCTTACTCTATTACTTCATTTGCTAATCTAGTTAATTTGTTTAATAGTCAATTCTCTTGTATTAGAAAATTTGAACGATTAACTAGTGATCTATATAGGGTAACACAAGGTCAAAATGAATCACTTAGAGATTATATCACAAAGTTTAGTAAAGAATCCTTAGATATTCCTAATTTGGATATTGCTACGGCTGTAGAAGCCTTTAAAATGGGATTGCTTAGGGATTCATTATTCTATGATGATCTTGTTATGACACCTTGCAGGAATCTTGATGAAGTAAGAACCAGGGCCCTTAGGTTCATCCGCCTAGAGGATGACAAAAGGATCCAGGATAGATTGATAGGATCCTCAAAACAGGAGAAACAAGGATCCTATTTCATGAACAACAAATCCAAGTCCTACAACAAGTCTGATAACCAGAATGTGCATGCGGTGGAACAAGAAGAGGATGATGAGGATTATCCTCCTATTTTGGAATACTGTTTTTCTGTTGATAACAATGAACTAATCCTTGCAATGTAGAATCTAGGTGAGAAAGCTAGGTGGCCGAGAAAAAGTGATAAACCAGCTACTACAAAGGATAAGTCCAAGTGGTGTGCATATCATGAGGATTTCGGGCATCTCACTGAAGAGTGTATTGCGCTAAGAAAGGAAATTGGTTACTTGTTGAGCAAGGGGCATTTGAAGGAACTTTTGGGACGGAAGAAGTCAAGGATCCAGGATCCTGAAAGGATCCCGGAAAGGGCTCCTGCTCCTCCAGTAGATGCACAAGTTATAAACTTCATATCCGGTGGATCAGACATTTGTGGTACTTCCTTTTCCGCAGCCAAGAGACATGCTAAGGAAACCAAGATGGAGAATGGGGATAGACCCATCCGAACCTCCACCGTCACCAAGGATAAGATCATAACTTTTGATGAGGATGATCGTGTTGATGTCCAGGATCCTCATCATGATGGTCTTGTAATTACATTGTTTATTTCTAACCACTTTGTTCGCAGGATCCTAATCGATGGAGGAAGCTATGTGAACATCATTCAGCTTGTTGTCCTCAAGAAGATGAATATCCCGGAGTCTGATATTGTCCCAAGATCCTCAGTCCTTGTGGGATTTAGTGGGGAAACCAAAAACACATTAGGGGACATCAAACTCCCTATTTATATTGAAGGACTCCATTCTTATCAGAAATTTTGTGTTATAGATTGCTTATCTTGTTGAATGTTATCCTTGGCAGGCCATGGATACATGATATGAAGGCAGTCCCATCCACCTATCATCAATGTGTAAAGATTCCAAGTCCATGGGGAGTGGTGAAAATTGAGAGTGATCAACAAGAGGCTAAGAATTGTTATACATCATCAATGAAGCCAGCCTCAAGACCAAGGGAGCAATAGCAATTAAAGTATCCTTCAAGAGATGTCTTGGAGGCAAGAGAACAGGATTTGAAAGAAATCCTCATGGATCCTGATGATCCTGAATCCAAGATCTTCTTAGGATCAGGGATCCTTAGAGACATTGAACAAGAGCTAATATCCTTCCTTAAAAGAAGAAAAACTACCTTTGCCTGGAAACATGAGGATATGACAGGTATATCTAAAGATATAATTACTCATAAACTTGGCATTGACAGGTCATTCAAGCCAATTCATCAAAAGAGGAGGAAGTTTGCACCCGAAAGGAATGCTATTATCCAGGAAGAGGTAGATAAACTACTTCGGGCAGGTATGATATAAGAGGTTAAGTATCCAAGATGGTTAGCCAATGTGGTTGTTGTTCAAAAGAAAAATGGAAAGTGGAGGGCATGTGTCGATTTTACTGATTTAAACAAGGCATGTCCCAAGGATCCTTTCCCATTACTCCAAATTGACTCCATGGTGGATGCTACCGCGGGTCATGAGTTGTTGACTTTTATGGATGCTTCATCTGGATTTCAACAAATTCAGATGGAACCATCTGATCAAGAGGACACAACCTTTATGACCCCAACTGGTATATATTGTTATATTGCTATGCCATTTGGACTAAGGAATGCAGGTGCTACTTATCAAAGGCTAGTCAATATGATGTTCAAGGAACAAATTGGACACACTATGGAAGTCTATATTGACGACATGGTGGTTAAGTCCAAGAAAGCTGAGGATCACCTTAAAGACTTGGAGGAAGCATTCAATATCCTTGATAAATTTAATATGAAACTAAATCCTTCCAAGTGTCATTTTGTTGTTAAGGCAGGTAAATTCTTAGGCTATATGGTGACAAAGAGGGGCATTGAAGCAAGTCCAGAGCAAATCAAGGCTATTGTGAATATCAAATCTCCTGCCAATGCTAAGGATGTGCAAAGATTGACAGGCAGGATAGCAGCCTTGAATAGATTCATATCCAAATCCTCAGAAAAGTGCAAGGAATTCTATGACATCCTGAGGAAGAACAAGAAATTTGAATGGACTGAGAAGCATGAAAGTGCCCTCAAAGCTCTTAAGGATTACCTATCCTCAGCCCCGGCCCTGATGAAACCAGAAAAGGGGATATATTATCCTTATACTTAGCAGTATCCTCAAAAGCAGTAAGTGCGGTCCTTGTTAAGGATCACCAAGGTACACAACATCCCGTTTATTATGTAAGTAAGAGTTTACTTGATGCTGAATCCAGGTATTCACACTTAGAGAAACTTATCCTTGCATTAATAATGGCATCTACTAAATTAAGACATTATTTTGAGACTCATGCCATTATTGTTAAGACTAATTTTCCAATTAAGAATGTTCTCAAGAAACCTGAAATGTCAGGAAGGATGGCTAAGTGGGCAGTGAAGCTTAGTGCATATGATATAAGATATGAACCAAGGACTGCCATCAAATCCCAAGCCTTAGCTGACTTTGTGGCAGATTTTAGTAGTGATTTGCAAAAGGAGGCTGAGTTAGAAGTCCAACAGCTTGAAGAAACTAAGGATCCTTGGATACTCTTCACTGATGGAGCCTCCAATGTAAAAGGAACAGGGCTGGGAATACTACTAAAATCGCCACGGGGGGACATAATACCCCACTCCATAGCTTGTGAATTTCAAACTACCAACAATGAGGCTGAGTACGAAGCCTTGATAGTTGGTTTGCAAATTGCTAAGCATATGAGGATCAGGTATCTTGAGGTACATGTAGATTCTTTATTAATCACTAATCACTTTAATGGATCCCGTGCTGTTAAAGGTGAAAAGCTAATCAAATATTTAGAGATAGTCAAAGAATTGGCACTCTCTTTTGTTTCCTTTAGTTTGACACAGGTACCAAGGGAAGAGAATGCAGAGGCTGATGCATTAGCCAATCTAGGATCATCCTTGAAGATCCCAGAGGATATAAGGATCCCTATTATCCATATCCTGACCCCTGCTATCGAGGATCATGTAGCTATGAAGATAGGAGAAGATTCTGCAATCATCCCTAGTGATGATACTCAATCTTATTCAGGATCATGGATCCTCCCAATCCTGAGATACATACAACATGGAGAGATTCCTACAGGAGAAAACCCTAGGGCTTTCAAAATTAAGGTATCTCAATTTACAATATTGAATAATATGTTGTATAAACGATCTCTTGCAGGACCATATCTAAGATGCATTAAGGATCCTGAAATCCAAGAAGTCCTAAAGGATTTCCATGAAGGAGATTGTGGAAACTACACTGGGGGCAGGGCATTATTCTCAAGGATCCTGAGGACAGGATACTATTGGCCCACTATGAAGAAGGATGCTGTAGAGTATGCCAAGAAGTGTGATCCTTGTCAGAGACACAGTAATATCCTTCACCAACCAGCAGAACCTTTGCATCCTATATCCACTTCTTGGCCATTTATGAGATGGGGAATGGATATAGTTGGTAAGCTTCCTAAGGCACCTGGTGGAAAAGTATTCATGCTTGCTATGACTGATTACTTCTCCAAGTGGATAAAGGCTGAAGCCTTTGCTCAAGTCAGAGAAAAGGAAGTTATATCCTTTATTAAAAGAAACATTATTACTAGATTTGGTATTCCTTCTGAAATTGTTTGTGATAATGGATCCCAATTTATTGGGAATAGAACTACTAACTTTTGTGACAGCTGGGGGATTAAGATGATAACATCAACACCAGTCCACCCACAAGCTAATGGTCAGGCAAAATCATCCAACAAGATCATCATCAACAATTTGAAGATGAAGCTTGGATCCAAGAAAGGAAAATGGGCAGAAGAATTACCTTATGTGCTTTGGGCCGATAGGACAACTCCCAAGAATGCTACTAGCCAAACTCCATTTTCTTTGGTATTTGGGGCAGAATCAGTGATCCCTACAGAGATGGTGGTTCCAACTGCAAGAATAAGCATTCGTGATCCTGAAGAAAATGCTGAAAACTTGGTTCAAGACTTGGATACTATAGAAGAAATCAGGGATTTGGCAAGGATAAGGATGGCTAGTTATCAACAAAGGATGGCTGGAGCCTACAACAAAAATGTCAGGATCAGGAAGTTCCAAGTTGGTGATATGGTATTGAGGAAGGCATTTCAGAATACCACAAATCCTGCTGATGGAAAGTTGGCACCAAAGTGGGAAGGCCCTTATTTGATTGAAGCTGAGGCAGGAAAGGGGGCATATCGATTGCTAACAATGGAAGGTGATTTGCTGCCAAGAGCTTGGAATGCTGTCCACTTGAAGAAATACTTCATGTGATAAGGATCCATGATCCTAACATGACAAGTATCCTTGAAGGATCCTTACAAGACAGATGATTCTCATTTTGGTAATGATCTAATCCCAAACTATTTCATTTTTTAATTATCCTATATAAGGGTAAGGATCTTGTATCCTTTATCCTCCTTTCACTTGATTATGAGTTTTGAAGGTTTAGGTATCCTTAACAAAGGACTGATTATCCACAGAAGTATCCAGTTATTTGGGCTTGACCCCAGTTATTTGGGCTTGACCCCAGTTTGGGCCTGTCCCCAGTTTCGCCAGTAGCGCACGATGATCCTGGTATAGTTCATGGCAATGGGACCAGTACTCGCTTTAGGGGCTGACAATTTCATTGCACTGGCTATACTCAGGATCCTACGTATAATGGTAGACGTACCATACATCCGTTCCTAAGGTTTCTAACGTTTTCACGTTAGCTAAGGTTTTGGCATTTTCATGTCACTAAGTTTGGATAGTCGCCAGTGAGGGCCATACTCCAGTTTACACACGATCTTTTGGGCTTGTCCCCAGTTATCCTTTGGGCTTGTCCCCAGTTATCCTTTGGGCTTGTCCCTAGTATATTGGGCTTGTCCCCAGAATTGTTGGGCTTGTCCCCAGTTACTAACTCTTATCTTATATTGGCTTAGTCCCAAGTTGTATCCTATTTCAGGTTTTTGGAGACAAACGGCCAAGGATCCTTGATCCTTACCTTCTACTAAGGTTTGTCTTTTGGTTATCCTGATTATAAGTGTTAAAGGTTAGGATCCTAACTTGGATTCTCAGGTATGATCCTTAACTATTTTGATTTTATTCATTATTCATTTGAGTAACCCTTATCCTTTGACAACTGAACTTATGATCCTTAAAATATACTACTTTTCGGAACTAGTCGACTATAGGATATGTGATCCTTGATCATATCCTAAACTTTTTGAGGATATTTATTAAGTTTTTTCTTTACCTGATAAGTTTAGACAAAATGTATATCACAACAATTGAAAAGTAAAGTACTAACAAGGATAGCAACACGGGAGATAGCCAAAAAGTTAGAGTTATTTTATTCACAAAACGTTAAACCCTTTAAGGTTGTCAAAATTGCCAACCCACGTTTCTACCAGCAAAACGTGGCCCATCCACATGGGTTAGCAAAGGGTGTCCATTGTTTACGGGTCTTTGTAGTGCAGGAAATAAAAGACGGAAGGATAACGAGTGGCTTCATCCCCCAAACAGAGGATCCATCCACCACCCATTATCCTGCCTATTGTTCAAGGATCCATGATCCTTCACCCTAGAAACTATTGTCTAAAGTTATTACAACCCATCATTGTTTAACAAAAACATCATAACCAAACAACCAAACTTAAAAAAAAAAATGGGCTCCGGCTATGTCTAGAAGTGTAACAACTCTCATCAAAAGTCCTAATTATTATTTTAATTTGGCCAATAGGAAACCCTAATTGAGAAACCCAAGCAATTTGGATCAAACCCTAAAATTTTCAGAATATTTAGAATCAGGATTAGGGCCCCTAAAACTAAAGGGGGGGTAAACCCTAAGTTGACAATTATCTCTAAAATGCGTTGTCTAGATTTCAAATTAACGAACTGTCAATTCATCAAGCCTATACTAGTGACAAGGCTACCCTAGGGTAGATGTGCACCCCAGGCGAGTCACGACATAATCATCATCATCTTCCGCGACACGCGGGGGAACCCAACTTCACGTATAAATACAGGGCATTGGGACTTGAATTCTGTCTTTGAAACGATGTAAATTCGCTTTACGTAGGCTGAGTTATAACAGAAACAATCCACTAAACACACACTGATCACGAAGTGCTGCCATAATCAGGGTAATAACTCGATCGCTATTACGATTCAACGTCCGATCGATTATAACTATCCAACGATAGTATAAGTGCCGCTCAAATTGAGTTTATACTTTGATTTTCATCGGGATTTCGACTTGAATGTTTGAGTGCTGTTCGAACTCGGACTATACTCTGTCATTCGTTGTGAATCCGCTGAATTGTTAAGTATTGCACTTGTAAATTGTTGTGAGGGTTTAATCTCGTGAATTGTCGTAACTGCTGTATTAGTTACTAACCTGTTTGTGTGTGCATTGTTATTTAAATTAGGTTAATCAGTAGGCTTATATTCTGCTCGTTAAATCTACAATGTGAGTCATTCTCTTTTTATCAAATTACTTTTCAAATCATGTTTATTTTCAAAGGTTATAATTACAGTGATTAAGTTTATGTAATCACCAAATTACAGCCGGTATGTGGGGTATTGTGCACAGTATTACTGTTTTATCACTTTAGGTGGGCGAACCTAAAATTAGTGATATTCGTTATTCATTGGGGCAGCCAATGGTGATATGACCACAGTCACCGAAAAGAGTCGAGTGACAAATACTGTGGGTAGTTTGTTTGATATCAGAAACATTGTAATCTCTCTTAATACTATGAATTATAACAAACGAGTCGTTTTAGCAAAATGAATGATTCACTCAGTATTTCCCTGCTGACAAAACCTTTTTCAAACATGTTTCAGGTGATCTGTTGTGAGCACAAGAAAAGTGTCGTGGAGCACTACAAGCTTAGAAAAGTGGCTCAATGTAAATAAATAAAGAAACATGGTTTGAGAAATAAAGATTTCCCAGTGAAATCACTCTATTGTAAATTATGGTATTTATCCCTATATTATATAAACGAGCAGTTTTAATAATAATCGATCCTGTTTAAAAAGACTTCCGCTGTCACTTAATTAGATACCATCGGATTTCCTGCCTCGCAGCTCTGGACTGGGTCAAACCGGGGCCGAGGGCCATGATAGGAAAAGGTGGTATCAGAGCCACTGATTTAAGCTTACTATTGATTTTAGCCTATTAAAGTTACTGAGAGATACTTATGAAATTTAATTGCCATTCTGTGAAAACATGTTTTATTAACTGATTAATTGTTGAGTTACAGTATGGGTAAACAAAAGATTTCTGCTATCTACCACAAATTAGATACTGCACCCACAGAAAAAGGAACCTCTTCCTCCAAACAACCAGCAGATCTGGAAGAAGGGATTTTTATCCGTAAAGCAAATTATGAAAATCCTCTCACCCAAGATAAAAGAAATTTGATTCTTAGAAAGGGACAGGAGAAAATAAAGAAATCCCAAGTCAAGAAAGTGAGGTTTAATTCAGAAATCCAGGAATTAGGCAATAGGCCACCTTGGGAAGACACATTAGATGAAAAATGGGCAAACCTTTATATGCTAGCTACCATAGCAGAAAATGCAAACCTCTAAACTATCAATAAGCATGGTCTAGTAGAAAATTAATCCCCAGTAAATAAATAAATTATAGTGTGTTCACTTTCCTGTAGTCATTTGTACAAATCTATATGCAATAAAACTTTAATGTTTATTTTTAAAACTTTGTTCCAAAGTTTTAACTTAGCATTTTTGTGCATTTTGCATATATACTATCCAGCATGAGTGAGATATCGGAAGCATTTCAGAATCTCAACCTCTACCCAGTACCGATTGAAGACTCCCACGACTTTACTGGTTATATTGCTGACATAGAGGAACCCCTGGAATTCCAAGCTCCACCGCTGGAAAAAGCAAAACTTAAAAAGAAAAGAAGATATGTGGGATGGAAGAAAGTGCGCAGGAGAAAGCCAGTTACTAGGAAACTCCCCAAAATAGAAAACCCTATAGACAAAGGAAAAGGAATCGAAATCGGAGAAAATTCTAATCCAGCAGATATAGAAATCCGGAAAGATTTTAAACAAAAAGGAATAGAAATTGGAGAGAGTTCTAGACAAACTGAAGAAATCACATTCCAAGACGAAATAGACCGTCTACTGGCAAATTGTGATGTCATTAGCCCTATCCATAATAATCTATATCCTTACATAGAAACCCAACTTCCAGTAAATCTGGAACCAGCTATTCCAGACCCACTAATCCACACTCGACCTTTAGGTCAAATGGAAGAATGGTGGACAAATGACTGGCAATTCAAAAATATTATCAACAGTCCTTATTCTTTCCTTCCACAGTTTGATCCAGAACCTATCCCCAATCCTTCAATGAGCAACGAAAACTTAGCCGAACTCCGTCAGTTCGGTGAAGAGCTGATAGGTACAGGGAATAGGATCCGGGAAATGGGGGAACAAATTTCCTGGAAATACGACGAAAGGAAGCGTCGCTACTAAACTGCCAGTTGACCAAAGAATAGTGGGGTTGGGAAGAATGTCTGTATAATAATAATAATAGCTAAATATAAATCTGTAAAATAGGAAATAAAACATTGTAAGATAAACAGTGTGTATGGATGCCTATATAATATATAAAGCAAAATAGAAGTTGAAACATCGACAATTTTGGATACATATATCTGTGTTGTAAGATTTTATATGCTTCTGTGTAATTGTTTTAATTACAATCATGTGATACTAATAGTTATATTTATAATAATTATAAGATGGAAAACGCTAGTAATGAACCAGTTAATGAAGGGAATCAATCTGAACAAAATCAGGAAAACCAGTATATGACTAGACAAGATATTGAAAATATTGTTGCTCAAGGGATAGCTAATGCTATTCCAGCATTCGTTGCTGCTATAAAGAATCCAATCGAACCACAACAAATCGTTCCTAGTAAACGTACTCAGGAAGATAATTTTAGTCATAGTGTAAATGGAGGCGGCAATCATGATGATAATAATCCACGACAGGCTCCACCTCCTAAGAAAATGAAAGATGCAACACCTGGTTGCACTTTCAAAGAATTTCTTGCTTGCAAACCTGCTGAATTTGCAGGCAACGAAGGAGCAACTGCAGTACTGCATTGGTTAGAGAAAACCGAAGCAGTAATTGCAATAAGTAAGTGTTCCAAAGAAGATCAGGTCATGTACACATCAAACCTTTTCAAAGAAGGGGCGCTAGAATGGTGGAACACGGTACTACAGGCTAAAGGAAGAAATAGGGCTTATGCCATGAACTGGGAAGAATTTAAAAGTCTTGTAGAAAGAAAATTCTGCCCTGAATATGAAAAGGAACAAATGGCAAATAAGTTCCTAAATCATCGTATGATAGGCGTAGAGTGTCGCAGTTATACTTCGACATTCTTTGAATATGCTAGAGTGGTACCAACACTGGCTTCGCCAGAACCGGTACTCATTTCCTGTTACATTTGGGGATTAATTAGTGAAATTCGTAACATCGTTAAAGCTGCGAGACCTCGCACTATTGACGATGCTGTGGAATTAGCTAATACCCTAACTGATGAACTAGTGCGCACAAGAGAAGAAGATCGAAAGAAGGAATTGGCTCAAAAGATTACCCAAGGATTTCGTGTGGGTAATGATAATAGGTTCAAGAAAAGAGGAAGGAGACAATCTGCACAACCGCCTTTTTGCAGCAATTGCAAAAAGAATCATTTTGGAAAATGTAATGTAAATTGCAACTTCTGCAAAATGGCAGGACATCGTGAAGAAAATTGCAAAAAGAAAACCATAGTCTGCTATAACTGTGGAGAAATAGGACATTACAAAACAGAATGTCCTAAATTGACTAAAACCACAGACAATAAAGGCAAACCAGCTGATGGAACAACCAAGAAGAATGCCCGAGCATTCCAGCTAACCACTCAAGAAGCCGAACTAATTCCCGACGTCATAGCTGGTACGTTTTTGGTCCACAACGTTTATGCCAAAGTGTTATTTGACTATGGTGCAAACCAAAGTTTTATCAATACTTCATTTTGCCAAGCCCTTAACTTACCTTTAACCACCCTTAGGCAAATTTTTACAGTCGAAACGGCAGACGGAAATTCTGTTAAAATAAATAAGGTTTTGAAAGAAGGAAAGATAGAACTGTTAGGCCATAAGTTTTCTGCAAACCTGTTACCTATGAAGTTAGCCGGACTCGATGTAGTGTTAGGAATGGATTGGTTAATAGCCAACCATGCTCGAATTCTTTGTGATAAGAATTCCGTAGAAATCCGTACTCCCACAGGAGAAGTAATTTTAATTACAGGAAATAAACCACGAAAGCCACTAAAATTCATTTCAACAATCAAGTTGGCTAGTTATTCAAGAAAACAAGAAATGGTGTATATGATTTCAGTAATCATTAGCACTAAGGATAAAGAACTTAAGGAAATTCCTGTAGTTTCAGAATACCCATACATTTTTCCAGAAGAATTACCTGGGTTACCACCTGATAGAGAAGTAGAGTTTAGAATTCATCTAATTCCGGGTAGTACACCAATAGCTAGGCACCTTATCGATTAGCACCCACCGAAATGCTAGAATTGAAAAAGCAGTTAGATGAATTATTAAGAAAAGGATTTATACAACCTAGTTCATCCCCTTGGGGAGCACCAGTGTTGTTTGTGAAAAAGAAAGATGGATCAATGAGGATGTGTATCGATTATAGAGAATTAAATAAAGTTACAATTAAGAATCGATACCCATTACCTAGGATTGATGATCTTTTTGATCAACTTCAAGGCGCTAGGTATTTTTCTAAGATAGACTTAAGATCCGGATATCATCAGTTAAAAGTACAAGAAGAAGACATACCTAAAACTGCTTTCAGAACTAGGTATGGCCATTATGAGTTTACAGTAATGCCCTTTGGACTAATAAATGCCCCAGCAGCATTTATGGACATGATGAATCGGATCTGTAAACCATACTTGGATAAATTTGTAATCGTATTCATCGACGATATACTTATTTATTCCAAAAGTCAGGAAGAACATTGCAAACACATGCATGCACTCTTAAATTTGTTAAGAAAGGAAAAACTTTATGCCAAATTCTCGAAGTGTGAATTCTGGTTGCAAGAAGTACAATTTTTAGGTCACATGGTGAATCACGAAGGAATTCACATAGATCCTGCTAAAATAGAAGCAATCACTAAATGGAAAGTCCCACAAACAGCTATGGAAATTAGAAGTTTTCTAGGCTTAGCTGGATACTACAGACGATTTATTAAGGATTTCTCTAAGATAGCTGTACCTTTGACTAAGTTGACATGTAAAGCCACTAAGTTTGAATGGGGACATAGGCAAGAAGAAGCTTTTAAGATTTTAAAGCACCGATTGACAAATGCTCCAATTTTAGCATTACCCGAAGGAACAAAAAATTTTGAAGTATACTGTGATGCTTCAAAATTAGGATTCGGATGTGTATTGATGCAGCGCAAAAAGGTAATTGCGTATGCCTCCCGGCAGTTGAAAAAGCACGAGGAGAATTATACGACTCATGACTTAGAATTAGGAGCCGTAATTTTTGCCTTGAAAATTTGGAGACATTATCTGTATGGAAGTAAGTTTACTGTTTATACAGATCATAAAAGTTTGAGATATATATTTGGGCAGAAAGAATTAAATATGAGGCAAAGAAGATGGATGGAAGTTCTAAGCGATTACGACTGTGATATTCAATATCACGAAGGAAAGGCAAACGTAGTTGCAGATGCCTTAAGTCGTAAGTATCAGGAAAAACAAAAGCGAGTTCGTGCTCTTAGATTAAATCTACAAGTAGATTTAATGGAACAATTAAAGGAAGTTCCGGAAACAACAATCAAGGACGATGCTGAAGGAATGAAAGGTTATATAAAGGAACTAGAGCAAGGAAATGATGGAATTTGGAGATTCCACAAGAAACGAATTTGGGTACCTAAGCAAGGAGAATTAAGAAATAAGATTTTAGAAGAAGCCCATAAATCTAGGTATACTATACATCCTGGAAACAATAAGATGTACCAAGATTTAAGAAAGAATTTTTGGTGGATAGGCATGAAGAAAGATATAGCAAGATATGTTTCTAAGTGTCTTACTTGTTCACAAGTAAAGGCTGAACACCAGAAACCTTCAGGACTACTACAACAATTGGAAATGCCTGTATGGAAATGGGAACTTATAACAATGGATTTTGTTACGAAGTTGCCTAAAACAAGAAAAGGTAATGATGCGATTTGGGTAATTGTGGATCGATTAACCAAATCAGCTCATTTTCTACCAATGAAGGAAACCTTTAGCATGGAAAGGCTAGCCAAGTTGTATGTAGACGAAGTAGTATCATTACATGGAGTCCCACTCTCCATTGTATCAGATAGAGATAGTCGTTTCACTTCTCATTTTTGGAAAAGTTTCCAGCAAGCTATGGGAACTCGACTAAATCTGAGTACTGCATATCATCCTCAAACAGATGGACAAAGTGAAAGAACCATCCAAACTCTAGAAGACATGCTTCGAGCATGTGTAATAGAAGTTGGTGGAAACTGGGATGATCATTTACCATTAATTGAATTATCCTATAATAATAGTTACCATTCAAGCATTGAAACTGCTCCATTTGAAGCACTATATGGACGTAAGTGCAGAACTCCAGTTTGTTGGGCAGAAATAGGAGAAAGTCAATTATCAGGTCCAGAAATTGTACAAGAAACTACTGATAAAATAACACAGATCAAGGAAAGACTGAAAACAGCTAGAGATCGTCAGAAGAGTTATGCAGATAATCGCCGCAAACCGTTAGAATTTCAGGTCGGAGATAAAGTACTTTTGAAAGTTTCTCCTTGGAAAGGAGTTGCTCGATTCGGTAAGAAAGGAAAGCTAAGTCCCTGGTACGTAGGACCATTTTCAGTAATCCGACGTATAGGACCAGTTGCTTATCGGTTACAATTACCAGAAGAATTAGCTGGAGTACATGATGTATTTCATGTATCCAATCTCAAGAAATGCTTATCAGATGAATCACTGGTAGTACCTCTTCAAGATATAGAGGTAAACGAAAAGCTGAAATTTATTGAAAAACCTCTTCAAATTGAGGATCGAAAGATCAAGTTTCTCAAACACAAGCGACTAGTTTTAGTCAAAGTCAGATGGGATTCAAAGAGAGGAGCTGAATACACTTGGGAGCTGGAATCAGAAATGAAGAAAAAATATCCTCATTTATTCCAATAAATCTCGAGGACGAGATTCTTATTAAGGTAGGGAGGATGTAACAACTCTCATCAAAAGTCCTAATTATTATTTTAATTTGGCCAATAGGAAACCCTAATTGAGAAACCCAAGCAATTTGGATCAAACCCTAAAATTTTCAGAATATTTAGAATCAGGATTAGGGCCCCTAAAACTAAAGGGGGGTAAACCCTAAGTTGACAATTATCTCTAAAATGCGTTGTCTAGATTTCAAATTAACGAACTGTCAATTCATCAAGCCTATACTAGTGACAAGGCTACCCTAGGGTAGATGTGCACCCCAGGCGAGTCGCGACATAATCATCATCATCTTCCGCGACACGTGGGGGAACCCAACTTCACGTATAAATACAGGGCATTGGGACTTGAATTCTGTCTTTGAAACGACGTAAATTCGCTTTACGTAGGCTGAGTTATAACAGAAACAGTCCACTAAACATACACTGATCACGAAGTGCTGCCATAATCAGGGTAATAACTCGATCGCTATTACGATTCAACGTCCGATCGATTATAACTATCCAACGATAGTATAAGTGCCGCTCAAATTGAGTTTATACTTTGATTTTCATCGTGATTTCGACTTGAATGTTTGAGTGCTGTTCGAACTCGGACTATACTCTGTCATTCGTTGTGAATCCGCTGAATTGTTAAGTATTGCACTTGTAAATTATTGTGAGGGTTTAATCTCGTGAATTGTCGCAACTGCTGTATTAGTTACTAACCTGTTTGTGTGTGCATTGTTATTTAAATTAGGTTAATCAAGGCTAATCAGTAGGCTTATATTCTGCTCGTTAAATCTACAATGTGAGTCATTCTCTTTTTATCAAATTACTTTTCAAATCATGTTTATTTTCAAAGGTTATAATTACAGTGATTAAGTTTATGTAATCACCAAATTACAGCCGATATGTGGGGTATTGTGCATAGTATTACTGTTTTATCACTTTAGGTGGGCGAACCTAAAATTAGTGATATTCGTCATTCATTGGGGCAGCCAATGGTGATATGACCACAGTCACCAAAAAGAGTCGAGTGACAAATACTGTGGGTAGTTGGTTTGATATCAGAAACATTGTAATCTCTCTTAATACTGTGAATTATAACAAACGAGTCGTTTTAGCAAAATGAATGATTCACTCAGTATTTCCCTGCTGACAAAACCTTTTTCAAACATGTTTCAGGTGATCTGTTGTGAGCACAAGAAAAGTGTCGTGGAGCACTACAAGCTTAGAAAAGTGGCTCAATGTAAATAAATAAAGAAACATGGTTTGAGAAATAAAGATTTCCCAGTGAAATCACTCTATTGTAAATTATGGGATTTATCCCTATATTATATAAACGAGCAGTTTTAATAATAATCGATCCTGTTTAAAAAGACTTCCGCTCTCACTTAATTAGATACCATCGGATTTCCTGCCTCGCAGCTCTGGACCGGGTCAAACCGGGGCCGAGGGTCGTGACAAGAAGTGTCCATCATCGCCCATTCATGCAGCTTACACCTTCGCTGCATCACCTTCACCAGCTCCACCTGCTTCTCCACCCTGATCCTTGCCGCTGTTGGTCGCCTCAATTGCCAGAACCTCATCAGCCTCTTCTTCGTCCTCCAACTCAGTCAGCCTAGCCTTCCAGCCCTCCATGTCCCAGTTGCTCCTGTCAAAATTAGGATCCTGAGCTTCTTGGGCCATCTGCAACTTGGTCTTGTACATGGCAATGGCAGCGGAGACTTTAGCATCCTCCATGATCTCGTGCTTCTCATAGTCAGCATTGATCTGAGCTGCAACCACCTGAGTTTTGGCATCATTGAGGTCCTTTTCGAGGGAGGCAATCTTGTGATCCTTGAGCACCGCCACTTTTTGGAGGTCAGAGTATTTCTCCTCAATCTCTTCGACGTTCCCAACATAGTCCTCGATTTCAGCAAATTTCTACAAAAAGACAATATAAAGCTTAGGATAACATGATCCTCAAGTGGGCAGGATAATTAAGCTAAGTCAGTGATCCTTACCTCAGCAAAGTACTCAAGGAACTGATGACGGATCAGAGGCAAGCCTTCTAGATTGTCAGCCTCAGAGGTCTTCCTTTTCTTTCCACCTCTTCCCTTTGAAGTGGTTGCCTTGGGGACTATGACGGAGGGGCTAGCAGTAGCCTTTTTCTTTCTGGATCGGACGGTGTCGAGATCAGTGACACTAAAGCGAGAAGCAGACTTTGATGACTTTCCAGTGCCTACACACCCAAAACAGATAAGTATCCTTATTCCATTTCTATTTAACTATTTATTTAAACATTTAAT
The DNA here is from genome assembly GCA_030545235.1 of Helianthus tuberosus. Classification (NCBI taxonomy): domain Eukaryota; kingdom Viridiplantae; phylum Streptophyta; class Magnoliopsida; order Asterales; family Asteraceae; genus Helianthus; species Helianthus tuberosus. The sequence goes on from CM060451.1 coordinate 180,570,501, forward strand.
TATGCAAAAAACAGGATACTTACTTGACATTGTTACGGAACCTGAGGATACTTCTAGAGAATCCTGGGTATTTGCTTTAAATGATCTTCTTGCAGGATCAAGTCTCCGGAAAGCGGCAAGCCTTTCCTTTGTTGCAGGTGTTGTGATGAGGTGTGCAACAATAATAGCTGCGAAATAGAAACAAAAGGACATTAGTGATCCTTAAACAAAAACAAGGTCATCTGGTGATCCTTCTAAGGATCCTCTATCCTACCATGGGTGGTCCACTTCCTTGGCAGATCCTTTCCATCAGGGATAGAATCCCTTCTGACAAAGAAGAATCGCCGTTTCCAGTTGGTGTCATTCTTAGTGGCTTTGAAGATGAGGTGTTCTTCACCAGGTTTATGTTTGAGTAGATACCGATGAGATCCATGGCTTACGAGGTCATACATCTCTACAAACTCCGACATTCCCAGATCAATTCCTTCATGTTCAATGATCCTTTCAAGGGTATATAAGACCCTCCAGATCATTGGCATTGCTTGAATGTAGGAGATGCCGGTGAGAGAGAAGAAGGATTGGGTGAAATCTGGAAAAGGATACGAGTACCCTATTGTAAATGGTGTGACTGGAAAGGCTACCCAGGTTTCAGAAAAATAATCACTTAGAACGGTGGGATCAAATGGTTTGAAATCGGTGTTTGCTGGAAAGCAATGTCGGATCCTATCTATCTGTGGATCGGTAAAGCAGCATCTTTCTTTCGCCGAATCTTTGATGATCCCTTGGGACTTCAAGGGACTGTCCTTTTTATGATCCTTAACCGGTGAAGACCTCAGCAACATTTTGGTCATGAAGATGGTGAAAGACGAGAAACAGAATTGAGAAGATGAAGAGAGAAAGAAAAGAGAAATACCTGATCAAGTCTTCGAATGAGGATTTAAAGAGGAAACGCACGAATTTAAATGCTCTCTAACCCTTATCTCTAACTTCAATTTATAATAATGATCTTGCAGGGTAGTCACTTCAGTGACGTCAGGATGGTAATGGCTAGTCCGGCTACAACGGCTAGTTATCCATTGATTCGTTGCGGATAAGAACAGAAAATATAACTCGTTATTTACATTTTTACTCCTTATATTTTGGGGGCAATTGTTAGGGGAGGATTTTCCAATGATCAGTGATCCTCAATTACTGTTGGGCTTAGTGATCCTCACTTCTGTTTGAATTAGTGATCCTCAGAAGTATTGCAGGATCAGGATCATGGATCATCGTAAGGATCCTTATACTAACGATTGTCTGCTTTGAATATGAAGTTGTTTTGCAGGAGTATGAGCTTGGACTTGGTCTTGGCGATATTCCTGGAGCATATTCCATACTTATTCCGCACGTGCTTAACTAAAGTGGACGTTATGGAGTTCGTGGAGGACTTGCACAAAATGCGGACCGTTTGTTAGCTTAGATATTTTCCATTTTTAAAGGGGATAGCGAGCTAAATAGACACACTTAGCTATTTTTAGCTTAACACACACACTCGCAACTGCTCTCACTAGCTCTTGACAATTCACTTGGCGATTACACACTTTTTTGCACATTACACTATAGTGATCCTTGTAATTAGCTCGCTATCATCCGAAGTTGTAATACATTTCTTGTTTAATCTGAGTTGGTGATCGGTAGTTTCCATCACCCGAGGTTTTTTATGCCGGAGATCATCCATTGATCAAGGGATTTTTCCTCGTATAAATCTTTGTGTCACTTATTCATTTCATTTCTGAGTGATCCTTAGTGTTGTTCATTGATTCAAGCATCATACCTCACAACAGAAAGTTTGGTTGCATTATCATTGCTTGATTTTTTACCAAAACAATTAGGTGTGAATTTCCTACCACTAATAATGAAGCAGAATATGAAGCTTTGATTGCAGGATTAGAGTTGGCCAGGAATATGAATATTAAAAGTTTATAAGTATTTGTTGATTCCTTGTTAATTACTAATCATTTTAATGGATCCTATGCAGTTAAAGGTGAGAAGTTAATCGAGTACCTCGAAATTCTCAAAAAATTAGCAGGATATTTCGATGTTTTTACACTTGAACAGGTACCAAGAGAGGATAATGCTAAAGCAGATGCCTTGGAAAATCTAGGATCATCAGTCAGGATACCGGAAGGAACCCAAATACCAATACTACATATCCTATATCCTGCAGTGGATCTTTTGAAATCTCAGGATAAGAAAGTAGTAAGTATCCAGGATCCTGATGATGAATATCCTGAGGAGGATCCTAAGTCCTGGACGGCTCCAATCATGAGATATCTCAAGGAATGACACATTCCAAAGGATGAGAATCCTAAGGCCTTTAGAATGAAGGTATCATGATTCACTATTATAAATGATGTTTTGTATAAGAAATCTCTTGTAGGACCAGACCTGGGGTGCTTGGAGGATCCCGAAACTAAAGAAGTGCTTCAGGATATACACGAAGGGGATTGTGGTAACCATACTGGGGGCAGGTCATTATTCTCAAAGGTGTTAAGAACAGGATACTATTGGCCGACGATGAGGAAAGATGCTGCAGAATATGCTCGAAGATGTGATGTATGTCAAAGGCACAATAATATATTACATCAACCTGCTGAACCACTATATACTATTGCTTCCCCTTGTCCATTCATGAAGTGGGGGATGGACATAGTGGGAAAATTGCCAAAAGCTCCAGGAGGAAAAGTCTTTATGCTGGCAATGACTGATTATTTCTCTAAATGGGTTGAAGCTGAGGCATTTGTTCAAGTCAGAGACCAAGAAGTAGTATCCTTCATAAAAAGGAATATCCTGACTAGGTTTGGGGTACCAGCTGAGATAATTTGTGACAATGGCTCTCAGTTTATCAGTAAGAGGACAACCGATTTTTGTAAGAGTTGGGGAATCAAAATAATCACATCCACACCGGTACATCCTCAAGAAAACGGACAAGCAGAATCCTTGAACAAGATAATTGTCAAAAATTTGAAGAAGAGACTAGGAGCTAAGAAAGGAAGATGGGCAGAAGAATTACCCTTTGTTTTATGGGCTAGTAGGACAATAGTGAAAAGTGCAACTGGGAAAACCCCATTTTCCTTAGTATTCGGAGTAGAGGCAGTAATCCCGACAGAGATGGTGATACCTACAGCAAGATCTAACCTCCGGGATCCTGAGAAGAATTCTGAAGCCCTATGCCAAGAATCGGATACTATCGATGAGACAAGGGATGCAACAAAGTTGAGAATGGCAGCATACCAACAGAGGATATCCAAAGCATATAACAAGAATCTAAGGACGAGAAGGTTTCAAGTTGGAGATTGGGTGTTAAGGAAAGCTTTTCAGAACACTACTAATCCTGCTGATGGAAAGTTAGCTCCTAAGTGGGAAGGACCTTATGAGATTGAATCAGAATCCGGAAAAGGAGCATACCGGCTTAAGAATATGGAGGGGGATATACTGCCAAGATCCTGGAATGCCATACACCTCAAAGCCTATTTCAAGTGAGTTTAGAATTTAATTTCTAACTCAAGATGGTATGAATTCTATCTCTTTTAAATATAGTTCTATTTTGTTTTATTTGAACCTAATACTGACTTAAGCATCAGAGGGGTGTTAGCCAAGCTAACACCCACCTTAGTTTACGGTTGTTTTGCAGAATATGCTTTGGGATATAACCCTAGGATATACACTCAGGAAAAGTTGAAAGATTAGAGGATTGGCCCCCTCTCTCATGTTTAAGGGATCGTAATCCCTTCATATGTTTAAAGGTATTCACCTTTCTTTCAAATTAGGTTTAAACACCCCACCTGGAGCGCAAGTTATCCAGGGATAATTCAAGATAGCGGGACCAGTCCATGTAAAAGTGCCTGACAATTTTGTTATTGTTGGCTATGTCATGGATCCTAAAGGTATATGAGGATTGATCACCCTCTCTCGCGAAAGAGTATTTTCATACTCTCTAAGCTTTAAAGGTTTTCACCTTTCTAAGTCTTGGAGTTTATACACTCTCACCTGTAGCGCATGGAAATTTGGGATTTTCCCCAGCATACTTAGGGTTTATCCCCAGAATATTGAGGATCTATCTCCAGGATATTTAGGGTTTATCCCCTGTGATACTAAAGTTATACATAAGTGTGAAATCAGTTGGGATTGGAGCACAAAAGTTCCTAAGTGTTTAACAATGACATATACAGGGGACATTCCTCACGAGGCACCATGAAAAGCTTAAAAGATCAAGTTTAGACTTGGTTTACTAAGTTTCCCAGACCGGGGACATTCTCGGTGGAAAGATTGCGAGAGGATTAAAGTTCAAGGATTGAGATGTCTTCAATTTTTGGTATGATCTTTCCTTTTTTGTTCTTTGAAAACCTTATCTAAATTATCTTAGTTTTAAAACTCTGTTTGACAAAAGGCTGAGTAGGATATTTATAAGTATCCTGACCAGGATATATCCTGAGGACATTTGTTTGGGATATTTGAAATATTACGCTAAGATTGAAAAATTGAAATTGTATTCAAACCAAGCAATACATAACAAAACTTGCAAAAATGGACAACAATGGATAAGGTCATAAATGGTTATATTATTAACATTGCAAAAGGTTGTGCTTTAGGTTTCATCTTAAACTGAGATTCATTCGCCAAAAACACAATTAGTTTTCTACCATATTTACTTAACAATTGAAGGCTTCGTCTTGAAACTCAAGATACCTCCACCTTCAATTGTTAAACTGTTCAAAATAAACCATACTAACTGATGACCAAGGGTTTCGTCTTGAAACTCAGGATCCCTCCACCTTTGGCCATCATATTGTCTACATGCAGGAAAATAAATTGTTTGAAAGACAGGAAAAGTAAATTGTTTGTTAAACCACAACCATCAAATTTAAAAAAATGGGATCCGGCCTCGACATCAACATCCATCATCGCCCATTTCGCTGCTTACAAGGGGCAGCACCCTCTTCAACCATGGCTTCATTAGCACCAGCGTCCGGTCCAACATCCTTCCCAGCATCACCACCAGCATCAGCCACCTTCTCAGCCACCTTAGCAGGCTCCTCAACACCCGGTTTTACTGGACGCTCCACGGGATTGCCACCAAGGTCCCTCAACTTCGCCTCCCAAGCCTCAACATTCCATGAAGGGCATTCAAAGCCCATGGCCTTGGCTTCATAGGCCATTTTCAACCTTGCTTGGAGGAGGGAGATGACGACGGAACTCTTGAGGCCTTCCCGATATGAAGCCATATCCTGCTCATGTTGGACTTGGGAGGCGTCGAATTTCGCTTGAGCCTCGTGGGTGATCTTCTTGATGGCAGCCTGGTGTTCCTGAGCCATTGCTTTATATTTGGCTTCATAATGCTCTGACTTGGCGGTGGCAATTGCTGCTTCGTCCGCGATGGTGGTTTCAGCGTTCCTCAACTTAGCTTCCAACATCTTGTTTAGTCCACATGAATCCTCATATAGGAAGACTAGCCGCTCGAGACCCTATAATCAGGTGAAGTAAATATCAATATATATAGTCAAAATATATAGTCAACATATATGTGCAGGATATAAGACAAGGATACCTACCTAGTTGAGGAAGCCAGTCATGAATTTGCTAGACTCCGAAAATCCATGATTCTCGAATGGAAAGACGTCCGAGGCAGCAGGGGAGTCTGGTTCCTTCCTCTTGCGGGAACTAGAGCCACGTGGCTTTGAAGCGGTGGAAGGCTTGGGAACAGTGGCAGTCTTGGAGCTGGTGGGCTTCGACATAACAACCGGCTTTGGATTCACCTCTTGCTTAACTTGTAGAAGGCCGGAATAACTGTCCAACTCCTCAACGTCAAAAACTTCAGGGGTCTTGGCTGGTGCTACATAAAAGGGAAGAAACACTAAGTCCTTATACATTTTCAGAATATAATCAGTATAATAAATAGAAATATCTTGTGAAACTATGCTTACCAGATGTTTTGGTCAAAAATCACACAAGGATAATGCAACCAAATCTGATTTTGTGAGGTATGATGCTTGGTTAATTGTATGAACGACAAGTATATGAAATCAACGATGAACACCGAGATTTATACGAGGAAAAAGCCCTTGATCTTTAGAAGATCTCCGGCATAAAAAACCTCGGGTGATGGAAACTACCGATCACCAAATATATTGCTGAAACAATAGTGATCCTTGTACAACTTCGGAAGAAAACAAGCTCAATACATTGAATTGCTAGTGTAAGTGTGTGTTTTTGCTAAGTGTTTGCAGAGAATTCGAGTGTTGTGTGTTGTTTGTGTGGTGTGTACGACCTATGCCTCTAATGAGCTGTTTTCCCCTTAAAAGATAGCAAAATATCAAGAAACAAACTCTCCTAAAAAGGTGGAAATGGCCCATGTTCTCCAAAAACGGTTATATTTCATCAAGCATGTGCCATATAAACGAATATTCCCTGAAATTCCAGCTAAGAATGAGTCCACTACGTCCATTACCTGCATTTAAACATTAAAAACGTGACAATTGTTAGAAAACATAAGTTCTGTTAAGGATCCTCAGACTCTGGATCCTCAGACTCTCTGCATCATCCATTAAGGATACGTGATCCATGCCCAGTCTCAGGATAGATGATCCTTAGCATAAAATTCATGCCCTAACAATTGCCCCCAATATGGCAGTTGTGATAAGGATTCACAGCTGTCATATTTCCGTCAGAAGTAGACTAGCCGTTGCTGCCGGTAACTAGTCGTTACACTGCCTGTTGTCACTGATAAGACCTGCTATAATCATTATTGCAAAATATAGAGTTAGAGATAACTCCTCAAATGCCTTTACAGACAAGAAGATATTTCTGTTTATGGAGAATGAATCCTTCTACACCGTTCGCTATTAACCTTCCTGCCCTTTAATATCTGCATAGACACTTTAACTGTTAGATAGCCATGTCCGGCCTGGGTGGATGGTCCACGGTTTTACTGGTGAAATCCAGGCCAGATGATTTGATACATAATGAATGGGTGATAACATTAAACTTTTTTAGCTACAACTGTTGTTGTTTCTTTCCTCTTTATTTTTCATGTATGCTTTCTATTTTCAAAGATATCATCGCCAAACAATTGGAAAGTTATTGGAAATCTGATGATAATGTTAAAATTTTAACAGAAAACTTGAAGTGTTCATATAAATGTGGATCAATGATCCTTAACCAAAAAGGATAAGAAACAACTTGCAGCTTAGAAAAAGTTAGAATATAACATACCAGAGAATCCAAGTTAGGATTTTATATCCTTGTAAACTAATACTGAATAAAATGTGTGAAAAGTAAACAAACTTTAGAGCTTATATAACTTTAGAGCTCCAAGATCCTGCAAGAAAAACAAACTTGGGACCAAGCCAAATAATTGGGAATGAACCCATAATAACTGGGGACAATCCCAAATAAACTGGGGACAAGCCCAACAAACTGGGGACAAGCCCAAATAAACTGGGGACAAGCCCAACAAACTGGGGACAATCCCAAATAAACTGGGGACAAGCCCAAATAAACGGATGTAAACTGGGGTCAAGCCCATATAACTTGTGTAAACTGGAGTATGGCCCTCACTGGCGACTATCCAAACTTGAGCGACAAGAAAATGCCGAAACCTTAGCTAACGTGAAAATGTTAGAAACCTTAGGAACGGATGTATGGTACATCTACCATTATACGTAGGATCCCGGATACAGCCAGTACAATGAAATTGTCAGCCCCTAAAGCGAGTACTGGTCCCATTGCCATGAACTGTACCAGGATCATCGTGCGTTACTGGCGAAACTGGGGACATGCCCAAACTGGGGACAAGCCCAAAACTGGGGACAAGCCCAAATAAACTTTGGAGAGTTGGCCAACCACTTTAATCTTCTGTAAAATGATAATAACTCTGCAAAAGCTTAAACTTTATGAAAATAGATGTTAAATGTTTAACATCTTTGCCTTATGATAAGTAATAAGTATAAAATGAATGAAAATGAAAGTAATGTGTTACCAAATGTAGAATCATATATCCTTTGAGGATCCCGGATCCTTAATCAGAATACTGGTATCGCTGAGGATCCCTGATCCTTCTTACTTAAAGTATTTCTTTAGATGAACAGCATTCCAAGCTCTTGGTAAGAGGTCACCATCTATTGTTAACAAATGATATGCCCCCTTTCCTGCTTCAGCTTCAATTAAGTAGGGACCTTGAAATCTTCTGAACCTGACATTCTTGTTGTATGCTCCAGCCATTCTTTGTTGATAACTGGCCATCAAATCTGGTAATAATAGGATGAAGGAGCTCCGCTGGTTGATGAAGGATAATGCTATGTTTCTGACAAGCATTACATTTCTTTGTGTATTCCACAACATTCTTCTTCCTCATAGGCCAATAGCATCCTGTTCTGAGGATCCTTAAGAATAGTGCTCTGCCCCTAGTGTGGTTTCCACAGTCTCCTTCATGAAAATCCTTTAGAACTTCTTGAATTTCTGGATCCTCAATGCACCGCAACTAGGGACCTGCAAGAGATATCTTGTATAACATGTCATTTAGTATGGTGAATTAAGATACCTTGACTTTGAAAGCTCTGGGGTTTTCCCCTGTAGGAATCTCTCCATGTTGTATATATCTCAGGATCGGAAGCATCCAGGATCCTGAATTTGATTGTGCACCATCACTAGGTATGATTGCAGAATCCTCTGCTATCTCCATAGCTATGTGATCTTCAATAGCAGGGGCTAAGACATGAATGATGAGTATTTTCACATCCTCTGGAATCTTTAGTGATGATCCAAGATTGGCTAGAGCATCAGCTTCTGCATTTTTCTTCCCTGGGTACCTGTGATAGACTCTGCCAGTTTCCTGACTATTTCTAAGTACTTGATTAGCTTTTCACCTTTGACAGTGTAAGAACCATTATAATGATTAGTAATTAATAGAGAATCTACATATACTTGAAGATACTTAATCCTCATATTGTTAGCTAATTACAAACCTGCTAGCAAGGCCTCATACTCTGCTTCATGATTAGTGGTTTGGAATTCACATGCAATGGATTAGGGTATAATGTCCCCCTGTGGCGATTTTAGTAGTGCGCTTTTTCTAGTTCCTTTAACACTTGAAGCTCCATCCGTGAAGAGTGTCCAAGGATCCTTGGTCTTCTCAAGTTGTTGAACTTCTAATTTAGCTTCCCTTTGTAGATCACTACTGAAATGAGCCACAAAGTTAGCTTAAACTTGGGACTTGATGGCAGTTCTTGGTTCATATTTGATATCATATGTACTAAGCTTGACTATCCACTTTGCCATTCTACCTGACATTTGAAGTTTCCTGAGAACATTCTTGATAGGAAGGTTAGTTTTCATAATAACGGTGTGAGTTTCGAAATAATGTCTATGTTTAGCGGAAGCCATAATTAAATCAAGAATTAGTTTCTCTAGATGAGAATACCTGGCCTCAGCATCAAGTAGAATTTTACTTACATAGTATACCGGATGTTGAGAGCCTTCATGATCCTTAACTAGGATCACACTTACTGCTTTAGCTGAAATAGCTAAGTATAAGGATAACGATTCTCCATTTTCTGGTTTCATCAGGGCTGGTGCTGAGGATAGATAATCCTTAAGAACCTTGAGTGCAGCTTCATGCTTATCAGTTCACTCAAACTTGCCTTGAGCAATTTGTCTACCTATTCTTGGATAATGGCATTCCTTTCAAGTGCAAACTTTCTCCTTTTTTGGTGTATTGGCTTGAAAGACCTGTCAATACCAAGTTTGTGAGTAATAACATTCTTAGATATACCTGTCATGTCTTCATGTTTCCAAGCAAAGGTAGATTTTCTTCTTTCCAAGAAGGATACTAAATCCTGCTCAATACTGTCTAGGATCCCGGATCCTATAAAAATTTTGGATTCAGGATCCTCTGGGTTCAACAGAATATCCTTGACGTCTTGCTCTCTTGCCTCCATGACGTCTTGCTCCTTGGAGGCTGGCTTCATTGAAGAAGTGTAACAGTTCTTTGCCTCCTGCTGATCACTTTCTATCTTCACCATATCTCATAGAGTTGGGAGCTTGACACATTGATGATATGTTGAGGGGGACTGCCTTCATATCGTGTATCCATGGCCTGCCAAAGATAACATTACAGCAAGATAAGCAATCAATAACATAGAATTTTTTTAACATAATTCACTCCCTCTATATAGATAGGAAGTTTGATGTCCCCCAATGTAATCTTTGTCTCTCCACTGAATCCCACAAGGACAGATGATCTTTGGACAATATCGGATTCAAGGATGTCCATTCTATTGAGGGCATCCAACTGGATTATGTTCACTGAGCTTTTCCAATCAATGAGAATCCTGTGAACAAAAATGGTTAGATATAAATAATGTTGTAAGGACCGTGTTCGCGACCTAAATGAGTCGGTTCAGAGGAATTCCATCAAATACAGGTGCGGAAAACAAGTATTTGACCTATAAACAGCTGAATCTTCACTTTAACGCTGATTTGTATTGATATGAAAGCAATTACAATCAGTTCTCACACCGGCAGCACCTCGGTATGGAAATCACACAAAAACAACTTATGATTTCGCTTGACCTTGATCTCCTATATATAGGGATTGGGATTTCGCTTCAGCATAATTCAAGCGAAATCTTTACATGTTGATTTCGCTTGAGCTGCTTCAAGCGAAATCCTTTACATATACATTCCTTCAAGCGAAATCTTGCTAACTCTATCTCATTCTCTCGTTCTACGTGCCCTGATCTATTCTAACTAGTCTAAGACTCGATACAAGACGAAGTCGACAGATGTAGTGCACCAACAGACTCCCCCTCAGATGTTGACGAGTCGACTATCGAGTCACAACAACACTGTATCTTCGCATCTTCATTCTTGATCAGTCTCTGGGCTTTTCTCTCTCTATTTTCTTCTCTAGAATCACCTGGCTCTATCAGACTCCCCTCACGATTTGCTGGCATTCATTCGTTCTTCAGCAATATCTGCTTTAAGATCGATGCCTGACTCAAATGTTGTTTACAAGATCATTGCCTGGATCTTATCTAATTCTCTTGATCAGATCTCTTGATTCCTTAAGTTCATCAGCAACAGCAGCTAGCAAACTTTTAGATTCATAATCAGAGTCTGACTTTTGTAAACATTGAATGAATTAACCTGGCTCACCTGTAACAATCTTAACCCAGAAATAAATTTTCCAAATTTAACAATTTAAACTACCAACAATCTGATTTAATCAGATAACTCTCTCTCATATCACAAACCAATGATGAACCAAATGTAGGTTTTAAAAAATACAAATTGTAGGATTTTAACAAACCTTTTGACATTTTAAGATTCACTTCCCCTCACAACCAAGTCATCATGTTTAGCACTTGAAATTTTGACAATCAGCTTTCCAATATCAGTTGTCGAAAATCTTTTTGATTTTTTCAAAAATTTATGCTAAAACACACTAAAATCTTTTTGTAATTTTTGATTGTAAAGGAATACAATAAAGAAATATTTACAAACAATATTTTTGTGAGTTTGTGCAAGAGGATCATATCAGTTTATGAGACATATCACTAACACCGTTAAGCTTCATTTCATTTTAAGTTCTAAGCAATTTACTTAGATTGTCAGTATACTGGTCCACTTAAATTTTCACACAAAGTTCAACTGATCAGAGATATGATGTTAATGTTTTAAGCAACTTAAACTTATCCGTGTGTCCCACTACTTGAATATACTCCCGTATCCAGATCCCAATATTCAGTCTTACAGGTGAATATACCACAGATGATATCTGTCAGGGGAATAAATTATAGTACGAGGGCCGTGAGAGCTCAGGTCGATACTCCCGTATACGCAGAGAGATGACGGCTTCGACTTTTGGTGTGTCCCCTTTAGAGGATCTTTTGTTTCAACAGCCATGATTAGCATTTTTCAATGTTTTATCATTTTTTAGCTGAGGGTGAGCTATATTTCAAGCAAATGTAAAGTATTCTCCGGGGACTAGGCCATTGCTTCCGCAAAATCAGAAGTCCCGGGATAATACCCCAGATATCACTGAGCATAAAGACCTAGTATCTCAGAATAAGGGACCTTTCAAACAAGATTTCAGGGGTTACCTATATATCCAAGTTTGTGTTAACCCACAGAACAAGCAAGTTTGAAATTTAGGTTTATATCTCATTACAATCTACTAAATGTGCAAAAACCTACTGACATATCCACAGTAAGATTGTTTATCACATTTTTCTTTACATTTCTTTAGCATGTTGTGATAGTCCACTGATGTACTATCATTTCCTTTATATGCAACAAAAACTCATTTTTCATTTTATCATGTTTTTAGCTTTTTCAAATTTTCAAATGTTTTTGGATTTTCTGAAAAAAAATTTACTCCCCCTAAAATGCAAACACATTTTTAGAAAATTTTAAAACTAAAACTCTTGACACAATTAAAACATACAAACTGTACAGAAACTTGACAACTGATATCGAATCGCATCAAATCGCCATTCACTTGGCATAAACAATCAGAACTCCCCCTATCACAAAACTATTTTCTCATTTAGATTTCAAAACACTTAAGTTTGTTTTAATCAAAATGATTTTTCCGGAAAATAAGTTTTGATGATATAATCATTTGTAGATTCAGGGTGTGGTTCATCACATTGTCTATTCTTAACCACTTGTAGCAAATCAAGTACAAATTAATGTCCCTGATTTACCACTTGCATGTACGCACCATCTATACCAATTGTAAAAATTACCACATGTAGAACACAATACCATTGTAGGAATGTTACGTCTACATCACCATTTTACCAATCAAAATGCCGATTCCTGCTTCGCACTTACCAACCTGGAAGCTCCGGCGTAGTCATACAACCTGTAAACATCCAAACACTATCAAAAACTTTCAACCAAAAACTTCAAACATTAGAAAAATGCCGATTCCTGATCCACGATATAAACTTGGGATCTCCGGCATAGTCCTTAGACTATCATGGGAAACAAACTTCCACCCAAGTCTTCTTAGACTTGGTGGCTTCCAATTCTTGTGCAGTAGGGTTATAAGTTGCCTTTTTAGTTGCATAATAATCTTTAACCCCCTTTACTTTCCCATCAAGCATTTTCTTGAACATTTTTCTAACATTTCCATTAAATGCTTTCTCAATATCAAATTCCTTTTCATCAGAATAGAATTGATTTGAAATTTCCACTTTACCAACCATTTGTTTAATTTCTTCAAAATTCAGTGATGGAATGTCAACATCATTCACTGAATGTTTTTCCTCAACTTGTGGCTCATCTGATTTTGTGGAATCAGATTCATCGCCAGATTGTACATCTGATCTTTTAACAATCCATTTTTGATTGTCTTTTGCACTCTTTTTATACAATCTTTTAGAATTTTCACCAACTTCATTCTTTGAATTTTCAAAAGTTTTGAAGTTTGTAGTTGGTGAATCAATTTTTTCAACCATTTTTTCTTTAAGTTTTTCAGAGACTCCCTGTTTTCTGTTGACTTTGTTTGGACAATTGTGAGCGATGTGTCCAACAACTTGACATTGAAAACAAGTTCTTGTGTCTTTTGGTTGAAAAACTCCAATTGGATGAAAAACTCCAGTTCCTGTCCTTTTCCTTTCAGCAAGGAACTCTTGATTCGATTTTCTCCAGAATAAACTATTTGTCTCTTCTTCATAGCTTTTTCCTGCAACATATATCATTTTTGATTTAAAATCTCTAACATGTTTTTCATTTTGATAATTTGCAGTTTGAGTAAAACCAAGACCTTTCTTTTTGTAACTACACTTTTGGTTTGTTTTCTTTTGAAAATCAGAACCAGAATTGTAATTCTTTTTCCCTTTTTTCTTGTTTAACCTTTGTTGAACTCTTGAAGTGTATTTTTTAGGTTTTTCAGAAAATTTTAAATCTTTAAGTTCAGAAAAATTAATTTCTGTCATTTTAAAAACCTTTTTGATCATATCAAAACGAACACTTCTAATAGGAAATTCTTTGTCAGAGTATAATTTGTCCGAATCATTTAAAGTGTATGCAACTTCAAATGTTTCATCATCCAAATTTGCCTTTGATAACAAAAATTCTTTACTGTAAGACCGTTTTTCCGACGACTTTGAACTGTTGACTGACGAACTTGAACACCCAGACTCAAACTTTGACTCAGACACCTCCTAAGTATCGAACACCTGATCGACCACCCTTTTGATTAACTCAGACTCATGATCAGTATCAGACGAGGTAAACGTGATGTCAATGTTATCTGGTAAAACGTCAGTTGTCTCAGATTTTAACTTTATATTGACTGCTTTTTCGACTTGCTCCTCATTCGGTTTTCTAGGAGAATACCCTTCCCAGATAGGAGGCGGACATTTGTTGTATTTAACAGTCGATTTCTTACCAGTCTCATTCTTTTGCTTCTCATCCTGAAATGCTTCAAAACCTGCAACAGTAGGATAAACTCGATCAATAACATAATCAGAACAAGAATAACTCAGTAATAATCTTCTGATCCTTTCATTCTCAATCTTTTCTTTCTCCAACTCTTGCTTTAGATTAGCATTTTCTTCGATGTAATGATTAATTGCCTTTTGCTTTGTCATCAACGTAGCATTCGTCATCGTTAAAGCCTTTTCTCTTTCAGAGTTCGTTGTTTGAAGACCTGTCACTGTTCTGTTCAACACGCTATACGATTCTTTCACATAGCTGATATCAGATAGTAACTTTTCTATCAGTTTTTCTCTATCAAACAGAGTCACATCTTTTTCTTCGCAATTTTTGCAAGTTTCCAAACATTTCTTGCAAGGCTTTTCAACTTCAACAATCTTCTCAATCTCGATTGTTTTTACTACTTCAATTACTTTTTCTTCACTAATTACTTTCTCAGTTTCAGTCATCTTTTCTTCATTCACAATTTTAACTTCTTCAGTTTTAACAACAGTTTCAACCTTCACATCTTGTTGTTTTTCTTTTGCAGCTTGTTTCTCCTTCAGTTTCTCCCTGCGATCTGCAAAATAAAAATGAAAACTTTCAGGAGAAAGATGATTTTTAGCAATATTAATATGTTTCTCTTCCTCATCATCACTGCTACTTTCAATCGGTGTTTGATCAAACTCTACAAATTTTTCAGAATCATCATCTGAAATACCAGAATCAGATGGTGTTTGATCAAAAACAACTTCTTTTTCTGAAGTATCATCATTTTGTACACTCTCATCTGTAGTTAATGACTCAGAATCAGCACTTTCTGAACTTTCTTCAGATGTAATCGATTGATCTTTCACTGTTTCACCAATTGATCTCATCCAAGTAGCAAACAAATTTGGTTCTCTAACAATCTTTGCAATGAAAGCTTTGAAATCCCCTTTTTCATCAACAAACATATCCCAGCTGAATCCTTCAGGTAGTTGTTCATCATTTTGGTCCACTAAACATGCTGTGCTGTTAGAAGAAATGTAGTTGCTCCAGTTGAAATCTACCAAACATCCTTTCTTTGAATCTTCAATCTTTCTACCATGAGCCGTCTGTGAGTCTTGTGTCTGACCAACTTGCTGA
This sequence comes from Helianthus tuberosus, assembly GCA_030545235.1. Taxonomy (NCBI): domain Eukaryota; kingdom Viridiplantae; phylum Streptophyta; class Magnoliopsida; order Asterales; family Asteraceae; genus Helianthus; species Helianthus tuberosus. The sequence goes on from CM060451.1 coordinate 180,586,074, forward strand.
TAAATGGCTTTCCGGTAGTAGTCATCTTTTCCAAATGGATTCTGAGCACCACTAACTTCTCTGTTCTTGCACTCCCGCTTAAAATGACCTTTTTCCCTGCACCTGAAACAAGTAACTTTAGATTTATCAAAACCTAAAGTAGAAACACAAGCATCAAGAAAGTCATTTCTCCCGGTAATTGTCTTGAACTTTTCAGCACGTCTAAGAACACTTGCAAGACACCATTTGATATCCATTAGTTCCATCTCTTCGGCATCTATTTGGTCGTAATCCTCTTTGGTAAGCATAGGATTTCCAATTCGACCAGCCACTAAACCTTCATATGAGATAAGCACGGAACCAAGTAATGCCATATGATCTTTTGCAATATCTTCAGAAAAACTTTGACCTTCTGGAAGATTTAGAGCTATATTGCATTGAATCACACAACCATTTCCCATCTTTGTGCTTTAAGACTGAAAACTTTCTGATGAGCTTTTCGGATTTACACTTGGATACAATGAAAAACCACTGTTGCTTTTGTTTGAGTTTTGATCAGTCTTTTCTGTAGAATCCCCAACACTATAAGCAGTCTGAATTTTCGGACTTCTCTCAGCTTCTGAAGTCGGAACACTACCTTTGTAATACATCTTTACATCTTGTTGACCACTTGGATTATTCATCCTTGCGATCTTCTGCTGTTCCAAATCCTGACTTTCAATCTTTTCAATAAACTGAGAGATTGACAACCCTTCATAAACTCCAGTATTTTTCAGTATCATCAAATATGTTCCCCACTCTTTCTGAGGTAAATCATCAGCTAGCTTATCCACCCATTCCTCATCTTCTTTGTTAATGTTCATCATTGACATTGTTCGAACTAAGTGACAATATCGTTCAATGAGTTTCTTTGTATCTTCTCCGGGCAAACTTGTGAACAAGTCAAACTCCTTTTTAAGCAACGCCTTTTTGCTTTTAATCATGTTTGCACTACCTTCAACTTTGACTTTCAAAGCATCCCAGATTGACTTTGATGTTTTGTCATGTTGAAGTAGTATAAAGATGTCTTCTTTGATAGCTTGTTGAAGCAAACTGATCATCATTTTTTCAGCTCTATACATTTCCCGTTCTTCATTACCAAACTCTGAAATTTGTTTTACTGTCTCCATTTCAGTACGTGGTAGCATATACTTTTTCAGAATACATTCCCATGATCTTAGATGATTTGCTTGCACCCAGTTTTCGAAACGATCTTTCCATCCATAGTATTCCTCAATGCACATTAGCTTCGGGGGTTTCTGAGTAGTCCCCGTTTCATTTTCTGAATTCATGTTCTGAGCAATGGAAGATGAATTAGACGATGTTGCAAACGCGTTGTGAAAATCGTTATCCATGTTCCAATAGCACGATTTTCAATAACAGATTCTTTCAAGCGAAATAGTCAATTTGTAGCTTTCAAGCGAACTGGTCAACTGAACTTTCTTCAAGCGAAATAATCTGTCAAACTGGTTGAAGCAAGACTAATCAATTCTTTGAAGCGAAATCGTTCAAGCGAAACTGTCTGAAGTGAGAATCCTGAAGCGAAAACCTTGAAGCGAAACACTGAAGCGAAAACGTTGAAGCGAAATGTTAAGTATCGCTTGAAAGTTCAAGCGAAATCGTCCAATGAAGCTTTGATCTTCAAGCGAAATCCATTCGAAGGTCGATTTTGATCACTTTTAGGTCGAATTTTGCTATGAAACTTTCAAAGGTTTGTTATCTTGTACTTTTAAACAATCCGTGAGAAATTGAATAGTTTTTGACCGTGAAAAATTTCTGAACTGATGAAAGAAGATGTAGAAGTAAGAGATTTTGAACGGTTTCAGCTGAATTTTGCAGAAATCCTCCTCCAGGCTCTGATACCAATTGTAAGGACCGTGTTCGCGACCTAAATGAGTCGGTTCAGAGGAATTCCATCAAATACAGGTGCGGAAAACAAGTATTTGACCTATAAACAGCTGAATCTTCACTTTAACGCTGATTTGTATTGATATGAAAGCAATTACAATCAGTTCTCACACCGGCAGCACCTCGGTATGGAAATCACACAAAAACAACTTATGATTTCGCTTGACCTTGATCTCCTATATATAGGGATTGGGATTTCGCTTCAGCATAATTCAAGTGAAATCTTTACATGTTGATTTCGCTTGAGCTGCTTCAAGCGAAATCCTTTACATATACATTCCTTCAAGCGAAATCTTGCTAACTCTATCTCATTCTCTCGTTCTACGTGCCCTGATCTATTCTAACTAGTCTAAGACTCGATACAAGACGAAGTCGACAGATGTAGTGCACCAACAAATGTAATAACCAAACCGTCATGATGAGGATCATGTATGTCGACACGGTCATCCCCATCAAAGTATATGACTTTTTCCTGGGTAAGGATGGAAGTTCGAACATGTCTGTCCCTATTCTCCATCTTTGTTTCCTTTGCATGTCTCTTAGCTGCTGAGAACCTCCGGAGATGAAATGGATGATTTGAGCATCAGCTGGTGGAGGAGGAGCTTTTTCAGGAACTTTCTCAGGATCCTTGATCCTTGACTTTTTCCTCCCAAGCAATTCCTTCAAGTATCCTTTGCTCAAAAGATAACCTATCTCCTTCCTTAATGCTATGCACTCATCTGTGAGATGACCAGAATCCCCATGGTAAGCACACCATTTCGATTCGTCTTTGGTGGAAGACGGTTTGTCATTCTTCCTTGGCCACCTAACCTTGTCACCTAAACTCTGCATAGAAAGGATTAGTTCATTATTATCAGCAGAAAAACAATATTCAGAAATAGGAGGATAATCCTCATCATCTTCCTCTTGTTCCACAGCATGCACATTCTGGTTGTCATGCTTGGAATATTGCTTGGATCAGTATTCCTTGAGATAGGATCCTTATTTGTCTTGCTTTGAGGATCCTGACAATCTCTCGTGGATCCGTTTGTCATCCTCTAAACGGATGAACCTAAGGGCCCTGTTCCTTTCCTCATCTAAGTTTCTGCAAGGGGTCATGACAAGATCATCATAGAACATTGAATCCCTAAGTAAACCCATTTTAAAGGCTTCTACAGCCGTAGCTATATCCAGGTTAGGGATATCTAAGGATTCTTTACTAAATTTAGTGATGTAATCTCTAAGTGATTCATTTTGACCTTGTGTTACCCTATATAGATCACTAGTTAATCGTTCAAATCTCCTACTACATGAGAATTGGCTATTAAACAGGTTAACTAGATTAGCAAATGGAGTAATAGAGTAAGGGGGAAGACTTAGCAGCCATTTAAGAGCAGATCCTGTGAGTGTGGATCCAAAACCCTTGCATAGACATGCTTTTTTTAACCTCTAAGGAATGGGATTGATCTCCATTCTTTCCCTTGTGACTTCCATCTGGAATTTCAGGAATGGGCTTAACCACTCCTGGAACGCTGGATATCATATCTTTGAGTTTCTGCAATTCCTTAGCCATAGCTTGGTTGATTCCTGTATCCTGCACGAAGCCATGGTTAGCATTATAAGAAGTATTCAAAGTGTTACCTCCTAATGGATTCAAGGTTGGAATTCCAGATGTGAATCCATATTGACGGGATTCTGGTATAACTGAGGGATATTGCTTGGATCAGTATTCCTTGAGATAGGATCCTTATTTGTCTTGCTTTGAGGATCCTGACAATCTCTCGTGGATCCGTTTTTCATCCTCTAAACGGATGAACCTAAGGGCCCTATTCCTTTCCTCATCTAAGTTTCTGCAAGGGGTCATGACAAGATCATCATAGAACATTGAATCCCTAAGTAAACCCATTTTAAAGGCTTCTACAGCCGTAGCTATATCCAGGTTAGGGATATCTAGGGATTCTTTACTAAATTTAGTGATGTAATCTCTAAGTGATTCATTTTGACCTTGTGTTACCCTATATAGATCACTAGTTAATCGTTCAAATCTCCTACTACATGAGAATTGGCTATTAAACAGGTTAACTAGATTAGCAAATGGAGTAATAGAGTAAGGGGGAAGACTTAGCAGCCATTTAAGAGCAGATCTTGTGAGTGTAGATCCAAAACCCTTGCATAGACATGCTTTTTTTAACCTCTAAGGAATGGGATTGATCTCCATTCTTTCCCTTGTGACTTCCATCTGGAATTTCAGGAATGGGCTTAACCACTCCTGGAACGCTGGATATCATATCTTTGAGTTTCTGCAATTCCTTAGCCATAGCTTGGTTGATTCCTGTATCCTGCACGAAGCCATGGTTAGCATTATAAGAAGTATTCAAAGTGTTACCTCCTAATGGATTCAAGGTTGGAATTCCAGATGTGAATCCATATTGACGGGATTCTGGTATAACTGAGGGACCAGAAGAAGCAATAGTCTGCATCGGTATGAAGTCTCCTAGATGAACATCTGAACTTTCGGGTTGCACACTCCTTAAGTATCCTTGATCCTAGAAGATGTTGGATCCTTGATGTGTTGTGAATAAAGGTCTTGGAGGATAATCCATGGATCCGGAAACCTGAGATGAGGATCCTTGAACCTGGAAGGAGGATCCTTGAACCTGAGAAGATCCTTGAACCTGAGAGGATCCTTGAACCTGAGAGGATCCTTGAACCTGAGAGGATCCTTGAACCTGAGAGGATCCTTGAACCTGAGAGGTTCCTTGAACCTGAGAGGTTCCTTGAACCTGAGAGGATCCTTGAACCTGAGAGGATCCTTGAACCTGAGAGGATCCTTGAACCTGAGAGGATCCTTGAACCTGAGAGGATCCTTGAACCTGAGAGGATCCTTGAACCTGAGAGGATCCTTGAACCTGAGAGGATCCTTGAACCTGAGAAGATCCTTGAACCTGAGACATTGCCAATGATCCAGAACGCATTCATGTCGATCCACCGGAGTGTCGAAATTCAGCGACCTCAGCATCAAAGGGGAGTGATCCTCTGCTGATTTTATCAATTTCGCGAAGGATCCTGCCATTAGTTTCGTCCTATTGTTGCATGTATCCTCTCATCTGCAAAATCAAAGCATAAAGATCACTGTTAGTAAGTGTAGAGGAAGAAACAACAGTTGGTTTTGTGAAAACGGGGGTTGTCTTCTTCAGAGCATTCTTCTGGAATGCAGGGGGAAGATGATGCAATGGTGGAATGCCATGTGATGAGGAAACCGCCGACATGGATCTTGAAGTAGTTTTTCCCTGAGAAGCCATGTGGTTGAAGGTAATGAACCGAAATGAATGAAATGAACAAAATTTCTCAGAATTGAAGCACCAATTGCCCCACGGTGGGCGCCAAATTGTTTTGGTCAAAAATCACACAAGGATAATGCAACCAAATCTGATTTTGTGAGGTATGATGCTTGGTTAATTGTATGAACGACAAGTATATGAAATCAACGATGAACACCGAGATTTATACGAGGAAAAAGCCCTTGATCTTTAGAAGATGGAAACTACCGATCACCAAATATATTGCTGAAACAATAGTGATCCTTGTACAACTTCGGAAGAAAACAAGCTCAATACATTGAATTGCTAGTGTAAGTGTGTGTTTTTGCGAAGTGTTTGCAGAGAATTCGAGTGTTGTGTGTTGTTTGTGTGGTGTGTACGACCTATGCCTCTAATGAGCTGTTTTCCCCTTAAAAGATAGCAAAATATCAAGAAACCAACTCTCCTAAAAAGGTGGAAATGGCCCATGTTCTCCAAAAACGGTTATATTTCATCAAGCATGTGCCATATAAACGAATATTCCCTGAAATTCCAGCTAAGAATGAGTCCACTACGTCCATTACCTGCATTTAAACATTAAAAACGTGACAATTGTTAGAAAACATAAGTTCTGTTAAGGATCCTCAGACTCTGGATCCTCAGACTCTCTGCATCATCCATTAAGGATCCGTGATCCATGCCCAGTCTCAGGATAGACGATCCTTAGCATAAAATTCATGCCCTAACACCAGACATGTCAGAACTTGATTTTTGGCTTGAGTTTGTGAATAACAGGGAAAAAGTTCTTTCACTTTCTGTGAGCTGGTAGATTTCTTTTATCCTTCCTTCTGATTCAGCACTTGGAGGGGCCAATTCATTGAAGTTTGCTACAAAAAGAAAGTAAATATAAGAAAATGTCAGTGCAGGATATAGGCTCAAGATACGTTTGGGGATATTCCTAAAACCCTAAATCTTACCGGAAGTCAACCATTTACCGGGCAGGTCAACACCCTTCTCAATGGAATCTCTTTTCACGAAAAAGAATTTTCGTCTCCAATCATCCTCGTTCTTGGTAGCTTTGAGGATGAGGGGATCTTTGGAGGTAGAAAAAAAGTAGAAATCGACTGGAACCTTGGGACCTCAAGCGATAAGCAATCGGAAGATCCTCGATGCACAGGTCAGGCATATGACGAGCTTTAATTTGCTCCAAGGTAACTAAGACTCGCCGAACCATAGGCATGGTTTGTGCATAGCTAAGACCGGTGAGTTCAAAAACACGAGTAATAAAGGATGAGAAAGGATACTAGAGCCCTATCGAGAAAGGATAAGCAAAGAAGCATACCCACTCGTCGAAATAAAAGTCCGATCGGACCTCTCGGTCGAACGGATAAATAACCGCTCAAGCGAGGAAGGCACCGGAAGTTCTTAGGGCTGCAATGTCGGCATTATCGAATGAGCACACCTCCTTTGAGGGTTCTTTCAGAAGATTTTGCTGCGGTTTGGGATCTTGTTCGACTGGCCATGGAGAATTTTTACAAATAAAAACAGAAAAGAAAGAAAAGAAGAATACCTAAATGTTGCTCGGAGCACTATGATCATGATGAAGAAAACTCGAGTAGATATAGGCTGGAAATAGGGGGCTTTGAGTAAATATCGCGTGGGAAGTTGTAGCGAGTCACTTCAAGTGTCTAATCAACTTAATGGCCTCGATTCAAGAGATAAGATTTTAAAATATACCTGTTGGAATTGGTATACCAGCAGATATCTTTTGGGGAAAATTGTTATGGGTGGTTTTCTGCTCATATATCATGAATAATATTCTGACTATATTTCTTTAATTATGATCAGGATACCGGATCAGGATATTGGTAACATCCTGATACAGTATCCTGGTAATAACTAATTAGTTCACGTGCAGATTAATGAAGCAAGCCTATAACGTTCGAGTGGACCTGTTCTCCCGAAGACTCGGACTAATCAGTTGAAATGGGGATGTTGAAGCCGGAAGAAGTGGTCTACAACGTTCACAAAGGGAATATTCGGCGTATCCCGGTTTTATAGGCTAGGTTGTTATTTCCTTTTGCTATAAATAGGATTGATTGGATCAGATAGAACACACACAATTTTTCGTACACTCTTGCTCTCTACTAGCTGCAATCACTCATAAAACACCTACACTTGTACTTGAATAACATTGTAACACCTAGCTGATCCGTATCATATCCTGCACTGTATCCTGATATTTGAAGCAATAAGAAGAACAAGGCAGCTGCGCTTGTCAGCTCCCGAGGTTTTGTGCCGGCAATCTAGATTGATCAAGGGCTTTCCTCGTACATCCCGTGTCACCCTTTACCTTTTTTACTCATTGTTTGATTGTAGATATAGCTCGATATCCTAAGCTATATCCTGAAAACTGTTTTTATTAACAACTTAATCAGCATATTTTCCATGAATACTTCTAGCACACTACCTCACTATACTAATTTGATCACTAAATTGCTTAGGTAATTTTTGACCAAAATAGGAACGACTTTAAAATATATCACAAAATCCTAAGTTTCTCTGTTTCTTAGAATTTTCACATAACTTTGAGATTTTCTCGAAAAGTTATTATTTTTTATTATGTTGGCACGTTAATATATATATATATTTAAGATTTTGCGACTTGAACGATTTTATTGGTGACCGTTATCATGTAAAATTCATTAACACTCCCGTTTATGCGTAATATATCTACGATTTGCGCGTCTTAATATATATATATACATAAACGTTCACATAAATTATTATCGAAACACGCGTAATTTCGTTAACTTATCTATTTTGTCATTTTTAAGGCAAGTATACATAAAATATCTTATGTGTATCAAATTTCATGCTCGACAAACAAGTTACACATTTAACGCGATTTTTACCGTTTCTATCACATAAAACGCATAAGTATACATGCATAATCTAAATTTCCAAATATCATGTTAAAACTTAACATATTTTGACATTCACATGTTTAAATTACATAACACATCTTAACACATAAGGTTCACCTAAAAATTACTCATACTAGTGTTCATTGAAAAACGCGTATTTTAGCGATTCGGTAATGTTTTCGGGCGTCGGAAGTCACGTATGACTAACCAAACACCAAGTAAACTTAAAATTAGTTAAAATACTTATTTTTAAACTAAAAATATCAGTTTACTTACTGATCTAAATCAGTTTCATAAAAAATTGTTCGAAAAGCCGATTTTTGACCGTTTTAACGCATAGTTTTGCGTTAAACGTTACTATAATCATCCCAACTCGGAATGACTTGATATTTTAACACAATACATGTTATTTACTGATTAAAATAGTGGTTATATTCATATTAGTGCAGTTTTTATGTAAGTCACATAAATCATGCGATTTCACGTATTTTACAACTTCTAATGCACCAAGTACAACATGCAAAGCTAGTAAACATTATGACAAAGTTATATACCATTAAACACTTCAAATATTTACATTTTTAGTGTTTAGAATCTGACTAAAATTTATTTTTATCAAATCATATTTAAATCATCACTTCATGACCACTAATCATCATCCATGTTCAAGTAAATGCATCCAATGCATCCATATAACATCATCCTTATTTTATATCAACTAAAATAAATCTAGCATGTATTTAAATCATGTTTAAATATTCAAGAACATCATCATCCCTTTATGATCATGTCTTCATAATTTCATGATCATTTTTCAATCATATGAACTTTTATAAGTTACCTTTTGATCATGCATGCATTTCACTTTCAAGAATTAAATCATACAAGAATCAATCAAATCAAAACTCAAATCTCATATATGTATATACATACATACCTACGGCCATACATACAAATACATATACATCCATTTTTATTTTCTTTGAAAACCCATTTGTTATTAGTTTCAAGTTAGTGTTCAGATTCAAGAACAAGAGAAACTTTCACTATCATCTTCATCACCATAAATCATGAACAAGATTTAAAAGACAAAATGTTATACCTTCAAGATTCTTAGTGGGTTTTAACAATAGTGATGATAAGAAGCCTTGTTCTTGCTCAAATCTCCATTGAATCACCTCTAAACCTTCATATAAGCTTGAAAACACCTTGGAATGCCTTCAAATCTTCAAGAAAAAGGTTTAAAATTCTGAAATGGATGTGTGTTTAGGGGTGTTCGGCTGAATTGTTTAGAGAGAGAGAGAGAGAGAGTGACAGGATTTGTTTGTGATTTCTTTTCTTAGACAATGGAACATATGATAAGATATGGAAGGAAAAATCATTACATGCAATTTCCCAAGCCTACACATGGAGGAGAGAGAGGAGAGAGAGGCCTTGCATAACTGCCAACTCAAGCCCCATGTCTCACATCCTACCCATCTATTCGTATATATATATACATGTAGGTCCCCTATTCATATGGATCTTTCACAGAATTGTCTTTCCAATCAAGAGTGCGGAATCCTCTTGATCAGAATATCACAGAAACAAGTAGAAGAACAGAAACAACAATTCACTTTCAAACCGGGTTTCTATTGATTATCGATTACAAGAATTACAATCAATCAAACCCTAACCAACACTAATTTCGTCCAAGCCCTAGAACTCTCACGAAATTCCTCACACACACTGTTTTGGCTGATTACCCTAAACCCTAAACCCTAACCTTGTTTATATAACACAAGGTTACTACTTGGGCTAAGGTTCCTCCATGGGCAAGCCCATTTCGTCCCCTATGACCCAATATGTGTTTTGTTTAGCCCAAACTCTATTAACTCACTAATACAAAGCTAAACCCGCTAACGGTTTATCGTTTATCTAATTACAAGATATCCAAAGACCAAATCTAAGCTGTTGTCACAAACATGCACCAACAAACTCCCCCTTGACAATAGCTTCATAAAATAACTTTGTCTTCAGTCATCTTGCAATCTTCATGTAATTTTGCACTGTCTTTGGTCTTTGGATAGCTTCAGCTTCAATAGCTCTGTCAGCAACAGACTCCCCCTAAGCTGATGCATCCAATCACCAAATCTTCAAAAACTTTAGCGTTTGAGTAAACTCCAGTTCAGCATTTGTAAAGCAATCTTCAAACTCTTCACTTTGTCTGCAATATAGAAAGGAGGTTCTACCATGCATCTAATCAAACTCTCATCTTCACAGCAACTCAGCAACACAGCAACTTCTCAGCAACATACTGCTTCAATCTGTTTACTAAAAAAAACAAACATCTCGAGAAACCATAAGATTTTTTCAACAAAGTTAAACAAATTATTATTTTTCAAGAGATTATATCACAGATTAAGCATTCTCAATTCATTACCAACACACAAACCTTTTTTTTTCATCACACACCCTATAACCCGCATGATTTAAAATTTTGAACTCACTTTCCAACACCGTCTCCCCCTATCAGTAACAATTCCTCCAAGAATAACAGTTTTCCGTACGTTAAGAATTTTAAACAGAAAAAGACACTATTTTTGGATTTTTATATTTTCTGAAAGCAAGTAAATACAAAAGCAATAAACACTCTATTTTTGTGAGAATCACTGGTAAGAAGATCATATCAGCACAATCAAACTGTTTCACACTATTAGATAATTCTTTATTTAATTTTTCATGAAAAGCAGTCCAAGACGATTACCAGTATGTTCTGTCCACTTAAACAAAATGCATGAACATTTCAAGTACCATTACCATATGATACGTTAAGGTAATTTTATTTACTGAGATACTAGTGTGTCCCACTTCAGGATATACCCCCGCGATCAAGGTATGCACAAAGATTCATCGTAATAGGTGAGTATACTGATGTCATCTTTTAAGATATCCTGACAATGTCTAGGTCTGCATATAATCTGTTTTATCATGTTTTGATTGCTTAACTATGAACACCCAAATAAATACTAATCAAATCCTGGAAATATAAAAAACACACTCTATCATGCAAGTATCTTCCCTACCACATATTTCACAAGTCCAATCCAGATTTCTGAAATCTTAACTGGGAATAGGTTGAGAAGAGAACAGAATAGATCTTTAGCAGAGATGGTATAATATACAGATCAAATGAGGTTTTCTCAGTTTGATATAGGTTTCTTGGGTTTCTTTTGGGCACTTGAGGGCCTCTTTCGAGTGTATTAGATCTATAGCGCGACAACGTATAGCTAGGTCAGCATGTATCTGGATGCAGCAGAAGCTGTCGTTGCCTAGCACCTCCAGGTCAGCATATATCTGGATGCAGCAGAGGAGGTACACGACTTTTTTCAGAGAAGATTTCAGAATCAGATCAAAATTGTGTGTATCGGGACAACATACAGACATTCAAATAGAAATGTGCTAATTCCAAGTGACTTTCTTTCCTGGGGTCATGTACAATTTTAGTTCTGAACAGAAAGACAGCCAAGATATTCCCAGATGAAATAACAGTATAAAGACCCAAAACTTCAGATTTTGGCAATCTATCAACGCAAGATTTAAGGTCATTAAACCATACACCACTGATGTGTTCCCCACTCATACACAGTTTATTTAAGTTTATATCACATTGGTAAGTTGATTATTTCATGCTTTTTGCCTACTGATACATCGTATGATGAAGCTGCTATCACCCTTAAGCAATTTAATTTCATTTCAGTATGACAGTCTGACTTGCCGATGTACTATCATTTCTTTTTTTTTTCACACAGTGATAACTCATTTTTTATTTTTCATTTTTTTTATGTTTTTGATTTTTCGATTTTTTTATTTTTGATTTTTAAGAAAACAATAAAATATTTACAAAAATTCTTATGAAAAACCAGTTATTCAAGATTCCTCATCCCGTTGAGTTCGACTAAATGTTCAAAGCGAGCCCTGTCAAAAGCTTTAGTATAAAGATCTGCCAGGTTATCTAGTGTGTCAACTCAGCACTTTGAACTTCAATTTAAATAAATCAATATAGATATATCAATAATCTCACATCCCCCTTCATGTGCCTAGAGCAGCCACTATCAACATAAGTTGATAATCCTCCTTAGCAGCTCCTGCACACACCAACTAAAAAATTAGTTAGATTGGGGGACCCAAGCCTTAATGGTCTTGGGTCGTCCAAATTCACCAACCACTGGAACATCCATCCAATATCCATTACTCCTAACTGGAGTCTTGGATCTCAGACCTGTTGATGGAATTTGATTTTGATTTCCATAAGGTCTCTGGTCCTGAGGGTTCCTATGTGTATTTGGACTATTTGACCTTTGGAAATTTTGATTTTGAAACCTTGAATTTTGATTCCAAGAAGTATTATTGTTGTAATTTCTAAAGCCATTATTATAAAAAGTTCGACCACCATCATTTTGGTATCGATTTTGATATTGACCTTGACTTCTGAAATTATTTGAATATCCATTAAAATTGTTCATTCTAGGTGAACTGCTTCTAGGTCTCTCATATCTGCCTGGTGGAGATCTAGGCTGAAATCTAGGTTGATTTCTTTGAAAACGTGGAACTTGTGGAGTTCCTATTCTAGCCTTATCTACACCAATAGCAACATTCTCTGGTTGCTTAGGAGCATATTTCTTTTGAGAATTTTCAACTTTCTCCTCACTATCACCTTTCTTCTCTGGTAATTTCCCTCTCTGTTTTTCACTAAGTTGTGCTTCACTCTTTTTGTTAGGACAGCAGCTTGCTACATGTCCCTTGACGTGACACTTGAAGCACGATCTCCTTTTCAAAGACTTCTTAACTAGAGTCTCTGTGGTAGATCCCTTATCAGATGGTGATGATCCCTTGGATGAACCTTGTTCAGTTTTGCTTGATTTCAGATTTTTCTATGCACTTATTTTTAGCAAACTCTACATTTGATTCATTTTCAATAACAGTTGTGTCGTTTTTCATATCACTACCTTGAACAAAATTAATCTTTTTAACAAAAGCTTGATTTTTATTCTTAGGCGGTGAATTTTTCTTTTTCAAAGGTTCCCTGTTATTGTTTTCCTTAGCATCATCACTCTCTGACCCATCACCTTGACTTGATGTGGATCCGAAACTACTTGGTGCAGATGACATAAAGTTTTCTAGCTCATCTTCACTAGGCAGGAATGAATAGTCATGACTAAGAGGAGGTGGAACTTCATTAAAGCCCTGGAAGCCCACACTGGTCTTGTCATTACTCTTCTTTAACCCACCCATCATGTGTTTCATTACAAAAGACGAATCTCTGAATTGACTCAATTTCTTTTCAAGTTCAACAATTTTGAGTTGTGCATCTGACAACTCTTTACATTTTTCAGAAATCTCTTTTGTTTTCTCAGCCATCATGTCATGAGCTAAGTCTATGACTTGAAGTTTTTCATTTAATTTGCAAGTTAAAGCTTCAATTTCAGCTTCACAACCTTTTATTTTCTTCAAGTGTGACGATTCATTTCTTTTAACAAAAAAATTTGCTTCTTTTATGTTAGACATCTCACTTACCAGACTTTGGTTTTGTGTTGACAACCTATCAATCTTACCATGTAGTTCACGACATCTTAAACACACAGAATTAGGTTGTACCTTTTCCTCATCAACTTCTGAGGTTTCATCAGCAACAACCTGTTCAGCTTCACTCTCTTTCTCTACTTCAGCATCCACTTTTGCTTCAGCATTCTCCACTTGAGCTTCAACATTTTTTGCTTCAGATTCAGCATCACTCACAGTAGTTTCAGCCTCATCAACCGACACTATCTTTGCCATGAATGCCTGAGTGGCACTCTCATTTCCCTGATATCGCTTTTGTAATGCATCCCACATATCCTTTGAATTAGTGTACTTGTTGAAGGTATGCTTGATGCTATCAGGTAAGGACATTTTAATTGCAGCCAATGCTCTCTTTTCAGCATCATACTTCCTTTTATCTTCTTCTTGCATGTTCACATAGTCTGTTCGACGTGGTCTGCCCTCAAAATCGTGTGTTGGGTTTGTGTACCCATCTTCAATACAGATCCACATACGTGCATCCTGAGATTCAATGAAGGATTTGAAGTTGTCCTTCCATGTAAGATAATTCTCCACCTTCATCATCTTAGGTGCTTTCAGATTCATCATGTTTGACATTTTAACGTAACAGACTGTTAAAACCGTACAAAAGATCTCCGAAAACAGTGGTTACTAAATTACACCTTTAGAATCGTCTCGAAATGACGAATCCAATGATATCTAATGTGAAAAACCGAATTCGGGATTTTCCCTAAAAATCCAAGGAATTTAACGGTCCAAACGGTTCTGTCAAACGAGCTACGGATCACTTTCTATTTGCAAAACAGTCAAATTTTGTCGACGCTTCCCAACGAAAATTCCACCCCTTAAATATGCTGTTAATTTCGCTGGTTATGCTCTTAATTTCGCTGGTTATGCTGTTAAATTCGCTGGTCACTTAATTGTCTAATTTCGCTGATCAAGTTCACAGGTAAAATTCGCTGGTCTATTTCGCTATTACGACGACCTGTAAAGTCGCCGAAAACCGTAATAATTTCGCTGTGGAAAGTTATCCGGTTACCAAAGTCGCCTTTGGATTTAACTTCGCCGATAATTATGCTGATCTCAGTTAATTTCGCAGGTCCTCAAATTCGCTAGTTCTGAAAATTAGAAACTCAATCTGATCAAAATTCTGAAGATTTTTCTGATTCTCCTAACAACTTCCTGCAAAATCGAACCGCAAACTATCAGTAAATTTTGAAAATCAATGAAGAACAGTACGAAGAATGTGAAGAACACGAAGAACAGTCTTCGAATTCCAGCCAAATACTCGTCAAAATCCAACAGAAATCGTCCCGAAAACCTGCAAATCAGCCAAACTCAACAAACAAACTGATCAACCACAAACAAATTCGCTGAAAATTATCAAAACTCAAGAAACTTCGAAACCCTAATTTCAGGTTTAAAAAATTTCGAAAATTTTAACCAACTTCTTGTTTCTCCAAGAACAATTCTGAACCGAGTCTCCAAGAGCCTAATGCTCTGATACCAATTGTAGGTCCTTTATTCGTGTATGGATCTTTCACAGAATTGTCTTTCCAATCAAGAGTGCGGAATCCTCTTGATCAGAATATCACAGAAATAAGTAGAAGAACAGAAACAGCAAATCACTTTCAAACCGGATCTTTATTGATTATCTATCAAAGTGATTACAATCAATCAAGATCCCTAACCAACACCAATTCCGTCCAAGCACTAATACTCTCACGAAATTGCTCTCTCAAACTATTTTTGCTGATTACCCTAAACCCTAAAGCCTAACCTTGTTTATATAACACAAGGTTACTACTTGGGCTAAGGTTCCTCCATGGGCAAGCCCATTTCGTCCCCTATGACCCAATATGGGTTTTGTTTAGCCCAAACTCTATTAACTCACTAATACAAAGCTAAACCCGCTAACAGTTTATCGTTTATCTAATTACAAGATATCCAAAGACCAAATCTAAGCTGTTGTCACAAACATGCACGAACAATACATACATATATATATATATATATATATATAATTTAGACCAAAAACTTGTATTTTACTGGATACCGGGTATTTTATCTAGCGTTTTAATCCCGTTTTAGTGTGTTTTAAATTATTTTTATAATTATATAAAAATAATCACACAAAATTATTACTGAAATAATTACCAGTTTCCTTGACTGGCTGCGTTGACAATATTTTGTCTAATACGCGCAGTATCGCGCGGTACGCGCTCAAACTCGAAAAATAGAGTTTCTTAGCGTTTTAATTTATTTTTCCTCATGAATATGATTAAAATTACTATTCTAATCATAACAGACTATTTTTAGAATTTTAACACTGATCGGGTGGTCACCGATGTTCGTTTCGCATTTTAATCGTTACGCGATAAGCGTTTATTTTATCGTTGCCAACATAATTTTTACCAATGTTTGGATTTACCAACTCATTAAATATCATATATAAATATCATAATCAGTCAAATACAACCTTTTTATCTATTCACAACACGTGTTACAATTGTACGGTACTGCCTGAAAAGCCGGGTGTCACAGTCTCCCCCTGTTTAGGAAATTTCGTCCCCGAAATTTTACTTTACCGGTTTTATTTTCGCACTTGATGGAAACAGTAAAAATAATCTTATTGAATATGGTCTTGTGGTTTCTGCGAGAAACTTTGATTCTTACGAAGAATCCTCGTAGACCTATATTATATATTCTCATTTCCTAATTTTGCGTCTCCACGCTCTCTACCTTTTCCAAGATTCATCATTTACGAGTACCTAATCAGAAAGGGCTAAGTCAATGTTCCACCATTTCAGGTTTGACATACGTATATTCACATATACATTGTCCTATACCTGAGGTAGTATGAGTCTACATACGATTGATACAACTCGAGATGGGCTCTCGAAAGTATCTAGTCCCATGAGCTCGTTTTCTTCCCTTCTTACATTTATTTCAAATATCTTCTCTCCACGAATTGCACAATCAACAGATCTCATATGCCGTTAGGAATCTGTAATAGTCTTTCTGTTTATCAACATAACTCTTCTAACCAGCCATACTGCTTCTACGGTACCTCGATAAACTTCCATTTATCACCTAAATAAACCTCAACAATGAATAAAATCAGTGTATTATCCATTATACACTTTTTCAGACTGGTCACATGAAACACATCATGTATTCCACTCAGTTCCTATGGTAGCTTGAGCCTATAAGCGACTGATCCAACTTGAGATGGGCTCTCAAAAGGACCTAATCATTGTGGCTTAGCTTTTCTTTCTCTACTAAACCTAATAGCACCTTTCCAAGATATCATGTCACACCCCGATTTCCACGTGTCACCTGTGGGCCCGGTGGGGGAGTATCGTGACGTCATGGTTGGCAACGTAATAGTCAAACAACACAATATAATAATGCACAGCGGAAGCAAATTTAAAATAAGATACAACCGAATTTATTTATTGTAAACAAAGTCACAAATTATCCGGTGTTTATCCACAGTAGGATCGAATTAAAAACATTGTTTATGGTTCAACAGACTTCGGCATCTAAAGCTTGCGAGACTTCTAGTGATGCTTAGGAGAATTCCAGCCTATTTCGCCTAGTACCTGCATTTAATCTTTTTGGGAAAATACGTCAGTTTACACTGGTAAATACATTCAACTGACTCATTTTATAAAATGATTGAAAATTGGTTTGGATGCACATGGCATAAACATTTTTATTAACTTGGGAGAATTATTTTGATAATATAATAATCTTGTGAACGAATTACATGTTACTTATGCGTTCAGTAGCCCGGACGTATCCGGGTTAAAGATCAATAGACACACCACTTTAAGTGAGTTATACACGGGAGTACGCCTACACCCCGTGCTCAGGTCGTGGCTATCTCGTAAGATAATGCCGAGGATATCCGGGACATGGTCATTAACCCCCCAAAGGCTGTAAAGTAAACACATCTGTTTAAAATGAGCCGATCAAATTATTCAATTAACCACTAAGCGTGGAAGATTTGATGCTCGATCAAGCGGTACGCTATGTACCGTAACCCAAGCCCGTATAGGGAAAATAAGTTAAAAGTATTTACCTTGATGCAAAGTATAGTCACAATAATCAAATAGCAGGTAGCTTTTACTGTTTCTCCTAATCTGGAACGAAGGTTAAATATAACCTATTAGAATTCTAACGGGTCTTTTATTAAGCTTAAGCTTAGACCGGCTAGTTTTAAGATACGGTTCGTACGCACGATTAAGCGAAGACCGGATAGAATGTGATTCAGACCCGACAAGTCTGTAGACTTGTTTAATATGGGTTTATTAGTCACACTCTGGATTTTGAGATAAAACCGATAAGGTTTGACCCGTTTCGGCTAATTTATGTAAACTTGTTACATAAACCGAGCCGAACGCGTAGTATGCGTAACGGGTATTCGTAAGAGCCATCTACAGGTTTCCTAAGTTAATATTCTTCAAATATGTTGTAACATCAGTAGGATGTCTTTCGTTATGCCCCGAACTAATTTAAATACAAACTATGCCCCGTAGGGGTAGTTTGGTCATTTTAAAGTTTGTAAAAGTGTTTATATGTTCAACTGAGTTACAGGTCTGATGTAAACAGCAAACATATTCATTTTGATGTGTTATAACAGTAGGCTAAGGCATATATGTGAAATTTATCATATTTAACCAAACTATGCCCCGTAGGGGTATTTTGGTAATTTCACATAAACCGAAGAGCTCAAAAACGAAATCTGAGTTTATCAACCTTTGCTTACTGTTAAATTATCATAATTTGCCTCATATATCAGTAGGTATCGACCCGGGTATGTCCAATGTGATTCTAAGACATACTATGCGCCAAAAATGCTAATTATGGCGATTAAAGGCCATTTCCGGGTTCTATACCTAAATCTGATATTTTTATATTTCCAGAAGGCTTAATATAATTTATTTATCATAATTAATCAGTAGCAAAAGGTTTGGAATCGTTTAGATGTGTAAAACTCATTTTATGGCCCGTAAGGGCAAAACCGACAATTACCGGATTAAGCCTACGACTACTAGTTATGCTCGACCTAAAATTAATTAAAAATCCTTAAAAATCCCAAAATAATATATAACATCAGTGGGTAAAAGATTTGATATCAAAAAGTATGTTTAACTAGGCTTTACGCTAATTACGCCATGTTGTCAACATAAGGCCTTAATTTAGCGACAATGAGCATAACTCTTAATCCACAAGTAAAACTGATGTCAAACTTTGCAAACAAGTCTTTATATCAGTAACTAAGGTTTCTACACTTTTACATTTTCATAAATCATGATTTAAGGTAATAAGGGCATAACGGTCCACGTATGAGCATTTAACGGAAACTTGCATATTAATTGGATAACTAGTGAACCAAGGCGTATGATCACAGAGGGTTGTTCTAACATGTATCCTAATCCAATTTAAGCTCTGAGGCATTTCTAAAATATGCCCAAACGGGTCAGAACTGAAAGTCAACCGAAAAGTCAAACTATGTGACTTTCGGTTCCGAACCGGGTCTAAACAGGAAATAGTCGGGTTGAACATGTTGGGACATGTTCTTACACTTATTTCTAAGTTATAACAATAATCAAACAGGTTATATATGATCTAGATAGCTAATTATGCATAAACGACATTTTAAGCATTATGTTGACTTTTTAAGTAAAGGTTTGACCCGACATTTGACCTGCTTAGGATGGTGATCAGGGGAAACCCTTTTGGGGTTTTATTTCCCACATAAATACCATTCTAAAACTATTTTTAATTCGAGATAAGACTGAGTCATTAGTGACTAATCTTGAAGTCAAACCGTAATTACGACGGTTTGACTTTTAGCTAATTAACTAAGCTAAACACAACCAAATAAGAACTAGGAGACTTACAATAGTCCAATGCACGAATTTTGATCAGAAGGGAGAGTTCCTATGCTCCAGGATGCTCCAAAGATCAAATGCAAGTGTGAAGGAATGATGGTTGCACAATGTGGCCTTATATAGCAGCACTTGGATCCACCACAACTAAGTGGCAACTAACTCTAGGACCAACCACAACCATTGAACACTTGTCCTAGTGCTCTAGGATAGTTTAGGGGTCGTTTATAACTGATAAAAACCGGTGCAATAGGTCATAATCGCGTGAAACAGCCAACAGGAGGTTTCTGGTCGCTGGGCACCAGCTAGCGCACCGTTACGCTACAGATGTAGCGGTGCGCTAGCCCGCAATAGAGGGCCGGTTGACTTAATGTGGTAGCGCACCGTTACGCTACGTATGTAGCGGTGCGCTACCTCTTCTCAGAGGCTGATTCCTTGTTGTTTGTTGGTGTTTCGAACATGTAATCCACTTGCACGATTTTTAGCCATTCTTTTACATGGAGGGGCCTCCAATAAGTGTCTACTCCTGTTCATTACCCTACCATGAACCTTTGTTGCAATAGAATGAACTTACAAGTCCCGAAAACAACGGTTTATCATTCTTTTTCTTCTTGGGATCAAATCATGCTTTTCAAGGTTCATTATTGTAGACAAAATTCTGTATTGAGGGTATAAAAGATGTGTATAACATTTAATCGGGTCTTGGGATTTATAAATAAGGTCGTTCAGATGTAACAGTTTAACATGACGTCACTTTAAATCCTGCCGAATCATCTTTATTAAATCCGGGTTTACAACGCGTTTTGTCTGACATGACACGTGTCGTTTTATTATTGAACCCGAAATTTCGAGGTGTTACATCCTCACCCCCTTAAATAAATCTCGACCCGAGATTTACTGAAACAAGTAAGGGTACTTTTCTTTCATCGTGGATTCAACCTCCCACGTGAAATCGGGACCTCTACGGGCATCCCATTTGACCTTTACAAAAGGTATATGCTTTCTCCGAAGCTTTCTTACCTGTCGATCTTCAATCGACACAGGTTTTTCCACGAATTTCAAGCTCTCATCAATATGCACATCTGTATGCGGCATGACATGTGATTCGTCAGCGGAACATTTCTTTAGATTGCAGATGTGGAACACATTGTGAATTCCACTGAGCTTTTCTGGTAAGTTCAACTTATAGGCAACTGACCTGACACGTTCGATAACCTCGAAAGGTCCTATGTATCTCGGGCTTAGTTTGCCTTTCTTACCAAACCGCATCACTCCTTTCCAGGGTGACACTTTAAGTAGGACTTTTTCACCCACTTCGAAGTGAAAATCCTTACGACTTGGATCCGCGTAACTCTTCTGCCTATCCCTGGCAGCTTGGAGATTTTTACGAATCTGGACAATCTTGTCCGTCGTTTCGAATACGATCTCTGGTCCTGATAACTGGACTTCTCCAACTTCCGCCCAACAAACTGGCGATCTACACTTTCTACCGTATAATGCCTCAAAAGGCGCAGCCTTTATGCTGGTATGGTAGCTATTGTTGTAGGAGAATTCGATCAATGGTAGGTTCTTATCCCAGCTACCTTCCAATTCGATCGCACATGCACGCAGCATGTCTTCTAACGTTTGAATAGTACGCTCACTCTGACCGTCTGTCTGAGGATGGTAAGCCGTACTAAAGTTCAAACGTGTGCCCAAAGATTGCTGGAAGCTCTTCCAAAAATGTGACGTGTACCTAGTATCCCGGTCAGAGATAATAGCTACAGGTATGCCGTGTAGGGCTACAATCTTATCCACGTATAACTGGGCTAACATATCGGAGCTATAAGTCTCCTTGATGGGCAAGAAATGAGCTGACTTAGTCAGTCGGTCAACTATAACCCATATCATATCATTTCCTTTCCTTGTCTTGGGTAACTTGGTAATAAAATCCATCGTTACCATCTCCCACTTCCACGTAGGAAGTTCCGGCTGTTGTAGCAAACCTGACGGTTTCTGATGCTCGGCTTTGACTTGCGCACATGTCAAGCATTTTGCTACATGGGCGGCTACAGACTTTTTCAAGCCTATCC
The DNA here is from genome assembly GCA_030545235.1 of Helianthus tuberosus. Classification (NCBI taxonomy): domain Eukaryota; kingdom Viridiplantae; phylum Streptophyta; class Magnoliopsida; order Asterales; family Asteraceae; genus Helianthus; species Helianthus tuberosus. Next base: position 180,607,757 of record CM060451.1, read on the forward strand.
ACCAATAATTTGCCTTTAAATCCTGGTACATCTTGTCAGCTCCAGGATGAACGGAGTATTTGGAACTATGGGCTTCTTGGAGGATGACATCACGAAGTCCTCCAAAAATTGGAACCCATATTCGTCCGTTTAACCGTAAGATTCCGTCCTTGCTAAGAGTCAACTGCTCCTCAGTTACTCCTAACTTTTCATTAGGATAGTTAGCTTCCAACACAGCTTCCTTCTGTGCAGCTAACACCCTTTCTATCAAACTGTTCTTTATCTCCATACGCCTGGCGTTAATTCGAATGGGTTTAACCCTTTCCTTTCTGCTCAAGGCGTCAGCGACTACATTCGCTTTGCCGGGATGGTATTTGATTTCACAATCATAATCATTTAAAGTTTCCATCCAACGGCGTTGCCTCATGTTTAATTCTTTCTGGTTAAACAGATGCTGGAGGCTCTTGTGATCAGAAAAGATCACAAACTTGATTCCATAAAGATAATGCCTCCACAGTTTTAGTGCGAACACAACGGCACCCAATTCCAAGTCATGGGTGGTGTAATTCTTTTCGTGCACCTTTAACTGTCGTGATGCATAGGCAATAACCTTGCCTTTCTGCATAAGCACACACCCCATGCCAGTATGCGAAGCATCGCAATAAACCACAAATTCTTCAATTCCTTCTGGCAATGTCAGTACTGGGGCGTTGCTCAGCTTTTGCTTCAGAATATCAAAGGATTCTTGCTGCTTAGGGCCCCAAACAAACTTAACTTTCTTCTTAGTTAAGGAGGTTAGGGGTGCAGCAATCCTTGAAAAATTTTCAATGAAACGCCGGTAATATCCTGCTAATCCCAGGAAGCTACGAATTTCTGTTGGCGTCTTTGGCTCTTGCCAGTTCATTACTGCTTCAACCTTAGCGGGATCCACCTGGATACCACGCTCACTGACCACATGTCCCAGAAATTGGACTTCCCTAAGCCAAAATTCACACTTGGAGAATTTGGCATAGAGCTTCTCCTTATGCAGAAGTTTGAGAATACATCGAAGATGTTTCTCGTGGTCAGCTTTGTTCTTAGAATAAATGAGAATGTCGTCGATGAAAACGATGACGAATTTATCTAAGTGCGGCTTGCAAACGCGATTCATGAGATCCATGAACGCAGCCGGTGCATTGGTGAGCCCAAAAGGCATTACTAGGAACTCGTAGTGACCGTAACGAGTCCTAAATGCAGTCTTGTCTACGTCTTCATCTTTGACCTTCAGCTGATGGTAGCCAGACCTCAAATCTATCTTTGAGAAGTAACTCGCCCCTTGCAATTGATCGAACAGATCGTCGATTCTGGGCAGAGGATACCTATTCTTGATCGTGACTTTATTAAGCTCACGATAGTCGATGCACAGGCGCATCGACCCATCCTTCTTCTTGACAAACAGGATTGGCGCTCCCCAAGGAGATGAACTAGGTCTAATGAAACCCTTAGCCAGTAATTCATCTAGCTGCGTCCGCAACTCCTTCATTTCCGTGGGTGCCAATCGGTATGGAGCTCTAGCAATTGGTGCCGCTCCGGGGATGATATCGATCCTGAACTCGACTTGTCTATCTGGTGGTAGGCCAGGTAGATCTTCAGGAAATACTTCTGGGTATTCTGAGATGACAGGGATGTCTTCTAACTTCGGTTTAGGCTCATCAATAATTACCTGTGCCATGTAAATGACACACCCCTTCTTCAAACCCTTTGAAGCCTTGAGCATAGTCACGTGCTCAGGCAGTCCGTACTGGGTATCTCCCCGAATGGTAAGTGATTCACCAGACGGAGTCTTTATTACCACCTGTTTCTGGTTACAGACGATTTGGGCCTGGTTATGAGATAACCAGTCCATACCCAGAACTATGTCAAAACCAGCTAATTTAAACGGAAGTAGAGACAGAGGAAAAGAATGGTTCTTAATGGATATAACACATCCATCTAACACAGTAGAGACGGTTTCTATGGTACCATCTGCTAACTCTACCTCATAGTTCACTTTTAGGGTTTTGACAGGTAAATTCAACAATTTACAAAATTTATGATCTACGAAGGACTTATCTGCGCCTGAATCAAAAAGTACTCTTGCAAAAACATCGTTTACAAGGAAAGTACCTGTTATGACGTTATCATCCTGCACAGCCTCCTTCGCATCCATCCTGAAGACTCTGGCATTGGTCTTCTTAGCCTCCTCAGGCTTCTTGTTGTACTTAGGGCAGTTAGTCTTTATGTGGCCCTTCTCATTGCAACGATAGCACGTCGCATCTTTCATCTTCTTGCAATCCAAGGTTTTGTGTTCCTTGGATTTGCACAAACCACAAGCAAAAGACCTTGACTCGTTATTCGAGTTTGATTCGAATCTGCACTTTCCAAAGTGCTGTTTCTTGCATGTTTTGCATGTGGGCTTCTCTCCAGAACGATGCCCATCTTTCTTCGAATCCGATCCCTTCTTGTGATCACCGTTCCCACGGTGCTTCTTGTTCGACCTACGCGAACCGTCATCATCATGCTTCCTCTTCTCGGCCGCCTTATTCCTCTGCGATCTCTGCCGGACCGCATCCAGTGTGAGGGATAAGGAAAGGTCAGTTACAGACCTGAAGGTAACTGGCCGAGAAGCTTTTACACTGGCCTTGATCTCGGGCTCTAATCCACCAATAAAACGAGCGATCCTTTTAGGCTCCGGGGTTACCAGGTAGGGAACCAACCTGGACAGTGTATTGAAGCTTGTCAGGTAAGCTTGGCAGTCGAGGTTCTTCATCACCAATGACAGAAAGTCATATTCTATCTTTTCCACCTCATGTTGAGGGCAGTAATTATCTTTGATCAGGGCAATGAATTGATCCCACGTCATGCTATACAACGGGATCTTTCCGGAGGCCTCCATCAGAGATCTCCACCATGCCAATGCTTCACCTTTGAAGGACTGTGACACAAACTTTACTATATCCCGTTCCGCGCACCCGCTGATGTCCACCACTGTGTCCATTTCATCCAGCCAAGTCATGCAATCAACGGCCCCCTTTTCCCCTGTAAAATCCCGGGGCTTGCAAGACACGAAGTATTTGTAAGTGCAACCCTTGTTGCGGGGTCCTTGATGCAGTACCATATGCTGGGATTGGTCACTTTGATTGTTGGTGGACTGACGGTCATCACCATCTTTCTTAGGTCCGTTCTTCTTGGGAGGAGGCTTGTTATGAGCCTCAGAATGTGTCCTTGGCTTTGAATGTGATACAGAGTGGGTCCTACTCCGGGTACCACTGTATTCTTCATATTGCCTATCCAAGGCTTGAGTGACAGCGCCATCAATGATCGCTTTTAGTTCGGCGCCCGTCAATGTAATCTGGGCGTTCTCATTTGGCGCCACAGGATGGCTATTGACTTCATTAGAGTTAGCCATTTGTATTGAACTGCTACAAGAACAATATTTTATTTGAAAGTTTATTATGGAATTACCCCTTAGGGTAACTCGTTAACCATGGTAACAGAGACCCTATTTGGTTAACTTATTAATCGTATTAATTTAGGATTTCAATTAAATTTATCCTAAACATAAAACCATAACAATATATATATATATTAGCACATAAGGCTTGGTCACATGGACAATTTAATAAACTATGATTTCAGAGAATCAAGACTTTTAAGGTTTGAACCTAGTTCATTACCTTTATTAGACAGGGAGTCATAGCTACCACTGTCTTTTGGCTTATATAGAAATGAGCATGGCCCGTAGGCGCTATATTGCCACGTATGGTTGAATATGATCACCTTAATTGATGATGTAAATCCAGGATTCAGAGATCATTATACTGGATTAGGAATCTTCTAAAGAATCCTTATTCATTTAAAAATGACATGTGATTTTTTAACGAATCACTTCTGCCAGGAGTGTTAACATGTTTCAAGATGTTAACAGGGATTTGAATCTTTTAAACCGGTCTTACCATTTTGGCCCGGTCTTATATTTGACACGAGGCTAGGTTTCACACTTAAAGATTCTTAATTAAATAATCACTTAGGCAGATTAAAAGGAATGATTTTAATTTATTTATTTCATTTATAATTTATTTATGCACAAATGGCACGCATGAAATTTATAAAAACAACACTCCATTAAATTATACAATATTACATATTGCCCTAAATGGGTCTTTCACACATGAAATTTGCCCACGTAGGAGCTACAACATACTAACATGCCCACGCAGGGGTCTTACAGAAGACATGCCCACGTAGGGGTCTTACAGAAAGACATAAGTCCACGTAGGGACTAAACATACAACTTACCCTCGTAGGGGTTTATGGAAAAATAGACCTGCGTAGGGGTCAATACACACAACAACAATCACACCCACGTAGGGGCTTAACAACCAAATACAAGAGAAGATAACTGTGGAAGAATTCAACGACTCTTCTTATTCTTTCCCTTGATCAAACCAACCAATCCTTGTAAGAAACTCTCCGTCTTCTGGCGGTCGCGGCGAGACTCCTGCTCAACCTGATTCAATCTATGTAGAATTTCCTCCCGTTCTGGGGGAGAAAATCGTGGCGGCTGAGACTGCGCTCGAGTGATAGGCCTGGGAGGTATTGGGTATCCCTGATTCGGGTAGCTTACCCCCCATGGATCTCCGTAGGGTCCTTGGGCATTGAAGGAGTTATAATTTGCTGCTTCCATATAAGGATCTGCCTCAGCGTATCCGTAGTTGTTGTAAGTTGGTTGCTCAAATGGGTTGTAATTATTTGGACCCGTGTACGCTGGTATTGGGTTTTCAAAACCCATGGGCGGTGGCTGTTGATAAGCTGGCTGCGAAGGCCCACCCATTTGTGGGTCCTCCCAATGAGGCGGGTAGTGACTTGCACTTGACTGCCTTGGGGAGCTAATATGAAAGTCCCCTGGTCGCACCGACATACGTGCACCGGTTCTTCTACGCCTTGGCGGTTGAGGAGGTGGCGGTTGAACTGGTGGCGGTGGAGGTGGTGGCGTAACTGCCACAAACCTATGATCCTCTGATGAATCTTGATGATGCGGCTGTGGCTGTGGATCCTGTTGCTGCTGAGACTGCTGCTGATGCTGCCCATGTGATGACGAGTGGTGTGATGGTGTATAATACCATGGGTGTTGATTAAAGAAAGCTTGGAAACTGTCGGGACCACCATAGGGTGATCCGTGAAACGAAGATCCGTCCGAGATCTCTATTGGGTGGTTCGGAGTGCCACTCGCAGGCATGACGGGGTCCGTGTCCTCGTCCATGTCGTCAGCATGATCACCAGAGAAGTGGTCGTCTGGACCCAGTGGGTTGAAACCCACGGGTTCTTGTAAGTAATCGGCCGGATTAAACTGGCCTCTAAAGATCGGTGTGGGGTCCCCGTAAGAATGATGGGACAAAGACCTCTGAAGTGGTATGTATGAGGGCAGAGGGTTATTAGGCTCGTCTTCCGATTGAGGTCCATATGAATTGCGGACCGGAGGGGTAGAACTATGCGAAACAGATCGTCTCGCTGGTTCGAACATGTCTCTCCTGTTCCGTCTTGGATTCTCGCTTTCTGCCGCAGTTGGAGCCCGTGTATTTGACGGCCCTGCTTCATGGTCGTTGGGGGCGGCTACCGGCCCCTTTCCGCGTCCTCTCGTGCGAAAGAATCTCGGAGGCATCTTGTTATTCCTGTCAATAAAGCATGAGATAACAATAATAAAAATAGAAAATTTTAAAGGACAAAACAAAAACCCGAAGAAGGTAGAATTTGTCCTATGTTATAAGTCTAGACTCGAAGTTTAGATATGTGCATTTGTGTAACTGAGATTAAACACAAAAGGCTAGTGTTTAATTCGCTCAGTGTTGGCTCTGATACCAACCTGTCACACCCCGATTTCCACGTGTCACCGGTGGGCCCGGTGGGGGAGTATCGTGACGTCATGGTTGGCAACGTAATAGTCAAACAACACAATATAAAAATGCACAGCGGAAGCAAATTTAAAATAAGATACAACCGAATTTATTTATTGTAAACAAAGTCACAAATTATCCGGTGTTTATCCACAGTAGGATCGAATTAAAAACATTGTTTATGGTTCAACAGACTTCGGCATCTAAAGCTTGCGAGACTTCTAGTGATGCTTAGGAGAATTCCAGCCTATTTCGCCTAGTACCTGCATTTAATCTTTTTGGGAAAATACGTCAGTTTACACTGGTAAATACATTCAACTGACTCATTTTATAAAATGATTGAAAATTGGTTTGGATGCACATGGCATAAACATTTTTATTAACTTGGGAGAATTATTTTGATAATATAATAATCTTGTGAACGAATTACATGTTACTTATGCGTTCAGTAGCCCGGACGTATCCGGGTTAAAGATCAATAGACACACCACTTTAAGTGAGTTATACACGGGAGTACGCCTACACCCCGTGCTCAGGTCGTGGCTATCTCGTAAGATAATGCCGAGGATATCCGGGACATGGTCATTAACCCCCCAAAGGCTGTAAAGTAAACACATCTGTTTAAAACGAGCCGATCAAATTATTCAATTAACCACTAAGCGTGGAAGATTTGATGCTCGATCAAGCGGTACGCTATGTACCGTAACCCAAGCCCGTATAGGGAAAATAAGTTAAAAGTATTTACCTTGATGCAAAGTATAGTCACAATAATCAAATAGCAGGTAGCTTTTACTGTTTCTCCTAATCTGGAACGAAGGTTAAATATAACCTATTAGAATTCTAACGGGTCTTTTATTAAGCTTAAGCTTAGACCGGCTAGTTTTAAGATACGGTTCGTACGCACGATTAAGCGAAGACCGGATAGAATGTGATTCAGACCCGACAAGTCTGTAGACTTGTTTAATATGGGTTTATTAGTCACACTCTGGATTTTGAGATAAAACCGATAAGGTTTGACCCGTTTCGGCTAATTTATGTAAACTTGTTACATAAACCGAGCCGAACGCGTAGTATGCGTAACGGGTATTCGTAAGAGCCATATACAGGTTTCCTAAGTTAATATGCTTCAAATATGTTGTAACATCAGTAGGATGTCTTTCGTTATGCCCCGAACTAATTTAAATACAAACTATGCCCCGTAGGGGTAGTTTGGTCATTTTAAAGTTTGTAAAAGTGTTTATATGTTCAACTGAGTTACAGGTCTGATGTAAACAGCAAACATATTCATTTTGATGTGTTATAACAGTAGGCTAAGGCATATATGTGAAATTTATCATATTTAACCAAACTATGCCCCGTAGGGGTATTTTGGTAATTTCACATAAACCGAAGAGCTCAAAAACGAAATCTGAGTTTATCAACCTTTGCTTACTGTTAAATTATCATAATTTGCCTCATATATCAGTAGGTATCGACCCGGGTATGTCCAATGTGATTCTAAGACATACTATGCGCCAAAAATGCTAATTATGGCGATTAAAGGCCATTTCCGGGTTCTATACCTAAATCTGATATTTTTATATTTCCAGAAGGATTAATATAATTTATTTATCATAATTAATCAGTAGCAAAAGGTTTGGAATCGTTTAGATGTGTAAAACTCATTTTATGGCCCGTAAGGGCAAAACCGACAATTACCGGATTAAGCCTACGACTACTAGTTATGCTCGACCTAAAATTAATTAAAAATCCTTAAAAATCCCAAAATAATATATAACATCAGTGGGTAAAAGATTTGATATCAAAAAGTATGTTTAACTAGGCTTTACGCTAATTACGCCATGTTGTCAACATAAGGCCTTAATTTAGCGACAATGAGCATAACTCTTAATCCACAAGTCAAACTGATGTCAAACTTTGCAAACAAGTCTTTATATCAGTAACTAAGGTTTCTACACTTTTACATTTTCATAAATCATGATTTAAGGTAATAAGGGCATAACGGTCCACGTATGAGCATTTAACGGAAACTTGCATATTAATTGGATAACTAGTGAACCAAGGCGTATGATCACAGAGGGTTGTTCTAACATGTATCCTAATCCAATTTAAGCTCTGAGGCATTTCTAAAATATGCCCAAACGGGTCAGAACTGAAAGTCAACCGAAAAGTCAAACTATGTGACTTTCGGTTCCGAACCGGGTCTAAACAGGAAATAGTCGGGTTGAACATGTTGGGACATGTTCTTACACTTATTTCTAAGTTATAACAATAATCAAACAGGTTATATATGATCTAGATAGCTAATTATGCATAAACGACATTTTAAGCATTATGTTGACTTTTTAAGTAAAGGTTTGACCCGACATTTGACCTGCTTAGGATGGTGATCAGGGGAAACCCTTTTGGGGTTTTATTTCCCACATAAATACCATTCTAAAACTATTTTTAATTCGAGATAAGACTGAGTCATTAGTGACTAATCTTGAAGTCAAACCGTAATTACGACGGTTTGACTTTTAGCTAATTAACTAAGCTAAACACAACCAAATAAGAACTAGGAGACTTACAATAGTCCAATGCACGAATTTTGATCAGAAGGGAGAGTTCCTATGCTCCAGGATGCTCCAAAGATCAAATGCAAGTGTGAAGGAATGATGGTTGCACAATGTGGCCTTATATAGCAGCACTTGGATCCACCACAACTAAGTGACAACTAACTCTAGGACCAACCACAACCATTGAACACTTGTCCTAGTGCTCTAGGATAGTTTAGGGGTCGTTTATAACTGATAAAAACCGGTGCAATAGGTCATAATCGCGTGAAACAGCCAACAGGAGGTTTCTGGTCGCTGGGCACCAGCTAGCGCACCGTTACGCTACAGATGTAGCGGTGCGCTAGCCCGCAATAGAGGGCCGGTTGACTTAATGTGGTAGCGCACCGTTACGCTACGTATGTAGCGGTGCGCTACCTCTTCTCAGAGGCTGATTCCTTGTTGTTTGTTGGTGTTTCGAACATGTAATCCACTTGCACGATTTTTAGCCATTCTTTTACATGGAGGGGCCTCCAATAAGTGTCTACTCCTGTTCATTACCCTACCATGAACCTTTGTTGCAATAGAATGAACTTACAAGTCCCGAAAACAACGGTTTATCATTCTTTTTCTTCTTGGGATCAAATCATGCTTTTCAAGGTTCATTATTGTAGACAAAATTCTGTATTGAGGGTATAAAAGATGTGTATAACATTTAATCGGGTCTTGGGATTTATAAATAAGGTCGTTCAGATGTAACAGTTTAACATGACGTCACTTTAAATCCTGCCGAATCATCTTTATTAAATCCGGGTTTACAACGCGTTTTGTCTGACATGACACGTGTCGTTTTATTATTGAACCCGAAATTTCGAGGTGTTACATATCACTTCCATCAAAACACAATGTTCGACCAGAAACCGCAATAGTTTCCTTCAATTGTCCATGTAATTATTCTGTCGATCGATGGCGACTTTTAACCTCCCCTCGATCTAGGCAAACCCTGTCGCTGGTTTCCTGGATAAACTCGGGTCTGGTTAAAGGCTTCTTGCCGACTTCAGCTCAACAAAAAGGCGATCGACACTTCCTTCCATACAAGGCTTCAAACAGAACAACCTTAATTACTAACGTGGTAACTATTGTTGTAAGAAACTCTGCCAACGGCAAGTGAGTATCCCAACTTCCACCAAAATTAATCGTACATGCTCTCAACATTTCCTCCAACGTCTGAAAAGCTTCCTTCTGCTTTTCCATCCAATCAAACTTCCTTTCCTTCTAGGTCAATGGCATCAAAGGCTGCGCTAATCTAGAGAAATTCTCAATGAATCTCCGGTAGTACCCAGCAAGTCCTAAGAATTGTCGCACCTCTGACGGGGTCTTTGGCGCTTCCCAATTCTTGATCGCCTCTATCTTCGACGGATCCACGTGTATACATTTCTCATTTATGACATGTCCGAGAAAATGAACTTCCCGAATCTAGAATTCACATGTAGAGAACTTGGCATACAACTTCTCTTCCTTCAACAACTCCAAAATCAACTTCAAATGATACTCATGATCTTCTTTGGTTCGCGAATAGATAAGTATACAGTCGATGAATACCATCATGAATGTATCCAAATAAGGTTTGCATACCCTGTTCATGAGATCTATAAACACTGCTGGCGCATTAGTTAAGCCAAAAGGCATGACTAAAAACTCGTAATGGCCATATCGTGTTCGAAAAGCAGTCTTCGGAACATCTTCGTCAGCAACCTTCAACTGATGATATCCTGATAGCAGGTCAATCATCGAGTAGTAATTAGATCCCAGTAGCTAATCGAACAAATCATCAATCCTCGGTAGAGGGTAACGATTCTTGATAGTCAACTTGTTCAGCTTTCTGTAATCAACACACCTCCAGAAGGATCCATCCTTCTTCTTCACAAACAAAATAGGTGCACCTCAAGGAAAAAAGCTTGGTCGAATGAAACCTTTGTCTAGTAGCTCTTGAAGTTGATTTGACATTTCTTTCATTTTTGACGGTGCTAATCAATAAGGAGATTTTGCAATCGGTGCACCACCGGGTACCAGATCAATTCTAAACTCGATCTGTCTCGCAAGGGGCAATCCGGATAACTCTTCAAGGAAAACTTCTGGATAGTCGTGGACAATAGGAATCTCTTCGATCTTCCTATCTTCAGCCTTTGTATCTGCCACGTTAACTAAGAACGCAGAATAGCCCCTTCGCAACAACTTGAGCATCTTCATAACATTGACAACACTAGACACTCGACACTCGATCAGTCTCCTTGAATAACTATTGATTCACCACCACCAGAACGAGGTATCCTAGCTTGCTTCTCCGAGCAATAATCCCAACTTTGTTCTTGGATAGTCAATCCATTCTCACAACTACATTAAAGCTCCCAGCTCTACTGGAAATAAATCGACACTAAAACTATGATCACCTAACTAAATACTATAACCGCGAACGACCTCACTAGATTCTATCAGTTTGCCAATTGCTAGTTCTATCGAGTACTTTATACTTAGCTTAATTGTTAGAGAACACAAAAATGGTTCAAAGTTTTTCGAGACAAAACTCAAGTTAGCTCTAGTATCAAAAGTACGAACATAGATTGGTTATTGATTAATAACATACTAGTTACAATAGCAGGATCGTCACGTGCCTTCCCAGCACTCATCTCGAAAGCTTTGCCCTCGGCATTTTGACCCTTCTGTTTCGGGCAGTCTCTTTTTTAGTGTCCTTGCTCACCACACTCGAAGCATCCCTCAAGTGCAACTCCCTCCGATGTACTCCTAGCATAGCACTTGCGAGTCGCATGTCCAATTCGGCCACATCTGGTGCACTTCTCTTGCTTATCACCGTGAGTCTTCTTCTCTGGACCACTTCTACCATCTCTGACATTATCCTTTCCCGACTCTCTAGGGTTAGCTACACACGCTTTCTCCAAGCTACGTTTCTTGTCACGTTCCTCTTTTAGATTCTTCTTTGAGCTCTCCAGCTTGCGCTTCTTTGAATCTCCAGTTCTAGGTTCGGAACGCTGAACTAATCGAATGATTGTCTCGTTCTGACAGCCTGATATCACACATATCGTTGCCATGTCATTGCATAGGGCACCAGCAAATGATCTTGGGCTACAACCCTGGATTGTTTTGTTTATACATCTATGTACTGTTCATACGGTTAATGAAAATCAGGAATACGTTCTGATAATGTCATAACATATGAACTACTAAAACTTTCGGATCATTATTTTACCTGGAGGGTTTCCAATCTGTGTCCCACCAAAACCATGCCCGTGAGCACCACATTCACATCCCTGACCATTATTTTGGTTAGCATTACGCTGTTCCAAGGCAGTATTAACGTGTTGGGCTATGAGTTATGCCAACTCTTCTGGTGTGGTAGGTAGTCCAGTACCCTGTCTTGCTTGTGGCGGCATTTTCGTCGTTTCTATTATTTACAACAATAATAATCACATAAGACGCTAACAAAAAATAATTCAATCATTAAATGTTAGTGGACCAAACATTGCGCATGTATAATATCCACATATTAATGAGAACAACTTTTAAACCAAAAGTAAATTATCTGATATTATCATAGAAATTAACAAACTTGTTTCTAGTACAACCCAACTACCCTTGGCATGTCTACGTCGACACCCATAACAAGTTTTCACAAAAATTTCTACCTAATATCCCAAAAATATATAACTGGCACGCAGGCCCCAAACGAAAGTATCAAAAGCGTCTAACACAACAACAAAAAACAACCAACAATGACTACAAACATCTAACGCTTCAAACCCAGGAAATCTAACATATTCCTGACTAGCTCCTCCAGATCCACTATCCTCTAGTGCATCTGGTCCATCGCACTGTTATCTAAATCCTTCAACTCATCGTACCAATCCATCTGCCCCTCGAGGTCCTTCATCCTACCCTTGGTTGAATCCAGGTCTCCGCGCAGAGTGGCAAACTGTACGTCACAGTGGCAACATCGGTCTACCCAAACCCTTTTCTTCCTCTTGGAAGCAGATGCCGTCTCAGCGTGTGACGTAGATGTGATCTCCCCAGCAGGCCTAGTCCTCTTCCTATGACGATAATAGACTAATAGAGGTGTGGCAAAACACGTAATTCGAATAGCGGAATAGACGATTCTATAACGACGGGCGGAGGAATCTCAAGTGTAGGCTCGACAGTATCAGTGAGCAGGAATACTAATGGCTCTATAGGCCGAGACGTGACATATCATAACCGTACAAAGTAAGTGTGTGTTCAAATGAAAAATAACACATAAGGCACAAATAAATAGATAATCGTGTATGCATATAAACACCCAATGGTTTTCAAACATGATAAAATTTTCCATGTATATTTAAAAATTTTGGCTTCGAGAATTTTGGACTTAAATCTCAAAATTCTTCGGTTGAAGTTGTTAGTGCAGTAATTTCTATCGCCTCCGTCAATCCAGTTCGTAGCAAAATCTGAAGAAAACTAGTGCTTATATTGTAATATTTAGGGAAAAGTCAAGGTGGCATTTATGTAATTAATGAGAAATCTCATTCAACCACTTGGCCTATAAATAGAACACTTAGGTGTTAGAATTAGAACTTTTGCCATTTTGGAGATATAAAGAGCTTAGGAGCTAGAGAGAGAAAGTAGAGAGAGAAAGGCAATAGGTGATTCGAGGTTCTTGTACGATTTCATATATTTCTATAGAATCACAGATTGAGTACGGTTCTCGTGTTCGTTCCACGCACGTGTACAGATTCCGCACGTCACACGTGTCGATACGCAATCGTTCGGGAGTCGAAAACCGATCCTACAAGCGGTTTCAGAGCGGGAGCTCGATTGCACGGTTCAAACACACAAAATCGCATGAGATTTCATCGGATTCAGAGTCAAAATCACATCAGATTTGTGAAATTTCTCATTCTACACTTTTTCTTCACGTTTCTGACTGAAAAACACCAAATTAAACGAGATTTTACGGTTAAAAATCGCTGAAATTTTAATATGTTGTGCGAAAACCATTGATCTACAAGCCTACAAATTTTCAGAACTTAGTTCCAAGTGGTTTGTGAAAAATTGAGATTTTTGTGATTCGAAAATGTTTAAAATGTTAGCTGGTGATGTTGCTGATCATAAAGGTGTTCACCGATCGGATGGCTATCCGATCGGATAACCATCCGATTCAAATAAAATAGTTGTTGCACAATCGTCGAATGGTGATTCGATCGAATCACTATCCGATCCAATTCACACCTTAATCTCATTTGATCCATTTTCAACAATAACGGCACAATAAATTAGTTCATTAATTAGTTGTCAGTCCACTAAAACCATACGGGCCAATTACCTCTCATGAAATTTATGGAGTTTCATGTGATATTGTTGGTACACGTTATGTGGACGCGACTCTGTTCGGATCGACACAGTTCGGTTCGACCCGGTTAGGTTCGGCTCAAGCCCGACGTCACGACATTCCTCCGTCATGCGTCCCAGAGTTCGACACGCGAAGAACGAAGCGCCGCGAGCCGGTTCCCGGTGCCACATCATCATGATGATGTCACAAGTTGACTAATCTTTTACATTCTGAATTATTAGAATTGGAGTTTACGTATTGCATGCATGTGGGCCGAAATCAACTTATTTAGGCCACTACCTTTGGGCCGTAACTAAACTTGGGCCAGACTACAAACGACGAAACCCATTCTTGGTAATACATGTCGACGAAACAAGGTGTGTTTCGTCGACTTTAATGTTTCGCCGTAGCCATCCCGTTTCGTCAAAGATATAGACGAAACAACATGTGTTTCGTCGACAACAACAGTTTCGCTCATGTTTATGTTTCGTCATGTCTGTGACTATATATATTCAGATAGCACTCACAGAAAAGGTGAGAACACAGAACACACACACGAGAGAACTAGAGAGAGTTTACATAGATTATTTTGTAAACATTGTATTGTAACAGTTTCAAGTATTAATGCAATGGAATGTTAATCGTTGAGTCTCGTGTTTATCATTTACGTGTTCGAACTTGGTTTAACTTACCCGTTTGGATTCCGTACTTTCGGGTTTGTCGGAAAACAGGGAATAGAGTTTACTCGATCCTCCGGGTGGACCTACAATTGGTATCAGAGCATTGGCTCGATTCCTTATTAAAACCAAGTTGATTTTCTTGTGTTTTTCTTGATTTTGAGCTTTGAAAAATCATACATTTTCTGGAAAAACCTTGTTAATACCTTGAAAATCTTGATTATTTTGCTTATCGTTCATATAAAACCTTGTTATAACTCTTGTATACATGTTAGTATTGGGTTTTTGTTGAACTTTATTTGCAAATTTGTGTTCGGATATTTTTTCAGGTAACCGGAATCTTCATATCTTCATCAAGTTCTTCAGCATATTCAAAGTGTTCTTCAAATATTACTTGGGTTTGATCCTTGTTGAAGTATTATCATTGTGTTGTTATTATTATAATTGTTATTTGACTATTGTGTACACAAGTATGATGATGAGTTGTTAGACCATATGAAAAAGTAAGGTGATGGTTTGACAATTTGGGTTTGTGTCAGAGGATAAGATTTTGGAAAATATCTCTTTTGAGTTTCGTCGTCCACATTTAGCCATAATTGTTTTTGACGAAACATAACGTTTCGTCGAGCCTATTCAGTTTCGTCGCATAAAAATCATCAATCAGTTTCGTCGCATAAAAATCATCAATCAGTTTCGTCGAACATCATTGTTTCGTCGAACATCATTGTTTCATCGAACATCATTGTTTCGTCGTACTTGTTTCGTCATACATCATAATCAACTTGTTTCGTCGTACAGAATCATTAACTGTTTCGTCGAGTAATATAGTTTCGTCGAACTTGTTAAAATTTTTAACAGTAGCTTTGTAAATCATATTTAACGGGTTGATTTGAGTGATTTGTTCAGGTATTCGTCAATAAACATCCAAAATGAATCCGAATTGGTGGGATAATCCGTCAACTGCGGAGAGCAAGTATACAAACACACGTTTATCTCCCTCATGGGCTGAATCTCCTGTACCCACATCTAATACAGAATGTAAGTATCGTAGCACCGGTTTGTCACCATCATGGGCTGAATCTCCCGCACCCGCATCTTCGCAAGCGAATCAAATGTCGACAGGTCAATGGGCGTTTGTTTCAAATCAAACTCCAAGTATTCAAATTATACTCCTAAGCGAAAACGAGACCGGAAGTCTAAATCGTCCACCGAAACTGATGCACATAAATGAATATCCTGGATGGGTAGATCAATTCCAGACATATGTCAATGGGCAAAACACGGAACTGTGGTTATGTTTTACTACAGATTTCGATCAAGCTCTTGAGGTTGCTGCTTCAACTGCCGTGACATTTCCGATCTTTCGGAAGACCAGAAAAAGGTATATGATTTAGAAAAGAAAGCATATGCTATTCTGACTCAGGCGATGAGCAAGGAAATATATCATCAGTTCGTCAGCTTCAAGACATCAAAGCGATTGTGGGATGCATTGAAGACAAGGGGTCTAGGAAATGAAAAGTCACGCCAATTGCGACATGATTTACTCAAGAAGGAGTTTGATGGTTTCACATGTATGGAAAGTGAATCTTTGGGAGATATGACAAGTCGATTCTATCACCTGCTGACTGAATTGAGTAATTATGGGGTAGTAACAACTCCAGCAGAGGTAGTCACAAAGTTTGCCGATGCATTGCCACCTCAATGGAATAGTTTCTTGGAAATCCTGAAGTACAATGGCGCATTGGCTATGACAAACATCAATGACTTCGTTCAGCTATTGGAGAACAAAGATCAGGAAGAAACCCTAAAGGCGAAAAGGGTTCCAGTGCGACAAAATCCTGATATGTATTATGGAACTTCTAGCACTTCTGCAAGACCAGTTTCACATGATCCACTTCAAACGGTGTTTGTCACAAGCACAGATCTATATGGCAATCCGATACAAGTTCCTGTAAAGCCAGCTCCAACCACAGACTTGTATGGAAATCCACAACAACCAGCTCCACAACAGCAAAGCTATCGGCCATCTATCGTAGCAACTGATTTGTATGGGAATCCACTTCCTCCTCAACAACAAGCTTGTTATGGAAGCACATTATCTGCTGGTCAGCCATCAAAGTCAAATACAGTACGACTTGACACGTTAAACTTCTCCAACGTTAGCGTTGAAGTAGCTAAAGATCATATGGAGATACTAAACACATTGGTGAGCTCGTATTGTGGGTTGATTGTAGGGCAGATCGGAAACATCAATCTAACTCAAGAAGATTATCTGCAGATCGATAAAGAAGAGATGGATATGATGGACATCAAATGGGCTTTCGCCAGTACTGTAAGGAGAGCTAAAGACTTCATGGAACGGACGGGTAGAACCAGCTTGGAAAGCAAGAAAGATACCAAGTATGGGTTTGACAAGCAATCCGTCAAGTGCCTTAACTGTGGTGAACGTGGTCATTTCAAGCGTGAATGCACAAAGCCAGCACAGCATGGGAACCAGAATCCTTTCAGAGGTCAAGGCAACCAGGCGAATCAAAATCAAGCCAGGAATGACGATCGCACCTTGGTCCCTGTAAACAATCAAGCAGGACCATCGAACACCAATCAAGCTCGGGTGGTGCAAATAGATGAAGGTTGCGACTGGTCAATGCGATTAGGCATTGGTGATCAGGGAGGAGCAGCTTGTTTTGCTGAAACTGCTAAAGATTTGAAGCACGCCAGTGGTGGAGAATCTTCCGCCAGTGGTGGTGAATCTTCAGATGAAGAAAGTTCTGGTTATTCAAGGAGTTCAGATGAGGAAACCTCAACCTCAGGCAAAGATTATTCTGATGATGTATTTAGTGGGAGAATCGATGCAGATATCGATGAATTGTTAGGAGAAGCTGCAGTAGTGAATGATAGAAGATCTATTCTGGTGGATCAAGCTGCTTATTCTTCTTCTTCTCTTCATTCAGCCTTTATGACTAATGGCAGCAGTTCATCAAGCCAGGTATGTGTCGATGAACCAACTGTTGTTAATTGTGATAATTGTGCTAACTTAAGTGTTAAATGTGCTGATTTGGATGCTAATATGTCTGAGTTATAAAGCAAACATGATGCTTTAAATGCTGAATTGTTTGACTTGCAAAACAAACATGTTTCTTTTAATGTTAAGTGGTGTGATTTGCAAAGCAAACATGAGGCTTTGCAAAACAAATATGAAGTGACAAATATCCACAATCAAAAGTTGATAGTGGATCTCTCGAAATGCAAAGAGGCTAACATGTTTTATGAAAACCATGAAAAGGAATTTAAAACGGTGGTTGCAAATTTAAGAAAAGATAAAACCGAATTGACAAAAATGGTTTCAAGAAAACAAACTGACATAAACTGTTATATCAATCGTCTTGAGATCATGCAAAAAGAGTTAGCATGTACAAAGTGTGAAAGTGAGGCGATCCGGCTTAAGCTAGACAGTTATTCAAGCTCTAGATATGTGCTGGATCACATCATTGGCACACAAAAAGAGAAAAAGGATGTCACGTGCATTGGATACAAGAAATGTCCACCACCTGTTAGACAAAATTATGATGCCATGCCTGATGAGGAGAAGAGAACTCATTATGAGGAATCTGTTCCTCTAGACATTGAGGAATTTGCAATGGGACTTGGATACAAACCGGAAGTACCATCAGATTCGGATGTGTCAGCAGATACAAGTGTGTTTTCTGCTGAACAAAATCAGGATCCTCCAGTCATTATTGAGGATGCTGATTCTTCAGATGAAGAATCCGATGGTACTGACTCAGCACAGTCTGATGCGGTAATCAAAGAAGAGGACATACCTCTTGAGAATCATATTCTATGTGATCCTCCCACAAAACCTGCTAAGACTGCTCTGGTCGAGTCCACGTCTGCAAAAGAGTCTGAGAGTGTGAATTTGCTGTACACTCTTGTTGGTGATGATAAAATCTACTCCGACAAAGATTTTCCTATTAAGAATGTTAATCAATCTTTAATTAGTAAAATTTTTGAGGATTCAACAAGTAAGTTCTTGGGAAAGACAGGATCACACGTTGTGGTAACACAGTGTCCTCAAATTCCAAGAGCTGAAATTCGCAAACAAAATGGCAATAAAAAATTACCAACTGAAAAAGTTCAGCAAAATCGCACCAAACCAAAGGGAAAATCACTGACTCAAGGTCAAAAGAAACAAACCCAGAAATAGGACAAGAAGGTGAACTTTGTGAAATCAAGGGGAACGGATAAAATTGACACATTTGAAAACAAATCTAACTTAGATTTTGTTAATCAAGAAAAAATTTTGAAAAGAAATGACCAAAACAGTTCAAAACCAAGTACCTCAGGATCACAAAGTTCATCATCAACAAGACAATCACATGATACTTCGGGGTTTGTAGAACGAAGATCATGCTTTTCATGTGGCACATTTGGACATATTATTCGAAATTGTCCATATATTCATAAACAAAAAGCCAAAGTTGATGATCCCCGTGACCAAATTGACCGCAAGCGATCTGTTTCATCAAAACCAGATCCCCGTCTTGTAAAAGAAAGGGAAAAGAAACAGAAACGACAACAGGTTAAGAAAATTGAAAAAGCAATCAAAACTGATGTGGTTAACAAAACATCTGTTTCTGTCAAACCAGACAATTCAAAAACTTCAGACAATCATGAAGTTAAGATTTTAAATAATAAAACTGGTAAAACAAAATAGACTTAGAAACCAAAAACGGTTACTGTATCAGGGGGAACATCACAATTTCCACAACATCGAGAAGTTCAAGTAACTTACGTTGATGAAAATGGAAGACCCAAGACCACAAAGGCTTGGGTCCCCATCTCCAACTAATCATGTGAGTACATGTGCAGGGTGTTCCAGGAGTAACTTTCAGCAGTCATTGGATTGTTGATAGTGGGGCATCCAGGCACATGACAGGCGACATGAAGCTTCTCTACGACGTTAAATCTATTAGAGGAGGTTTTGTTGCTTTTGCTGGAGATAAAGGCGGATATATTACTGGAGAAGGAATGGTATCTAACGGGGTTGTAAGTTTTGACAAGATCAACTTTGTATAACAGCTTGATCACAATCTTCTCAGCGTTTCACAAATCTGTGATAAACAGTTTTCAGTACACTTTGACACAAATGGATGTTACGTGCTAAACCCAGCTTCAAGATTCCAAAAGAATGGATTCTCTTATCAGATCCAAGGATAAACGATTTATATGTCCTTGATATGAGCCAAGCAATTACAACGACTGCACAAGCAACTTGTTTTATTACCAAAGCCACGGAAAAGACTCAATCTCTTGGCACAGACGTATGGGTCACATTCACTTACGGAAAATGAATCATTTGGTGTCGAATGAATTAGTGAATGGTGTTCTTCTTAAAAATTTCCATCTTCAAGACGTCTGTGTTTCATGCCAAAAAGGAAAGCAAACTAAGAAACGACATCCGACAAAGAAGATCAACACAGTGCCAGTTCCTCTTGAACGTTTGCACATGGATTTATTCGGTCCTGTCAAGCACAAAAGCATCAGGAATGATCAATACTGCCTCGTGATAACTGATGATTATTCAAGATTTTCTTGGGTGGCGTTTATGGCTCACAAGAGTGAAACTTTCGGTATTATCAAAAACTTGATCATTCAGATTGAGAATTTGTATAAGTTGAAGGTTAGACGGATACGCAGCGACAATGGTACTGAATTTAAGAATCATGCCATGGCGGAGTTTTGCACAACAAAAGGTATTCTTCACGAATTTAGTGCGGCTTATACTCCTCAACAGAACGGCGTCGCTGAACGTAAAAACCGTACATTGATCGAGACTGCTAGGACTATATTGGTAGAGTCACAGTTGCCCATTCCATTCTGGAGTGAAGCTGTGGCCTCTGCATGTTACACGATGAACCGAGTCCTTACAGTCAAAAGGCACAACAAGACCTGCTTCGAGCTTCTTCACAAACAGAAACCATATTTGTCATATCTTGAACCGTTTGGAGCTCCTTGCACAATGATCGATCCTAATGGAAAGTTTGGGGCAAAAGCTTTTGAAGGTCACTTTCTTGGTTATGCCACCCCGAACTTAAGAGTCTGGAATCTAGAGACTAAAAGGGTTGAGGAATGGTCTGAAGTCAGAGTACAAAGGCACACTTTGCCAGTCAGAAATCCAGGTCAACCATGGATGTTTGAGTACGATGACTTTTTCAATTCAATCAATGTTGAAGCAGTTGAAGAAAATGCTGCTGCAAGGATGTTTTTCGAGAGTGACAACGCAACAGAATCACCGTTGGTTCATCCAATTATTGTCAATCAAGAACCATCTTCAGTGAACAACAATGCTCTCGACAATGAGGATTTTCATGATGCAACCGAACAGAACGAATCTTCAGAGGATGAAGAATTTCTAGATGCAGATCAAGAAGCTCCTACATCAGCAGTACATGGTACTTCAGAGGCTACACCTCCAGTGAACGCCCCTAAAACAGCTGAAGCTACTGCATCATCCTCTTCGTCAGTTTCGGGTATTGAATTGGTTGTTGATCTAAATCTCAACAATCTGGGTACAAATATTCCAGTTCAAGATAATCCAGAAACAAGGATTCACAATACCCATCCTCAAAAAAACATCTTCGGTAATGTACAGAGTGGCATTCAAACAAGAAACATGTTGCGAAACAACAACAAAGCAGGCTTGTATGCGGCGATTCGAGAATCTAGTCAACAAAACGATTGGTCTTTCGCATGTTATGTCTCACAAGAAGAGCCAAGGACTTGGAAAGAAGCTTTGAAAGATAATTCTTGGGTTGAAGCTATGCAGGAAGAACTGCAAGAATTCCAGAAACTTGGTGTCTGGAAGCTCCTAGAGAAACCTGCTGGTTATAAGAAGATTGGTACCCGTTGGGTGTATAAATGCAAAAAGGACGACCGTGGAATCGTTATTCGGAACAAAGCAAGATTGGTTGTTCAAGGTTTTCGTCAGATTGAAGGTATAGACTACAACGAAGTGTATGCACCTGTTGCACGCCTGGAAGCAATTCGGATCTTTCTGGCTTATGCCTCATTCAAAGGATTCAAGGTTTACCAGATGGACGTCAAAAGTGCATTCTTACATGGTCTAGTCGAAGAAGAGGTGTATGTTGAACAGCCTCTAGGTTTTGAGGATCCTATTCATCCCGATCGGGTTTGGTTGCTGAACAAAGCTCTCTATGGTCTACATCAAGCACCACGAGCTTGGTATGCAACCTTATCTAATTATCTGCTGGAGAAAGGATTTCGCAAAGGTCTTATCGATTGCACTCTCTTCATAAAAGAACAAGATGGAGATCTTCTACTGGTTCAGGTATATGTGGATGATATTATATTTGGTTCTACTAACAATGTTATGTGTAGGGATTTCGAGCGTGTAATGCAGGATAAATTCGAGATGAGTGCTATGGGGGAGATGACATTCTTTTTAGGCTTGCAAGTGCAATAAACGAAGTCTGGGATTTTCATCCATCAGACTAAGTATGTTCAAGACATCTTGAGCCGATTCCAGATGTCCGACACATCGCCCATTGGTACCCCACTGAAGCAAAATCACGGAATCAATCCAGACTTGAAGGGTGAAGTTGTTAGCTCTTCATACTACAGCGCGATGATTGGATCCCTTATGTACCTCACAGCATCAAGACCAGATATAATGTATCCAACATGCCTGCTAGCCAGATATCAAGTGAACCCGAAGGCCTCACATCTTGCTGCTGTAAAGAGGATTTTTCGTTATTTGAAGGGTTGCCCTGACACCGGTCTGTGGTACCCTAAGGATGATAACTTTGATTTAGTCGCTTTCAGTGATTCTGATTTTGGCGGATGCAAAATCAACGGCAAATCCACAACGGCTGGTTGCCAGTTTTTAGGAACTCGCCTCGTAACATGGCAGTGCAAGAAGCAGACTTGTGTCGCCACATCAACTTGTGAAGCTGAATACATTGCTGCCTCAAGTTGTTGCTCCCAAGTCCTGTGGATATAACAGCAAATGCGCGATTACGGTTTTGAATTCCTAACTACTCCTATTTTAGTCGATAATTCTGCTGCCTTATCTATCACTAGAAATCCTGTGCAGCATTTTAAGACCAAACACATCGAAATTAAGTATCACTTCATACGTGACTGCTTTGATAAAAGGCTAATCGATGTTGTTAAAGTCCACACTGATGACCAACGTGCCGACATTTTTACCAAAGCATTTGATAAATCAAGATTTGACTTTTTATTATTGGTAAACGGCATTAAGGTCAAGCAAGAGTAATCCGCATCGGAAAATCGTTTTTGTAAATATCTTTGTGTTTTTAAAATTATTGTAAGTTTGTTGATTTTAGGGGAGTAAATCCAAATTTGAAAAATTCAAAAACATCGAAAAATGTCAAAAACGCAAAAAACAATAGAAAAACAAAAATGAGTTTCCTGGCAAGCAAAAGAGAAAATGATAGTACATCAGTGGCCTGTCTAAACCTTTTTAAACTGAAATGCAAAATGAAAAATGTTAAGCAGCTCTATATAAGATGTATCGGTAGGCTCACAATCATCTTAAAGTGTGCAGGGTGATATAAACTTAAATTGACTGAAGACCAGGTGGGAACCACTCATTGGCATATGGTCTTAGTACCGAAATTTCGTTTGAGAGATTGCCGAGGTTCTGAGATATGTGGTCTTTATGATGTTTATCATCTGGGTATCATGGTTGTTTCTTTTACCGAAACAAACGGAGACGAAGTCTAGATCTTCCATGATATCATACATACGTGTACATACTGCATACGACCTCAATAAGTGATCAACAATCACATGTCCACAAAATAAGTGATAATATATCACAATCATCCTGGAGTCAAGTTCGTCTCTTTGTTGTACGAAAGTACTGACCTGTTCACGGACTTGCTCTTGTGCCCTCATGCATCTGAAAATCAAGTTCCTCATCAATAAGCGATTCTATCACATAGGGCTTGTTTTCATCAAAATAAGTGAGTATCTCACAGTTTCATATACGTCAAAACAGATGATAAATGGTATACTCACCAGTAAGATGAAATCCTCGTGCATACCTTGATACGGGAATGTGTCGTGATGTGGATGAACACCGGTCGGTAAGTATAAATCATACCTTAACTTATCCCCTTGCCATGATTACATATGATAAGTTGAGCTTATGTGGATAACAATACCGATAATCGTTATAGAATGTTCATCTAATTGTTAACAAAAAGAACAACAAGAATGTTTTGGCATAACCGTACACTGATATGATTCTCTTACCCTCGAAACTCGCAAAAAGAATGTTTGTATATATTTTCTTTTCTTAGTTTCTGCAACTCTGTATATATTTATTTACTGCTTTCAGTCTTTACATTTGAAATATTCAAAATACCAAAAAGATTTTAGGTGTGTTTTAATGTAAACTTTATAAAAGCCAAAAAGATTTTATTTCTGCTTTAGTTTTGATTAACCGATGTTGGAACTCAAGTCTTCGTTGCCTGAAATCTGTTGGAAACCAAAACGACTGAATCTTCATAAACGGTCAGAGTTTGCAAGTTTTGAAAGTTAATAATCAAAATTGAAAAATCTGTTAACTTTTCAAACAAACTGTTGGACTGTAGTTGAAAACATGGTCTCATTTGTGTCTTTTGTTTAATGTTAACCATATTCCAAGCAGTTGTTCTCATTACGTGTTTAGCTTTCTTGCATGTGCAGATGCTAAAGGCAAAGAGAACATGTTCGATGACAAGCTTCGGAATGAAGACACGGCATGGAGGCACTCAAAAGATAAAGATGATCGAGTTGCCGTTGACCTATCATCAACACCACAAGGATCTAAAGCATTGAAGATCAAAAGATTCACAAGCGTAATCAAAGGGGGAGTTTGTTAACACACTACCTAAATGAAAAGGGAGTTTGTTGATACACTTTCTACTTACGACACGTGAAGACTTTGAAGATCCTCCGACATGGAAGACATGGAAGATGAACCTCACGAGTAGCATCCAAGGGGGAGTTTGTTGGTACACCTTATGTGGACGCGACTCGGTTTGGTTCGACCCGGTTAGGTTCGGCTCAAGCCCGACGTCACGACATTCCTCCGTCATGCATCCCAGAGTTCGACACGCGAAGCACGAAGCGCCGCGAGCCGGTTCCCGCTGCCATATACATCATCATGATGATGTCACAAGTTGACTAATCTTTTACATTCTGAATTATTAGAATTGGAGTTTACGTATTGCATGCATGTGGGCCGAAATCAACTTGTTTGGGCCACTACCTTTGGGTCGTAACTAAACTTGGGCCAGACTACAAACGACGAAAACCATTCTTGGTAATACATGTCGACGAAACAAGGTGTGTTTCGTCGACTTTAATGTTTCGCCGTAGCCATCCCGTTTCGTCAAAGATATAGACGAAACGACATGTGTTTTGTCGACAACAACAGTTTCGTCATATCATGTTTATGTTTCGTCATGTCTGTGACTATATATATTCAGATAGAACTCACAGAAAAGGTGAGAACACAGAACGCACACACAAGAGAACTAGAGAGAGTTTACAGAGATTATTTTGTAAACATTGTATTGTAACAGTTTCAAGTATTAATGCAATGGAGTGTTAATCGTTGAGTCTCGTGTTTATCATCTACGTGTTTGAACTTGGTTTAACTTACCTGTTTGGATTCCGCACTTTCGGGTTTGTCGAAAAACAGGGAATAGAGGTTACTCGATCCTCCGGGTGGACCTACAGATATTTTGAATAATTCAGTTGTCGATACATGTGCTTTATTAAATGGTTTTGAGAAATTCAATTAGATATCACGTGATACTTATAAACGGTCCAATGAAAATCAACTACAATTAAATCAAAAGCTGATTGTTTGAATTGATTTGTGGTTTGTGTCAGTAGTCATCACGTGAAACTATATTTGCATGTGACTTGAAGTTTTTAAGAATCAGCGGCCAAATTAGAAATTTTTAAACAACAATTGTCGGCCATTGAAGTTTGAAAAATTGATTCAAAGTGTCGAATGGCTAATCGAACGATTCGCCATCCGATCCACATGCATTAAACGCAGCTTTGTTAACATAGTTCAAGTATCGAGTGGCAATTCGAACAAATTGTCATCGGATCCTTTTTCATCCTTTCACATTTCATTTGTTTTGCAAGTCGTCGAACGGCAATCCGAACGGATTGCCGTCCGATCCTAAACACTATTTGTTTCTTTCACAGGTCCAAGTGTCAGATAGCACTTCGTACGGATCACCATCCGACACTTTGCAGTGTCAAGTGTCGGATCACCATCCGATCGAGGGGTGATCCGAGCGACGAACAGTCAAGACTTGTTTGACGAACTATTGTGACGAACCTTTCACATTTCAGACGAACCCTTTAATGTTGACGAACCTTAACTTGTTTGACGAACCCTTCAATACATCACGTGAACTACTTGCTTAAAATTGTGTCAGACCCATTTATTAACTTCACGTGAATCTCATAGTTGTTTGGCCCAAGACGAGTTAATCAGCCCATGTGATTGTTGGTGCATTCATCTCTCGTCTTCGTCTTATGTCGAGTCTTGGTTTTCGTTGCAGATCTAATCAAGCGTGACATCATCTTATAGAATGATGACATCACATGTGTGACATCAAGGATGACATTACAACAATGACATCATCATTTACATAAATCAGATTTGAAGATTTCGCTTGAAGACAAAAGTCTAGAATTGAAGTTTTCGCTTGAAGACAAAATACAAGTCATATATTTCGCTTGAAATGTTTATATAGGTTTCGCTTGAAGTGTTTCCAAGCGAAATCTGAATAGTATATATAGGCTTGTGTAGATTTCATTTGTAACGGTTTTCTGAAATTCCATACCGAGGTGCTGCCGGTGTGAGGACTGATTGTAAACGACAGTATATCAATATAATCAGTGTTAAAGCGATACACAAGCTGTTTCGCAATCGGTTTCTTAGTTTCCGCCTCTGAAACTGATAAAATCTCTTCTGAACGACTCGTTCGGGTTGCAAAACGATCCTACAAGTGGTATCAGAGCTCAGGAGGAAGAGATTTCGCCAAAACATCTCGTTTTTGTAACTTTTTCTGATTTTCTACACCTTCTTTCAAAATCAAACAAATTTTTACGGTTAAAATCGGCTCATATTCACATATCTTGTGCGTAATCATGTATTAATGAATCCTGAAAAGTTTCAGCATTAAAATCGGATTAAATCTTGTTCAATCGGACCAAAATCAGATCGTTTTGCTGACATCATCATGATTTCGCTTGAGATTAGTTGATAATTTCGCTTGAAAGTTCACAATTTGCAGATTTCGCTTGAAAATCACGTAGTTTTCGCTTGAAAAAGTTTGAGATTTCGCTTGAAACATAGTGTTAATCTCGCTTGAAAGTTAACAGTGTCTACCACGTGATTATCATCAGTCAATTTTATCGCTTGAACTGTTTTTTGTTTTTCACGAGAAAGTGCATCGTGTGTTGTGTGAAAACATTAAACAAAATCATGTGACTTGTGTCAGGATTGCATCGGTTTGATTAAATGAACAAAGTTGTGCTTTGAGTTGTGTGAACTGATTGAAAGTTCTCGATTATTGTGAATCATTTTGATCAAAGTTGTCAGTAAATTGGGAATAGAAATCACATGGTTGTATTAGTTTGAAAGTGATTCTCGAGAATAGTATTAATCGGCAAGTTTTATTTGTGTTAAAAGTCTTTGTCTGCCATTGTGTTCAATTACCGATATAGTGCATGTGATTCTCATATATTATCAAAGTTGATATATGCTTGTTGTCAGACATTTAAATGAATTGCATGTGATAAAAACTAGAGGCTCAATGAGAATTTACACATCATAATTTTGTCGGCTTATAATCTTGATATTGGAAAAGTCATCACGTGATCTATTACATCGATTCTATAAAAAATTGAAAAGTGAAAGATAATTGTCGACAAAAGTGTTTAATCATATCCAGTTTGCATGTGATTCTGTTTGTGTCAGACTTTAATAGATATAGGCCCTATTATACAATTGATATTGTTTCATTACATGCGTTTTTACGGCCAAATAAGATTCTTTGTGTGATTGTTTCATACTCTCGGCCCAATCATTGTTTAGTGCAGCCTCGGAACAATTGAAAGTGTGTTTTGAAGGAAATTTGTCGGGATTATTTGAAAAATGGAAATGATGTTTGATGAGATGGAAAATCATGATCATGAAAGATTAAATGATTGGTATATGGGGTATTTGGACGATAGTTATAGAAATGTGAAAAAGGATCTTTGGGTCAAAAGGTTTAAATATTTTGTATGTTTGAAAAATGAAACATTGGAAGAATTAGAGAACCGATATGGAGTCTTACTTGGTTACTTAAAAAATCATGAGATATTTCCATCAGATGCTGAAAAAATAGAAAGGTTTGCAGATGCATTACCTATTGAATGGAGTGAATTTTTGAAAAATTTAAGAAAGGATTCAAATTTTTCAAAATTACATCTAAAAAGATTCATCAGCATACTTAAAACTCATGAATTTGAAAATGGAAAGAAAAGGAAAGAAATGATAAATGTCTTAGAAAATCATTTGATGGATATGGGCTTAGATGTGATTGATGAGATGAACAAAAGGATTGTTGAATGTGTTAGGGCAAAATATGTGATAAAATACGATATTAAGAGAGGTTGTTATATTGATGAGTATGCAAATCCTCTTGATTTCGTTAAAATCTTTTGTGCAGGTACATTTAGGGCAAAGGAAGAGCAAGCTCCAAAGAATGAAGAATTTGTGAAGAATGAATCTTCAAGTTCTGCATCAGTGTGTTCTAAATGTGATAAACTTGAAACTGACAATGACAAACTTTTGAAAGATGTGGAAAGTTTGAAATCGGAAGTCAAAAAGATGAATGATAAGAAGCAAGCTGATGATAAGCAGATTCTTGTTATGCAGGAAAATTGTGTAAATGTGAAATCTGAGAATGACAAACTGTTAAGTAACTTGAACAGTTTGACATTGGAAAATCAGAAGTTGAAAGAAAATGCAAGAAATTTTGAAGATAAATTAAAAGTTTTTGAAATAGAAAAATTAAAATTGGAAAAAGAATTTCAAAGTCAAATAAAAATTCTTGAAAATGGGAGAGATGTGTTTAGCAAAAATAAAATCGAAAAGCAAAAAATGATAAATTCTCATCTTCAGAAAATTATCAAACTTGAAAAAGAATGTGAATGTGCTCGAAAGAAAATCAAAGAGTTAGAAGAAAAGGAGTTAAATTCAGAAAAGGAAGATTTCTGGATAAAACTTGAGAATAAGAATCTGAAAGCAAATGAGACAAAATTTCAAGAACAGATAAATGTTTTGGAAAATGAAAAGTCTGTTCTTGAAAACATGAAGAATGAAAACGAAAACACAATCAAGTCTCATCTTGAACGAATATCTCAGCTTGAAAACGAAGCTGAAAATTCAAGGAACAAAATTGATGAGCTTGAAAAGAAATTGAAAGGTTTTGTGACTTCATCTGAGTTCCCCTGTCCAAAACCGATCAATTCCGTTCCAATAAGTGACGATGTCATAAACTTTGATAAAGTCAAAGTTGAAGATTGTGATGAGAAATCTGATGATGAAAAAGATAAACTTGAAAAACAAAATTTGTTTTTGAAATTAAAAGATAAATTTCAGAAAACTGTTCTGCAATCTACTGAAAAGGGAGAATGCTCTAAGCAAAAACCTTTGAAGAAGAAAGTGGAACAGAAACAAAAAAATTAAAAATGAGAAAAATGTTCAAAAAGATAATAAAAGCTCATCAGATCGATCATCCAATTGCAATGAAAAATTACAAAAAATCGAAAAATGAAAACTCAAAAACTGTTGGCAATAAGTGGTGCATGTTGGACCACAGTGCTCAAAAGCCAAATCCAGCAAACAAGAGGAGCAAGGATTATAACCAAGCCAAACAGTGCTATGATCTGAATGTTTGGACTGAAAATGGTGATTGGTACGATAACAGAGTGTGCTACAGATGCGGCTATCAAGGACACATTGCTGTTAACTGCCAGAGTTGGAGGTTTGAATCAAGGAGATGCTTTAACTGCAACATGATTGGCCATATTGCTAGAGATTGCTCAATGAGATCAATGAGAAGATCGAGGGCTGAATATCAGAGGCAGGTGAAGAAACCAGTCAATGTCAAGCCCAAAGAACAGAAGGTTCAAGAACCTAAAGTTCAAGAAACGAAAGTGAAACTTTCTCAGGGGCAGAAAGATAGACTGAGGAAGAAGAGAAAGAAGGCAAGAGAGTACCTCGAGAAGATTTTATCCTCGGGTTCATCTGTTAAAAATAAGAGTTCTGATAAATCGACTCCCTTGATTGCAAAGTCAAGCAAGACGAATTCATCAGATACAAATCTGAGGACGAAAGAAGAAAAGAAGAAGAAGAAAATGGTCGGCGATGAATCTGACGTGTCGAATTTCCAATAAGAGGTGTCAAAACTGAATTGATCAAAAAGGTTTTCAAACTTACAGAAATTAACATTTCTGAAATAAAAGATTTAAATCTTAATGGTAAACCTAAACCTTACACCTCAAGAGTACAACAAAGATTAAACAAGAAAAAAGGTTACAGTTCTGGTTCTGGTTTTCACAAGAAATCAAACCAAAACCGTAATTTCAAAAAGAAAGGTCTTGGATTTATTCCAACAGAAAAATGAAAAATATGTTCGTGATTTTAAAGCAAAGATGACATTTGTTTCAGGAACTAGCTCAGAAGAGGAAGAAAAGAAAGAATTCTGGAGACAATCGAACAAAGAATTCCTTGCAAAGAAGCAAGAAGAGATGAAAGAAACGAGAACCTGTTTCAAATGCAACAATGTTGGACATATTGCCAAAGATTGTTCAAAGGCAATACAGTCAAAACAGGGAGTTTCTCTTAATTCGAAAGACAAGCCACCTTCAGGCGATGAATCTGACAGATCAAAGTCAGACAAGCCATGTGCAGGCGATGAATCTGGTGTGGTAAAGCCAGAAGAGCCATGTGTTGAGGTAAAAAATGAGAATTCTGGTTTAACAATGGATGATGCAAATTTTCCACCATTGTTGAACAAGATTTCAAAATCACCCAAGGACCGTCAGGCTTGGGTGAATCTGTTTAAATGAAAACCTGACTTGCCGGAGTTCCTAGGTTGGTAAGCGTGGAACATGAATCGGCACATTTCTTGAGAAATTCACGTTTGTGAAATTTCGAACTTACAAGTGGTAAATCAGGGACATTAAGTTGTACTTGATTTTCTACAAGTGATGTTTGTGGATTGATCTTAAAAATGTTAATTTTTACAAGTGGTTGAAAGAACAAGGTGATGAAACCCCATGTTTGAGAAATGACTCACAAAACTAATTTTCCGAAAAAAACCATTTTGATTAAAACAAACTTAAGTGTTTTGAAATCACTATGGGAAAATGTTTTGTTATCAGGGGGAGTTCTGATTGTTCAAGCCAAGTGAATGGAGAATTGAAGTGATTCTCATCATGTTGTCACGTTTCTTGTACAGTTGGTTTTCAAATTTTCCCAGAAAATCAAAATTGAAACATATTTTGATTTTAGGGGGAGTAAAAAATTTTAAAAAATTTGAAAATTTGAAAATGTCAAAAACATTAAAAAATGCAAAAATGAGTTTTGTTGTCAAAAAGATGAAATGATAGTAGATCAGTTGGATTGTCACAACATGCTAAAGAAATGGAAAGTCAAATGTGATAAGCGATCTCACTAAAGATGTGACGGTAGGCTCAGCTAGACTAGTAGATTTGCGATAACGATACAAACTTAAAGCAAAAAGCCTAGTTCTAGTGGGAAACATGGTCAAAAGCATAGTACTTAGTTTTGTCCTTCTTGACTGTGTGCCTACTCAGTAATCGCTGATTGTCGAAAGACATAAAACTGGTTAAGTTTGTGAACTTTCACAACTTTACTAAAAAGTCGCTGTGATTGTGCATTTTATTTTGCAAAGATTTAAACTTGTTTTATTTCTTTATTTTGTTTAAGCATCGGACATCCTCTGCGTATACGTGAGTATCGACCTGGATGTTGTTGCCTAACGTTCTGCTTTATTTTCTTTGGTGTTTCGTTTAAGCTTTGGACCTCCTCTGCGTATACGGGAGTATCGACCTGGTGGTTAAAGCCTAAATAACTTCAACTTGTTTTATTTTTCTTATTTTGTTTAAACATTGGACTTTATCTGCGTATACGGAAGTATCGACCTGATTGTTAATGTTTAAACATTCTGCTTTGTTTTCGCACAAATCACAGTTGATAAAAGTTTAAAGGCATTGCTTGAGATAGTGTATTGCATGATGAGGGGATATGCTGAGATCGTGGGGTCCATAAGAATTTAGTGCTATCTAAATATACCTTAAACGTATCGGTAAGCATTTCGAAAGTTTTTAGATTGAGTTTAAGTGGATAACAATATCGTCAATCTATGTGAATCGTTTAGAGCTTAAAATGTTTAAAGCTTAACGGTGCTAGTGATTGGTCACAAAAACTGATATGATCCTCTTACGCAAACTCACAAAAATATTGTATGTAAATATTTCTTTACTGCATTTCATTCTTTTCAGAAAATAAAAAAGGAGTTTAGTGTGTTTTAGCATAAATTTTGAAAAATTCAAAAAGATTTTCGACAACTGATGTTGGAAAGCTGATATTCAAAATTCCAAGTGCTAAACAAGATGAACTGGTTTGGGAGTGTGTGTGCTAAATTGAAAATATTTTGATTTGAGAAAGAAGTCGAGATTAGTTAATCAGGGTCATTAATTTGAACTTGATGTAACTATTACTAGTAAGTTTTTCTTATTGATATAAGTAAAAACTTATGTTTTGATGAGATTTGTGCAGGAAATGAACTGAACAGAGTTAAAGCTAGGATGCAATCTCAAGGCGATAGCTAATTCCAGACGGCGATCCCATCATGATGAGAGGGGGAGTCTGATGAGGTTAGAGCCAAAGAGAAGATCCTGGTATAGGCTAATAAAGAATAAGACCGATAAAGACTGAAGATTGAGAATACTCGACATTTAAGACTCGTCAACATCTGAGGGGGAGTCTGTTGGTGCATTCATCTGTCGTCTTCGTCTTATGTCGAGTCTTGGTTTTCGTTGCAGATCTAATCAAGCGTGACATCATCTTATAGAATGATGACATCACATGTGTGACATCAAGGATGACATCACAACAATGACATCATCATTTACATAAATCAGATTTGAAGATTTCGCTTGAAGACAAAAGTCTAGAATTGAAGTTTTCACTTGAAGACAAAATACAAGTCATATATTTCTCTTGAAATGTTTATATAGGTTTCGCTTGAAGTGTTTCCAAGCGAAATCTGAATAATATATAGGCTTGTGTAGATTTCATTTGTAACGGTATTCGGAAATTCCATACCGAGGTGCTGCCGGTGTGAGGACTGATTGTAAACGATAGTATATCAATATAATCAGTGTTAAAGTGATACACAAGCTGTTTCGCAATCGGTTTCTTAGTTTCCGCCTCTGAAACTGATAAAATCTCTTCTGAACGACTCGTTCGGGTTGCAAAACGATCCTACAGTGATTTCATATTACCGGCCCAGTAGGATTATGCATTGAAATAAAGTTGTCTGCCATACTTTGATAGAAAGATCAGTCATTCATACCCGCCCATGTGACTATATTGATTACAATTGATCTAGAATTGGCAGCTCATGCACACTGCTCAAATTTGAAAAGGTCCAATAACTCAATAAGTATTTGAGAGCTTTTAATAATTGTCGGCCATTAATTCAAAATTTTGCATGTGAAGAGGGTGTCAGCTTATTTGAGAAGTGTTATCAGGTCTCGAAGTGCAATCCGTACGGATTGCAATCCGACCTTCGTACTCATCAACAGAAAATATTAGTCATTTGTGTCAACTCTCGATTGGTGATTCGATCGGATCACCATCCGATCCAAATTCAAGTTCTATTATAAAGTGATATATTTCATATGCATAAGTGTCGAACGACAATCCGTTCGATTCGCCATCCGATCCATAGCACTTTGGTTTGTACGATAAGTGTCAATCGTCGAACGGCAATCCGAACGGATTGCCATCCGACACCCAGCTGTCATTAAACCTTTGACTTGTGTTGACCATATCCGATCGAAGTGCGATTCGACCGGATTGACATCCAATTCAAGTGATCCGATTCAAAGTCATCCGATTGACTTTCGTTGACCTTGTTCGATCGGATACACATCCGATCCAACTATCTGTTCATTTTTAAAACTGATCATTTTTGTTTGGGTATTTTGCAGGTGATTCAAAGCGATAAACAAGGAACGTTATGGCTGAAGAGTTTTACAACACTTTCTACAAAGCGTTCACGTCCGAATCTTCGGAAACATCAACTGTTACACCAAAAACAATAACAAAAGCAATCAATGATAATATAAAACATGATAATTTCTATGGAACTTATTCGAAACCACCTAAAGTTGACAGCATAGAAGATTACACATCGTGGAAAGAGAGGTTTCTGAACTGGACAAAGGCATACGCTCACGAGAGTTGGTTCTGCTTGGAGTTTGGATATAGCCGACCGATAAACGATAAGAATGAAGAGATTCATCTCAATGATCTTTCTGATGAAGATAAACGAAAATTTTCATACGAACAGAAAATGATTGCATTGATTCAGCAATCTATCAGAAATGATATTTTCTCTTTATTAGTTCATGTTGGTTCATCAAAATTAGTCTGGGAAACTTTGAGGATTAAAGCTGAGGGTGGTAAACAAATTAAAAAGAACAAAATTGGTTTATTAAAAAAGGAGTTTGATTTGTTTGATAGTTTAAAATTGAGCTTGATAGGTTTGGAATTATAAAAACACGTGAGGAAATCATAGACAAAATCATTGAAGCGTTACCACGAGCTGATCAGTGGCAAACGTTTGTTTTTATTTTGAAAAATGATGTGTTGTATGAAATAATTACTCTCGATGTGTTGATTGAAAAAATTGAAACTCATGAGCTTGAATTGCAGAAACAGAACAAGATGAGTACTTCTTCGCATCAACAGAATGTCGGTTTTTACTACAAGGGCAGTGTACCTTTGGTGACAGTTAGTGAATCGATAAAGACTTCATATATTGTTGAAAAGACGAAAGACTCACAGAAAAGCTCATCAAGCTACGACCCGGGATATCATTCATCATCAACAACATCAAACTCTGAAGAACCTGAAGAGATTCTCTTCAACATCGCTTTAAAGCTAAAGAAGTCTTCAACAATGAACATCAATGCTGCTAAACAGCAAATGAGCCTTCTGGGATCAATTCTGGAATCTTACGAAGATCTGGTAGCTGGGAAAATTGGAAATTCCGAACTGACAAAGGAAGATTACGACCAGATCGATCCAGAAGAGATGGAACTCATTGATCTTAGATGGTGTTTAGCAAGCTGCATTCGAAGAGCTCAGCGGTTCATGGATATTACTGGCAGACAATCAATCTGTGGATCATCAACAAAACTGGACTTCGACAAATCAAAAGTGACCTATTTCAAATGCAAGCATAAGGGTCATTTCAAAAGAGAATGCAGAAAATCTGCTGTTGAAGAAACCGCCAATCCGTTCAAAGAGGATTACTATCAAAAGGCGATCAATCACAAGAATAGAGAAGAATCACCAATGTTGAAACAAATTGAAGATAATCCTGAAAAGGAAAAATCAAGAGCTTGTGTTGTGATACAAGATGATGAAGGGTTTGACTGGAGTGAATGCCTTCCGGAAGATGATCTTGTTGATGATCAATTCACAACTCATGGCAGAACTAAATCATGAAACAAAGATCGTGCATTTGTTGCCGAGATAAAGGAAAGAAGCCTAGAAGAAATTTTTAAAGAAAAGACTGAAAGAGAAAGATTCTTTGCTGGTTGCCGAATTGAGAAAATGCATGAAGAGTATGAGGAAGCAAAGTATTATGGGAGATACGACAAGAAAAGAGATTGCAATATCAACAAAAATGGTGATCCTGTCGTTCATCAAAAAGAAGTCGTGTTTGATGATGTTCTTGCAGTAATTCCTCTGTCTGGCGAATATTACTCAAATGTAAAAGATAAAACTTATCTGAAAAGGCTGGACAAGATAATTCGTGATGTGATGACCGCGAGTTTGAAGAAGAGGGATGAAGAAATAATGAAGAAGAATGTTGATGAGTTGGTGAATGATTTAAAGAAGGTAGCTGAGGAAGATAAAGAAAAGAAAGACGAAGCAGTTGTCAAAGAAGCTATTACTGAAAAACACTAGAATGAAGAAGATCCGAAGAAGAAAGAAGAAGATGATGTGAAGCAAGAAAATTCAGTTGAAGTGGATAGTGCTGGTGTTGGTGAGAAACAACAGAAGAGAGAAGCTGATTAGACATAGACGGAAGCAAAAGCCGAAGTGCCAATCACTGAGGTAAATACTTTAACTGATTCTGAACAGTGCAAGAAATGCATGGAAACGTGCAGTGCTTGTACTGAAAAAGATGAAAAATTCAGAACAAGAGACATTGAATTCAATAAAATTGAAAAAGTTTTCAAAGAAAAATGCAAAGAAATGTTAGAAAACAAAAAGATTTTGAAAGATAATGATGAAAAACTTTCACAAAAATGTAAAAATTTAGAAAAAGAAAATGAAAATTTAAAAGAAAAAGTTTCAAAAATGACCAAAGAATGTTTACAAAAAGAAAATGATTTTCAAGAAATGAAAAAGGAGTATGATTCAATAAAATTGGCCTATCACATTACAAAAAAGTTATATAAAGATGTGAAGAGTCAAATGAAACTTGTTCAATCCAGATTCAAATATTGTTCTGAAACAACTGATACGCTTAAGCGACAGTATTCAATTAAGCAACAAGTTGTAAACTCTTATATTGAGGAAGTTGCTAAGCTAAAGTGTCAAATAGCTCATTTGGAACATGATAACAACAAGTTACATAGCTATCATGCTTCATCATATGTGCTTGAATGTATTTTCAACATAAAACCAGGTGATGATGATTCTGAGAAAAACTCTCATATGTGCTTGAATGTATTTTCAACATATGTGCTTGAATGTATTTTCAACATAAAACCAGGTCAAATAGCTCATTTGGAACATGATAACAAGTTAAGAACAACACAAAGTTGGAAAACAACTGTTGATGCAACAAAACCAAACCATTTTTGGAAACCAAAAGTTGTTGTTCAAAATCAAAATGTTCAAAAAGATTCACATTTTTATAAAAGAAGTGCTTCAAAAGGACAAACTTGGGTGGAAAAGAAACAAAAGGTTCATGTGAGTGATAATCGGAATAAAAATACATTTGTGAAAAATGATAAAGATTTTCCGAAGTTGAATGAATCATATTGTGTTGAAATGCCTAAGGTCAAACAGACCTGGGCTAACTTGTTCAAGTAATTGAGTAATTTGAATGTGCAGGTGCTTCAGAAGGAGTAAGAAAATGTCAAAAAATCCTAAAAATTAAAAAACCAAAAATATGTTTTTATTTTCTAAAAATTTGAAAAATCAAAATTATGTTTGTTTTTAAATTTTGTCAAACATTCAAAAATTCTCAAAAATATGTTGATTGAATATGCCGAAACCCTCACGGCAGAACAAACATGATTAATTTCACAAGATTGAAAAACAGTTTTCAATCTGTAAAATATCAATGTGTGGTAAATCATGGGGGTATATTTTCTGCAAAATAGAGCATGTGAAGCAGAAAATGGATGACAAGACAAAGCTATCTACATCGGTTATCAAATTTTATTTAAATGTTTTGAATTTTAGGGGGAGTAAGAAAATGTCAGAAAATCAAAAAACACTAGAAAATTTGAAAAAGCCAAAAACATGATAAAATTCAAAAAGGAGTTTTGTGTAAAAAGAGGAAATGATAGTACGTCAGTAGACAATCACAGTACGCTAAAGAAATGGAATGTTAAATGTGATAAACGGTCTCACTGATGATATACTAGTAGGTTTTTACACGCTTAGTAGATTGTTTTCGAGATATAAACCTAAATATCATATACTTACTTATCTCATGGGGAACATCTCTCGGATATTTGGGTAACCCCCGAAATCTTGTTTGAGAGATTGCCTGATTCTGAGATACTAGGTCTTTATAATGTTTGATATTTGGGGTATTATACCTTGTCTTCTCATATTACAGAAGCAATGGCCTAGACCTCGTATAATACTTTACGTGCTTTTAAAGCTTACCCCCTGCATAAAAATTGATAAAATATCGAAAGATACGAATCAATTGCAGTTGAAGAAAAGATTCTCTAAGGGAACACACCTAAAGTCGAGCCTTTATCTCTTTGACTGAACAAAAGTTCATACCTGAGCTCTCAAGGTCTCGCACTAACCCTAGGTCCTTAACACACTAAATCGTATCTCGAATCAGTTGAACTTTGTGTGAAAATTTAAATGGATCAGTATACTGACAATCTAAGTGAATCGTTTAGAACTTAAAGTGTTTAAAGCTCAACGGTGCTAGTGATTTGTCATAAACTGATATGATCCTCTGACACGAACTCAAACAAAAATATTGTCTATAAATATTTCTTTACTGCTTTATGTTTCAGAAAATTACAAAAAGATTTTGATTTCTCTTTATCTTTCGACAATCGATGTCTGAGTGCTAAGTTTCAAAATCTAAGTATGCTGATCATGTTTCAGAGAATAAAACAAGTTCATTAATTTGAAACTTGAAGTTTTTAAAATAAAAAATCAAAAACAGTTTGTGAAGTCTCCAAGGTCATTAATTTGGACTTGGATGATTAACTATGAGGGATTTGGATTCTTAAACTGTGAAAATCTGTTGTAAAGAGCCAGTTTTCGATCTTGGATACTTAATACTGCCAAATCTATGAAGTTTATTGATAGGGGAAGTGGAGTCAAGTTAATCCTGGATATATTCATATTATTATATTTAGAGCCAGGTTCTTGATTAAAAGTGTTTGAGAGCCAGTTCATCATTCCTGGAAAACCAAAAATGCTTTCACTGTCGTATATTTGAAATGTTTTAGCTTATGTTGAGAGAGCCAGGTTTTTCAACCCTGGATGTTCAAAACATTTTCAATTATAAATGTTTGAGATTTGCGGATAAAAGTTCCAGATTACGATCCCGATAGCCGAGTCTAAGGGGGAGTCTGAAGACGAGCTCGACGCAAGGGGGAGCTTGTAATCGGAAAGCCAGGTGTCGATCCCAAAGTACGGAAGCTTGTCGAAAGGGGGAGCCTGAAGGAAGAGTCTACCAAAAGGAGCAGTTGAAGCCGAAGACAGATCCACGGTGATTCTGTTCAAGCAAGAAGGAGTCTATGTTGCTAAAAATGTGATAAAGCTTCAAGAAGACTCAAGAGAGAGAGAGAGAGAGAGAGAGAGAGAGAGAGAGAGAGAGAGAAAGACAAAACTCTACGAGATTGACTGCGGCAATATCCAAGGGGGAGTCTGTTAGTGCAGTAATGTCTATCGCCTCCGTCAATCCAATTCATAGCAAAATCTGAAGAAAACTAGTGATTATATTGTAATATTTAGGGAAAAGGCAAGGTGGCATTTATGTAATTAATGAGAAATCTCATTCAACCTCTTGGCCTATAAATAGAACACTTAGGTGTTAGAATTAGAACTTTTGCCATTTTAGAGACTTGAAGAGCTTAGGAGCTAGAGAGAGAAAGTAGAGAGAGAAAGGCAAAAGGTGATTCGAGGTTCTTGTACGATTTCATATATTTCTATAGAATCACAGATTGAGTAAGGTTCTTATGTTCGGCCCACGCACGTGTACGGATTCCGCACGTCACACGTGTCTATACGCAATCGTTCGGGAGTCGAGAACCAATCCTACAGAAGTCTAGAGTTTTCCCCGAAAACATCTAGTTCACTAACAACCATTGGCTCTGATACCAACTTCTGTCACACCCCAAAAACGTCACAGCGGAATTTAAAACGTAGTGGTGACAGAAGTTGGTGCCCATTTCTATCTTGATGTTTGATGCATTATATTGTTGGACATAATAACTTAGTTAAAACATAGATTTTAAACATAAGTTCCAAATCACGACATTACCATGACATAGTTAAGTTGTCTTTGATCCTCACAGATCTTATTACATTCGTCCCAGAAAGTTTAAAAGTTAGTCCAACATATTTAAGTGACAAAACATGCATCAACAAACACAAGACACGGCATGATTCCCGAAGTCGAACTCAAGTACCTGTAGAACACGTTTAAAATCAAGTGTCAACACAAAGGAAGGTGAGTTCACGTATTCAAATTTAAACAATTTGATCTTAAGGAAAAGCTTTCTAATTATGTGTTTATAATGAAACATCCATATAATTTTAGAAAGTCCGTTTATTTCCTTAATAAAATCCATGGGTCATCCGTCGTAGGTTGAAAACTCGACATCAGGGCATTTTCCCAAGTTTTGTATATTAAATTTATAGCATCGAGTGTTCGGACTCATAAGTTAGCTAGACATTATGAACTATATATTTACAATGTAGGGATAATCAAGGCTAGACTATAAACAAAATATCAATTCGACGTTTAACTTGACACGGGGCGACCGGTCACGACGGGGTTATCAACCAGATAGATCTACCAACTATTCATCGCGTGCAATACTTAAATGATTAAACGACATCATTGGCGCATGGTCCATATCGAGACCATCTATGATGCCTGCCTCACATACAATATATATATCCTACTAATAAGACAAATTTAATATAAATGGTTGTACGAAATTTACTGAAATCCCTTGGACCAAGCAAACCCGTCCCAACAACACGGTCGGTCTTTCCTCTGAAATACTATACCATCTCAGTTTCTCCTCGAAACATATATTCATCAAAAACTTTTTATCTTGAAACGTATATTTTATCGAAATTCCATATATTTTCAATGAAAATATATAATTTATATTAAAAGGTAATGTTTAAATTCCAAAAAATTATTAAATCCTTTTAGGCGTGTTCTTCCCCCAAAACATATACAAAACATTAAAAAGAGGGGGTTTAGTATAACAACCCTCCTAAAATAATTCCGACACCCCTAATATATTTAAAACACCCTTATACATCCTAAAATACACCCCGTATACGTAAAATGGCCCTAAATACCTTTATATAATTAAAAATTAACTAAAATCAAAATCCTGATGTCGCTCGCGGGCCGCGAAGAACCTTTAGGTCTCGTTCGCGGGGCGTGACAGCTGGGAGATCAGGCCGCACCCTAGGGTGGCACGTGTTAGGACGCGTGTGGGGGCTACGGGTCAACTCAGCAAAGCTAAGACCTAGTCTACAAGTCCTCGCGGGCCGCGAAGACTTTGTCTTCGGCCTTCACGGGGCGCGACAGAGTGCTCTATCAGCACTATAAATAGCCTCGATCGGATTCAGTTGAATTCGTTCAAAATTTTCGTATTCTCTCTCAATTTCCTGCATAGAAAATTTAATATCAGGCATAATACCTGTAACACCTGTGCCTTCACGGCTATCAAACAAATACCGAACCAATGAAATATTATATTTCATACTTGGGATTTGTAAAAATATGTGTATCATTTGCACATATCAATTTTTGATCAATTCCAAACTCTAAATCGCTTTCTGGAAGGTTATACGCGCACCGATGCGTAAATATAACCAGTTTAATGCAACAAACACTCCGGAATAGTGACTTAGGCTTAACATACCTTAAATAACCTTTACATAACTTAGAAATAAGTTTTGAAGGCTTAGGTATGGCAAAAACAAGTTAATGCGTCTACAGGGACTAAATTTGACAAACTGCGAAAGTATGCCAATTTGAACTGTAACAGACATTCCGGAACATGGCCATAAGTTAAACATACCATAAATATCCTTTACATAGCTTAGAAATAGGCTTTGAGGGGTTTGGTATGCTAAAATAAACTTTTGAGTCATTCAGGGACTAAAAGTGTCAAAAAGTGCACAAGTTTGCATTTTCGCGCATAACTTACGTTCTGAATACATCCGGACATCCAAAAGTTTATGTAAGCACTAAAATATTTTATTTTAGTGTTTGGCATAAGAAAAATCCATTCGTTTCGTCATTTGCATCGTTTTTCGCGCTTATGCGCATTCCGTCGTAATTAAGCGAACATCGCGTTCGTACGACCAAACGAACCAACATCCGACATATTTTTGAGTATGTTTCATGTCCACAATGTTTAGGCATCATTTTAGGGCCTTAAAGTTGGCTTTACGTGCCTTAGAAGTGTCGGGAAAGGCCTTAAACACGTGCAGGGGCTGAAACTGTCATTTTTGAAAGTTATATGCTGATCAGAAGGGCCATGCGGCCCGCATTAGATTTGTCTGATCCTGAAGCGGGCCGCCTCAACCTCCCAGAATAGATCAGAATGAACAGTCAGCATATTCCAGCTGTTTTAACCACAACCACACACTCACAACTGCACATTCAGCTCATTTAGACCCATTTTTAGCTACCGTGAGTTTCCGACAAGGGTACGCATGAGATTGTACGCATGAGATTTGTTGGTGCAGTTGTCTGTCGACTACATCTTAGTTCGAGTCTTAGGCTAGGGCTGATTGTAGAATGATTGGAAATCAAGAAACACATAAGTATAGTTAGGTCCGCTTTTATGTCAAAGGTGGAGGTCCACTTATACGTACATAGGAGGTCAGCTTTTATGTCAGGACAGCTTTTATGTCTGGTCCGCTTTTACGGACATGTCCATAAAAGCGAACCAGATGATAGCTTTTATGTCTGGTCCGCTTTAACGGACATGTACATAAAAGCGAACCAGATAGTCTATATATAGGGGACCATATGAGCGGATCTGAGTGTGTGTTTTTGAAGGTGTAACGGCGAAGCCCTGCCAATTTGTCTCCGGATCTTGTAAATTGTTAACATATTAATAAAAGAGACGTTAAGTAGTGAAATCAAGCTTTACGAAGACCGAATCAATGAATTCCGCCTCTGATTCTGTCTAAGCACTCTTCTGATTGACTCGTCAGGTCGTCAAACGTTCCTACAAGTGGTATCAGAGCTCAGGAGGAAGAGTTCTTACCGTTTAGCTCGATTTTCGCTCAAAAATTCTGATTTCTACACCTTCTTTTTCTGTTTCAGACACTTCCAACGGTCAAAATTTGCTGAAAATTTCAAGGATTGTGCGCAATAGTACAAAGACAAACCCTTGAAAGTTTTGGACTGAAATATGGACTAAAAATTGGTTAAAAACTGTGGTTCGCTTTTACGGTTATCGCGAGTTTCAGATCTGGAATAAGTTTCTGGTTCGCTTTTTAGTACATCTTATTGATCTGGTCCGCTCGAACGATCATATTCTGAACCGCTCGAACGAACAAGTCTGGTCCACTCGAACGAACAAGTCTGGTCCGCTCGAACGAACAAGTCTGGTCCACT
Source organism: Helianthus tuberosus (assembly GCA_030545235.1). Lineage (NCBI taxonomy): Eukaryota > Viridiplantae > Streptophyta > Magnoliopsida > Asterales > Asteraceae > Helianthus > Helianthus tuberosus. The sequence goes on from CM060451.1 coordinate 180,650,723, forward strand.
CGAACGAACAAGTCTGGTCCGCTCGAACGAACAAGTCTGGTCCGCTCGAACGAACAAGTCTGGTCCGCTCGAACGAACAAGCCTGGTCCGCTCGAACGAACAAGCCTGGTCCGCTCGAACGAACAAGTCTGGTCCGCTTTTGTGACAAGTCTGGTCCGCTTTTGTGACAAGTCTGGTCCGCTTTTGTGACAACTCTGGTCCGCTTTTGTGACAAGTCTGGTCCGCTTTTGTGACAAATTCTGGTCAGCTTTTACGGACAAATTCTGGTCAGCTTATTCGGACATTGAGTAGGTCAGCTTATTCGGACGTTGAGTAGGTTAGCTTATTCGGACACTGATTAGATTCACTCATTTGATCGTCACTACAGATTTGTCGAGTGTTTTCGAACGATGACAGAAATGATTTTTGATGAACAAGAAAATAATACACTTGAAAACCTGAATAATTGGTATATGAGAACTGTGGATACCAATTATAGGAATGTGAGTACAGACATTTGGGTTAAAAGTTTTGAATTTTTCATATGTCAAAAGGATGAAACATTAAATGAGATGGAAGCACGATTTAAAGTTCTAACATACAATTTGTGGAGAACGGGTATTAAAATGTCAACTGATGAACATATATTGAAATTGACAACTGCATTACCTGCTAAATGGGATGAATTCATGGTTGAGCTAAAAGGAAAAGATTTTTTCCAAGAGCTTAATCCACATCAGTTCTTTAATGAGGTTCTTGCAGAGTGTCGTAAGGAAGAAAAGAAAAGAAGGGAGTTTTTGAATGAGATAGGAAAGAATTTACAAGATTTAGAATTGGATGTGATTACAGAAATCGATAAAAGAGTTCGAATATGTCTTGCAACAAAGAGGAATCTGAAATATGATATTAAAAGGAAATGTTATTTTGATGAAAGTTTGAATCCTTTTAATTTTGTTAAACTTTTTGGTGCAGGAACATACAAGATGGAAAAAGATCAAGATTCAAAGATTGAAGAATCAGTGAAGAATAAATCTTCGAATTCTGCATCAGTGTGTTTTACATGTGACAGCGTAAAGACGGAAAATGACAAACTCGTGAAAGATGCGGAAAGTTTGACTTTGGAAGTCAAAGAGCTGAATGATAAGAAGCAAGCTGATGATAAACAGATTCTTGTTTTGAATGAAACCTGTGTAAAGTTGAACTCTGAAAATGACAAACTGTTAAGTAACTTGAACAGTTTGACATTGGAAAATCAGAAATTGAAAGAAAAAGCAAAAGTTTTTGAAGAAAAAATTAAAAGTTTTGGAAATGAAAAAGTAAAGATTGAAAAAGTTTTTCAAAGTCAAATAAAAATTTTAGAAGATGAGAGAGATTTATTTGGTAAAAACAATCTTGAAAAACAAATTGAAATCAATTCTTATCTTGAAAAGATTATCCGACTTGAAAAGGAAGCAGAATGTGCTCAAAAGAAAATCAATGAATGGGAAGAAAAGTTGAAGGTTTTTGTGAATACTTCAACTATTCCTTGCCCAAAACCTTTAAATTCTGTTCCAATAAGTGACGATGTCACAAACTATGACAAAGTCAAAGTTGAAGATTGCGATGAAAAATCTGATGATGAAAAAAATAAAATTGAAAAACAAAAATTGTTTTTGAAATTAAAAGAAAAATTTCAAGAAACTGTTCTGAAATCGACAGAAAAGGGAGAATGCTCTAAGCAAAAACCTTTGAAGAAGAAAGTGGAACAGAAACAAAAAATTAAAAATGAGAAAAATGTTCAAAAAGATAATAAAAGCTCATCAGATCGATCATCCAATCGCAATCAAAAACCACAAAAAGTAAAAAATGAAAACTCAAAAATTGTTGGTAATAAGTGGTGCAGGTTTGACCACAGTGCTCAAAAGCCAAATCCAGCAAACAAAAGGAACAAGGATTATCACCAAGCCAAACAGTGCTATGATCTGAATGTTTGGACTGAAAATGGTGATTGGTACGATAACAGAGTGTGTTACAGATGCGGCTATCAAGGACACATTGCTGTTAACTGCCAGAGTTGGAGATTTGAGTCAAGGAGATGCTTTAACTGTAACATCATTGGCCATATTGCTAGAGATTGCTCAATAAGATCAATGAGAAGATCGAGAGCTGAATCTCAGAAGCAGGTAAAGAAATCAGTCAATGTCAAGCCCAAAGAACAGAAGGTTCAAGAACCTAAAGTTCAAGAAACGAAAGTGAAGCTTTCACAGGGGCAAAAAGACAGACTGAGGAAAAAGAGGAAGAAGGAAAGAGAGTATCTGGAGAAGATATTGTCCTCGGGTTCATCTGTTGATAAAAATAAGAGTTCTGATGAATCGACTCCCTCAATTGCAAAGTCAAGTAAGACGAATTCATCGGATACAAATCTGAGGACGAAAGAAGATAAGAAAAAGAAGAAAATGGTCGGCGATGAATCTGACGTATCAAAGTCAGACAAGCCACCTTCAGGCGATGAATCTGACAGTTCAAAGTCAGACAAGCCACATTCAGGCAATGATTCTGGTATATTAAAACCAGAGGAGCCATGTGTTGAGGTAAAAGTTGAGAATTCTGGTCTAACAATGGATGATGCAAATTTTCCACCATTGTTGAACAAGAATTCAAAATCACCCAAGGACAGTCAGGCTTGGGTGAATCTGTTTAAATGAAAAACCTGACTTGCCGGAGTTCCCAGGTTGGTAAGCGTGGAACAGGAATCGGCACATTTCTTAAGAAATTCACGAAAGTGATATTTCGTCTTACAAGTGGTAAATCAAGGACATTAAGTTGTACTTGATTTTCTACAAGTGATATTTGTGGATTGATCTTAAACATGTTAGTTTTTACAAGTGATTGAAGAAAACAAAGTGATGAAAGATCCCCATGTTTGTGAAACGTCACACAAAACTAATTTTCCAGAAAAACCATTTTGATTAAAATAAACTTAAGTGTTTTGAGATCACAATGGGAAAATAGTTTGTTGTGAGGGGGAGTTCTGATTGTTCAAGCCAAGTGAATGGAGAATTGGGGTAATTCTCATCATGTTGTCACATTTCTTGTACAGTTGGTTTTCAAATTTTCCCAGAAAATCAAAATTGAGACATATTTTGATTTTAGGGGGAGTAAAAATTTTAAAAAAATTAGAAAATTTGAAAATGTCAAAAACATTGAAAAATTTAAAAATGAGTTTTGCTAAAAAAAGAGGAAATGATAGTAGATCAGTTGGACTGTCACAGCATGCTAAAGAAATGGAAAGTTATAATGTGATAAACGATCTCACTAAAGATGTGACGATAGGCTCAGCTAGACTAGTAGATTTGTGATAACGATACAAACTTAAATGAAAAAGCCTAGTTCTAGTGGGAAACATGGTCGAAAGCATAGTACTTAGTTTTGTCCTTCTTGACTGTGTGCCTACTCAGTAATTGCTGAATGCCAAAAGCATAAAAACTGGTTAAGTTTGTGAACTTTCACAACTTTGCTAAAAAGTCGCTGTGATTGTGCATTTCATTTTGCAAAGATTTAAACTTGTTTGATTTCTTTATTTTGTTTAAGCATCGGACATCCTCTGCGTATACGTGAGTATCGACCTGGATGTTGTTGCCTAAACATTCTGCTTTATTTTCTTTGGTGTTTCGTTTAAGCTTTGGATCACCTCTGCGTATACGGAAGTATCGACCTGGTGGTTAAAGTCTAAACAACTTCAACTTGTTTTATTTTTCTTATTTTGTTTAAACATTGGACTTTCTATGCGTATACGGAAGTATCGACCTGATTGTTAATGTTTAAACATTCTGCTTTATTTTCGTACAAATCACAGTTGATGAAAGTTTAAAGACATTACTCGAGTTAGTGTATTGCATGATGAGGGGATATGCTGAGATCTTGGGGTCCATAAGAATTTAGTGCTATCTAAATATACCTAAACGTATCAGTAAGCATTTCGAAAGTTTTTAGATTGAGCTTAAGAGGACAAACATATCGTCAATCAACGTGAATCGTTTAGAACTTAAAATGTTTAAAGCTTAACGGTGCTTGTGATGTGTCTAAAAAAACTGATATGATCCTCTTTCGCAAACTCACAAAAATATGCTTGTACATATTTCATTTCTGCATTTTATTTCTGTTATTGCATTTATGTTTTTGAAAAATCCAAAAAGATTTTCAACAACTGATGATGAAAAGCTGATATTCAAAATCTCAAAGGCCAAACAAGATGAACAGACAGGTTGGTTAAATGGATTGAAATGTTTAAGATAATTCATTAATTTGAATTAGAAATTGAAATGTTTCAAATTTAAAAGGATTTAAATGTGAAAATTCTCAAATGTTTAGTTGATTCATTAAATTGAATCACAATTATTTTGGTTTGTGATAGAGTGGTTGAGTTGTGTAGGTTTCTGATCCTGTTGCTACGAAAGCCAGGAGATGCATCAGAATCTGAGGAGAGCTTAAACTGATAAAGCCAGGATTTAATTTCAAAGGTGATAACAAATTCCAGACGGCGATCCCAGCTCGATGTTAGGGGAAGTCTGATGAAAGTTAGAGCCAGAGAAAGATCCAGGTACATAATTCCAGGAAGGAGTTCCTGAAGAAGACTGAACGAGATTGAAGAGTTGTCAATGATTGAAGACTCTCACTGAAGATTCCGTCAACATTCAAGGGGGAGTCTGTTGGTGCAGTTGTCTGTCGACTACATCTTAGTTCGAGTCTTAGGCTAGGGCTGATTGTAGAATGATTGGAAATCAAGAAACACATAAGTATAGTTAGGTCTGCTTTTATGTCAAAGGTGGAGAGGTCCACTTATACGTACATAGGAGGTCAGCTTTTATGTCAGGACAGCTTTTATGTCTGGTCCGCTTTTACGGACATGTCCATAAAAGCGAACCAGATGATAGCTTTTATGTCTGGTCCGCTTTTACGGACATGTACATAAAAGCGAACCAGATAGTCTATATATAGGGGACCATATGAGCGGATATGAGTGTGTGTTTTTGAAGGTGTAACGGCGAAGCCCTGCCAATTTGTCTCCGGATCTTGTAAATTGTTAACAGATTAATAAAAGAGACGTTAAGTAGTGAAATCAAGCTTTACGAAGACCGAATCAATGAATTCTGCCTCTGATTCTGTCTAAGCACTCTTCTAATTGACTCGTCAGGTCGTCAAACGTTCCTACAAGATTCGAGCACGGTTTCCATGAAACGATCTTAACGGTTACCCGAAAATTATAAATACCCCACCCCACAACTTCAAAAACCACTAGAATTTTGATCTTAGAAACTCTAAGTTGAAACCATTGTTTCATACCTGAGATTCTTGGATCGAGATTAGCATTCGGGGACCCTTCGTAAGTATTCTTTCATTCTTTTCTTTCTTTTATTGCTTTTCGAGTCAGAAAATCAAACTTTGTTTGACTTTCAGCGTTGACCAGCTTATGGTCAATGCGAAGTTCGTTTGAACTTCGCAACGTGAGTGTAATCACGTTGGTTATAGTCCCTTGGGACTATCCCTCTTGATTACCACGTTGTCTAGGGTCGTAGGGTAAGCGATCTAATAAATCGCTTATACCTTAGAACCCGACCCAGTTTGGTCGATCATTAGGATCCGACCAAACACATTAGGTGACCATAGTATATAGGGAATAACCTTCCGAGGTTATACCTTATGTTCACATCGTTTGAGTAGTTGTATGATAGGTAGTTTATATGCCTTAGGTAAATTACCAGAATACCCTTTTCATGTATAATTGGTAATTAAGCATATGTAACCTAAACTTTTGTCACATAACTGATTATGTAACATGTTTAGGCATATAACACTTGTCATAGGACTAGTTAGGAGGTCCGAACGCGTTTCATGCGAACGACGCGTTAAAGTAGCATAAGCTACCTAAACGGGTCGTAATGGGTCGTAAGCTGTTAGATTAAGGTTTCAATTAGTATGTAGGCTTTGTTAAACCATATGACACGAGTCTCTATACTCGTTTGGTTTACGAACCCTCATTCTATCAGATCTTCCGATTTAGGTCCGGTTTATTAACATAGTTACCTATATTAGGTGCCGTTTGATATCCGCGATCTCTAGCATTGTTTGGTTGTTACTCAAGGACTACTGAGCAATCTCAAGTGAGTACATAGACCCCTCTTTTACTGTTTTCCAAACTGTTTTGGGGTGAAACACATGTGCCTACTTGTTACTTTCGTGCTTTCCTGTTTTCACATCATATACTTGTTATGTTCATTAGTACACTATTAGTACATGATTTACATTACATTTCTGCTAGGTATGTTGACTGATAGCATGCTAGCACATTGATTTACATGACTTTTCTACTTTGTATGTTAACTTAGCATACTTAGTACATCATTTTACATTGCATCTCTGTTGCATATGTTCCAGTAACATATGGACACATTGTTTTATAGCTCTACCTTGTATGTTTACTCTAGCATACTAGGTACATTATCTTCATCACATGCTTACATTTTGGTATGACATTTGGTTTGTTTAAATGAGACAATGTACATTCATTAACACCGATCATGCCGCTCGGTAGTAGGTAGTGGTACCATAGGACTTGACAAATCCCATTCCTAAAATCTCGGGTTTGTTTGGACGTAAGGAATGACCGAATCCGAAAACATATTCTTTTGATAACTCATTTTTACATAGTTATCCGATTGTCTCAAGGCTTGGATGTATGAATTTTCACAATACCGCATAAATGTTCATATTCAGTATAGCATGCGTATATTTTATAAAACATAACTTTGATTTAAACCAAGTTTTACTTCAATACTTTGTTTTGTACATTTTTACTTATGGTTTAAGTAGTCTTAATTTTACTTACCATACATATCATTTTGGTTATACATTACTTGACTACTTTTGGATTATAAACATTTGACATGGTTTATACAAGGACTTTTGACTATTGGTTTAAACATAGACTTATTACATTGTTGGTTTGGTTTCAGTAAGTGATTAATTAACGAGGCGGGTGTAATATGATACAAACATGGTGGATACGCCACTGGTACTTCCTATATATAAGTGTTTGTATGATATCACATATCGTAGCGTTATTTGAATCATTTCAGTTTATGATATATAACATTTTATACAAATAACATACTTTTCACAATACATTGTTTTACAAACAACTTAACTTATACAAACTCATTTTACATGGTTATTCATTTAACCATGCATTATTCTCTTATTTATACGTATCATCTGAACTTATTGTTTTTCAAATGATTTACAAAGACAAAGCAAATTACAAGGTTCATGACTAAACATTTTCTCAAACAGAAGTCATGAATCTTATTTTTCACAAAACCTATGTACTCGCCGGCATTTTTATGCTGACGTACCTATTTTCACATGTGTTTCAGGAAATGAAGCATAGGATTGATCAAGATACACTTAGGCGGACATGGGCCTTAGTGACAATAAAAGATGCAAGACTAGTTATTTATATTATGTTTCTTTGATTGTCAAGACATTGTAACTCGTGTATTCAATAAAATAGTATTTCAATTTCCATGTGTTATGAAATAATAATTTTGTTACAACACTCCACGATGTTTCCGCCATGTTTTGTTGTTTTACATGGTCGGGGTGTGACAGAAAAGTTGGTATCAGAGCTCATGGTTATAGGGAATTAGGTTATTAGTAATACTTTGACCTAGTCTATAACCTTTTCTAGGACCCTAACGCGAGTTTACTTGCGTTTAGTCATAAAACAATACTGTCACCTATCCTTAGGCGACAACCACAACAAGAACATAAATTTCAAAACCGCTTTGAAAACTAATCATCTGTTCTAGGATGATTGATTACTAGGTTTTGAACCCTCTGTTGTAAGGTTTTGAACTCTCTATTATATGGTTTTGAACCCCTTTGAGTTTTCAAAATCTCATCAAGGTTTTGGGTTTTAAATAATGTGAACACGTGCAAACTGGAAGGGTGAATGCATGTATTCTGGGTTTTCTGTCTAGGCAAGCACTTCGTATACATCTCATCAGACGCGAGACCAGTTGTGCTTACCTGGGAATTTTTGGAATGAGTGTTCACTTATAGGCGAGCATGTCTTCGCGATACATTATTTTTGACCCATTTACTTTGATTTGTCACCATCTCATTTGTTTGCCTTAGGTAACAAACAAATGATCACAATTTTCATTCGTTACCATTCTATATTGATTATCCAATAACCTTTCACTTGTTCCTTCCAATGTCTTTCATTTTCTTCTAGAATGTCTGTTCCTCTCAGCACTGGTCAAATGCCCGAACGAACAGCCAAATTTGTCCAGCAAATAGGCGAAGTGATTCAGAAGAGTGTGGATTTAGGCATTGCCATGGCTCGTCTCAACAATGAAGCCTCTCGTCTCGACAATGAAGCCACTCAAGAGCCACTGAAGGAAGCAGAAGTCAAGCCTGCACCAAGATCAAGGAAGCGTAAGGCTTCAAGGAAACCCGCAGCGGTTACACCTAATCAAGCAGGACCTAGCCAAGTGGCAAGGCCAACAGCTAGGAAGCCGTACTTAGGAACTGCTCCTAGGTGCAAGCGATGTAACGGTCATCATTCAAACCTCATACCCTGCTTCAAATGTACCTACTGTGGACGGAGGGGACATTTGATTAACACATGCCGCTTTGCTATCCAAAACAAAGCTGTTGCAAATCTTGCTGCTACCCAACTCCAAGTCAACCCTACTCAAGCTCATTTTCCGCCTGGTACTTGCTACAACTGTGGCGAGACGAGCCATTTCAGGAACAACTGCCCGAAGATAGTCAGTGCAAATCCAACCCTTGGATGCGCATTCGGCTGAACAAAGGATGTTGCTGTCTTATGCCTTTGTTTCTTTTGTTTTCGTGTATTGTGAAACAATATGTCTTGTTCATAAATAAAAGTTGTTGATCACAATTCTGATATAAAAGTATAATAACAAGTGTTTATGGCATTTCCTTATAACACCTGCATTAAGGAACTATGTTCCTTACAAACTACTCTTGTGATTCTCTCCTTCAAATGATCGCTCATGAGTCCCTCGAAAATTTTAAGTACTCGTTTCATTCTAAGATACGAAGTACAGAAAATAAAGTGACATTATGAGTAATCATGCTTCAGCACATCTTTACCTTTAAATCCTTGGTTAGATAACTAAGGGTATCTTCAAATCTCATACCCATTACGTTTTGATTTTTTCAACATACACAGTACAAGTATTTCAACACAATCTTCATGATCTCAAAACATTTCATATAGTTTAAAAACAATTTTTCTTGATGCATTGTCTATGTTATTTCAAAAACATTGGCCATGTTATCAAAACCAACCTTCCTAATTTCAAAATATTTCAAATAGTCAGAAGGCAATATTAACACAGTACATTTTCTTATCAAGTGCATGATTTCGAAAAGCATCATTCATGTCTTTCAAAAACCTTATACATAATTTCAAAATTTATCTCGCATGATTTTAAAACATTTTGTAAATATATTTACCTAATACACCTACTTTATGATTTCAAAAGTATTATATATAAGGTTTCAAAAACGTTAAACACATTTTTCTTAAAAGAACCCCATGCATAGTTTTCAAAAATATTTTCTTCATACATTGACTTACCTTTCAAATTTCGCTTCATATGTCGCCTTGGCATATCAGGCATCTCAACTTCATAAGCATTTTACATCATGTTTTGACCTAAGCACATCCAGTGCAAGGTTTCAAAACATCTTCAACTTTTAAATCCATATGGGATCTTTTTATTTTCACAATTAGATCCTTGTGGATAATTGTCATACAAATCAGAGTCCTTAATTGGATTCCTTTTGTACCTAAATTCGAACATTTCGGTTCCTTATAATCGAAAACGAATTTTTCTTTTAAAAATCTTTCTATCTTTATAGTTAGATTCTTGATAACGTTTAAATTACCAAATGAAATCCACGGAATGGATTCCTAGTGTGCTTTAAAAGCATGTACGCAATTAACAAGACAAATTAACAAACAATTTTGTGGTTATGTGACTATGTGTTTATTCATCTTATGTTTTCTCTTATGCATTTTTTTTTGTGTTTTTGTATACTCTGGATATTCGTTATCCAAATCCTCGTAGAATCTTTCATATCTTCATATGATGGATTCGTAGCAGGATATTCAAAAGGCGCTACCTTAAATCCTTAATGGGCTTCTATGTAATAGTTAAGACCCTTGGATTTTATAGTACCACTCCATGATTCATAAGAGACCCTTTAGTGGTCTAGTCAGAAAGATTGATTCTCAATTTGGTTAAAGAACGACATCTAGTGATGTAGCTGAACAGACTCCTTGATAGTCTATTTAGATCATTTATTGATTTAATTAAAAGGATTCTATGGCGGTCTAGTCACACTCATCACAGGATTGTTCATTTGGTTTTCCCCTACACATTATAAAATAGACTGTGTGAACTGTGCAAGGAATTGTCTGATTATGGACGCGTACATAATTATGAAATTTAGTGCACAGAAACCCAGTAAGGTTTATTATGTGTAAGAACCGATTGTGACAACAATAACAAAATGAGAACGATGTAATGGAGGTACGGTGGACGCACCAATGACGCTTCATATACTTGTATATAAGTATCCCTCTTACATTGCAAGCATGATGTTATTAAAGTTACTAGAAGTTCAGAACCCAAACCAATGTTGTTCGATCTTTTTCAACTTTATGTTTTAAACTCTCACAAGTTTCCTCTAAATAAATTTCGGGACGAAATTTCCTAAAGTAGGGGAGACTGTAACACCTGTGCCTTCACAGCTATCAAACAAATACCGAACCAATGAAATATTATATTTCATACTTGGGATTTGTAAAAATATGTGTATCATTTGCACATATCAATTTTTGATCAATTCCAAACTCTAAATCGCTTTCTGGAAGGTTATACGCGCACCGATGCGTAAATATAACCAGTTTAATGAAACAAACACTCCGGAATAGTGACATAGGCTTAACATACCTTAAATAACCTTTACATAACTTAGAAATAAGTTTTGAAGGCTTAGGTATGGCAAAAACAAGTTAATGCGTCTACAGGGACTAAATTTGACAAACTGCGAAAGTATGCCAATTTGAACTGTAACAGACATTCCGGAACATGGCCATAAGTTAAACATACCATAAATATCCTTTACATAGCTTAGAAATAGGCTTTGAGGGGTTCGGTATGCTAAAATAAACTTTTGAGTCATTCAGGGACTAAAAGTGTCAAAAAGTGCACAAGTTTGCATTTTCGCGCATAACTTACGTTCTGAATACATCCAGACATCCAAAAATTTATGTAAGCACTAAAATATTTTATTTTAGTGTTTGGCATAAGAAAAATCAATTCGTTTCGTCATTTGGATCGTTTTTCGCGCTTATGCGCATTCCGTCGTAATTAAGCGAACATCGCGTTCGTACGACCAAACGAACCAACATCCGACATATTTTTGAGTATGTTTCATGTCCACAATGTTTAGGCATCATTTTAGGGCCTTAAAGTTGGCTTTACGGGCCTTAGAAGTGTCGGGAAAGGCCTTAAACACGTGCAGGGGATGAAACTGTCATTTTTGAAAGTTATATGCTGATCAGAAGGGCCATGCGGCCTGCATTAGATTTGTCTGATCCTGAAGCGGGCCGCCTCAGCCTCCCAGAACAGACCAGAATGAACAGTCAGCATATTCCAGCTGTTTTAACTACAACCACACACTCACAACTGCACATTCAGCTCATTTAGACCCATTTTTAGCTACCATGAGTTTCCGACAAGGGTACGCATGAGATTCGAGCACGGTTTCCATGAAACGATCTTAACGGTTACCCGAAAACTATAAATACCCCACCCCACAACTTAAAAAACCACTAGAATTTTGATCTTAGAAACTCTAAGTTGAAACCATTGTTTCATACCTGAGATTCTTGGATCGAGATTAGCATTCGGGGACCCTTCGTAAGTATTCTTTCATTCTTTTCTTTCTTTTATTGCTTTTCGAGTCAGAAAGTCAAACTTTGTTTGACTTTCAGCGTTGACCAGCTTATGGTCAATGCGAAGTTCGTTTGAACTTCGCAACGTGAGTGTAATCACGTTGGTTGTAGTCCCTTGGGACTATGCCTACTGATTACCACGTTGTCTAGGGTCGTAGGGTAAGCGATCTAATAAATCGCTTATACCTTCGAACCCGACCCAGTTTGGTTGATCATTAGGATCCGACCAAACACATTAGGTGACCATAGTATATAGGGAATAACCTTCCGAGGTTATACCTTATGGTCACATCGTTTGAGTAGTTGTATGATAGGTAGTTTATATGCCTTAGGTAAATTACCAGAATACCCTTTTCATGTATAATGGGTAATTAAGCATATGTAACCTAAACTTTTGTCACATAACTGATTATGTAACATGTTTAGGCATATAACACTTGTCATAGGACTAGTTAGGCGGTCCGAACGCGTTTCATGCGAACGACGCGTTAAAGTAGCATAAGCTACCTAAACGGGTCGTAATGGGTCGTAAGCTGTTAGATTAAGGTTTCAATTAGTATGTAGGCTTTGTTAAACCATATGACACGAGTCTCTATACTCGTTTGGTTTACGAACCCTCATTCTATCAGATCTTCCGATTTAGGTCCGGTTTATTAACATAGTTACCTATATTAGGTGCCGTTTGATATCCGCGATCTCTAGCATTGTTTGGTTGTTACTCAAGGACTACTGAGCAATCTCAAGTGAGTACATAGACCCCTCTTTTACTGTTTTCCAAACAGTTTTGGGGTGAAACACATGTGCCTACTTGTTACTTTCGTGCTTTCCTGTTTTCACATCATATACTTGTTATGTTCATTAGTACACTATTAGTACATGATTTACATTACATTTCTGCTAGGTATGTTGACTGATAGCATGCTAGCACATTGATTTACATGACTTTTCTACTTTTTATGTTAACTTAGCATACTTAGTACATCATTTTACATTGCATCTCTGTTGCATATGTTCCAGTAACATATGGACACATTGTTTTACAGCTCTACCTTGTATGTTTACTCTAGCATACTAGGTACATTATCTTCATCACATGCTTACATTTTGGTATGACATTTGGTTTGTTTAAATGAGACAATGTACATTCATTAACACCGATCATGCCGCTCGGTAGTAGGTAGTGGTACCATAGGACTTGACAAATCCCATTCCTGAAATCTCGGGTTTGTTTGGACGTAAGGAATGACCGAATCCGAAAACATATTCTTTTGATAACTCATTTTTACATAGTTATCCGACTGTCTCAAGGCTTGGATGTATGAATTTTCACAATACCGCATAAATGTTCATATTCAGTATAGCATGCATATATTTTACAAAACATAACTTTGATTTAAACCAAGTTTTACTTCAATACTTTGTTTTGTACATTTTTACTTATGGTTTAAGTAGTCTTAATTTTACTTACCATACATATCATTTTGGTTATACATTACTTGACTACTTTTGGATTATAAACATTTGACATGGTTTATACAAGGACTTTTGACTATTGGTTTAAACATAGACTTATTACATTGTTGGTTTGGTTTGAGTAAGTGATTAATTAACGAGGCGGGTGTAATATGATACAAACATGGTGGATACGCCGCTGGTACTTCCTATATATAAATGTTTGTATGATATCACATATCGTAGCGTTATTTGAATCATTTCAGTTTATGACATATAATATTTTATACAAATAACATACTTTTCACAATACATTGTTTTACAAACAACTTAACTTATACAAACTCATTTTACATGATTATTCATTTAACCATGCATTATTCTCTTATTAATACGTATCATCTGAACTTATTGTTTTTCAAATGATTTACAAAGACAAAGCAAATTACAAGGTTCATGACTAAACATTTTCTTAAACAGAAGTCATGAATCTTATTTTTCACAAAACCTATGTACTCGCCGGCATTTTTATGCTGACGTACCTATTTTCACATGTGTTTCAGGAAATGAAGCATAGGATTGATCAAGATACACTTAGGCGGACATGGGCCTTAGTGACAATAAAAGATGCAAGACTAGTTATTTATATTATGTTTCTTTGATTGTCAAGACATTGTAACTCGTGTATTCAATAAAATAGTATTTCAATTTCCATGTGTTATGAAACAATAATTCTGTTCCAACACTCCCCGATGTTTCCGCCATGTTTTGTTGTTTTACATGGTCGGGGTGTGACAATACCCCCCTAAAATAGCGAAGTTCTGCCTCGTTGTAAGTATCATAACCCCCGGTTACGTATTAGATACGCTGCCCGATTGATCTAGCATTCCGTAACGGCTGTTGAGGCTCTGCCTGACGTAGTCGTTGGAGTTCTGTCTCGGGGAGGGTATAACTAATTTAAAATTTGGGTTATTATATTAACGCGTGTGCATTGTGTAATTAATAGATAATCACCAGGATATCACAAAGGAAAACCCTAAATTAGCAAAGTGAGTAATCCTCTTTTTGTGAAACCTTTTTGTGAGTAATCCTCCTTTTTGTAAACTGTTTTTACAAAACCTCAATTATTTTAATTTATATTTAACAGTGATTGAGTATTCGTATTCTACAATTATCGTCGGTATGTTGGGGTTTTGTATACAAAATTTGTTACTACACTGTGAGTAGTAACATGACCACAAGTCGAGTTGACAGTACCGTGGGTGGTAATTAAAGTAGAAAAATAAACAAATGTAATTGTGAGATTGCCCTCAATACTGTAAACTGATGAAACCTGTCTTGATTAGATTAGGATTCACTCACCAGTATTTCCCACTGACAAAATGTTTTCAAACGCGTTTCAGGTAATAAAATGTGAAAGCCAAATAGAAGCCAGTTGGACAGCCCTGAAGGCTTCGAAAAGTGGCTATAAAAGTTACCTAAATAAAGATGATGTTTTATTCCAATAAAATAGGGTTTATCCCTATAAAATGGTTGTAGTGGAAACTTGGGAATTTCCCATGTGTTTAATATTATAAAAGCGTGGAATTTTACTCTGATAAAATATTTCCTAACTACGGTCCTGATGAAATTTCCGCCGCCAAATAATGATAAACACCGATACCACCATCTCTGAGTAGGCCGCGACCGCCCGCCTCATGGGGCAGGGGTCGGGGGTTGCGACAGAAGGTGGTGTCAGAGCTACAGCCACTGATTCAGCCACAGAAGTGTTCTGCTGACACCCAAATAATTTTATTCATTATGTTAGGAAATAATCTACGTGGTTACGTGCATATCTGCATATCATTGTTTTGTGTTATTTGATAATTTGTTAGTTTATAGTAAGAGTGACCAAGGACCCTCAGACGCTTATCGTCAATTGTCCAGCTCACTGAGGGACGAAGGAACCTCTTCACAACCTACCCCCTCAGGGTATTCGGCTGATACCGAAGAAGGGATTTTCGTATTCAAAGCACAATCTGAAGAGCCATTCCATCCCAAGAAGAGAGGATGGTTCAGTAGAGGAGCTCACGAGCGTAGAAAAATGATGAGAAAACTACAGCAACAGCGAGCTTTAGCAGCTGCTAATAGAGAGATGAACGCTCAAACACAGGATATAATCAATAGGAGACTGGCAAACTTCCACATACTAGCAACCACAGCCGCCGACCCGAATTTGGAACAACTCATAGCACCCCAGCCGTTACCACTATTTTCCACACAACCTATGGAAATTGAGCCAAACCCAGTAGACCAATTACCAGTAGCTGAATTTGACCCAACTGAAATTCCTAGAGTACCAGCACCCCATCCCCCAGACTATGACCCATAGTTTGACGACCATAGGAGCTACCCAGAACTTCACCCACAAGACAAACCAATGCAAAACCTAGCACCCTACCCAGACCTTGACCCTCTAGACCCCTACTGGGATAATGACCAATATATCAGGGAGATTCTAGAGAACCCGTACCCTTACGAAGAACCGATGCCCCAGTTTCCTGACCCAATACCAACACCAGCCCCACCCATGAGCACTGAGAATGTGCAAGAACTCCGCACATTTGGTGATGAGATATTAGAAAGAAGTGAAAGAATGAGACAAATAGGTGATATGACGAGCGTAATATGCAATTCTGGATGAATCCGTATTAGTAATAGTAATAATATATATATATATATATATATATATATATATAATATGTTTGTGAAATTTTTTTAATAATATATTTATATATATATATATATGAGTAGGGTTCGCACGGAAAGTGTGTTTTTCCTAGAAAGTCTAGGAAGCGATCTGGTCCATCCGATTGGTGTGTTTAAGGGTTGAGATTAAATCAATGGCAATCTTGTAATATTTGAGTTTAATTAATTGATTGTTTTAAATGAGTAGGGGCAATTTTGTCAATGGCCGTGTTTTAAATCAATTAGATAACCGCCCAGTTCCTAATTTCAAGCGATTTTCCCTCTCTCTCTCTCTCTCCAAACCCATCTTGGAAACCCCAATCCCTACCAAAAATAACTACAATCATGGAAGAAGATAACTTTAGAAATGATGGAGAGCACCGGATCAAATTAAAACACTTCTCCATCTCCGAGTTCATCATCACCATTCAAATATTGTTCTTATCATCTCCGTTTTCTTGACGATGTGTTTTAACAGCAAGCAAATTAATACAGTTGTGTTTTAGCAGCAAGCAGATTCATACAGTTGTGGTTTAGCATCCAGATTCATACAGATGTGTTTTAACAGCAAGCAGATTCATACAGTTGTGTTTTAGCATTCAGATTCATACAGATGTGTTTTAACAGCAAACAGATTCATACAGTTGTGTTTTAACAGCAAGCAGATTCATACAGATGTGTTTTAACAGCAAGCAGATTCATACAGTTGTGTTTTAGCATTCAGATTCATACAGTTGTATTTTAGCGTCCAGATTCATACAGATGTGTTTTAACAGCAAGCAGATTCATACAGTTGTGTTTTAGCATTCAGATTCATACAGTTGTGTTTTAACAGCAAACAGATTCATATAGTTATGTTTTAACAACAAGCATATTCATACACTTGTGTTTTAGCATTCAGATTCATACAGTTGTGTTTTAACAGCAATCAGATTCATACAGTTGTGTTTTAGTATTCAGATTCATACAGTTGTGTTTTAACATCAATCAGATTCATACCCTGTGTTTTACCATCTTTATATTGTGGGATCTATAAAAAAAATTGACTTTAGCCCTGTAAACTGTTAAAACACAGCACCAAGAACATGCTGATAAATTCCAGTAATCTTCTGAACAATGGAATATGCAATGTAATGTGGCATAGACAATAACATAAAACATATTCAGATTGTTAAAATGCAAAAGAACTGTTAAAACACAACCTGATTATATATTGACTTCAGAGTGTTAAAACACACTGACTTCAACCTCTCTGACTGGTAACACACATCACTAAGAACATGCTGATAGTTTTCAGATAAACACATTGACTTCCAGATTTGAATTCGAAAATAATAAAAATTCCGAAAATCATGGAATTTTAGTTAATGAAGATACATTCCAAAAATAAAATTAAAATGTGAAATTACATGATAGCCCTTCTACTTAAAATCCCTCAATGACACATGTCCAATTCTTATTCCTTCCTAGACTTTCTAGGAAAAATAGACTTTCCACCCAACTCCTACTCATATATATATATATATATATATATATAGATAATAGCTACGGATGCATACTAGTATTGTACTTTAGATTTCAGTACCAGTTTGTACTAGACGCATATATATATAATAGAGTAATGGTTGCAATGACGACGATTTTGGATCAATGTGTTGTTATGTGATTATTCGCATTCAATACTGTTTCGTGATATTAATACTTCGTAAATGTTTAAAATTCAGATGGACAACGAAGTGAATCAAGAAAACCAGAATAACGATAATAATGGAAACCAAGTAGATAATAGTGTTATCCAACACATAGTGGCACAAGGGATTATAGACGCGATGCCATATATTATCAAAACAGTTAAGGAAGGGGATAATAAAAGTAATAATGGCAGTAAACGACCACCTACTGAACCAGAACACAGCGTAAACAATGGACCAATACTTCAAGTGCCCATTCCAAAAAGAAGAAGAACCATGTCTTATGGTTGTTCTTACAAAGAATTCTGGTCTTGTAAACCAATAGAATTCTCGGGCAACGAAGGAGGCATTGCGGCCCTACGCTGGGTAGAAAAGACTGAGGCAGTCTTAAAAGTAAGCAAGTGCGCGGAAGAGGATAAGATAATGTTTGCCTCCAATCTGTTTAAGAACTCAGCGTTAGGATGGTGGAACACTATCCTCCAGTCTAGGGGAAGTGACCAAGTCTATAATATGGAATGGAGTGAGTTTAAGAATATAGCGGAAAATAAATTCTGTCCTCCTAATGAAAAGGAACAGATAGCAAATAAATTCTTAAACCTCAGGATGACTGGAGTAGATAGTAAGGGTTACACTACTTTATTCTTCGAATATGCTAGAATAGTGTCGACCCTTGTATCACCAGAACTAGTATTAATCTCCCGATACATCTGGGGACTAATTAGTGAGATTAGGCATGTAGTCAAGGCAGCTAGACCACAAACTATAGAAGAAGCTGTAGAACTAGCAAACACCTTGACTGATGAATTAGTGCGTACTCAAGAAGAGAACCAGAGGAGGAACCTAGCTCAAAAGCTTACCCAGGAATTTCGCTACGGTAATTCCAACCGTAGGAAAATATAGGTTCTACCTCTACACCTTATTGTAAGGCCTGCAAAAAAAAGCATTCAGGAAGATGCTCCACCTACTGTAATTTCTGTAAGATACCAGGACACAAGGAAGAAGACTGTAGGAAGAAACCCAGTAATGGAGCGTGCTTCAACTGCGTAGAAAAAGGGCATATCAAGCCGAACTGTCCAAAACTAGCTCCAGCCATGAACAACAAGAATACTAAAAATGCTAGAGCATTTGTTCTGACTGCAGAAGAAGCGAAGATGATCCCGGACATGATAGCCAGTATGTTTTTAGTTAATGATGTTTTTGCTAAAGTATTATTTGACTCTGGTACGAACCAAAGTTTTATTAATACTTCATTTTGCAAACTTCTCAATCAACCATTAACTAAACTCTAACAAGAATGTCTGGTAGAGAAAGCAAATGGGGAAATCATTAAGATTACCGAAATCTTGCAGGGAGCAAGAATAGAATTTTTAAATCAAAAGTTTATTGCAAATCTTTACCCAATGAATCTAGCAGGATTTGATATTGTATTAGGAATGGATTGGTTCGTAGGCAATAAAGCCAGTATTCTATGTGATCAAAAGTCAATCCAGGTAAATTCACCAAAAGGTGAAAAGATCACAATTAAAGGAGATAAGTCATCTAGATCCACGAAATTCATCTCTGTGATAAAAACGGCCAATTATGCAAGAAAGTGGTCATTAGTGTATTTGATTTCCATAATCATTAACACTAAAGGAAAGGAATTGAAAGATATTATTGTAGTATCTCAGTTTTCAGACGTATTTCCAGAAGAGCTACCAGGACTACCGCCAGACAGAGAAGTCGAATTCAGAATTTATCTACTACCAGGAACAACACCAATTGCCAAAGCACCCTACCGTTTGGCACTAGCAGAAATGCAAGAATTAAAGAAACAATTAGATGAACTGTTGGAAAAGGATTCATACAGCCAAGTTCATTGCCATGGGGAGCACGATCTTATTCGTCAAAAAGAAAGATGGGTCAATGCGTATGTGCATTGATTACCGTGAATTGAACAGGGTCACAATTAAAAATCGGTACCCATTACCAAGAATCGATGATCAGTTTGATCAATTGCAAGGAGCTCGATTTTTCTCTAAGATCGATTTACGCTCAGGATATCATCAATTAAAGGTGCAGGAAGAGGACATTCCTAAGACCGCTTTTAGAACAAGGTATGGCCATTATGAATTTACTGTCATGCCATTTGGTTTAACCAATGCCCCAATAGCATTTATGGACATGATGAACCGAATATGTAAGCCATATTTAGATAAATTCATAATTGTCTTTATAGATGATATTCTCATTTACTCTAAGAGTAAAGAGGAACATGCAGCGCATCTGCCTGCACTCTTAAATTTGCTGAGAAAAGAAAAGATTTATGCAAAATTTTCAAAATGCGAATTTTGGTTAGAAGAAGTACAGTTTCTTGGACACTTAGTCAATCATGAAGGAATTCAAGTGAATCCCACAAAGATTGAGGCAATTACTAAATGGAAAACCCCTGAGTCACCAACCGAGGTTAGAAGTTTTCTAGGACTGGCCGGTTATTATAGACGGTTTATCCGAGATTTTTCTAGAATAGCCATTCCCATAACTAAGTTAACCAGTAAATCGTTAAGTTTGAATGGGGACCAAAACAAGAAGAAGCCTTTAGAATTCTTAAGCAAAGATTAACCAACGCACCCATACTAGCATTACCAGAAGGAACAGAAGACTTTGTAGTCTACTATGACGCTTCTAAGTTAGGTTATGGATGTGTATTGATGCAATGTCAAAAGGTTATAGCTTATGTATCTATACAACTTAAGAATCATGAAGAGAATTATTCAACCCATGATCTAGAATTAGGAGCCATAACTTTTGCCCTTAAGATTTGGAGACATTACCTTTATGGTAGTAAGTTTACCATTTTTACCGATCATAAGAGTTTAAGATATGTCTTCGGGCAAAAAGAATTAAACATGAGACAAAGACGCTGGATGGAAATTCTTAGTGATTACGATTGTGATATCCAATATCATGGAGGAAAGACATACGTAGTAGCCGATGCTTTAAGTCGAAAGTATCACGAAAAGCCAAAAAGAGTACGTTCTCTTAAATTAAATATACAAGTAGATTTAAACGAGCAAATTAGAAAAGTACAAGAATCAGTAATCAAGGATGATACTGAAAAACTGAAAGGAATGATTAAGGAATAAGAACGAGGAGCGGATGGAATTTGGAGATTCCATAAAAAGAGAATATGGATACCTAAACTAGGAAACCTACGCCACCATGTATTAGAAGAAGTCCATAAGTCTAAGTATACAATGCATCCTGGAAGTGATAAAATGTACCAAGACTTAAGAAAGAATTTCTGGTGGATAGGAATGAAAAAGGATATAGCAGCTTATGTTGCTAAGTGTCTAACATGTTCACAGGTTAAAGCTGAGCATCAGAAACCTTCAGGTTTGGTGCAGCAACTGGAAATGCCAATATGGAAATGGGAATTGATAACAATGGATTTTGTTACCAAATTACCCAAGACAAGAAAAGGTAATGATACAATCTGGGTGATTGTAGATAGGTTAACCAAATCTGCTCATTTCCTACCGATGAAGGAAACTTTCAGTATGGAATAGTTAGGTAAGTTATATGTAAATGAAATAGTTTCATTACATGGAATTCCTTTATCAATTGTTTCGGATAGAGATAGCCGTTTTACCTCTCATTTTTGGACAAGTTCCCAAAAAGCAATGGGAACCAAGCTAAATATAAGCACCGCTTATCATCCTCAAACAGACGGACAAAGCGAAAGGACAATTCAGACAATGGAAGATATGCTTAGAGCTTGTGTAATTGATTTCGGAGGTAACTGGGACAAGCACTTACCATTGATAGAATTTTCTTACAATAACAGCTATCATACCAGTATCAATGCTACACCAGTCGAAGCACTTTATGGACGAAAGTGCCGAACTCTAGTCTGTTGGGCAGAAATCGGAGACAAACAGCTGTTTGGGCTAGAAATAGTACAAGAAACAACAGACAAAATTATTCAAGTCAAGGAAAGACTGAAAGCAGCATGTGATCGACAAAAGAGTGTATGCTGATAACAGGCGAAAGCCGTTGGAATTTCAGGTAGGAGACAAGGTGTTATTAAAGGTTTCTCCTTGGAAAGGAGTGGTGAGATTCATCAAAAGAGGAAAGCTAAGACCTAGGTATGTCGGGCCCTTTGAAATTATCAAAAGGATAGGACCAGTAGCTTATCAGCTATAACTGCTAGAAGAAATGGCAGGAATACATGATGTATTTCATGTATGCAATCTCAAGAAGTTCTTAGCCAATGAATCACTAGTAGTGCCTCTTAAGGACATAGAGGTAAATGAAAAGCTTAAATTTATAGAGAAGCCTCTACAAATTGAAGACAGGAAAGTCAAGAACCTCAAACACAAAAGATTAGTTCTAGTCAAAGTGAAATGGGATTCCAAGAGAGGACCAGAATACACATGGGAGCTTGAATCAGAGATGCAGAGGAAATACCCAGACCTGTTTCAGTGGACCTCGAGGAAGAGTTCTAAAACAAGGAGGGGAGGATATAACAACCCTCCTAAAATAATTCCGACACCCCTAATATATTTAAAACACCCCTATACGCCCTAAAATACACCCCATATACGTAAAATGGCCCTAAATACCTTTATATAATTAAAAATTAAATAAAATCAAAATCCTGGTGTCGCTCGCGGGCCGCGAAGACCCTTTAGGTCACGTCCTAGGGTGCCACGTGTCAGGATGCTTGTGGGGGCTACGGGTCAACTCAGCAAAGCTAAGAACTAGTCTACAAGTCCTCGCGGGCCGCGAAGACTTTGACTTAGGCCTTCGCGGAGCGCGACAGAGTGCTGTATCAGCACTATAAATAGCCTCGATCGGATTCAGTTGAATTCGTTCAAAATTTTTGTATTCTCTCTCAATTTTTTGCATAGAAAATATAATATTGGGCATAATACCCCTGGTTACGTATTAAAACCCCTGGTTACGTATTAGACACGCTGCCTGATTGATCTAGCGCTCCGTAACGGCTGTTGAGGCTCTGCCCGACGTAGCCGTTGGAGTTCTGTCTCGTGGAGGGTATAACTAATATAAAATTTGGGTTACTATACTAACACGTGTGCATTGTGTAATTAATAGATAATCACCAGAAAATCACAAAGGAAAACCCTAAATTAGCAATGTGAGTAATCCTCTTTTTGTGAAACCATTTTGTAAGTAATCCTCCTTTTTGTAAACTGTTTTTACAAAACCTCAATTGTTTTAATTTATATTTAACAGTGATTGAGTATTTGTATTCTACAATTATCGTCGGTATGTTGGGGTTTTGTATACAAAATTTGATACTACATTGTGAGTAGTAATATGACCACAACTCAGGTTGACAGTACCATGGGTGGTAATTAAAGTAGAAAAATAAACAAATGTAATTACGAGATCGCCCTCAATACTATACACTGATGAAACCTGTATTGATTAAATTGGGAATCACTCACCAGTATTTCCCACTGAAAAAATGTTTTCAAACCCGTTTCAGGTAACAAAATGTGAAAGCAAAGTAGAAGTCAGTTGGACAGCACTGAAGGCTTGGAAAAGTGGCTATAAAAGTTACCTAAATAAAGATGATGTTTTATTCCAATAAAATAGGGTTTATCCCTACAAAATGGTTGTAATGGAAACTTGGGAATTTCCCATTTGTTTAATATTATAAAAGCGTGATATTTTACTCTGAAAAAATATTTTCTAACTACGGTCCTGATAAAATTTCCGCTGCCAAATAATGATAAACACCGATAACACCATCTCTGAGTAGGCCGCGGCCGCCTGCCTCCCGGGGCAGGGGTTGCGACATTTAGTGACACTCATCTTTGGGTGTGATGTGTTCAAAATGTAACATATAAATTTCATCAAATGAGGCATAAAACTAACCCTTTTTTAGTACTAATGTTGGAAAAAAGTGTGCTTTTGTCTTCCTTTTGTATTTTCAGGATTAAATGAGCTCAAATTAACAAAAGAAGCAAAAAGACGTCAAAATCTAACATAAATGCAAGAAAAGGAAGAAACGTGGCATGCCCGACCCCTCGACAACAACTCCCAAAGCAAAAACAAGAAGAAAGCTGAGCATGGGGCTGTGCCCAGCTGAGCATGGGGCTGTGCCCAGCTCGACACGGGACGTGCCCAGCTCGACACGGGGCAGTGTCCAGGGTGGTCAGCCCTGGCACAAAAGACAAACCTGTAGAAGCTTCTATTGCCCACCACGGGGCCGTGCTCAGCGGACACGAGGCCGTGGTCAACTATAAGATTCGCACAATCCAGCAAATCTGCATAGTACAAAGATTCTTCTGCGCCACGGGGTCGTGCTCAGCGGACACGGGGGCGTGGTCAACTAATAAGACAAAGCTGCATTTAATGAAGAAAGAGAAGGATGTGGACACGGGGCCGTGCCCGAGCTTCTGTTCAGCCTATAAATAGGAGTGCTTGGCTCAAGCTCAAACCATCCCTTGGCACACCACCTCTCTCACACTTCACCCACCACCCACCACCACCATAACACCATCATCCACCACCATCATCCATTGTCCATCGTAGAGTGTGTGAGTCGTCTCGGGATCCAAGATTGATCGTAAGAGTTCTTGACAATCAAGGCCATGTTTGCCTAAGTCTCTTACATCACTTGGTGAAGACAAAGTGTCTAGTGTAATACTTTTTATTTCTAATCTTTTGCACTTTTTATTTGGTTTCGTATTAATGACTTTAATAACTAGTTGCTTATGTTGAAGGTGATCTTTCTTTATCATTTGTCTGTGGTGTCTTGAAATTATTTTACTGTCTATATAAAATAAAAGATTCTCACCATTCATATATCCACGGTCTATATGGAGGTATGTTGGCTACCTGGTCGGGGGTTAAGGGAACGGTTTGGTAAAGGTCTTGCCATTGTTCAGCGTTTAGAGGTCCTGCAATGGACCTGGGTCAAATTTAGTAGGACCTCCTTCAATACTTCACGGTATTGGATGGCGGGGGTCCAAACTCTTTGACCCCCTCATAAGTTAACTACTATTAATACTATAACCCGGCTATTTAGGACTGTATCCCTGCTGACTCAGACTACTTAGCCGAGGGTAACGTCACCGCCAAAAGCGGGGCCTACCATAATATTGCATTAATAACTTAATTCATTATCTTCCAATAATCCACCCTTTTAGGATTGTATCCTTGCTGACTCCAACTACTGGGGTGAGGGTAACGTCACCTTCAAAAGAGGGGCCTACTACAATAACTAAGATAATCTCTTAACTATGTGCAAAAGTGCGGAAATAATCAAAGGTTACACTAGATACGAGTCGGAACTAAGTGATTCATCTTGTCTATCTGTTTTTTCCTTTATTTTTATTTTCAGCATTTTAGTTAGTTTTTATTTTTCTTAGTTAAAAACCTTTTTCTAAACTTTTTATTTTGATTAGACGTTGAGGATAAACCGGTACTAAAAGTTCTTGTGTCCTTGGACGACCTCGGTATCTTACCAACACTATACTACGCTCACGATGGGTGCACTTGCCCATATGTGTGTTTAGTGTTAGTGAAATATCGTGTTTTATAAATTTAAAACTTGGCTAAAATAAGTGTTAAAGGGGCTTAAAATATACACCTAATATATATAACACTTCACACGCATCAAGTTTTTGGCGCCGCTGCTGGGGACACAAGGATTTTAGGAAAGCTTAAAATCGACGGCCTAATCAGTTTTTCAAAACCTTTTCAAAACGGGCCCACATTTTTCTGCATTTAGTTTAGTTTTGCATTTACAGTAGGTTGAACACGGGCCGTGCTCGCTGAACACGGGGCCGTGCTGCATATTTTTCATAAAACACCCAGTAACAGAAGCTTGAACACGGGCTGTGCTCACTGAACACGCCCCGTGCTCAACGAAATCAGTAAATTTAATTAAAACGCCCAGATACAGATTCTGAACACGGGGCCGTGTCCACTGAACACGGGGCCGTGTCCAGCCTCTGTTTCCGTTTTTCTTTTTGTTTTCTGATCTCGAGACTCGGTTGTGGTCTGCTGAGTGATTCTTATGGATCAATACTCAGGAGGTTACAACTACACCTATGAGGAGGATGATTATAGGGGTAATTATTGCACTAATTGTCGTAACTCACGATCGGTTCAAAATAATCGCTCATATCAACCATCCAATTCATACACCTACTATGAGGAGCCCAGGTACGAGCCATCAACTTCATACACATCCTATGAAGACCAAATGTATGAACCTCCTCCCTCATACTCATATTTTGATGAACCAAGGTATGAGCCTTCATACTCATACTTTGAGGAACCAAGATATGAGCCACCACCTTCGTATACTTACTATGAGGAACCATGGCGTGAACAACCCACCTCATATGAGTATTATGAAGAACAAAATTATGAACCTTATCCATCATATGCTTACAATGAAGAACAATGGTGCGAACCATCGACTTCATATGGGAATTATGAGGAACAAAGGGTTGAACAACCGGATTCAAGCTTAGAAAATACCGACTCTTTTTCTATAACCGAAGTAACCGATAGGATATTAGAACACATAAGAGTTATCGATCGATGTATAAAAGAAGCTCGTGCAAGGGAAGAGGAGTCCCGCGCAAAAGAAGAATTAAAAAAGGAAGAGATAACTGAAAATGTAAAAATGGAAGAACAAATAAGTGAAAAACCGACACATGAGTTAAACAACGAAATAGGTGAGTCCGACAACGTTAAAATTCAAGAAGAGTCTAATTTTGAAGAAATTAATCTCTTGTCACCTTCTTTTGAAAATCATTGTTTAGTACCCACTCATGCTAAGTTTTTAAAAGAGTTAAACACTAACACTAAAATTGACGAAACGGTAAGTGTTAAGTTAACTAATGATCAAACTTCGCTAATAAAAGAAGACCCATTTGAAATTAACATTACACCGGTTCCATGTTTCTTTCAAAATTCATTTATTAGTAACGATACAATCGATAAAGATCTTTGTGTTAACATAATGCCTAATTACATTTTCGAAAAATTAAGTATTAGTGATTTTTCTCCACTTCAAATACCCATTTTTCTATCCAATCGGCAAGTAATAAAATCAATCGGTATAGTTGAAGATGTCTTGGTTCAAACAAATCAAATGGTAATCCCGACCGACTTTGTCATCCTCGATGACGCTCCTCTAGTGTTGGGGCGACCATTTGTAAAAACTCACGAAGCTTTGAAAAACCGGAAGTTCAACAATCTACCTCTTCAATTAGGGGCATTTAAAAAGAGTGTCGATCTTGAGCGATCAATGAAATATCCATTCGGCAATGACGACCCCCTAATTGAAGATGAGCCAGAACCACCTGATAAAGTGGGTCTAGCCAAGGACCCTTATAAACGTGGCGCACCACGGAGGCATTCCGCGGAACTATCCGTAGTTTAGTTTAGATTAACCTTTATGTTTTCTAGTTTAGTTTTTAATTTTCAGGAATAAAACACACTTGAGATGGCAAAGGATGCAAGGGAAACTTGAACCAACACCCCATACACAAAAACAGAGCCTCCCAATGATTTTTCTTCATTACAGCAAGTTTAGCACGGGGCCGTGCTCACCCCAACACGCCCCGTGCCCACGGTTCTGTAGAAAATGCCCAGTTCAGGTACCTGGACACGGGGTCGTGCTCACTGGACACGCCCCCGTGCCCAGCCTTCTGTTTACTTTTGGTACTGGCAGTCTGGACACTGGGCCATGCTCAGCCAACACCACCCCGTGTTCAGCCACCCAGTACCATAAAATCTTGTTTTTAACCCACTTTTACACATTCAATCAACCTAAAAACTTATTTTTGGGACACATTGAGGACAATGTGTAATTTAAGTGTGGGGGGGGGGGGGGGATGCTAAAACCTTGAATCTTGCAAGTCCTAAATACAAGCCTTACACAAAACTCTATTGGAACCGCTAATCACCCCGAATTTTTTCAAAAAATTTTCATTTTTTTAGTTGTCTAGGTTTAACTCGGGAAATTCAAGTTCTTAAAAAGGTTATATTTTTACAAATTTACAACCGATAGCGTCGTGATAAAAAGAACCAACATAAGAAAATTATGAAAAGGCATGACAAGCTTAGTTAAAATTTAATTATATATACTTGATCACATAAAAACCCATTCCCACAAAAGTGAGTTTTGAGCCTTTATTGAGCAAACACTTACATATCATTTGACTAAATGCTCATTTTCGTTTCTTGTGTGAATAGCCACTTGGTTCCTACGACTCTAGAACTTGCCATGACGATACATTCCCGGTCCTTACCAACTTAAACCCGAGTAAGTAAATGACGGAGGCATTAGGACTAACCATTTTTATTTTTACACCATTATTTTTTTTTACCACCTACCCAAAATCCCCCTAGTTAACCCCTTTGAGCCTAAACCTTTTCATTTCAAAACCCAAAAACAAACACCCTTTCACCCACCAAAACCTTTTTTTATTTTTTAACCCTTTGTTTTAGTAACAAGCTCGGTTTTTCTTATGACTTTCAAAAAAAAAAAAATTTGATGATGATGAAGCGAAAGAAAAATAAACAAACAAGTTTATCAAAAATAACTTTGTTTGAATAATGGCTTCATCAAAATAAAAACTTGAAAAAAAAGTCTTACGAAAACCGACGCTTTTAACGCCTTTCGCCCTTTTACTAACCACCAACCCAACCACCTACCTTTAACCCAAGCCTAACCCTTTACCCACAAAGTCCTCTTGATATTTACAAAGGTATATAAGTTAAAAAGGAGGAGGATTGATTGCTTGGCAAGCCTATGGTAGGAGTAAGTTCCATGCCGCTCTCGAGTGATCCACAAAAATACATTTTCGGCCGAGTGTTGAGTGATCCCCGTGAGGTATGTGAACTTGTATATAAATAGAATTTTACAAAGGCATGTTATGCCCTAATAAGTAATTTATCTTATGAAAATTTTAAATAAATCATGACGAATAGGATTGTAAATAAATAAAAATAAAATTAAATAAAGAATCTTGGAAATCCCGACACTCTACGACAAGCCCAAAACCATCTTTTCTACCCATTCCATTTGGGAGTGTAAATAGCCACATATTAAAGAGTTTTGCTTGAGGACAAGCAAAGATTCAAATGTGGGGGTATTTGATGTGTTCAAAATGTAACATATAAATTTCATCAAATGAGGCATAAAACTAACCCTTTTTTAGTACTAATGTTGGAAAAAGTGTGCTTTTGTCTTCCTTTTGTATTTTCAGTATTAAATGAGCTCAAATTAACAAAAGAAGCAAAAAGACGTCAAAATCTAACATAAATACAAGAAAAGGAAGAAACGTGGCATGCCTGACCCCTCGACAACAACTCCCAAAGCAAAAACAAGAAGAAAGCTGAGCATGGGGCTGTGCCCAGCTGAGCATGGGGCTGTGCCTAGCTCGACACGGGGCGTGCCCAGCTCAGCACGGGGCAGTGTCTAGGGTGGTCAGCCCTGGCACAAAAGACAAACCTGTAGAAGCTTCTATTGCCCACCACGGGGCCGTGCTCAGCGGACTCGGGGCCGTGGTCAACTATAAGATTCGCACAATCCAGCAAATCTGCATAGTACAAAGATTCTTCTGCACCACGGGGTCGTGCTCAGCGGACACGGGGGCGTGGTCAACTAATAAGACAAAGCTGCATTTAATGAAGAAAGAGAAGGATGTGGACACGGGGCCGTGCCCACTGGACACGGGGCCGTGCCCGAGCTTCTGTTCAGCCTATAAATAGGAGTGCTTGGCTCAAGCTCAAACCATCCCTTGGCACACCACCTCTCTCACACTTCACCCACCACCCACCACCACCATAACACCATCATCCACCACCATCATCCATTGTCCATCGTAGAGTGTGTGAGTCGTCTCGGGATCCAAGATTGATCGTAAGAGTTCTTGACAATCAAGGCCATGTTTGCCTAAGTCTCTTACATCACTTGGTGAAGACAAAGTCTCTAGTGTAATACTTTTTATTTCTAATCTTTGGCACTTTTTATTTGGTTTCGTATTAATGACTTTAATAACTAGTTGCTTATGTTGAAGGTGATCTTTCTTTATCGTTTGTCCGTGGTGTCTTGAAATTATTTTACTGTCTATATAAAATAAAAGATTTTCACCATTCATATATCCACGGTCTATATGGAGGTATGTTGGCTACCTGGTCAGGGGTTAAGGGAACGGTTTGGTAAAGGTCTTGCCATTGTTCGGCGTTTAGAGGTCCTTCAATGGACCTGGGTCAAATTTAGTAGGACCTCCTTCAATAAATCACGGTATTGGATGGCGGGGGTCCAAACTCTTTGACCCCCTCATAAGTTAACTACTATTAATACTATAACCCGGCTATTTAGGACTGTATCCCTGCTGACTCAGACTACTTAGCCGAGGGTAACGTCACCGCCAAAAGCGGGGCCTACCATAATATTGCATTAATAACTTAATTCATTATCTTCCAATAATCCACCCTTTTAGGATTGTATCCTTGCTGACTCAAACTACTGGGGTGAGGGTAACGTCACCTTCAAAAGAGGGGCCTACTACAATAACTAAGATAATCTCTTAATTATGTGCAAAAGTGCGGAAATAATCAAAGGTTACACTAGATACGAGTCGGAACCAAGTGATTCATCTTGTCTATCTGTTTTTTCCTTTATTTTTATTTTCAGCATTTTAGTTAGTTTTTATTTTTCTTAGTTAAAAACCTTTTTCTAAACTTTTTATTTTGATTAGACGTTGAGGATAAACCGGTACTAAAAGTTCTTGTGTCCTTGGACGACCTCGGTATCTTACCAACACTATACTACGCTCACGATGGGTGCACTTGCCCATATGTGTGTTTAGTGTTAGTGAAATATCGTGTTTTATAAATTTAAAACTTGGCTAAAATAATTGTTAAAGGGGCTTAAAATATACACCTAATATATATAACACTTCACACGCATCAGGTGCGTATTTTTAAATAGCGCAATCCCACTGATTGCTTTCTACACGTCCTATTATACGTAGGAACGATTTTAAAATATATCACAAAATCCTAAGTTTCTCCATTTCTTAGAATTTTCATATAACTTTGAGATTTTCTCGAAAAGTTATTGTTTTTGATTATGTTGGCACGTTAATATATATATATATATATATGCGATGGTTCAAATGAAAACTACTTTTATTGTGAAAACTCGAAAACTAACTAAAAAAAGCCTAAAAAACACACAATTTTTTTTTTAATTTTTTTATAAAAATCACAGGTTTTTATATATAAAAAAATTTTCAATTTTTTTTTTGTATTACACATGTGTAATAATACACATGTGTAGTACACATACACATGTGTAGTATTACACATGTGCACTACACAATTTTTTTTATGAAAATTTTTTTATATATAAAAACCTGCGAAAATTGGTTTGCAAAAAAAAAATTGGTATGTTTTTTTGGCTTTTTTAATTAGTTTTCGAGTTTTCACAATAAATAGTGGTTTTCATTTGAACCTTCCCCTATATATATATATATATATGAGTCCATATATATATATATATATTTTTAAGATTTTGCAACTTGAATGCTTTTATTGGTGACCGTTATCATGTAAATTCATTAACACTCCCGTTTATACGTAATATATCTATAATTTGAGCGTTGTAATATATATACATAATCGTTCACATAAATTATTATCGAAAAACGCGTAATTTTGTTAACTTATCTATTTTGACATTTTAAGGCAAGTATACATAAAATAACTTATATGTATTGTCACGCCCTAAAAACGTCGCAGCAGAATATAAAACGTAGTAGTGATGGAAGTTGGTGCCCATTTATATATTGTCGATCGATGCATTTAATTGTTGGACATTATAGTTTTATTTTAAACATAAGTTATTTAAGCATTACGTTTTACGACATAACTACATAGTTAAGTTGTCTTTGATCCTTACGGATCTTATTACATGCGTCCCAGAAAGTTTAAAAGTTGTCCAACATTTTTAAACAAACAACATGCATCATTCAAACACAAGATACACCATGATTCCCGAAGCCAAACTCATGTACCTGTAGAACACGTTAAAAATAAAGTGTCAACACAAAGGAAGGTGAGTTCACATATTCACATACAATCAATATTATTCCAAGGAAAACTTTCTGATTAGGTGTTTATTTGAAAACATCCATGTAATTTTAGAAAGTCCATTTTACTTCCTTAATAAAATCTAAGGGCCTTCCGTCGGTTCAACGATCAGACAACAGTGTTATTGCCCAGGTTTTGTATATTAATTTTTTGCGTCAATTTTCAGACTCGTATGTTAGCTAGACGACACGAACTACATATTAACCATGCAGGGATAATCAAAGCTAGACAATAAACAGATTCAAAATTCGTCGCTTGACTTGACACGGGGCGACCGGTCACGACGGGGTTGTCAACGCGATAGATCTACCAACAATTCCTCGCGTACAAAACTTAAATGATTAAACGACATCATGGGCGCAGAGTTCTCTTGAAGAACAATATGATGTCTGCCTCACGTACAATATATATATCCTACTAATATGACAATTTAATACACGATGTTGTACGAATCCCCTGAATCTCCATCATTCGAGACCCAGGCCGGCATCCGTCCAACGTTACGGTCTTGTTTCGCTTAGGAAATACCGTACCATTCATTCATCAAAAATGTTTTTACTTCGAAACGTGTGACTTATCAAATTTCCTATATTTTCAACGAAAATATATATTTGATGTTAAAAGGTATTTTTATTTCAAAAACATTATTAAACCCTTTTGTTGACGTGTTCTACCCCCAAAAAATATACAAAGCAGTAAAAAGAGGGGTTTAGTGACACTCACCTTTGGGTGCGTATTTTAAATAGCGCAATCCCAGAGATTGATTTTCTACACGTCCTAATATAGGAACGATTCTAAGTCAATATATATAACACAAAAATCCTAAGTGTCTCTGTTTCTTAGAATTATCACATAACTTTGAGATTATCTCGAAAAGTTGTTATTTTTGGATTATGTTGGCACGTTAATATATACATGAGTCCATATATATATATATATATATATATATATATATATATTATATATATATATATTATATATATATATATATATATATACATTTATGATTTTGTGACTTGAACGATTTTATTGGTGACCATTATTGTGTAAATCCGTTAACTCTCCCGTTTATACGCAATACATCTACGGTTTGCACGTCGTAATATATATATATATATATATATATAGGGAGCCGCTAGAATGAGAACCACCACGAGTTGTAAGAACCACGAGAACCGCGCCCCGCGGGTGGCCGTTGACCACGAAATTTTTTTTACACCTAGATCCGTATATTTTAAGACCGGGTGTAAATTTTGGGTTCAAACGGCGCGCCCGAGGGGGTAGTTTTTTACGCCCAAAGTTTGGTTAAAAAAAAAGAAAAATTAAAAAAACCCAAACTTTGGGCGTAAAAAACTACCCCCTCGGGCGCCCCGTTTGAACCCAAAATTTACACCCGATCTTAAAATATACGGATCTAGGTGTAAAAAAAATTTCGTGGTCAACGGCCACCCGCGGGGCGCGGTTCTCGTGGTTCTTACAACTCGTGGTGGTTCTCATTCTAGCGGCCCCTATATATATATATATATATATATATATATACATAAACGTTCATATAATTTAACAGCGAGACATGCGAAATCTTGTTAACTTATCTATTTTGTCATTTTTAAAGCAAATACCTAAAACATCTCATAAGTACCAAATTTCATGCTCGACAAACAAGTTACACATTTAACGCGTTTTTCACCGTTTCTACCGCACAAAACGTACAAGCATACATGCGTAAGCTAGATTTCTAATATCATGTTAAATACTTAAAATATTTTAACATTCTCATGTTTAAACCATATAACACATTTTAACACATAAGGTTTACCCAAAATTTACCTATATTAGTGTACATTGAAAAATGCGTATTTTAGCGAATCGGTAACGTTTTCGGGCGCCGGAAGTCACGTATGACCAACCAAACACCAAGTAAACTTAAAATTAGTTAAAATCCTTATTTTTAAACTAAAAACATCAGTTTATTTACTGATCTAAATCAGTTTTAAAAAAATCACTCGTAAAGCCAATTTTTTGATCGTTTTAGCGCATAGTTTTGCGTTAAACGTTACTATAACCATCCCAACTCGAAACGACTTGATATTTTAACATATTAAATGTTATTTACTTATTTAAATAGTGGTTATACTCAGATTAGTTCAGTTTTTATTTAATTCACATAACTCATGCGATTTCACGTATTTACAACCTTTAGTGCACCAAGTACAACATGCAAAGCTAGCAAACATTATGACAAAGTTATATGTCACTAAACACTTTAAAATGACTTTATTTTAGTGTTTATAATCTGTCCAAAATTGATTTTTATTAAATCATACTCAAATTACCTTTTTATAAACATTTACCTACATGCATGATCTAGTTAGTGCCTCTAGTATAACCATATCTTAACATCTTCATCCAACATCACCTTAAATGCATCAAAGACCATATTTATGTCATGTTTTTCTAAATCAAAACATATTCATCTCATCATCATTAAATCATTTTCACATAAATGCAAACATTCCTTCTTTTATTTACATATGACAAAACTTTATGCATGCATTTACATATATATACATACATATACGACATACACACATATACAGACATGTATAAACTTTCAAAACTCTACTTTTTAACACATCTATTTCAAATCATGGAACCTTTTTAAGAACATACTTTTATGACACCTTTACAACACATGCATGTAACCATCTTTCAAGATCAAATCAAGTAAGAATCATTTAACAAAATCAAAACACAACAAGACACACACACACAGTCATAAACTTTTGGCCATATATACATACATATACACACTCACTTTTCTTTGATTTAAATATCATTCTTTGTTAAAATACAAGTTTTGTGATTTATTCCAATTTCAAGAGAAACCATCTAACATATATATCATCACTAAAAATCAAGAACAAGATTTAAGAACAAGTTTATACCTTCAAGATTTTTAGATGGAATTTTGAGAATAGATGATGATATGAAGGTTGTTCTTGCTTGAAATCACTTCCAAACAACCTTTTTAGCTTGAAATCATCTTGGAAAGCTCTTGATTCTTCATGGAAATGGTTTAAAAATTTTGAATGTGGGTGTTAGAGGGGTGTTCGGCTGAGAGTATGAGGGAGGAGGAAATATGAACTTTTTTTTATCTTGATTTGTGAAATGAGAAGTGTGTAAAAGAATGTTAAAATGATTGCTTGTCTTCCCAAGGCTAACACTTGTCAAGAAATCAAAAATGTGGCAAATGAGGGCTGCCTATGTGCCGCCACCTATGTCCCCATCTCTCACATAAGGCATATACGTACACATATTATATGTAAATTAGTGCAAAAACAGGTATTTTGCTGGATACCAGGTATTGTATCTAGCGTTTTAATCCCGTTTTAGTGCATTTTAAATTATTTTAATCATTATATAAAAATAATCACTCGAAATTATTACTGAAATAATTACTAGTTGCCTTGACTTGCTGCGTTGACAGAATTTTATTTAATTCGCGCAGTATCGCGCAGTACGCGCTCAAACTCGAAAAATAGAGTTTCTTAGCGTTTTAAATTATTTTTCCACACGGATATGATTAAAATTATTATTCTAATCATAACAGATTATTTTTTAGGATTTTAACACTGATCAGGTGGTCACCGACGTTTGTTTCGCATTTTAACCGTTACGCGATAAACGTTTATCTTACTATTGCCAACATAATTTTTATGAAAGTTTAATTTTACCAACACATTAAATTTCACATATAAACATCATAACCAGTCAATTACAGCCCTGTTACCTATTCACAACACATGTTACAATTGTGCGGTACGGCCTGAAAAGCCGGGTGTCACAGTCTCCCCCTGTTTAGGAAATTTCGTCCTCGAAATTTTTACTCTACAGGTTTTGTTTTCGCACTAAGTAAAAATAACAAAAACGAATCTAATGAATATAGTGTTATAGTTTCTGTGAGAAACTTGGATTCTTACGAAGAACCCTCGTAGACCTATATTACATACATTCTCGATTCCTAAACTCTCGTCTCAACGTTCTCTATCCTCTCCAGGGCTCAACAGTTTCAAGCACTTAATCAAGAACATTAAGTCAAAGTTTCACCAGCTCAGGTATCCACCGGTAACACAACCTATAGATCACAGATATTACCAAAATGCTGAAACCGCCTCTCCGGTTAATAACATAACTTTTCTAGCTTTACACACTGCTTCTACGATGCTTCGATAAACCTCTGTTTATCTCCCAAATATATCTCTACAAAGAGAAAAATCCGTGTATTATTCATTATACACTTCTTCAACTGCATCCAAATAGTACATCATGTACACCACTCAATTCTGATAGTAGCTTGAGCCCATATGCGACTGATCCAACTCAAGATGGGCTCTCGAAAGGACCAAGTCAATGTGGCTCAGCTTTTCTTTCCTCTGCTAAACCTAATAGCATCTCTCTCAAAATAACTCCTTCAATTGTCTATATAATTATTCTGTTGATCAATTGGCGACTTTTAACCTTCCTCTATCTAGGCAAATCCTGTCGCTGGTTTCCTAGATAAACTAAGGTCTGGTTAATTGTTCTTTGTCACGTTAGCTCCACAAAGTGACGATCAACGCTTCCATCCATGCCAAATTTAAAACTGAGCAACCTAAATGCTAGTGTGTTAATTATTATTGTAAGATAACTCTGCCGAGGGCATGCGAGTATCTTAACTTCCTTCTAAGTCCATTTTACATGCTTCCAATCTCAGGCTATTCTATAAGCATACCTTCATCATCCCTTCCAATTTCCATAGTTACTTCAAACGTTACTCATGATTCTCTTTGGTGCGTGTATAGACAAGCATGTCGTCGATGAGTATCATCACGAATTTACCCAATTAGGGTTTCCATACCCTATTCATGAGATTTATGAATATAAATGGCTCATTAATTAAATCAAAGGGCATGACTAATATCTCGTAATGGCCATATCACGTTTGAAAAGCAGTCCTCGAAATTTCTTTGTAGCAACCTTCAACTCATAATATCCCAGTCGTAGATCGATCCTCGTATAGCAGCTGAGTCCTGGTAGCTTGATTGAACAAATTGTTAAATCCTCGGTAATAAGGTACCGATTCTTGATAGTCAACTTGCTCGGCTTTCTAAAATCCTCACAAATCCTGAAGGATTCAACCTTCTTTCTCCCAACAAATCAGATGCATCTTAAGGTGAACAGCTCGATCAAATGAAACCCTTGTCCAAAAGTTCTTAAAACTATCTCGTCACTTCTATCTTTTCAGGCGGTGCTTAATCTATAAGAATATTGTGCAATTGGGCGTAGCACCGTGAGTCAGATCGGTTCAAAATTCGATCCATCTCGCATGGGAGATCCAAGTAAGTCTTTTTAAGAAGACTTCCGGATAGTTGCGATTGATAGAAATCTCTCCGACTTTCCTGCATTCGGTTTTCGCATCCATCACATTCACTAAAAATGCAGGATAGCCCTTTCGCAACAACTCAAGCATCCTCACAACACTGACAACTCTCGACTATCAACACTCAACACTCGTCTCGGTCGACTTATGCGAACGACTTCCGCCTTTCTGCTATCACCAGGATGAGATATTCCCACTAGCTTCTTCGAGCGAGAGTCCCCACTTCATCCTCAAAAAGTGAATTCATCTTTGCATCTTTGTCAAAGCTTCTCAGCTCCACTGAAAATAAACCAATCTCTAAAACTACGATCTCGCTAGTTTCTATCAATTTACCATCTATTAGTTCTATCGGGCACTTTATACTTAGCTTACTTATAGGTGAACACAAAAATGGTTCATAGTTTTTCGAGCAAAACCCAAGTCAACTTTTGTATTATAAATATGAACATAGATTGGCTTTTGATTTGAAACATACCGGTGACAGTAGCAAGACTCTCACTTGCCTTCCCGATACTTGCCCCAGCGGAATTGCTCTTAACGTCCTGTCCTTTCGGTTTCGGGCATCCCCTTTTGTAGTATCCTTGTTCACCACATGCGAAGCATCCTTCGAGCGCAACTCCATCTAACGTACT
Source organism: Helianthus tuberosus (assembly GCA_030545235.1). Taxonomy (NCBI): domain Eukaryota; kingdom Viridiplantae; phylum Streptophyta; class Magnoliopsida; order Asterales; family Asteraceae; genus Helianthus; species Helianthus tuberosus. Next base: position 180,688,802 of record CM060451.1, read on the forward strand.
CTTAGCGTAACACTGGGAAGTCACATGTCTGGTTCGGCTATACCTGACGCACTTCTCTTGTCCGTCACCGACCTTACCCTTTCCTGACTCTTTAGGGTTAGCTACACTTGCTTTTTCTAAGTTACGTTTCTTTCTACTGACAACTTCGGGAGTCTTCTTGGAGCTCTCGGGTTTGCGCTTCTTCGAATCTCCAATTCCAGGTTCAGATCGCTGAAACACTCGGATAACCAACTCATTTTGACAGCCCGATATCACGCATATCGATGTCACATCATTGCATAGGACACCAGTAAATGATATTGGGCTATAACCCTGGATTGTTTTGTGTACACTCCGGTGCACTCTTCATACAGTTAATGGAAATCAGGAATACGTTCCAATGAGATCATAACACATGAACAACCAAAACTTTCCGATCATTATTTTACCTGAAGGGTTTCCAATCTGTGTCCCACCAAGATCCTGACAGGGAGTTCCGCAATTACATTTCTGGCCATTATTTTGGTTAGCATCACGTTGTTCCAAGGCAGTACTAATGTGTTGGGTTATGAGTCGTGTCAACTCCTCCGGTGTGGCAGGTAGTCCAGTATCCTGTCTTGCTTTTGGCGGCATTTTCGTCGTTTCTATTATTTACAACAATAATAATCACATGATACGATAACCAAAATAAAAATAATTCAATCATTTAATATTAGTGGACCAAACATTGTGCATGTATAATATCCACATATTAATGAGAACAATTTTTAGACCAAAAGTTAAACATCTGATATTATCATAGAAATTAATAACTTGTTTTCAGTACATCACAACTATCCTTGGCATGTCTACATCGACACCCATAACAAGTTTTCACAAAAATTTCTACCTAATATCACAAAAATATAATCGGCACGCAGGCCCCCAATACCAAAAGTACCAAAAGAGTATCAAACACAACAACCAAAAACAAACAACCACAACTAACATCTAACACTTCATTCCTATGAAATCCAGCATCTTCCTAACCAACTCCTCCAAATGCACTATCCTCCAATGCATCTGATCCATCGCGTTGTTATCTAATTCCTTCAACTCAATATTCCAGTCCATTTGCCCCTCAAGGTCCTTCAGTTTACCCTTAGTCGTTTCCAGTTCTTCACGCATGGCAGCAAATTGTCGGTCACAATGGCAACATCGATCTACCCAAACTCCTTTCTGCTTCTTAGATGCAGATGCAGTCTCAACTTGTGATGTAGAAGCAATCTCTCCAGCAGGCCTAGCTCTCTTCCCGTGGCGATAATATACTAATAGAGGCGTAGTAGATGCGCGTGACTCAAAAGCAGGTAAAGATGACTTTGACAGAACAGGTGGAGGGACCTCAGCAACAGGCTCGATCACAGTAGCAGGTAGAGCAACAGACGTCTATAATGGTCGAGCTATGATAATAGTGGCATCCCCTGATGGTGCAATACTAAAAGGTCCTCCAATAACAGGGACACCTCTGATCACGTCATCGATAACTGATACTGTGCCAGATGATTGTCCTGTCTTGTGAATCGAGAGAGGAGCGTCATCGTTGTGATCAATCCACCGGTTGCTTGTGAAAGCATATCGGGGGTCTACCTGGCTAGCGAAAGCAGCAGGGTCGACACGGAATGATGAAGCAAACTCAGCCATACCAACCATCTGTGGGGTCGTGATAGGTGTCTCTGGTAGAATGGATCTGGGTGAAGTCTCGAAATCTGGCTCGCTACCTGAGTCGTTGATCTTGATGACCTCATGCTCGTGCGACATCTGTGACATATATGTAACCGTACAAGTAAGTGTGTGATCAACATGAATAGTAACACATAAGGCCCAAAATAAACAGAAAATCACGTATACACATAAACACATAAGGGTTTTCATACATGATACAATTTTTCTATGTTTATTTAAAATTCTTGGCTTCGAGAATTTTGGACTTATATTTCAAAATTCTCCTGTTGAAGTCTAGTGTTTTCCTCCGAAAAGATCTAGTTCGCCAACAGCCAATGGCTCTGATACCAACTTCTGTCACACCCTAAAAACGTCGCAGCGGCATATAAAACATAGTGGTGACGGAAGTTGGTGCCCATTTATATCTTGTCGATCGATGCATTTAATTGTTGGACATTATAGTTTTATTTTAAACATAAGTTATTTAAACATTACGTTTTACGACATAACTACATAGTTAAGTTATCTTTGATCCTTACGGATCTTATTACATGCGTCCCAGAAAGTTTAAAAGTTGTCCAACATTTTTAAACAAACAACATGCATCATTCAAACACAAGATACGCCATGATTCCCGAAGCTAAACTCATGTACCTGTAGAACACGTTAAAAATCAAGTGTCAACACAAAGGAGGGTTGTAACACCACGTAAAAAAACGTGTCCAATTATGTAAAGACACGTGTCCTAAACTCTAAATATGTGAAAGATTGAGTTTGAAAGACTAAAGTTGACAAAAGATGAAAATATGTATGCGAAGGGACTAAAAGTGTCAACATGCCAAACTTGTGCCTCTGAATGACCATACACGGAGAATATATTCTTAAACGAGTGATTAATTGGATATAAGAAGCCATTTATGAAAATAATCGGAAGATTATAAACTACAGGGGTTAAACGTGTCAACATGTTAATTCTTACCTCTGAGTGACCTTTTAACGAACCCGAGGCTTCGTAATATTCAAATTTACTCTCAAGAATAAGTGGTATAAATTTTCACGTGGTTTCGAGATCGTTAAGCAAGTTTTCAAGACTTTGGGCTAAAAGTGTCAATAGTAAGAAAGTTGTGTTTATGGTGATCTTCTAAGGGAACCGGGCCTAACAGAGTTTGGTATTACTCCCATGAACCTCCACAAACTAACTACAAGGGCCTTTTATTCCAAAAACAAAGTTATATAAAGTTTTGAAGAACCAGGGACTAAATCTGCCAAACTTAAAACAAGTTTAACCTGAAATCCAGGTTGTCGTGGGGCGCATAGACCTCCTTTGGATCCTACGCGGCCCGCGAGGGACTGCCCAGGTCAGAAAAGTCCACCCAGCTGCAGGTTTATGTTCATAACCGACTTAATCAACTCAAATTCGATACCATGAGCTTGTTGTTGGTATTAGAATACCAATAGGACACTTGTAAACATCATGGATCATTCCAAAACACCTATGATGATCCTAGAATGTGTTCTTCAAGTATAAATAGGCCTCAATGTTGAACATTTCATTCGCTCATTCACTTGCAATCATTCCTACACTCATTTCTGGAGTTAGCTGACCTTAGAAGAGGATCAAGAAGTGTAGAAAAGATAACTAGGACCTTATGTAAGTGTCTTAGCCCCTGCTTAGTTCAGTTTACTAGCTTAAAAACCGAAAAGTCAAAGATATCGTAAATAGACTTTGACTTTCGGTTTAATCACAAATGGTCTAGCCACTAACCGAAATAAAAGTGGTTATATGACCATATTAAGGTAGGTGATTAACCCTTAAATGGGTGTTGGTGCACAGAATGTCTGTTGACTACGTCTACATCAAGTCTTAGGTCAAGATTAGTCATGATAGGAGCTTAAAAGTCAAATTAGGTCTTACTATATAGGTTTCGCTTGAATGTACATAGGTTAGAAGTGATTTCGCTTTTATGTACATTAGGTTAGAGGTTTCGCTCCAAGGGACATAGATGGTTTCGCTTATTAGTCATTATAGGGTTTCGCTTATATGGTTTAAGGAGGTTTCGCTTATTTGGTCATGACATAAGAGCGAAACCTCAGGGGCTATATATAGTCGACATAAGCGGAACCTGATCATTCAGTTGTGTACGTTGGAGCGGAACATAGTCATTGCTTTGGTAACAGAACTCTGTCAAAATTCATTCAGAAAGCAATAAAAGAGAAGAAATTGAATAGGAAAAGCTGTGTAACTTCGTGTATACTGATTCCGCCTTTATACGTGAAGATGAACGTCCTTGACTGACTTTTCGGGGTCTCAAAACGGTCCAACAAGTGGTATCAGAGTTTCAGGACGAGGAGTTCATACTACTACAGCTGATTCGACAAAATTCTCTCATTTCTACTCACTTTCTCTCATATTTTTTTTTATTTGAGCTAGTTCCTACGGTTGAAATTGTCTGAATTTCGAGTATAACGTGTAAAACATATGATTAACAAACCCTAGAAAGTTTCAGGTTGAAATTCGGATTAAAAATGGTAAAAACATACTAAAAACCTGTTTTCGCTTTTTCGGACATTCAGACTAGTCACTTTCGCTTTCGGTAATCGAAGGTTCCGCTCATACGAACCATAAGGTTCCGCTTTTTCAGACATCACAAGTTTCGCTTTTACGGACAAACTTAGTTTCGCTTTTTCGGACATAAAGTACTTGATTTCGCTTATCTGAACATTAAGGTTCCGCTTTTTCAGACATTATCACTTTCGCTTATACGGACATCATATTTCGCTCATTTGAACATTGTTGTTTCGCTTTTGTGAACAACTAGTGATTTCGCTTATTGTGACATAACTAGTTTCGCTTATCTGACATCACAACTGATTTCGCGTTTGTGACATAAGTGATTTCGCTTATTTGTCACAAAATTGATATTTCGTTCATTTGTCACAGTTTTAAAAAATTTCGAAAATTATTCTAAGTGTTTGCTGATTTTGCAGGTACACTCAAGATGGATGATATTTTCTTGAACCCGTTTAGCGACATGTACGCATTCGCTGGAGATTCCAGAAACAATGATACTTCGTCAAGCAATGTGAATGAGAATCCGCCGAAAGAGAGGAAAAGGAAGCTTGGGAATCGGAAAGTGCTTTCGGAACATTCAATAGACCTCCAAAGCTAATGGCTATCGAGGAATACAGTCGGTGGTCAAGAAAGTTTGAAGATTGGTTGATGGCATTCGCATTTCCCAGTTGGAAGAGTTTGAAAAACGGTTATGCAATGGAAACAAAAATGGTGAAACTTTAAGATCAGCTGAGGAGATTGATTCATTTGTAGCTGAACAAAAATGTGTGGCATTGTTATTTCAGTCCGTTCGGGAAGACATTATTGCCTTGATCGATTATTCAAATGCAAAAGATCTTTGGGAAAAGTTAGAAAAGAAATGTATAGGTAGTGAAGAAATCAAGAAAAACAAAAAGAAACTACTTAAGAAAGAGTTTGATATGTTTGGGTGTTTAAAGAACGAGTCAGTTTGTAAAATGATAGAAAGGTTTGGTCATCAGAAGCTGGAATTAGTAAGACATGATATCAGATATTCTGAAGATGATCTTATCGACAAATTGTTCGATTCGTTGCCTGACGAGATGGATTGGAGATATTATGCGCTGATGCTGAAGAATACCATCAAAGCACCAGAAAAGTTGACATTGGATTTGCTGATTGAGAAACTCGAGAGTCACGAGTTGGAACTGAAGAAGACATACAAAGTCAATCACTCATCTTACCAGCAGAATTTGGATTTGTATTATCCAAAGAGCATGATGCCAAAAGCAACTTCTCCAAAGACTGCGTTTTCTGTTGAAAATGTGTCCACAGCAAGCAAAGAAAGTCAAAGTGGTCAAAGCAGTGGAAATCACAGTGGTTATCACAGTGGATCTTCATCATTTGCAAGTTATTCTGATGCAAAGAATCGTTTTCAATGCAACATTGCAATAGACTTGAAGAATGCTCAAACTTTTGATGAGGAGTCGGTCAAACAGCAGATGATCTTCCTAGCATCGGTGTTGGAATCGTATGAAGGGTTAGTAGCTGGGAAGATAGGCAACACCAATCTGACAAAAGAAGATTATGATCTGATTGATCCGGAGGAAATGGAGCTGATCGATATTCGTTGGGCTATGGCAAGTGCTGTTCGTCGAGCACAACGTTTCATGGAAATTACTGGCAGAAAGACAATTGGGGGTCCTTCTACCAAATTGGGGTTCGATAAGTCCAAGGTGACTTGCTTCAAGTGTAAGCAGAAAGGTCATTTCAAACGAGAATGCAGAAATGCTTATGCTGATGAGTCGGAGAATCCTTTCAGAGATGATTATTACAAGAAGTCAATATATCATCAGAATAAATCCGAGCCGCCTAGATTGAAGCAGGTTGAAGACAATAGAGAGAAATCTAGAGCTCTTTTGGTGATTTACGACGACGAAGGGTATGATTGTAGTCAAGAGGTTCTACCGGAGGAAGATGCGGTTGGTTACGCATTCATGGCGAAAAACGATGAACCTATTCCGTGGAAAGACGATAGAACTGAAGAGCAGAAATATCAATAAATGTTGGCTGAAAACAAAATAATTAGAATATCTCGTATCTACTTGGAAGCGAGGAGAGAAAATAGATGGGATCCGGACAGAGAGTGTTATTTTGATGAATATGGAAATATTGCGATCGATGACAAAACGCTTGATATCGAAGCCATAATCCAGCAGTACAAGGTAAAGGATGATTATTGGCAGAATAAATGGTGGGGAACTGGAGACGAGAAAGAGAAAGAAGAAAAAGAGATGAAGGAGAAAGAAGAGATAGAGAAATCAAAGAAAGTTGATACTGGAGTTATTGACACAACGCAGGAGTTGACTGCTGAGAACCTCGGAAAAATGGCTGACAAAGTGCTGGCTGCTAAAGCACTTGAGGTGGACTCTAACTCCGTGTCTGAGTCAAAAAGCCGGGTCAGTTCAAAATTGTCAACAAATGTGTCAGGTAAGAAAATTGATGGAAATGCTGATTGCAAAAATTGCAACAAAGAGTGCAAATTTTGTAACACAGTCACGTATCTCAACGGGAAGAAAGTTGATGATCTGACAGCAAAGGTCAGAAGCGTTGAGAATCAGATTCTTGATCGTGACAAAACAGTTAAAGCTTCAACTGAATGGATAAGAGAATTAACTAGCCAAATTGAAAATGATAAAAATGATCACGACAAAATTAAACAAGAAAATGAAAAGTTGGTTCTTGAAAACCGTCAGATTTCTGAGAAGTTTGAAAAACTCAAAAGCACAATGAAAAATAATGATGATCAAAATGGTAAAACTTTTAAAGAAAATGAACATCTAAAAGCAGTGCTTAGAGTAAAAGAAGAATCAATCAACCAACAACTGGATGAAATCGCTAAAACTGAAACTTAAAGTTCAAGTGGCTGTAATCGAAAACGAGCGAATCCAGTTGAAGCTTAACAGTTACAGCTCCGCAAGCTTTGTGTTGCAACACATTATTCCCAAACCTATCGGGAAAGACAAAGCAGGCGAAGATGTGTATTCTGATGGAACTGGGGTGGGTTTTCATCAAGTTCCACCACCTGTTCTTGATAACTACACGAAAAAGCAATCAGGGTTGGTTGAAATTGAAGAAGAAAGTGAAATGAATCTTCCAGATTCAATTGATGTCACGTTCACATCTTCCAATGACGATAGTGTCCAAAATGATATTGTAAAAGGTGTTGTTGAAAATGTGCTAAAAACGGATAGTGACACTACTGAGGAAGACGGGTGTTTCTTGGATAAGTACATTCAGAAATCAAAATCCAAAAACAACTTAAGTGATGAACCGGGTCTTGTAATGTACAAGATGGCTGGATCTGATAAGTTGTATTCGGATTCTGAGTTTTCGATTGAGAATGTAAATGTGAACAAATTGAGAAATGTTTTCAAGTTGGTCGAAGTTGAGTTGTCAGAAGTGAACAATTTGAGTCAAACAAAGAGAAAAATGAGTTTTGAGAAAGATAAATCATACTACAAGAAATCTGTTAATCCATCACGTTTTTATAATAACAATCGAAATAACTGGTCGGGTGGTTATCAGGGTGGTAGGAATTATCAGAAAAGAAATGTTCCAAACAAGAGGTTTGCTGAAAAGAAAAAGTTTGTGAACAGTTCGAGTTCACTTGCTGATGAAGAGAAAGAGATTTTTATTCAAAATCGAATGAAGAGTTCTTTGAGAAAAGAGCTTCACAGTATCAGTCTCAGTCTGAAGGCACAAGTCGGGTTGTTGATACTCGAACATGTTTTAGATGTAATCAAGTTGGTCACATTTGTGACAACTGGTACAAACCGGTAATTTCCGTACACTTTAATTATTAATTATTGACTGCAATTATGTGCTTAATTGTCAGCAATGTCTGAACACATGATTAAACAAGTGAATTCATGCACGTTGTATACTACAAAATATTGTTTTATGCATAAACGAGAGCGTTGCATCAGAAATAATAGTAAACTCACCGGTAAGACACACTGTGTCAACAGAACTGCAGAAAGCAGTCAGACAATAAAATTAAGGCCTAGGTGTAGGTCCGACGACAAAAGTACATTAAAACCCAAGAGTACGTGCAAGGGTTTAATTTATAGACATTGCGAAAGCAAAAATAAGCACTAAAAAACACCCGGAACGCACTTTAAGTGCAGAATTTATATAATTCAGCAATAAATCAGCATTTAAACATACGAATATTATGCAGAAATTTCGTTTTATCATCCAGAATATTTCCCTAAGTGTTGGGAATTGAAAGGATACAAGAAGGGTACTTAAAAGACACTAAAAAGGTGTAATTTAGCACTTTAACGGATTAATATCCAACCGAACAACCGAACTATACCCGGAACATAAAAATATTGTCACTGACATTATTTATTTATTTATGTTTTTGAGCTAGTTAGGGTCCCCGAATACCCTAACACCCGTTATATTAAATAACACACTAATAACTTATTTTTTTTTTTAAACCTAACTAACTAAACTCAAAATTCATTGCTAAGTATTAGTTGAATTGGAACCATATTACTCCACTCCCTTTGATTGATTGGTGCCCATATGGGGACACACTCTTACAAACTTTGATTATTTAATTAAGATTGTCAAGTATCATGGGGACATTTTGTTTAGTGGATAAAAGTCTTGGATGGTTTATAAGAAGAGTTAGAGATTAACCAATTCATTTGCATAACACTCAAACAAAATTGTGTTCTCTCCCTCTCTCTTGCTACCTTCGGCCGAGACCAAGAAGCCCCACCACTACCATCATTTGATCACTCTCATGCAAACCATCTATATGCTAGTGTGTTAGAGTTTATACGAAAAGGCTCGGTGCATACGGAATCGCAAGGACCTCACCACAACGCCATTAACCACCTATTTTTCGTCTAGTTTCTTCCCTAGCCTCGAGCTAGTAGTAAGTGTTCTAAAACATCCTATTGATCTTGTCTAAAGTGGTTAATAAGAGATTTGTCGGTTGAAAATCATGAACACTAGAGACCAAAACTAAAAGTCTACTAAAAATAATAAACATGGTGGTTAATGAGTAAATATTAGTGTAAAACTTATGGAACTTGTTTTGTTATGGTTATTTATTATTGTTGGATGCTAGTAGGGGAACAGATCGTCATCTAACCACGCTAGGTCATGTTCATGGAACATGAACTAGCACTATGTTTAGTGTAAAAATAACTAGATGACGAACCCTTTCACTCACAAACATGAACTTGTGTAAAAACGATTTTTCTTATGAAATGGAGTTCTAAACTAGTAGATCTACGGATCTACAAATGGTATTTTTGAAGAACCAAAAGTATGATGAAATCATGTTTAAAAAGCCGGATCTTTCTCAAAATAAAGACATTTTTGAGAACCACAAAGTGTGTAGACACTTGTGTAACGAAAGGATTTAACAAAGAAATATTTTCGTAAATACCGACTAGAAGTTGTAAAACTTCATATTCTTTAAAAATAAAGTTTTCGAGATAATGATTTTATTTTTAAAGATGGAAAGACTTACTAAATGTGCTAGTAAGTTACTACACATTTTTACACAACTTGCAAGTTCATGTGATTGCGATATATGTTTATGTTGGACTAGTTTGATGATGATTGGGAAATTGATTGGTTGAATTTTTAAAAGAAAATGATACGCTAGTAAGCGTGGCCATCTCCAGTTACAGAGGAAACTCTGGCGAAATTTTTCCAGAAAATAACACTTAGAATATTTTTTTTGTGACAAGTGTTATGAATATATTTTTGGCTTGTTTTCCAAACAAACTTCGCCATGATTTTTATTACAAAATTTCCAAATACCGGAGGAGGATTTTCATAAATAAAACTTGTTAAATATATATTTAGAATATATATATTTATCGCTTGTATGATTATGTGATTATTTTGTGAACTAGATATATATTATTTTTAGAGTAAAAATAATATGATTTGGAGATACTCGTAACGGGTAAAAATACAAAAAAATACACATACAACATACAAGATACATAATTCGGGTGCAAAGTTCAAAAATACAAAAGACTTATATTTATTTGTGAGAAAATAATATAAGTAAGACATTTAGTTAAAAATATAAAATATTTTTAACACAAGAAAATATACACAAAAGAGAGTGATTGTACTTGTGCGACGCAAGTCTAGTGACTAACGTTAAGAAAACGCGTATAGGTTACGACGTTAATTAAGCAAATCCGGTGAAGTTTACGACGCATAGGAACGCAAAGTTGTGAGTTCATGCTCCCCCTTTTCTCTTTAACTGTTTTCAGTTTTTATAACTTCGGGGGTGAAATACATGTACAAATGTACAATATTTATAATTGGTATGATATAAATACAAGAAGTACACTTGGTGAGAACCAGAACCAAGTGTGACGAAATATAAGAATACAAGAAGTACACTTGGTGAGAACGAGAACCAAGTGTGACGAAATATAAGAATATGAGAAGCGCACTTGGTGAGAACGAGAACCAAGTATGAGGCACTATGAGAAATGATAACAAGAAACGAGCTTGGTGAGGACGAGAACCAAGTAGGATGCGTTATGAGAAATAGTGTCACGAATAGGGTACATAAGCACCATTAATCAACAATATACCTAGACCGCAGAACAAAAGGTTAGATCTAACGGGTGCCGGGCAGCCACACTCTCAGTGAGGGAGAGAATCGAGTAGTGCTTTTGTGTCTCAGAATATACCAATTAAATGCCTAAGGTTTGGTGACTTCCTATGTCGTGTCACATGTTAATGGCTTTGTAACCCATTAACAATCCTGATACTTACAGGAATACTTTATTTACATAAAAGTCATACCATACTAAAAATTGATGAATACTTGAGTACGTGGGGTACTCAAGAAAAGATTGAATTATACTTGAAGTACGTGGGGTACTCAAGAAAATGGGAATTATACTTGAGTACGTGGGGTACTCAAGAAGAAATTGAATTATACATGAGTACGTGGTGTACACATGAAACTGAATTAATATATGAAAACTTGATTTATTCACAACTATGTTTTCATACAAAGTATACAAACGTGAAATACAAAACTGCATGAATTCACACCAACATTATGTTGACGTTTTTCCAAAACTCACATGTATTTCAGGTAACTAGGATGGATGTGCGCGCGGACTCGCTTATGCTTGTGGATGTCGCTTATGTTTATCTTTAAATAAAGTTGTAAACTTTTTAAGACAATGTTTTATGCGACTTAGCGATGTAAACGCTAAACTTATGTTTTTAAATTATGGTATTTGATGTTTTTACGAGTATATAGCATGTTTACCTTTCGTATGCAATGAGAACCTTTCATGATCACACCTCGTGCTTCCGCCGCTGAAAGGGGTGTGACAGATTGGTATTAGAGCTGCGATTGTAGTGAACCAGGATTCCTTCTCGAGTCTAGTCTACAATCTCTAGGATCCTTTCACGAAAACAATTTTTCAAAGAGTTTTCATTGCATAAAACGTCCCGCGACATCCACTGCCTGAAACTGTCTACATGAGTCTAGAAAAGACACTACGAGACTTATAGTGCACTTGAGTAACACTTGTCATAGACTAGAAACTACTTGCAATTATGTGTGATAATTAGCATACTAGTAGTAGAATGTCACAAGTATATGTGACTTTACCTGAAAGCAATAGCCTATCTGAAGGAAGAGATACGAGGACGAAACGAACCGTGAAGAATGTGCAAGGAGTTACGTAATTATGGATGCATACATAATTATGGAATTCAGTGCATAGAAACCACAGCAAGTCTTGTCACGTATAGATTCCCTCAGTGCAAGCCTACTAAGTACTCTGCTAGAGTAATAATTGTTTGATGTCACTTATGTGGTATATACTTGTGAATATATATACTGCTACTGTCCAGTATGACGATATCAAACAAATGTTTAACCCTGTAGTGTTATGTTCTGTCAGAACATGGCACCCAGGAAAGCTGTGAATGCTCGCAATGATTATCAACCTCCTCCTCCCCCACTGCCAAGAACTGCTGAGGAGCTGAATGCTCTACTGGAGGAAAGGATCTCCGCTGCTATCGCCCAATACGAGGCGAACCGTACTCAAGACAGTGGTGGCCCAAGCAATGCTAGACGTAATGGGAACGGAGATTCATCTGGAGGCAACGCAGCTCAAGGTAACCTTAAGACAATGTACTAAGCATGGAGAAATTTATGAATGGTTCTTGTTTCATTATTTCTTCGATTGCTCACATGTGAATTGGTTGAATCAATTCCAGGCTGCACTTTCAAGCAGTTCCTTGACTGCAAGCCGATGAAATATGACGGCACAGGAGGTGCAGTAGCATTTGTGCACTGGACGGAGAAGACTGAAGCTACTATCCGCATGAGCAAGTGTAACGCGGATCAGCAAGTCACTTTTGCTACCGGATTGTTTCTCGATGAAGCTCTGACTTGGTGGAACCTGCAAGCCCAAACGTTGGGTGATGATGCCGCTTATGGCTTAACTTGGGAGGAACTGAAGGAAAGGATGAGAGATAATTACTGCTCTCGTGCAGAACTCCAAAGGCTGGAAACGGAGTTCTGGCACTTGACCATGGTGGGTGCTGACATTAATGGTTATACTCGAAGGTTCCACGATCTGTCAAGAGTGCTTCCCTACATGGTGACTCCCGAATTCAAGCGCGTTGAATGCTACATTTGGGGACTGGCCCCCGAGTTTCGTGGCATGGTGACGTCGGCCAAACCACAAACAATCAGTGAGGCTGTAACTCTGGCTGTCAGTCTGACTGAAGATTGTGTTCGTATGAAGAAGTTATCACTAAACCCAACAGAGAAGACCGAGACACATGCTGAGTCGTCCGGCGACAAAAAGAGAAAGCATACAAGTTTGAACCAAGCGACTCGCAACAACAAGGGTTTCAGCAAGAAGCGCGACACTAACCCGCCTCAGGAGACGAAAACCCATGCAACCAAAGCATACCAAGGCTCCATGTCTAGATGCCAAAAATGTAAGTATCATCATGAAGGAGCTTGTCGCATTCCAAGGTGTGACAAATGTGGTAAATTGGGTCATCAAACAGAAGACTATTGGGGAAACGGAAAGAATCGGAATGGAAATGGTGGTGTTAACAAGAATGGTAACGGGAAAGGGCGGAACCAAGGATGCTTCAAGTGTGGAAGCAATGATCATTTCATGAAGGACTGCCCAGAAGGAATCAATGCTCAGGCTAGAGCATTTGTGATTGGAGCAAAGAACGCACGCGAGGACCCTAACGTGGTCACCAGTACGTTTCTCATTAACAATCACTTTGCATCCATATTATTTGACACTGGCGCCGATTATAGCTTCATGTCTGTGGAATTTAAACGCATACTTGGAATAGAATCTAGTAGATTAGAAATTCCTTATTCCATAGAACTAGCCAATGGTAAACTTGTTGAATCGGGCGAAGTTGTTAGAGGCTGCACACTAGAACTTGGTGAACGAAGATTTAGCATCGACCTCCTACCTATTCAATTGGGTAGCTTCGATGTAGTAGTCGGGATGGACTGGTTGCCCAAGAACAAAGCTGAAGTTATTTGTCATGAGAAAATCATTCGCATCCCTTTAACGAATGGTGAAACTCTCATCGTGCATGGAGAAAAACGAGACGCACCTCTTCGAATCATCAGTTGCATGAAGGCACAGAAGTGCTTAAGGAAAGGATGTGTCGCTTTCCTAGCACACATTATAGACAAGAAGGCTGTGGAGCCAAAACTTGAAGACATTCCTGTGGTGAAGGAATTTCCTGATGTGTTCCCTGAAGATCTACCAGGACTACCTCCGCAACGACAAGTCGAATTCCGTATAGACTTGGTTCCAGGAGCTGCTCCTGTACCCAAGGCACCCTATCGACTTGCGCCATCCGAAATGCAAGAATTATCTACACAACTCCAGGAGTTGTTGGATAAAGGATTTATAAGGCCAAGCTTCTCACCCTGGGGAGCTCCAGTATTATTCGTGAAGAAGAAGGATGGAACACTGCGGATGTGTATCGATTACAGGGAACTGAACAAACTCACGATCAAGAATCGGTATCCGCTACCAAGGATTGATGACTTATTTGATCAATTGCAAGGATTAAGCTACTATTCCAAGATCGACCTTCGGTCTGGATACCACCAGCTGAGAATCCAAGAGGAAAGCGTACCAAAGACTGCATTTAGAACACGCTATGGGCACTACGAATTTCTGGTGATGCCATTCGGGCTGACGAATGCACCAGCGGTCTTCATGGATCTGATGAACCACGTTTGTAAACCATATCTCGATAAGTCCATGATTGTATTTATCGATGATATCCTGATTTATTCGCGAACGAAAGAAGAACACGAGCAACATCTCAAAACCATCTTGGAACTACTGAAGAAAGAGAAGCTTTATGCAAAGTTCTCCAAATGCGAATTCTGGATTCGCGAAGTACAATTTCTTGGTCACGTTGTGAATGAGAAGGGCATTCATGCAGACCCGTCCAAGATAGAAGCAATAAAGAATTGGGAAGCTCCCAAGACCCCAACTGAAGTTCGACAATTTTTGGGCTTAGCGGGCTATTATCGACGTTTCATCGAGAACTTCTCAAAGATAGCTCAATCGCTAACGACCCTTACACAGAAAGACAAGAAATACGACTGGGGTCACAAACAGGAAGAAGCTTTTCAGCTACTTAAGAACAAGCTCTGCGATGCATCGATACTATCATTACCCGAAGGCACTGAAGACTCCGTGGTATACTGTGACGCCTCACGACAAGGCTTGGGTTGCGTGCTCATGCAACGCCAAAAAGTCATCGCTTACGCTTCGAGACAATTGAAGGTTCATGAAAGAAACTATACCACTCACGACCTGGAGCTGGGCGCAGTGGTATTCGCCCTGAAGATCTGGCGACATTATTTATATGGTACTCGATGTACAATTTTCACAGATCACAAAAGCTTACGACACATATTTGATCAGAAGGAATTGAATATGCGCCAGCGACGTTGGGTCGAGCTGCTGAACGATTATGACTGTGAGATTAAGTACCATCCTGGAAAGGCAAACATTGTAGCAGACGCGTTGAGCCGAAAAGAAAGGGTTAAGACCCTAAGGATTCGAGCATTGGAAATGACGATTCGAATGAACCTCACTGCACGCATTCGTGATGCACAACAAGAAGCTCTTAAAGAAGAGAACCGTAAAGCTGAATACCTACAGGGTATGTTGAAATACATGGTGCCAAACGAAGAGGGAGCCTTATACTTCAAGAAGCGTATTTGGGTTCCACTCTATGGTGGCATACGAGAAGTCGTCCTTAATGAAGCCCACAAATCGAGATATTCGATCCATCCAGGATCGGACAAAATGTATCAAGACTTGAAAGAATATTATTGGTGGCCGATACTCAAAAGTGACGTTGTTGTTTATGTTGGAAAATGCCTAACCTGTGCCAAGGTTAAGGTAGAATATCAGAAACCGTCCGGCCTACTACAACAACCAGAGATTCCCGTGTGGAAGTGGGAACAAATCTCGATGGACTTCATAACGAAATTACCCAGGACTCCGAGAGGGCACGATATGATATGGGTAATAGTTGATCGGTTAACAAAGTCTGCGTACTTCCTACCGATCCGAGAAAAAGACAGCACTGGAAAGCTTGCTGAAATATACTTAAGAGAAATTGTGGCACGTCATGGAGTGCCAATCTCAATCATTTCAGACAGTGATGGACGCTTTGTCTCAAGAATCTGGCAATCATTTCAGGAAGCCTTTGGATCTCAGTTAGATCTGAGCACGACATTCCACCCGTAAACAGACGGCCAGAGCGAACGGACTATACAAACGTTAGAAGATATGCTTCGCGCATGTGTCATGGATCTAGGCGGCAGCTGGGATACTCATCTACCTTTAGTTGAGTTTTCCTACAATAACAGTTATCATACGAGCATAAAAGCCGCGCCGTTCGAAGCTCTGTATGGCCGCAAGTGCCGATCGCCCTTATGTTGGGCAGATGCCGGAGATAAATGTATGGTTGGTCCTGAACTTGTACAAGAGACAACCGACAAGATTGCACAGATCCGAGAGCGCATTAAGGCGGCTCGAGATCGACAAAAGAGCTACGCTGATCCGAAAAGAAAATCAGTAGAATTTGAGGTGGGAGACAAAGTGTTGTTAAAAGTCTCACCTTGGAAGGGCGTAGTCAGATTTGGAAAGCGTGGAAAGCTGAATCCACGATACATCGGACCATTCAGAATATTGAAAAGAATTGGTACCGTGGCATACAAATTCGAGTTACCGGAAAAACTAAATGGAGTACATGATACGTTCCATGTATCCAACCTGAAGAAGAGTCCAACACAAGGAAACGTGATCATCCCGATGGATGAAGTGCATATTGATGAAGCCCTCCGATTTACAGAACAACCCGTTGAGGTTACCGACTGGAAAGTCAACAAGACCAGGAGGAGCAGTGTGAAACTTGTCAAAGTACGTTGGAGCTCTACGCACGGACCCGAGTACACATGGGAACGTGAA
The DNA here is from genome assembly GCA_030545235.1 of Helianthus tuberosus. NCBI lineage: Eukaryota > Viridiplantae > Streptophyta > Magnoliopsida > Asterales > Asteraceae > Helianthus > Helianthus tuberosus. The sequence continues at coordinate 180,705,590 of CM060451.1, forward strand.
GACCAGTTCAAAGAAAAGTATCCCCACCTATTCAAGAAGACTCCTGCGAGAGTTAGTTCAGCCTGAATTTCGGGACGAAATTCTTTTAACGGGGGGAGACTGTGACAACTGGCACAAACCGGTAATTTCCGTACACTTTAATTATTAATTATTGACGGCAATTATGTGCTTAATTGTCAGCAATGTCTGAACACATGATTAAACAAGTGAATTCATGCACGTTGTATACTACAAAATATTGTTTTATGCATAAACGAGAGCGTTGCGTCAGAAATAATAGTAAACTCACCGGTAAGACACACTGTGTCGACAGAACTGCAGAAAGCAGTCAGACAATAAAATTAAGGCCTAGGTGTAGGTCCGACGACAAAAGTACATTAAAACCCAAGAGTACGTGCAAGGGTTTAATTTATAGACATTGCGAAAGCAAAAATAAGCACTAAAAAGCACCCGGAACGCACTTTAAGTGCAGAATTTATATAATTCAGCAATAAATCAACATTTAAACATAAGAATATTATGCAGAAATTTCGTTTTATCATCCAGAATATTTCCCTAAGTGTTGGGAATTGAAAGGGTACAAGAAGGGTACTTAAAAGACACTAAAAAGGTGTAATTTAGCACTTTAACGGATTAATATCCAACCGAACAACCGAACTATACCCGGAACACTAAAAAGGTGTAAGTTAGGGTCCCCGAATACCCTAACACCCGTTATATTAAATAACACACTAATAACTTATTTTTTTTAAAACTTAACTAACTAAACTCAAAATTAATTGCTAAGTATTAGTTGAATTGGAACCATATTACTCCACTCCCTTTGATCGATTGGTCCCCATATGGGGACACACTCTTACAAACTTTGATTATTTAATTAAGATTGTCAAGTATCATGGGGACATTTTGTTTAGTGGATAAAAGTCTTGGATGGTTTATAAGAAGAGTTAGAGATTAACCAATTCATTTGCATAACACTCAAACAAAATTGTGTTCTCTCCCTCTCTCTTGCTACCTTCGGCCGAGACCAAGAAGCCCGACCACTACCATCATTTGATAACTCTCATGCAAACCATATATATGCTAGTGTGTTAGAGTTTATACGAAGAGGCTCGGTGCATACGGAATCGCAAGGACCTCACCACAACGCCATTAACCACCTATTTTTCGTCTAGTTTCTTCCATAGCCTCGAGCTAGTAGTAAGTGTTCTAAAACATCCTATTGATCTTGTCTAAAGTGGTTAATAAGAGATTTGTCGGTTGAAAATCATGAACACTAGAGACCAAAACTAAAAGTCTACTAAAAATAATAAACATGGTGGTTAATGAGTAAATATTAGTGTAAAACTTATGGAACTTGTTTTGTTATGGTTATTTATTATTGTTGGATGCTAGTAGGGGAACGGATCGTCATCTAACCACGCTAGGTCATGTTCATGGAACATGAACTAGCACTATGTTTAGTGTAAAAATAACTAGATGACGAACCCTTTCACTCACAAACATGAACTTGTGTAAAAACGATTTTTCTTATGAAATGGAGTTCTAAACTAGTAGATCTATGGATCTACAAGTGGTATTTTTGAAGAACCAAAAGTATGATGAAATCATGTTTAAAAAGCCGGATCTTTCTCAAAATAAAGACATTTTTGAGAACCAAAAAGTGTGTAGACACCTGTGTAACGAAAGGATTTAACAAAGAAATATTTTCGTAAATACCGACTAGAAGTTGTAAAACTTCATATTCTTTAAAAGTAAAGTTTTCGAGATAATGATTTTATTTTTAAAGATGGAAAGACTTACTAAATGTGCTAGTAAGTTACTACACATTTTTACACAACTTGCAAGTTCATGTGATTGCGATATATGTTTATGTTGGACTAGTTTGATGATGATTGGGAAATTGATTGGTTGAATTTTTAAAAGAAAATGATACGCTAGTAAGCGTGGCCACCTCCAGTTACAGAGGAAACTCTGGCGAAATTTTTCCGGAAAATAACACTTAGAATATTTTTTTGGGACAAGTGTTATGAATATATTTTTGGCTTGTTTTCCAAACAAACTTCGCCATGATTTTTATTACAAAATTTCCAAATACCAGAGGAGGATTTTCATAAATAAAACTTGTTAAATATATATTTAGAATATATATATTTATCGCTTGTATGATTATGTGATTATTTTGTGAACTAGATATATATTATTTTTAGAGTAAAAATAATATGATTTGGAGATACTCGTAACGAGTAAAAATACAAAAAAAATACACATACAACATACAAGATACATAATTCGGGTGCAAAGTGCAAAACACAAAACACTTATATTTATTTGTGAGAAAATAATATAAGTAAGACATTTAGTTCAAAATATAAAATATTTTTAACACAAGAAAATATACACAACAGAGAGTGACTGTACTTGTGCGACGCAAGTCTAGTGACTAACGTTAAGAAAACGCGTATAGGTTACGACGTTAATTAAGCAAATCCGGTGAAGTTTACGACGCATAGGAACGCAAAGTTGTGATTTCATGCTCCCCCTTTTCTCTTTAACTAGGATGGATGTGTGCGCGGTCTCGCTTATGCTTGTGGATGTCGCTTATGTTTATCTTTAAATAAAGTTGTAAACTTTTTAAGACAATGTTTTATGCGACTTAGCGATGTAAACGCTAAACTTATGTTTTCAAATTATGGTATTTGATGTTTTTACGAGCATATAGCATGTTTACCTTTCGTATGCAATGAGAACCTTTCATGATCACACCTCGTGCTTCCGCCGCTGAAAGGGGTGTGACAAGATTGCATGAAAGTGTACCAATGTGAAGCCTAAGACTGAAACTGTGAAGATTCTACAGAAGAAAGTTGACGTGAAGGGTAAAGCACCAATCGTTGTTGAGAAAAAGAATGTGAAAAATGACAACATCAAAGTGAAAAATGAACTCGTAAAGAAAGTGGTAACTAAAAATGACAAATTTTACAAGCGAGTTGCATTATCTCAACAAGTTTGGAAACCAAAAACTGACAAGAAGGTGAAATCTTCTGAGGATTCAATTCAAATTGATTATGATGCAAATTTTCCACCTTCTGAAAATTTCAAAATTCAAATTGCGAGAGTCAAGGTTACACCTAAGGCTGATGAGGCCTGGGAGGACTCCATGTTCGACTAAACAGTTTGAATTGCCGGAGCTTCCGTAATCGCGAAGCATGAATCGGCATCTTTATTGAAGTTGGTTAAGTCATAGTTTGTTATGTGCAGGATCTTCCAAAACTTGTATCCAGATGGATCATGGATAGTGGAGCTTCAAGACATATGACAGGGAAGACTGCGTTGCTGTATGATGTGAGAAATATCAATGGTGGTTATGTGGGATTTGCTGGTCATGAAGGTGGTAGAATTATTGGTGAAGGAATGTTATCCAACGGGATTGTGACGTTTGAAAGAGTTAACTACATTACTGAGCTGGAGAACAATCTGCTGAGTATCTCGCAGATTTGTGACAATATGTATACTACTCACTTCACTGATAAAGAATGTTTGATCTTGAAACCAGGATTTGTTATCCTTGAAGAATGGATTATCATGCAGGCACCTAGAGTGAATGATTTATATGTGTTAGATATGAGTGTAGCAACTACATCTACTGGTCAAGCACATTGTTTTGTTTCTAGAGCAACTGAGAAAGAATCGAGATTGTGGCACCGCAAGATGGGGCATATTCACCTAAGGAAGATGAATCACTTGGTGCACAATGATTTGGTTCTTGGAGTTCATGTCAAAGGTTTTTATCTGGAAGGGGAGTGCATTAGCTGTGTTAAAGGCAAGCAGAAGAAAAATTCACACCCTACAAAGCAAGTCAATTCAGTTTCGAGACCTCTGGAAAGACTTCACATGGATTTGTTTGGTCCTGTGAATGTCAAAAGTATTACAGGAGATTATTATTGTTTGGTCGTTACTGATGATTATTCCAGATTTTCGTGGGTTTCTTTCTTGAAGTCGAAAGATGAAACATTTGACAGTTTGATGGCGTTGTTTAAGAAAATTGAGAATCTGTACCAAAGGGGTATCAAAAGAATTCGAAGTGATAATGGTCCTGAATTCAAGAATAGCAAGATGGAAGAATTTTGTGATGAAAGAGGTATATTGCATGAGTTTAGTGCTCCGTACACTCCGCAGCAGAATGGAGTCGCAGAACGCAAAAACCGGACATTAATCGAGACGGCTAGAACTATGCTTGCAGATTCAAAGTTACCGATAAATTTTTGGGCTGAAGCTGTTTCTGCCGCATGCTATACGCTCAACAGGGTTCTCACTATCAAGAAGTTCAACAAAATATGCTTTGAGCTAATCAATAATCGCAAACCGAATTTGAAGTATCTAGAACCGTTCAGGTCACCCTGTACTGTTATAGAGCCTCATGGAAAGTTTGGTCCGAAGAGCATTGAGGGAATATTTGTTGGTTATGCAAATCCGATGCGACGTGTTTTCGTTCCAAGTGAGAAGCGGATTATTGAAGCTTCAAATGTTGAATGTCAAGGTTATACTATGCCGCCGCAGAATCCAGGAGATTCATGGCGTTATCATTATGACAAACTGTGGGATTTGTTTGACATGAGAGAAGAATCAGAGGAAGATGAAGATTTCTTTGATAAGTTGGATATTTTGCGTGAATACGAGTCACAGCTAAGGTTCCCAGCTGAGTATTCAAGACGACCACGAGAAACTTCAAATGACGATGAAGCAGGTCCGAGTAATGCTGGTGAACATGATGATGTCCAACAGAATGAAGTTGCTCAGGATAATCAGTCGGTTCAGGATGATAATCAAGAAGCTGAAAACATGCCAGTCTTTGATCATGGTGATTCAGATTCTGAGGGGGAGCAAATTCAGATTTCAAGTCAAACAAACCAAGTTGGTGAACAAGATGCAGAGCAGAATGTTACTAATCTGGAGGGAAATGTAGATGTTCCAAGCGAAGTGATGCCGCGAACTTTTTCATATCATCCAGAAGAGTTGATCATAGGAGAATTGCAGACAGGCGTTCGCACTCGATATCAGATTGATAAAGGGCTTACATGTTTTTATACAAAAGTTGCTCCTTTGCAAACGGAATTCTCATTGAGTTGTTTTATCTCGCAGGTTGAACCAAGAACTTACAAAGAGGCGCTTACAGAAGATTCTTGGGTCAATGCAATGCAGGAGGAACTTAGTCAATTCGAGAAGTTGGGAGTGTGGAAGTCAGTTGATTTGACGGATGGTCACAGAAAAATCAATACAAAATGGGTATTTAAGTGCAAGAGAGACGACAGAGGAGTTGTTGTAAGGAACAAAGCTCGACTCGTTGTTCAGGGATTTAGCCAACAGGAGGGGATTGATTTTACAGAAGTCTATGCTCCTGTAGCACGACTAGAAGCAATCAGAATTTTCCTTGCATTTGCGTCTTGGAAGAACTTCAAAGTATATCAGCTAGATGTACAATCGGCGTTTCTTTATGGGAAGGTCAAAGAGGAGGTTTATGTCGGATAGCCGTCGGGCTTCACCGATCCAATCCACAAAAACAAGGTCTACTTATTGGACAAAGCGCTGTATGGTTTACACCAGGCCCCGAGAGCTTGGTACGAGACTTTGTCTCAACACCTACTAGCCAACAAGTTCATTCGTGGAAAAGTGGATGCCGCTCTCTTCACTAAAGAGGTCGACGGTCATCTTCTGATAGTTCAGATTTATGTGGACGATATAATATTTGGGTCGACAAATGAAAATCTATGTAAAGATTTTGAATCAGTGATGAAGCAAAAGTTCGAAATGTCATCAATGGGGGAGATGAAATTCTTTCTGGGTTTACAAGTTGAACAACTTCCTGAGGGAATTTTCATTAATCAGACAAAGTACGTTCATGATATTCTAGAGAAATTTGGGATGTCAAGTTCTACTCCAGCTGCTACCCCACTTGCAACAAATCATGGGATTCACCCAGATCTCACCGGAGACAGGGCTGATGAAACGTTTTACCGATCCATGATAGGTTCTTTGATGTGCCTAACTGCTTGACGTCCTGATATCATGTACCCAACGTGCCTCGCAGCAAGATATCAATCTAACCCGAGAGCTTCGCATATGATTATTGTGAAGAGGATATTGCGCTACCTGAAAGGAACTCCTTCATTGGGGTTGTGGAATCCTAGCAAATGCGATTTTACGCTCGAAGGGTATTCCGATTCGAATTTCGGATGCTGCAAAGTCAATTCAAAATCAACAACTGCAGGATGCCAGTTCTTTGGAACTAGATTCGTTACCTGGCAGTGTAAGAAACAAACGTCTGTGGCGCTATCTACATGTGAAGCGGAGTACGTTTCTGCTAGTAGTTGCTGCTCTCAGATCCTGTGGATACAGCAACAGATGCGCGACTACAGTTTGCAGATTCTTAACACACCTCTTTTTGTTGATAATGAGGCCGCAATAAATATAACAAAGAATCCGGTACATCACGCTAAAACTAAACACATAGAAATTCGTCATCACTTTATTTGTGATTGCTTTGAGAAAAATTTGATACAAATTGAGAAAATCCACACTGACGAACAGAAAGCTGATTTACATACCAAAGCTTTTGATAAAAATCGGTTTCAATATTTGTTAAAACTGAATGGTATGAAGTTTCTTTCGGTGTCAGATGGCATAATTGGCGTTGATGAGAGTACTGTTGCGGATGAAGACGAGAAACAATCTGCAATGGTTTGTCGATTTTTTACTTGTTTTGGTATTTAGGGGGAGTAGATAGATGTATATAGATATATTTTTCAGAAAATACAAAAACAGTAAAAAATGCAAAAATACAAAAACATGATAAAATCTAAAAAAAAAGAGCTTGTGTATATAGGGAAAATGATAGTACATCGGCTAGGCAATTACAGTATGCTAAAGATTTGTAAAGTTTAAATGAGTTAAACAGTCTCACTGATGATGTGTCGATAGGTTTTCGCACATTTAGTAGATTTATTCGGGATATAAACCTAAATTTCAAACTTGTGAAATTCGTGGGGAAAACTACTTGGATATATAGGTAACCCCTGAAATCTCGTTTGAAAGGTCTCATAATCTGATACACTAGGTCTTTATACTCAATGATGTCTGGGGTATTATTCCGGGACTTCTGCTGAACGGTAGTTCTGACCTAGTCCTTGGATAATACTTTACTCAAATGCTTGAAACATAGCATAAACCCTCAGCATGCCGATGAAACAATAAAATTGATAGTCACTGCTGTTGTAGCTAAAAGATCCTCTAAAGGGGACATACCGTAAAGTCGAAGCTGATATCTCTCTGCGTATACGGAAGTATCGACCTGAGATCCCTCGGCCGTCGCATACCTAATTTATGTACAGATATCATTGTATTATACTCACCTGTAAGACTGATAATTGGGATTCTGGATACGGGAGTATATTCAAGAGGTGGGACACATGAATGAGCTAAGTTCATAAGACATCTAACTCATATCCTGAGTAAATTGAAATGTGTGTGAGAATTTAAGATGGATAAGTATATCGACAATCGAGGTGAATTGTTTAAGTCTGAGCATGAAATGAAGCTTAACGCTACTTGTAATTTGTCTGAAAAGCTGATATGATTCCCTGACATGCTCGCCAAAAATAAGTTTGTAAATAGTTGACTTTGTTTACTTTCTGCAATTTAAGTTTTTTTTTGTATTTCATTCCTTAGTTTAGAACTTTATAAAATCCAAAAAGATTTTATTTCTGCTTTATTTTCCGACAAACCAAAGTGGAGAGTTGATTGTTGGATTCTTAGATGTTTGAAGCAGATGCAGGAGATTTTGGACTGAAGAATGAGGAGAGCTTATCTTTGATAGAGTTTGATTTATTGAAAAGTCATAAACAAGTTCATTAACTTGATACTTGTTATTTTCAGAAAATGTGTAAATTGTTGTTTTCAAAATCAGTTTGATTCGTCAAATGATCAACCAGGGTCATTAAATTGAACTTGGTAGATTAATCAGGTGATCAGGGTTATTAACTTGGACCTGAATACTTGAGTGGATTACTAAAGCTGATAGATAGTGTGTTTTTATGAAAAAGATAAGTTTGTAATAATTGATGTTTGAGACACAGGTTTTGGACTTCATTATTCCCACGGAAGCTAAATGTCAAAGCTTGAACCAGATAAAGACCTCAAATTCTAGCATATTGAGAGGGGGAGTCTGTGAAAGGGGGAGTCTGGATCAACAGTCAAAGGGGAGTTTGAAGATGGAGCTAGGACAAGATTCTAAACTTGTGAAGAAAGAATGCTTATGATGAAAAGACAGAGAGTTAGAGAAAAGACCAAGACTGAAGACTCAGAGCTGAAGACTTCGTCAACATCCAAGGGGGAGTCTGTTGGTGCACGGAATGTCTGTTGACTACGTCTACATCAAGTCTTAGGTCAAGATTAGTCATGATAGGAGCTTAAAAGTCAAATTAGGTCTTATTATATAGGTTTTGCTTGAATGTACATAGGTTAGAAGTGATTTCGCTTTTATGTACATTAGGTTAGAGGTTTCGCTCCAAGGGACTTAGATGGTTTCGCTTATTAGTCATTATAGGGTTTCGCTTATATGGTTTAAGGAGGTTTCGCTTATTTGGTCATGACATAAGAGCGAAACCTCAGGGGCTATATATAGTCGACATAAGCGGAACCTGATCATTCAGTTGTGTACGTTGGAGCGGAACATAGTCATTGCTTTTGTAACAGAACTATGTCAAAATTCAATCAGAAAGCAATAAAAGAGAAGAAATTGAATAGGAAAAGCTGTGTAACTTCGTGTATACTGATTCCGCCTTTATACATGAAGATGAACGTCCTTGACTGACTTTTCGGGGTCGCAAAACGGTCCAACAAAGGGCACCACCTAATTATTTCATTTAACTAGTTAATTGTCGGGTCAAACTATTATGATAAAAAGTCAAACTGTCCAGAATTTTAAATAACAATTATAATTAGCAATGCAGAGGTTATAAGTCACATTTTATCATTCAAATAACTTGGTAATTAGTATTAAGACATGTTTAAACATGTCTAACCCGACAATTATCAGTCTAAGGTCGGTTCATAACCGAAAGTCGCAAAAGCTTGACTTTTTCTTTGACTTTCAGTTCTGACCCATTTAAGCTTGATTCTTCCATGTTTAAAGCTTCCATTAGGACCATTTTATATAGAAGTTATATTGCTTGGTCCTTAATAGTTTGAATTATATGCTCTTGTTTGTTATTATGCTAATAAATGCCATAATTTCCCTTTTGACATATAAATGAGATTTTTAGAAATGTGAGAGGACAAAAACCTTTGTTACTGATATATAAGCTTGTCTCGAAAATTTGACATAAGTTCTTGGTCTCAAACAGAAGTTATGCTCGATATCGTAATTAGGAGCTTTTTATTAATCAAATTGCGATATCTTGCATATGACATGTTTAAACTTGGATTTTGAACCAAAACTCATTACCTACTGTTAAGATATTATTTTTAAGGATTTTTAGGTTTTTGGTCATATTATAATCTGCTCATATCATAGAGTTCTTGTGTAATTCGGTAAATAACGATAACACCCTTTTCATGCATAAAATGAGATTAACAAATGATTTGAATGTCAAACCTTTTCCTACTGATTTCATACATTAAATAAATTATTTTGAGCATTTAAAACTGATCAAAATCTCAGATTTACATAAACATCTTAATTATCGTCAATTAGCGAGTTTTACACTAATTAGGTGCATAGTGTGGTTTAAAACCATATTTAACACCTAAGACTTGTTACCTACTGAATTTTTAAAAACTATTTAATATTATTACAGTAAGTATAAGTCATGAACTCAGACTTCCAAAAATGCCCTTAAAAGCATATGTGAAATGACCAAAATGCCCTTTCAGGGCATAGTTTGGCCATAAATGGTAAACCTCACATATGTATAATATCTTACTGATGTAATGTGATAAAATAAATATTTTTACTGATTACCAAAGACCAGAACCTCAGTTTGTTATAAAATCTCTTTTATAATCATTAAAATGACCAAAATGCCCTTACGGGACTTAAAATGGTTTTAAATACTTTTTGGGCATATATGTTAGCATCCTACTGATGTATTAACATATTTTAAGCATAATAACATTTGAGACCTGTATATAATTCATTTGGTTACCCGTTACGCATTTATGCGTTTAGATCGGTTTATGTGACTAGTATACGTAAAATAGCCGAAACGGGTTTAAACCACATTCTATTCCGGTCTCCGCTTAATCTAGCGTTTAGAACCGTAAAGTATCTTTCCCACTAACTGGTCTAGGTCTTTGACTCAAATAAAGACGCATTAGTATTCTAATAGGTTATTAAAACCTTCGTTCCAGATTAGGAGCCCGGTAAAAGCTATCTGTACTTGCTGATTGATATACGGCTGGGATAAAATTTTTATTTTTGCTCAGGTAAATACTTTTAACTTATTTTCCCTTATACGGGCTTGGGGTACGGTATTTAATAATACCGCTTGGTCAGGTATCGAATCTTTAATCGAATAATGGTTAAATCATTGAGATAACCCGTTTAATCTGTTTTGTTTGTTTTAAGCCTTTGGGTGGTTAATGACCGTGTCCTGGATATCCTCGGCTCATTCATTGAAATGGCCACGATTTAAGCACGGGGTGTAGGCATACACCTGCCGGTGCGTATATAAAACGATATACCCGCTTGTTGCGAATAACTCGCCGTGGGTTTATATTACGTGTTGTGTCTATTAATCTTTAACCCAGTACTTCTAACCCGGGCTACTGAACGCATGACAAACATGTAAATCTTTTACAAGATTATTTCTAAATAATTATCCCAAGTTATAAAAGAATTTTGGTGCCTTGTGCATTTAAATCAATTTTCTTAAATATTTTTAAAAAGAGTCTGTTAATTATATTTACCAGTGTAAACTGATGTATTTTCCAAAAGGTTAAGTGCAGGTACTATGCGTAATGGGCTGGAACTCCTGAGTGAATAAATAAAGAGCCTTGCAAGCTTTTATCACTTTAAGTCTGTTGAACAATACTTCTTTTGTTTTGATCTGCATGTGGATCCTTTTACATTCCGTTGTTTAATATTTTATATTACTTTCAAATCGGTTTGTAATATTATTACTTTAGACTTCCGCCGTGCATTGAATTGTGAATTATTTGACTATGATGATATCAACTACGTCACGATACTCCCCGCCGGGCCCACCGGTAATACGTGAAAATATCGGGGTGTGACAAGGGTGAGTTCACATATTCACATACAATCAATATTATTCCAAGGAAAACTTTCTGATTAGGTGTTTATTTGAAAACATCCATGTAATTTTCGAAAGTCCATTTTACTTCCTTAATAAAATCCATGGGCCTTCCGTCGGTTCAACGATCCGACAACAGTGCTATTGCCCAGGTTTTGTATATTAAATTATTGCGTCAATTTTCAGACTCGTATGTTAGCTAGACGATACGAACTATATATTAACCATGCAGGGATAATCAAAGCTAGACAATAAACAGAATCAAAATTCGTCGCTTGACTTAACATGGGGCGACCGGTCACGACGGGGTTGTCAACCCGATAGATCTACCAACAATTCCTCGCGTACAATACTTAAATGATTAAAGGACATCATGGGCGCAGGGTTCTCTTGAAGAACAATATGATGTCTGCCTCACGTCACTACTAGAAAAAACATCTTTTTTGACGCACATTGTGCGTCATGAAAAGGTAGTTATGACACGCAAATGCGTGTCGTTGATTGAGAAGTTATAAAATTAACATGGCATGCATTTGTGTGTCATGTTTTCATAACACACTTTAATGACACCCATTTATGACACGCACTTTATGACACTGTTTAACGACACACTTTATGACACGCATTTATGACACATATTTATGACATTCATTTATGTGCGTCATGCTTTTAATTGTTTTAAAAAATATTTTTTTATAGAATTACTAATTTACCCTGGGGCCTGAATACATATATAATAACAAAAACAATAAATCTAATTCAAAAAAAAAACACATATATATACCAAAACAACTCATTACGTAATTATTTGTCAAGTATACTATAAATATTTTAACACTAGCAAAAAAAAAAATGTTTCTCAATACATTCGTCGACCAATCTTTACATCTTCACGAATGTCATCCATATCTGCAACCAAGTATTCCTCTACTCCTTCCTCAACCTGAGACAACAATTAAATAAAATAAATCTTAAAACCAGAATTTAAATCTTAATCTAGAATTTAAGCATTTGTTTGGACGTATAACTACGTATTTCTCTAACATGCATACTAAAATATGCATGTAGATCACCCCACCAAAACCCAGCAGAAAATATTGATTAAATGACACAACACATCTACAATGAACCAAGTACAAAAATTATAACGACACAAAACCAATATATTTATTGTAAATACTTTTATGCATGATACATCATTAAGTATGTGTTCTCATAAGTGTACTCACCTTTCCACAAGATTCAATCTCTCCAACTATCATCATCTGATTGAAATGTTTCGCAGAACCTTCGACCCTCATATACATAACTAAAGAAATAAAAATACATACTTAGTAAAACTAACCTCTGGTAAATCGACATAAACAATATAGACAAAATAGAAGCACCAAATCATCAAATGAGCATATAGACAAACAATATAAACTTGTTGTCAATTCCTCCTTGTACAATAATAAAATATTGTAACACCCCGAAAACGGGTTTAGTAATCAAACCTCGTTAATAGTGATGGACGGGTAAAATACCGTTAGTGGTAAAATTTAACCCGGTAAATAATATGACTTAAATAAATAAACCTAATGTTAATAAAAAGGGGAAATAAATTGCTTGAGAAAAAAATAAAGTTATGAAAGGCCCGAGTTAACGGGACTTAAAATATAATGCGTTATAACTTCCCGAACCTATTAAGTTAACTAGGGATAATTAACCTAGTTACTAGTATGTGGCTAAGTAATAAATGGTAAGTTGTAGCTTCAATTGATCAAAATAAAACATGAGGGACTAATACTTGCCAAGTGGGAAAGTTGTTTTAATTAAAACAAGTAATAACACACAATACACACACTAAGGGTGTGTGTATAGATCGACCAGGAAGAGCTCTTTGGAGCCCAAACCCTAACTTCCAGAAGAAGCAACAAATTGAAGGTCAATTCCAGCTCAAATCAAATGCATGAACACGTATAAACGATCACCAAGTCATGGGGATCATAAGGTATGTAAAATATTGATGTTTTGTGAAGTTGTAAGAATTTGATAATCATCCTAATCATGAAATTAGGCATGGATTAGAGAAGCTATGGCTAGATTAGTGATGTATACTTGCTTAGGAACGAAACCCTAAGTGAAAATCACACATAACATGCTATGATTCGAGTAATTTGATGATTTACCACTTTTAGACAAGTGGGTTTTGATTATGTAGTGAAGATGATGATATATTTGTTCTAAAAATCGTCATAATTGATAGTTGAAGTTAGATACTTGAACAAATTATAAGTTTGAGTGAAAGCTTATGCATGACTTGAAGTGGGTTTTTGTATGTTATGATGAAATTGGTAATTTCGTTCATATAAATAGGTGTATGAAATCGTGTAGTATATTAGTTCATATGAAGAACTTGATTATATAAGGTGTTGGGATGAATGCTAGTGATATGATGAACGGGTCTCACTTATAGATGAGAACCCTTAATTCTTGTGAAATGAATGAATAAATTAGTCTTGATAATCGCTTGAACTAATTAAAGTGATTGAAATGTGATAAACGTGGTTAGAACTTTGGTTAAAACGGTGGCCTAAAGATAACGCCTACCGGGTAATTAAAGAATGCAAAAACTAGTTGATGAACTCGAATATGCATTTAGTATACTAATGGGCATTTGACTTTTAAAAAGGTCAAACTGACCTACGATGTGATGAATGATAATTAGATATAGAAATGCGTAAGGTGGAATAATCGTATTAAGTCATGATTAAACTAACCACCTTGTGAATGATGAATAATAGTTGGCGCTTAACAAGCTAGGTGAAGCTTGGGGAGAAAACGGGTCAAACGAATCAAGAAGGAAAAGAAAAGTGTAGCTTGGATACGAAGTAAGTAAAACTTACACCTTTTTTTGTAGAACACGTGTTTGTTTTATAAACTATGAATGCTAATAATGTAATATCCGAAATAAGGGTTCCGACACGATTGACACAAGTCGAAACGAGTATAAATGATAAAAACCATGGTTTATGGTAAATGGGGCAAATGGGTGAATTTGGAAATTCAAAATCATGCTTTTATTCTAAAGAGTTAATTACTGTTTTCGTCCCTTTGGTTTGTCAAAAATCACTATTTCAGTCCATTAGTTTAAAATTTGCGATTTCAGTCCCTGTGGTTTCACTTTCGTAACCATTTCACTCCCTGTGATTTTACTTTCGTAACCATTTCAATCAATTTATTTTGTTAGTACAGGGACTGAAATGGTTACGAGGTGGACTGAAATGGTTACGAAAATGAAACCACAGGGACTGTGTCACACCCCGATTTCCACGTGTCACCGGTGGGCCCGGTGGGGCAGTATCGTGACGTGGTTGGCAACATAATAGTCAAACAACACAATATTTAATATGCACAGCGGAAGCAAATTTAAAAATATAATACAACCGAATTTAATTATTGTAATGTCAAGTATCACAACGTTCGATTGTTTATCCACAGAACGGATCGAAACAAAAATATGAAACAATGGTTCAACAGACTTCAGGCATCTTAAGCTTGCGAGACTTCTAATGATGCTAAGGAGAAATCCCAGCCAATTTCGCTTAGTACCTGCATTTAATCTTTTTGGGAAAATACGTCAGTTTACACTGGTAAATACATTCAACTGACTCATTTTGGAAAATGATTGAAAATTGGTTTGGATGCACGTGGCATAAACATTTTATAACTTGGGAGAATTATTTAATATTATAATCTTGTGAACGAATTACATGTTACTTGTGCGTTCAGTAGCCCGGATCTTGTCCGGGTTAAAGATCAATAGACACACCACAATATAGAGTTATACACTGACGGGTGTACGCCTACACCCCGTGCTCAGGTCGTGGCCATCTCGTAAGATGATGCCAAGGATATCCGGGACATGGTCATTAACCCCCCAAAGGCTTTAAGTAATCAAGACTGTTTAAACGAGCCGATCAAATTAGTCAACTACCCACTCAACTGTGGAGATTTGATGCTCGATCAAGCGGTATGCTATATACCGTAACCCAAGCCCGTATAGGGAAAATAAGTTAAAAGTATTTACCTGAGCAAGTATTAATCACAATAATCAAAATGCACGTAGCTTTTACTGGTTCTCCTAATCTGGAATGAAGGTTTAATATAACCTATTAGAATCCTAACGGGTCTTTAATTAAGCTTAAGCTTAGACCGGCTAGTTTCAAAGATACGGTTCGTACACACGATTAAGCGAAGACCGGATAGAATGTGATTTAGACCCGACAAGTTTAAAGACTTGTTTAATATGGGTTTATTATTCACACTCTGGATTTTGAGATAAAACCGTTAAGGTTGACCCGTTTCGGCTAATTTATGTAAACTTGTTACATAAACCGAACCGTACACGTAATAAGCGTGACGGGTATTCACGAGAGCTATATACATGTTTCCTAAGTTAATTATGCCTCAAATATGTTGTGACATCAGTAAGATGTCTTTCATTATGCCCGAAACGTGTTTAAACACAAACTAGGCCCCGTAGGGGTAGTTTGGTCATTTTAAAGGTTGAAAAAAGGTTTAAGTGTTTAACTGAGTTACAGGTCTGATGAAATCAGTAAACATACTCAGGTTAATGAGTTATAGCAGTAAGATAAGGCATATATGTGAAATTTATCATTTTTAACCAAACTATGCCCCGTAGGGGTATTTTGGTAATTTCACATAAGCCGAAAAGCTCAAAACTGAAGTCTGAGTTTTATCAACCTTTGCTTACTGTTAAAATATTATATTTTGCCTCATATATCAGTAGGTATCAACCCGGGTATGTCCAATAAAATTTTAATACATACTTTGCGCTAATAATGCTTAATAAGGCGATTAAAGGCCATTCCCGGGTTCGATACTTACATCTGATATTTTTATATTTCCAGAAGGCTAAAAATAATTTATTTGTCATATGTGATCAGTAGCAAAAGGTTTGGAGTCGTTTAGATATGTAAAACTCATTTTATGGCCCGTAAGGGCAAAACCGACAATTAACGGATTAAGCCTACGACTACTAGTTATGCTCAGCCTAAAATAAATTAAAATCTTTAAAAATCCCAAAATAATATATTACATCAGTGGGTATTAAGTTTGATACCAAAAAGTAGGCTTAACTAGGCTATACGCTAATTACGCCGTTTTATTAACATAAAGCATTCATTTTGCGATAATGAGCATAACTCTTAACCTAAAATTCAAACTGATGTCAAACTTTGCATACAAGTTTATATATCAGTAATTAAAGTTTCTACTCTTTTACATTTCCAAAAATCACGTTTTAAAGTAATGGGTCAGAACTGAAAGTCAAAGTGAAAGTCAACTATGCGACTTTCGGCTCCGAACCGGGTCTAAACAGGAAATTGTCGGGTTGAAAATGTTTAGACATGTTCTTACACTTATTACCAAGTTATAACAATGATCCAACAGGTTGCATATGATCTACAATGTTAATTATGCATAAATAGCTTTTTAGGCTTCCTGTTGACTTTTTAAATATAAGTTTAACCCGACTTTTGACCTGGTTAGAGTGGTAATCAGGGGGAACCCTTTTAAGGGTTTATTACCCACATAATTACCAACTTATAACTACTTTTAATTCGAGATTTGACTGAGTCATTATTAATTAATCTCGAAGTCAAACCGTAATTACGACAGTTTAACTTTTAGCTAAATAACTAAGCAAAACTTAATTAAAGAAGGTTAAGCAAACTTACAAGTATCTAATGGTTGATTAGGAAGGCCTGGAGAGTGCTCTTGTGCTCCACAATTGATCAGAAGATGTTGAGAAAGGAATGATCAAAGTGTTGCACTTGTGAGGTACTTATATAGTGATCAAGGCTCCACAACATGTTGACAACCAAGTCTAGGACTTACCACAACATTCCCACATGTGTCCTACATGTTTAGGGGATGCTTAGGGGCCAAGGGGTATGAGGAAAACCGTTTAAAAGGTCAAGAATGTGTTTAAACAGCAAACAACAACATTTTGGTCGCTGGTATGACCCTTGCGCACAGTAAGGGTCAAGTATTGCGGTGCGCAAGGCTTCCCCAACAGCCCAAAAACTTTGTTCTTTCAGCCATTCGAAAGGGCAACCTCTTTTCCGAGTTTGGGACATTGTTTTATCAATTTGGGGCCTCCAATATGGGTCTTTAACTGTTGGATACCCTACCAATTGAGTTTGTTTGCTTGGAACCTTTATAAAAGTACCGAAAACTAAGGGTTACCGTAGGAATTTCTTCGTAGGAGTCCACCAATTAAATTATGAAGCATTCATTACTATAATTCACTGATCTTGAACATATACTAGATGTTTTTTAATATGATTTGAGTCTTGGGATTTATAACGAGGTCGTTCAGAGGTGCAAAAGTTAACATGACGACACTTTTAAATCCTGTCAAACATCTTTATTAAATCCGGGTTTACAACGCGTTTTGTCTTACATGACACGTGTCGTTTTATTATTGAACACGAAATTTTCGAGGTGTTACATCCTCACCCCCTTAAAATAAATCTCGACCCGAGATTTACTGAAACAAATGAGGGTACTTTTCTTTCATGGTGGATTCAACTTCCCACGTATACTCGGGACCTCTACGGGCATCCCATTTGACCTTTACAATAGGCACATGCTTCCTACGAAGCTTCTTTACCTGTCGATCTTCAATCAACAAAGGTTTTTCCACAAATTTTAAGCTCTCATCTATATGCACATATGTATGTGGTATAACCAGTGATTCGTCAGCGAAGCACTTCTTCAGATTGCAGATGTGGAACACATTGTGAATTCTACTGAGCTCTTCTGGTAAGTTTAACTTATAGGCAACTGACCCGACACGTTCGATAGCCTCAAAAGGTCCTATGTATCTCGGGCTTAGCTTGCCTTTCTTACCAAACCGCATCACTCCCTTCCAGGGTGACACTTTAAGTAGGACTTTGTCACCTACTTCGAAGTGAAAATCTTTACGCTTAGGATCAGTGTAACTATTCTGCCTATCCCGGGCAGCTTTGAGACGGTCTCGAATCTGGACAATCTTGTCCGTTGTTTCGAACACTATCTCGGGTCCTGATAATTGGACATCTCCAACTTCCGCCCAATAAATAGGCGATCTACACTTTCTACCGTATAATGCCTCGAAAGGCGCAGCCTTAATGCTGGTATGGTAGCTATTGTTGTAGGAGAATTCGATTAATGGTAGGTTCTTATCCCAACTACCTCCCAAATTGATCGCACACGCACGTAGCATGTCTTCCAACGTTTGAATAGTACGCTCACTCTGACCGTCAGTCTGAGGATGGTAAGCCGTACTAAAATTCAAACGTGTGCCCAAAGATTGTTGGAAACTCTTCCAAAAATGCGACGTGTACCTAGTATCTCTATCAGAGATAATAGCCACAGGTATGCCATGCAAGGCTACAATCTTATCAACGTATAACTGGGCTAACATATCGGAGCTATAAGTCTCCTTGATGGGTAAGAAATGAGCTGACTTAGTCAGTCTGTCAACTATAACCCATATTGTATCATTGCCTTTCCTTGTCTTTGGCAACTTGGTGATGAAATCCATCGTCACCATTTCCCACTTCCACGTAGGAAGTTCAGGCTGTTGTAGCAAACCTGACGGTTTCTGATGCTCGGCTTTGACTTGCGCACATGTCAAGCACTTTGCTACATAGGCAGCTACAGACTTTTTCAAGCCTATCCACTAATAATTTGCCTTTAAATCCTGGTACATCTTATCAGTTCCAGGATGAACAGAGTATTTGGAACTATGGGCTTCCTAAAGGATGACATCTCGAAGTCCTCCATAAATTGGAACCCATATTCGTCCATTTAGTCGTAGAATTCCGTCCTTGCTAAGAGTTAACTGCTCCTCAGTTACTCCTAACTTTTCATTAGGATAGTTAGCTTCCAACACAGCTTCCTTCTGTGCAGCTAACAACCTTTCAATCAAATTATTCTTTATCTCCATGCGCTTGGCATTGATTCGGATAGGTTTCACCCTCTCCTTTCTACTCAAGGCATCGGCGACTACATTCGCCTTGCCGGGATGATACTTGATTTCACAATCATAATCATTCAAGGTCTCCATCCAACGGCGTTGCCTCATGTTTAATTCCTTCTGATTAAACAGATGCTGGAGGCTCTTGTGATCAGAATAAATCACACACTTGACACAATATAGATAGTGTCTCCAAAGATTCAGAGCGAATACAATGGCACCCAGCTCCAAGTCATGGGTGGTGTAATTCTTTTCATGCACTTTCAACTGTCGTGAAGCGTAGGCAATAACTTTGCCTTTCTGCATAAGCACACACCCCATGCCAGTGTGCGAAGCATCACAATAAACCACAAATTCTTCTATTCCATCTGGCAATGTCAGTACTGGGGCGTTGCTCAGCTTTTGCTTCAGAATATCAAAGGATTCTTGCTGCTTAGGGCCCCAAACGAACTTTACTTTCTTCTTGGTCAAGGAAGTTAGGGGTGCAGCAATCCTTGAAAAATTTTCGATGAAACGCCTGTAATATCCTGCCAATCCCAGGAAGCTACTAATTTCTGTAGGCGTCTTTGGCTCTTGCCAGTTCATTACGGCTTCAACCTTAGCGGGATCCACCTGGATTCCACGCTCACTGACCACGTGTCCAAGAAATTGGACTTCTCGTAGCCAAAATTCACACTTGGAGAATTTGGCATAGAGCTTCTCCTGATGTAGAAGTTTGAGAATACAACGAAGGTGTTTCTCATGGTCAGCTTGATTCTTAGAATAAATAAGAATGTCGTCGATGAAAACGATGATGAATTTATCCAAGTAAGGCTTGCAGACGCGATTCATGAGATCCATGAACGCGGCTGGTGCATTAGTGAGCCCAAAAGACATCACTAGGAACTCATAGTGTCCGTAACGAGTCCTAAATGCAGTCTTGTGCATGTCTTCATCTTTAACCTTTAACTGATGGTAGCCTGACCTCAAATCAATCTTCGAGAAATAACTTGCCCCTTGAAGTTGATCGAACAGATCGATATCGTCGATTCTGGGCAAAGGATACCTATTCTTGATCGTGACTTTATTAAGCTCGCGATAGTCGATGCACAGACGCATCGACCCATCCTTCTTCTTGACAAATAGGATTGGCGCTCCCCAAGGAGACGAGCTGGGTCTAATGAAACCTTTAGCCAACAATTCATCTAGCTGTGTCCTCAACTCCTTCATTTCTGTGGGTGCCAATCTGTACGGAGCTCTAGCAACTGGTGCTGCTCCGGGGATGATATCGATCCTGAATTCGACTTGTCTATCTGGTGGTAAACCAGGTAGATCTTCAGGAAACACTTCTGGGTATTCGGAAATGACAGGGATGTCTTCTATCTTCAGTTTAGGCTCATCAATAATCACTTGCGCCATGTAGATGACACACCCCTTCTTCAAACACTTGGAAGCCTTGAGCATAGTCACCTGCTCAGGCAGCCCATACTGGGTATCTCCCCGAATAGTAAGGGGTTCTCCAGACGGAGTCTTTATTACCACTTGTTTCTTGTTACAGACAATTTGGGCCTGGTTATGCGATAACCAGTCCATACCCAGAACTATGTCAAAACCGGCCAACTTAAAGGGAAGTAGAGACAGAGGAAAAGAATGGTTCTTAATGGATATAACACATCCATCTAACACAGTAGAGACGGTTTATAGGGTGCCATCTGCTAACTCCACCTCATAATTCACATTTAAGGTTTTGACAGGTAATTTCAACAATTCACAAAACTTTTTATCAACGAATGACTTATCAGCGCCTGAATCAAAAAGTACTCTAGCAAAGACGTCATTTACAAGGAAAGTACCTGTAATAACGTTGTCGTCTAGAATCGCTTCCTTTGCGTCCATTCTGAAGACTCTGGCATTAGTCTTCTTGGCCTCTTCAGGCTTCTTGTTGTACTTAGGGCAGTTGGTTTTAATGTGGCCCTTTTCATTGCAACGGTAGCACGTTGCATCTTTTATCTTCTTGCAATCCAAGGTTTTGTGATCCGTGGACTTGCAAATGCCACAAGCATAAGATTTTGACTGAGTCTGTGAGTTCGACTCAAGTCTGCACTTTCCAAAGTGCCCTCTTTCCTTGAGTCAGACCCTTTCTTGCTATCACCATTCCCACGGTGCTTCTTGTTCGATCTACGTGAACCATCATCTTCACGTTTTCTCTTCTCAGCCTCCTTATTCCTCAGCGATCTCTGACTGACCGCATCCAGAGTGAGGGATAAGGAAATGTCAGCTATTGATCTAAAAGTAGCTGGCCGAGAAGCTTTAACGCTTGCCTTGATCTCGGGGGCTAAACCACCGATAAAACGAGCGATTCTTTTTGGCTCCGGGGTTACCAGATAAGGAACCAACCGGGACATCGTGTTGAAGCTCGTTAGGTAAGCTTGACAGTCAAGGTTTGTCATCACCAATGATAGAAAATCAGATTCTATCTTCTCCACCTCATGCTGAGGGCAGTAGTTTTCCTTGATAAGGGCAACAAATTGATCCCACGACATATTATACAATGGGATTTTCCCGGTGGCCTCAATCAGAGATCTCCACCATGCTAACGCTTCACCCTTAAAAGACTGTGACAAAAACTTGACCACGTCTCTCTCCGCACATCCGCTGATGTCTACAACCGTATCCATCTCATCCTGCCATGTCATACAGTCAATGGCTCCTTTCTCCCCAGTGAAATCCCAGGGCTTGCAAGAAACAAAATATTTATACGAGCAACCCTTGTCACGGGGCCCTTGATTTCGTATAACCTGCTGAGATGGAGCACTGTGGTTCGAGGAGCGTCGATCATCGTTTTTCTTCGGGTCGTCCTTCTTGGGCGGTGGCTTTGAAGGCTGTGTAGATTGAGTCCTACTACGAGTCCCACTGTACTCTTCATACTGCCTTTCCAAAGCCTGTGTGACAGCGCCGTCTATGATCGCTTCTAATTCCGCACCCGTTAGATTAATTCGGGCGTCATTATTAACCTCCACTGGATGGCTATTACCCTCGTCCGAGTTAGCCATTTTAATTGAACTGTTGCGGAAAACAAGGACAATAGTTTATTTGGGAGTTTATTATGGAATTTCCCCTTAGGAAATTCATTAACCATGGTAAACAGAGACCATATTTGGTTAATTTATTAATCATATTTATTTAGGATTTCTATAATAATTTATCCTAATTATAAAACAACAATAGTTTTATTTGTGGCACAAAAGGCCTAGTCACGTGGACATTTTTATTTAATCTATAATTTCAGAGAATCAAAACATTAAGGTATACTGGCACAATAGGCCTGGTCACAAGGACATTTATAAATTATAAGCTATGATTTTAGAGAATCATCGCATGAAGGTTTGAACCTAGTTCATTACCTTTATTTGACAGGGAGTCGTTGCTACCACTGTATTTTGGCTCATATAGAAATGAGCAAGGCCCGTAGGCACTATATTACCACGTATGGTTAAAATATGATCATCTTAATCGATGATGTAAACCCAGGATTCAAAGATCATTAAACTGGGTTAGGAAATCTTCTAAAGAATTCCTTTATAAAGATGACGTGTGATTTTAACGAATCACGTCTGCCAGGAGTGTTAACATGTTTTCAGATGTTAACTTGGATTTGAATCTTTTGAACAGGTCTTACCATCTTGGCATGGTCTTATGATGACCCGAAGGCTAGGTTTCACACTTTAAGATTCTTAATTAATAATTACATAGGCAGATTATTTCAAAAAGGAATGATTTTAATTTATTTATTTCATTTTTAATTTATATATGCACATAATGGCAAACATGAAATTTATAAAACAAACATTCCATTAATTTATTATAATATTACACGCTGCCCTAAACGGGTCTTTTCCAACAAACAAGTACCCACGCAGGGGTCAATCAACATGCTCGTCCACGCAGGGACTTTAAACAAACAAACTAGTCCACGCAGGGACTTTAAGCAAACATCATACCCACACAGGGGTTGACGGAAAATAGACCCTCGCAGGGGTCAAGATAAACACACATACATACCCACGCAGGGGCTTAAACAAATACAACAAATACAGGCCCACGCAGGGGCTCAATCAACAATTGGAAGGATTCAATGATCCTTCTTGTTCTTCCCTTTGATCAAACTTGCTAATCCTTGGAAGAAAGTCTGTCTCTCCCTACGGTCGCAGTGGAAGCCTCGCTCTACTTCATCCAACCTTTGTAGGATTTCCTCCCTTTCTGGGGGAGAAAACCGTGGCGGCTGCGATTGCGTCCGGATATTGGGTCTAGGAGGTATCGGGTATCCTTGAGTCGGGTAACCTACCCCCCATGGATCCCCATAGGGTCCTTGGGCTTTGTAGTTCGCCGCTACCATGTACGGGTCGGCCTCCGCGTAACCATAGTTGTGATGCGTTGGGGGTTCAAACGGGTTGTATGCCATGGAACCCGTATACGCTGGAATTGGGTTGTCAAAACCCATTGGCGGTGGTACAGCTGGTTGTGAAGGTCCACCCACTTGTGGGTCCTCCTGATGTGGCGGATAATGGCTGCCATTGGACTGACGTGGGGAACTGAAATGGAAGTCCCCTACTCGTGACGACATTCGGGCACCGGTTCTCCTACGCCTTGGCGGTTGAGGAGGTACCGGCTGTACTGGTGGCGGTGGAGGTGGTGGCGTAACTGCCACAAATCGGTGATCCTCAGAGGAATCTTGATGATGCTGCTGCTGCTGCGGCTGCTGCTGCTCATGAGGCGACGAGTGGTGAGAAGGTGTATAATACCACTCGTGCCGGGTGAACATCGCCTGGAAGCTATCCGGACCAACATAGGGCGATCCGTGGAATGAAGATCCGTCGGAGATCTCTATCGGGTGGTTCGGAGTACCACTTGCAGGTTCGACGGGGTCCGTATCCTCGTCCATGTCATCCGCATTATCACCGGAGAAGTGATCGTCTGGCCCTAGTGGGTTGAAACCCACGGGTTCTTGCACGTAGCCTACCGGATTAAACCGGCCCTGAAAAACTGGGGTGGGGTCCCCGAAAGAATGATGAGACAGGGATCGTTGTAATGGTATGAAGGAAGGCTGGGGGTTGTTCGGCTCGTAGTCCGGTTGTGGCCCATACGGGTTTTGGACCGGAGGTGTTGAGCTATGTGAGACCGACCGTCTAGCCGGCTCAAATAGGTTCCTTCTGTTTTGTCGTGGATCATCACTCTCTGTTGTCGAAAGAGCTCGTGCATTCGAGGGTCCTGCCTCGTTGTCATTGGGGGCGGTAATCGGCCCCTTGCCTCGTCCTCTCCTATGGAAGAATCTTGGAGGCATTTTGTTCTGTCAATACAATATAAGATAACAATACAAAAATGTATGCAAAATAAAGGACAACACAAACAAGGTGGAATTTATCCTATGTTATATATCTAGACTCGAAAGTTTAAAATTGTGCAATTGTGTAACTGAGATTAAACACAAAAGGCTAGTGTTTAATTCACTCAGTGTTGGCTCTGATACCAACCTGTCACACCCCGATTTCCACGTGTCACCGGTGGGCCCGGTGGGGGAGTATCGTGACGTGGTTGGCAACATAATAGTCAAACAACACAATATTTAATATGCATAGCAAAAGCAAATTTAAAAATATAATACAACCGAATTTAATTATTGTAATGTCAAGTATCACAATGTTCGATTGTTTATCCACAGAACGGATCGAAACAAAAATATGAAATAATGGTTCAACAGACTTCAGGCATCTTAAGCTTGCGAGACTTCTAATGATGCTAAGGAGAAATCCCAGCCAATTTCGCTTAGTACCTCCATTTAATCTTTTGGGAAAATACGTCAGTTTACACTGGTAAATACATTCAACTGACTCATTTTGGAAAATGATTGAAAATTGGTTTGGATGCACGTGGCATAAACATTTTATAACTTGGGAGAATTATTTAATATTATAATCTTGTGAACGAATTACATGTTACTTGTGCGTTTAGTAGCCCGGATCTTGTCCGGGTTAAAGATCAATAGACACACCACAATATAGAGTTATACACTGACGGGTGTACGCCTACACCCCGTGCTCAAGTCGTGGCCATCTCGTAAGATGATGCCAAGGATATCCAGGATATGGTCATTAACCCCCCAAAGGCTTTAAGTAATCAAGACTGTTTAAACGAGCCGATCAAATTAGTCAACTACTCACTCAACTGTGGAGATTTGATGCTCGATCAAGCGGTATGCTATATACCGTAACCCAAGCCCGTATAGGGAAAATAAGTTAAAAGTATTTACCTAAGCAAGTATTAATCACAATAAGCAAAATGCACGTAGCTTTTACTGGTTCTCCTAATCTGGAACGAAGGTTTAATATAACCTATTAGAATCCTAAAGGGTCTTTAATTAAGCTTAAGCTTAGACCGGCTAGTTTCAAAGATACGGTTCGTACGCACGATTAAGCGAAGACCGGATAGAATGTGATTTAGACCCGACAAGTTGGTAGACTTGTTTAATATGGGTTTATTATTCACACTATGGATTTTGAGATGAAACCGTTAAGGTTTGACCCGTTTCGGCTAATTGATGTAAACTTGTTACATAAACCGAACCGTACACGTAATAAGCGTGACGGGTATTCACGAGAGCTATATACAGGTTTCCTAAGTTAATTATGCCTCAAATATGTTGCGACATCAGTAAGATGTCTTTCATTATGCCCGAAACGTGTTTAAACACAAACTAGGCCCCGTAGGGGTAGTTTGGTCATTTTAAAGGTTGAAAAAAGGTTTAAGTGTTTAAATGAGTTACAGGTCTGATGAAATCAGTAAACATACTCAAGTTAATGAGTTATAACAGTAAGATAAGGCATATATGTGAAATTTATCATTTTTAACCAAACTATGCCCCGTAGGGGTATTTTGGTAATTTCACATAAGCCGAAAAGCTCAAAACTGAAGTCTGAGTTTTATCAACCTTTGCTTACTGTTAAAATATTATAATTTGCCTCATATATCAGTAGGTATCAACCCGGGTATGTCCAATAAAATTTTAATACATACTTTGCGCTAATAATGCTTAATAAGGCGATTAAAGGCCATTCCCGGGTTCGATACTTACATCTGATATTTTTATATTTCCAAAAGGCTAAAAATAATTTATTTATCATATGTGATCAGTAGCAAAAGGTTTGGAGTCGTTTAGATATGTAAAACTCATTTTATGGCCCGTTAGGGCAAAACCGACAATTAACGGATTAAGCCTACGACTACTAGTTATGCTCAGCCTAAAATAAATTAAAAATCTTTAAAAATCCCAAAATAATATATTACATCAGTGGGTATTAAGTTTGATACCAAAAAGTAGGCTTAACTAGGCTATACGCTAATTACGCCGTTTTATTAACATAAAGCATTCATTTTGCGATAATGAGCATAACTCTTAATCTAAAATTCAAACTGATGTCAAACTTTGCATACAAGTTTATATATCAGTAATTAAAGTTTCTACTCTTTTACATTTCCAAAAAATAACGTTTTAAAGTAATAAGGGCATAACGGTCAACATATGAGCAATTAACGGAAACATGCATATTAATTGGATAACTAGTGAACCAAGGTGTAACATCACAGTGGGTTATTCTAACAAGTAACCTAATCCAATTAGAGCTCTGAGGCATTTCTAAACATGCCTAAATGGGTCAGAACTGAAAGTCAAAGTGAAAGTAAACTATGCGACTTTCGGCTCCGAACCGGGTCTAAACAGGAAATTGTCGGGTTGAACATGTTTAGACATGTTCTTACACTTATTACCAAATTATAACAATGATCCAACAGGTTGCATATGATCTACAATGTTAATTATGCATAAATAGCATTTTAGGCTTCCTGTTGACTTTTTAAATATAAGTTTGACCCGACTTTTGACCTGGTTAGAGTGGTAATTAGGGGGAACCCTTTTAAGGGTTTATTACCCACATAATTACCAACTTATAACTACTTTTAATTTGAGATTAGACTGAGTCATTATTAATTAATCTCGAAGTCAAACCGTAATTACGACGGTTTGACTGTTAGCTAAATAACTAAGCTAAACTTAATTAAAGAAGGTTAAGCAAACTTACAAGTATCTAATGGTTGATTAGGAAGGCCTGGAGAGTGCTCTTATGCTCCACAATTGATCAGAAGATGTTGAGAAAGGAATGATCAAAGTGTTGCACTTGTGAGTTACTTATATAGTGATCAAGGCTCCACAACATGTTGACAAACAAGTCTAGGACTTACCACAACATTCCCACAGGTGTCCTACATGTTTAGGGGTTGCTTAGGGGCCAAGGGGTATGAGAAAAACCGTTTAAAAGGTCAAGAATGCGTTTAAACAGCAAACAGCAACATTTTGGTCGCTGGTATGACCCTTGCGCACCGTAAGGGTCAAGTCTTGCGGTGCGCAAGGCTTCCCCAACAGCCCAAAAACTTTGTTCTTTCAGCCATTCGAAAGGGCAACCTCTTGGAACCTTGATAAAAGTACCGAAAACTAAGGGTTACCATAGGAATTTCTTCGTAGGAGTCCACCAATTAAATTATGAAGCATTCATTGCTATAATTCACTGATCTTTAACATATACTAGATGTTTTTTAATATGATTTGAGTCTTGGGATTTATAACGAGGTCGTTCAGAGGTGCAAAAGTTAACATGACGACACTTTTAAATCCTGTCAAACATCTTTATTAAATCCGGGTTTACAACGCGTTTTGTCTTACATGACACGTGTCGTTTTATTATTGAACACGAAATTTTCGAGGTGTTACAGACTGAAATCACAATTTTTAAACTAATGGACTGAAATCGTGATTTTTGACAAACCACAGGGACGAAAAGAGTAATTAACTCTATTCTAAATTATGTAAATGTTTGGTCTTGTAGTCCAAACGGGTCAAATGGTGATGATAATACCATTTGACAATATTGACTAATGAGGTTGTCAAGTCGTATGTTATCAGGAGTGAATAGAAAATTGGATAATTGCGACGCCATAGAATATTGGTTAATTAACGCGAGGTATTAGACGGGTCTATATGTTGACTCGAGCCAGGTACGTATATATATAAATTCATGGTTGAAAATGCAATGTTGGTAAAATACCTTAGCAAAGGGACCTGTGTCATAAAAGGAGGAATTAAGTTGACGAAAATGCCCTTGATAGATAAATCAGGAAAACGACCCTTAGAGGTCGTTTAGATACTAGTTTTATCATTATGTAACTCATAGACATATGTAAGAGTTGTATGCATAAACCTTGGGGGTCAAATGCCTATGAACGGGTCAATCACATAAAATGACTATCCTTAGGGTAAAATGATAATCTGAGGGGTAAAATTTGGATTATATAGATAGCCACATTAAACCCATCACAAATATAGTTGTGATGGAAGATCATTTGATAAATAATATGGAAATGAGAAGCTAGAAATAAATGAGTAGGAATTATGCGTAAAAGTGCTTAAATGCCCTTAACGGGTCAATTAGACATCTAAGTAAAAAAACGGGTTTAAAAATGTATATAAACCCGTGATTTGAATCTAATATGATAAGCAATATGGAAATGATGAGAAATTAGAATCAAACAACATGTTTGTTTGATAAAATCGCGAACGGGTCAAAATTTGGTAGAAAGGGTAAAAAGCCGAAGACTTAAGTCTTAATTTTTGTTAATCCGGATGTTGGATTTTAACTCCATATGATGAAGGATCAAATTACAATCACGTAGGAAGAAACGGTAGGTCAAACGGACAAACGGATTGAAAGATACGAAAGTTTTCGTGTCAAAAACGGCAAAAAGGAAGGGGCTGATACAGGGGCCACCGTAACTTACGGTGCCCACCGTAAGTTACGGTGGGGGCTGGAATGTTTACGCCAGTTCTCTACTGATTTATGGTGGGGACATATTAATTCAGGGGCCACCGTAACTTATGGTGACCACCGTAAGTTACGGTGGAGGCTGGATTTGAATCCTTGTTTCTAGGATCAAGGGTTTAATATTGGGATTTCCTGATTTTTCTTTAATTCGATGTTTCAACCCGTATTTATGTGATTAACAAAACTAAATTTTAAGTTGGTTTTGAACACAGGTGAATGTCGAGGGCCCCGGATGAAGATCAAGCGTCGAGCAAGAACCGAACACGCGTTAAATGAAGCTTCCGCAAGTTGTTTTGTCGTTATTCTAAAACGGCGAATGAAACCACATTATGTGGTATCACTTTAATTTGTAAAAAGTTATTAATAATCCCTTATTTCCGATGTATATGTAATCATTAATTACCTGATTGTTTTCGCAAAATATATGTTAAACCTTTATTTATAAGAACGGGTGTTACAAATATGCTCAAGGCCACTTATAAGTAAAACATATCCATCAACCGTGCTACAGAAAACCAAGTTCTCTTTTAGAGAGAACGAGCGAATATTGAATGCATTTACCACAAGCAGTGAAAGATGATATATCAAATAGCATCCCTTCATCAACTAGCTAGGAATACTCGGACACCCAAAGATATAAGTTCCCCTAGTAGCCTTTAACAAGTAGAAAAGTATTTACATCCAGTTGGAAAAATAGACAATGAAGCATATAAACAAATTGATTAATCATATATCCAGTTGGAGAAATAGAAAATGAAGCATGTTAACAATTTGAATCATATAACTAAACTAATATGTAAAAGTGTAATTTGCAAAAGTGTGTTATGAGCATAGTTTTATCTCCAAAAGTGTGTAATTTGAATCATATAACTAAGCTAATAGAAATGGGTTAAACGGGTCAACCCGCCAACCTGACTGAGTTGACCCGAGCCTGACGGGTTCAACCAGAAACTGACCCGAACCCATTTAGACTAAACCCAAACCCACGAATTTTGTGTTAGGTTCGTGTCGTGTCAGAAATTCACACCCCTACTACTAGCATCTTCCCTATAGAGAAGTTTACCCGGGGTTCCAGATCAAGGAAACATGAGATGAGAAGAAGAGGGCTCAACAATCCTACTCGGCCACCATGACGCATTCCGCCTCGAGCCCTAACGTTGCTCCCAACCTCTGCATCACAACTGCCCATATCTAAACAAACAACCTAATTCTTCATTTCTAGTGTTAGGGCTTCCCATCTTTCTTATTAACTCACCTAAAAAATGACACACCCAGTTTCAACAACGGCGGACTACTCTCTTCCAACAAAATAGCAATCTTCATATTACTTGAACATATACCCTTAACTAAACTCACATCAATTAAATGGGCTGGAGTACTAATAAGTTTCAAATCTAGTTCATAGTGAACTGTTGATGTGCGTAAGTGTGTATAGTTTTTTTTAATGTATAATTTAAGCCCTTTTACACTTTTTAGCCAAGTTTTAAATTTATAAAACACGATATTTACTAACACTAAACACACATATGGGCAAGTGCACCCATCATGAGCGTTGTATAGTGTTGGTAAGATACCGAGGTCGTCCAAGGACACAAGAACTTTTAATACCGGTTTATCCTCAACGTCTAATCAAGTAAAAAGTTAGAAAAAGATTTTTAAGCAAGAAAAATAAAACTAACTAAAATGCTAAAAATAAAATAAATAAAAAAAGATAGACAAGATGAATCACTTGGATCCGACTCCTGTGTAGTGTAACCTTTGATTATTTCTGCACTTTTGCACTTTTTAAGAGATTATCTTAGTTATTGTAGTAGGCCCCTCTTTTGAAGGTGACGTTACCCTCAACGCAGTAGTTTGAGTCAGCAAGGATACAATCCTAAAGGGTCGGATTATTGAAAGATAATTAATTAAGTTATTAATGCATAATGTGGTAGGCCCCTCTTTTGAAAGTGACGCTACCCTCGGCTAAGTAGTCTGAGTCAGCAGGGATACAGTCCTAAGTAGCCGGGTTAAAGTTTTAATAGTAGCTTACATATGAGGGGATCAAAGAGTTTGGACCCCCGCCATCCAATACCGGTGGGTATCGAAGGAGGTCCATATAGTTGACCACGCCCCCATGTCAGCTGGGCACGACCCCGTGTGCAGAAGCGTATCTGTACTATCAAGATTTCCCCAGATTTTGCGAATCTTAGAGTTGACCACGGCCTCGTGTCCACCGGGCACGCCCCCGTGGTGGGTGATAGAATCTTCTACAACTTTGTCTTTTCTGCAGACACTTGGGCACGTGTGATAACCCTCACCAAACCAGGTATCCGTACGAATTAATAAATATTTGATTAATGCTTAATTACTGTGCTTGCTTACAACTGTTGTTAAACTGCTTCTTGATTTCTGATACATACATACATACTCATGCATCACATTTTATACTGTCACTCTATTATTTACACACAAACATCAGTGACAACCTTGATGCACAAAAGCACAGTTAGCACACTAAACGGATAACCCTATAAACATGCTGACATTGCCAGCACTAGACAGATATTGTCTCTGAGGCCAGTACGAGCTGGGAATAGATTACTACACTAGTAGGGAGTGTAGGGAGGTGAGGATTGTAAAACTGCGTCACTAGGTGATAGTTATAGTGACCGGATGTGCCTAAAACATGCTTTAACTACAAAATTCTGCACTTTCTGCAAAAATTCAGCATTTAACATAATTAGTAAGGCGCAAAAACTTGGTAAAATAATGTTAGATACTTTCCAAAGTGTCGGGGATTTATTGTGTCACTAAAAACACTATAAAAAGCACTTTAAAGCTTTACTTGACACTTTAACGGATCAAAAAATCCAACCGAACAACCGGACTTTACTCGGAACATAAAAATATTGTTAATGACATTGTTTATACTTTTCTGAGCTAGTTAGGGTCCCCGAACACCCTAACACCCGTTATATTACATAACACACATAATACTCTAACTAAGACCTTTAGAAACTAACTAGACACTAACTATAACATTTCAAACCCAACTATACCCCCCTCTCATCCGATCGGTCCCCCAAGGGTGGGGACACACCTTCATTTCTTTGATTATTTTTTTAATTTTGCCTAATATCTAGTAAACACTTAACACAATGGACATTAGTAAGAAATGGATTATAAATAAGTGTGATGGATAAGGACTTTCATTTACAAATCACTTCACAAAAAAATTGCTCTCTTCTTCCTCTCCTTGGAGTGTTCGGCCGAGAACACTAGCACACCCACCACCACCATCAAGCTTTGATCTAGCTATTCCACATACATCCCAAGGTGAAAGGTGACATACGAGGAGGCCCGGTGCTTTCGGAAACTCAAGAACCTCTCTACATTGCTTTTATCCACCTATTTTACGCCTTGACTCTTCCCTAGCCACAAGCTAGTAGTAAGTGCTTCTAGACACCCTCTTGTTCTTGTTTAAAGTGGTTAATAAGAGATTTAACGGTTAAAACTCGAGAACATACAAGATCAAAACTAAAAGTCTCGAAAGAAAGATAAACTTGATAGATAAAGAGTAACTAGTGGTGTAAATCTTGTGAATCTTGTCTAGATGTGATTATTTTATGTTGTTTGATGCTAGTAGTGGGATGGATCATCATCTAACCATGCTAGATCATGTTCATGGAACATGAACTAGTGATATGTTAAGTGTAAAAGTTGTAAGATGATGAACCCTTCCACACATAAACATGAACTTAGGTAAAAGTGATTTTTCTTGTAAAATAGAGTTCTAAACTAGTAGATCTAAAGATCTACAAGTGGTTTTTCGGAAGAACCAAGTAAAATATACAAGTCTTGTTTAAACCCGAATCTTACATACACTAAAAGCATTTTTGTGAACAAGCAAGTGTGTAAACACTGTGTGACAAGAAGATCTAACAAAGAAACATTTTCGTAATTTTTGACTAGAAGTTGTAAAACTACACATTCTTTAAAAATAAAGTTTCCAAGGAACTAATTTTATATTTAAAGATGGCGAGATCCACTAAAAATGTTAAAAGGTTGCTACATATTTTTACACAACTTACAAGTTCATGAGTTTCTGATTTATACTTACTTTTGACTAGTTTGATGTTTGAAGATTGTATATTTATGATTTGAAAATTAAGAAGTGTAAACACGGAATAGTTACCTAACTATTTCTCCAACAAAACGTTAAACCTTAAGCCAAGGCACGGCTGTCCGTCTAATAGAAGTTAGTACGTGTAGGTCGTCACGCAGCAGGTTGATTTGGGATTGACTATTTCGAGACGTACTTCAATGAGTTCATGTCCCCCTTTTCTCTTAATTGTTTTTAGTTTGTATACTTCGGGGGTGGAATACATGTTACAATGATTACGGATACTTTTATACATGGTATGGTTAGCTTAAGGAGGGTTACAACTTACATCATGTGAGTGGGTAGGCGGAAACTAGAGGCCATTAATCCTCTGTGTAGGACCGAGGGTCATTAGCGGTAGATCTATCTGGGTGTAGCGAGCCCAACTCCAGGCCCAACAGTACGGACCTCGGGGTGACTTTGAGCCCGACGCCAAAATCTGCTAGGTTTGAGTCTTCCTACAGCACTTCACACATATCATTGGCTTTGCAACCCAATGGTGATCTCTTTTTCCTTATTTGCTACATACCAGGGATTTTTCATACATACAAATGTATTACAAAGGTTTTACATACTCACTCTTACATGAACTCGCTCAACTTTTGTTGATTTTTCAATTTACATGTATTTCAGGGAATTAGGGATCTGGCGAGGTATGCTATGTCTTCATGCTGCGTAGGAGAAGTGATGTCATCTGAGTTTAAGGGTTGTGACTTTTTCCTGGACGAGTCACAAGTCCTAAACTGTGTCTATTTCATGTTTTGTGGTTGTGTCTTATGAACAAGGTTTCTATTATGTTGTGTTGTAAACTCGTTGCATGTGTCAACTCTAAAACAATGTTGTCGTATTTTACTTTTAAAACTTGAAGTAATGGATGATCATCATGGTTTTACTTTCATATAGCTTTGTTGTGATTAAGCTATGGTATTAAGAAGTCACACTAAATAAACCCACACTTCCGCAAAGCCAGGGTGTGACAGCTTGGTATCAGAGCCTTCATCATAGCGAACTAGGATTCCTTCTCGAGTCTAGACTATGATCACTAGGGCTCTCACGAAAACATTTTTACCTTGCATACACTAAACGTCCAGATCCAGGGCACAAATATTTTTAACAAAAAGGGCACAATACACTTTTCAAGGATTTAAAATTCAGTCGGTGAGACTGAGGGAGTTTAGTTGGGGAGACTGAGGGAGTTCAGTCGGGGAGACTGAGGGAGTTCAGTCAAGGAGACTGAGGGAGTTCAGTCTGAGAGACTAGGAGGTTTTGGTCTGAGAGACTAGGAGGTTCAGTCTGAGAGGCTGGGATGATAGTCTAGGGAAGACTAGGATGATTACTTGTTTGCTTATTGGTGACTAACATGTTTGTTTGATTATATGATTGATTGTTTGTGCGTATGTGTGTTTGTGTTACAGACATCATGCCTTCTTCATCAGACACTGGAGTTTCCGACACTCAGGACCCTATGGCGATAGTATCAGATGACATAGTTTCATTGGAGCACGAGGTCCACACTTCTGATACTACCAGCACAGACGATGATGACTTCCAGCCCTTTGCGCTGCCTGACGTCGTAGCCTAGCCTGCTGATGGCCATCTCGCTGGGGATTTACCATTTGTGGTGATCCCTGATCCTGTACCCCTTGCTGCTTATCCGGTTGTAGATATGCCACTTGCTGATGTTTCTGACGACGATGTTGATCTATTAGAGGAGGACCCACTTGAGGATGACCTTGTGGGTGAGGTCCCTATTGCTGCTGATGATATCCTACTCATTGCTGACTCTCCTGCAGAGGAGGCTCCTTTTCATTCACCTGTCCCATACTCATTTGAGTCTGTGGCGTCCTCATCTTTGCACACACAGGGAGTGCAGCACCACTCACACGACACCGACCCTGACATTGTGTCATCAGCTGCACCTGCACCCGCACACAGCTTTGAGTTTGATCACGATGTTGATGATGATCCTGTTTTTCCACCTGGTTTTGATCCTGACCAGGATATTGAGTTCATTCACTTAGACCAGTCCCTAGAGGAGCCTATAGCCCCTATCGATCCTTTGTTTGATGATCCCGCTGATTTTGATATGGATTTGGTTGACCCGGAGCCTGTCGTGGCCCCTGAGCCAGGCGTCGCTCCTGATCCCGCATTAGAGCATGACCTTGTTCATGCCGATGCACCTGCTGTTGCTCCTTTTGTTGATGGCATACCTGTTGACGATCATCCCATTGTTGCTCCACCGTTGGTGGATGATCATGTTGTTGACGCTCCTGTTGATGCTCCACTTCTGTTAGAGGATCCTGTTGTTGCACCACTTCCTGATCCAGTGCCGGTGCTGTTTGACCGTGCACCTTTTGCGACCCATATTGATCCATGATACGCTCACACCCGCAACGGGTGGATAGATGATGACGATGATTACCCACCTTTCGTGATACCAGTTACACCACCTGTAGCCCCCGTTTCAGCCCCTGTGTCAGCTCCCATTGATGTTCCCTTGATTCCCCCACACACCACAGATGCTCACCGCACAGATCTCCTGACTACCTATCTCCAGGACATTCCTACACCACGTCATGGGAAGGTTCGTCATGACATCCGTTTGGTCATACACCTTTCATGGCAGGAGGCAGTCAGTTCATACCCCAGATTTCTCATCCTACTCTTATTCCCACTGTTACACCATTTACTGTACCATCCTTCGCTCCATCTAGTGAGCCATTCCTCTGGACTACGCCCCCCATTATGCCACCATCTGATCCCTATCACCCATACCACGTGGGGTATTCTACGGAGGATATTTTCACATCCTTCATGATACAGCAGGAGGCGCTGACCCGTCGCGTACTGGAGCTGGAGAGAGCTCAGCGACCACCGTGCCATTCCCAGACCCCACCTGCAGTATCACACCCTCCGCGTCCGCTTTCACCTGATTCTGCCACTCGCTTTTGGACTCCTGATCAGCAGATAGCATACTTATTGCGTGCTCATCGCGCTATGGAGGAGGACTCGCTTCATATGCGACGTTTACTCTTTTCTCGTTTTCCCCCTCCTCCACCGCCATCAGCCTAGGCCTTTTTGATTCGACGCAGGTAGACTTTTGGTCAGACGACCGCGATTGTGTAGACTACACAGCTTTTGGAGACCGCATGTTGATGATTGTGACTTTTGATGATTTGTATATTTGTTGTTGTTGTCACTGACTAGATAGTTTGGACTAGGGCGAGGTGGCCCTTAGTCACTGATGATGTACGATACAGTTATGAACTTGTAAACCTTACATTGTGGTCTTGATTTATGAAAGCGCAATCGCAGTATTCTCATTATATGTGATGTTGGGTTGATTATGGATATTTTATAACATGTGCTGTTATGTGCTTGATTTATTTGTAACATGAGATGTTATGTGTCTGATAAATGGAATACGTACGATTCATTTACTTATAATAACTTGACCAACATGAAACGTCTTTTAGAAGATGCCTCCAAGACGTGAGATGCGTATGCCTACCAGCGAGGTAGAACTCCAAGGAATCATTGCTGCCGCCATAGTGCAGTATGCGGCCTCACAAGGAGGAACCAGCGGGAGCAATTCGAACAATAACGGCAATAACAATCCACCACATGGGTGCATCTACAAGCAGTTTCTCGACTGCAAGCCCGTGAATTTCGACGGCACCGGAGGTGCTGTTGGGTTCGTTAGGTGGGCTGAGAAAACAGAATCTGTCTTAAGAATGAGCAAATGTGCTCCAGATCAACAAGTGACTTACATCTCAGGGCTGTTTCTGGATGGAGCCCTATCGTGGTGGAACTTACAAGTGCAGACTTTGGGAGAAGCTGCTTCTTATGCGTTAACCTGGGCTGAGTTAAAAGAGTTAATGCGAAGAAAGTATTGCTCGCGTGCTGAGATACAAAGGTTAGAGACCGAGTTCTGGCATTTAAGGATGGATGGTCCCAAGATTGCAGAATACGTTTAAAGATTTCATGATTTATCCCACGTTGTGCCATACATGGTCACACCAGAGTTTAAACGGATTGAGAGGTTCATCTGGGGATTGGCTCCCCAAATAATGAGCATGGTCACCACATCCAAATCTGCCACGATCACGGAAGCGATCGATCTTAGTGTGGCGCTTACTGAGGAGGCCATTCGGTTGCACAAGTTTCCAAATGTTGAACCAAAGAAGAAAGAAACACATGCTGAGTCGTCTGGTGAAAACAAGCGAAAGTTTTCAAACTTCAAGCAAGGAACCAGCCATGTAAGCAAGAAGGACGAGTCAAGCACACCGGTCCAAGCTGCAACCGGTGTTGGTAAGAAAGGGAAAGGTTATATGGGTACACAGCCCAAGTGTAACACCTGTCAGCGTCATCATTCTGGCCGGTGTGGGCAAAAAATATGTGAAGCTTGTGGAAAAGTTGGCCACTTGAAGGATACTTGTTGGGCTAGTGCTGGCCGGGGTGGCAAAGGAGGTTTTGGTAATAGAAACAACAACTGTGGTGGTAATGGAAACCGCCCACAAGGAAACAACGGAGGAAATGGGAACCGTGGAAACGTTACGAATCAAGCCGATAGTGGGAATCGCAACCAAAACAACACTCAAGCTGGGAACGGAGGTGGTAATGGGCAAAGACTGGGCTGTTTTAACTGTGGTGACATTGGGCACTTTAAGAAGGAATGCCCAAATTTGAACCAAGCATGGGGAAGGGTCTTTAACATTGGCGCCAGGGAAGCGCGGCAGGATCCGAACGTTGTCACCGGTACGTTCCCTATAAACCAACGTTTTGCATCTATTCTTTTTTATACTGGTGCCGATTATAGTTTCGTGTCATTAGAATTTAAGAGTATACTTGGTTTGGCCACTAGTAAGTTATACGTTCCATACTCGATCGAATTGGCGAATGGGAAACTAGTTGAAACGGGTGAAGTTATAAGAGGATGCGTGATCGGATTGGGAGGACACGAATTTACGCTAGACCTGCTACCTGTCGAGTTGGGAAGCTTTGATGTGGTAGTGGGAATGGATTGGTTGTTCAGCAACAAGGCCGAGATTGTTTGCCATGAGAAGACCATCCGCATCCCTGTGACGGATGAAGAAACAATCGTAGTGCACGGAGAGAAGCATGATACGCCGTTGAGGTTTATTAGCTGTCTGAAAGCTAGGAAGTGTTCGCATAAGGGATGTGTTGCATTCTTGGCACACATCGTGGATAAGAAAGCTGTTGAGCCAAAGATCGAAGACATTCCAGTCGTCAAGGAATATCCGGAAGTCTTTCCAGAGAACTTGCCAGGACTACCGCCTCAAAGGCAAGTCGAGTTCCATATTGACTTGGTTCCAGGTGTCGCGCCTGTAACCAAGGCACCCTACAGACTTGCTCCTTCGGAGATGTAGGAGTTGTCGACACAACTCCAGGAGCTGTTGGATAAAGGATTCATCAGACCAAGCTTCTCACCTTGGGGAGCTCCGGTTCTGTTTGTTAAGAAGAAGGATAGTAGTTTCCGTATGTGCATAGACTATCGTGAGCTTAATAAGTTGACTATCAAGAACAGATATCCCTTGCCGAGGATCGATGATCTATTTGACCAGTTGCAAGGCTCAAGCTTTTATTCAAAGATCGATCTTCGATCCGGATACCATCAACTTAGGATACAAGAGGAAAGTATCCCGAAGACAGCCTTTAGGACTCGTTATGGACATTACGAGTTCCTAGTTATGCCATTTAGGTTGACGAACGCACCTGCAGTTTTCATGGACCTAATGAATCGAGTCTGCAAGCCGTACTTGGATAAGCTTGTGATTGTATTTATTGACGACATCCTGATTTACTCGAAGACAAAGGACGAGCACGAACATCACTTAAGAGCTATTCTAGAGCTACTTAAGAAGGAGAAATTATACGCCAAGTTCTCGAAGTGTGAGTTCTGGCTACGCGAAGTCCAATTTCTTGGACATGTGGTAAATGGAAATGGAATCCATGTTGATCCCACAAAGATCGAGGCGATCAAGAGTTGGGAGACTCCAAAGACGCCAACCGAGATTCGATAATTCTTGGGTTTGGCTGGTTATTATCGAAGATTCATTGAGGATTTTTCTAAAATCGCTCAACCCCTGACCGCGCTCACACAGAAAGACAAGAAGTTTGATTGGAGTGACAAACAAGAAGAAGCGTTTTAGTTGTTAAAGAACAAGCTTTGTGACGCACCGATTTTATCGCTACCCAAAGGAACGGATGATTTTGTGGTATATTGTGACGCCTCGCGTCAAGGTTTGGGTTGCGTGCTGATGCAACGCCAGAAGGTTATAGCTTATGCGTCACGTCAGTTGAAGGTACATGAGAAAAATTATACCACGCACGACTTGGAATTAGGCGCGGTGGTATTTGCACTGAAGATCTGGCGACATTATTTGTATGGTACGCGATGTACAATTTTCACGGATCACAAGAGCTTACAGCACATATTCAACCAAAAAGAGCTTAACATGAGGCAAAGACGCTGGGTAGAGCTTTTGAATGATTATGATTGCGAGATCAGGTATCATCCAGGGAAGGCGAATGTGGTCGCCGATGCCCTGAGTCGAAAAGAAAGGATCAAGCCCATAAGGGTTAGGGCTTTGGAGATGATTGTCCAGACGGATCTCTCTTTGCGCATTCGTGCCGCGCAGAGAGAATCTTTGAAAGAAAGGAACATTGAAGATGAGTATCTCCGTGGGATGGAGAAGCAGTTGGTGCCAAACGAGGAAGGAACTTTATGCTTCATGAAACTGATTTGGGTTCCTCTGTTTGGTGATTTGAGAAAAGTTATTTTTGATGAAGACAAATCACGGTACTCTATCCACCCTGGAGCGGATAAGATGTACCAAGATCTTAAGGAGTATTATTGGTGGCCTAGGATGAAAGGTGATGTTGCTGTTTATGTTAGCAAGTGTTTAACGTGCGCCAAGGTGAAAGCTGAATACCAGAAGCCTTCAGGACTTCTGTAGCAACCTGAAATTCCCAAATGGAAATGGGAACACATTTCCATGGACTTCATAACTAAGTTTCCAAAGATGACCAGAGGTCATGACACTATTTGGGTAATAGTTAACCGTCTGACAAACTCCGCACATTTCTTGCCGATAAAAAAAAAGACAACACCAGTAAACTTGCGGAAACATACATGCGAGAGATTGTTGCACGTCATGGAGTGCCTCTCTCGATTATCTCTGATAGAGATGGGAGATTTGTATCAAGGATTTGGCAATCCTTCCAAGAAGCTTTTGGCTCACAGTTGAATCTAAGTACTGCATTCCACCGCAAACTGATGGGCAAAGTGAATGAACTATTCAGACATTGGAGGATATGCTGAGAGCATGTGTAATGGATCTAGGTGGTAGTTGGGATAATAATTTACCGTTGTTCGAGTTTTCATACGCACCATTTGAAGCGCTTTATGGACGCAAATGTCGATCACCCTTATGCTGGGCTGACGCAGGTGATAGACAACTTGTTGGTCCTGAAATAGTCCAAGAGACAACAGACAAGATTGCACAGATTCGGAAGCGCATCGAGGCGGCTCGCGACCGACATAAGGCCTATGCAAATCCAAAGAGGAAACCTTTGGAGTTTCAAGTTGGGGATATGGTATTATTGAAGGTTTCACCCTGGAAGGGTGTGGCACGCTTTGGAAAGTGTAGGAAGCTGAATCCGCGTTACATTGGTCCTTTCAGAATCATGCAAAGGATTGGGCTTGTAGCCTACAAATTGGACCTACCTGCTGAACTCAATGGTGTTCATGATACATTCCATGTATCAAATTTGAGGAAGAGTCCAACACAAGAAACAGTGATTATTCATGCTGACGAAGTTCATATCGACGACACGCTCCACTTTACCGAAGAACCCATCGAGGTTACGGATTGGAAAATTAACAAAACACGCAGGAGTAGTGTCAAGCTCGTCAAAGTTCGTTGGAATGCAATACATGGGTCTGAATTCACGTGGGAATGTGAGGATCGTATGAAGACGAAATACCCCCATTTATTTCCTAAGACCCCTGCAACTAGAAGCAGAGCTTAAAATTTCGGGACGAAATTTATTTAACGGGGGGAGAATGTGACAACCCTCACCAAACCAGGTATCCGTACGAATTAATTAATATTTGATTAATGCTTAATTACTGTGCTTGCTTACAACTGTGGTTAAACTGCTTCTTGATTTCTGATACATACATACTCATGCATCACATTTTATACTGTCACTCTAATATTTACACAGAAACATCAGTGACAACCTTGATGCACAAAAGCACAGTTAGCACACTAAACGGATAACCCAATAAACATGCTGACATTGCCAGCAC
The DNA here is from genome assembly GCA_030545235.1 of Helianthus tuberosus. Classification (NCBI taxonomy): domain Eukaryota; kingdom Viridiplantae; phylum Streptophyta; class Magnoliopsida; order Asterales; family Asteraceae; genus Helianthus; species Helianthus tuberosus. Next base: position 180,747,318 of record CM060451.1, read on the forward strand.
TAGACAGATATTGTCTCTGAGGACAGTACGAGCCGGGAATAGATTACTGTCACGGCCCCGACCCGGTTTGACCCGTTTCAGGAGCCGCGGGACAGAAAATCTCGTGGTATTTATTTAATTAATTTGACAGCGGAAGTTTTCTTCAGGATCTTTTTAAAACTGAAATTTCCCGATTATTTCATTTCACACTCGGGATAAAACCCCGGTAATTTACATTCATATGATTTCACGGAGAAATCTTTATTTTTACAAAACATGTTTCTTTATTTTATATTGAGCCACTTCCTTAAGCTTGTAGTGCTTCACGGCACTTTTCCTGGATCACAACAAATCACCTGAAACATGTTTGAAAAAGGTTTTGTCAGCGGGAAATACTGGTGAATCATTCTTTTTAATAAAAAGACACGTTTGCTATAATTTACAGTATTAAGAGCGATTACAATGTTTCTGATATCAACCATTGGCTAACTCGTTGTCCAATGGTGACGAGAACAAGTAATGTATACAAAACCCCACACACCGGCTGTAATTTGGTGACTACAAGGACTTAATCCCTGTAATTATAACTTTGAAAGTAAACATGCTTTTGAAATCAAATTTGATAAAAAGAGAATGACTCACATTGCAGATTTATTTGAGCAGAGCCTAGCCTACTGATTAGCCTTTTAACCTAAATTTAATAACATGCACACGAACTCGGTTAGTAACTAATACAGCATTTACGATAACTCACGAGATTAAACCTTCACATCGAATGACAAAGTGCGATACTTAAACATCCATCGAATTAACGACGAATGACAAAGCATAAACCCTAATGTGGGCAGCACTTAAACATCCATTGGATAGTTTAATTGATCGGACATTGAATCGTAGCAGCGATCAAGTTAATACCCGGTATCGGAGCAGCACCCCACTAATTAAAGTTGTATTTTCGACTTCAGAGTACTAAAACTTCGTTTTTGAAAGTTTTGATCGACACTAGTGGAATGTGCAACTGACGGGCTATTTATAGCTGAAATTAGGGTTTCACGCGGCCCGCGTATTTCCTCAGCCTAACCTTACGCGGCCCGCATGGCCGCCCAGTCTACGAGTAGGGTTGACTAGTCATACGTAGGTGTACCAGATGGGCGACATGTGGCACGGTTACGCTTATCCGGTCAAACCTAATGTTGACGCGGCCCGCGTAAGACATAGCTTGTCTCTTACGCGGCCCGCCTGAAACCTATAAGTTTTATTTTTCTTGATTTTTGATGTAGGGTAAGGTTTCAGGGGTCCGGGTTTTTATTTACAGGTATTTTTAAGAAAATTTTGAGAGTCCTTACATCCTCCCCACCTTAATTAAAATCTCGTCCTCGAGATTCATTGGAATAAGTGAGGATACTTTCGCTTCATCTCTGATTCCAGCTCCCAAGTGTATTGAGGTCCTCTCTTTGAATCCCACTTGACGTTAACTAGCACTAACCGTTTATGTTTGAGAAATTTCACCTTTCTGTCTTCTATCTGAAGAGGTTTCTCAACAAATTTAAACTTTTCGTTTATCTCTATATCTTGGAGAGGTACTACCAAAGATTCATCTGATAGGCATTTCTTGAGGTTGGATACATGAAATACATCTTGTACTCCAGCTAGCTCTTCTGGTAGTTGTAAACGATAAGCAACTGGTCCTATACGTTGGATTACTGGGAATGGTCCTACGTATCTTGGACTTAACTTTCCTTTCTTACCAAATCGGATTACCCCTTTCCAAGGAGAAACTTTTAATAATACCTTGTCTCCTACTTGGAATTCTAAAGGCTTCCGGCTATTGTCTGCATAACTCTTTTGATGATCTCGAGTAGTCTTTAATCTTTCTTTAATCTGTGTGATGTTGCCGGTTGTTTCTTGCACTATTTCAGGACCTGATAAATTACTTTCTCCTATTTCTGCCCAACAAACAGGAGTTCTGCACTTTCTTCCATACAATGCCTCGAATGGAGCAGTTTCAATACTTGAATGATAACTATTGTTATAGGAGAATTCGACAAAGGTAAATGATCGTCCCAGTTTCCACCAAAATCTATCACACATGCCCTGAGCATGTCTTCCAAAGTTTGGATTGTTCTTTCACTTTGTCCGTCTGTTTGAGGATGATATGTCGTGCTTAGATTTAGTTGAGTTCCCATTGCTTCTTGGAAACTTGTCCAAAAATGGGAAGTGAAACGACTATCCCTGTCCGAAACAATGGAGAGTGGAAATCCATGTAAGGATACTATTTCATCTACATACAATTTTGCCAATCTTTCCATGCTAAAGGTTTCTTTCATAGGTAGAAAGTGAGCTGATTTGGTTAATCGATCCACAATTAGCCAAATCGCATCATTACCTTTTCTGGTTTTGGGTAACTTAGTAACAAAATCCATTGTTATGAGTTCCCACTTCCATACAGACATTTCTAGTTATTGTAGTAGACCTGAAGGTTTCTGATGTTCTGCCTTAACTTGTGAACAAGTAAGACACTTAGAAACATATCGAGCTATAACTTTTTTCATTCCTATCCACCAAAAGTTATTTCTTAAATCTTGGTACATTTTATTATTTCCAGGGTGTATGGTATACCTAGATTTATGGGCTTCTTTTAAAATCTTATTTCTTAATTCTCCCTGCTTAGGTACCCAAATTCTTCTTTTGTGGAATTTCCAAATTCCATCAGCTCCTTGTTCTAATTCTTTTATTCGTCCCTTCATTCCTTCAGCGTCATCTTTGATTAATGTTTCTTGAAAATACTTCAATTGTTCCATTAAATCTAATTGTATATTTAATCTAAGAGCACGAACTCGTCATTGTTTCTCATGATACTTACGACTTAAGGCAAATGCAACTACATTTGCCTTTCCTTCGTGATACTGAATATCACAGTCGTAGTCACTTAGAATTTCCATCCATCTTCTTTGCCTCATGTTTAACTCTTTTTGCCCAAATATATATCTTAAACTTCTCTGATCTGTATAGACAGTAAACTTACTTCCGTACAGATAATGTCTCCAAATCTTAAGAGCAAAAATTATGGCGCCTAATTCTAAATCATGAGTTGTATAGTTTTCCTTGTGTTTTTTCAATTGCCTTGAAGCATACGCAATTACCTTCTTGCGTTGCATTACAACACATCCTAATCCTAATTTTGAAGCATCACAGTAAACTTCAAAATCTTCAGTTCCTTCTGGTAGAGCTAAGATTGGAGCATTTGTTAATTTCTGCTTTAGAATCCTAAAGGCTTCTTCTTGCTTAGGTCCCCATTCAAACTTAATTGCTTTACAGGTTAGCTTAGTTAATGGTACAGCTATCTTAGAAAAATCCTTAATAAACCGTCTATAATATCCGGCTAAACCTATAAAACTTCTAATTTCCATTGCGGATTGTGGAACCTTCCATTTGGTAATTGCTTCTATCTTAGCAGGATCTACATGAATACCTTCTTGATTCACCATGTGTCCTAAAAATTGTACTTCTTGCAACCAAAATTCACACTTCGAGAATTTGGCATACAACTTTTCTTTTCTTAACAAAGTTAAGAGTGCATGCAGGTGCTGACAGTGTTCGTTCAGAATTTTGGAATAAATAAGTATATCGTCAATAAAAACAATTACAAATTTATCAAAGTATGGTTTACAGATTCTATTCATCATGTCCATGAATGCGGTAGGTGCATTCGTTAACCCGAAGGGCATGACTGTAAACTCGTAATGACCATACCTAGTTCTGAAAGCAGTTTTAGGTATGTCTTCTTCTTGTACCTTTAATTGATGATATCCAGAACGTAAGTCGATCTTAGAAAAATATCTAGCTCCTTGAAGTTGATCGAAAAGGTCATCAATCCTAGGTAATGGGTATCGATTCTTAATTGTAACCTTATTGAATTCTCTATAATCAATACACATTCTCATTGAACCATCCTTCTTTTGCACAAACAATACTGGTGCTCCCCACGGGGATGAACTAGGTTGTATGAAACCATTACTTAATAATTCATCTAATTGCTTTTTCAGTTCTAACATTTCTGTGGGTGCTAACCGATAAGGTGCCTTGGCTATCGGTGTAGTTCCTGGAATCAGATGAATTCTAAATTCTACTTCCCTATCTGATGGTAATCCTGGTAACTCATCTGGGAATACATCTGGGTATTCTGAAACTACAGGAATATCCTTAAGTTCTTTACCTGTAGTATTAATGATTACTGAAATCATATATACTATTCCTTTCTTCCGTTCATAACTAGCAATTTTCATTACTGATATGAATTTCATGAGCTTACGGGGTTTATCTCCTGTAATTATGATTACTTCCCCAATAGGTGCCTGAATTTCTACAGAATTTTTATCACAAAGGATTCGAGCATGGTTGGCTACTAACCAATCCATTCCTAACACGACATCAAATCCTGCTAAATTCATTGGCAATAGGTTTGCATAAAATTTATGACCTAAAAGTTCTATATTTTCTTTTTGCAAAACCTTACCTATTTTGACAGAATTTCCATCTGCCGTTTCGACTGTAAAAATCTGCCTAAGTTGGATTAAAGGTAAGTTAAGAGCTTGGTAGAATGAAGTATTTATAAAACTTTGGTTTGCACCAGAGTCAAATAATACTTTTGCGTAAATGTTGCGAACTAAAAACGTACCAGCTATCACGTCTGGAATGAGTTCTGCTTCCTGAGTAGTCAATTGGAAAGCCCTGGCGTTTCTTTTGGTAGCTCCTTCTGCAGCTTTGGCTTTGTTGTTATTAGTTGGTTTAATTAATTTCGGACAATCTGACCTGAAATGTCCAGTTTCTCCACAATTGTAACAAATTGTGGATTTCTTCCTGCAGTTTTCTTCGCTATGTCCTACGGCTTTGCAAAAATTGCAGATCACATTACATCTTCCATAATGTTTCTTTTTGCAATTCTTGCAGAACGGCGAAGTTGAAGATTGCCCTGTTCCTCTTCTTCTGAAACTACTGTTATTACCCGTACGAAATCCTTGGGTAATTTTCTGAGCCAGTTCTTTTTTCCTGTTTTCATCTCTTGTGCGTACTAGTTCGTCTGTTAGGGTGTTAGCCAATTCCACAACATCGTCAATAGTGTGAGGTCTCGCGGCTTTGACGATGTTACGGATTTCGCTAATTAATCCCCAAATATAGCGAGAAATGAGTACCGGTTCTAGCGAAGCCAGTGTTGGTACCACTCTAGAATATTCAAAGAATGTCGAAGTATAACCGCGACAATCTACACCCAACATTCGATGATTTAGGAATTTATTTGCCATTTGATGCTTTTCATATTCGGGACAGAATTTTGTTTCTACAAGACTTTTAAATTCTTCCCAGTTCATGGCATACGCCATCATCCTTCCTTTTGCTTGTAACACCGTGTTCCACCATTCTAGCGCCCCCTCTTTGAAAAGATTTGAGGCGTACATGACCTTATCGTCATTGTTACATTTACTTATTGTAATTACTGCCTCACTTTTCTCTAACCAACGCAGTGTTGCAGTCGCTCCTTCATTGCCTGCAAATTCAGCGGGTTTACAAGCAAGAAATTCTTTGTAAGTGCAACCAGGCGTTGCAGCTTTTATTTTCTTAGGGAAATGAGCCTGTCGTGGTTCATTATCATGATTAGTATGATTACCGCCTCCGTTTATGCTATTACTGAAGTTATCTTCAGAAATACGTTTACTAGGAATGAGTTGTTGAGGTTCAACAGGTTTCTGGGCAGCAGCAATTATTGCTGGAATAGCATTGGCTATCCCTTGAGCAACGATATTTTCTATATCTTTCCTAGTCATAAATTGATCTTCTGGGTGTTGTTCAGATTGATTGACCTCATTTACTGGTTCATTATTAGCGTTTTCCATCTGATAAATAATATATATAATTTATTAGTATTGAATAAATAACAATTATACACAAAACAATCATACAGATTTCACAACATACATATAGCCAAAACTATCGATTTCTCGATTCCATTTTTATATATTTTATAATATGCGTCACTACACACCAATATCTTACAAAGTTTTATTTTAGGTTATTTTACAAGATTATAGTTTATTTTTATTATTATACAATCACATTTTCATAACCCTTCTACCCATTGTCAGTTGGAATTTCAGTAACGACGTTCCCTCTCGTCGTATTTCCAGGAGATCTGTTCTCCTACTTCCCTGATCCTATTTCCGGCATCCACCAGCTCCTCGCCAAAGTGGCGGAGTTCAGCTAAATTTTCAGTGCTCATGGGTGGATTTGGTATAGGCTCTGGGTCGAACTGAGGGAGAAAGGAATAAGGACTGTTGAGCAGATTTTGGAACTGCCAATCATTTGTCCACCACTCGTCCATCCCTAGAGGTTGGGTGTGGATTATAGGTTCTGGGATTGCTGGTTCCAAGTTCATTGGAAGTTGTGTTTCAGCAGGATAAGGGTATAGATTATTATTAATAGTCCTGACAATATCACAGCTTGCCAGTACACGATCTAATTCCTCCTGAAATGGTAACTCCTCCACCTGTCTAGAACTTTCCCCAATTTCCATTTGGGTTTGCCTAGCACTTTCCCCAAACTCCATTTCTATCTGTCTAGAAGTTTCTTTTAACTCCATATCCATCTTCCTAGAATCTTCCCCGACTTCAATCCCCTTTCCTTTATCTAAGGGATTTTCTATTTTAGGGATCTTCCTAGTTGCAGGCTTTCTTCTACATACACGCCTCCATCCCACAAATCTTCTCCTTTTCTTAGGTTTGGGTTTTTCCGGAGGTGGAGCATTGAATTCCATAGGTTCTTCTATGTCAGGTATATACCTATTGAAATCTCTGGAAACCTCCATTTTCACCGTATAGAGATTTAGATTTTGGAGGGCTTCGGACAAGTCGTTCATGCTGTTTAGCACATATGCAAAATACACAGAAATTGCTAAGTTAAAATTTTATAATAAAATTTCATAGATCACCATTAAATATTATTGCATACCGCGTGACTTAATAAAAGACAACTAATAATTAAAACATATTTGGAGCGATTACAATGTTTCTGATATCAACCAACTACCCACAATATTTGTCACTCGACTTATTTTTGTGACTGTGGTCAGATCACCCATTGGCTAACTCGTTGTCCAATGGTGACGAGAACAAGTAATGTATACAAAACCCCACATACCGGCTGTAATTTGGTGACTACAAAGACTTAATCCCTGTAATTATAACTTTGAAAGTAAACATGCTTTTGAAATCAAATTTGATAAAAAGAGAATGACTCACATTGCAGATTTATTTGAGCAGAGCCTAGCCTACTGATTAGCCTTTTAACCTAAATTTAATAACATGCACACGAACTCGGTTAGTAACTAATACAGCATTTACGATAACTCACGAGATTAAACCTTCACATCGAATGACAAAGTGCGATACTTAAACATCCATCGAATTAACGACGAATGACAAAGCATAAACCCTAATGTGGGCAGCACTTAAACATCCATTGGATAGTTTAATCGATCGGACATTAAATTGTAGCACTGATCGAGTTAATACCCGGTATCGGAGCAGCACCCCACTAATTAAAGTTGTATTTTCGACTTCAGAGTACTAAAACTTCGTGTTTGAAAGTTTTGATCGACACCAGTGGAATGTGCAAGTGACGGGCTATTTATAGCTGAAATTAGGGTTTCACGCGGCCCGCGTAAATCCTCAGCCTAGCCTTACGCGGCCCGCGTGGCCGCCCAGTCTACGAGTAGGGTTGACTAGTCATACGTAGGTGTACCAGATGGGCGACATGTGGCACGGTTACGCTTATCCGGTCAAACCTAATGTTGACGCGACCCGCGTAAGACATAGCTTGTCTCTTACGCGGCCCGCCTGAAACCTATAAGTTTTGTTTTTCTTGATTTTTGATGTAGGGTAAGGTTTCAGGGGTCCGGGTTTTTATTTACAGGTATTTTTAAGAAAATTTTGAGAGTCCTTACAATTACTACACTAGTAGGGAGTGTAGGGAGGTGAGGATTGTAAAACTGCGTCACTAGGTGATAGTTATAGTGACCGGATGTGCCTAAAAGATGCTTTAACTACAAAATTCTGCACTTTATGCAAAAATTCAGCAATTAACATAACTAGTAAGGCGCAAAAACTTGGTAAAATAATGTTAGACACTTTCCAAAGTGTCGGGGATTTATTGTGTCACTAAAAACACTATAAAAAGCGCTTTAAAGCTTTACTTGACACTTTAACGGATCAATATCCAACCGAACAACCGGACTTTACCCGGAACATAAAAATATTGTCGATGACATTGTTTATACTTTTATGAGCTAGTTAGGGTCCCCGAACACCCTAACACCCGTTATATTACATAACACACATAATACTCTAACTAAGACCTTTAGAAACTAACTAGGCACTAACTATAACATTTCAAACCCAACCATACCCCCCCCTCTCATCCGATCGGTCCCCCAAGGGTGGGGACACACCTTCATTTCTTTGATTATTTTATTAATTTTGCCTAATATCTAGTAAACACTTAACACAATGGACATTAGTAAGAAATGGATTATAAATAAGTGTGATGGATAAGGACTTTCATTTACAAATCACTTCACAAAAAAATTGCTCTCTTCTTCCTCTCCTTGGAGTGTTTGGCCGAGAACACTAGCACACCCACCACCACCGTCAAGCTTTGATTTAGCTATTCCACATACATCCCAAGGTGCAAGGTGACATACGAGGAGGCCCGGTGCTTTCGGAAACTCAAGAACCTCTCTACATTGCTTTTATCCACCTTGTTTATGCCTTGACTCTTCCCTAGCCACGAGCTAGTAGTAAGTGCTTCTAGACACCCTTTTGTTCTTGTTTAAAGTGGTTAATAAGAGATTTAACGGTTAAAACTCGAGAACATACAAGATCAAAACTAAAAGTCTTGAAAGAAAGATAAACTAGATGGATAAAGAGTAACTAGTGGTGTAAATCTTATGAATCTTGTCTAGATGTGATTATTTTATGTTGTTTGATGCTAGTAGTGGGATGGATCATCATCTAACCATGCTAGATCATGTTCATGGAACATGAACTAGTGATATGTTAAGTGTAAAAGTTGTAAGATGATGAACCCTTCCACACATAAACATGAACTTGGGTAAAAGTGATTTTTCTTGTAAAATAGAGTTCTAAACTAGTAGATCTAAAGATCTACAAGTGGTTTTTCGGAAGAACCAAGTAAAATATACAAGTCTTATTTAAACCCGAATCTTACATACACTAAAAGCATTTTTGTGAACAAGCAAGTGTGTAAACACTATGTGACAAGAAGATCTAACAAAGAAACATTTTCGTAATTTTTGACTAGAAGTTGTAAAACTACACATTCTTTAAAAATAAAGTTTCCAAGGAACTAATTTTATTTTTAAAGATGACGAGATCCACTAAAAATGTTAAAAGGTTGCTACATATTTTTACACAACTTACAAGTTCATGAGTTTGCGATTTATACTTACTTTTGACTAGTTTGATGTTTGAATATTGTATATTGATGATTTGAAAATTGATTGATTGAATTTGAAAAGAAAATGATACGCTAGTAAGCGTGGCCACCTCCACAGAGGAAACTCTGGCGAAATTTTTCCAGAAATATAACACTTAGAAATATTTTGTGACAAGTGTTTATAAATATATTTTTAACTTGTTTTTCCAAATAAACTTCGCCAAGATTTTTATTACAAAATAACCAAGTGTCGGAGGTGGATTTTCGTAAATAAAACTTGTTAAATATATATTTCATGGTAAAACGCTTGTGTGATTTTATGATTATTTTGTGAACTAGATATGTTATTTTAGAGTAAAAAAAATATAACTTGAATACACTGAGAAGTATCGACTCCAAAATAATATCAACGCTATCACAAATAAATATTTAAGTTACACCGGTATTATTATTACCACACGAACTTTAAAAATGTAACTTATGTATTTTCGGAAAATACTCTTAAATGTGTATTTTGATAAAGGATTATTTATGAAATTGTATAAAGTAAAATATAATATTTTTGGGAAAAATATGTATATTTTGGGAGACAGAATATTTTAGACAAAGTGATTTGAAATATATTTTCAAGTGAGACTTAAAAATATATTTTTGGAATTATAAAAACACACATGTATTAAAACCCCCATCCTTGGGAAGGAATATACTTATTAAATAATTAAGAAGTGTAAACACATAATAGTTACCTAACTATTTCTCCAACAAAACGTTAAACCTTAAGCCAAGGCACGACCGTCCGTCTAATAGAAGTTAGTACGTGTAGGTCGTCACGCAGCAGGTTGATTTGGGATTGACTATTTCGAGACGCACTTCAGTGAGTTCATGTCCCCCTTTTCTCTTAACTGTTTTCAGTTTTTATACTTCGGGGGTGGAATACATGTTACAATGATTACGGATACTTTTATACATGGTATGGTTAGCTTAAGGAGGGTAACAACTTAGATCATGTGAGTGGGTAGGCGGAAACTAGAGGCCATTAATCCTCAGTGTAGGACCGAGGGTCATTAGCGGTAGATCTATCTGGGTGTAGCGAGCCCAACTCCAGGCCCAACAGTACGGACCTCGGGGTGACTTTGAGCCCGACGCAAAAATCTGCTAGGTTTGAGTCTTCCTACAGCACTTCACACATATCATTGGCTTTGCAACCCAATGGTGATCTCTTTTTCCTTATTTGCTACATACCAGGGATTTTTCATACATACAAATGTATTACAAAGGTTTTACATACTCACTTTTACATGAACTCGCTCAACTTTTATTGATTTTTCAACTTACATGTATTTCAGGGAATTAGGGATCTGGCGAGGTATGTTATGTCTTCATGCTGCGTAGGAGAAGTGATGTCATCCGAGTTTAAGGGTTGTGACTTTTGCCAGGATGAGTCACAAGTCCTAAACTGTGTCTATTTCATGTTTTGTGGTTGTGTCTTATGAACAAGGTTTCTATTATGTTGTGTTGTAAACTCGTTGCATGTGTCAACTCTAAAACAATGTTGTCGTATTTTACTTTTAAAACTTGAAGTAATGGATGATCATCATTGTTTTACTTTCATATAGCTTTGTTGTGATTAACCTATGGTATTAAGAAGTCACACCAAATAAACCCACGCTTCCGCAAAGCCAGGGTGTGACAGCACGCCCCTGTGCTCATTGAGCACGGGGCGTGTTCAGCCTTCTGTTCTCTTGTTTTTGCTTGGGAAGATGTTGTCGGGGGTCGGGCATGCCACGTTTATTCCTTTTCTTGTATTTATGTTAGATTTAACTGCCTTTTTGCTTCTTTTGTTCATTTGAGCTCATTTAATCCTGAAAATACAAAAGGAAGATAAAAAACACTTTTTCCAACATTAGTACTAAAAAAGGGTTAGTTTTATGCCACATTTGATGTAATTTATATGTTGAATTTTGCACACATCAAATACCCCCACACTTGAATCTTTGCTTGTCCTCAAGCAAAACTCTTTATAATGTGGTTTTACACTCCCAAATGGAATGGGTAGAAGAGAAGGTGGCTTTATTTTTATTTATTTACAATCCTATTCGTCATGATTTATTTAAAACATTACATAAGATAAATTACTTATTAGGGCATAACATGCCATTTTAAAAATCCATTTATATACAAGTTCACATACCTCACGGGGATCACTCAACACTCGGCCGAAGATGTTTTTTAGTGAATCACTCGAGAGCGGCATGGAACTTACTCCTACCATAAGCTTGCCAAGCAATCAATCCTCCTCCTTTTTAACTATACACCTTTGTAAATATCAAGGGGACTTTTTGGGTGAAGGTTTAGGCTTGGGCTAAAGGTAGGTGGTTGGGTTAGTGGTTAGTAAAAGGGCGAAAGGCGTAAAAAGCGTCGGTTTTCGTAAGACTTTTATTGTTTTGTAAAATTTTTTTATTTTTTATTTTTGATGAAGCACTTTTTTCAAACAAAGTTCTTTTTGATAAACTTGTTTGTTTACTTCTTTTTGCTTCATCATCATATATTTTTTTTTTCAACAAGGAAGACTTGAGAAAAACCGAGCTTGTTACTAAAACAAAGGGTTTAAAATGAAAAAGGTTTTGGTGGGTAAAAGAGTGTTTGTTTTGGGTTAAGAAATGAAAAGGTTTAGGCTCAAAGGGTTAACTAGGGGGATTTTGGGTAGGTGGTAAAAAAATAATGGTGTAGAAAAAAAAGGTTAGTCCTAATGCCTCCATCATTTACTTACTCGGGTTTAAGTTGGTAAGGACCGGGAATGTATTGTCGTGGCAAGTTCTAGAGTCGTAAGAACCAAGCGGCTATTCACACAAGAAACAAAAAATGAGCAATTAGTTTAAAGGTATGTATTTGTATGCTCAATAAAGGCTCAAAACTCACTTTTTGTGGGAACGGGTTTTTATGTGATCAAGTATATATAATCAAATTTTAATTAAACTTGTCATGCCGTTTCATAATTTTCTTATGTTGGTTCTTTTTATCACTATGCTATCGGTTGTAAATTTGTAAAAGTATAACCTTTTTAGAACTTGAAACTCCCAAATTAAACCTAGAAAAGTAAAAAAAAAAAAAAAAATTTTTTTTGAAAAATTTGGGGTGATTAGCGGTTCCAATAGCTTAAATTACACATTGTCCTCAATGTGTCCCAAAAATAAGTTTTTAGGTTGATTGAATGTGTAAAAAGGTGTGAAAAAAAAATTATGTTACTGGGCGTCTGGACACGGCTCCGTGGTGTCCGGGCACGGCCCCGTGTTCAGATCGCCAGTAACAAAAATTGAGTAAAAAAGAAACAGAAGCCTGGGCACGAGGGCGTGTTGGGTGAGCACGACCCATGTCCAGTTACCTGAACTAGGCATTTTCTGCAGACGGCTAGGCACGGGGCGTGTTGGGTGAGCACGACCCCGTGCTGAACTTGCTGTAATGAAGAAAAATTTGTCGGGTGGCCCTGTTTTTGTGCATGGGGTGCTGGTTCAAGTTTTCCTTGGTATCCTTCACCATCCTGAGTGTGTTTTATTCCTGCAAATTAAAACTAAGCTAGAAAACATAAAAATTAATCTAAACTAAGCTAAGGATAGTTACGCGGAATGCCTCCGTGGTGCGCCACGTTTATAAGGGTCCTTGGCTAGACCCAAAGCCTGGTCATATGTTACCCAAGTGGGATGTTTTGCATCCCATGCTACACCGTCGGAGAGCGTCATCCAAACTTGAGTCTATGACCTTCATGTAGTTGACCGGGTCGCCGTCTTCTACTCTCTTTCCAACTCCAAACTTCATTTCCGCGTCCCCAATCATCAATGTTAGTGTTCCATCATTCATGTCTACCACCGCTTGGGCCGTAGCTAGGAATGGCCTCCCTAAGATGAGTGGTACTTCGGTATCTTCCTCCATATCTAGTATGACAAAGTGGGCCGGGAAGACAAATTCGCCGACTTTGACCAATAGATTTTCAGCGACACCTTGTGGATATTTGGCGGATCTATCGGCGAGTTGTATGCTTATTTTTGTAGGGCTCGTTTTCCCTAGGCCGAGTCGGTTGAACATTGATGCGGGCATGAGGTTGATGCCAGCCCCGAGATCGGCTAGTACATTGCAAATAGGGGATTCCCCAATCGAGCAAGGAATTGTGAAGCTTCCAGGGTCAATCTTCTTTTGCGGGAGTTTGTTGAGTAGCAAGGCGGAGCATTCTTTACCTAAATTAACTAATTGCAATGATTCAATTTTCCTTTTATGGGTGAGGAAGTCCCTCATAAATTTTGAATATTTAGGCATTTGAGTTAGGACTTCGATAAAAGGAATATTAACATGCAATTGTTTTAGTAAAATTTTCGAACTTTGCGAATTGCTCATCGGTCTTTTTCGAATTAACCGACCGGGGTATGGAATCGGAGGAGTCTTAGTAGGCTCTTGAATTGGTGGAGAAGCCTTCTCTTTTTGGGGCGTGGGTGGAGGTGTGGTTTGGCTAGATTGGCTTCTTTCAGTTGGTGGTAATGGAGCCTCCTCGGGACCCACGGTACGGTTTCTCAATGTGATGAGATGTACTTGTGCCTTTGGGTTGGTTTCGGTATTACTCAGTAACGCGCCTTGTGGTCTCTCGGAGAAATTCTGAGCTATTTGATTGAATTGCTTTTCAATGTTTTGAATGCTAGCTTGTTGATTTCTAAAATTCGATTCCAATTGTTGAAATCGATCCGAGTTTTTCTTTTCGGTGTCGGAGATGAGGTGAGATACAGTATTTTCAAGCCTTTCTCGTCCACCTTGTTGCTGAGAGAAATTTTGTGACTCGATTCTTGGTTGTTGAAAGTTTGTTCGTTGGTTTAGATTTTGTTGGTTACTACCATTGCCGGGTTCTCTCCAACCAAGGTTAGGGTGGTTACACCATCCTTGGTTGTAGGTACCCGTTGGAGGACCCGACGGCCTAGTTCTATTATCAATGTAGTTTACCGATTCTATTTGATCATCTACTTCTTTCATACAACTCCAATTTTCATGTGGCCCACCGTACCCTTCACAAGCTATAACCAAGGCTGTTTTTGTCATTTCTAGCTTTTCAATTTTTGAAGAAAGGGCCTCGATTTGAGCTTGTAAAGAATTGCTTTCATCAACCTTATGGGCGCCCGGGGCAATAGATTTATTGCCTCGGGGAGTGTGCCACTGAAAATTGGTTTGAGCAATTTCCTCAATTTGATTATATATTTCATTTGGGAGACGATTACCTAAAAGTCCCCCGGAGCTAGAGTCAAGTGTTTGTCTTGTGTGTGGCAACAACCCATTGTAGAAAGTGGATACTTGTTGCCATACCGCAAGACCGTGATGAGGACACTTTCTTAATAGCTCCTTGAACCTTTCCCAAGTTTCATATAAGGATTCCCCATCCTCTTGTGAATATGTATTAATTTCAGTCGTTAGTTTAGCCGTTTTAGCAGGAGGGAAATACTTATATAGAAACTTTTGGGCTAGTTCATCCTAGGTGTTTACCGAGCCAACTGGGAGGGTGTTAAGCCAAGCCTTAGCTCGGTCTTTTAGTGATAATGGAAACATTCGAAGGCGGATGGCGTCGTTTGATGCTCCATTGATCCGAAAGGTATCACATATTTCTAAGAAATTAGTAATATGTAGATGGGGATCCTCGTCAGCAAGCCCATGGAAGGTTGTGGAGTTTTGAAGGATTTGTATCAAATGCGGTCGAAGTTCGAAGTTGTTGGCTTCGACATTTGCTGCATTGATAGCGGCGCCGAGATTACCTACGGTGGGTCGTAGGTAATCCATGAGGGTACGTTGGTCCACCATTAGAAATGAGTCCCACGAAACTTTCTCTTGGTTTTTAGCTTTCAGTCTTCTTCTTAGAAAGTGTTCGGGTTCGTCTAGGGGTTCTTTTATGTCTCTACTTATAACACCCTAGTTTCTATTTAACGGTTTTACATGTAAATACCAACAATTAGATGTGTAGCTAAGACTACACATACTATAAAAATATGGATTTATTAAAACTTTTTCGCAAATCAAAAGTTATTCGACATAACGTGATCAGATTCGTCGTTTAAAATTTATAACGATGCAATGTGCGGAAGCATGTATCTTTATCGTGTTCGGTTCTTCGTTGAGCTTGATCGTCTTCCGGCATCCAAAGAGTACCTACATTTCATAAACATGAAATGCTTTAGTCATACGGGGTTTAAAACGTATCTAAACGAGTCCGGGAAACAAAACTGATTTAAAATATATTTTTGTACAGGGTCCACCGTAAATTACGGTGGATACCGTAATTTACGTTAGCCCCTGTTTTGATATGTTTCCACCGTAAGTCAGTAGAAAACTGGCGTAAAGGTTTCAGCCCCACCGCAACTTACGGTGGGCACCGTAAGTTACGGTGGCCCCTGTATCATATTCTTCCAATTTGCCGTTTTTGACACGAAAACTTTCGTATCTTTCAATCCGCTTGTCCGTTTGACCTACCGTTTCTTCCTATGTATTTGTAATTTGATTCTCCATCATAGGGATTTAAAATCCAACATCCGAATTAACGAAATTTAAGACTTTTAAGTCTTAGGCTTATTACCCTTTTTACCAAATTTTGACCCGTTCGATTTTTATCCAACAAACAAGTTTGTTTGACCCTTATTTCTCATAAACCTATTAAATTCAATGATGTTTAACATATTAGGTTCCAATTACAGGTTCATACACCTTCTTAATCCCATTTTCACTCATATGCTTATTTTGACCCGTTAAGGGTATTTAAGCATATTTTAAGCACCAATCGCTTTCATTCGTTTCTAAATACATATGTCCACATTTCTTATCAAATGACCTCCCACCGCAACTATATTTGTGGTGGATTCAATGCGGTGATTTTTATATTACAAATTTTACCATTCAAATTATTATTTTACGGCAAAGACTCTTTATAGAGTCATTTGACCAATATTTTACATTTTTCGCTTTTCATACTTATTCAAAGTATTGACTTGATTATAAAACTCGTTTCCAAGCGACTTCTAATGGTTGCTTGCTTAATTTCACTTACAAGGGCGTTTTGGTCATTTTTAACTCTTCTTTTACGACGAAGGGCTTGCTTAAGCCATGCACACCCAAAATCTCATTTTTTAAACCAAATCTTGTTTTCAAAACACTCTGTCTATAATTTAAATCCTTCGGTTTACCATTTAAGGTAACCGAATTTCCCTTTTTACTTTACCTAACTCTCATAGAACTTCAAGTTCTAAATGATGAGTTGATCTATTATACATACCTGGCTCGGATCAACTTTTTAACCCGATTTTAATGCCTTGCTTTGAAATCGCTAATTAAGAAAGATGCGAATACCCATTGGATATCTATTCCTGTAAGCATATAACTCGACAAAAATCATTAGTCGATATTGTCAAAAGGTGATGTCTACACCTTTTGACCCGTTTGGCCAAATTGACCGATTATATTAGCGAGATGACATTTATTACCACCTCGTATATATGACTCGCTCCGATTTACACCGTGCGGTCACTTTACTCATAATTCCATTTCTTAACACTTTTTAGCCTATTATGGCTTACGTCATAATTATCTTTTTCGTAACACGACAAAAGGATATTCTGAAATATATGACTAGTGTAAGATATACTTACCTTGCATCCGAATTACGCTTTTCCTTTATTCTTGCTTTGTTTGACCCACTTCCTTTCCAAGCCTCCACCTAACTTGTCAAGCGTCAAACTATCATCATAATTCGTAAGACGGTTAGATTAGCCATCATTAATTATGACTATTCCATCTTACGGGTTTTACATCAAAATTCACCATTTGATTTCATTTTGGTCAGTTTGACTTTTAAAGGTCAAACTGCCTATTAACATAAGTGATTATATCATAAACCCCGACAATTCATTTAAGCACTTTGTCAAGTATCCGATAGGCATTATTCTTACGCCACCGTTTTAACTACTTTTCAAATCTAAGTTCATGCTATTATTAATACCAATTTAACTTAGCTCTTGATTATGAAAGTTAATTGTTCATTTGTTAAGCAAGAACTAAAGGTTTCCATCTACATGTAAAAACCCGTTTCATCATAGCATTAGACATTCATCCGAACATCAATATAATCAAGTTCTACATATTAATTAGTAGACATCATGATTCCAAACACCTATTTATATTAACCCAAATCACTAATTTCATCATAATATACTAAACCCCTTTCATGAAAGTATGATCATGTACCCAATTTCATGGTTTAATAAAATACCTTCCATTCATGATCATGCATGATGATTCTAAACATAGTCTTATCATCAATTTCATCATAACAATAAAACCCACTTATCTAAGTGTGTTAATTCATCAAATCCTTCAATTCATAGCATGTTATGTATGATTTTCACTTAGGGTTTCGTTCTTAAGCAAGTATATATCACTAATCTAGCCCTATCTTCTCTAATGCATGCCTAATTCTCGATTAGGATGATTATCGACTTTTTACAACTTCATGAATGTTAGAAATTCGACATACCTTAAGATCCCCTTGACTTGGTGATCTCGAATATGTGCTTGAATTTCGATTTGGGTTTGATTTGCCCTTCCAATTTTCTTGATTTGTGCTTGTTAGGGTTTTGAGCTCAAGATGTTCTTGGCTCCTGTGGATATCTCGACCAGAACACACACTTAAAGTGTGTGTTTTGGTGTTTCACTTTTGTTTTAATAAAACAAGTTTCCCACTTGGCAATATTAGTCCCTCATGTTTTATCTTGATCAATTGAAGCTACAACTTTCCATTTATCACTTAGGCACATACTAGTAACTAGGTTAATTATCCCTGGTTAACTTAATAGGTTCGGGAAGTTATAACCCGTTATATTTTAAGTCCCGTTAACTCGGGCATTCTATATACTCTGTTTTCTCAAAGTATTTATCTTCCCTTTAACTTAACATCAATTTTATTTATTTAAAACCTAATATTTACCGGGTTAATTTTTTTTACCACTAACGGTATTTTACCCGTCGTCACTATTAACGTGGTTTGATTACCAAACCCGTTTTTGGGGTGTTACAAGTCTACCCCCCTTAAAGAGGTTTCGTCCTCGAAACCTTTTCTTGCATAATTTATCGAGTTTAAATCCATGCGTTTGCTCTCGATAATCAATTGAGCATTGCTCATATTTTAACCGATTGTTAGTATTACCAGAAAAGTATGGTAATATCTTTTTGGTTATTAATCATCTACGTATCTTATATGACACAATGCAACTTGAAATAACGTAATCTCGTTATTTTCACTAGTTTAATTAACTTAGCAATATTCATCACTTGGCTCTAGTATTCGTCACTCGGCTCTAATGTGATTATGCTTCACATTACACTTCTTGACCGTGATCATGTCACGTCATGCCAAATTTTACATCAACTTTCTATTTTAAAAATTAACACTTTTCGAATATTTCGGCTTGCACCTATCAGTGTCAAGACTTGTATCTTTCATGTTTACTATTTAAATTCCTATCAGAATTTATATTTATAAAAAAAAAATTTCTTACTAAAACCGAAGTTTTAGTTTTAGGATCTTCTCTTTAACTTTTGTCAATTATCCATACCAGGATATTGACAGTACATAATTTATTCTTTTGCAGTCTTAGTTTTATGCGGGGATTCTCAATTGATTCCCTCGCTTTATCTAATTAACCCGTAGGTTTTATCACCTAGCCTTATGGGCTATTTTGATTAGACTTTCACCTCTTTAGGGCGAAGTCCTTATAATTTCTTTCTAATCATGACCCGTGGGTCGTTTTAGTTTCGTATACCTTTCCATTGTTTATAACCCCAAAGGTTAGGTTGATCCTGTAGATCATTCCTTACTCGTGTCATTATTAAAATACATGTTTGGTGTCAAGGCATCCTGTTTTTGTTTAAAATCATTTATTTTCGCCTTGGTATTTTCTTTGACCTTGACCGTAGTCTAAGGCTACATTCGTTTCCTTTCGGACAAATTTTCTGACTTTATGACTTCTCACGTCGTTTATGCGTCGGTTTATCTTATGCTCACCATTATCCAGTTTACAGACATTCGTATTCGATTAGGTCCCATTACCGGGCTCATTATTCTTATGCTTTTAACACTACCATTATCTCGCTTGTGTTTACTTATACCGTCCGGCATGATATTATATTTGACCCGCTCAACTTTAAAATAGTTGAACATAATTTATTCGCAATTGATATTTACATTATTTTGTCATCTTTTAGTTATGACCCAAAACCCGAGTCTTTTAACTTTCCATCCGAGTTCCCGTTTCTTGGTCTACGCATGTGTTTAATTCTTACCCATCAACCGGGTGTTTTACCGAAGTCGTTATAATTGCAACCCTCCCTGTATGCATTAAGACCTCGCTTCATTTTTATATTCCGACTTTGTCCTCGAGTTTGACGTTTTACAAAAACGACCCGTTTAGAAACATGTTTTCATTTTCGGAGTTCGAGTGTAAGTACACCCCCTCCCAGTGCATATCTTAATCATTTTACATGTTTCTTTGTCCCTTCTCTCGGGCTCATTATCCTATTGTAATACGCTTCCGTCACAAGGCTGTGCGTTTACATTATTATCAAATATTTTGCTCATTTGATTCATTTGGGTACTTTTTAAGTTAGTCCCATTCACCCCGCCCTTACTACATCGGATGTAAATGTGTCCGCTATAAGAAACTCATGGTATCATATGCCACTACTTACTTGGCCAGAGTAAGTGATTAACACATGACATACACGACCTTTTTATAGTTTTCACATCACGCCCTATGTAAGTAATGCCTCTATTTAGTTTTCTTGGAATTAATATCCTGAATATGTATTTCTATTCAGGTTTTCAAAGTTTCTAATTTACCTATGCAACAATCATTCTCTACTTGTTTATTGCATATTGCTATTTATGCAATTATATTTAAAAGCGTGCACCTGGTAATGCTTGCCCCGTCGGGAGTTCCCTGCCATTAACCTTGTTCGCGGTCGTTACGCGATTTAGCCCTTGGTGAGCATGCTCCTCTTGTCATACTTCGAACCATTCCTCTATCATATCCTTAATTTGTTTAACTCTTGTCATCTGTAAATGCAAGTGTCCTTCAATCAAGACATTCACAAAAGTTAGTAATGTCAACTTTACTAAATGCCCGTATCATAATACAAGGCTTTTCTACTATGGGTGTCAACACACGAAATTTTGTTAGCTATATCTACCATTTAATTAGGGTAACGTGTATTACTGTAGGACTCTGTATGCCCAAGACACATATTAAATTGATGTGGCTAGTACGTTATGATCCAAGTCGAGTCATACCCAATAACAAGCTAGACAAACACTTATATTATTTATTTGTGATATGATCAAACAAATAAATATTAACACTTACAATATTTAGAAATTGGTTTTCTAAATAACTACACTTGAGAAACCAATAAATTATGTGGATAATTTATTATGAGAGAATATTTTATTTTGTTATTTAACAAGTTAAATAACATTTTAAAAGAGGTGCATAAATTCTTGAAAACATATAGTGTTTATTTTATAAAAGTTATAAAAATAAACAAGACTTTATTTAATAAAATAAAATTGATTTTTTTTTAAAACACCCACCTAGGGGCCGGCCCCCTTTCTCTCTAACCAAAAAGATTTGGTCCAATCTCTTTTCATGTATTTTGCATGTGGAAGAAGCCTCTTGATTGGGCAAAAAGGAGGTGGCTCTTCTCTCATCATTTATATATTTTTGTATGACAAAAATATAAAGATTATTAGAGATAATCTCAAAGTAGAAGAGCTGAATTTTTGCTCTCAAAATTTCGGCCATAGAAGGGTTCCAAGGAGCTTTTCGGTTTCGTTTCAAGTGTTAAATCCTAGCTAAACTCGTGGTGTTTGTTGGAAGCTTGGGGTATACAAGCTTGAGGTCCTCTACTCTTGAAGACAACCATTTCAAGAAGCATCATCCGTTTCAGAATCCTTGTACTTCAAGAAGGTAGTTTTCTAAACATCCTATGGTTGTGTTTGATAGTATACATCTCATATATGGATCCGGGTTTTGGGATTTTGCATATAAATGGTTTTATATCTTATAAAAGTAACATGTTTTAAACATTATTTCCGCTGCTTTTTTTTATTTCATATGGATGAAATTGCTTTGATAAACATGTTAAAATCCCATCAATGGCATCTAGAGCCGCTTATATGAGTGCATACTTCAATAGATTAAAAATTTCGGGTTTCAGGTTTGAATAAAACCCTATGGCCGAAAATTTTAACATGGTTAACCCCTTTGTTTTTCAAGATTATTTTCTTACATGCATAAGAGAATCTTGAAAAATTTATTTCATATGGATGATTTGTTTGTTTGGACAAAACTTAACTTTTCGGTTTTTTGAAAATAGCCGAAAATGTTTATAAAAGGGAACCATTTTTTTATGCTTCTTGAAATTAATATATATATATATATATATATATATATATATATATATATGGATATATATTTTGGTGCATATGACCTAGCCATGACCTTGTGTTGAATGATTGTGTTGTGATTTATTATTTTAATGGGTTGTAATAATTATTATTTTGTTCTTCCATTAGAAGATATGTAATTTATTTATTTCATTTGGTATGTAAAATAAATAGATTAGGTGCATTTTATTTTACTAGAAAAACTGTATTAGGATATATTTTGTAAAAGAAGATGCACAGAAAAAAAATGCGGTTTTGGTTTGGACCATAATATTCGGTCCAAAGAACTTCATCGTTCTCAACGGGATTTTAACCCGATAACCAAAACTCATTTTTGGAGTCCAAAGGAGTTTGGAGCTGAAAATAAAAGACATTTGGAAGCTCAAAGAAGGTGGAGAAATCACAACACAAGAAGGAGACTTGAAGCATTTGGATGCGGGATCAAGTGGGAGTTTATCGACACATTACTTGTGTCATTTTTCACCCTTTAGGAAGGACCTTTTGGCACACTTGTTTCGGCTAACAAGTGTTGTCAAAATAGTTGGCTATGGTTATGCACCTATTGTTATGCTTGTGTGGTTGTTTATTTTGTTGTTTAGATGATATGTAGATATGCATGACTTAACAAACTAATAATCAACAACAAGCGTAAAATTGGTTCTTGACAAAATCATTAAAATGTTTAATAAAGGTTTTATTAAAAATTAATGGTTTTATAATAAAATGGGTTTTATTAAAAGAACCTTGAAAATTTGTTTTCTCCAAAGTACCATTGATTTGAATGCATGCAAATGCATGGTACATAATATTTTCTAAACTAGAATTTTGAAATATTAAAAACCCTTTTATAAAACAAGTCAAACACCATCCTTTTATACAACACTCGAAACACTTGGGAACTCTTATTGTGGGATAAAGGTCACCTAACCACATTTGAGGGAACTTGTATGTTCGAGGTGGGTTTACCATGTTTGTGGGATAAAGGTCACCTAACCACTTATGTGTATAAACTCACATGTGTGTGTAAGTTAGATGACTTGATTTGGAAACCATGAACTTAGGGTCACCGAAGCATGGGGAACAAAGGTGTTGATGGGATTAAACATGCCAACTAAACATAAAGATGTTTAACCGATCCCATATGGCTAGAAGTTGCAAAGAGTTGCAATTGTCAAACGTTGACTACCTTGTTAATTTAAATAGAGGGATAAAGGTCACCTAACCAATATTTAAATGTAACGTTGGATTCTAGATTTTAATTATTAATTGTCTTTAAGACACAAAAGGGTATTAATGATTAAAATATAATAATATCGAAAATACTAAAATTGAACTTGTTAAATTTTGTAGATGGCCGCTAACAATGCAAACCCGATTAACCAAACCGTCCGAAACCTGTCACTAAGAACCATCCTTGAAAAGGATCGTCTCAACCATAACAACTTCATGGATTGGTTTCGAAACTTGAGAATCGTTCTCAAGCAAGAGAAAATATCCTATGTGTTGGACGATCCTATTCCCGATGAACCTAACGTGGAAGATGTGGAAGCCTACAACGATTGGGTTAAGTATACCGAGGACTCCATGCAAGCCTCATGCCTCATGTTGGGAACTATGATTCCCGAAATTCAAAAGGATTTTGAACATCACGGGGCATACGACATGATTACCCAGTTAAAGGAAATGTTCCTACAACAAGCAAGGGTAGAACGCTTCGAAACTGTTCGGGCGCTTCATGCATGTCGAATGGAGGAAACCCAATCGGTATCATCTTATGTTCTCAAGATGAAAAGCCACATTGATCGCCTCGAACGGCTAAATTGTCCCGTCTCTAAAGAGTTGGCTACGGATTTCATCCTCAACTCTTTAACAAAGAAATTTTGAGAGTTTTGTAATGAATTACAACATGAATGGATGGGACAAGAGCATCGGTGAGCTTCATGCAATACTCAAAACGGCCGAAGCAGGAATGGGTAAAAAGGCTTTACCCGTCCTAGCGATCAATGAAGGAGGCAACAAAAAGAGGCCCCACCCCGACTCTAAAGCAAACTATGCTAAAAGAAAGGGGCACGTCAAGGGAAAGGGAAAAGCTAAAGCAGAACCCACCAAACCGAAGGAGAAGAAGCAAAAGGTTGCTACAAATGACCCATGTTTTGAATGTGGTGAGATAGGACATTGGAAGAGAAATTGTCCGACCTATCTCAAAGAGTTGAAAAACAAGAGGGATGCAGGGCAAACCTCAGGTACTATCTTTATGATACATGTTGAGCTTAATGTTATTTCTTCTAACACATGGGTACCAGATACCGGATGTGGAACTCATATTTGCAATTCGTTGCAGGGGTTCAGAAGAAGTAGACATTACAAGAAGGGAGACAGTAGTCTCTTTATGGGCAACGGAGCAAAAGTTGAAGTCGAAGTCGAAGCTCAAGGAGACTACGTTTTAAAGCTTCCAAGTGGTTTGGAAGTGATTTTGAAGAATGTTTTATATGCTCCTAGTTTGACTAGGAACATAATTTTTGTTTCCCTTTTAAAACAATCTGGTTTCAATTTCGAATTTGTTAACTATGACATTTATGTTTCTATGAATGATGTGTTTTATTTTAAAGCTATATCTTTAAATGGTATTTATGAATTAGATCATGATAACGCATCATATGACAGCTCAATGTACCAAGTAACCAACAAGAAACTCAAAATGGATTTGAGTGATTCCTACCTTTGGCATTGTCGCCTTGGACATATAAGCAAGAATCGCATGCATACACTTCAGAAAAGTGGTCTTTTGAATACAAATGAAGATAATTCATTTGATGTATGCGAATCTTGTTTACAAGGCAAAATGACCAAGACACCCTTTAGTGGAACTTTTGAAAGGGCAAAAGACTTACTAGGTATCATACATTCGGATGTATGTGGTCCTTTTAAGCCAATGACTAGGAATGGTGAAAGATACTTCATTACCTTTACCGACGACTATAGTCGTTATGGTTATGTGTACTTACTAAGACACAAGGATGAAGCATTTGAAATGTTCAAAGACTTCAAAAGTGAAGTAGAAAATCAACTCAAGAAAACAATTAAAGTCCTTCGTACCGATAGAGGAGGTGAATACCTAAGTGGTGCTTTTCAAGATCATCTTAGAAGTTGTGGAATCATTTCACAACTCACTCCACCAGGAACACCACAACACAATGGTGTGTCCGAAAGGAGAAATCGAACTCTATTAGATATGGTTCGATCTATGATGGCTAGAAGCACATTACCTTTATCATTTTGGGGTTACGCTTTGCTCTCCGTAGTCCGTATACTAAATATGGCCCCAACCAAGAAAGTAGAAAGGACACCTTTTGAAATATGGCATGGAAACCCGCCATCATTATCATTCTTAAGGGTTTGGGGTTATGAAGCTTATGTTAAGCAATACACTCCAAATAAATTGGAAGTCTGATCTACTAAGTGTATCTTTGTAGGATATCCTAAAGATGATATAGGATATTATTTCTACGATCCAACCGAGCAAAAGGTATTTTTTGCTCGAAAGGGTAAGTTCTTAGAAGCTAAATTCCTTATGGAAGGAATTAGTAGTAGAACAGTGGAACTTGAAGAGGATCAAGAACCGCAAGACAATACACGTTTGGTTTATACTAGCACTCAACAAGAGGTTGTTGAAAATGATCAAGAGGTTGATCAAAACACACAAAATGTTCGCAGATCTGGTAGAATTAGTAATCCACCTGAAAGATATGGATTTTTCATGGATGGATGCTACGTGGTAGATTCAGATGAACCAACCACATACCATGATGCAATGTCAAAATCCGATTGTGACAAATGGCTTGAAGCCATGAACATAGAGATGCAATCCATGTATGACAACCAAGTTTGGGAATTGGTTGTACCACCACTCAACTCCAAAGTAGTTGGAAGTAAGTGGGTCTTCAAGAAGAAAACAGATATGCATGGTAACTTGGATACTTACAAAGCAAGACTTGTAGCAAAAGGTTTCACTCAAACTCAAGGGATTGATTATGATGAGACCTTCTCGCCTGTGGCGATGCTAAAGTCAATCAGGATATTATTTGCCATAGCTGCATATTATGACTATGAGATCTGGAAATTGGATGTCAAAACGGCTTTTCTTAATGGATATCTTGATGAAGATGTCTATATGGTTCAGCCAGAAGGTTTTGTCGATCCAAAGCATCCTGACAAAGTGTGCAAGTTAAAGAAATCAATCTATGGATTGAAACAAGCATCTAGAAGCTGGAATCACCGTTTTGATGAAGAAATTAAGAATTTTGGATTCATCAAGAACGGAGATGAAGCTTGTGTGTACAAGAAAGCTAGTGGGAGCGTCATCACTTTCTTAGTACTGTATGTCGATGACATTCTACTATTTGGGAATGACATTCCAACCATGGAAGGTATAAAAGCTTGGCTTGGAAATTGTTTTTCCATTAAGGATCTTGGTGAAGTCGCCTACATTCTGGGAATAAAGGTCTATAGGGATAGATTAAGGCGCTTGATAGGTTTAAAACAAAGTGCATACATTGACAAAGTCTTGAATAGGTTCCAAATGGAGAACTCTAAGAGAGGTTTTGTACCTATTCAAAAGGGGACAATATTGAATACATCTCAATGTCCTAGCTCAAAGGATGAGCAAGAGAAAATGAAAAGAATCCCATATGCGTCAGCTATAGGATCCATCATGTATGCAATGATATGCACCAGACCGGACGTTTCATGCGCCTTGAGCATGACGAGTAGATACCAGCAGAATCCAGGTAACAGTCATTGGATGGCTGTTAAAAGTATATTGAAATATCTTAGGAGGACTAAGGATATGTTCTTAATATATGGATCTGGTGAGGAGGAACTCGTTGTAAAGGGTTACATGGACGCGAGTTTCCAAACCGATCGAAGTGATTCTCGATCACAATCGGGGTATGTCTTCATTTTAAATGGTGGAGCAGTCTCTTGGAAGAGCTCAAAACAAGACGTGGTAGCATTGTCCACTACAGAATCAGAATACATCGCCGCTTCATTGGCAGCCCAGGAAGCTGCATGGCTGAAGAAATTTATAGCCGACCTAGGGGTGGTCCCTACCATTCAAGACCCCCTAGAGATCTTTTGTGATAACGAGGGTGCGATTGCTCAAATCAAGGAACCTCGTGCGCACCAAAAGACTAGACATATCGAGCGGAGATTCAACTACATAAGGGATGAAGTTGAAAAGGGAAAGATATGTATCCGCCAAGTTCACACAGATCAAAACATTGCGGATCCACTCACGAAGCTCCTTGACAGGGGAAAACATGAGGGTCATACATGTTCCTTAGGACTTCGATATTCTAGTGATTGGATTTGATCTAATTTTGTATTTGGATATTGAAACAATTATTAATTTAACTCTTTTATGGTATTTTGAGTTATGTTTCATATTAGCATGTTTAAATCCGTGAATAAGTTAATTATTCTAAATGTCCGTAGTCGATCATAATTGTGGGAACAAATATGAATGTAAGACTATTATGAACTTGGATTGGTGGATATTCATTTAGAATGAATATAGAGCAAAGTGTTGCTGCCAAAGTTCATAGATATTTGTGGGATACAAATATTGGACTGGCTCGCTCTCAAATATTACTGCATGGAATCATTTGTGATTGATCATAAGTAAAATTTTGAGTAAAGGAGAATATCATGGTATCCTCTGACCTGAGATACATATTGGGTCTTGATATTCACCAAATATTGTACCTTGACTTATTTCTTCGCTGTCAGTAATATGACAGTACATAAGGCTAAGCTCAGGTGTGGTACAAGGTGATTGTGAGAGACGTATGTAGTCAAGAAGGGATTTGTTCCTCTTATTCGTTGAGAGTAAGATGTCTAAGGCCTGCTAAAGTTAAATCAACAGAGAGTGATCACTCTGTGTCTCTGGATTTAACATGACATCTGTAACGAAAGGATAAATGATAGATTCACCTAAATCATGTTCAAGTAAGGGACTTGAAAGGGATGATGTTATTGAATGGCAAATATAGTCATACGTATTGGGGGTAGTAAACCGTAGTTAGGCGTCATTTACTACTTGCATCAATCTTCTATGTATCTTGTGCAAGTGGGAGATTGTAGGACTCTGTATGCCCAAGACACATATTAAATTGATGTGGCTAGTACGTTATGATCCAAGTCGAGTCATACCCAATAACAAGCTAGACAAACACTTATATTATTTATTTGTGATATGATCAAACAAATAAATATTAACACTTACAATATTTAGAAATTGGTTTTCTAAATAACTACACTTGAGAAACCAATAAATTATGTGGATAATTTATTATGAGAGAATATTTTATTTTGTTATTTAATAAGTTAAATAACATTTTAAAAGAGGTGCATAAAGTCTTGAAAACATATAGTGTTTATTTTATAAAAGTTATAAAAATAAACAAGACTTTATTTAATAAAATAAAATTGATTTTTTTTAAAACACCCACCTAGGGGCCGGCCCCCTTTCTCTCTAACCAAAAAGATTTGGTCCAATCTCTTTTCATGCATTTTGCATGTGGAAGAAGCCTCTTGATTGGGCAAAAAGGAGGTGGCTCTTCTCTCATCATTTATATATTTTTGTATGACAAAAATATAAAGATTATTAGAGATAATCTCAAAGTAGAAGAGCTGAATTTTTGCTCTCAAAATTTCGGCCATAGAAGGGTTCCAAGGAGCTTTTCGGTTTCGTTTCAAGTGTTAAATCCTAGCTAAACTCATGGTGTTTGTTGGAAGCTTGGGGTATACAAGCTTGAGGTCCTCTACTCTTGAAGACAACCATTTCAAGAAGCATCATCCGTTTCATAATCCTTGTACTTCAAGAAGGTAGTTTTCTAAACATCCTATGGTTGTGTTTGATAGTATACATCTCATATATGGATCCGGGTTTTGGGATTTTGCATATAAATGGTTTTATATCTTATAAAAGTAACATGTTTTAAACATTATTTCCGCTGCGTTTTTTTATTTCATATGGATGAAATTGCTTTGATAAACATGTTAAAATCCAATCAATTACACGATAACCCTATGTGTTATTTACAACACTTTACTACGCTAAATGATTAACATACATGCACTTACTGGATTTGCGATCAAGCATCGAACCGAACACCAATCTTTATTAAGAGCATAAGGTTTAAGTCCAAGCATAGTTTTCCCACCATACTTGAATCTCTTAAACCAAGGCTCTGATACCAACTTGTAACACCCTAGTTTCTATTTAACGGTTTTACATGTAAATACCAACAATTAGATGTGTAGTTAAGACTACACACACTATAAAAATATGGATTTATTAAAACTTTTTCGCAAATCAAAAGTTATTCGACATAACGTGATCAGATTCGTCGTTTAAAATTTATAACGATGCAATGTGCGGAAGCATGTATCTTTATCGTGTTCGGTTCTTCGTTGAGCTTGATCGTCTTCCGGCATCCAAAGAGTACCTACATTTCATAAACACGAAATGCTTTAGTCATACGGGGTTTAAAACATATCTAAACGAGTCCGAGAAACAAAACTGATTTAAAATATATTTTTGTACAGGGTCCACCGTAAATTACGGTGGATACCGTAATTTACGGTAGCCCCTGTTTTGATATGTTTCCACCGTAAGTCAGTAGAAAACTGGCGTAGAGGTTTCAGCTCCACCGTAACTTACGGTGGGCACCGTAAGTTACGGTGGCCCCTGTATCATATTCTTCCAATTTGCCGTTTTTGACACGAAAACTTTCGTATCTTTCAATCCGGTTGTCCGTTTGACCTACCGTTTCTTCCTACGTATTTGTAATTTGATTCTCCATCATAGGGATTTAAAATCCAACATCCGGATTAACGAAATTTAAGACTTTTAAGTCTTAGGCTTATTACCCTTTTTACCAAATTTTGACCCGTTCGATTTTTATCCAACAAACAAGTTTGTTTGACCCTTATTTCTCATAAACCTATTAAAGTCAATGATGTTTAACATATTAGGTTCCAATTACAGCTTCATACACCTTCTTAATCCTATTTTCACTCATATGCTTATTTTGACCCGTTAAGGGTATTTAAGCATATTTTAAGCACCAATCGCTTTCATTCGTTTCTAAATACATATTTCCACATTTCTTATCAAATGACCTCCCACCGCAACTATATTTGTGGTGGATTCAATGCGGTAATTTTTATATTACAAATTTTACCCTTCAAATTATTATTTTACGGCAAAGACTCTTTATAGAGTCATTTGACCAATATTTTACATTTTTCGCTTTTCATACTTATTTTAAAGTATTGACTTGATTATAAAACTCGTTTCCAATCGACTTCTAATGGTTGCTTGCTTAATTTCACTTACAAGGGCGTTTTGGTCATTTTTAACTCTTCTTTTACGACGAAGGGCTTGCTTAAGCCATGCACGCCAAAAATCTCATTTTTTTAACCAAATATTGTTTTCAAAACACTCTGTCTATAATTTAAATCCTTCGGTTTACCTTTTAAGGTAACCGAATTTCCCTTTTTACTTTACCTAACTCTCATAGAACTTCAAGTTCTAAATGATGAGTTGATCTATTATACATACCTGGCTCGGATCAACTTTTTAACCCGATTTTAATGCCTTGCTTTGAAATCGCTAATTAAGAAAGATGCGAATAGCCATTGGATATCTATTCCTGTAAGCATATAACTCGACAAAAATCATTAGTCGATATTGTCAAAAGGTGATGTCTACACCTTTTGACCCGTTTGGCCAAATTGACCGATTATATTAGCGAGATGACATTTATTACCACCTCGTATATATGACTCGCTCCGATTTACACCGTGCGGTCACTTTACTCATAATTCCATTTCTTAACACTTTTTGGCCTACTATGGCTTACGTCATAATTATCTTTTTTCGTAACACGACAAAAGGATATTCTGAAATATATGACTAGTGTATGATATACTTACCTTGCATCCGAATTACGCTTTTCCTTCATTCTTGCTTTGTTTGACCCGCTTCCTTTCCAAGCCTCCACCTAGCTTGTCAAGCGTCAAACTATCATCATAATTCGTAAGACGGTTAGATTAGCCATCATTAATTATGACTATTCCATCTTACGGGTTTTACATCAAAATTCACCATTTGATTTCATTTTGGTCAGTTTGACTTTTAAAGGTCAAACTGCCTATTAACATAAGTGATTATATCATAAACCCCGACAATTCATTTAAGCACTTTGTCAAGTATCCGATAGGCATTATTCTTACGCCACCGTTTTAACTACTTTTCAAATCTAAGTTCATGCTATTATTAATACCAATTTAACTTAGCTCTTGATGATCAAAGTTAATTATTCATTTGTTAAGCAAGAACTAAAGGTTTCCATCTACATGTAAAAACCCGTTTCATCATAGCATTTGACATTCATCCGAACATCAATATAATCAAGTTCTACATATTAATTAGTAGACATCATGATTCCAAACACCTCTTTATATTAACCCAAATCACTAATTTCATCATAATATACTAAACCCCTTTCATGAAAGTATGATCATGTACCCAATTTCATGGTTTAATCAAATACCTTCCATTCATTATCATGCATGATGAGTCTAAACATAGTCTTATCATCAATTTCATCATAACAATAAAACCCACTTATCTAAGTGTGTTAATTCATCAAATCCTTCAATTCATAGCATGTTATGTATGATTTTCACTTAGGGTTTCGTTCCTAAGCAAGTATACATCACTAATCTAGCCCTATCTTCTCTAATCCATGCCTAATTCGCGATTAGGATGATTATCAAGTTTTTACAACTTCATGAATGTTAGAAATTCGACATACCTTAAGATCCCCTTGACTTGGTGATCACGAATATGTGCTTGAATTTCGATTTGGGTTTGATTTGCCCTTCCAATTTTCTTGATTTGTGCTTGTTAGGGTTTTGAGCTCAAGATGTTCTTGGCTCCTGTGGATATCTAGACTAGAACACACACTTAAAGTGTGTGTTTTGGTGTTTAACTTTTGTTTTAATAAAACAAGTTTCCCACTTGGCAATATTAGTCCCTCATGTTTTATCTTGATCAATTGAAGCTACAACTTACCATTTATCACTTAGGCACATACTAGTAACTAGGTTAATTATCCCTGGTTAACTTAATAGGTTCGGGAAGTTATAACCCGTTATATTTTAAGTCCCGTTAACTCGGGCCTTCTATATACTCTGTTTTCTCAAAGTATTTATCTTCCCTTTAACTTAACATCAATTTTATTTATTTAAAACCTAATATTTACCGGGTTAATTTTTTTTACCACTAACGGTATTTTACCCGTCGTCACTATTAACGTGGTTTGATTACCAAACCCGTTTTTGGGGTGTTACACTACTAGAACTGGAGCTCATACACTACATGGAAAATTCAGATGTGGCGCCTGGGTTCCAAGTCCCGCAATAAAAACAAAGAAGAACGTTGGTCAGAAGCTTCACCACGACCCCGTGCTCAGATGAACACGGCCCGTGGTCAGAGATACAGTAATTGTTTTCCGGATCCCTGTTACTGGGGAGTTCGACACGGCCCCTTGTTGTACCGACACGGCCCCGTGCTCAACTCTCTGTAAATCGGAAAATAAAAACTGTCAGTAACAATGCTGGGCACGACCCGTGTCCGACCTAGCACTGCCTGTGCTGAGCTCTGCATAGACTGAAAAATTAAGAAAATCCTAAAAAAACAGAAAAATTAGAAAAAACGATTAGGCCGTTGATTCCTAACTTTCTTAAAATTCTTATGTCCCCGGCAACGGCGCCAAAAAACTTGATGTGCGTATGTGTGTATAGTTTTTTTAATGTATAATTTAAGCCCTTTTACACTTTTTAGCCAAGTTTTAAATTTATAAAACACGATATTTACTAACACTAAACACACATATGGGTAAGTGCACCCAACGTGAGCGAAGTATAGTGTTGGTAAGATACCGAGGTCGTCCAAGATGAATGTGACGTTACCCTCAACCCAGTAGTTTGAGTCAGCAAGGATACAATCCTAAAGGGTCGGATTATTGAAAGATAATTAATTAATTAAGTTATTAATGCATAATGTGGTAGGCCCCTCTTTTGAAGGTGACGTTACCCTTGGCTAAGTAGTCTGAGTCAGCAGGGATACAATCCTAAGTAGCCGGGTTAAAGTTTTAATAGTAGCTTACATATGAGCGGATCAAAGAGTTTGGACCCCCGCTATCCAATACCGGTGGGTATCGAAGGAGGTCCTACTAAATTTGACCCAGGTCCTTGCAGGATCTATACACTGAACAAGGCAAGACTCTTACCAAATCGTTCCCTTAACCCCCGACCAGGTAGCCAACATACCTCTATATAGACCATGGAGATATGAATGGTGAAAATCTTTTATTTTATATAGACAGTAAAATAATGCTAAGACACCACAGACAAACGATAAGGAAGAATCACCTTCAACATAAGAAACTAGTTATTAAAGTCATTAATACATAACCAAATAAAAAGTGCGAAAAGATTAAAAATAAAAAGTATTACACTAGACACTTGTCTTCACTAAGTGATGTAAGAGACTTAGGCAAACATGGCCTTTGATTGTCAAGAACTCTTACGATCAATCTTGGATCCCGAGACGACTCACACACTCTATGATGGATGATGGATGATGGTGGTGGATGATGGTGTTGTGGTGGTGGTGATGATGGAGTGTGGGTGAAGTGTGAGAGAGGTGGTGTGCCAAGGGATGGTTTGCAAATAAGCCAAGCACCCCTATTTATAGTCTGAACAGCAGCTCGGGCACGGCCCCGTGTCCACCTTCCTTCTATTTCTTCATTAATTGCAGTTTGTCTGCATTAGTTGACCACGCCCCCGTGTCCGCTGGGCACGACCCCGTGTGCGGAAGCGTATCTGCACTATCAAGATTTCCCCAGATTCTGCGAATCTTAGAGTTGACCATGGCCCTGTGTCCGCTGGGCACGCCCCCGTGGTGGGTGATAGAAGCTTCTACAACTTTGTCTTTTCTGCAGACACTTGGGCACGCCCCCGTTCTCATTGAGCACGGGGCGTGTTCAGCCTTCTGTTCTCTTGTTTTTGCTTGGGAAGATGCTGTCGGGGGTCGGGCATGCCACGTTTATTCCTTTTCTTGTATTTATGTTAGATTTAGCTGCCTTTTTGCTTTTTTTGTTCATTTGAGCTCATTTAATCCTGAAAATACAAAAGGAAGATAAAAACACACTTTTTCCAACATTAGTACTAAAAAAGGGTTAGTTTTATGCCACATTTGATGTAATTTATATGTTGCATTTTGCACACATCAACTGTATCAACAATCTTTGAAATAAATACCTGTTTAGACCTGAAGCAAAAGGAAGAGATTGAACATTCAGAGCAAGAAATTTGAACTTCTTAAGAATTTAACTACTTCAAAATTCTATGTGACCATTAGTCATCCTAGGTTCTCTATGATAATGCATTCATGCCAAGCAATATGCGCTCTCAGAAACTGTATTGGCTTAACTTTTTTTGAGACTATAGCCTATTTGATCTTCTTCCAAGCACCAACTTCTAATTTTTATGAAAAATTCAACAATACCAATCATCAAAGTTAAGGTCCATGTTGGTGTTTAAGGCCATTTCCGACATGTTTAAGGCCCGTTAAGCCATCTTTAAGGCCCTAAAATGATGCCTAAACATTGTGGACATGAAACATGCTCAAAAATATGCCGGATGTTGGTTCGTTTGGTCGTACGATCGCGATGTTCGCTTAATTACGACGGAATGCGCATAAGCGCGAAAAATGATCCAAATTGCGCGACGAATGGATTTTTCTCATGCCAAACACTAAAATAAAATATTTTAGTGCTTAAATAAATTTTTGGATGTCCGGATGTATTCATAACGTAAGTTATGCGCGAAAGTGCAAACTTGTGCACTTTTTGACGCTTTTAGTCCCTGAATGACCCAAAAGTTTATTTTAGCACACCGAACCCCTCAAAGCCTATTTCTAAGCTATTTAAAGGATATTTAAGGTGTGTTTAACTTATGGTCATGTTCCGAAATGTTTGTTACAGTTCAAATTGGCATACTTTCACAGTTTGTCAAATTTAGTCCCTGTAGGCGAATTAACTTGTTTTTGCCATACCAAAGCCTTCAAAAGTTATTTCTAAGTTATGTAAAGGTTATTTAAGGTATGTTAAGTATATTTTGATGTTCTGGAGTAATTTTCGCATTAAACTAATTAGGTTTACGCACCAGTTTGCGTATAACTCTCTAGAAAGCGATGTAGAGTTTGAAATTGAACAAAAATCAAAACATGAAAAATGTAAAACATAACCAAACAAACATTGGGATCAAATAACATTGTTTTATTGATAACTAAACTATTCATAATGATTACAAGCACAGATGTTACATAGCTCCAGCTCCAGACAACAAGAATAATAACAATGCTAGAGCATTTGTTCTGACTGCAGATGAGGCCAAAATGATTCCAGATGTCATAGCTGGTCCGTTTTTAGTTAATGATGTCTTTCCTAAAGTATTATTTGACTCTGGTGCAAACCAAAGTTTTATTAATACATCGTTTTGCAAATTTTTAAATCAGTCATTAACTAAACTACCACTAGAATGCTTAGTAGAGACAGCTAATGGAGAAACCGTTAGGATTTCTGAAATCTTCCAGGGAGCAAGAATAGAAATTTTAAATCAGAAATTTATTGCAAACCTATATCCCATGAATCTGGCAGGATTTGATGTTGTTTTAGGAATGGATTGGTTAATAGCCAATAAAGCCAGTATTTTTTGTGATCAAAAGTTAATTCAAGTAAATTCACCAAAAGGTAAAATGATCACAATTAAAGGAGATAAATCTTCTAAGTCCAATAAGTTTATTTCTGTGATGAAAAATGCAAGTTGTATAAGAAAAGGATCTATAGTGTATTTGATTTCCATAATCACTAACACTAAAGGAAAAGATTTAAAAGACATTCCAGTAGTATCTCAGTTTTCAGATGTCTTTCCCGAAGAATTGCCAGGGCAACCTCCAGATAGGGAAGTTGAATTCAGAATCCATTTAATACCAGGAACAACACCGATTGCCAAAGCACCTTATCGGTTGGCACCTGCAGAAATGCAAGAATTAAAGAAACAATTAGACGAATTGTTGGAAAAAGGATTCATACAGCCAAGTTCATCGCCATGGGGAGCACCGATACTGTTTGTTAAAAAGAAGGACGGATCAATGCGTATGTGCATTGACTACCGTGAATTGAACAAAGTCACGATTAAGAATCGATACCCATTACCGAGAATCGATGATCTGTTTGATCAACTGCAAGGAGCTCGATTTTTCTCTAAAATCGATTTAATGTCAGGATATCATCAATTAAAGGTACAGGAAGAGGACATTCCTAAAACCGCATTCAGAACAAGGTATGGTCATTATGAATTTACTGTCATGCCATTTGTTTTAACCAATGCCCCAGCTGCATTTATGGACATGATGAACCGAATATGTAAGCCATATTTGGATAAATTCATAATTGTTTTCATAGATGATATTCTAATTTACTCTAAGAGTAAAGAGGATCATCCAAAGCATTTACACGCACTTTTAAGTTTGTTAAGAAAGGAAAAGCTTTATGCTAAGTTTTCAAAGTGAGAATTTTGGTTAGAACAGGTACAATTCCTTGGACACGTTGTCAAACATGAAGGAATTCATGTGGATCCAACCAAGATTGAGGCAATTACTAAATGGAAAACCCCTGAGTCACCAGCTGAGGTTAGAAGTTTCTTAGGATTGGTTGGTTATTATAGAAGATTTATTAAAGATTTCTCTAGAATAGCCATTCCCTTAACTAAGCTAACCAGTAAATCTATTAAGTTTGAATGGGGATTTAAATAAGAAGAAGCATTTAGAATCCTTAAGCAAAGATTAACCCATACACCTATACTAGCATTACCAGAAGGAACTGAAGACTTCGTAGTTTATTGTGATGCTTCTAAATTAGGTTATGGATGTGTATTGATGCTGTAGGATCGAATCGCGACCTGAATGAGTCGTTCAGAAGAGCTCAAATCTGTTTCAGAGGCAGAAACAGAGAAACGGACGTGAAAACAGCTTGATTCACACTTTAAACCTCTTGTATATTGATTTAACAGCTATTATGTTCAAGAGAAATACCGGCAGCACCTCGGTATGGAATCTGAAAATCGTTACAAATGAAATACATGAACCACCTATATATAGGACTCAGCTTTCGCTTGAAGCATACATGTTGACTTGAAGCGAAACCTCCTAAATATCTCAAGCAAAACCTACATAATTTCCTTTCAAGTGAAACCTACATATACAAACTAACATTCTGATTTATGCATGTCTTGTGTTTGTGTAATGATGCAATGATGACGTAAGCATGATGATGTCACTTGTGATGTCACTATTATGATGTCATCATCAAGAATGATGACATCATTCTTGATCAGATCCGAAATGCAGCTCAGACTCGATATAAGACGAAGACGACAGATGTATGC
The DNA here is from genome assembly GCA_030545235.1 of Helianthus tuberosus. Lineage (NCBI taxonomy): Eukaryota > Viridiplantae > Streptophyta > Magnoliopsida > Asterales > Asteraceae > Helianthus > Helianthus tuberosus. The sequence goes on from CM060451.1 coordinate 180,784,900, forward strand.
ACTAACAGACTCCCCCTCAGATGTTGACGAGTTTTAAGTGTCGAGTCTTTACAATCTTCAGTCTTTATCAGTCTTTTCGAACTCTTTGAAATATCTGACGCTGTAAGCATCCTCAAACTTTATCTCCTTCTCCTCTTCAGCATCAACAGATTCTCCACGAACAATTTCTACTCGAATGTCTTCAGACTCCCCCTTTCGATATGCTGGGATCGCAGTCTGGCATGCTGAAATCACAAAGTCCTCAGGTATCGGAACCTGGCTTTCTATCATTCAAATAACCTGCACATTCTCTACCCAAAAATAAATTTTCTGATGATAACTTGTAAAAACAATCTCACCATCTAATGAACCACTTGTAGAAATTATACAATCAAAGAATGATATTTCAAAGTAAATCTTTTGATGAACCATTTGAAGATATATCACTTTTATGGTCAAAAAAACATACTCTCCCAAACCATCTGTTCATCATGTCTAGCACTCGGAATTTTGAAAATTAGCTCTCCAACATCAGTTGTCGAAAATCTTTTTGAATTTTTCAAAATTTATGCTAAAACACACTGAAAATCTTTTTGAATTTTTGAATATAATGAAATGCAGCAAAGAAATATTTACAAACAATATTTTTGTGAGTTTGTGTAAGAGGATCATATCAGTTTCTGAGACAAATCACCCACACAGTTAAGCTTTATACATTTTAAGCTCTAAATGATTCACTTAGATTGTCAGTATACTGATCCACTTAAATTCTCACACAAAGTTCAACTATTTCGAGATACGAGATTAATGTCTTAAGCACTTAAACTTAATCGCGTGTCCCACCTCAGAATATACTCCCGTATCCAGATCCGAATATTCAGTCTTACAGGTGAGTATACCACAGATGATATCTGTAAGGGGTTAAAATGCGAGGGCCGTGAGAGCTCAGGTCGATACTTTCGTATACGCAGAGAGATGACGACTTCGACTTTTGGTGTGTCCCCTTTAAAGGATCTTTTTTACAACAGCAATGACTATCAATTTTATTGTTTCATCAATTTGCTGAAGGCGGCGCTATATTTCAAGCGTTGCAGAAAGTATTCTCCGGGGACTAGGCCATTGCTTCCGCAAAATCAGAAGTCCCGGGATAATACCCCAGATATCACTGAGTATAAAGACCTAGTATCTCAGAAAGAGGGACCTTTCAAACAAGATTTCGGGGGTTACCCATATATCCGAGAGATGTTTCCCCACGATATAAGCAAGTTTGAATTTAGGTTTATATCTCGTCACAATCTACTAAATGTGCAAAAACCTACCGACATATCATCAGTGAGACCGTTTATCACATTTTTACTTTCCATTTCTTTAGCATGCTGTGATAGTCTACTGATGTACTATCATTTCCTCTTCTTTGACACAAAACTCATTTTTGTTTTTACATGTTTTTGTCTTTTTCAAATTTTCAAATGTTTTTGGATTTTCTAAAAAATCTTACTCCCCCTAAAATGCAAACACATTTTAGGAAATTTGAAAAAAAAAACTGTACAAAGAAGTGACAACCGATATCGAATTGCTTCAAATCGCCATCCTCTTGGCATAAACAATCAGAACTCCCCCTCATAACAAACTATTTTCCCATTGTGATTTCAAAACACTTAAGTTTGTTTAATCAAATGGTTTTTCAGGAAAATAAGTTTTGTTGAATGATTTTACCATTTATAGGTTAGGCGTTTGGTTCATCATCTTGTCTTTCAACCACTTGTATGTATGGTCCAATCAAGTTCAAACTAATGACCTTGATTAACCACTTGTAGGAAAATGCAAGTACAACTTAATGTCCTTGATTTTACCACGTGTAAGTGTAAATCTTCTTCAACCTCTTGTAGGTTTTTCTCTCAATCATACCATTTGTAGAAAACTGACAATTTAAGTGATATCACCTGTACTCTACCATTTGTATCACTTTTAAAATTACCAACCAAGATAGATAGATGCCAATTCCTGCTCCACTCTTACGAACCTGGGAGCTCCGGCAAGTCCAGAGTTTTACTGTTCGTAGTATGTACCATCCTAGTCACAAACCAGGGATGGTTCAACTTTATCTTTCTTCATTTTCTTCTCATAAAACTCCTTCACTCCTTTGACCTTCCTGTCAACCATTTTTCCAAAAATATGGTGAACTTTGGAGTTAAAGGCCTTCTCAACATCGAAAACCTTTTTGTCATCATAAAATTGGTTTGAAATCTCAACTTTACCAATTTTCTTTTTATAATTTTCAGTCCGAAGTGATGGAATCATCCACATTCAGAACTGATTTTTCTCCTTTTGAAACAACCTGTGGCTCATCTGACTTTGTGGAATCAGATTCATCGCCAGCAGATAGCTCCTCTGATTTCAACCTATCAGAATCATCGCTAGGGCTACCATTAGATTTCTTAACAACCCATTTCTGGTTGTCAAGATTTCCTCTTTTCTTGTAAAACCTGTTTGAACTTTCACCAATTTCAAAAGTCGAATTTTTGAACAATTTAGTTCTGTCAATTGGTGGTTCAAACACAACTTCTTTGTTTTTCAAGTGACGAGATACTCCCTGTTTAGATTGTTTTGCCTTGAAACAATTTTTGGCAATATGACCAACGATGTTGCATTGGAAACAGGTTCTCGTATCTTTCTTCTGCTCAACCATATTCTTCATTTCATCTTGCTTCTTTGCAAGGAACTCACTGTTTGACTGCCTCCAAAATTCTTTCTTTTCTTCTTCTTCTGAGCTAGTTCCTGAAACAAATGTCATTTTTGCTTTAAAATCACAAACATATTTTTCATTTTTCTGTTTTTCTGTTGGAGTAAAACCAAGACCTTTCTTTTTGAAATTACGGTTAGGATTTGGTTTCTTGTAAAAACCAGAACCAGAACTGTAACCTTTTTTCTTGTTTAATCTTTGTTGTACTCTTGAGGTGTATTTTTTAGGTTTATCAGTAAGATTTAAATCTTTTATTTCAGAAATGTTAATTTCTGTAAGTTTGAAAACCTTTTTTATCATCTCAGTTTTTACACCTCTTATTGGAAATTCCTCATCAGAATATAATTTGTCGGAATCATTCAATGTATATGCAACTTTGAATGTTTCGTCATTCAAATTAGATTTTGATAACAGGAATTCTTTGTTGTAAACTCTTTTAACCGAAGAATTTGGACTGTTGACTGTCGAACTCGAACTTTCAGAACCAGACTTTGACCCTGACTCCAACTTTGACTCTGAGTTTGACTTCAACTTTGACTCCTCAGTTTCATCTTTATCCAACACCTGATCGACCACTTTCTTTATTAACTCGGACTCATGATCAGTGTCAGACGATGTAAAAGTCACATCAATATTTTCTGGCAAATTGACTGACGACTCCGACTCCTATTGTAAGTTTGTAGCCTTTTGGACTCTTTTAGAATTTGGATTTCTAGGCAAATATCCATTTTCCAGTGGGGGTGGACACTTGTTGTAACTGACACCTTGTTTCTTACCAGAATTTTTCTTGTCAGTCTTTTTCTTTGTGTCACTTTTCTTTTCAGTCTTCTCTTCTGGAGTCCTTTGTTCAGAAAAATTTTCAGCATTCTTTTCTTCAGTTACTTCATCCTCTTCAAATGCCTTCATGCCTTCAACAGTTGGATAAATCCTGTCAATGACATAAGAAGTACATGAGTAACTTTTCAACAAACGATTTACTCTCTCAGTCTCAATTCTTTGCAACTCCAACTTTTGTTCAAGCACAGCACACTTCTCAATATAATTGTTCACCACTTTCTGCTTCGTCATAAAAGCACCTTGAAATGTCTTCATTGCTGTTGCTTGTTCTTCACTAGTTTGATTATATTGATTCATGGCTTTGTTCAGGACATCATAAGATTCCTTCAAACTATTCAAGTTATAAATCAGTGTGTTGTTCTGCTTCTCGATAGCTTCACAGTTGTCACACTTAACCGGAATCTTTTTAGCATCAACTTCTTCATCAACCTTGAACTTTGGAACTTCAACCTTTACTTTCCTTTTGATCACTGGAACAGTCTCATCATCACTGCTTACTGGAGTCTTGACCTTTTTCTTCTTCTTTTTAACCTTTTCATCTTCACTGTCACTTTCAGCAATCAGTTTCATATCAGCATCGAATTTTCTTGCCCAATACTCAGTATCATCATCACTATCTTCTTCAACTCGAGGTACAAAAGCTTTATGAGCTTGAGTTTGATCTGGAACATAATTATCCCATGTGAAATTTTCCCAGCTAAACCCTTCAGGTAACTTTTCGTCATCTTGATCTATTATCAAGGCACTACCATCAGCTCTCTTTGAAGAATCTTGATTAACCACACAAGCTCTCTTTCCAGAGTCTTCAATCACATTCCTTCCATGTGCAGTTTGTGCTTGATGTTGATGTTGATGTTGTTGAGATGGTTGCTGAGCAACTTGATGGTAGATGGCTTTTCGGTAGTAATCATTGTTGTTGTTAAAAGGATTCTGAGCTCCACTTGCTTCGCGATTGGTGCACTCTCTCTTAAAGTGACCCTTCTCCCTGCAACGAAAACAAGTGACTTTAGATTTGTCAAAACCTAAAGTAGAAACACCAGCCTCACGAAGATCATCTCTTCCAGTGATTTGCATGAATTTCTCAGCTCTCTTCAACACGCTGGCCAAGCAACATTTTATATCCATCAGTTCCATCTCTTCAGCATCTATCTGGTCGTAATCTTCCTTTGTCAGCATTGGATTCCTGATTCGACCTGCAACAAAACTACCATAAGATTCAAGAAAAGTTCCCAATAAAGACATATGGCTTTTTGCTAACTCTTCAGAATATTCCTGATCATTTTCATTGTTCAATACAATGTTGCATTGAAGCTTTTTGCCATTTCTTGTTGTTGAAACGTTCGGATCAAAAGATGGATATGATGAAAAACTTGTGTTGCTACTTGATCCTTTGGATGAACTATCAGATGAATTCTTTGCATTGAAAGCTGTTTGAATCTTTGGTGACAAGTTGGTGGATTTATCACTAACACCACCTTTGTAGTAAAGACCGATGTCTTGTTCACCGTTGAAATCTTTCATCCTCAAGACCTTTCTCTGCTCCATCTCCTGAGCTTCAATCTTTTCAATGAACTTGCTGAGTGTCAGACTACTAAAACCTTTCTTGTTTCTGAGCATCATGAGATAAGTGCCCCAAGACTCGTGTGGCAAAGCATCAGCAAGCTTTTCGATCAACTCTTCATTGCCTTGTGCTCTCATTCTTCAACCCACGAAACAAATCGAACTCTTTCTTCAAAAGCGATTTCTTATTTTTAACCATCTCTTGGCTTCCATGGAACTTTGACCTTAATGCTTTCCAAATCGAATATGAAGTTCCATTATGTTGCAATAACACCAAGATGTCTTCTTTCACAGCTTGTTGTAAAAGACTTAGCATCATTTTCTCATCTTTGTACTTCTTTCTAGAATCGACAGTAAGATCTTTAATTGGAACCACTTCTTCATCATCATTCGTCGGTCGAATGTATTTTGTCTCGACACATTCCCAAGCATCTAAATAATTTGCTTGCACCCAGTTTTCGAAACGACCTTCCCAACCTTTATACTCCTCGATGTTCATGAGTTTAGGTGGCTTTTGTATCGTGCCCATTTCATTTTCCAACATCGTATTTTGTGCAAGAGAAATCGGGGTTACTGGAGTAGCGAATGCGTTGTAAAAATCCTCGTCCATGTTTCAGATTTTCAAATGAGCTAAATCACCTTGTAAAATACCTGACACAAACAAGCAAACAAATGATCAGTTTTAAATCACCTGAATATGTGAAATGTGTGTGACGATTGAATCGATCTAGGACTCGTGTCGAAGACTCGCAGACTGACTAAACTCCAAATCGTGCAAACTGAGTGAATGGGCTGAGTGAATGACCCGATAACAATTGATTCAATTGGACTGAACAAAATCTGATTGGGCCTATCACTATATACTCTGATTGGACCTCAAATGATGTCTGATTACATGCAATATCACATGGGTCGAGACACTTGCTACTTGACCGCCAAATATGATTGGGCCAACCAAATCCACTTAGCCGACAATCTTTAATATCTCACAATTCTTTGATTGGGCCGCAACTTTTCAGTATTTGTAAACCAATTCTCCTTTTTTTTTAAATTTGCCGACAACAATTTATAGCATTTGATAATTGATTGGTCGATGTAAAAGACTTTAAGACAACCCAACTAATATCATTAAAGGCAATTAGTGGATCGAGAATATTGCTTTTTGACTGCCAAAAATGAATTCACATGTGCCGATGTTTTATAAAAGCCGACACTCCAATTGACAACTAAAATTCTATTGGACCTTCATTCTTGAACAGTATGATCACATGAGTTGATGAATGATGCTGACACACGGCAGCACATGTAACAAGTAAATTCAATTGAGCCGGGAGCTCCACTAAACTAAACCGACAACATGTGAAATGGCCAAGACAATTTACGATAAACACATTCAAACTGACACAAACATGTGATTTCTTTTCCCAACCTACTGACAACTTCGATCAGAATGTTTCACAATACACGATACGTGTTTTCAAGGGAATGTCAGATTCAAGCGAACTCAACACATATTTCAAGCGATTGCCAGATTCAAGCGGAAGCCGACACGTATTTTAAGCGAAAGCCTAGATGACATCAGCAAATACGAACCAATTTCAAGCGAAACACTGATTTTAACCAGTTTTAAGTCGATTTAAGTTCTGAAACTTTCCAGGATTTGTTAAAACATTATTACACACATTATGTGAGAATTTGAGCCGATTTTAACCGTGAAAAATTTTCAATTTTATGAAAGGAAGTGTAGGAAAACAGATATGGTGATGAAAACTGGCTGTTTTTGCAAAATCTCTTCCTCCTGAGCTCTGATACCAATTGTAGGATCGAATCGCGACCTGAATGAGTCGTTCAGAAGAGCTCAAATCCGTTTCAGAGGCGGAAACAGAGAAACGGACGTGAAAACAGCTTGATTCACAATTTAAACCTCTTGTATATTGATTTAACAGCTATTACATTCAAGAGAAATACCGGCAGCACCTCGGTGTGGAATCTGAAAATCGTTACAAATGAAATACATGAACCACCTATATATAGGACTCAGCTTTCGCTTGAAGCATACATGTTGACTTCAAGCGAAACCTCCTAAATATCTCAAGCGAAACCTACATAATTTCCTTTCAAGAGAAACCTACATATACAAACTAACATTCTGATTCATGCATGTCTTGTGTTTTATGTAATGATGCAATGATGATGTAAGCATGATGATGTCACTGGTGATGTCACTATTATGATGTCATCATCAAGAATGATGACATCATCCTTGATCAGATCCGCAATGTAGCTCAGACTCGATATAAGACGAAGACGACAGATGTATGCACTAACAGATGCAACGCCAAAAGGTTATAGCTTACGCATCTAGACAACTTAAGAATCATGAAGGGAATTATTCAACCCATGATCTAGAATTAGGAGCTATAATTTTTGCTCTTAAGATTTGGAGACATTACCTTTATGGTAGTAAGTTTACCATATTTACTGATCACAAAAGTTTAAGGTATTTTTTCGGGCAGAAAGAGTTGAATATGAGACAAAGACGCTGGATGGAATTTCTTAGTGATTACGATTGTGATATCCAGTATCATGAAGGAAAAGCAAATGTGGTGGCTGATGCTTTAAGTCGAAAGTATCACGAAAAGCCAAAAAGGGTACGTTCTCTTAAATTTAATCTACAAGTAGATTTAAATGATCAGATAAGAGAAGCACAAGAATCAGTAATCAAGGAAGATACTGAAAAGCTAAAAGGTATGCTAAAAGAATTAAAACAAGGAATAGATGGAATTTGGAGATTCCATGAAAAGAGAATGTGGATACCTAAATTAGGAAACCTACGTCATCGTATACTAGAAGAAGCCTATAAATTTAAGTATACGATACATCCAGGAAGTGATAAAATGTACCAGGATTTAAGGAAAAATTTCTGGTGGATAGGAATGAAAAAGGACATAGCAGCCTATGTTTCTAAATGTTTAACTTGTTCACAAGTTAAAGCTGAACACCAGAAACCCTCAGGTTTGTTACAGCAATTAGAAATGCCGATGTGGAAATGGGAATTGATAACAATGGATTTTGTTACTAAATTACCCAAAACAAAGAAAGGAAATGATACAATCTGGGTGATTGTAGATAGGCTAACCAAATCAGCTCATTTCTTACCCATGAAAGAAACTTTCAGTATGGAACAATTAGCTAAATTGTATGTGAATGAAATTGTTTCTTTACATGGAATACCTTTATCAATTGTTTCTGATAGGGATAGCCGCTTTACATCTCATTTTTGGTCAAGTTTCCAAAAGGCAATGGGAACCAAGTTGAAGCTAAGTACGGCTTATCAACCACAAACAGATGGACAAAGAGAAAGGACAATTCAGACAATGGAGGACATGCTTAGAGCTTGTGTAATTGATTTCGGAGGTAATTGGGACGATCACTTACCTTTAATAGAATTTTCTTATAATAATAGTTATCACACAAGTAACAATGATGCACCCTTCGAAGCACTTTATGGACGAAAGTGCCGAACCAAAGCCTGTTGGGCAGAAATTGGGGAACAGCAACTATCTGGACCTGAGATTGTACAAGAAACAACCGACAAGATCATTCAAGTCAAGGAACGACTGAAAGCAGCACATGATCGACAAAAGAGTTATGCTGATAACCGATGCAAACCCTTGGAATTTCAAATAGGGAATAAAGTATTATTGAAAGTCTCTCCTTGGAAAGGAGTGGTAAGATTCATCAAACGGGGAAAGCTAAGTCCCAGGTATATTGGACCTTTTAAGATTATTAGAAGAATAGGACCTGTTGCCTATCAGCTACAACTGCCAGAGGAAATGGCAGGAATACATAATGTGTTTCATGTATCAAACCTCAAAAAGTGTTTAGCTGATGAATCACTGATAGTACCTCTTAAGGATATAGAGGTAAATGAACAACTCAAGTTTGTAGAAAGACCTCTACAAATTAAAGACAGGAAAGTCAAGAATCTCAAACATAAGGGACTAGTTCTAGTCAAAGTAAAGTGGGACTCCAAAAGAGGACCTGCGTATACATGGGAGCTCGAGTCAGAAATGAAAAGGAAATATCCACATTTATTCCAGTAGATCTCGAGGACGAGCTCTAAAACAAGGTGGGGAGAATGTAACAACCCTCGGTAAAACTGACACCCTCATAATATGTCTAACACTCTCATATATTTTAGAATATCCCAATATGTCTTTTATTACACCCCGTATGTGAAAACCGAGCCCGAATTATATTATAGCATATAATATAAAATAAAAACAAGAAATAGTAAGTTCAGGCGGGCCGCGTAGACCCACCTTAACCACTTACGCGGGCGGTATAAGGGCTAGAACCAGATTTCGTTGATTCCATTAGTTCAAGCGGGCCGCGTAAGCCTCATCTTAAACTAAAGCGGGCCGCGATAGACCAATACAAGCGAAGACATCCGGTGATGACACGTGTCGATATCATGTCGGGTCTACTTGGTGACCGGACTAAGCTATAGTGTTGACTAGGGTTGACGCGGGCCGCGTAAACCCTGGCCTGTGTGTTACGCGGGCCGCCTGGAGACCCAATATCACAACTATATAAGAAGGCCGTCGGGTTTCGTTTTCCGTCGCTCACTTTTCATTTCTCAATCTCACTTTCTGAATTAGAGGCATTATAGTCGAGTACTATACCCCTTATTAGCGAGGTTCTGCTCCGTTGTAAGTATTATAACCCCAGTTTCGTAATAGTTACGCTGCCCGATTGATTTAGGGTTCCGTAACAACTGTCATGGTTCTGCCCGACGTAGTTGTTGGAATGCCGTCTCGGGGATGGTATCATTAATATTTTCAAAGGGTTATGATACTAATCAATGTACATTTGTATAAATTATAGATTATACCCAGGAAACCCTTACGAAAAGCCTAAGACAGCAATGTGAGTTTATCCTCTTTTTGTTAACCTTTTTGGAATGTTTTACAAAACCTTAATTATTTACAATGTGATTAAGCGGTGATTGAGTGTTTGTAGTTCTTCAATTACTGCCGGTATTATGGGGTTTTGTATACAAAATTTACTACGAGTAGTAGTATGTCTGAATAACAGTGCATTACCATTGGACGACGAGTTAGCCAATGGGTAATTTGACCATAGCCATAGATCCGGTCGAGTGGCAAATACTGAATGAGTAATTGTGTAGAAATAAACAATGTGATTGCTCTCAATACTGTTTTAATCGATAAAATGTTTCTTGATTAAACTGGGATTCACTCACCAGTATTTCCGACTGACAAATGTTTTTAAAACACGTTACAGGTAACACAATGTGAACAGCCAATTAGTGAAAAGCCAGCTGGAGAGCACTGAAGGCTTGGGGAAAATGTGGCTATAAAAGTTACCTAGTAAACGATGTTTTAAATTCAATAAAATAGGGCTTGTCCCTATAAATGTATTGTAATAAGAAACTTGGGTTTTGCCCATGTTATTATTAATATCAAAGAAGGTGGTTTTACTCTGATAAACATTTTCTAACTACAGTCCTGATGTAAATTCCGCTGCAAGATTTAACAAACTGATACCACCAAACTCTGAGCTCGCGTCCGCCCGTTCCCGGGAATTAAGGATCGGGGGTTGCGACAATTTATATCTTGTCGAGCGATGCATTTTATTGTTGGACATATTTATTTATTTTAAACATAAGTTATTAAACATTAAGTTTTAAGACACGACACTACCACATAGTTAAGATGTCTTTGATCCTGGGGGATCTTATTACAAAAGTCCCAGAAAGTTTAAAAGTTGTCCAACATATTTAAGCAAAACAACATGCATCATCAAACACCAGATACGCCATCATTTCCCGAAGCCGAACTCAAGTACCTGTAGAACACCTTAAAATCAAGTGTCAACACAAAGGAAGGTGAGTTCACATATTCACTTACAACCAAATTTTTATTCCAAGGAAAACTTTCTGATTAGGGGTTTATTTGAAAACATCCATATAAATTTTAGAAAGTCCGTTTTACTTCCTTAATAAAATCCATGGGCCTTCCGTCGGTTCATCAATTCGACAACTGTAATATATGTATTGCCCAGGTTTTGTATATTAAATTATTGCGTCAATTTTCAGACTCGTATGTTAGCTAGACGATACGAACTATATATTAACCATGCAGGGATAATCAAAGCAAGACAATAAACAGAATTTAAATTCTTCGTTTGACTTGACACGGGGCGACTGGTCACGATGGGGTTGTCAACCCGATAGATCTACCAACAATTCATCGCGTGCAATACTTAAATGATTAAACGACATCATGGGCGCATGGTTCTCTCTTTACAACAATATGATGTCTGCCTCACGTACAATACATATATCCTACTAATATGACAATTTAATACACGACGTTGCACGAATTCCCCTTGCTCTCCATCATATGAGACCCAGTCAAGAATTTGTCCCCAACTGTATGGTCAGGTTTCACTTAAGAAATACCGTACTTTCAATATTCATTCATAAAAAACGTTTTACTTCGAAACGTATGACTCATAAAATCTTATATATTTTCAATGAAAATATATAGTTTATATTAAAAGGTATGTTTTATTTCGAGAACATTATTAAACCCTTTTAATGACGTGTTCTACCCCCAAAATATATACAAAGCAGTAAAAAAGCGGGGTTTAGTGACACTCAACTTTGGGTGCGTATTTTAATATTGCAATCCCAGAGATTGATTTTCTACACGTCCTAATATAGGAAAGATTCTAAGTCAATATACATAACACAAAAATCCTAAGTTTCTCCGTTTCTTAGAATTATCACATAACTTTGAGATTTTCTCGAAAAGTTGTCATTTTTTATTATGTTGGCACGTTAATATATATATATATATATATATATATATATGATTTTTGCGACTTGAACGATTTTATTGGTGACCATTATTGTGTAAATCCGTTAACTCTCCCGTTTATACGCAATATATCTATGATTTGCGCGTCGTAATATATATACATAAACGTTCATAGAATTTAACACCGAACATGCGAAATATTACTAACTTATTTTGTCATTTTTAAAGCAAGTATACATAAAACATCTCATATGTACCAAATTTCATGCTCGACAAACAAGTTACTCATTTAACGCAATTTTACCGTTTCTTCCGCACAAAACATACATGCATACATGCATAGTCTAAATTTCCCACCATCAAATTAACACTTAACATATTATCACATTTACATGTTTAAATTACTTAACCCATTTTATCACATAAGGTTCACTCAAAATTTACCCATACTAGTTGTTATGGGTGAAATTCTAAGCCCATATCCGGAGAATTATCTTGGGTTATATCTTGATTATATGATATCTGTTTATATCCGGGATGCTGATTCAGGATATTGGTAACATCCTGAATGGTATCCTCAGGAGTACTAACGGATTATGTGCAGGAGTACGAGACCAGGCGCATAACGTTCATGAAGACCCTTTCTCCGGGAGACTCGGTCCAAGTCGTTCGAATAAAGACGCTGAAGCCGCTTTACCCGGTCTACAACGTTATTAATGGAATATTCGGGAGCATCCCATATTTATAGGAATTTTAGTTTGTATTTTGTAACTATAAATAGATGGATAAGTCAGATCGAATAGGACATCACAACTACACTCACTACTCACTCACACTCGTTCTCTAGCAAACTTTCACTCTCACAGAAAGCATTGTAACACTTAGCGATCTGATCAATATCCTACACTGTATCCTGAAGTTTGAAGCAATAAGAAGAACTAGGCAGCTGCGATTGTCAGCTCCTGAGGTTTTATGCCGGCGATCTAGATTGATCAAGGGCTTTCCTCGTACATCTCGTGTCATTTCCTTTACTTTTTGCTCTTAGTTTGATCATAGATACAACTCAATATCCTGAGCCGTATCCTGAAAACTGTTTTTTCTAAACAACTTAACCAGCATATTTTCAACACACTTTTTAGGCACACTACCTCACTTACTAATTTGATCACTAAATTGCTTCGGTAATTTTTGACCAAAACAATTTGGCGCCCACCGTGGGGCAAGTGGTGCTATCCTTACTAAAAATCTTCATGAAATCGTTAATTGGTTTTCTGTTTTCGAAACTTTTTGCCACATTGTTTACAATGGCCTCAAGATCAAACATGAGCTCCTCCGCTGTGTCTGCTACAATTTCTGCTACTACTGGTTCGGTGCTTCCACCACCTCCTCCAAGGATGCCGACTTCTTCACAACCTCAGGATATTATCCCTACTCGGAGTGTTCAGGTATCCGCTCCCGTTTTAGCCTCTAATGACGAAATTCCAACCTTATTTGGAAGTGTGTAGGAACAAATGAGGCAGCAACAGGAAACAAACCAAATGCTATTAAGAGAAATACAACTCTTAAAATCTAGCTCGAGCAGATCTGCTGAAGACATTGTCACTCCTGTACAACCCAGAAATTTGAACTCCAATTCGGCTGTGTATACTGAGGATAATAGGCGGAATATTGTGCCTAGCCATTCCCAGAATCATACTCCTGAAATACCCTCCTCGATCAGGATGTCAACTGTGAGGAGCTCAGGATATGCTTCAGGATATGGCCAGAATCCTCAGACTGGTAACGTGTCAAATAATAATATTCATGCTACTAACAATGGTGGGTCTTTGCAGGATGCAGGTATGACGTCAACATTTACTAGGGAACTTCAGAAATTGAAGGACATGATATCCAGTGTACCTGGAGTGGTCCAACCAATTCCGGAAGTGTCCCAAGACAGCCACAGGATATCTCGTTTCGCATATCCTATCTGTGATGCTGAGATCCCGAAGAGATTTCAAACTCCCAACATGAGCTCTATGATGGGACTACGGATCCTGAAGAGCATATTGCACAGTATAGGGAAAGAATGGAAATTAATCCTATCCCTCCGGAGCTCAAGGAAGCGTGCCTATGCAAGGGCTTTGGTTCTACCTTAACGGGATCGGCCTTGAAATGGCTCTTAAATGTTCCTCCGCATTCGATTACATCATTTGCTCACTTAGTGAACTTATTTAATAGTCAATTTTCTTGTAGTCGGAGTTTTGAAAAACTGACAAGTGATCTTTACAGGATAACTCAAGGACCTCAAGAATCCCTAAGGGATTATGTGAACAAATTCAGCAGGGAATACTTGGATATCCCACGCCTTGATGTTGCTACAGCGGTTCAAGCATTCAAGATGGGACATCGAAAGGATTCCCAGTTTTATCAGGATCTTGTGATGAATCCTTGCAGGAACTTGGACGAAGCTCGAAACAGGGCCTTGAGATATATCAGGCTGGAAGATGATAAGAAAATGCAAGAGAGGATGAACTCATCCACCACCTATGAGTCGACTAATAGGAAGTCAGAATCCTCATTTAAACCATATCGCTCTAAGCCGTATGGTAGAAATGAAAACAAGAAAGTGAATGCCGTTGAAGACGAGGACCCTGAAGAATATCCTGAATTATCTGAATATTTGCTTTTCTGTTAACATTCCTGAATTAATGTATGCTATGCAGGGTTTAGGAGATAAAGCTACGTGGCCTCGAAAGAATCAACAAAAAGCTAATTGGAAGGATAAATCGAAATGCTGTGCCTTCCATGAAGATTTTGGACATGTAACTGAGGATTGTATTGCTTTGAGAAAAGAAATAAGCTATCTTCTTAGCAAGGGATATCTGAAGAATCTTTTAGGAAGAAAGAAGAATAAGGGTCAGGATACTGAGAAGGATCCTGAACGAGCAGCATCACCTAATGCGGATGCCAAGATAATCAACTTTATTTCAGGAGTATCCGACATTTGTGGGACTTCGTATTCTGCGGCCAAGAGACATGCAAAGGAGGCTAAGGCCGAAATGGGAGACAAACCAGCCAGAATGACTGTTGGTGCATGTTATATGACAACAGCTTTGGATTGGTCTTTGGATATTAAACAGAAGATTGGATCATGAAGACTTAAAGAAAAACGAGCTCTATGAAGCCCAATCAGTCCAAGTTTATATTATGTCTATTAGGCCCAAGTTTATGTAACATATGTAATATGGGCAAAGCCCAATTCGTGTATGGTAGGTTGTAGTATATAAACAACCTCTTGCTACATGTTTAGGGTTAGACACTTGAGAGAACTTGATAGACTTTTGGAGATTGTGAGAGAGCATTCGAATTGAGAGAGTTTAGAACAAACAGAAATTGGCTGTTGGGTTCTAGGAGATCTTAGTGATTGTAAAACGTTTCTAAGGTTTGATAATCACAAAAGATCAGTTGGAAAAGTTTGTGTGTTCGAGTTCTTATTCTTCTACACTTTCTTGTTTCTGTGTTCGAAGATCAATCAAGGGGATTCCGCACCCTTGATAGATTAACAGTCTTGTACGATCCATACGGGATTCAGGGACCTACAATTGGTATCAGAGCTTTTGCTCTTGTGCGTGGTTCAAGACTGATCGAAAGGATTCAAGTTGTGTTTCGGTTGATGAAAATTTTGGTGTCTCATTCATAATTTTCGTGAAGAACAGCAAGAACAAGGAAGAACAGTTCAAAATTCTGCGTTTTGATCTGTTTTGGTGGTTGGTTGTTTGAAGATTTCGAGTTAAAGTTCTGGGTTTTTGCGAAGAACACGAAGAACAGGAAGAACATTTGAAGAACAGTTTAAATTTGTGTGTTTTAATCTGTTTTGATTATTGGTTTGACTATTTTTCGTGTTTGTAGAAGCTTTGCTTGGATTTCGTGTATGGAAAGAAGTGCTGATTGAGACTTTGCTTGGAAAGTTTCAAAAAGGAAGCAGATTTCGTGTTGTCAGCTGCTGCAATTTCGGGATTGGGTGGCTGCGTGGTCCAATCAGCTTTTGTGCTGATTTTACTCGCAACAGTGGTCTCGACTCGCAACCGTGGTTTCGGCTTGTGCTGATTTGACTCGCAACCGTGGTCTCGACTCGCAACCGTGGTTTCGGCTTGTGCTGATTTGACTCGCAACCGTGGTCTCGACTCGCAACCGTGGTCTCGACTTGTGCTGTTTTGACTCGCAACCGTGATCCCGACTCGCAACAGTGATCTCGACTCGCAACCGTGTTCTCGACTCGCAACCGTGAAAGTGGTGGAATTTTTATAGGCAATCGTAGAAAAAATTTCACTGTCTCGTGTTTAGAGAATTATCCGTAACTCATCTGGACAAACCGTTTGCACCGTTGAACTCGTGGGATTTTTACGACAAAAAAAAAAAAAAAAAGTCTGGAAAATCCCGAATTCAGTTTTCGGCATTATATATCTTTGGATTCGTCTTTTCGAGACGATTCTAACGGTGTAATTTGATAACCACTGTGTTCGGAAAAATTTTCTACGGTTTTAACAGTCTGCAACGTTAAAAATGTCGAACATGTCTAGTTTGAATGAGCTTTTGAGAATGGAGCATGAGGTTGGCACTACCAACAAACCACCTAAGATGATGAAGGTGGAAAATTATTTGACATGGAAGGATCGTTTCCAATCCTTCATTGAATATCAGGATACGCGCATGTGGATATGCATCGAAGATGGGTACGTGAATCCTACACACGACTTTGAGGGCAGACCACGTAGAACAGAATATGTGAACATGCAAGATAATGACAAAAAGATGTATGAGGCTGAAAAGAGAGCCTTGGCTGCAATCAAAATGTCGTTACCTGATAGCATCAAACATACCTTCAAGAAGTACACTAACTCAAAGGATATGTGGGATGCTTTGGAGAAAAGATACGCTGGAAATGCTGATGTCAAGAAGAACAAGATTGATCTACTGAAGAAGCAGTTTGCTGTTTTCAAGTACATGAAGCATGAGTCACTTGAAGACGTCATCACTCGTTACTACCATCTTATGTCAGAAATGGACAATTATGAGATCGATTGCTATTCTGACATAGAGAAGAATGACAAGCTGCTAGATGCCTTGCCTACTAAGTGGGATATCTACACTCTTATGATCAAGGGTGAAGCAGATTATGAAACAAAAGAGCTTGAAGAGGTGGTAGGAAAGTTGAGGGCGTATGAGCTCAGCATGAAGAAGAAAGATACTGGATATGATCAGGTTCAAGATCCGGCGGTTTACAATGGGCTTACATCTTCTTCATCTCACAACGCTTCTAGCGACTCTGCTACTGCGTTTTTATCATGTGAAAATGAGCAGGTTATGGTGAATCAGGATGGTGATGTGTGTTTTGTAGCTGCTGCAGGAGGATCAACAGGAGTCAAGAGAACATCAACTTCAAAGCAAAGTAGTAGTGCAAAGTCAATGCCTATGAGTGTGAAGTCTGCTGAAGAACATCTTGCTCTACTTGCTTCTTTTGTTACGTCTTATGAGAACTACATTCAAGGGAAAATATCTGATCCTGCCACTTTAGATGAAGATTATGATCAGATTGACCCAGATGATCTAGAAGAGATGGATCTACAATGGCAGATGGCCATGATTTCGCGACGTGTGAAGAGGTTCATGAACAGAACTGGAAGGAAGTTTGTAGGAAAGAGCGTAGGTTTTGACAAGACCAAAGTCAGGTGCTTTAACTGTCAGAGTTATGGTCATTTCGCTAGGGAATGTCAAAAACAAAAGCATGAGAATACGAATCAAAGTTCAAACAATTGGAATGCATCAAACAACTCTAACTCTACCTCTAACTCAAGAGCGTTGATATCTTCTGCAAGAGAAGGCTCATATGACTGGAGCATTCACTTAGAAAATGATGAGAATGTCACTCAAGCATTCATGGCAGAGATCACTCAAATCAATGATGTTGAAGCTACAGTAGATGAGGCTAAAGTTGAGAAGAAGAGTGAAGTTGAGGAAGATAAGGCTGATCAGACAACAGATGCTGAAGAGGAAAAGCCAGAGTCTGAGCATGAAATGGAAGCTGATGAGAAAGATGAAATCATCAAAAGACTGGAAGCTCAACTTGCTGCTCTCATGGCCAACTCAGACAAATCAACAGGAGAGAGGTAAGTAACTCTGCCACTTCTGTTTGCTTAAAGTGTCGTGAACTACAGGGTGAAGTTGACAAATTGTCAACTCAAAACAAAAGTCTCGTGAGCGAAATGTCTAACGTAAAAGAGTCAAATTTCTTTGCTAAAAGAAACGAGTCATCATATTTGAAAAAGATAAAAGGCTGTGAAGCTGAAATTGAAGCTTTAACCTGCAAATTAAATGAAAAACTTCAAGTCATAGACTTAGCTCATGACATGATGGCTGAGAAAACAAAAGAGATTTCTGATAAAAACAAAGAGTTGTCGGATGCACAACTTAAAATTGTTGAACTTGAAAAGAAGTTAGGTCAATTCAGAGATTCTACTTTTGTTATGAAACATATGATGGGTGGGTTAAAGAAGAGTAATGACAAGACAAGTGTGGGATTCCAAGGCTTTAATGAAGTCCCACCTCCTCTTAGTCATGACTACTCTTTCCTACCTGGTGAGGATGAGCTTACAGACTTTCTGTCAACATCACCAAGTAGTTCCACATCCTGTCAAGGTGATGTGTTTGAAGATAATGATGCTAAGAAGGAAAATGACAGCAAATCTGTTTTGAAAAAGAAAAATACACCTTCTAAAAACAATAATCAAACTTTTGTTAAAAAGGTTAATTTTGTTCAAGGAAGTGATATGAAAACCGAAACAGCTGTTATCGAAAAGGAATCAAATGTAGAGTTTGCTAAAAATAAAAACATAGAAAAATCTGAATTTAAGCAAACTGAACAAAATCCTTCCAAGGCATCATCATCAAAACCAGAATCTAGTTCAAAGGCTTCATCTAAGAAGTCTTCGAAAAAGAGATCGTGCTTCAAATGTCACACAAAGGGACATGTAGCTAGCTGTTGTCCTAACAAAAAGGTTGAAGCACAAGGTAGTGAGAAACAAAGAGGGAAATCACCTGAGAAGCAAGGTGATAATGAGGAGAAAGTCTCAAATTCTCCAAAGAAATCTGCTCCAAAGCAACAACCGGGTGTTGCTAGTGGTGTAGATAAGGCTGAAAAAGGAACTCCACAAGTTCCTCGTTTCCAAAGAAATCAACCAAGATTTCAGCCTGAATCTACATCAGGCAGATATGAAAGACCTAGAAGTAACTCACCAAGAATGAATAATCAAAATTCAAATAATTTCAGAAGTCAAGGTCAATATCAAAATCGATACCAAAATAAAGGTGGTCGAACCTTTTATAACAATGGCTTTAGAAATTACAATCAAGGTTCTTGGAATCAAAATCAAAATTTTCAAAGGTCACATAGTCCAAACACAAATAGGTACCCTCAGGACCAGAGACCTTATGGAAATCACGCCCCATTTCCATCAACAGGTCCAAGATCCAAGACTCCAGCTGGGAGTGATGGATATTGGATGGATGTTCAAGTAGTTGGTGAATTTGGACGACCCAAGACCATTAAGGCTTGGGTCCTCCAATCTAACTAATCTTTTGGTTGGTGGGTGCAGGAGCTGCTAAGGAGGATTATCAACTTATGGTATGTTGATAGTGGCTGCTCCAGGCACATGACGGGGGATGCGAGATTATTTTCTGATTTTGAAGAATACGATGGTGGGCATGTAAATTTTGCTGGTGCTAAAGGTGGAAAAATTACTGGACGAGGAAAAGTGACGAATGGGAAGATCACATTGGACAAAGTGAACTATGTTGAGCAGCTTAAACACAATCTGATGAGCGTGTCACAAGTCTGCGACAAGGGTCACTCGGTCCATTTTACCAAGTCTGAGGCATTGGTGTTGAAACCGGGTTTGGTCATTCCGGACGATTGGATAGTTATGCGTGCACCAAGGAAAAATGACACTTATGTCATGGACATGGGTGCCAAGGATCCAACTGCTGCGGTGGCGTGTTTACTGTCAAAAGCATCTGAAGCTGAATCAATGTTGTGGCACAGACGCATGGCTCACATTCACTACCGCAAAATGAATTACATTATTAAAAATGAGCTAGTGAAAGGGGTTCCATTGCTGAGGTTTCAAGTGGAAGATAAATGTCTTCCATGTCAAAAGGGAAAGCAACACAAGAAACCTCATAAGTCTAAAACAGTAAATTCCATTAATGCCCCTTATGAATTACTTCACATGGATTTATTTGGTCCAGTGAACGTGAGGAGCATAGGTGGAAAGTACTATTGTCTTGTTGTCACTGATGATTACTCACGTTATTCATGGGTTTTCTTTTTAGGTACAAAAGATGAGACAGCGGAAATGCTGATAGATCTTTTTACAAAATTGGAAAACGTTCATGATGCAAGGATCAAGAGGATAAGGAGTGATAATGGCACGGAGTTCAAGAATCGGATTCTGGATCTCTACTGTCTTCGAAAGGGAATTGAACATCAATTTTCCGCTCCTTACACTCCTCAGCAAAATGGAGTCGCTGAGAGGAAAAACAGGACGTTGATTGAAGCCGCTAGGACGATGCTTTCAGATTCAAAGCTGCCAGTTCTTTTCTGGGGAGAAGCTGTGAATACAGCTTGCTATGTCCTAAACAAAGTTTTGACCGTTAAACGTTTTAACAAAACTTGTCATGAGTTAATGTTTAATGAAAAACCAAACTTAACAGGCTTTGAACCATTTGGATTACCCTGCACCATTGTGCGAAACAAAGATAAACAAAAATTCGGTGAGGTGGCTGATGAAGGCTACTTTCTGGGCTACGTGCCTGGCACACCGAATAAAAGGGTTTTTAACCTAAAAACTGGTAAAATTGAGGTTGTTTTCAATGTAGAAATTACTTCTTACAAACCTCAACAATCAACGAGTGGTCCTGCTATATTATATGATTATGATAGTGTGTTTAAATCATTTAATATTCCTGATGCAGATACTTCTCAGCTGATTCAAACAGTGATTGGTGAAGACGATGAAGGCGAATTTATGCCTAGATCGAATGTAGATATGTCAGATGCTCCGGAAACTTCCCAAAGTGCAGCTGATCCTGATTCAAGCGATAGTGACTCTGAACCCAGTCAGGGGGAGGATTTCATTAATCCGTTTGCAAATCAGAATATTCAGGGGGAGATTGGATCAAACCTGGGTGAAAATCTAGAAGTCGATGCTGTTGCTACTACACGAGCAAATAGAGATCATCCGGTTGATATGATACTGGGAGATCCTACTGTAGGTGTTCAGACGAGAAGAAGCATAGCAGAAAATTCTGGGTTATTTGTTTCGATTGAGAAGACTGGGATAGTAAACGAGTGCTTGTATAGTTGCTTTATTTCCCAAGAGGAGCCGAAGAACATTCATATGGCTCTTAAAGACAATTCATGGGTTGAGGCTATGTAAGAGGAATTGGCCCAGTTTGCTAAGTTGAAGGTTTGGGAATTAGTGGACCTTCCTAAAGGAGAGAGAGAGATTGGCACTAAATGGGTATTTAGGTGCAAGAAAGATGAAAGAGGTATTGTCACACGCAACAAAGCTCGGTTGGTTGTCAAAGGTTTTAATCAGCAAGAGGGGATTGATTACAATGAGGTGTTTGCACCAGTGGCTAGGTTGGAGGCAATTCGTTTGTTTCTGGCTTTTGCTTCATTCAAGGGCTTCAAAGTTTACCAACTAGACGTGAAGAGTGCATTTCTTTACGGAAAAGTCCAAGAAGTGGTGTATGTCTCACAACCAGATGGGTTCGTTGATCCAGACTATCCAGATCGAGTGTACAAACTTGATAAGGCTTTGTATGGGTTACATCAAGCTCCCAGGGCATGGTACGAGACACTGTCTACACATCTGGTCAAAAATGGTTTTGAAAGAGGTCAGATTGACAGTACACTATTCATTAAGAGAAAGAAGGAAGATTTTCTGTTGGTACAGGTATACGTGGATGACATCATCTTTGGGTCATCTGACGAAAACATGTGTAAGGAATTTGAACAGGTGATGAAGAGCAAGTTTGAAATGAGTGCTATGGGTGAGCTGTCTTACTTTCTGGGATTACAAGTTGAACAGAAGGAGGATGGGATGTTTATACATCAAACAAAGTATGTGTATGACATTTTGGCTCGATTCAAAATGAATGATTGCTCTACTTTCAACACACCCATTTGTGAAAACCACAATCTCGGCCCAGATCATGAAAGCACTGAAGATGTTGATCCTACTCAATACAGGGCGATGATTGGTTCTCTAATGTACTTGACTGCTTCAAGACCCGACATCATGTTTGCCGTATGCTTGTGTGCCAGATATCAGGCAAATCCAAAGGAGTCGCATATGGAAGCAGTTAAGCGGATTCTTCGTTACTTGAAGGGGAAACCTAAACTTGGGTTGTGGTATCCAGCTGATAGTGATTTGAGGTTCGTTGCTTACACTGATTCAGACTTTGGAGGATGCAAATCAAACAGAAAGTCTACAACAGGTGGTTGTCAGTTCTTAGGAGGCAGGATCGTGTCTTGGCAATGCAAGAAGCAATCCTGTGTGTCTACCTCTACGTGTGAAGCTGAATATATTGCTGCGGGTAGCTGTTGCTCTCAGGTTCTCTGGATCCAACAGCAGATGCGCGATTACGGTTTGGATTTCACTCGTACTCCTATTATGATAGATAATAATGCCACTATATCAATCACAAACAATCCCGTAAAGCATAGTAGAACTAAACACATTGACATACGTCATCACTTTATACGGGATTGTGCTGAAAAACGATTAATTGAATTGCACCGAGTTGACACAGAAGATAACCTTGCTGATCTTTACACAAAAGCTTTTGATCGAGCTCGCTTTGAACACTTAGTCGAACTCAATGGGATGAGGAATCCTGAATAACTGGTTTTTCATAAGAATTTTTGTAAATAGTTTACTGTTTTTTCTTAAAAATCAAAAATACAAAAACATTTGAAAAATCAAAAACTCAAAAAAAAAAAAAATAGAAAATCAAAAATTGAGTTATCACTGTGTGAAAAAGAAGAAATGATAGTACATCGGCAAGTTAGACTGTCACACTGAAATTGAACCATAAAATTGCTTTAAGTGTGATAGCAGCTTCATTATATGATGTACCAGTAGACAAAAGCATGAAATAATCAACTTACCAAAGTGATATAAACCTAAATGCACTGAGTATGAGTGGGGAACACATCAGTGGTGTATGGTTTAATGACCTTAAATCTTGCGTTGATAGATTGCCAAAGTCTGAGGTTTTCGGTCTTTATGCTGCTTATCATCTGGGTATCATGGTTGTTTCTTTTACCGAAACAAACGGAGACAAAGTCTAGATCTTCCATGATACCATACATACGTATACATACTGCATTCGACCTCAATAAGTGATCAACAATCACATGTCCCTCAAATAAGTGATAAAATATCACATTTATCCGGGAGCCAAGTTCGTCTCTCTGCTGTACGAAAGTACTGACCTGTTCACAGACTTGCTCTTGTGCCCTCATGCATATGAAAATCAAGTTCCTCATAAATAAGTGATTCTATCACATAGGGCTTGTTTTCAATCAAAATAAGTGAGTTTCTCACATCATTTATACGGTCAATCAGATGATAATCAGTATACTCACCGACTACGATGAATCTTTGTGCATACCTTGATCGCGGGGGTATATCCTGAAGTGGGACACACTAGTATTTCAGTATTAAAATTACCTTAACGTATCATACGGTAATGGTTCTTGAAATGTTCATGCATTTTGTTTAAGTGGACAAACATACTGGTAATCGTCTTGAACTGCTTTTCACTAAAACTTGAATAAAGAATTATATAATTGTGTGAAACAGTTTGATTGTGCTGATATGATCTTCTTACCGGTGATTCTCACAAAAATAGAGTGTTTATTGCTTTTCGTATTTATTTGCTTTCAGAAAATATAAAAATCCAAAAATAGTGTTTTTTTCTGTTAAAATTCTTAATGTACGGAAAACTGTTATTCTTGGAGGAATTGTTACCGATAGGGGGAGACTGTGTTAGTAAGTGGGCTCAAAATTTTGAAATGATGCAGGTTATAAGGTGTTTGTTTAAAATTTGTGCGTGTTGGTGCTTAATTTGAAATAGCTTAATCTGATACAATATAACAACTCTCTTGAATAATAATAATTCTTTAACTATGTTGAAAAATTCTTATGGTTTCTCGAGATGTCTGTTTTATAGTATACAGATTGAAGCAGTTTGTTGATGAGAAGTTGCTGAGAAGAGAGGAGGAGTTTGTTGCTGCTTGGTAGAATCCTCCTTCTACAATGCAGAGTGGATGCTGTGAAGACTAACATTGAATGCTGACTCAAAAACTTGGAAGATTTGGTGATTGGATGCATCAGCTTAGGGGGAGTCTGTTGCTGACAAAGACAGAATTCATGTTGAAGCTGACGCTATCCAAAGACCAAAGACTGTGAGATTCTGAAGACTAAAGTTTCCTTTGCAAGCTATTGTCAAGGGGGAGTTTGTTGGTGCATGTTATATGACAACAGCTTTGGATTGGTCTTTGGATATTAAACAGAAGATTGGATCATGAAGACTTAAAGAAAAACGAGCTCTATGAAGCCCAATCAGTCCAAGTTTATATTATGTCTATTAGGCCCAAGTTTATGTAACATATGTAATATGGGCAAAGCCCAATTCGTGTATGGTAGGTTGTAGTATATAAACAACCTCTTGCTACATGTTTAGGGTTAGACACTTGAGAGAACTTGATAGACTTTTGGAGATTGTGAGAGAGCATTCGAATTGAGAGAGTTTAAAACAAACAGAAATTGGCTGTTGGGTTCTAGGAGATCTTAGTGATTGTAAAACGTTTCTAAGGTTTGATAATCACAAAAGATCAGTTGGAAAAGTTTGTGTGTTCGAGTTCTTATTCTTCTACACTTTCTTGTTTCTGTGTTCGAAGATCAATCAAGGGGATTCCGCACCCTTGATAGATTAACAGTCTTGTACGATCCATACGGGATTCAGGGACCTACAATGACTACCCTCACAACTGATAAAATGATCACTTTCGATAGTGATGACAGGGATACTGTTCCGGATCCTCACCATGATGCTCTGGTAATAACATTATATGTGGCTAACCATTTTGTACGCAGGATATTGGTGGATAATGGAAGCTCCGTCAACATAATCTAACTAGAAACTTTGAAGAGAATGAATGTATCTCCAATGGATATCACTTCGAAATCCACCGTGCTTGTTGGGTTCAGCGGAGAGGCTAGGAACACAGTGGGAGAGATAAAGTTACCAGTATATATTGAAGGGGTCAACTCGATACAACATTTCTGTGTGATGGACTCCCTATCCTGCTATAACATAATATTGGGTAGACCTTGGATCCATGATATGAAAGCCGTGCCGTCAACTTATCATCAATGCATCAAGATCCCTACCCCTTGGGGGTTGTCAAGGTTTATAGTGATCAGCAGGAAGCGGAGGAATGTTACTCATCCTCAATGAAATCTTCAACCAAGCCTAGCATAACATAACAATTAAAGATGCGGGCCCAGGATATCGTGGAGGCTTCGGAGCAGGATATGAAGAAAATTATCCTAGATCAGGATAATCCTGATATCTCGGTGCTCGTAGGAACCAATATCCCTCAGGATATTGAAGAACAATTAACTAACTTTTTGAAGTGCAGGATATCAACATTTGCATGGAAGCATGAGCATATATGACAGGTATATCCAAAGACATTATCACTCACAAGCTTGGAATTGACAAGTCGTTCAAGCCTATACAGCAAAAGAGAAGGAAGTTTGCTCCTGAACGAAATGCAATTATCCAAGAGGAAGTCGAAAGATTGTTGAAGTCCAAAATGATCAGAGAAGTCAAGTTTCCAAGATGGCAAGCAAATGTAGTCGTGGTACAGAAGAAAAATGGGAAATGGAGAGTCTGTGTAGATTACACAGACTTGAATAAGGCTTGTCCCAAAGACCCATTTCCCCTTCCTTATATCGATGCAATGGTGGATGCTACTGCTGGGCATGAGATGTTAACCTTTATGGACGCATCCTTAGGATTTCAGCAGATTCAAATGGAGCCTTCGGACCAGGAGGATACTGCCTTCATGACACCAACAAGTATTTATTGTTATACTGCTATGCCTTTCGGTTTGAAAAA
Source organism: Helianthus tuberosus (assembly GCA_030545235.1). NCBI lineage: Eukaryota > Viridiplantae > Streptophyta > Magnoliopsida > Asterales > Asteraceae > Helianthus > Helianthus tuberosus. Next base: position 180,811,108 of record CM060451.1, read on the forward strand.
TGCAGGTGCAACATACCAAAGATTGGTAAACATGATGTTCAAAGATAAGCTGGGGGACACAATGGAGGTATACATCGAAGATATGGTGGTAAAATCTAAAAAGGCTGAGGATCACCTCCAGGATATTAAGGGAGCATTTGATATCCTGAATCAATATAACATGAAGCTAAATCCTGCTAAGTGCCATTTCGGAGTGGGGGCAGGAAAGTTTCTAGGATATATGGTGACCAAAAGAGGGATAGAGGCAAGCCCGGAGCAGATTAAAGCCATCTTGGATATCAAATCACCTTCAAATATGAAAGATATTCAACGGTTAACAAGGCGAGTTGCATCATTGAATAGATTTATCTCAAGATCCTCGGAGAAATGCAAAGAATTTTATGATATCCTGAAGAAAAAAAAGAAGTTTGAATGGGAAGGGAAGCATGAAGCAGCCTTGCAGGATTTAAAGCAATACCTTTCAACGACACCTCTATTAATGAAGCCTGAGAACGGTGAACCACTGTCCTTATACCTCGCAGTATCAGGGAATGCTGTAAGTGCCGTCCTTATAAAGGATCATGAAGGTCAGCAATATCCTGTCTATTATGTTAGTAAAAGTTTATTAGATGCTGAAACTAGATATTCTCATTTAGAAAAGTTGATACTAGCATTAGTTATGGCATCAACGAAGCTTAGACATTACTTTGAGACACATAGGATTCATGTTAAAACTAATTATCCTGTTAAAAATGTGCTTAGGAAACCAGAGATGTCCGGTAGGATGGCTAAGTGGTCAGTGAAGTTGAGTGCTTATGACTTAGTATATGAACCTAGGAATGCTATAAAATCCCAGGCTCTAGCCGACTTTGTGGCTGATTTCAGTAGTGACATTCAGGATGAGGTAGACCTAGAAGTCCAACAATTAGGAGAATCCTCAGGATCCTGGACATTGTACACTGATGGAGCATCTAATGTTAGAGGAGTAGGATTTGGAATACTACTAAAATCGCCACAGGGGGACATATTACCCCAGGCTATTAGGTGTGAATTCCCTGCTACCAATAACGAAGCAGAATATGAGGCTTTAATTGCAGGATTAGAACTGGCTAAAAATATGAATATCAAGAATTTGCATGTATATGTTGACTCCTTGTTAATCACTAACCATTTTAATGGATCCTATGCAGTTAAGGGTGAGAAATTAATCGAATACCTCGATATTCTCAAAAAATTAGCAAGATATTTCTAAGTTTTTACACTTGAATAGGTACCAAGGGAAGATAATGCTGAAGCAGATGCCTTAGCAAACCTGGGATCATCGGTCAGGATACCGAAAGGAACCCAATTACCAATACTACATATCTTGTATCCTGCAATGAATCCTCAGGATAAAAATGTCGTAAGTATCTAGGATCCTGTTGCTGAATAACCTGAGGAAGATTCTAAATCCTGGACGGCTCCAATCCTAAGATATCTCAAGGAAGGACACATCCCTAGAGACGAAAATCCTAAGGCATTCAGGATGAAGGTATCACGATTCATCATTATAAATAATATTTTGTATAAGAAATCTCTTGCAGGACCATATCTAAGATGCTTGGAGGATTCCGAAGCTAAAGAAGTGCTTCAGGATATACATGAAGGGGATTGTGGTAACCATACTAGGGGTAGGTCATTATTCTCAAAAATATTGAGAACAGGATACTTTTGGCCAACAATGAGGAAAGATGCTACAGAATATGCTCGAAGGTGTGATGCATGTCAAAGGCACAATAACATACTACATCAACCAGCTGAACCACTATATCCTATAGCTTCCCCTTGGCCATTCATGAAATGGGGGATGGACATAGTAGGGAAATTGCCAAAAGCTCCAGGAGGAAAAGTCTTTATGCTGGCAATGACTGATAATTTCTCTAAGTGGGTGGAGGCTGAAGCATTTGTTCAAGTCAGAGACCAAGAAGTAGTATCCTTCATAAAGAGGAATATCCTGACTAGGTTTGGAGTACCAGCTGAAATCATTTGTGACAATGGATCTCAGTTTATTGCAAGAGTTGGGGAATCAAAATGATCACATCCACTCCAGTACATCCTCAAGCAAATGGACAAGCCAAATCCTCAAACAAGATAATTGTCAACAACTTAAAGAAGAGACTAGGAGCCAAGAAAGGAAGATGGGCAGAAGAACTACCCTTTGTTTTGTGGGCTGATAGAACAACGGTAAAGAATGTAACTGGCCAGACTCCGTTTTCCTTAGTATTTGGAGCAGAAGCAGTAATCCCAATAGAGATGGTGATACCTACGGCAAGATCTATTCTCCGGGATCCTGAGCAGAATCCTGAAGCTTTGTGCCAAGATTTGGATACCGTTGACGAAACGAGAGATGCAGCAAGGTTAAGGATGACAGCATATCAACAAAGGCTATCCAGAGCATACAAGGACTAGAAGGTTCAAAGTTGGAGATTGGGTGTTGAGGAAGGTTTTTCAAAATACCACTAATTCTACCGATGGAAAACTGGCTCCAAAATGGGAAGGACCATATAAGGTTGAATCAGAATCAGGAAAAGGAGCATACCGACTCAGGAGTATGGAGGGAGATATGCTACCAAGATCCTGGAATGCTATACACTTAAAGCTCTATTTCAAGTAAGAATAGAATTTAATTCCTATCTCAGAATGGTATGTACTCTATCTCTCTTAAATATATTTGAATTCGTTTATTATCTTTAACCCATTACTGACTTAGGCATCGGAGGGGTGTTAGCCAAGCTAACACCCACCTTAGTTTAAGGTTGTTTTGCAGAATATGTCTCAGAATATAATTCCAGGATACACGCTCAGGATATCTTGAAGGATTAGAGGATTGGCCCCCTCTCTCAAGGTTAAGGGATCCTGATCCCTTCTAAGGTTTAAAGGTAATCACCTTTCTTTTGAATTGGGTTTGAACACCCCGCCTGGAGCGTAAGTTGTCTGGGGATAGTTCAAGGTAACGGGACCAGTTCATGTAAAAGTGGCTGACAATTTCGTTACTATTGGCTATATCCTGGATCCTAAAGGTATATGAGGATTGATCACCCTCTCTCACGAAAGGGTATTTTCATACCCTCTAAGGTTTAAAGGTTTTCACCTTTCTAAGACTTGGAGTTTATACACTCTCGCCTATAGCGCATGGATATCAAGGCTTATCCCCAGGATATCAGGGTTTATCCCCAGGATATCAGGGTTTATCCCCAGGATATCAAGGTTCATCCCAGGATATCAAGGGTTACCCCAGGATATTCGAGGTTTATGCAGTCAAACTAAAGTATGACCATGTTAAACACAGTGGACATACATCATACAACTTGAAAGATGGATTTAAATTTATGCACTAGCGACATTCCTGTGATTGAAGGATGGAATTGATTCTCCAGGAGTATTCGGTATGATCTCTCCTTTTTATAGCTTAAGTTTTATAAGTTGCGAGGCAGTATCCTGAGTAGGATATCTTTCAGGATATTCTTGCAATATGTTCCCAAGATTGTCCAAATTTAACTATTTTTATAAGTAAAGTTTAAACACTAAAATAGTAACAACAGAAATAAAGGCAAAAGGAAGTTATATTATTAACATACCAAAAGATGTGCTCTTAGTTTCACCTCAAACCAAGGCCCATCCACTAAGAGCACTAATAGTTCCTTACCGTATTTACTTAACAGTTGAAGGCTTTGTCTCAAACCGAGACCTATCCACCTCCAACCGTTATATTGTTCAAAAGAAAAATATACTAACGGTGATGACCAAGGGCTTCATCCTGAAACTCAGGATCCCTCCACCTTTGGTCATCATATTGTTCAAGTGCAGAAAAGTAAAATGCAGGAAAAGTAAATTGTTTAGAGTTACAAGCCAACGATCAAACTTAAAAAAGTGGGCTCCGGCCTTGGCACATATATCCATCATCGCCCACTTGAATGCTCTCACACAGCAGCATCTTCACCAGGCTTCTCCACCTTCTCAGCCTCAGCATCAGTTCCAGCATCCTGAGCAGCATCCTCACCAGCATCCTTCTTGTCTCTAGCCTTGTCTGCCACCTCTGCTGCCTTAGAAGACTCACCAGCTTCTGCAGGAAGGGGCACAGCCTTGCCTCCAAGCTCATTCAGCTTTGCCACCCAGGATTCTACCGGCCAGGATGGGCACTCAAGGCCTGTCTCCTTGGCCTCATAAGCCATCTTAATACGAGCTTGTAATAGAGAGACAATGGCAGAAGCCTTGATTCCCTCCCGGAAAGAAACCATGGCCTGTTCATGTTCCATTTGGACGGTGGCCAACTTGATCTCAGCATCCTGGGTTACTTTTCTCAGCTTGTCCTCATAGTGCCGAGTCTTTGCTTCAGCAATGGCACCTTGGTCGGCAACAGTAGTTTCAAGCTGTTTAATCCTGGCTTCATGGAGTGTAGTAGTACCACAGGCATCGCTGTAAAGGTGGAGGAGATGCTGGAGGCCCTGTAAGTCAAAATTCAGGTGTAAGTCAATAAACACTAACCTGATATCATGTCAGGATATTCTATCAAGATATATGTGCAGGATATAGGATCGGGATATTACCTTGTTGAGGAAGGATGTCATTGGTTCCAAAGAATCAGAGATGCTGAGCTCATCATAAGAGAACCCTTCGGAGCCTGGAGCACTAACCTCAGAGTTCTTCCTCTTTTTCGCCGTGGAAGCACGAGTCCTCGGGTTGCCCTTAGGAGCTGGGAGCGGCTTGGAGCTGGTGGCAGCAGGGGTCTCTTTCTTGACCATGACTGGAGTAGGGTAACTGTCAAGCTCATCAAGATCAAGGAGGATTGGAACTTTGCTGGAGTCTGCATACAGGGAGTAAAATTCTTTCTCAAATACTTCAAATAAAAGCATGTATGCAGGATATTGTGTAGGATCCTTACCAGACATGTTTGCACTGGAAAGAGGGCTTGGAGATGGATTAAAACTTCTTTCAGCCCCTGGAAGGAGTCTGATAGTGTCGATCCTCTTCTGTGAATCGGCAAGGGGAGGTGCAAGCTTCCTGAAATCAGTTGTGTACAAAACAATAAAAAGAAATTGATCAGCTAAGGATACGAAACAGGATATAAGGCAGGATTATCCTTAAACCCTAAATCCTACCCTTTCTCAACCACTTCACCGGATATTTCGTTCCACCAGGGATGGAGTCTCTTTTTACAAAGAAGAACTTGGATTGCCATTTCTCCTCGTTCCTGGTGGCACGAAGTATCAGCGGATCGCCGGAGGTGGAATAAAACAAAAATCCACAAGATCCGTGGCATCTAAGCCGATATACTAAGGGGAGGTCATGAACGGAAAGCTCAGGAATGTGATTCTTCTTGATCTGATCAAGAACAGACAAGACTCGCCAGAGCATTGGCATTGTTTAGCTAAAACAGATTTTCATAATTTTGAAAAACTCGGTGATGAAATCTGGGAAAGGGAACCTTAATCCTAAGGTGAAAGGAAAGGCACTAAAACACAACCACTCATCGGAAACCATGTCCGACCGGATTTCCCTGTCGAACGGCCGGAATACCGTTCCTTCCGGGAAGATACCGGAGGATTTGAGTGCCGAAAAGTGGGCACTATCAAAGGAGCATATCTCTTTCTCCGGTTCTTGGAGAAGATTCTGTTGGATAAATGAGGGGCGGAGTCACCAGAGCTTGATCTTGTTTGCCTTGTCATATTTTTGACGGAATGCTGAACATAATGAGGGGTAAAGATGAAGATCAGAGAGAGAGTATTTACCTTTTTCTTTATCAGTTCTGGTTAAAAAGGATGAGGATGAGAAGTTATAGGGAGATGATGAGTAAATATAGGCTGTGCAGTTGCAAAAGGTCACATCATGGGTCTAATCTCTTAAATTGCCTCGTTCTTCGTAAAAAATGTAACCGTTAGTGCCAGGATACCAAACGGTAACATTTTTTGGGGACAATCGTTATGGGTGAAATTCTGAGCCCATATCCGGAGAATTATCTTGGGTTATATCTTGATTATATGATATCTGTTTATATCCGGGATGCTGATTCAGGATATTGGTAACATCCTGAATGGTATCCTCAGGAGTACTAACGGATTATGTGCAGGAGTACGAGACCAGGCGCATAACGTTCATGAAGACCCTTTCTCCGGGAGACTCGGTCCAAGTCGTTCGAATAAAGACGCTGAAGCCGCTTTACCCGGTCTACAACGTTATTAATGGAATATTCGGGAGCATCCCATATTTATAGGAATTTTAGTTTGTATTTTGTAACTATAAATAGATGGATAAGTCAGATCGAATAGGACATCACAACTACACTCACTACTCACTCACACTTATTCTCTCGCAAACTTTCACTCTCACAGAAAGCATTGTAACACTTAGCGATCTGATCAATATCCTGCACTGTATCCTGAAGTTTGAAGCAATAAGAAGAACTAGGCAGCTGCGATTGTCAGCTCCCGATGTTTTATGCCGGCGATCTAGATTGATCAAGGGCTTTCCTCGTACATCTCGTGTCATTTCCTTTACTTTTTGCTCATAGTTTGATCATAGATACAGCTCAATATCCTGAGCCGTATCCTGAAAACTGTTTTTTCTAAACAACTTAACCAGCATATTTTCAACACACTTTTTAGCACACTACCTCACTTAACTAATTTGATCACTAAATTGCTTTGGTAATTTTTGACCAAAACACTAGTGTTCCTCGAAAAATGCGTATTTTAGCTATTTGGTAACGTTTTCGGGCGTCGGAAGTCACGTATGACCAACCAAACACCAAGTAAACTTAAAATTAGTTAAAATACTTGTTTTTAAACTAAAAACATCAGATTATTTACTGATCTTGTCACACCCCGATATTTCCACGTATTACCGGTGGGCCCGGTGGGCCTGGTGGGGAGTATAGTGACGTAGTTGATATCATCATAGTCAAACAACACAATTTCAATGCACAACGGAAGCAAAAGATAAATATATTACAATCTGATTCAAAAGTAATATCAAATATTACAACAGAATGTAAGATGGATCCACAGGCGGATCAAATAAAAGAAAACTGTTCAACAGACTTTAGGCATCTAGAACTTGCGAGATTCCCTATTAACGCCCTGAGCTCCCAGCCAATTTCGTACAGTACCTGTCACTTAATCTTTTTGGAAAATACTTCAGTTTACATTGGTAAATACAATTAACTGACTCATTTGAAAACATTTATAAAAATTGATTTGAATGCACAAGGCACAAAATATCTTTTATAACTTGGGACAATTATATAAAAGTAATCTTGTATACAGATTTACATGTTCGCTATACATTCAGGGCCCGATGTAGAAACCGAGTCAAGATTAACAGACACGCCGCAAGTATAGGCCCACAAGAGAGTGAGATACCGTTTCCCTTAAGCAACTGTCAGGTGTACACCTACACCCCGTGCTTAAGACGCGGTCATTTTATTATAATGATGTCAAGGATATCCGGGACATGGTCATTAACCCCTAAAGGCTTTTATTTCAAACAATACAGATTAAAACGGGTTACCTCAATAATTTAACCACAATATGATTAAACATTCAATACCCGACCAAGCAGTATTATTATAATACCATATCCCAAGCCCGTATAGGGAAAATAAGTTAAAAGTATTTACCTGAGCTTAAAATGCAATTTATACTCAGCCGTATATCCTAATCAGCAAGCACAAGTACTTCTACTGGGGCTCTTAATCTGGAACGAAAGTTTTATTAACCTATTAGATTCCTAACGGGTCTTATTTAAGTCGTAACTTAGATCGGTTAGATTTTAGGAAAGGTTTACGGTTCAAAACGCATGATTTAGCGAAGACCGGAATAGAATGTGATTTAGACCCGACATGTTTGGGGGCTTGTATAATATGGGTAAACTAAACACATTCTGGATTTTGAGGTAAAAATGATAAGGTTTGACCCGTTTCGGTCAGTTTATGCAAACTGGTTACATAAACCGCATCGAACACGAAAAGTGCGTAACGAGTAACCAATAGAGTCATGAACAGATTTCCTGAGTTAATATGCTTCAAATATGTTGTGATATTGGTAGGATACCTTCCATTATGCCCAAAACGAGTTTAATCTCAATTTAAGCCCCGTAGAGGTATTTTGGTCATTTTAAAGATTATAAAAGAGGTTAAATATAATTCTGAGGTTCGGGTATGAAATAATCAGTAAAACTACTTAAATTAATAAGTTATATCAGTTGGTGACAAGTCTTATATGACAAAAATGATTTTTAACCCATACTATGCGTTTAAAACGCGTAAAAGGTCGTTTTAAGCGATTTCCGGGTTATAACAGGAAATCTGAGTTTTCTGATTAGTTTATAAAGTTAAAAAATACGTCATTAAACATATAAAATTAGTAGCAAGAGACTTGGTGTCTAAATGTTGCGTAAAACTCATTTTATAAACGAAAAGGGTATAATCGGTAATTACCGAATCAAGGTATATGATCAGTTTAAAAATAATTAAAAATCTTCAAAAATCCCAAAATATTATGTTACATCAGTGGGTAAAATATTTGGTGTCAAAATTGGGTTTAGAAAGGCTTTACGCTAATTACGCCGTTTAATTAATAAAAAGCTTTCTAATTACGCTATTAAGCATAACTCCTAATCCCAACCTCAAACTGATGTGAAAACTTAGGGACATATTTATAAATTGGTAACAAAGATTATTGTCCTCTCACATTTCCAAAATTCTCCTTTTAGGGTCAAATGGGCATTATGGTCAACATTAAGCAATTAACGGAACATCGGACAATCAACGAGTCAAGTAGTATAATCACAGAGGGTTATACTATCATACAACCCGGTCCTAATGGAACTTTAAGGCATGTCTAAACTAATCTAAATCGGGTCAGAACTGAAAGTCAAAGCGATAGTCAAATTATGCAACTTTCGGTTCTTAACCGAGCCAAAACTGAAAATTGTCGGATCGAACATGTTTAGACATGTTCTTATACTAATTACCATGTTATATGAGTGGTAAAACAGGTTCTATGACTTCTATATTGCTATTATGTGTTAATTTGAAAATACGCTTCCTGTTGACTTTTTATAATCAAGTTTGACCCGACAATTGACCTACTTAGAGTGAGAATCAGAGAATACCCTTTTAAGGGTTTTACTTCCCACATAATTACCAACTCGTAGGTACTTTCAATTTGTAATTTGACTGGACAAATTAAGATTAATGACGAAGTCAAATCTTAATTATGACAGTTTGACTTGAAGCTAATAAACTATTCAAAACTGAATTAGGGAAGGTTAAGAATACTTACCAAGGTCCTAAGCACGACTAATGATCACTAGGAATGAGTCTTGAGCACCAAAATACTCCAGAAGTGAAGTTGTGAAGTTGCAAGTGAATGTGATCAAATGGTGCAACATAGAAGTTCTTATATAGGGACTTTAATCCCACAAGATCATGCCAAACAAAGTCTATGGATGTTATGGGATCATTCCAAGTGTCCCTAGGCCCTTCTAAATCATTAAGCAAGCCCCTAGAATCAAGAAATGGTAAATTGAGGCGGTGTAACCGGCTGGAACAGGCAGCTGTGAAGTTTCTGTATCTGGCAAGAGTATACGGACCGTATGAGGTCCTATATACGGTCCGTAAGGACCTGTACAGCACATGCATACTTTCATTTGTTGACAGTTTTGGCCCCTGTAATTCCAAATGTCATTTCTGACACATCTAAGGACCGTTAGACCATTTTTAAGGCTCTACAATGATGCCTAAACATGGGGAACATGAAACATGCTCAAAAACATATCGGATGTCAGTTCGTTTGGTCGTACGGTCATGTTGTTCGGTTAATTACGACGAAACACGGACGGACACGAAAAACGAACCAAAATACGCGACGAATGGAATTTTATCAAGACAATCACTAAAATAAAATATTTTAGTGCTTTCGTAAATTTTTGGGTGTCCGGGTATATTCAGAATGTGAGATATGCGCGAAAATGCAAACTTGTGCACTTTTTGACACTTTTAGTCCCTGCATGACTTAAAAGTTTTATTTTGCGCACCAATCACCTCTATGCCTATATCTAGGCTAAATAAAGGGTAATTAGGGCATTTTTAACTCATGGTTATATTCCGGAAGGTTCGATACCTTACGAATCGACATACTTTTGCAGTTTTACGCAATTAGTCCTTTAATCGCACGAACTTGCGCATATCATCGTTTAATAGCATCGAAGCCTCATCTAGTCTATATTAGGTATTCTTGAGAGCATTATTAAACATCACGATGCTTCGGGTTTGCTAAAAGGTCATTCAGAGGTATAATTAAACATATTGACGCTTTTAGCCCCTCTAACTTGCAAAGTTGAGCGTAACTTCACTTATAGGCATAAAAACCTTAGACGACCAATAATTGGTATTCCCGAGAGTATAATCAAATATCATGAAGCTCTTGGTTTGTTAAAAGGTCACTCAAAGGTAAGAATTTACATGTTGATGCTTTTAACCCTTCACCGCGCAAACTTTTAATTAATTACGCAAACGGCTACACTCGATCATCAAGTGGCTCACTTGTGGATATAAATATTGTGAGAGGTTATTTAGAAACTTATTTTAGGTATGGTAACACCTCCCGTCCTTTCATATTTAAAGTTTTCGATTTTTCAAAAAATTAGTCCCTTAAATTCAATGTTTGACTTTATTAGGGTTTTTTACACGTGTCAATACATCATTGGACGTGATTTTTTTGAGGTGTTACATCCTTAACCCATTAAAAGAAATCTCGACCTCGATATTTGTTAAAGTAATAGATATACTTTCTGTTGAACAATGGATTTTAACTTCCACAATCTATTTGGGCCTCTATAAGCATCCCAAATGACTTTTATAATAGGTTCACGTTGTCTTCCTTAGTTTCTAATCCTGTCGATCCTTAATTGATACTGGTTTTTCATCAAACCAAGAAATTTCATTAATCTGTATATCATTATGTGATAATGCTTCTCTACTTATTGGTGAAACATATCCTTAAATCATTAGTGCGGGTCACATTGCGAGTTCCACCATGTTCCATAAATAGGTTTTAGCTTATAATATTTTGACCTTTGATGCATTTGATTTCCTCGAATGATCCTCTATATAGTCAGAGCTTAACTAGCCTATTGCATAAATTTTTTTTAGCACACCCTTCTTAGAGCGATGCTTACAATTTGAACCTTATTTCTTACTAAGGACTTACGAGGGTTGCGAATTTCATCAATCCTAAATTTTCTGCCGATTACTAGCAATCTTACAGATGATTACGAATTTGTATGATCTTATTCTTTGTTTCTAAGGCCACTTTCAGATCCCAATAATAGGACTTACCCAAGTCCCGTCCATCAAACGGACGTTTGACATTCTATCTATACAAGGTCCCCAAAGGAGCTGCCTTGATATTTATATATTGACTATTAGTTATAGAATAGCTTATTTAAGGTGAGATGGTTACTCTAAATACAGCTTAAAACCAGTCTTAAGGAATAGCTAATCCTTACAGTTATTTGAACGCATCGACGATCCTGGGCAGCTGTTGGTGATTCTTAACTGTTGCCTAAATAGGGTTGCGGTAATCAACGCATAAGCAAGAGAACCGTCTTTAATAACATTGAAACTCTTAGAATTACGTATTAGGCCTTAAGAACCTTTATCTTAAAATTTATCTAACTAGGGTTTCTATTATTCCCGAGTTGGAGGTACTAACATGGAGATTTCACAATACTGCAGCCCTTAGCGGGATGTATACCTTAATTCTACTAGCCTTTCAGGAGGTAAACAGGATAGTCTAGGGAGATGATAATCAAGACACAAGGAAGTTACAAAGATTTTTCCAAATCTCAAGCCTCATTTTATCTATCATTGCCTGTGTCAAATAAGAGACACATTTATGCTATGAGTCCACAGATTCCTTTATCAGGGATATTTACTTGGATAATTCCATTCTAGATATCTTCTTTGAGCACCATTAGCTGACTTTAATGCCGTATGACCATTGGAATATCCTTGTGGTTCCATGCATTAAACCTCCATACTGATCAGGCATGGAAGCAATCTATGGAACATATTAAGATATACCAATCCTCATATGGCACTTTTGTCATACCATTTGGTATTCGTAATCAATAGAGATCAAAGAGATATCAATTTCATATGATGATGTACTTTATCTGGAGAGAGGGTACATTAGGACTTTACAATTGAAGATTTCTGACAGGAGTAAAAGAAATGGAATCTATGATTTTCATTTGTAAGTTTTACCTTACACCTAATCTCTGAGGTTCTAATGGAAGGCTTTAAAAGTTTGTTATGCTTACCATCTATGAAGGATATATTGGCATCCTATTCAAAATAGAACTCTTGGCATTTATTCTACTTCGTATTTTATGCTTAGGGTTCTAACAGGCAGATTTAATAACTTACGAAATTATTATCCACAATCAACTTATCTGTACTCGAATCAAACACCCTTGCATATACATTATTGATAAGGACGTATTACCGGTTAAAACATTGTCATCTTGCATGGCCTCTTCTGCCCCCATCTGAAAGACCCTAGCGTTGGTCTCCTTAACTTTTTCAAGCTTCTTTGCATATTTTGGGCAATTTGATTTGATATGCCCCTTCTCGTTACAGTTGTAACAAGTCGCATCTCCTATCTTCTTGCATTCTAATGTTCTATGCTCACCAGATTTGCAGATCCCACAAGCCCTAGGCCGTGATTGGGATTTTGATTCGAACCAGCACTTCCCATAATGGCGCTTCTTGCAGGTCTTGCATACAGGTTTCTCGTTGGGCCTTTGTTTACCCTTTTTCTTAGAACTCTGGGAGTTATCTTCCTTCCGTTTCCTTTTTAGCTCATCCTTTGCATCCGAGGCATGAACAAGATCCTCCTTATGAGTAAGGAAATGTGGTCCTAGATAAAATTTGGAGCGAGTAGCATGGGGCTCCTTGAACTTTTTCACGGCCTTCTTCACAGCTTTTCCAACAGCTGCGTCTATCATAATCTGAAGAACATCCTTGGAAATTCTAAGGTTCCTAATTGTGGCATCATTAGCAGGTGTCGCATTATCCATAAGACGATCAACGGGCTGTCTTATCCGAGTTTGTCATACTCGATATTTGGTTCCTAACACCAAATAAAACAATTTTTTAGTTGCAATCCAACAACCGCTATTCATCATCCTGGTGACCTAATATATACTTACCATGGTATCGTTAAACCATACAGGCTAATATAGGATGAACATTCTCAATGAATGTCATGTAGATATGTGTATATATCAATGATACTTAGCCTAGGAAATAAAAGACCATTAATGGCAATTAAGGTTTGGACCTAGTCCATCACCTTTTTGACAGGGGATCAAATGTCACATCTGTCCTGATCATATTGATGATTTTGGATAGCTTGAAAGCTAGACATTAGGATATTGGACAAGAGTGTTTCCTAATGGATATAAAGCATCCATCTAAGGTTGTCGAAGTATTTTCTAATCTATCATCGGCCAATTCTACCTCACGTCATAAGCCTAAGGCCCTAATAGGCAGATACAACGGCTTAGAACAATTATTGTCCATAATAGACTTTTCTGCGCTAGAATCAAATGAATTCCATATAAGCATCATTGATAAGGAAAGGTACCTTTTATGATGTCATCTTTATGTATTGCCTCCTGGTGTTTATCTGGAAGACTCACGCGTTTACTTTCTTGGCCTCTTCAGGCTTCTTCTGATTCCTAGGGCAGTTAGTCTTGATATGCCGCTTCTCGTTGCAACCATAACAGGTTGCATCTTTCAACGTCTTGCAATCCAAGGTTTTATGTTCCTTAGACTTGCAGATTCCACAGGGTAGAGGCTGAGCTTCAAATCTGCATTTCCCAAGGTGGTATTTCTTACAGGTTTTGCACCTGGTCTTTTCACCCGACTGCGGGTTGCCTTTCTTAGACCCGGAACTCTTCTGATGATCAGAGTTCCCCTTTTTCTTCTTAACGGAGTGATAAGAATTCTCATCCTCCTTTTTTCTCTTTCCTTCATCAGAAGCTTTGGCAGCCTTGTTTCTGACTACATCGAGTGCGAGGGATAGCGACAGATCTGTCGCTGACCTGAATGTAGTAGGTCTCGATGCTTTCACGCTTGCCTTGATTTCTGGGGCTAGACCTCCAATAAAACGAGCTATACGTTTTGGTTCTGGTGTGATCAAGTACGGAACCAATCGAGACTTGGTATTGAAACTTGTAAGATATGTCTGACAGTCTAGGTTCTTCATGACCAATGTCAAGAAATCAGTCTCGATTTTCTCAACTTCGTGTTGAGGACAATAATTTTCTTTGATAAGAGCAGCAAACTGATCCCATGTCAGATTATATAACAGGATTTTCCCAGTAGCTTGGATTAGTGACCTCCACCAAGCTAGAGCTTCTCCTTTAAAAGATTGTGAAACAAACTTCACAATGTCTTGCTCTGCACATCCACTAATATCAACAACGGTGTCCATCTCATCGAGCCACGTCATGCAATCGATGGCTCCCTTTTCTCCTGTGAAGTCTCTGGGTTTGCAGGAGACAAAATATTTATATGAGCAGGTTTTAACATGTGGCTCTTGATTAAGCACAACCTGTCTAGAAGGAACACTCCTCTAATTTGACGAGTTATGAACATCGTCCTCCTTTGACTCGTGTGATTTAGAAGGGGACTTACTACGAGCCACAGATAGAGTCTTAGAGTGTGTATCACTTGATTCATTATGTTGTCTGTCAAGAGCTCGAGTAACATCATTACCTATTAATGCATGTAGTTCCGTACCAGTTATATTAACTCTGGTAGTATCATTATTCTCCATTGGGTGGCTGTTAACCTCCTCTGATGCAGCCATGTAGCTTGATTGCTACATAAATATTAACAATGATTTATTCAGAAGTTAATATGGAATCATCATTTTTGACGATTCATCAACCATGGTAATATGAACCATATTGGTTAATTTGTTAGTTATATTAGTATTTTCATTATAATTTATCCTAGTATATAAAACGTTAAGGATATTAAAGTGGCATAACAGGCCTAATCACAAGGACAGTTTTAAATTTATAAGCCATGATCTTATAGGACCGAGGTATTAAGGTTTGAACGCAATTCATTACCTTTCTTGACAGAGAGTCAAAGACTACAACTGTCTTTTGTCTTTTAGGACAGTAGATATAGCCCGTAGGCATTTCATCACTCTAGGGATGTTTATGATATGATCGTCTTATCTGATGATATTTGTTGGACCGTGTCGTGACCCTAAACGATCAGTCAAGGCAGTTCAACATCACGTATAAAGGCGGAATCAGTATACGCAACGTAACAACAGCTTTCCTATTCAATTCCTTCACGTTTATTACTTTCTGAGATCAATTTGACAGAGTTTCGTTACAGCAACAATGACCTGATTTCGCTCCTATGTTCTTACAAATGAAACACATGTGAGGTATTTATACTAAGTCTGATTTCGCTTCAATGGTCATGACCATATGAGCGAAATCACATGAAACTGATTTCGCTTATATGGCATGTCCATTAAAGCGAAATCACATGTTCCTAAAAGCGAAATCACCATGTACATTAAAGCGAAATTAACAATTAAAAACCCTAATTTGACTTTTAAGTTCCAATCTTGACTTTCTTGACTTAAGACTTGTTATTGATGAAGTCAACAGACATTCTCATGCACCAACAGACTCCCCCTTGGATGTTGACGTAATCTTCAGCTCCTGAGTCTTCAGTCTTAGTCTTTTCTCTAACTCTCTATCTTTACAAACTTCAGAAACACAATCTATCTCTAACTTCCATCTTCCCTTTGACTGTTGATCCAGACTCCCCCTTTCACAGTCTCCCCCTCTCGATATGCTAGAATCTGAGATATATGGTTCAAACTTTGACATTTAGCTTCCATTGGGAATAATGAAATTCAAACCTGTTACTCAACCAATAAACATTACAAATCTATCTTTCAAACATAACTCATAAACTTAATCAGCTTTAACAATCCACTCAAGTATTCAGGTCCAAGTTAATGACCCTAATCACTTGATTAATCTACCAAGTCCAAATTAATGACCTTGGTTGATCATTTGACGAATCAAACTGATTTAAAACAACAATTTTAAACATTTTCTGAAAATAACAAGTATCAAATCAATGAACTTGTGTTTGACTTTTCAAACAATTCAAACTTCTTCAAATATAAGCTTTCCTCATTCTTCAGTCCAGAATCTCCTGCATCTGCTTCAAACATCTGAGAATCCAACAATCAACTCTCCACTTTGGTTTGTCGGAAAATAAAGCAGAAATAAAATCTTTTTGGATTTTATCAAAGTATTCTAAACTAAGAAATGAAATACAGAAAACTTAAATTGCAGAAAGTAAACAAAGTAAACTATTTACTAACATATTTTTGGTGAGCGTGTCAGGGAATCATATCAGCTTTTCAGACAAATCACAAGTACCGTTAAGCTACATTTCATACTCAGACTTAAACAATTCACCTCGATTGTCAATATACTGATCCATCTTAAATTCTCATACAAATTTCAATTTACTCAGGATACGATTTAGATGAATTATGAACTTAGATCATTCATGTGTCCCACCTCTTGAATATACTCCCGTATCCAGAATCTCAATAATCAGTCTTACAGGTGAGTATACTACAATGATATCTGTATATAATTTAAGTATGCGAGGGCCGAGGGATCTCAGATCGATACTTCCGTATACGCAGAGAGATATCAGCTTTGACTTTTCGGTGTGTCCCCTTTAGAGGATCTTTTTACTTACAACAGCAGCATTTATCAATTTTATTGTTTCAGCATGCTGAGGGTTTAATGCTGTGTTTCAAGCATTTGCAGAAAGTATTATTCGAGGACTAGGTCAGAACCACCGTTCAGCAGAAGTCCCGGAATAATACTCTAGACATCATTGAGTATAAAGACCTAGTATATCAGATTAAGAGACCTTTCAAACGAGATTTCAGGGGTTACCTATATATCCAAGTAGTGTTCCCCACGAATTCACAAGTTTGAATTTAGGTTTATATCCCGAATAAATCTACTAAATGTGTGAAAACCTATCGACACATCATCAGTGAGACTGTTTAACTCTTTTATACTTTACAAATCTTTAGCATACTGTAATCGTCTAGCTGATGTACTATCATTTTCCCTATATAGACAAGCTCTTTTTCATTTTATCATGTTTTTGTATTTTATCATTTTTTACTGTTTTTGTATTTTCTGAAAATATAACTATGTACAAACATCTACTCCCCCTAAATACCAAAACAAGTAAAAATTCGACAAACCATTGCAGATTGTTTCTCGTCTTCATCCGCAAAAGTACTTTCATCAACGCCAATAATGCCATCCGACATCGACAGAAGCTTCATCCATTCAGTTTTAACAAATATTTAAACCGGTTTTTATCAAAAGCTTTGGTATGTAAATCAGCTTTCTGTTCGTCAGTGTGGATTTTCTCAATTCGTATCAACTTTTTCTCAAAGCAATCACGAATAAAGTGATGACGAATTTCAATTTGTTTAGTTTTAGCGTGATGTACTCGATTCTTAGTTATATTTATAGCGGCCTCATTATCAACAAAAAGAGGTGTGTTAAGAAACTGCAAACCGTAGTCGCGCATCTGTTGCTGTATCCACAAGATCTGAGAGCAGCAACTGCTAGCAGAAACATACTCTGCTTCACATGTAGATAACGCCACAGACGTTTGTTTCTTACACTGCCAGGTAACCAATCTAGGACCAAAGAACTGGCATCCTGCAGTTGTTGATTTTGAATTGACTTTGCAGCATCCGAAATCCGAATCGGAATACCCTTCGAGTGTAAAATCGCCTTTTCTAGGATACCACAACCCCAATGAAGGAGTTCCTTTCAGGTAGCGCAATATCCTCTTCACAATGATCATATGCGATGCTCTCGGGTTAGACTGAAATCTTGCTGCGAGGCACGTTGGGTACATTATATCAGGACGTGAAGCAGTTAGGTACATTAAAGAACCTATCGTGGAACGGTAAAACGTTTCATCAGCCCTGTCTCCGGTGAGATCTGGGTGAATCCCATGATTTGTTGCAAGTGGGGTAGCAGCTGGAGTAGAACTTGACATCCCAAATTTCTCTAGAATATCATGAACATACTTTGACTGATGAATGAAAATTCCCTCAGGAAGTTGTTCAACTTGTAGACCTAGAAAGAATTTCATCTCCCCCGTTGATGACATTTCAAACTTCTGCTTCATCACAGATTCAAAATCTTTGCATAGATTTTCATTTGTTGACCCAAAGATTATATCGTCCACATAAATCTGAACTATCAGAAGATGACCATCGACCTCTTTAGTGAAGATAGTGGCATCCACTTTTCCACGAATGAACTTGTTGGCTAGTAGGTGTTGAGACAAAGTCTCATACCAGGCTCTCGGGGCCTGATGTAAACCATACAACGCTTTGTCCAATAAGAAGACCTTGTTTTTGTGGATTGGATCGGTAAAGCCCGGTGGCTGACCGACATAAACCTCCTCTTTAACCTTCCCATAGAGAAACGCCGATTTAACATCCAACTAATAAACTTTAAAGTTCTTCCAAGACGCAAATGCTAGGAAAATTCTGATTGCCTCTAGTCGTGCTACAGGAGCATAGACTTCGGTAAAATCAATCCCCTCCTGTTGACTAAATCCCTGAACAACGAGTCGAGCTTTGTTCCTTACAACAACTCCTCTATCGTCCCTCTTACACTTGAACACCCACTTAGTGTTAATTTTTCTTTGACCATCCGGCAAATCAACTAACTTCCACACTCCCAATTTCTCAAATTGACTAAGTTCCTCCTCCATTGCATTGACCCAAGAGTCTTCAGTAAGCGCCTCTTTGTAAGTTCTTGGTTCAATCTGCGAGATAAAACAACTTAATGAGAATTCAGTTTGCAAAGGAGCAACTTTTGTATAAAAACATGTAAGCCCTTTATCAATCTGATTTCGAGTGCGAACTCCAGCTTGCAATTCTCCTATGATCAACTCCTCTGGATGATATGAAAAAGTTCGCGGCATCACTTCACTCGGAACATCTACATTTCCCTCCAGATTAGTAACATTCTGCTCTGCATCTTGTTCACCAACTTGGTTTGTTTGACCTGAAATCTAAATTTGCTCCCCCTCAAAATCTGAATCTGAATCACCATGATCAAATACTGGCATGTTTTCAGCTTCTAGATTATCATTCTGAGCCGACTGATTATCCTGAGCAACTTCATTCTGTTGGACATCATCATGTTCACCAGCATTACTTGGACCTGCTTCATCATCATTTGACGTTTCTCGTGGTCTCCTCGAATACTCAGCTGGGAACCTTAGCTGTGACTCATATTCACGCAAAATATCCAACTCATCAAAGAAATCTTCATCATCCTCTGATTCTTCTCTCATGTCAAACGAATCCCAAAGTTTGTCATAATGATAACGCCATGAATCACCAGGATTCTGCGGCGGCATAGTATAACCTTGACATTCAACATTTGCAACTTCAATAATCCGCTTCTCACTTGGAACGAAGACACGTCACAACGGATTTGCATAACCAACAAATATTCCCTCAATGCACTTCGGACCAAACTTTCCAAAAGGCTCTATAACTGTACAGGGTGACCCGAACGGTTCTAGATACTTCAAATTCGGTTTGCGGTTATTGATTAGCTCAAAACATGTTTTGTTGAACTTCTTGACAGTGAGAACCCTGTTGAGCGTATAGCATGCAGCAGAAACAGCTTCAGCCCAAAAATTAATTGGTAACTTTGAATCTGCGAGCATAGTTCTAGCCGTCTCAATTAGTGTCCGGTTTTTACGTTCTGCGACTCCGTTCTGTTGCGGAGTGTACGGAGCACTAAACTCATGCAAAATACCTCTTTCATCACAAAATTCTTCCATCTTGCTGTTCTTGAATTCAGTACCATTGTCACTTCGAATTCTCTTAATACGCCTTTGATACAAATTCTCAATCTTCCTGAACAGCCCCATCAAACTGTCAAATGTTTCATCTTTCGTCTTCAAGAAAGAAACCCACGAAAATCTGGAATAATCATCAGTAACGACCAAACAATAGTAATCTCCTGTAATACTTTTGACATTCACTGGACCAAACAAATCCATGTGAAGTCTTTCCAACGGTCTCGAAACTGAATTGACTTGCTTTGTAGGGTGTGACTTTTTCTTCTGCTTGCCTTTGATACAGCTAATGCACTCCCCTTCCAGATGAAAACCTTTGATATTAACACCCAATACCAAATCATGGTGCACCAAGTGATTCATTTTTCTAAGATGAATATGCCCCATCTTTCGGTGCCACAATCTAGATTCTTTCTCAGTTGCTTTAGACACAAAACAATGTGCTTGACCAGTAGTTGTAGTTGCTACAGACATATCTAACACATATAAATCATTCACACTAGGTGCCCTCATGATAATCCATTCTTCAGGGATAACAAAACCAGGTTTCAGAATCAAACATTCTTTATCAGTGAAGTGAGTAGTATACATGTTGTCACAAATCTGCGAGATACTAAGCAGATTGTTCTCCAGCTCAGTGATGTAGTTAACTCTTTCAAACGTTACAATTCCATTGGATAACGTTCCTTCACCAACAATTCTACCACCTTCATGACCAGCAAATCCCACATAACCACCATTAATGTTTCTTACATGATACAGCAACGCGGTTTTTCCTGTCATATGTCGAGATGCACCACTATCCATAATCCATCTGGATACCAGTTGTGGAAGATCCTGCACAAAACAAACTTCAATTTAACCAACTACAATAAAGATGCTGATTCATGCTTCGCGAACAAGGAAGCTCCGGCAATTCAAACTGCTTATTCGAACATGGTGTCCCCCCAGGCCTCATCAGCCTTAGGTGTAACCTTGACTCTAGCAATTTGAATTTTGAAATTTTCAGCCTTCAAAGGTGGAAAATTTGCATCACAATCAACCGAAATTGATTCTTCAGCCTTTTTCACTTCAGAAGTTGAAATTTTCATTTCAGTTTTTGGTTTCCAAACTTGTTGAGATAATGCAACCCGCTTATAAAATTTGTCATTTTTAGTTACCACTTTCATTACGGGTTCATTTTTCACTTTGATGTTGTCATTTTTCACATTCTTTTTCTCAACAACGATTTGTGCTTTACCCTTCACATCAACTTTCTTTTGTTGAATCTTCACAGTTTCAGTCTTAGGCTTCACATTGATACACTTCTGTGCAATGTGACCAACTTGATTACATCTAAAACATGTTCTAGTATCCACAACTAAACTTGTGCCTTCAGACCGATAATGTGAAGCTCTTTTCTCAAAGAACTCTTTATTTGTTTTTGAAAAAATTTCATTTTCCTCATCAGAAAGTGAACTCGAACTGTTCACAAACACCTTCTTTTTAGCAAACCTTTTGTTTTGAAACCTTCTTTGCTGATAACTCTTACCACCCTGATAACCACCCGACCAGTTGTTTTGATTGTTATTATAAAACCTTGGTGGAACAACAGGCTTTTTGTAGTAAGCTTTATCTTTCTCAAAATTCATTTGCCTTTTTGTTTGTTTCAAACTGTTCACTTCTGACAACTCAACTTCAACCAATTTGAAAACATTTGTCAACTTTTTTACATTAACATTCTCAATTGGAAATTCAGAATCCGAATACAACTTATCAGATCCAGCCATCTTGTACATCACAAGACCCGGTTCATCACTAAAGTTGTTTTTGGACTTTGATTTCTGAATGTATTTGTCCAAGAAACACCCATCATCTTCAGGTGAATCAGACATCAAAACACTTTCAGCTGTGCTCTTAACAATCTCTGTCTGAACACTATCATCAGATGATGTAAAAGTAACATCAATGTTTTCAGGAAGTTTAACTTCTTTTTCTTCCTCAATTTCAACCAAACCAGATTGCTTTTTCGTGTAGTTAGCCAGAACAGGTGGTGGAACTTGATGAAAACCCACCCCAGTTCCATCAGAATACACATCTTCGCCCGCTTTGTCTTTCCCAATGGGTTTGGGAATGATATGTTGCAAAACAAAGCTTGCAGAGCTATAACTGTTAAGCTTCAACTGGATTCGCTCGTTTTCAATTACAGCCTCTTGAACTTTAAGTTTCAATTTAGCGATTTCATCCAGTTGTTGGTTGATTGATTCTTCTTTGACTCTAAGCACTGCTTTCAAATGTTCATTTTCTTTAAAAGTTTTACCATTTCGATCATCACAATCTTTCATTGTGCTTTTCAATTTTTCAAAATTTTCAAAAATCTGACGGTTTTCAAGAATCAACTTTTCATTTTCTTGTTTAATTTTGTCATGATTAATTTTATCAGTTTCAATTTGAACAGTTAATTCTTTTATCCGTTCAGTTGAAGCTTTACCTGTTTTGTCACGACCAAGAATCTGATTCTCAACGCTTCTGACCTTAGCTGTCAGATCTTTAATTTTCTCACCGTTGAGAAACGTGACAGTATTACAAAATTTGCACTCTTTGTTGCAATTTTTGCAATCAACATTTCCTTCGATCTTTTTACCTGACGCATTTGTTGACGAGTTTGGACTGACCTGGCCTTTTGACTCAGACACGGAGTTAGAGTCTACCTCAAGTGCTTTGGCAGCCAGCACTTTGTCAGCCATTTTTCCCAAGTTCTCTGCAGTCAACTCCTGCGTTGTATCGATAACTCCCGTATCAATCTTCTTTGATTTTTCGATCTCTTCTTTCTCTTTTTCTTCTTTTTCTTTCTTCGCTTCCTCTTTCATTTTCTCTGTTGGAGTTCCCCACCATTTATGTTTCCAATACTCATCATTTTCTTTCATTTCCTTGATTAAAACTTCCAGATCAAGAGTTTTGTGATCAATCGCAATATTTCCATACTCATCAAGATAACACTCTCTGTCTGGATCCCATCTGTTAGCTCTCTTTGCTTCCAAAAAGATACTAGAAAGTCTAGTAATTTTGTTTTCCGAAATCATTTTTCTGTATCTATACTTCTGCTCTTCAGTTCTCTCATCTTTCCATGGAATAGGTTCATTTTTCGCCATGAAAGCGTAACCAACCGCATCTTCTTCTGGTAGAACCTCTTGACTCCAATCATACCCCTCATCATCGTAAATCACTGCAAGAGCTCTAGATTTCTCTTTGTTGTCTTCAACCTGTTTCAATCTAGGCGGCTCGTATTTATTCTGATGATAAATTTCCTTCTTGTAGTAATCATCTCTGAAAGGATTCTCCGATTCATCAGCATAAGCGTTTCGGCATTCTCGTTTGAAATGACCCTTCTGCTTACACTTGAAACAAGTCACCTTCGATTTATCGAATCCCAGCTTTGTAGAAGCACCACCAATTGTTTTTCTGCCAGTGATTTCCATGAATCTTTGTGCACGACGAACAACACTTGCCATAGCCCAACGAATATCGATCAGTTCCATTTCCTCCGGATCAATCTGATCGTAATCTTCTTTCGTCAGATTTGTGTTGCCTATCTTCCCAGCTACTAATCCTTCATACGATTCCAACACCGATGCTAGGAAGATCATCTGCTACTTGGCCGATTCCTCATCAAAGTTCTGAGCATTCTTCAAATCTATTGCAATGTTACATTGAATACGATTCTTTGCATCAGAATGACTTGCAGATGATGAAGATCCACTGTGATAACCACTATGACTTCCACTGCTTTGAACACTTTGACTTTCTTTGCCTGCTGTCAACACATTTTCAGCAGAAAACGCAGTTTTTGGAGAAGTTGTTTTTGGCATCATGCTTTTTGGATAGTACAAATCCAAATTCTGCTGATAAGATGAATGATTAACTTTGTATGTCTTCTTCAACTCCAGTTCATGACTTTCAAGTCTCTCAATCACCAAATCTGGTTTCAACATTTCAGGAACAATAGTATTCTTCAGCATCAATGCATAATATCTCCAATCCATATCTTCTGGTAATGAATCGAACAGTTTGTCAACAAGTTCTTCATCAGAATATGTGATATCATGTCTTGCTAATTCCAGCTTCAGATGACCGAACCTCTCTATCATTTTACACACTGACTCATTCTTAAGACAACCAAACATATCAAACTCTTTCCTAAGAAGTTTCTTTTTGTTTTTCACAATCTCTGTACTTCCTAAACATTTTTGTTTTAACTTTGCCCAGAGGTCTTTAGCGTTTGAATAGTCTATCAATGAGATGATATCCTCCCGAACAGATTGAAATAACAATGCCACACACTTTTGTTCGGCTACAAATGATTCAATCTCATCAGATGCTGTTAAGACTTCACCATTCTTGTTTCCTTGATCATAACCGTTCTTCAGACTTTTCCAACATGGAAATGCGAATGCCATCATCCAATCTTCAAACTTTCTGGACGAACGACTGTACTCCTCGATAGCCATTAGCTTTGGGGGTTTATTGAATGTTCCAAAAGCACTTTCCGATTCCCAAGCTTCCTTTTTCCTCTCTTTCGGTGGATTCTCGTTCTCATTGCTTGTAGATGAAACATCTCCCGAGTTTCCAGCAAACGCGTACATGTCACTGAACGGGTTCATGAAAATATCATCCATCATGAATGTACCAGCAAGATTATCAAACACTTAGACAAATTTTGAATTTTTTTACAAATACTGACACTGAAGCAAAATCACTAATAGTGACTAATGAGCGAAATCAACAACAATGTCCTCTCGAGCGAAATCACAAATGTTCACTCGAGCGAAATCACAATGTCTGAATAGGCGAAATCAGACTTTGTCCGTATGAGCGAAATCAGTATGTCCGGATGAGCGAAATCAGATTGTTAATGTTCGTTAAAGCGAAATCAGTTGATTAACTCTCGATGTACACAAAAGCGAAATCAAGTGATGTACGTAAAAGCGGAATCACCTTTTAACCAAATTTCAC
This sequence comes from Helianthus tuberosus, assembly GCA_030545235.1. Classification (NCBI taxonomy): domain Eukaryota; kingdom Viridiplantae; phylum Streptophyta; class Magnoliopsida; order Asterales; family Asteraceae; genus Helianthus; species Helianthus tuberosus. The sequence goes on from CM060451.1 coordinate 180,836,114, forward strand.
CATGTTTTAACCCGTTTTACAACCTGAAACTTTCTAGGGTTTGTTATTAGTTGGTTTTACACGTTATACTTGAATTTTAGACAATTTTAACCGTAGGAACTATCTCAATTCGAAAAAGTATCAAAGAAAGTAAGTAGAAATGAGAGATTTTTGTAGATTCAGTTGTAGTAGTATGAACTCCTCGTCCTGAAGCTCTGATACCACTTGTTGGACCGTGTCGTAACCCTAAACGATCAGTCAAGGCAGTTCAACATCACGTATAAAGGCGGAATCAGTATACGCAACGTAACAACAGCTTTCCTATTCAATTCCTTCACGTTTATTGCTTTCTGAGATCAATTTGACAGAGTTTCGTTACAGCAACAATGACCTGATTTCGCTCCTATGTTCTTACAAATGAAACACATGTGAGGTATTTATACTAAGTCTGATTTCGCTTCAATGGTCATGACCATATGAGCGAAATCACATGAAACTGATTTCGCTTATATGGCATGTCCATTAAAGCGAAATCACATGTTCCTAAAAGCGAAATCACCATGTACATTAAAGCGAAATTAACAATTAAAAACCCTAATTTGACTTTTAAGTTCCAATCTTGACTTTCTTGACTTAAGACTTGTTATTGATGAAGTCAACAGACATTCTCATGCACCAACAATATTGGTCAAGATCGCATTGATCATACAGACTATTATGCTTGGACGTAGTCCAACATCTTTAGACAGGGGGTCAATGACCACCATTGTCGTTGTCTTATCGGACAACAAGTTTAGCCCGTAGGCACTTCATCACTAATGGATGTTTATAATATGATCATCTTTATTTGATGATTTAACCCATGATTTTTAAATCACTAGGCTAGATAAGGGGTTGTAATTTCCCAATATAAAGATGACAAGTGTGATTTTATCGCATCACTGTTGTCAGGAGTGTTAACATGTTTTCAGATGTTAACTAGAATCTGAATCTATTTTAAACAGGTTTTACCATCATAGCTAGGTCCTTAATGACATTCCAGCTAGGTTATACCCTTTAAGATTATTTTTAATATACACCGATAGATCAATTATGAAAAGGAATAATAATTTGATTTATTTCATAGGGTGGGAGTTGGCTACAAAGTCTATTTTTCCTACAAAGTATAAAAAAGTCATAAAACACCATAATGTCAACCTTAAAACACATTCAAAATCCACAAATAACAAAGTGTAGACTACTAAAACGCCATATTTGTGGGTTTTGTGTTGTGTTTTGGATGATAAGGCTTTGATTATCGAATGACTAACATTATTGTGTTTTATGTTGATTATCATGTTGTGTTTTATATTCATAGTTCTACGATGGTGTGTTTGAAGTTTTTATGGACTGCTAAGGTTTAAATATAGTGTTTTAGTGATCTTCACTCTATTATTTGTGTGTTTTAAGTGTATTTTATGGCTGAAAGTGTGGTGTTTTATGACTTTGTACACTTTGTAGGAAAAATGGATTTTGTAGCCGAACCCCACCCTTATTTCATATATTATGTTCATATATAATGATAAAAATGAAATTTTGATAAAATATTTCAATGATTCTTAAAGGAAGTACAAAATTGCCCTAAGCAGGACTTAAAAGAAATAATGTTGTCCATGAGGGGACTAGAAAATAAATATGTCCTTATAAGTACCATTAAGGAAACGAATTTCAGCAAATTGGATGCACATTTATCCTAGCCGCGGTACGAAGCTCGGCATTTCTAGGCTTCGGATGTGGAGAATTTTTCATTTCGGCTCCTTTACTTGGCGTCATATTCAAAATATGTAAAATCGGATACAATATTTTACATTTTAGGGATGAGAGTATTCCTATGTTAAGTCTAGACTCAGAAGGTCAAGGAATGTGCTACTGTGTTATTGAGATTAAACACAAAAAAAGCTAGTGTTTAATTAACTCAATGTTGGCTCTGATACCAACTTGTCACACCCCGATATTTCCACGTATTACCGGTGGGCCTGGTGGGGAGTATAGTGACGTAGTTGATATCATCATAGTCAAACAACACAATTTCAATGCACAACGGAAGCAAAAGATAAATATATTACAATCTGATTCAAAAGTAATATCAAATATTACAACGGAATATAAGATGGATCCACAGGCGGTTCAAATAAAAGAAAACTGTTCAACAGACTTTAGGCATCTAGAACTTGCGAGATTCCCTATTAACGCCCTGAGCTCACAACCAATTTCGTACAGTACCTGTCACTTAATCTTTTTGGAAAATACGTCAGTTTACACTGGTAAATACAATTAACTGACTCATTTGAAAACATTTATAAAAATTGATTTGAATGCACAAGGCACAAAATATCTTTTATAACTTGGGAAAATTATATAAAAGTAATCTTGTATACAGATTTACTTGTTCCTTATACATTCAGGGCCCGATGTAGAAACCGAGTCAAGATTAATAGACACGCCACAAGTATAGGCCCACAAGAGAGTGAGATACCGTTTCCCTTAAGCAACTGTCAGGTGTACGCCTACACCCCGTGCTTAAGACGTGGTCATTTTATTATAATGATGTCAAGGATATCCGGGACATGGTCATTAACCCCTAAAGGATTTTATTTCAAACAATACAGATTAAAACGGGTTACCTCAATAATTTAACCACAATATGATTAAACATTCAATACCCGACAAAACGGTATTATTATAATACCGTATCCCAAGCCCGTATAGGGAAAATAAGTTAAAAGTATTTACATGAGCTTAAAATGCAATTTATACTCAGCCGTATATCCTAATCAGCAAGCACAGGTACCTCTACTAGGGCTCTTAATCTGGAACGAAAGTTTTATTAACCTATTAGATTCCTAACGGGTCTTATTTAAGTCGTAACTTAGACCGGTTAGCTTTTAGGAAAGGTTTACGGTTCAAAACGCATGATTTAGCGAAGACCGGAATAGAATGTGATTTAGACCCGACAAGTTTGGGGGCTTGTATAATATGGGTAAACTAAACACATTCTGGATTTTGAGGTAAAAATGATAAGGTTTGACCCGTTTCGGTCAGTTTATGCAAACTGGTTACATAAACCGCATCGAACACGAAAAGTGCGTAACGAGTAACCAATAGAGTCATGAACAGATTTCCTGAGTTAATATACTTCAAATATGTTGTGATATCGGTAGGATACCTTCCATTATGCCCAAAACGAGTTTAATCTCAATTTAAGCCCCGTAGGGGTATTTTGGTCATTTTAAAGTTTATAAAAGAGGTTAAATATAATTCTGAGGTTCGGGTATGAAATAATCAGTAAAACTACTTAAATTAATAAGTTATATCAGTTGGTGATAAGTCTTATATGACAAAAATGATTTTTAACCCACACTATGCGTTTAAAACGCGTAAAATGTCGTTTTAAGCGATTTCCGAGTTATAACAGGAAATCTGAGTTTTCTGATTAGTTTATAAAGTTCAAAATACTTCATTAAACATATAAAATCAGTAGCAAGAGGCTTGGTGTCTAAATGTTGCGTAAAACTCATTTTATAAACGAAAAGGGTATAATCGGTAATTACCGAATCAACGTAATAACCCTATGTTATGATCAGTTTAAAAATAATTAAAAATCTTCAAAAATCCCAAAATATTATGTTACATCAGTGGGTAAAATATTTGGTGTCAAAATTGGGTTTAGATAGGCTTTATGCTAATTACGCCATTTAATTAATAAAAAGCTTTCTAATTACGCTATTAAGCATAACTCCTAATCCCGACCTCAAACTGATGTGAAAATTTAGGGACATGTTTATAAATCGGTAACAAAGATTATTGTCCTCTCACATTTCCAAAATTCTCGTTTTAGGGTCAAATGGGCATTATGGTCAACATTAAGCAATTAACGGAACATCGGACAATCAACGAGTCAAGTAGTATAATCACAGAGGGTTATACTATCATATAACCCGGTCCTAATGGAACTTTAAGGCATGTCTAAACTAATCTAAATCGGGTCAGAACTGAAAGTTAAAGCGATAGTCAAATTATGCGACTTTCGGTTCCGAACCGAGCCTAAACTGAAAATTGCCGGATCGAAGATGTTTAGACATGTTGTTATACTAATTACCATGTTATATGAGTGGTAAAATAGGTTGTATGGCTTCTATATTGCTAATTATGTGTTAATTTGAAAATAAGCTTCCTGTTGACTTTTTATAACCAAGTTTGACCCGACAATTGACCTACTTAGAGTGGGAATCAGAGAATACCCTTTTAAGGGTTTATTTCCCACATAATTACCAACTCATAGGTACTTTCAATTTGTAATTTGACTAGACAAATTAAAATTAATGATGAAGTCATATCTTAATTATGACGGTTTAACTTGAAGCTAATAAACTAATCAAAACTGAATTAGGGAAGGTTAAGAATACTTACCAAGGTCCTAAGCATGACTAATGATCACTAGGGATGAGTCTTGAGCTCCAAAATACTCCAGAAGTGAAGTTGTGAAGTTGCAAGTGAATGTGATCAAATGGTGCAACATAGAAGTTCTTATATAGGGACTTTAATCCCACAAGATCATGCCAAACAAAGTCTATGGATGTTATGGGATCATTCCAAGTGTCCCTAGGACCTTCTAAATCATTAAACAAGCCCCTAGAATCAAGAAATGGTAAATTGAGGCGGTGTAACCGGCTGGAACAGGCAACTGTGAAGTTTCTGTATCTTGCAAGAGTATACGGACCGTATGAGGTCCTGTATACGGTCCGTAAGGACCTGTACAACACATGCATACTTTCATTTGTTGACAGTTTTGGCCCCTGTAATTCCAAATGTCATTTCTGACACATCTAAGGCCCGTTAAACCATTTTTAAGGCTCTACAATGATGCCTAAACATGGGGAACATGAAACATGCTCAAAAACATATCGGATGTCAGTTCGTTTGGTCGTACGGTCACGTTGCTCGGTTAATTACGACGAAACACGGACGGACGCGAAAGACGAACCAAAATACGCGACGAATGGAATTTTATCAAGCCAATCACTAAAATAAAATATTTTAGTGCTTACATAAAATTTTGGGTGTCCGGGTATATTCAGAATGTGAGATATACGCGAAAATGCAAACTTGTGCACTTTTTGACACTTTTAGTCCCTGCATGACTTAAAAGTTTATTTTTGCGCACCAAACACCTCTATGCCTATATCTAAGCTAAATAAAGGGTAATTAGGGCATGTTTAACTCATGGTTATATTCCCGAAGGTTCGATACCTTACGAATCGACATACTTTTGCAGTTCGACGCAATTAGTCCTTTAATCGCACAAACTTGCGCATATCATCGTTTAATAGCATCGAAGCCTCATCTAATCTATATTAGGTATTCTTGAGAGTTTTATTAAACATCACGATGCTTCGGGTTCGCTAAAAGGTCCTTCAGAGGTATAATTAAACATATTGACGCTTTTAGCCCCTCTAACTTGCAAAGTTGCGCGTAACTTCACTTATAGGCATAAAAACCTTAGACGACCAATAATTGGCATTCCCGAGAGTATAATCAAATATCATGAAGCTCCTAGTTTGTTAAAAGGTCACTCAGAGGTAAGAATTTACATGTTGATGCTTTTAACCCTTCACCGCGCAAACTTTTAATTAATTATGCAAACGGCTACACTCGATCATCAAGTGGCTCATTTGTGGATATAAATATCGTGAGAGGTTATTTTGAAACTTATTTTAGGTATGTTAACACCTCCCGTCCTTTCATATTCAAAGTTTTCGATTTTTCGAAAAAATAGTCCCTTAAATTCAATGTTTGACTTCTTTAGGGTTTATTACACGTGTCAATACATCATTTGACGTGATTTTTTCGAGGTGTTACAGATCTAAATCAGTTTTACAAAAAATCACTCGAAAACCCGTTTTTTGACAGTTTTAACACATAGTTTTGCGTTAAACGTTACCATAACCATCCCAACTCGAAACGACTTGATATTTTAACAAAATACATGTTATTTACTGATTAAAATAGTGGTTATAATCAGATTAGTGCAGTTTTTGTGTAAGTCACATAAATCATGAGATTTCACGTATTTTACAACTTTTAATGCACCAAGTACAACATGCAAAGCTAGCAAACATTATAACAAAGTTATATATCATCAAACACTTCAAAATAACTTTATTTTAGGGTTTATAATCTGATCAAAATCGATTTTGATCAAATCATGCTCAAATGATCATTTCATGCTTTCATATTATCATGCATGTTCACATATGTGCATCTAATGCACTCATACAACATCATCAACATCATTTATGATCTAATCATACTCAAGAACACATTAATATTATGTTCTTACAAAACACAACACACACATCATCATGATCATCCAATCATTCATACATAAATGCTAATATCCTTCATATTTAAGAACATACGAGAAACTTTTATATGCATGGATACATACATACACACACACATATATACGAAATATATATACATACATAAACCACCAAAAATTCACTTTTCATTATGTCACTTTCAAATCTTGAATCACTTTTAGAACATTCTTATATGTCACATATTGATTCTTACATGCAATCCTACTTTTCAAGTAATCATGTAATCTCAAGAATATTTCAACAAAAATAAAAAAAACACAAACACCTACACATACACACACCTATGGCTATACATACATATATATATACACATCTATTTTATTCCATTCAAAATAAAACCCATTTGTTTTATGTTTCAAGTTTGTAATTAAACTCAAGATCAAGAGAAACTTCCATCACTATCAAGAACATCAAGAATCAAAACAAAGTTTATAAAATAAGTGTTTATACCTTCAAGATTTTAGATGGGTTTTTGAGAATAGATGATGAGATGGAGTTTGTTCTTGCTTGAAATCACTTCCAAACACCCTTTTTAGCTTGAAATCACCTTGAAAGGCCCTTGAATCTTCATGGAATGACTTGAAAATTTTTGAATGTGTGTGTGTATAGGGGGTTTCGGCCGTAGCTTTTAGAGAGAGAGAGAGAGTGAGCTTCTTTGATCAAAGAATGATGAAGATTGAGTGTTTAAAGGAAGGTGATGATTAATCTTATGACACAATCACACTTGGCATTTTTTTACATTACCAAAGAGGGGTGGCACCACCTTGGGCCACCAACTCTTCCTCTCTCTCTTATACAGACACATAATCTTATATATATATACATACATATGTAGATTTAATGAATAAAACAGGTATTTTACCGAATACCGGGTATTTTATCTAGCGTTTTAGTCTCGTTTTAGTGCGTTTTAAATTATTTTTTATCATTTTATAAAAATAATCACTCAAAATTATTACTGAAATAATTACCAGTTACCTTGACTGGTTGCGTTGACAGTATTTTGTTTAATTCGCGTAGTATCGCGCAGTACGCGCTCAAACTCGAAAAATAGAGTTTCTTAGCGTTTTAAATTATTTTTCCACACGGATATGATTAAAATTATTATTCTAACCATAAAATATTATTTTTAGGATTTTAACACAAATCGGGTGGTCACCGACGTTCGTTTCGCATTTTAATCGTTACGTGATAAGCGTTTATCTTACCGTTGCCAACATAATTTTTATCAAAGTTTAATTTTTACCAACACGTTAAATTTCACATATAAACATCATAACCAGTAAAATATAGCCCTATTACCTATTCACAACACGTATTACAATTGTACGGTACGGCCTGAAAAGCCGGGTGTCACAGGAGACACCTCAAAGTCGAGCCTTCATCTCTTTGACTGAACGGTAGTTCATACCTGAGCTCTCAAGGTCTCGCACTAACCCAGAATACAGATATCATTATGGTATATTCACCTGTGAGACTGAATCTAGGGAATCTTGATACGGGAGTATATTCTAAGGTGGGACACGCGAATAAGTTTAGTACTTAAAACACTGAATCTCGTATCAGTTGAACTTTGTGTAAAAATCTAAGTGGATCAGTATATTGACCATCTAAGTGAATCGTTTAGAACTTAAAGTGTTTTTATAGCTCAATGGTGCCAGTGATTTGTCATAAACTGATATGATCCTCTGACTCGAACTCAAACAAAAATATTGTCTGTAAATATTTCTGTACTGCTTTATGTTTCAAAAAAATACAAAAAGATTTTGTTTCTACTTTATTCTCGACAACCGATGTCTGAGAGTTGAGCTTCAAAATCTGAGTATGCTGAACGTGTTTCTGAAAATAAACAAGTTCATTAATTTGAAACTTGAATTTTAAAATCAAAATCAAAAACAGTTTGTGAAATCTCCAAGGTCATTAAGTTGGACTTGGAAGATAAATCGTGAAGGTTTTGGATTCTTAAAATTGTCAAATTCATGAATTCATTTGATAGGGGGAGAGAGTCAAGTAATTCTGAAAAAATTCATGTTGTTACATTTGTGTAATAGAGCCAACTTCTTGATTCAAAAAGTTTTTAAGAGTCAGGTTATCATTTCTGGAAAAACCAAAAAATCTTTCACTGTCACATATTTGAAATGCTCCAGCTTATGCTGAGAGTTAGGTTTTCAATCTTATATTGTCAAATTTCTTATAAATGTTTGAGATATTGCAAATGTTGTACTAGATTACGATTCTGTTAGCCGAGTCCAAGGGGGAGTCTGAAGACGAGCTCGACGCAAGGGGGAGCTTGTATCCGAAGAACCAGGTGTCAAACCTTAAAGCACGGAAGCTTATTCAGAGAGAGAGAAAAGACAAGATGCTACGAGATTGACTGCGGCAATATCCAAGAAAGAGTCAACCGAAAGGGGGAGCTAATTCAGAACGCAGAATAGGTTGAAGAGGGAGTCTGTGGTTGCTGAAGATTGTTAAAGCTTCATAAAGACTCAGAGAGAGAGAAAAGACAAGATGCTACGAGATTGACTGTGGCAATATCCAAGGGGGAGTCTGTGAGTGCACGAATGTCTATCGCCTCCATCAATCCGAACCTTAGCAAGAAACTGAACAAGACAAGGTCTTATATTGTAAAATATAGAGGAAAGTCAAGTTTTAGTGAGGAATGGCAAACTTGCAATTACTTAGATCTTTGCTTAGAGCCTTACCTATAAATAGGAGGCTTAGGGTTTTAGTTTAGGACTTTTGCAACTTTTGTCACTCTTGGAGCTTTGAAGGTTAGAGAGAGATTTTAGAGAGAGAAAGTAGCAAAGAAGAAGATTAAAGGTGTAAACATTGTTAGATCTTAATAGAATCTTGATATTATTACGTTCTTGTGTTCGGTCCACACACGTGCACGGATTCCGCACGTCGCACCTGTCGTCTCACAATCGTTCGGGAGTCGTTTACGGTCCTACAACGCGTTCACAAATATGACCAACAACAACATATGAACACTTCCATTCTCTCATAAATCGTTGAAGTCATACGAAGCACCTCAACTGGTGAAGAAATCAAGATCACTGAACCTAGTGGCAAGAAGATTATTATTGAAAAGCCACAAGGTTCCAATCAATCTGAAAAACAAAAGTATGAATTTAAACCTACTTGGTTAGATGAATGTGATGTTCTTGAAAATTTCAAACCAGTTGACTTCATCAACCCAGATGGTCTTATGCCACCCAAGATAAAAATCGTTCCTATTACCAACTCTCATACAAATGTTTACACATCTGCTGCTGAAAAGAGAGATAGGGTTACATGAAAGATAAGACACCAACTCCGTTGTGTGAATTTTGTGGGAAGAAAAATCATTTGGAAAAAGATTGTTTCAAGTTAAAAATCTATGATATTAACAGTGGAAACAACATTTGTGAGTCAACGTCTGGGTGCACCATCTGTAGAATAATTAATCATGTGACCCAACAATGCTCTTTTCTAAGAACCTTTGATATCAACAAAAATAGGTCATGAGGAAAAATGAGTTTCAAAAGGGATGATGACCCTATCAACATGGATTCACAATCATGTCCCAGAAGAGTTGAGTCAAATCACACAACTGTCCCACAAAGCTTGAACCAATACCCTACACACAGTGATGGTCAAGTATCTGTTGCACCACAAAACACATTCCCAAGAGGGTATGAGCAACCACCATGTACATGATACCTTATAGGTATGAAGAACATGTGCACATGCCCCAAAAGCCAAGGGCCAATAGACATCCTCATGGGTACAATCATCTCTTTGGGAATGGTAAATCAATAGTTAACCCAAGTGTGAAAGCACTTGCAGAGGGTTAAAAACAAGTGTTTGAGATAGTACAAAAACTTGTGTGACAAATGACCAATCCCAAGGAGTTGTTGTAGTAGTAGAAAACACCAAATCCAAAGAAGAAAATACTTTAGATCATCTGCAAAATTGACCCATTTCAACTGTCAGCAGGGAACCTCTGTTGGCATTTTGAAAGTGCAAACAGAGGTTACCATAGAACATATCTCTATCCCGATAAAAGAAAGAAAAATGTTTTGAAAAACTCTTCAAAAGGTTTTCACAACATTAAAATGTTGTTTTAAAATCAAGAAAATAAAAAAATTGTTATTTCAAAACCAAGAAAAGTTTGTTAAAAATCAACATAATTAAAACTCTATTCAAAGGAGTAAAACATTTGTTTTAGTGGCTCAAAACTCTATTTAACTTTGGTTAACCACTGTTTTAGACAAAGAACTACTGATTCAACAACCATTGTTTGACTAAGAAAAGTTAAACAGACCCAGTGTTTCTAAAAAACAAACCATTGTCTTCATTCAAAACTCTGTTTAACCCAACAGAGGTTTCAAACATGGTTTCCATTCATCTATTGACCATAAGTCAAATAGATGTACCAACCACTGATTTGTTCATCTAAACATCTGTTAAGCACAATAGAGGTTTCAAACAACCTTTTTGAAAACAAATCTTATCTTCCTTCTTCAAACGGTATACTTAAAGGGACCCACTTTCTGAAAAGTGGATTGCCACAACGAATAACGACTGGCCACGTAGTCCAAAAAGGTAATTGTTAGCCACGTTCTCACCCCTGTTTCGAAAACCTTATATAAACCCTTGAAAAATAGAGTTTACATCTATCCTCCATTATTATCAAAATGAAAGTATTTCAAAAGAGAATAACTCCGGATTTGCTTTCAACAAACTCTGTGCTCAATCAAAAGATTATTTGTTCAAAAGATTTGACCTAATTTCACCATGGCTTTGAGCTAAAATCTTCTCACAATTACTTGTCGTATCTTGTAAAACAAAACAAAAACACAAATTTTCACTCCATCATAGACATCATCACATCCTCCAAATATTACAACATCCTCACTATAAATGCCCCTATTCATCTATCCACCTTTAGGGAATTTTGGGAGAATGCATTTTTTTTGCTCCGAAACAAAAGCCCTACACCATCATTTCTACCATCAATAAAGTACATGTAGAGATAACTCAGAATGCATTTCCAACATTTTCAATCTATAGGATTGGACAGGTATGCAAACTGTTAGGGATAGAATTTTACAGCTTATGGATCACGGATCCTCAAGTGAAGCCTGGATCACAGATCCTCAGTTCAGTTTGAATTAAGGATCCGCAAAAGAACCTGAAGGAATAAGGATCCAAGATCCTCATTATTATCCTAAACTAACAATTGTTTCCATGACCTTTTGGCTTGTTTTGCAGGTATGTTTCGAAGAGAACTTATTCCATCTGAGATTCCAGGGGAATATTGTAAGGACTCTCAAAATTATCCTAAAAAATACCCGTAAGTATAAACCCGGACCCCTGAAACCCTAAACCATATTAAAAATCAAGAAAAGCAAATTTCTGGTTCCCAGGTAGGCCGCGTAAAAGACAAGACATGTCTAACGCGGGCCGCGTCAATACATGTTTGACCGGATAAGTGTTCCGGATCCACGTGGTGACCAGATGGCAAGCCTACTCGTGACCCATGCAGCCTATACGTAGACTAGGCGGCCTAGCGGGCCGCGTAAGTATTAACCTTGGGTTTACGCGGGCCGCGTGAGCCCTATTTTTCAGCTATAAATAGTTCGTTGCATGCACAGTCCACTGGTGTCGAAATCCAAACATAAAAACGAATTTCTACTGCTCTAAAGGTCGAAATTTCATATATTATTATTAGCGAGGCGCTGCTCCGATACCGGGTATTAACTCGATCGCTGCTACGATTCAATGTTCGATCGATTAAACTATCCAATGGATGTTTAAGTGCTGCCCACATTAGGGTTTATGCTTTGTCATTCGTCGTTTTACGATGGATGTTTAAGTATCGCACTTTGTCATTCATTGTGAAGGTTAATCTCGTGAGTTATCGTAAATGCTGTATTAGTTACTAACTGAGTTCGTGTGCATGTTATTAAATATAGGTTAAAAGGCTAATCAGTAGGCTAGGCTCTGCTCAAATAAAATCTGCAATGTGAGTCATTCTCTTTTTATCAAATTTGTTTACAAAAGCATGTTTATTTTCAGAGTTATAATTACAGGGATTAAGTCTTTGTAGTCACCAAATTACAGCCGGTATGTGGGGTTTTGTATACATTACTTGATAACCGTCACCATTAGACAACGAGTTAGCCAAGGGGTGATATGACCATAGTCACAGACACCATTGGACTCTAAGGTTACCAATGGATGTTCGAGTGACAAATACTGTGGGTAGTTCGTTGATATATGGAAACATTGTAATCGCTCTTAATACTGTAAATTATAACAAACGTGTCATTTTAGTAAAAAGAATGATTCACCAGTATTTCCTGCTGACAAAACCTTTTTGAAACATGTTTCAGGTTATCTGTTGTGATCCAGAAAAAGTGCCACAAAGCACTACAAGCTTAAGGAAGTGGCTCAGTATAAAATAAAGAAACATGTTTTGGAAAAATAAAGATTTCTCCATGAAATCATATGATTGTAAATTACTGGGGTTTATCCCGAGTTGTGAAATAAAATAATCGGGAAATTTCAGTTTTAAAAAGCTCCTGTTAAAATCTTCCGCTGTCAACTTAATTAAATAAATTCCATGGGATTTTCTGTCCCGCGGCTCCGGAACCGGGTCAAACCGGGTCGGGGGCCGTGACAGAAAAAGGTGGTATCAGAGCCACACTAATCAGAGCCACTGATTTAAGCCAATTAAGTATTTAGAAAATACTTAATTTTATTGATTACTATTTTTGTGATTTTGTATTTTATTAATTGAATATTTGTTTACAGTATGGGTAAACAAAGACTTTCGGACATCTATCATAAAATAGATAGTTCATCAAAGGATAAGGGATCATCATCCTCAAATTACCCAATAAATATTGAGGAAGGGATATTTGTCCGTAAGGCGCAATATGAGGAACCACTTTCTCCGAATAAAAGAAGTTTGATTATTAGGAAAAGTCAGGAGAAAATAAAGAAATCCCGAGAAAAGAAAGTTAACCAGGAAACCCAGGAATTAACCAATAAACCACCATGGGAAGACAAGTTAGATGAAAAATGGGCAGATCTCTATATGCTAGCCACTGTAGCAGTAAATGCAAATCTTTAAATACACTTGACTCAAGTTTAGCACCCTTATTACTTACAAGCCAGAAACCTTATCCAGTAAGTAAATAAGTTACAATAAACCCTAATATGTTTTAATTATCAGTTGTCCTTTGTATTAAATTAATCACATGGTATGCAATAATAATTAAAGGTTATCTATGAAATTTTATTATCAAAATTTTCAACTTATCAATTTTTGTGTATTTTGCATATATGCTAAACAGCATGAATAACTTATCTGAAGCCCTTAAAAATCTCAATCTCTATCCGGTGAAAATAGAGGTTTCCCGAGATTTTTATGGTTACATACCGGATATAGAAGAACCTATGGAATTCAACGCTCCACCTCCGGAGAAACCCAAGCCTAAGAAAAGGAGAAGATTTGTAGGATGGAGGCGTGTTCGCAGGATGAAACCCGCAACTAGGAGGATTCCCAAGATAGAAAATCCCTTAGATAAAGGAAAGGGGATTGATGTCGGGGAAGGTTCTAGGCAGATGGAAAAAGAGTTTGGGGAAGGTTCTAGGCAGACGAAGATGGAAATTGGGGAAAGCTCTAGAGAAGTTAAGAAGTTACCATTTCAGGATGAATTGGATCGCGCATTGGCAAGCTGTGATATCGTCAGGCCTGTCAATAATAATTTCTACTCTTATCCTGTTGAAAATCAACTTCCAATGAACTTGGAACCAGCAATCCCAGAACCAATAATCCACACCCAACCTCTAGGAATGGATGAGTGGTCGACTAATGATTGGCAGTTCCAAAACCTTCTCAATAATCCTTATACCTTTCTCCCTCAGTTCGACCCAGAACCTATACCAAATCCGCCAATGAGCAATGAAAATCTAGCTGAACTTCGCCACTTTGGCAAGGAGCTGGTGGATGCAGGAAATAGGATCAGGGAAGTAGGAGAACAGATCTCCTGGAAATACGACGAGAGGGAACGTCGTTATTAAAAATACCAACTAATAAAGGATAGTGTGATGTGAGAATGTGAAACTGTGGTTGTAAAATAAATAGTAAAATATAGTCTGTAAAATAACTACCAATAAAACTTTGTAAGATAAAGGTGTGTATTGATGCATATTATAAAATATATAAAATGGGAATCGAGAAATAGATAATTTTGGCTTTATGTGTGTTGTGAAATTTATATGATTATTTTGTGTATGATTGTTATTTATTTGATACTAATAAATTATATATATTAAGTATCAGATGGAAAACGCTAATAATGAACCAGTAAACAAGGTTAACCATTCTGAACAACACCCGGAGGATCAATTTATGACTAGGCAAGATATAGAAAATATCGTTGCTCAAGGGATAGCCAATGCTATTCCAGCAATACTTGCTGCTGCACAGAAACCTGTTGAACCTCAACAAATCATTCCTAGCAAATGTATTTTTGAAGATAATTTCAGTAATAGCGTAAACGGAGGTGGTAATCATACTGACCAAGATAATGAACCACGGCAGGCTCCGCTCCCTAAGAAAATGAAAGCTGCAACACCTGGTTGTACTTACAAAGAATTTATTGCTTGTAAACCCGTTGAATTTGCAGGCAATGAAGGAGCGACTGCGGCACTCCGTTGGTTAGAGAAAACTGAGGCAGTGATTACAATAAGTAAATGTGCCAAGGACAACAAGGTTATGTACGCTTCAAATCTTTTCAAAGAAGGGGCGCTAGAATGGTGGAATACAGTACTTCAAGCCAAAGGAAGAAATATGGCCTATGCCATGAACTGGGAAGAATTTAAGAGTCTTGTAGAAAGAAAATTCTGTCCCGAATATGAAAAAGATCAAATGGCGAATAAGTTCCTAAATCATCGAATGATGGGTGTAGATTGTCGCGGTTATACCTCGACATTCTTTGTATATGCTAGAGTGGTGCCAACACTGGCTTCGCCAGAACCGGTACTCATTTCTCGCTATATTTGGGGATTAATTAGCGAAATCCGTAACATTGTTAAAGCTGCGAGACCTCGTACTATTGACGATGTGGTGGAATTAGCTAACACCCTAACTGACAAACTGGTACGCACAAGAGATGAAAACAGGAAAAAGGAACTAACTCAGAAAATTACCCAAGGATTTTGTACGGGTAATAATAGTAGCTTCAAGAGAAGAGGAACAGGGCAATCTTCAACTCCGCCGTTCTGCAGGAATTGTAGAAAGAAACATTATGGACGATGTAATGTAACCTGAAACTTTTGTAAAGTTGTAGGACATCGCGAAGAAGACTGCAGAAAGAAAACCAGGATCTGCTATAACTGTGGAGAAACTGGGCATTTCAAAATAGAATGTCCTAAATTGGTTAAACCAGCAGACAGGAAAGTTAAGCCAGCTGACGGAGCTACCAAGAAGAATGTTCGTGCATTCCAGTTAACTACTCAGGAAGCCGAGCTAATTCCTGACGTGATAGCTGGTACGTTCTTAGTTCACAACATTTACTCAAAAGTATTATTTGACTCTGGTGCGAACCAAAGTTTTATCAATACTTCATTCTGCCAAGCTCTTAATTTACCTTTGACTAACCTTAGGAAGATTTTTACCGTCGAAACGGCAGATGGAAGTTCTATTAACATAGATAAGGTTTTGCAAAAAGAAAATATAGAACTTTCAGGTTATAAATTTCATGCAAACCTATTACCAATGAACCTAGCTGAGTTCGATGTTGTGTTAGGAATGGATTGGTTAGTAGCCAGCCATGTTCGAATCCTTTGTGATAGAAACTCTATAGAAATTCGGGCACCTACCGGAGAAGTGATAGTGATTACATGAGATAAACCACGTAAACCCATGAAGTTAATATCAGTAATGAGAGTTGCTAGCTATGAACGAAAGCAAGGAATAGTATATATGATTTCCGTAATCATTAGTACTAAGGGTAAAGAACTTAAGGAGATTCCTATAGTCTCAGAATACCCAGATGTATTCCCAGAAGAATTACCAGGATTACCACCAGATAGGGAAGTAGAATTTAGAATTCATCTAATTCCCGGAACTACACCGATAGCCAAGGCACCTTATCGGTTAGCACCCACAGAAATGTTAGAACTGAAAAAGCAATTAGATGAATTACTAAGTAAAGGTTTCATACAACCTAGTTCATCCCCGTGGGGAGCACCAGTATTGTTTGTAAAGAAAAAGGATGGTTCGATGAGAATGTGTATTGATTCTAGAGAATTGAATAAGGTTACAATTAAGAATCGATACCCATTACCTGGGATTGATGATCTTTTTGATCAACTTCAAGGAGCTAGATACTTTTCTAAGATCGACTTACGCTCCGGATACCATCAATTGAAGGTACAAGAAGAAGACATACCTAAAACTGCTTTCAGAACTAGGTATGGTCATTACGAGTTTACAGTCATGCCCTTTGGACTAACGAATGCACCTGCCGCATTCATGGACATGATGAATAGAATCTGTAAACCGTATTTGGATAAATTTGTAATTGTTTTTATCGACGATATACTTATTTATTCCAAAACTCAGAACGAGCATTGTCAGCACTTGCATGCACTCTTAACTTTGTTAAGAAAAGAAAAGCTTTATGCAAAATTCTCGAAGTGTGAATTTTGGTTGCAAGAAGTGCAATTCTTAGGACACATGGTGAATCACGAAGGTATTCATGTAGATCCTGCTAAGATAGAGGCAATTACCAAATGGAAGGTTCCGCAATCAGCAATGGAAATTAGAAGTTTTGTAGGTTTAGCCGGATACTATAGACGGTTTATTAAGGATTTTTCCAAGATAGCTGTACCATTAACTAAGCTAACCTGTAAAGCAGTTAAGTTTGAATGGGGACCTAAACAAGAAGAAGCCTTTAAGATCTTGAAACAGAAATTAACAAATGCTCCAATCCTAGCTTTACCAGAAGGAACTGAAGATTTTGAAGTTTACTGTGATGCTTCAAAACTAGGATTAGGATGTGTGCTAATGCAACGCAAGAAGGTAATTGCGTACGCATCAAGACAATTGAAAAAGCACGAGGAGAATTATACGACTCATGATTTAGAACTAGGAGCCGTAATTTTTGCCCTTAAAATTTGGAGACATTATCTGTATCGAAGTAAATTTACTGTCTATACGGATCACAAAAGTTTAAGATATATATTCGGGCAAAAAGAGTTGAACATGAGGCAAAGGAGATGGATGGAAATCCTAAGTGACTACGACTGTGATATTGAGTATCACGAAGGAAAGGCAAATGTAGCTGCAGATGCCTTAAGTCGTAAGTATCATGAAAACCAACGACGAGTTCGTACTCTCAGATTAAATCTACAATTAGATTTAATGGAGCAACTAAAGAATGTTCAAGAAACTGCAATAGAGGATGCTGCTGAAGGCATGAAGGGACGAATAAAAGAATTAGAACAAGGAGCTGATGGAATTTGGAGATTCCACAAAAGAAGAAGTTGGGTACATAAGCAGGGAGAATTAAGAAATATGATTTTAGAAGAATCTCATAAATCTAGGTATACCATGCACCCTGGAAACAATAAGATGTACCAATATTTAAGAAATAACTTTTGGTGGATAGGAATGAAAAAGGACATAGCTCGATATGTTTCTAAGTGTCTTACTTGTTCACAAGTTAAGGCAGAACATCAGAAACCTTCAGGTCTACTACAACAATTAGAAATGCCTGTATGGAAATGGGAACTCATAACAATGGATTTTGTTACTAAGTTACCCAAAACCAAAAAAGGTAATGACGCGATTTGGGTAATTGTGGATCGATTAACCAAATCAGCTCACTTTCTACCTATGAAAGAAACCTTTAGTATGGAAAGGTTGGCAAAGTTGTATGTAGATGAAGTAGTATCCTTACATGGAGTTCCACTCTCCATTGTATCGGATAGGGATAGTCCTTTCACTTCCCATTTTTGGAAAAGTTTCCAAGAAGCAATGGGAACTCGACTAAATTTAAGTATCGCATATCATCCTCAGACAGACGGACAAAGTGGAAGGACGATACAAACTCTGGAAGACATGCTCCGAGCATGTGTAATAGATTTTGGTGGAAATTCGGACGATCACTTACCATTAATTGAATTCTCCTATAACAATAGTTATCATGCAAGCATTGAAACTGCCCCATTCGAGGCACTGTATGGAAGAAAGTGCAGAACTCCAGTTTGTTGGGCAGAAATAGGAGAAAGTCAGTTGTCAGGTCCGGAGATTGTGCAAGAAACGACCGACAAGATCACACAAATCACGGAAAGACTGAAGACGGCTCGAGATCGCCAGAAAAGTTATGCAGATAATAGACGCAAGCCGTCAGAATTCAAAGTCGGAGACAGGGTACTATTAAAAGTTTCACCTTGGAAAGGAGTAGTTCGATTTGGTAAGAAAGGAAAGCTAAGCCCAACATACGTAGGACCATTCCCAGTGATCCAACGTATAGGACCAGTTGCTTATCGATTACAACTTCCAGAGGAGTTAGCTGGAGTACACGATGTATTTCATGTATCCAACCTCAAGAAATGCCTATCAGACGAATCTTTGGTAGTACCTCTTCAAGATATAGAGGTAAACGAAAAGTTAAAATTTGTTGAGAAACCTCTTCAGATAGAAGACAGAAAGGTGAAATTTCTCAAACATAAACGGTTGGTACTAGTTAAAGTCAAGTGGGATTCAAAGAGAGGACCTGAATACACTTGGCAGCTGGAATCGGAAATGAAGCGAAAGTATCCTCACTTATTCCGATGAATCCATAGGACGAGATTCTAAATAAGGTGGGGAGAATGTAAGGACTCTCAAAATTATCCAAAAAATACCCGTAAGCATAAACCCGGACCCCTGAAACCCTAAACCATATTAAAAATCAAGAAAAACAAATTTCTGGTTCCCAGGCGGGCCGCGCAAAAGACAAGACATGTCTTACGCGGGCCGCGTCAATACATGTTTGACCGGATAAGTGTTCCGGATCCACGTGGTGACCAGATGGCAAGCCTACTCGTGACCCATGCAGCCTATACGTAGACTAGGCGGTGATGCGTGCGAAGTGTCGTATATTTTAGGTTTATATTTTAAGCCCTTTTTAACACTTATTTTAGCCAAGTTTTAAATTTATAAAACACGATATTTCACTAACACTAAACACACATATGGGCAAGTGCACCCATCGTTGAGTGTAGTATAGCGTTGGTAAGATACCGAGGTCGTCCAAGGACACAAGAGCTTTTAGTACCGGTTTATCCTCAACGTCTAACCAAAATAAAAGTTTAGAAAAATGTTTTAAGCTAAGAAAATTAAAAGCTAACTAAAATGCTGAAAATAAAAATAAAAGAAAAACAGATAGACAAGATGAATCACTTGGTTCCGACTCGTATCTAGTATAACCTTTGATTATTTCCGCACTTTTGCACATAATTAAGAGATTATCTTAGTTACTGTAGTAGGCCCCTCTTTTGAAGGTGACGTTACCCTCACCCCAGCAGTTTGAGTCAGCAGGGATACAATCCTAAAGGGGTGGATTATTGGAAGATAATGAATTAAGTTATTAATGCAGTATTGTGGTAGGCCCCGCTTTTGGCGGTGACGTTACCCTCGGCTAAGTAGTCTGAGTCAGCAGGGATACAGTCCTAAATAGCCGGGTTATAGTATTAATAGTAGTTAACTTATGAGGGGATCAAAGAGTTTGGACCCCCGCCATCCAATACCGTGAAGTATTGAAGGAGGTCCTACTAAATTTGACCCAGGTCCATTGCAGGACCTCTAAACGCTGAACAATGGCAAGACCTTTACCAAACAGTTCCCTTAACCCCCTACCAGGTAGCCAACATACCTCCATATAGACCGTGGAGATATGAATGGTGAAAATCCTTTATTTTATATAGACAGTAAAATAATGCCAAGACACCACGGACAAACGATAAGGAAAGATCACCTTCAACATAAGTAACTAGTTATTAAAGTCATTAATACAAAACCAAATAAAAAGTGCAAAAGATTAGAAATAAAAAGTATTAAACTAGACACTTTGTCTTCACCAAGTGATGTAAGAGACTTAGGCAAACATGGCCTTGATTGTCAAGAACTCTTACGATCAATCTTGGATCCCAAGACGACTCACACACTCTACGATGGACAATGGATGATGGTGGTGGATGATGGTGTTGTGATGGTGGTGGGTGGTGGATGAAGTGTGAGAGAGGTGGTGTGCCAAGGGATGGTTTGAGCTTGAGCCAAGCACTCCTATTTATAGCCTGTACAGAAGCCTGGACACGGCCCCGTGTCCACCCTTTTCTCTTTCTTCATTAATACAGTTTGTCTTTATTAGCTCCACACGCCCCCGTGTCCGCTGGGCACGCCCCCGTGCTTGTCTGACATTCTCTCTCTTCATTAATTGTAATTCACAATTACAATTAATGCGCCTGCTGTACTTTCGCCACGCCCCCGTGTTCACTGGACACGGCCCCGTGGTGGGCAATAGAAGCTTCTATAGGTTTGTCTTTTGTGCCAGGGCTGACCATTCTGGACACGGCCCCGTGCTGAGCTGGGCACGCCCCGTGTCGGGCTGGGCACGCCCCGTGTCGGGCTGGGCACAACCCCATGCTCAGCTGGGCACAGCCCCATGCTCGGCTTTCTTCTTGTTTTTGCTTTGGGAGTTGTTGTCGAGGGGTCGGGCATGCCACGTTTCTTCCTTTTCTTTGTATTTATGTTGGTTTTGGCTGTATTTTTGTTCCTTTTGTTCGTTTAAGCTCATTTGACCCTGTAAATTCAAAAGGAAGACAAAAACACACTTTTTCCAACATTAGTACTAAAAAAGGGTTAGTTTTATGCCTTATTTGATGTAATTTATATGTTGCATTTTACACACATCAAATACCCCCACACTTGAATCTTTGCTTGTCCTCATGCAAAACTCTTTATAATGTGGCTTTACACTCCCAAATGGAATTGGTAGAAGAGAAGGTTTTTGGGCTTGTCATAGAGTGCCGGGAATCCAAGATTCTTTATTAGGCTTTATTTTTATGTATTTACAATCCTATTCGTCATGATTTATTTAAAACTTTTCATAAGATAAATTACTTATTAGGGCATAACATGTCTTTGTAAAATTCTATTTATATACAAGTTCACATACCTCACGGGGATCACTCAACACTCGGCCGAAAATGTATTTTTGTGGATCACTCGAGAGCGGCATGGAACTTACTCCTACCATAGGCTTGCCAAGCAATCAATCCTCCTCCTTTTTAACTTATATACCTTTGTAAATATCAAGAGGACTTTGTGGGTGAAGGGTTAGGCTTGGGTTAAAGGTAGGTGGTTGGGTTAGTGGTTAGTAGAAAAAGGGCGAAAAGCGTAACAAGCTTCGGTTTTCGTAAGACTTTCTTTCTTTCTTTTTTTTTCTTTTTTTTTTTTTTGTGTCACTTTTATTTTGATGAAGCTATTATTCAAACAAAGTTATTTTTGATGAAATTGTTTGTTTATTTTCTTTTGCTTCATCATCAACACACTTTTTTTTTTTTTTTTTGAAAGTCATATGAGAAACCGAGCTAGTTACTAAAACAAAATAAAAAGGGTTTAGGTGGGTGAAAAGGTGTTTGGTTTGGGTTAAGAAATGAAAAGGTTTAGGCTTAAAGGGGCTAACTAGGGGGGTTTTGGGTAGGTGGTAAAAAAAGAAAAAATAGTGGTGTAGAAATAAAAAGGGTTAGTCCTAATGCCTCCATCATTTACTTACTCGGGTTTAAGTTGGTAAGGACCGGGAATGTATCGTCATGGCAAGTTCTAGAGTCGTAAGAACCAAGCGGCTATTCACACAAGAAACGAAAAATGAGCATTTAGTCAAATGATATGTAAGTGTATGCTCAATAAAGGCTCAAAACTCACTTTTGTGGGAATGGGTTTTTATGTGATCAAGTATATATAATCAAATTTTAACTAAGCTTGTCATGCCTTTTCATAATTTTCTTATGTTGGTTCTTTTTGTCACGACGCTATCGGTTGTAAATTTGTAAAAATATAACATTTTTAGAATTTTGAAATTCCCAAATTAAACCTAGACAAGTAAAAAAAAAAAATTTTTGAAAAAATTTGGGGTGATTAGCGGTTCCAATAGAGTTTTGTGTAAGGCTTGTTATTAGGACTTGCAAGATTCAAGGTTTTAGCATCCACCCACACTTAAATTACACATTGTCCTCAATGTGTCCAAAAAATAAGTTTTTAGGCTGATTAAATGTGTAAAAATGGGTTAAAAACAAGATTTTATGGTACTGGGTAGCTGAACACGGGGTGGTGTTGGCTGAGCACGGCCTAGTGTCCAGACTGCCAGTACCAAAAGTAAACAGAAGGCTGGGCACGGGGGCGTGTCCAGTGAGCACGGCCCCGTGTCCAGGTACCTGAACTGGGCATTTTCTACAGAACCTTGGGCACGGGGCGTGTTGGGGTGAGCACGGCCCCGTGCTGAACTTGCTGTAATGAAGAAAAATTGTCGGGAGGCTCTGTTTTTGTGCATGGGGTGTTGGTTCAAGCTTCCCTTATCATCCTTCACCACCCCGAGTGTGTTTTATTCCTGAAAAAAAAAACTAAACTAGAAAACGTAAAAGTTAATCTAAACTAAAACTACGGATAGTTCCGCGGAATGCCTCCGTGGTGCGCCACGTTTATAAGGGTCCTTGGCTATACCCACCTTATCGGGTGGTTCTGGCTCATCTTCAATTAGGGGGTCGTCATTGCCGAATGGATATTTCATTGATCGCTCAAGATCGACACTTCTTTTAAATGCCCCTGATTGAAGAGGTAGATTGTTGAACTTCCGGTTTTTCAAAGCTTCGTGAGTTTTTACAAATGGTCGTCCCAACACTAGAGGAGCGTCATCGAGGATGACAAAATCGGCCGGGATTACCATTTGATTTGTTTGAACCAAGACATCTTCAACTATACCGATTGATTTTATTACTTTCCGATTGGATAGAAAAATGGGTATTTGAAGTGGAGAAAAATCACTAATACTTAATTTTTCGAAAATGTAGTTAGGCATTATGTTAACACAAAGATCTTTATCGATTGTGACATTACTAATAAACGAATTTTGAAAGAAACATGGAACCGGTGTAATGTTAATTTCAAATGGGTCTTCTTTTATTAGTGACGTTTGATCATTAGTTAACTTAACACTTACCGTTTCGTCAATTTTAGTGTTAGTGTTTAACTCTTTTAAAAACTTAGCATGAGTGGGTACTAAACAATGATTTTCAAAAGAAGGTGACAAGAGATTAATTTCTTCAAAATTAGACTCTTCTTGAATTTTAACGTTGTCGGACTCACCTTTTTCGTTGTTTAACTCATGTGTCGGTTTTTCACTTATTTGTTCTTCCATTTTAACACTTTCAGTTATCTCTTCCCTTTTTAATTCTTCTCTTGCGCGGGACTCCTCTTCCCTTGCGCGAGCTTCTTTTATACATCGATCGATAACTCTAATGTGTTCTAATATCCTATCGGTCACTTCGGTTATAGAAAAAGAATCGGTATTTTCTAACCTTGAATCCGGTTGTTCGATCCTTTGTTCCTCATAATACCCATATGAAGTAGATGGTTCACACCATTGTTCTTCATTGTAAGCATATGATGGATAAGGGTCGTAATTTTGTTCTTCATAATACTTATATGAGGTGGGTTGTTCACGCCATGGTTCCTCATAATAAGCATACGAAGGTGGTGGCTCATATCTTGGTTCCTCAAAGTATGAGTATGAAGGCTCATACCTTGGTTCATCAAAATATGAGTATGAGGGAGGAGGTTCATACCTTTGGTCTTCATAGGATGTGTATGAAGTTGATGGCTCGTACCTGGGCTCCTCATAGTAGGTGTATGAATTGGATGGTTGATATGAGCGATTATTTTGAACCGATCGTGCGTTACGACAATTAGTGCAATAATTACCCCTATAATCATCCTCCTCATAGGTGTAGTTGTAACCTCCTGAGTATTGATCCATAAGAATCACTCAGCAGACCACAACTAAGTCTCGAGATCAGAAAACAAAAATAAAAGCGGAAACAGAGGCTGGACACGGCCCCGTGTTCAGTGAGCACGGCCCCTTGTTCAGGATCTGTATCTGGGCGTTTTAATTAAATTTACTGATTTCGTTGAGCACGGGGCGTGTTCAGTGAGCACGGCCCGTGTTCAACCTACTGTAAATGCAAAACTAAACTAAAATGCAGAAAAATGTGGGTCCGTTTTGAAAAGGTTTTGAAAAACTGATTAGGCCGTCGATTTAAAGCTTTCCTAAAATCCTTGTGTCCCCGGCAGCGGCGCCAAAAACTTGATGCGTGCGAAGTGTCGTATATTTTAGGTTTATATTTTAAGCCCTTTTTAACACTTATTTTAGCCAAGTTTTAAATTTATAAAACACGATATTTCACTAACACTAAACACACATATGGGCAAGTGCACCCATCGTTGAGTGTAGTATAGCGTTGGTAAGATACCGAGGTCGTCCAAGGACACAAAAGCTTTTAGTACCGGTTTATCCTCAACGTCTAACCAAAATAAAAGTTTAGAAAAATGTTTTAAGCTAAGAAAATTAAAAGCTAACTAAAATGCTGAAAATAAAAATAAAAGAAAAACAGATAGACAAGATGAATCACTTGGTTCCGACTCGTATCTAGTATAACCTTTGATTATTTCCGCACTTTTGCACATAATTAAGAGAATATCTTAGTTATTGTAGTAGGCCCCTCTTTTGAAGGTGACGTTACCCTCACCCCAGTAGTTTGAGTCAGCAGGGATACAATCCTAAAGGGGTGGATTATTGGAAGATAATGAATTAAGTTATTAATGCAGTATTGTGGTAGGCCCCGCTTTTGGCGGTGACGTTACCCTCGGCTAAGTAGTCTGAGTCAGTAGGGATACAGTCCTAAATAGCCGGGTTATAGTATTAATAGTAGTTAACTTATGAGGGGATCAAAGAGTTTGGACCCCCGCCATCCAATACCGTGAAGTATTGAAGGAGGTCCTACTAAATTTGACCCAGGTCCATTGCAGGACCTCTAAACGCTGAACAATGGCAAGACCTTTACCAAACCGTTCCCTTAACCCCCTACCAGGTAGCCAACATACCTCCATATAGACCGTGGAGATATGAATGGTGAAAATCCTTTATTTTATATAGACAGTAAAATAATGCCAAGACACCACGGACAAACTATAAGGAAAGATCACCTTCAACATAAGTAACTAGTTATTAAAGTCATTAATACAAAACCAAATAAAAAGTGAAAAAGATTAGAAATAAAAAGTATTAAACTAGACACTTTGTCTTCACCAAGTGATGTAAGAGACTTAGGCAAACATGGCCTTGATTGTCAAGAACTCTTACGATCAATCTTGGATCCCGAGACGACTCACACACTCTACGATGGACAATGGATGATGGTGGTGGATGATGGTGTTGTGATGGTGGTGGGTGGTGGATGAAGTGTGAGAGAGGTGGTGTGCCAAGGGATGGTTTGAGCTTGAGCCAAGCACTCCTATTTATAGCCTGTACAGAAGCCTGGACACGGCCCCGTGTCCGCTGGACACGGCCCCGTGTCCACCCTTTTCTCTTTCTTCATTAATACAGTTTGTCTTTATTAGCTCCACACGCCCCCGTGTCCGCTGGGCACGCCCCCGTGCTTGTCTGACATTCTCTCTCTTCATTAATTGTAATTCACAATTACAATTAATGCGCCTGCTGTACTTTCGCCACGCCCCCGTGTTCACTCGACACGGCCCCGTGGTGGGCAATAGAAGCTTCTATAGGTTTGTCTTTTGTGCCAGGGCTGACCATTCTGGACACGGCCCCGTGCTGAGCTGGGCACGCCCCGTGTCGGGCTGGGCACGCCCCGTGTCGGGCTGGGCACGCCCCGTGTCGGGCTGGGCACAGCCCCATGCTCAGCTTTCTTCTTGTTTTTGCTTTGGGAGTTGTTGTCGAGGGGTCGGGCATGCTACGTTTCTTCCTTTTCTTTGTATTTATGTTGGTTTTGGCTGTATTTTTGTTCCTTTTGTTCGTTTAAGCTCATTTGACCCTGTAAATTCAAAAGGAAGACAAAAACACACTTTTTCCAACATTAGTACTAAAAAAGGGTTAGTTTTATGCCTTATTTGATGTAATTTATATGTTGCATTTTACACACATCAGCGGCCTCGCTGGCCGCGTAAGTATTAACCTTGGGTTTACGCGGGCCGCGTGAGCCCTATTTTTCAGCTATGAATAGTTCGTTGCATGCACAGTCCACTGGTGTCGAAATCCAAACATAAAAACGAATTTCTACTACTCTAAAGGTCGAAATTTCATATATTATTATTAGCGAGGTGCTGCTCCGATACCGGGTATTAACTCAATCGCTGCTACGATTCAATGTCCGATCGATTAAACTATCCTATAGATGTTTAAGTGCTGACCACATTAGGGTTTATGCTTTGTCATTCGTCGTGATTACGATGGATGTTTAAGTATCACACTTTGTCATTCATTGTGAAGGTTAATCTCGTGAATTATTGTAAAAGCTGTATTAGTTACTAACCGAGTTCCGGTGCATGTTATTAAATATAGGTTAAATGGCTAATCAGTAGGCTAGGCTCTGCTCAAATAAAATCTGCAATGTGAGTCATTCTCTTTTTATCAAATTTGTTTACAAAAGCATGTTTGTTTTAAGAGTTATAATTACAGGGATTAAGTCTTTATAGTCACCAAATTACAGCCAGTATGTGGGGTTTTGTATACATTACTTGATAACTGTCACCATTGGACAACGAGTTAGCCAAGGGGTGAAATGACCATAGTCACAGACACCATTGGACTCTGAGGTTACCAATGAATGTTTGAGTGACAAATACTGTGGGTAGTTGGTTGATATACGGAAACATAGTAATCGCTCTTAATACTGTAAATTATAACAAACGTGTCATTTTAGTAAAAAGAATGATTCACCAGTATTTCATGCTGACAAAACCTTTTTCAAACATGTTTCAGGTGATCTGTTGTGATCCAGAAAAAGTGCCGCGAAGCACTACAAGCTTAAGAAAGTGGCTCAGTATAAAATAAAGAAACATGTTTTGGAAAAATAAAGATTTCTCCATGAAATCATATGATTGTATATTACCGGGGTTTATCCCGAGTTGTGAAATAAAATAATCGGGAAATTTCAGTTTTAAAAAGATCCTGTTAAAATCTTCCGCTGTCAACTTAATTAAATAAATACCACGGGATTTTCTGTCTCGCGGCTCCGGAACCGGGTCAAACCGGGTCGGGGGCCGTGACAAATATGCTCTTTATTTTCAACATGTGCACAAGCTGATGACCATTGGTGGTGATCGTGGGTGAATGGCAGATTTTTCGGATAGTTAGTTAGGATATTTTTAGCTAAGTTAAGAGGGGTATTGAGCTATTATTAGAAACCACTTTGCACTCCGGTGAACACACATCATTTCTGTTGTTATCTCTCGAATACACACACACACTAGAATCCATTGTATCAAGCTCAATACTTCCGAAATTGTAAAGTTGTTTATTCAATATACTTGATAGTGATAGTTTTCACTATCCGAGGTTTTTTATGCCGGAGATCATTCATTGATCAAGGGCTTTTTCCTCGTATAAATCCTTGTGTTCATCACTCATTTTACATACTTGTTGTTCATGCATTTGATCAATTAACCAAGCATCATACCTCACAAAATCAGATTTGGTTACATTATCCTTGTGTGATTTTTTGACCAAAACAGTTTGGCGCCCACCGTGGGGCAATCGGTGCTTCATTCTTGAGAAATTTTGTTCATTTCATTCATTTTTGTTCATTACCTCCAACTACATGGCTTCTCACGGGAAGAACACTTCAAGCTCTATGTCGGTGATCACCTCTTCACAGAGCATTCCACCTTTGCCTCGTATTCCTTTTGGATCCCAGAAGAATGCTGAAAATGCTGCAAAGAAGACGACCCCCATTTTCACAAAAGCAACTACTGCTGTTTCTTCTAGTCCTACTAACAATGATCTTTATTCTTTGATTTTGCAAATGAAGGATTACATGCAGCAGCAGGACAAAACTAATGACAGGATCCTTCAAGAAATTGATGAAATCAAGAAATTGAAGAGATCAGCGAAGGCTCACTCTCCATTGGTGCCGAGATCACTGAATTTCGATACTCCAGCCACAACTGTCCAGCACTCCATAGCATCATGTGTCCAACAATAGGGATGATCGTTTAGTATGCACTATGGATCATTGGCAATGACACAGGCTCAAGGATCCTACTTCCATCCTTCAGGATCCTCTTTTCAGCCTCAAGGATCCCCTTTCCAGCATCAAGGATTCTTCTCTAGTTCGGGAGGATACATGGGGATGCAGTCGGTTCAAGGATCCTACTCTCAGTATCAAGGATCCTCATCTCAGGCTCAAGGATCCTCGTCTCAAGTTCATGGATCCATGGAGTATCCTCCAAGACCTTCAGCTCCAATGCATACCAGATCCAACATCTTCCAGGATCAAGGATCCTTAAGGAGTGTACAACCCAGAAGCTCAGAGATTCACTTGGGAGACTTCATACCTGTTTTGGTAAAAAAATCAGACTAGGATAATGCAACCAAATCTTCTTTTGTGAGGTATGATGCTTGAATCAATGAACAAATGTTTGAACAACTTGTAAATGAAATGAACAACTGACACAAGGATTTATACGAGGAAAAAGCCCTTGATCAATGTATGATCTCCGACATAAAAAACCTCGGGTGATGGAAACCACCGATCACCAACTATAATTAATCAAATGATCGTTACAACTCGGGATGATAACAAGCTTGTTACAAGGATCACTAGTGTGCAAAATGTATGTAATCGCCAATGAGTTACAGAGAGCTTGCGAGAGTGTGTGTGTTTGCTAATTGTTCTAATTCAAGCTTGTTATCCCCTTTTAAAAATAGAAATAAACTAAATAACTAACATCTCGCAAATGGTGCTAGCTACCCACGACTTCCATAACGGTCATTAAGCTATGCACGTGCAGAATATTGAAAGCATATTCCCCAAGAATATCGACAAGACCAAGTCCCACTCGTTCCTTCCTGCAAAACAAGTTTAAATATAGTGGAAACAACCGTTAGTGTAAGGATAACAATGAGGATCCTGGATCCTTAATCCTGCAACGTCTTCTGAGGATCCTTAATTCAAACAGAATTGAGGATCCGTGATCCAGGCTGCACTTGAGGATCCATGATCCTTAGGTTTAGAAAATCCATCCCTAACAATTTCCCCCAAAATATGAGGAATAAAATATAACTTAATGAGTCATATTTTAAATCTTATCTGCAACGAACTAAATAACATAAATATAGCCGTTAGAGCAGGACTAGCCGTTACACATCATGCGTCAGCGAAGTGACAACCTGCAGAATCATCATTATATACAGGTTAGAGATAAGGATCAATTTGCATTTAAATTCGAGCGATACTTCCCTTTAAATCCTCATTCACAGATCAGAACAGGTATCTCTCTTCTCCTTCTCTCTTCATCTGCTTTTTCGTTTTATCAAACTCTTAATATTACAATGAAGCTACGATCCTCCCCTGCCAAGGATCACCAGAAAGATAGTCCCCTGAAAAGCCAAGGGATTGTCAAAAATCCTTCATCTGAGCTCTGTCGCTTCACCGACCCGGAGATCGATTTGATCCGCCATTGCTTCCCGGCGGATGTTGTTTTTAAACCTTTTGAACCTAGTGCCAAAAGTGACTCCGCCTCCGACACTAGGGTTGCATTTCCGGCCACCCCATTCTTGATAGGATTCTCCTATCCTTTCCCTTCCTTCACCTAATCCTTATTTGCGCTCACCGGCATGTGCTATATTCAGGTCATGCCGATGATGTGGAGGGTTCTGCATACCATGGAGAACATCATCGAGCAACAGGGTATAGAGATATGAATGTCAGAACTGGCTGAGTTGTATAATCTTGTGAGCCATGGTTCACACCGTTTTTTGTTCAAACATAAGCCTGGTGATCCTCATCCAATCCTTAAGACCACAAAGAATGATACCCACTGGAAAAACCGTTTCTTCTTTGTTAAGAGAGATTCTATTCCAGACGGGAAAGATCTCCCCCAAAAAGTGGACCACCCACGGTAGGATATAGGATCCTTATAGAAGGATCATAGGATGACTTTGTTTTTATTGAGGATAACTGATCTTCTTCTATTTCTATTGTGCAGCTATTTCAGTTTCTCATCTCATTGAGTCACCTGCAACAAAAGAAAGGATCGCTGCCTTTTGGAGCCTTGATCCAGCTGTTAGAACGTTCCAGCCCAAAACAAAGGATTCACAAGAAATATCCTCTGGTTCAGTCACCATGTCAAGTAAGTATCCTCATTTATGCATAATTAAATATTTAAGTAGATATAGAATAAGGATACTTATCTGTTATTTGTCCTTTGTAGGTGCCAGAAAGTCTACAAAATCAGCCTCCCGCTTCAGTGTCAGTGACCTTGATGCATACGTTCCCCCCAAGTCTGCCAAGAGACAAGCTGCTTCTAGTCCCAGTATCCCAAATCCTAGGGCTGTCAGCACCAAAGGCAAGGGTGGAAAGAAGAGGAAAACCGCTGACACTCTTGAAGGCATGCCTCTCCTCCAGCATCAGTTTGAGGAATATGTCTCTGAGGTAAGGATCCTTGATCCTTAAATCTGTTCTACCCATATTGAGGATAATGGATCCTGATGCGTGTCATTCTTTTACAGAAATTTTCTGAGATCCAAATGCTCATGGATTCCTATGCTGAAGATGTAACACCTGTGTTTGTAATCATTGTGAACAGTTCAATTATCAATAAAACAATGTTATTTGATCCCAATGTTTGTTTGGTTATGTTTTACATTTTTCATGTTTTGACTTTTGTTCAATTTCAAACTTTACATCGCTTTCTGGAGAGTTATACGCAAACTGGTGCGTAAACGTAATCAGTTTAACGCGAAAAATACTCTGGAACATCAACATATACTTAACATACCTTAAATAACCTTTACATAACTTAGAAATAAGTTTTTAAGGCTTTGGTATGGCAAAAAAACAAGTTAATTCGCCTACAGGGACTAAATTTGACAAACTGCGAAAGTATGATGATTCGTACTAGAACAGACATTTCGGAACATCACCATAAGTTAAACATACAATAAATATCCTTTACATAGCTTAGAAATAGGCTTTGAGGGGTTCGGTGTGCTAAAATAAACTTTGGGGTCATTCAGGGACTAAAAGCATCAAAAAGTGCATAAGTTTGCATTTTCGAGCATAACTTACATTCTGTATACATCCGGATATCCAAAAATTTATGTAAGCACTAAAATATTTTATTTTAGTGTTTGGCATAAGAAAAATCCATTCGTCGTGCAATTTGGATCGTTTTTCGCGCTTATGCGCATTCCATCGTAATTAAGCGAACATCGCGATCATACGACCAAACGAACCAACATCCAGCATATTTTTGAGCATGTTTCATGTCCACAATGTTTAGGAATCATTTTAGAGCCTTAAAGTTGGCTTAACAGGCCTTAAACGTGTCGCAATGAGCTTTAAACACCAACAGGGACTGAAATTGTCAATATTGCAAACTTGTTTCTGATCAGAAGGGCCAGGCGGCCCGCGTAAACCCTTGGTGTCTTCTTTTGCGGCCCGTGTCAGCCTCCCAGATCAGTTTAAGCAGTTTTAACAGTTGTTAACAGCTGTTACCCACTCCAAATCCCTTTTGCACTTGCCCCTTCCTGATAATGGGGGGCCAAATTGAGTTACCTTAATGTTGTAACAAGTGTAGGGACAAGATCAAAGCATAGTATTCGAGGAACGATCCTAGAAATCCTATAAATACCCCTTTGATTCACTTGCAAAACCCACTTGAATTCTTGAGAGTTCTCTAAGTTGAAGTGAGACCACTTCATACCTGAGAATACTTGAGAAATCAAAGCTTTCGGGGACCCTTTGTAAGTGTTCCTTCGTTCTTTTTATTCTTTTAGCGTTAAAAGTCAAACTTTGTTTGACTTTCTACGTTGACCAGTTTATGGTCAATGCGAAGTTCGTTTGAACTTCATAACGTGAGCGTAATCACGATGGTTATAGTCCCTAGTGACTATACCTACTGATTACTACGTTATCTAGGCTCAGTGACAAGTCGTAGTTTCGGCCAAAATGCGCATTCTTGCGTATTTTGTAACCAAACTACTCTTAGGTATCAAAACCGTATGTTTTGATACCAAACCTGTTTTCTAAACTTAGTTAAGCATGTTTTAACATGCTTAGCTCGTCACTTTTAGTTTTGTGCTTGTCTAGGGTCGTAAGGGTAAGCGATCTAATCAATCGCTTATGCTTTCGAACCCGACCCGTTTGGTCGATCGTTAGGATCCGACCAAACACATTAGGTGACCATAGTATATAGGGAATAACCTCCCGAGGTTATACTTTATGGTCACGACATTTAGTTAGTTGTATGATAGGTAGTTTATATCCCTTAGGTAAATTACCAAAATGCCCTTTTTACGCCAAAATTCATTTTAAGCATATGTAACATAACTTTTAAAATCTAAACTGATTTGGCAACAATATTAGACATGTTAAGGCATATTTTACTTATCATAGGGCTGGTTAGGCGTTCCGAACGCGTTTTACGCGAACGACGCGTTAAAGTAGCATAAGCTACCTAAACGGGTCGTAAGCACTTAGGTTAGATTACATTTTAGTATGTGGGCTTTGTTAAACAACATTACATGACTCCCCATACTCATTTGGTTTATGAGCCCTCATTCTATCCGATCTTCCGATTTAGGTCCGGTTTATTAATGTAGTTACCTATATTAGGTGTCGTTTGATTCCGTGATCTTCTAGCATTGCTTGGTGGTTATCCTAAGACTATTGAGCAATCTCAAGTGAGTACATAGACCCCTCTTTTACTGTTTTCAAACTGTTTTGGGGTGAAACACATGTGCCTACTTGTTACTGTCATGCTTTTCCATGTTTTCATATCATATGCTTATTATGTTCATTAGTACACTTACAATAAATGATTTCATTGTGTTTTTGCTACGTATGTCCTTTGTTGCATACTTAGTACATTGTTTTACATGACATTTCACCCTATGTATGTTCATTTGATTATATACTTAGTGCATTGTTTTCACATGCTTACATTTTGGTATGACATTTGGTTTGTTTAAATGGGACAAAAATACATTCATTAACATTAGCTACACCATTCGTTAGTAGGTAGTGGTACCATAGGAATTGACAACTCCCGTTCCTGACATCCTAGGTGTTTTGGTCAAAAAATCTGATGAGGATAATGCAACCAAACTCTCTGTTACGGAGTATGATGCTTGAAATGTATAACAATGATAAGGATCACTTCAATGTAAATTGCACAAACAACACAAGGATTTATACGGGGAAAAAGCCCTTGATCAAGAGTTGATCTCCGGCACAAAAAACCCCGGGTGATGGAAATTACCGATCACCAAGCTTAAATAAATCAATAAATGTTTACAACTTCGGATAGTAACGAGCTAGGTACAAGGATCACTATGGTGAAATGTGTAAAAGTGAATGAAACTGTTGAGTGTTTGTCGAAAGCTTCAAGAGTGCAATTGTACGAGAGTGTGTGTAGCTGAAAATGGCTAAGTGTTCTAATTCTAGCTCGTCACCCCTTTAAAAATAGAAGTTAACTATAATAACAAACTATCCGACTTATGTGCCAAGCTCCCACGTTCTCCACAACGTCCATTTCCAGTCAAACGTGTGCGAAATACCCGTGGAATATTCCATAGTAACGTTGCCAAGACCAAGTCAAGCTTGTTACTCCTGCGAAATAATACGAAACATAAACAAACAATTGTTAGTATGAGGATCCTTAAGGTGATCCATGATCCTGATCCTAATGCTCTTCTGAGGATCATTATCTGTCACAGAAGTAAGGATCATTAATTAGGATAACAAGTAAGGATCACTAATTGTTAGAAAATCCTCCCCTAACACTAGGTATGTTTGGATGGAAGGAATGACCGAATTCGATAAATATAACACAGATAAACCTTTAATTTGTTTAAAGGTCTATCACCACAGTCACAAGGCTTGAATGTATGCATTTTCACAATATCGCATAAATGTTTGTATTCAGTATAGCATGCATTTCCACAAAACATAACGTTGATTTAAGCCACGTTTTACTTCAATACATTGTTTTGTGCATTTTTAACTATGGTTTAGTTGATACATATTTCACTTGCCATACATGACATTTTGGTTACACATTCATGATTTACATTAAACACAAACATTTTGACATTGATATACACATTTAGTGATTTACATTAGACATAGACATTTTGATATGGTTTACACAATAACACTTGACAATTGATTTATACATGAACAATTTAAAATGATGGTTGGTTTGGGTAAGTGATTTGAGTAACGAGGCGTGTGTAATATGATACAAGCATGGTGGATACGCCGCTGGTACTTCCTATATATAAGTGCTTGTATGATATTACATGTCGTAGCGTTACTTAATTCATTTCAATATTTGACATATTACATTTTACATAAACAACTTATTTTTCACAAGACACTGTCTTACAAAACAGTTTATTTTATCCAACTCATTTTACTCGGTTTGTAAGACAGTGTCTTATTAAGCTTTTATGATACACTTTATTTGTGAATACTTTACCTTTCAATTGTTATGATACACTTTATTTGAATTCATAAGTTAAGAACAAAAGTTTAGTAGATTATGTCAAAAAGTTTAGGATATGATCAAGGATCAAATATCCTACAATCAGAAAATTCAAAAAAAGTGATATAACTTAAGGATCATGTATCACGTTGTCAAAGAATAAGGGTCACTTAGATAAACAAAGAATAAAACTAAGATGATTAAGGATCATACCTGAGAATCCAAGTTAGGATCCTAAACCTTCGATACTTACAATTAGAATAACCAAAAGAAAAACCTTAATAAAAGGTTAGGATCAAGGATCCTTAGTTGTTTAGCTTCAAAAACCTGAAATGGAACATAACTTGGGACTAAGCCAATATAAGAGAAGAGTTAGCAACTGGGGACAAGCCCAACAATCTGGGGACAAGCCCAATAAACTGGGGACAAGCCCAAAAACTGGGGACAAGCCCAATAAACTGGGGACAAGCCCAAAAACTGGGGACAAGCCCAAAAAACTAGGGACAAACCCAAAAAAAAATCTGGGGACAAGCCCAAAGGATCCTGTGTAAACTGGAGTATGGCCCTCACTGGCGACTATCCAAACTTAGTGACATGAAAATGCCAAAACCTTAGCTAACGTGAAAACGTTAGAAACCTTATGAACGGATCTATGGTACGTCTACCATTATACGTAGGATCCTGAATACAGCCAGTACAATGAAATTGTCAGCCCCTAAAGCGAGCACTGGTCCCATTACCTTGAACTGCATCAGGATCATCGTGCGCTACTGGCGATACTGGGGACAGGCCCAAAAAACTGGGGACTAGCCCAAAAGACTGGGGACAAGCCCATAAAACTTAGGAGAATTCTGTGGATACTTGATGCTTTGCTAAGGATTTATCAATCTTTTGCAAAACTCAGAACTAAATGAAAGAAGGATATAGGATCAGGGATCCTTCTCCTTGTATATAAGTTAATTAAAGAAGTGGATAAATTGAGGTTAGATCATTACCAGAATGAGGATCATCTATCCTCTAAGGATCCTTCATGAACGTCAGACATGAAAATGGCTAAGGATCCTGGATCCTTATTACATGAAGTATCTCTTCAGGTGGATAGCATTCCAAGCTCTTGGTAATAAATCACCTTCCATTGTTAGTAATCGATATGCCCCTTTTCCTGCTTCTACTTCAATAAGATAGGGGCCTTCCCACTTTGGTGCCAACTTTCCATCAGCAGGATTTGTGGTATTCTGAAATGCTTTCCTCAACACCATATCGCCAACTTGAAACTTCCTGATCCTGACATTTTTGTTATAAGATCCAGCCATCCTTTGTTGATAACTAGCCATTCTTATCCTTGCCAAATCCCTGAGTTCTTCTATGGTATCCAAATCTTGAACCAAGTTTTCAGCATTTCCTTCAGGATCACGGATGCTTGTTCTAGCAGTAGGAACCACCATCTCTGTAGGGATCACTGATTCTGCTCCAAACACTAAAGAAAATGGAGTCTGACCAGTAGCATTCTTGGGAGTTGTTCTATCAGCCCATAGCATATAAGGTAACTCTTCTGCCCATTTTCCTTTCTTGGATCCAAGCTTCTTCTTCAAATTGTTGATGATGATCTTGTTTGATGATTCTGCTTGACCATTGGCTTGTGGGTGGACTGGTGTTGACGTTATCATCTTAATCCCCCAGTTGTCATAAAAGTTAGTAGTTATACTCCCAATAAATTGGGATCCATTATCACAAACAATTTCAGTAGGGATACCAAATCTGGTAATAATGTTTCTTTTAATAAAGGATATCACTTCTTTTTCTCTGACTTGAGCAAAAGCTTCAGCTTCTATCCACTTGGAGAAGTAATCAGTCATAGCAAGCATGAACACTTTTCCACCAGGTGCCTTGGGAAGTTTGCCAACTATATCCATTCCCCATCTCATGAATGGCCAAGAAAAGGATCTAGGATGCAGGAGCTCTGCTGGCTAATGAATGATATTACTATGTCTCTGACAAGCATCACATTTCTTGGCATAATCCACAGCATCCTTCTTCATAGTAGGCCAATAATATCCTGTCCTAAGGATCCTTGAGAACAATGCCCTGCCCCCAGTGTGGTTTCCACAATCTCCTTCATGAAAATCCTTTAGGACTTCTTGAATTTCAGGATCCTCTATGCACCTTAGATATGGACCTGCAAGAGATCGTTTATATAACATGTCACTTAATATTGTAAATTGAGATACCTTGATTTTGAAAGCCATGGGGTTCTCTTCTGTAGGAATCTCTCCATGTTGTATATATCTCATAATTGGAAGGATCCATGATCCTGAATGAGATTGTGCATTATCACTGGGAATGACTGCAGAATCCTCTTCTATTTCCATACCTATATGATCCTCAATAGCAGGAGCCAAAATATGGATGATAGGAATTTTGATATCCTCTGGGATCTTCAGTGATGATCCAAGATTAGCTAATGCATCAGCTTCTGCATCTTCTTCCCTAGGTACCTGTGATAAACTAAAGGAAACAAAAGAGAGTGCAAATTCCTTGACTATCTCTAGGTATTTGATTAGTCGTTCACCTTTAACAGCATAAGATCCATTAAAGTGATGAGTAATTATCAATGAATCTACGTGTACCTCAAGATACCTGATCCTCATATGCTTGGCAATTTGCAAACCAGCTATTAAGGCATCATATTCAGCTTCATTATTAGTAGTTTGAAACTCACAAGCTATTGAGTGGGGTATTATGTCCCCCTGTGGCGATTTTAGTAGTATTCCAAGTCCTGTTCCTTTGACATTGGAGGCTCCATCAGTGAAGAGTATCCAAGGATCCTTAGTCTCTTCAAGCTGCTGAACATCCAACTCAGCTTCTCTTTGTAAGTCACTGTTTTGGTCAAAAAATCTGATGAGGATATTGCAACCAAACTCTTTGTTTAGGGGAATGATGCTTTATATATGTAACAGCGATGAGGATCACTTCAATGTAAAATGCACAAACAACACAAGGATTTATACGGGGAAAAAGCCCTTGATCAAGAGTTGATCTCCGGCACAAAAAACCCCGGGTGATGGAAACTACCGATCACCAAGCTCTAATAAATGATTAAATGTTTACAACTTCGGATAGTAACGAGCTAGGTACAAGGATCACTACGGTGAAATGTGTAAAAAGTGTATGAAATTGCTAAGTGTTTGAATGAGAGCTTGTATGAGCGTTTGTACGAGTGTGTGTAACTGAGAAATGACCAAGTGTGTTCTACTAGCTCGTTACTCCCTTTTTAAAATAGAAAAAACCACCTAAACTAACTATCCGACTTTCGTGCCAAGCCTCCACGTTCTCCACAACGTCTATTTTTGGTCAAGCACGTGCAGAATAGTTTAGGAATATTCTCCAGGAATGTCGCCTAGACTTGGTCAAGCTCAATATACCTGCGAGATGCTACAAAACATGAGTAAACAATCGTCAGTACGAGGATCCTTAAAGTGATCCATGATCCTGATCCTAAAGACCTTCTGAGGATCACCACCTGTCACAGAAGTAAGGATCACTAATTAGGATAACGAATAAGGATCACTAATTGTTAGAAAATCCTCCCCTAACAATTGCCCCCAAAATATAAGGAGTAAATTGTAAAATTGGCGAGTTATATTTTCTTGGTCTTATCCGTAACAAACTAACGGATATATAGCCGTTGAAATAGAACTAGCCGTTGCGATGATGATGTCACGGAAGTGACAATCCTGCAGAATCATAATTATAAATAGAGATATAGATAGGATCATTATGCATTCAAATTCGAAAGAAACTCCCTTTAAATTCTCAGTCGACGATCAATCAGGTATTTCTTTCTCCTCTTTCTTCCTCTCTTACTCTGTTTTTCTTCTTTATCTCCATCACTTCGAGAATGTTGCTCCGAAGTTCCCCGGCCAAGGATCACAAAAAGGATAGCCCCTTGAAGAGTCAGAAGATCATCAAGGACTCAGTGAACGAGAGGTGTTGCTTTAACGATGCACAAATAGATAGCATCCGTCACCGTTTTCCGGCGAATGTCTTTTTCAAACCTTTCGATCCAACTGCCCTGAGCGACTATGTTTCAGAAACATGGGTTGCCTTTCCAGTTACTCCATTTGCTATAGGGTACACCTATCCTTTCCCGGAATTCACACAATCCTTCTTTTCCCTTACCGGCATATCTTACATTCAAGCCATGCCGATGATTTGGAGGGTTTTATACACCCTAGAGAGGATCATCGAGAATGAAGGCGTTGATTTAGGAATGTCAGAACTGGCGGAACTGTATGATCTTACTACCTTTGGATCCCACCGTTATTTGCTCAAACGTAAACCCAGTGCAGATCATCCTCTTCTCAAAGTCACCAAAAACGACAAAGATTGGAAGCGTCGCTTCTTCTTTGTAAGAAGGGATACCATTTCAGATGGAGAACACTTACCAAGAACATGGTCCACCCATGGTAGGCCGGAGGATCCTGGGAAGGATCACCAGATGGTCATGTTTTTGTAATAGGATCACTAACCCCTTCTTTGTCTTGTGTCATGCAGCCATCTCTGTTTCACATCTCATCACAACACCCGCAACCAGGGAAAGACTTGCTGCTTTCTGGGGACTCGACCCTGAAACTAGAACTTTCAAGACAATAACCCAAGATTCACAGGAGGTATCCTCAGGCTCTGTCACAATGTCAAGTAAGTATCCTTGCTTAAGATTTAAATAAATAGTTAAATGTATATTAAGAAAAGACACTTATCTTGTTTTGGTTGTGTAGGTGCTGGAAAATCTGCCAAAGCTGCTTCAAGGTTCAGTGTCACCGACCTCACCACTGTCAAATCCTCCAAAAGAAAGGTCTCTACTAGCCCAACAGCCTCAATCCCCAAGGCACCCCTCAAAGGGAAGGGAATCAAAAAGAGAAAGACTTCCGAGGCTGAGGATTTGCAGGGTCTGCCCTTAATTCGCCACCAGTTCCTCGAGTACTTCAATGATGTAAGGATCACTGTCTCTGTTTGTATATCCTGCTGATCTAAGGATCACTTGCTCTTGAACTGCTTTATCCTTTTCTTTTGCAGAAATTTGCTGAGATCGAGGATTACGTCGGCCATGTTGAGGATCAAGATAAGAAGATTGCCGACCTCCAGCAGACTGCTGTGCTCAAGGATCTTGCACTTGCTGATCTTCAGAAGGAACTCCAGGATACCAAGCAGAAGATGGCTAAGGTGCTGGTTAACTTTGACTATGAAAGACAGGAGATCACAGATGATGCTAAAGTTTCTGCCGCCATAGCAATGTACAAAACCAAGCTTCAAATGGCCTTGGAAGCTCAGGATCCTGCCTTTGACAAAAGTAGCTGGGAAATTGAAGAATGGAAGGCAAGGCTGGCTGAATTGGGTGATGAAGAGGAGGCTGAGGAAATTCTGGCAATTGAGGCTAGTGGCAGCGGGTTGAAGGATAAAGCTGAGGATGCAGCGGCTGGTTGTGATGATGATGCAGCGAAGGTGTGAGCTGCAAAAATGGGCGATGATGGAAATTTCTAGACGTGGCCGGAGCCCATTTTTTATGGTTTGGTAGTTTTTTGATTGTTGATTTTTTTGAACAATGGTGGGTCTGTAATAACTCTAAACAATAGTTCTTAGGTTTAAGGATCATGTATGATCCTTTGGACAATAGGCAGGATTGCAATTGGTGGAGGGATCCTCTGTTTGGGGGATGAAGCCACTGTGATCCTGCCGCCTTTATATTCCTGCACTACTTTTGAACTCATTATCATGGACACCCTTTACCTACCCCAGCGGACGGGCCACGTTTTGCTGGTAGAAGCTCGGGTAGGTAATTTTGACAACCTTTAAAGGGTTAGCTTTATGTTAATAAATAAAAACTTAACCTTTTGTCGCTTATCATGTGTTGTTATCCTTTTTAATATGTTATTTTCCAACTGTTGTAATGTTCAATTTGTTTATACTTATCAAGCCTTGAAAAATTAGAAAAGATATCCAAAAAGTTTAGGATATGAACAAGGATCACATATCCCATAATCGATAAGTTTTAAAAAGTGACATGATTTAAGAAATACAAGTTCAGTTGTCAAGTATAAGGGTTATTTAAAAGAATAATGAATAAAATCAAAAGAGTTAAGGATCATACCTGAGAATCCAAGTTAGAATCCTAACCATAATAAGGATAACTATAAGATAAACCTTAGAGTGAAATAAGAATCAAGGATCCCTAGCTGCCTATCTTCAAGGACCTGAAATAGAGCATAACTTGGGACTAAGCCAATATAAGAAAAGAGTTAGCAACTGGGGACAAGCCCAAGGATAACTGGGGACAAGCCCAAGGATAACTGGGGACAAGCCCAAGGATAACTGGGGACAAGCCCAAGGATAACTGGGGACAAGCCCAAGGATCGTATGTAAACTGGAGTATGGCCCTAACTGGCGACTATCCAAACTTAGTGACATAAAAATGCCAAAACCTTAGCTAACGTGAAAACGTTAGAAACCTTAGCTAACGTGAAAACGTTAGAAACCTTATGAACGGATGTATGGTACGTCTACCATTATACGTAGGATCCTAAGCATAGCCAGAACAATGGAATTATCAGCCCCTAGAACGAGTACTGGTCCCAAAGCCTTGAATTACACCAGGATCATCGTGCGCTACAGGCGGAATCTGGGGACAAGCCCAAATAACCGGGGTTAAACCCAAAGACGGATTGCTTCTGTGGATAACCAACGTTGTGCTAAAGATACCTGAACTTTCAAAACTTGAACTTACGTGAGAAATGGATAAAGGATACATGATCCTTATCCTAATATGAGAAAATAAAGAAATGAAATAGTTCAAGATTAGGATATTACCTGAATAAGGATCACCAATACTTTGAGGATCCTTTAAGGATATACCTATCGTGAGGATCACCTATACCATAAGGATCCTGCTTACATGAAATATTTCTTCAAGTGGACAGCATTCCAAGCTCTTGGTAGCAAATCACCTTCCATTGTTAGCAATCTATATGCCCCCTTTCCTGCTTCAGCTTCAATCAAATAAGGGCCTTCCCATTTTGGAGCCAATTTTCCATCAGCAGGATTGGTGGTATTCTGAAATGCTTTCCTTAACACCATATCTCCAACTTGAAACCTCCTGATCCTGACATTTTTGTTGTAAGCACCAGCCATTCTTTGTTGATAACTGGCCATCCTTATCCTAGCCATATCCCTGATTTCTTCAATAGTATCCAGGTCTTGAGCCAAGTTTTCATCATTTTCCTCAGGATCACGGGTACTTGTTCTAGCAGTAGGAACCACCATTTCTGTTGGGATCACTGATTCTGCTCCAAACACCAAAGAGAATGGTGTGTGACCAGTAGCATTCTTGGGGGTTGTCCTATCAGCCCAAAGCACATAGGGTAGTTCTTCTGCCCATTTCCCTTTCTTGGATCCAAGCTTTTTCTTCAAATTGTTGATGATGATCTTGTTGGATGATTCTGCTTGGCCATTAGCTTGTGGGTGGACTGGTGTTGAAGTTATCATCTTAATCCCCCAGCTGTCACAAAAGTTAGTGGTTCTGCCCCCAATAAATTGGGAACCATTATCACATATAATCTCAGAAGGGATACCAAATCTAGTTATAATATTTCTTTTAATGAAGGATATAACTTCCTTTTCTCTGACTTGGGCAAAGGCTTCAGCCTCTATCCACTTGGAGAAGTAATCAGTCATAGCTAACATGAATATTTTCCCACCAGGTGCCTTAGGGAGCTTTCCAACTATATCCATACCCCATCTCATAAATGGCCAAGAGGAGGATATAGGATGCAATAATTCAGCTGGTTGATGAAGGATATTGCTGTGTCTCTGGCAAGGATCACATCTTCTGGCATACTCCACAGCATCTTTCTTCATGGTTGGCCAGTAGTATCCTGTCCTCAGGATCCTTGAGAATAAAGCCCTGCCCCCAGTGTGGTTTCCACAATCTCCTTCATGGAAGTCTTTTAAAACTTCCTGAACTTCAGGATCCTCAATGCATCTCAAGTATGGTCCTGCAAGAGATCGTCTATACAACATATTATTCATAATTGTGAATTGAGATACCTTAGATTTGAAAGCCCTAGGATTTTCTCCTGTAGGAATCTCTCCATGTTGTAAGTATCTCATAATTGGTGAGATCCATGATTTTTGATCCTGAATAGGATTGAGTATCCTCACTAGGAATAACTGCAGAATCATTTCCTATCTCCATAGTCTGGTGATCCTCGATAGCCGGGGTCAGGATATGGATAATAGGAATCTTGATATCCTCTGGGATCTTCAAAGATGATCCTAAATTAGCCAATGCATCAGCTTCTGT
The DNA here is from genome assembly GCA_030545235.1 of Helianthus tuberosus. Classification (NCBI taxonomy): domain Eukaryota; kingdom Viridiplantae; phylum Streptophyta; class Magnoliopsida; order Asterales; family Asteraceae; genus Helianthus; species Helianthus tuberosus. The sequence continues at coordinate 180,879,699 of CM060451.1, forward strand.
ATTTTCTTCCCTTGGTACCTGTGACAAACTAAAGGAAACAAAAGAAAGTGCCAAACTTTTGACTATCTCCAAATATTTGGTTAGCTTTTCACCTTTAACAGCATAGGATCCATTAAAGTGGTTTGTAATCAACAAAGAATCTACATGTACCTCAAGATACCTGATTCCCATATGCTTAGCGATTTGCAAACCAGCAATTAAGGCTTCATATTCAGCCTCATTGTTAGTGGTTTGGAACTCACAAGCTATAGAATGGGGTATTATGTCCCCCTGTGGCGATTTTAGTAGTATTCCAAGCCCTGTGCCTTTGACATTTGAGGATCCATCAGTATGAAGTATCCAATGATCCTTGGTCTCTTCTAGCTGCTGGACTTCTAACTCAGCTTCTTCTTGTAAATCACTACTGAAATCAGCCACAAAGTCAGCTAATGCTTGGGATTTGATGGCTGTCTTAGGCTCATATCTTATATCATATGCACTCAGCTTCACTGCCCACTTAGCCATCCTTCCTGACATCTCTGGTTTCCTGAGGACATTCTTAATTGGGAAATTAGTTTTAACAATGATAATATGAGTTTCAAAATAATGTCTTAACTTTGTAGATGCCATAATTAATGCAAGAATAAGTTTTTCAAGGTGTGAATACCTGGATTCGGCATCAAGTAAACTTTTACTTACATAATAGACAGGATGTTGTGTACCTTCATGATCCTTAACAAGGACCGCACTTACTGCTTTTGAGGATACTACAAGATACAAGGATAACACATCGCCTTTCTCTGGTTTCATTAAGGATGGGGCTGAGGATAAGTAATCTTTGAGGGCTCTCAAAGCATTTTCATGCTTCTCAGTCCACTCAAATTTCTTGTTCTTCCTTAGGATATCATAGAATTCTTTGCACTTCTCCGAGGATTTGGATATAAATCTGTTCAAAGCTGCTATCCTGCCTATTAGCCTTTGAACATCCTTAGCATTGGCCGGAGATTTGATGTTTACTATTGCTTTGATTTGTTCCGGGCTAGCTTCAATGCCTCTCTTAGTCACCATGTATCCTAAGAATTTACCTGCTTTAACACCAAAATGACATTTTGAAGGATTAAGCTTCATATTATATTTGTCAAGGATATCAAATGCTTCCTCCAAATCCTTTAGGTGATCCTCAGCTCTTATGGATTTTACCACCATATCATCTATGTAAACCTCCATATTTTGTCCGATCTGATCCTTGAACATCATATTCACCAGCCTTTGGTACGTTGCACCTGCATTTCTCAATCCGAACGGCATAGCAATATAGCAATATATACCAGTTGGAGTCATGAAGGCCGTATCCTCTTGGTCGGATGGTTCCATTTGGATTTGTTGAAATCCAGATGAAGCATCCATAAAAGTTAACAGTTCATGACCCGCAGTTGCATCCACCATGGAGTCAATGTGGGGTAAAGGGAAAGGATCCTTGGGACATGCCTTATTTAAGTCTGTAAAATCGACACATACCCTCCACTTTCCGTTTTTCTTTTGAACAACAACCACATTGGCCAGCCATTTTGGATACTTGACCTCTCTAATCATACCTGCCCAGAGCAATTTCTCTACCTCTTCCTGGATAATGGCATTCCTTTCTGGTGCAAACTTCCTTCTCCTTTGATGGATTGGTTTGAAGGATCTATCGATGCCGAGCTTGTGAGTGATAACATCCTTAGATATGCCAGTCATATCTTCGTGTTTCCATGCAAAGGTAGTCTTTCTCCTTTTGAGGAAGGATATGAGGTCTTCTTTCATTTCGCCAAGGATCCCTGATCCGATATAGATTTTGGATTCAGGATTATCGGGATCCATGAGGATTTCTACCACATCCTGCTCTCTGGCCTCCAAGACATTCCTTGGAGGATACCTTGATTGCTATTGCTCCCTTGACTTCGAGGCTGGTTTCATCGATGAAGTATAGCAATTCTTAGCCTCCTGCTGATCACTATCGATCTTTACTATTCCCCAAGGACTAGGGAGCTTCACACATTGATGGTAAGTAGACGGGACTGCTTTCATATCGTGTATCCAGGGCCTGCCAAGGATAACATTACAACAAGATAAACAGTCAATAACACAAAATTTTTGATAAGAGTGTAAGCCTTCAATATATATTGGGAGTTTAATGTCCCCCAGGGTGTTCTTAGTTTCGCCACTAAATCCCACAAGCACGGAGGATCTTGGTATGATCTCTGATTCAGGAATACCCATCTTCTTCAGAACATCAAGCTGGATAATGTTCACTGAACTTCCTCCGTCTATAAGGATCCTGCGGACAAAATGGTTAGATATGAAAAGAGTAATAACTAAACCATCGTGATGAGGATCCTGGATATCAACACGATCCTCTTCATCAAAGGTTATGACTTTTCCTTCAGAGACACTTGATGTTCGAACTGGTCTTTCTCCATTATCCATCTTAGCTTCCTTCGCGTGCCTTTTAGCTGCTGAGAAGGATGTGCCACAAATGTCGGATCCTCCAGAAATAAAGTTTATCACTTGTGCATCTGCTGGAGGAGCTGGAGCCTTCTCAGGGATCCTTTCAGGATCCTGAGTCCTTGACTTTTTTCTTCCTAACAACTCTTTCAGATGCCCTTTGCTCAACAAGTATCCAATTTCCTTTCTTAATGCAATGCATTCTTCTGTAAGGTGCCCAAAATCTTCATGATATGCACACCACTTTGATTTATCCTTAGTTGCAGCCGGCCTATCATTCTTTCTCGGCCATCTAGCTTTATCACCTCGGTTCTGCATAGCAAGGATTAGTTCATTGTTATCAACACTAAAGCAATATTCAGAAATTGGAGGATAATCCTCATCATCCTCTTCTTGATCAATAGAATGAACGTTCTGATTGTCAGATCTGTTGTAGGATCTGAACTTGTTATTCCTGAATGAGGATCCCTGCTTATCCTGCTTTGAGGATCCTGTCAACCTGTCCTGGATCCTCTTATCATCCTCTAGCCGGATGAACCTGAGGGCCCGGGTTCTTACCTCATCTAGGTTCCTGCACGGTGTCATAACAAGATCATCATAAAATAACGAATCCCTAAGCAATCCCATTTTGAAGGCCTCAACAGCCGTGGCTATATCTAAGTTGGGAATGTCTAAGGATTCTTTACTGAATTTGGTAATGTAATCCCTTAATGATTCATTATGACCCTGGGTTATCCTATATAAATCACTAGTTAATCGCTCAAATTTTCTACTACAAGAAAACTGATTATTAAACAAGTTAACTAGGTTAGCAAATGAGGTAATAGAATAGGGAGGAAGACTTAGCAGCCATTTGAGAGCTGATCCAGTAAGAGTGGATCCGAATCCTTTGCACAAGCATGCTTCCTTTAACCTTTCTGGGATTGGGTTGATCTCCATCCTCTCCCTGTATTGTGCTATGTGTTCTTCAGGATCCGTCGAACCATCATACAGTTTCATTGTAGGCACATGGAATCTCTTGGGTATCTCAGCATCACAGATTGGTGGTGCAAAACGAGATATCTTGTGGCTCCCATCTGCAATCTCGGGGATAGGTTTGACCACTCCCGGAACACTTGATATCATATCCTTCAGCTTTTGCAATTCTCTGGCCATGGCATGATTGATACCTGGATCCTGCATAAGACCATGGTTAGTAGTATGAGAATTATTAAAAGTGTTACCTCCCATTGGATTCAAGTTAGGAAGAATGGATGTTAATCCATATTGCTGAGACTCTGGAATGATCGAGGGACCAGTAGAGGCATTGGTCTGCATTGGAATAAAATCTCCTTGATGGACATCTGAACTTCCTGTTTGCAAACTCCTCAAGGATCCTGGCATCTGGAAGGATCCCTGAAACTGGGACGATCCTGGAACAAAGGAGAATCCTTGAACCTGGGATGATCCTGGAAAGAAGGAGGATCCTTGAACCTGGGATGATCCTGGGACGAAGGAGGATCCTTGAACCTGGGATGATCCTGGAACGAAGGAGGATCCTTGAACCTGGGATGATCCTGGAACGAAGGAGGATCCTTGAACCTGGGATGATCCTGGAACGAAGGAGGATCCTTGAACCTGGGATGATCCTGGAACGAAGGAGGATCCTTGAACCTGGGATGATCCTGGAACGAAGGAGGATCCTTGAACCTGCTGCATTCCTGAATATCCTCCTGTACTCGTGAGGGATCCCATATGCTGAGGATAGGATCCCGCTGGCTGGAAATATGAACCTAATGCCTGGGTCACAGCTGTTGTTCCGTAGTGCACTCCTTTTGGTCCACCCACATATTGAATGTCTGGAACCACTGATGGCTGAGAAGTAATCACCGGAGTATCAAAATTCAAAGACCTGGGCATCAGTGGGGAACAATCCTCTGCCGTTTTCTTCTGTTTCTTAATTTCGTCAATCTCCCGGAGGATCCTTTCGTTGGTCTTATCCTGCTCTTGAGCACGATCCCTCATCTGCAAAATCAAGGCATAGAGATCAGTAGTAGTAGGATTAGTTGAAACAGAAGAAGTAGGTGGTTTTGAGAAAATGGGAGTCGGTTTCTTCGCAGCATTCTCAGTGTTCTTCTGGGATCCAGAAGGTGGTGGAGGCAAAGGAGGGACGCCTTGTGAAGAAGTGAATGAAGGCATCAAGTTTGAAGTATTCTTCGCCGAGGAAGCCATTTGCTTGGTTGTAGTGAACCGGAATGAGCACAGAAATGCGAATTCTTCTAAGGCAAAGCACCAATTGCCCCACGGTGGGCGCCAAACTGTTTTGGTCAAAAAATCTGATGAGGATATTGCAACCAAACTCTTTGTTTAGTGGAATGATGCTTTATATATGTAACAGCGATGAGGATCACTTCAATGTAAAATGCACAAACAACACAAGGATTTATACGGGGAAAAAGCCCTTGATCAAGAGTTGATCTCCGGCACAAAAAACCCCGGGTGATGGAAACTACCGATCACCAAGCTCTAATAAATGATTAAATGTTTACAACTTCGGATAGTAACGAGCTAGGTACAAGGATCACTACGGTGAAATGTGTAAAAAGTGTATGAAATTGCTAAGTGTTTGAATGAGAGCTTGTATGAGCATTTGTACGAGTGTGTGTAACTGAGAAATGACCAAGTGTGTTCTACTAGCTCGTTACTCCCTTTTTAAAATAGAAATAACCACCTAAACTAACTATCCGACTTTCGTGCCAAGCCTCCACGTTCTCCACAACGTCTATTTTTGGTCAAGCACGTGCAGAATAGTTTAGGAATATTCTCCAGGAATGTCGCCTAGACTTGGTCAAGCTCAATATACCTGCGAGATGCTACAAAACATGAGTAAACAATCGTCAGTACGAGGATCCTTAAAGTGATCCATGATCCTGATCCTAAAGCCCTTCTGAGGATCACCACCTGTCACAGAAGTAAGGATCACTAATTAGGATAACGAATAAGGATCACTAATTGTTAGAAAATCCTCCCCTAACAGTCACTACTAAAATCTGCCACAAAGTCAGCTAAGGCTTGGGATTTAATGGTAGTCCTTGGTTCATATCTTATATCATAGGCACTAAGCTTCACTGCCCATTTAGCCATCCTCCCTGACATTTCAGGTTTCCTGAGAACATTCTTAATTGGGAAGTTAGTCTTAACGATAATGGTATGAGTTTCAAAATAATGTCTTAGTTTAGTAGATCCCATAATCAAAGCAAGGATAAGTTTTTCTAAATGTGAATACCTGGATTCGGCATCAAGTAAACTCTTACTTACGTAATAGACAGGATGTTGTGTACCTTCGTGATCCTTAACAAGGACTGCACTTACTGCTTTAGAGGATACTGCTAGATATAAGGATAATATAACCCATTTTTCTGGTTTCATCATGGCAGGAGCTGAGGATAGGTAATTCTTAAGGGCTTTGAGAGCATTCTCATGCTTTTCAGTCCACTCAAATTTCTTGTTCTTTCTCAAAATGTTAAAGAATTCCTTGCATTTCTCTGATGACTTTGATATGAACCTGTTCAAGGCCGCGATCCTCCCTGTCAATCTTTGCACATCCTTAGCATTGGCAGGAGATTTGATACTCACAATTGCCTTGATTTTCTATGGACTTGCTTCTATGCCTCTTTTTGTTACCATGTAGCCTAGGAACTTGCCTGCTTTAACACCAAAGAGACACTTTGAAGGATTCAATTTCATATTGAATCTGTCAAGGATATCAAATGCTTCCTCCAGGTCTCTAAGGTGATCCTCAGCTCTCTTGGACTTAACCACCATGTCATCTATATAGACTTCCATAGTGTGTCCTATTTGTTCCTTAAACATCATATTGACTAGCCTTTGATAAGTAGCACCTGCATTCCTTAGTCCAAATGGCATAGCAATATAACAATAGATACCAGTTGGTGTCATAAAGGCTGTATCCTCTTGATCAGATGGCTCCATCTGAATTTGTTGAAATCCAGATGAAGCATCCATAAAAGTCAACAACTCATGACCCGCGGTAGCATCCACCATGGAGTCAATGTGGGGTAATGGGAAAGGATCCTTGGGATATGCCTTGTTTAAATCAGTGAAATCGACACATACCCTCCACTTTTTGTTTTTCTTTTGAACAACAACCACTTTGGCTAACCATCTTGGATACTTAACCTCTCTAATCATACCTGCTCGGAGCAACTTGTCTACTTCCTCCTGGATAATGCATTCCACTCAGGTGAAAACTTTCTCCTCTTTTGATGTATAGGTTTAAATGACCTGTTAATGCCAAGTTTATGAGTAATTATATATTTAGAGATACCTGTCATGTCTTCATGCTTCCAGGCAAAGGTGGTTTTTCTCCTCTTGAGGAAGGATACCAAATCCTGTTCAATGTTGCTGAGGATCCCTGATCCTATGAAGACTTTGGATTCAGGATCATGTGGATCCATAAGGGTATCTTTCACATATTGTTCTCTTGCCTCCAGGACATCTCTTGGAGGATGCTTTAATTGCTATTGCTCCCTTGGTCTTGAGGCTGGCTTCATTGATGAGGTATAGCAATTCTTTGCTTCTTATTGGTCACTCTCAATATTTATCACTCCCCATGGACTAGGAAGCTTTACACACTGATGATATGTAGATGCAACTGCATTCATGTCATGTATCCATGGCCTGCCAAGGATAACATTGCAACAGGATAAGCAATCTATAACACAAAATTTTTGATAAGAATGAAGTCCTTCTATGTAGATGGGAAGTTTAGTGTCCCCCAATGTATTCTTGGTTTCTCCACTGAATCCCACAAGAACTGAGGATCTTGGGATAATATCCGATTCAGGGATGTTCATTTTCTTGAGGACATCAAGCTGAATGATGTTTACTGAGCTCCCTCCATCTATCAAGATCCTGCGAACAAAATGGTTAGATATAAATAAGGTAATAAAAAGACCATCATGATGAGGATCCTAAACGTCAACACGATCATTCTCATCAAAAGTTATAACTTTTTCCTGTGTAACAGTAGAGGTTCGGATGGGTCTATCCCCATTATCCATCTTGGTTTCCTTAGCATGTCTCTTGGCTGCTGAAAAGGAAGTACCACAAATGTCTGATCCACCGGATATAAAGTTTATAACTTGTGCATCTGCCGGGGGAGCAGGAGCTCCTTCTGGGACCTTTTCAGGATCCTGGATCCTTGACTTTTTTCTTCCCAAAAGCTCCTTCAAGTGCCCTTTGCTTAACAAGTAACCAATACCTTTTCTCAGTGCAATACATTCTTCAGTGAGATGGCCAAAATCTTCATTATATACACACCATTTGGATTTTTCTTTTGTTGTAGCTGGCTTATCACTTTTCCTGGGCCATCTTGCTTTTTCAACTAAATTCTGCATTGCAAGGATCAGTTCATTGTTATCAACAGAAAAGCAAAATTCAGAAATTGGAGGATAATCTTCATCATCCTATTCTTGATCGACTGCATGCACGCTCTGATTATCAGATTTGTTGTAAGACTTGGACTTGTTGTTCCTGAAGTAGGATCCATGCTTTTCCTGCTTTGAGGATCCTGCCAGTCTTTCTTGGATCCTTTTATCATCCTCTAGTCGGATGAATCTAAGGGCCCTGGTTCTTACTTCATCAAGATTCCTGCAAGGGGTCATGACAAGATCATCATAGAACAGTGAATCCCTAAGTAAACCCATTTTAAAGGCTTCCACAACCGTAGCAATATCCAAATTAGGAATATCCAAGGACTCTTTACTAAACTTAGTGATATAATCTCTAAGTGATTCATTTTGACCTTGTGTTACCCTATATAGATCACTAGTTAAACGTTCAAATTTTCTACTACATGAGAACTGGCTATTAAATAGATTAATTAGATTAGCAAATGAAGTAGTAGAGTAAGGGGGAAGACTTAGCAGCCATTTAAGAGCTGATCCTGTCAGTGTGGATCCGAAACCCTTGCATAGACATGCTTCTTTTAACCTCTCAGGAATTGGATTGATCTCCATCCTTTCTCTGTATTGAGCTACATGCTCTTCAGGATCCATTGAACCATCATATAGCTTCATGGTTGGTATTTGAAACCTCTTTGGAATTTCTGCATCACAAATGGGTGGTGCAAAACGAGATATCCTGTGGCTTCCATCTGCAATTTTAGGAATGGGCTTAACAACTCCTGGAATGCTGGATATCATATCCTTCAGTTTCTGTAATTCCCTAGCCATAGCCTGATTGATACCTGTATCCTGCACAAAGCCATGGTTAGTGTTATAAGAATTATTCAAAGTGTTACATCCTAAAGGATTCAAGTTTGGAATTCCAGATGTGAATCCATATTGACGGGATTCGGGTATGACTGAAGGACCAGAAGAAGCAATGGTCTGCATTGGAATGAAGTCTCCTAGATGGACATCTGAACTTCCAGGTTGCACACTTCTTAAGAATCCTTGATCCTGAAAGATGTTGGATCCTTGAACCTGGGATGATCCTTGAACTTGGAAGGAGGATCCTTGAAGCTGAGAGGATCCTTGAACCTGGAAGGAGGATCCTTGAAGCTGGGAGGATCCTTGAACCTGGGAGGATCCTTGAACTGGGTGCGTCCCCATATATCCTCCTGAGCTAACGAAGGATCCCTGATGCTGGAAAGAGGATCCTAAAGGCTGAAAAGAGGATCCTGAAGGCTGGAAGTGGGACCCTAAAGCCTGACTCATAGTTGTTGATCCATAACGCCTTCCCAATGGTCCATTATGGTATTGGATATCCGGAGCTGTAGATTGCAGGGCGGGTATAGCTGGAGTGTCAAAATCCAGTGATCTAGGCACCAATGGAGAGTGATCCTCCACTGATCTCTTCAATTTCTTGATCTCATAAATCTCTCGAAGGATCCTGTCATTGGTTTTGTCCTACTACTGCATGTAATCCCTCATCTGCAAAATCAAAGAATAAAGATCACTGTTAGAAGGACTAGAAGAAACAGCAGATGTTGGTGGTTTTGGGAAAATGGGGCTTTGTCTCTTTGCAGCATTTTCAGCATTCTTCTGGGATCCAAAAGGTGGTGGAGGCAAAGGTGGAATGCCCTGTGAAGAAGTGACTGCTGGCATGGAACTCAATGTATTCTTGTTAGGACCGGTTTTGACTCCGAAATGATTGCGAACCGAACGTGTGACGTGCGGAATCCATACACGAATGTGACCGAACACACGAGACGTAATATAACTGTGATTCTATTGAAACGTATGAAATCGTACAACACCTGAATCACGTGGAGAACACTTTCTCTCTACAGACTTTCCCTCTCTAGATCTAGCTCTCCAAAGTTCCAAATGATCAAAAGTCTTTAATTCTAACACTAAGGCTCCTATTTATAGGCCAAGGCTTTAATGAGACTTCTCATTAATTACATAAATGTCACCTTGCCTTTTCCCTAATTATTACAATATAAGACTTGTTATCTTCAGTTTCTCGCTACGGTCGGATTGACGAAGGCGATAGACATAAATGCACTAACAGACTCCCCCTTGGATATTGCCGCAGTCAATCTCGTAGCGTCTTATCTTTCTCTCTCTCTCTCTCTCTCTGAGTCTTCTTGAATCTTTAACATGTTTTCATCAATGTAGACTCCCTCTTGCTTGAACAGAATCCCCGTGGATCTGTCTTCAGCTTCAGCTTCCCATTTCACTAGACTATTTTCTTCATCAGGCTCCCCCTTTCGTCAAGCTTCCGTGCTTTTGGGATCGACACCTGGCTTTCCATATACAAGCTCTTCTGGGATAGTTACATGACTCCTTGAATCCACGCTTCCTCTTGCGTTGAGCTCGTCTTCAGACTCCCCCTTAGACGTGGCTGTCGGGATCGTAGTCTGGTACAACATCTGTAAATCTTATACATTTATAAGTATAAACATTTTAAACATTCAATTGTCCAGGAATAGTAACCTGGCTCCATTAAACTTTCTAAATCAAGATTCTGGCTTTAAGATATAATAATATGAATTTATTCAGAAATACTTGATTCTCCCCCTCAATCAACAATCTTTATTCAATTGGCAGTTTTAGCGAACAAGATCAGAAACTTGCTCTTTTACAGATTTTAACAATATGAGCATCCAAATCCCTCATAGTTAATCATCCAAGTCCAAATTAATGACGTTGGAGATATCACAAACTGTTTTTGATTTTTTTTTATTTTAAAATTTCAAGTTTCAAATTAATGAACTTATTTATTTTCAGAAACACGATCAGCATACTTAGATTTTAAAACTTAGCACTCAGGCATCGGTTGTCAAAACTAAAGCAGAAATCAAAATCTTTTTTGTATTTTTCTGAAACATAAAGCAATAAAGAAATATTTACAGACATATTTACAGACAATATTTTGTTTGAGTTTGTGTCAGAGGATCATATCAGTTTATGACACATCACTAGTACCGTTGAGCTTTAAACACTTTAAGTTCTAAACGATTCACTTAGATTGTCAGTATACTAATCCACTTAAATTTTCACACAAAATTCAATTGTTTCGAGATACGAGATTAGTGTTTTAAGGACTTAACTTATTCGTGTGTTCCACCTCAGAATATACTCTTGTATCCAGACTCCTATATTCAGTCTTACAGGTGAATGTACACTAATGATATCTGTAAGGGGTGAATACGAGGCCATGAGAGCTCAGGCTATTGCTTCCGCAAAATCAGAGAGATGATGGCTCGACTTTAGGTGGGTCCCCCTTGGGGATCTTCTTTTCAACATCACATAATTAGCATTTTTTAACGTTTCATCATTTTTTATGCTGAGGGTGGGATTTATGAATAAAGCAGTGCAAAGTATTATACGAGGATTAGGCTATTGCTACCGCAAAATCAGAAATCCTGGTATAATACCCCAGATATCATCACGTACAAAGACCTAGTATGTCAGAAATAGAAAGCCCTTCAAACAAGATTTCGAGGGATACCCATATATCCGAGAGATGTTCCCCACGAGATAAGTAAGTATTGATATTTAGGTTTATATCTCGAAAACAATCTACTAAGCGTGTAAAAACCTATTGGCATATCATCAGTGAGACCGTTTATCACAATTAAGATTCCATTTCTTTAGCGTACTGTGATTGTCTACTGATGTACTCTCATTTACTCTTTTTACACAAAAACTCTTTTTCATTTTCTCATGTTTTGGCTTTTTCAAATTTTCTAATGTTTTTGTATTTTCAAAATTTTTACTCCCCCTAAAATCCAAAACATTTAAAGGAAATTTAACAAACCGATGTAGATAGCTTTGTCTCGCCACCATTTTCTGCATCTCATGCTCTGTTTTGCAGAAAATATAACGTACCCCCATGTCACGGCCCTCAACCCGGTTTAACCTGTTTCAAGAGCCGTGGAACAGAAAATCCCGTGGTATTTATTTAATTGAGTTAACAGCGGAACATTTTAACTGGATCTTTTTAAAGCTGAAATTTCCTGATTATTTTATTTCACAATTCGGGATAAACCCTGATAGTTTACAATCATATGATTTTACTGAGGAATATTTATTTTACAAAACAGGTTTCTTTATTTTATATTGAGCCACTTCCTTAAGCTTGTAGTGCTTCACGGCACTTTTCCTGGATCACAACAAATCACCTGAAACATGTTTGAAAAAGGTTTTGTCAGCGGGAAATACTGGTGAATCATTTTATTTACTAAAATGACACGTTTGTTATAATTTACAGTATTAAGAGCGATTACAATGTTTCCTGATATCAACCAACTACCCACGGTATTTGTCACTCGACTCGTTCTGTGACTATGGTCCTATCACCCATTGGCTACCCCGTTGTCCAATGGTGAATATTGTCAAGTAATGTATACAAAACCCCACATACCGGCTATAATTTGGTGACTACAAAGACTTAATCCCTGTAATTATAACTTTGAAAACATTTAAGAATTTATAAAGTACTTTGATAAAAAGAGAATGACTCACATTGCAGATTTAATATGAACAGAGCTTAGCCTACTGATTAGCCTTGATAACCTAGTTTAAATAACAATGCACACAAACTAGGTTAGTAACTAATACAACATTTACGATAACTCACGAGATTAAACCTTCACAACGAATGACAAAGTGCGATACTTAAACATCCATCGAATTAACGACGAATGACAAAGCATAAACCCTAATGTGGGCAGCACTTAAACATCCATTGGATAGTTTAATCGATCGGACATTGAATCGTAGCAGCGATCGAGTTATTACCCTGTTTTGCGGCAGCGTTTCATGAATTGTGTGTGTGTTTGGTAGTAAACAGACAATATCTCAAAGTGTAAAATGAATTTTAACGTCGTTCAAGTGCCAAAATTCAAGTCCCAAACCCCACTATTTATACTTGAAATTTGACCCCCTCGCGTGACGCGAGGGGTACCACCTTGGGCGTCGCGTGGCGCGAGGGGTCACATCCTACCATAGGGTAGCCCCGTGTGTTTGTAGCCTTGCTGAGTCAGTGGATTGTTAAAATTCGATTTTGACAGCATTTTATATGGATAATCGTCAATAGGGAATACCACCCCCCCTGAGTTTTAGGGGTCCTGATCCTGATTCTGAGTGTTCTGAAAATTTTAGGGTTTATACAAAATCACTTGGGTTTCTTAATTAGGGTTTCCTATTGGACAATTAAAATAATAAATAGGTCTTTTAATGAGAGTTGTTACATCCTCCCCACCTTAATAAAAATCTCGTCCTCAAGGTTTACTGGAACAAGTAGAGGTATTTTCGCTTTATTTCTGATTCCAGCTCCCAAGTGTATTTAGCTCCTCTCTTTGAATCCCACTTGACTTTGACAAGTACTAATCGTTTGTGTTTGAGAAATTTCACCTTTCTGTCTTCTATCTGAAGAGGTTTCTCAACAAATTTTAATTTTTTGTTTACCTCTATATCTTGAAGAGGTACTATCAAAGATTCATCTGATAGACATTTCTTGAGGTTGGATACATGAAATACATCATGTACTCCAGCTAACTCTTCTGGTAGTTGTAAACGATAAGCAACTGATCCTATACGTTGGATCACTGGGAATGGTCCTACGTATCTGGGACTTAGCTTTCCTTTCTTACCGAACCGTACTACTCCTTTCCAAGGAGAAACTTTTAATAGTACTTTGTCTCCAACTTGGAACTCCAATGGCTTCCTTCTATTGTCTGCATAACTCTTTTGACGATCTCGAGCAGTCTTTAGTCTTTCCTTGATTTTAGTAATCTTGTCAGTGGTCTCTTGCACTATCTCGGGACCTGATAATTGACTTTCTCCTATTTCTGCCCAACAAACTAGAGATCTGCACTTTCGTCCGTACAGTGCCTCAAATGGGGCAGTTTCAATACTTGAATGATAACTATTATTATAGGAGAATTCAATTAGAGGTAAATGATCGTCCCAATTTCAACCAAAATCTATCACACATGCTCTAAGCATGTCTTCCAGAGTTTGGATTGTCCTTTCACTTTGTCCGTCTGTCTGAGGATGATATGCAGTACTTAAATTTAGTCGAGTTCCCATTGCTTCTTGGAAACTTGTCCAAAAATGAGAAGTGAAGCGACTATCCCTATCTGAAACAATGGAGAGTGGAACTCCATGTAAGGATACTACTTCATCTACATACAACTTTGCCAACCTTTCCATGCTAAAGGTTTCTTTCATAGGTAGAAAGTGAGCTGATTTGGTTAATCGATCCACAATTACCCAAATCGCATCATTACCTTTTCTGGTTTTGGGTAACTTAGTAACAAAATCCATTGTTATGAGTTCCCATTTCCATACAGGCATTTCTAATTGTTGTAGTAGACCTGAAGGTTTCTGGTGTTCTGCCTTAACTTATGAACAAGTAAGACACTTAGAAACATATCGAGCTATGTCCTTTTTCATTCCTATCCACCAGAAATTATTTCTTAAATCTTGGTACATCTTATTGTTTCCTGGATGCATGGTATACCTAGATTTATGGGCTTCTTCTAAAATCTTTTCTCTTAAATCTCCTGGTTTAGGTACCCAAATCCTGCTTTTATGGAATCTCCAAATTTCATCAGCTCCTTGTTCTAATTCTTTTATTCGTCCTTTCATTCCTTTAGCATCGTCCTTGATTGCTGTTTCTTGAACATTCTTTATTTGTTCCATTAAATCTAACTATAGATTTAATCTAAGAGCACGAACCCGTCGTTGTTTCTCATGGTATTTACGACTTAAGGCATCCGCAACTACATTTGCCTTTCCTTCGTGATACTGAATATCACAGTCGTAATCACTTAGGATTTCCATCCATCTCCTTTGCCTCATGTTCAACTCTTTTTGCCCAAATATGTACCTTAAACTTTTGTGATCTGTATAGACAGTAAATTTACTTCCATACAGATAATGTCTCCAAATCTTAAGGGTAAAAATTATGGCTCCTAATTCTAAGTCATGAGTTGTATAGTTTTCCTCGTGCTTTTTCAATTGCCTTGAAGCATACGCAATTACCTTCTTACGTTGCATAAGCACACATCCTAATCCTAGTTTTGAAGCATCACAATAAACTTCAAAATCTTCTGTTCCTTCTGGTAAGGCTAAGATTGGGGCATTTGTTAACATTTGCTTCAAGATCCTAAAGGCTTCTTCTTGCTTAGGTCCCCATTCAAACTTAACTGCTTTACAGGTTAGCTTAGTTAATGGTACAGCTATCTTGGAAAAATCCTTAATAAACCGTCTATAGTATCCGGCTAAACCTATAAAACTTCTAATTTCCATTGCTGATTGGGGAACCTTCCATTTAATAATTGCCTCTATCTTAGCAGGATCTACGTGAATACCTTCATGATTCACCATGTGTCCTAGGAATTGCACTTCTTGCAGCCAAAATTCACACTTTGAGAATTTGGCATAAAGCTTTTCTTTTCTTAACAAAGTTAAGAGTGCATGTAAATGCTGACAATGCTCATCCTGACTTTTGGAATAAATAAGTATATCATCTATGAAGACAATTACAAATTTATCCAAATACGGTTTACAGATTCTATTCATCATGTCCATGAATGCGGCAGGTGCATTCGTTAATCCAAAGGGCGTGGCTGTAAACTCGTAATGACCATACCTAGTTCTGAAAGCAGTTTTAGGTATGTCTTCTTCTTCTACCTTCAATTGATGATATCCAGAATGTAAGTCAATCTTAGAAAAATATCTAGCTCCCTGGAGTTGATCGAAAAGATCATCAATCCTTGGTAATGGGTATCGATTCTTAATTGTAACCTTATTCAATTCTCTATAATCAATACACATTCTCATTGAACCATCATTCTTCTTTACAAACAACACGGGTGCTCCCCAAGGGGATGAACTAGGTTGTATGAAACCTTTACTTAGTAATTCATCTAATTGCTTTTTCAGTTCTAACATTTCTGTAGGTGATAACCGATAAGGTGCTTTAGCTATTGGTGTAGTTCCTGGAATTAGATGAATCCTAAATTCTACTTCCCTATCAGGTGGTAATCCAGGTAATTCTTCTGGGAATACGTCTAGGTATTTTGAGACTACAGGAATCTCATTAAGTTCTTTACCCTTAGTACTAATGATTACTGAAATCATATATACTATTCCTTGCTTTCGTTCATAACTAGCAACTTTCATTACTGATATGAACTTCATGGGTTTACGTGGTTTATCTCCTGTAATCATGATTACTTCTCCGGTAGGTGCCTGAATCTCTATAGAATTTTTATCACAAAGGATTCAAGCATGGTTGTCTACTAACCAATCCATTCCTAACACCACATCGAACCCAGCTAGATTCATTGGCAATAGGTTTGCATGAAATTTATGACCTGAAAGTTCTATATTCTCTTTTTGCAAAACCTTATCTATTTTAATAAAATTCCCATCTGTTGTTTCGACTGTAAAAATCTGCCTAAGGTTAGTTAAAGGTAAGTTAAGAGCTTGGCAGAAAGAAGTATTTATAAAACTTTGGTTTGCACCAGAGTCAAATAATACTTTTGCGTATATGTTGTGGACTAAAAACGTACCAGCTATCACATCTGGAATGAGTTCTGCTTCTTGAGTGGTTAACTGGAATGCTCTAGCATTCTTTTTAGTAGCTCCGTCGGCCGCCTTGGTTTTGTTGTCTGCTGGTTTGGTCAATTTAGGACATTCTGTTTTGAAATGTCATGCTTCTCCACAATTAAAGCAGATTATGGTTTTCTTTCTGCAGTTTTCTTCACGATGTCCTACAGCTTTGCAAAAGTTGCAGGTTATATTGCATCTTCCATAATGTTTCTTTTTGCAATTCCTGCAGAACTGAGGAGTTGAGGATTGCCCTGTTCTTCTTTTCTTAAAGTTACTACTATTACCCACACGAAATCCTTGGGTAATTTTCTGAGCCAGTTCCTTCTTCCTGTTTTCATCTCTTGTGCGCACCAGTTCGTCAGTTAGGGTATTAGCTAATTCTACCGCTTCGTCAATAGTACGAGGTCTCGCAGCTTTAACGATATTGCGTATTTCGCTAATTAATCCCCAAATATAGTGAGAAATGAGTACTGGTTCTGGCGAAGCCAGTGTTGATACCACTCTAGCATATTCAAAGAATGTCGAAGTATAACCGCGTCAATCTACACCTGTCATACAATGATTTAGGAACTTATTTGCCATTTGATCTTTTTCGTATTCGGGACAGAATTTTCTTTCTATTAAATGCTTAAATTCTTCCCAACTCATAGCGTAGGCCATATTTCTTCCTTTGGCTTGAAGTACCGTGTTCCACCATTCTAGCGCCCCTTCTTTGAAAAGATTTGACGCGTACATGACCTTGTCTTCCTTGGCACATTTACTTATTGTAATCACTGCCTCGGTTTTCTCTAACCAACGCAGTGCCGCAGTCGCTCCTTCATTGCCTGCAAATTCAGCGGGTTTACAAGCAAGAAATTCGTTGTAAGTGCAACCAGGTGTTGCAGCTTTCATTTTCTTAGGGAGCGGAGCCTGCCATGGTTCATTATCATGATTAGTATGATTACCGCCTCCATTTATGCTATTACTGAAGTTATCTTCAGAAATACGTTTACTAGGAATGATTTATTGAGGTTCAACAGGTTTCTGGGCAGCAGCAATTATTGCTGGAATAGCATTGGCTATTCCTTGAGCAACGATATTTTCTATATCTTGCCTAGTCATAAATTGATCCTCTGGATGTTTACACACAAATATTAGCGTTTTCCATCTGATAATTAGTATATAATTTATTAGTATCGAATAAATAATAATTTACACACAACTAATCATATAAATTTCACAACACACATATAGTCAAAACTATCGATTTCTCGATCCCCATTTTTATATTTTATAATATGCGTCAATACACACCTTTATCTTACAAAGTTTTATTTTATAGTTATTTTACAGACTATATTCTACTTATTTATTTTACAACCACAGTTTCACATTCTCACACCACACTATCCCTCGTCAGTTGGTATTTCAGTAACAACGTTCCCTCTCGTCATACTTCCAGGAGATCTGTTCTCCTACTTCCTTGATCCTATTTCCTGCATCCACCAACTCCTCGCCAAAGTGGCGGAGTTCAGCTAGATTTTCATTGCTCATGGGTGGATTGGGTATAGGTTCTGGGTCGAATTGAGGGAGAAAGGAATAAGGACTGTTGAGCAGGTTTTGGAACTGCCAGTCATTAGTCCACCACTCATCCATTCCTAGAGGTTGGGTATGGATTATAGGTTCTGGGATTGCTGGTTCCAAGTTTATAGGGAGTTGATTTTCAATAGGATAAGAATAGAAATTATTATTGACAGGCCTGACTATATCACAGCTCGCCAATGCGCGATCCAATTCATCCTGAAATGGTAACTCCTCAACTTGTCTAGAGCTTTCCCCAAGTTCCATCTGATTTTGCCTAGAACCTTCCCCAAACTCCTTTTCCATCTGCCTAGAACTTTCCCCAAACTCCTTTTCCATCTGCATAGAACTTTCCCCGACTTCAATCCCCTTTCCTTTATCTAAGGGATTTTTTATTTTAGGAATTTTCCTAGTTGTGGGTTTCCTCTTGCGCACACGCCTCCATCCTACAAATCTTCTCCTTTTCTTAGGCTTGGGTTTCTCCGGAGGTGGAGCGTTGAATTCCATAGGTTCTTCTATATCGGGTATATATCTATTAAAATCTCTGGATACCTTTATTTTCACCGGATAGAGATTTAGATTTTGAAGGGCTTCAGACAAGTCATTCATGCTGTTTAGCATATATGCAAATATACAAAAATTATTAAGTTAAAATGTCATAACCAAATTTCATAGATAACCTTTAAATATTATTGCATACCGTGTGACTAATTTAATACAAAAGACAACTAACATATTTAGGGTTTATGGTAACTTATTTATTTACTGGATACGTTTTCTGGCTTGTAGATGATAAGGGTGCTAAAACTTGAGTCAAAATATTTAAAGATTTGCATTTACGGCTACAGTGGCTACCATATAAAGATCAGTCCATTTTTCATCTAACTTGTCTTCCCAAGGTGGGTTACTGCCTAGTTTCTTGGTTTCCTGGTTAACTTTTTTTCTCGGGATTTCTTTATTTTCTCCTGACTTTTCCTAATAATCAAATTTCTTTTATTGGGAGAAAGTGGTTCCTCGTAGTGTGCCTTTCGAACAAATATTCCTTCATCAATATTTGTTGGGTATTTTGAGGATTTTGTTTGGGATGAACTTCCCTTCTCGTTGGAAGACCTATCTAATTTAAGATAGAAGTTTGAAAGCTTTTGCTTACCCATACTATAACTAACAAATAGTCAGTTAAGAAAACACATAATCACATAATGGCAATCAGGAAAAATTAAGTATTTCTAAATACTTAATTAGCTTAACTCAGTGGCTCTGATACCACCTTTTTCTGTCACGGCCCTCGACCCGGTTTAACCCATTTTAGGAGCCGTGGAACAGAAAATCCCGTGGTATTTATTTAATTGAGTTAACATAGGAAGATTTTAACAGGATCTTTTTAAAGCTGAAATTTCCTGATTATTTTATTTCACAATTCGGGATAAACCCTGATAGTTTACAATCATATGATTTTACTGAGAAATCTTTATTTTACAAAACAGGTTTCTTTATTTTATATTGAGCCACTTCCTTAAGCTTGTAGTGCTTCACGGCACTTTACCTAGATCACAACAGATCACCTGAAACATGTTTGAAAAAGGTTTTGTCAGCGGGAAATATTGGTGAATCATTCTATTTACTAAAATGACACCTTTGTTATAATTTACAGTATTAAGAGCGATTACAATGTTTCCTGATATCAACCAACTACCCACGGTATTTGTCACTCGACTCGTTCTGTGACTATGGTCATATCACCCATTGGCTACCCCGTTGTCCAATGGTGAAGATTATCAAGTAATGTATACAAAACCCCACATACCGGCTGTAATTTGGTGACTACAAAGACTTAATCCCTGTAATTATTACTTTGAAAACATTTAAGAATTTATAAAGTACTTTGATAAAAAGAGAATGACTCACATTGCAGATTTAATATGAACAGAGCTTAGCCTACTGATTAGCCTTGATAACCTAGTTTAAATAACAATGCACACAAAATAGGTTAGTAACTAATACAACATTTACGATAACTCACGAGATTAAACCTTCACAACGAATGACAAAGTGCGATACTTAAACATCCATCGAATTAACGACGAATGACAAAGCATAACCCCTAATATGGGCAGCACTTAAACATCCATTGGATAGTTTAATCGATCGGACATTGAATCGTAGCAGCGATCGAGTTATTACCCTGTTTTGCGGCAGCGTTTCGTGAATTGTGTGTGTGTTTGGTAGTAAACAGACAATATCTCGAAGTGTAAAACGAATTTTAACGGCGTTCAAGTGCCAAAATTCAAGTCCCAAACCCCACTATTTATACTTGAAATTTGACCCCCTCGCGTGACGCGAGGGGTACCACCTTGGGCGTCGCGTGGCGCGAGGGGTCACATCCTACCATAGGGTAGCCCCGTGTGTTTGTAGCCTTGCTGAGTCAGTGGATTGTTAAAATTCGATTTTGACAACATTTTATATGGATAATCGTCAATAGGGAATACCCCCCCTGAGTTTTAGGGGTCCTGATCCTGATTCTGAGTATTCTGAAAATTTTAGGGTTTATACAAAATCACTTGGGTTTCTTAATTAGGGTTTCCTATTGGACAATTAAAATAATAAATAGGTCTTTTAATGATTTACACCCCATGATTTACAACACATTAATATTTTACAGTTTGAAAACCGTTTTTCAATCTTGTGAAATTAATCATGTTTGTTCAGCCGTGAGGGTTTCGGGGTATTCACTGAACAATTTTTTTTAACTTTTTGAATTTTTGACAAATTTAAAAACAAACATATTTTTTTATTTTTAAATTTTCAATTTTTTTATGGTTTTTGAAATATGGTTTATTTATGTACAGAAATGAACAAACTCCCTGTTTCAACCAACACATGGTTCAGCAGCATCCTCTTCCCATGCCAGGCTGCTCCAACACTTCTCTGCTTGACATTCAAATTTCTTCGAAAGCACCTGCACATTCAAATGACTTAATTACTTGAACAATTTAGCCCATGTCTTTTTGACCTCAGGCATTTCAACACAATATGCTTCATTCAACTTCGGAAAATCTTTGTCATTTTGTACACAGACTTTTTTAATTTTAATTTTAACTTTTTCATCAATTATCGAAGCGATTTGTTTCTTAGCAGACCATGTTTGACCTTTTGGAGTCCCTCTTTTGTAAAAATGTGAATCTTTTTGAACATTTTGATTCTGAACAACATTTGGTTTCCAAAACTCGTTCGGTTTTGTTGCATCGACAGTTGTTTTCCAACTTTGTGTTGTTCTAAGTCTGGGTGTGTGAGAATTCCAGGTCTGTCTTGAATCGAACCTATTCGGGTTTGATTTCCAAGTTTGATTCGAAGTAAACTTGTTTGTGTTGTGCCTCCAAGTTTGTTTTGAATCAAATCTGGTTGACCTTTGTTTCACATCCTCAGATTTCTGTTTCTCAATAACCTCATACTCCTTTTTCGTCTTAACATCAACAGGTTTCAGATTTGGACACTTGCGAGCAAGATGTCCAGTTTGATCACATTTGAAACATGTTCTCTTGGACACATCTTTGACATGTTGTTGTTGTTTTTTCTGAGCATGGAACTCTTCATTAGACTGTCGTCTAAATTGGAGTTCTTTCTCTTCTTCTGAACTTGTTCTGTGAACAAAATTCATTTTCGTCTGATAATTTGGCGTTTCGTTTCTTTTCCAATTTTGTTTCTTCTTATAACCCAACCCAGCCTTCATGTTTTTCTTCCTGTAACCAGGTTTGTTATAAAAAGTTTTGTGACACTTTCCAGCAAACTTTTGGAATCTCAGACTTTTCAATCTCAACCATCTTGAAAACTTTATCAATCTTTTCTGAAATCACATTCTGAATCGGGAATACAATATCTAAGAATAATTTGTCTGATCCAATCATGGTATAAACCAATCCTTTTGAATCTTCATTCAAATTTTTCTCAGATTTTGAGTTTTTCAGATATTCTTCATGAAAACTACTTTCATTTCCATCCTGTGATTCAGATTTACCTTTTTCAACCGACTCTTCTTTCAACACACTTTCAACGACCTTACCTACCACCTTTGAATCACTTGAATCATCAGATTTGGAATAGGTTACGTCAATGTTATCTGGCAATTGATCTACCGTGTTGAAAGCTTTTTCGACCTTTTCATTATCATAAATTGCAAACTTTTCCTGTGGAGGAACTTGATGAAACTCTGAGCCAATGCCTTTATTGTTTTTCTCAGAATCATCATCACCCGGTTTTATGTTGAAAATTCTTTCAAGCACATATGATGATGCATGATAACTATGTAACTTGTTGTCATGTTCTAAATCAGCTATTTGACGCTTTAGCTTAGCAACATCTTCAATGTAAGAATTGACAACTTGTTGCTTTATTGAATACTGTCGCTTAAGTGTATCAGTTGTTTCATAACAGTATCTCAATCTAGATTGAACAAGTTTCATTTGACTTTTCACATCTTCATATGACTCTTTTGTAATGTGATAAGCCAATTTTATTGAATCATATTCCTTTTTCATTTCCAGACATGCATTTTCTTTTTGAACACATTCTTCTGTCATTTTTTAAACCTTTTCTTTCAAAATCTCATTTTCTTTTTCTAAGTTCTTGCATTTTTGTGTGAGCTTTTCGTCATTATCTTTCAAAATCTTTTCGTTTTCTAACATTTCTTTGCATTTATTTTTGAAAACTTCTTTGATTTTATTGAATTCAAGATCTCTTGTTCTGAATTTTTTGTCTTTTTCAGTACAAGCACTGCATGGTTCCATGCATTTCTTGCACTGTTCAACATTTTTTTTTATGATCTCAGAATCAGAATTTACCTCAGTGATTGGCACTTCGGTGTTTGCTGCAGTTTCTGTCTGATCAGCATCACTCTTCTTCTCATCACCAGCATCAACAACATCATTCAAACTCTCATTCTTTACCTCTTCTTCTTCTTCTTCTTCTTCTTCTTTCTTCATCATCTTTTCTTGACCAACCTGCTGGTCTTCAGTAACAGCTTTTTCTTTAACAACTTCTTTTATCACTTTCTCTTCCTCTTCTATCTTCACATCCTCCACTTTCACAGCTTCAACTTTAACTTCTTCAGTAACTTTCTTCGAATAGTTCACCATCTCATCGACATTCTTCTTCATTCTCTCTTCATCCCTCTTCCTCAGACTTGATGTCATGGCATCTCTTATGATTTTATCCAGCCTTTTCACATATGTTTTATCTTTTTCAACATTTGAATAGTATTCGTCGGATCGAGGAATTACTAGAAGAACATCATCATGAACTATGTCCCTCTTGTGGACGACAGGTTCACCATCTCTGTTGACATAACACTCTCGCTTCTTGTCCCATCTTTTATTTCTTACTGCATTTTCATACTCTTCCTGCATTTTCTCCATTCTGCACCTAACAATGAATATTTCTCTTTCAGTTTTCTCACTTAGAATTTCTTCTCGGGTTCTCATTTTTATTTCAACCATGATGCTATCTCCTTGAATCACCTTGAATCACGTACAATGAACTTTCTCTCTCTAGACTTTCTCTCTCTAGGTCTAGATCTCCAAAGCTCCAAATGCCAAAAGTCTTTAATTCTAACACTAAGGCTCCTATTTATAGGCCAAGGCTTTAATGAGACTTCTCATTAATTACATAAATGCCACCTTGCCTTTTCCCTAATTATTACAATATAAGACTTGTTATCTTTAGTTTCTCTCTGATACCACTTGTTAGGACCAGTTTTGACTCCGAAACGATTGCGAACCGAACGTGTGACGTGCGGAATCCGTACACGAACGTGACCGAACACACGAGACGTAATATAACTGTCATTCTATTGAAACGTATGAAATCGTACAGCACCAGAATCACGTGGAGAACACTTTCTCTCTCTAGACTTTCTCTCTCTAGATCTAGCTCTCCAAAGTTCCAAATGATCAAAAGTCTTTAATTCTAACACTAAGGCTCCTATTAATAGGCCAAAGCTTTAATGAGACTTCTCATTAATTACATAAATTCCACCTTGCCTTTTCCCTAATTATTACAATATAAGACTTGTTATCTTCAGTTTCTCGCTACGGCCGGATTGACGAAGGCAATAGACATAAATGAACTAACAATTCTTTGCTGAAGAAGCCATCTGGTTGAAGATAATGAACCGAAATGAACACAATGAACAAACTTTTCCAGAAATGAAGCACCAATTGCCCCATGGTGGGCGCCAAACTGTTTTGGTCAAAAATCAGACTAGGATAATGCAACCAAATATTCTTTTGTGAGGTATGATGCTTGAATCAATGAACAAATGTATGAACAACTTGTAAATGAAATGAACAAGTGACACAAGGATTTATACGAGGAAAAATCCCTTGATCAATGTATGATCTCCGGCATAAAAAACCTCGGGTGATGGAAACTACCGATCACCAACTATAATTAATCAAATGATCGTTACAACTCGAGATGATAACAAGCTTGTTACAAGGATCACTAGTGTGCAAAATGTATGTAATCGCCAATGAGTTGCAGAGAGCTTGCGAGAGTGTGTGTGTTTGCTAATTGTTCTAATTCAAGCTTGTTATCCCCTTTTAAAAATAGAAATAAACTAAATAACTAACATCCCGCAAATGGTGCTAGCTACCCACGACTTCCATAATGGTCATTAAGCTATGCACGTGCAGAATATTCAGAGCATATTCCCCAAGAATATCGCTAAGACCAAGTCCCACTCGTTCCTTCCTGCAAAACAAGTTTAAATATAGTGGAAACAACCGTTAGTTTAAGGATAACAATGAGGATCCTGGATCCTTAATCCTGCAATGTCTTCTGAGGATCCTTAATTCAAACAGAATTGAGGATCCGTGATCCTGGCTGCACTTGAGGATCCGTGATCCTTAGGTTTAGAAAATTCATCCCTAACAATACCTATGTAAACTATTGCTTCATCTGGTCCCTCAATCATGCCAAATTCACAACAATAAGGATTCACATGAGGAATCCCATCCTTGAATCCATCAGGAGGTAACACTTTAAATACTTCTTATAATGCAAACCATGGCTTTGTGCAGGAACCAGGAATCAACCAAACTATGGCTAGAGAATTGTAAAAACTTAAGGATATGATATCCACTATCCCAGGAGTGGTTAAGCCCATTCCCGAGATTCTGGATGGGAGTCACAGAATATCTCGTTATGCACCACCTATTAGTAATGCAGAGATACCAAAGACGTTCCAAACACCGAACATGAAGCTCTATGATGGCACAACTGATCCAGAAGAGCATGTAGCTTAGTACTGGGAGAGAATGGAAATCAATCCCATTCCTAAAAGGTTGAAAGAAGCATGTCTATGCAAGGGTTTCGGATCCACACTGACAGGATCAGCTCTTAAATGGCTGCTAAGTCTTCCGCCTTACTCTATTACTTCATTTGCTAATCTAGTTAATTTGTTTAATAGTCAATTCTCATGTAGTAGGAGATTTGAGCGATTAACTAGTGATTTATATAGGGTAACACAAGGTCAAAATGATTCACTTAGAGATTACATAACTAAATTCAGTAGAGAATCCTTAGAGATTCCTAATTTAGATATTGCTACAGTGGTAGAAGCTTTCAAAATGGGTTTACTTAAGGATTAACAATTCTATGATGATCTTGTCATGACCCCTTGCAGGAATCTTGATGAAGTAAGAACCAGGGCCCTTAGATTCATCCGTTTAGAGGATGATAAAAGGATCCAAGAGAGACTGTCAGGATCCTCAAAGTAGGAGAAGCAAAGATCCTATTTCAGGAACAACAAATCTAAATCATATAACAAGTCTGATAATCAAAACGTGCATGCAGTGGAGCAAGAAGAAGATGATGAAGATTATCCACCCATTTCTGAATATTGCTTTGCTGTTGATAATAATGAACTAATCCTTGTAATGCAGAATTTAGGTGAAAAAGCAAGATGGCCCAGAAAGAATGATAAGCCAGCTGCTACAAAGGATAAATCCAAATGGTTTGCCTATCATGAAGATTTCGGTCATCTCACTGATGAATGCATAGCACTCAGGAAATAGATTGGTTACTTGTTAAGCAAAGGACATTTGAAGGAGCTATTTAGAAGAAAAAAGTCAAGGATCCAGGATCCTGAAAAGACTCCAGAAAGGGCTCCTGCTCCTCCAGCTGATGCCAAGATTATCAACTTCATCTCTGATGGATTCGATATATGTGGCACTTCCTTTTCAGCAGCCAAGAGGCATGCTAAAGAGACAAAGATGGAAAATGGGGATAGACCCATTCGAACCACAATCCTTACACAGGATAAAGTCATATCCTTTGATGAGGATGACCGTGTAGATATTCAGGATCCTCATCATGATGGTCTTGTTATTACATTGTTTATTTCTAACCATTTTGTTTGCAGGATTCTCATAGATGGAGGAAGCTCAGTGAACATCATTCAACTTGATGTCCTCAAGAAGATGAGCATCCCTGAATCAGAAATTATCCCAAGATCATCAGTTCTTGTAGGATTCAGTGGAGAAACTAAGAACACATTGGGGGACATTAAACTTCCCATTTACATAGAGGGAGTTAATTCTTTTCAGAAATTTTGTGTTATAGATTGCTTATCTTGTTGCAATGTTATCCTTGGCAGGCCATGGATACATGATATGAAAGCAGTCCCATCTACTTATCATCAATGTGTTAAACTCCCTACTCCATGGGGTGTGGTGAAGATAGAAAGTGACCAACAAGAAGCCAAAAATTGTTACACTTCATCAATGAAGCCAACCTCAAGACCTAGGGAACAATAGCAATTAAAGTACCCTCCAGGAGATGTCCTGGAGGCAAGAGAACAAGATGTGAAAGATATCATGATGGATCCTCAGGATCCTGAATCCAAAGTTTTTATAGGATCCGGGATCCTCGATAACATTGAACAGGATCTAGTATCCTTCCTAAAGAGGAGAAAAGCTACCTTTGCTTGGAAGCATGAGGACATGACAGGTATTTCTAAAGATATTATTACTCATAAACTTAGCATTGACAGGTTATTTAAACCCATACATCAGAAGAGGAGAAAGTTTGCACTTGAAAGGAATGCTATCAACCAAGAGGAGGTAGATAAACTGCTCAGGGCAAGTATGATTAGAGAGGTTAAGTATCCAAGGTGGTTAGCCAATGTGGTTGTTGTTCAAAACAAAAATTGAAAGTGGAGGGTATGTGTCGATTTCACTGATTTTAAATAAGGTATGTCCCAAGGATCCTTTCCCATTACCCCAAATTGACTCCATGGTGGATGCTACTTCGGGTCATGAGTTGTTAACTTTTATGGATGCTTCATCTGGATTTTAGCAAATTCAAATGGAACCATCTGATCAAGAGGATACAACCTTTATGACCCCTACCAGTATCAATTGTTATATTGCTATGCCATTTGGACTAAGAAATGCAGGTGCTACCTACCAAAGGCTAGTTAATATGATGTTTAAAGAACAAATTGGACACATAATGGAAGTCTATATTGATGACATGGTGGTTAAGTCCAAGATAGATGAGGATCACCTTAGAGATTTGGAAGAAGCATTTGATATCCTTGATAAATTCAACATGAAATTGAATCCTTCCATGTCACACCCTGATATTTCCACGTATTACCGGTGGGCCCGGTGGGGAGTATTGTGACGTAGTTGATATCATCATAGACCATTAATCACAGTTTAATGCACAGCGGAAGTCTAAAAGTATTAATACAAACCGAATTGAAAAGTATAATATAATATTACACAACGGTTGTAAGTGGATCCACAGGCAGATTTAAAACAAAAAGTAAATATCGTTCAATAGACTTTAAGTATAAAGAGCTTGCAAGACTCTTTAATTAATACTTAGGAGTTTCCAGACCATTTCGTGTAGTACCTGCACTTAATCTTTTTGAAAAATACGTCAGTTTACACTGGAAAATACAATTAACTGACTCTTTTGAAAACATTTAAGAAAATTGATTTAAATGCACAAGGCACAAATATTCCTTTATAACTTGGGACAATTATTTAAAATAATCTTGTATACAGATTTATATGTTTGTTGTACGTTCAGGGCCCGGAATAGAAGAGCCGAGTCAAGATTAATAGACACACCACTAGTATAAGCCCATAAGAAGTTTCCTCACGAGTGAGATACCATTTTACATATGCAACTGTCAGGTGTATGCCTACACACCGTGCTTAAGTCGTGGCCATTTCAAATGAATGAGCCGAGGATATCCAGGACACAGTCATATTAACCCCCAAATGTTTTGTATCAAACAAAACAGATTAAAACGGGTTATTTCAATACCACTAGTCGACTAAATATTCAATACCCGACCCAGCGGTAATAATTTACAGTATCCCAAGCCCGTATAAGGGAAAATAAGTTAAAAGTATTTTCCTGAGCTAAATATAATTTATTCTCAGTCGTATTTTCTAATCAGCAAGTGCAGGGAGCTTGTACTGGGATCATAATCTGGAACAAAGGTTTTAATAACCTATTAGATTCCTAACGTGTCTTATTTTAGTTATAACTTGACAGGTTAGTTTTAAAGGAAAGTTTACGGTACGAAACGCAAGATTAAGCGATGACTGGATTGGAATACGATTTAGACCCGACAAGTATGAAGACTTGTATATAATGGGTAAACTAAACACATTCTGGATTTTGAAGTAAAATGATAAGGTTTGACCCGTTTCGGCCAATTCTTACAAACTAGTTACATAAACCGTACCGAATGCGTATATGCATAACGGGTAACCAGATGAGTCATATGTTATTATGCTTAAAATATGTTGTGATATCAGTAGGATATCAACAATTATGCCCCAAATGTATTTAAGACCAATTTAAGTCAGGAAAGGGTATTTTGGTCATTTTAAAGTTTATAAAAGAGGTTTAAACATAAACTGAGGTTCTGGTCTAAAAAATTTTGTAAAAATATTTATTTCATGTTGTTATATCAACAAGAAATCATGCAAATGTGTGTTTAATCATTGATGGCCAAACTACGCACCGTAGGGGCATTTTGGTCATTTCACATATGCTTTTAAGGTTAAATTTGGAAATCTGAGTTCCAGACTTATACTTACTGTTAAAGTATAAAAATTTATTTATAAAATCAGTAGGTAACAAGTCTTAGGCGTTAAATATGGTTTGAAACCATACTATGCGCCTAATTAGTGAAAAAGTCGGTAATTGACGGTATTCAAGGTGTTTATAAAATTCTGAAGTTATGATCAGTCTCTAATGCTTAAAATATTTTATTTAACATATGATATCAGTAGGAAAAGGTTTGGTATGCAAATCATATGTTAAACTCATTTTATTAACAAAAAGGGCATTATCATCAATTACCGAATTTATGCTAGAACTCTATGCTATGGTCAGTATAAAATTTGACAAAAATTTCCAAAAATCCCTAAATATTATAACTTAATAGTGGGTAGCAAGTTTGGTGTCAAAAATTGGGTTTAAATATGATTTATGCCAAAAAATGCCATTTAATTAACAAAAAGTTTTTGTTTTACGATATCTTGCATAACTTTTATTTTAGACCAGAAAATGATGTCAAATTTTTAGGACATACTTATATATCAGTAATAAACCTTTTTTGTCCTCTCGTATTTTAAAAAATCTCGTTTTTATAACATAAGGGCATAATGGTCAATTTTAAGCATTTAACGGAAACATGCAATGAACTATGAGTTCTATGGGACCATGTAATATAACCTCAGAGGGTTATGCTTACATATAATATGGTCATAAAGGAACCCTAAGGCACAAAGAAACTAAACAAAATTGGATCATAACTGAAAGTCAAAGCAAAAGTCTACTTTTGCGACTTTCGGTTGCGAACCGAACCTAATACTCAGAATTGTTAGGTTGAACATGCCTAAACATGTTCTTATATTATTTACCAAGTTGTTTAAGTGATAAAATGTATTTTATAGCTTCTACATTATCAGTTATGGGTTATTTTGTAAAAAAATGACTCGTTTGACTTTTCTGTTAGGTAGTTTGACCCGACAATTGACTGAGATAACGTGATAATTAGAAGGTGGCCTTTTAAGGGTTTATCACCTACTTAATTACCAACACATAGCCACTTTCAATTCGAATAATGGCTAGACCGTTAGTGATTAATCACCAAGTCAAAGTTTAATTACGATATCTTTGACTTTCGGTCATTAAGCTAATAAAACATTAACTATAGAAGCTAAGAACACTTACAATGGTTCTTAGCATGAAGATTAGACTTGAGAAAGCTTCTTAGATAACCAGGATGCTCTAGAGAAGTGTTTGAAAGCTTTAGAAATTGTGAGAGTAAGAAAATATGAAGTGCAAGTGAGAATGCTGCCCCAAAAGCCTCTATTTATACTACTTCAAGGCATCCTCTGATCAATCCAGGTGTTATATGTTGTATTCAGATGTTAACATGTGTCCCAAGTGGTTTTAGAAACCAGCAAACAGTCCCTAGTTTCGAATAAAAGCATGCAATAGTGAAGAAAACGCAGAACCTGCACCTGTGCATGTTTTCTGCCAACTTTAGGCCGTTGCGTCGCGCGACGGCAGTGGGGTTTTTGTGTGGCGCATCGCCACCCCTAGGGGGACCAGCACAATAAGTTTCAAACATGGCGGAATCGACCCCTGGACCTTTTAAAATGTAATAACTTCTATTTCAAGCACTTTTAACCCATAAAGTTTATATTTGGAAGATCTTTAGGATATAACTAAACATTGTTAGGTCCGGTTTCGTTAAACGATAATCCGAAAACACTAGTTTCATCAACTTGATGCTTTTAACCCTTTATTTATGAAAGTTAACGAATTTATATCAAACGATATCGAAACCTCGTGAATTTTTCATCACTTGTTCTTGAGAGTATAAACAATCGTTACAAAGCCCCGGGTTCGTTAAAAGGTCACTCAGAGGTAGTAGTTTAACATGTTGACACATTTAACCCTCGCGTATTATAAACTTTCATTTTCTTTCACAAACGGCTTCGTACGTTTCACAATTTATTCGTTTAAGAGTATAAGCATCGTGTAGGGTTGTTGAAAGGAAAAATCTTCAAATGTTGACATTTTGGATCCTTTCACATACATACTTTCTTCGTTTGTCAACTTTGGTCCCTTGAAATCAACTCATTACACGTTTAAAGTCCATGACACGTGTCTTTACAATATTGGGCATGATTTTTCCGAGGTGTTACATCCTCACCCCTTAAAAGAAATCTCGAACTTGAGATTTACTGAAATAAATGAGGGTATTTCTATTTCATCGTGGATTCAACCTCCCACGTGTATTCTGGGCCTCTACGGGCATCCCATTTTAGCTTCACAATCGGCACACTCTTTCTTCGAAGCTTCTTAACCTATCGATCCTAGATCGACAAATGTTTTTCAACAAACTTTAAGCTTTCGTCAATCTGCACCTCCTTATGAGACATTGCTAGCGATTCATCGGCTAGACATTTCTTTAAGTTATAGATGTGGAACACATTGTGAATGCCACTGAGTAATTCAGGTAGATTTTGCTTGTAGGCTACAGTTCCGACACATTGATGATCTCGAATGGTCCTATGTATCTAGGGCTCAGCTTGCCCTTCTTGCCAAAACACATCACCCCTTTCCAGGGTGACACCTTGAGTAGCACCTTATCACCTACCTCGAATTTCAGAGGTTTACGCCTTTTATCTGCGTAGCTTTTCTGCCTATCCCTGGCAGCTTTCAAACGATCGCGGATCTAAACAATCTTATCCGTTGTCTCGAGGACTATATCAGGTCCTGACAGTTGGGTTTCTCCAACCTCCGCCCAACAAACTGGCGTTCTGCACTTCCTTCCATACAAGGCCTCAAAAGGCACGGCTTGGATAGTTGAATGATAACTATTATTGTACGAAAATTCAATCAAAGGAAGATGGTCATCCCAACTTCCACCCAAATCAGTAACACAAGCACGCAGCATGTCTTCCAAGGTTTGAATCGTACGCTCACTTTGCCCATCCGTCTGAGGATAATAAGCAGTACTAAAATTCAAACAAGTGCCTAAAGATTGCTGAAAGCTTTTCCAAAAATGAGATGTGTATCTTGTATCCCTATCAGAGATAATAGATACTGGCACTCCATGGAGAGATGCAATCTCATCCACATATAGCTGGGCTAGTTTATCAGAGCTATGCGTCTCCTTTATGGGTATAAAATGAGTTGACTTCGTCATTCTATCAACTATAACCCATATTGTATCATTCCCACATTTCATCCTTGGTAACTTGGTGATAAAATCCATAGTTACCATTTTCCACTTCCAGGTGGGAAGTTCAGGCTAATGTAGCAATCCTGACGGATTTTGATGCTCGGCTTTAACCTGTGCGCATGTCAGACATTTAGCCACATAAGTGGCTATAGATTTCTTCAAACCTATCCACCAGTAATTTGCCTTTAGATCTTGGTACATTTTATCATTGCCCGGATGTACCGAATATTTAGAACTATGGGCTTCTTGCAGGATTACATCTCTAAGTCCTCCATAAATTGGAACCCAGATTCGACCATTTAATCTAAGGATTCCATCCCTGCCATAAGACAATTGATCGGCAGTTACACCTAACTTCTCATTCGGGAAGTTAGTTTCCAAAACAGCTTCCCTCTGAGCAGCTAACAACCTTTTATTCAAGTTGTTCTTTAGTTCAATGCTTTTGGCATTGATCCTAATAGGTTTGATCCTTTCTTTCCTGCTCAAAGCATCAGTGACTACATTAGCCTTGCCAGGATGGTAGCGTATCTCACAATCATAATCGTTCAGTGTCTCTATCCAACGGCGCTGTCTCATGTTAAGATCTTTCTGGTTAAACAGATGTTGAAGGCTCTTGTGATCTGAATAGATCACAAACTTTGTTCCATAAAGATAATGCCTCCAAAGATTTAGTGCAAATACAACGGCACCCAATTCTAAATCGTGGGTGGTGTAATTCTTTTTGTGCACCTTCAATTGACGGGATGCATAGGCAATGACCTTGCCTTTTTGCATAAGCACACAACCCATACCTGTGTGTGATGCGTCATAATAAACCACAAACTCTTCGACTCCTTCTCGTAATGTCAACACAGGAGCATTGCTCAACTTTTGTTTAAGAATCTCAAAAGATTCTTGATGTTTGGGTCCCCAATCAAACTTTATATTCTTGCGAGTTAACGATGTTAAAGGTGCAGCAATCCTTGAAAAATTTTCAATGAAACGTCTGTAGTATCCTGCTAGACCAAGAAGCTGCGAATTTCTGTAGGTGTTTTAGGTGCTTGCCAATTCATAATCACTTCAATCTTAGCGGGATCCACCTGGATACCACGCTCGCTTACCACATGTCCAAGAAATTGAACTTCACGAAGCCAAAACTCACATTTAGAAAACTTTGCGTAGAGCTTCTCTTGCTGCAGGAGTTTAAGGATACATCGGAGATGTCTTTCATGTTTGGCTTGATTCTTTAAATAAATAAGAATGTCATCAATGAAGACAATGACAAACTTGTCAAGATACGGCTTGCAAACGCGATTCATGAGATCCATGAATGCTGCAGGTGCATTAGTGAGCCCGAAAGGCATCACCAAGAACTCGTAGTGACCATATCATGTTCTGAATGCGGTCTTGTGCACGTCTTCGATTCTGACCTTCAACTGATGATAACCCGATCTTAGGTCAACCTTGGAGAAGTAACTTGCTCCTTGAAGCTGACCGAACAAATCGTCGATCCTGGGCAATGGATATCTGTTCTTGATTGTAACTTTGTTCAGCTCGCGATAATCGATGCTTAGATGCATCGAGCCGTCTTTCTTCTTCGCAAATAGAATGGGAGCTCCCCAAGGAGATGAGCTTGGTTGAATAAAACCTTTCTCTAACAAATCATCCAACTGTGTTCTTAATTCCTTCATTTTTATCGGTGCCAACCGATAAGGAGCTCGTGCTATAGGGGCTGCTCCTGGAATAATATCGATCCTGAATTCCACTTGTCGGTTTTGGGGTAAACCAGGTAACTCTTATGTGATGATGTCACACATATGATGTTATCATTGATGTCACATATGTGATGTCATCATTCTTGACGATGACTTCATGCACGAACAGAACTGCAACAAGTCCAAGACTCGATATAAGACGAAGTCGACAGATGTATGCACTAACAGACTCCCCCTCAGATGTTGACGAGTCTTAAAGTGTCGAGTCTTCGCATCTTCAGTCTTTATCAGTCTCTTCTCTTTCTTAGCATATACCAGGATCTTCTCTTTGGCTCTAACCTCGTCAAACTCCCCCTCTCATCATGATGGGATCGCTGTCTGGAATTAGCTATCACCTTGAGATCAATCCCTGGATTTATCTCTGTTCAGCTCATTTCCTGTACAAATTTTCTCACAAACACATAAGTTTTTACTTAAATCTATAAGAAAAACTTACTAGTAATAGTTACATCAAGTTCAAATTAATGACCCTGATTAACTAATCTCAACTTCTTTATCAAATCAAAATTTTCAATTCAATACACACATTCCCAAACCAGTTCATCATGTTCAGCACTTGAAATTTTGAAAATCAGCTCTTCAACATTAGTTGTCGAAAATCTTTTTGTATTTTTCAAAATTTATGCTAAAACACACTTAAAATCTTTTTGAAATTTTTGAATAAGAATGCAGGAAAGAAATATTTACAAACAATATTTTTTTGTGAGTTTGTGCAAGAGGATCATATCAGTTTATGAGACAAATCACCAACACCGTTAAGCTTTATACATTTTAAGTTCTAAACGATTCACATTGATTGACGATATTGTTGTCCACTTAAACTCAATCTAAAAACTTTCAATTTGCTTACCGATACTTTAAGGTATATTAAGATAGCACTAAGTTCTTATGGACCCCACGATCTCAGCATATCCCCTCATCATGCAATACACTGACTCAAGTAATGCTTTTAAACTTTTATCAACTGTGATTTGTGCGAAAAACAAAGCAGAATATTTAAACATTAACAATCAAGTCGATACTTCCGTATACGCAGAGAAAGTCCAATGTTTAAACAAAATAAGAAAATTAAACAAGTTGAAGTTGTTTAGGCTTTAACCACCAGGTCGATACTTCTGTATACGCAGAGGAGGTCCAAAACTTAAACGAAACACCAAAGAAAATAAAGCAGAACGTTTAGGAAACAACATCCAGGTCGATACTCACGTATACGCAGAGGATGTCCGATGCTTAAACAAAATAAAGAAATAAAACAAGTTTAAATCTTTGCAAAATGAAATGCACAATCACAGTGACTTTTCAGCAAAGTTGTGAAAGTTCACAAACTTAACCAGTTTTATGTCTTTCGACAATCAGCGATTACTGAGTAGGCACACAGTCAAGAAGGACAAAACTAAGTACTATGCTTTCGACCATGTTTCCCACTAGAACTAGGCTTTTTCATTTAAGTTTGTATCGTTATCGCAAATCTACTAGTCTAGCTGAGCCTACCGTCACATCATTAGTGAGACCGTTTATCACATTTTAACTTTCTATTTCTTTAGCGTGTTGTAACATTCCACTGATGTACTATCATTTCCTCTTTTATGCAACAAAAACTCATTTTTCATTTTATCATGTTTTTGGATTTTTCAAATTTTCTAATGTTTTTGGATTTTTTTTTAAATACTCCCCCTAAAATACAAATACATCTAAAGAAATTTTAAAACAAACTGTACAAGAACATGACAACTGATATCGAATTGCCTCAATTCGCCATCCACTTGGCATCAACAATCAGAACTTCCCCTCACAACAAACTATTTTCCCATTATGATCTCAAAACACTTAAGTTTGTTTTAGTCAAAATGGTTTTTCGGAAAATTAGTTTTGTTGATTTTACCATTTGTAAATTCGGGGAAAACTCATCACATTGTTTTTTTAACACTTGTAGGAAATCAGATACAACTTAATGTCCCTGATTTACCATTTGTAAGATCAAAAAAATCAAATATTTTCAACCAATCATCATCTGTTGGTTGAATTCTCAAGATGCTGATTCCTACTCCACACTTACCAACCTGGGAGTTCCGGCAAATCACATTTATACAAAAACAATTTTCAAACACAATATAAAAATGATGCCGATTCATGCTCCACGATTTCCAACTTGGGAGCTCCGGCAAGTCAGGTTTTTACTGTTTGAAAAATATATCCACCCAAGCCTGACCTTCCTTGGGTGTAACAATCTCTTCTTCACTGTGACTTTCAGCCGACCTGTGAACATTTCTTTTGGAAGCATAAAATTCTTTCACTCCTTTGGCCTTACCATCAACCATTTTTCCAAAAATGTGTTTCACAGTTCCGTTGAAAGCCTTATCAACATCAAATTTTTTCTTGTCAGAATAAAATTGATTTGAAATTTCAACTTTCCCAACCTTCTTTTTAAAATTTTCAGCCCGTAGAGGTGGAAAATTCACATCATCCACATTCGGAACTGATTTCTCAACCTTTTCTTTAACAACTTTTGGCTCCTCTGATTTTCTGGAATCAGATTCATCACCAGAACTGTTTCCTGAACCCTTAACAACCCATTTTTGATTTTTCAGATTTTCTTTTCTTTTAACCACATTCTTTGAACATTCACCAATCTCAAAGGTTGAATTTTCAAAGCCTGTAAATTTTCTGGTTGTAAGTTCAGTTTTCTCAACAACTTTTCCTTTCAGTTTACCAGAGACTTCCTGTTTTGGTTTGAATGTTTTCGGACAATTTCTAGCAATATGACCAGCAGTTTTGCACTGAAAACAGGTTCTCATCTCTGTAGTCTTCTGAGCAATACTCTTCTTCATGTCCTCTTGCTTCTTTGCAAGGAATTCTTGATTTGTCTGCTTTCTGAATGCTTGCTTTTTCTCATCATCTAAAGATTTTCCTGAAACAAACACAGTTTTTGGTTTAGAAAATTTTTCATTTTTATAATTTTTCGGTTGATTAAATCCTAATCCTTTCTTTTTGAAATTATAGTTATGGTTTGGTTTTTTATGAATATCAGAACCAGAACTGTAACCCCTTTTCTTGTTTAATCTTTGTTGTACTCTTGAGGTGTATTTTTTAGGTTTATCAGTAAGATTTAAATCTTTTATTTCAGAAATATTAATTTCTGTTCGTTTGAAAACCTTTTTGATCATGTCTGGTTTAACACCTCTTATTGGAAAAGTCTCATCAGAATATAATTTGTCAGAATCTTTCAAAGTATATGCTACATTGACCGGTTCGTCATTCAAATTAGATTTTGATAGCAAAAATTCCTTATCATAAACCCGTTTGTCCTTTTTGATTGTTGACTTTGACTTGTCGGACCCAGACTTTGACTCGGATTTGGACTCCGATTTTGACTCCTCTATCTCATCTATATCTAACACCTGATCGGCCACACTTTTTATCAACTCGGACTCATGATCAGTGTCAGACGATGTGAACGTAACATCAATATTTTCTGGCAAATTATCCGACGAATTTGACTCCCATTGTAAGTTAATTGCCTTTTTGACTCTTTCGGAATTTGGATTTCGAGACAAGTATCCATTTTCGACCGGGGGCGGACATCTATTGTAAACAACACTTGGTTTCTTACCAGAAATTTCTACTTCATCCTCTTCTCTTGTCTCTGATTTCTTTTCTTCTGAAGTCTTTACTTCTTCAAACGTCTTCATTTGTTCCACAATTGGATAAATCCTGTCAACAACAAAAGTAGAACAAGAGTAACTTTCTAATAAATTTTTAACTCTCTCAGTTTCTATTCTTTGTGTTGTCAGGTTCAATTCCAGATCAGCACATTTCTTGGTGTAGAAGTTGACATTGTCAAGTTGTCTTATGTAAGCTCCTTTGAGTGTATTAATTGCTACAGCTTGTTCACTGTTTGACTCAGTGTACTTGTTGATCTCTCTGTTCATTGTATCATACGATTCTTTTAATCTGTTAATGTTATGCAACAGTTCATTGTTTTGCTTGATCAACGAATCACAATTCAAACACTTTTCAGAAACTTTGACTGCTTCAGTATCAACTTTGATCTCAAACTTTGGAACATCTTTGACTGTTCTGTTTGATTGAAAAAATTCATTTCTTCTCTTTCTCTCGGCTTCAGCTTCAGCTTTTAACCTTTCTTCTTCTTCAATTTTTCTCCATTTTTCTTCTTCAGCTTCCCTGACCTTTCTAATTTTTTCTGCCCATTTCAGATCATAAGCATTAGCAATAAAAGCTTTAAAATTCGACGTGTCTTTGGACATCTCTTTGGCCATTCATTCTTGATCTAGGCAAAAATTGTCCCAATTGAAACCTTCAGCTAACTTTTCATCATCTTGATCTGCCAGACACACTCTGCTATTTGTTGGAATGTAATTATCCCAATTGAATCCACTATCCTTCCCCAGACAAGCTTTCTTTTAATCTTTAATCTCCATTCTTCCATGTGCAGTTTGTGCTTGATGCGATGCTTGTTGTTGTTGATATGGCTGTGGTGTGACTTGATGATAAATCGCCTTTTTGTAATAATCATTGTTTCCGAAGGGATTTTGAGCTCCACTCGCTTCTCGATTTGTGCATTCTCTCTTGAAATGCCCCTTTTCCCTACAACGAAAACAAGTAACCTTAGTTTTATCAAAACCTAAAGGTGAAACATGTGCCTCGCGAAAATCATTTCTGCCTGTGATTTGTTTAAACTTTTCAGCCCGTCTCAACAAACTAGCCATGCACCATTTAATATCCATCAATTCCATTTCCTCTGCATCAATTTGATCGTAATCCTCTTTCGTGAGCATTGGATTACCGATTCTCCCTGCAACTAATCCACCATAGGACTCAAGCACTGTAACCAACAATGACATGTGGCTTTTAGCAACTTCCTCTGTATAGTTCTGATCATTCTCAAGCTTTAAGGCAATGTTGCATTGAAGAACTTTTCCACTTTTTGTTGTAGTGAACTGAGGATCGTATGTCGGAAATGAAGAAAATCCGGATGTGCTGCTTGATCCTTGAGTTGATTTTTCCAAAGAACCTTTTGCATTATAAGCTATTTCAACCTTTGGAGAAAGATTCGTCTTTTCACTAATACCACTCTTAAAATAGAAGCTGATGTCTTGTTCTCCATCATAATTCTTCATTCGAGCAATCTTCCTCTGCTCCATTTCTTGAGCTTCCAGATGTTTGATGAACTCTCCCAGTGTTAGCTTTTTATACTCTTTTCTGGTGTTTCTCGGCATCATCAGAAAAGTTCCCCAGATTTCATGTGGTAATGCATCTACAAGTTTATCAATCAATTCATCAGTATCCTTTTTAATACCAAGTTTCGACATATTTCTCACCAAGTTACAATATCTTTCAATAATTTGCTTGGTGTTTTCAGATTTCAAACCACGGAATAGATCAAATTCTTTCTTCATGAGCGACATTTTGTTTTTAGGCATATCATCGCTTCCTACAAATTTTGCTTCCAGTTCAGTCCAAATCGAATAAGCAGTTCCATCATGTTGAAGCAAGATCAAAATGTCCTCTTTGATTGCTTGCTGAAGCAAACTCACCATCAGTTTTTCATCTCTATATTTCTTTTTCTCTTCAGTACTCATTTCTCTAATTGTTTGCTGAATACCATTCGTTGTAGGTCTAACATATGGTTCTTCAGTGTGTTCCCACGCATCCAAGTGATAAGCTTCAACCCAATTTCCAAACCCAATTTCCAAGTGATAAAATTCACAAACAAACTGTTTCAAACGAACTGGTTCTCCTCGTGAAAAACCTCAATGTATTTTCAAGCGAAAGCCAGATTCAAGAGGAAGCCGACATGTATTTCAAGAGAAAGCCAGATTATATCAGCAAATACGAACCAATTTTCAAGAGAAAGTCCAATTTTAATCAGATTTAAACCGATTTTAGCTCTAAAACTTTCCAGGATTTGTTAATTCATGATTGTGCATAATATGTGTGAATTTGAGCCGATTTTAACCGTGAAAAACTTTTAATTTTGTAAAAGAAGGTGTAGAAAACAGATTTTCAAGCTGAATATGGCAAGAACTCCTCGTCCTGAGCTCTGATACCACTTGTAGGATCGAATTACGACCTGAATGAGTCGTTCAGAAGAGCTCTAGTCCGTTTCAGAGGCGGAAACTAAGAAATGGATGTAAAAACAGCTTGAATATCACTTTAAACGTCTTGTGTATTGAAATAATAGCAATTACAATCACAAGGAATACCGGCAGCACCTCGGTATCTGTAGGAACGTTATACGACCTGACGAGTCGATCAGAAGAGTGCTCAGACTGAATCAGAGGCGGAATTCATTGATTCAGTCTTTGTTTAGCTTAATTTCACTAATTAACGTCTCTTTTATTGATTTACTAACAATGTACAAGCTCTAGAGACAATCTGGCAGGGCTTCGCCGTAACACCACCTAACCTTTCTACTTAGATCCGCTTATATGACCCCTATATATAGGCCAGAGTGGTTCGCTTATATGGACATGTCCATATAAGCGGACCTGACAAATAAGCGAACCTACATTGGGTGGTTCGTTTATATGGACATGTTCGTATAAGCGGACCTGAACAGGTAGGTTCCCATATACGGACATGTACGAATAAGCGGACCTAACCAAATAGGTTCCCATATACGGACATGACACATAAGCGGACCTATCTAACTCATGTGTTTCTTGATTTTCGTTCACTATACAATCAGCCCTAGCCTAAGACTCGAACTAAGATGTAGTCGACAGACAACTGCACCAACAGACTCCCCCTTGAATGTTGACGGAATCTTCAGTGAGAGTCTTCAATCTAACAACTCTTCAATCTTGATCGGTCTTCTTCAGGAACTCTTCCTGGAATCATGAACCCGGATCTTTCTCTGGCTTTAACTCTCGTCAGACTTCCCCTATCATCAAGCTGGGATCGCCGTCTGGAATTTGTTATCACCATTGAAATCAAATCCTGGTTTTTAAAGTTTAAGCTCTCCTCAGATTCTGATGCATCTCCTGGCTTTCGTAGCAACAGGATCAGAAACCTACACAACTCAAACACTCTATTACAAACAAAACAATGTTGTGATTCAACTTAATGAATCAACTAAACCTTTAAGAATCATTTTCATTTAAAATTGATTTTAAATTTGAAATATTCCAAATTCTAATTCAACTTTTCAAATCAATTATCCAACCCAATTGTTCATCTTGTTTAGCCTTTGAGATTTTGAATATCAGCTTTTCAACATCAGTTGTCAAAAATCTTTTTGGATTTTTCAAACTATGAAACACAAACGCAATAACAAAAATTAAATGCAGAAATGAAATATGTACAAACACTATTTTTGTGAGTTTGCGAAAGAGGATCAGATCAGTTTTTAGACAAATCACAAGCACCGTTAAGCATTAAACATTTTGAGTTCTAAACAATTCACGTTGATTGACGATATTGTTGTCCACATAAACTCAATCTAAAAACTTTCAATCTGCTTACCGATACTTTAAGGTATATTAAGATAGCACTAAGTTCTTATGGACCCCACGATCTCAGCATATCCCCTTATCATGCAATACACTGACTCAAGTAATGCCTTTAAACTTTTATCAACAGTGATTTGTGCGAAAACAAAGCAGAATGTTTAAACATTAACAATCAGGTCGATACTTCCGTATACGCAGAGAAAGTCCAATGTTTAAAAAAAATAAGAAAAATAAAACAAGTTGAGGTTGTTTAGGCTTTAACCACCAGGTCGATACTCCCGTATACGCAGAGGTGATCCAAAGCTTAAACGAAACACCAAAGAAAATAAAGCAGAACGTTTAGGCAACAACATCCAGGTCGATACTCACGTATACGCAGAGGATGTCCGATGCTTAAACAAAATAAAGA
Organism: Helianthus tuberosus; assembly: GCA_030545235.1. NCBI lineage: Eukaryota > Viridiplantae > Streptophyta > Magnoliopsida > Asterales > Asteraceae > Helianthus > Helianthus tuberosus. The sequence continues at coordinate 180,921,725 of CM060451.1, forward strand.
AATAAAACAAGTTTAAATCTTTGCAAAATGAAATGCACAATCACAGCGACTTTTTAGCAAAGTTGTGAAAGTTCACAAACTTAACCAGTTTTATGTCTTTCGACAATCAGCGATTACAGAGTAGGCACACAATCAAGAAGGACAAAACTAAGTACTATGCTTTTGACCATGTTTCCCACTAGAACTAGGCGTTTTCATTTAGGTTTGTATCGTTATCGCAAATCTACTAGTCTAGCTGAGCCTATCGTCACATCTTTAGTGAGACCGTTTATGACATTTAGACTTTACATTTCTTTAGCATGCTGTGATAGTCCACTGGTTTTCTATCATTTCCTCTTGTTTCAGCAAAACTCATTTTTAAATTTTTCAATGTTTTTGACATTTTCAAATTTTCTAATTTTTTAAAAATTTTTACTCCCCCTAAAATCAAAATATGTTTCAATTTTGATTTTCTGGGAAAATTTGAAACAAACTGTACAAACTTGACAACATGATGAGAATTACTTCAATTCTCCATTCACTTGGCATAAACAATCAGAACTCCCCCTCACAACAAAACATTTTCCCATAGTGATTTCAAAACACTTAAGTTTGTTTTAATCAAAATGGTTTTTCCGGAAAATAAGTTTTGTGTGTCTTTTCACAAATACGGGGATCTTTCATCACTTTGTTTTCTTTCACCACTTATAAAAACTAATATTTTTAAGATCAATCCACAAACATCACTTGTAGAAAATCAAGTACAACTTAATGTCCCTGATTTACCACTTGTAAGTCGAAAAATCACCAGAGTGAAATTTCTCAAGAAATGTGCCGATTCATGTTCCACGCTTACCAACCTGGGAACTCCGGCAAGTCAGGTTTCATTTAAACAGATTCACCCAAGCCTGACGGTCCTTGGGTGATTTTGAATTCTTGTTCAACAATGGTGGAAAATTTTCATCATCTATTGTTAAACCTGAATTCTCATATTTGACCTCAACAACAGGCTCTTCTGGCTTTGACGAACCAGAATCATTGCCTGCACATGGCTTGTCTGACTTTGACCTGTCAGATTCATTGCCTGATGGTGGCTTGTCTGACTTTGACACATCAGATTCATCGCCGACCATTTTCTTCTTTTTCTTGTCTTCTTTCGTCCTCAAATTTGTATCCGATGAATTCGTCTTGCTTGACTTTGCAATCGAGGAAGTCGATTCATCAAAACTCTTATTTTTACCAACAGATGAACCCGAGGACAAGATCTTCTCTAGATACTCTCTAGCCTTCTTTCTCTTCTTCCTCAGTCTGTCTTTCTGCCCCTGAGAAAGTTTCACTTTCGTTTCTTGAACTTTAGGTTCTTGAACCTTCTGTTCTTTGGGCTTGACATTGACTGATTTCTTTGCCATCTTCTGAGAATTAACCCTCAATCTTTCATTTGATCTCCTTGGGCAATCTCTGGCAATGTGACCTCTGATGTTGCAGTTAAAGCATCTCCTTGTCTCATAACTCCAACCTTGGCAGTTAACAGCAATGTGTCCTTGATAACCACATCGGTAACACACTCTGTTATCGTACCAATCACCATTTTCAGTCCAAACATTCAGATCATACCACTGTTTGGCTTGGTGATAATCCTTGCTCCTCTTGTTTGCTGGATTTGACTTTTGAGCACTGTGGTCCGACCTGCACCACTTATTGCCAACAATTTAAGAATTTTCATTTTTCGATTTTTGTAATTTTTCATTGCGATTGGATGATCGATCTGATGAGCATTTATTATCTTTTTGAACATTTTTCAAAATTTTCTCTTTTTGTTTTTGTTCCACTTTCTTCTTCAAAGGTTTTTGCTTAGAGCATCCTCCCTTTTTAGTTGATTGTGGAACAGTTTCTTGAAACTTTTCTTTTAATTTCAAAAACAATTTTTGTTTTTCGAATTTTTTATTTTCATCATCAGATTTCTCATCACAATCTTCAACTTTGACTTCGTCAAAGTTTGTGACATTTTCACTTATTGGAACTGAATTAACAGGTTTTGGGCAAGGAATAGTTGAAATATTCACAAACACCTTCAACTTTTCTTCCCATTCATTGATTTTCTTTTGAGCACATTCTGCCTCTTTTTCAAGTCGAATAATCTTTTCAAGATGAGAATTGATTGCAATTTGTTTTTCAAGATTGTTTTTACCAAACAAATCTCTCTCATCTTCTAAAATTTTTATTTGACTTTGAAAAACTTTTTCAATCTTCGATTTTTCATTTTCAAAACTTTTTTCATTTTCTATCAAAATTTTGTTTTCTAATGTCAAACTGTTCAAATCATTTAACAGTTTAACATTCTCAGATTTCAACTTCTCACAATTTTCTTGTAATATAAGAATCTTTTTAATATCAGTTTGCTTCTCGTCTTTCAACTTCTTAACTTCCGATGTCAAACTTTCCGCATCCTTCAAGAGTTTATCATTGTCAGTCTTAAAGTTGTCACATTTGGAGCACACTGATTCAGAATTTGAAGATTCATTCTTCACAGATTCTTTATTCTTTGACATTTCCTTAATCTCCGTTTTGTACGTTCCTGCACAAACAATCTTAACAAAATTAAGAGGTTTTAAATTTTCATCAATATAACATCCTCTCTTATAATCATACTTCATGTTTTGTTTTGCAACAAAACACATACAAATTCTCCTATCAATTTCAGTAATTACATCCAAATTGATTTTATCTAGATTTCCCAAATTCAATTCATCTAGATTCCTTTTGATTTTATTCATCAATATTTTCTTCTTATCAGAATTTTCATAACTATGCTTTTGAAGTTTATTGATGAAATCAGATGGATGTAATTTTGAAAATTTAGGCTCTTGTTTTAATTTCTTTAAAACATCATCCCATTCGGCAGGTAAAGCATCTGCAAATTTTGATATCTTTTCAGTATCTGTCAATTTTATTCCAAACAATTTTAACTTGTCCATCAAGTAATCAAATCTCCTTTCCATTTCTTTCACGTTCTCATCCTTTTGACATGCAAATCTTTCAAGTCTAAGAGTCCAAATCTTCTTATCATCTTGTTCATATCCGCTCATTTGATACCAACCATATCTATTTAACCTTTCAATAAACTCATTCTCCTTTTCATCAAACATTTTTGTCATTGTTCTAACAATCCTGTCACGTTTTCTCAAAATAATATGTCAAGCGAAATTAGTTTTCTGGGAGACACAACCAGATCAACCCTATAAGCGAAACCAGGATGTTATGTTGACCCAAAAGCGAAATAAGTAGTGTCCGAATGAACGAAACTCTTGTTGTCCAAATAAGCTAACCTACTCAACGTCCGAATAAGCTGACCTACTCAATGTCCGAATAAGCTGGCCTACTCAACGTCCGAATAAGCTGACCTGCTGATGTTCAAATAAGCGGACCTGCTGATGTTCACATAAGCGGACCTGCTGATGTTCACAAGAGCGGACCTGCTTGTTCGAATAAGCGGATCTCCTGATGTACAAACGAGCGGACCTACTGATGTACACAAGAGCGGACCTGTGAGGTACTTTGGAGCGGACTTAATCAAATATGTGTCATTGGAGCGGACCTATCAAGTAATTTGGAGAAGACCTGATCAAATATGTCCCTAAAAGCGGACCTCTAAAGCGAACCTATAACAAATATGTTCCTAAAAACGGACCTAACAAACGAACCTATGGAGTGTCCGTATAAGCGGACCTAAATCCGAAGGTCATTTGATCCATTTTTAGTCCGTATTTTGGTCCGAAACTTTCCAGGGTTTGTCTATGATCAATTGCGCACAATCCGTGAAACTTTGAGCGAATTCCGACCGGTAAAACTTGATCTGATGATGAAAGAAGGTGTAGAAATCAGAATTTTTGAGCGAAAACGAACTAAACAGTAAGAACTCTTCCTCCTGAGCTCTGATACCACTTGTAGGAACGTTATACGACCTGACGAGTCGATTAGAAGAGTGCTCAGACTGAATCAGAGGCGGAATTCATTGATTCAGTCTTTATTTAGCTTAATTTCACTAATTAACGTCTCTTTTATTGATTTACTAACAATGTACAAGCTCTGGAGACAATCTGGCAGGGCTTCGCCGTAACACCACCTAACCTTTCTACTTAGATCCGCTTATATGACCCCTATATATAGGCCAGAGTGGTTCGCTTATATGGACATGTCCATATAAGCGGACCTGGCAAATAAGCGGACCTACATTGGGTGGTTCGTTTATATGGACATGTTCGTATAAGCGGACCTGAACAGGTAGGTTCCCATATACGGACATGTACGAATAAGCGGACCTAACCAAATAGGTTCCCATATACGGACATGACACATAAACGGACCTATCTAACTCATGTGTTTCTTGATTTTCGTTCACTATACAATCAGCCCTAGCCTAAGACTCGAACTAAGATGTAGTCGACAGACAACTGCACCAACAGTATCAATTCTGAAAATCATTACAAATGAATAGCTCTCATGCCTATTTATAGTGTTCCTGGTTTCTCTTGAAGATACACATGTCAGCTTCAAGAGAAACCTTTCAAGAGAAACCTACATATTTGACTTTGAAGAGAAACCTACAATCTGTCATATTCTGTTTTGTGAAATCTAACTTATGTGATGATGTCACACATATGACACATATGATGTCATCATTGATGTCACATATGTGATGTCATCATTCTTGACGACTTCATGCACGAACAGAACTGCAACAAGTCCAAGACTCGATATAAGACGAAGTCGACAGATGTATGCACTAACAATTGTAAGTGGTTCACCATAAGGGGTCTTAATGATAACTTGCTTCTCGTCGCAGGCAATTTGGGCTTGGTTGTGAGATAACCAATCCTTGCCTATAACTATATCGAATCCTGCCAATTTCAATGGAAGCAAAGACAACGGAAAAGAGTGATTCCTAATGGATATAAAATATCCATATAAGATTGTTGAAGCCGTCTTTATGGTACCATCGGCCAATTCTACCTCGTATTTTATGTTTAGAGTTTTAACAGGCAGATTTAACAGTTTGCATAATTTATTGTCTACAAAAGACTTATCTGCACCAGAATTAAATAAAACTCTAGCATATACATCATTGATGAGGAATGTACCTGTTATAACATTATCATTCTGAACTGCCTCCTGAGCATTCATCTGGAAGACTAGAGCATTGGTCTTTTTAGCCTTCTTAGGCTTCTTTGGATTTTTCGGGCAGTTAGTCTTTATGTGCCCCTTTTCATTGCAACCATAATAGGTTGCATCCTTCATTTTCTTGCAATCCAAAGTTCTATGCTCTTTGGACTTGCAGATCCCATAAACTTTAGGCTGTGAATGCGATTGCGACTGCGATTCGAATCTGCATTTTCCAAAATGGTGTTTCTTGCAGACTTTACACCTGGGCTTCTCCCCTGTCTGCTGGGTATCCTTTCTAAACCCAGAACCCTTCTTTTGCTCTGAGTTCCCCTTTCGTTTCTTATCGAAGCGATGAGAACTCTCATCCTCCCGCTTCCACTTTCCTTCATCAAAAGCTTTGACAGACTTGTTTCTGACTGCATCGAGTGTGAGAGATAGAGACAGATCCACCACTGACCTGTATGTGGTAGGTCTGGATGCTTTCACATTTCCCTTGATTTCTGGAGCTAGGCCTCCTATAAAACGTGCTATGCGCTTTGGTTCCAGTGTGAGCAAATAAGGAACCAACCGGTACATGGTATTGAAGCTTGTAACATACGCCTGACAGTCCAAATTCTTCATGACCAGAGTCAAGAAGTCAGTCTCGATTTTCTCTACCTCATGTTGAGGACAGAAGTTTTCCTTGATCAGTGCAACAAATTGACCCCAAGACTAGTTATACAATGGGATCTTCCCTGTGGCTTAGATTAACGACCTCCACCAAGCCAAAGCTTCACCTTTAAATGATTGTGAAACAAACTTCAAAATATCCTGTTCCGCACAACCACTGATATCAACCACAGTATCCATATCATCGAGCCATGTCATACAATCAATGGCTCCTTTTTCTCCTGTAGAGTCCCTTGGGTTGCAAGAGACAAAGTATTTCTAAGAACAAGTTTTGACACGTGGCTCCTGAATAAGCACAATTTGTTTGGATGGGATGATTTTCTGATTCGACGAATGATGAGAATCGTCCTTATGAGATGTATGTGTATTGGAAGGTGGTTTTGTATGAAGTACAGACTGGGTTCTAGTGCGAGTACCACTTGGTTCTTTGAATTGTCTGTCAATGGCTCGAGTGACAGCATTATCCATCAATGCTTGTAGGTCTGCACCAGCTACATTAATTCTGGTGTTATCATTTCTCTCCCTTGGGTGACAATTAACCTCTTGAGATTCAGCCATGTAGCTTGATTGCTATATAAAAATGTTGACAACAATTTATTTAGAAGTCTATTATGGAATCGTCATTTTTGATGATTCATTAACCATGGTAATTCTAAACCATATTGGTTAATTTGATAATTTATTTAAATTTTTCATTACAATTAATCCCAGTTATAAACTATTATGGATATTTGGGTGGCACGCAAAAGGCCTGGTCACAAGGACAATTTTAATTTATAAACCATGATTTCATAGGATCGAGGCATTAAGGTTTGAACATAGTTTGTTACCTTTCTTAACAGGGAGTTATAGACTACCACTGTCATTTGTCTTTTAGGAGAATAGGTATAGCCCGTAGGCACTTCATCACTAATGGATGTTTATAATGTGATCATCTCAATTGATGATGTAAGCCATGATTTCATAATCATTAGGCTAGGTGAGGAATTTGGAAAAATCCATTATAAAGTTGACAAGTGTGATTTTATCGCACCACTTTTGTCAGGAGTTGTAACACCCATCTTAATTTTATGAGAATTTAAGGTAAATACACAAGATTATATATAAAATGGCACCTTACTTTAACGTAAGTACAAAATTTAAGTTTAAAAATGATTACATACTAAATGATTTCTTAACTAGTTCCACCGTTCCAAAACACGATTAGCAAATTGTTTACATTATAACATTAAGCAAACGGGGTAAATCTAATGCGGAAGCTTCAAAAGATTGTGTTCGGTTCGTGAGCATCGACTTGACCATCGTCCACGTACTTGCAATACCTGAAACTGGAAATGTTTAACAGAAATTAGTATTAGAGTTCTTGGAATTATTGCTTAATCGAAAGTGCGCTTAGAAACGGATTCGATTAGCTATAATATTCAAAATTTAACAAAAATTTCCGGGCTCTACCGTAACTTACGGTATGTCACTGGATGACTCTGGTCTACCTAAATCAGTAGTGGACCACCGTAAAGCTTTTAATCTCTACCGTAAGTTTCGGTGGATACCGTAACTTACGGTAGTCACTGCAAGTTTATGTTTTGCCTGATTTGTTTATTTCACCCAGAACCCAAATCTCGGATTCCTCATTTTCGACACCCACGCTCCCATCACCGATTTGCGTGTTCAGTATTTCGCTACCCGTCACTCGGGCTCAAAATCTACAAGTGAGGTACTACCGTTATTCGATTTGTACCTTCTTTTAATGACACGTTTAGTTTACTCTTATGGACTTTATCATTATAACAAACCAACATGCTAAATTCTCGTATTCTAATATGTCATTCATCAACAATAACAAAAGACCTACTAACCATATTACGAAGCATTAGCCACGCATTATTTGATTATTCGACCCGTTTGGCTCATCTACGAAATACTCCATTATGATGATTACCAACGAGTTCTAACCCAATCTCGACCTATTATTCAATATAGTGAACATTATCGCTCTAAATCAACACAACTTTTATTCTATAATTCAACTACACATATGCTAATTATCAAAATTTACCAAATGTAACGAATCAAGTTACATACCTTTAGTGCCCGCCCTTCAAACGCAAGTCGCCACCGGCTTGTCCGCTTGGAGCTCCGGTATCCTCTCCTATAGAGTTCAACCAAAACATGTTTAGAACTCTTTTCAATTCATAGTTCGCATATTTTCCGAAACATCACAATCATGCGGTTTAACTTAAATTTTCAGATTTAAGCCTTCTTTGAGGCATTTATGCAAACACTTTAAGGGCAGAAATTTGCACGGTATATTTCCAAGTTCATAACTTGTCATATACCCCTAAATTTTCATCAATCAACTACCTTACATGAATTTTAGCCTCTAGAATTCTGAATCACTTCACATATGTCAAATATTACTAGAACAACCACTATAATCCTAGTGTTTATCAAGTTTCACAAAACCCACTTATCACCTTTAATGGTGATTATGAATTTCACACGAAATAGGCACAATTTCATCAAGTAAATGGACTAGGGTTTGTCCCTAGACATTATTTCATCCCTAACAACTAACATGCAATCATAAATTCGAATTTTCTATGTTCATTCAGAAATTTAGATGAGAATTTTCTACAAGATTCACATACCTTATGATCCCTTCCACTGAGGTGATCAATAATCTATGTTCGGATTTTGATTTGGGACTGAAATTGGCCTTCAATTGATCAAATAGCATGAACTTAGGGTTTTGAAAAGCTTGGGTCCCCCCCTTGTTCTGGTCGATCTCCAGCAGACTCCAAATGGAGTGTTTATGTTTTAATAAAATGTTTTTATTAAAACTAGTTTCAAGTTAAACACTTTTAGTCCCTCTAGTTTCTCTTAGTTTATTTTTAGATCCTTAACTACACACAAGTCATTATCTAACTAGGTTAGTGTCATTCCTTATTACTAATTTATTTTCAATCTAATTTGCAAATTTAAGAATCCATATTTTCGGGATGTTACAAGTCCACCCCCTTAAAAAGGGTTTCGTCCCCGAAACCAAAGTACGTACCGAATAATGTAGGGTAGAGACGTCACATCTCCTCTTCGGACTCCCACGTAGTGTCCGAACCTTTCCTATGCTCCCACTTGATCTTGACTTGATCAATTTGTTTGTTTCGCAAATGCTTGACCTTCCGATCTAAAATCTCCAATGGTCTTACCGCATAATTCAGGCTTTTATCCACCTCGATATCATCGTAATTGATATAAGCCGTTTCCTCCGCTAGACATTTCGGCAATTGCGACACGTGAAACGTGCCATGTATCTGATAAACCTCGGGCTTAGTTTCCCTCTTTTTCTGAATCTGATAACGCCCTTCCATGGAGAAACCTTTAACATAACCATGTCGCCTATCTGAAATTCAATCGGTCTTCGTCTTTTATCGGCGTAAGACTTTTGCCTATCTTGGGCTGCTTTCAAATGGGCTCCCACCACTTCAATTTTCTCATTAGTGGCCTGAACTATATCTTTATGTGCCAATTCACGCGGACCCACTTCACCCCAACACACCGGGGTTCTGCATTTTCTACCATATAGCATCTCGTAAGGTGCCATGCTGATACTCGAATGATAACTATTGTTATATGAAAATTCGGCCAAAGGTAGATAAACATCCCAACTTCCACCGAAGTCGATGATACATGCCCGTAACATAACCTCTAGCGTCTGTATTGTTCTTTCACTCTGTTCATCCGTCTGAGGATGGTAGGCGGTGCTAATGAAGAGTTTCGTTCCCATTTGTTCTTGAAAATCTCGCCAAAAATTTGAAGTAAACCGGGTATCTCTATCCGACACAATGGATACCGGTACTCCGTGGCGTGCCACTATTTCGTTTGTATATACCTCGGACATCTTTTCCAATGTATATGTTTCGCGTATAGAAATAAAATGTGCACTCTTCGTCAATCTATCCACAATCACCCATATAGCATCGAATCCCCGAATCGTTTTAGGTAGTTTGGTCAACAGGTCCATAGTGATATGTTCCCATTTCCAAACCGGGATCTCCAGAGGTTGCAGATTTCCATATGGTTTTTGGTGTTCCACCTTGACTTGTAAGCAAGTCAAGCATTTCTCCACATATTTTACCACATCCCTCTTCATTTGGGGCAACCAATAGTTTTGTTTCAGATCATTGTACATCTTGGTCGCACCCGGATGAATAGAATATCGGGATTTATGAGCTTCATCAAGTAAAAGCATCTTCACCCCACAAGTATTTGGAACCCATATTCTTCCGGATCGAGTCTTTAACCCGTTCTTTCCATCCGACAAATATTTTAACTGGCCGATTATTCTTTCCTTCTTCCAGTTCTCCTCTTTCACTGCTTCTACTTGCGCTTCTCGGATACGTTCAAGTATACCCGAGGTCACCACGAGCTGCATCGATCTTACTCGTATTGGGACATAGTCCGCTTTTCTGCTCAGAGCATCTGCCACCACATTTGCCGTTCTGGGGTGGTAGTGTATTTCACAGTCGAAATCCGTCACCGTTTCCAACCATCGTCTCTGACGCATATTTAACTCCTTCTGATCGAAGAAGTATTTTAAGCTCTTGTGATCGGTGAATATGGTGCACTTTACCCCATACAAATAGTGCCTCCATATTTTCAACGCAAACACCACTGCAGCTAATTCGAGATCATGTGTGGGATATTTCTTTTCATGTGTCTTTAATTACCTCGAAGCATAAGCTATAACTTTGCCCCGTTGCATCAGATCACATCCTAGTCCCGATAATGAGGAATCCGAATAAACCACCATATCCTCGACTTCGTCCGGAAATGTTAATACCGGAGCTTGAGTTAATTTCTCTTTTAGCGTTTAAAACGCCCTTTCTTGTTCAACACCCCAAATGAACTTTTCCTCCTTCCGGGTTAACTTTGTTAGTGGCGACGCAATCTTAGAGAATTCTTGAATGAATCTCCTATAATATCCCGCAAGCCCTAAGAAGCTTCTAATTTCCGAAGGGTTCTTCAGGGGATTCCATTTCGACACGGCCTCGATCTTTGACGGATCTACCAATACTCCATCAGCACTTATGATGTGGCCTAGAAATTGCACCTCTCGTAACCAAAATGCACACTTAGAGAATTTTGCATACAACCTTTCTCGTCTAAGTATCTCTAACACCTCTTGTAAGTGGTGTGCATGCTCAGCTTCACTTTTCGAATACACCAAAATATCATCGATGAACACGATGACCGATTTGTCTAGCATTGGCTTGCAAACCCGGTTCATGAGGTCCATGAAAGTCGCGGGTGCATTTGTCATCCCAAATGACATCACGAGGAACTCGAAATGTCGGTATTCGGCACATCTTCCTCCTTGACCTTTAGTTGGTGATACCCCGATCTAAGGTCAATCTTTGAAAACCAGTTCGCACCTTGTAATTGGTCGAATAGATCATCTATCCTCGGAAGCGTGAGTTTGTTTAACTCCCGGTAATCGATACACATGCGCATGCTTCCGTCTTTCTTTTTCACGAACAGTACCGGTGCGCCCCAAGGAGACACCCTCGGCCTTATGAATCCTTTGTCAAGCAGGTCTTGAATCTGGGACATCAATTCTTGTAATTCCGACGGTGCGAGTCGGTACGTTGCTTTAGCTACAGGTTTTGCGCCCGGAATCAATTCGATTCCGAACTCTACTTCTCGTTCGGGTGGTATTCCCGGTAAATCTTCCGGAAACACATCTTCGTAGTCCCGCACTACCCGTACGTCTTGAATCTTTAGTGATTCTTTCTCGGGCTCATTCGCGTATATCATAAATGCCTTACATCCTTGCTTCATAAGCTTGTGTGCTTTCAACATCGAGCATATTATGGGGTTACCTCCTTTTTTGCCATAGATAGTGATGTGTTTCCCGCTTGGAGATGTTAGCTTTATCTCTTTACGAAAACACACGACCTTTGCGTGGTGCTGAGATAGCCAATCCATCCCAACGACTACTTGAAACTCCCCCATTGACATCGGGATAAGGTCTATCAAGTATTCTTCATCATCGATGCTTAATTTGCAGCCTCGACAAATATCACAAACTATAAAACTCTTGTTGTCCCCTATTTCAACTTCTAAGGGCACATATAATTTCGTCAATATAAATGAAGGATGTCGAATAAATCCATGTGAAATGAAGGATTTATTCGCACCCGTATCAAACATTACACGTGCAGGAATTGAGTTAATTGTGAATATACCTGAGACCACATCGGGTTCTATCTTCGCTTCAACTGCGGTAAGTTGGAAGGACCTAGCCTTCGCCTTTGGAGCTTCTGCTGGAGATTCTTTGACATTTCTCTTTCCAACTAAGTCTGGGCATTCGGACTTTTTGTGGCCGGGCTGATAACATTTGCAGCAGACCGAGACTTTACCCGGGCATAGAGACGCCGTGTGCCCCGTTTTACTACATATGGGGCACGGTTTGTCTTTGAACCGACACTCTCCCTTGTGCCCTTTTCCACACACTTTACAACTTGGCGACCCACCTTTAGCATCAACCTTCTTTCCCGATTCTCCAGTTCGAGCTTTCTTTATAGGGCTTGGATTCACATCCTGTGCCCTTCGCTCACCCCTTTCAACTTGTTTCTTCAGCTCGATCTCCCGTTCCCGAGCAACGTTTATGATCTCGGTAAGGGTCTCATATTTTGAAGGAGTCATGAACTCCCTATACTCGGCGCTCAACATGTTATAGTAGTAGTATATCTTTTGTTCCTCATTCGTCACCAATTCACTGCAAAATTTCATCTTATCCATAAACGTCGCCGTAATCTTGTCTATGGTCTCGCCCTTGTGCCTAAGTTGCATGAACTTTTCCTTGATTTTATTAATGACCGCCTTGGGACTATGATGTTTGAGAAATGGTGTCTTAAACTCCTCCCAAGTCATGGCCCTCGCCGCTTCGGCTCCTATTTCCTTCTTTTTATTGTCCCACAAATCTTTGGCTTGACCCCTCAACTGACCCGTTCCGTAAGCAACAAAGTCACTTTCGTCACAAAGGGTCCTTTCAAACACTCCTTCAACATCACTTAACCATCTCTGGCATATTATCGGGTCAACCTCCCCGTTGTAGATTGGTGGTTTACACGCCATAAACTCTTTGTACGAACATCCCTTACGTTCTCCCGATTTATCTTTCATAAGGTTGACACTATCTTCCAACCTTTTGACTCGTTCTTCGACAAGTGACAACACCGTGTTTTGAATTTTATCTATAAACCCGGATAGACTACCTTCAATTGCCTTCCCCACTTCTTCGGCAATTATCTCTTTCATTTGTTCGGTGCTTGTCGGCACCGGATCATTATCGTTTCCTTTCGACATCTTGAAACTGAAATGTTTACATTAAACATTTCATTTATAACATAGCTTTATTTGCTTCGATTTAGCCAAGTGCGTAACTTGCTTTTACCGTTCACATTTTGTGCACTTTCCGGGTTTAAGTGTGTTAACACACCCTTCCCTTGCACATTAATTCGTATCTTATTTCTTACATAAGATAGGATCTTCTAAAATAATAAATTAATTCTTACCGGACGATCGATCAAGCTTGAACCTGTGACAACTCGAGTTTCCAAGATTCCATCTTCACACTAATTGTACGTTAATTGTTTAGTTGTTTGCTTATATGATTTGTTAGCCTTGTAACCGTACATGTTGAATATATGTGGAGACGTTATGTGACTTTTGTGTCAATATGTTTATCTTCACACTAATTGTACGTTAATTGTTTAGTTGTTTGCTTATATGATTTGTTAGCCTTGTAACCGTACATGTTGAATATATGTGGAGACGTTATGTGACTTTTGTGTCAATATGTTTGGTGATATGATATGTAACATATATGAATAAGTTAAAACCTTAAACTAATTCACCTTGTATAAGCTCGAAGAACCCCAGGGTTTCGCCATAAAACCATTTCGACGAAACAAGGTGTTTAGCCATCTTCATCTCGACGAAACTCAGCGTTTCGCCGGCCCAGTGTTACACCGAAGCCCATTAAGGGCCCAGTTCAGTTACATGTGCATATATTATGCCGACTTTTGCATTCGTGAATGAATTAATCAAATTGAAACCCTAGAATCCTCTCCACCTTCCTGCGGCAGCCATCACCGCTCACCATCATCTCTTTAGGAAATTCTTGTGTTTCATCCTAACCGGTTAGTCACGTTTATCGATTCGATCTACTTGTTGCTTTATGTGTAAATAGATATCGTAATGAGAAAGTTTGACTTCTGAATGGTTTTGACTATGATTAATTTTTAGATTGCGAATCATGTGATTAGGGTTTTTGTTATTCTTTTGCAAATCGGTTGTTTAAGAACTATGTGATAGTATCTCATGAGATTGCATTCGTTCACGTTTCTGCTGATATGGCTGTTGATATGACACTTGTGTTGAATAGATCTTATCATTGAAATACATACGGGTTGCAATCAAGATTTTATAAGGTTGTTTTGGGAATTAGGGTACATGCTAGATATTATGTGCCATGATGAATTGTTATGATAAAGTGGTATCGATGATTGCTGTATGATGATGATCGGTGGTTAGGATTCTGTGTATTCATCAGTTACACGACATAACTGATGCATCCTGAAGAAACGCCGATATCGACGAAACCAGGGGGTTTCGCCGAGGGTAATCACGACAAAACGGGTGAGTTTCGCCGAAAGGATGCACGACGAAACAAGGGGGTTACGTCGAAGGGTGATCACGACGAAACTAGGGGGTTTCGTCGAATTAAGAAAACTGCACAGTGACTAAGTTTGATTTTGTTAGGAGTTAACTGAGTTAGTTATGTGTCGTTAAATGTAACTCATGAGAATATGCGATTAACTGCTAAATGCTATGAGGCGTTTGTTACTTGAGCTATACTTTATGATCATGATTTATATGTGAACTATGTGAATGTAAACTGATTGTGAATACGTGCATACCATAGGCTTTGAGTGATTAATTGGAATCAAGTAATTAATCAACCGAGCAAACCAAGGTGAGTTCACACTTTCTACAAGGCATGGGATTCCCAAGGGTTGGGAATAGGTTAAAGAACTAAAACGGAAACTACATATTCTCCTTGGGTAGGATATGTACGGCCATCCTCCATGGGTAGGATGCCAAGATTAAACCTCGCGTATTCTCCTTGGGTAGGACAACAAGATTAAACATACTGGACCACAACTCTATCATAAGTCCCTCATTTTATATCGACTTAATCGCCGAGGCAGATGGCGAGCGGGTCATTAGTTAATAGCGCTATTAGGTTTAACAAACTTCACACCGTGTCGTTCGAACGGGCGTGTACTAATGGACTAAGGCAAAGGGTCAATGATGATAGACATTGACTTAGGGCACAACTTAGTTTCGTTAGTAGTCGATATGGTACGGTCTGGTAATTCACATGGGAAGCCCCCACTAATCATTGAGAAGGTTTGGGAAACAGGGTTACTGATTAAAACGTGGTGTACAAAACGAACTTACGATTATTGAAAAGAAATCAACATCTAATCAACCAACAGTGAACTCGCTCAACTTTGTTGTTGACTCGTTGTTACATGCCTTGCAAGTCGTTAGGTACTCATGGAGCTTGCACGGGGAGGCGTGGTCATTGTCGGACGTGGATTGTCATGTACCATGTCAAACATTTGATACATTTGAACTTTTATTTTGGTTTTAAACATTATGCTTCCGCTGATTACTTAGACCATGTTTTGTTGGACACCAATTATATTGTGTTTAGGTTTTACTTTTCTTTATACACTATGTTCAATATGATTAGTGGCTTGATCCTGGTCAGTCACGCCTCCAAGCGGTGATACTCTGCATGTGGATTTTGGGGGTGTGACAGATTGGTATCAGAGCCATTGGTTATAGTGAACTTGGTTTTAAAAAGGGAAAAGTTTTTTGTTAATACCAGACTATAACCTGTACAGTGCTCGACGATCCACAACGACGCGTCGCTCCACGTGTAAGACTCAACAATATAGATGATATGATTTGTGTTTATATTGCCTACTTGCTAGTTACATAGAACTTTGCTCATGATATGCTTAGATAAACATAGAAACTATTGATTGAAAACACATGTGTGCTTACTCTCTTCTATCATCGCACTTTTGCGAACCCCTCTCACTCATGTTCCCTTTGATATGAAGATCATGAGTGGACGTATCAACATGACTCAAGCCCTGCTGACGGCTATAATCAATGAACAAGTTACTACAGCACTCGCAGCCGCTCAGGCAGGAGGTATAACCTGCCATAGCAACTTACTCTAGGATCTTTATATCCTACTCACGTAAACCAACACTTGTGCTTAACATTGTTTCTTCTTACACACACACGACAGGTCAACATGCTCAGCCTCCTGCATGTACCTTCAAAACTTTTATGGATTGTCGACCTACTACTTTCAGTGGCACTGAACGAGCGGTAGGCCTCCTCCACTGGTTTGAGAAGCTCGAATCGGTCTTCGAGATGTGTGAATACCCTGAAGATCGTAGGGTGAAGTATGCTACTGGAACAGTTGAGGGCATTGCATTAACTTGGTGGAAAGCGCAAGTTCAAATGTTAGGGTTGGTAGTTGCTAACGCCACCCCCATGGAACGATTTCAAGGAACTGATCAAGGAAGAATACTGCAATCGTGATGACATCCACAAGTTGGAGGTCGAGTTCTTCAACCTAAAGATGACAAGGTCAGAAATCGAAGCGTATACGAAAAGGTCGAATGAGCTGGCGATATTGTGTCCTACTATGGTAGATCCTTCAATCAAGCGCATCGAGTTGTACCTTAAAGGTTTGGTGCCAGAAATTCAAAGTCACGTGACCTCAGCTAATCTGGGCACCATTCAGCAAATCATCAAGTTGGCTCATCGTCTCACTGATCAGGCGGTGGAGCAGAACAGGTTACCAAAGCGTATTAGTGCTACTACCACTACATTTGATGCCCCCAACGACAACAAGCGTAAATGGGATGGGATCTCAAGCAAGGGTTCAACCTCTGTTCAGTCACAGGCTCAACAATGAAAGACAGACGTCTTCAAGAGTCCCAGTCAGCAATCTTCAGGGGGTCAAGATCAGGGTCAGGGTCGATACAGGGGAAATCACCCAAAGTGCAATAGATGCAACAGACACCACATTGGTCAGTGCAACAAGGGTCATTGTCAGAGGTGTCTTAAGATGGGCCATGAAGCCAAGGATTGCAGGAGCGCGCGACCTGCGAATCAGAATCGTCAACAGCAACAACAAGTTCCACAAAATCAGCCGCAGCAACAGCAGGGTAACAGGGGATGCTTTCTGTGTGGTGCTGAAGGTCACTTCAAGAGAAACTGCCCCTAGTTGAACCAGAATCAGAATAAAAACAACAATCAGGGAAATGGAAACAATAATGGGTGTAACAACGGGGGAAAAATGGAAACAATGGTGCCCAGGGTCGTGCGTTCGTGATTGGTCAGGGTGATGCTAGGAACGACCCCAACGTCGTAATGGGTAAGTTCATTCTGGATGACTTTTATGTTAATGTTTTATTTGATTCGGGTGCCGATACCAGTTATGTGTCTCTAAAAGTTAGTCAAATGCTTAAACGTACCCCAAAACTTTTGAAAACCAAGCACATGGCAGAGCTAGCAAACGGTAAAAGTTTTGAAGCCACACACATAGTTAGGAGTTGTAATCTCATCTTAGCTGGTCAAACCTTTTCTATCGACCTCATTCCTATCGTTTTAGGTAGTTTCGACATTGTTATTGGTATGGATTGGTTATTGCAACATCGAGCAGAGATCCTGTGCAAGGAGAAGGTCGTCCGCATTCCTCGTCCAGATGGGGAACCTTTAGTGATTCATGGCGACAAGAGTGGTGCCGTGGTGGGCATCATTTCTTTTCTTAAGGCCCAGAAGTGTTTGCAAAAGGGCCACACTACTATCCTAGCCCTCGTTTCTGATGCATCCTCGAAAGAAAAGAAGATTGAAGATATTCCGATTGTACGTAACTTTACTGAGGTATTCCCTGAGGAATTACCTGGTCTTCCGCCTCACCGTCAGGTTGAATTTCAAATCGAACTAGCTCCTAGAGCAGTGCCCATAGCTCGTGCACCTTATCGATTAGCTCCCTCAGAACTTGAAGAACTATCCACGCAACTACAAGAACTCTTGGAAAAGGGTTTCATACGTCCTAGCTCTTCGCCTTGGGGAGCTCCAGTACTATTTGTGAAGAAGAAAGACGGTACATTCCTAATGTGTATTGACTACCGCGAACTCAACAAGGTGACCGTAAAGAATCGCTATCCAGTTCCACGCATTGATGACTTGTTCGATCAGCTACAAGGGTCGAGCTACTATTCAAAGATTAACCTGAAGTCAGGCTACCATCAACTGAGAGTCCGAGACGAGGATATCTATAAGACAGCGTTCAGGACTCGTTATGGGCATTACGAGTTTTTAGTTATGCCTTTTGGATTGACAAACGCACCCGCAGTCTTCATGGATCTTATGAACCGAGTGTGCAAGCCCTATCTGGATAAGTTTGTTATTGTATTCATCGACGACATCCTGATCTATTCTAAGAGTCAGGAGGAACACGAGCATCATCTACGGCTTATTTTAGAACTTCTTCGAACAGAACAGTTGTATGCCAAGTTTTTGAAATGCGACTTTTGGCTTCGTGAAGTCCACTTTCTAGGCCACGTGGTAAACAAGGAAGGGATTCATAGATCCACCTAAGGTAGACTCGATCAAGAACTGGCCTGCAGCCCGAACACCAACAGAAATCCGTCAATTCTTGGGTTTGGCAGGTTATTACAGAAGGTTCATCAAGGATTTCTCCACTAACTCAGAAAGGTGTCACCTATCATTGGGGTAATACATAAGAATCTGCATTTCAGCACTTAAAAGACAGACTTTGTAGCGCACCGATCCTTTCATTGCCTGAAGGCACATACGATTTTGTGGTTTATTGCGACGCGTCAATTCAGGGTCTTGGTTGCGTCTTGATGCAACGGGATAAAGTCATTGCTTATGCATCGCTCAAACTTAAAGTTCACGAAAAGAATTACACTACGCATGATCTGGAGCTGGGAGCTGTTGTCTTCGCACTTAAGATATGGAGACATTACCTGTATGGTACCAGGTGCACCATTTACACCGATCACAGGAGTCTCGAGCATATCTTCAAGCAAAACGAGTTAAACATGAGGCAACGTCGATGGGTCGAACTCTTGAATGGCTACGAATGCGCGATCAAAAACCATCCGGGCAAAGCCAATGTGGTGGCTGACGCCCTCAGTCGAAAGGATACTACGCCTAAGCGCGTGCGAGCGTTACAACTTACCATCCAATCTAGTCTTCCTACTCAGATACGGGATGCTCAGGTTGAAGCACTGAAAGCAGAAAATGTCAGGGCGGAGTCCCTACGTGGGTCAAGGAAACGGTTAGAACAAAAGGAAGACGGCGCTTACTACGTTACAGGGCGTAATTGGGTCCCACACTATGGAAACTTACGCGAGCTGGTGATGGATGAAGCACATAAGTCTCGCTACTCAGTACATCCTGGTTCGGATAAGATGTACCACGACTTGAAGACTACGTACTGGTGGCCTAGCATGAAAGCCCACATAGCAACCTACATCAGCAAATGTTTGACTTTTACGAGAGTCAAGACAGAATATCAGAAACCATCGGGCCTACTCCAACAACCAGAGATACCACAATGGAAATGGGAACAAATTTCCATGGATTTTGTTACTGGCCTGCCTAGATCTCAACTTGGAAATAATACTATTTGGGTGATAGTGGATCGATTAACTAAGTCTGCACACTTTTTGGCCATCAAAGAAATAGACAAGTTCTCTACTTTAGCAGACGTTTACTTAAAGGAAGTGGTTTCGAGGCACGGGGTGCCAACCTCCATTATTTCCGATCGTGATGCGCGTTTTACTTCTGAACTGTGTCAAGTAATGCACAAGTCCTTTGGCTCACGTCTAGACATGATCACCGATTATCATCCACAAACGGATGGGCAGTCTGAGTGCACAATCCAAACCCTCAAAGACATGCTTAGGGCATGTGTAATCGACTTTGGTAACGGCTGGAAAAAACATCTACCGTTAGTGAAATTCTCGTATAATAACAGTTACCACACCAGCATCCAAGCCGCTCCGTTTGAGGCATTGTACGGACGTAAATGCCGATCACCTCTTTGCTGGGCAGAAGTTGGTGACAGCCAGATCACGGGTCCAGAACTTGTAGTAGACACAACGGAAAGGATTGCACAAATACGACAACGGATGGCAGCAGCTCGTGACCGTCAGAAAAGCTACGCTGATAAGCGTAGGAAACCACTCGAGTTCCAGGTTGGGGACCGAGTGCTACTCAAAGTCTCACCTTGGAAAGGTGTAGTCCATTTTGGCAAACGAGGCAAACTTAACTCGCGATACGTTGGACCTTTCGAAATCATAGAGAAAATAGGCAGAGTGGCCTACAAACTAAACCTACCCACAGAACTCAGTGGAGTTCACAACGTATTTCACGTGTCAAATCTAAAGAAATGTCTGTTAGACGAGACCCTCATAGTTCCTTTTAAGGAGCTCACTATAGACGACCAGTTGCGATTCGTCGAGGAACCAGTTAAAATCACAGACCGAGACGTTAAGGTTCTCAAGCGTACCAAAATACCTCTTGTTCGAGTTCGTTGGAACTCCCGTCGTGGCCCAGGGTTCACCTGGGAACGAGAAGATCAAATGAAACTCAAGTATCCCCAGTTGTTCGGAAACAATGCAACTACAACTGAGGCTGAAGCTACTGCGGAATTTCAGGATGAAATTCCAAATCAACTGGGGGATGATGTGACACCCCTAGGAAAACCAGTAAACCACGCAAACTTAACAAGCTTCCTCAGTAACCGCACGCTAAATTCCGGGACGAAATTTTCAAGTTGGGGATAATGTGACAACTCGAGTTTCTAAGATTCCATCTTCACACTAATTGTACGTTAATTGTTTAGTTGTTTGCTTATATGATTGTTTGCCTTGTAACCGTACATGTTGAATATATGTGGAGACGTTATGTGACTTTTGTGTCGATATGTTTGGTGATATGATATATAACATATATGAATAAGTTAAAACCTTAAACTAATTCACCTTGTATAAGCTCGACGAAACCCATGGTTTCGCCATAAAACCATTTCGATGAAACAGGGTGTTTCGCCATCTTCATCTCGACGAAACGCAGCGTTTCGCCGGCCCAGGGTTACGCCGAACCCCAGTAAGGGCCAAGTTTAGTTACATGTGCATATATTACGCTGACTTTTGCATTCGTGAATGAATTAATCAAATTGAAACCCTAGAATCCTCTCCACCTTCCTGCAGCAGCCATCACCTCTCACCATCATCTCTTTAGGAAATTCTTGTGTTTCATCCTAACCGGTTAGTCACGTTTATCGATTCGATCTACTTGTTGCTTTATGTGTAAATAGATATCGTAATGAGAAAGTTTGACTTCTGAATGGTTTAGACTATGATTAATGTTTAGATTGAGAATCATGTGATTAGGGTTTTTGCTATTCTTGTGCAAATCGGTTGTTTAAGAACTATGTGATAGTATCTCATGAGATTGCATTCGTTCACATTTCTGCTGATATGGTTGTTGATATGACACTTGTGTTGAATAGAACATATCATTGAAATACATACGGGTTGCAATCTAAATTGTATAAGGTTGTTTTGGGAATTAGGGTACATGCTAGATGTTATGTGCCATGATGAATTGTAATGATAAAGTGGTATCGATGATTGCTGTATGATGATGATCGGCTATTAGGGTTCTGTGTAATCATCAGTTACATGACGTAACTGATGCATCCTGAAGAAACGCCAATATCGACGAAACCAGGGGGTTTCGCCGAGGGTAATCACGACGAAATGGGTGGGTTTCGCCGAAAGGATGCACGACGAAACAAGGGGGTTACGTCGAAGGGTGATCACGACGAAACTAGGGTGTTTCGCCGAATTAAGAAAACTGCACAGTTAACTGAGTTAGTTATGTGTCGTTAAATGTAACTCATGTGAATATGCGATTAACTGCTAAATGCTATGAGGCGTTTTTTACTTGAGCTATACTTTATGATCATGATTTATATGTGAACTATGTGAATGTAAACAGATTGTGAATACGTGCTTACCATAGGCTTTGACTGATTAATTGGAATCAAGTAATTAATCAACCGAGCAAACCAAGGTGAGTTCACACTTTCTACAAGGCATGGGATTTCCAAGGGTTGGGAAGGGGTTAAAGAACTAAAACGGAAACTACATATTCTCCTTGGGTATGATATGTACGGCCATCCTCCATGGGTAGGATGCCAAGATTAAACCTCGCGTATTCTCCTTGGGTAGGATACGTACGTTCGTCCTCCTTGGGTAGGACAACAAGATTAAACATACTGGACCACAACTCTATCATAAGTCCCTCATTTTATATCGACTTAATCGCCGAGGCCGATGGCGAGCGGGTCATTAGTTAATAGCGCTATTAGGTTTAACAAACCTCACACCATGTCGTTCGAACGGGCGTGTACTAATGGACTAAGGTAAAGGGTCAATGATGATAGACATTGACTTAGGGCACAACTTACTTTCATTAGTAGTCGATATGGTACGGTCTGGTAATTCACATGGGAAGCCCCCACTAATCATTGAGAAGGTTTGGGAAACAGGGTTACTGATTAAAACGTGGTGTACAAAACGAACTTACGATTATTGAAAAGAAATCAACATCTAATCAACCAACTGTGAACTCGGTCAACTTTGTTGTTGACTCGTTGTTACATGCCTTGCAGGTCGTTAGGTACTCATGGAGCTTGCACGGGGAGGCGTGGTCGTTGTGGGACATGGATTGTCATATACCATGTCAAACATTTGATACATTTGAACTTTTATTTTTGTTTTAAACATTATGCTTCCGCTGATTACTTAGACCATGTTTTGTTGGACACCAATTATATTGTGTTTGGGTTTTACTTTTCTTTATACGCTATGTTCAATATGATTGGTGGCTTGATCCTGGTCAGTCACGCCTCCAAGCGGTGATACTCCGCATGTGGATTTTGGGAGTGTGACAGAACCGAACACTTTGTTGACAACCTTAAGCTCTGATTACCAACTTGTAACACCCATCTTAATTTTATGAGAATTTAAGGTAAATACACAAGATAATATATAAAATGGTACCTTACTTTAACGTAAGTACAAAATTTAAGTTTAAAAGTTATTACATACTAGATGATTTCTTAACTAGTTCCACCATTCCAAAACACGATTAGCAAATTATTTACATTATAATATTAAGCAAACGGGGTAAATCTAATGTGGAAGCTTCAAAAGATTGTGTTCAGTTCGTGAACATCGACTTGACCATCGTCCACGTACTTGCAATACCTGAAACTGGAAATGTTTAACAGAAATTAGTATTAGAGTTCTTGGAATTATTGCTTAATCGAAAGTGCGCTTAGAAACAGATTCGATTAGCTATAATATGCAGAATTTAACAAAAATTCCCTGGCTCTACCGTAACTTACGGTATCTACCGTAAGTTACGGTAGTCACTGGATGACTCTAGTCTACCGTGAATCAGTAGTGGACCACCGTAAAGCATTTGATCTCTACCGTAAGTTACGGTGTATACCGTAACTTACAGTAGTCACTGCAAGTTTATGTTTTTCCTGATTTGTTTATTTCACCCAGAACCCAAATCTCGGATTCCTCATTTTCGACACCCACGATCCCATCACCGGTTTGCGTGTTCAGTATTTCGCTACCCGTCACTCGGGCTCAAAATCTACAAGTGAGGTACTACCGTTATTCGATTCATACCTTCTTTTAATGACCCGTTTAGTTTACTCTTATGGACTTTATCATTCTAACAAACCAACATGCTAAATTCTCGTATTCTAATATGTCATTCATCAACAATAGCAAAAGACCTACTAACCATATTACGAAGCATTAGCCACGCATTATTTGATTATTCGACCCGTTTGGCTCATCTACGGAATCCTCCATTATGATGACTACCAATGACTTCTAACCCAATCACGACCTATTATTCAATATAGCGAACATTATCGCTCTAAATCAACACAACTTTTATTCTATAATTCAACTACACATATGCTAATTATCAAAATTTACCAAATGTAACGAATCAAGTTACATACCTTTAGTGCACGCCCTTCAAACGCAAGTCGCCACCGGCTTGTCCGCTTGGAGCTCCGGTATCCTTTCCTATAGAGTTCAACCAAGACATGTTTAGAACTCTTTTCAATTCATAGTTCACATATTTGCCGAAACATCACAATCATGCGGTTTAACTCAAATTTTCAGATTTAAGCCTTCTTTGAGGCATTTATGCAAACACTTTAAGGGCATAAATTTGCACGGTATATTTCCAAGTTCATAACTTGTCATATAGCCCTAAATTTTCATCAATCAACTACCTTACATGAATTTTTGCCTCTAGAATTCTGAAATCACTTCACATACGTCAAATATTACTAGAACAACCACTATAATCCTAGTGTTTATCAAGTTTCACAAAACCCACTTATCACCTTTAATGGTGATTATGAATTTCACACGAAATAGGCACAATTTCATCAAGTAAATGGACTAGGGTTTGTCCCTAGACATTATTTCATCCCTAACAACTAACATGCAATCATAAATTCGAATTTTCTATGTTCATTCAGAAATTTAGATGAGAATTTTCTACAAGATTCACATACCTTATGATCCCTTCCACTGAGGTGATCAATAATCTATGTTCGGATATTGATTTGGGACTGAAATTGGCCTTCAATTGATCAAATATCATGAACTTAGGGTTTTGAAAAGCTTGGGTCGCCCCCCTTGTTCTGGTCGATCTCCAGCAGACTCCAAATGGAATGTTTATGTTTTAATAAAATGTTTTTATTTAAACTAGTTTCAAGTTAAACACTTTTAGTCCCTCTAGTTTCTCTTAGTTTATTTTTAGATCCTTAACTACACACAAGTCATCATCTAACTAGGTTAGTGTCATTCCTTGTTAGTTTATTTTACTAATTTATTTGCAATCTAATTTGCAAATTCAAGAATCCATATTTTCAGGATGTTACAGGAGTGCTAACATGTTTTCAGATGTTAAAAAAGGTTTATTTTCCTAAAAAGGATTTACCATCATGGCCATGTCTTAAAGAGACATATAGGCTAGGTTTTACCTTTAAGATTTTATTGAATGGCGGATCAATTATAAATTGGAATGATATTTTGATTTGATTTATATAGTATATGCATATATATAATGACAAATAAATTTTAAAAATGAAACATTCCATAAATTGTAAGAAGTAAATAGCTGCCCTAAACGGGACTTTAATTAAATAACTTGTCCACACAGGGACTAGAATAAGAAATACAAGTCCATGCAGGGACCAAATACATAAATAAAATGTCCACGTAGGGACTTAATTGAAATTAAAATTACAAAACAATAAATAGGGATTTCTAATAGTCCCTCTTCTTATTCCCCTTAATAAGTTTTGCAAAACCCTTTAGTAGACCGCGGCGGCTCCTACGCTCCTCGTCTACCCTTTGTTCCACCTCGTGCAACCTTTGGAGTATCTCTTGCTGCTGCGGTGGTTGAATTTGTGGTGGCTGCGGCGGCTGCTGCTGCTGAGGTTGAGGAGGTGGTGGGTATCCCATATGCAGGGTACCCAGTTGGGTACGTAGCTGGAAAGGGTCCAGGGTAGAGAGCACTGTAGTTTGCTGCCTCGATGTACGGGTCAACGGCATGGGCATTGTTGTAGTTGTAACCTGAATATGCTTGCTGCTCGAACGGGTTGTACCCAATTGCACCTGGGCATGATGGAATTGGGTTTTCATAACCCATGGGCGGTAGTGCTGGTACGAAAGGTGCAGATTCAACTTCAGAAACTGGGTTTGAATGCCCACCCATTTGCGGGTCTTCATATAGTGGCGGGTAGTTGTTGTTGCTGGAGTGCTGGGGGTGCTGAAATGGAAAACCCCATGCACGGACATCCTTGCACCTCTTCTTCGCCTTGGTGGTTCTTGAGGAAGTTGTTGCTCTGGTGCTGGTGGTGGCGGTGGCGTGGCCGCCTGAAAATGCGGGTCCTCAGAAGGGACATGTTGGTGTGGTGGTGAGTTGCGGTGAGGGGGAGTATACTCCTACTTGTATGAAGCCCATCTTTCGGCCCAAATATCAGTTCCCCTGTAAGGCGAACCATGGAAGGATGATCCACTAGATATATCAATGGGATGCGTGGGCGTCCCAGATATCGGCATCTCAGGATCTGGATCTTCGTCCACATCCATGTTTTGGATTTCAGGGAAATGATCAGCCGGTCCCAAAGGGTTTTGACCCTCTGGTTCTTCTATCTGGTTCATCGGGTTGAACCGGCTTTGGAAATAAGGAGTTAGGTTTTGGAAAGAACTGTGAGAACCCGAACGCTGCAATGGGAAAAAAGAATGATGTGAATCATGAGGCTCCTCATCTTGATGTGGCCCGAATGAATGGTGGTAGGATGGTGAGGAACTGAGTGAGACTGTGCGTCTTGCGGGCTCCAAGTAGGTTCTCGAGTCTTCATGAAGACTAGAGCTGAGTGTTGCTGATGGTGTACGCCGGTCAGATGGTCCGGCTTCATGGTCGTTTCTAGTCAAAATTGGAGCTTTTCCACTTCCTCCTCGGCCTCTCACTCTTGGCGGTATTTTACTTTTGATCCTGTCAAAAAAAAAAAAAAAAACAACAAAAGACAAAAACCAATTAAGATTAGGATTAATCCTAAGTCCTTTGCCTAGACTCGGAAGTCAAGGAATGTGCAACTATGTCATTGAGATTGAACACAAAAGGCTAGTGTTTAATTCACTCAATGTTGGCTCTGATACCAACCTGTCACACCACGATATTTCCACGTATTACCGGTGGGCTCGGTGGGGAGTATTGTGACGTAGTTGATTTCATCATAGACATTAATCACAGTTTAATGCACAGCGGAAGTCTAAAAGTAATAATACAAACGGAGTTGAAAAGTATAATATAATATTACACAACGGTTGTAAGTGGATCCACAGGCGGATCTAAAACAAAAAGTAAATATCGTTCAACAGACTTTAAGCATTAAGAGCTTGCAAGACTCTTTAATTAATACTTAGGAGTTTCTAGCCAATTTCATGTAGTACCTGCACTTAATCTTTTTGAAAAATACGTCAGTTTACACTGGTAAATACAATTAACTGACTCTTTTGAAAACATTTAAGAAAATTGATTTAAATGCACAAGGCATAAATATTCTTTTATAACTTGGGACAATTATTTAAAATAATCTTGTATACAGATTTATATGTTTGTCGTACGTTCAGGGACCGGAATAGAAGAGCCGAGTCAAGATTAATAGACACACGACTAGTATAAGCCCACAAGAAGTTTCTTCACGAGTGAGATACCATTTTACATACGCAACTGTCAGGTGTATGCCTACACCCCGTGCTTAAGTCGTGGCCATTTCAAATGAATGAGCCGAGGATATCCAGAACACGGTCATATTAACCCCCAAATGCTTTGTATCAAACAAAACAAATTAAAACGGGTTATCTCAATGATTTAACCACTAATCGATTAAATATTCAATACCCGACCAAGCGGTAATAATTAACAGTATCCCAAGCCCGTATAAGGGAAAATAAGTTAAAAGTATTTACCTGAGCTAAATATAATTTATTCTCAGACGTATTTTCTAATCAGCAAGTGCAGGGAGCTTTTACTGGGCTCCTAATCTAGAACGAAGGTTTTAATAACCTATTAGATTCCTAACTGGTCTTATTTAAATTATAACTTGACCGGTTAGTTTTAAAGGAAAGTTTACGGTACGAAACTCAAGATTAAGCGATGACCGGATTGGAATGTGATTTAGACCTGACAAGTATGGAGACTTGTATATAATGGGTAAACTAAACACATTCTGGATTTTGAAGTAAAAATGATAAGGTTTGACACGTTTCGGCCAATTCATGCAAACTAGTTACATAAACTGTACCGAACGTGTATATGCATAACGAGTAACCGGATGAGTCATATACAAGTTCCAATAGTTGTTATGTTTAAAGTATGTTGTGATATCAGTAGGATATCAACAATTATGCCCCAAATGTATTTAAGACCAATTTAAGTCAGGAAAGGGTATTTTGGTCATTTTAAAGTTTATAAAAGAGGTTTAAACATAAACTGTGGTTCTGGTCTAAAACATTCTGTAAAAATATTTACTTTATGTTGTTAGATCAGCAAGATATCATACATATGTGTGTTTAATCATTTATGGCCAAACTATGCACCGTAGGGGCATTTTGGTCATTTCACATATTCTTTTAAGGTTAAATTTGGAAATCTGAGTTCAAGACTTATACTTACTGTTAAAGTATAAAAATTTATTTAAAAAATCAGTAGGTATCAAGTCTTAGGCGTTAAATATGGTTTTAAACCATACTATGCGCCTAATTAGCGTAAAAGTCGGTAATTGACGGTATTCAAGGTGTTTATAAAATTCTGAAGTTTTGATCAGTCTCTAATGCTTAAAATATTTTATTTAACATATGATATCAGTAGGAAAAGGTTTGGTATGCAAATCATATGTTAAACTCATTTTATTAACAAAAAGGGCATTATCGTCAATTACCGAATTTATGCTAGAACTCTATGCTATGGTCAGTATAAAATTTGACAAAAATTTCCAAAAATCCCTAAATATTATATCATAACAGTGGGTAGCAAGTTTGGTGCCAAAAGTTGGGTTTAAATATGATTTATGCAAAAAATGCCATTTAATTAACAAAAAGTTTTTGTTTTACGATATCTTTCATAACTTTTATTATAGACCAGAAACTGATGTCAAATTTTTAGGACATAGTTATATATCAGTAATAAATATTTTTGTCCTCTCACATTTTCAAAAATCTCATTTTTATAACATAAGGGCATAATGGTCAATTTTAAGCATTAAACGGAAACATGCAATGAACTATGATCTCTATGGCACCATGTAATATAACCTCAGAGTGTTATGCTTACATATAATATGGTCAGAAAGGAACCCTAAGGCACAAAGAAACTAAACTAAATCGGATCAGAACTGAAAGTCAAAGCAAAAGTCTACTTTTGCGACTTTCGGTTGCGAACCGAGCCTAATACTCAGAATTGTCGGGTTGAACATGCCTAAACATGTTCTTATATTATTTACCAAGTTGTTTAAGTGATAAAATGTATTTTATAGCTTCTACATTATCAATTATGGATTATTTTGTAAAAACTGACTCGTTTGACTTTTCTGTTGAGTAGTTTGACCCGACAATTGACTGATATAACGTGATAATTAGAAGGTGCCCTTTTAAGGGTTTATCACCTACTTAATTACCAACACATAGCCACTTTCAATTCGAATAATGGTTGGACCGTTAGTGATTAATCACCAAGTCAAAGTTTAATTACGATATCTTTGACTTTCGGTCATTAAACTAATAAAACCTTAACTATAGAAGCTAAGAACACTTACAATGGTCCTTAGCACGAAGATTAGACTTGAGAAAGCTTCCTAGATAACCAGGATGCTCCAGAGAAGTGTTTGAAAGCTTTAGAAATTGTGAGAGTAAGAAAATATGAAGTGCAAGTTAGAATGTTGCCCCTAAAGCCTCTATTTATACTACTTCAAGGCATCCTCTGATCAATCCAGGTGTTATATGTTGTATTCAGATGTTAACATGTGTCCCAAGTGGTTTTAGAAACCAGCAAACAGTCCCTAGTTTCGAATACAGGCATGCAATGGTGAAGAAAACGCAGAACCTGCACCTGTGCATGGTTTCTACCGACATTAGGCCATCGCGTCGCGCGACGGCAGTGGGGTTTTGGTGTGGCGCAGCGCCACCCCTAGGGGGACCAGCACAATAAGTTTCAAACATGGCAGAATCAACCCTGGACCTTTTAAAACATAATAACTTCTATTTCCAGCACTTTTAACCCATAAAGTTTATATTTGGAAGATCTTTAGGATATAACTAAACATCGTTAGGTCCGGATTTGTTAAACGATAATCCGAAAACACTAGTTTCATCAAGTTGACGCTTTTAACCCTTTATTTACGAAAGTTAACGTATTTATATCAAACGATATCGAAACCTCGTGAATTTTTTTTCACTTGTTCTTGAGAGTATAGAAAATCGTTACAAAGCCCCGGGTTCGTTAAAAGGTCACTCAGAGGTAGTAGTTTAACATGTTGACACATTTAACCCTCGCGTATTATAAACTTTCATTTTCTTTCACAAACGGCTTCATACGTTTCATAATTTATTCGTTTAAGAGTACAAGCATTGTGTAGGGTTGTTGAAAGGAAAAATCTTCAAATGTTGACATTTTGGATCCTTTCACATACATACTTTCTTCGTTTGTCAACTTTGGTCCCTCGAAATCAACTCATTACACGTTTAAAGTCTATGACACGTGTCTTAATTATATTGGGCATGATTTTTCCAAGGTGTTACATTCCAAGTGCCACTTTGGTGTAAAAGCTGGCAAGTTCCTAGGTTATATGGTGACAAAAAGAGGGATAGAGGCAAGTCCAGAACAAATCAAGGTGATTGTGAATATTAAGTCTCCTGCCAATGCCAAGGATGTGCAAAGATTGACAGGAAGGATCGCAGCCTTGAACAGGTTCATCTCAAAGTCATCAGAGAAATGCAAGGAATTCTATGACATTCTGAGAAAGAACAAAAATATAAGTGGAGTGAAAAGCATGAGAATGCTCTCAAGGCCCTTAAGGATTACCTATCCTCAGCTCCAGCCTTAATGAAACCGGAAAAAGGGGATATATTATCCTTATACTTGGCAGTTTCTTCTAAGGCAGTAAGTGCAGTCCTTGTTAAGGATCATGAAGGTACTCAACATCCTGTGTATTATGTAAGTAAAAGTTTGCTTGATGCTGAATCCAGGTATTCTCATTTAGAAAAACTTGTCCTTGCTTTAATTATGGCATCTACTAAATTACGCCATTATTTGAAACTCATGCTATTATTGTTAAGACTAACTTTCCTATTAAGAATGTCCTTAGAAAGCTTGAAATGTCAGGAAGGATGGCAAAGTGGGCAGTCAAACTTAGTGCTTATGATATCAGATACGAACCTAAAACTGTCATCAAATCACAAGTCTTAGCTGACTTTGTGGCTGATTTCAGTAGTGATCTACAAAGGGAAGCTGAATTGGAAGTTCAACAGCTTGAAGAGACTAAGGATCCTTGCATACTCTTCACAGATGGGGCTTCAAATGTCAAAAGAACTTGACTAGGGATACTACTAAAATCTCCACAGGGGGACATAATACCCCACTCAATTGCTTGTGAGTTTCAAACTACTAATAATGAGGCTGAGTATGAGGCCTTAATAGCTGGTTTGCAAATTGCCAGCATATGAGGATCAGGTATCTTGAGGAACATGTAGATTCATTGTTAATTACTAACCACTTTAATGGTTCTTATGCTGTTAAAGGTGAAAGACTAATCAAATATCTAGAGATAGTCAAGAAATTGGCGGACTCTTTTGCTTCTTTTAGTTTAACAGACACAGGTACACAGGGAAGAGAATGCAGAAGCTGATGCTTTAGCCATCCTTGGTTCATCATTGAAGATTCTGGAGGATGTTAGGATGCCAATTATTCATATCTTAACTCCTGCTATTGAGGATCACACAACTATGGAGATAGTGGAGGATTCTACAATCATACCTAGTGATGGTGCACAGTAAAATTCAGGATCCTGGATCCTTCCGATCCTAAGATATATACAACATGGAGAGATCCCTACTGGAGAAAATCCTAGAGCTTTCAAAGTCAAGGTATCTCAATTTGCAATACTAAATAACATGTTATATAAACGATCTCTTGCAGGTCCATATCTATGGTGCATTGAGGATCCAGAAATTCAAGAAGTTCTAAAGGATTTTCATGAAGGAGATTGTGGAAACCACACTGGGGGCAGAGCACTGTTCTCAAGAATCCATAGAACAGGATACTATTGGCCTACCATTAAGAAGGATGTTGTGGATTATGCAAAGAAATGTGATGCTTGTCAGAGACATAGCAATATCCTTCATCAACCAGCGGAGCTCCTGCATCCTATATCCTCTTCTTGGCCATTTATGAGATGGGGAATGGATATAGTTGGCAAACTTCCCAAAGAACAAGGAGGAAAAGTGTTTATGCTTGCTATGACTGATTACTTTTCCAAATGGATAGAAGCTGAAGCCTTTGCACAAGTCATAGAAAAGGAAGTGATATCCTTTATTAAAAGAAACATCATTACTAGATTTGACATACCTTCTGAAATTATTTGTGATAATGGATCCCAATTTATTGGGAATAGAACTACTAACTTTTGTGACAGCTGGGGGATTAAGAAGATAACATCATCACCAGTCCACCCATAAGCTAATGGTCAAGCAGAATCATCTAACAAGATCATCATCAACAACTTGAAGAAGAAGCTTGGATCCAAGAAAGGGAAATGGGCAGAAGAGCTACCTTATGTGTTATGGGCTGATAGAACAACTCCCAAGAATGCTACTGGGTAGACTCCATTTTCCTTAGTATTTGGGGTAGAATATGTGATCCCTACAGAGATGGTAGTCCCTTCTGCAAGAACAAGCATCTGTGATCCTGAAGGAAATGCTGAAAACTTGATTCAAGATTTGGATACCATAGAAGATCTCAGGGATTTAGCAAAGATAAGGTTGGCTAGCTATCAACAAAGGATGGCTGGAACTTATAACAAAAATATCAAGATTAGAAAGTTTAAAGTTGGTGACAAGGTGTTGTGGAAAGCATTCCAAAATACCACAAATCCTGCTGATGGCAAGTTAGCACCAAAGTGGGAAGGCCCCTGATGTGTGCAAAATGCAACATATAAATTACATCAATTGTGGCATAAAACTAACCCTTTTTTACTACTAATGTTGGAAAAAGTGTGTTTTTGTCTTCCTTTTGTATTTTCAGGATTAAATGAGCTCAAATGTACAAAAGAAGGAAAAACGCAGCTAAATCTAACATAAATACAAGAAAAGAAACAAACGTGGCATGCCCGACCCCCCGACAGCATCTTCCCAAGAAAAAACAAGAGAACAGAAGACTGAACACGCCCCGTGCTCAATGAGCATGGGGGCGTGCCCAAGTGTTTGTAGAAAAGACAAAGTTGTAGAAGCTTCTATCACCCACCACGGGGGCGTGCCCAGCGGACACGAGGCCGTGGTCAACTCTAAGATTCGAAGAATCTGGGAAATCTTGAAAGTACAGATAAGCTTCTGCACACGGGGTCATGCCCAGTGGACATGGGGGCGTGGTCAACTAATGCAGACAAACTGCAATTAATGAAGACAGAGAAGAAGGGTGGACACGGGGCCGTGCTCGAACTGTTGTTCAGGCTATAATTAGGGGTGCTTGGCTCATTTGCAAACCATCCCTTGGCACACCACCTCTCTCACACTTCACCCACCACCCACCACCATCACAACACCATCATCCATCATCCACCATAGAGTGTGTGAGTCATCTCGGGATCCAAGATTGATCGTAGGAGTTCTTGACAATCAAAGGCCATGTTTGCCTAAGTCTTTTACATCACTTGGTAAAGACAAGTGTCTAGTGTAATACTTTTTATTTTTAATATTTTCGCACTTTTTATTTGGTTATGTATTAATGACTTTAATAACTAGTTTCTTATGTTGAAGGTGATTCTTCCTTATCGTTTGTCCGTGTTGTCTTGGCATTATTTTACTGTCTATATAAAATAAAAGATTTTCACCATTCATATCTCCACGGTCTATATGGAGGTATGTTGGCTACCTGGTCGGGGGTTAAGGGAACAGTTTGGTAAGAGTCTTGCCTTGTTCAGTGTATAGATCCTGCAAGGACCTGCGTCAAATTTAGTAGGACCTCCTTCAATACCCACCGGTATTGGATGGCGGGGGTCCAAACTCTTTGATCCCCTCATATGTAAGCTACTATTAATACTTTAACCCGGCTACTTAGGACTGTATCCCTACTGACTCAGACTACTTAGCCGAGGGTAACGTCACCTTCAAAAGAGGGGCCTACCACATTATGCATTAATAACTTAATTAATTATCTTTCAATAATCCGACCCATTAGGATTGTATCCTTGCTGACTCAAACTACTGGGTTGAGGGTAACATCACCTTCAAAAGAGGGGCCTACTACAATAACTAAGATAATCTCTTAAAAAGTGCAAAAGTGCGGAAATAATCAAATGTTACACTACACACGAGTCGGATCCAAGTGATTCATCTTGTCTATCTGTTTTTACTTTTATTTTATTTTTCAGCATTTTAGTTAGTTTTATTTTTCTTGTTTAAAACCTTTTTCTAAACTTTTGATTTGATTAGACGTTAAGGATAAACCGGTACTAAAAGTTCTTGTGTCCTTGGACGACCTCGGTATCTTACCAACACTATACTACTTTCACGATGGGTGCACTTGCCCATATGTGTGTTTAGTGTTAGTAAATATCGTGTTTTATAAATTTAAAACTTGACTAAAAAGTGTAAAAGGGCTTAAAATATACATTAAAAACCTATACGACACTCACACGCATCAAGTTTTTGGCGCCGTTGCCGGGGACACAAGGATTTTAAGAAAGCTTAAAATCGGCAGCCTAATCAGTTTTTCAAAACCTTTTCAAAACGCGCGCACATTTTTCTGCATTTTAGTTTAATTTTGCATTTACAGTAGGTTGAACATGGGCCGTGCTCACTGAACACGGGTAGTGCTGCATATTTTTCATAAAAACACCCAGATACCGAGCCTGAACATGGGGTCGTGTCCACTGAACACGCCCTGTGCTCAAAGAAACCAGTAACTTTAATTAAAACGCCCAGATACAGAATCTGTACACAGGGCCGTGTCCAGCCTCTGTTTCCATCTTTATTTTTGTTTTCTGGTCTCAAGACTCTGTTGTGGTCTGCTAAGTGATTCTTATGGATCAATACTCAGGAGGCTACAACTACACCTATGAGAAGGATGATTATAGGGATGACTATTGCACTAATTGTGGAAACACTCACTCGGTACAATATTGTGACTTATTTCAACCATCTACTTCATACACCAACTATGAGGAGCCCAGGTACGAGCCATCAACTTCATGCACACCCTATGAAGACCAAAGGTATGAACCTTCTCCCTCATACTCATATTTTGATGAACTAAGGTAGGAGCCTTCATACTCATACTTTGAAGAACCAAGATATGAGCCACCACTTTCGTATGCTTATTATGAGGAACCATGGCGTGAACAACCCACCTCATATGAGTATTATAAAGAACAAAATTACGATCCTTATCCATCATATACTTACAATGAAGAACAATGGTGTGAACCATCTACTTCATATGGGTCTTATGAGGAACAAAGGATCGAACATCCGGATTCAAGCTTTGAAAATCCCGATCCTTACTCTATCACCGAAGTGATCGATAGGATATTAGAACACCTTAAAACTATCGAGCGTTACATAAAAGAATCTCGCGCAAGGGAAGAGGAGTCCGGCGCAAGAGAGGAATTAAATAAAAAGAGATAGTTGAAAGTGTAAAAATGGAAGAACAAATAAGTGAAAAACCGACACATAAGTTAAACAACAAAAAAGGTGAGTCCGACAATGTTAAAATTCAAGAAGAGTCTAATTTTGAAGAAATTAATCTATTGTCACCTTCCTTTGAAAATCATTGTTTAGTACCCACTCATGCTAAGTTTTTAAAAGAGTTAAACACTAACACTAAAATTAACGAAACGGTAAGCATTAAGTTAACTAATGATCATACCTCGCTAATAAAAGAAGACCCATTTGAAATCAACATTACACCGGTTCCATGTTTTTTTCAAAATTCGTTTATTAGTAATGTCACAATTGATAAAGATCTTTGCGTTAACATAATACCCAACTACATTTTCAAAAAATTAAGTATTAGTGATTTTTCTCCACTTCAAATACCCATTTTTCTATCCAATCGGAAAGTAATAAAATCAATCGGTGTAGTTGAGGATGTCTTGGTTCAAACAAATCAATTGGTAATCCCAACCGACTTTGTCATCCTCGGTGACGCTCCTCTAGTGTTGGGACGACCTTTTGTAAAAACCCACGAAGCTTTGAAAAAACCGAAAGTACAACAATATATCTATTCAATTAGGGGCATTTAAAAAGAGTGTCGATCTTGAGCGATCAATGAAATATCCTTTCGGCAATAACGACCCCCTAATTGAAGATGAAGATGAACCACCTGATACAAGTGAAACGACTGACCACTTTGTTGAAGAAGAGGTTGCCATAGAACAAACTTTCAAAGTTCTTGATCAAAATGAGCAACCAAATAAGGAGTCTCCTAAAGACCCACCGCTTGAGCTCAAAGAACTTCCGAAAGGTTTGGAATATGCTTTTCTAGACAAAGAGAGTAAATCACCTGTAATTATTTCATCTAAATTAGGTAGTTTAGAAAATAGAAAAACTAATTAAACTTTTGAAAAAAACGCAAAAATGCGATCGCTTGGAAGCTTGTAGATATTAAAGGAATAAGTCCTTCCATGTGCGCACATAAAATTTTAATGAACGATGACTACATGTCGGTAATACAACCACAACGTCAAGTAAATCCAAATGTACAAGAAGTGGTTAAAAACGAAGTCATCAAACTACTTGACGCCGGACTTATTTATCCTATCTCCGATAGTCCTTAGGTAAGTCCCGTCCAAGTAGTTCCAAAGAAAGGAGGTATGACGGTAATAACTAACGAAAAAAATGAATTAATACCAACGAGAACCATCACAGGATGGAGAGTATGTATAGATTATAGACGATTAAATGAAGCAACAAGGAAATATCACTTTCCTTTGCCCTTCATTGATCAAATGTTAGAAAGATTATCCGGTCATAAATTTTATTGTTTCTTGGATGGTTTTTCAGGTTACTTTCAAATCCCGATAGCACTTGAAGACCAAGAAAAGACAACCTTCACATGTCCCTATGGAACTTTTGCTTATCGACGCATGCCATTCGGTCTATGTAATGCCCCCGCAACCTTCCAACGTTGCATGGTAGCCATCTTCCATGACATGATAGAAAAGACAATGGAAGTTTTCATGGACGACTTTTCTATCTTTGGTGATTCATACGACCAATGCCTCGATAACCTTGAACGAATGCTATCCCGATGTGAGGAAACTAACCTCGCCCTTAATAGGGAAAAATGCCATTTCATGGTAACAGAGGGAATAGTACTCGGTCACAAAATGTCAGGCGAAGGAATGGAGGTTTATCGAGCCAAAATAGACACTATTTCTCGATTACCACCCCCATCCTCCGTTAGAGCTATCAGAAGTTTCTTAGGGCATGCCGGATTTTATAGGCGGTTTATCAAAGACTTTTCAAAAATCTCAAGCCCTCTAACAAAATTACTTAAAAAAGATGCCCCTTTCATCTTTGACAAGGATTGCAATCAAGCATTCCTAACCCTAAAGGAAATGCTAGTCAATGCACCTATCATGATAGCACCTGATTGGAAATTTCCTTCAAAATCGTGTGTGATGCAAGTGACTTTGCAGTTGGAGCTGTCTTGGGACAAAGAAAAGAGAAGCATTTTCACCCAATTTATTATGCTAGTAAAACACTTAACGATGCACAAGAAAATTACACAACAACTAAAAAAGAATTACTAGCTGTGGTATTTGCTTTTGATAAATTCCATTCTTATCTTGTTCTTTCTAAAACAATAGTCTATACAAATCATGCAGCCATTCGATATCTCTTCAAGAAACAGGATGCTAAACCACGTTTGATTCGGTGGATTCTACTCCTCCAAGAATTTGATATTGATATCAAAGACAAAAGAGGAGCAGAAAACACTGCAGCGGATCATCTTTCACGCTTAGAAGACCCATCTTTGGAGGCAACCAGGGACGAACAAATCAACGAAAAATTTCCAACGGAGTCCCTAGAAATGGTGGAATACAGAGAAGAGCCATGGTACGCCGACTATGCTAACTACCTAGCTAGCGGTATAGTCGCGAAAGGTTGGCCACATCATCAAAGAAAGAAATTCTTTGCTGATGTAAAACATTATTTTTGGGAAGATCCTTATCTTTTCAAAATGTGTACCGACCAACTCATCCGGCGATGCGTACATGGTCTCGAAGCACGAAGAATTCTCCGCCATTGTCATGAAGGTCCATACGGAGGACATCATGGTGCCGCTAGTACCGCACGAAAGGTATTTGATTCAGGATTTTATTGGCCGACCATTTACAAAGACGCCCAAAGTCTTGTCAAGACATGTGACGCTTGCCAAAGAACAGGTAATATTTCTTCCAAAAACGAAATGCCACAAAATGGCATTCTTGTTTGTGAAATTTTTGATGTGTGGGGACTCGACTTTATGGGACCTTTCCCACCGTCAAAAGGAAACAAATATATACTTGTGGCAGTAGATTACTTGTCTAAATGAGCCGAGGCCGAGGCACTTCCAACAAATGATGGAAGAGTCGTGGTAAGATTTCCGAAAAAATTATTCTCTCGTTTTGGAACACCTAAAGCATTAATAAGTGATAGAGGTACCCATTTTTGTAATCATCAACTTGAAATTTTTTTAACAAGATATGGGGTCTATCACCGGGTCTCAACAGCATATCACTCTCAAACAAACGGACAAGCCGAAGTGACTAATAGAGGTTTAAAATGAATACTTGAAAAAACCGTAGGGTTAAATAAAAATGAATGGGCCGATAAATTAGATGATGCTTTATAGGCTTTTCGAACTGCTTATAAAACAACAATAGGTACAACCCCATATAAGCTCGTCTATGGAAAAAGTTGTCATTTGCCAGTAGAAATAGCTCACAAGGCCTACTGGGCAATTAAAAATGTAAACCTTGATTTAGAATTTGCCGGTAAAAATCGATTTTGTCAATTAAATGAATTAGACGAATTAAAGAATTATGCATACTCAAACTCTGAAATTTATAAGGAAAGAATGAAAAATTTGCACGACAAACACATAAAACCAAATGAATTTCGAGTAGGAGATCAAGTTCTATTGTTTAATTCACGACTTCGATTTTTTCCTGGTAAATTAAAGTCTAGGTGGTCAGGACCTTTTTTCCATCACCCATATTTTCCCACACGGTGCAATAGAAATTAAATCTCGGAATGGCATTCCATTCAAAGTCAATGGCCAATGGCTGAAGCTCTATCAAGGATTCATTGAGGATGAGGAGGAAGAAATCTCGCTTCAAACGGTCGAAGAATAAAAGGCATCAACATCATACCTGGTAAGTTACGAACAAACGGGTTGACTTCTAAATCGGTAAGTCTTCTAACCGAGTTTTTGGGAAACAAGGGCACTCACACGAGCACTAAAAAAACAAAAAAAAAATAAAACTTTGCTCGGCACGGGGCCGTGTCCGCGCAACTGTCTGGATAAAAATCCTTTTCAACACAGTTTCTTCATTTCCACA
Organism: Helianthus tuberosus; assembly: GCA_030545235.1. Classification (NCBI taxonomy): domain Eukaryota; kingdom Viridiplantae; phylum Streptophyta; class Magnoliopsida; order Asterales; family Asteraceae; genus Helianthus; species Helianthus tuberosus. Next base: position 180,961,173 of record CM060451.1, read on the forward strand.
CGCCCCGTTTCCCCGAAAACGCTCTGGTTCAGGCGATTTTTCTGCAAGATTTCGACGTCTCCTCTACTTCTAACAACATCAAGGTATGATTCTATCATCATTAGTAGTTAGATTAAGCATTTGCATGTAGTTAAAACATAAAAAATCTGGGGAAAAATCTAGGGTTCTTGAACTTCATCCGGATCGAACCTCAAATTTTTGCATAAATCTGTTAGCATTAGTTTAGATTCATGTTATAGGAAGTAAATCCACTTTTATTGTTCATAGATTTGCCCGATTTCTCACAAAAACCCCAAACCCTTGTTTTTTAACCGAAAAAGATAAAATTGAAGGGGTAAACGGTTTGTTTTGGGAAAAACGGCACTTGGGGTTTCATTTTCGGGGGAAACCGCGCCTATTGGACCAAAAATTTTCAAGTTTTCGAGACCGGGTCAAAAAATGTGATTTTTGGTAAACAGACGCCTGGACACGGGGTCGTGCTCGATGAGCACGGGGGCGTGTCCAGCTATTTTCTAACCAACATGGGGCGTGTCCGCTGAACACGGGGTCGTGTTCAGCCGACTGTTTTCAGTTTTCTCCGAAAATTTCAAATTTTTCATGCTAATTGTTTGGTGTTTCCTTTCAGATGTCGAAGAAATTCACACGGTTCAATGCAAACGAGTTGGATGCTAAGGCAAGATACGATGTGATTCGAACCAGACCGGAAGAATACCCAAGACAAGTATGCAAGGATCTTTTAGCTATGGTGAACCAGCTTGACCGGTTTAACAACCTAGTCACCGGCCCACTAAGAGCCGCCCTAACCACTCGACTTCGCTCAGTCCACGAGTACAATCTGGAATTCTATAGCACATTCGTGTTCAATTCAAGATCCGACCCATTTGCTAATGATGGGGTAGAATTCAGATGTGGAGGGACTACGTACTCTATCTCGATGGCACAGTTTGGGTCGATAGTGGGGTTGTATGCGGAGGAAGATGCGGGTAATGAAGAGAACACCGGAAGGTTACGTGAGCTATCAAAAAATGAACGCCAAGCCACTTGGGCTCAAATAGGAGATGGAATCTACAACCCAAGTAGCACTAAGAGCACTAAGTTGAGGGACCCTTTTTACCGTTACATCCATAGGGACTTCACTTACTCTCTTAGCCAGAGTCACGATAGCAGTGGCGTTGTAGGGTTGAGAGATCTGGTGGTCCTTCATTGCATTCACAACCGCAGAAACCTCGATGTTCCGTACCTCCTGCTCCGAAACATGCATTGGAACCGGCTTGCTACTCCACCAACCCCTATCTTCTTCGGGGGGTAGATATACCATCTCTTCAAGCATTTTGTGAACATGCCCAGATCTTTCAAAAAGAGCCCATAGTCGGGAAGAGTGGACATACACATTTGCCGTTCCATGAATTTGATTTATGAAGCCGAAGACGGGACAGTTAGCTTCCAAAGAGTCAAGGGGCATGCATGGAACCCGCAAGAAGCACTCGACCTCCACGCACCACACTTCCAACATCCTCCTCAACACTAATACTAGCCCCACGGTGAACCGGCCAATCCTCCTCACAAGGAGGCGGTTTTCCTAATTTTCAAAGTTTACATGATTTAATGCAGGAAAACCTCATGTGCACCAGGAACACCTACAACCTAGCCAACAAAACGTACAACCGGGTCAGAGCGATTGAGAGAAATATCTCTGACATTCAGGATGACATTGGGAACATCCGGGAGTACATGGCGGGGCACAAAGGAGGAGGTGATGATGAGGATGAGGATATGGACTAAGCGGGAGGAGTGGAGTTAGGAGCAGCTGGTTGGTGATCCCACAGGTTAATCCCTTATCTCATGAACAATTTCCGGCCTGCATGCCGTGTGTTAAACAATTTACTTTCCTTTAACTCTTTTATTTTCTGCATTTTTTTCCTTTTTAACTTTGTGATGTGGATGTTTGAACAATGGTAATTTAGGATACTTGTTATGGTTTGGTGTAGTGTTTATTGATGAAACAGGTACATACAAGGCTTAGAGTACTAAACATTAGTACTACTAAAGCCGGGACAGGAAAACCAAAGCCAGAAACCTATTTTTCACCCTTTGCAGACTGTCTACACGGGGTCGTGTCCAGCCGACACACCCCCGTGCCCACCTTCTGTAAGTTTTTGTTACTGGCACTCTGAACACGGGGTCATGCTCAACGAGCACGGGGCCGTGTCCAGACGCCCAGTAACATAATTTTTTTCCTTTTCACACCTTTTTATACATTCAATCAACCTAAAAACTTGTTTTTGGGACACATTGAGGACAATGTGTAATTTAAGTGTGGGGGGATGCTAAAACCTTGAATCTTGCTAGTCCTAATCACAAGCCTTACACAAAACTCTATTGGAACCGCTAATCACCCCAAATTTTTTCAAAAACTTTTCATTTTTTTTACTTGTCTAGGTTTAATTTGGGAGTTTCAAGTTCTAAAAAGGTTATATTTTTACAAATTTACAACCGATAGCGTCATGATAAAAAGAACCAACATAAGAAAATTATGAAACGGCATGACAAGTTTAGTTAAAATTTGATTATATATACTTGATTACATAAAAACCCATTCCCACAAAAAGTGAGTTTTGAGCCTTTATTGAGTATACAAATACATATCTTTAAACAAATTGCTCATTTTTCGTTTCTTGTGTGAATAGCCGCTTGGTTCTTATGACTCTAGAACTTGCCACGACAATACATTCCCGGTCCTTACCAACTTAAACCCGAGTAAGTAAATGATGGAGGCATTAGGACTAACCCTTTTTATTTCTACACCATTATTTTTCTTTTTTTTACCTCCTACCCAAAATCCCCCTAGTTAACCCCTTTGAGCCTAAACCTTTTCATTTCTTAACTCAAAACAAACACCCTTTTAACCACCAAAACCTTTTTATTTTAAACCCTTTGTTTTAGTAACAAGCTCAATTTTTCTTATGACTTGCTTATGTTGAAAAAAAAATATATGAAAATGATGATGAATCTAAAAATAAACAAACAAGTTTATCAAAAAAAACAAATTTGTTTGAAGAATTGCTTCATCGAAATAAAAAGTTATGAAAAATAAAAAAAGTCTCATAAAAAACCGATGCTTTTTACGCTTTTCTGCCTTTTCTACTAACCACTAACCCAACCACCTACCTTTAACCCAAGTCTAACCCTTCACCCCAAAAGTCCTCTTGATATTTACAAAGGTGTATAGTTAAAAAGGAGGAGGATTGATTGCTTGGCAAGCTTATGGTAGGAGTAAAGTTCCATGCCGCTCTCTAGCGATTCACTAAAATACATCTTCGGCCGAGTGTTGAGTGATCCCCAGTGAGGTATGTGAACTTGTATATAAGTGGAATTTTAAAAAGGCATGTTATGCCCTAATAAGTAATTTATCTTATTTAATGTTTTAAATAAATCATGACGAATAGGATTTTAAATAAATAAAAATAAAACTTAATAAAGAATCTTGGAAATCCCGACACTCTATGACAAGCCCAAAAACCTTCTCTTCTACCCATTCCATTTGGGAGTGTAAAGCCACATTATAAAGAGTTTTGCTTGAGGACAAGCAAAGATTCAAGTGTGGGGGTATTTGATGTGTGCAACATGCAACATATAAATTACATCAATTTTGGCATAAAACTAACTCTTTTTAAGTACTAATGTTGGAAAAAAGTGTGTTTTTGTGTTCCTTTTGTATTTTTAGGATTAAATGAGCTCAAATGTACAAAAGAAGCAAAAAAGCAGCTAAATCTAACATAAATACAAGAAAAGAAACAAACGTGGCATGCCCGACCCCCGACAGCATCTTCCCAAGCAAAAACAAGAGAACAGAAGACTGAACACGCCCCGTGCTCAATGAGCACGGGGGCGTGCCCAAGTGTCTGCAGAAAAGACAAAGTTGTAGAAGCTTCTATGACCCACCACGGGGGCGTGCCCAGCGGACACGGGGCCATGGTCAACTCTAAGATTCACAGAATCTAGGAAATCTTGATAGTACAGATACACTTCTGCACACGGGGTCGTGCCCAGCGGACACGGGGGCGTGGTCAACTAATGCAGACAAACTGCAATTAATGAAGACAGAGAAAAAGGGTGGACACGGGGCCGTGCCCAATGGACACGGGGCCATGCCCGAGCTGCTATTCACGCTATAAATAGGGGTGCTTGGGTCATTTGAAAACCATCCCTTGGCACACCACCTCTCTCATCCTTCACCCACCACCCACCACCATCACAACACCATCATCCACCACCATCATCCATCATAGAGTGTGTGAGTCGTATCGGGATCCAAGATTGATCGTAAGAGTTCTTGACAATCAAAGGCCATGTTTGCCTAAGTCTCTTACATCACTTGGTGAAGACAAGTGTCTAGTGTAATACTTTTTATTTTTAATCTTTTTGCACTTTTTATTTGGTTATGTAATAATGACTTTAATAACTAGTTTCTTATGTTGAAGGTGATTCTTCCTTATCGTTTGTCCGTGGTGTCTTGGCATTATTTTACTGTCTATATAAAATAAAATATTTTCACCATTCATATCTCCACAGTCTATATGGAGGTATGTTAGCTACCTGGTCGGGGGTTAAGGGAACAGTTTGGTAAGAGTCTTGCCTTGTTCAGTGTATAGATCCTGCAAGGACCTGGGTCAAATTTAGTAGGACCTCCTTCAATACCCACCGGTATTGGATGGCGGGGGTCCAAACTCTTTGATCCCCTCATATGTAAGCTACTATTAATACTTTAACCCGGCTACTTAGGACTGTATCTCTGCTGACTCAGACTACTTAGCCGAGGGTAACGTCACCTTCAAAAGAGGGGCCTACCACATTATGCATTAATAACTTAATTAATTATCTTTCAATAATCCGACCCTTTAGGATTGTATCCTTGCTGACTCAAACTACTGGGTTGAGGGTAACGTCACCTTCAAAAGGGGGGCCTACTACAATAACTAAGATAATCTCTAAAAAAGAGGAAAAGTGCGGAAATAATCAAAGGTTACACTACACACGAGTCGGATCCAAGTGATTCATCTTGTCTATCTGTTTTTACTTTTATTTTATTTTTCAGCATTTTAGTTAGTTTTATTTTTCTTGTTTAAAACCTTTTTCTAAACTTTTGATTTGATTAGACGTTGAGGATAAACCGGTACTAAAAGCTCTTGTGTCCTTGGACAACCTCGGTATCTTACCAACACTATACTACGCTCACGATGGGTGCACTTGCCCATATGTGTGTTTAGTGTTAGTTAAATATCGTGTTTTATAAATTTAAAACTTGACTAAAAAGTGTAAAAGGGCTTAAAATATACATTAAAAACCTATACGACACTCACACGCATCAGCCCCTATTTTATTGAAGCTGAGGCAGGAAAGGGGGCATACCGTTTATTAACAATGGAAGGTGATTTATTACCAAGAGCTTGGAATGTTGTCCATCTAAAGAGATACTTCATGTAAGAAAGATCTATGATCCTTGCTCGTCTTCATATCTAGTACACATAAAGGATCCTTAGAGGATATATGATCCTTATTCTGGTAATGATTTGATTTTTCTTTATCTAATCCTTTAATTTATTTGATTACAAGGAGAAGGATCCAGGATCCTTTATCCTTTTCACTAAGTTATAAGTTTTGCAGAAGTTGGTGTATCTTTGACAGAGGATCAAGTATCCACTGAAGTCTCCTAAGTGTTTGGGTTTATCCCCAGTTTTTGGGCTTGTCCCCAATTTTTGGGCTTGTCCCTAGTTTAAGGTATCTACTACCTTCTACGAATCAGGTTCTTACACCTTCGCCAGTTGCGCACGATTATCCTAGTGCAGTTAAAGGAAATGGGACCAGTACCCGCTTTAGGGGCTGACAATTTCATTGTACTGGCTGTATTTAGGATCCTAAGTATAATGGTAGACGTACCATACATCCGTTCCTAAGGTTTCTAACGTTTTCACGTTAGCTAAGGTTTTGGCATCTTCATGTCACTAAGTTTGGATAGTCGCTAGTATGGGCCATACTCCAGTTTACACAAGATCCTTTGGGCTTGTCCCCAGTTTTTAGGCTTGTCCCCAGTTTTTGGGATTGTCCCCAGTTTTTAGGCTTGTCCCCAGCTTATTGGGCTTGTCCCCAGATTGTTGGGCTTGTCCCCAGATACTAACTCTCTGTTTTACAATTGGCTTAGTCCCAAGTTATGTCTAATTTCAGGTTTCCAAAGCTAAACAGTTAGGATCTTGGATCCTAACTTTATACAAGGTTTTATCTTATGATTGTCACAGTTGTAAGTGTTAAGGATATAGGATCCTAACTTGGATTCTCTGGTATGATCCTTATTTACTTTAATTTTGTTCTTGGTTTACCAATTATGCCCTTATTTTTTGACAACAGGATATATGATCCTAAAATCATCTCACTTTTCAAACTTCTTTTTAATCAAGAAGATATGTGATCCTTGATCATATCCTAAACTATTTGATATAAGCTGATTTTGGTATTCGTTTAATACTTTTATCAATAACTTGTAAATTATGAAACTATGAAACAACAATTTATAAGTATACACAAAATGAACAACACCAAGATAGCCAAAAGTTAAAAGTTTTATTTATTTATCATAGTTAACCCTTTGAAAGGTTGTCAAAATTGCCTACCCAAACATCTACCAGCAATACGTAGCCCGTCCGCTTGGGTAGGCAAAGGGTGTCCATGTTCATAAGGTTCATTGAGTGCAGGAAATCAAAAGATGAGGGGCATCAAAGGCTTCATCCTCCACAAACAGAAGGACCCATCCACCTTTGTTACCCCCTATTGTCCAAGGATCAGTGATCCTTAACCCTAACAACTATTGTTCAATTACTACAGACCATTGTTCAAAACATCACCAAAAAACTATTAAACCATAAAAAATGGACTCCGGCCACGTCTAGAATTTTCCATCATCGCCCATTTGTGCAGCCTAAACCTTCGCTGCATCCTCTACCGCTTCTTCACCACCTTTGCCACTCCCACCAGCTGCCTCTACCACAGGACCCTTTGCATCGCTGCCACCACCTTCGAGAGCTAGCACCTTCTCAGGTTCATCTTCGGCCCCAAGCTCCACAAGCCTTTGCTTCCAAGCCTCCAAGTCCCAGACGGACCGGTCAAAGGCAGGATCCTCAGCCTCTTTAGCCATCTGCAGCTTGATCTTCAACATGGCGATAGCAGCGGACAGTTTAGCTCCATCCACGATCTCAATCCTCTCTTTTTGGGCCGTTATCTGAGTAAGAAGCAGCTCCTTTTGCAGCGCATTGACGTCCTTTTCCAGAGAAGAGATCTTTTTGTTCTTGGCAAGGAAAATCTGCTAGAAGTCCAGATTTTTCTGCTCGGCTTCTGCCAGATGTTGATCAAGGAGGATTTGAACCTCAGCAAATTTCTGCACATAGAAAGTTAACAATCAGGATCCTTTATCCTAAGAAAGGAAAGCTCGGACTACAGGATACAGGATCCTTACCTCAGAGACGTATTCATGAAGCTGGCATTCCATGAGAGGGAGGCCTTCGATGGGTTCAACAGTTTTCCTCTTCTTGGCACCCTTTCCCCTGGTGCTCATGCCTTTAGACTCAGGTTTGCTTGAGCTTGCGACAAGCTCTTTCTTTAGGGACTTTGGGGATGCAATATCTTGAAGATCGACGACACTGAACCTGGAGACAGACTTAGAAGACTTGCCGGCGCCTACAAGTACAAAACCCAGATAAGTATTCATATCCTTATTTAGTTAAATATTTTTATTCACGAAAACGGATACTTACTTGACATAGTGTGGGAGGTGGATGAAATTTCCTCTGGATCCTGTGCTTTTGGGGGAAATGTGCTGATTGCAGGGTCCAGCTTCCAGAAAGCTTTTATCCTTTCTTCTGTGGCAGGTGATACTTGAATATGAGATACGGTGATAGCTGCATAAACAAAACAGAAAAGAAGGATCAGTTATCCTCAATGAAAAAAGAATACTTACCACTATCCTAATCTAAGGATCCTATATCCTCACGAAGAAAAATTGATTCCTCCAGTTAGTATCGTTTTTGGTGGCTTTCAAGATCGGGTGAGGCTGTTCAGGTTTGGATTTGAAAAGATAACGGTAGGAACCATGACTAACAAGATTATACAACTGGCTCAATTCAGACATCCCTATGTCAATACCCTCCTGTTCAACTATGTTCTCAAGTGCATATAGGATCCTCCACACCATTGGCATGGCTTGTATGTAGCATAAGCCAGTAAGTGTGAAGAATCCATGTGTGAGAACAGGGAAAGGGTAAGTGAATACGATCAGAAAAGGGGTTGCAGGGAAGGTGATCCATGTATCTGATATGCAATCACTTTTGGTTGAAGAGTCGAAGGGTCTGAATATAGTGCCATCAGGGAAACAGGGGCGTAACCGATCGATGTCAGGATCAGTGAATCGGCATAGCTCCATTGAAGGGTTTTTGGTTATACCCTGACTCTTCAGTGGACTATTATGTCAGGATTTTTGGCGGGGGAGGAACGAAGGCTCATCTTTGCCTTTGATTTTGAAGAACAGAGGATACGGGATAAGAAATTAGAGAGAAGGGAGAAAGAGAATACATGCTGAGATCTTCGAATATGGATTTAAAGAAGAGGGTCTTGAGTATAAATGCTAAATTTCGTTCTTATCTCTAACCCTATTTATAATTATTGTTGTTGCAGGAAGGTGACTGTTGCTGACATCAGCCTGTAACGGCTATATCCACTTGCAACGGCTAGTCTGAAAATCGTTCAAACATGACTATCTAATTAGATGTTAACTAATCATATTTGGGGGAAATTGTTAGGGATAGAATTTTACAGCTTATGGATCACGGATCCTCAAGTGAAGCCTGGATCACGGATCCTCAGTTCAGTTTGAATTAAGGATCCTCAGAAGAACCTGAAGGAATAAGGATCCAGGATCCTCATTATTATCCTAAACTAACAATTGTTTCCATCACCTTTTGGCTTGTTTTGCAGGTATGTTTCGAAGAGAACTTATTCCATCCGAGATTCCAAGGGAATATGCTCTTTATTTTTAACATGTGCACAAGCTGATGACCGTTGATGGTGATCGTGGGTGAATGGAAGATTTTCCGGATAGTTAGTTAGGATATTTTTAGCTAAGTTAAGAGGGGTATTGAGCTATTATTAGAAACCACTTGGCACTCCGGTGAACACACATCATTTCTGTTGTTATCTCTCGAATACACACACACTAGAATCCATTGTATCAAGCTCAATACTTTCGAAGTTGTAAACTTGTTTATTAAATATACTTGATAGTGATAGTTTTCACTATCCGAGGTTTTTTATACCGGAGATCATTCATTGATCAAGGGCTTTTTCCTCGTAAAAATCCTTGTGTTCATCAATCATTTTACATACTTGTTGTTCATGCATTTGATCAATTAACCAGGCATCATACCTCACAAAATCATATTTGGTTACATTATCCTTGTGTGATTTTTTGACCAAAACACAAACTATCCCTAAAAATGACTTACAACATGAGATCATAGAAAGGGGAAATGAAGCTCAACTGGTGGGAGCCATACTTTACAAACCAAAATTCCCACCAGCAATGAAATTCTTTTTCGATACACTCTTTGTTTGCATGTCTGCTAAGAGCATAACTTTTAATGAAATTCCTATAGAAACTCAGTATCTGGGATATGCCATTCTGACAAATACAAATTATAAGCTATCCCAGACACGGTTTATGGATTTGGTAGCAAACATAAAAGCAATCAAGAGGGGCACATGAAATCCTTTTCTTTTATATCCAAGATTGCTAAGCTTTTACCTAAAAAGAGTTTTGAAATAAGAAAGTTTTGAAAAAGGTGAAGCCCTTGAAATTAACAGTCTTTCTAATGAAACATTCACCCGCATGATGACCAAAGGTTAGGAAAATGTGGGTGAAGAAAATGTTTTACAAAACCAAGCAACAAATGTTACAACATCTGCTGCTGAGCCCACTACTCCACAGTGCACAACACATGAACACATACCAAAAACCTCCACAAAAACCTCTTCCATTTTCATCCCCAAATCCAAAAGAAAAACAGAAAAAAGGTATCTGTAGGGGTTGAGATGCTAGAGATACCTATTGTAACACAAATACAGCAAACATCTGTTGTTACTTCCTCACAACATATGCAATCATCTCCACCTATCTGAACTCCTCACTCATCCTCACAAAAGGAGAGTGTCGTAAGCACAAGGGAACCAAATCAAGAGGGATATGATTCACTTGAATATCTCTTCTCAAGCTCCTCTCCCAGGGCTGCTTCTCTTTTCACTCCACCATCTACAAAAACAATCCCATCATCATTCCAAAAAATTGTTGGATGCAATTGATAACCCTAACTTGCATAAACTTAGTCCCTCTCAACAACAAATCACAAAGAGTATTCCTCAACAAGTGACTCAGGCAAACAATGTATCATTGCTAGCCCAGAAGCAAAGGGGGATACACTTCTTGTGTCTTAAGAGACACTTGAAGGTATTTCAAGTGGGGCAACTACTATAATTGTATAGACAACATTCTCACAATTGGACAGTTGTTACATTATTAAGACCCCATTGAAGGCAATAACTATTGCGACAATAGTCTCTTTATCAGTTGGAAGTCCCAAGTACCAAGAACAAGGGGCACTTGGTTTAAAACCATGTTTAACCACCTCTGGTGGGAATACAAATGATCCTTTTAAGTTAGGTGATGTGTTAAACTATCCAGAATTGACAGAGATAATCAATAAGTTGGAGTCATAAAATGAAACACGCATATGGAGTTAGTATAAACAATGGTGGATGCTAAGTACAAAGAGACTCAAACAGAGGTTAAAACCATTAAAGACTTCATCCTTGAAAACACTGGTGCAACTCTAACTCTATCCAAGTATCAAGATGATGCAAAAAAAGGAGGAAGAATGCATGAGAAAGCTCCCACCTCTTTTAAAAAAGGCTGGAAAAAGGCTTGACATTGCTACATTTAAAAAGGCAAGGCAAAAAGAAATTGTTAAAGCATTGGAAAAAGAAAAGAAAGGGGATACAAGAGAAGAAAATATGCAAATAACAGTGCAAGAGATTATTGGAAGGAAGAAAATCCAAGATAATCAAGGATCTTCAACAGAGGTTCTAGAAAGCACTGCATCAATCGCTATCACTATCCAAACGAGTGTTACATCTATCCAAACACCAACCACACCAACCACTCAAACCACTGCTCCCATAATCCAAATATATGTTGGCACTACAAAAGTGATAATAGATGTTACAACCACACTACCACCACCACCACCAACATACAAGTCCCCTAAAGGACTTCTCATCCACAAAAGAAAACCAACAACACAACTTCAACAACCACCATAAAAAACACCAACAAATCAAACGAGAACCATCATAACAAATTTCATTGTCCAAGATGATGATGAAGAAACTCCTGATGCATGACCTATCCAAACCACAACCACCACAACTATATCCATCACGTCTCAACCATCTACTACCACAAGCACAACACTCACCATTACATCTCCACATACAAAACCACCCATCACCATACTTGACCCACTAGAGTTAGAAAATGTAACAAAATAGATACAATCCTTCTACTCTACAACTGACATTAGCCAACTTACCTTTCCATCCCTAGAAAGATATTCAACTCCTAAAAATATACAAGAGTACCTAGAACTAAAGATCAAACAGGCTGAAAGAATAGCTGCTTTTAAAAGCAAGGGAAAAAGTGAATAGATTTGAAGACTTTGCAAACGATGTCAGTCAAAAGGCTTCTCAAGGACCAGTAAACAACCGTGACCTCGAAAAGGAACTAAGGGAAGATTATATGGAATCCATAATGAAAAATAAGCCTTATAGAGCCACAAGATCTCAATTCTCTGGTTGGCTATAGAAGCCGTCCTAGAAGAAATTAGTAGGATTGATATGTTAAAGCTCAATCCAGATATCAAGCCCACTTCTCCCAACTGGACAGAAGGTAGAAAACATGTTGGTCAAAAAGTAGTTGAACTAAGAAGAAAGAAGGATGAGATGGTGGCAGCTAAATTTGGATCTATGCAGTCCATGGCCAGGTGGGATGAGCCAACAATTTAAGAGAGCTATAAGAAATTAGAAGCATTAAGAGCTAAAGATCCCTCCAAAAGGCCTAACTATGAAGACTTACCTATCAGCTCTCTAGTTAATCCTTCTAAACTTCCATCAACAAAGAATGTCTCCCCATTGGTTAGAAGCCACCTAAAAAGGAAAAAGGAGACGTCTGCAGAAGATCTGAAAAAAATATGAAGACGAGATTGGGAAGGAAGGGATTAGAAATGAACTCATGTTTGGGCATCATGATGCAAAACCAAAAGAGCTATTAGGGCAAGTCCTGGGAAAGCATACTCCCTCACCTCTTCCAATGAATCAGTCCAGTAAATCCACCAGCTTTTAAAATTCTAAAATTGTCCTTAGATAGAGCAACCCATGAATTGACAATAGTTAGGGTAAATGGAGAAGCGAAAAAGACTTCAATGAATAGTGTCACGAGCCTGAAAATTGAAGATCTGCAAGACCTATTAGATCTTCCACTTGAAAGGGATACTGATGACTCCCCCTCTCTCTCTCTACAGATTTGAGAAGAAATTTAAAGCCAAAATTAGAAAAATCAAAATTTTATGTTTTACAAAAATTATTAAAAATCACCAAAATCAAAACTCGGTTCAAAGGAGTGAAACATCTGTTTCAATGGTTCAAAACTCTGTTTAACTAATGTTAACCACTGTTTAACACAAAGAACCATTGATTCTTTCACTTCTCTTTGACCAACTAGAGTCAAACAAACTGACCGCTTTAACCCAATAGAGGTTTCAAATATGGGTTTCTATCCCAAAAGTCAAACATATGTACCAAACACTGCTTTGGTCATCCATACGTCTGTTGAGCCAAACAGAGGTTTCAAAACCGACCTTTGAAAACATACCCTCTTTTTGTTCACCAAAGGGTTTTGTTAAACATAGTTTTGACAAACAGAGGTTTACTTTAACAAATAAATGTCTGTCCCATCACTAAAAAAGGTAACCATTGGCCATGTCATCATCACTGCTGAAAAACCCTATAAAACCCTAACCAAACAGAGTTTATCCTCACTAGTGAAATACACTTTGAAATCGTAAATTTCTCTCTCTTTAAACAATCAAAAAGATAATCTACTCACAATTTTTCTTAAAGTTTTATTCCATTTCATTATCCAAAAGGTTTATCCATTCAAATGAATTTTAAAAAAGATGTTATTGTCACAACGACTCTAAACTTGGAACCACCTTATAACTATCTCCTATATCTTGTGAAATCTTCTACGAACACGGAGTTTCATTCTATCATCAACATCATCACTTCATCAAAATATCATAACATCCTCACCGCCAATGCACCCTTCCATCTTCAAAATCTTCAAGATTTTTGGGCGAATTGAGATCTCTTACTTCATGATAAAAAGCCCTCCACCATTAATTCAAAAGTCAACAACGTTGATGTCCAGATGACAACGGAGTTGATCTAAACTACTTTCGCCCTAAATGATGTGACATGTAATAAAACTTTTCCTAAAACCGATCGCCATGATGTATTCATGGAGAGGGGGTATGATGCATAGATGGCAGGAGCAACAAATTTAAACGAAATTTCCCACCATCAATGAAATTTTTCTTCCATACCATACTTATATGTCTATCACCCAAAACAATTTCTTACAATGAAATTCCTTTAAAAACACAGTATTTAGGATATGCTATTTTAACAATGCAAATTTTAAGCTATCCAAAACTTTGTTTCTTGACATGGTTGTAAATGTAAAATCCAAGAAATAGGGTAAACCTAAAGCCTTTATCTTATACCCTAGACTTTTAAGTTGTCTTTCACAAAGGGTCTTGGCACAAAACAATTTTGCCTATGGTGAAGCCTTGCAAATTAAAAGTCTTTCAAATGAGACATTCACCCGCATGATGACTATGGGTCAAGAAAATGTGGGTGAAGAAAATGTTTTAGAAAACCCAACAACAGATGTTACAACATCTTGCAACATCTGTTGCTGAGCCCACTACTCCTGGTGACCATTGTGCAAAACCCAGTACTGTGGAACACACACCAGCTACTTCCAAAAAGACCACTTCCATATGCAAACCCAAATCTAAAAGAAAAACAACAAAAAGGTGACTCTGGAGGATGAGGTGCCAGAGGAACCTGCTGTAACACAAAAGCTACAAACATCTATTGTTACTTCGTCACAACAGATGCAAACATCTCAACCTATCCAAACTCCTCACATATCCTAACAAAACGATTGTGTTGTAAGCACAAGGGACCCGCATCAAGAGGGATATGACTTAATTGGGCATTTCTTCTCAAGCCCCTCTCCCAGGTTTGCTTCTCTTCATACAACACCACCCACCACACTTGTACTTTCTATAATACAACCATTGCTTGATGCAATTGATTAAACTATCTTGCACAAAACTAGTTCCTCTCAACAAAAAATTATAGAAAGTTTACCCCATCATGTGACTAGGGAAAGTTTAGGTATCATTGCTAGCCCACAAGCAGAGGAGGTAATATCTCTTATGTCTCTAGGGGCACTTGAATATTTTTTAAGAGAGTCAGCAACTACAACTGTATAGACAATAGTCTCACAGTTGGACAGTAGTTACATTCCTAAGACCTCCTTGAAGGTTGTGACAAATGAAAAAAATTATTCGGAAATTCCGAACAACTTAATCACTATTTAACTATACAATTTCGTGCATTAGACTTAAGTATGATATGGTCTCATAGATCTAGCAATCTCAAGGAATGTCACACCCCAACCGATCGCGAAAACATCAGAGTGAGACGAAAACGAGATTGTTTGAGACTTCTTAATGCTATTGTGACAATATTTAATCAAAATCGATTTCATTTCATTGCAAAAGATTCAAGTTACAACAATTCGAAATTCAAAGTACAACAATTGAAAGAAAAAGTACAACATTGTTCAAAAGATGAAACAACATAAATCAACAACAATACGACAATATATCTAGTACGTCTAAATGTGTTTTTAAAGTATCCCTACTAGATTTCATCAACATCAACATCATCATCATCATCATCATCAACCTGCAACATGTTTAAAAGTATAGTTGTAGGATCAGTTTTGACCTCTCGAGTGAGTCAATCAGAGCTAGTGCTTACTGAAAATGTGGCGGAAACACATTTTCAGCATGATACAAAGAAAAACGTAACAGAAAGGAGTAGAAACAGAAGATTCACACTTAAAATACTTTTTCTTCACTTGATAACGCTTGTCGTACAGTCAGCAGTTCGACGTTGAGTTCCCCAAGACGTTACAAATGAAGGACTACAAAGGGGTATATATAGGGATCCTGGTCCGCTCATGTGACATGTCCACAAGAGCGGTCCAGACTACTAAGCTGGTTCGCTTTTGTGGACACATGTCACAAAAGCGGACCTAAAACATGAAAGTTATAAATTTACACTTTTACCCCCTATACTAACACAAAATGACCTATCTGGACCCTATACATTAAACTAGCATTACAAAGACGCAGGCTTTAGACTTTGTGCATCAACAAACTCCCCCTTGGATGAAGCCGCAGTCTTTGTCTTGAATGTAGGTATTCAGATAGCTTTGAATTTCTCTTCCCTTGGTTTTGGCTTTTTACTCAGCGCAACCCTGATCTTCTCATTCTTTATCTTCCTCACCTTTTCTTCTTTTTCTTGTTCCTTCATAAACTTTCCTCTATTTTCTTCCATCTTTTGATTCTCACGTTCACGCTCCCGTTTTGCTTTCTGTTTCATCTTCTCGTCTAAAGACCACCACGAAGATTTCCACTTGTTTTCAGAGTTGATACCTTTCTGAATACACAGTGATACAACTCGTTGAAACTGAAGAGCTTGCTCTTTATCTGCTGGAGAGTAGCGAATCTTGTGAATGAATAAACATTCGATGTCTTTAGCTGAGCAATTAACTAACCACATCGGGTCGTAAACATGAAAATCCCTCAGCTCTCCACCAGCTCTGTACGTGATTATTGCCTCAGTTGTTCTATAACTATAAACCCATTCAACAAAGCCTTTATAAAAATCCTGCTCCATTTCTGGCATTGGAATTGTCTTCATTGTACGTGGAGGCTTCACATTCAGAATAACTTCTACAGCTCCAGTTTCCGGATTAATACTCTGAACACGCCTTGGTCGACGTGGCTTCCATTTTCGAAAAGGCTTCAATTGTTCATATTTGATGTAGCCCCACATCGCAGTATCATTCTTTCTCACCTTGTACTCCAAGACTCTCACCTTTGCTAATTCATCAACGTCCCACCACGGTAATGACATTATATCATATAACCGTGCAAAATACTGGACGCCATATTCTCTTCGAATAGCATAAGCGTTAACTTGTGGAAGAAAACCCCAACTAATGATATCACCAAGCGAAACATTTCGATCTCGTTGGAAGAACTTCAACGGCCTTTTGTATTTTCTTTCATGAGAATCTTTAAACCATTTAGAACGATCAATTTCTTCAGCTTTCGATTGACCTTCTTTATCAACATTAGTTTGACCTTCTTGCTCAGATTCTTTCCTCAAACATTCAAATACGTTATTATTCACCGCTTCAGTCACTTTCTGACGTAATTCATCTCTATTCTCCGCAGCAAAGAACTCCATTAACGTTGGAAGTTTTGAAGTATCTTCAGGAATCTCTTCATTATCCGAACATTCTTCAATCTCAACTCTATCGTAGATATCAGCATCTTCAACATAATCATACTTATAATCTTGTTGTTTATTGATATCAAACGATTCCAAATCTGCTTCAAGATTAATTGGAATCTCAGGATTTACATCTTTTAGCATCTCCCTATACACATCTAAACATAAGAACAAAGGTTCATGATGCTCTACAATCTGTCTTTTATTCGACTCCCCCTTTCTCTCAGCTTCACTACTTTCTTCATTGAATGTGTTGTTTAACAGATCTTCAACGACTTTTTCTTTTGATGCATCACTCACTCTAACACCTGAACCTCCTGCTGCATCATCATCATCATTACCCTTAGAACTGTGACTGCTTGCAGTATATACAAACTCATCCTCGTCATCATCTTCATCATCCTCTTCATCTTCTCCATCAATTAATTTAGGCGTTAAAATTTCTTCTTCGATTACGCCAGGAACTGAAGATATAGGCTCAGGATTTTCTATTACCATCGAAGGTACAATAGACCTTTCAGAACATCCTTCCACTCCTTTGTCCTTATCTTTCATCTGCTTTTCTAATTCTGCTTGACGTTCTGCACGAAGGTCTTCTAACTTCAACTCTTCATATTTCTTTTCCACTGATGTCTCTAACATGCTTTCCACAACTCTATTCAGCATGTAAAACTTATGTTCATGTAGCACTTTAGCAGCCATAAGTTCTTTATTCTTCAACTTATAATATTCATTTTCACTCTCTTTGCGATTCTTCTCTTCTTCTAATTCAGACACTCGAACTTTCAAAACATCGATTTCCGTCTGACCAACTTCAATTTTCAGTGTCAACACTTTGTTCTCACCTTCCAACCTCTGCACCCTACCAGCAAGAGTCTTTTCTCTATCAGCAATCTTTTTGCTTTCAGCCGCCAACTTTTTATTTTCAGCAATCACATCATCCACTTTCTTTTCAACACTTTTTAACTGGAAAATATTCACAAAATCTAAATCTCCAAATTCGTCAAACCCAATACTTATGTTTGGAAGAACAGATGGAAAACTTTTTGATCCTGAAGAACCTGGTGTAGTGTGAATGATAGGTTGTGAAGGAGGTGGTGAATGGATTGGTGATGATTGATGTTGTAGTTCAGGTTGTGGTGATGGTGTTAAATGTGATGGAGGAGTAGGTTGTCTTGGTGCTTGATGGGGTGTTGGTTGTCTGGGAGGAGATTGATGTATTGGAGATTGTGGAGGTGTTGATTGACGTGGAGGTGTAGGTTGACGTGGAGGTGTAGGATGCGTTTGCATGATCTTCTTAGGACGCTTTGATATTTTAATCTTTGGTGTAGCTCTCTTTCGATTAGCAGCTTTCTTTTTACCTCTCGGAGTAGATTGTGACACGGAAACATGCTCCGGAGAAGGTACATAAGGTGCATCTTCTTTCTCTTCCCTCTTTCTCTTTTTAATCAACTTCTCTTGTTCTACCTCTTCTCTCATTCGTCTTTCACGTTCTTTTGCATCAATCACTACATATTCAGACGAACTAGAAGAACTAGTAGTGTCATCGTCACCTTCAACATTATCTACAACCTTCTCTTTTTCCTTTTGAACATCCGAAGTAACTGTTTTCACAATACTATCAACAAAATATGCTTCTGTTGTAAACAAATCTGTCTCAATTTCAATATTTTCAGCACCAGACATTTCATGTTCATTTTCAACATTCATCTCAGAAATATTTTCATCAGATTCATCAATTAACATTGTTTGCTTTGTCTTCTTTTGTATCTTCTTCGGTTTTGAAGAAGAACCTTCACCTTCAGCTACAGGAGTTACAAGTCTACGTCTACATCCCAACTCCTTTACATACCACTCGTTCTTGGTTGATTTGAAATTCTCAAGTATCTTCAACTCTACAGCATACAACGCCTCTTTCATTTCTTCTTGATTTCTCCAATTTTGATGATTTTCCGGATCAGGATCCACATAGTTCACATCTCTAAGTAATCCAAAGTTTTCAATCACTAGATCAGGCTCTGGATGATTAGGATGATACTGGATCAGATTCTTCAAAGTGATATTAGACATGTGAGCTTGAACAAGAAGATCACCCTGAATGTTTCTATCAATTCCAGGATATGCACGATCAATCATCATTTGTACAAAACGCGGATACCTCCAGGTTCTAACATCCGACTTGAGATTCTCCACCATATAATGAAAAACTATGTGTGAAAAATTGTATTTCTTATTCAACACCAACGCTGTCAACATATTCATTTGGTAATCTCTCATTTGATCGAAACTGCCATTTGTGTGGCTCAATGAAATAAGAATACAATGAATTAAAAACTTGAAAGATTTTTGAAACTTTGATTTCAAGTAGTTTCCGGTGTTCAAAGAACCTCTGTATCCCATTCTCAGCATACATCCCTTCACCAAACGTTCCGGAAATATTGTGGGGTAGTTAGCCTTATCAGGAAAATCCATAACTTCTCGAACTAATTCTTCAGTCACCAGAATAGTCTCCAACTTTCCATTCACTTCAACCACTGACGATATCACTTTGCTTTCCTCATCATACTTTGCGTTTATCCAGAATCGACTAATATGTGATCTATACAATGGTCTTTGGTCAATCATTGCTTTCTTTACTGGAATACGATTCATATAATCCAAGATGCTGCTGAACTCTGACAATAAAGGACACTTCTCCACATCTAAATCAATACAACTGTTGTGTACTACATCAAATAACACGTTTGGCGATGCCTGCACAACAACAACAGAAATCAAGACTTAGAAAAATTTCTCATGTTTATTACTGGAAAAAACGAACCTGCATATTTACATTAAAAGCGAACCATCCCTAGCCATATAAGCGAAACAGCATTTTATTGTCTTAAAAGTGGACCTGATATGGTACATATGGACGGACCTGAAAATATTCCTAAAGACGGACCTAAAATGGTAACAATGAGCGGTCCTACAGATGACTGATGAGCGGTCCAACAGATGACTTATGAGCGGTTCAGGTTTATCTGTTTGTAAAAGCGATCCAGATCCAAAAACCTGTAAAAATTGCTTAAAACCTAAAATTGATTTCAAAATCACACTCTACACAGAATTCCGAGACTAGAGATGTCTTTTGATTTTGTTATACTTGACTAAATCACCCTAGATCTGGAACTGAAAATATGCACTATTGACAACATACGTCTAACACTCAAATTACTGCAATTATCATGTAATACCACTCTCAATATCATCATACGACACTGAATCAACAAACACAATCAGAGATGTGACAATTAAACATAATCTATTCAACCTAAACATGCCGACAAGCAGATTTACTCTAAACAAAGATCAAATGAAATGAGAACTTACCTTGCCCATGATGTAATCAGTAGAAATCTATCAAAATCAAGTGAAAACAAGGTTCAATCAGCAAGAAATCACTAAGAACACGGAGGATCGCTTGAATCGCCCGGAGAAGATGACGTATAAGCGGTCTAGAAATGGCAGAAAAACGGACCTCTGTTCAATTTATATAAGATCTGGACCGCTTATTCGACATGTCCTCATGAGCGGACCAAAGTGTTACGTTGACAAATAAGCGAACTGATGGTGACAAAAGAGCGAATCTGTTTATTATTTTAAAAAAATTCATTTTTAAATCATTTTTCAACTTTTTCGATTTCATACGCTGACACCCAGTTGACCAAGTCCAAGTTAATGACCCTGGACAACTGTTTGACTTACCAAGTCCAAGTTAATGGCCCTGGAAGATCAGTTTTATGAAGTACTCTGTCATTTTGTTTTAAAAACAGTTCAAATTAATGAACTTTTGAACATTTCAAATTTTCAAACTCATTTTAAGTTTCAACCAATATACCAATCACTGTAAAGCAATCTCCAGCTTACCCATCCCTCATCAAACACTGACATGTTCTGCACTTAGGCTTTGATCTTCCGATTCCCAATGTCAGTTGTCGAAAATAAAAAGAGAAATTAAAATCTTTTTGGGTTTTAAGCTGTACATATTTAAAACTATACACACAATCTTTTTGTGAGCGTGTCAAGGGATCATATCAGCTGCCGACGAAATACAAGTACCGTTAAGCTGTTATTTCATTTTAAGCATTAAACAATTCACGTAGATTGTTATATACTGATCCTCTTAAATTCTCACAAAACTTTCAATCTGTTCGGGATACAGAATTAGTGTTTTAGGACTTAAACATCTACATGTGTCCCACCTCAGTATATACTCCCGTATCCAGACCCCAGTATTCAGTCTTACAGGTGAGTATACCTAGATGATATCTGTAAAGGGTTAATTGCGAGGGCCGTGAGAGCTCAGGTCGATCTTTCGATACGCAGAGAGATGACGGCTTCGACTTTTGGTGGGTCCCCTTTGGGGATCTTCTTTTCAACAGCACATGATTAACCATTTTGCAATGTGTTATCATTTTTTATGCTGAGGGGAGGCTTATATTTCAAAGCAGCGTAAAGTATTCTCCGGGGACTAGGCCATTGCTTCCGCAAAATCAGAAGTCCCGGGATAATACCCCAGATATCACTAAGCATAAAGACCTAGTATCTCAGAATACGGGACCCTTCAAACAGGATTTCAGGGGTTACCTATATATCCTGGAGGTGTTCCCCACCTAGACGCAAGTAAATTTTATGTTTATATCCCAAACAAATCTACTAATTTTGTGAAAACCTATCGGCACATCTTTAGCGAGACTGTTTAACTTGCATTTTATACAATCCAATTCTTTAGCGTACTGTACCTGTCTAGCTGATGTACTATCATTTCCCTTTTATACACAAACTCATTTTTACTTTTTCAAATGTTTTTGATTTTTATAGATTTTATCATGTTTTTGTATTTTTCTGCAAACTTTCTCCCCCTAAAAAGAAAAACATATTTTTGTGTTTTTGTTTTTATCAAAAAGTAGAAAAATAAACTGTACAAAGAAAATTGACAACACGATATGGTTCACGTCAGATCGCCGCCCAACTTGGCTTCACATTCAATAACCCTCCCAAATTGCATATTTTTCATCCCGTTCAATTTCAAAAGGTAATAAAATCTCTTTTTGTCAAACGGTTTAGTATAAAAATCAGCTTTCTGATCATTGGTGCCCACGTGTTCAATCCGTATTAATTTCTTTTCGTGACAATCTCGAATAAAATGGTGACGGATTTCAATGTGTTTTGTTTTCGAATGATGAACCGGATTTTTAGTAACATTTATGGCCTCTTCATTGTCCACAAATATCGGAGTATCCAAGAATTGCAGACCGAAGTCGCGCATCTGCTGTTGGATCCAGAGGATCTGCGAGCAACAGCTAGAGGCTGAGACGTACTCAGCCTCGCACGTGGAGAGCGCAACTGCAGTTTGCTTCTTGCACTGCCAGGTAACAAGCCGAGTTCCGAAGAACTGGCACCCAGCAGTGGTGGACTTTGCGTTCTGTTTACAGCTACCAAAATCTGAATCAGCGAAACCGGATAAGGTAAAATCACCCGAACGAGGATACCACAAGCCGATGCTTGGGCAACCCTTCAAATACCGTAAGATACGTTTAACGATCGTCAGGTGTGATTGCTTCGGATTCGACTGATATCGTGCACACAGGCATGTCGGGTACATGATGTCGGGACGGGAAGCTGTGAAATACATTAAAGACCCAATGATCGATCGGTATAATGTTTCATCCATCTTCACTCCCTGTTCATCCGGACAAATACCATGGTTCTGTGCGAGGGGGGTTGATGCAGGACTGCAATCTGTCATATCAAACTTGTCTAGCACATCCTTTACATACTTTGACTGGTGAATAAAGATTCCGTCGGGCATTTGTTCTACCTGCAGCCCGAGGAAGAACTTCATCTCCCCCATCGAACTCATTTCAAACTTCTTCTTCATTACTCTCTCAAATTCTTTACACAAATCGTCGTTGGTGGAACCGAAAATTATATCATCAACGTAAATCTGCACAATCAGCAAGTGGCCTGCTTCTTCTTTTGTGAACAAGGTGCTGTCTACTGTTCCTCTTGTGAACCCGTTGTCCAACAAGTAAGTCGAAAGAGTCTCGTACCAGGCTCTCGGGGCCTGGTGTAGACCGTATAATGCTTTATCCAATAGGTACACCTTGTTTTTATTCAGTGGATCTGTAAACCCCGGTGGTTGTCCCACATAAACTTCTTCTCGAATCTTGCCATACAGGAATGCTGATTTAACATCAAGTTGATAGACTTTGAAATCTTTCCAAGATGCAAAGGCTAAAAAGATGCGAATTGCTTCAAGTCTTGCAACCGGCACATAAACCTCATCATAGTCTATTCCCTCCTGCTGGCTAAAGCCTTGAACCACTAAACGTGCTTTGTTCCTCACCACGACTCCTCTATCATCTCTTTTACATTTGAACACCCATTTTGTCTTTATCAACTTATGATTCTTTGGCAGATCAACAAGTCTCCAGACGCCCAATTTCTCAAACTGTTGTAATTCCTCCTGCATAGCATTCACCCAACTGTCTTCGGTCAATGCTTCTTTGTAGGTCCTGGGCTCTATCTGTGAAATAAAACATTTGAATGAGACTTCTTTCTGCATATCAGCAATATCTGAATAAAAACATGTAAAAGCTTGGTCTATCTGATGTCTCGTCTTGACACCACTCTGTAGATCGCCAATAATTTGTTCTGAAGGATGATAAGACAGGGTCCGTGGCATCACAGTATCAGGCACCACAACTTCCGATTCCAGATTTGAAATGTCAAGATCAACGATTTGATCAACAGCCTCTTCTGATGTCTCATTTGGTTCCTCGTCAAAGGTAGGAGCGGGTTCCTCCTCTGAGTCGTCAGAAACGTCAAATGACGAAGCTGGTTCCTCTGGTTCCTCTGGTGGTATATGAACGGTTCCACTTGGTCCGGCTTCATCATCATGAGTACGCACGGTGGGCGTAGGAACATCTAGCGGTCTAGATTCCGGCTCTTGCAATTGACTTTGCTGATACAAGTACATAAGAGCAAGTTCCTCCTCACTTGGCTCGGATGGTAGATGAAACGATTCCCAGAGTTTGTCGTAGTCAAATAGAAATCTTTGTCCGGGAAGTTGTTGCGACGGCGTGTGCTTCTGACAATCCACATGATGGACCTGAATCACTTTCCCCAGACACGGTACAAACACCCTTTTTAACGGGCTAGCGTATCCTACGAAAAATCCTTCATTCGCTTTCGCTCCAAATTTTCCATCAGCATCTATGAAAGTACACGGAGAGCCAAAAGGTTCTAAGAACTCAAGATTTGGCTTATAGCGATGCAACAGCTCGAAACAAGTCTTTCTGTATTTCTTCACAGTCAGAACTCTATTCAATCTATAGCAAGCCGCTGAAACTGCTTCACTCCAGAAGAAAATCGGAAGCTTTGAATCTGCCAACATAGTACGTGCGGTCTCGATCAGGGTTCTATTCTTTCGTTCAGCCACGCCGTTCTGTTGTGGTGTATACGGCGCACTGAATTCATGTAGTATCCCCTTCTCGTTGCAGAACTCGTACATTTTGTTATTTTTGAACTCCGTTCCGTTATCACTCCGAATTCTTCTGATCGGCAGCTTGTACACCGTTTCCATCTTTTTGAATAAGACCATCAAAGCATCGAATGTTTCGTCCTTCTTTTCCAAACAAACAATCCATGAAAACCTTGTGTAATCATCCGTAACCACCAAACAGTAAGAATCTCCACTGATGCTTTTGACGTTGACCGGCCCGAAGAGATCCATATGCAATCTCTCGAGAGGTAACCGGATGGTGTTGAATATCTTTAGCGGATGAGACATCCGTACCTGTTTACCTTTCTTACACGCAACACAATCATCAGGTAAATGAAAATTCTTAACATTCACACCTTCTACCAAATTGTTGTGCACAAGAAAATTCATTTTACGAATGTGTATATGACCCATTTTTCTGTGCCACATAATTGTCTCTTTCTCAGTTGCTTTAGATTTTGTTACAAAACATTGTTTTTGAGAAGTTGTTGGTGTTGCAATGCTCATGTCTAAAATGTAAAGATCATTAACCCTAGGAGCGCGCAACAGCACCAACTCATCAGGGACTTTAAACCCTGGTTTTAAAACCAAACACTCTGTTTTTGTAAAATGTACGCTAAAGTCTTTGTCGCAAATTTGTGAAATACTTAACAAATTGTTTGTTAATTCAACAATATAATTCACTTTGTCAAAAGATATGATGCCGTTTGTGAGCTTTCCCTGACTAACAATTCTGCCACCTTGGTTACCAGCAAATCCAACATAGCTTCCATTAATTGATTTGACATCATATAATAGTGCTAAAGATCCCGTCATATGTCTCGACGCTCCGCTGTCCATTATCCACCTTGATAGCACAGACTTGGGCAGCTCCTGCAATCAGCACACAAACACATCAGTTAAACAATGATGCCCACGACTTTTTAACTTCCGACACTGAACCAAAAGCTACATTGCATTTCTCAGTTGTTTTAGGAAAGTTAAATGTGACATTTGACTCAATTTCCTTTTTATCTTGTTTCACTTTGTTATGAATTTTGGGAAATTCCGACAAAAACTGATCGATTTCATACTCAAACACAGCAACATCATCTTTCACAAACTGTGACTCATTTTTCAACACACTTTCCATATTTTTTTATCTCACCAGATGGTTTAAATTTCGCGACCCATGACTGATTTTCAAAAGTTTTTGCTTTAGGGTAAAATTTCGAAGTCTTGGGAGACTTAGAAGACTCGCCAATCTCGAAAGTCGATTTTGGCTTATCCTCCGACTTCAACCTTTCACCCCGTTTAAGAATTCGAATCGGCGAAACCAACACTTGTTTATCTTTTGCAACAACCGGTGATTTTGGTCGAGGTTTTTGAATGATTTGTTTTGAAACATTTTTGTTTTCAACCTTAGATTTTTCAACCTTCGGTCTCTCAACCATTTGTTTATTAACAACTTTTACCACAACCGGTTTTTCAATTACTTTCTTACACTGCTTTGCCATGTGGCCGACTTCATTGCAACGATAACACACACGCTTATCATATTCTACAAAAGTGGTTGAGACAGTTTCCACTTTTAGCTTTTGTGCTGCATTGAAGTCGTCCACAGCCTTTTAACTAAAAATATAATCTTTTTCAGTATCAACATTAGAACCACAAACAAATACATCATCAATTGTATCCTTTGGCTTTACCACCTGCTTAGCCATTCTTTTCTCGAAACCAATACCTTTTTTCTTTAACTGATTTTTTCTGTTTTGGTCTTTACCCACCCCCTCTACCTTTTCTGGACTAGTAGGATGTGACGAACCAACTGACTTATTCAGTTTTGAAAAGAGATCATTTTTCTTTAACTCATTTACGCTCAGCTCAACCAGCTTAAATACTTTCTGAACATTCTCAAATTTAACATTCTGAAGCGGAAACTCGGTGTTGGTGTAAAGTTTGTCAGACCCAACCATAGTGTAAGCCACCATAATCGAATCATCATCCGCACTTTTATCCGTTTTTAACAAATAACGATCTAAAAAATTTCCGTCCTCCTCAGAATCACTACCCTCCACTGATTTTGCCTTCTCAGATTTCTCACTCTTATCGTCCAACACCTGATCAATAACATTTTTGATAACCTGGGATTCGTTGTCAGTGTCAGACTTAGTGAAAGTGATATCAATGTTATCAGGTAAATCATTCTCAAGTGTTTTCAGTTTGATGTTTAATGCAGCTTCCACCCCATCTGGATATTTCTGTCTATAATGATTCCACATTGGGGGTGGAACACTGTTGTAGTCAGGTGAAGCATGTGGTTGTTGTGGCACTATTTGCTCTAACACATACGATGATGCCACATAGCTCATCAATTTCTGATCAATTCTATCATTCTCAATTTTAGTCAACTCAAGCTCTTTTCTCAAAAATGCAATTGTATCTAAATGAAAGTTGATTTCTCTTTGTTTATCAAATAAAGTTGATTGTGCCAACTTTGTTGCTTTATCATTTTCAAGACTCTCTTTTTGGATCATTTTTATTGACCTAGACAATGTGTCGTATGCCTCTTTTACTTGCTCTAAGTCAAACTTCACCAAATCTGCATGTTGTTTCAATTCCTGATACTTGGTGTCTTTTTCAAGACACCTCGTGCATAGTTGTGAACAACTTAGACACGGTGTATCAGGGATTGAAACCTTTTCAACTATAATTTCATCCTCACAAACAACTTTACCAACAAGATTTGACTCCGACTCAGACGATTTGACCATGGTGACCTCTAAGACTCCAGTATCCTCTCCTAGACCTGACACTTTATCAACTGACTCCTGAATGTCTGAATCTACCTCTTTTAACTTGCTCATCAGCGCTTTATCTGCAATCTCCTTTAGAGCTTCTTCAGTCATTTCTTTGGAAACATCGATCACCTCCTCGACTGCTTCTTTCTCTGCTTCAAATCTTGAACACGTTCCAGTTCTTGGCTCTTCAAAATAATCTGCAAAAGAATCAAAAACGTTAGGAGGCAGAATAGATTTCATTGTATAAACAAATTCCACCTGCCGTGATTGAAAGTTGAGAGCTTCATTCACTGATTCCTCAGCTTCTGCAGAACTATCTGTAGAAACCTCTTTAACAACCTCCGGAACCACCTGATCAGCAACTTCCATAACCTCTTCGATCACAACTTCAGTAAGAGAATCAACCATCTTAGTAACTACTTCCTCAACCACCTCAGAATCAGACTCAACTACACTCTCAGAAACTACTTCACCGACATTCTCAGTAACCACCTCATTGCTAACCTTCGATTCTACAACTGTCTCAGTAATCTCAACTACCTCAGCCATCATTGCTTGATCATCCTTTCCTGGAATATACTTGTCCCAACAAAACCCAGACACAACCTTCTCATCATCTTGGTTTACGATAAGTGCCTTTTCTGGTTTGTTCTCAATCTGAGGTCTCTGAACTGCAGATTGTTGATTTGGTCGATGATATATAGCTTGTCTGTAATAATCTTTTGTAAACGGGTTCTGATGATTCTGCACTTCACGATTCGGACATTCGCGCTTGAAATGACCTCGTTCTTTGCACTTAAAACAAGTCACCTTTGACTTATCGAACCCTAATTTCTGATCAGGACCTGACAAACTGCTTCTACCCGTGATCTCCATAAAGCGTTGAGCTCTTCTAACCAGACTCGCCATGCACCACTTTATATCTATCAGTTCCAGTTCTTCCGGATCGATCTGATCGTAATCCTCTTTAATCATATCGGGATTACCGATCCTACCAGCGACCAAACCTTCATAAGCTTCCAGAACTGATGCCAATAACGCGATGTGCTGCTTGGCTGCATTCTCGGTGATTTCATTCCCATTCTTGATGTTAACCGCAATGTTACACTGCACACCGGATACAAACATCTGTTGATTTGACCCTGTAGAACTTTGAGGAGAATTCTGCTCAGTGACTGTGACATTCGGCTCGTAGTTGGCAAACGGAGTTGACTGACTCGACTGATAGGCATTTGGAGCAACAGATGAAGTGTTGTCTGCACTAAATCCGGTTTGAATCTTCGGACTCTGAACATTAGTAGCTGCCGGACTATTCTTGTAATACAAAGACACATCCTGTGGCATATTCGCTGAATTCATCTTTTTGATTTTCACCAATTCCAACTCATAAGCTTCAATTTTCTCTATAAACACACTCAAACTATAGTTCACGAAATCTGAACTATTTTTCAACATCATCAAGTATGTTCCCCATTCCTCATAGGGAAGTGCATCACATAACTTGTCTATCCACTCCTCATTCGTCTTTTCGATATTCAACCTTCTCATCTCTACCACCAGGTGACAATATCTCTCGATAAGCTGCTTTGTCGATTCACCTTTAATTCCCGTGAATATATCAAATTCTTTCTTTATCAGGGCTTTCTTACTCTTGATCATCGACGCACTGCCCTTGAATTTCTGTTCCAAAGCTTGCCATATCGACTGTGCACTATCATCGTGCTGTAGCAGAACTAGAATATCCTCTTTTATAGCTTGTTGTAGGATGCTAACCATCTTCTTTTCTGCTTTGAACTCGACCTGTTCCGCATCTGTAAGACTGGCAATGGTCTTCAACATATTCAACCCGTCTACCGGAGGAACATACTTCCTTTCGATCTTGATCCAGCACTCTAGATGATTTGCCTGCACCCAGTTTTTGAATCTCCCAGACCATCCTGAATATTCATCCAAACTCATCAATTTTGGAGGCTTCTGCATCGTTCCAAGCTCGTTTTCCAGATTGACATTCTGCATGATGCTAGCAGGACTCTGTGTAACTCCACCACTACCCGCAAACATGTTGTAAAAATCTTGACTTTCCATTTTCAGTCGTAACAGAAAAATTTTTCAAACAGTCTGAATGAGCGAACCACAACTGTAACTAAGAGCGAACCAGAAATTAGTACTTCGAGCGAACTAGAATGTTGTACTAAAAGCGGACCAGACAACTGACTATCGAGCGAACAATAACTGACACTGGAGCGGACCAGAAAGTTGACTATCGAGCGAACCACAACTGACAAATGAGCGGACCAGAAACAGCTTAAAATGTACGTTGGAGCGGTCCAGAAGAGCGAACCAGAAGCATGTCGTAAGCGCGAACCATTTTCACGAAGGTTTTTGGGTCACTTTTAGGCCGTATTTTGATCCGAATCTTTCAAGGGTTTGTTATTAGTATGTTTTACACCTGTTGTTCAAGTTTCAGTCCATTTCCACCGTTCAAACAGTCCAAATCTACAAAAGTCCGTGTAAAACGCTTCGTATCTAGCAAACTAACTCGCAACTGGCTCTGATACCAATTGTAGGATCAGTTTTGACCTCTCGAGTGAGTCAATCAGAGCTAGTGCTTACTGAAAATGTGGCGGAAACACATTTTCAGCATGATACAAAGAAAAACGTAACAGAAAGGAGTAGAAACAGAAGATTCACACTTAAAATACTTTTTCTTCACTTGATAACGCTTGTCGTACAGTCAGCAGTTCGACGTTGAGTTCCCCAAGACGTTACAAATGAAGGACTACAAAGGGGTATATATAGGGATCCTGGTCCGCTCATGTGACATGTCCACAAGAGCGGTCCAGACTACTAAGCTGGTTTGCTTTTGTGGACACATGTCACAAAAGCGGACCTAAAACATGAAAGTTATAAATTTACACTTTTACCCCCTATACTAACACAAAATGACCTATCTGGACCCTATACATTAAACTAGCATTACAAAGACGCAGGCTTTAGACATTGTGCATCAACAATAGTTCAACACAAAAGGTATTGGCGAGTACACAAGTTTAATAATAACATAACTATGGAAAACGGTTTAAACAAATCCACATGGAAAAAATAGTTAACTAGATTAATGTATCATGGCATGCAATTAAACAAGTCAATCCTCTAATTACCACATGAATTAAAGACTTAACATGACCACAAGACTACAGGCGGTGTGTTACTCCTATAGCGCTATACATGTTAAGGGGAGGCTCGTACGAAGTTAATGACAAGTGAATCACATAAGAATGTTCCAATGATACAAATCAAGTATCACGTATTTAAGCATGTATGATTGGATTATTTGTGTTTGCATAAAGTATAAGTGTGAATGTGAATGTGTAATTTGATAAGTTAAAAATATTGCACACAAAAGTGTAAAGCGTAAAAAGGGTGTTCGAGTGTACTCACGGTTTTGCAAAGCATTCCTTTGGTAATCCCGTGAAGAGTTGGAGGTTGGAAACACCGAGGTCACCCTACATTGGGTAAATGAAGGTGAGTGAGTATTCGGAATGTTAACGGAGGATTCGGATTGGAATTTAAACTACAAAAAGTTTGTATGCATAAAAGTATATCTCGTCTAAGTACTCGTTTTGACACTAAGTTGTATGTGATTTCATGGGTCCTAGTTTGCCTATTAGAATAAAAAACGAGAGACTTAGAACATTAGATAAAGTAGCCTACGTTCATGACACATAATTGTAAACTGAATATCATCATGAGTTCGGCCATGTTGGTGTGTATATATATATATATAGGATTAGGTTCAAATGTGAACCACTTATCCAAAGTGAACTGTGTGAACTGATATGGGCCCTTGGTTTTTATGAACTTGAGGGGATTTTAAGTGAATGGTATGATGGTAATTATTTGGATAATTGTTACTATTTAATTAAATGAATAAGGGTATATGTGTAATTTCCATATTAACTTGATTGCATAAATCTCGTTTCTCTCTCATAGATCATCATATTCAAACTTTCTTCAATAACCAACTTTCTCTCTCACCTTCATCGCCGGATAGAAGAAAAACAGGGGATCTTCACCGTTTATCGCCGCTCTCACCTTCATCGCCGACATGGAAGAAAAAACAGGGGATCTTTGCCGACATCGTAGATAACGTAGCTTAAAAACTTCGCCATTCCAGCGATGAAGCTCGATTTTTCGGTACCTGAAAGACCATAAAGTAAGTAATTTCATTTCCATACACGTCCGAGACTATGATAATACTGTTCGGATTTCAAAAAGGTTTCTAAATCTGATTTTTTTTTCAGATCCGAATGGATCACCGACGTATCGATCGTTGCCGGATGAATGAACGGAACGGTTATCCACCGGCGGTCCAGAATATCTAGAATCGATCACCGACGTAAAGTAAGTAACTCCAAAATTCGTAATTTTTTTGTTTTACTGATCTCTGGACTATTAGGGTTCCGATTTAAGTTTTTTGGAGTTCAATTTTTTGAAAAAAAATGTTTGGCTTGTTTTGATGTTGAATGGGTAATCGCCGTCATTATCAATAGTGGGTTAGGGTTTAGTTTCTTTTTTTATACCATTGTACACATGTGTATTCCTATTATTGGTATTGTTTTTTTTTTTGGGGAAAATGTGATGAAGATTGTACACTGGGTTGTACACATATGTACACGGGTGTTTTATGTTTGTTATGCTCTGTTTGAGGTGGGTGTACACATTTGTATTCCGATTATTGGTATTGTTTTTTTGGGAAAATGTGATGAACATTGTATACTGGGTTGTACACATATGTACAATGTGTTTTTTGTTTGTTATGCTCTGTTTAGAGGCGGGTGTACACATGTGTATTATGATTTTGCTCTGTTTTTAATGCGATGTACACATGTGTATAGTGTCTGTTTTTTTTATATCTCAGAATTTTTTGTGTATTGAATGTGTAAAGTTGTTAATGTACACTTGTAAATTATGCAAAGTACTAGTTGCTGAGTTTTTTTTTTGTGCTATTATTGGAGACGTCGTTAACGAGAAAAGTGGAGATGGAAGGTCGATAAGGATGATTTACTTATGAGCTTGGCTGATGTGACCCGGTTAATTTATACTGTGACCCGGTTAAGGAAAAAGTATGTTGGCACTTGTAATGGTATGTTTGTTTGCTTGGTCGACAAGGATGATTCAGCATACGCCGTGGCGAATAGTTGTAAAAGACTATGTTTTTTGTTTTTACAATTATGTTGGGTTTATTGTTTTTACGAAACTGGAACTTGTAATTGAATGTTTTTTTGCTTGGTTTAACAAACATTATGGAACTTGTAATTTCTTAAATATAAAATAGTTTACATGTATTGTTTCGATGTATGTATTATGTTGCTAATTACACATATGTACGATGCTGAGTACACATGCGTACTATTCTATTCATATCCAAGTACACATGTGTATACCGTTGAAATATGAATGTTACGTGGATCTTACAAATCAAAATTTGAATTCTAGTGATGAAATCTGAAAGTTACTATTGATCTTAAAAATTGAAATTGAAATATGGTGATTTGTTGTTTGTTTTGATAATTATATTCTTAAAAAATAAAAGATATTGTGGATAATGTTTGACACCTCGTAATTTCAAGAGTATTTTCCTTGTACCGATTCCTTCCCACGCTTTGTGTTTTGATGTGACTTACGTGTACGTTATCTGAATAATTAATATGTTTGATTTTAAGTGAATGGCTACGATTTTGTGCATTAGGAAAATGTTATAAGTATGTATGTATGTGTTATATCTGGTCGCACAAGTCTCTGGGTCGCACACTTAGCTCGTGAGCGCACACCCATTTATTCTTTTGATGGTGTTGTACACGACCCAAATGCAGCCTAAAGCTGGGCTGTTGGTGCACGGAATGTCTGTTGACTTCGTCTGCATTAAGTCTTAGGTCAAGATAAGTCAAGATTGGAGCTTAGCTTGGTATTTCGCTTTTATGTACATAGATGTGTAGGGATTTCGCTTATTAGGTCATGGGTTTCGCTTATGTGGTCACTATGGGGGTTTCGCTTATAAGTACACACACGGGTTTCGCTTATATGGACTGCCATATAAGCGAAATCAGCTAGGCTATATATACCTGATGTGTGTCTTCATTCTGTAACCATTGGAGCGAAACCTATACATGCTTGTGGTGTCGAAACTCTGTCAAATTGCATTCAAAAAGCATCAATAAAGAAGAAAATTGAAAGGAAAAGCTGTGTAACTTCATGTGCATTGATTCCGCCTTTGTATGTGAAGATGAATGTCCTTAACTAACTTTTCAGGGTCGCAAACTGGTCCAACAAGTGGTATCAGAGCTCAGGACGAGGAGTTCATACTACTACAGCTTGATTCTACAGAATTCTCTCATTTCTACTCACTTTCTCTCATACTTTTTCGATTTAAACTAGTTCCTACGGTTGAAATGGCCTAAAAATCGAGTATTACGTGTAAAACATACAATTAACAAACCCTAGAAAAATTCAAGTTAAAACACGGCTTAAAAATGGTAAAAATTGGGTAAAAACTAGGTTTCGCTTTTACGGACATTCGCAGGGTTCGCTCGAAATACATAGGTTTCGCTCGAAATAACTTGATAGTTTCGCTTATTCGAACAAGTTAGATCCGTTCATTCGAACAAGTTAGTTTCGCTCATATGGACTTGATATTTCGCTCATAGTGACATATACTGATTTCGCTCATATGAACATACCTAGTTTCGCTCATGCGACATAACTAGGGTTTCGCTGATAAGAACATTATTATTTCGCTTATCTGTCACATTGCTATTTTGCTTATCTGTCACTTACATCTGATTTCGCTTATCAGTCATAAGTTCTGATTTCGCTTGTGTGTCATCAAAACTGATTTCGCTTATTAGTCATTATTTTCCAAAATTTCGAAAATTTTTCCAAGTGTTTAAGCTGATTGAGTTTGTTTGTTTGATCTCAGGTGTTTGGAGATGTCAAGAAACGGTGAAGAATTCTACAACACATTCTATAACGCGTTCACTTCCGAATCTTCAGATAGAAGATCTGAGATGAAAGAATATTCAAGAGAGATTTCGGAGAATTTGAAGTTTGAGAACATGTACGGAAGCCAACAGAAGCCACCAAAGCTAATGAAAGTTGAAGATTATCACTGGTGGAAAAATAGATTTGAGGGTTGGGTAAAAGCTTTTACTCCTGAAAGATGGATAAAACTGACAAATGGATACACTGAACCAGTAAAAAAGGGAGGAGAGTTAATAGATCCAAAAGATTTCACAGACATAGACATAAAAAATGTTGTGGCTGAATATAAAATGATCACATTAATCAAACAATCAGTGAGAGAGGATATTATCTCGTTACTTGAATGAGAGAAAACTTCAAAGAGTTTATGGGAAGTGTCACACCCCGACCACGTAGAACATAAAAAACGTGGCGGAAATGTCGGGGAGTGTTGTAACAGAATTAATTGTTTCAAATCCATGGCAAGTGAAGTTTCGTTTTATTGATTAAAAGTGTTACAATGTCTTAACAAACAAGGAAATACAACATAATTAACTAGTCTTGCATCTTTTATTGTCACTAAAGCCCAAGTCTGGCTATGTGTATCTTGATCATCTTATGCAACAGCTCCTGAAAAACACATGTGAAAATAGGTACGTCAGCATAAAAATGCCTGTGAGATACATAGGTTTTGTGAAAATAGGTTTCATGACTTATGTTTGAGAAAATGTTTAGTCATGAACCTTGTAATTTGCTTTGTTTTGTAAATCATTTGAAAAACGATAAGATCAGATGATATGTATAAATAAGAGAATAATGTATGGTTAAATGAATAACCATTGTAAAATGAGTTTGTATAAGATAAGTTGTTTGTAAATCAATGTCTTGTGAAAAGTATGTTATTTGTATAAAATGTTATATGTCTCAAACTGAAATGATTCAAATAACGCTACGATATGTAATACCATACAAACACTTATATATAGGAAGTACCAGCGGCGTATCCACCATGCTTGTATCATATTACACACGCATCGCTACTTAATCACTTAATCAAACCAAACCACCAATGTAAGATGTCTTTGTTTAAACCAATTGTCAAATGTATTGAATAATATACCAAAATGTTTATGTCAAGATGTAAATCATGCAACGTATAACCAATGTTGAAAACGTTTATTTGTCAAATGTAAATCATGTAATGTGTAACCAAAATGATATGTATGGCTAGTGAAATGCATCAACTAAACCATAGGTGAAATGCACAAAACAAAGTATTGAAGTAAAACTTGGTTTAAATCAAAGTTATGTTTTGTGTAGTAAATGTATGCTATACTGATATTAGACATTTATGCGGTATTGTGAAAATTCATACATCCAAACCTTGCGACAGTCGGATAACCATGTAAAAATGGGTTATCAAAAGAATATGTATTCGGATTCGGTCATTCCTTACGTCCAAACAAACCCGAGATTTCAGGAATGGGATTTGTCAAGTCCTATGGTACCACTACCTACTACCGAGCGGCATGATCGGTGTTAATGAATGTATAGTATATTCAAACAAACCAAATGTCATACCAAAATGTAAGCATATGATGAATAAGAAATGTACTAAGTATGCTAAGTTAACATATAAAGCAGAAAAGTCGTGTAAATCAATGTGCTAGCATGCTATCAGTTAACATACATAGCAGAAATGTAATGTAGAACCATGTACTAAGTATGCACACAATGGACATACATAGCATAAAATGTAATGAAATCATGTACTATAATGTACTAATGAACATATGAAGTATATGATGTGAAAACAGGAAAGCATGAAAGTAACAAGTAGGCACATGTGTTTCACCCCAAAACAGTTTGAAAACAGTAAAAGAGGGGTCTAAGTACTCACTTGAGATTGCTTAGTAGTCCTTGAGTAACAACCAAACAATGCTAGAGATCACGGATATCAAACGGCACCTAATATAGGTAACTATGTTAATAACCGGACCTAAATCGGATGATTGGATAGAATGAGGGTTCGTAAACCAAACGAGTATAGAGACTCGTGTCATATGGTTTAACAAAGCCTTCATGCTAAATGAAACCTAACCTAAGCGTTTGTGACTCATTACAACTCGTTTAGGTAGCTTATGCTACTTTAACGCGTCGTTCGCGTAAAACGCGTTCCGAACGCCTAACTAGTCCTATGACAAGTAAAATATGCCTTAACATGTCTAATATGGTTGTCAAATCAGTTTAGATGACAAAAGTTATGTTACATATGTTTAAAACGAATTTTGGCATCAAAGGGGTATTTTGGTAATTTAACTAAGGCATATAAACTACCTATCATACAACTACTTAAACGAAGCGGCCATAAGGTATAACCTCGGAAGGTTATTCCCTATATACTATGGTCACCTAATGTGTTTGGTCGGATCCTAATGATCGACCAAATGGGTCGGGTTCGAAGGTATAAGCGATTTATTAGATCGCTTACCCTACGACCCTATACAACGTGGTAATCAGTAGGCATAGTCCCAAGGGACTATAACCAACGTGATTACACTCACGTTGCGAAGTTCAAATGAACTTCGCATTGACCATAAACTGGTCAACGCAGAAAGTCAAACAAAGTTTGACTTTCAGACTCGAAAATCAATAAAAGAACGAAGGAATACTTACGAAGGGTCCCCGCAAGATTCGAACCCGATTCACTCTCAGGTAGGAAGCATATACTTCCACTTAGAGAGTGTAGAATTAGATTCAAATGTGAGGGATATAGGTAAAACAAGGTGGGTATTTATAGATTTCGGTTCACCGTTAGGATCGTTTCTTGGAGAAGAGGGAATGATCTAGCCCGTACACTTGTCGGAATGTTGTGGTAACTGATTTTGGCCACCACAAGAGTTTAACAAGTGGCACTTGACCTTTGGGGAATGTTTAGGGGCAGATAACATCAGCCAAAATCTATTTGCTGCATCTGGACACTGCTTGCGCACCGTAACAAATAAACCCTTACGGTGCGCAAGGGCCAAGTTTGGCAGATTTACAATTTTGGTCCCTGTTGTGCTATAAGGTCATTTCCGACGCGTTTAAGGCCCGTTAACCCCATTTCAAAGCTCTAAAATGAAGTTAAAGTATAGGGAACTTAAAATGTGCTCAAAAATATCTCGGATGTCGGTTTGTTTAGCCGTACTATTGCGTTGTTCGGTTAATTACGACGGAATGCGCATAAGCGCGAAAAACGATCCAAATGGCGTGACGAATGGATTTTTCTTATGCCAAACACTAAAATAAAATATTTTAGTTCTTATATAAATTTTTAGATGTCCGGATGTATTCAGAACGTAAGTTATGCGTTAAAGTGCAAACTTGTGCACTTTTTGACACTTTTAGTCCCTGAATGATCCAAAAGTTTATTTTAGCACACCGAACCCCTCAAGGCCTATTTCTAAGCTATGTAAAGGATACTTAAGGTATGTTAAGCCGATTATACTATTCCAGAGTGTTCGTTGCATTAAACTGATTATATTTACGCATCGGTGCGCGTATAACCTTCCAGAAAGCGATTTAGAGTTTGGAATCGAACAAGAATTGATATGCGCAAATGATACACATAATTATACAAATCCTAAGTATGAAATACAATATTTCATTGGATCGGTATTTGTTTGATGGCCGTGAAGGCACATGTGTCACAGTCTCCCCTACTTTAGGAAATTTCGTCCCGAAATTTATTTAGAGGAAACTTGTGAGAGCTTGAAAACATGAAGTTGAAAAGATCGAACAACATTGGTTATGGTTCTGAACTTCTAGTAACTTTAATAACATCATGATTGCAATGTAAGAGGGATACTTATATACAAGTAGATAAAGCGTCATTGGTGCGTCCACCGTACCTCCATTACATCGTTCTCATTTCGTTATTGTTGTTACTATTGGTTCTTACACATAATAAATCTTACTGTGATTACCGTGCACTGAATCCCATAATTATGTATGCGTCCATAATTAGACAATTCCTTGCATAGTTCACACAGTCTATTTTATAATGTGTAGGGGAAAACCAAATGAACAAACCTGTGGTGAGTGTGACTAGACCGCCATAGAGTCCTTTTAATTAAATCAATAAATGATCTAAATAGACTTCCAAGGAGTCTGTTCATCTACATCACTAGATGTCGTTCTTTAACCAGATTGTGAATCAATCTTTTTTTTTTACTAGACCACTAAAAGGGTCTCTTATGAATCGTGGAGCGGTACTATATAATCCAAGGGTCTTAACTATTTCATAGAAGCCCATTAAGGATTTAAGGTAGTACCTTTTGACTATCCTGCTACGAATCCCTCATATGGAGATATGAAAGATCCTGCGAGGATTTGGATAACGAATATCCAGAGTATAAAAACACAAAATGCATAAAAGAAAACACAAGATGCATAAACACATAGTCATATAACCACAAAGATTGTTTATCTAGATCTTTAATTTGTTAATTTGTTTTGCTAACAGAGCACATGTATTTAAAGCACACTAGGAAATCCATTCCTTGGATTTCATTTGGTACTTTAAACATTATCAAGAATCTAACTATAAAGATAGAAAGATTCTTTAAAAGAAAAATTCGATTTCGATTATAAGGAACCGAAATGTTCGAATTTAGGTACACAAGGAATCCAATTAAGGACTCTGATTTGAATGATAATTATCCACAAGGAACTAATTGTGAAGATAAAAAGATCCCTTATGGATTTTAGAAGTTGGAGATGTTTTGAAACCTTGCACTGGATGTGCTTATGTCAAAACATGAAGTAAGAATGCTTATGAAGTTGAGATGCTAGCTATGTCAAGGCGACATATGAAGCGGAATTTGAAGGCTAAGTCAATGTATGAGGAAAATATTTTTGAAAACTATGCATGAGGTTCTAAAAAAAATGTGTTCAATGTTTTTGAAACCTTATATATAATACATTTGAAATTATAAAGTAGGTGTACTAGGTAAGTATATTTATAAAAATGCTTTAAAATCATGCGAGATGAATTTTGAAATTATGTATAAGGTGTTT
The DNA here is from genome assembly GCA_030545235.1 of Helianthus tuberosus. Lineage (NCBI taxonomy): Eukaryota > Viridiplantae > Streptophyta > Magnoliopsida > Asterales > Asteraceae > Helianthus > Helianthus tuberosus. The sequence continues at coordinate 181,000,395 of CM060451.1, forward strand.
GAAAAACATGAATGATGTTTTTCGAAATCATGCACTTGATAACAAAATGTACTGTGTTAATATTGCCTTCAGACTATATGAAATATTTTGAAATTAGGAAGGTTGGTTTTGATAACATGGCCAATGTTTTTGAAATAACATAGGCAATGCATTTAGAAAAATTGTTTTCAAACTATATGAAATGTTTTGAGATCATGAAGATTGTTTTTGAAATACTTGTACTGTGTATGTTGAAAAAAAATCACAACGGAATGGGTATGAGTTTTGAAAATACCCTTAGTTATCTAACCAAGGATTCAAAGGCACTGATGTGCAGAAACATGATTACTCATAATGTCACTTTATTTTCTGTACTTCGTATCTTAGAATGAAACGAGTACTTAAAATTTTTGAGGGAATCATGAGCGATCATTTGAAAGAGAGAATCACAAGAGTAGTTTGTAAGGAACATAGTTCCTTAATACAGGTATTATAGGTAATGACATACACACATGTAACTACGCTTGTACATCAGAATTTGTGAACAATAATTTATTTATGAACAAAACAGATTGTTTCACATTACAAGAAAACAAAAGAACAAAAGCATAAGACAGCAACATCTTCTAGTCAGCCAACTGCTCATCCGTAGGTTGGATTTGCACTAGCAAGCTTTGGGCAATCCCTTTGGAAATGGCCCATCTTGCCACAGTTGTAGCAAGACCCTGGTGAGAAATGAGCTTGAGCAGAGTTGGCTTGTGGTTGTTCTGGACCACCTTGGTTCGGGTTACATCGACAAGCACTTACCAGGTGGCCAACTCGCCCACATGATACACACAGACGACATGGTAAGTGAGCTTGGTGATGCCCATTACATTTGTCACATATTGGTGCCGTTCCCTTGTATTGCTTCTTAGCAGGTGGTGTTGCCACCCGGATGGGTCCTGTTTGATTTGGTACTGCTGTAGTTGGGCAAACCCTTGTCGTATGACCTATAAGTCCACAAATTTGGCATTCACGGCACTTCACATTAGCATGATGATGAAGGTTACATTGGTTGCACAAGGGTGAAGTTCCATTGTATGGCTTCCTAGCTGGTGGCTTTGCCACATGGCTAGGTCCCGCTTGATTAGGTGTAACCGCTGCGGGTTTCCTTGAAGCCTTACGCTTCCTTGATTTTGGTGCTGGCTTGACTTCTGCTTCCTTTGGTGGCTCTTGAGTGGCTTCATTGTCGAGACGGGAGGCTTCATTGTTGAGACGAGCCATGGCAATGCCTAAATCCACAATCTTCTGAATCACTTCGCCTATTTGCTGGGAAAATTTGGCTGTTCGCTCGGACATTTGACCGTTGCTGAGAGGAATAGACATTCTAGAAGAAAATGAAAGACATAGGAAGAAACAAGTGAAACGTCATCGGCTAAACAAAACAGAATGGCAATGCATAAGAATTTGCGATCATTTGTTTGTTACCTAAGGCAAACAAATGAGACGGTGACAAGTCAAAGTAAGCAGATCATACTAATGTATCACTGAAGACATGCTCGCCTATAAGTGAACACTCACCCCAAGAGTTCCCAGGTAAGAGTGACTGGTCCGATACTGCGGATTTGTACGAACACTCTAGCCTTCGACAGAAAACTCAGGGTACAGGCATTCACTCTTCCAGTTTGCACGTGTTCACATTATATGACCCAAACTTTGACGAGATTTTGGAAATTCAAAGAGGTTCAAAACCTTATAAGAGAGGGTTCAAAACCTTACAATAGAGGGTTCAAAACCTAGTAATCAATCATCCTAGAACAGATGATTAGTTTTCAAAGCGTTTTGAAATTTATGTTCTTGTTGAGGTCGTCGCCTAAGGATAGGTGACGGTATCGTTTTATGACTAAACGCAAGTAAACTCGCGTTAGGGTCCTAAGAAGGTTATAGACTAGGTCAAAGTATTACTAATAACCTAATTCCCTATAACCATGGGCTCTGATACCAACTTTTCTGTCACACCCCGACCATGTAGAACATACAAAACGTGGCGGAAATGTCGGGGAGTGTTGTAACAGAATTAATTTTTTCAAATCCATGGCAAGTGAAGTTTCGTTTTATTGATTAAAAGTGTTACAATGTCTTAACAAACAAGGAAATACAACATAATTAACTAGTCTTGCATCTTTTATTGTCACTAAAGCCCAAGTCTGCCTATGTGTATCTTGATCATCTTATGCAACAGCTCCTGAAAAACACATGTGAAAATAGGTACGTCAGCATAAAAATGCCTGTGAGATACATAGGTTTTGTGAAAATAGGTTTCATGACTTATGTTTGAGAAAATGTTTAGTCATGAACCTTGTAATTTGCTTTGTTTTGTAAATCATTTGAAAAACGATAAGATCAGATGATATGTATAAATAAGAGAATAATGTATGGTTAAATGAATAACCATTGTAAAATGAGTTTGTATAAGATAAGTTGTTTGTAAATCAATGTCTTGTGAAAAGTATGTTATTTGTATAAAATGTTATATGTCTCAAACTGAAATGATTCAAATAACGCTACGATATGTAATACCATACAAACACTTATATATAGGAAGTACCAGCGGCGTATCCACCATGCTTGTATCATATTACACACGCATCGCTACTTAATCACTTAATCAAACCAAACCACCAATGTAAGATGTCTTTGTTTAAACCAATTGTCAAATGTATTGAATAATATACCAAAATGTTTATGTCAAGATGTAAATCATGCAACGTATAACCAATGTTGAAAACGTTTATTTGTCAAATGTAAATCATGTAATGTGTAACCAAAATGATATGTATGGCTAGTGAAATGCATCAACTAAACCATAGGTGAAATGCACAAAACAAAGTATTGAAGTAAAACTTGGTTTAAATCAAAGTTATGTTTTGTGTAGTAAATGTATGCTATACTGATATTAGACATTTATGCGGTATTGTGAAAATTCATACATCCAAACCTTGCGACAGTCGGATAACCATGTAAAAATGGGTTATCAAAAGAATATGTATTCGGATTCGGTCATTCCTTACGTCCAAACAAACCCGAGATTTCAGGAATGGGATTTGTCAAGTCCTATGGTACCACTACCTACTACCGAGCGGCATGATCGGTGTTAATGAATGTATAGTATATTCAAACAAACCAAATGTCATACCAAAATGTAAGCATATGATGAATAAGAAATGTACTAAGTATGCTAAGTTAACATATAAAGCAGAAAAGTCGTGTAAATCAATGTGCTAGCATGCTATCAGTTAACATACATAGCAGAAATGTAATGTAGAACCATGTACTAAGTATGCACACAATGGACATACATAGCATAAAATGTAATGAAATCATGTACTATAATGTACTAATGAACATATGAAGTATATGATGTGAAAACAGGAAAGCATGAAAGTAACAAGTAGGCACATGTGTTTCACCCCAAAACAGTTTGAAAACAGTAAAAGAGGGGTCTATGTACTCACTTGAGATTGCTTAGTAGTCCTTGAGTAACAACCAAACAATGCTAGAGATCGCGGATATCAAACGACACCTAATATAGGTAACTATGTTAATAACCGGACTTAAATCGGATGATTGGATAGAATGAGGCTTCGTAAACCAAACGAGTATAGAGACTCGTGTCATATGGTTTAACAAAGCCTTCATGCTAAATGAAACCTAACCTAAGCGTTTGTGACCCATTACAACGCGTTTAGGTAGCCTATGCTACTTTAACGCGTCGTTCGCGTAAAACGCGTTCCGAACGCCTAACTAGTCCTATGACAAGTAAAATATGTCTTAACATGTCTAATATGGTTGTTAAATCAGTTTAGATGACAAAAGTTATGTTACGTATGTTTAAAACGAATTTTGGCATCAAAGGGGTATTTTGGTAATTTACCTAAGGCATATAAACTACCTATCATACAACTACTTAAACGAAGCGACCATAAGGTATAACCTCGGAAGGTTATTCCCTATATACTATGGTCACCTAATGTGTTTGGTCGGATCCTAATGATCGACCAAATGGGTCGGGTTCGAAGGTATAAGCGATTTATTAGATCGCTTACCCTACGACCCTATACAACGTGGTAATCAGTAGGCATAGTCTCAAGGGACTATAACCAACGTGATTACACACACGTTGCGAAGTTCAAACGAACTTCGCATTGACCATAAACTGGTCAACGCAGAAAGTTAAACAAAGTTTGACTTTCAGACTCGAAAAGCAATAAAAGAACGAAGGAATACTTACGAAGGGTCCCCGCAAGATTCGAACCCGATTCACTCTCAGGTAGGAAGCATATACTTCCACTTAGAGAGTGTAGAATCAGATTCAAATGTGAGGGAAATGGGTAAAACAAGGTGGGTATTTATAGATTTCGGTTCACCGTTTGGATCGTTTCTTGGAGAAGAGGGAATGATCTAGCCCGTACACTTGTCGGAATGTTGTGGTAACTGATTTTGGCCACCACAAGAGTTTAACAAGTGGCACTTGACCTTTGGGGAATGTTTAGGGGCAGATAACAGCAGCCAAAATTGATTTGCTGCATCTGGACACTGCTTGCACACCGTAACAAATAAACCCTTACGGTGCGCAAGGGCCAAGTTTGGCAGATTTACAATTTTGGTCCCTGTTGTGCTATAAGGTCATTTCCGACGCGTTTAAGGCCCGTTAACCCCATTTCAAAGCTCTAAAATGAAGTTAAAGTATAGGGAACTTAAAATGTGCTCAAAAATATCTCGGATGTCGGTTCGTTTAGCCGTACGATTGCGTTGTTCGGTTAATTACGACGGAATGCGCATAAGCGCGAAAAACGATCCAAATGGCGTAACGAATGGATTTTTCTTATGCCAAAAACTAAAATAAAATATCTTAGTGCTTATATAAATTTTTAGATGTCCAGATGTATTCAGAACGTAAGTTATGCGTAAAAGTGCAAACTTGTGCACTTTTTGACACTTTTAGTCCCTAAATGACCCAAAAGTTTATTTTAGCACACCGAACCCCTCAAAGCCTATTTCTAAGCTATGTAAAGGATACTTAAGGTATGTTAAGCCTATTATACTATTCCGGAGTGTTCGTTGCATTAAACTGATTATATTTACGCATCGGTGCGCGTATAACCTTCCAGAAAGCGATTTAGAGTTTGGAATCGAACAAGAATTGATATGTGCAAATGATACACATAATTATACAAATCCTAAGTATGAAATACAATATTTCATTGGTTCGGTATTTGTTTGATGGCCGTGAAGGCACAGGTGTCACAGGAAGCGTTAGGAAGAAAGTGTGTAGGAAGTAATGAAATTGTAAAAAACAAAAAGAAATTGTTGCATAAAGAGTTTGATTTATTCAGTTGTATGAAAAATGAATCTGTTTGTAAAATGATCGAGAGATTTGGACATCTGAAAATGGAGCTAACCAGACATGAAATCACATATTCTGAAGAGGAACTGGTGGATAAATTGTTTGATTCATTACCAAATGATCAAGAGTGGCAATACTTTGCTCTAATGTTGAAAAACACAATCAAGCCTGAAGATTTAAAAGTGGATTTGCTGATCGAAAGACTTGAAAGTCATGAGTTGGAGATAAAAAGATCTAAAGTCAACAATCCAGCTTATCAGCAAAATGTGGAGCTTTATTACCGAGGAAATGTACCACAGGCTGGGTCTCCAAGAACAACGTTTTCTGCAGAAAGTTCAAGTTCAGTGAACAATGAAAGTCTTCACAGTGGTCTTCACAGTGGATCTTCTTCAAACACTTCAAATCAATCTGCTTCCAAGAATTTGTTTCAGTGTAATAGCGCAGTGGATCTGAAGAATGGGCAGAATTTCAGCGAAGATTCGGCAAAACAACAGCTGGTTTTCTTGGCATCTGTACTTGAATCGTATGAAAGCCTCGTTGCAGGGAAGATTGGCAACACCAACTTGACGAAAGAAGATTATGATCAATTAGACCCCGAGGAGATGGAACTAATGGATATAAGATGGTGCATGGCCAGTGCTGTTCACCGGGCACAGCTGTTCATGGAGATCACGGGGAGAAAGTCAATTGGTGGACCATCTACCAAACTGGGATTTGATAAATCTAAGGTGACATTCTTCAAATGCAAACAAAGAGGTCACTTTAAGCGCGAGTGCAGAAATGCGTATGATGATGATGATTATGCAAACCCGTTCAACGAAGATTATTACAAGAAAGCGATTTACCATCAGAACAAGTTTGAGCCACCAAGGTTGAAACAACCTGAAGAAAAATCAAGGGCTCTTGCAGTTATATATGATGATGAAGGTTACGACTGGAGTCAAGTTTGCCCTAAAAAAGATGCTGTTGGGTATGCATTTGTTGCTGATGCTGATCCTGATAGATGGTGGAAAGCAGATGATGCAAGATGGGAAATTGAAAAATTAAACGAACCATTCAAAGAAGCCCAGAGAGCAAAAAGATGGAATGAAGAGTTGGAATGTTACATGGATCCATGGGGTAATCCAGTTGCTGACCCATCAAAAGTGGATTTCAAAGTTGTAACAAATTTGCTTCCAAGGAAAGCTACTTTCAACACACGAAGGTTATCTGATAAAGCATATCTACCTGATTTGGAGAAGAAGATAAGAGAGGTTTGTGAAGCAAGTCTACCGAAGGTGGTAGAAATGAAGAAGCGAAAAGAAGAAGAATTGAAGAAGATGATTGAAGAAGTAAAGACTGTTGTGAAGATTGCTGCTGAAGAGGAACAGAAAGTTGAGTTAGAAGAACTGGTGCTGAATGAGACTGAGGTTAGAAAATCTTCTGATCTATCGAATGTTGAATTGGTTGATGAAAAAGAAAACAAGTGCAGGAATTGCATTGAAATGTGTAGAGCCTGTACTGAAAAAGATGACATCATAAAAACAAAAGATTTTGAAACAAGCAAACTTGAAAATATTTTCAAAACAAAATGTAAAGAAATGATTGAAAAAGAAGAAATTTTGAAACTAAAAGTTGAAAAATTGACACAGAAATGTCAAGGTCTTGAAAAGGATAATGATGTTTATAGACAACTGTGTTCAGCAAAATGTGTCGATTGTGTTGAAAAAGAATCTAAATTTCAAGATTTACAAAAACAGTATGATTCTTTAAAGTGGTCGAGTCAGAGAGTACAGGAAGCTTATGATACTTTGAAGAGCCAAGTCAAAAGTTTTGATCAAAGATTATCTGAAACTTTAGTCACTAAAGAAATGTATGAAAGAAAGTTTAAAGAAAAGCAAATTGAATTGAACAAGTGTGTTGATGAAATTGCTAATCTTAAACAAGTCTTGGCTGAAAAAGAAAAGATTGTTACAAAACTTCAAAGTTATCATAATTCTTCTTACATTCTCGAACGCATTTTCAACATCACACCAGATAACAAAGATACTGACAATTGCAAAAAGGGTATTGGTTCAGAATTTCATCAGGTACCACCACCATTGAGAAACAATTATACTTTTTATGATGAGGAAATGGTGGCAAAGGGTTTGAACATAGCTGACCAGTTACCTAAAAGTATCGATGTGACTTACTCCAAATCTGATGATGCTAATGATTCAGAGGTGGTATGTAAGGTTGTTGAAAGCGTTTTGAAAGATGAGTCTGCAAAAGGTAAGTCTGAATCACAGGATGAAGATGAAGGAAATCTTTATGATGGTTATCTGAAAAATACAAAATCCGAAAAAAAAAATGAATGATGATTCAAAATGATTGGTTTATACCATGATTGGATCGGACAAATTATTCTTAGATGTTGTATTCCCGATTCAGAATGTGATTTCAGAAAAGGTTGATAAAGTTTTCAAAATGGTTGAGATTGAAAAGTCTGAGATTCCAAAGTTTGCTGGTAAAGGTCATAAATCTTTTTATAACAAACCTGGTTTTAAGAAGATAAACATGAAGGCTGGGTTGGGTTATAAAAAGAAACGGAATTGGAATCAAAGTAAAAAAACAAAATTTGCAACAAAAGATGAATTTTGTTCAAGGGAAAAGCTTGAAAGAAGAGGAAAAACTCAAATTTGGACAACAGTCTAATGAGGAGTTTGATGCTTTGAAAAAGAAACAACAACAGGCCAAGGATGTTTCAAAGAAAGTGTGTTTTAAATGTGATCAAATTGGACATGTTGCTCGAAAGTGTTCAAATCCAAAGCTTGTTGATGTTGAAAAACAGAAATCTGAGAATGTGAAACCAAGGTCAACCAGATTTGATTCGAAACAAACTTGGAGGTACAATACAAACAAGTTTGCTTCAAATCAAAATTGGAAATCAAACCTGAACAGGTTCGATTCAAGACAGACCTGGAATTCTCACACACCCAGATTTAGAACAACATAGAATTGGAGAACATCTGTTGATATGACAAAACCTCAAGAGTTTTGGAAACCTAAAAATGTTATTCAAAATCAAAAGGTTCAAAAAGAGACAAACTTTTACAAAAGAGGTACTCCGGAAAGTCAAATGTGGAATGCTAAGAAACAAGTGACGTCGGAAAAAGATGAGAAAGTTGAAGTCAACGCTGAAAAAGTTTTAAATGACAAAGAGTTTCCGAAATTAAATGAACATTATTGTGTTGAAATGCCTAAGGTCCAACAGACCTGGGATAAATTGTTCAAATGATTGATAAAGTTTGAATGTGCAGGTGCTCAATGAAGCTGAAGATTGTGAGAATGGTAGTTGGAGCAGCCTGGCACAGGAAGAGGTTGCAGAACCCTGGTTTGGTTGAACAGGGAGTTTAGTTTGATTGTTTTCTGTATATAAATAAACAATATTTTCAAAACCCTAAAAAATTGAAAATTTTAAAATCAAAAATATGTTTTTAGTTTGTTAAAATTTGAAAAACCAAAAATATGTTGTTTTTAATTTTGTTTGAATAAAAGTTGATTGAATACGCCGAAACCCTCACGGCTGAACAAACATGATTACTTTCATCAGATTGAAAAACGGTTTTCAAACAGTAAAATATCAATGTGTTGTAAATCATGGGGGTATGGATATTTTCTGCAAATCAGAGCACTTTAAGAAGAAAATGGATGGCGAGACAAAGCTATCAGTATTGTGTTGTCAAATTTTTAATGATTTTGCATTTTAGGGGGAGAAAAATTGTCATTAGAAAATCCAAAAACATTAGAAAATTTGAAAAAAAACCAAAAACATGATAAAAATTTAAAAATTTAAGTTTTGCGTAAAAAGAGGAAATGATAGTACATCGGTAGACAGTTACAGTATGCTAAAAAAATGTAATGATTAAATAGTGTTAAACAGTCTCACTGATGATGTGTCGATAGGTTTTTCCACATTTAGTAGGTTTGTTCGGGATATAAACCTAAATCTTTACTTACTTATTTCATGGGGAACACTACTGGGATATATAGGTAACCCCTGAAATCTTGTTTGAAAGATTCCTTTTTCTGATATACTAGGTTTTTATACTCAGTGATATCTGGGGTATTATTCCGGGACTTTTGCTGAATGGAAGTTCTGACCTAGTCCTCGAATAATACTTTCTGCAATGCTTGAAACATAGCATCACCCTCAGCATCAATGATAAGACAATAAAATTGCTTAGCAATGCTGTTGTAAAAAAAATCCTCTAAAAGGGACACACCTACAAGTTGAGTCATGATCTCTCTGCTGAACGATGGTTCTGACCTGAGCTCTCATGATTCTTCATAATTTATTAACCCCTTACAGATATCATTTGTGTTATAATTACCTGTAAGACTGAATATTGGGATCTGGATACGGGAGTATATTCAAGAGGTGGGACACACGTATAAGTTTAAGTCTCTAAAACACTTAATCCGTATCCTGGACAGATTGAAAATTGTGTGAAAATTTAAGTGGATCAGTATATCGACAATCTAAGTGAATTGTTTAATACTTACTGTGTAACTAAGCTCAACGGTACTTGTGACTTGTCAGAAACTGATATGATCCTCTGACGCATACTCAAACAAAAATATTTTCTGTAAATATGTTTGTACATATTACTTTACTGCTTTATGTTTTCAGAAAATACAAAAAGATTTTGATTTCTGCTTTATTTTCGACAACCGATGTCTGAGTGCTGAGTTTCAAAATCTAAGTAAGCTGATTGTGTTTCTGAGAATAAAACAAGTTCATTAATTTGAAACTTGTATTAAAAACAAAAATTCAAAAACAGTTTGTGATATCTCCAAGGTCATTAATTTGGACTTGGATGATTAACTGTGGGGGATTTGAATGCTTATATTGTTATAGGGCTAGTTTCCGATACGATTCGATGAAACTGCCAAATTCATAAGAAGTGATTTTGAGGAGATTGAATTGTTAGATTACAATATCTGGAAGTTTAAAATGTTGTTACTTATAGTTGTATGAGTGATTGCAGGAAAAGTCCAGACTACGATCCCGAGAGCAGAGTCTAAGGGGGAGTCTGAAGACAAGCTGAAAGTTAGGAGGAGCTTATAGCTAGAAAGCTAGGTGTCGATCCCTAAAAGCACGGAAGCTTGACGAAAGGGGGAGCCTGCTGAAGATAAAGTTGTTGATGATAGAGCCGGTGATGAGATCCTGGTGTAAGAGTCAAAGTGTGAATCTGATCAAGAGAGTGATGGATGCTTAAAATGTTACAATCTGATTGAGAAGGTAAAATGACCAAGACTGAAGTCTCGGAGCTGAAGACTTCGTCAACATCCAAGGGGGAGTCTGTTGGTGCACGGAATGTCTGTTGACTTCGTTTGAATCAAGTCTTAGGTCAAGATAGTCAAGATTGGATCTTGAAAGTCAAATTAGGGTTTAATATTGTAATTTCGCTTATATGTACATTGTTTAGAGTGGGTTTCGCTTATAGGCCATAGGGGTTTCGCTCATTAGGTCATCAGGTAGGTTTCGCTTATGTGTCACATGGAGGTTTCGCTTATATGGCATGCTATATAAGCGAAACTAGCTGTCCTATATATACCTTCATGTGTGATCTTCATGATGTAACTTGGAGCAAAACCTAGTCATGCTTGTGGTGTCGAAACTCTGTCAAATTGCATTCAAAAAGCATCAATAAAGAAGAAAATTGAAAGGAAAAGCTGTGTAACTTCATGTGCATTGATTCCGCCTTTGTATGTGAAGATGAACGTCCTTAACTGACTTTTCAGGGTCGCAAACCGGTCCAACATGGGCCCGACTTGCATTGTATGCGCATACACACCAGAGTTTTGTGTGTGATTTCCATAAGTTAGCAAAACACAAAATAACACCAAACCCTAAACTCCCATTTCTCTCTCTCGACGACAGCAATCCATCTTGGTTCGAAGCCTCAATCGATCATTCCAACGCCTTCATGTGCACACAATCTCGTGGTTAGTAACATTATCATGATTTGAATAAATTTCCTTGTGATTCTTGTTCATATGTGTTTGTTTGATTATATTGCCATGAACGAGATCAAAGCATGATCTAATGTTTGGATAGTGGTTTGATATGATTATGATTAGCAACAGTTCATGAATCGTGTAGATCACACTGAATTCAAAACTAGGGTTTGCATGACAAAAGGCTTCGGTGTAGTAGGAATAGGATTCACGAGTTGAAATAATGATATGATTGAACTTGATTGGTGATTATTAATCTTTGTTAATAATGGATGATAGTAAGAAAGGAGTTTATGAACTAGGGTTGTTAATGAAGGGGGTTTGTCGTTATAATCACTCCGTTTGGAATGATGATTACGTGTTAACTATTATTAATGATTAGAAAGTAATTAGGGTTCATGTGAAGTAATGCATTAATCGGTTAATCAATTGATTTGATCGAACAAATGAGCATGTGTAACTGTTTCCGTGATCTACGGCCAATTGTAACTGACCGCACACTAGGTGGTCGCACACTAGTGTGACATACCAACTAAATTGAATGTTACACAACCATTCGATGCACAAAAACTGATCGCACACTGGTTAGTCGCACATTTAAATAGGGTACATGCTGGACTGCATACTGTACAAACCCTGATTTCATGACCGCACACTATAGTGGGCCGCACAGTCTCCTGAGTGTCGCACACTATAGTGGGCCGCACACTTGGTTGGACTTGTAACTGATTGGGCCGTTCCCAATTAATGGGCCGCACACTGTCCAACGGGCCAAGAACGAAGTATGAACGGCACAATGCATACAGGTCGCACACTCTCTAAATGGGCCACATGTTAATGGACCGAACACCCCTTATATGGGTTATGAGTTAATGGATCACACACTAGAGTGTACGACTGGATTACTATTCATTTATGTGAAACACGAAATATGACCCCTTGTGTATTGATTGCTAGAATACGTGTTTTGATACTTGATTTATTTGTATATTAAACTGATTGTTATTGGTAACCATATTAGGATTGGGTTGACCAATTGTAAACGAGTAACTAGACCTATCGAGCAAACCAAAGGTGAGTTCACCACTCTTTTCACAAGCATGCCTCCCGGGGAGGGACTACGGGTAAATATTCCGGGGAGGAATTGTCACGACCCCCGACCCGGTTTGACCCGTTTCAGGAGCCGCGGGACAGAAAATCCCATGGTATTTATTTAATTGAGTTAACAGCGGAAGTTTTCATCAGGATCTTTTTAAAACTGAAATTTCCTAATTATTTTATTTCACAACTCGGGATAAACCCCGGTAATTTACAATCATATGATTTCACGGAGAAATCTTTATTTTTCCAAAACATGTTTCTTTATTTACGATAACTCACGAGATTTAAAACCTTCACAGCGAAAGACAAAGTGCGATACTTAAACATCCATCGATTTAACGACGAATGACAAAGCATAAACCCTAATGTGGGCAGCACTTAAACATCCATTGGATAGTTTTAATCGATCGGACATTGAATCGTAGCAGCGATCGAGCTAATACCCGGTATCGGAGCAGCGCCTCGTTATTAATATATGAAATTTTGACTTCAGAGTAATATGAATTCGTTTTTGAAAGTTTTGATCGACACCAGTGGACTGTGCCAGTGACGGGCTATTATAGCTGAAATTGAGACCTTATGCGGCCCGCGTAAGCCTTCAGCTTAACCTTACGCGGCCCGCGCAGCCGCCCAGTCTACGACTAGCCTTGACCAGTCACAAGTAGGTTAGCCAGGTGGTCGCTACGTGGATCCGGAACACTTATCCGGTCAACACAGGTTTGACGCGGCCCGCGTAAGACATCCCTTGTCTTTTACGCGGCCCGCCTAAGAACAAAGATTTTGTTTTTTCTTATTTTTGATGTAGGGCAAGGTTTCAGAGGTCCGGGTTTATACTTACGGGTATTTTTAGGACAATTTTGAGAGTCCTTACATTCTCCCCACCTTATTTAGAATCTCGTCCTCGAGATTCATTGGAATAAGTGAGGGTATTTTTGCTTCATCTCTGATTCCAGCTCCCAAGTGTATTCGGGTCCTCTCTTCGAATCCCACTTGAGTTTGACCAGTACTAACTGTTTATGTTTAAGAAATTTCACCTTTCTGTCTTCTGTTTGAAGAGGTTTCTCAACAAATTTTAACTTTTCGTTTACCTCTATATCTTGGAGAGGTACTACCAAAGATTCGTCTGATAGGCATTTCTTGAGGTTGGATACATGAAATACGTCATGTACTCCAGCTAACTCTTCTGTTAGTTGTAAACGATAAGCAACTGGTCCTATACGTTGGATCACTGGGAATGGTCCTACGTATCTTGGACTTAGCTTTCCTTTCTTACCAAATCGAACTACTCCTTTCCAGGGTGAAACTTTCAATAGTACTTTGTCTCCAATTTGAAATTCAAGTGGCTTGAGTCGATTATCTGCATAACTCTTTTGACGATCTCAAGCAGTCTTTAGTCTTTCCTTGATTTGAGAAATTTTGTCGGTGGTTTCTTGTACTATCTCAGGACCTGATAATTGACTTTCTCCTATTTCTGCCCAACAAACTGGAGTTCTGCACTTTCCTCCGTACAGAGCTTCAAATGGGGCAGCTTCAATGCTTGAATGATAACTATTGTTATAGGAGAATTCAATTAATGGTAAATGAACGTCCCAATTTCCACCAAAATCTATCACACATGCTCTAAGCATGTCTTCCAAAGTTTGGATCGTCCTTTCACTTTGCCCGTCCTTTTGTGGATGATATGCAGTACTTAAATTTAGTCGAGTTCCCATTGCTTCTTGGAAACTTTTCCAGAAATGGGAAGTGAAACGACTATCCCTATCTGATACAATGGAAAGTGGAACTCCATGTAAGGATACTACTTCGTCTACGTATAATTTGGCTAACCTTTCCATACTAAAGGTTTCCTTCATGGGTAGAAAATGAGCTGATTTGGTTAATCGATCCATAATTACCCAAATTGTGCCATTACCTTTTTGGGTTTTGGGTAACTTAGTAACAAAATCCATTGTTATGAGTTCCCATTTCCATACAGGCATTTCTAATTTTTGAAGTAGACCCGAAGGTTTCTGGTGTTCCGCCTTAACTTGTGAACAAGTAAGACACTTAGAAACATATCTAGCTATGTCCTTTTTCATTCCTATCCACCAGAAATTATTTCTTAAATCTTGGTACATTTTATTGTTTCCTGATGTATTGTATACCTAGATTTATGGGCTTCTTCTAAAATCTTATCTCTTAAATCTCCTTGTTTAGGTACCCAAATTCTTCTTTTGTGGAATCTCCAAATTCCATCAGCTCCTTGTTCTAAATCTTTTATTCGTCCCTTCATTCCTTCAGCAGCATCCTCTATTGATGTTTCTTGAACATTCTTCAGTTGCTCCATTAAATCTAATTGTAAATTTAATATGAGAGCACGAACTCGTTTTTGGTTCTCATGATACTTACGACTTAAGGCATCTGCTACTACATTTTCCTTTGCTTCGTGATACTGAATATCACAGTCATAGTCACTTAGGATTTCCATCCATCTCCTTTGCCTCATGTTTAACTCTTTTTGCCCAAATATATACCTTAAAATTTTATGATCTGTATAGACAGTAAATTTATTTCCGTATAGATAATGCCTCCAAATCTTAAGGGCAAAAATTATGGCGCCTAATTCTAAATCATGAGTCGTATAGTTTTCTTCGTGCTTTTTCAATTGCCTTGAAGCATACGCAATTACCTTCTTGCGTTGCATTAACACACATCCTAATCCTATTTTTGAAGCATCACAATATATTTCAAAATCTTCAGTCCCTTCTGGTAAAGCTAGGATTGGAGCATTTGTTAATTTCTGCTTCAATATTCTAAAGGCTTCTTCTTGTTTAGGTCCCCATTCAAACTTAACTGCTTTACAGGTTAGCTTAGTTAATGGTACAGCTATCTTGGAAAAATCTTTAATAAACCGTCTATAATATCCAGCTAAACCTATAAAACTTCTAATTTCCATGGCGGTTTGCGGAACCCTCCATTTGGTAATTGCCTCTATCTTAGCAGGATCTACATGAATACCTTCATGATTTACCATGTGTCCTAGAAATTGCACTTCTTGTAGCCAAAATTCACACTTCGAGAATTTGGCATAAAGCTTTTCTTTTCTTAACAAAGTTAAGAGTGCATGCAAGTGCTCACAATGTTCTGTCTGACTTTTGGAATAAATAAGTATATCGTCGATGAAGACAATTACAAATTTATCCAAATACGGTTTACAGATTCTATTCATCATGTCCATAAATGTTGCAGGTGCATTCGTTAATCCGAATGGCATGACTGTAAACTCGTAATGACCATACATAGTTCTGAAAGCAGTTTTAGGTATGTCTTCTTTTTGTACTTTTAATTGATGATATCCAGAGCGTAAGTCGATCTTAGAAAAATATCTAGCTCCTTGAAGTTGATCAAAAAGATCATCAATCCTAGGTAATGGGTATCGATTCTTAATTGTAACCTTATTCAATTCTCTATAATCAATACACATTCTCATCGAACCGTCCTTTTTCTTTACAAACAACACTGGTGCTCCCCAAGGGGATGAACTAGGTTGTATGAAACCTTTACTTAGTAATTCATCTAATTTCTTTTTTAGTTCTAACATTTCTTTGGGTGCTAACCGATAAGGTGCCTTGGCTATCGGTGTAATTCCTGGGATTAGATGAATTCTAAATTCTACTTCCCTATCGGATGGTAATCCTGGTAATTGTTGGTCCCTTTAACCGTGCGGATCGTAATAGAATCGTCAATCCAACCTAGAGTGCGGAATCCCCTAGATCAGATTTCACATAAAAAGTGTAGAAACAGAAATCACTATAAACCCGATCTTTATTGATTATCTTCAAACGATTACAATCAATCAAGATCCTAATTCGTCCAAGCCTTTCTCTTTTACGAATTCTCTCCAAGATGATTAAGGTGATTAGAAGATTAACCTAAACCCTAATGCTAAGCTTTGTTTATATAGGACAAAGCTTTGCACATGGGCTAGGTCATGGGCTAGGCCCATTTCGCATACCATCCACATATGTGGGTTTGGTTTGGCCCAATCACTCTAAATCAACTATTACAAAGCTAAACCCGCTAACTGTTTATCGTTTTACTAATTACAAGATATCCAAAGACCAAATCTAAGCTATTGTCACAAATATGCACCAACAGTAATTCTTCTGGGAATACATCTGGGTATTCTGAGACTACAGGAATCTCCTTAAGTTCTTTACCCTTAGTAGTAATGATTACTGAAATCATATATACTATTCCTTGCTTTCGTTCATAACTAGCAACTTTCATTACTGATATGAACTTCATGGGTTTACATGGTTTATCTCCTGTAATCATGATTATTTCTCCAGTAGGTGCCTGAATCTCTACGGAGTTCTTATCACAAAGGATTCAAGCATGGTTGGCTACCAACCAATCCATTCCTAACACAACATCGAATCCAGCTAGATTCATTGGTAATAGGTTTGCATGAAATTTATAACCTGAAAGTTCTATATTCTCTTTTTGCAAAACCTTATCTATCTTAATAGAACTTCCATCTGTCGTTTCGATGGTAAAAATCTGCCTAAGGTTAGTCAAAGGTAATTTAAGAGCTTGCCAGAATGAAGTATTAATAAAACTTTGGTTCGCACCAGAGTCAAATAATACTTTTGCGTAAACGTTGTGAACTAAGAACGTACCGGCTATCACATCTGGAATGAGTTCTGCCTCCTGAGAAGTTAACTGGAATGCTCTGGCGTTTCTTTTGGTAGTCCCATCAGCAGGTTTGGCTTTATTGTCTGTTGTTTTGACTAATTTAGGGCATTCTGTTTTGTAATGCCCAGCTTCTCCACAGTTGTAACAAATTGTGGATTTCTTCCTGCAGTTTTCTTCCCGATGTCGTACAGCTTTGCAAAAATTGCAGGTTACATTACATCTTCCAAAATATTTCCTTTTTCAATTCCTGTAGAAAGGCGGATTTGAGGATTGCCCCGTTCCTCTTTTCTTGAAATTATTATTTATTACCCACACGAAATCCTTGGGTAATTTTCTGAGCTAATTCCTTCTTCCGGTCTTCTTCTCTGGTGCGTACCAATTCGTCGGTTAAAGTGTTAGCTAATTCCACAGCATCGTCAATAGTACGAGGTCTCGCAGCTTTAACGATGTTACGGATTTCACTAATTAGTCCCCAAATATAGCGAGAAATGAGTACCGGTTCTGGCGAAGCCAGTGTTGGTACCACTCTAGCATATTCAAAGAATGTCGAAGTATAACCGCGACAATCTACACCCAGCATTCGATGATTTAGGAATTTATTCGCCATTTGATCTTTTTCATATTCGGGACAAAATTTTCTTTCTACAAGACTCTTAAATTCTTCCCAGTTCATGGCATACGCCATCATTCTTCCTTTTTCTTGTAACACCGTGTTCCACCATTCTAGCGCCCCTTCTTTGAAAAGATTTGACACGTACATGACCTTATCGTCATTGTCACATTTACTTATTGTAATTACTGCCTCGGTTTTCTCTAACCAACGCAGTGCTGCAGTCGCTCCTTCATTGCCTGCAAATTCAGCGGGTTTACAAGCAAGAAATTCTTTGTAAGTGCAACCAGGTGTTGCAGCTTTTATTTTCTTAGGGAGCGGAGCCTGTCGTGGTTCATTATCATGATTAGTATGATTACCGCCTCCGTTTATGCTATTACTGAAGTTATCTTCAGAAATGCGTTTGCTAGGAATGATTTATTGAGGTTCAACAGGTTTCTGGGCAGTAGCAATTATTGCTGGAATAGCATTGGCTATCCCTTGAGCAACGATATTTTCTATATCTTGCCTAGTCATAAATTGATCCTCAGGTTGTTGTTCAGATTGATTGACCTCGTTAACTGGTTCATTATTAGCGTTTTCCATCTGATAATTAATATATATATTTTATTAGTATCAAATAAATAACAATTATACACAAAATCAATCATACAAATTTCACAACACACATATATCCAAAACTATAGATTTCTCGATTCCATTTTATATATTTTATAGTATGTGTCATTACACACCAATATCTTACAAAGTTTTATTTTAAGTTATTTTACAGGATTATAGTTTACTTTTATTATTATATAATCACATTTTCATAACCCTTCTACCCCTTGACAGTTGGAATTTCAGTAACGATGTTCCCTCTCGTCGTATTTCCAGGAATTCTGTTCTCCTACTTCTCTGATCCTATTTCTGGCTTCCACCAGCTCCTCACCAAAGTGGCGGAGTTCAGCTAAATTTTCAGTGCTCATGGGTGGATTTGGTATAGGCTCTGGGTCGAACTGAGGGAGAAAGGAATAAGGACTGTTGAGTAGGTTTTGGAATTGCCAATCATTAGTCCACCATTCATCCATTCCTAGAGGTTGGGTGTGAATTATAGGTTCTGGAATTGCTGGTTCTAAGTTTATAGGGAGTTGATTTTCGACAGGATAAGAGTAAAAATTATTATTGCCAGGCCTGACTATCTCACAGCTTGTCAATGCGCGATCTAATTCATCCTGAAATGGTAAATCTTCAACTTGTCTAGAGCTTTCTCCAAGTTCCATCTGATTTTGCCTAAAACCTTCCCCAAACTCCTTTTCCATCTGCCTAGAACTTTCCCTGACTTCAATCCCCTTTCCTTTATCTAAGGGATTTTCTATTTTAGGAATTCTCCTAGTTGTGGGTTTCCTCCTGCGCACACGTCTCCATCCTACAAATCTTCTCCTTTTCTTGGGTTTAGGTTTCTCCGGAGGTGGAGCATTGAATTCCATTTGTTCTTCTATGTCTGGTATATATCTATTGAAATCTCTGGAAACCTCTATTTTCACCGGATAGAGATTTAGATTTTGAAGGGCGTCAGACAAGTCATTCATACTGTTTAACATATATGCAAAATACACAAAAATTGCTAAGTTAAAATTTTATAACAAAATTTCATAGAAAATGTTATTGCATACCGTGAGACTAATTTAGTACAAAGAACAACTGAAAATAAAACATATTAGGGTTTATTGTAACTTATTTATTTACTAGATCTGGCTTGTAATTGATAAGGGTGCTAAAACTTTGAGTCAGAGGTATTTAGAGATTTGCATTTACTGCTATAGTGGCTAGCATATAGCGATCTGCCCATTTTTCATCTAACTTGTCTTCCCACGGTGATTTATCCGGTCAACGACTAGCCTTGACCAGTCACAAGTAGGTTAGCCAGGTGGTCGCTACGTGGATCCGGAACACTTATCCGGTCAACACAGGTTTGACGCGGCCCGCGTAAGACATCCCTTGTCTTTTACGCGGCCCGCCTAAGAACCAAGATTTTGTTTTTTTCTTATTTTTAATGTAGGGTAAGGTTTCAGAGGTCCGGGTTCATACTTACGGGTATTTTTAGGACAATTTTGAGAGTCCTTACAGGAATACTGGTTTTACTGGGTTTAAATTCGATGTTGGATAATACACTCAAATCTATCACCTTAAGTCCCATCATACTACCAAATTAGTTGTCGGGGAGGCAACTGGGTATTAGTTGATAGCGCTATTAGGCTTGGTAAGCTCACACTGTACCGGGGAGAAAGGGCGTGAAGTAATGACCTTAACCACTCGACCAATGTTGATAGGCATTGGGGAAGGCCAAACAAACTGACGCCATCTCACGGTACTCGAGTTATTATCAACATGTCTTTAAACTAAACACTTGGTAACTAAACATTTTACTAAACTGTGAACTCGCCAGCTTTATGCTGATACACTTGCCTGCATACTTGCAGGTCGTTAGAGATGTGGATGTGGAACTTGTTGTCTAGGATGCTGGAGTGGTCAAGGGTTGTGATAAAAGGAAACACGAGATGAGTCATTTAGATTCATACAATTACATTTTAAATTGCTTAAACAATGAATTACGCTTCCACTGAACATATTTGGTTTCTAAACTAATGTTGAGATACACTGTCTGCATTGAATGGAATTTTTATTTAAATACTTTATCTGAGGTTCAATGTGATTAGTGGCTAGACCCTGGCACATCACACGCCTCGCGGGGGTTTCCGCATGTGGTATTTGGGGGTGTGATAGTTTGGTATCAGAGCCACTGGTTATAGTGAACTAGGTTTTAAAACGTTTTTATAAAACCGGACTATAACCGAACAGTTCTAAAATCGACCATGACACTCAGCTCCAGATTGCAAGGTTCGTATTTCGTTTATTTTATGCATTATATACCTAGTGTACACTTATTTATGATATTGCATACGGTTGCATACTTTGCACTACGATATGATTACATGTGTTGTTTGATTATGTTATGATGCTTTGATAGTACCCCTAGACTTTCATGATCCTCATTTTGTGATGTCTTTCGTCTTGTTACTCGAATCTGAGGAACCTTTTAGCGGAAGTTAAGAAGAGCTGAGATAAACATGCAAACTGCATTATTATTGTAGGTGCACACATAATAATAATGTGGGTTGCATGTGAGTCCCAGTAAGGCTTAACAAGTGTGAAAGGGATTATGTTCCATTATACGATATAATGCGAGAATTCAACGATCCATAGAAGTCGTTACGATGATTGACTTCTACTCAATCGCGATCCTTACCTTTTCCACTCTTCTTATGGATGTAGCATCATGAACGGATGTGGTGGACGTAACGGTGGATGTGGTGGTGGCCGCGGCGGTGGACGTGGCAACATTGTTATGACCTAGGCAAAGCTTACTGATTTAATCAATACATGTGTGGCTGAAGCTCTGGCAGCTCAGCAGGCTAGTATGATATATACCAACTGCTCTTCACTCCCTAACTATATACTCGAATCTCATTCGAGCGTTGTATTTTCTTTAGGTCAACCTAGAACCAGAACCAGAATAATCCGCCTACTTGTACATTCAAAACATTCATGGATTGTAAGCCTCAGACATTTAGTGGAACCGAAGGAGCAGTGGGACTACTCCATTGGTTTGAGAAGGCCGAGTCAGTTTTTGCTATGTGTAACTGTTAGCGATGGATTTTCACAATGTATGGATCTTGGATCCTCGAGTGTAGTCAGGATCACAGATCCTCAGTTCAGTTTGAATTAAGGATCCTCAGAAGACGTTGCAGGAATAAGGATCCCGGATCCTCATTATTATCCTAACATTAACAATTGTTTCCATTGTATTTGAATTTGTTTTGCAGGAGTACTCAAATGGGACTTGGTCTAACTGAGATTCTAGGGGAATATGCTTCATTATTCTGCATGTGCAAGGACTACGTGACCATTGTAGAGATCGTGGGAAGTTAGCACCTTTTTTGGATTGTTAGTTAGTTAGCTTATTTCTATTTTTAAATGGGGATAACACAGCTTGTTTTAGATATAGGAATTATTGGCAACACAATACACTCAAGCTCTCAATAACTCTCGGCGATTACATACATTTTTGCATGATAGTGAACCTTGTACCAAGCTTGTTATCATCCCGATTTGTAAACATTGTTTGTTTAATATAGTTGGTGATCGGTAGTTTCCATCACCCGAGGTTTTTTATGCCAGAGATCATTCATAGATCAAGGGCTTTTTCCTCGTATAAATCCTGGTGTTCAACATCCATTTCATTCATTCTTTGTTCATACATTTGTTCACATAATCAAGCATCACACCTAACAAAATCGTATTTGGTTGCATTATCTTTGTGTGATTTTTGACCAAAACTGTTTGGCGCCCACCGTGGGGCAATTGGTGCTTCATTTCTGAGAAATTTTGTTCATTTTGTTCATTTCTCTTTATTATCTTCAACCACATGGCTTCTCAAGCGAAGAACATTAAAGTTCCATGCCGACGATCACCTCTTCACAGGGCATTCCACCTTTGCCTCCTGCACCTTCTGGATCCCAGAAGAATGCTGAGAATGCTCCGAAGAAACAAACCCCCGTTTTCTCAAAACCAACTACTGCTGCTTCTTCTGGCCCTACTAACAATGATCTTTATTCTTTGATTTTGCAGATGAAGGATCACATGTAGCAGCAGGACATAACTAAGACAGGATCCTTCGAGAGAATGATGAAATCAATAAATTGAAGAGATCAGCGGAGGATCACTCTCCATTGATGCCCAGATCACTGAATTTTGATTCTCCAGCCATAACAGCCCAGCACTCCACAGCATCATGCACTCAATACCAGGGTGGATTATCGAGTATACGCTATGGATCATTGGCAATGATTCAGGCTCAAG
This sequence comes from Helianthus tuberosus, assembly GCA_030545235.1. NCBI lineage: Eukaryota > Viridiplantae > Streptophyta > Magnoliopsida > Asterales > Asteraceae > Helianthus > Helianthus tuberosus. The sequence goes on from CM060451.1 coordinate 181,023,038, forward strand.
GATCCTACTTTCAGCCTTCAGGATCCTCTCTTCAGCCTCAAGGATCCTCCTCCCAGCGTCAAGGATCCTTCTTTAGTTCTGGAGGATATATGGGAACGCAGACGGTTCAAGGATCCTCCTCTCAGGTTCAGGGATCCTCCTCTCAGGTTCAGGGATCCTCCTCTCAGGTTCAGGGATCCTCCTCTCAGGTTCAAGGACCCTCATCTCAGGTTCACGGATCCATGGATTATCCTCCAAGACCCCCAGCCTCGGTGTATCAAGGATCCAACATCTTTCAGGATCAAGGATCCTTAAGGAGTGTACAACCCAGAAGTTCAGAAATTCACCTGGGAGATTTCATCCCCATGCAGACTATTGCTTCGTCTGGTCCCTCAATCATGCCAGAATCAAATCAATATGGATTCACATCAGGAATTCCACCTTTGAATCCATCAGGAGGTAACACTTTAAATACTACTTATAATACTAACCATGGCTTTGTGCAGGATACAGGAATCAACCAAGCTATGGCTAGAGAGTTACAAAAGCTAAAGGATATGATATCCAGTGTTCCAGAAGTGGTCAAACCCATTCCAGAAATTCCAGATGGGAGACACAGGATATCTCGATTTGCACCACCTATTTGTGATGCAGAGATACCAAAGAGGTTTCAAACACCAAACATGAAGTTATATGATGGCTCAACTGATCCGGGGAGCATGTAGCTCAATACAGAGAAAGGATGGAGATCAATCTCATCCCTGAAAGGTTAAAAGAAGCATGTCTATGCAAGGGTTTCAGATCCACACTAACAGGATCAGCTCTTAAATGGCTGCTAAGTCTTCCCCCTTACTCTATTACTTCATTTGCTAACTTAGTTAATTTGTTTAATAGCCAATTCTCATGTAGTACGAGATTTGAACGATTAACTTGTGATCTATATAGGGTAATACAAGGTCAAAATGAATCACTAAGAGATTATATCACTAAATTCAATATAGAATCCTTAGAAATTTCTAATTTGGATATTGCTACGGCTGTAGAAGCCTTCAAAATGGGTTTACTTAAGGATTCACAGTTCTATGATGATCTTATCATGACCCCTTGCAGGAACCTTGATGAAGTAAGAACCAGGGCCCTTAGATTCATCCGTTTAGAGGATGATAAAAGGATCCAAGAAAGACTGGCAGTATCCTCAAAGCAGGAAAAGCAAGGATCCTACTTCAGGAACAACAAGTCTAAATCATACAACAAATCTGATAATCAGAACGTGCATGCAGTAGAACAAGAAGAGGATGATGAGGATTATCCTCCCATTTCTGAATATTGCTTTTCTGTTGATAATATTGAACTAATCCTTGCAATGCAGAATCTAGGTGAAAAAGCAAGATGGCCCAGAAAGAGTGATAAACCAGCTGCAACAAAAGACAAATCTAAATGGTGTGCATATCATGAAGATTTTGGCCATCTCACTGACGAATGCATAGCACTTAGGAAAGAGATTTGTTATTTGTTAAGCAAAGGGCATTTGAAGGAGCTGTTTGGAAGGAAAAAGTCAGGGATCCAGGATCCTGAAAAGATCCCAGAAAGAGCTCCAGCTCCTCCTGCTGATGCACATATTATCATCTTCATATCTGGAGGATTAGACATACGTGGCACTTCCTTTTCAGCAGCCAAGAGGCATGCCAAAGAAACAAAGATGGATAATGGGGACAGACCCATTTGAACTTCGATCCTTACACAGGAGAAAGTTATATCCTTTAATGAGGATGATCGTGTAGATATTCAGGATCCACACCATGATGGTCTTGTTATTACTTTATTTATATCTAATCATTTTGTTCACATGATTCTCATAGATGGAGGAAGCTCAGTGAACATCATTCAACTTGATGTCCTCAAAAAGATGAATATCCCTGAATCAGAAATTATCCCAAGATCTTCAGTTCTTGTGGGATTCAGTGGAGAAACCAAAAATACATTAGGGGACATTAAACTTCCCATTTACATAGAGGGAGTTAATTCTTTTCAAAAAATTTGTGTTATAGATTGCTTATCATGTTGCAATGTTATCCTTGGCAGGTCATGGATACATGACATGAAAGCAGTTCCATCAACATATCATCAATGTGTCAAACTCCCTACTCCATGGGGCGTGGTGAATATAGAAAGTGACCAACAGGAAGCTAAAAATTGTTACACATCATCAATGAAACCAGCCTCAAGACCTAGGGAGCAATAGCAATTAAAGTGTCCTCCAAGAGATGTCCTGGAGGCAAGAGAACAAGATGTCAAGGATATCCTGATGGATCCTCAGGATCCTGAATCCAAAGTTTTTATAGTATCCGGGATCCTCAACAATATTGAAGAGGATCTAGTATCCTTCCTAAAGAGAAGAAAAACTACATTTGCTTGGAAGCATGAGGATATGACAGGTATTTCCAAAGATATTATTACTCATAAAGTTGGCATTAACAGGTCATTCAAACCCATACATCAAAAAAGGAGAAAGTTTGCACCTGAGAGGAATGCCATCATCCAGGAGGAGGTTGATAAACTGCTCAGAGCAGGTATGATTAGAGAGGTTAAGTATCCAAGATGGTTAGCCAATGTGGTTACCGTTCAAAAGAAAAATGGAAAGTGGAGGGTATGTGTCGATTTCACTGATTTAAACAACGCATGTCCCAAGAATCCTTTCCCATTACCCCACATTAACTCCATGGTGGATGCTACCGCGGGTCATGAGTTGTTGACTTTCATGGATGCTTCATCTGGATTCTAACAAATTCAGATGGAACCATCTGATCAAGAGAATACAGCCTTTATGACCCCTACTGGTATCTATTGTTATATTGCTATGCCCTTTGGACTAAGAAATGTAGGTGCTACCTACCAAAGGCTAGTTAATATGATGTTTAAAGAACAAATAGGACACACAATGGAAGTCTATATAGATGACATGGTGGTTAAGTCCAAGAGAGCTGAGGATCACCTTAGAGATTTGGAAGAAGCATTTGATATCCTTGATAGATACAATATGAAATTGAATCCTTCCAAGTGCCACTTTGGTGTGAAAGCTGGCAAGTTTCTAGGGTACATGGTGACAAAAAGAGGGATAAAGGCAAGTACAGAACAAATCAAGGCAATTGTGAATATCAAGTCTCCTGCCAATGCCAAGGATGTGCAAAGATTGACAGGAAGGATCGCAGCTTTGAACAGGTTCATCTCTAAGTCATCATAGAAATGCAAGGAATTCTATGACATTCTGAGAAAGAACATGAAATTTGAGTGGACTGAAAAGCATGAGAATGCTCTCAAGGCCCTTAAGGATTACCTATCCTCAGCCCCAACATTAATGAAACCAGAAAAAGGGGATGTATTATCCTTATATTTAGCAGTCTCTTCTAAGGCAGTAAGTGCAGTCCTTGTTAAGGATCATGAAGGTACACAACATCCTGTATATTATGTAAGTAAAAGTTTGCTTGATGCTGAATCCAGGTATTCTCATTTAGAAAAACTTATCCTTTCTTTAATTATGGCATCTACTAAACTTCGCCATTATTTTGAAACACATGCTATTATTGTTAAAACTAACTTTCCAATTAAGAATGTTCTCAGGAAACCTGAAATGTCAGGAAGGATGGCAAAATGGGCAGTAAAGCTTAGTGCTTATGATATCAGATATGAACCAAGAACTGCCATTAAATCTCAGGCCTTGGCTGACTTTGTGTCTGATTTCACTAGTGATCTACAAAGGGAAGCTGAATTGGAAGTTCAACAACTTGAAGAGACTAAGGATCCTTGGATACTCTTCACAGATGGAGCCTCTAATGTCAAAGGAATTGGACTAGGCATACTACTAAAATCGCCACAGGGGGACATAATACCCCACTCAATTACTTGTGAGTTTCAAACTACTAATAATGAGGTTGAGTATGAAGCCCTAATAGCTGGTTTGCAAATTGCCAAGCATATGAGGATCAGGTATCTTGAGGTACATGTAGATTCTTTATTGATACCTAACCACTTTAATGGTTCTTATAATGTTAAAGGTGAAAAACTAATCAAATATCTTGAGATAGTCAAGAAATTGGCAGATTCTTTTGCTTCTTTCAGTTTGACACAGGTACCCAGGGAAGAAAATGCAGAAGCTGATGCTTTAGCCAACCTTGGATCATCATTGAAGATCCCAGAGGATATTAAAATTCTCATTATCCACATTTTGGCTCCTACTATTGAGGATCACACAGCTATGGAAATAGTGGAGGATTCTGCAATCATACCTAGTGATGATGCACAGTCAAATTCAGGATCCTGGATCCTTCCAATCATGAGATATATACAACATGGAGAGATTCCTACAGGAGAAAATCCCAGAGCTTTCAAAGTGAAGGTATCTCAATTTACAATATTAAATAACATGTTATATAAACGATCTCTTGCTGGTCCATATCTAAGGTGCATCGAGGATCCTGAAATCCAAGAAGTTCTTAAGGATTTTCATGAAGGAGATTGTGGAAACCACACTGGGGGCAGAGCACTGTTTTCAAAGATCCTTAGGGCAAGATACTATTGGCCTACTATGAAGAAGGATGCGGTGGATTATGCCAAGAAATGTGATGCTTGTCAAAGACATAGCAATATCCTTCATCAACCAGCAGAACTCCTGCATCCTATATCCTCTTCATGGCCATTCATGAGATAGGGAATGGATATAGTTGGTAAACTTCAAAAATCACAAAGAGGAAAAGTGTTTATGCTTGCCATGACTGATTACTTTTCCAAATGGATAGAAGCTGAAGCATTTGCACAAGTCAGAGAAAAAGAAGTGATATCCTTTATTAAAAGAAACATTATTACCAGATTTGGTATTCCTTCTGAAATTATTTGTGATAATGGATCCCAATTTATTGGGAGTAGAACTACTAACTTTTGTGACAGTTGGGGGATTAAGATGATAACATCAACACCCTTCCATCCACAAGCTAATGGTCAAGCAGAATCATCCAACAAGATCATTATTAACAACTTGAAGAAGAAGCTTGGATCCAAAAAGGGGAAATGGGCAGAAGAGCTACCAAATGTTTTATGGGCTGATAGAACAACTCCCAAGAATGCTACTGGCCAAACTCCATTTTCTTTAGTGTTTGGAGCTGAATCAGTGATCCCTACAGAGCTGGTAGTTCCTACTGCAAGAACAAGCATCCGTGATCCTGAAGGAATTGCTGAAAACTTAGTTCAAGACTTGGATACCATAGAAGAACTCAGGGATTTGGCAAGGATAAGATTAGCTAGCTATCAACAAAGGATGGTTGGAGCTTATAACAAGAATGTCAGGATCAGAAAGTTTCAAGTTGGTGACATGGTATTGAGGAAAGCATTCCAAAATACCACAAATCATGCTGATGGCAAGTTAGCACCAAAGTGTGAAGGCCCCTATCTTATTGAAGCTGAGGCAGGAAAGGGGGCATATCGGTTATTAACAATGGAAGGTGATTTGCTACCAAGAGCTTGGAATGCTGTCCATTTAAAAAGATACTTCATGTAAGAAGGATCCAGGATCCTTATTCATTCTCATATCCAGTATACACAAAGGATCCTTAGAGGATATATGATCCTCATTCTGGTAATGATTTGATTCTAATCTACCTAATCCTTTAATTTATTTAATTACAAGGAAAAGGATCCAGGATCCTTTATCCTTTTTCACTAAAGTTCTGAGTTTTTTCAGAAGTTCATGCATCCTTGACAAAGGATTGAGTATCCACAGAAGTATCCTAAGTTTTATGAGCTTGTCCCTAGTTTTATGGGTTTATCCCCATTCTTTGGGCTTGTCCCCAGTTCAAGGTATCTACTACCTTCTACGAATCAGGTTCTTACACCTTCGCCAGTAGCGCACGATTATCCTAGTGCAGTTAAAGGCAATGAGACCAGTACCCGCTTTAGGGGCTGACATTTTCATTGTACTGGCTGTATTCAGGATCCTAAGTATAATGGTAGACGTACCATACATCTGTTCCTAAGGTTTCTAACATTTTCACGTTAGCTAAGGTTTTGGCGTCTTCATGTCACTAAGTTTGGATAGTCGCCAGTAAGGGCCATACTCCAGTTTACACAAGATCCTTTGGGCTTGTCCCCAGTTTTTGGGCTAGTCCCCAGTTTTTTGGGCTTGTCCCCAGATTTTTGGGCTTGTCCCCAGTTTATTGGGCTTGTCCCCAGATTGTTGGGCTTGTCCCCAGACACTAATTCTTTCTTTTACAGGTTGGCTTAGTCCCAAGTTATTTCTCATTTCAGGATTCTAAAGTGAAACACTTAAGGATCCTAGATCCTAGCTTTCCACAAGGGTTTGTCTTATGATTGTTCCAATTGTGTTCATTAAGGATATAGGATCCTAACTTGGATTCTCTGGTATGATCCTTATTTACATTATATTTATTCTTGGTTTATCGATGTTACCCTTATTCTTTGACAAAAGGATGTATGATCCTAAAATTAACTTGCTTTTTTAAACTTTTCGACTAAAGGATATTTGATCCTTGATCATATCCTAACCTTTTGATATAAACTAATTTTTACACCTTCATTAATGACTTGTAAATCCAAAAAATTGTACGATAACAATTGAAAGGTAAATAGAGACAAAATGAACAACACAAGATAGTCAAAAGGTTAAAGCTTTATTTATTTATCATAATTAAACCCTTCAAAGGTTGTCAAAATTACCTACCCCGAGCATCTACCAGCAATACATGGCCCGTCCGCTGGGGTAGGTAAAGGGTGTCCATACTAAAAAGTTCTGAGTTATGCTGGAAATTAAAAGATGAGGGCATCAAAGGCTTCATCCTCCACAAACAGAAGGATCCATCCACCTTTGCTACCCCGCTATTGTCCCAAGGATCCGTGATCCTTAAACCTAAATACTATTGTTTAGTTACAGACCAGCATTGTTTAAAAACATCAAAATCATAAAACCATAAAAAATGGGCTCCGGCCGCGTCTAGATAAATCCATCATCGCCCATTGTTGCAGCCTAAACCTTCGCTGCTTCCACCACCTTTTCACCATCACCACCTGCTGCCTCATAATCCTTCACCCCACTGCTTCCAGCCTCAATTACCAAGACCTCGTCAGCTTCATCTTCATCATCCAACTCCGCCAACTTCTGCCTCCAAGCTTCCTGGTACCAGGCAGACCTATCAAAAGCAGGATCCTCAGCCTCCTTAGCCATCTGCAGCTTGATCTTCAGTATGGCAATTGTGGCAGATAGCTTTGCCCCAACCATAACTTCAGCCTTCTCTTACTGAGCTGTGCTAGGTCAGGACCAGCTCCTTCTGCCGCAGATTGATGTCCTTCTTGAGGAAGGAGATCTTCATATCTTTGGCCAGGAACATCTGCTGAAATTCTAGCTTTTGTTGCTCGGTCTCAGCCACATGTTGATCCAGGAGCATTTGGATCTCGGCGAATTTCTGCATAAAAGAAGCATATAGTCAGGATCCGTTATCCTCAGAGGGGGAAGTTCAGACTTAAAGATCCAGGATCCTTACCTCGGAAACATATTCTTCAAACTGGTGTTGGATGAGAGGGAGGCCTTCAGTGGGCTCAGAGGTATTTCTTTTCTTGGCACCCTTTCCCCGTGTGCTCATGCCTTTAGGGTTCGGGATGCTGGGACTGGTAGCTAGTTCCTTTTTGACAGACCTTGAGAAGGCGAATGCATCAAGATCACCGACGCTGAACCTGGAAGCAGATTTAGAAGATTTTTCCAGCGCCTACAAATACAAAAAACATATAAGTATTCATACTTTACGTTTATTTAAACATTTATTTGCTCTAAGAGATGGATACTTACTTGACATTGTGTAGGAACCTGAGGAGACTTCTTGTGAATCCTGTGTCTTGGCTTGAAATGTTCTAATTGCAGGGTCAAGCTTCCAAAAAGCAGCAATCCTTTCTTTTGTTGCAGGGGTTTCTTGAATGTGAGAGAGTGAGATAGCTGCATAATAGAAATAGAAAGAAGGATCAGTTATCCTTAAACGAAAAAGAATCCTACTTTGGTCCTTGTCTATGGATCCCATATCCTACCCTGGGTGATCCACTTTTTGGGGAGATCTTTCCCATCTAGGATGGAGTCTCTCCTTACAAAGAAGAATAGGTTTCTCCAGTTGGAGTCATTTTTGGTGGTTTTGATGATCGGATGAGGCTGATCGGGTTTATGCTTGAATAAAAAAAACGGTGAGAACCATGGCTAACTAGGTTGTATAACTGACTCAACTCAGACACCCCTACTTCAACACATTCCTGCTCAATGATGTTTTCAAGAGTGTAAAGAACTCTCCACATCATTGGCATGGCTTGTATATAGCACATGCCAGTGAGGGTGAAGAATGATTGTGTCAAAGCAGGGAAAGGATAAGAAAACCCTACCAGAAAAGGGGTTGCTGGAAAAGTGATCCAAGCATCAGAAATACAGTCACTCTTCGTTGAAGAGTCGAATGGCCTGAAGACGGCTCCTGCCGGAAAGCAATGACGTATCCGATCAATTTTAGGATCAGTGAAATGGCAGAGTTCAAGCGAAGGATTTTTGGTTACACCCTGGCTCTTCAGGGGGTTTTCCTTCTTATGATCCTTGGCAGGGGAGGATCGAAGATTCATCTTGGCCATGGTGTTTTGAAGGAACAGAAAATTGGAAGAAGAAGAAGAAGAAATCTTAGAGAAAGGGATAGAGAGATACCTGTTGGAGTCTCCGAATGAAGATTTAAAGGAGAGAAACGCTCGAATTTAAATGCAATTTGATCCTTATCTCTAACCTGTATATATATTATGATGATTGTGCAGGGAAGTCTTGTCGCTGACGTCATATTCGCAATGGCTAGTCCTATCTCAACGGCTAGTTTTTCGCTAAGCAACTTGTTCCGGATCAAGCAGAAAATATGAATCATTTAGTTGCAATTAATTCCTTATATTTTGGGGGCAATTGTTAGGGATGGATTTTCACAATGTATAGATCATGGATCCTCAAATGCAGTCAGGATCACGGATCCTCAGTTTAGTTTGAATTAAGGATCCTCAGAAGACGTTGCAGGAATAAGGATCCCGGATCCTCATTATTATCCTAACATTAACAATTGCTTCCATTGTATTTGAGTTTGTTTTGCAGGAGTATTCGAATGGGACTTGGTCTAACCGAGATTCTAGGGGAATATGCTTCATTATTCTGCACGTGCAAGGACTACGTGACCGTTGTAGAGATCGTGGGAAGTTAGCACCTTTTTCGGATTATTAGTTAGTTAGCTTATTTCTATTTTTAAATGGGGATAACAAAGCTTGTTTTAGACATAAGAATTATTGGCAACACACTATACTCGAGCTCTCAACAACTCTCGGCGATTACATACATTTTTGCATGATAGTGAACCTTGTACCAAGCTTGTTATCATCCCGATTTATAAACATTGTTTGTTTAATATAGTTGGTGATCAGTAGTCTCCATCACCCAAGGTTTTTTATGCCGGAGATCATTCATTGATCAAGGGCTTTTTCCTCGTATAAATCCTTGTGTTCAACATCCATTTCATTCATTCTTTGTTCATACATTTGTTCACATAATCAAGCATCACACCTCACAAAATCGGATTTGGTTGCATTATCTTTGTGTGATTTTTGACCAAAACAGTAATTGTCCAGTTGGGGAAAGGGTGATGTATGCTTCAGGAACATTAGAGGATGGTGCCTTGACCTAGTGGAATGCCCAAGTACAGATGTTGGGTATTGAGATGGCAAACACTACTACATGGGATGATTTCAAAGAATTGATACGGGAGGAGTATTGTCCTCGCGATGAAATTCAGAAGTTGGAGAATGAGTATTACAATCTGAAGTTGGTGGGATCTGAGATAAAGGCGTACACGAAACGATCTCATGAACTTTCGAACATGTGTCCTAACTTATCACGACCACCACATAGAAAAATTGAGCTTTATATCAATGGCTTAGCGCCGTAAATCAAGGGACTGGTTACTACGACTAATCTTGACAATTTGCCCCGAATCATCCGATTAGCTCACAAGGACAATAATCACGAAGTTGAGCGTGGCTCGTTACCAGCGCGTGGTGCTACTGCTATGACTCCTACCACCAATAACAAGCGTAAATGGAACGATTCGGAAATGGTGTCCAACTCAAACCAGTCACAGAAGAAACCTGACAACAGCAACAGTCGTAGTTTCAGCCAGTCATCCTCTGTTAATCAAAACTAGAGCAGCAACCCGAACCAAGGTTCTTACGTGGAAAGGCAGCCAAAGTGTAGCAAGTGCAACTATCATCACCGCGGACCGTGCACCTGAGCCTTCCATAGGTGTGATAAAGTGGGGCATATGGCAAAGGATTGTAGGGCTCCGTTTCCAAAGCAACAACAACAGGAGTATCAACAACAACAGCAACAGCAGCAACAGCATCCACCGCAACAACAAAGGCAACAACCCCAACAATACCAAGGTAATCGGAGGGGATGTTTTCAGTGCAGAGACGAGGGCCACATCAAGAGAGATTACCCTCAGTTGAACCAGAATGCCAATAACAACGGGAATAACAACCGCCGGAATAACAACAATGCCGGGAACAATAATAACATAAATAATCATGGGAATGGTGCACGTGGAAGGGCATTTACAATTGGCGCTAGTGATGCTAGGAACGATGGCAATGTCATGACTGATACGTTTTCTGTGAACCATCTTCTCGCTTCTGTATTATTCAACTCTGGTTCCGATTGGAGTTATGTGTCCTTGGGGTTCAGTCGACAGTTAGGGTTAACCCCAACACCTCGTGAAACCAAACATGTTGTATAATTGGCTGACGACAAGTCAATTGAAGCCTCACATGTTCTATTAGGGTGCAAACTCTATCTTGTGGGTCAAGTGTTCGACATTGACCTTCTCCCTATTACTCTTGGTAGCTTCGACGTAGTCGTTGGTATGGATTGGTTGTCTAAGTGCCAAGCGGAAATTCTCTGTAAAGAGAAATTCATACGTATTCCTAGGGGTGAGCAAGTTTAGGTCCGGACCGAAAATAACCGAGAACCGAACTAAAAATATACCCAACCCGACCCAAACCCAAGTACCTAGGTATTTAGATCGGTTCCAATTTTTCATATAAAATCGGTTCGGGTCGGGTCGGTTCTCGGTTCTTTTCATGGTGAAACCCGACTTGGACCTATGGACCGGAACCGACCCTATATTTATGGTAGTGAATCAGTTCTATATTTTATGTTTGATCGGTTCTCGGGTCGGGTCGGGTAGGGTCAGGTTTTTCCTTTCGCTCAGCCCTACGTATTCCCCTCCCAAGTGGGGAATCATTGTCGCTCCTAGGCCATCGAAGTGGTGCAATGGTTGGCATCATTTCAGCTATGAAAGCCCATAAGTTTTTACGGAAGGGTTATCCTGCTATTTTAGCACTCGTTACTGATACTCAGCCTGAAGAAAAGAGGATTGAGGCTCTACTTGTTGTTCGTGATTTTCCAGATGTGTTTCCTGAAGAACTTCTAGGAATACCTCCACATCGTCAGGTGAAATTTCAGATTGATCTTACGCCAGGAGCAGCCCCGATTCCTAATGCTCCTTATCGCCTTGCACCAGGGGAGTTGCAAGAACTGTTTAATCAACTTCAAGAACAGTTGGATAGGGGTTTTATTCGACGTAGTTCTTCGCCATGGGGAGCCCCAGTCCTATTCGTGAAGAAGAAAGACGGGTCTTTTCGCATGTGTATTGATTACCGTGAACTCAACAAGGTGACGGTCAAGAATCGTTATCCTCTACCACGCATCGACGATCTGTTTAACCAGTTGCAAGGGTCAAGCTTCTATTCGAAAATCGACTTAAGATCGGGCTATCATCAGATGAGAGTTCGAGAGGAGGATGTTCCTAAAACAGCCTTCCGAACGCGGTACGGCCATTACGAGTTTCTGGTCATGCCATTCGGGTTAACCAATGCACCATCGGTTTTCATGGATCTTATGAACCGTGTGTGCAAACCGTATCTCGACGAATTCGTCATCGTGTTTATTGATGACATTCTGATCTACTCTAAGAGCAAGGAGGACCACAAGCGACACTTGCGTCTTATCTTGGAGCTCCTAAGGAAGGAGCAACTTTACGCGAAATACACTTCCTTGGTCACATAGTTAACGAACTGGGAATACATGTGGATCCCGCTAAAATCGATTCTATCATAAACTGGGTGCCACCGAAGAATCCTTCGGAGGTGCAGCAATTTCTTGGTCTTGCCGGGTACTATCGAAGATTCATTGAGGGATTCTCGAAGATCGCTCAACCTCTCACCGCTTTAACACAGAAGGGTGTTGTGTATTCGTGGGGAGCAAAGCAGGAGAACGCCTTCCAACTTCTAAAGCAAAAACTCTGCAGTGCACCCATATTGTCCTTACCCGATGGGACAGATGGTTTCATGGTGTACTGTGATGCTTCTATTCAGGGTCTCAGTTGCGTACTAATGCAATGCGAGAAAGTGATTGCCTATGATTCCCGATAGTTGAAGATTCACGAGAAGAATTACACGACTCACGACTTGGAGTTGGGAGCCGTGGTCTTTGAACTCAAAATATGGAGGCATTACTTGTACGGAATTAAATGCACTATTTATACCGACCACAAGAGCATTCAGCATATCTTTGACCAGAAAGATTTAAACATGCGACAGCGTCATTGGGTGGAACTCCTGAATGATTACGACTGTGAAATCAAGTATCCTCTAGGCAAACCTAACGTTGCAGCTGATGCCCTTATTCTCAAGGAAAAGAAACCTAAACGCGTTCGCGCTTTGCAGCTCACTATTTACTCTAATCTTCCTGACCAGATCCATTCTGCCCAAACCGAAGCCTTGAAGGAAGAGAACCTTAAGGCTGAAGCCATGCGGGGCGTGGAGAAACAACTCGTAACAAAATCTAATGGTATTCGTAATTTCATGGAGCGAATATGGGTCCCTTTATATGGTAACCTTAGAGAGATTGTGATGGACGAAGCCCACAAATCCTGATACTCTGTTCACCCAGGTTCAGATAAGATGTATCAGGATCTAAAACTCTTGTATTGGTGGCCGCGCATGAAAGCCCACATAGTGATGTATGTGAGCAAATGCTTGACTTGTGCGAAAGTCAAGGTAGAGTACAAAAAACCGTCTGGTTTGCTTCAAGAACTAGAAATACCCATGTGGAAATGGGAACAGATTGCCATGGACTTTGTCACAACCCCGACCCCTACCCCGGGAGGCGGGCGGCCGCGAGCTCGCAGAGCTGGTGGTATCGGTGTTTATTAATTTGGCAGCGGAAATTTACATCAGGACCGTAGTTAGGAAATAGTTTATCAGAGTAAAACATCTAATTTTATAAATAACAAATACATGGGAAAAACCCAAGTTTCCATTATAATATGTTTATAGGGATAAACCCTATTTTATTGAAATAAAACTTCTTTCTTGTTTAGGTAACTTTTATAGCCACTTTTCCAAGCCTTCAGTGCTCTCCAGCTGGCTTCTATTGGATTTTACATTTTGTTACCTGAAACGCGTTTGAAAAAGTTTTATCAGCAAGAAATACTGGCGAGTGCATCCCAGTTTAATCAAAACAATTTTTTATCACTTTACAGTATTGATGGCATCCGCAATTACATTTTTTTATATCTACTTAATTACCACCCACGGTACTGTCAATCCTGACTTGTGGTCATGCTACGACTCGTAGTGTAGTAACAAGTAATGTATATAAAACCCCAACATGCCGACAGTAATTGTAGAATCAAAAATACTCAATCACTATTAATTATACTTTAAAACAATTAAGGTTTTGTAAAAACAGTTTATGAAAAGCAGATGTACTCACATTGCTATTTTAGATAACACTACTGCTTTCTGGTGACTTCTTGGATATAATCTATTAAATTAAACAATGCACACGTGTTAGTAAGATAACCCAATTTACATTAGCTATACCCCCGAGACAGAACTCCAACGACTGAGTCAGGCAGAGCCTCGACATGCGTTACGGAGCTCTAGATCAATCAGGCAAAGTAACTAATATGTAACTGGGGTTATAATACTTACAACGAGGCAGAGCTTCACTTTTTAGGGGTATTATTCCCGAGTATTTTAGCTATTATATGTGTCGAGAGAGAAAAGATTTTGAGCAAATGACTACTGAGGCCGATCGCCTCAATTTATAGGGCTGATCATGACTCTCTCGCGCCCCGCGAGAGATAGAAGGCAGGGCCTTCGCGGCCCGCGAGACTGCTAGGGTATGCCCTAGCCTTGTCGATTCAATGACTAGCCTCTACACGCATTGGGCCATGTGGCGGGCTGGGGTGCTGCCTGGTGGCACGGGTCGCGGCCCGCAACTCCTGGGCCTAATTGGGTCGCGCCCCGCGAGGACCCACCAAAATTGATTTTATTTGATTTTTGTAAATATAAAGGTATATTAGGCCTCTCTTGGAATCTCCGACTCGAGCTCCCAAGTGTATTCTGGTCCTCTCTTGGAATCCCATTTCACTTTGACTAGAACTAGTCTCTTGTGTTTGAGATTCTTGATCTTTCTGTCTTTAATCTGTAGCGGGTTCTCTATAAACTTAAGTTTCTCATTTACCTATATGTCCTTAAGAAGTACCACTAAGGATTCATCTGCTAAGCACTTCTTGAGATTACATACATGAAGTACATCATGTATTTCTGCTATTTCCTCTGGCAGCTGTAGCTGGTAAGCTACTGGTCCTATTCTTCTAATAATCTCAAAAGGTCCAACATTCTTGGGGCTTAGCTTTCCCCTCTTGATGAATCTAACCACTCCCTTCCATGGAGAAACTTTTAATAGTACTTTATCTCCTACTTGAAATTCCAACGGTTTTCGCATGTTATCAGCATAACTCTTTTGACAATCACGTGCTGCTTTTAGTCTCTCCTTGACTTGAATAATCTTGTCCATTGCCTCTTGTACTATTTCTGGTCCAGACAGTTGTTTTTCTCTGATTTTTGCCCAACAGATGGGAGTTCGGCACTTTCTTCCATAAAGTGCTTCACCAGGTGCAGCGTTGATACTGGTATGATAGCTGTTATTGTAGGAAAATTCTATTAATGGTAAATGATCGTCCCAATTTCCTCCGAAATCAATTACACAAGCTCTAAGCATATCCTCCATTGTCTGAATTGTCCTTTTGCTTTGTTCGTATGTTTAAGGATTATAAGCAGTGCTTAGATTTAACTTGGTTCCCATTGCTTTTTGGAAACTAGTCCAAAAATGAGAAGTAAAACGGCTATCTCTATCAGAAACAATAGATAAAGGAATTCCATGTAATGAAACTATTTCATTTACATACAACTTGGCTAATTGTTCCATACTGAAAGTTTCCTTCATAGGTAAGAAATGAGCAGACTTGGTTAATCTGTCTACAATCACCCAGATTGTATCATTACCTTTTCGTGTCTTGGGTAATTTGGTAACAAAATACATTGTTATCAATTCCCATTTCCATATCGGCATTTCTAGTTGTTGTAACAAACCTGAGGGTTTCTGATGTTCAGCTTTAACCTGTGAACAGGTTAGACACTTAGCAACATAGGTTGCTATATCCTTTTTCATTCCTATCCACCGGAAATTCTTCCTTAGGTCTTGATATATTTTATAACTACCAGGATGTATCGTATACTTAGACTTGTGAGCTTCTTCTAAAATTCGGTGGCGTAGGTTTCCTTGTTTGGGTATCCAGATTCTTTTCTTATGGAATCTTCAAATTCCATATGTTCCTTGTTCTAATTCCTTAATCATTCCTTTTAATTTTTCAGTATCATCCTTAATTAGTGATTCCTGCATTTCTCTAATTTACTCATTTAAATCTATCAGCAGATTTAACTTAAGAGAGCGTACTCGTCTTGGCGTTTCTTGATACTTTCGACTTAAAGCATTAGCTACTACATTAGCCTTTCCTGCATGATACTGGATAACACAATCATAATCACTGAGAATTTCCATCCAGCGTCTCTATCTCATATTTAATTCTTTTTGCCCAAAAATGTACCTTAAACTCTTATGATCTATGAAGACAACAAATTTATTTCCATATAAATAGTGTCTCCAAATCTTAAGGGCAAAAAATTATGGCTCCTAATTCTAGATCATGGGTTGTATAGTTTTCTTCATGGTTCTTAAGTTGTCTAGAGGCATAGGCTATAACCTTTTGACGTTGCATCAACACACATCCATAACCTAACTTAGAAGCGTCACAATAGACTATCAATTCTTCAGTTCCTTCTGGTAACACGAGTATGGGTGCGTAGGTTAACTTATGCTTCAGAATTCTAAAAGCTTCTTCCTGTTTTAGTCCCCATTCAAACTTAACTGATTTGCAAGTCAGTTTCGTTAAAGGAATAGCTATTCTAGAAAAATCTTGAATAAACCGTCTATAATAACCTACTAGTCCAAGAAACTTCTCACCTCCGTTGGTGATTCAGGGACTTTCCATTTAGTAATCACCTCAATTTTTGTGTGATCCACATGAATTCCTTCATGATTAACCAGATGTCCAAGGAATTGCACTTCTTGTAACCAAAATTCGCATTTTAAAAATTTAGCATAAAGCTTTTCTTTTCTCAACAAATTTAAAAGTATAAACAAATGCTCTGCATGATCCTCTTTACTCTTAGAGTAAATAAGAATATCATCTATAAAGACAATTATGAATTTATCCAGATATGGTTCACATATTCTGTTCATCATGTCCATAAATGCTTCTTAGGCATTGGTTAGACCAAATGGCATGACCGTAAATTCATAATGACCATACCTTGTTCTGAAAGCAGTTTTAGGAATGTCCTTTTCCTGTACTTTCAGTTGATGATATCCTGAGTGTAAATCGATCTTAGAAAAGAATCGAGCTCCTTGAAGTTGATCAAACAGATTATCGATTCTCGGTAGTGGGTACCGATTTTTAATCATGACCTTGTTCAATTCTCGGTAATCAATGCACATACGCATCGATCCGTACTTCTTCTTAACAAACAAGATTGGTGCTCCCCATGGCGATGAACTAGGCTGTGTGCAACCTTTCTCTAGAAGTTCGTCCAACTGTTTCTTCAGTTCCTGCATCTCTGCTGGTGCTAAACGGTAGGGTGCCTTGGCAATCGGTGCTGTCCCTGGCAGTAGGTGAATTCTGACTTCAACCTCTCTATCTGACGGTAGTCCAGTTAACTCTTCTGGAAAGACATCTGAGAATTTAGATACTACGGAGATATCTTTTAATTCTTTTTCCTTTAGTGTTAATGATTATGGAAATCATATATACTAGTGATCCTTTCCTGGCATAACTTGTTATTTTCATAACAAAGATGAATTTCGTGGATCTAGTTGGCGTATCTCCTTTAATTGTGATCTTTTAACCCTTTAGTGAACTTATTTGTACTGACTTTTGATCACATAGAATACTGGCATGATTGGCTATTAACCAATCCATTCCTAATACGATATCAAATTCAGCCAAATTCATTGGGTAGAGGTTAGCAATAAATTTATGGTTTAAAATTTCTATTCTTGCTCCCTGCAAGATTTCAGAAATCTTAATGGATTCTCCATTTGCCGTTTCTACCAGACATTCTTGTGGGAGTTTAGTTAATGGTTGATTTAGAATTTTGCAGAACGAAGTATTAATAAAACTTTGGTCTGCACTAGAGTCAAATAATACTTTATCAAAAATATCATTAATTAAAAACGTACCGGCAATCACCTCCGGAATCATCTTGGCTTCTTCAGTTGTTAGAACAAATGCTCGGGCATTCTTGGTAGTTTTGCTGGTTGTTGCTGGAGCGAGTTTCAGACAGTTTGGCTTGATATGCCATTTTTTCTCCACAATTGAAGCATATCCCATTACTGGGTTTCTTCCTACAGTCTTCTTCCTTATGTCCAGACTTTTGGAAAAAGTTGAAGTATATAGAGCATCTTTCTGAATGCTTCTTCTTGCAGTACTTACAGTAAGGTGCAGACGTAGAACCTGCATTCTTTCCACGGTTGGAATTACCGTAGCGAAATTCCTGGGTAAGTTTTTGGGCTAGGTTCTTTCTCTGGTTTTCTTCTTTCGTACGTACTAATTCATCAATCAAGGTATTGGCTAGTTCTACAGCTTCTTCTATTGTTACATTTATGATCTGTAAATGATGTAGGATGTAGAACAATACCAATTATCAATGAAACGATGTGTTTTGGTGTCAATATTTGTGTATTTGTTTTTGACGATTTTTCGTTTTGATTCTAGTTCGATTTCAAGCTTTAAATCGCTTTCTACAAAGTTATATGTGACAACTCGAATTTCCGACGTTCTTTATTCGCATTTAATGCACGTTGACTTTGACTATATGGTTGTGTTATGATAAAACCTAGTGTGTTTGCATGGTTATGTGTGATTGTATATCATGTGTACTGTTTGTAGAACTTAAACTGTTAAGAACCCGACGAAACACAAGGCTGTTTCGCCATAACCCATTCCGACGAAACAGGCTGTTTCGCCATGAACACTCCGACGAAACAGAAGTCTGTTTCGCCGGCCCAGTAATTCACGAAGCCCAGTTTGGGCCCAGAACGTAAACTCGCATACTACTACGTGAATCAACCTATTGTTTCACACTTTTGAACACTCTGAAACCCTAGAACACTCTCTCTTCTGTGCGACGGCAACAACCATTGTTCACAATCATCCCTAGCTCTCGAATCCTTGTTTCTTCATCTTGAATCGGTTAGTGTGTGTTTGTAAATCGATTCCATGTTTCTGTGATATCACGATTGTTGCTTGTGTATATGATTGATGTGCGTTACTGCTGTGATAAGAGTATGATTATGATGTTATTGATTTTGATATGTATGATGTAGTAGGATTTATATAAAATGGTATGAGAAATTTAATACAATCGAGTGCTCGGTTCTGGATATTGTTATTATGTTCTGATTATGAATCCAAGTTAGTATCTTGATAGGGTACAATGATATGATGTTGTATGTTGATATGTTATACACATAAACTAGGGTTTATGCTAGACAATGACTCTGGGATGATTGATTTATGATGATTCGATATGCACATTGACCTTCGTATGATTTCTGTTATTGATGACGGCTGCTAGAAGGATTAGGGTTTATGTGTTATTCGCATCTGCTGTAACTGATGTCTGCGAAACAGACATCCGACGAAACAGGACTCCCGGCGAAACAGAATGTGTTTCGCCAAGAGTCATCGACGAATTAGAATCCTGTTTCGCCAAACAAGGCCACGACGAAACAGAATGTGTTTCGTCAATTTGTGTTTCGCCGAAAGTGTGTTTCGCCAACTTATGTGTTTCGCCATTATGTGTGTTTCGCCGAACAGTTAATCTGCACAGTAACTTGAGTTAATTCTGTTAAGTGTTAACTGGAATATTTAACTGCTGTTAAGTGTAACCATCTTGTATACGATTGTGAATACGTGCTACATGTTTATACGTGAACAACTTGAACACAAACTGATTTCACATACATGCATACCTTAGGACGTGATTGATTATTTGCGAGCACTTACATACCTAGCATACCGAGCAAACCAAGGTGAGTTCACACAAGCCAAGGCATGGGGTTCCCAGGGGGGAATGGGGATTTGATGATTACTGTACATACATAGATGACAGAACCTACTGCTAGACTAGTAACACTTATTGAACGATCATCGCACACCTGCCAAGGACATTGGCCGCGATATTATGACTGACTTCGCACACCTGCCAAGGACATTGGCCGCGAACTAAATTTACAACATCTTCGCACACCTGCCAAGGACATTGGCCGCGATACAAACAAACCTAGTCTAGAATACTTGGGGAATAACATTCCCCAACATCTTCGCACACCTGCCTGGAGGGCCGCGATGGGAAATAATACAATACTTTGTAACGAACGAACATACTACTACTCACACTATACTATTACTGAACTGTTAACTGTGAACTCGCTCCACTAGTTGTTGACTCTCTCTTACATGCCTTGCAGGACCTTAGGTACATATGGAGCTTGCACAGGAAGGAGCAGGTCGTTGTGGGATACGGATCGTAGACGATATTTGAACTTATAACTTATTTTGGGTTTTCATTATTATGCTTCCGCTACTTAAACAATGTTTGGTTATGAACATCAGTCATGTCAAGATGAATTACCTTTTCCAACTTTTACACTTAAATACTATGTTTGATATGATTGATGGCTTGATCCTGGTCAGTCACGCCTCCAAGCGGTGATACTCCGCGGGTGGATTTTGGGGGTGTGACAGATTGGTATCAGAGCCATTGGTTATAGAGAACTCGGTTTTAATAAAGGGAAAACGATTTTGTTAAAACCAGACTATAACCAGAACAGTGCTCTCAACGATCCACAACGACGCTTCGCTCCACGTGCAAGGCTCAACACCATAGGTATTACTATTCATGTTACATTACCTACATGCTAGAACTACATAGAACTTTGCTCGTGGTATGCCTAGAGTACAGAACTCATTATATGCTATTACTAGAGAACACTTGTGTGTTTACTCTCCTCTGTCATCGCACTATTCGCGAACCTATCTCACTTACGTTATCTTTACTATGAAGATCATGTCTGCACGTATCAACATGACCCAGGACCAGTTGACGGCCCTCATTAACGAACGAGTTACTGCGGCAGTTGCAGCCGCACAAGCAGGAGGTATACCCTGCAGTTACAACTCACACTAGGATCCTTAGATCCTACATTCCTAAATCAACTCTCGTGTTTAAACTTGTCCTAATTCTTTTACACAACAGGTCAAGCACCTGTTTGCACTTTCAAGACTTTCATGGACTGTCGTCCATCCACTTTCAGCGGCACTGAAGGAGCCGTAGGTCTCCTGCACTGGTTTGAAAAGATAGAGTCTGTGTTTGAGATGTGTGAATGCCCTGAGGCACGCAGGGTGAAATATGCTACCGGTACCCTCGAGGGTTTAGCCCTCACATGGTGGAAAACTCAGGTCCAAATACTGGGGTTGGTTGCTGCTAACGCCACCCCATGGAACAATTTCAAAGAGATGATCAAGGAAGAATACTACAGTCGAGATGATATTCATAAGCTGGAAGTTGAGTTTTTCAACCTCAAGATGACGGGGTCTGAGATTGAAGCGTATACCAAAAGATCGAATGAGCTTGCGTTACTGTGTCCTACTCTGGTGGACAAACGTATCGAACTTTATCTTAAGGGTCTGGTGCCAGAGATCCAAAGTCATGTGACTTCAGCAAATCATGCCACTTACCAGCAGGTTGTTCAGTTGGCTCACCGTCTCACTGATCAGGCGGTGGAGCAAAACAGGTTGCCTAAACGCATCAGCGCTACTGCTACCGCTACCACTTCGGTTACTCCTGCTACTCCCAGCGACAATAAGAGGAAATGGGAGGGGGATTCTAGCAAAGGTTCAGCTACGGTTCAGTCTCAAGCTCAGCAACGTAAGACAAATGACTACCAGAGTCCGAATCAGCAATCATCTGGTAGTCAAGGGCAGAGTGGCTATCGGGGAAATCACCCATGGTGTAGAAGGTGCAACAAACACCACAGTGGAAGATGCCGCAGGGAACAGTGTCAAAGATGCCTCAAGATGGGTCATGAGGCTAAGGATTGTAGAAGCGTACGGCCAGCAAATCAGAACCAGCAACAACAACCACCTGCTCCACGAAACCAGCCTCAGCAGCAGCAGCATGGAAACAGGGGATGCTACCAGTGTGGGGCTGAAGGTCATTACAAGCGGGATTGCCCTCAGTTAAACCAGAACCAGAACAATAACAACAATAACAATCAGGGCAACGGGAACAACAACAATGGTGGGAACAATAACAACAATGGTGCTAGAGGCCGTATGTTTGTGATCGGTCAGGGTGATGCCAGGAATGATCCCAACGTGGTTATGGGTAAGTTTCTTCTTGACGACTTTTATGTTACTGTACTATTTGATTCTGGTGCGGATACAAGTTACATGTCTTTAAAAGCTAGTGAAATGTTAAAACGTGCACCAACTCTCCTAAATACCAAGCATGTCGTAGAGTTAGCTAACGGTAAGAGTTTAGAAGCCACACACATAGTTAAAGGGTGTAATCTTATTCTCGCTGGTCAGACTTTCTCCATCGACCTCATTCCTATAACATTGGGTAGCTTTGACGTCGTCATTGGTATGGATTGGTTATCGCAACAACAAGCGGAGATTTTATGCAAAGAAAAGGTTATTCGTATTCCTCGTTCGGGCAAGGAACCTCTCGAAGTTCAAGGCGACAAGAGTGGTGTCGTGAGTGGCATCATTTCCTTCTTGAAGGCTCAGAAGTGTCTGCGCAAGGGTCACACAGCTGTTCTAGCTCTCGTCACTGATACATCGAAGAAAGAGAAAAAGATTGAAGATATTCCTGTAGTACGTGACTTTCCTCAAGTGTTCCCTGAGGAATTACCTGGGTTACCGCCTCATCGCCAGGTCGAGTTTCAGATCGAGCTAGCTCCTGGAGCAGCACCCATAGCTCGAGCGCCTTATCGTTTGGCTCCAACTGAATTGGAAGAACTGTCAAAGCAGCTACAAGAACTCTTGGAAAAGGGTTTTATACGTCCTAGCTCTTCGCCCTGGGGAGCTCCAGTGTTATTCGTAAAGAAGAAAGACGGTACGTTCAGGATGTGTATAGACTACCGTGAACTCAACAAGGTGACGATCAAGAATCGTTATCCTCTTCCGCGCATAGATGATTTATTCGATCAGCTGCAAGGGTCGAGCTACTACTCCAAAATAGACTTAAGGTCAGGATATCATCAGCTGAGAGTCCGGGATGAGGACGTCTCTAAAACAGCATTTAGAACTCGCTACGGCCACTACGAGTTTATGGTCATGCCATTCGGGCTAACGAACGCGCCTGCCGTATTTATGGATCTTATGAACAGGGTGTGCAAACCCTATCTCGACAAGTTCGTCATTGTTTTCATCGACGACATCCTGATTTATTCAAAAAGTCAGGAGGAACACGAGCAGCACTTACGGCTTATTTTAGAACTTCTACGAACGGAACAGCTATACGCTAAGTTTTCTAAATGTGACTTCTGGCTTCGTGAAGTCCACTTCTTAGGCAACGTGGTAAACAGAGATGGGATCCATGTCGATCCATCCAAGGTAGATTCAATCAAGAATTGGCCTGCGCCTCGTACACCAACAGAAATACGCCAATTCTTAGGTTTGGCGGGTTATTACAGACGTTTCATCAAAGACTTCTCAAAAATTGCTCAGCCGCTTACACTACTGACACAGAAAGGTGTTGTTTACCGTTGGGGTAATGCACAGGAAACAGCGTTCCAACACTTAAAGGATAGACTCTGTAGCGCACCTATCCTCTCACTGCCTGAAGGCACGGACGATTTCGTAGTCTACTGCGACGCATCTATCCAAGGTCTTGGATGTGTATTGATGCAGAGGGATAAAGTTATTGCTTATGCTTCGCGCCAACTAAAGATTCACGAACGGAATTATACGACACACGACCTAGAGCTGGGAGCGGTTGTTTTTGCACTTAAGATATGGCGACACTATTTGTATGGTACCAAGTGCGCAATCTACACTGATCACAGAAGCCTCGAACATATATTCAAACAGAAGGAACTGAATATGCGACAGCGACGATGGGTTGAACTGTTAAATGACTACGAATGCTCAATCAGGTACCACCCAGGCAAAGCCAATGTTGTGGCTGACGCCCTCAGTCGAAAAGACACTGCACCTAAGCGCGTACGAGCTCTACAACTCACTATACAGTCTAGTCTTCCTTCTCAGATACGAAATGCTCAGGTAGAAGCATTGAAACCAGAAAATGTCAGGGCTGAAGCCCTACGTGGCTCAAGGCAACGTTTAGAACAGAAGGAAGATGGTGCTTATTACGTAACAGGACGCATCTGGGTTCCACTCTATGGTAATTTACGCGAGCTGGTAATGGATGAAGCTCACAAGTCTCGCTACTCGGTACACCCTGGTTCGGATAAAATGTACCACGATATTAAGACTACATACTGGTGGCCTAGCATGAAGGCCCACATAGCCACATACGTTAGCAAATGCTTGACTTGTGCGAGAGTCAAGGCAGAATATCAGAAACCGTCAGGACCACTCCAACAACCTGAGATACCACAATGGAAATGGGAGCAAATTTCCATGGATTTTTTTACTGGCTTACCTAGATCTCAGCGCGGAAATGATACTATTTGGGTGATCGTAGATCGACTCACAAAGTCTGCTCACTTCTTGGCTATCAAAGAAACAGACAAGTTCTCTACCTTAGCAGACATCTACTTGAAGAAGTGGTCTCGAGGCACGGGGTGCCCACCTCCATCATCTCTGATCGTGACGCACGTTTTACTTCAGAACTGTGGCAAGCAATGCATAAATCTTTTGGCTCTCGTTTAGACATGAGCACGGCGTATCATCCTCAGACCGATGGGCAGTCTGAGCGCACTATTCAAACTCTAGAAGACATGCTTCGGGCGTGCGTAATTGACTTTGGCAATGGTTGGGAGAAACATCTGCCACTTGTGGAATTTTCATACAATAACAGCTACCACACCAGCATTAAAGCTGCACCATTCGAGGCATTGTACGGGCGTAAGTGCCGGTCACCTCTCTGTTGGGCAGAGGTGGGGGAAAGTCAAATCATAGGTCCAGAAATGGTAGTTGATACTACTGAAAAGATTGCACAAATACGACAACGCATGGCGGCAGCTCGTGACCGTCAGAAAGTATACGCTGATAAAGACAGGAAACTACTCGAATTCCAGGTTGGGGATCGAGCGCTACTTAAAGTTTCACCCTGGAAGGGTGTGGTTCGTTTTGGCAAACGTGGCAAACTAAATCCACGATATGTTGGACCTTTCGAGGTTATTGAGAAAATAGGCAAAGTGGCCTACAGATTGAACTTACCACCTGAACTCAGTGCAGTTCACAACGTCTTTCACGTGTCGAATCTGAAGAAGTGTACGTCAGATGAGACCCACATAGTTCCCTTAAAGGAACTCACTATCGACGAGCGGTTGCACTTCGTCGAGGAACCTGTTGAAATCACAGACCGGGATGTTAAGGTCCTCAAGAACACGAGAATCCCTCTTGTACGAGTTCGTTGGAACTCCCGCCGCGGCCCAGAGTTCACCTGGGAGCGTGAAGATCAAATGAAACTCAAGTATCCCCAGTTATTCGGAACCAATGCAACTACTACTGAGGCTGAAGCTACCAATACAGAATTTCGGGACGAAATTCCAAATCAACGGGGGGATAATGTGACACCCCAAGAAAACCAGTAATCTTCGCAAACCTGCTCGAGGAGCCGCGATACGACACAGGTAAACAACGTCACACTACTAGCTTCCTCAGTAACTGCATGCTAAATTTCGGGACGAAATTTCTTTCAAGTTGGGGATAATGTGACAACTCGAATTTCCGACGTTCTTTATTCGCATTTAATGCACGTTGACTTTGACTATATGGTTGTGTTATGATAAAACCTAGTGTGTTTGCATGGTTATGTGTGATTGTATATCATGTGTACTGTTTGTAGAACTTAAACTGTTAAGAACCCGACGAAACACAAGGCTGTTTCGCCATAACCCATTCCGACGAAACAGGCTGTTTCGCCATGAACACTCCGACGAAACAGAAGTCTGTTTCGCCGGCCCAGTAATTCACGAAGCCCAGTTTGGGCCCAGAACGTAAACTCGCATACTACTACGTGAATCAACCTATTGTTTCACACTTTTGAACACTCTGAAACCCTAGAACACTCTCTCTTCTGTGCGACGGCAACAACCATTGTTCACCATCATCCCTAGCTCTCGAATCCTTGTTTCTTCATCTTGAATCGGTTAGTGTGTGTTTGTAAATCGATTCCATGTTTCTGTGATATCACGATTATTGCTTGTGTATATGATTGATGTGCGTTACTGCTGTGATAAGAGTATGATTATGATGTTATTGATTTTGATATGTATGATGTAGTAGGATTTATATAAAATGGTATGAGAAATTTAATACAATCGAGTGCTCGGTTCTGGATATTGTTATTATGTTCTGATTATGAATCCAAGTTAGTATCTTGATAGGGTACAATGATATGATGTTGTATGTTGATATGTTATACACATAAACTAGGGTTTATGCTAGACAATGACTCTGGGATGATTGATTTATGATGATTCGATATGCACATTGACCTTCGTATGATTTCTGTTATTGATGACGGCTGCTAGAAGGATTAGGGTTTATGTGTTATTCGCATCTGCTGTAACTGATGTCTGCGAAACAGACATCCGACGAAACAGGACTCCGGCGAAACAGAATGTGTTTCGCCAAGAGTCATCGACGAATTAGAATCCTGTTTCGCCAAACAAGGCCACGACGAAACAGAATGTGTTTCGTCAATTTGTGTTTCGCCGAAAGTGTGTTTCGCCAACTTATGTGTTTCGCCATTATGTGTGTTTCGCCGAACAGTTAATCTGCACAGTAACTTGAGTTAATTCTGTTAAGTGTTAACTGGAATATTTAACTGCTGTTAAGTGTAACCATCTTGTATACGATTGTGAATACGTGCTACATGTTTATACGTGAACAACTTGAACACAAACTGATTTCACATACATGCATACCTTAGGACGTGATTGATTATTTGCGAGCACTTACATACCTAGCATACCGAGCAAACCAAGGTGAGTTCACACAAGCCAAGGCATGGGGTTCCCAGGGGGGAATGGGGATTTGATGATTACTGTACATACATAGATGACAGAACCTACTGCTAGACTAGTAACACTTATTGAACGATCATCGCACACCTGCCAAGGACATTGGCCGCGATATTATGACTGACTTCGCACACCTGCCAAGGACATTGGCCGCGAACTAAATTTACAACATCTTCGCACACCTGCCAAGGACATTGGCCGCGATACAAACAAACCTAGTCTAGAATACTTGGGGAATAACATTCCCCAACATCTTCGCACACCTGCCTGGAGGGCCGCGATGGGAAATAATACAATACTTTGTAACGAACGAACATACTACTACTCACACTATACTATTACTGAACTGTTAACTGTTAACTGTGAACTCGCTCAACTAGTTGTTGACTCTCTCTTACATGCCTTGCAGGACCTTAGGTACATATGGAGCTTGCACAGGAAGGAGCAGGTCGTTGTGGGATACGGATCGTAGACGATATTTGAACTTATAACTTATTTTGGGTTTTCATTATTATGCTTCCGCTACTTAAACAATGTTTGGTTATGAACATCAGTCATGTCAAGATGAATTACCTTTTCCTACTTTTACACTTAAATACTATGTTTGATATGATTGATGGCTTGATCCTGGTCAGTCACGCCTCCAAGCGGTGATACTCCGCGGGTGGATTTTGGGGGTGTGACATTATACGCAAACAGATGCGTAAATATAATCAGTTTAACGTGACAAACACTCCGAAACAGTTACATAGGCTTAATATACCTTAAGTAACCTTTACATAACTTAGAAATAAGTTTTGGAGGGTTTGGTGTGTCGAAAACAAGTTTATTCGATCGCAGGTACTATTTGCGACAAACTGCTAAAGTCTGCCGATTTGTATAGCGACGAACATTCCAGAACATGATCATAAGCTAAACATACCCTAAATATCCTTCACATAGCTTAGAAATAGGCTTTAGGGGTTCGGTATGCGAAAATGCGCTTATTTGATCAATAGGGACTAAAAGCGTCAAAAAGTGTGTAAGTTTACATTTACGCGCATATCTTACGTTCTGATCATATCCGGACATCCAAAAATTTTTGTAATCATTAAAATATTTTATTTTAGTGATTGGAATGCAAAAATACCACTCGTCACATAATTTGGATCATTTCCGCGTCTGTTTAAGTTTTCATCGTAATTAACCGAATAACGTGACCGTACGGCCAAACGAACCGACATTCGAGATGATTTCAAGCATTTTTCATGTTCCCTATGCTTTAACATCATTTTAGAGCCTTGAAATGCGGTTAACAGGGCTTAAATGCATCAAAAACAAAGTTTTATGCATGTAGGGACCAAAACTGACAAAACCTGAAAGATTCTCACGGGCCGCGTAAGCCCATGGTCATTCTTACGCGGGGCGTGACAGCCTCATCTGGCAGAAACATTGAATCTGGTTAAATAGCCTGTTCCCATTGATTTTTACCATAGTTTTGGCATACCTTGGGCTTGTTTATGTGCTCCCCAAGTATTTAAATCTATGGGCAACATGTGTATGGCCAAAGATTAAGCCGTGAATAACTCAAAAAAATGTGGAATGATCTTAATGGATCAAGGATTTCTATAAATACCCATCATTTTTACCATTTCCTTTGCTCATTCATCACAAATCTGCTCATTGAAGCTCTCACACTTGTTGAAGGCTTCAAATCTTCAGTTTTCTTTGTTTCTTTCCAAGCTTGGACCCTTTGTAAGTCTCCTTCATGCTTGGTTATGCTTTTCAAGCATCAAAGTCAAACAGTGTTTGACTTTCAGCTTTGACCATGATTTGGTCAAGACAAAGTTCGTTTGAACTTTTCAACGTGAGCGTAATCACGATGATTACAGTCCCTTGATACTATACCTAATGATTACCACGTCGATTAGTCGAAGTAACGAGTCAAAGTTTCCGTCAAAATGTCGATTATACGCATTTTGCGACGAAGCTATTTTCGGGTATCAAAACACTTTGTTTTGATATCAAACCTGTTTTCTAACTTAGTTAAACATGTTTAACTCGTCACTTTTGGTCTAGTGCTTGTATAGGGTCGTAAGTCAAGTGGTCTTAACAACCGCTTAGACTTTCAAACCCGAGCTGTTTGGTCGATCATTAGGATCCGACCAAACATACTTTGTGACCATATTTGTATAGGGAATAATCTTCCGAAGTTATACCTTATGGTCACTTAGTTTAATTAGTTGTATGATAGGTAGTTTATATGCCTTAGGAAAATGACCAAAATGCCCTTTTCATGCATAATTTGAATTTAAGCATATGTAAATTAATTTTTGACACTTAAACTGATTATGCAATATATTTAAACATGTTAAGGCATATAATACTTGTCATAGGACTAGTTAGGCATCTCGAACGCGCATTCGCATGAATGACACGTTAAAGTAGCGTAGACTACCTTAACGGGTCGTAAGCACTTAGGATAGGTTCCGATTTAGAATGTAGGCTTTGTTAAGCCATATCACATGAGTTCCTATACTTATTTGGTTTACGAGACCTCATTCTACCCGATCTCCCGATTTAGGTGTCGATTTATTAACTTAGCGATCCGATTACTAGGTGCCACTTGATTTCCTTGGTTTGCCCGAGCTTTGTTAAGTTCAGTTAATCGAGGATATCTTGCAATCTCAAGGGAGTACATAGTTCCCCTCTTTTTACCGCTTTCAATTGTTTTGGGGTGATACATATGTGTTAAACGATTTCGATGTTTTCAAAAACGAATACTATGGTTTATATTAAACACAACGATTTCGATAATGTGAACGAACTTGTTTGGGAAGTTATTACATAACGAATGACATTCATTAACAATCATCAAGCCGACCAGTAGTATGTTATGGTACCATAGGATCTGACAAATCTCGTTATCGAACTATCGCCATGGTTATGTGTGGCGATAATGTGGGTAACGACAAAACCTGATGATTGTTAACTTACCCTTTGGTGGTTTGTTAATACGAGTTGAACGATGGACGAATTACGAAGGTTTGAATGTATTCAACGAGACGACCAAAAGTTAGTTTTCACAAACAAAACATGAACGATTATGAACGATTTGAACGATTTTAACGATTTGAACGACTTGAATGATTTGGAACGATTTGAATAATTTAAACAAATGAACGATGGTCTATAACACGAATGAGTTGAACGAATTAAACGATTGGTTTTTAGTATGTGATTAGATAACGGGACGGGTGTAATGTGATAAAAGCATGGTAGATACGCTGCTGGTACTTCTTATATATAAGTGCTTTTATCCTATTACATTCTGTGGCATTATTTAGTTCACTTGGACGAACGATTCAAACAATGACACGCAACGATGTTTACTAAATGATATAAACCATACGAGTTTTATTACGAGAACGATTTACAATTTGGTTTACATAAACAAATGTTTTAGTCTAGATTCATGGCAACGAGATTCTATAAACTATAACCAACTTTTTTTGAGTTGGTTAATCATATTAAAATACTAAACATTTTTCAAAACAAGGTTTTCAATTGTCGACTTTGTAGTCATACGAGGTATTACAACACTATACAAGCCATGAATCTAACACACTCACAAAATCTATGTGCTCGCCGGCATTTCTTTGCTGACTTTATTTTCACATATGTTTCAGGTGGTGTTTAGTGATGATGTTGATTGTGACTAGGTTGCATGCTCATATAGGACCGGACGAGGCCTTAGTGACTTAATAACAATGATAGACGATGTGGTTGTGTTTTATCTTTAATTCCAAGACAATGTAAACACTTAATATTTAAATAAAACGAAACTCTTTGATCCATGTCTTGTGAGACAATAATTCTGTCGCTCCACTCCCTGACGTTTTTGCCGCGGTTTGTTGTTTTACGTGGTTGGGGTGTGACAGAAGAGTTGGTATCAGAGCTCATGGTTATAGGGAATTAGGTTATTAGTAATGCTTTGACCTAGACTATAACCTTTCTAGGACCCTAACGCAGGTTTACTTGCGTTTAGATTCTAAAACATTACCGTCACCTATCTTTAGGTGATAACCACAATAAGAACACAAATAACAAACCCGCTTTGAAAATCAATCACCTATTCTTAGGTGATTTGTAATAAGGTTTTGAACCTTCAAAGTTTTCAAAAATCTTATCAAAGTTTGGGTCTTATAATGTGAACACGTGCAATCTGGAAGTGTGGGTGCCTGTACCTCGAGTTTTCTGTCTAAGGCTAGAGTGTTCGTACAAATCCACATAATCGGACCAGTCACTCTTACCTGGGAACTCTTGGGGTGAGTGTCCACTTATAGGCTAAAGAATGTCTTCGTGATACATTATATTGACCCATTTACTTTGATTAGTCACTGTGTGTCGTTTGTTTGTTCGAGGTAATGAACGAATGATCACCTTCCTTATGTTTCGTCGATGTTTTCAATACCTCTTTCGTTTATCCAATTGTCAATCTCACTCATTTCTCATGTTTCCTTGTTCTTTTTAGAATATGCCACCTAGACGTGATCGAACACAAGACGCTGCACTCGTAGCTGTTATCACTCAGTAGATCGTTGTTGTGATTCCGAACCTAATAACTCAGATCAATCAAGCGAACAACAACAATAACAACAATGCTCAGTGTAGTTTTAAAACGTTTAATTCGGCTAAACCACTGAAATTTTATGGGTCTCAAGGAGCAACTGCGCTCCTACAATGGTTCGAGAGTCTGGAAAGCACGTTTAGACATGTTCAATGTCCGAATGAGTGAAAGGTTGAGTTTGCATCCAGTGTTTTTGGGAAACGTGCTCTAACATGGTGGAACAGAGTGATGAGAGATAGGGGTGCCGATGTAGCTTTGGCACAGACTTGGGAAGAGCTTCGGGCTCTCATGATGAGGGAGTTATGTCCCCGACACGAGATAAGGGCGTTGGAATGACAGTTCGATGATCTTAAGCACCGTGCTTACACAGATCATTATGAGGAGTTAAGTTTGTTGTGTCCTACTATGATTACCCCGTTGGAGAAAGCGATCAAGAGGTATATTGATGGTTTGCCTGACTCTGTGCAAGACATTGTTACTGGTAGTAACCCTACCACTATGCGTCAGGCTATTAAGTTGGCCGCAACCCTGACTGAGTCTCAGGTCAGGAAGGGAAAACTGACCCGCAAGGGTGATAAGAAACAGTCAGCTGATGTCACTCAAGACAAGGCTAAGGGTAAGAAGAAGGGCGAGTCATCGAGGAGGTCGAGGAAGCGCAAGGCTTCCCAGAATTTTGTTGTTACCGCACAAAATAAACGCTCAAAACCCACCAGCACAGCCTCCTGCCAAGAAACCATATGCGGGTACTGCACCGTACTGCAATCGGTGCAACGGTCATCATGCGGCTCAGCAAATGTGTAAACAGTGCACCTCTTGTGGTAAACTTGGCCACACGGCCAACATTTGTCGATTAGGTCCGATTCAAGCTACTCAGAATCCAGCACTAGCTCCAGTTCAGGGAAACGCTGCTAGACCTCCATTCCCACCTGGTTCATGTTATAACTGCGGAGAAATGGGTCACTTCCGAAACAACTGCCCGAAACTGGTGCACGCAAATGCAGATGCAAACCCCGCTCGTGGACAAGCATACAACTTGAATGCTAATGAGGCTCGTGCTGGCAGCGAGGTTGTTAACAGCACGTTCCTTGTTAACCATCAACCTGCATCTGTTCTTTTTTATTCCGGTGCCGATAGAAGTTTTGTATCGTTAGCTTTTGGGCCTTTACTTGCGACACCTAGAACCAAACTAAGGAAACCCTTATCTGTTGAAGTTGCTACTGGTGAACCTCTAGAACTCGACTCTGTCATTCGCGATTGTCAATTGAACCTCGATAACCATCTTTTTCCTATTGACCTCAGACCAATGCAACTTGGAAGTTTCGATATCATCATAGGAATGGATTGGTTAACCAAATATCATGATGAGGTGGTTTGTTTCGAAAAGATTGTTCGCGTTCCTCTTTCATCTGGTGATGTTCTAGAAGTTTGTGGCGAGAAACCTTTGAATGCTTTGAAACTCATGTCGTGTACGAAAGCCCAAAGTTACCTACAAAAAGGATATGTGGCCTTTCTGGCACATGTCGTAGAGGAGAAAGGAAAGAGCAAAAGTATTCAAGATATCCCGATTGTTCGAGATTATCCAGAGGTGTTTTCTGATGAACATCCTACTTTACCTCCAGTTCGTCAAGTCGAGTTTCATATTGATCTTGTACCCAATGCTAACCCGATTGCTAAAGCACCTTATTTCCTTGCACCGTCTGAGATGCAAGAGTTATCTAAACAGCTTCAAGAGTTATCTAACAAAGGATTCATCCGTCCGAGTCATTCACCTTGGGGCACTCCAGTCCTGTTTGTGAAAAAAGAAAGATGGATCTTTCAGGATGTGTATCGATTATCGTGAGCTTAATAAGCTTACCATCAAGAATCGATATCCCCTACCACGAATTGATATTTTTTTTATCAACTGCAAGGTGCTACATGTTTTTCCAAGATCGATCTGCGTTCTGTTTTCATGGACTTAATGAATAGGGTTTGTAAGCCTTATTTAGACAAGTACATCATTGTATTCATTGACGACATTCTCATTTATTCGAAGACTCGAGCTGATCACAAACGACACCTTCGTCTGACAATGGAACTCCTGAAGAAGGAACGACTCTTTGCCAAATTCTCCAAGTGTGAATTTTGGCTTAAGGAAGTTCAGTTTTTGGGTTATTTAGTCAACGAGCAGGGTATTCATGTGGATCCTTCCAAAATCTCAACTATTAAGGATTGGAATACACCTACTACACCTACAGAATTTCGCTCTTTTCTTGGTCTTGTTGGTTACTATCGTCGATTTATCACAAACTTCTTGAAGATCACGGTTCCTCTCACTGCTTTGACTCAGAAGAATAAGCCTTTTGAGTGGGGACCTAAACAAGAGGAAGCTTTCCAAACGCTAAAACAAAAACTCTGTGATGCTCTTGTCTTATCTTTGCCCGATGGAAACGATGATTTTATTGTCTATTGTGACGCATCGAACCTAACCCTTGGTTGTGTTCTTATGCAACGAGGTAAGGTTATATCTTATGCGTCGAGACAATTGAAAATACATGAGAAGAACTACACAACTCATGATCTTGAGTTAGGTGTTGTAGTTTTTGCTCTCAAAATATGGAGACACTATCTCTATGGCATGAAATGTGTGGTTTTCACAGACCACAAAAGTCTTCAGCACATTTTCAATCAGAAGGAGCTAAACATGAGACAACGACGCTGGGTTGAACTCTTGAACGATTACG
This sequence comes from Helianthus tuberosus, assembly GCA_030545235.1. Taxonomy (NCBI): domain Eukaryota; kingdom Viridiplantae; phylum Streptophyta; class Magnoliopsida; order Asterales; family Asteraceae; genus Helianthus; species Helianthus tuberosus. The sequence goes on from CM060451.1 coordinate 181,057,152, forward strand.
ATTGCGAGATTTGCTACCATCCTGGTAAGGCGAATGTTGTAGCCGATGCGCCAAGCCGAATGGAACGAGTCAAGTTACATTGTGTTCAAACTATATCTAATATTCAAACTCGCATCTCTCAAGCTCAACGTACTTGTGTTACACAAGACTTGATGGGTAAGGAATTACCAAGTCAACTAGAGCTTAAACTCGAAACGAAAGACAATGGGTTACTCTATTTCAAGGATTGTTTGTGGATTCCGAAACAAGACGATCTTCACACTTTAGTGATGGACGAATCTCATAAGTCTCGCTATTCTATCCATCCTGGTGCTGAAAAAATGTACAAGGATCTTCGTACTCAATACTGGTGGCCTGGTATGAAAAAGGATGTTGCCTTATATGTGTCGAAATGCCTAATTTGTCTCAAAGTCAAGGCTGAACATCAACAACCATCTGGTTTGCTTGTACAACCAGAGATACCGATATGGAAGTGGGAGAACATTGCAATGGATCTCATCACTAAGTTACCATGCACATCTAGAGGTCATGATGCCATTTGGGTAGTCATTGATCGTCTTACGAAGTCAGCTCACTTTATACGGATTCGCGAGGATCTATCTGCCGATAAACTTGCCAAGATTTATGTCGATGAGATTTTGTCTTGACACGGTGTTCCTTTGGATATTATATCCGACCGTGATGATCGATTCTCATCTCACTTTTGGAAGCCTATGCAATCTGCTATGGGAACCCAACTAAATCTGAGTTGTGCTTATCATCCCAAATAGATGGACAATCCGAGAGGACGATACAAACATTGGAGCATATGCTTAGAGCATGTTTGATAGACTTTGGTGGTAGTTGGGATTCTCATATACCATTGATCGAGTTCTCTTAAAATAATAGTTATCATGGCACCGTTCGAAGCTTTATACGGTCGAAAATGTCGTTCACCACTCTGTTGGAATGAGATCGGTGAAGCTCAGCTTACTGGACCTGAACTCATTCTGGAAACGATAGATAAAATCAAGAAAATTCGTGATAATCTTCTTACAGCTAGAAGCCGTCAAAAGAGTTATGCGGATATGGGACGCAAGCCCTTGGAATTTCAAGTCGGAGACCATGTCCTACTCAAGGTGTCCCCTTGGAAGGGAGTGGTGAGATTTGGAAAGAAAGGAAAACTTGCACCACGATATGTTGGACCATTTAAGATTGTTGAAAGAATCGTAAAGGTTGCCTATCGACTTGAGCTACCTCCTGAACTTGGGAATATTCACCCAACAGTCCACGTGTCCAATTTTCGAAAGTGTTTAGCCGATACTATTCTTCACATTCCACTCGACGAAATTCAAGTTAATGACACAATGCACTTTGTCGAGAAACCTATGGAGATAATGGACAGTGAAGTCAAGCGACTGAAGAACAAGCGAATATGATTAGTCAAAGTTCACTGGGAGTCCAAACAAGGCCCAAAGTTTACTTGGGAACGTGAGGACCAAATGAAAGAGAAATATCCACATTTGTTTTCACGAGTTTCCTCTAATTAAAATTGTGGGACGAAATTTCCTAAAGTAGGGGAGACTGTGACATTTGTGATCTGTAAACGATGTACGATGTAGAACAATACCAATTATCAATGAAACGATGTGTTTTGGTGTCAATATTTGTGTATTTGTGTTTGACAATTTTACGTTTTGATTCTAGTTCGATTTCAAGCTTTAAATCGCTTTCTGGAAAGTTATACGCAAACTGATGCGTAAACATAATCAGTTTAACGCGACAAACACTCCGGAATAGTGACATCGGCTTAACATACCTTAATAAACCTTTACATAACTTAGAAATAAGTTTTGGAGGGTTTGGTGTGTCGAAAACAAGTTTATTCGATCGCAGGGACTATTTGCGACAAACTACGAAAGTCTGCCGATTTGTATAGCAACGAACATTACAGAACATGATCATAAGCTAAACATACCCTAAATATCCTTTACATAGCTTAGAAATAGGCTTTGAGGGGTTCGGTATGCGAAAATGCGCTTATTTGATCAATAGGGACTAAAAGCGTCAAAAAGTGCATAGGTTTGCATTTACGCGCATATCTTACGTTCTGATCATATCCGGACATCCAAAAATTTTTGTAATCATTAAAATATTTTATTTTAGTGATTGGAATGCAAAAATACCACTCGTCGCGTAATTTGGTTTGTTTTCGCGTCCGTTTGAGTTTTAGTCGTAATTAACCGAATAACGTGACCGTACGGCCAAACGAACCGACATCCGAGATGTTTTCAAGCGTATTTCATGTTCCCTATTCTTTGACAACATTGTAGAGCCTTGAAATGGGGTTAACGGGGCTTAAATGCATCAAAAACAAAGTTTTATGCATGCAGGGACCAAAACTGACAAAACCTGAAAGATTCTCGCGGGCCGCGTAAGCCCATGATCATTCTTACGCGGGGCGCGACAGCCTCATCTGGCAGAAACATTGAATCTGGTTAAACAGCCTGTTCCCATTGATTTTTACCATAGTTTTGGCATACCTTGGGCTTGTTTATGTGCTCCCCAAGTATTTAAATCTATGGGCAACATGTGTATGGCCAAGATTAAGCCTTGAACAACTCAAAAACATGTGGAATGATCTTAATGGATCAAGGATTTCTATAAATACCCATCAGTTTTGCCATTTCCTTTGCTCATTCATCACAAATCTACTCATTGAAGCTCTCACACTTGTTGAAGACTTCAAATCTTCAGTTTTCTTTGTTTCTTTCCAAGCTTGGACCCTTTTAAGTCTCCTTCATGCTTGGTTATGCTTTTCAAGCATGAAAGTCAAACAGTGTTTGACTTTCTGCTTTGACCATGATTTGGTCAAGATAAAGTTCATTTGAACTTTGCAACATGAGCGTAATCATGATGGTTATACCTACTGATTACCACGTCTATTAGTCGAAGTGACGAGTCAAAGTTTCGGTCAAAATGCCGATTATGCGCATTTTGCAACGAAGCTATTTTCGGGTATCAAAACACTTTATTTTGATACCAAACCTGTTTTCTAACTTCATTAAACATGTTTTAACATGTTTAACTCGTCACTTTTGGTCTCGTGCTTGTATAGGGTCGTAAGTCAAGCGGTCTTAACAGCCGCTTAGACTTTCGAACCCGACCCGTTTGGTCGATCGTTAGGATCTGACCAAACATATTTTGTGACCATATTTATATAGGGAATAACCTTCCGAGGTTATACCTTATGGTCACTTAGTTCAATTAGTTGTATGATAGGTAGTTTATATGCCTTAGTAAAATGGCAAAAATGCCCTTTTCATACATAATTTGAATTTAAGCATATGTAACTTAATTTTTGACACTTAAACTAATTATGCAACATATTTAAACATGTTAGGGCATATAATACTTGTCATAGGACTAGTTAGGCGTCTCGAACGCGCATTCGCGCGAATGTCGCGTTAAAGTAGCGTAGACTACCTTAACGGGTCGTAAGCACTTAGGATAGGTTCCGATTTAGAATGTAGGCTTTATTAAACCATATCACATGAGTTCCTATACTCATTTGGTTTACGAGACCTCATTCTACCCGATCTCCCGATTTAGGTGTCAATTTATTAACTTAGCGATCCGATTACTAGGTGCCACTTGATTTCCTTGGTTTGCCCGAGCTTTGTTAAGTTCATTTAATCAAGGATATCTTGCAATCTCAACTGAGTACATAGTTCCCCTATTTTTACTGCTTTCAATTCTTTTGGGGTGATGCATATGTGTTAAACGATTTCGATGTTTTCAAAAATGAATACTATGGTTTATATTAAACACAACGATTTCGATAATGTGAACGAACTTGTTTGGGACATTATTACATAACGAATGACATTCATTAACAATGATCAAGCCGACCAGTAGTATGTTATGGTACCATAGGATCTGACAAATCCCGTTATCGAACTATCGCCATGGTTATGTGTGGGGATAATGTGGGTAACGACAAAACCTGATGATTGTTAACTTACCCTTTGGTGGTTTGTTAATACGAGTTGAACGATGGATGAGTTACGAAGGTTTGAATGTATTCAACGAGACGACCAAAAGTTAGTTTTCACAAATAAAACATGAACGATTATGAACGATTTGAATGATTGTAACGATTTGAACGACTTGAACGATTTAAACAAATGAACGATGGTCTATAACACGAACGAGTTGAACAAATTAAACAATTGGTTTTTGGTATGTGATTAGATAACGGGACGGGTGTAATGTGATAAAAGCATGGTAGATACGCCGCTGGTACTTCTTATATATAAGTGCTTTTATCATATTACATTCCGTGGCGTTATTTAGTTCACTTGGACGAACGATTTCAAACAATGACATGCAACGATGTTTACTAAATGATATAAACCATACGAGTTTTATTACGAGAACGATTTACAATTTGGTTTACATAAGCAAATATTTTAGCCTAGATTCGTGGCAACGAGATTCTATAAACTATAACCAACTTGTTTTGAGTTGGTTAATCATATTACAATACAAAACATTTTTCAAAACAAGGTTTTCAATTGTCGACTTTGTAGTCATACGAGCTATTACAACAATATACAAGCCATGAATCTGACACACTCACAAAATCTATGTGTTCGCCGGCATTTCTTTGCTGACTTTATTTTCACATATGTTTTAGGTGGTGTTTAATGATGCTGTTGATTGTGACTAGGATGCATGTTCACATAGGACCGAACGAGGCCTTAGTGACTTAATAACAATGATAGACGATGTGGTTGTGTTTTATCTTTAATTCCAAGACAATGTAAAGACTTAATATTTAAATAAAACGAAACTCTTTGATCCATGTGTTGTGAAACAATAATTCTGTCGCTCCACTCCCCGACGTTTTTGTCGCAGTTTGTTGTTTTACGCGGTCGGGGTGTGACATCTATGGTTTGTGGTCTAGCTACCTTGACTATGTGTCTGATCTCACTAATTAATCCCCAGATATAACGGGAGATTAATACGGGTTCTGGTGAAGCTAGGGTTGGCACTATTCTAGCATATTCGAAGAATATAGTAGTGTAACCCTTGTAGTCTATTCCAGTCATTCTAAGGTTTAAGAACTTATTGGCGATTTGTTCCTTTTCATTGGGAGGACATGATTTTCTTTCAACCATTTCCTTAAAGTTGATCCATTCCATATTATAAACTATGTCACTTCCCCTAGACTGGAGAATAGTATTCCACCATTCTAAGGCTGCATTCTTAAAAAGATTAGAAGCAAACATAATCTTATCTTTTTCTGCACATTTGCTTATTTTTAAGACTGCCTCTGTCTTTTCTATCCAGCGTAAAGCTGCAATGGCTCCTTCATTACCAGAGAATTCCATTGATTTGCAAGACCGGAATTATTTGTAAGAACAACCATATAACATGGTTCTTCTTCTTTTTGGAATAGGTAATTGGAGTAGTGGTCCATTGTTCACGCTGTGACTAGGTTCACTAGGTGGTTGTTTACTTCCACTTCTGCTTCTTACACTAGGTGCTACTATATGTTGAATGGCACTGTTATCTATTTGGTTTCCATTATTATCATTATTTTGGTTTTCCTGATTTTCTTCGTTGTCCATCTGAATTATAAACAATTATCAGATATTAATGTCACAGAATAAGATTTAATGTATACAATCACACAAACAATTTGATCAAAATCGTCGAGAATTACAACATTTACTCTTTTTCATATATATATATATATATATAGGGAGGGGCTCATGCGAGAACCACCCTTATTGTGAGAACCTTGAGAACCAATGTGAACACAACCTAAAATAGCTAAAAAAAACCTAACCCCCACCCCCCCCCCCTAAAAAAAAACCTAAACCCCCCCCCCCCCAAGCTAAAAAAACCTAAAAAAACCTAACCCCACCCCCCCCCCCCAAAACCTAAACCCCCCTCCCCCACCCCCCCAAAAACCTAAACCCCCCCCCCCAAGCTAAAATGCTAAAAACTAAACCCCCAAAAAACCTTAAAAAATCTAAAAAAATCAAAAAAAAAAATTATTTTTTTAATATTTTTTAGGTTAAAATCGCTACTTTTCGAAGAAAAAATTTTTTATTTTTTTTTTTAAAAAAAAAATTTTTTTTTAATTTTTTTTTTTTTTGTTCGAAAAGTAGCGATTTTAACCTAAAAAAATCAAAAAAAAAAAATTTGTGTGATTTTTAGGCATTTTTGGTGTGTTCACATTGGTTCTCGCGGTTCTCACAATAAGAGGTGGTTCTCGCATGATCTTCTCCCTATATATATATATATACCACTTTTATTGTGAAAACTCGAAAACTAACTAAACAAAGCCTAAAAAACACACAAATTTTTTTTTTTCAATTTTTTTATAAAAATCGCTGGTTTTTATATATAAAAAAAAACTTTTTTTCAAAAAAAAAAATTGTAGTACACATACACATATGTAGTATTACACATGTGCACTACACAAATTTTTTGTTTTTTTTTTTGAAAATTTTTTTTTTATATAGAAAAAGCTGCGAAAATTGGGTTGCAAAAAAAAATTTGGTATGTTTTTTTGGCTTTTTTTAATTAGTTTTCGAGTTTTCACAATAACTAGTGGTTTTCATTTGAACCTTCCCCTATATATATATGTATATATATATATATAGGAGAAGGATCCGTTAGGAACCACCCTTTATTGCGAGAACCACGAGAACCAGTGTGAACACAAACAGTAATTCCTAAAAAAATCTAAAAAACACCCAAAAAATTTTTTTGTATTTTTTTACTATTATTTTTTGGAAAAAATCGCTATATTTTGTTAATAAAAAAATTCAAAAAAAAAATCGAGTAACAGTTGTCTATGCACATGTGTATATGTATCATTTCTTTGACAAATTCCGTAATTCATTACAAATATTAGTCAATTGCACTTTCATTTACACTACCACGTGTAATACACTACTTTTTACGTTAACAATATTAGAAATGCACATGTGCATCTATATTTATCAGCATGAAATAAGGTGTTTTGGTACACTACTTTGAATACACTTTCTCTTTCATCTATCATTCCATCCATAATACACAAACATGCACATGTGCATATGTATCATTTCTTTGACAAATTTCATAACTCATTACAAATATTAGACAATTGCACTTTCATTTACACTACCATATGTAATACACTACTTTCTACATTACCAATATTAGAAATGCACATGTGCATCTATATGTATCAACATGAAATAAGGTGTTTTGGTACACTACTTTGAATACACTTTCCCTTTCATATATCATACCATCCATAATACACTACAATTACCTCCTACAATCCATAATACAACATCATTACCTCCTACCATCCATAATACAATACAATACCATTACCAATCTTTTCACTTTATTACATGTATATCAACACCATTTATACCATCCAATCATCATATTACATCATAAAGTAACAACCATAGCCAAACCATCAACCACTAGATATAACTAACCAAAAAACATGTACATGGGCCTACTTCTTCATTCAAAATCACAAACTTTTTGTACCAAAACATGTTATATCATGGTTATACCTAATGATGCACATGTGCATTTTGAATATTGGTAATGTAAAAAGTAGTGTATTACATATGGTATTGTAAATTAAAGTGCAATTGTCTATTACTGATAACGTATTACGGAATTTATTGAAATAATGATACATATGCACATGTGCATGGATAACTGTTACTCGAAAAAAACGTTTTTTTTTTTTTTTTGTAACTAAATATAGTGATTTTTGTTAAAAAAATATTAAAAAAATAAATTTTGAGTGCTTTTTTGATTTTTTTTAGATTTTATTTTGTGTTCACATTGGTTCTCGCGGTTCTCGCAATAAGGGTGGTTCTCAAATGAACCTTACCCTATATATAATATATATATGTATATATATTATTCTAGGGGTTGTTCCAGAATTGCATTTCAGGCTAGTCGTATTCCCACACGAGCTTTTCCCCTATTTGGCGTATCCTCTCTCCTTCCTCTACTAATTCTTCACCAAATGTGCGAAGTTCCTGCACATTCTCCTCAGTCATGGATGGTAGGGGTGCTGGTGCTGGGTCAGGGTACTAAGGTAACGGTTCTCCATATGGGTACGGGTTGTTTAATATTTCCTGGACATACTGATCAACATTCCAATATGGATCTAAGGGGTTAAGGTTGGTATATTGGGTTATGGGGTTTGGTATCAGTTCCCCTTGTGGGTAAAGTTCCTGATAGTCCCTATGGTCATCATTCCATGGATCATACGCTAGAGGATTAGGTGCTGGAATTCTAGGTATCTCGTTAGGGTCAAATGCTGGTATGGGAAGTTCGTTTCCTGGGTTAGGTTCTATCTCCATCGGTTGGGTTGGAAATAGTGGCAATGGCTGTGGTGCAATTATCTGGTCAAGGTTTGGATCTGCTGTAGTGGTGGCTAGTATATGAAAGTTTGTCAACCGTCTATTAACTATGTCTTGTGTCTGGGCATTCACTTCCCTATTGGCTGCTGCTAACGCTCTTTGTTGTTGTAACTTTCTCATTCGCTTTCTCCTCTCATGTGTTCCCCGACTGAACCATCCTCTCTTTTTCGAAGGGAATGGTTCCTCGGATTGTGCCTTAAATATGAAGATTCCCTCTTCTGTATCAGCAGAATACCCCGAAGGAGTAGGCTGTGAGGAAGTTCCTTAACTTTTGGGAGAACTATCTAGGTTACGATAGGCGTCAGACGTACCTTGCTCACTCATACTGTAAACTAACAGATTGTCAAATAACACAAAACAATAATATACATATAGTCTCATAGATTATTTCCTAACACATTTGAAAAAAATTTGGTGTCAGCAGAACACTTCTGTAACTGAAATCAGTGGTTGTATCTCTGATACCACCTCCTGTCGCAACCCCTGACCCCTGCCCCGGGAGGCGGGTGGCCGCGAGCTCGCAGAGCTGGTGGTATCGGTGTTTATTAAGTTGGCAGCGAAAATTTACATCAGGACTTTAGTTAGGGAATAGTTTATCAGAGTAAACACCTCATTTTATAAATAACAAATACATAGGAAAAACCCAAGTTTCCATTATAATATGTTTATAGGGATAAACCCTATTTTATTGAAATAAAACTTCTTTTGTTGTTTAGATAACTTTTATAGCCACTTTTCCAAGCCTTCAGTGCTCTCCAGCTAGCTTCTATTGGCTTTTACATTTTGTACCTAAAACGCGTTTGAAAAAGTTTTATCAGCAAGAAATACTGTCGAGTGCATCCCAGTTTAATCCAAACAATTTTTTATCACTTTACAGTATTGAGGGCATCCGCAATTACATTTGTTTATATCTACTTAATTACCACCCATGGTACTGTCAATCCTGACTTGTGGTCATGCTACTACTCACAGTGTAGTAACAAGTAATGTATACAAGACCCCAATATACCGACAGTAATTGTAGAATCACAAATACTCAATCAGTGTTAATTATACATTAAAACAATTGAGGTTTTGTAAAAACAGTTTACGAAAAGCAGATGTACTCACATTGCTATTTTAGATAACACTACTGCTTTCTGGTGACTTCCTGGTTATAATCTATTAAATTAAACAATGCACACGTGTTAGTAAGATAGCCCAATTTACATTAGCTATACCCCCAAGACAAAATTCCAACGAATGAGTAAGGCAGAGCCTCGACATGCGTTACAAAGCTCAAGATCAATCGGGCAGAGTAACTAATACGTAACTGGGGGTTATAATACTTACAACAAGGCAGAGCTTCGCTTTTTAGGGGTATTATTCCCAAGTATTTTAGCTATTATATGTGTCGAGAGAGAAAAGATTTTGAGCAAATGACTACTGAGGCCGATCGCCTCTATTTATAGGGTTGATCATGACTCTCTCGCGCCCCGCAAGAGATAGAAGGCAGGGCCTTCGTGGCACCTGAGACTTCTAGGGTAGGCCCTAGCCTTGTCGATTCAACGACTAGCCTCTACACGCGTTGGGCCACGTGGCGGGCTGGGGTGCCGCCTGGTGGCACCGGGTCGCGGCCCGCGACTCCTGGGCTTAACTGGGTCGCGCCCAGCGAGGACCCACCAAAATTGATTTTATTTGATTTTTGTAAATATAAAGGTATATTAGGCCCGTTTTTCGTATACGGGGTGTATTTTAGGACGTATAGGACATGTTTAAGGGTTTCGAGAGAGTTGTTATAGACTTTGTCACAAGGCTGCCAAGAACTCAAAACGGAAATCATACCATTTGGGTGATCGTTGACCGTCTCACGAAATCTTCACACTTCCTTGCGATCAAGGAAACCGACAAGTTTTCGCAGTTGGCTGGTTTTTACTTCAAGGAAGTGATTTCTAGGCACGGGGTTCCAACCTCTATCATCTCTGATCGTGATCCGTGCTTTATATCTGATTTGTGGCAGGCGATGCACAAATCATTCGGCTCACGTCTCGACATGAGCTCTGCTTATCACCCTTAAACAGATGGTCAAAGTGAACGGACCATTCAGACACTTGAAGACATGTTGCGAGCATGTGTGATTGATTTTGGTAAAGGCTGGGAAAGACATTTGCCGTTGATAGAGTTTTCCTACAAAAACAGTTACCATTCCAGTATTCAGGCAGCTCCGTTCGAGGCATTGTACGGACAGAAATGTCGATCTCCTCTTTGTTGGGCTGAGGTGGGTGACAGCCAAATCACAGGTCCAGAACTTGTTCTTGAAACTTCAGAGAAGACTGTTCAGATTAGAAATCCTATGTTCAGATTAGAAAACATTATTGAACTTGTAATTTTTTAAATTTAAAACAGTTTACAGGTATTGTTTCTATGTATGTATTATGTAGCTAATTACACAAATGTACAATGCTAAGTACTCATGCGTACAGTTCTATTCATACATGTGTATACCGATGAAATACGAACGTTACGTGGATCTTAAAAATCAAAATTTGAATTCTGGTGATGAAATCTGAAAGTTACAGTTGATCTTAAAAATTGAAATTGAAATATGGTGATTTGTTGTTTGTTTTGGTAATTATATTCTTAAAAAATAAAAGATATTGTGGATAATGTATGACACCTCGTAATTTCAAGAGTCTTTTCCTTGTACCGATTCCTTGTCACACTTTGTGTTTTGATGTGACTTACGTGTACGTTATCTGAATAATTAATATGTTTGATTTTAAGTGAATGGTTACGATTTTTTTCATTAGGCAAATGTTATAAGTATGTATGTATGTGTTATATCTGGTCGCACAAGTCTCCGGGTTGTACACCTAGCTCGTGAGCGCACACCCCTTTATTCTTTTGATGGTGTTGTACACGACCCAAACACAGCCCAAAGTTGGGCCTGACTTGCATTGTATGCGCATACACACAAGGGGTTTTTGTGTGATTTCCGTAAGTTAGCAAAACACAAAATAACACCAAACCCTAAACTCCCCTTTCTCTCTCTCTCTCTCTCTCTCTCTCTCTCTCTCTCTCTCGATGACAGCAATCCAACTTGGTTCGAAGCCTTCAATCGATCATTCCAACGCCTTCGTGTGCACACAATCTCGTGGTTAGTAACATTATCATGATTTGAATAAATTTCCTTGTGATTGTTGTTCATGTGTGTTTGTTTGATTATATTGCCATAAACGAGATTAAAGCATGATCTAATGTTTGGATATTGGTTTGATATGATTATGATTAGGAACAGTTCATGAATCGTGTAGATCACACTGAATTCAAAACTTGGGTTTGCATGACAAATGGCTTCGGTGTAGTGGGAATGGGATTCACAGGTTGAAATAATGATATGCTTGAACTTGATTCGTGATTGTTAATCTTTGTTAATAATGGATGATAGTAAGAAAGGAGTTTATGAACTAGGGTTATTGATGATAGGGGTCTGTCGTTATAATCATGTTGTTTGATACGTTTGGAATGATGATTACGTGTTAACTATTGTTAATGATTAGAAGGTAATTAGGGTTTATGCGAAGTAATGCATTAATCGGTTAATGAATTGATTTGATCGAACAAAGGAGCATGTGTAACTGATTCCATGATCTACGGCTAATTGTAACTGACCGCACACTAGGTGGTCGCGCACAAGTATGACATACCAACTAAATTGCATGTTACACAACCATTTGATGCACATAAGCTGATCGCACACTGGCTAGTCACACATTTAAATAGGGTACATGCTGGACTGCACACTGTACAAACCCTGATTTCATGTTCGCACACTATAGTGGGCCGCACACTCTCCTGAGTGCACACTATAGTGGGCCGCACACTTGGTTGGACCTGTAACTGATTAGGCCGTACACAATTAATGGGCTGCACACTAGCCAAGGGGCCAAGAACGAAGTATGAACGACACAATGCATACTAGTCTTACACTTGAGTGCGGACCTCACACTCTCTAAATGGGCCACATGTTAATGGACCAAACACCCCTTATATAGGTCATAAGTTAATGGATCGCACACTAGAGTGTACGACTAGATTACTATTCATTTATGTGAAACACGAAATATGACCCCTTGTGTATTGGTTGCTAGAATACATGTTTTAATACATGATTTATTGTATATGAAACTAATTGTTATTGGTAACCATATTAGGATTGAGTTGACCAACTGTAAACGAGTAACTAGACCTACCGAGCAACCAAAGGTGATTTCACCACTCTTTTCACAAGCATGCGTCCCAGGGAGGGATAACGGGTAAATATTCTAGGGAGGAATACTGGTTTTACTGGGTTTAAATTCGATGATGGATAATACACTCAAATCTATCACCTTAAGTCCCATCATACTACCGAATTAGTTGCTAGGGAGGTAACGGGGTATTAGTTGATAGCGCTATTAGGCTTGGCAACCTCACACCGTACCGGGGAGGACGGACGTGAACTAATGACCTTAACCACTCGACCAATGTTGATAGGCATTGGGGAATGGTAAACAAACTAACGCCATCTCGCGGTACTCGAGTTATTATCAACATGTCTTTAAACTAAACACTTGGTCACTAAATGTTTTACAAAACTGTGAACTCGCCAGCTTTATGCAGATACACTTGTCTGCATGCTTGCAGGTAGTTAGAGATGTGGATGTGGAACTTGCTGTCTGGGATTCTGGAATGGTCATGGGTCGTGATACAAGGAAACACGAGACGAGTCTTTTAGATTCATACAATTACATTTTGAATTTCTTAAACAATGAATTACGCTTCCGCTAAACATATTTGGTTTCTAAACTAATGTTGAGATACACTGTCTGCATTGAATGGAATTTTTATTTAAATACTTTATCTATGGTTCAATGTGATTAGTGGCTAGATCCTGGCACGTCACACGCCTTGCAGGGGTTTCCGCATGTGGTATTTTGGGGGTGTAACGGTTTGGTATCAGAGCCACTGGTTATAGTGAACTAGGTTTTAAAACGTTTTTATAAAACCAGACTATAACCGAATAGTTATGAAATCGACCATGACACTCAGCTCCAGATTGCAAGGTTCGTTTTTCGTTTATCTTATGTATTATATACCTAGTGTACACTTACTTATGATATTACATACGGTTGCATACTTGGCACTACGATATGATTACATGTGTTGTTTGATTATGTTATGATGCTTTCATAGTACCCCTAGACTTTCGTGATCCTCATTTTGTGATGTCTTTTGTCTTGTTACTCGAATCTGAGGAACCTTTTAGCGCAAGTTAAGAGGAGCTGAGATAAACATGCAAACTGCATTATTATTGTGGGTGCACACATAATAATAATGTGGGGTGCATGTGAGTCCCAGTAAGGCTTAACAAGTGTGAAAGGGGTTCTGTTCCATTATCCAATATAATGGGAGAATTCAATGATCCATAGAAGTCGTAACGATGATTGACTTCTACTCAATCATGATCCTTACCTTTTCCACTCTTCTTATGGATGTAGAATCATGAACGGACGTGGTGGACGTAACGATAGACGTGGTGGTGGCCGCGGCGGTGGACATGGCAACATTGTTATGACCCAGGCAGTGCTTACTGATTTAATCAATACACGTGTGGCTGAAGCTCTGGAAGCTCAGCAGGCTGGTATGATATGTACCAAACGCTCTTCACTCCCTAACCATATACTCAACTCTCATTTGTGCGTTGTATTTTCTTTAGGTCAACCTAGGAACTAGAACAAGAATAATCCGCCTACTTGTACGTTCAAAACATTCATGGATTGGAACGCTCCTATTCTTTAGGTCAACCTGGCGATTTTGGAGAAGTTCGAAATGAAGCGACGATAATAACCAACTAAACCAAGAAAGGAACAGTTTTCAGACGGAGACTTAGGAGCAATCAAGTTCTTCAGAGCTTCGATTTTCACAGGATCAACGTGAATACCAAGTTCGTTGATGAAATGACCAAGAAATTGAACTTCTTTCAACCAAAATTCACACTTGGAGAATTTGGCGTAAAGTTGTTCAGTATGCAAGAGTTCAAGAATCAGACGCAAGTGTCGCTTGTGCTCTTCTTGCGTCTTGCAATAGATAAGAATATCGTCAATGAAGATGATCATGAAACAGTCGAGATAGAGCTAGCTCACACGGTTCATCAAGTACATGAAGACCGCAGGTGCATTGGTCAAACCAAAAGGCATGACCACGAACTCGTAATGACCAAAACGTGTGCGAAAAGCGGTTTTAGGTATATCTTCTTCAAGGACTCAAAGTTGGTGATAACCAGAACGGAGATCGATCTTAGAGAAACACATCGCGCCTTAGAGTTGATCGAAGAGATCATCGATGCGAGGAAGAGGATACCAGTTTTTCACTGTAAGATTGTTGAGCTCATGATAGTCAATGCATATACGAAAGGATCCATCTTTCTTCTTGACGAATAGAACGGGAGTACCCCAAGGAGAAGTACTAGTGTGTATAAAGCCTTTACTAATAAGTGCTTGAAGTTGGCTAGATAGCTCTTGCATTTCCAAGGGTGCTAAACGATAAGGAGATTTAGCAATGGGCGTAGCGCCAAGAACTAAATCGATACGAAAGTCATCCGAATGAGGAGGACTAAGTAAATCCTTAGGGAAGACGTCGGGAAAATCGTTAATGATAGGAACATCACTCACACTTGGACCCTTATCTTTCTTTTCCACAACGTGGTCAAGAAAGGCGAAGGAACCCCTGCGCAAGTACTTGTTCGCTTGAGTACATGACATAAGCTTGAGACCTTTATAAGCTTTCTTGCCATAGACGTGTAGAGAATCACCGTTAGGAAGAGGAAGACGAATAAACTTCTCAGAACAAATGACTTCAGCACGAACTCGCCTAAGCCAATCCATGCTTACTATGATATCGAAGCTACCCAATTGCATGGGTATGAGGTCAGTTGAAAACTTATGATCGTTAAGTTTCAAAGAACACTTAAGAAGAATAGAATCGACAGTGACGGACTTACCGTTAGCGACTTCGACCGTGACTAATTTAGGCAACTTAGATCATCTACACTTAAGCAAAGGTTCGAATTCAACAGATACAAAAGTTTTATCCGCGCGAGTATCAAATAAACACGAAGCACAGACATTGATAACGAGAAACGTACCATTAATGACGTCGTTGGCGTTCTGAGCTTGCACTGCAGTAATCACGAAAGCTCGTCCAAGCACTTGTTGAGGCTACTGCTGGTTGTTGTTGTTGCGCTGAGGGAAGACATTAGCAAGATGGTAAGGATCACCACACGCAGGCTCAACCAATGGCTTCTTGAGGTTGGGCTTGGTTTGGTGCGGGGCTTTAGGCTACAACAACGATTTGGTTCTGGTTGACTTATGGCTTTAGGCCACTTCAACATTGATTGGCAAAATGCCCAAACCTATTGCAATTCGTGCATAGGCAGCATGGTGTATGGGCAGGGTGATGGTATAAACAGGTATTACACTTGGGATGAGTCCCAATTTAAGCTTTCTTGGTTGGCTCGGGGTTGGTTGTTGCAATTTGTTGGAGTGGTTGAGGGTTTGGCGGAGTGATGACTATACAATTTTGGCTTGAAGCCTTCCGCTTATTGCCTTTGTTGTTCTTGGAGGATGGCTTGGATGGTGTAGGTTCAACGACGCTACCGGTGGTGGCTTGGTGTGTATTCTTAGATGAAACCTTGTTAGAGGTTCCATTAAGAACGCAGGTGTGGTTAAGTTTGGCGGCTAAGCAGTAGGTATATTCGAGGGTTTTGGGTGAAGCGGATTAAACAAGGTTCATAATCGAAGGGGGAAGGCATTGAATGTACTTCGTAATGTCCTTATCAACGGTGTCGACCTGACCAGGGTAAAGCGCACTCAGTTGTTTGAAACGAGCTGTGAGGCCAGCATTGTCGTTCCCCACTTGCTTCAGATTCCAAAACTCATTTTTAAGTTTCTGAAGATCATGCGGAGGACAAAACTCGTCCTTCATCAATTTCTTAAGATCGGCCCAAGGGAGGGCATGGGCGACATCGTTACCACGAGCGTTACGCTCGGAGGTCCACCAATCATGAGCTCTTGATCGGAAAACTCCCATCGCGTTGATGGTTCGCAGGTGGTCAGGGCAACCACTTTGGAGGAAAGTCACTTCAATGGCTTCTAACCATTGGAACATCTTAGTGGCACCCTTTTCGCCAGTGAAGGATAGGGGGTTGCAAGAATAAAACTGCTTGAACGTGAAAAACGACTTAGGTGTTTCCACCTTGGAGTCAACGGATGCATTGGGTGATTCGATGTTTGGTGGGGGTTGGATTTTGCTGACAGTGTCAGGGATGACCTTAGCCATTTGTTTCGCCATGAACTTCATGAGATCGTTCTTCGACATCGACTCGTCGTTGTTGGAACCTTTTTGGAGCTAAAGTCTGATTTGGACTTCTTTTTTAGAGTGTTGGAGAGACGTTGAGAAGACATCTAGAGAATCGAAAATAGAAGGAAAGGATGTGACTTGATCATAATATGTTTTTAGAAATCACGTTTTTGCATGTATGAGCATATAAGTATCACATAACACACATGATTCACATAGATGGCATGAACATCCCAAGTATTCAAAAAGAATAAACACGTATATTTGCGTAAAGGAGTATAAATTTAGTTTGTTCACTAGAATTATTAATGTTTTTGATTGCGAGAGGCGTGTGAATTGTGCATCGGTTTCGAAATTAACGAGGTAACAAGTATAAAACACATTAAAATTGAGATAACATAAAAGAGAGGTAACATAAAATATGGAATGTCACGGAACGTAACTAAGACTATTCCAAAGTGAATCGAAGATCCTTTCAAATTAGGAAAACGTGTTTTGGCCTATAAGTAAGATACTCTCATCGAGAAGCGATTAATGGTATTTTATCCTTCTAGTTACTACACGTCCCTAATCGATTGAAAAATAGAAACTTTGGCACGATTGAAAATCGAGGAATGGGACTAGTTGACAAGATGCGGGTTTCACCGCTAACTTGACAACATCGTACCCTAAGTGTGGTTGGTACTCGTCGGGTCAAGAATGTTAATTCTGACACATTGACGAGGGTTCACTAGAGTTTGAATTGGAAATTTTCCATCAAGGTGAGGATTTCACTCCTAACTTGACGGCGTAATTTCGTGCAAAAATCAAATAAGCGAATTGAGAGTCGTTCACTAAATTGTGGATTTCACGCATATTTTGGTGAAGTCGTCTCGTTTATACAATATGAGTGTATTCAAGTCTTCAAATGTGTATTCTGTAAAATGTCTTAGGAAAGACATATGTATATGTATTAAGATAAAAGAAGAGATAGAAACCAAGTAGGAAGAATAACATGTTATGCAAGAATTCAAGAATGGTCAAAGTTTGGTACTTATTATAGACTAGGTTGAACATGGAAATTCTACCTAATTCCCTATAATAATGGCTCTGTTACCAATCTGTCACACCCAACCGATGGCGGAAACATCAGAGTGAGACGAAAACGAGATTGTTCGAGACTTCATAACGCTATTGTGACAATATTTAATCAAAACCGATTTCATTTAATTGCATAAGATTCAAGTTACAACAATTTGAAATTCAAAGTACAACAATTGAAAGAAAAAGTACAACATTGTTCAAAAGACGAAACAACATAAATCAACAACAATACGACAATATATCTAGTACGTCTAAATGTGTTTCTAAAGTATCCCTACTAGATTTCGTCAATATCTTCATCATCAACATACAACATGTTTAAAAGTATAGTTCAACACACAAGGTATTGGCGACTACACAAGTTTAATAATAACATTAGTATGGAAAATAGTTTAAACAAATCCACATGGCAAAAATAGTTAACTAGATTAATGTATCATGGCATGCAATTAAACAAGTTAATCCTTTGATTACCGCATGAATTAAAGACTTAACATGACCACAAGACTACGGGCGGTGCGTTACTCCTATAGCGCTATACATATTAAGGGGAGGCCCGTACGAAGTTAATGACAAGCGAATCACATAAGAATGTTCCAAGAATACAAATCCAGTATCATGTATTTAAGCATGTATGACTGGATTGTTTGTGTTTGCATAAAGTATAAGTGTGAATGTGTAATTTGATAAGTTAAACATATTGCACACAAAAGTGTAAAGCATAGAAAGGGCGTTCGAGTGTACTCACGGTTTTGCAAAGCGTTCCTTTGGCAATCCCGTGAAGAGTTGGAGGTTGGAAACACTGAGGTCACCCAACATGGGGTAAATGAAGGTGAGTGAGTATTCAGAATGTTAACGGAGGATTAAGACTGGAATTTAAAGTACAAAAAGTATGTATACATAAAAGTATATCTCGTCTAAGTACTCATTTTAACAATAAATTGTATGTGATTTCATGGGTCCTAGTTTGCCCATTAGTATAAAAAACGAGAGACTTAGAACATTAGATAAAGTAGCCTAAGTTCATGACACATAATCATAGACCGATTATCATCAAGAGTTCGACCATGTTGGTATATATATATATATATATATAGTGTCGGGATCAGGAGAAAACGCTCAAAAGTGTGAGAACGGTGAGAACGCATCATGGCCCAACACGTGGCGCGCGTTATATTTAGGGCGTATGGGCTTTTTTGTCATTTTATCTTCCGCTTTTCCAATTCCGTTTTTCACAATATTGATTTATTTTTTGGGTTTAAGGTTTTTTGGCGTTACGCAAATTCAATAATTATATGGCATTTTAATGGTTTCATTGTATTAACATTTTGGCGTTTATGGTGTTTTTCAAATCGTATGCCATTGGAACCCCAAGGGGTCAAAATACCTCTCTGAATGGCGTTTTTCAAGGCGTTTTAGACAAGATGGCCCATTGTTCTATTATTTTTATATACATTTTGGCGTTTGTGGTATCTTGGAATTTTACAATTGGAAAATTATATTACAACCACAGGGAAAAAAATAGAAGCGAAAAAAATAAATTAAAAATCCTAATCGGATCTCTTTTTACAATCTTCACTGTCATCAGTCTCTCTCTTCTTTAATACTACAAGATCTGTCACCAAATATATGGTGTTTGTTGTAAAACTTAACAAACCTATCGGTTTGATTATTTTGCCTGCTCGTCTGTTGAAGTGGCTTTTTGTAGATGTTTTAGGGGACATAGATCTATGACTTGTGGGTGGGTTTTTCGCTTTGTTCTTCAACTTGATCTTCATCTTTATAATCATCCCACTCTTCAGTGTCATTGATCTTTTCTCCTCATACAAGTCTTCTTCAAGAACAAAGAACACAAAATGACATATGACTATCATCATATCTTTTTCTTGAAGATTTGTCCATCTCATGCAGCAAAATCTTACTGATTTACTCCCCTCAGCTAACAATCCATTCAATGAAACTTCACGAAGAACAATACTGAATATCCAAGAAAGTATATTAGCCATCTTTGATTTTTTTAATTTTTTGGCGTTTTTACAGCGAGTGGTATTTAGTAGTATTGGCGTTTGTTTTTATTGGTTTGATCAAATGGAAGTTGCTGAGACGTATCATTTTATATGATGTCTTTTTGGCTCGTAGGTTAGGCGATGCATTATTATAATAAATTATTCGTCGTTTCAGTTACTCTTTGTAATTATTGTTTTTTATAAGCTTTTATCTTTGAAGTCTGTAACACGTCCCATCTTTCAAGTTTGGAGTTTTAGATTCTAATATAATAAATTTTCAGTCTATTCAGATTTACTGTTTTGTAGTTACCCTTTTCAAGTTTGGTTTTTATTTTTGTTATTTTTTGTTTTTTATAATACTTGTCTAAAGTAATTTTATTATTGTTTGGTAGTTTTTGGGGCGTTTTATGACATGATGACGTTTTGACAAGCATTTTGGCTGTGTGGCGTTTTTATTATATATGGCGTTATTATTATATAACAATCAACTGAAAAAGAAAATTAAAAAATATATATATAAACAATTGATCTTCCAAATCTTCACTGTCAAAAGTCTCTTTCTTCTTTTTTGAATCATCTTAACTGGCTGTTTCGACTTTCGTATGATTCTTTTTGTTTTGTTTTTTTTTTTTTTTTTGAAGTAGTTTTTTTGTCGCCGTTTGGAAGAACAAAATCTAAAATCAGCCTCTTTTTCTTGAAGATTTGTCCATCTCATGCAGCAAAATGTTATTGAGTTTACATCCTTCAGCCAACAATTTTGAATTTCCAATGAACGATGTTTTATTTTTTAACTTTTTGGCGTTTTACGGAGAAAAGAACGCCACTAAATAAAAGTACCTTAAACCTCTAAATTTGATCATGCTAAAATCAATAATGTTTTGCTCTATGAGATGGACAACATTGTTAATCCTCAGTTAAGAAAGATGTCTGACAATGTTGTCCACCCCATACAGCTAAACTTTATTGACAACAAACCTCAATAATGTTTTTGTATGTTTTGGCGATATAAATTAGATGGAAGTTGAGGATAAAGTCAATAAGATTCAACTCAATGAAATGGACAATATTCTCACTTAAGGATTTTGTCCATTACATTGAGCGAAACCTTACCGACAACCAAACTGAATTTCAAATAAACGTTTTGGTTTAGAGGATATTTGATGTTTGGGTTTTTTGGCGTTTCTAAGACGAATGGTATATATTAAATATAGCGTTTGGGTTTTTGTGTGTTTTAATGGAAGGTCTGAGATGTTGTATATATAGGATTTTTTGGCGGTTTTTTTAGGCGGGATTTTATTATAATTAAGTTTGGCATTTTGTATCTAATGGCGTTTTTAGATTAGGATGGTGTGTGCTATTGTAGGTTAAGGCGGTAATTTTAATGGCGTTTTATTTCCTGAAGATGGCGTTTTGTGTAGAGAAGTCAAAAGACTTTTTTACCCTTAATGAAGCGCGCCACAGTAATAAAAGTGATGTTATTTACGAAAACGCCACCGCGTCATCTAATCCATAGATTGTTTTAATCTGACGTCCATAACCGTTCTCACACTTTTGAGCGTTTTCTCTAAATCCTGACCCTATGTATATATATATATATATATATATTGGGTAAGGTTATTGTAAAAAAGGTTAAAAGTGTGAGAAAGGTGGGAAATATTGTGGAGATGACATGTGTCCTAAATCTAAATTAATTCAAAAGGGTAAACAAGTAATTTTATCATTAATTCAATTAATTAAAAACTTCCCATAACCGCCACCTTAATTATAGGAACTGGATTTTTTTTAAAAGATCTCTACAAACACCATTCAGCAAGTATATAACACCATTCTGCAAGTATATAACACCATTCAGTAAGTATATAACACCATTCATGGACTAAACATCTGATCGAAACATATTTTGTTCTCTATATAAGTATAGAAATATGGTACTTATATTAAAAATAAAAAACGCTCATTATTATGGTGTAATTTTTTTTAAAAGTTACGTATAAAAAGTTATTGACGTTTAAAAAAGACGGGGGGAAGTTACATGTGCATTAATGTTAGTTTCTTAATTTAAAAATGTTAAATTTACCTATATACCCTTAATCTAGAAAATTAATATGTTTAATAGTAAACATTATTTACAATTTTGCCATTATGATCTCAACCATTAGATCAAAGATCTAATGGTGTAGATTCTTTCTTACCTTTCTCACAAAAAACTCTTTTTTTACAGGAACCTCTACCTATATATATATATATATATATATATATATAGGGGACCGCTAAAATGAAAACCACCTCCAGCTGTAAGAACCATGAGAACTTTTTAATCCGGGGCGAGTTGGACCAAAAATTTTTTCAGAAACGTATATGCTTGTATTATAAACACATTTGTAAAAAAAATAAAAATAAAATGTCGTGTGTGTAGTTTTGAGCACCACAAGTTTGTGTTTACGGGTACCGTAAAATTTAAACAAAATTTATGGTACCCGTAAACACAAACTTGTGGTGCTCAAAACTACACACATGACATTTTCTTTATTTTTTTTTTACAAATGTGTTTATAATACACGCATCTACGTTTATGAAAAAAATTTTGGTCCAACTCGCCCCGTACGGTGTAGTTCTCATGGTTCTTACAACTAGAGGTGGTTTTCATTTTAGCGGACCCCTATATATATATATATATAGAGGCCGGTTAACGTACAAATGCGCTTATCGTACATTACGTACGCTACAATCTCAGCCGTCAGATCATCTTCCCGCATTGAAAATCGCATGTGAAATTGAATTACCACATGCGAAATTGTTACCAACATTATCACATGCGAAATTGAATTACCACATGCGAAATTGTTACAAAAAAACAACCTTCTATTTCATCAAAATTATCACATGCGAAATTGAATTACCACATGCGAAATTGTTACAAAAAAACAACCTTCTATTTCATCAAAATTATCACATGCGAAATTATTACAAAAAAAAAAACAACATGCGATTTTCATTGCGGGAAGATGATCTGACGGCTGAGATTGGCGCGTACGTAATGTACGATAAGGGCATTTGTACAGTACTCTTTACCTATATATATATATATATATATATATATATATATAGGGGATGGTTCAAATGAAAACCACTTTTATTGTGAAAACTCGAAAACTAACTAAAAAAAGCTTAAAAAACACACAAAAAAAAAATTTTCAATTTTTTTTATAAAAATCACTATTTTTTATATATGAAAAAAAACTTTTTTTCAAAAAAAAAAATTGTAGTACACATACACAATACACAAGTGTAGTATTACACATGTGCACTACACAAAAAAAAATTGAAAATTTTTTTATATAAAAAAAACCTGCGAAAATTAATATGCAAAAAAAAAATTGGTATGTTTTTTTGCCTTTTTTAATTAGTTTTTGAGTTTTCACAATAACTAGTGGTTTTCATTTGAACCTTCCCCTATATATATATATATATAGAGGCCGGTTAACGTACAATACCTCTTATCCTACATTATGTACGCGATGCCCACAGCCGTACGATCTTCAATCCATCAAACGCGGGCAAACATTGATAACCACCGTAAATTCAAACTGCCATCACCATTATTCCTCGTCGCCTTTTTCCTTCACTACCGCCGGACTCGAAAAAGATCAGCAAGCAACAATACGGCGACGTTAACCTCCCTCCGGTCACCTGCAACCTTCGTTCTTCGTTTCCGGTTCAATCATCTTATTCGAACTCCAACCCTAAAACCTGCAACTCATCTTCATCAGTTCATCATCATCTTCAACCTTTCGTCGCCGGTCACTGTTTAATCATCTTCACCGTTGAACACCTTCATTCTCTCCGATCATCAACCACCTTCAACCACCGTACCTCCTACGACCACCATCCAGAAAACTCCATCACAAACAAGATCCACTGCTTCGAATAATCATCATCTTTCTGTTTCTCTCTCTTGTTCTCAAAGACAGTGCCATGTCCACACCACATGCGAATTTGATCAACACCACATGCGAAGTAGTGCCATGTCCACATGCTAGTGCCATGCACATGCGAATTAGTGCCATGTCCACATGCGAAATTTGTATGTCTCTAATTATATTTTTGTCCACATGCGAAATTTGTTTTTGTCCACATGCGAAATTTGTATGTCTCTAATTATATTTTTGTCCACATGCGAAATTTTATATGTCTCTAATTAATCCACATGCGAATTAATGAAATAGCATGTGTTAATTTTGATGAAATAGCATGTTTTTGTGTAGCAATTTCGCATGTGGTACAAAAAACAACATGCGAATTCAATGCGGGAAGATGATCGGGCGGCTGAGATTGTAGCGTACGTAATGTACGATAAGGAGATTTGTACAGTACTCTTTACCTATATATATATATATAGTTATAGTTATATAGTAATCCTAAGCTAAGTCCATCAAGAGTATCATAGATTGTCATATAAGTCAAGCATGGAGGATTAACCTCATTGTATGATTCACTAATACACAAATCATCACAAGGATGATTCGGATGGTCATGAATGAAAAGGAAATATACAACTAACTAATATATCATTAAGTAGTCATGTAAGATTAACCCGGGTATGCCGTCTCAACATGGAAAGAATGAATTAAGTGTTGGAGGCTAGGCGGGGCTATGTTACTTTATGACTAGTAAACTACTTGGAATAACAAGAATAAAACATCAAGTGAGGTGTGGAACAAGTTAGGATAGCAAAAGCTTACAAGGTTCACACTTGCATCAAACACAAGTCTTGCCATATGAACTATGGTAAAATTATGTGACTTCAACACTTGTGGGTTGTCTTAAACCCTATTAAAACAGAAATTTTAGAGGGTGTTTGCACCTCTAAACTTGTAAGAATCAAACTCTAACAAGTCTCATAACCATAGATGGGTTTAGGAAAATGTTAGGCATAAGATTCATGAAGAAAAGTTAAGTTTCATAAAAAGTTTCTATAGATTCTTCCAAATCAGAAAGTTTGGACCTCAAAATGGTGATGTTCTACCTTGGTTTTCCATGGTAAACCCGTGGAAACAATCCTAGAGGTGTTCCAAGCTTTGTAGAGGAAGAAATGATGGAGAAAAGATGAAGAAAAGTAAGTTTGAACTCACTTTTAGCATTTGAAAGAATTTGCCATGTTCTTGATTTTCCAACAAATTTGAGAGTGTTTTGAGAGTTTAGATGTGTTTGGAAAGTGAAAATTAGTGTTAGGAAGCTTGTTTATATAGTGGGTGAGTTGGGTTTAGAGTTTAATGAGGTTTAAAGTTGATTGGGTAATAAAAAGGTGTGAGGAAAGTGGCCAACCGTAGCCAAGAAACATCTGGTTGCGGATCGATGCCCATGGCAGTACGCAGAAGGAGAGGGGGTGGCTGCTGCGTGGCACGGTGCCTCTCATCTGGGAAACTTTTGTTTATTTACAAAACAGCCCCCTGAACTTTGATGTAATCATTATTTGAAGCTATAAACCCCATTTTAAGCATGAATACAAATATGGAACATGTATGAAACATAAATTGAGTATCATGAATGCATGTATAGGTATTTACACGTATAAATAGTATCAAAACACGTACTTACGACTGATTGCATGTAAAACAAGTATGAGTTTGTGTGAGAAACGAATGTATTGAGTTTGCACGTATATAAGACGAATGTATGACAAGTATGTATAATTAATGTATAATTTATGTAAAATGATCAAGTTTTATTACGATCAAAGCCTCGGATTACAATGATTGGGAATGAAATACAATTAGGAAGAGAATATAAGTTTCCAAAAATAGAATACATGACAAACTTTCTAAATAAGGAAAGTTACAAAAGTGAGGCGTTACAAGGAATGCATTTACATTTCATATCACATGATTTTATTCGCTGTATCGCGAAACAGTGCGAACTTTTATAAACACAGTTGGTAGATTGTCCGGCTATACTAGTCGTGTCAGCACGTGTAGGTCCCTTTAACGTCTTAGATCTTGACAAAATTGTCTATCTAGCTTAGAGTGAGGAATCCTCTAGATCAGATTATCACAGAAAACAGTAGAAACATAGTTATATTCTAACCGGTCTTGTATTTATTATCCAACAGAAACGTTTACAATCAACCTAGACCTCACACAACCTGACAACCTATCTCTGTGATCTTGCCTCTCTTACGCTACACGTTTTTTCTCTTTCTAGCCTCTCTGTTCTGTTTTTCTCTATGGTCTCTTTTTTGTATTTTTCTCTGTAGTCTCTAAAACCTAAACCCTAATCACGAAACATGTTTATATACCACATGTCTGTGAACTGGGCTTTTAACTGGTCTAGGACATTCTCTAAGCCTATTACAACAATTAACTCACAAACCAATAATTCTAAGCCCAATATAATTTATCCAAAGACTAAATACTTAGACTATTAAGCTTTTATCACAGAATATGCACCAACAAGCTCCCCCTGGGTAATAGCTTCATAGCGTAACTTTGTCTTCAAGCATCTTGCGGTCTTTTGGTCTTTGGATAGCTTCAACTACACACAATTTCTAACATCAACATACTCCCCCTTAGCTGATGCTTCCAATAGCCAAAACTTTCATTCGTTGTAGATCAGTGAACTAGCAATCGCTGGTTATGCAAGTGAGCTCCAACTCTTCCATATCTCTTTGCAATGTAGTAAAGGATCCTACCATGCATCTTTACACGTTCTACACTTCACTCTTAATCTGTACTTTACTTGAATTCTGTATTCATTTTGATAACTGCATCAATCTGTTTAGAAACACAAGCAAGTATCTCAAAAAACCATTAGTCTTTTTCACATTAAAGATAAACCAATATTTTATCTAGATATGAAAAACAACAAACTGTCAGTTCAATATGGGACACATTTTAAAAATAAAATCTTTTTGGTATTTTTGAATTTTTTTTATATAAAAAAACAACTAAACAAATCTCAAAAATTTTTACAATGCATCTTTTTGTGAGTATCATGTGCAAGAAGATCATATCATCCAAGTCAAACTGTTTCACACTTTCAGTTAATTCTTTATTTAATTTTCAAGAAATGCAGTCCAAGACGATTACCAACATTGTTTGTCTAATTAAGCAAAACGCATGAACATTTCAAGTACCATTACCTTGTGATACGATTAAGTTTGATATTATACTGATGTACTAGCGTGTCCCACTTCAGGATATACCCCCGCGTTTCAGGTATGCGCAAAGCTTCCTCGTAGTAGGTGAGTATACCGAATTCATCCTTATTATTTTACAACGTCAGAACATTGGTGATCAAGTCAGTACTTACGTATAGCAAAGAGACCAATATCCAATAAGGGTAAGGAAAATACCAAAGATTGGTACGATTTATGCATTTTGCACATTTGAATGTCTCTCTAGGAGAGCTTCTTCAATTTCTGGGTTATTGGCATTTTATCTCTTTTAAGATATCTTGGTTGTACCTAGGTCAGCATATATCTGGATGCAGCAAAAGGACAACCATGATATCCCCGGATGAAATAACAGTATAAAGACCTAACACCTCGGCTTTAGGTAATCTATCAACGCAAGATTTAAGGTTATAAAACCATACGCCACTGATATCTTACCCACTCGATACACAGTTCGTTAGGTTTATATCACATTGGTATGTTGATTATTTTACACTTTTCGCCTACTGGAACATCATATGATGAAGCTACTATCACACTTGAGCAATTTTAAGTTCAATTTCAGTGTGACAATCTTACTCGCTGATATACTACCATTTCTTCTTTTTCGCACCATGAAATCTCATTTTTTAATTTTCATTTTCAATTTTTTTAATAGTTTTTTATTTATAACCTTTTTAACTTACCCCCTAAACACACACACTAACTAAACTCTTTTTGGCTTAGGAAAATTTATCCCCTTAATTTTTGTTTTTATGGAGTAAGTTTTAAATATAGAAAATTTAAAACACAAACAGACTCCCACTTTAATCTAACAAAAGGTTTTCAATGTAAAATTTAGAATAATTATATCAATCATAGAAGTAAATAGTTTGTTACCATTCTTAACCTAGCATTTAGCTCAGATGCATTAGAGGAATAACCACTGTTGAACATATCATCAATCCTTCTTGGTCATCCTACACTCACTCAACAGCTAGTTAGAATGAAGAAGCCAAGCCCAAATAGTCTTGGGTTGTCCAGATTCATCACAAATTTGAACTTTTTTTCAAGATCCATCACACCTGACTGGTGTCTTGGATGTATTCCATATTTTTTAATAAGATCTATAATTTTCACTAGATCGTTGGTCATGAGAGTTCCAATAAACTCTCTGATTTTCCGACTTTTGAAAATTATTATTTAGAAACCTTCTTCTCCCACTATTATACCCTGAACTTTGGAAAAAAATGAACACTTGAGTTACAAAGACTCCTATATCCATTTCTTTGTTGAAAATTTTGATTACCAGATATCAATATTGATATCCAAAATTTTTACTTTGAAACCAATTGATTGACCGTTAAAATGACTCAGTTGTGGAGAAATACTTTTTGTTCTTTAAACTCTTCAGATTGTGAAGTCTTTGATTGAAATCTTAATTGATTATTTTGACAATGTGGTTGCACATTATTATTTAAACTAACCATATTCCCATCCTTACTTCATCAACTTTTTGCTTGTTTTTCTTAAAAAAGGACAACAACTCGCCACATGCCCTTTATTGTGACATTTAAAACAAGATATTTTCTTATAAATTTTCTTTTTGTTAGATCCATTTTTAAATGTTTTAATCTTTTAGTCTTCAGTATCCTCATCCAATTGATGAGGCGTACTGTTAGACCCAACATATTCTTTCAAAGAAACTGGATTATTAGGCAAGTCCCCAGTTATCGGATCCACTACAGCTGGTGTAGTAGGGACAAATTCAGTTAACTCATTTTCATTTGGTAAAACAAAGTAGTCCTGATCCATAGACGGTGTAGCATTAAAAAACCCCACTCCCATCTTATCATTACTCTTTTTCAACCTTTCTTGCATATGAATCCTAAGTAACGATGATTTTTCAAATTTGTCTAACTTTCCGTTAAGTTCAACAATTTTGTCTTGCGTAACAGTTAATTCCCTGCACTTTTCAGAAAATTTATTAGTTTTATCCTCTACAGTTTCACGAGCCAAATCAATGATCTGTAACAGTTCATTGACCTTGCTTGTTAAATTGATGATTTCTTGTTCATTTGATTTGAGTTTATTTAAACACTTTGACTCCCTTTTAATCAAAAGAACATTTGACTCTTTTATTTTTTCTATATCATCTAACAATCTTGTGTATTGCTCCGATAGCTTGTTAACTTTACCTTGTAGTTCGGTGCAATTACGATATGTATGACTTACAGATTTTGATTCTACCTTTACCTCTCGTGTATGTTCATTCACATCATCTAAGCACTATGAAACTTCTGCATCCTTCTTCTCTAAACTTTCGCATCCTTCTTCTCTGAAGTTCCAACCTTCCTTTCATCTATCACAGCATCTACTTCTGCATCAGAAGCACGATTGCTTGTAATATGTCTTGAAGAACTCTGATAACGGTTTTCCAAAACTTCCCACATTTTTTTAGACGTCTCATACTTACAAAAACTATAATTAATTTCCATAGGTCACAATGAGCGCGGTGTGTAGAATAAAGATGCAGAAACTCTCTCTCTCTCTCTCTCTATATATATATATATATATATATATGGTAGGGTTCTAGTGAACACTAGTATATTTGTGAACTGAGTGAATAAATTATGGCTATTGATTTACACATGTGTATACACTTGTGTATTGATAATCAATGGCTAGTTCACAATCAAGGGGGTTGTTCACAAATGAACCTAACCCTATATCTATATATATATATATATACACACACACTAACTAATAAATAAAAAGCATAGTACACTTGTCTCATTCTTAGAGTATCCATTTAGGATTTTGGGACTTATCAACTCCATATTCTTTCTAATTCTTTTTGATTATTTATGGTAAAAGCTAGAAATCTATTTTTTAAATAGTTTCCCATTGCAAACTATTCCATCGATATTTATCGTTTCTTTAAAAAAAATTGTTACAATTATTAGTAACATGTTTTACATTATTTAAAAAAAAGGGTTATTGGATTTTATCACTCCGAACTATTGGCTATTAGCCGCTGCCACCCCCAACTATCACTTTGACGCCCGTCACCCTCAACTTAACACTTAGTTTGTTCTGTCACCACGTCGTTAACTGATCACTAACTTTTGAGCTTGTTATTGTACTTTTCGGGGTGTCCAAAGATCCCTAAAACCTTCCTAAGATCCATATGACACCCCGAAAAGTATAAAAACAGGATCAAAAGTTAGTGATCAGTTAATGATGTGGTGACAGAACACACTAAGTGTTAAGTTGGGGGTGACGGACGTCAAAGTGATAGTTGAGGGTGGCAGCAGCCAATATCCAAAAGTTGAGGGTGAAAAAATCCAATAACCCAAAAAAAAAACATCTTTAATTTGAGTACAATTATGCTATACATTAAAAATCAACTTTAAAAAAAAAGTCGTTGTGTTGTGCGTATAACATGCGTAGTAATATATGTGCGTAATTATCATATAAGTTGCATAATATTTTTTATAAATTACTATTTATGTATGTACATAACTATAGCATGAGTTGCGTAACTATCGGTATGTGTTGATTAATTATCATTATAAGTTTGTAATTATGAAGTTAGAACAATTTTTCTACATTATACTACCCCATGTAATACATGTGATCCTAACCTAGTACATATATATTTTGAAAAGCATATATATAGGTGTAGGGGAAGGTTCAATTGAAAACCACTAGTTATTGTGAAAACTCGAAAACTAATTAAAAAAGCCAAAAAAAACATACCAAATTTTTTTATTTTTTTTGCATACCAATTTTCACAGGTTTTTTTATATAAAAAAAAAAAAATTGTAGTGCACATGTGTAATACTACACATGTGTACTACAAAAAAAAAATTTGAAAAAATAGGTTTTTTTATATATAAAAACCTGCGACTTTTTATAAAAAAAATTGAAAAAAAAAATTTTTTTGGTGTGTTTTTCAGGCTTTTTTTAGTTAATTTTCGAGTTTTCACAATAAAAGTTATTTTCATTTGAACCATTCCTTATATCTATAACTTGATCTTTATCATTTACAACAACGCATCAAACATGATCTACACCTCCATTCACACCCCGCTTCCCTATTGCAGCATATGCTTGTGTCCTCACAACAACAGTGTCGATTTGTATTCCTGGAAAGAGCACAATATTTTTTACAAACGTTTGGTGGTGGAACTGCTAAGGCGTTGTCGTAATTGAGTTTGTATATTCGACCTATAATGCCAAAAATGATATTATTGATTAGAACATTTATTTAGAAGATTGACATGAGAAAATGGTTAAATTTTGAGCACTTACAACCAAGACAAGCAAATAACAGCATAAAGCTTATGCAAAACGCCATCACATAGGATTTCACGTGCTTTGACGTTGTCGTACTTGCCTTTGAAATAATATTTCCCGTTGTCCTACTTGCCTTTGAAATAATATTTCCCGTGTCAAATACAAATAATATTTAAACTCTCGTTTGGATAAGCAGAAGCGATTATATGAAGTCTAACAAACTATTACTGATATTTATCTTATGTATGGATTTATTTGCGTGCATCATGTTTATGTATGTAGAATAAACAAAGATATTTACAAGTCTAAGTAAATTAAAATACAATAAACAATTATAAAGAGATGTTTATAATTTTTTTCTTTTTAATTTATTAATCGTCACTGGTTGGGAATGATAGCATGCTTTAAAAGAGTTTTACTAGGGAAACTAAGACAGACTCCACAAAGGATCATCACGAACGAACATAGAACAGACAAAGAAAGCAACAAGCACAAAGGGTTATATAACTACAACCATTGTTACGTGTTCTGAAACGATGGATAGGTTGAATGGCAAGAAAGATCAAAGTAGATCCCCTCTTAAGTTCAAACTCGTTCTATCAAGTAATCAATCCTTATTCTTCTATCTTTTGACCTTATAGAACTCCTTCAAATAAAAATAACTTTGTTAATTTCAGTACAGAGCTTCTTGTTTCCTGGGGAGGAAACTCTAAGAACTCGTTGTTGAGAGGAATATTCAGTAGTGTTTAATGTGCTTGCGAAAACATTATTTCCAAAGTGTTTAAGAAAAAAGGACACTATCTGATCTCATTTTAAAAAGCCACCTGCAGACACCAAGAAAAGCCGTGACGCAAGTTGAACCAACTACAGTTTGTTTATTTAATTTATTTGATATCATTTTACACAGGTCAACAAATTAATAAATAAGTGGGGTAGGGGTGGTTATCACTTGAAAATATTTTATCACCTTCAACATACAATCAAGTTTCGTCATGTTATCAACAATTATTCCATCACTCAGAAACTTTTTTTAGTGGAAATGGTTATCACTTGTACAAATTCCATCACTCACAACTTTTTTTTTATTTTTTTTAAATTATAAATTAACAATAAAACATTAAAATTATAAAATTCATTTAAATAAAACCTAAATTACATACTAAAATAACAAAAAAAATAAAAAATACAAACTAAACATTGGAAAAAAAACCTAAAGAGACCGACTTAAACGGATGGCATCTCCCACCCCCACCTTTCACAGATCTTGCGTTTTTGTTGAATTACGACCGACTTAAACGGTTCTTCGAGATGGGTGTGCGGCTCAAACAAGATTTTTAAATCATTTTCTCTTTCTATTGCTTTCAAGTGTTCCATATACGCATGCTCGCGTTGAAGTTATGCGGACACAAGTTTTTCTCTTCTTTCTTTGGATTCGCTTATTTCCGCCAATTTCGCATCTTCGATTTTGAAGATCGACTCCGCCACCGCTTGCTTTCCTTTACTTGACGATTCACCACTTTTCTTGCAGCGCGACCTTGTAGGTGTATCTTCTTGAAGGGGTTCGTCATCCGGTTGATTGGGTTCGTCAATGGGGTCATCGTTCAAATTCATTTGCGGCAAGTTATCCGACGCGGAAGTCGTATAGTTCCCAGAGTCGGAGGTCTTTGATCTTTTCGGACCTCCTCATTTTTTGGAGCTGTTGGCCCACCCATGTCGACCAACTCAATTGGTACCCACTTCGGGTGATTTCTCGCAACCTCCCATGCCGCAATGTGTGGAAAACTCCTCTTTTTGTATGTTCGGTGATACTCGGCGATGGCGGATTGCATGATAGCATTTTCGCTTGCTCCACTTTGTGGATTTCGATTCTACAAAAAATGAAAAAAATTATTTATTAACTGCTTTTTTTAAACTGTTTTTTATAAAACTGTTTATTATAAAACTGTTTTATTAACTGTTTTATAATAAAACTTTTTTTTAAACTGTTTTTTTAAATGTTAACAATTTTTATAAAAAATAAAAAAACAGTTTTAAGTAAAAAAACGTACCATTTGAATGAAACAACCGTTGAATTTGCTAATTTTCCGGTTCAAATCACCTCATTTCGACGTCATTTGATCCATGTTTCGATCGGATAAACCGGGAAGTTTGATAAAATGAGCAATGACCCGTCTCCAAAACATGTCTTTTTTTTTGCTCGTTGGAAAATTTCTTGATTTCGGAGGTGTGTAAGTACGCCTTGACAAGGCGACCTCATCCTCACTACTCCATGGTCTTCGAACGGATGTCGGGACAACTTCTTGAACGTCTTCGTATTCTTCTTCTTCCTCTTTTTCTTGAAGTTCATCCTCGTCTTCTTCGTCATCGAGACTTGGTTGTGGTTCGCGGTACGCACGTGCAAAACGATGAATGAGCGTGTCATCTTCTAGCGGGTCGACTTGGTGGGATTGGGGTTGAAATTGTGGGAACGGTTGGGAATGAAATTGTTGAGGTTGAAGCGGTGGAACGAACGGTGGGTTTTGATACGGTTGTGATTGAAAGTGAGGAAATTGTTGGGTTTGAAAGGTTGGAAATTGTTGGGTTTGAAAATGTGGGTTTTTGGTCGGGTTCGTCTTGCAACCTAAAGTGCGCCGGCTCGCCAAGATTCGCTCGAACCTTGGGTCATACGGAATTTTTCTTTGAACCCGAACCTCTTTTGCTAGAACCCGAACCTCTCTTTCTTGAACCATCCATCTTTGTTGGAAATTTTTTTGGATTGAGTTGGATAATTTTTTAGATTGAGTTGGAGAATTTTTTTGATTTTTTGGATTGACTTGGAAGAATGTTTTTATGGATTTATATATAAAAATCTTTCGAATATTCATCCCCCAACGGTAAACAAACGGCTACTTTTTGATTGTTCAACGCGTCAAAAACTCGACGCGTTACATATTCCACGCGTGATTTTTCTGGGCGACGGCGATGTTTCGAATAGTTCCACGCGTGAACTTTGTGTATCACGCTTCCACCCCGGGTCCCCTAAACAGGTGTACATCCCCCCTCCCCCTTTATCACTCTCTGTCTATAGTGCGTGCGCCCTCTCTATGTAAGTATTATCTTTCTCAAATCTCATTTATTATTATTTTTAACTAACTAATTATTAACCTATAAATAATAATAATTATTAGTATTAACCTATAAATAAGCAACTGTATTCAATAACAAAGAAGCTAAGATTGAAGACATCATTAATGATATAAAAGCTCTTGGTTTTTTGTGGTTTTAGAGTTGGATAAAAGGTAATGCGATTATTTGGAGCGATTGGTGTAAATGTAATTATGTAAGGTTCGTTTGTGCGGTTGGCTGCCTCCGTTTGAGGTGTGCCGTTTTTATTAATGAAATTTACCTTTCAAAAAAAATAAGCAACTTAATTGTGCTTAAGGCTATTGTACCATTAGCTTTGGGAGATTTTCAAAAAAAATGAAATTTTCCTTTTTAACCCTAAAGTTTTAATCTTTGAAAATTTAAGTTTAAAGTTTTAATCTTTGTTTCCTTTTTAACCGTAAAGTTTTAATCTTTAACAATTTAAATTTAAAGTTTTAATCTTTGGTAATTTAACCCCTTTGATTAATTTGATTTTTCACTTCTAGTTCAAAAGTTTCCATCTTATATAATTTAACCCCTTTGATTAATTTGATTTTTCACTTCTAATTCAAAAGTTTTCATCTTTTGCGATTTAACCACTTTGATTTTTTCTTTATGTGTTGTAATCTTGGCTTTGGGGGTTTTCAAAGAAAAATGGTTATGCATATGATTGTTGTAACCTTGGCTTTGGGGTTTTTAAAAAAAAATGATTTTTATACTTTTCACCCAAAAGTATTTCGTAAATTACTTTTAACCCAAAACTAGTTTTTTTTTACTTTTAACACAAAACTTTTACCTTTTGCAATATATCCTCGTAACTTTTTTTACATTCAACTTTGGTCCTTTATAGTTTTCATTTTCCGCAAATTTTTCGCTTTATGCTTTGTTCTAAATTTTGTGACTTAACACATCGCAACATGCGTCTTTGGTTTAATGTTTTTACGTTTCGTTCTAAATTTTGCGAGTTAACATGATACAACGTGCGTGTGTGGGTGAACTAAAATTTCTTATAGGTTGAATTTTCTTTTTTTATTTTTACAAAAATTTTCTTCTCATTTGAACCCTCCACTATATATATATATATATAGGGAAGGGTTATTTTGAGAACGCTAAATATTGCGAGAACCGTTAGAACGAATGAGAAAACCAATCAAAATGATTTTTTTTTAAAATAAACCTATAATTAAAATACAACATTAATGGGGAATGTACTTTTTAAATAAATCATATTTCCTTTCAAAATCACTCTTAATAAGTTTTTTATACATGTAAATTCAACAAACTTCCGCATGTGTAAATGGCAAACTTAAACATGTGTAAATTTTATTTATTTATGAATACATGTAAATTTGAACGTGTAAGTTTGGATTTTCTAATATTGTATTCGGATAATAATGATAAGTGTAAAAAGAAATTTTGAATTTAATTGTTTTGACCAAGTTCTCTTGGTTTTTTCATTCGTTATCATGGTTCTCGCAATATTTAGCGTTCTCATTTAAACCCTCCCATATAGGGTTGGGTTTATTTCAGAACTCTAAATAACTACAGAACTTCTAATAAACAATCATTATATACATATACATATATATATATATATTCATATTTATGATCTTTTTATTATCTATTATATGTATTTCTTTGATTACATACACGTTAAAAGTAGTTTACATATGTGTAATAGCCAAATTATATATATATGTGTCATAACTAATTACATGTATGTAAAAGCCTAGTTTACATATGTGTAATTATAAAATTACATATAAAAATGATAGAATTACTCTTTACATGTATGTAATCGTAAAAATACACATAATAAATGATAAATTTATCCTAAACATAAAAATATATAAATAAAAAGATTGTTTATTAGGAGTTCTGCGAGTTTTGTAAATATTTATGGTTCTGAAATGAACCTTACCCTATTAATATATATATATATATATATATTGAAACGAGATCGGGAGAAAACGGTTGGAAGTGTGAAAACGGTGAGAACGGATCCTGGTCGAACACGTAGCATTGGCGCTAAATGATATGCAGGGGCAGGGTTGTCATTGTTCATGTTCCTCTCCAAGCATCCGAGATCTATGACGTCTAACGTGGATTCCGTTCTACAAAGTAATATTTGATGACGTTTTCAAATGTGTTCCAGTAAATCATGCAATACATATGCAACAGATATGACGTTTTGTTTTTTATACTTGTTTCAATGGCGTTTTTTTCAAAGTAATATTTGAAAATGACGTTAATGTTTCAGTGGTATTGTTTCAATAACATGTGATTTGGAAGGTATATAACAAACCATAGAAGATCACACACACATAAATGCCAAAGAGAAAGGACACTTTTCAGTAAATAAAATAGGTGAGGATAAACTCAATAAGATTTTGCTCAATGAGATTGACAAAATCCTCACATAATAATTTTGTCCAACACACTGAGTGAAACTTTATTGAGAATAAAACTGAATCTCCAAGAAACGACCTTTGCCATGTGTGGTTTTGAACATTCTGGCGTTTTAAATTGAATGGTATTTTTTAAAATATGGCGTTTGTTTTAGGTGTGATCAATGGAAGGTCTTGAGACGTTTATATAAGATATTTTTGTCGCGTAGTTTAGGTGGGAATTTATTATAATAAATGTTAGTAATAAAGTTTCCGTCGTTTCAGTTACTGTTTGTTCAGTTTTATCTGTTAAAGCTGTAAGGCGTCCCATCATTAAGTTTGGCGTTTTGTATGAATGGTGTTTTAGATAAAGACGGCAAAATACAACTAATTAACTTTTGTAAGACAAAATAATGTAATGGCGGTTTGAAACATATATCAGACATCCATGTTGTAAATAATATTCATGGCGTTTAGAAACAAGTAGATGCAATAGTCTAAACCAAATACATTGGTCAACATGAAAATTATAAAATGAAAGCAATTTATGATGTTTAAGTTAATCTACATATTCATCCATCATTTGTTATATTCTCTTGCACCCTATTTTATACAATTCAATAATTTTCGAAGTTTTTTAATAATATATGATTAAAGGAAATTATTATAGTTTTGGTGTTTGGCGTTTTATAACTAATTAGGGAAATAAAGTATTTTATCAGCGAAAAAGTACATAACAAACCACAGAAAATGACACACACAAAAAAAGAAAAAAACTAAAACTCCTCATCCAATTTCTCATCCAAATCTTCACTGCCATCGGTCTCTTTTTCTCATCCAAATCTTCACTTTCACTGTCACACCCACACCGATGGCGGAAACATCGGAGTGAGACGAACGAGATTGCTCAAGACTTCATAACACTAATTGCGACAAATATTTAATAAACAAGTTTCATTTCATTGATAATAGTTGTCTAATACAATACAAGGAAAATTCAAAGTACAACATTTGATGAACGAAATAAAACAAATTTAAAGGATCAAAATACAATGACATCATTAATAGTCTAAGTGTGTATCTAAGCATATCCTACTAGATTTCATATGCATCAACATCAACCACTTTCAACATGTTTAAAAGCATAGTTCAATTCAAAGTATTGGCGAGTATACAAGTTTGATACATAGCATACGTATAAAAATGGTTGAAACAAATCCACACGACACACCGAGATATCAAGATTAAGTAAAACTGGCATGCGAATAACAAGTCAACCCTCTGATTACCGCAAGTATAAATGAATGAATAACTTAACATGACCTCACGTTCACGGGCGGTGCGTTACTCCTATAGCGCTATACATGTTAAGGGGAGGCTCGTACGAAGTTAATGACAAGTTTATCACATAAAAATCACCCAGAAACACGAATCAAGTATAACGTACTAGTATGCATGTGTTGGATTTTTTGTGTGATTTCATAAAGTATAAGTGATTGTGTAAGTTGAATAAGTAAACATATTGCACCCAAAAGTGTAAAATGAAAAGGGGTGTTTGAGTATACTCACGGTTTTCGAAGAAATTTCCACTTAGTGAGTTTGACGAGTCTTGAGTTGTTAGAACACTGAAGTTACCAATTTTGGTTCTTGAAATTTTTGCCCAAAGTTGAAAATCTTGAAGATTTGAGAAAGGTTGGAAGTAATTTGGAGGTGGTGTAAGTGTTTGGAAGGTGTTAGAGTGTGTATTTATAAGAGAGTTAAGTGTTTGCGGTTTAAATGAAGGTGGTTGGGAGTTAGGAGGTGTTAGGGGTGAAATTCTGAGCCCATATCATGTATAGTATCTTGAATTATATCTTGGTTATATGATATATGTTCACAACCAGGATGCTGAGTCAGGATATTGGTAACATCCTGATGTGGTATCCTGAGGATTACTAACGTGTTGTTTGCAGGAGTACGAGTATAAGTTAATAACGTTCACAAAGACCTTTTCCCCTGAAGACTAGGTCCAAGTTTTTCGAAGGAGAACATTGAAACCGCATTACTTGGTCTTCAACGTTCACATGGGAATATTCGCTGGCATCCCCATATTTTAGGAGATTTTGTTTTCATTTTGTAACTATAAATATACAGATAAACCAGATCATCTAGGACATCACATTCACTACTCTCGAATTCTTATACTTTCCCTCACAATCTACACACTTTCTGAAAAAGCATTGTAACACTTAGCAACGATCTGGTCAATATCCTGCAATGTATCCTGATATTTGAAGTAATAAGAAGAACAAGGCAGCTGCGATTGTCAGCTCCCCGAGGTTTTGTGCCGGCGATCTAGATTGATCAAGGGATTTCCTCGTACATCTCGTGTCACCCTTTACTTTTTTTGCTCATTGTTTGATTATAGTTATAGCTCAATGTCCTGAGCTATATCCTGAAAACTATTTTTGCAAACAACTCAACCATTATATTTTCAATACACATTCTTAGGACACTACCTCACAAAACTAATTTGATCACTAAATTGCTTAGGTAATTTTTGACCAAAATAGGAGGGGTATTAAATGAGTTGGTTGGAGGTTAGACGGTGGGTTTGGGGTATTAAATGAGTTGGTCGGAGGTTAGGACATTAAAGAAAGTGGTTGGGGAGATGAAAATTTTCATTTTTAGTCCTTGCACTTGTATTGTTGGTTATTTTATGATATAAAGGTGAATGCTGATATATTATAAGTATGACACATGTATGAATATTATTCCGATAAAATATAATTTCGATGTATGTCTCGTTTTAAATTAAAACGTGTATTTCACGATTGATTATATATTATGCATGTATGATTAAACAAGGTTGATATACAAATACAATTTTCATTATGATCAAAGTCTCGAGATTACAAGGATTAAAATGAAGTAAGAATACAAGTTTCTAAAAATAAAAATGTGAATACAACTTTCTAAATATGGAAAGTACAGAAATTGCGGAGCGTTACAGTCTCCCTTCCTTCATGAAGTTTCGTCCTGAAAGTTATTCAAGAGGAAGATTTGGAAAAGGCATATTGGTGAAAATGGTTGGCTAAAATCAAAATTTTGAAGTTTGAAGCATTTTGGAAATGTATGGAAATTATAACGAGCGAAAAGGGTAGGTTTGTAAAAGTAGTTCGTTTGACTAAGGTGATTTGAGCCATTAATTATGAGTAAACCGTGCTTGTGTGTGTATAGAGAAAGTGAGTTTGACCTGGTTTGAAAAATATGATGGAAGAAGTATTTAAAAAGACGTTACCTAAGAAGAAAAGTTTTCGTATAAAATGGAGTGTATTTTGAGAAAAGTGTGGCCCGCACCGTAGTTTGTAAGGAATGTTTTATTGGTTTTTAAGGCGTATTAGTAAAATCACATGTTTGTCGAAAATTGTTTGTTTGTGGAAATCTAGGATGGTAGGATTTATGATTTCAAAAGGTTTTGGTGGAAATGGGCCGACTAAATGAAGTTTGTGCGTAATAAAGTATGGAAGATTGATTTAAAAGTAAGGAAGTATTTTGACAGAACTGGACCGTTGAGGATATTTGTTTAAAGGATTGAAAGTTTAGGCCGATTTATTGTAAATAAGGTTTGAATAAAATGTCAAAGAATAATTGTGAACAATCGTGGTATGTGAGTATAACAACCCTTGTAAAACACCCAAAAACGTTCCTATTATACCCCATATATACCTTAACAAACCCGAATAAGTTTAATTTTAACAAAAATCAAATAAAACAAATAATTATGGTCGCTCGCGGGCCACGACAGGGTCACCCTTGGGCTTCACGGGGCGCGACTGAGAGATAAGTGGCGAAACCACAGCGTGCCACATGGCACAACACCCGGATGACCTACGCTTGTGACTTGCCACAGCCACCCTAGTCTTGGGCTCTCGCGGGCCATGAGAAAGTGAGAAAGGTTGGTCGCGGGGCGCGAGCCGCCCCAATTCCAGCCTCTAAAAGGAAGCCATTGGCCTCAGTTTCCATTCGCTCATTTTCTTTACTCTCTCATACAAATAGTGCGAATATTAACGGGTATTATAGCCCTAAAAACACGAAGGTCTGCCTCGTTGTATGTATTTTAACCCCCGATCACGTATTCGTTACCCTACCCGATTGATCTAGGGCTCCGTAACGCATGTCAAGGCTCTGCCTGACTCAGTTCATTTGAGTTATGTCTCGTGTTGTATGGCTAATGTGATTTGGGTTATCTTACTAACACGTGTGCATTGTTTATTTTTAATAGATAATAATCAGGAACACCAACAGGAAGCTATAGTATTACCTAAGTCTACAATGTGAGTCATTCTCTTTTTCTACCAAACTGTTTTACAAAACCTCAAATGTTTTCAATTATGCTTTACAGTAATTAAGTCTATGTATTCTACAATTGCTGCCGGTATGTGGGGTTTTGTATACATTACTTGTAATACGTTACTATTGGACGACGAGTTAGCCAATGAGTAACATGACCACAGTCATGGAACTGTGAACATGACAAATACTGAATGAGTATATTGGTAGATATAAACATTATAATCGCTCTCAATACTGTAAAGTTATAAAAGCTTGTTTTGATTAAACTGGGATGCACTCGCCAGTATTTCTTGCTGATAAAATCTTTTTAAAAAGAGTTTCAGCTAACTTAATGTGAAGCTATAAGAAGCCAGCTATGGAGCACTGAAAGATTAAAGAAATGGCTATAAAAGTTACCTAAATAAAAAGGAGTTTATGTTTTCAATAATTAGGGATTATCCCTATCAATGTATTGTGAATGAAACTTGGGTTTTAACCCATGTGTTTATTATAAAAGCTTGGTGTTTTAACTCTGATAAATATTTCCTGACTACGGTCCTGATGTTTAAATTCTACTGCTAAATTAATAAATACCGACACCTGATGTGTGTAAAATGCAACATATAAATTACATCAACTGAGGCATAAAACTAACCCTTTTTAGTACTAATGTTGGAAAAAGTGTGCTTTTGTCTTCCTTTTGTATTTTCAGGATTAAATGAGCGTAAACGAACAAAAGGAACAAATATGCAGCAAAATCTAGCATAAATACAAGAAAAGGAATAAACGTGGCATGCCCGACCCCTAGACATCATCTTCCCAAGCAAAAACAAGAGAACAGAAGGCTGACCACGGCCCCGTGCCAAGCGGACATGGGGGCGTGTGGAGCTAATGCAGACAAATTGTAATTAATGAAGAAAGAGAATAAGGAAGGACATGGGGCCGTGCCCAATGGACACGGGGCTGTGTCCGGGCTTCTGTGCAGGCTATAAATAGGGGTGCTTGGTTCACTTCAAAGGCATCCCTTGGCAAACCACCTCTCTCCCACTTCACCCACACTCCACTACTACTACAACCCACATCCACCACTATCATCCATCATAGAGTGTGTGTACTAGTCTCGGGATCCAAGATTGATAGTAAGAGTTCTTGACAATCAAAGGCCATGTTTGCCTAAGTCTCTTACATCACTTGGTGAAGACAAGCATTTAGTGTAATACTTTTGATTTTTAATCTTTTCGCACTTTTTGTTTGGTTTTGTATTAATGACTTTAATAACTAATTTCTTATGTTGAAGGTGAAACTTCCTTATCATTTGTTCGTGGTGTCTTGGCATTATTTTACTGTCTATATAAAATAAAAGATTTTCACCATTCATATCTCTACGGTCTATATAGAGATATGTTGGCTACCTGGTCGGGGGTTAAGGGAATGGTTTCGTAAGGTTCTTTCCTTGTTCAGTGTATAGATCCTGCAAGGACCTGGGTCAAGATTACTAGGACCTCCTTCAATACCAACTGGTATTGGATGGCGGGGGTGCGAATGGCTTGATCCCCTCATATGTAAACTACTATTAATACATTAACCAGACTACTTGGGATTGTACCCCTGCTGACTCAAACCACTTAGCCGAGGGTAACGTCACCTTCAAAAGAGGGGTCAACCACATTACGCATTAATAACTTAATTAATTATCTTTCAATATTCCGACCCTTTAGGATTGTATCCTTGCTGACTCAAACTACTGGGTTGAGGTTAAGGTCAACTTCAAAAGAGGGGCCTACTACTATAACTAAGATAATCTCTTAACAAATGCAAAAGTGCGGAAATCATCAAAGGTTACACTAAAGGCTAGTCGGATCCAAGTGATTCATCTTTTCAATCTGTTTTTATTTTATTTTACTTTTCAGCATTTTTAGTTTTTGTTTTTCATGTTTAAAACCTTTTTCTAAAATTTTGATTTGATTAGACGTTGAGGATAAACCGGTACTAAAAGCTCTTGTGTCCTTGGACGACATCGGTATCTTACCAACGCTATACTACGCTCACGATGGGTGCACTTGCCCATATGTGTGTTTAGTGTTCGTAAAACATCGTGTTTTATAAATTTAAAACTTGACTAAAGTGTTAAAAAGGGCTAAAATTATAACTAAAACATATCGTACTACACACGCATCAAGTTTTTGGCGCCGTTACCAGGGACACAGGGATTTTAAGAAAGTTAGGAATCAACGGCCTAATCGTTATTCTTATTTTTATGTTTTTTTTAGGATTTTTGTAAATTTTTCAGCTACTGCAGACTGCAGCACGGGGTCGTGCCGGTCAGACACGTGGCCGTGCTCAGCATCCTTACTGGCAGTTTTTATTTTCCGAGTTACAGAGAGCTGGACACGGGGTCGTGTCTGTGCAGCACAGGGCCATGTCGAACTCCCCAGTAACAGGAATCCGGAAAACAATTACTGTAACCACAACCACGGGGCCGTGTTCGGCTAAGCACGGGGCCGTGGTGAGACTTCTGACCAACAATCCTTTTTGTTTTTATCGCAGGACTTGGAACCCAGGCGCCGCACCTGAACTTCCTACGCTGTGC
The DNA here is from genome assembly GCA_030545235.1 of Helianthus tuberosus. NCBI lineage: Eukaryota > Viridiplantae > Streptophyta > Magnoliopsida > Asterales > Asteraceae > Helianthus > Helianthus tuberosus. The sequence continues at coordinate 181,100,930 of CM060451.1, forward strand.
ATGAGCTCCAGTTCTAATAAAGACATAAAAGAACCTCTAAACGAAACCGAACGCTTTCTAAGAAAAAGACTTAAAACTAAAACCCAAGAGAAAGTTTCAGGGGACCCACTTCCAATGGCGGACCAACGTACCCTGATGGATTACTTACGACCCACGGTAGGTAATCTCGGCGTTGCTATCAATGCACTGAATGTCGATGCCAACAACTTCGAACTTCGGCCGCATTTGATTCAAATGCTCCAAAACTCTACACCCTTCCACGGGCTTGCGGACGAAGATCCCCATTTACATATTACCAACTTTTTGAAAATATGTGATACTTTTCGGATCAACAGAGCATCGAATGACGCCATCCGCCTCCGAATGTTCCCATTTTCACTAAAAGACTGAGCTAAGGCTTGGCTTAACACCCTCTCAATTGGATCGGTAAACACCTGGGATGAACTAGCCCAAAAGTTTTTGTATAAGTATTTTCCCTCCTTCAAAAACGGCTAAATTAATGATTGAAATTAATACATACTCACAAGAGGACGAGGAATCCTTATATGAAACTTGGAAAAGGTTCAAGGAGCTACTAAGAAAGTGTCCCCATCATGGTCTTGCGGTATGGCAACAAGTATCCACTTTCTATAATGGGTTGTTGCCACACACAAGACAGACACTTGACTCTAGCTCCCGGGACTTCTAGGTAACCGTCGCCCAAATGAAACTTATAATCAAATTGAGGAAATTGCTCAAAACAATTTTCAGTGGCACACTCCCCGAGGCACAAAATCTATTGCCCCGTGCACCCATAAGGTTGACGAAAGCACCTCTTTACAAAGCACAAATCGAGGCCCTCTCTTCAAAAATAAAAAAATAGAAATGGCAAAAACGGCCTCGGTTATGGGTTGTGAAGGGTGTGGTGGACCACATGAAAATTGGAGTTGTATGAAAGAAATGGATAATCAAACAGAAATGGTAAACTACATTGATAATAGACCTAGGCTGTCAGGTCCTCTGACGGGTACCTACAACCAAGGATGGCGTAACCACCCAAACCTTGGTTGGAGAGAACCCGGCAATAGTAGTAACCAACAAAATCAAAACCAACGAACAAACTTTCAACAACCAAGAAATGAGTCACAAAATTTCTCTCAACAACAACAAGGGGGACGAGAGAGGCTTGAAGATACTATCCCACGCCTCATCTCTGACACCAAAAAGAAAAACCTCGGATCGATTCCAACAGTTGGATTCGAACTATAGAAATCAACAAACTAGTATTCAAAATATTGAGAAACACTAAATCAATTAGCTCAAAATTTCTCTGAGAGACAACAAGGCACATTACCCAGCAATACGTAAACCAACCCGAAAGCACAAGTACATCTTATCACATTGAGAAACCGTACCGTAGGTCCCGAGGAGGCTCTGTTACCCCCATCCAACAAGAGTCCATCCAATCAATTCGCAACTTCGCCAACACCCCAAAAGGAAACGACTCCTCCACCAAATAACGAGCCCGCCAAAAATCCCGCGGTACCCTACCCCGGACGGTTACTTCGCCAAAAGACCGATGAGCAAATCACAAAATTCATAAACTTACAAAAACAATTGCATGTCAATATTCCAATTGTAGAAGTCCTCACTCAAATGCTTAAATATTCAAAATTATGAGAGACTTTCTCACTCACAAAAGGAAAATTGAATCATTGCAATTAGTTAATTTAAGAGAAGAATGCTCCGCCTTGCTACTCAACAAACTCCCACAAAAGAAGATCGATCCCGGAAGCTTCACCATCCCTTGTTCGATTGGGGGATCACCCATATGCAATGCACTAGCCGATCTTGGGGCTAGTATCAACCTCATGCCCACATCAATGTTCGACCGACTCGGACTAGGGAAAACAAGCCCTACGAAGATGAACATACAACTTGTTGATAGGTCCATTAAATATCCACAAGGTGTCACCGAAAATCTACTGGTAAAAGTCGGAGACCGCTTATCTTAGGAAGACCATTCCTAGCCACCGATGTCACACCCCCAAAATCCATAAGCGGAGTACCACCTCAAGAGGCGTGACATGAACAGGATCAAGCCACCAATCATATTGAATAATGTATTTAAAGTAAACAAAAAACCAACCATAATATAATTGGTGTCCAAAAGAAATTAACCAAGTTCAAGTTATCAGCGAAAACATAAAGAGTAAAACCAAAACATAAGTTTTAAAGTTCAAATGTTTAACATGGAACTCAACAGTCCATGTCCCACAACGACTCTTCCCCATGCAAGCTCCAGCTAAGTACCTAATGACCTGCAAAGCATGTAGTAACGAGTCAACAACAAAGTTGAGCGAGTTCACAGTTGGGTGTTCATTTTAAGTTATTCCAAAACCATAGTTTCTCATTAACTGGCTCACCTGCCATGGGGGCTACCCCATATTTGAAAATGTAATTTGGTTAATCCCATTTACTCTAGCTATCCAGCCGTGGGGGCTACCCCATGTTTATACTACTAGACTTTTTACCATATCGACAACTGACTGGAGTCATGTTTATGTGCCCTACGTCAATGTCTATCATCATTGACGTGCCCAGATCCATTAGTCCACTCCCGTCCTCTATGGCTTGGTGTGAGGCTTGTCAAACCTAATAGCGCTATTTAACTAATGACCCGCTCGCCATTGGCCCGGCGATTAAGTCGATATAAAAATGAGGGACTTCATGATAGAGTTTTGTCTAGTAAGCTTAAGACTGTCCCAAGAGGACGAGGAATTTATATTCATTAACCCATACTGTCCTACCCAAGAAGGACGAGGAATCCATATTCCTTAACCCATTCCCAACCCATAGGGAATTACCATGCTTTGTAGAAAATGTGAACTCACCTTAGGTTAGCTTGGCAGATACACGAAAAGGTCACTCGAGCTATATGTGGTCAACCACGTCCTAACATGGTTACCATACAAGTCAGGTCTAGGTTCAAGTAGTGCACATAAGTTTTACACATAAACTAACAGGTTAAAACACGTAATGATCATGGAAAACATATTCAACACGTTAATAGTCAAGTACATATCATATCCGAACTTGTGCGACTCAAATGATTGGGCTCGCACAAGTTTAATGGCCCAACAGCCTTGTGCGCTTCACTAATTGAAGCCCAATAGTACCCGGCCCAACCTGTTGTGCATCCAGCACAACCTTGTGTGACTCACTACGGGTTGTGCAATCCAAAACATACCCAACCCAAATAATATAAGCAATCCAACATGTACACGGCCCAAACAAATAAACATGATTCAACTTGTGCGGTCCATTTGGCCTTGTGCGATCTGGGACCTCTTGTGCGACTGGCTATTGGGCCGTTTGGCCCAACATCATAACATAATTTAACATACTGTATGGCCCAAGATATTGTGCGATTGACATATCTTATGCGATCCACAATACCTTGTGATTGTCTTGTGCGACCCGTCCCTTGTGTGATCCGATAAGATCTTGTGCGATCAAGGGTGGTCTTGTGTGATTTGTTATCCAATCCCCTAATTTCATGTAATCAGTTTCAATCATCAACAGTTTCCTATTTTGCATTCATTGAATTAAGATAACAGTTTCCAATCATGTCAAAATCGATCAAATTAGAGTTTCAACATCACATTCTTATAAACCCTAATCAATCACATAACAACTCATCATCATCACATCGAATCAACTAGTCTAATTAACATCAAGTCCCTTAATTCAACATTCAAACAACAATCATAATCAATTAAACATGTTTGCACGGTTCGATTCTTGATTACTAGCATACATCCTAATCATAACAACCCAACCAACCATCCGAATCCAAACACATATGGCCAATTACATTCATTCGGTTCTTGATCGTTATTTTTATCACATGATTATCAACACTATATTGAACTAACATATCACACATGTGGGCCGATTTACATGAACACAACCTCATCAATTCATATCATAATCAATCATAAATCATCACGAATGAACACCTAAGTCACAACATCATCTAACAAAACAATAACCATGAAACACTAACTGGTTAGAAGGTAAAACATGGATGATCCGAACAAGAAAGCATCGAGAGAAGGGGATGTAATGTGGTCGGCTTCAAGAGAGAGGGATGAGAGAACTAGGGTTTGGTGTGTGTGTGTGGGTGATTTGGAATTTGTGAGAAACAAACTCCCTAAGGTAACATGTGTATGCGCATAAGGGGAGGGGCCAAACCCATTCTTGGGCTGCCTAGAGTCACGGATTCAAAACGGGCAACATGATTGGGCCGAAGAGAGGTATGCGTCAAAGATAGGGTGTACGGCCCAAAGGGCTTGTGCGATTGAACATGTGTTGTGCGACTACATTATATACATACCTTACACACATAATCATATAACATAACAAACATTCCATTAAAACCACGTATCACGTAATCACATATCGTTCAAACAAGTTACATCAAAGTATAAAGAAAGGTTCTGAAATACGAGTTGTCACATCATCCCCAAGTTGAAAGAAATTTCGTCCCGAAATTTAGCACGTAGTTACTGAGGAAGCTAGTTAGGTTGTGTGGTTTCCTGGTTTCCCTGGGGTGTCGCATCCTTCCCCCGTTGGTTTGGAATTTAGTCCCGAAATTCCGCAGTAGCTTCAGCCTCAGTAGCGGATTCACTTTTCTCGAACAACTCAGGATACTTGTGTTTCATTTGGTCTTCTCGTTCCCAGGTAAACTCTGGGCCATGACGGGAGTTCCGACGAACTCGAACAAGGGGTATTCTGGTATGCTTAAGAACCTTAACGTCTCGGTCAGTAATCTCTATTGGTTCCTCGACGAATCGCAGCTGATCGTCGATGGTGAGTTCCTTGAGAGGAACTATGAGGGTCTCATCTGACAGACACTTCTTCAGATTTGACACGTGGAATACGTTGTGAACTCCACTAGGTTCTTCAGGTAGATTCAATCTATAGGCCACCTTGCCAATTCTCTCAATGATTTCGAAACGTACAACATAACGTGGATTTAGCTTGCCTCGTTTACCAAAACGAATCACACCTTTCCAAGGTGAGACTTTGAGTACCACTCGATCCCCAACCTGGAACTCGAGTGGTTTCCTGCGCTTATCAGCATAGCTTTTCTGATGGTCACGAGTTGCCGCCATTCGCTATCGTATTTGAGCAATCTTTTCTGTCGTGTCAACGACAAGTTCTGGGCCAGTGATTTAGCTGTCGCCAACTTCTGCCCAGCATAAAGGTGATTGGCATTTTCGTCCGTACAATGCCTCAAATGGAGCAGCCTGGATGTTGGTGTGGTAACTGTTGTTATACGAAAACTCTACCAAGGGTAGGTGTCTTTCCCAGCCGTTACCAAAGTCGATGACACATGCTCGAAGCATGTCCTCGAGAGTTTGAATGGTGGGCTCAGACTGCCCATCCATCTGTGGATGATATGTTGTGCTCATGTCTAATCGAGAGCCAAAGGATTTGTGCATCGCTTGCCACAATTCAGAGGTAAAATGTGAGTCAAGATCCGAAATGATCGAGGTTGGCACCCCGTGCCTCGAAACTACTTCCTTCATGTAGACGTCTGCCAGAGTGGAGAACATATCATTTTCCTTAATAGCCAGGAAGTGTGCAGACTTGGTTAATCGATCCACTATCACCCAAATGGTATCGTTTCCTCGTTGAGATCTAGGTAAGTCAGTAACGAAGTCCATGGAAATTTGCTCCCATTTCCATGTGGGGATCTCTGGTTGCTGAAGTAGGCCTGATGGCTTCTGGTATTCAACCTTGACCCTAGCACAGGTCAAACATTTACTAACATAGGTTGCTATGTTAGCTTTCATGTGGGGCCACCAGTACGTAGTCTTAAGATCGTGGTACATCTTATCCGAACCAGGATGTACTGAGTAACAAGACTTGTTAGCTTCATCCATCACAAGCTCCCGTAGATTACCATAAACTGGGACCCAGATGCACCCTGTCACGTAGTAAGCACCGTCTTCCCTTAGCTCTAACCGTTTCTTCGATCCCCGAAGGGACTCAGCCCTGATGTTTTCTTCTTTCAGTGCTTCGACCTGAGCATCACGAATTTGAGCGGGAAGATTGGAGTGAATGGTAAGCTGTAACGCACGTAGACGCTTAGGTTTCGTTTCCTTACGACTGAGGGCGTCAGCCACAACATTGGCCTTGCCTGGATGGTACTTGATGGCGCATTCGTAGTCATTAAGGAGTTCGACCCATCGACGCTGTCGCATGTTCAACTCCTTCTGAACGAAGATATGCTGGAGACTCTTGTGATCGGTGTAAATGGTGCACTTGGTACCGTACAAGTAATGTCTCCATATCTTAAGAGCAAACACCACTGCTCCCAGCTCCAAGTCGTGAGTAGTGTAGTCCTTTTCGTGAACTTTAAGTTGTCGTGATGCGTAAGCAATGACTTTCTCACGTTGCATCAACACACAACCTAGTCCCTGGATTGACGCGTCGCAATAAACCACAAAATCTTGTGTGCCCTCAGGCAATGAGAGAATAGGTGCGCTACATAGCCTTAACTTCAGCTGCTGAAATGTGGATTCCTGAGCATCACCCCAACGGTAGGTGACACCCTTCTGAGTAAGAATAGTAAGAGGCTGCACAATCTTTGAGAAATCCTTGATGAACCTTCCGTAGTAACCCGCCAAACCCAAGAATTGACGGATTTCAGTTGGTGTACTAGGTGCAGGCCAATTTCTGGTCGAGTCAACCTTGGATGGATCAACGTGAATCCCATCATCATTAACCACGTGGCCTAGAAAATGGACTTCACGAAGCCAGAAGTCACATTTCGAGAACTTAGCGTACAGCTGTTCTGTTCGAAGAAGTTCCAGAATGAGTCGTAGATGACGCTCGTGTTCCTCCTGACTCTTGAAATAGATTAGCATGTCGTCGATAAACACCATAACGAACTTATCCAAGTAGGGTTTGCACACTCGGTTCATAAGATCCATGAAAACCGCAGGTGCCTTCGTTAACCCAAAAGGCATAACCAGAAACTCGTAGTGGCCGTAACGAGTTCTGAACGCTGTCTTAGAGATGTCCTCGTCTCGGACTCTCAGCTGATGATTGCCCGATCTCAGATCAATCTTAGAGTAGAGGCTCAACCCTTGCAACTGGTCGAACAAGTCGTCAATACGAGGAAGAGGATAATGATTCTTCACGGTCACTTTGTTGAGTTCTCGACAATCTATACACATTCGAAAAGTACCGTCTTTCTTCTTCATAAACAGAACTGGTGCTCCCCAGGGCGAAGAGCTAGGATGAATGAAACCCTTGTCCAAAAGCTCTTGTAGTTGCGTAGACAGCTCTTCTAGTTCTGATGGGGATAAGCGATAAGGTGCACGAGCTATAGGTGCTGCTCCAGGAGCTAGCTCGATTTGAAACTCGACCTGACGATGAGGCGGAAGACCAGGTAATTCCTCAGGGAATACCTCAGGGAAATCGCGTACAATCGGGATATCTTCTATCTTCTTTTCCTTTATTGAAGTGTCAGTAACAAGAGCTAGAATAGCAGTGTGGCCGTTTCGCAAAAACTTCTGGGCCTTAAGGAAAGAGATGACGCTTACAACAGCACCACTCTTGTCGCCACGAATAACAAGAGGTTCTTCACCAGAACAAGTAATGCGGACGATTTTCTCCTTGCAAAAGATCTCTGGTCGATGTTGGGATAACCAATCCATCCCAATAACGATGTCGAAGATACCAAGAACAATAGGAATAAGGTCGATAGAGAAGGCCTGACCAGCAAGAACAAGATTACAGCCCTTAACTATGTGCGTGGCTTCAAGACTTTTACCATTTGCTAGTTCTACAACATGCTTGGTGTTTAAGGGAATTTGGGCACGCTTAAGCATCTGACTAACTTTTAAGGACACATAACTAGTATCGGCACCCGAATCACATAAAACAGAAACAAAGAAGTCATCCAGTAAGAACTTACCCATCACAACGTTGGGATCGTTCCTAGCATCACCCTGACCGATCACAAAAACACGACCCCTTGCACCATTGCCATCATTGATACCCCCGTTATTGTTTCCATTTCCTTGGTTGTTGTTGTTCTGATTCTGGTTCAGTTGGGGACAGTCTCTTTTGAAGTGGCCTTCAGCACCACACTGAAAACACCCTTTGTTGTTGCCTTGTTGTTGCTGATGCTGCTGACGTTGATTCTGTGGGGCTTGTTGTTGCTGACGATTCTGATTCGCAGGACGCAAACTCCGGCAATCCTTTGCTGTGTGACCTGGCTTGTTGCACCGAAGCAAGTTGCTCCTGGTACATGGCCCGTTGTGGTGCAAGTTACAACGGTTGCACTTTGGTTGATTCCCCTTGTACCCTCCTTGTTAACCAGGGTTCTTGTAGTCGTCAGGTTTTCACTGCTGAGACTGGGACTGACCAGAAGCTGAACCCTTGTTTGAATTTCCATCCCACTTGCGCTTGTTGTCACTAGGAGCATCAGAAGTAGTGGTGGCACTAATGCACTTTGGTAGCCTGTTCTGCTCAACTGCCTGATCAGTGAGGCGGTGGGACAGTCGTATGACTTGCTGGATCGTAGGGAGGTTAACTGCAGTCACATGGCTCTGAATCTCTGGCACTAAACCCTTGAGGTACAGCTCGATACGTTTGATAGGAGGATCCTCCATATTAGGACATAAAATAGCCAGTTCGTTTGATCTCTTAGTATATGCCTCGATCTCAGACCCCGTCATCTTTAGATTGTAAAACTCCACTTCCAGCTTATGGATGTCATCACGATGACAATACTCCTCCTTGATCAAATCCTTGAAGTCATTCCATGGGGTGGCGTTAGCAGCTGCCAACCCTAGCATTTGAACCTGAGCGTTCCACCAAGTGAGTGCAACTCCTTCAAGAGTTCTCGTAGCAAACTTCACCCTACTAGCAATATGGCATTCACACATTTCGAAGACAGACTAGAGCTTCTCAAACCAGTGGAGGAGACCTACAGCTCCTTCTGTACCACTGAAGGTACTAGGTCGACAGTCCATAAAGGTCTAAAACGTACACACGGGAGCCTGAGCATGCTGACCTGTTGCGCGAGAAAGAAAAGAAAAGATTAAGCACGGGAGTTGGTTCATGAGAGTAGGATCTAAACATCCTAGGATAGGTCGAAATGGCAGGTTATACCTCCTGCAGGGGCTTCTGCGAGTGCCTCAGCAACTCGTTCATTGATTAGTGCTCTCAGCTGGGCTTGAGTCAAGTTCAGACGTCCACTCATGATCTTCACATCAAAGAAAACACAAGTAAGAAAGGTGTCGCGAAAATGCGTAAGTGTGGAATGACAGAAGAGAGCAAGCACACAGGGTTTCAAGCAATAGTTGTTACGCTAACTAAGCATACCATGATCAAATGCACTACTTAAACTAACAGGTAGGGAATACAAACACAAACCATATTATCTATCGTGTCGAGTCTTGCACGTGGAGCGAAGTGTCATTGTGGATCGTTGAGCACTGTACAGGTTATAATCTGGTTTTGTCAAAAAGCTTTTCCCTTTTTAAAACCAAGTTCACTATAACCAATGGCTCTGATACCAATCTGTCACACCCCCAAAATCCACAAGCGGAGTACCACCGCAGGAGGCGTGACATGACCAATATCAAGCCACCAATCATATTGAATAATGTATTTAAAGTAAACATAAAACCAACCATAATATAATTGGTGTCCAAAAGAAATTAACCAAGTTCAAGTTATCAACGGAAGCATAAAAAGTAAAACCAAAACATAAGTTTTAAAGATCAAATGTTTAACATGGAACTAAACAGTCCATGTCCCACAACGACTCTTCCCCATGCAAGCTCCAGCTAAGTACCTAATGACCTACAAAGCCTGTAGTAACGAGTCAACAACAAAGTTGAGCGAGTTCACAGTTGGGTGTTCATTTTAAGTTATTCCAAAACCATAGTTTCTCATTAACTGGCTCACCTACCGTGGGGGCTACCCAATATTTGAAAACGTAATTTGGTTAATCCCATTTCTGGCTATCCAGCCGTGGGGGCTACCCCATGTTTATACTACTAGACTTGTTACCATATCGACAACTGACTGGAGTCATGTTTATGTGCCTTGCGTCAATGTCTATCATCATTGACGCGCCCAGATCCATTAGTCCACTCCCGTCCTCTGCGGCACAGTGTGAGGTTGTCAAACCTAATAGCGCTATTTAACTAATGACCCGCTCGCCATTGGCCTGGTGATTAAGTCGATATAAAAATAAGGGACTTCATGATAGAGTTTTGTCTAATAAGCTTAAGACTGTCCCAAGAGGACGAGGAATTTATATTCTTTAACCCATACTGTCCTACCCAAGAAGAACGAGGAATCCATATTCCTTAACCCATTCCCAACCCATAGGGAATTACCATGCTTTGTAGAAAATGTGAACTCACCTTTTGCGATCGTGCATAATTGATTTGTACTGTGAGCTCCAAACAGTTGCACCAAGCTTGTGCGACTGTCTTGTGTGACCCGTCCCTTGTGTGATCCGATAAGATCTTGTGCGATCAAGGGTGGTCTTGTGTGATTTGTTATCTAATCCCCTAATTTCATGCAATCAGTTTCAATCATCAACAATTTCCTATTTTGCATTCATTAAATTAAGATAACAGTTTCCAATCATGTCAAAATCGATCAAATTAGAGTTTCAACATCACATTCTTATGAACCCTAATCAATCGCATAACAACTCATCATCATCACATCGAATCAACTAGTCTAATTAACATCAAGACCCTTAATTCAACATTCAAACAACAACCATAATCAATTAAACATGTTTGCACGGTTCGATTCTTGATTACTAGCATACATCCTAATCATAACAACCCAACCAACCATCCGAATCCAAACACATATGGCTGATTACATTCATTCGGTTCTAGATCGTTATTTTCAACACATGATTATCAACACTATATTGAACTAACATATCACACATGTGGGTCGATTTACATGAACACAACCTCATCATATCATATCATAATCAATCATAAATCATCACGTATGAACACCTAATTCACAACATCATCTAACAAAACAATAACCATGAAACACTAACCGATTAGAAGGTAAAACACGGATGATCCGAACAAGAAAGCTTCGAGAGAAGGGGATGTAATGCCATCGGCTTCAAGAGATAGGGAGGAGAGAACTAGGGTTTGGTGTGTGTGTGGCTGATTTGGAATTTGTGAGGAACAAACTCCCTAAGGTAACATGTGTATGCGCATAAGGGGAGGGGCCAAACCCATTCTTGGGCTGCCTAGGGTCATGGATTCAAAATGGGCTACATGATTGGGCCGAAGAGAGGTATGAGTCAAAGATAGGGTGTACGGCCCAAAGGGCTTGTGCGATTGAACATGTGTTGTGCGACTACATTATATACATACCTTACACACATAATCATATAACATAACAAACATTCCATTAAAACCACGTATCACGTAATCACATATTGTTCAAACAAGTTACATCAAAGTATAAAGAAAGGTTCTAAAATAAGAGTTGTCACAACCGCCCACGCAATGGTGGATATGAATGGTGGGAAATTAACATTGAGGGTTGGGGACAAATAGATGGAGTTCGGGGTTGGGAAAATAGTAGAAAACAAGGATCCGGTCAATTACATGAAGGTCATAGACTCAAGTTTGGATGATGCTCTTGACGGTGCAACATGGGATGCAAGACATCCCACTTGGGTAACATATAACCGAATTTAGGTCTAGCCAAGGACCCTTATAAACATCGCGCACCACGGAGGCATTCCGCGGAACTATCCTTAGTTTTAGTTTAGATTACCTTTTATGTTTTCTAGTTTAGTTTTACTTTTCAGGAATAAAACACACTCGGAATTGTGGAGGTAACTAAGGGAAACTTGAACCCACACCCCATGCACAAAAACAGAGCCTCCCGGGAATTTTTCTTCATTACAGCAAGTTCAGCAGGGGGTCGTGCTCAGCCCAACACGCCCCATGCCCAAGGTTCTGCAGAAAATGCCCACTTCAGGTAACTGGACATGGGGTCGTGTTCACTAAACACGCCCCCGTCCCAGCCTTCTTTTAATAATGATACTTGCAATCTGAACACGGGGCCTTGCCCGGACCAACACGGGCCCGTGCCAAGACGCCCAATAACATAAAATCTTGTTTTTAACACCTTTTTACACATCCAATCAACCTAAAAACTTATTTTTGGGACACATTGAGGACAATGTGTAATTTAAGTGTGGGGGGATGCTAAAACATTGAATTTTGCAAGTCCTAATAACAAGCCTTACACAAAACTCTATTGGAACCGCTAATCACCCCAATTTTTTTCAAAACTTTTCATTTTATTACTTGTCTTGGTTTAATTTGGGAGTAACAAGTTCTAAAAAGGTTATATTTTTACAAATTTACAACCGATAGCGTCGTGATAAAAGGAACCAACATAAGAAATTATGAAACAGCATTACAAATCTAGTTAAAATTTGATTATATATACTTGATCACATTATAAACCCATTCCCACAAAAAGTGAGTTTTGAGCCTTTATTGAGCATACAAATATACATCTTTACACTAAATGCTCATTTTTCGTTTCTTGTGTGAATAGCCGCTTGGTTTCTTACGACTCTAGAACTTGCCATGACGATTCATTCCCGGTCCTTACCAACTTAAACCCAAGTAAGTAAATGATGGAGGCATTAGGACTAACCCTTTTTCTTTTCAACACCATTATTTTTCATCTTTTTTATCACCTCCCCAAAATCCCCCTAGTTGACCCCTTTGAGCCAAAACCTTTTCGTTTCTAAACCCACAAAACAAATACCCTTTACCCACCAAAACCCTTTTTTATTTTTAAACCCATTATTTTAGTAAAAAGCTCGGTCTTCATGTGACATCCCTTATCATTCAAAAAAAAGAAGTATAGCAATAAACAAACAAGTTCCTCAAAGAAACTTTGTTTGAAAATGCTTTGTTTGATTAAAAGTCATAAAAACAAAAAGTTTTACGACGACCGATGCTTTTTACGCTTTTCGCCATTTTTACTAACCACTAACCCAAAACCACCTACCTTTAACCCAAGCCTAACCCTTCCCCAAGTCCTCTTGATATTTACAAAGGTTTATAGTTAAAAAGGAGGAGGATTGATTGCTTGGCAAGCTTATGGTATGAGTAAGTTCCATGCCGGTCTCGAGTGTTTCACAAAAATACATATTCGGCCGAGTGTTGAGTGATCTCCCGTGAGGTATGTGAACTTGTATATAAATGGAATTTTAAAGAGGCATGTAATGCCCAAATAAGTAATTTCTCTTATGAAACGTTCTAAATAAATCATAACGAATAAGATTGTAAATAACACAAAATAAAGCCTAATAAAGATCTTGGATTCCCGACACTCAAAACAAGCCCAAAACTTATCTTCTACCCATTCCATTTGGGCGTGTAAGCGACATTAAAAAGAGTTTTGCTTGAGGACAAGCAAAGATTCAAGTGTGGGGGTATTTGATGTGTGTAAAATGCAACATATAAATTACATCAATTGAGGTATAAAACTAACCCTTTTTTAGTACTAATGTTGGAAAAAGTGTGCTTTTATCTTCCTTTTGTATTTTCAGGACTAAATGAGCGTAAATGAACAAAAGGAACAAATATGCAGCAAAATCTAGCATAAATACAAGAAAGGGAATAAACATGGCATGCCTGACCCCTAGACAGCATCTTCCCAAGCAAAAACAAGAGAACAGAAGGTTGACCACGGCCCCGTGCCCAGCGGACACGGGGGCGTGGCCTGTTTTCTGCAGAAAGGACAAAGTTATAGAAGTTTCTATTCCCGACACGGGGGCATGCCCAGCTCAACACGGGTCGTGGTCAATGCTAAGATTCGCAGAATCCAAGCAAATCTTGATAGTACGGATACGCTTCTACACACGGGGCCGTGCCCAGCGGACACGGGGGCGTGTGGAGCTAATGCAGACAAATTGTAATTAATGAAGAAAGAGAATAAGGATGGACACGCGGTCGTGCCCAATGGACATGAGGCCGTGTCCGGGCTTCTGTGCAGGCTATAAATAGGGGTGCTTGGTTCACTTCAAAGGCATCACTTGGCAAACTACCTCTCTCCCACTTTACCCACACTCCACCACCACTACAACCCACATCCACCACCATCATCCATCATAGAGTGTGTGTAGTAGTCTCGGGATCCAAGATTGATAGTAAGAGTTCTTGACAATCAAAGGCCATGTTTGCCTAAGTCTCTTACATCACTTGGTGAAGACAAGCATTTAGTGTAATACTTTTGATTTTTAATCTTTTCGCACTTTTTATTTGGTTTTATCTTAATGACTTTAATAACTAGTTTCTTATGTTGAAGGTGAAACTTCCTAATCATTTGTCCGTGGTGTCATGGCATTATTTTACTGTCTATATAAAATAAAAGATTTTCACCATACATATCTCTACGGTCTATATAGAGATATGTTGGCTACCTGGTCGAGGGTTAAGGGAATTGTTTGGAAAGGTTCTTGCCATGTTCAGTGTATAGATCCTGCAAGGACCTGGGTCAAGCTTACTAGGACCTCCTTCAATACCAACTGGTATTGGAAGGCGGGGGTGCGAGTGGCTTGATCCCCTCATATGTAAACTACTATTAATACATTAATCCGACTACTTGGGATCGTATCCCTGCTGACTCAAACCACTTAGCCGAGGGTAACGTCACCTTCAAAAGAGGGGCCTACCACATTACGCATTAATAACTTAATTAATTATCTTTCAATATTCCGACCCTTTAGGATTGTATTCTTGCTGACTCAAACTACTGTGTTGAGGGTAACGTCACCTTCAAAAGAGGGGCTACGACTATAACTAAGATAATCTCTTAAAAAATACAAAAGTGCGAAAATCATCAAAGGTTACACTAAAGGCGAGTCGGATCCAAGTGATTCATCTTGTCTACATGTTTTTATTTTATTTTACTTTTCAGCATTTTTAGTTTTTATTTTTCATGTTTAAAACCTTTTCTAAAATTTTGATTTGATTAGACGTTGTGGATAAACCGGTACTAAAAGCTCGTGTGTCCTTGGATGACCTCGGTATCTTACCAACGCTATACTACGCTCACGATGGGTGCACTTGCCCATATGTGTGTTTAGTGTTAGTAAAATATCGTGTTTTGTAAATTTAAAACTTGACTAAAGTGTTAAAAAGGGCTAAAAATATAACTAAAAACATATCGCACTACACACGCATCAATACCACTTGACTGGCTCGCGGCACTCGCTCCCGGGGTAGGGTTGGGGGCTGCGATAGTAAGTGAACGAACGATTCAGTAGATGAATGCAAGGGTAGGAATGGTATGCTTTTTGGATAAAATGCGAATATGAAGCGTTGAGGATGAGGTTTCATCATGGATAATCAGATATCGCGCGTTTAGCAGTGCGTTTGTGAGTTACTAGAGTTTGTTTACTCACGTCAAATAGGTCAGGGAAAACACTGAATTTCTCATGGCACGTTTGACGAAAGTTTGGTAATATGGTAAAAACACTTATATATAAGAAGTACCAACGGCGTATCCACCATTTTCCAACCATGTTACGTTCGTTTTGTTATTCGGTGTCATGTTATGTTCCATGTCTTACCATACATAGTAGAACACCCTATGATTTTCATGCGCCTACCACTATAATCCTGTGTGCACCCGCGATTATATTGGTCGTTGCATGATCAGTTTGTACTAGTAGTGTATGAGTCAGGGTATGCAGTAACATTAAAAGTGAGAATGTGTGCGTGTGATAGCATATAAAAATTAAGCATGTAAGTATGATTTTGTTTAAGTATGTATGAGTCCAACATAAGAGAACCACTCGGGTTATGCTCACGTATAGGTGCGAATGTATGAGTATGAGTATGAATGATGACAATTTGTGTATATAGTATAAATTGAAACATAACAAGTTTAAGCATCACGAAATCATGAGTGTGTAAAAATGAAGTGTAATGATAATATGTGTGAGATTGTCATGAAACATTGATTAAAACGTGTACGACGATATGCATGTGTAATTATTTGAGCAAATCGTTGAGCGTATTGAATAAAAAAAGATTGAGTTTGTCGGGAGTGGAGAGTTAGATTTGTGAATGTCAATAGAATATAAAGTATCCATTTGTTATGCGAGACATGTTTTGTAGGAAGACAACGCTACTTTTGTTTCAAAAAGAAATGGATTTACGTGTGTCTGAGATTGTCTGCTCCTATGAAGTTTCCTTGCCCATGTGTTTGGATTTAGAATTGTGTATTAGTGGTGTCTGAAAACAGTTTTGAAAACAGTGGGTTTGCTTCATTTAAAGTATTTTTTATTAAAATACGAAGAGAATTTCGGATTTTTTCGTGAAACTTTGCTCTTTGAAAAGAATTTAGCAAAATGAACTTATAGATAGTCGAACTTCGTTGGTATAGTCGTGTAGGTGTAGAGTTACTATGTCTAACGTATGTATTGGGAGTTAGTTTGGCGGGTAAGATGATTGTGGTAGATTGATCGAACGGTAGGTTGATGGTAAAGTGTCAGGTTCGGACTAAATACCTATATGTATGATGCTTAGTGTTTAACGATATAGTGTACGAGTGGGTTACGGTAATGGGCCTTGGAAGCTTTCTCTAGGTATGGTTCATATCGAGTTTCTTAGGTTCTGGGTATAGACGAGGGTTGTAAGAGTTCATCGTTGTTCTACGGTATCGAGGGATTTTCTGGTAGGAGAAGTAGTTCTAAGTTAGGATATGTTGTTGAAAAGAAGTATCGAGGGTGTATGGATAGGCTATTTGCATTTGTTGGCTAGGTTGACTACGGATCGATCATGTTTATCAATTAACCAGGGTTGACGAAGCGACATCTATAAGTTTTGTACGTATATGAGTGAAATTTTCATTGGTTCCCTATTGGGAACAAAACGTATTTAGTATAATAGTATAATGTGAGCGTGTTTTAGTGATTGGACAAAATATGAAAATCGTGGGCAAGAGACTTATTAGACCGACTAGGTTGATAGGTAGCATTTCATAAGATTTTGAGAATCGGGTAATAAAGCATTTAAGGAATGATTAGGAATTTTATGCATGTGATTTACGTAAAATAGATTGTAGGGTAAGAAATACGTTTGATAAAATAATGAGGTTTGAGGTTTTTGCATAAATACAAATTTTTACAAAATGATAGTAGATTTAAGTGATCGTGTGGTTGGCATGATAAAGTTTCTTTGGAAAAAGAGAGTTGGTAATGATCACCGAGGTAAGGAAATCACCCCTATCTCGTTGGTGAAGTCGTTGTGAGAAGAAAAGGGAGCGGAGCTAATCGACAAGGTAAGGAAATCACTCATATCTTGATGATATGCTCCCATTTTTGGGAATGTGAGTAGTGTATTCCTTGTTGGTGACGTTTTGAAATCATGCATATCAATAATGTATATGTATATGAAAAGGATTAGTATGTGTTTGTGTAACTATTGTGAAAGTAATTTGATTTTTGAAAAGGAAAAATTAGGATCGTGTTATGCATAAAATTGATACTAGTAAAATAGGGGTTTGATTAAAACTTGGATTGTTCCGAAACATAACTTTGACTAAACCAAAGTGGTCGAAAGTTCTTTTGAGTTTGGGAAGCATGTGTTGGCCTAATTGGTAGAATACTCTCGCCAAAATTTCGGTTAGCGATATTTACTCTTCTGGTTACTACATGTCCTTAGTCAATCGAAAGTTCGAGACTTTGGCGGGATTTGAAAATCGAGGAGTGGGACTTGTTTGACAAGATGCGGGTTTCACCCCTAACTTGACAACCTCATACCCTAAGTTTGGTTAGTACTCATCGGGTCAAGAAAGTTGATTCCGACATATTGACGAGGGTCCACTAGAGTTTGAATTGGAAATTTTCCATCTAAGGTGAGGATTTCACACCTAACTTGATGGCGAAATTTCGGGCAAAACCGAATAAGCGGATTGAGATTCGTTCACCAAATTGTGGATTTCAATCCTATTTTGGTGAAGTCTTCTCGTTTGTATAATATGAGTGTTTTCATGTTTTAACATAATTGTGTAAGTTGCCTTAGGAAAGGCATATGTTTTGAAATAGGAAAATAATATGAGCACATAAAAGACATTTCAAGAATTAAACACATAAATCAAGTATGGTGCTTAACTATAGACTAGGTCAAAAGCATGACAATTTTCCTAATTCTCTATAGTTATGGCTCTGATACCAATTTGTCACACCCCAACCTATGGCGGAAACATCAGAGTGAAACGAACGAGATTGCTCGAGACTTCATAACACTAATTGTGACAAGTATTTAACAAACAAGTTTCATTTCATTGATAATAGTTGTCTAATACAATACATAGAAAATTCAAAGTACAACATTAGATGAACGAAATACAACAAATTTAAAGGATCAAAATACAATGACATCATTAATAGTCTAAGTGTGTATCTAAGTGATGTGCGTGAAAGTGTCGTATATTTTAGGTGTATATTTTAAGCCCTTTTTAACACTTATTTTAGCCAAGTTTTAAATTTATAAAACACGATATTTCACTGACACTAGACACACATATGGGCAAGTGCACCCATCGTTGAGTGTAGTATAGTGTTGGTAAGATACCGAGGTCGTCCAAGGACACAAGAGCTTTTAGTACCGGTTTATCCTCAACGTCTAACCAAAATAAAAGTTTAGAAAAATGTTTTAAACTAAGAAAAATAAAACTAACTAAAATGCTGAAAATAAAATAAAAGAAAAACAGATAGACAAGATGAATCACTTGGTTCCGACTCGTATCTAGTATAACCTTTGATTATTTCCGCACTTTTGCACATAATTAAGAGATTATCTTAGTTATTGTAGTAGGCCCCTCTTTTGAAGGTGACGTTACCCTCACCCCAGTAGTTTGAGTCAGCAGGGATACAATCCTAAAGGGGTGGATTATTGGAAGATAATGAATTAAGTTATTAATGCAGTATTGTGGTAGGCCCCGCTTTTGGCGGTGACGTTACCCTCGGCTAAGTAGTCTGAGTCAGCAGGGATACAGTCCTAAATAGCCGGGTTATAGTATTAATAGTAGTTAACTTATGAGGGGATCAAAGAGTTTGGACCCCCGCCATCCAATACCGTGAAGTATTGAAGGAGGTCCTACTAAATTTGACCCAGGTCCATTGCAGGACCTCTAAACGCTGAACAATGGCAAGACCTTTACCAAACCGTTCCCTTAACCCCCTACCAGGTAGCCAACATACCTCCATATAGACCGTGGAGATATGAATGGTGAAAATCCTTTATTTTATATAGACAGTAAAATAATGCCAAGACACCACGGACAAACGATAAGGAAAGATCACCTTCAACATAAGTAACTGGTTATTAAAGTCATTAATACAAAACCAAATAAAAAGTGCAAAAGATTAGAAATAAAAAGTATTATACTAGACACTTTGTCTTCACCAAGTGATGTAAGAGACTTAGGCAAACATGGCCTTGATTGTCAAGAACTCTTACGATCAATCTTGGATCCCGAGACGACTCACACACTCTATGATGGACAATGGATGATGGTGGTGGATGATGGTGTTGTGATGGTGGTGGGTGGTGGATGAAGTGTGAGAGAGGTGGTGTGCCAAGGGATGAGATGAAATGAATCCAAGCACTCCTATTTATAGGCTGAACAGAGAGCTGGACACGGCCCCGTGTCCGCTGGGCACGGCCCCGTGTCCGTCTGACACTCTCTCTCCTCATTAATTGTAATTCGCAATTACAATAAATGCGCCTGCTGTACTTTCGACACGCCCCCGTGTCCGCTGAGCACGGCCCCGTGATGGGCAATGGAAGCTTCTATAGATTTGTCTTTTCTGCTGCTTCTTGGGCACGGCCCCGTGCTGGCTGAGCACGGGGCGTGTTCAGCCTTCTGTTTTCTCTATTTTGCTTTGGAATGTGCCGTTGAGGGTTCGGGCAGTCCACTAATGTTCCTTTCCTTGTATTTATGTTGGATTTAGCTGTCTTTTTGCTTCTTTTGCGTTTTTGAGCTCATTTAATCCTGAAAATACAAAAGGGAGACAAAAACACTCTTTTTCCAATATTAGTACTAAAAAAGGGTTAGTTTTATGCCTCATTTGATGTAATTTATATGTTGCATTTTACACACATCAAATACCCCCACACTTGAACTTTTGCTTGTCCTCAAGCAAAACTCTTTAATTTGTGGCTTACACTCCCAAATGGAATAGGTAGAAGAGAAGGTTTTAGGCTTGTCGTAGAGTGTCGGGATTTCCAAGATCTTTTTGGGTTTTATTTTTATTTATTTACACTCCTATTCGTAATGATTTATTTAGAACTGTTCATAAAAGAAATTACTTATTTGGGCATAACATGCCTTTTTAAAATTCCATTTATATACAAGTTCACATACCTCGCGGGGAATTCACTCACACTCGGCCGAAGGTGTATTTTTAATGAATCACTCGAGAGCGGCATGGAACTTATTCCTACCATAGGCTTGCCAAGAAATCAATCCTCCTCCTTTTTAACTTTTATACCTTTATAGATATCAAGAGGACTTTGTGGGTTAAGGGTTGGCTAGGGTTAAAGGTAGGTGGTTGGGTCAGTGGTTAGTAGAAAAAGGGCTAAAAGCGTAACAAGTGTCGGTTTTCGCATTTTTGCAACTTTTTATTTTGATGAAGCTTTTATTCAAACAAAGTTATTTTTGATTACTTTGTTTGTTTATTTTCTTTTTGCTTCATCATCATCACAAATTTTTTTTTTTTTTTTATCGCGAAGAACCGAACTTGTTACTAAAATAAAGGGTTAAAAATGAAAAAGGGGTTTTGGTGGTTGAAAGGGTTTTTGTTTGGGTGATGAAATGAAAAGGTTTAGGCTCAAAAGGGCTAACTAGGGGAATTTTTGGGTAGGTGGTAAAAGAAAAAGAAAAATAATGGTGTAGAAATGAAAAAGGTTAGTCCTAATGCCTCTATCATTTACTTACTCGGGTTTAAGTTGATAAGGACCGGGAATGTATTGTCATGGCAAGTTCTAGAGTCGTAAGAACCAAGCGGCTATTCACACAAGAAACGAAAAATGAGCATTTAGTCAAATGATATGTAATTGTGTGCTCAATAAAGGCTCAAAACTCACTTTTGTGGGAATGGGTTTTTATGTGATCAAGTATATATAATCAAATTTTAAATAAGTTTGTCATGCCTTTTCATAATTTTCTTATGTTGGTTCTTTTTATCACTACGCTATCGGTTGTAAAATTTGTAAAAATATAACCTTTTTGAGAACTTGAATTTCCCGAGTTAAACCTAGACAAGTAAAAAAAATGAAATTTTTGAAAAAATTTGGGGTGATTAGCGGTTCCAATAGATTTTTGTGTAAGGCTTGTATTTAGGACTTGCAAAATTCAAGGTTTTAGCATCCCCCCCACACTTAAATTACACATTGTCCTCAATGTGTCCCAAAAATAAATTTTTAGGTTGATTAGATGTGTAAAATAGTGTTTAAAAAGCAAAAATTTGTGTTACTGGGCACTGAACACGGCCCCGTGTTATCCGGGCACGGCCCCGTGTTCAAGTGCCAGTAACAAAATTGAAACAAGAAAAACAGAAGTCTGGACACGGGGGCGTGTTGAGTGAACACGGCCCGTGTCCAGGTACCTGTACTGGGCGTTTTCTGCAGGTGGTTCGACACGGGGCCGTGTTGGTTGGGCACGGCCCGTGTTGAATCTTCTGAACAGGAGAAAATTGTCGGGTTGCCTTGTTCTTGTGCATGGGATCATTTTTCTCGTTCTCCTTTTCATCCTTTACCACCATGAGTGTGTTTTATTCCTGAAAATTAAACTAACTAGAAAACATAAAAACTAATCTAATTTAAACTAAGGATAGTTCCGTGGAATGCCTCCGTGGTGCGCCACGTTTATAAGGGTCCTTGGCTAGACCCAAAGCCTGGTCATATGTTACCCAAGTGGGATGTGTTGCATCCCATGTTACACCGTCGGAGAGCGTCATCCAAGCTTGAGTCTATGACCTTCATGTAGTTGACCGGATCTTCTTCCTCTACTCGCTTTCCACATTCAAATTTCACTTCCTCATCCCCAAACTTCAATGTTAGAGTTCCGTCATTCATATCCACCAATGCTTGAGCGGTGGCTAGGAATGGCCTTCCGAGGATGAGAGGGACCTCGGTGTCTTCTTCCATGTCTAAGATGACAAAGTCGGTTGGAAAGACGAATTTGTCGACCTTGACTAGTAGATTTTCGGCGACACCATGTGGAAATTTGACGGACCTGTCGGCGAGTTGTATGCTCATCTTTGTAGGGCTTGTTGTTCCTAGGCCGAGTCGCTTGAACATTGAGGTGGGCATGAGGTTGATGCTAGCCCCAAGATCGGCTAAAGCATTTCGGACGGGGGACTTCCCAATCGAACAAGGGATTGTGAAGCTCCCGGGGTCGATTTTCTTTTGTGGAAGTTTGTTGAGTACTAGAGCTGAGCATTCTTCGCCTAAGTTAACTAATTGCAATGATTCAATTTTCCTTTTGTGAGTGAGGAAATCCCTCATGAATTTTGCATATTTAGGCATTTGGGTTAGGACCTCAATAAAAGGAATATTAACATGCAATTGTTTTAGTAAACTTTCGAACTTTGCGAATTGCTCATCGGTCTTTTGACGATTCAACCTACCGGGGTACGGGATTGGAGGAGTCTTGGTGGGCTCTTGATTTGGTGTAGAAGCCTTTTCTGGCGCAGAGGGAGTCACCGGCTGGCTAGAATGGCTTCTTTCATTTGACGGCAATGGAGCATCCTCGGGACCCACGGTTCGATTTCTTAATGTGATGAGATGGACTTGTGCCTTTGGGTTTGGTTCGGTATTACTGGGTAATGCGCCTTGTGGTCTCTCGGAGAAATTTTGAGCTAGTTGATTTAATTGTTTTTCAACGTTTTGAATGCTAGCTTGTTGATTTCTGAAATTCGATTCCAATTGCTGAAATCGATCCGAGTTTTTCTTTTCAGTGTCAGAGATGAGGCGAGATATGGTATCTTCAAGCCTTTCTCTTCCACCTTGTTGTTGAGGAAAATTTTGCGGTTGTTGAAAATTAGTTCGTTGGTTTTGTTGATTACTACTATTTCCGGGATCTCTCCAACCAAGATTTGGGTGGTTACGCCATCCTTGGTTGTAGGTACCCGTTGGAGGACCCGACGGCCTAGGTCTATTATCCATGTAGTTTACCGTTTCAGTTTGTTCATCTAATTCTTTCATACAACTCCAATTTTCATGTGACCCACCACACCCTTCACAAGCCATAACCGAGGCCGTTTTTGTCATTTCTAGCCTTTTGATTTTTGAAGAGAGGGCCTCGATTTGGGCTTGTAAAGCGGTGCTTTCATCAACCTTATGGGCGCCCGGGGCAATAGATTTATTACCTCGGGGAGTGTGCCATTGAAAATTGGTTTGAGCAATTTCCTCAATTTGGTTATATATTTCATTTGGGCGACGATTACCTAAGAGTCCCCCGGAGCTTGAATCAAGTGTTTGTCTGGTGTGTGGCAACAATCCATTGTAGAAAGTGGATACTTGTTGCCATACCGCTAGACCATGGTGAGGACACTTTCTTAGAAGCTCCTTGAACCTTTCCCAAGTTTCATATAAGGATTCCCTGTCCTCTTGTGAGTATGTATTAATTTCAGTCATTAATTTAGCCGTTTTAGCAGGAGGGAAATACTTATACAAAAACTTTTGGGCGAGTTCATCCCAGGTGTTTACCGATCCAGCTGGGAGGGTGTTAAGCCAAGCCTTAGCTCGGTCTTTTAGTAAAAAAGGAAACATTCGAAGGCGGATGGCGTCATTTGATGCTCCATTGATCCGAAAGGTATCACATATTTCTAAGAAGTTAGTAATATGTAGATGGGGATCCTCGTCCGCAAGCCCGTGGAAGGTTGCGGAGTTTTGGAGCATTTGTATCAAATGCGGCCGAAGTTCGAAGTTGTTGGCCTCGACATTCGGGGCATTGATAGCGGCGCCAAGATTTCCTACGGTAGGCCGTAAGTAATCCATGAGGGTACGTTGGTCCGCCATTGGAAGTGGGTCCCCCGAAGCTTTCTCTTGAATTTTAGCCTTTAGTCTTTTTCTGAGAAAGCGCTCGGGTTCTTCTAGGGGCTCTTTTATGTCTCTACTAGAACTGGAGCTCATGCACTACGTAGGAGGTTCAAATGTGGCGCCTGGGTTCCAAGTCCTGCAATAAAAACAGAAAAGAACGCTGGTCAGAATGTTCACCACGGCCCCGTGCTCAACGAACACGGCCCGTGTTCAGAGGCACGGTAATTGATTTCTGGATCCCTGTTACTGGGAGTTGGACACGACCCCGTGTTGCACCGACACGGCCCCGTGTTCAGCTCTCTGTAACTCAGAAAATAAAAACTGCCAGTGATGATTGCTGGGCACGGCCCGTGTCTGACCGGGCACGGCCCGTGCTGAGCGCTGCAGAAGCTGAAAAACTAAGAAAATCCTAAAAAAATAAAAAGAAAAATAAAAGATGATTAGTCCGTTGATTCCTAACTTTCTTAAAATCCTTGTGTCCCCGGCAACGGCGCCAAAAACTTGATGTGCG
Source organism: Helianthus tuberosus (assembly GCA_030545235.1). Lineage (NCBI taxonomy): Eukaryota > Viridiplantae > Streptophyta > Magnoliopsida > Asterales > Asteraceae > Helianthus > Helianthus tuberosus. Next base: position 181,125,599 of record CM060451.1, read on the forward strand.
TGAAAGTGTCGTATATTTTAGGTGTATATTTTAAGCCCTTTTTAACACTTATTTTAGCCAAGTTTTAAATTTATAAAACACGATATTTCACTGACACTAGACACACATATGGGCAAGTGCACCCATCGTTGAGTGTAGTATAGTGTTGGTAAGATACCGAGGTCGTCCAAGGACACAAGAGCTTTTAGTACCGGTTTATCCTCAACGTCTAACCAAAATAAAAGTTTAGAAAAATGTTTTAAACTAAGAAAAATAAAACTAACTAAAATACTGAAAATAAAATAAAAGAAAAACAGATAGACAAGATGAATCACTTGGTTCCGACTCGTATCTAGTATAACCTTTGATTATTTCTGCACTTTTGCACATAATTAAGAGATTATCTTAGTTATTGTAGTAGGCCCCTCTTTTGAAGGTGACGTTACCCTCACCCCAGTAGTTTGAGTCAGCAGGGATACAATCCTAAAGGGGTGGATTATTGGAAGATAATGAATTAAGTTATTAATGCAGTATTGTGGTAGGCCCCGCTTTTGGCGGTGACGTTACCCTCGGCTAAGTAGTCTGAGTCAGCAGGGATACAGTCCTAAATAGCCGGGTTATAGTATTAATAGTAGTTAACTTATGAGGGGATCAAAGAGTTTGGACCCCCGCCATCCAATACCGTGAAGTATTGAAGGAGGTCCTACTAAATTTGACCCAGGTCCATTGCAGGACCTCTAAACGCTGAACAATGGCAAGACCTTTACCAAACCGTTCCCTTAACCCCCTACCAGGTAGCCAACATACCTCCATATAGACCGTGGAGATATGAATGGTGAAAATCTTTTATTTTATATAGACAGTAAAATAATGCCAAGACACCACGGACAAACGATAAGGAAAGATCACCTTCAACATAAGTAACTAGTTATTAAAGTCATTAATACAAAACCAAATAAAAAGTGCAAAAGATTAGAAATAAAAAGTATTATACTAGACACTTTGTCTTCACCAAGTGATGTAAGAGACTTAGGCAAACATGGCCTTGATTGTCAAGAACTCTTACGATCAATCTTGGATCCCGAGACGACTCACACACTCTATGATGGACAATGGATGATGGTGGTGGATGATGGTGTTGTGATGGTGGTGGGTGGTGGATGAAGTGTGAGAGAGGTGGTGTGCCAAGGGATGAGATGAAATGAATCCAAGCACTCCTATTTATAGGCTGAACAGAGAGCTGGACACGGCCCCGTGTCCACTGGGCACGGCCCCGTGTCCGTCTGACACTCTCTCTCCTCATTAATTGTAATTCGCAATTACAATAAATGCGCCTGCTGTACTTTCGACACGCCCCCGTGTCCGCTGAGCACGGCCCCGTGATGGGCAATGGAAGCTTCTATAGATTTGTCTTTTCTGCTGCTTCTTGGGCACGGCCCCGTGCTGGCTGAGCACGGGGCGTGTTCAGCCTTCTGTTTTCTCTATTTTGCTTTGGAAGGTGCCGTTGAGGGTTCGGGCAGTCCACTAATGTTCCTTTCCTTGTATTTATGTTGGATTTAGCTGTCTTTTTGCTTCTTTTGCGTTTTTGAGCTCATTTAATCCTGAAAATACAAAAGGAAGACAAAAACACTCTTTTTCCAATATTAGTACTAAAAAGGGTTAGTTTTATGCCTCATTTGATGTAATTTATATGTTGCATTTTACACACATCACTAAGCATATCCGACTAGATTCCATTTGCATCAACATCAACCACCTGCAACTTGTTTAAAAGCATAGTTCAATACAAACTATTGGCAAGTATATAAGTTTGATACATAGCATACATATAAAAAATGATTGAAACAAATCCACACGACACACCCAGTTATCAAAATTAACGTAAATCTGGAATGCTTGTATAAAGTTTAGAATACTTGAATCAAATCCGGAGGAATTAAATCCAGGAGTATAGTAGTCCGTAACAAGGTAATTCGGAACAAGATGGAACAACTAGTATTAATTCGGAACTTGTAGATAATCCGGAAGAGTTGTTTGGAAAACTAGTAATCCGGAACAGTTAAAACTGGTAATCCGAAACACCGGTAAACCGGAACAGTACTTCTGAAATTCCCATAAATTTGCGTTGGTTGGGTTTACTGCAATATTATGAACTACACAATACGCAGGTTCACCCACAAAATTTACGAAACCCTAGAACAAAAACTAAAAACTCTTGTGACGGCTGAAATAATCTTCCAATAGAATAGATCTGAACAAACTTGTATCACTGTAAAATCAATCTCGAACATACAATAAGAGTTAATGCTCTTATACCAATTGTAGGTCCCTATCACACGAGGAACGATAATGAGACTGACAATCTACCAAGGGTGGGGATCCCCTTGATAAATCAGATGAATACAGAAACAAGTTATTCAAATGAAGAATACAATCAATCACTTCAACCCTGGTATTTATTGTTTATCCAACTAACATTTACAATCAACCAATACCACAAGATAAACTACAACAACTTTCTGTTTTTCTCCCAAAACTCTTTATCTCTCAATGTCTAACAACATCTCTAGATCTCTGACTTAACCCTATTGTAAAATTGTGTATATAACACAATTACATGCATACTGGGCTAGGCCCACGTTACAATATACACACAAACTCGAAACTAGTAAACTGACATCACAAACTCGGAATAATACAATTAAACTCGGAATCATATTCATAAACTCGGACCAATCAAACTCGGACACTCTATGTTCATGTTCTCTGGAACATTAAACTCAAAACATCATGATAAACTCGGACCTTCATGATAAACTCAGAACTTCATAAACTTGAAACATGTCTTAATTCCAATCCATAAACCCGGAGCTTCTATGTTATCTTCAATTTCTCGAATCGCAAGTCTTCAATATTCTCCAAGTCTTGTTTGAGATATTCAAAGACCAAAACCAAAGTTGTTATCACATAAAATTCACCAACACTACTACAAGAGAATTGATTATAAAACAAATTAATGTGCAAAAGAGGTAATTGAATAAGGAGGGACACTTAGGAGCCATCTCAAAGCGAATCATGTTAGTGTTGATACAAAGCCAACACAAGCATGATTCTTTTAGATTCAAAGGAATGGGATTGATCTACATTATTTCCCTATATTGTGCCACATGTTCCTTGGGATCTGTATATCTATCGTAAAACTTCATATTTGGAGTTTGAAATCTCTTCGGCATTTCATCATCACAGATTGGTGGAGCTAATCTTGATATCATGTGGCTAGTCGAGGATACTTCTTGTATAGGATGGAATACTCCAGGTACACTCGATACCATATCCTTAACCTTTTGTAGTTCTTTAGCCATCAATGGGCCAATTCTAGAATTCTGCACAGGCTCAACATTGTTAGTGCTAGAAATATTTTTATTTGAAATGTTACCGAAACGTAGATCATGTGGAAGTGAGCATAAAGTGAATCATATAAAGTCAATGCTAAAGCTAACAAAACGTATAAAGCGTGTGGTTGTTAAGGATATATTTTTCACACTCAAGATCCTGATGCATGGTCTGGTGTCCTGACACGGCTAAGGATCCCGAGCCCTAGTATTGCTAATGTTATTTTGTCCCTTCTAGGAAATATTCGTAAGAATATTCCAGTACAACGGCTAGAAGATGAAGGCTTTCGGATATGTCGTGAAAGGAGTTGGGGAAAACGTGTGAAAAAAAGGTGGAAGAACTGCAACATTCACTTGCCCAGTCCTCTCAGGATCTCGGGAAAATCGAACTTCTAGTTAGGATACTTTTTTTATTTTTTTAGAGTTAATTACATAGTTGGTCCCCGTGCTTTGCACAAAATAACATACTTAGGTACTAATGGTTTAAAATCACCTTCTAGGGTATTAACTTTTCATTTTGTAAATTTTGGAGGTATTAACTTCTAGTGTATTAACATAGTTAGTCCCTGTGGTTTGAACAAAATAACATACTTAGGTACTAATAGAATGTGATTTTAAACCTACAAATAACGTTAATACCTCCAAAAATTACAAAATGAAAAGTTAATACCCTAGAATGTGATTTTAATCTATTAGTATCTAGGTACTAAGTATGTTACTTTGTGCAAACCACATGGACTAACTATGTAATTAACTCTTTTTTTTATTATAAATAGCTTGATCAAATCGTTATAGGTATAACTTCTACACACACTAAAGACTCATTGTACTCGCAACAAGCTCTATAACACATAGAATTCAATCGATCAATGCTTACAATTGTAATTTCTTTCAAGTTCGTAATAAATCGGAGCTAGGTAGTTCTTGGTTTCTAGGGTTTTTTTGCCGATCATCATCTCTTGAAAATATCAAGGGCTTTTCCCGGGAACATATTACTTGTGTTCTTATTTACTTACTGCATTCAACTTTAGTTCATCACATTTCAAATGTTTCAATAAACCAAACAAACATAAAATCAATTTTCAAAACCAGGGATCCTGACTCTTACTCCAGGATCCTCACCAGCAAACTTACTTTTTTCTTAAGCAACCTACCTCACTTTCTCAATTTGGTTATTAAATTGATTTCACCAGTTTTTAATCAAAACAGTGACCATGATGGGCAACTTTCTAGAGGTGTTCCCCGGGAGGACTTGGCTAGAGTACGGCCAAATCGGAAGATAGAGTTTTAGATTGACTTAATTCCTAGTGCTCATCCCGTTGCTAAAGCACTTCACCGACTAGCTCTGTCAGAAATGAAAGAGTCGATGGCCCAATAACAAGTATTAGCACCCCATATTTTGTTATTGTTACGTATGTTTACAAATAACTATTTCATGTTTTGTAATCGACCTTTGGATATTATGTTTTTTTTCTATTTTGTTTCGTTAAATAAAGCTTATTGTTACGAACTATTTGCCAAAGTGTAAACCCAATAGCCGAGACCTCTCATGTTTGGTGCGTTTCTTCACTGTATTCAAATATTAGTTTATTTGTAACCAATTGTGTTTAACTTCTCCTTTTCGTAAATATAGTGTTAATAAAACGTAGTTATATTCAAACAAAGTGTGTTTTAGTATCGAAAACTATACCGAGTACCGGTCCGTAATAAAATGATACAAAACCAACCTAACAACATTGGTATTATCGGAACCTGTATTGGTATTCGTTTTTTGAGTTTCTATTGATGTAAAACACATGAGAATATTCTTTTGGACAAATCACAATGTTACTTTTTGGATTTTTTTTCTTTTGGTTACATGAGAGCATCATATGTGTAACTATATCTAATATTATAGTTAATTAAATCTTTTTACTTTAGTAAACATCTTTCCGCAAGTATCCGACATTAGATGAATGAAAGTTACGAGTGAAATTACAACAGGATGTGAAGTTCAGGGTCCTATAACTCACCCTATTAAATTTTATTATATTTTATTAAGTATTTTTAAACACTAAGATATAGTTACCCTTTACATAGTCTGAAGATCAAATGACAAGTATGGTTTAGTGAGAAGGCTAGGAAGGGATTGGGTTATACATTGGGACGAAGTTTTAAAAAAATGTTACACCCACCGATCTTTCTCCATCCACCATCGTTAGATGGAGTTCTTTTGTAAGTTGTGTCTTTCTTTTCATTTTTTTTTTTTAGGTTATGAAACCTGAATTGTGTTTTTCACCTTATTATAATTTAGTGAGAATTCTTCTTTTCGTTTTGCTCTTCAAGATGTGGAAAAATGTAAAGATAGTTATGAAAAAAGGTGAATTATGTGAATTGCGTTTTACAATAGGTTAGTTTTTGGGTGAGTTGCATTTTACACTAGCTTAGTTTTCGGATAAATTGTGTTTTTATTTCAAATTGTGTTTATTTTAGTTTACATTTTTAATATAATTGTGTTTTATATTATGAGTTTTGTGAATTGCGTTTTTTTTGGGTGAATTATGTTCTATATTCTGAATTGTGTGAGTTTCATTTTATAGTAAGTTAGTTTTTGGGTGAATTTTGTTTTACAATACCTTGTTTTCTAGATGAATTGTGTTTTATATTCTGAATTGTGTGAAGTGGGTTTTACAGTAAGTTAGTTTTTAGGTGAATTGGTAAAATAGCTTAGTTTCCAGATGAATTATGTTTTATATCATAATTGTGTTTATTTGAATTGGATTTTTTAACAAGATTGTGTTTTTTTTAAATGCAACAAAACAATCATGTAATCATGATTTTGTTTAATTTGATGGTCAATTGTGTTTTAGCTAGCTTACACTAATTTGATGTTCATTGTGTTATAACGTGTTGTGTTTTCCATTATGTTTTACACATTTTGGTTTTGGATTTTTTTTTCAAAATTATAGCAATAGTATATTTGTTATAAAGATTAAAAAACGATCATTTTTATGATGCAATTTAAAAAAAATATATATAATTGAATGAACGATAATACTGCTTAAAAATCATGCATATCTTTTGTGTTTGATGAATTCCAATCCTTTAATCTTAAGTAACCATCCATTATCCAATCTAGTGGTTAGGATGACTTTCTTGTCGACCTAAAAAAAATACTACTTCCTATTATATCCTATCCTTATTTATATTCTCCCAAATTTGTTCATTAGGCTACTCGGTATGGAGTGCCATCACCTAGCCACCTCAGCCAAAATTGTACAATAGTGCCCCACAACCATCCCTTAGCGCCTTTGGGGTGAAGGTGGGCCCCTTTGGTTGACTAGTCACTGGCAACGATACTTTGATTTTTTTATTTTCAAACCAGATTTTTACCATATAAATAAAACTATCCATTTTTTATACCCTTCTCATCAATTCATCCATTATTTTTAACATAAAAACCATCTTTCACAACCCATGACACCTTTAACTTCTAACTCAACAACACCTGTGGACCGTCAACGCCAAAACCGGCGAAGGCGAATACCGACCGCCTCCGACCAACAATTCACCAACATGGAACATGGAATCACCACAACCTTGACAAGCAGCTCCACCCGTTCAAATGACATGTACCCGCCCATGTTTGGTAAACACATGTCACAACCCTATGTCTCCACCAGATAACCAAACCGTAGTACCCAATACCCAATTTGATCCCCAAACCGAAAACTGCGAAATGCCATCCTCGCGGAGACATCGTAGAAAGCAACATGACGAGACACGAACAAAAATGAGTCATGAGAAGTGGACGATGAAAGAGGAGTTAGTTTTAGCACGAGCTTGGGTCTACATATCCGAAGACCCCGTCGTTGGTAATATATTTTTTTAAATGTTTTTATTACTTATTTAATTGTATTTTAGATGTTTAAAATTGTATATAATTTTATTTACATATATAATTTTATATATTTAATTTATTTTAAAAACTGCTAAAAAAATTAAGGAATATAATTTTTTGAAATTCTTAAAAAAAATTAAAGTGTATAATTTTTGTAATTCTTAAAAAAGATTAAGGAATATATATATATATATGTATATATATATATATATAGGCTAAAGATAAAAAGAAAACCACTTTTATTGAGAAAACCTGGTAAACTTAAAGCTCCCGACTTTTTTTTTTTTTTTGAAAAAATTAAAACACGTAATATACATGTTTTTAAGAGTTTTGGGCAAAAAAATCGAAAAAGGGCCGAGTAGATATTTTTTAAAAAAATAAACAAGTTTTGGTGTAACATATGTTACATTCGCTGAACATATGTTACACCAAAACTTGTTTATTTTTTTTAAATATTTACTCGGCTCTTTTTCCATTTTTTTTACCCAAAACTCTTAAAAACATGTATGTTACGTGTGGTAATTTTTTCAAAAAAAAAAAGTCGGGAGCTATGAGTTTCCCGGGTTTTCTCAATAAAAGTGGTTTTCTATATATCTTTACCCTATATATATATATTTATAATTCTTAAATGTTATCGTAGGCAATGATCAAGAGGCACCGGTTTTATGAGGTGGATCCGAGAAAAGTTTTTTGTCGCCATGAATCGTGAAGCGTATCGTTCAAACGATTCGTTCTCAAGAAAGTGGTCATGAATGAGGCTGAAATGAAGCAACTTCAAAAGCATTGTCAATCGCTATATTAACAACAAAAATAGACCGAGGTTCAAGCGACGCAGATTTCATGTTTGCCGCCCTCGACGAGTTCAGATGCAACATACGGTTGTGCATTTACAATGGTTAAAACTTGGGAGGTGGTTAAAAATTCGCCAAAGTGGTATCTTGTGCCACCGGTCAAAACCAACCAAACATCATCAAAGCGCTCCAAGACTAGTTCAGGCACGCTTGAGTAGCGCTCGTCCGCAGGTGCATCTGATGCTCGTTCTTACCTAGACCTAAATGATGCCAACCTCGACCTAGACTTTGAGGAACTGCAAAAAATTGCCACGCCCCCAGGTAGAGACAAAACCAAGGCAGTAAACGCAAGAGCAAGATCCAGAGGCAAATCCACTTCTACAACAACAACAAATACCGAAGATGGATCTAGTCGCTCGACCAAGTTAGACGAGAAACTTTCTCGAACTCTATCGCTAAATGAACAAGAGATGGAGTTGCAAAAGAGTAGGCAAAAGGCGGATGACATTCAGTTCCTCAAAGTAGACCTTCGTTATGTCTTAAACTTATGTTTTTTTTACAATGTTATGTCCTTTTTTTAAATGCTATGTCCCTTTTTTTAAGAATTTGATGTTTTTTTAATGTTGCTTTAATTAATATGTTATTTTTTTATAAGATGTTATGTTATTTATATATTTATTTCTTTAAATGATAAAAATAATAAAAACAAAATTAAAAAATAATTGATTAGGTAATAACTGAAGGGGCTCCATCGATATGAGTGTTATTGAGGAGATGCAATAGAGCCCTTGGATGACGTGGTGCCTATATGTCGGTGATGTGTCACAATAGAGCCCTTAAAGGCTCCATCCCATACCCTCCAACCTTACTAACGTCTACATATAAGTGGCGGGTGCAATAAAATATTACAAAGATTGGTGTATTATAATGAATATTAGTTTTAGAATAAAAAAAGATTTGATAGGTGTAAGTAAATTCACACTTGATACCAAAAGATGTGTTTTTTCATAGTGGATGCCATCAATTATATTGCTACATATAAATCAAGGAAAAATATGCTTTTAGATATAAGTAGAAAATATATATTTGTTATATTCTGCCAGCTAATGTAGCACCATATTTTAATGACCATTACTTTACTGTTTTGCGATGTTTTATTAATTTGTTTTCTAACACAAACTTATATACCAATTAAAACTTACCATACAGACAGGTTTAAACTATTTTTTTAATATGTTTTTAAACAAATACTCATTTATGATGTTTTGATAGCAACGTTAAACTGATTATTGTTATAGCGCATATGTCATGTCTATTAGAGAAGTATAACAACCTTGAACCAAACTAGATGTTATAGCACATATGTCATGTCTGATAGAGAAGTATAACAACTTTGAACCAAACTAAAGTATGTTGTACTCATTATTGTTATAGTACATATGTGTAATAGAGAAGTATAACAACTTTGAAAACAAACTAAGGATGGTAAGGAATTCCTAGTCGCATCAAATACATGTCAACATTTAAGCCACCCGGGGCACTCCCGGGATGGGCCATCGGGTTCAACCGATTCACGTGATACATCTTCGCAGGTGGTCCTATCACAACCAACTGATTGATGGCTGGTTCGCCATGTAGCTCGTGATGGTTGGATTTGAACGTTGACAAACGGTGTTGTGACCGTTGTAATTTTAAAATAATTAACAAATCAATTAATAAAACCCACTTTTAAACAATATATAAACTTAACATTTTTTAAAAAAATTTACACATCTCTTCTCTTACCCTACTATGACATTTTATATAAAAAGAAAACAAATGGAGGGTTCAGGAAGTTTGTTTCCACCTGACTCATCAATTTCTTCAGACTCTTTGAATTCTACTCTTGCATTTCTTGTCATGAGGCCCAAGCAGTAGAAGAACTTGAAGATACAGGAAGATTAAAAATTGAATACAATTGAATAAACAACATTAAATCTGGATTCATATTAAGCCAGGTTAATAATCAAGGATTTGCATGCTTTAGCAAAAAGTCCTCTAAGGCAGCATATAGCATGTCATTGGTTGTTCGTTTCTTCTTCTTGAACACACACAATTTTCAATTTTGACAATATGTAGTTAAATTAACTGACTGACCCTTGCAATCTTGACGTTTTCAACAGTATCCGAACTTTTAAGAAGATTTCAACGTGCTCATGTTTAACCTTTCGATGTACATTTACTGACTTGTCACCCCAAAAGTTGGTATTTACACTTTTCACCCAAGATTTAACAATTTATAACAACAAGCAATTTGATCCCTCGTCATAAGGGTACACGGGGGGCTCGTGGGGAGTGGTGCGGGGTGTTGGTTTGCCGCGGGGGGCACACCGCCGCCAACAGTCATGGGCGCAGCTTTGAAGGGGCCGGGAGGGGCGCCCGACCCCCCGAACTTTTCGCTCAGTAGTGTTATGTATGTACGTTTCGTATAGAACTTTTTAGGTATATACGTTTTTAACCCCCGGTTTATGATTTTTTTTGGTATAATTTTAGGACCGGAGACTTTCGACCCCCCGGTCGGAAATCTCAAACTTCGCCACTGCCAACAGTGTTCACCGCGTGGGGTGAGTCCAATTCGGTGGACATTCACCGCGCTTGAATCTGACCGTTGGAACAAAGATAAAGAGCCGTTGGACATTTAAACGGCTATAATGCCGTTAACATTTAAAAAAATCAATTAAATACATTTATAAAATCATGTTTTAACATTCCATTTTTCACCACATTTACAAATATATGAAACAAGAATTGGTGGACATTAAAAAAGAAACGTGAGGAAAAATTTATGGAGTTGGCGGATGAACATCGAGAGACGTTGAGATTGATTAGGTTTGATAAGGATCTCGAGACGTTTAATAGGCCGCACGACAATGTTCCACCGGAGATGTTGGAAATCACACTAGCACGAAAACGGGAGATCGTCAAAAAATATAATTGGCCATTTAGTTTCTAAATATTTTATGTTTTTATTTTTTTAGTAGGTTTAATTTTATGTAATGTTTTTTTATTTATTTAGTTAATGTAATTTTAGTTAGTTTTATTTAATATAATGTTTTTTTAAGTAATTTAGTTAGTTTTGCATAGTGGTTTTTACTTTTCCAAACCTAAACAGGGTAATGAATCGCCGGAGACAAATAAGGCGGCAGTTACAACTCATCGGGGAGGAAGAGACGGCGGTATGACTCGTCGGAGATGAAAAAGCGACGGTTACAAATCACCGAAAGGGCATAATTTCGATAGTTTACGGTTTACTAAAATTTTGTTTTTATGGCAACAATATTGATAGCAATTCTGGTGTAAATGTTAGGATGTTGAACGGAAACTCTATGTGTGAAATTTGGATAATTTCGTATGGATAAGTGAAAGGGAAGGGCTCCCTTTTATGTTGTGCAATAATCTTTTCGTGAACCATCACAAAAGTCCGTAAAAATCAACACCCGTGCGTAATTCAAACGACACATCCCTTGCCTTTTGTGACATTCTATTTCCGAGGAGGCGTTAGTGGTTACGTTTTGTTGGTTTGTGTATAGATAGATAGGGTGGAAATACAATAGGAAGTTTATTTGGCTAAGAAGGCTAGGAAGTGATCTGGACCATCCATTTAGTTAATCAAGGGCTAAAATTAAATCAGGGAAATTGAAAGGAAGAAAAGAGGCGCGTGAGTTTGTTTAGGGGCATTCTAGTCGATCCAGCCAATAGTTTCTCTCTCCTCCAATTCCCCCTCATTTTTTAAACGTTAATAACTCTTTCATACGACATTATTTTTTTATAAAAATTGCACCAAAAAAACGAGCGTTTTTTTATCTTTAAAACGAGTATACTATTGCTATATTTAAAAAAAAAATTAAAACGCAATAGAAAAACCCCCAGTTACGTAAAACGCAATGAAAAAAAAACCTAAAAAAATGACATTTTTCTAAAACGCAATGCACAAAAAACACAAAGAAATGACTTATTTGTAAAACGCAATGGCCAGAAAACACAAAGAAATGTCTTATTTCTAAAACGCAATAGCCTAAAAATTCAAAAGAAAATGTACTTTCTAAAACGCAATGGACTAAAAACACATAAAAAAGTGTTTTACCTAAAACGCAATGCACCCAAAATACTTAAAAATGTCTTATTTCTAAAACGCAATGCCTAGAAAACACATAAAAATGTCTTATTTCTAAAACGCAATGGCCTAAAAACACAAAAGAAACTGTTCTCTCTAAAACGCAATGAACTAAATACACATAAAAATGTGTTTACCTAAAACGCAATGAGTAAAAACACTTCAAAAATGATCAGAAACTGTTGTTCACAGAACCAGAAACTGTCTAAAACGCAATGACCAGAAACTGTTGTTCACAGAACCAGAAACTGTTGTTCACAGAACCATAATCTAACTAAAACGCAATGACCAGAACCTGTTGTTTACAGAACCAGAAACACTGTCTACGAACCATAATCAACCCCAGCCAGGGGCTCTGCCCCTTGGACCCCGCCAGGGGCTGCCGCCCCTGGGACCCCGCTACCAGGGGCGCTGCCCCTGGACCCCCCGCCAAGATTGTAAAACGCAATGACTAAATCAAAAACCCATATCGTAAAAATGAAATTAAAGAATTTCTTACATGGATCGAAGTGATTTCTTCAACAATTGACGAAGTTTGAATGATATAAACACTTATCAGCTCTCGAATCGAACGAATCGAGTGATTATTTGCAAAATCACCAGAAAAAAAAACAAGATTTTTTATGAAATTAAACTGGGTTTTCTTCAAAAAAGCTGAAGAACACGTTGATCGGGTGTTTGAATCATTGATTTGTGATGAAAATCGGACTATAATGTAGTGGTTATTGAGATAGAAAGTGAAGAAATGGTTGAAGATGATGGGTTTTGAAAATGGTGGGTTTTGAAGTTACTGGGTTTTGAAAAGGAAGAAGAAAGGGTTAGATTGACTCAAATACCCTTCCTCTTTATTTTAAATGTTGCCACATGTCCTAATCCTATTGCTTCCTACACTTCCTAGCCAAAATAAACTTTCTATTTGATCTTTTCCCTAGATAGATAATCTACTTTTATTTTATTAAAATTATGTTTCATTTATTAATTAATTAATAGTTTATAAAATAGGAAAAAAATAGTCACCGGCAAAAGGGGAGTTAGAGAGGGAAAATGAAATGGCAATATATGATTGGGATAAAGAAAATTTTCCCCTACCTCATAAGGAGTGCATCTCTTTCACCCCAATAGTTTAAAAAGCATCGGAAAAGTGAAACAAAGTAAAAATTAAATAATCTCACCATATTTTATAATTCTAAACATTAATAATTCTTAAAAAATTGGTGAATTAAGTTTTCTATATAATTTTGCTAAAATCTTTTATAGATGTTTGGCCATATATCAACGAAATAACTTTAAAACTATCTTATATCTTATACCATACTTTATACTTACTCAGGGCCGGCTCAAGGGGGAGTGAAATAAAGCAAGAGCTTTAGGCCTCCGTTTTCCTAAGACCTCAAATTCTAAGAAAATACATTATATGTTGGTAATTTTGGCTTTAAGATTGTTAATATTGAGGTTTATGATCTATAATTATGTGTATATAAAGATGATATATTAATAATAGGATCCATAGCAATTTTTTTGGTTTACAAAAAGGGCCACAATTTTACTATCCGCTTTAGGCCTAGAAAAATTTAGAAAATTTTGAGCCCGCCCTGTACTTATTAAAACTATTATAACAAAATCAAGTGTTGGTAATAACTTAGTTATAGTAATAATAAGATATTTAGATGACAGACATGTATTTAGAAATAGATATATAAAATACTAGAACTCTTAATTGTTAATTATATAATCATAATGCATTCCACCATTTTAAACTCCCATTTAGAACTAGATATATAAAATACTAGAACTCTTCATTAGTTAATTTATAATCATAATGCATTCCCCATTTTAAACTCGTAATTAAAACACTGAATGAATAATAGAACAAAAAGGTTTCTAAATTAATCTTCTAAACGCAAATCTACTTTGCTTGAAAGAAAAGTCTATGTTCTAATATGCTAGACCAAAGAAGCAAATGATTATGATATTTATATGTACTAGTGGGAAACCCGCGCGTTGCGGCAGAGTTAACAATATGGGCCGAGAACATAATTCAGGAAGGCCTATCATTATTTGTATGCACCATCTTGTGCTATATCCAGCAGATCTTCAATAATTGACCGGTGTATTTAGTTATAATGTCAAATAGGTCAAATAAAAAAGTTCAGCTGAAAAGGAAAGGGGTCAAATGGGTGGGAAGGTATCTTAAAACTATACATGTAATGCATACATATCCTAATATTTGCTTTATTCGAAGATTTTAACTATTAATGTTATAAGTAATTTTTTTTAAGAATGGACAAAATGATAAGAATTGAAAGCTAAAAGGAATTAGAGGTCATAAATCAAAAATTTTATAAAACACTTATATAAACAACACATCATACATATTAGGTAATAACCATATACAGACTCAATTAACTTAAGCTACACACATATTAAGGATAGGCTTCACATTCACTACTTCCACCCCACAAGGGTCATCATCCACCATCGCCATCGCGGTCACCGCACTTTTGTATCGCTCCACAACCCTCCACCACCACCCTCCGTCGTCTTAGTTTCAATTTCTTCCTCTTCTATCTCATTGCCACTGCTTCGGATAGAATCAACCGGATACACTTCCGAGTTGGACGTCTTTATGTTTATAACAAGTTCTGGCAGCTTGATTTTTGGGATGCTAATCACCTTGCTCTTTTGTTTGTAATATTTGTATAATGCAATTTGAATTACTCCCAATATAAACCCAACACATTTGGCACCTATATATCTCAAAGTTAATTACTCAAACATAAACATAGTTTATGATACCCTTTTTATTAAAAAAAGGTAAAAAATAAATAAATAAGTAAAAAATAAAGCATGGCATATACCATAACACATAGGTCCTTGGTGTATATACCCCGTATGCGAACCACATCATTGCGCATAGCGTGAGTAGGCATGACAATGGGAACGGCATGAATTCGACACTAAGCCATAAGTCTTTTCCTTCAACCAATGAAGCTCCTAAGGTCCAAGAAACATCCCCTGGACCAAATATGATCTCTTTATCGCCAACACAAAGGGTGTTTTCAAGAAGTGAAACAATATACGGAACTCGAAAACAGAGAAAATCAGCATACTTTTGATTTATTGGCATTTTGGTCAAACCAGACAATGATCTTGAACATAGTTCTTGGCCTTTCTCCCAAATGTTTGATAGGTTTGTTGATGAATATAAGTTTAACAAGTTGTAAACAGCAAAGAATCCGGACAATGCATGGAAACGTGCAGCTGAGTGAGTTTTTCTAACTGAATTGAGCATGTTTTCACCTGCAATAGAAGTTGGTGTTGAGTTTTTGTCCCACTTTCAATTGCAAATATCATATCAGTTCATTGAGCCCATAATAGAATATAATCCGACAAGATTCTACCATAATAGAATATTAAACATTTAATAGTCTAAACCATTTTGTTTACTATTCTCATTCTCATGCAACTTGGTGGACGGTCAGCTCCCACCATAGAAGACAGAGCTGTGATATTAAAAATAGACCTGTGTCTCTTACTTGTCACCAATTCCTGCAGCTCAAACCCATCAATAATTTAGTTACATCTTGTGAGGTAATAACCGTAAGGCTTAGCACATTATCATAAGACCACTATATTATCACATTTAAGGCTGGCAAAACAGAGGTTAGGTAAAGGGTCGAAGCAGTTCCGGGTTAAAACTTGCCGCTTTAAAAACTTATCAATTTGGTTTAAGTCAAGATAGGTCGTGGCCGAAATGAGCTCGCCTTGAATTGGGTCATTTCAGGAGCAAAAGAGTATTAGATTGAGTTATCTCGCCACATTTGCTTTTATAGCGCTAGTAGCGATGGTGGCATTGTGCATCTAGCCTATATAGACACCAACTGACACTAAGCAATAAACAAATATTTAAGCAACAATATAGAGAACTCACTATTTGTTCATAAGCCATGCGGTTGTCCTCACTTATTGAGACATCAATTAAACATCTACCAGTTTCACCAGACCCTACCCGTTTTGACTCAAACCTATTTTGCACATTTTTGCCGCCTATGATGATATCAGAATCAATATCATTCTCTTACTTTACAAGAAAATTGTGATAAAAATTAGTTAAAAGAGACAAAATTATTACCTACATTGACATATTCAAGTCCCCGGGTAACGTTAGTCTTCAAATTTGATCTTCTTTGCTGCAGGCACACCACTCTCCACCTGTTTACCATAGTAAACAAAAATTAAGCATCAATCAACACATTCAAGGTAAATAGATCATAACTGCCACATGTATCCATCAAATTGTATAGCCACATGTATCCAGCAGCCTCAATCTTCTTCCGCCTTTTCTGGTCTCTTTTCAAAATTCCATCGACCAACTTCTTGTGTTCTTCAAACGTCCTTTTCTGAATAGTCATCACATTATACCTAAAAAAGTGGTGCCATTTTTTCTGAATAAATTTGAGAACATAAATAGAAAATTGAGTTTAACAAATTATTCATACCATTTCTTGTTATGGTGTTTACGTTCGATATGGACCCAGTCCAAGGGTTTATATAAACGGTTAACGCCTTTCCACCTGCAATCAATATGATAATTTTCCTATGTATATCAATAAAAATAACGAACCTTTAATCATAACTTAGGTGGGTAATGATCTGTTCATCTTTCTATTTTTTAATAAACAACTAATACAATAAACATGATTATAAAAATAGAATATTATTACAACACTAATCTAAACTTTTCAAGTTCTAATTACAATTAATCAAACAAAAACATAAAAAAATGTACTTACAGTTTGGGATGAACACGCTCAGAAGGGATGATCTGTGCTTGCAACAAATTCTCAACGAAGAGAAAGTTATGCATGGTTTCAGCAACAATCTTTGCCACCTGCCCGTATTTATAATCATCAGGTTAACATATCCCGGTAATGTATTAAAAAAATTATAAAAAAAGGTTACATAAGGACTATATTTATAACCTCCGGAGATGCAAACTGAATGAAGCCAAAATGCTTTGATTTTCCTGGCTGACATGGGTTTATTAAATGAAAAGAATACTATGGGGGTGTTTGGGTAAGCCTATTTTGGAGCGACTTATTCAAAGGCCTCATCAGATTAAAAAAACAAGTTCGTAATCCAAAATCAATAAGAGAATCAATCAATTTTACCCGTAATCACCATCAATCACCACCATAGTCACTACCAAACCTCAACTTCACCATCTGAGGATTCCTTTGCCGGAATCCTAACCGCCCCCGACTGACTTATGAAGGAACCCTAAAGCCGCCACTGTTGATGCTTCGATTTTTCACTACCTACCACTGCCATCGCCGCAAACAACATAATCAAGAAGGATCGTCTACCACAAGATTCATCTGCCCGAATCCTAATAACCCCTTGACTGACTTGCGACAGAACCCTAAAGCCATCGTTGTTGGGGCTTCGCTTTGTCCACAACCTACCACCGCCATCATCCGAACACCATCATCACTGACCCGGCGTCATCTCAGGAGGACTTATGCAAACGGACAGGGCTATTGAATTCATGAATCTGATGATTGCATAGAAAGAGGAACGGTTGAGTTGAAGAAATGATAATGGCATTGAATGAGAAGGGAACGGGCGTAGAGAGATAGAGATTGATTAATCTTGTATATATTTTATGTGAGAAGAGAAGGGCAAAAAGGGAACAAAATGGTAAAATTAGGCATTTTAAGTTAACTCTTCATATGCCATCTTAAAAAATTGAATGGAAATTACTATTTTGTACATAGGAGATGCTTTATATAGTATTATAGATATTTTGGGCATAATATATCGAATACGCAAAATAAAAATCGCGAGTGACAAAAATACATAAATTTAAGTAAATAATTTGCATATAGAATGAAACTAGATTTTGCCGCGCCCGCGTTGCGGGGCACTAAGCCGAATATTTCCCTCTCATGACATGTATGTATGTGTTTCGGTTACTTGTATATACTACTCATAACACGATTTCAAAAAAAACGACATTGAGTCAACCAACTAAATTAAAACACTATCATACGTTTGCTTAAGAAAAACAAAAACGATAGAAAAACAATAATTTTAAACAGGGGGCAAAATTGTAATTTTTCAGGATAAATGAGTGTGTTTCAGGCAGCCATCTGGCACGAATAAAAATTACACCGATTTAAACAATTAAAACAAAGCACTTCTATAGTCTTGTAAAAAAACTAAAACGATGGTATAACTGTAATTTTACACTGGGGCAAAATCGTAATTTAACTGGGAAAGCAAAGGAAACGATGGAAAAAATGTAAATTTAAATTGAGGGCAAAATCGTAATTTGGCTGGGTGGGGAAAAACAAAACTAATGGCAAAACTGTAAATTTAAAGGGGTAAAAATCGTAATTTTGAACCGAGGGCAAAATGGTAATTTTTAGATAGGAGCAAAAGCATAATTTTATTTTGAACTGGGGATACAAACGTAATTTTGAAATGATGGCAAAATCGTAATTTTAAAGCAGGGATAAAATTGTAAATTGGTTGGGCCAACGGGGGAGTGTCAGGCTGCTTCCTGACACTATTCCCTCATCTTGTGTCTGTAGTTATACATTAAGGGCAAACTCGTAATTTTACTGGGAAAGCAAACAAAAACGATGAAAAAATGTAAATTTAAATTGAGGGCAACATCGTAATTTAGCTAGGAGGAACAAAAAAAAACTAATGGCGAAACTGTAAATTTAAACGGGGCAAAATCGTAATTTTGAACCGAGGACAAATTTGTAATTTTTAACTGTGGGCAAAAACATAATTTTATTTTGAACTGGGGTAAAAACAATGTTTTAAACTGACGACAAAATCGTAATTTTAAAACGAGGACAAAATCGTAAATTACTTGAGCCCAAAACAGGTGAACTATTGTTCACCGTACTTCATAAATGTTATAGAGGCAATCTTGGCAACCATCATTTTAACTCCGAGTTTTAAAATTTTGAGTTATAATAATAAAATATATTTTTTGATTAATTCTGAATATTAAATATAAGAAAAAAAATCTATTACCGAAAGGCCACCAACACCTTGCGAATATAAAAACGTTGGCGACCAGGCCCCCTAACAATTATAGGGGAAACTATCGCATGAAGGCCAACTACGGTAAAACCCCTAGTCCACCTGAAAAATATTGTACCAAGTGAGACTCCAAAACATGACCTCCATATTGAAAGGATATAGGTGCCTTCTCGCAAACCAATTCATCCAGAACTCATTAGGATTTTAGAAAAAAGATATTTTTATTGCACCAAGTGAGATTACTACTGGCACTACTAGAAAATAAGGTATTTACTACCGTATTTTCGGTGGCAAAACGGTAGCAATTGCTCTTTTGCCACCGTCTTGCCACCAATAACTCGGTGGCAAAAGTACACGTAGCAAATGCCCTATGGTCACCTATTTGCTACTGTTTTATTTTTTGCTACCGCTATTTTGCCACCTATTTGCTACCATTTTATTTTTTGCCACCGTTTTGCTACCTGTTTTGCCACCGTTTTGCCACCGCATTTTGTCACACATTTTGTTTTGTCGTTGTTTTGCTACCGCTATTTTGCCACCTTTTTGCTACCGCTTTGTCACCTTTTACCACGGTTTTGCTACCATTTATGGTATTTCATTTCCATTCCATAAATTGACTATTCCATTTCCATTTCATTAAAAAAACAATATATAACCTCTTGTCATTCCATTAAAAAGGTAACAATTTATACACCCATTGTTCCTCATAATAAACATCCAAATCAAAACATCAAATAACTCAAATTAAACCATCCAAATCCGAACATCCAAACTACTTGGAAAACCTCACCATCATCAAATTCAAGGGTCAAACCTCCCTCCAACTGGGTCACAATGACAAGCTATCAGGGTGGTATGGTGACTGACCTATCAAGTTCATAAAAAAAATCTTATAATTTAACAAATTACAAATTGCACTTGTAACAACTACTCAACAAATTGTAACAATATGGTAATGGAGTAGCTATATTACAACTCCTATTTACAGCTATTCAATACACTTGTAGCTTCATCAACTTATTTAACCACTAAACAACTATTGACAACAATAATTCCTTTCATAGCTAATTACCTACTAAACTAACATCTATCCTTAATCTCAGAACATGAGATATCGTTAAAAAGCATGAGGTACATTAAGGTATACAAAACCATAGCCAAATATAAAGTAACATGCAGCACACGTTTGTAAAGTACAAGCAACCAATGCAAGTGAATACCAAATTAGAATATTGCTAACCTTGTTACAACCAGGGACCAGCTTTTGAAGGAGTGTCATTCTAGCAATTATAATAAAGTGTATATGTTTGCAACAGTTTATGTTGACATTCATGAGTGTAAAGTTTATCACAAAAATGAAGGGAATTACCTTATTTTCTGAAATGGTTCCTAGGTTTATAATGCAAATAATCTGAGTAAAGAATAATGAACATAAAAATCAGTAAATCAGTTCCATGCAACATAACATATGAGCATATAGAGAAATAGTATACCTGAGATTTATATCAGCCATATTGATATCTGTTAGGATCTGAGTTTCACAGATTGTGTTTGTTTGAATTAATTGAAGTAAAATGTAAAGACAATTGCAGCGGAAATGATAATCAAACTTTGTAAACACAATAAAGGAAGAAAAGTTTCAGCAAACATGTTTATCATTGAATTGAATGATTGCATTTAGTTACAAGATTCAAATACAATTGCATGCATGCACAAGACTCCCCCTCAGCCTTAGCTCAGTGATTGATCGTATAAAATGACTTGGTGAAGTGAGCTTCCGGAACAGTACAGAGTACTATTCTATTTATAGTGCAAGTCAACCACTGAGCATCTTTGGCTGACGTCACCATGAAAGTGACATCTAACTATCTAACAAACTCCTAACAACTGATACATTACAACCACTGAATACAAAACACTGATAATACTAAACTACTGATTCTTCATTCCATTGTTGTCTTCTAAGCACTAATGTTGAGCATCAGTGCTTCCATAAAAGGTGATCAGTACTTTGGAGAGCAGGGCTTTGGTCTTCAATAGTATTTAGATAACAACAGTAGATACAACATCAGTGCTTGGCTTTGTCAGCAGTTACAGGTAGCAGTACATTGAAGTCTATCAGCTGTTAGAGACACTGTCAATGGGAAAACCATTGTGCAAACACTGCTTATGATAGATCAACTACTTTGAACCAGTTTTGGCTATTATCATCTGTTCCTCCATAGGGTTCAATCCCAACAATCTCCCCCTGGAACAGATGATGCCAAAACACTTCATTATTACTGATCTTTATTGTCTTATCAATAATTCCCTATCTTGCCCCTTGAATTGTAATTCAAAGTTCATGGAATCTTCATCATCCTCATCCTTGCTTAGTTGAAGCTCAAGGAGATCTTGTAAATCAGCTGCACCCAGGCCTAGTGCTTCTTCCCTTGGTATGTGCATAACTTCTCCACTGGACTTGAGAAATGTCAATACATGGGTCTGTTTGTCAGATTTCCACTTTAGTATCTTTGAGTCCAGTGGGTTTCTTGGGAGAGTTTTTATTTTTGATGAGTTTGGTGATGGAGGCCTGTTCAGAAACTTTTTAGCAATTTCTTGCAACCTTGATGGTTCAGGATTTTCAGCAATCATTTCTTTGATAGCCTCTTTCATGATATCCTTTTCTTGGGCCTTCTCTTCTTCTTCAATCTGCTTTTGCCTCTTTCTTTGATAGATAGAAAGAGCAGATAGACCAATGGTTGTAGCAGGTCTTTTTGTTGGTAAGGTCTGTTTGATTGAAACCTCTGATGATGGATAATCTGGCTTTTTAGGAACAGAGGGATCTTTCTTTCTCCTTTCTTCCAACCTTTTGTAGGTCTCTATCACTTTAACCTCTGTCCACCTTATGATCTGATTCCTTGAACCATAATTTGCAGTTATAAGCTCTTCCTTCATTCTCTTCAACTTCAAAGCCCTTTCAGGTACATTCTTTTTATATTTGGACCAGACAGGTGGAGTTGGCTTTATTGTTTTGTCTTCAAGCATCTTTTGTACTCTTGCAACTTCCTGTTTGAGCTCACTTATGGTCTATTCTTTGAACTGATACTTTTCTGCCTAGTACTTCTTATTTTCCAAGATGTACTCAACATAATCTTGCCTTAAGCTTTCATCATCCCTTTCTGACAGCTCTTTACAAAGGTTTTTGGAAAACTGCTCCAATGTTCTGACTTGACTGAGCATATATTGCAGATTTCTCTGTATTTCTTTATCAATTTTTCCTTTTGTGTCTCTTTTTTAGATATCCTCTGCTTGTCTGGCTTTCAATTGAAGATATTCATCAATGTTCTTTGGCAAAGGATACCCTAGAAGAGATGGAAGATTCCTCTTTTCAGGATCATCTTCAGAATAGAAGGACTTGATCTCCTCCCTAACTGCTGGAAGATCCAGAGGATATTTCACTCCCAAAGGGATTAAGGCAGTAGTTTGAACATGGGTTGAAGTTAAAGCAGTTGAATTAGGACCTTGCACAGTGGATAGGATCAGAGGTTGTGAAGATATTGGAAGTGGAGCAGGTATGATGTCATCTTCAATTATGACATTTGTGATTCTCCTTCTTTTGACTTTTGGTGTGGTTGGAGGTGTATTTGTGGATTGAGTGGTGGTTGGTATAGTGGTGGTTGGTAAAATGGTAAGAGCAGTTGTTGTGATAACATCTATTGAAACCACTGAAGTAACAACAGCTGTTGATACAACAGGTGTCTCAACATCTGTTGGCTTTGTGGGTTGAGGTGAGGAACTTTTGGGGTTTCAGAAGTGTGTTTAGTGGTTTTGGAAGGTGTGGTTTTGGGTTGGCTAACCTTTCTGGTAGTTTTTCTTCTTTAAGAAGTACCCTGCACTTCCTTTGCCAACAGAACTTTCTTTTCTTCTTCAAATCTTTTAGCACCCTTTCATTCCATTCTCTCTTTTCTATTTGCTTTTTGTTGAGCAAACAGGTTGAGAGTCTCATCAACCTTCTTTGTGCCATCTAGCCTTGGGATTTCTACAACAGGTTTAGCTAATGGATCAGGTTTGAGGTGTAGGCCTTCCTTTCCTTTCTCCCCCTTTTTGGCATCATCAGTGTTTACATAGACAACTGAAGGAGGAGAAATGCCAGTGGTTTGAGACAACTGAGCTTTGATGGCTTTAATAATAGCTTGAGTATCCTTGTATCTTGCATCCATCACATTTCTGAACATTTGTAGTTGAATTTCACGTTGATGATCAGCTTGTTTTCTTTGTTGATGAAGCATAGGTTGAAAAAGTTGCCATAGCTCATTGGTGGTTGTAGCAGATGATGAAGCAGTGGATTGAGACTTTGATGATTGTAACAACTGTTGCAGCATATTTTTTATATCTGCTACAGATGTTTCAAGATTTTGAACTTTCTCTGTCAATTCCAGATATTTTAAACCATCACCCAATTTAATGGGATCATCTGATTTCCTACTAGCAGTGGTTGTATCAGCAGTTGGACCAAGAGAAGTCTCCAATGGCTCATCCACTGATGCCCCTTTGTAATGGTACTAGGGACTTCTCTCTTCAGCAGTGGTTAAAGTAAACACACCAGTGGATACCTTGGTTGCCACAGAAGAGATTGTCTTCAAGGGATTCTGATTGATGAAACGAGTAAATTTCAAAGTTCATCCTTTATGTATGTCTAAAATATCAAAGTATGTCCTTTGTCTTTAATAACCTCAGAAAACATACTTAATGTTTGAAAAACCGATCAGGTTATGTCCTTTACCCTAAACCTAGTTTGTTTTCCCAGTTAAGTCAGGTCATGTGAGAAGCACATGAGGGTATATTGGTCATTTTACCCTAAAAATTATAAAAAATTCAGATATATCTCTCTCTCTCTCTCTCTCTTCCCCATCCAAATCCCCTGCAATTTGAAAACAACCAAATCAACATCCCCTCTCTTAACACACACCCCTTTCTCTCTCAAAACACACGGAGTAGTCACCACCGCCGCCATTTTTCCGGAGTAGTCACCACCACCGTTAATTTGATAACAACCACCACCATTTCCGGCGACATCCAGTCACCACCACCGCCATTTTTCGCCGCCAGAAACATAGGGTTTGTTTCCATCAGCTACTGTGAAACTAATTCGTCTAACTGGGCTTACGTCACCTGTTCGGCACAAGGTTTTATTACTGAAATCAACATCCAGAGTTTTGTATTAACGATTATGTTTCTGTCAAACCTTTTGGCACTTAAATCCCTTGATACATTCATCATTTCTGGTGCGAATTTGACCGTAAAGATACCGGATGAGATTGGGGAAATTAGTGCACTCCTTGTGTTCGACATAAGTTCCGAACAGTCTTGAAGGGGGTATTCTGGTGTCAATTGGTAAGCTTTTGAACCTAAAATAGCTAGTACTAAGCTCTAATCAATTTAATGGAATGATTCCATCACATATTGGAAATTGTTCAAGGTTGAAGGAGTGAGTGTCGGCTGCTTATGTCTTTGATTAGGGTTCTCAAATGTTGAATGGATAGATGGAGAGATATTGTGTTTGTATGTATTAGTGTATAATCAGAGAGAAAGAGATGAAGGAGGGTGTCTGGTTCTGTGTTTGAAATCGAAGAAGAAGGAGAGCAGGGGGTATTGTAGGGTTTACAACATAAAAGGAGTATTTAGAGTAAATGACATTAATGCCCTCATGTGCTTCTCACATGACCTGACTTAACTAGGAAAACAAACTAGGTTTAGGGTAAAGGACATAACCTGATTGGTTTTTCAAACATTAAGTATGTTTTCTGAGGTTATTAAAGACAAAGGACATACTTTGATATTTTAGACATACATAAAGGACGAACTTTGAAATTTACTCTTGATGAAACTACTGTCCAAGTGTAAATCAGTGGATCCAACACCTGTAGTAGCTGCTCCACTTGAACTACCACCAAGAGTTACATGTAACTCAAGGGGTGTAACCTCCTCAACTGTTGCTGGGTTAACAGAGGTATAGGCATCAGACTCAGTCACTTGTTGGAACATATTCTCAGTGATGGGTTGTTGAGAAGAACTGATTTGTGTCTGATCCATATCCAAAGCTTGCAACAGAGGTAAAAAGGATGGTGGTAATGTGATTGGTGAAGGTTGTGTAGTGGAAAGAGATATGTCCCTGGGAGATGGACTGAGGAAGATGGAACCAAGTGGAGCTAGAGCTTCATAATGTGGTGTCCCTGTGTTTACAACCTGGTCCTTTTATGAGGATGCAGGAGGAGTTTTAGGCTCAGGTTGAGATCTTTCTACCATCTGCTGTGAGGAAGTAGCAGCAGTGGTTATTGGTGACTTTTGTGTTGTCATAGGATTAATGGGATCTCATCTTCCAGAAGGTCCTTTTTGGAGGGTTTGGTGGGCTTTTTGGGAATTTTCTTTTTGGTCTTTTTGGGTAATGTTGGTGGGGGTTGCACAGTAGTGGTGGTGCTACTGTGTTCACCATGAGTAGTGGGCTCAACAGCAGCAACCTGAGAAGTAGATGTGGACGTATCCAAAGTTGTCTCAGGTTCCTCTGTTTGTGTTTTCAAAGGTTTTGACTCTGACAGCAGCCTTGTAAATGTTTCAGAAGAAAGGCTGTTTATTTGACATGGTGTCCCTTGTACAAGTACATGGGCACAATCTTTTGGAATTTTCTTTTGAAGATAAAAACTCAAAAATCTTGGAAATAACAGAAATGGTTTTTTTCTTTTCTTTGATATTATTAACATTTGTAACTAAATCATCAAAAATCTTTTGGGAGTAATTATAATTCTTTTTGGACATAATAGCATACCCCAAGTATTGGATTTTCAATGGTATTTCATTAAAAGCTGTTGTTTTATTTGAAACACATGTAAGCAAAGTATGAAACAGAAACTTCATAGGGGGTGGAAAATCTCCCTTTTGCATTATGGCTTTCGAACATTGCCCTTCATAGCCCCTTTCGATAAGATCTCTTTGATATTCTTCTTTTGAAAAGGAAGTGTTACCAGTATGGTCATTCATTTCGAAGACTTCTGAGATAAATTGTGGTGTAATGGAGATCAATACTTTTCCAACTTCAGAAACAATGGCGCATGCTTTCTTTTCTTTGGTTTCAAGTCTTGCATGAGTCCAGAAATCCCTTAAAGTATCTTGATAGATGGGGGCGTTGCAGGTCAACAAAGTTTTTTACTTTGAGGCTGAAAGAATGTCGATGATGGAGTGGAAATCTGTGTTTTTACTCGTTTTTTCAAGTGTCCACAGATAATTATGAGGGTTTTTTAGAGCAAGAGCCATGATCGTAGTGAGAATTTGGGAAGAATGAGAAAATGGTTGAGAGAAATAGTGTAACCGCTTTTGAGAATTTTGAATTCGAGACGGTGGGGAAAACCCTGTTTGGGGGTTTTAATCAGGGTTTTATTGGGATGGAATAGTGAAGTGCTGTCGTGGCAACGGTTACAAAGATCAGATGGCTAAGATCTGTCCACATGACAACCTCTGATGGAGAGTGGATGACAGTTGTTTGGGAAACCACTGATGGGCAATATCAGTTGTTGTCAACAAAAAGAGTATGAGTAGTGGCTGATTTTAACTATCAGTGGGTAGCCATCAGTATTTGAAACACTGATGTGTGGTCAACAGTGTTTGACAAGGAAAATGAAGAAACAGAGGTTGTCTTTCAACAGTGGATGATTTTTAACAATCAGATGTTTGTACCAAAACAGTGGATGTAACAGACTTTGAAGATTTAATGAAAATTTTCATTTTTAACTATTTTAAGGATGGATTTTTGATTTTCTGAAAAAACATTTTAATGCTTTTGAAACATAGAAAAATAAGATTTTGCTTGCTAATCCATGTTAAGCATGCCAATTCTAGAGATCAAGCTTTCAAAGGTGGATGTGTCTAATGCTTTTGTTAGCACATCTGCCAGCTGATCCTTAGTTGGAACATGATGCAGAGAAATCAAACCTTTTTCATAGAAATCCCTCACAAAGTGATGTCTGATGTCAATGTGCTCGGTGGTTGAGTGAGAGACTGGATTTTTGATGATATTCTCAGCTGCTTGACTGTCCAACATAAGAGATGTCTTTAAAACAGTTATACCAGAATCCAGCAATTGATTTTGAAGCCACAATAGTTGGGCTGTATAGCTTGCAGCAGCAATGTATTTAGCTTCAGCAGTGGATGTTGAAACAGCTGCTTGCTTTGTGCTTTGCCAAGACACTAAGCAATCACCTAGAAATTGGCACCCTCCTGAAGTAGACTTCCTGGTTGTGTTGCGTCCAACAAAGTCACTGTCTAAAAAACCTGAAAGCTTAACATTCCCATTAGCAGGATACCAGATACCAAGTGTGGGAGCTCCTTTTATGTATCTGAATATTCTTTTTACAGCAATGAGATTAGAAAGCCTAGGTGCTGACTGGGATCTGGCACAAACACATGTTGCAAATATGATGTCTGGCCTTGATGCAGTTAGGTACAATAAAGACTCAATCATGCTTCTATATAAGGTCTAATCAACCAATTCATCTTTTTCATCAGACATGACTAGCTTATTGGTTTCCATGGGTGTACTACATGGCTTACAATCATTCATATCAAATTTGTGTAAAAGTTCTTTTGCATATTTACTTTGATGAATGAAAGTGCCATTTTGCAATTGCTTAACTTGGAGACCAAGAAAGCATTGGAGTTCACCCATTGCACTCATCTCAAACTCAGCTGTCATGAGTTGTCTGAACTCTTCACACATTTTATCACATGTGCTTCCAAAAATGATGTCATCCACATAAATCTGGACAAACATCAAATCTTTTCCTCTCCATTTTAAAAACAGTGTTTTATCAATTTTACCTCTGGTGAAACCAATGGAGATTCGAAAAGTGGAAAGAGTTTCATACCAGGCCCTTGGTGCTTGTTTCAAGCCATATAAAGCTTTGTTTAGCTTGTAGAGGTGATCTGGATAAAATGGATCCTCAAAGCCAGGAGGTTGACAAACATATACCTCTTCTTGAATCTTACCATATAGGAAAGTACATTTGATACCCATTTGAAACACCTTTATGTTGTGGTTGACAGCAAAGGCCAGGAATAGTCTGATAGCTTCCAATCTTGCTACAAGTGCAAAAGTTTCATCATAGTCAATGCCCTCTTCCTGTCTGTAACCTTGAACCACAAGCCTAGCTTTATTCTTGACAACAATACCCCTTTCATGAGTTTTATTTTTAAAGACCCACTTTGTGCCAATAGGACTCACATCCTCTGGCAGTGGTACAAGCTTCCATACTTGTTGTCTTTGAAAATGCTGGAGCTCTTCTTGCATAGCCTCTACCCAACTATTGTCTTTCAGTGCCTCTTGGTACTTGACAGGTTGATGGAGTGATAGAAAACCAGCAAAAAGACAAATGTTTTGGGATTGACTTCTGGTGAGCACCCCTTCATTGATGTTGCCAATGATTTGATCTGGTGGATGTGACTTCAGGAAGATTAAATCTCCCTTGTATGGAATGATGGCATTAAATGGTGAAGGCTGTAGATGTGTATTATCTGAGCTAACATATGTTGGTGACTTTGATGAACCAACATCTGTTTGAAATGGAGGTGGAGGGATAGGTGGAATGGGTGTGACACAATGTTGATTTTTATCCACTGTTGATAGATTTTTATCAACAGTGGTTGTGGATGAGGAAGCAGAGGTTTGAGGACTACTTTGGTCAACAACTGTTGAGGTAGCAGTGGTTGAGCTTTGACAGCTGTTTTAAACATCTGTTGCCCTGATGGAGGATGTGATTTTTTGCTGTGGAATCACAACTTCATATCCATTATCTGATGGTGGAGGTTGAGATGGACCTGCACTGTTAGTCTTGACAAAAACATTTTCAAAAGTAAATTTATCAAGATCAAATAACTCAGCAGGGTTTGCAGGGATTTTCAGAGAAGAAAGTTCATTGAACTTTACATTCAAAGTCTCTTCCACACACTTAGTCCTAGTGTTAAACACTTTGTAGCCCTTAGTAGTGGTTGAGTATCCCAAATGATAACCACAATCTACTTTGGCTGCAAATTTTGAAATGGAATCTTTCAAGTTTAAAATGAAGCAAAGGCAGCCAAATACTTTAAAGTATGAGATCAGTGGTTTGATTTTGTACAGAATTTCATAAGCAGTCTTTTGATGCCTAGGGTTAATTAAAACTCTGTTCTGGACATAGCAGGCAGTGTTTACAGCCTCTGCCCAGAAAGTTAAAGGCAAACCTGAATCTGTAAGCATGGTCCTGGCTGCTTCAATCAGAGTCCTATTCTTCTTTTCAACCACCCCATTCTGCTCTGGTGTTCTAGGGATGTTGTACAGCCTTACAATCCCTTTTGACACACAGAAGGCATCCAAATCCTTATTTCTGAATTCTGTGCCATTGTCACTTCTAAAGACTTTTACTGGCAAGTCAAATTGCTTTTCAACCTGTTTGACAAAGTCTTGCAAAATGCCTGCTGTCTCATCTTTAGAATGTAAGAAATAAGTCCATGTAAACCTAGAAAAGTCATCTACAATTACCAAACAATATTTTTTCTTTTTAAGACTCATGACTTTGACTGGGCCAAACAGATCCATGTGCAGCATTTGCAGGCACTTGGTTGTTTTGTGTTACACCCCGACCGCGTTAAAACAACAAACCGCGGCGGAAACGTCGGGGAGTGTCGTAACAGAATCAATGTTTCACAACACATGGATTGAAGTTTTGTTTTATTGAATTAAGTTTATTACATTGTCATGAAGTCAAAAGCAAAACATAAACAAATTTTCCTTCATTGTTATTAAGTCACTAAGGCCTCGCCCATCCCTATGTGTGTAAGCATCATAATCATCATCAACATCATCAAACAATGGTACCTGAAACATATGTGAAAAGTACGTCAGCATAAAAATGCCAGCGAGTACATAGGTTTTGTGAGTGTGTTAGATCCATGGCCTTGAGTTCATACTGCAATACCTCGTCCAACTACGAGAGTTGTCGAGTGTGTACCTTGAAAACAAAAAGAGTTTGATATTGCAGTATGTTTATATCAACTTTTACAAGTTGATATATGTTTAAACCAAAACCATTGTAGCCATGAATCATAATTGAAAACATTTGTCTTTGTAAACCAAGTAGTAAATCGTTGTTGAAAGTAAACATCGTATGGTTTATATTGTTAAGAAAACCTTGTAGTGTAACTTCGTTTTGAAAACATTCGTCCAAGTGATCTAGATAACGCAACGACATGAAATGTGTTAAAAACACTTATATATAGGAAGTACCAGCGGCGTATCCACCATGCTTTTATCACATTACACCCGTCTCGTTACCTAATCACTTACCATAACCCAATCGTTCAATAGTTCAAATAGTTCCAATAGTTCAAATAGTTCAGATAGTTCACATAGATCAAATAGTTCCAATGGTTTAATAGTTCAAATCGTTCACATAAATCAAATAGTTCCAATGGTTCAATAGTTCAAATCGTTCACATAAATTAAATAGTTCCAATGGTTCAATAGTTCAAATCGTTCACATAAATCAAATAGTTCCAATGGTTCAATAGTTCAAATCATTCACATAGTTCAGATAGTTCCAGTGGTTCAAATAGCTCAAATAGTTCACATAGTTCAATAGTTCTAGTGGTTCAAATAGCTCAAATAGTTCACATCGTTCAATAGTTCCAGTGGTTCAAATAGCTCAAATAGTTCACATCGTTCAATCGTTCCAGTGGTTCATGTTTAGATTGTGAAAAACTAACTTTTGGTCATTTTAATGAATACATTCAAACCAGTGTGACTCGTCCTAATCGTTCAACTCGTATTAACAAACCACCAAAGGGTAAGTTATCAATCATCAGGTTATGTCGTTACCCACGATACCCCCATAACCATGGTGAAAGTCCGATAACGGGATTTGTCAGATCCTATGGTGTCACACCCCAAAAACATCGCAGCGGAATATAAAACGTAGTGGTGACGGAAGCTGGTGCCCATTTGTATCTTGTTTGAACGATGCATCGTAATGTTGGACATTTCAACTTAATTAAAACATAAAGTCTTAAAGTTTGTCACAATCACACCATGGTTAAATTGATTTGATCCTTATGGATCTTATTACATTGGTCACAAATCGTTTTAAAAGTTTGTCCAAAGCATTATCAAACCAAACATGCATCAACAACCACAAGATACGCCCTAATTCCCGAAGCCGAACTCAATTACCTGTAGAACACGTTAAAATCAACTGTCAACACAAAGGAAGGTGAGTTCACATATTCACATTCAAACAATTCATTCCAAAGGAAAACTTGCTAATTATGTGTTTATTTTAAAACATCCATATAATTTTTAGAAAGTCCGTTTTACTTCCTTAATAAAATCCATGGGTCATCCGTCGCCGTTCAAAAACCCGACAATAAAGCTCTTACCCAGGTTATGTATATTAAATTCATAGCGTCAATTTTCAGACTCGTATGTTAGCTAGACAATACGAACTATATATTTACCATGCAGGGATAATCAAAGCTAGACAATAAACAGAATATCAATTCGTCGTTTGACTTGACACGGGACGACCGGTCATGACGGGGTTCTCAACCCGATAGATCTACCAACAATTCATCGCGTGCAATACTTAAATGATTATACGACATCATGGGCGCAGGGTCCACTCGAGACCAATATGATGTCTGCCTCACGTACAATATATATATCCTACTAATATGACAAATTTAATACACGAAGTTGTACGGACCCCCTGGATCTCCTCCCTTGAGACCAGGCCGGCATTCGTCCCAACTTTACGGTCTGTTTCACCTCGGAAACACCGTATCATCCCAATTTCCTCCAAACATTCATTTATCAAAACGTTTTATCTCGAAACGTATGATTTATCAAACTCCATATATTTTCAACGAAAATATACATTTTATATTAAAAGGTACGTTTTAATCCAAAAACATTATTAAACCCTTTTATTGACGTGTTCTACCCCCAAAACATATACAAAGCAGTAAAAAGGGGGTTTGGTGACACTCACCTTTGGGTGCGTATTTTTAAATAGCGCAATCCCACAGTTTGATTTCTACAGGTCCTATTATATGTAGGAACGAGTTTTAAATCAATATACATATATACTTCACAAAAATCCTAAGTTTCTGTTTCTTAGAATTGTCACATAACTTTGAGATTTTCTCGAAAAGTTATCATTTTTTATTATTTGGCACGTTAATATATATATGAGTCCATATATATATATATATATTTAATATTTTTGCGACTTGAACGATTTTATTGGTGACCATTATCGTGTAAATCCGTTAACACTCCCGTTTATACGCAATATATCTACGATTTGCGCGTCGTAATATAGATACATAAACGTTCATATAAATTATCATCGAAAAACGCGAAATCTTGTTAACTTATCTATTTTGTCATTTTTAAAGCAATTATACATAAAATATCTCGTATGTATCAAATTTAATGCTCGACAAATAAGTTACACATTTAATGCGATTTTTTACCGTTTCTACAGCACAAAACGTACAATTATACATGCATAATCCAAATTTTCATTATCATGTTAAAACTTAACGTATTTTCACATTCACATGAGTAAATCACATAACACATCTTAACACATAAGGTTCACCCAAAATTTACCCATACTAGTGTTCATTGAAAAATGCGTATTTTAGCGATTCGGTAATGTTTTCGGGTGTCGGAAGTCACGTATGACTAATCAAACACCAAGTAAACTTAAAATTAGTTAAAATACTTGTTTTCAAACTAAAAATATCAGTTTACTTACTGATCTAAATCAGTTTTATATAAATCATTCGAAAAGTCGATTTTTGACCGTTTTAACGCATAGTTTTGCGTTAAACATTACTATAATCATCCCAACTCGAAACGATTTGATATTTTAACACAATACATGTTATTTACTGATTAAAATAGTGGTTATAATCAGATTAGTGCAGTTTTTGTGTTAGTCACATAAATCATGCGATTTCACGTATTTTACAACTTCTAGTGCACCAAGTACAACATGCAAGACTAGTAAACTTTATGACAAAGTTTTATATCATTTAACACTTAAAATATTCATATTTCTAGTGTTTAGAATCTGATCATAATTCATTTTTATCAAATCATATTCAAATCATCATTTCATGATCATATTTCAACATGCATGTTCAAGTATATGCATCTAATGCATCCATAACATGTCTTAATCATTTTGCATGAACTTGAATGCCTCTAGACCTTCATTTAACTCATGTTTCAAATATTCAAATATTCCATACTTCACATCATCATCATCATCTACTCATTTATTCATAAATGCAAGACATATGCTTTTACCCTTACATGTTTAAGACTTTAATCATCAAAAATTCACATGCATGCATACCTATACATACATACACGACTCATGTATACATACACACATATGACTTCAAAACTTTACTTTATCATGTTCATCTTTTAATCATGTGAACTTTTCATAAGTTACCTTTTGATCATGCATGCATCAAGTTTCACATAAATCACATAATCATAATCAAATAACATCAAAATTCAATCTCTAATCCATACACACTATTATTTTCGGCCAAATTAATACACACACAAGTTCCATTTTAAATTTTATATAAAACCCATTTGTTTTAGATTTCAAGTTTGTGAAATATTCCAAGATTCAAGAGAAACTTCCCCCATCAAGAACAACACCAAGAATCAAAAATATGTTTTTAAAAGGTAATTTTATACCTTCAAGATTCAAGTGGGTTTTTGACAAAAATGATGATGAGCTTGTTCTAGCTTGAATCTTCTTGAAAAACACCTTTAAACCTTCAAATGGACTTGAAACCTTCTTGAAATGAGTTTGATTCTTCAAGAACAATGTTGGAATTTTGAAAAATGTATGATTGTAGGGGTGTTCGGCCGAGCTTTGTTATGAGAGAGAGAGAGAATGAGTTTGATGGTGATATATTTCTTGGATATTGAAAAGATTTTGAAGGATTCTTGCAACATTAATCATCACACATATATTCTCTAGCCAACAAGTGGAAGAGAGAGGAGAGAGAACCTCCTATGTGCCACCACCTCTTGCCCAATCTCACACACCTCACTTATACATACATATAATATATGTATATTAACTCAAAGGCTGGTATTTTACTGGATACCGGGTATTTTATCTAGCGTTTTAATCCGTTTTAGCGCATTTTAAATTATTTTTAACGCTCTATAAAATAAACTCACCAAAATATTACTGAACGATATTTTGTTTGCCTGGACGGGCTATGTTACCGGTATTTGGCAGTATGCGCGCAGTGCTGCGCGGTACGCGCTTATAATCACAAAAATAGGAATTTAAGAGTTTTTATTTATTTTTATCATTCTATAAAAGTAAACTCGTCAAATTATTACTGAAATAATTACCAGTTGCCTTGACTGGCTGTGTTGACGGTATTTTGTCTAATGCGCGCAGTATCGCGCAGTATCGCGCAGCACGCGCTCAAACTCGAAAAATAGAGTTTCTTAACGTTTTAATTTATTTTTCCTCACGAATATGATTAAAATTACTATTCTAATCATAACAGACTATTTTTAGGATTTTAACACTGATCGGGTGGTCACCGACTTTCGTTTCGCATTTTAACCGTTACGCGATAAGCGTTTATCTTATCGTTGCCAACATAATTTTTACCAAGGTTTAAATTTACCAACTCATTAAATATCATATATAAACATCATAATCAGTCAAATGCGGCCTTTTTATCTATTCACAACACGTGCTACAATTGTACGGTACGGCCTGAAAAGCCGGGTGTCACATATGGTATCATAACATCCTATGGTACCACAACGTACTGCTGGTCGGCTTAAAAAGAGTTAATGAATGTCATTCAGTTGTCCTTCGACCAACGCCCCAACAAGTTCGTCAGTGGCGGAACTAGCCCAAAAAGTTAGGGGTATCCTAATTTTTTTTTTTAGGATCAGGTGTATCCTTTATATAACGGAAACCGAGTTGAGTAGTATTTTTAGACTACGGAAATAGAGTTAAGGGGTATTTTTAAACTACGGAGACGAGGTTGAGGGGTAGCCCGTGCTACCCCTAATAATACTATAAGTCCGCCTCTGAAGTTCGTTTAAATTATTGAAATCGTTGTGTTTAATATAAACCATAGCATTTGTTTTAAAAAGCTCGAAAATCCTTTAGCACATATGAATCACCCCAAAACATTTGAAAACGGTAAAAGAGGGAAACTATGTACTAACTTTGAATTGCAAGTATCCTCAATCTAATGAACTTAACAAAGCTCGGGCAAACCAAGGAATCAAGTGGTACCTAGTAATCGGATCACTAAGTTAATAAATCGACACCTAAATCGGAAGATCGGGTAGAATGAGGTATTGTAAACCAAATGAGCATTGGAACTCATCTGATATGGTTTAACAAAGCCTACATTCTAAATCGGAACCTATCCTAAGTGCTTACGACCCATTAAGGTAGCTTACGCTACTTTAACGCGTCGTTCGCGCGAACGCGCGTTCGAAACGCCTAACTAGTCCTATGACAAGTATTATATGCCTAAACATGCTTAAATATGTTGCATAAGCAGTTTAAGTGACAAAATATATGTTACATATACTTAAATACAAATTATGCATGAAAAGAGCATTTTGGTCATTTACCTAAGGCATATAAATTACCTATCATACAACTAATTAAACTAAGTGACCATAAGGTATAACCTCGGAAGGTTATTCCCTATACAACTATGGTCACAAAATATGTTTGATCGGATCCTAACGATCGACCAAATGGGTCGGGTTCGAAAGTCTAAGCGGTTGTTTAGACCGCTTATCTTACGACCCTATACAAGCACTAGACTAAAAGTGACGAGTTAAGTATGTTAAAACATGTTTAACTAAGTTAGAAAACAAGTTTGATATCAAAACAAAGTGTTTTGATACCCGAAAATAGCTTCGTTGCAAAATGCGCGTAAATAGGCATTTTGACCGAAACTTTGACTCGTCACTTCGACTAATCAACGTGGTAATCAGTAGGTATAGTCACAAGGGACTATAACCATCGTGATTACGCTCACGTTGCAAAGTTCGAACGAACTTTGTGTTGACCATAAACTGGTCAAAGCAGAAAGTCAAACACTGTTTGATTTTCATGCTTGAAAAGTATGAACAAGCATGAAGGAAGCTTACAAAAGGTCCAAGTAAGGAAGAATTTGATCCAAAATACTCATGTATGAAGTTTTTAACTTCAACTTAGAGCAAATTCAGATCAAATGTGTGAGAAATGAATGAATAAAGAACAAGTGGGTATTTATAGGAAGTCATGAGTTCACAAGATCTTGACATGTGTTTTTGCAAGAATCAAAGCTCAATCTCAACCATACACTTGTGCCCATAGATTTCAATACAATGGGAGTTCAAAAACTAGCAAATGGTATGCCAAAACCATGGTAAAATTGCCTGAAAACAGCTGCTGTTCCAGATTCAATGTTTCTGTCTACAACATCTGTCGCGCCCCACGAAGACAGAGACACTGGTCTTCGCGGCCCGCCAGGTATCTTTCAGCAAATGACAGTTTTGGCCCCTGTATGCATGAAACTTTGTTTTTGATGCTTTTAAGCCCCGTTAACCCCATTTCAAGGCTCTACATTGAAGTTAAAGTATAGGGAACTTAAAATATGCTTGAAAACATCTTGGATGTCGGTTCGTTTGGTCGTACGGTTGCGTTATTCGGTTAATTACGATGAAAACTCGAACGAACGCGAAAACGATCCAAATTGCGCGACGAGTGGTATTTTTGCATTCTAATCACTAAAATAAAATATTTTAATGATTACAAATTTTTTTTGATGTTCAGATATGTTCAGAACGTAAGATATGCGCGAAAATGCAAACTTATGCACTTTTTGACGCTTTTAGTCCCTATTGATCAAATAAGCCTATTTTCGCATAACGAACCCCTCAAAGCTTATTTATAAGCTATGTAAAGGATATTTAGGGTATGTTTAGCTTATGATCAAGTTCCGGAATGTTCGTTACAGTACGAATCGGCATACTTTCGCAGTTTGACACAAATAGTCCCTGCGATCGAATAAACTTGTTTTCGACACACCAAACCATCCAAAACTTATTTCTAAGTTATGTAAAGGTTATTTAAAGTATGTTAAGCCTATGTCACTATTCCGGAGTGTTTGTCGCGTTAAACTGATTACGTTTACGCACCGGTTCGCGTATAACTTTTCAGAAAGCGATTTAAAGCTCGAAATTGAACAAGAATTGATATGTGCAAATGATACACATATTTATACAAATCCCAAGTATGAAACACAAGATTTCATTGGTTTTTTATTCGTATGATGGTCGTAAAGGAACAGATGTCACATTTTGGACTCTTCAGTGGACTTAAAAGAGCTTTTTTGTTGTTTTCCTTTTAGGCAGGAAACACAATGCTCAGGACATGTGAACAATTTTTGTGGGAGACCTCTTACAAGGCCTTGTTTTGACAAAGCAGTGATTGTCTTGAGATTTGTGTGCCCCAATCTTCTGTGCCATAGTTCTGTCTCTTTGTTAGAGGCAGCTGAGAACAGACATGCATCAGTCATGGGATTCTCTTTTAACAAATCAACTACATAAACATTGCCACTTCTTTGAGCAACAAGTTGAGTTTTTCCAGTTTTTATTATTTCTTCAATCTTTTTGACCATTTCTGGTCCAACAATCCTACAACACTCCTTAGTGAAGAATGACCCATAACCTTTGTCACTCATTTGTTAAACACTAAGAAGGTTGAATTTTATATTGTCAATCAGATTGACATTTTCAAACTTAACTTTTCCAGACTGAACTGTACCAGAACCCATCACCTTTCCTTTACTATTATTACCAAAGGATATATCACCCCCTCCATGAGTTTTGAATTCTTTGAGTAGGGCTCTACATCCAGTCATGTGTCTGGAGCCTCCACTATCTACATACCAAAGACTATCTAAGCATGCAGAAACTCCATGCACATCAAGTAAATAATTAGTTCAGGAGGGTCTCCAAAGCCAATATGGCTTTGGATGGGGTCTCAACAGTGTCTGAGTTAAGTTCAGGAACATGGACAGTGGTTAGCTCAGGGGTTTGACCAGCTTTTGACACATTGTTCTCTAACCACTGTTGGGAGCCATTTCCTATCAACTGTTGATATCCAAAGGGATGCATGTGCACTTTTGGTTTAGAGGGCTTTTTGTAAGCCTCGTAAACATGTGGGACCCTTGGATAAGGAGGTTGACCTTTACCTCTTTGGTACTGGTTGGTAGGAGGTGCATCTGTCACTTGAATTTCCCTTTTAACAGAGTTTTGGTTCAGCTGTTTTGTAAC
Organism: Helianthus tuberosus; assembly: GCA_030545235.1. Classification (NCBI taxonomy): domain Eukaryota; kingdom Viridiplantae; phylum Streptophyta; class Magnoliopsida; order Asterales; family Asteraceae; genus Helianthus; species Helianthus tuberosus. The sequence goes on from CM060451.1 coordinate 181,164,276, forward strand.
AGCTGTTTGGACAGACACAAATGATAATTTTTTCTTGGTTTGTGATTTTGATGAACTCATGGGTGTTTTTGAAGTGTACTCTTCCTTTTTGACCTCAAAGGTTTTGAGATACACACACTTCTGAGTAGTATGATATGATTTACCACAGATGGTGCAGCTTTTTGAAGGCACAATGATACTTGTTTTGTTGATATCAAAGGATTTTAAATGAAAACAATCTTTTGTTAAATGATTTTTCTTTTCACAAAAGTCACAAAACAAGTTTTTAATCTTTTCTCTCTTTTTCTTCTTTTCAGACTCCTTTGCAACAGAGTTTTGAACCACTGTTGGGATGTCCTTAAGAGGAATGACCTTGGCCTTTGGTGCTTTTACACCATCCACTGTGGTGAAATCCATGGGTTTAAAATTTTCAAGGAGATCACATTCATCAGACCAAGTGGGTTTGAATTGGTATTTCTCAATCTCCTCAAAAGTTGAGGACCCCACTGGTCTTTCAAGAGTGATTTTGTTACCACTTTTATTAGTTATTTTGATTTCTTGACCATCCTTGTTAGTGGGTGTGATTTGAACAAAACCATATTCATTTGCAGCAGTGTTTTCAACTTGGTCATTTTTCCTGAACCCAATGCCTAATTTTACATTGCTTTTGATATGTTTTTCAAGCATAACTTCATAACCTTTGCAGGATTCCACCCATTTTTCACATGTGATTTGGGTGGATTCCAACTCCTTTTTGCAGGTTTGATATTTTTCAATCATTGCCTGAAGTTGGTCCTTAGTTATGCTATGCTCATGTTTGAGGCTGCAAATGTCATTTTCCTTTTCTGACAATTTGATTTTCAATTCTTTTAAAGATTTTTCAAATTGTATTTCATCATTTAACATTTTATCTCTAAGATTTTCATTCACCTCCTTAACATTTGCAAATGCTATGATGCATTTATCTGAGCAAAGGTTTTTAAGAACCTGGGGTGATACCTTAGTTGCAGCCATCATGGCACAATCACAGACATGTTCACTTTCTTCTGGCTTATTCTCTTCTTCTTCAACAGACCAGGGATCAGACTGTCACACCCCGAAATATCAGAGTTGTGGCGTGACTGGACCGGTATTTTCATTGCACAGCGGAAGTATTTGAGCTAAGACTTCTAAACAGTTGAACGCCAACTAAGTACTCGAATCCCCATGGGTTCTCCTATTCCAACCGTTCCATAGTTTGTAAAATGCAACCTGAAAAGAAACATGCGAAAAATTAACATAAAGTTGAGCGAGTTCATAGTTTGTTTGTTTTGTATCAAATGCGTTTTAAAACACTTGTAATCTTGCATTTGAAAAATCGGTTTGTGAGATCTTAATACCTCAAAGCATTTGAAATGTCGTCTTTGTATATCGGTAACGAAATGTTTTCTGTTATGTTTATAAACCGATATGTGTAACTGTTGAGTTTGTAAACCAGTAATGAAATGTTTTCTGTCGTATCTGTAAACTGGTATTGAAATGATTTCTGTTATCTTTATAAACCGGTATTGAAATGTTTTCTGTTATCTTTGTAAACCAGTATTGAGGATCACTGACCTATGCACTGACCTATGCCATAAGTAAGTAACCAAACCGAGACAACTTTGTTATCATTTGGGATCACAAAAGCACTCAGAAAGGGTTAACAAACCCGGAGTGGAACGCGCCTCAAACTCGATAGATCTATACCTTTTGCACCTTGGTCACTACGTGATTAATGGTTACTATGTCATCCTCCTACTTACGCACAGTGATCTGTTATCATCTAATCCATAGCTACATACCTAGTGGTCCATGGGCCCTTGCCCATGTCATTGGGCCCTTGCCCATGTCCTTGGGCCCTTGCCCATGTCCTTGGGCCTTTGCCCACGTCATTCATGTTATTAAAACTCATGCATGTTTCGAAAAACACTTATGTTTTTATAAAACCGGTATGTTTAGCATGATCTTTTCGTAAACCATTTGAGTTCGTTGTAATCCTGTCGCAAAATGGTTTATAAATATGTGATATTCATTTATCGAAACCTTGTGTGATTTTGCAAAACTTGCATGTCTTTCCACCCCCGAAAACATTTATCAAAATGTAAAACAGTAAAAAGTGGGGGTTATGAACTCACCTTGACGTTCCTGTGCAAAGCTAGCTTAGAGTGTGATGTCGTAGTGTCATTTCCATTAATGCGAACTCGCTAGCGTGCAACTAAGACATTCCTAATCAAGGAATAATTATAAGTGTCTAATTAAACGTAGCTAAACTACGTGTCCGAGCTCTACCGAATCGTTAATGAAACGACTCTACAAAAGGTGTTGTTATTTTGACTTAGAATTACCAATTTATGGTTGTTTGACCTCATTTAATCGGGATAGAAACTAAGTCTCGAAATGACTTAGCTTTCGAAGGATTTAGAATATATACTTGTATATATAACCAAATATATATATATATATATATACGAAGTCGAAAAGAATAAAATCACGTAAATATATAAGGGTGCGCCTCGTTGTAGCTTTCGTATCACGAAAGTATATCTCCATGTACATATATGTAAAAAAGTTGCGTATTCAAAATGTCGTAACTAGTACGGTAATACACCGTTGTTATTTCGTAGAATGGAAATATGTAAGTATATATACATATATATATATATATTTGAAAACTTGACGTTTGAAACGAACAAATATATTCATTTTATAGGAACATTCGGGTTCTAAACGATCGAAAGAAGTATAAATAATTATATTTATGTTATATGGTTTCTGAATATGAAACATTTGAAATATGAATTCCGAATTTCCAACGTTTGAATTAAATACATCATTATATGTATCTTATAAAATACACGACGTAACAACGTTTGCAATAAATATAAATCGTTATATTTATTTTATGAAAGTACTCGAATGTACAAATGTCCAAATAAATGTAGGTAATTATGTTTATCTAAAAAAAATATCGAGTTTCGTTAAGTTGTACTTTTATATTTATTTTATAAGAAAGCTTTAATGTCGATATGTGTCGTTTTTAAGATTTAAATACATTCGTATTTCGGGTTTTTACGAAAATCGAGTATTTCAGGTTTTTACGAAAATCGAGCAGAGTTTCCCCTGTTTTAGAGATGCCCCGATAATCAAAGTTGTCGATATCTTTCCAAAATTCAATTCACAATAAAACTGACAATATATTTTTTCGTTAAAATGTCAAAACATAACTAATCTCCAAACGTATTCGGTTTCGAGCTCGGTCATGTATAAGGGTATCCGGGGCACCCATCGGGGACTCCATCGGTGACCACTTTCCCCGATCGGGAACACCGCCGCCATCGGTGCGGGGACCCGATTCGGGGGGTGGTTTCGGCACATGTCCACCGTTTGAATTTTGAACGCATATTGATGAACGGTCTCATTTGAACGGTCGATTTTTTTTTTTAAAAAAAATTCACTTTTTAAACAAATATAAATAACCACACCCACTTCACTATTTTTTATACTCTCAAACCACACTCACTTCTTATTTTTTATACTCTCAAACCACACCCACTTCTTATTTTTTATACTCTCAAACAACACCCACTTCACTAAATGGATCCCAGGTTCCCGATTTTTCCTCCCCTACCCGACTTTCCCGACGATGAAGGTGAACCGTCAAACGATAGTAGCTTAATTTTCTTCCAAAATCTCATCCAACAAGCGGAGCTACTAGACACGGCATCGTCTAGTAAAAAAAAAGTTGTTCCTCGAGATCGTCAGGGTGGCCACGAAACACTAATGGCCGATTATTTTGTAGAAAATCCAAAATTTAATACCGATATTTTTCGTCAGAGGTTTCGTATGTCCAAGTCTTTGTTCCTAAAAATTGTTAGTGACGTCGAAGCGTACGACGAGTGGTTTCAAGAGGGCTTGGACGGGAGAATGAAGAAAAGTTTCACGCCGTTGCAAAAGGTTACTTCTGCGATTAAACAACTTGCAACCGGTAACCCACCAGACGAAAATGACGAGTATTTAAAGATGTCTGAAAGGACCTCTCGTGAGTGCCTTGAATATTTCTGCCAGACGGTCTGTGCAATGTATGCCGGTGAATTCTTACGTAGACCAACGAGCCACGACGTTGCGCTATTGTATCAGGCTCATGAGGAGAGACATCACCTACCTGGTATGTTGGGTAGTCTGGATTGTACACACTTCGTCTGGAGAATGTGCCCCACAGAATTGCGTGGACAATATATGAGAGGCGATCATCAATACCCGACGGTTATGTTAGAGGCGGTGGCGTCTCAAGATTTGTGGATTTGGCATGCTTTTTGTGGCCCGGCGGGTGCACAAAACGACATCAACATGCTCCAACAATCTCCGTTGTTTCTTACTCAACGAAACGGAACGGCGCCATATTGTCCATTTCAGGTGAACGACCACTTATACAAACGCGGGTATTATCTTACTGATGGGATCTACCCTAGCTGGTCCGTGTTTGTGAAGTCTTTTCCATATCCTCACATCCCGAATGAAAAAAAGTTCAAGAGGCAACACGAGGCCGCAAGAAAAGATGTGGAACGGGCGTTTGGTGTGTTAAAGGCAAAGTGGGGAATACTAAAGCGTCCAATGCGTTCCAAAACGGTGAAAAAGATAAGGTTACTCGTGTATACGTGCATTATTTTACATAACATGATTATAAAAGACGACGGAAGGGCGATAGCACCGGTACACATTCAAGATCCTCCAGTCGAACCCGTCTTCGCTGAAACAGCTTATAGCGAGCTCATTGACGAAGACACGCATTGGAGACTAAAACATGATCTCGTTGAGCATCTCGGACGTTTAGATCTACCTCACCTTGAAGTGAGTTCCGACGACGAGTAGTTTGTTTTTATATTTTTCTAGTTTGAATGTAATTTTTATTTTTCTAGTTTGAATGTAATTTTTATTTTTCTAGGTTGTTTTTTTTTTAATTTAATGAAATGTCTTTTATTTAATTTTTATTTTTATTAATATTTTTTTAATTTATAAACATGCATAAATAAAAAAAAAACCCAAGTCCCCTATTAGGGGAGTGCCGCCATCAAAATGTGGTGTTAGGGGAGTTTAAGAGGAGAGTTGACGTGGCACTATCTGATTGGTGGTGTGTAAGAGAGGGGACTCCCCTCTTAGGGGAGTGCCCCTCTCACCCTAAGTATTCTAAAAAAACATCGTGAAAGAAATAATTTGCTGCATTTAAACGTTAACAGGTCCTGAGTTGACCGGGTTTTGACTTGTTTGACCGCTGCTGACCCGAACCGGGTCAAATAACCAGCTCCACTGTCGTCGCTAACTGCAGCTGACCGACATCCGAAACTGACCCAAGACTTGAACCCGCTGACCCGAAACTGAGTCTGACCCTGTTTGACTTCTGTTGACCGAACCGAGAACCCGAGGTTGAACCGAACCCAAAACCCGAACCAAAACGACACCGCCACTGCCATCACCATCTTCATCATCTCATCAGTAATCAGCTTACTGATAAACGTCATCATTATCGGAACCACACACCCCCGTGTCTTGCCGGCGGCCAGCACCATCACCGTCAATCATCCCCGTTATCACGATCATCATCAGAAAACAACACCAGCCGCACGTTATTACTAGAAGGTGGAATAAAAGGAATAATTAAGCCTAAAAAAAACTCACCGGTGCTCAGGCGGCCTCCGTCGCCGTCGGCCGCCGCTCGCCGGTAACCCACCATCAGCAACAGCAACTTCACCTCATCAACAGAAGCCCGACCGGAGCCGGTTCGACCAAAAATCCCGAGAATAAACGAGGGGGGGGGGGGTTCCAGGTGGGTGTTTGGGTGTAGTCGGAGGTGAGAGAGGAAGAGGGCCGGAGCACAACAGTTGCCGGACGTCAGGTTTGCCGACCAGAATCACTCCGGTTACTGGAGTTCAGCCGAGAGGGAGATGGGGGGCGTCTTGAGTGTGGTTGACCGGAGAAACGGCGTCGATGTGGTCGCCGGTAAATTGACCAAATCTTTGAGCAAGAGAGAGAGAACAAGGAGCCTGTAGTTGTGTGCGTGTAAGTGTTAGGGTTTCCAAAATGAGATGCAGGAGTTTGAGATGCTTTTATATTAGGGTTCTTTAATGGGCTTGGGCCCAGGCCCACAAGCCCGTTTCACGCGGCCCAATACGTTTTCACGACCCGTTTTCGAATCCGATTATCGTAAATGTCATAGAATGAAAAGTTAAAGTCTAAACACTCGAAATTACACCGGAAATCAATATTCTGAAGCGTATTTTGTCGATTGCGTTAAAACGCGTAAAATGCGTAGTTTGTCGTTTCTAACCCGTTTTTTTTTCAATCCGTTTTCACTACGGGTAATAAAATAAAAAAAGAAGCTAAATATATCATAATATATTAATATCGAGCCGAAAATTCTAGTCCGGTGCTTCCGTTTCACTATTGATTGTCGGTGCGTTATTGTCTCCGCGTTTTCGTTCGCGTTTGCGCTTTGTGTCGTTCGAAAGCATGATGTTTTCGCAAAATCACCTTCATAAGTATAAGTTATACGTATAAACTTCGTATTTTTCGGCGTGGTCAGTATTTTGTACGGCATCGGTTCGTTATCGTGTATCGTTACGCAGATTTCTCCAGAAATCACCATACGCACATTGTAACGTCTGATAAGCATTCCTAGGCATTCCAATAGCCTAATTAAGTTAATTCGTGCCTTAAACACTACTTATTATCGACTTAAACGTTTGTTAATCGCGTAATTAGAGGCCGTTAATTACCGGTTGTCACACAGGCAGTGGTTCCAACAGGGGTTCTGAGTTTTCTTCCAACAGTTGTTGTGTAACAACATCAGTAACCACTGCTTCAGCAATTGTATCCACTGTTTCTGCACTGGATGTTCCATCTTCAGTTTCCAGCCCTTCTTGAATGGACTCTAATGCTACAAAACAGAATTCATTACTAGAAACATCATTCTTAGCATATAGAGCAAAGTTTTCATCTCCTAAAGCTTCAGGCAAGCTACTCCAATCAACAAAGCCTTGGGTAAAGAAGCTTTGCTGGTCTGTTTGAGCAGGGGTTTGGGTAGCTTGTTGAGGTGCAACTTGTTGCACCAGCACCTGAGGGGCTGGAGCCTGGACATACTGTATCTGTGGAACAGGGGTTTGGACATAATGCATAGGAACAGGGGTTGCAGGGTGTGCATAGTGAGCAGTGTTTACATGTGCAGCAGGGGCATATTGGGTATAATGCACAGTGTTTTGAGTTTGTTGAGGTTTTGAGCTAGGGTGTGTGATTATAGGTCCATTGTTTTGGCTCCTACATTCTCTAGCAAAATGACCTAACCTATTACACTTGTAGCATTTTATCTTTGACTTATCCAACCCAACTTTCAAGTTTCCATATAACCCTGGAAATTTTCTCCCTGTTCTCTTGTAAAACTTGCTGGTTCTGACACTCAGCAGTGCAAGTTGGTGCAAAATATCCATCTCCTCCAGACCAGTTGGATCAAAGTGCTTGAGATAATTGAGTTCAAAGGACATATTGTCAGAGATCCGGTTTTCTCCATTTGCTGTAAAAGTATAATTGGATGAGTAAGAATCAGAGTTGTTAAAGCTCCACCAGCTGTTATGTCAATGTAATGATCATAACCCTGATCCTTACTACTACCAGACTCTTCCTGACCCAAAAGAGCTGTGTTGCCAAAAGTATAATCATCAGCAACTTTCCCAGTCTCTTGTAGCTTCTTTTTCTGGTTCAACTCCCTTTCATAGGTAAGGAGTCGACCATGAAGTTGGGTCGGAGTAAGTTATTTGAACCCAACAGAATTTCTGGTTATAAAAGCAATTGTGTCCCATTTTGCAGGAAGTGACCTTACAAACCTACTATTTAAAGTTGATTTAGCAAATTCAACATTAACAAGTTTCAGTTCACTTATGAGACAACTAAATCGTTCAAACTGTTGTGTCAATGATTCACCCTTTGTGTGACAAAAGGTTTCGTACTGTTGATTCAAAACTTCCCTATTGTTTCAATTACTTCTTCAGTACCACCAAACTGTTCCTTAAGTGCATCCCACAATTCCTTGGCACTGTTACAGTGTAACAGTCCAGCATAAATTTCATTGGGGAGTGCAGATGCTACTATGCTAAAGGCTTTTGCATCTAGTTCAATTTTTTGAAAATCCTGGTCGGAATAGTTTTCAATTTTCTTAGGTACAAAAGTTTTTAGATCCTCGGCACTCGGCACCATTGGAACATGTGGTCCAAAGACAACCGACTTCCAACATCCTGTATTTTGTTGAGCCAAAATGTGACCCATCCTAGGCTGCCAGATGTTGTATTAGGATCTGACCAACATAGGTGGTTTGAAGAGTGAGCCAGTGTTATGAATGTCTTGTGTTTGTGACGTCATTTTGGTTGTTTTACAGTTACTGAATAATCAACTTTTGAACGTGATTATCCCTTACTCTGTTTTTCAACTAAATACGAACAATCGAAAGTATCACTGAAATTGAGCTGAACTTTTATGTCAAATTGTTTGTTAGATCGAATTTGACTGTCCAAAGCTCTGATACCAATTGTTAAGATCTGAGTTTCACAGATTGTGTTTGTTTGAATTAATTGAAGTAAAATGTAAAGACAATTGCAGCGGAAATGATAATCAAACTTTGTAAACACAATCAAGGAAGAAAAGTTTCAACAAACATGTTTATCATTGAATTGAATGATTGCATTTAGTTACAAGATTCAAATACAATTGCATGCATGCACAAGACTCCCACTCAGCCTTAGCTCAGTGATTGATCATACAAAATAACTTGGTGAAGTGAGCTTCCGGAACAGTACAAAGTACTGTTCTAATTATAGTGCAAGTCAACCACTGAGCATCTTTGGCTGACGTCACCATGAAAGTGACATCTAACTATCTAACAAACTCCTAACAACTGATACATTACAACCACTGAATACAAAACACTGATAATACTAAACTACTGATTCTTCATTCCATTGTTGTCTTCTAAGCACTAATGTTGAGCATCAGTGCTTCCATAAAAGGTGATCAGTACTTTGGAGAGCAGGGCTTTGGTCTTCAACAATATTTAGATAACAGCAGTAGATACAACATCAGTGCTTAATCTTCATCAGTGCTTGGCTTTGTCAGCAGTTACAGGTAGCAGTACATTGAAGTCTATCAGCTGTTAGAGGCACTGTCAAGGGGAAAACCATTGTGCAAACACTACTTATGAATGATCAACTGCTTTGAACCAGTTTTGGCTATTATCCTATGTTCCTCTGTAGGGTTCAATCCCAACAATATCAAAGGCAGGCAGGCTGTAGAACCAAAACTATAAACATAATATTAGTGACAAAATTTTAAGTGATAGAATAATGAAATGTCATTAGCTATAAATCACCTGAGGAAAAACATTATCATGATGCGCATCACGTACAAACGGCACAAGAATCACACATGCAGCAGAACCCATATATTCCATGTAATATTGAAGCTACAGAAGAATATTATTGTATAAAGCCAAGGAAAGCAGGCAAAAAAATTCTCGAGGGGGAAACAGGGAAGCAAGACACCTTTATCCTTTTGAGAACTTCATAACAAAATAATTCATTATAGGTGTTGTTTAAAGCTCCTTTCTTGATCTCAGGATGGTCATCATGTAAGCTAATACACTCTAGCACAGCATCACCTTAAATATGACAATTGATATCAATTTTAACAAGTTCATTATCTGCATGCATCGCTTAACAAAGATCAGAACAATGAAACAACATTCCAAAGGTAACCATGTTATAGAAAAGTCTGAGCCCTATCTCTATCCAACTATATATATAGACATCTACATCTACTTTAACTGAATGTGAATGGTGAGGATTGTTCCAATCTCAGAGAAACTATCATGAGTTAAAAAAGTAATGGACTTTCATACATGGTAAACACAACAATAAGCAAATAAAAACAATAGTTGGTATCTAACTACAGTTATTACTATTTCTATATCAACGCTCGAGTGTTTTTAACTCCTAAAGAACTAGTATTGGCGCTGCAACGTGCTTCTATCTTTGTAAGCAAATGCATTATCTAAGTTCTTTACATTATCATAAATCAACTTTGTTAAGCCATTTAACTGCATGTCGGTAGTGTTGGTGCATTAAATGTCTGTTGATTACGTCATAATCAAGTCTTGTGTCTAGATTGTTTGAATGTACACACAACAGGGTCTTAATTAGGGTTTGTACTTGTTTTACTTGAAGATTTCGCTTGAAATCAGTTCAAGCGAAATCAACATCATGAGATTTAGCTTGAAACAAGTTCAAGCGAAATCTACAAGTGATGATTTCGCTTGAAATCATCTCAAGCGAAATCTACATGCTTATAAATAGGGTTGTGTTGTTCATTTGTGTAACAGACTTGGATCATTGCTTGTGGAACGAAACTCTGTCAAATTGTAATCAGAAAGCAATAAAAGAGAAGAAATTAAAGAGAATAGCTGTTGTAACTTTGCATGCATTGATTCCGCCTTTACATGTAAAGATGAACTGCCTTAACTGACTTTTCAAGGTTGTAGAACGGTCTAACAAGTGGTATCAGAGCAGGAGCTCGATTGCGTTGATCAAACAACAAGATTTGTACCAGATTACAATGTTTTCAGATCTGAATTGCATCATTTCTTCTTCATCTACTTATTCTTTCACGTTTTATACAGTTTTTCGACAAATTGAACGGGATTTTATGGTCGGAATCGGCTGAATTTTTAGTATATTGTGCGAAAACAGTGGATCTACAATCCTACCAAGTTTCAGTTTCAATCTCCGAGTCGTTTAGGAGAAATTCGATTTTTTGTGTCCGATTTCGTTGGATCAGCATGATTTCGCTTGAAAGATGACATTTGACAGATTTCGCTTGAAAATATGACATGATTTCGCTTGAAAGTTAACATTTGACAGATTTCGCTTGAAAATATGACATGATTTCGCTTGAAAGTGGCTGTTGGTTTGTGATTTCGCTTGAAACATCATAGACTTGATTTCGCTTGAAACAGCATATACTTGATTTCGCTTGAAAACAGCATAGATCAGATTTCGCTTGAAACAGCATACAGTTGATTTCGCTTGAAACAACATGGATTTGATTTCGCTTGAAACAGCATAGAGTTGATTTCGCTTGAAACTGCATGAATCTTGATTTCGCTTGAACATCATCTTGGGATTTCGCTTGAAGTTATATCAGTTGATTTCGCTTCAACTGATCAACTAGTGATTTCGCTTAAAACTGGTCAACTTGGGATTTCACTTGAAAGAGGATTTTCGTGTCAAGATCATTTCACATCAACCGAGTGTCAGTCTATTTCAAGTTGATTGATATTGTTTGTACTGATTGTGTTTGTTTGTGTGTCTCTAGGTAATTCAAGAATTTCAAGTCATGTCGAATGTTGATCATGATAGATGGTGGAAAAGAGATAGTGCGAGATGGGAGATTGGCAAATTGTATGAACCATTTAAGGAAGCACAAAGAGCATGGAATGAAGAATTAGAGTGTTACATGGATCCACGGGGTAATCCAGTAGTTGATCCATCAAAAGTGGATTTTGATGCTGTAACCAATGTGTTTCCAAGTGAGGGCACTTTCAACACAAGAAGGCTTTCTGATAAAAGTTATTTGCCAAATTTGATGAACAAGTTAAAAGAAGTTTTTGAAGCAAGTCTACCAAAGGTGGTAGAAATGAAAAAGAGGAAGTAAAGAAAATGGCAGAAGAAATTGATGAAGAAGAACAGATGAAAGATGAAGATCAGAAAAAGACAGAAGAAGGAGGTGTGATAACCGAAAAAATTCAAACTGAATCTTCTGAATTGTTTGACAAAGACAAAAGCATTGAACAGTCTGATGATAAAAATGAAAATAAGTGCAGGAATTGCATAGAAATGTGCAAAGCCTGTACTGAAAAAGATGATATAATCAAAACAAAAGATATTGAAACAAGCAAATTTGAAAGTGTTTTCAAAATAAAATGTAAAGAAATGATTGAAAAAGAAGAAATTTTGAAACTAAAAGTTGAAAAATTGACACAGAAATGTCAAGGTCTTGAAAAGGATAATGATGTTTATAGACAAATGTGTTCAGCAAAATGTGTCGATTGTGTTGAAAAAGAATCTAAGTTTCAAGATTTACAAAAACAGTATGATTCTTTAAAGTGGTCGAGTCAGAGAGTACAAGAAGCTTATGATACTTTGAAGAGCCAAGTCAAAAGTTTTGATCAAAGACTGTCTGAAACTTTAACAACTAAAGAAATGTATGAAAGAAAGTTTAAAGAAAAGCAAATTGAATTGAACAAATGTGTTGATGAAATTGCTAATCTTAAGCAAGTCTTGGCTGAAAAAGAAAAGATTGTAACCAAACTTCAAAGTTATCATAATTCTTCGTACATTCTTGAACGCATTTTCAACATCACACCAGATGAAAAAGATACTGAAAATTGCAAAAAGGGTATTGGTTCAGAATTTCATCAGGTACCACCACCATTGAGAAACAATTATACTTTTTATGATGAGGAAAAGGTGGCAAAGGGTTTGAACATAGCTGACCAGTTACCTGAAAGCATCGATGTGACTTACTCCAAATCTGATGATGCTAATGATTCAGAGGTGGTAAGTAAGGTTGTTGAAAGTGTTTTGAAAGATGAGTCTACAAAAGGTAAGTCTGAATCACAGGATGAAGATGAAGGAAATCTTTATGATGGTTATCTGAAAAACACAAAATCCGAGAAAAATTTGAATGATGATTCAAAAGGATTGGTTTATACCATGATTGGATCGGACAAATTAATCTTAGATGTTGTATTCCCGATTCAGAATGTGATTTCAGAGAAGGTCGATAAAGTTTTCAAAATGGTTGAGATTGAGAAGTCTGAGATTCCAAAGTTTGCTGGTAAAGGTCATAAATCGTTTTATAACAAACCTGGTTTTAAGAAGAAAAACATGAAGGCTGGTTTGGGTTATAAAAAGAAACGGAATTGGAATCAAAGTAAAACACCAAATTTGCAACAAAAGATGAGTTTTGTTCAAGGGAAAAGCTTGAAAGAAGAGGAAAAGCTCAAATTTGGACAACAGTCTAATGAGGAGTTTGATGCTATGAAAAAGAAACAACAACAGGCCAAGGATGTTTCAAAGAAAGTGTGTTTTAAATGTGATCAAATTGGACATGTTGCACGAAAGTGTCCAAATCCAAAGCCTGTTGATGTTGAAAAACAGAAATCTGAGGATGTGAAATTAAGGTCAACCAGATTTGATTCGAAACAAACTTGGAGGTACAATACAAACAAGTTTGCTTCAAATCAAAATTGGAAATCAAACCTGAACAGGTTCGATTCAAGACAGACCTGGAATTCTCACACACCCAGATTCAGAACAACACAGAGTTGGAAAATATCTGTTGATATGACAAAACCTCAAGAGTTTTGGAAACCTAAAAATGTTATTCAAAAACAAAAGGTTCAAAAAGAGACAAATTTTTACAAAAGAGGTACTCCGGAAGGTCAAATGTGGAGTGCTAAGAAACAAGTGACGTCGGTAAAAGATGAGAAAGTTGAAGTCAAAATTGAAAACGTTTTAAGTGACAAAGAGTTTCCAAAATTGAATGAACATTATTGTGTTGAAATGCCTAAGGTCCAACAAACCTGGGCTAAATTGTTCAAATGATTGATAAAGTTTGAATGTGCAGGTGCTCAACGAAGCTGAAGATTGTGAGAATGGTAGTTGGAGCAACCTGGCATAGGAAGAGGTTGCAGGACCCTGGTTTAGTTGAACAGGGAGTTTAGTTTGAGTTTATACATAAATAAACAATATTTTCAAAATCCTAAAAATAAAAAATTAAAAACCAAAAATATGTTTTTAGTTTGTTAAAATTTGAAAAACCAAAAATATGTTTGTTTTTAATTTTGTTTGAATGTATGTTGATTGAATACGCCGAAACCCTCACGGCTGAACAAACATGATTACTTTCATCAGATTGAAAAACGGTTTTCAAACTGTTAAGATCAATGGGTTGTAAATCATGGGGGTACGTTATATTTTCTGCAAATCAGAGCACTTGAAGCAGAAAATGGATGGCGAGACAAAGCTATCAGTGTTGGTTGTCAAATTTTTCTTTAAATGATTTTGCATTTTAGGGGGAGAAAAATTGTCGTTAGAAAATCCAAAAACATTTGAAAAATTTGAAAAAGTCAAAAACATGATAAAATTCAAAAAATTGAGTTTTGCGTAAAAAGAGGAAATGATAGTACATCAGTTGACAGTTACAGTACGCTAAAGAAATGAAAAGTTTAAATGTGTTAAACGATCTCACTGTGGATGTGTCGGTAGATTTTTATACATTTAGTAAACTTTTTCGGGATATAAACATAAATTCAAACTTGCTTATTTTGTGGGGAACACTACTTGGATATATAGGTAATCCCTGAAATCTCGTTTGAAAGGTCTTGTATTCTGATATACAGGTTTTTATACTCAATGATATCTGGGGTATTATTCCGGGACTTCTGCTGAATGGAAGTTCTGACCTAGTCCTCGAATAATACTTTCTGCAAATGCTTGAAACACAGCATCACCCTCAGCATATATGATAAGACAATAAAATTGCTTAGCAATGCTGTTGTAAAAAAGATCCTCTAAAGGGGACACACCCAAAAGTTGAGTCATGATCTCTCTGCTGAACGGTAGTTCTGACCTGAGCTCTCATGATTCTTCATAAATTATTAACCCCTTACAGATATCATTTGTGTTATAACTACCTGTAAGACTGAATTTTGGGATCTGGATACGGGAGTATATTCAAGAGGTGGGACACATGAATGAGTTTAAGTACTTAAAATATCTAATTCGTATCCTGAATCAGTTGAAATTTGTATGAAAATTTAAGTGGACAAGTATATCGACAATCTAAGTGAATTGTTTAATTCTTAATGTGTAATTAAGCTCAACGGTACTTGTGACTTGTCATAAACTGATATGATCCTCTGACGCATACTCAAACAAAAATATTGTCTGTAAATATGTTTGTACATATTTCGTTATTGCTTTATATTTTCAGAAAATACAAAAAGATTTTGATTTCTGCTTTATTTTCGACAACCGATGTCTGAGTGCTGAGTTTCAAAATCTAAGTAAGCTGATTGTGTTTCTGAAAAATAAAACAAGTTCATTAATTTGAAACTTGAAATTTCTAAAATCAAAAACAGTTTGTGATATCTCCAAGGTCATTAGTTTGGACTTGGATGATTAACTGTGGGGAATTTGGATGCTTATATTGTTATAGTGTTAGTTTCCGATACGATTCGATGAAACTACCAAATTCATGAGAAGTGGTTTAGAAGGTTTGAATTGTCAGTTTAAGATATCTGGAAATTGTAGATGTTATTTCTTATAGTTGGATGAGTGATTGTAGGTTTCAGGAATTTCCACGGAAGCTAAATGTCAAAGCTTGAACCAGATTTCTCAGATTCTAGCATATCGAGAGGGGGAGTCTGTGAAAGGGGGAGTCTGGCTCAACGATCAAAGGAAAGATTGAAGTTTGAAGTTTAAAAGTTGAAGATAAAGATTGAGGAAAGTTTTTACAAGGTTTGAAGAATGATGAAGACAAAGACTTGAAGCCAAAGACTTCATCAACATCCAAGGGGGAGTCTGTTGGTGCATTAAATGTCTGTTGATTACGTCATAATCAAGTCTTGTGTCTAGATTGTTTGAATGTACACACAACAGGGTCTTAATTAGGGTTTGTACTTGTTTTACTTGAAGATTTCGCTTGAAATCAGTTCAAGCGAAATCAACATCATGAGATTTAGCTTGAAACAAGTTCAAGCGAAATCTACAAGTGATGATTTCGCTTGAAATCATCTCAAGCGAAATCTACATGCTTATAAATAGGGTTGTGTTGTTCATTTGTGTAACAGACTTGGATCATTGCTTGTGGAACGAAACTCTGTCAAATTGTAATCAGAAAGCAATAAAAGAGAAGAAATTAAAGAGAATAGTTGTTGTAACTTTGCATGCACTGATTCCGCCTTTACATGTAAAGATGAACTGCCTTAACTGACTTTTCAAGGTTGTAGAATGGTCCAACAGGTAGGTTGAAGAGATGGCTAGCTTCGCATATTACTCGTTGACTGGTCAATGGTCTCTTATTGTTGATATTGGTGTCAATTTCATTGCATTCGGCGTAAAAAAGCAGCCAAATTTAACAGTTAACCTATGTTCCTATTTCCCTATGGCAAGGTGGAATATATTGCAATATGATTTAACTGTTATCTCTAAGGAATTAACTCAAACAACAAGTAAATCAACTTAAATCCAAGTTCTTTGAGCAGCTAGGGCACTAAACTATCACATCTTATAAACAAAAAAATTATCATTAACATTACACTCGAGTATAACCTAATTCAACCTAATATTCACCAAATCCATAAAACAAACACAAAATCAAACTACAACTAAATTAAATCATAACATTATCATCAAAAGCTCGTAGAACATAACAAAAACAGCGAACGTAGATTCAAAAACAGCGAACGTACGACAAAACAGTGAAAGACGAATCGTACTGTACAAGCGATTGATTTTCGATAGATCTGTAGCGGATCGATTGATGCCGTACGAGAGATTGATCTGTAGCGGAGCGAATGTTCTTCGATTGATCTGTAGATTCAAATTCAGTTAAAGTAGATGTCTAGGTTTGTAGCGGAGCGATTGATCTTTGATTGAGTTCTTTGAATGAAGTAGCGAGGGATTGAGTTCGTCAATCGATAGATGTGAAACCCTAATAGGAATGAAAGGCGGTCTAAATAAAATAAGGGTATGTTTGGCAAAAGTAGTTGGTGGCTGATGGCTGTAAGTGTGACACCTGGCTTTTCAGGCCGTACCGTACAATTGTAACACGTGTCGTGAATAGATAAAAGGCTGTATTTGACTGGTTATGATGTTTATGTGTGGAATTTAATGAGTTGGTAAATTTAAACATTGGTAAAAACTATGTTGGCAACGATAAGATAAACGCTAATCGCGTAACGATTAAAATGCGAAACGAATGTCGGTGACCACCCGATCAGTGTAAAAATCCTAAAAATAACCTGTTAGGATTAGAATAATAATATTAATCATATTCGTGAGGAAAAATAAATTAAAACGCTAAGAAACTCTATTTTTTCGAGTTTGAACGCGTACCGCGGGATACTGCGCGAATTAAACAAAATACTGTCAACGCAGCCAGTCAAGGCAACTGGTAATTATTTCAGTAATAATTTTGAGTGATTATTTTTATAGAATGGTTAAAATAATTTAAAATGCACTAAAACGGGATTAAAACGCTAGATAAAATACCCGGTAACCAGTAAAATAACTGTTTTTAACACAAATTTACTTATATATATGTATGTATAGAATTTTTGTGTGTATATAGGAGAGAGAGAGAGAGAGAGAGAGTTGGCGGCCGATGGAGGTGCCACCTCTTCTTGGAATTGTGAAAATGTGCCAAGTGGTTCTTGTGTCATAAACCTAATCATCATAACCTCTTAAACACTCCATTTCAAGAATTTAGAAGATCAAATCACTCTCTCTCTTCCTCTCTTGAACCTCACGGCCGAACACCCCTATATACATATACATTCAAAAATTCCAAACCTTTCCATGAAGATTCAAGGTCTTTTCAAGATGATTTCAAGCTAATTTGGATGTTTGGAAGTGATTTCAAGCAAGATTCAAGCAAGAACAAGCCTCATATCATCATCTTTTCTCAAAAACCCACTTAAAATCTTAAAGGTATAAACTTAATTTAAAAATCACATTCTTGATTTTTAGTGATGATGGAGATATTAGATGGTTTCTCTTGAACTTGGAATGGATCACAAACTTGTAACAAACAATGAATGAGATTTTAATCAAAGTAAAAATGAGTGTGTATATGTGTGTGTGTATGGCCGAACGTTGTAAGTGTGTGTGTATTTAGTTGTGTTTTGATTTCTTGTTGAATGATTCTTGATTTATTTGAGTTGATTCTTGAAAGATGAATACATGCATGGTTTAAAAACATGTCATAAAAGAAGGTTCTAAAAGGATTCTTATGATTTGAGATGAAAGTGATGTAAAGTGAACTTTTGGAAGTTCATGTGTGTGTGTGTCGTATATGTATATGTGTATATGTACGCATATACAAAGTTTGTCACATGTAAGTAACTGAAAGAATGTTTGCATTTATTTGAAAATGATTTGGTGATAATGAAATCGATATGTTTCGATTTATATGAACATGACATAAATATGGTCTTTGATGCATTTAAGATTATGTTGGATGATAATGTTATGATATGGGTATACTAGATGCATATACTTAGACATGCATGATAATATGTGATCATAAAAAGGTGATTTGAGTATGATTTAGTAAAAATCAGATTATAAACAAAAAAATAAATTTATTTTAAAGTGTTTAGTGACAAATAACATTGTCATAATGTTTGCTAGCTTTGCATGTTATACTTGGTGCATTAAAAAGTTGTAAAATACGTGAAATCGCATGATTTATGTGACTTACGCAAAAACTGCACTAATCTGATTATAACCACTATTTTAATCAGTAAATAACATGTATTGTGTTAAAATATCAAGTCGTTTTGAGTTGGGATGATTATAGTAACGTTTAACGCAAAACTATGCGTTAAAATGGTCAAAAATCGGCTTTTCAAATGATTTTTATAAAACTGATTTTGATCAGTAAGTAAACTGATATTTTTAGTTTAAAAATAATTATTTTAACTAATTTTAAGTTTACTTGGTGTTTGGTTGGTCATACGTGACTTCCGACACCCGAAAACGTTACCGAATCGCTAAAATACGCATTTTTCAATGGGTAAAATTTTGGGTGAACCTTATGTGTTAAAATGTGTTATGTGATTTAAACATGAAAATATGTTAAGTTTTAACATGATTTTAAAGATTTGGACTATGCATGTATACTTGTGCGTTTTGTGCGGTAGAAACGATAAAAATCGTGTTAGATGTGTAACTTGTTTGTCGAGCATGAAATTTGATACATATGAGGTGTTTTATGTATATTTGCTTTAAAAATGACAAAATAGTTAAGTTAACAAGAATTTCGTGTGTTTCGATGATAATTTATGTGAACGTTTATGTATATATATTACGACACGCAAATCGTGGATATATTGCGTATAAACGGGAGTGTTAACGGATTTACACAATAATGGTCACCAATAAAATCGTTCAAGTCACAAAATCATAATATATATATATATATATATATATATATATATATATATATATATATGGATTCACATATATAATAACGTGCCAACATAATAAAAAATGATAACTTTTCGAGAAAATCTCAAAGTTATGTGACAATTCTAAGAAAACAGAGAAACTTAGGATTTTTGTGTTATGTATGTTGATTTAAAATCTTTCCAATATATATTAGGACGTGTAGAAATCAATCTCTAGGATTGCGCTATTTAAAATACGCACCCAAAGGTAAGTGTCACTAAACCCCTCTTTTACTGCTTTGTATATATTTTGGGGGTAGAACACACCAATAAAAGGGTTTAATAATGTTTTTGGATTAAAACATACCTTTTAATATAAAATGTATATTTTCGTTGAAAATATATGGAGTTTGATAAATCATACGTTTCGAGATAAACGTTTTTGATGAATGAATGTTTGGAGGAAATTGGGATGATACAGTGTTTCCGAGGTGAAACAAACCGTAAAGTTGGGAGGAATGCCGGCCTGGTCTCAAGGGAGGGGATTCAGGGGGTTCGTACAACTTCGTGTATTAAATTTGTCATATTAGTAGGATATATATATTGTACGTGAGGCAGACATCATATTGGTCTCGAGTGGACCCTGCGCCCATGATGTCGTTTAATCATTTAAGTATTGCACATGAGGAATTGTTGGTAGATCTATCGGGTTGACAACCCCGTCGTGACCGGTCGCCCCGTGTCAAGTCAAACGACGAATTGATATTCTGTTTATTGTCTAGCATTGACTATCCCTGCATGGTAAATATATAGTTCGTATTGTCTAGCTAACATACGAGTCTGAAAATTGACGCTATGAATTTAATATACAAAACCTGGGTAAGAGCTTTATTGTCGGGTTTTTGAACTGCGACGGATGACCCATGGATTTTATTAAGGAAGTAAAATGGACTTTCTAAAAATTATATGGATGTTTTAAAATAAACACATAATCAGAAAGTTTTCCTTTGGAATAAATCGTTTGTATGTGAATATGTGAACTCACCTTCCTTTGTGTTGACACTTGATTTTAACGTGTTCTACAGGTACTTGTGTTCGGTTTCGGGAATCATGGCGTATCTTGTGTTTGATGATGCCTGTTGTTTTACTTAAAATGTTGGAAAACTTTTTAAACTTTCTGGGACGTATGTAATAAGATCCGCAAGGATCAAAGACAACTTAACTATGTGGTTGTGTCGTGACTTAAAACGTAATGTTTAAATAACTTATGTTTGAAATAACTTAAAATGTCCAAAAATTAAATGCAACGATCAACAAGATATAAATGGGCACCAACTTCCGTCACCACTACGTTTAATATTCCGCTGCGACGTTTTTGGGGTGTGACAGAAGTTGGTATCAGAGCCAATGGTTGTTAGCGAACTAGATGTTTTCAGAGGATAACACTAGACTTCAACCGAAGAATTTTGAGATTTAAAGTCCAAAATTCTCGAAGCCAAGATTTTTTAATAAACATGGAAGATTTTATCATGTATGAAAACCCTTATGTGTTTGTGTGCATACGTGATTTTCTGTTTATTTGGGCCTTACGTGTTACTATTCATATTGATCACACACTTACTTGTACGGTTACATATGTGTCACAGATGTCGCACGAGCACGAGGTCATCGAGATCCACGACTCAGATAGCGAGCCAGATTTCGAGACTTCACCCATATCCATTCTACCAGAGATACCTATCACGACCCCACAGATGGTTGGTATGGCTGAGTTTGCTTCATCATTCCGCGTCGACCCTGCTGCTTTTGCTAGCCAGGTAGACCCCCGATATGCTTCCACTAGCAACGGGTGGATTGATGACAACGATGACGTTCCTCTCTCGATTCATGAGACAGGACAATCATCTGGCACAGTACCAGTTATCGATGATGTGATCAGAGGTGTCCCTGTTATTGGAGGATCTCTTAGTATTGCACCAGCGGTGGATGCCACTATTGTCACGGCTCGACCATTAGAGCCATCTGTTGCTCCACCTGCTACGGTGATCGAGTCTATTGCTGAGGCCCCTCCACCTATTCTGTCAGAATCATCTTTACCTGTCTTAGAGTCACGCGCACTCACTACGCCTCTATTAGTGTATTATCGCCGTAGGAAGAGGGTTAGGCCTGCTGGGGAGATTGCTTCTACATCACGTTCTGAGACTGCATCTGCTTCTAAGAAGCAGAAAGGGGTTTGGGTAGATCGATGTTACCACTGTGACCGACAGTTTGCTACCATGCGTGAAGAACAGGAAACAACCAAGGGTAAGATGAAGGACCTCGAGGGGCAAATGGACTGGTACGATGAGTTGAAAGATTTGGATGACAGTGCGATGGACCAGATGCATTGGAGAATAGTGGATTTGGAGGGGTTGGTTAGGAAAATGCTAGATTTTCTGGGAATGAAGCGTTAGACGTTGGTTGTTGTTTGTTTGTGGTTGTTATGGTAGAAACTTTTTGGTACTTTTGTTTGGGGGCCTGCGTGCCAGTTATATTTTTGTGATATTAGGTAGAAATTTTTGGTGAAAACTTGTTATGGGTGTCGACGTAGACATGCCAAGGATGGTTGGGATGTACTGAAAAACAAGTTTGTTAATTTCTATGATAATATCAAATGATCTACTTTTGGTTTAAAAAATTTTCTCATTAATATGTGGATATTATACATGCGCAATGTTTGGTCCACTAACATTTAATGATTGAATTATTTTTGGTTATCGTCTCATGTGATTATTATTGTTGTAAATAATAGAAACGACAAAAATGCCGCCAAAAGCAAGACAGGGTACTGGACTACCTGCCACACCAGAAGAGTTGGCACGACTCATAACCCAACACGTTAATACTGCCTTGGAACAGCGTAATGCTAACCAAAATGATGGCCAGGAACGTGGATGCGGTGCTCACGGGCATGATCTTGGTGGGACACAGATTGGAAACCCTCCAGGTAAAATAATGATCGGAAAGTTTTGGTAGTTCATCTGTTATGATCTCATTGGAACGTATTCCTGATTTTCATTAACCGTATGAACAGTGCACAGGAGCATACACAAAACAATCCAGGGTTGTAACCCAAGATCATTTACTGGTGTCCTATGCAATGATGTGGCAGCGATATGCGTGATATCGGGCTGTCAAAACGAGTCGGTCATCTGAGTTATTCAGCGTTCCAAACCTAGGACTGGAGATTCGAAGAAGCGCAAACCTGAGAGCTCCAAGAAGACTCCCGAAGTGGAACGTGGGAAGAAACGTAGTTTGGAGAAAACAAGTGTAGCTAATTCTAGAGAGTCAGGAAAGGGTAAAGTCGGTGATGGACAAGAGAAGTGCACCAGATGTAGCCGAACCAGACATGTGACTTCCAAGTGTTATGCTAAGAATACGTTGGATGGAGTTGCGCTCAAAGGATGCTTCGCATGTGGTGAACAAGGACACAATAAAAGAAATTGCCAGAAAAACCGAAAGGACAGGATGCTAAGGGCAAAGCCGTTGAGGCGAGTGCTGAGAAGGCATGTGAGAGTCCTGCTACTGTTACTGGTATGTTTCGAATCAAAAAGCCAATCTATGTTCATACTTTTAATACCAAAGCTGACTTGAGTTTTGTTCGAAAAACTTTGAACCATTTTTGCGTTCACCAACAAGTGAGTTGAGTATAAAGTGCCCGATAAAACTAGCAATTGGTAAGTTGATAGAAATTAGCGAGGTTGTTCGCGGTTGTAATATTTAGTTAGGTGATCGTAGTTCTAGTGTCGATTTATTTCCAGTGGAGCTGGGGAGCTTTGACTTAGATGTGAGAATGGACTGATTATCCAAGAACGAAGTGGGGATTATTGCTTGAAGAAGCTAGATGGATATCTCGTCCTGATGACGGTAGGGAGGTGGTAGTTGTTCACGGAGATCGACCGAGTCGAGTGTTGATAATTGAGAGTTGTCAATGTTATGAGGATGTTCGAGTTGTTGCGAAGAGGCAATCCTGCGTTCTTAGTGAATGTGGTGGATACGAAAACCGAATGTAGGAATATCGGAGAGATTTCTATCGATTGCAACTATCCGGAAGTCTTCCTAAAAAGACTTACCTGGATTACCCCCCCTACGAGACAGATCGAATTTCGAATCGATCTAGCACTCGGTGCTGCGCCCTATTGCACAATCTCCTTATAGATTAAGCACCGTTTGAGAATGATAGAAATATCGAGTTAGTTTCAAGAGCTACTGGACAAGGGTTTTATTCGATCAAGCTATTCGCTTTGAGGCGCATCTGTTTTGTGAGAGAAAGAAGGATGGATCCTTCAGGATATGAGATGATTTTAGAAAGCTGAACAAGTTGATTATCAAGAATCGGTACCCTTTTTACCGAGGATTGACGATTTTTTCAATCAAGCTACTGGGATCCAGCTGCTACACGAGGATTGATCTACGATCAGGATATCACCAGTTGAAGGTTGCTGACAAAGATATTCCGGGGACTGCTTTTCAAACGTGATATGGCCATTACGAGTTATTAGTCATGCCTTTTGACTAAATTAATACGTCATTTATATTCATGAAACTCATGAACAGGGTATGGAAACCCTAATCGGATGAATTCGTGATAATATTCATCGACGACATGCTTGCCTATTCACGAACCAAAGAGAATCATGAGTAACGTTTGAAGTTAACTATGGAGTTGATGAAGGACGAGAAAGGTATGCATATAGATCAGTTTAAGATTGGAGCAATCAAATGATGAGGAGCGCCAAAGACCCCGTCGGGAGTACGATGATTCATATGACTAGCTGGGTGCTACCGAGGATTTATTAAGGATTTCTCTAAAATTAGTGCAGCCTTTGACACTAATAACCCCAAAAAGGAAAAGGGGAATTGATTGGGTAGAAAAGTAAGAGGAAGCTTTTGAAACCCTTGAAAGAAGAATTAGGAGCGTGTATGACGGGCTCCGAAGGAAGTTAAGATACTCAAATGCCCTTGGCAGAGTTGTCTTACAATAATAGTTAACACGCTAGTATTTAGGTTGCTCCGTTTGAAGCCTTGCATGAATGAAAGTGTTGATTACCACTTTATGGAGCTAATGTGGCAAAAGACGATTAATCAGACCTTAGATTATCTAGGAAACCAGTGACAGGATTTGCCTGGATCGAGGGAAGGTTAAAAGTCGCCAATTGATCGACGGAAGGATTGCATGGACAATTGAAGGAAACTATTGCGATTTCAGATCGAAGATTTGGTCCTGTTAAAGGAGCTATCTTGCAGAGTTGCTATTAGGGTTAACAGATAAAAGAAGAGCTGAGCCACAATGATTAGGCCCTTTCAAGAGCCCATCTTGAGTTGGATCAGTCGCTTATAGGCTCAAGCTATCATAGGGATTGAGTGATGTGCATGATGTGTTGCATGTGTTCAGTTAGAGAAAGTGTATAATGGATAATACACTGATTTTGTTCTTTGTAGAGATTTATCAGGAAGATAAACGGAAGTTTATCGAAGTACCGTAGAAGCAGTACGTATAGCTAGAAGAGTTATGTTAATAACTGGAGATGCGATTTCAGCATTCTAGTAGTATATGTGATTTATTGGTTGTGTAACCCGTGAATACCTGAAATGAATGCAAGAAGGAAAGAAAACGAGTTTATGAGATTTGATTCTTTCGAGAGCCCATCTCGAGTTGAATCAATCGTGTGTAAACTCAGACTACCTCAGGTACAGGGTGACGTATATGTAAATGTACGTATGTTAAACCCGAAATGGTGGAACTTTGACTTAATCTTCTTGATTAAGTGCTTGTAAATGTTGAACCATGGAAAGGGTGGAGAGCGTTGAGACGAGAGATTAGGAATTGAGCGTGTGTGTAATATAGGTCTACAAAGATTCTTCGTAAGAATTGTAGTTTCTCGTGGAAACTACAAGACCATATTCATCAAACTTGTTTTTACTGTTTCCACCTAGTGCGAAAAACAAAACCTGTAGAGTAAAAATTTCAGGGACGAAATTTCCTAAACAGGGGGAGACTGTGACACCCGGCTTTTCAGGTCGTACCGTACAATTGTAACACGTGTCGTGGATAGATAAAAGGTTGTATTTGACTGGTTATGATGTTTATGTGTGGAATTTAATGAGTTGGCAAATTTAAACTTTGGTAAAAACTATGTTGGCAACGATAAGATAAACGCTTATCGTGTAACGATTAAAATGCGAAACGAACGTCGGTGACCACCCGATCAGTCTTAAAATCCTAAAAATAATCTGTTATGATTAGAATAATAATTTTAATCATATTCGTGAGGAAAAATAAATTAAAACGCTAAGAAACTCTATTTTTTCGAGTTTGAGCGCGTACCGCGTGATACTGCGCGAATTAAACAAAATACTGTCAACGCAGCCAGTCAAGGCAACTGGTAATTATTTCAGTAATAATTTTGAGTGATTATTTTTATAGAATGGTAAAAATAATTTAAAATGCACTAAAACAGGATTAAAACGCTAGATAAAATACCCGGTATATAGTAAAATACCTGTTTTTAACACAAATTTACTTATATATATATATGTATGTATAGAATTTTTGTGTGTATATAGGAGAGAGAGAGAGAGAGAGTTGGCGGCCAAAGGAGGTGCCACCTCTTCTTGGAATGTGAAAATGTGCCAAGTGGTTCTTGTGTCATAAACCTAATCATCATAACCTCTTAAATACTCCATTTCAAGAATTTAGAAGATCAAATCACTCTCTCTCTTCCTTTCTTGAACCTCACGGTCGAACACCCCTATATACATATACATTCAAAAATTCCAAACCTTTCTATGAAGATTCAAGGGCTTTTCAAGATGATTTCAAGCTAATTTGGATGTTTGGAAGTGATTTCAAGCAAGATTCAAGCAAGAACAAGCCTCATATCATCATCTTTTCTCAAAAACCCACTTAAAATCTTAAAGGTATAAACTTAATTTAAAAATCACATTCTTGATTTTTAGTGATGATGGAGATATTAGATGGTTTCTCTTGAACTTGGAATGGATCACAAACTTGTAACAAACAATGAATGAGATTTTAATCAAAGTAAAAATGAGTGTGTATATGTGTGTGTATGGCCGAACGTTGTAAGTGTGTGTGTATTTAGTTGTGTTTTGATTTCTTGTTGAATGATTCTTGATTTATTTGAGTTGATTCTTGAAAGATGAATACATGCATGGTTTAAAAACATGTCATAAAAGAAGGTTATAAAAGGATTCTTATGATTTGAGATGAAAGTGATGTAAAGTGAACTTTTGGAAGTTCATGTGTGTGTGTGTGTGTGTGTGTCGTATATGTATATGTGTATATGTATGCATATACAAAGTTTGTCACATGTAAGTAAATGAAGGAATGTTTGCATTTATTTGAAAATGATTTGGTGATAATGAAATGGATATGTTTTGATTTATATGAACAAGACATAAATATGGTCTTTTATGCATTTAAGATTATGTTGGATGATGATGTTATGATATGGGTATACTAGATGTATATACTTAGACATGCATGATGATATGTGATCATAAAAAGGTGATTTGAATACGATTTAGTAAAAATCAGATTTAAGCAGATTATAAACACAAAAATAAAGTTATTTTAAAGTGTTTAGTGACATATAACATTGTCATAATGTTTGCTAGCTTTGCATGTTATACTTGGTGCATTAAAAAGTTGTAAAATACGTGAAATAGCATGATTTATGTGACTTACACAAAAACTGCACTAATCTGATTATAACCACTATTTTAATCAGTAAATAACATGTATTTTGTTAAACTATCAAGTCGTTTCGAGTTGGGATGATTATAGTAACGTTTAACGCAAAACTATGCGTTAAAATGGTCAAAAATCGGCTTTTCGAGTGATTTTTATAAAACTGATTTAGATCAGTAAGTAAACTGATATTTTTAGCTTAAAAATAATTATTTTAACTAATTTTAAGTTTACTTGGTGATTGGTTGGTCGTACGTGACTTCGACGCCCGAAAACGTTACCGAATCTTTAAAATACGCATTTTTCATTGTACACTAGTATGGGTAAAATTTTGGGTGAACCTTATGTGTTAAAATGTGTTATGTGATTTAAACATGAAAATGTGAAAATATGTTAAGTTTTAACCTGATTTTAAAGATTTGGACTATGCATGTATACTTGTGCGTTTTGTGCGGTAGAAACGATAAAAAACGCGTTAGATGTGTAACTTGTTTGTCGAGCATGAAATTTGATACATATGAGGTGTTTTATGTATATTTGCTTTAATAGATAAGTTAACAAGAATTTCGTGTGTTTTGATGATAATTTATGTGAACGTTTATGTATATATATATTACGACACGCAAATCGTGGATATATTGCGTATAAACGGGAGTGTTAACGGATTTACACAATAATGGTCAACAATAAAATCGTTCAAGTTGCAAAATCATAAATATATATATATATATGGACTCACATATATAATAACGTGCCAACATAATAAAAAATGATAACTTTTCGAGAAAATCTCAAAGTTATGTGACAATTCTAAGAAAACAGAGAAACTTAGGATTTTTGTGTTATGTATGTTGATTTAAAATCGTTCCAATATATATTAGGACGTGTAGAAATCAATCTCTAGGATTGCGCTCTTTAAAATACGGACCAAAGGTGTGTGTCACTAAACCCCTCTTTTACTGCTTTGTATATATTTTGGGGGTAGAACACGCCAATAAAAGAGTTTAATAATGTTTTTGGATTAAAACATACCTTTTAATAAAAAAGGTATATTTTCGTTGAAAATATATGGAGTTTGATAAATCATACGTTTCGAGATAAACGTTTTTGATGAATGAATGTTTGGAGGAAATTGGGATGATATGGTGTTTCCGAGGTTAAACAGACCGTAAAGTTGGGACGAATGCCGGCCTGGTCTCAAGGGAGGGGATTCAGGGGGTTCGTACACCTTCGTTTATTAAATTTGTCTTATTAGTAGGATATATATATTGTACGTGAGGCAGACATCATATTGGTCTCGAGTGGACCCTGCGCCCATGATGTCGTTTAATCATTTAAGTATTGCACGCGAGGAATTGTTGGTAGATCTATCGGGTTGACAACCCCGTCGTGACCGGTCGCCCCGTGTCAAGTCAAACGACGAATTGATATTCTGTTTATTAGCTAGCATTGATTATCCCTGCATGGTAAATATATAGTTTGTATTGTCTAGCTAACATACGAGTCTGAAAATTGACGCTATGAATTTAATATACAAAACCTGGGTAAGAGCTTTATTGTCGGGTTTTTGAACTGCGACGGATGACCCATGGATTTTATTAAGGAAGTAAAATGGACTTTCTAAAAATTATATGGATGTTTTAAAATAAACACATAATCAGAAAGTTTTCCTTTGGAATAAATCGTTTCTATGTGAATATGTGAACTCACCTTCCTTTGTGTTGACACTTGATTTTAACGTGTTCTACAGGTACTTGAGTTCGGCTTCGGGAATCATGACGTATCTTGTGTTTGATGATGCATGTTGTGTTACTTAAAATGTTGGACAACTTTTTAATCTTTCTGGGACGTATGTAATAAGATCCGCGAGGATCAAAGACAACTTAACTATGTGGTTGTGTCGTGACTTAAAACGTAATGTTTAAATAACTTATGTTTGAAATAACTTAAAATGTCCAACAATTAAATGCATCGATCAACAAGATATAAATGGGCACCAACTTCCGTCACCACTACGTTTAATATTCCGCTGCGACGTTTTTGGGGTGTGACAGTAAGCTGGTGGCTGGAAGCTGTTAGCTGTAGCAGGTAGCTAGTAGCTGTATCTTTTTAGATATATTTGGTGTTTAGCAGAGTAGCTGGAACTTTTAATAAAATGTATAAAATGACCAAAATGGACATAACTAAAAATTTAAAAAGTTTTTGCATTAAAAAGTTCATTATCTTTAGAGGTTAAAATAGTCATTTTTTCCTTAAAAGCTTGTAGTTCCTTCTAAACGCTACTAGTAGAATCGTTCAACCAAAAACTTCAAGCTCTTAACCTAAAAGCTTCAAGCTCATTCAACCAAACAAGGTTTTTTATTGAGTATGAGTTTTTTCATAAAGTTAAAGCTAGAAGCTTCTAAAAGCTCCATGCCAAACATACCCTAAATGTGCCGCTCAAAAAGAAAAATTAAATTGATGTTGCTGCCGATTTTGCCACTAATTTGTTACCAAATCATAAAAAAATATGGTTATTGTGCTTTGGTTAGAAATCAGTAGTAAAATTTGCTACCATCTTTTTTGGTAGCTAATTTTGGTGGCTATTGCCTATTTTTCTAGTAGTGTCTGGTCAGCGGTGATGGCGGATCTGCTGGTCGCGGCGGTGTGGGGCACGATGGATGGTGGCGAGGTGGCAGATGCGACGGTGTCAACCAATCAAAATATTCTAATGAGTTTTCTCGAATTTCTTCACAACTTCACAATTTGGACGGAATTTGAATTTGTTTAACGAAAGCAATTTGATGCAATTGATTTTCAATTCTTTTGAGAACCAAATAGATCGAGGATTTAGATATAATTCCAATTCCTTGTTTTTATTGAAATGAACATCATATATGAAATGAAATCTATATTCAAATTCTATCCAGAGATTTTATTCTTTTCTGTAAAACAAACACACCCTAAACTACAAGATAGTGAAGAAAAGATATAATTCCAATTCCTTGTTTTTAGATTGTTCATGATAGTGAAGAAAAGAGAAACAAACTTACATGTTTTACGAAATATACAAGAAGAATCCACTTATATATAAAAGGAGAAGTAGAGGTGATGTAAGTTTGCATACGTGTCAACAATCTAGATATGCCATGTCGATTTTGGTGATGTCATAATTAGAAATAAAATAAAATAAATAATCAATTAAATATATATTAATAATAATTAGAAAGAAAGAGAGGGAAATTTTGAAAGTGCATTGGGAGTGTATTTGGCTCCATATTTTTCTACTTTTAAAATTTGAAATGAATATTTGGGCAGACCATTTACATTCAAAGCATGTATTCTCTAATTAAAATTCAAACAATATCCTAAATCTCTCTCACACACAAAATCTCATTTCAAATTTTAAACCACTGCCTTCCTTCTCTTTCGTTCTATCTCTCCCTCTCAAAACCTCCCACAAGAAAACCTAGGCTCCACCTCCCAAATGGTGAAATCGGAGACGACGAAAGATGACGCACACGCTCTGTTTCACTCTCTCCGATCTGCTTATTCGGCCACTCCAACAAATCTGAAGGTTATTATTTTCTCTCTAGATCTAATCACGTTAATCTGGCTCCACTTCCTTTGTTCTGCACTAATTTAGGGTTTGTTTCATCTATTCAGCCGTCACAATCTTCATCTCCTAAATTGGTTTTCAAGAAAGTGATCACAGTGTCTATTGAAGGTTGAAGGTTTGTTTTTCATTATTTGTTTTTAAATTTGTGTTCTCTTTTGCCATTGCTATTAGGTAAGGTATTTTTGCTTCGCTTTTTTCTTTCGATCGAATGAAATACAAATGTAAAGAACCCTAATTTTTTCATTCATAACGATTCAATTTTTTAGGGATTTTATTGTGAAGAGGTTTTGATGATGAGGATATCAGATAGCCGAAGGCATGGGAGATGGACAATCTGAAATTGATTTCAATCCTTGCTAATCTACTGAATCTCGTGGAGGTTTTTTATTTATTTCTTTTACTATTTCAATCAAAACAATGTTCTATAGATTGATGAAAATTGAAGACACTGATTTTTATGGTCTCTTAAATATTTTCATATGTAATACTTATCTTGATTGTTGTATCTTATTGAGTAGAAGTTGTGCCTTTCAATGAAAATAAATATTTATTTGAAATTTTGAATCTTTCTCTGGGTGTAGCTTGATGATGCATATCAAGCTACTGTGCTTAGGTTTTATTCAGCTCTAAATAGTAACATAGCAACGGATACAAGCATATCCTTTTGTATATCCACTTAGGAATTCACATTATGATATCAATATTCTTCTTTGGAAGGCATCACCATTTGAGTACACATTATACAATTTCTGACCCGTTTAACTCATTCAACCCGTTTCCTTTTCAGGTGCTAATCTTAGAAGAGAAGCTTAACGACAGAAAAGCCGATATCAAAAGATTAAGGCATCAGCTGCAACAATATGATGTGGCGGAGGAAAAAACAGACACACGTATTCGTTTCATGAGTTTTAGTTTTTTTTTAGCAAAGATTTTTATTTTAAATTGTTCATCGTAGAAGAACTAGAGTTAATCCGTTCATGAGAGCTGATGTACCTGAAGTTCAGGTCTTATTGTTTCTTCCACACAAGCTTATAAAAACTTGAAAAAGACAATAATAATGTTGTTTGGTCGAGCCTAAAGACAATTGAAAGTCTGCAACTCATGTTTTTTCTAAATCATATATAACCTGATCTCATTTTGAATATTATCATGCTCATGATTGAATGATGCCAATTGTCATTTTTTTAATTCTTGCAGTTTTAGGTGGTTATGAAGCTGATCTCATTTTGATTATTTTCATGCTCATGATTGAATGATTTCGAAATTTTTATTCACCTTTTTGATTTAAAGCTTCTATTTGGTGCCCTAGATGGTTCCGATTGTAGAGGTGGCGATGAAGCCTTTCTTTATCTACTCAATAATCATGAAATTTCATATAACTTTATATCACTGTTCTTCTTAATTTTTATTTTTGTGTGTTCAGGACTGATGGTGCCTTTATCACTGGTTATAATGACAGTTATGTCACCATATTGAATGTTCAAAGTAAAAAAAGAGTTTTTGAGGTAATTTTCATTATCCGATGATACGTTCTTATGAACTAAAGTTAAAGTTTTAGTGGCACTAAAGGAGCTCTAAATAATTAAATATGCAATTTTAAAATGTTTTTCAAAGGATTTGACGCAATTTTGATCTTGCTGTTATGTCAGATGCCAAAGTTTGAAAACAGTATTGCTTCATTAGCATACAACTGTGGTGGACAACTTCTGTCTATTGCTTCAAGCTATACATACCAAGAAGCGAATGAATTGTAAGCATATTTTGAGAATTTTGAATATGTTGGGGTTTAATGGGTTAAAGTATGTTTAATTATATGATGGAGTTAGTGGCTTTTTGGTTGAAAAGTTGAGTTGACTATACTAAAGAATATGTTTTGACATTTTTTTTGTTATGTTATTAGTTGATATATACTTGTTTGAACCTATGTGGAGCATTGTTTTTGCCACCAATTATGTTTTAACTTTGGTTTATTGATGTAGATCTCGTCGTTTCGATAGAGCAGATCGGATAGTAGACGGTTTTACATATTTACGGCTACCAAAACGCTTCACTTAATGGGTTAAAGTGTGACAACCGGCGATTTAAGGCTCTTAATTACGTGATTAACAGGTGATTAACGCAATAATAAATAGTGTTCACAACGCAAATTAACTTAATTAGGCCTTTGGAGTGCCTAGGAACGTCTATACGACTTTACAGTGCGTGAACGGTGGTTTACGGAAAAATCTGCTGAATGATAAGCGACAACGGATTGAAACCGAACAGAATACTGACAACACCGACAAATATTAAATTTTTTACGATATATTTTAGCTTCGTAATTTAATTTTAGTGACTACAGTCGAAACCTGATCGAAAAACGGATTAAAGACGACAACGATACCATTTTTCGCGATTATTACCATAATCGACGAACGGGCGTGCAAACAATGACTACCGACCACATTTTATGTATTCTAATACTAAAATTTTATCTTTTGACGTTAAACGGAGTTCGGGTTTTGACAACGGGTCTCGTAGGAATTACGGGCCACTTGCACACGAGATGGGCTTGTGGGCCCTGAGACCAAGCCCAAAACCGGCAAGCCCAAACCGGCAAGCCCAAACCTGCACATAATATATTAGATCTCTTGCTTAAAAATCTTGTTAAGATCTTAACAAAATCTAAGAAATCTCTACAAGATTCTACAAAATCTATATAAGATCTCTTTAATCTACTCAAAATAGATTTGTCTCAACAGTTGGAACATAAAATCTCTACCAGATATTTAAAATCTCTTCAAGATCCTTAAGAGATATTGTCACAAAAAGTTGAGACACTTGCAATTTACAGACCCATAACCACTTCTTCCTTTCTACACCCACACTAAAAGAGAACACAGACTTTAGTGGTCTTTCCCCCTCTCTCTCGATATACTGTAAATACACATACACCAAAAAGTTCTATCCTCTTTTTTTTTTGTTGAAATCACAGATATATCACAGCCTTCATCTCGATCATCCTTTTCCCCCTCATTTCCTTTGCTACAAACACACACATAAAGAACAAACATCATGTCTACTCTTCACAGACAACACACATACACCCACATCTGACCTCTCTCTCTAGAAGATACTCCGGCCACCGAACCGGCGGGGTTCCGGCCGGCGATGACCGGCGACGGCGGCGGCGGTGGGTTCCAGCCGGCCATGCCTCCTTTTCTTCATCGTGTGGCTGACAGCAAACCACCCCCCCTTTTGATTCGATCTATCTAATCGGACCACCACCACCATCGTTGGGTGGTGGTGATAAGCGGCGGCTGGTGTGAAGACAAAACAAACAGAGAGCAAGAAACGAGACGGAGAGAGAGAGAGACTGACGTGAGAGGGAGAGATATGGCGGAGGGGCAGCGGCGCCGCCGCTCACGGCGGCGGCGGTGGAGGAGCCGGCGGTAGATCGAGCAGCAGCGGCGGCGGTCTTCGGTTTCTGTCCGACAAAATTCCGGTAAACCCTCTCCCCATTTTCTGTTATTCTGTGAAGATCGATGATGATGATGATGATGATGTTGCTGTTGTTAATGATGATGATTTGGTTCAAGTGTTTCAGTCAAAGCGGGTGTTTGTTTCGGGTTATGTTTCAACAGTTTCGGGTCCGGGTTGAGTGTGGTTCGGGTCACAGCCGCGGTTCGGGTCTTTTGAGAGGCTCGGGTCAGATGTTAGCTCGGGTACGGGTCAAACCCGGTTGACTCGGCCAACACCCGAGTCAACTCGGGTCAACAATGCGGATCAGTGAAGTCTCAGTCAAAGGCAGTCAACGGGTCCACGGACGGTTCAAGTCAACTCAACAGGCTGACTCGGTCAACTCAGCGAGTTGACTCAGTCAACCCAGCCGGTCAACAGCAGTCAAAGGTTCGGGTTAGGCGAGTCAACTCGGTCAACTTGTTCAACAACACAACGCAAGATTTCGGTAAAGTTTAATCGACGCGAAACTTTCGAATACATTGGTATAGATTTTTAGATTTATACGCAACCGAGCTCGAACTGATTCGTTTATAATTTAGTTACTTTTGAGACATTTGCCGGAAAATTATATATATAGTGGTTATAGTGTTGAAAATTATTGAATCTTGATAAAAATAGCGACAACTTGTGTTGTCGGGGCGTCAAAAAACAGAGGAAACTCTGCCCGTTTTTTCGAGAAAACCCGTAAAAACAAAACATGTTTTTCGATACCAAGCGACTTTTATAAAAACCAAAATGAATATGTATATTACTTCAACGGCACTTTATAACTTGCAAGAACGACGACGACGCAAATTATTTTACAAAATAAATATAATCATTATATTTATCTCAAGCGTTAAACTCGAATCATTTTATAATAATAAATATAGTTATATATTTATTTCCGTTAACGAACAACACGACTTCTTTTATAAGAATAAATATAATTTATATATTTATTTCAAAGTTCAAACGACACGAATTCGTTTTATCAAAATAAATATAGTTTATATATTTATTTCAATTATCGAACAACATGAATTCGTTATAAAAAAACATAAATATAGTTTTTATATTTATTTCAAGTACCAAACAATAACGGATCCTTTTATAAAAATAAACATAGTTTTATGTTTATTTCACACATCAAGCGACTCGTACTCATTTACAAAAATAAATATAAATATATATTTATTTTCGAACACAACAACTTGATGACTATTTTATAGAATAAATATAGCTTTTTATATTTATTTCAAACGCCTAAACGGCATATACGAATATTTTGACAAAGATCATACGAAACGCGATATATATGGTGCGAGTTTGTTATATGATATTTTCATATAAATATTCTTTTTATACACGTACGACTACTCGAGACGGCTAACGCAATTACAACGATATATTTATATATTTTTATATATAAATATTTAATTATTTTTAAATCTCTCGAGAATCAAGTCTTTTCGGGACTTATTGGTTATTATCGACAATAAAACAATACCTATCAAATATGACTTAATCATTTCCGATAAGTTAACTACTTACCGTTGAATCGTTCGATTAACGATTCGGTAGAGCTCGGTGACACGTAGTTTAGTTACTGCGTTTATTTAGAAACTTATAAGGTATTCCGTGTTAGGAATATTGTAGAATGCACGCCAGCGAGTCTCATCTTGGAAACGACATCACGAAGTCGTAATTATCTCGCTTTGCACAAGGCAATTCAGGTGAGTTCATAACCCTACCTTTTTACGGTTTTACATTTTTGTAAATGTTTTCGGGGTGGAAAGACATGCACGTTTTCCGAAACATACAAAGTTTTCGATAAACAAAGACTGCATATTTTTAGTCAAAGCACGTTGTGCAAGAACATACAAAGTTTTTGAACGAACAAAAACTCATATTTCTAAATCATGTTACGAATGGATTTCGAGGAACTCAAATGGTTTACGAACGGATTATACTAAATATACCGGTTTTTACAAAATAAATGCGTATTATCGAAATGTGAGTGATTTTCATGACTAGGGATGGATCGTCTGGTAATAATATAGAGTGACTGGGGAGTTGGCCTTAGAGGCTGGGGAGGTTCAGCCTTAGAGGCTGGGGAGGTTCAGTCTTAGAGGCTGGGGTAAAATACATGTTACAATTATTACAAACGTTTATTACATGGTATGGTTAGCTTAAGGAGGGTTTACTACTAGATCATGTGAGGGGTGGGTACAACACTTAAGGCCATCAATCCTCGTTGTTAGGACCGAGGGACATGAGTGATAGATCTATTTGGGTGTAGCGAGCCCACACCCGTGAGGCCGGGGCGGCCCATAGAGGTGACTGTGTCTTACAGCCGAAGCCCGGTAACAAATTTGCTAGGTTTGAGTCTTCCTGCACCTTTTCACACATACCAGTGGCTTTGCAACCCATTGGTGATCTCTTTTTCCTTATTGCTACATACCAGGGACTTTATTCATACTTTGAAGGTTTATACATACTTACAGAAATACTTGTTTTATACAAATTAAATACCATGTTTTATACAAATTCAAGGCGTAGGATTATGCGGGCATGGAGTCAAAGTCAGGGTGGGCCAAGATACGTAGGACCATTCCCAGTGATCCAACGTATAGGACCAGTTGCTTATCGCTTACAACTACCAGAAGAGTTAGCTGGAGTACATGACGTATTTCATGTATCCAATCTCAAGAAATGTTTATCTGACGAATCCTTGGTAGTACCTCTTCAAGATATAGAGGTAAACGAAAAGTTAAAATTTATTGAGAAACCTCTTCAAATAGAAGATAGAAAAGTCAAATTTCTCAAGCACAAGCGATTGGTGCTTGTTAAAGTCAAGTGGGATTCAAAAAGAGGACTCGAATACACTTGGGAGCTGGAATCGGAGATGAAGCGAAAGCATCCTCTCACTTATTTCACTAAATCTCGAGGACGAGATTTTAAATAAGGTGGGGAGGATGTAAGGACTCTCACAAAAATGTCCCAAATTTACCCGTAAGTAAGAATCCGGACCCCAAAACCCCAATCCATATCAAAAATCAAGAAATCAAGATTTTTAGGGTTCAGGCGGGCCGCGTAAGGGTGAAGCATAACCTTACGCGGGCCGCGACAGCTCATCAAACTCCGGAGTAGCGCACAGGCCACGTGGCAGCCACGTAGCAGGCCTACCGATGACACGCTAGCCCTAATCTATAACTAGACCTCCACGCGGGCCGCGTAAGGTTTGAGCTGATGTTCACGCGGGCCGCGAGAGCCCCAAATTTCAGCTATAAATAGGACAGGTTACAAGCAGTTCAGTTGTGTCGACGAAAACTTTCAAAAACGAAAGTATACTGCTCCAAAGTCGAATTTCACTTTCAATTTAGTGGGGTATTGCTCCGATACCGGGTATTAACTCGATCGCTGCTACGATTCAATGTCCGATCGATTGAAACTATCCGATGGATGTTTAAGTGCTGCCCACATTAGGGCCATACTTTGTTATTAGTCGTGAATTCGACGGATGTTTAAGTATAGCACTTTGTCATTAATTGTGAGGGTTTTAATCTCGTGAGTTATCGTAAATGCTGTATTAGTTACTAACCTAGTTCGTGTGCATTGTTATTTAAATTAGGTTACAAGGCTAATCAGTAGGCTAAACTCTGCCCGTATAAATCTGCAATGTGAGTTATTCTCTTTTTATCAACAGTATTTTACAATACTCTAATTATTTTCAAAAGTTATAATTACAGGTATTAAGTCGTGGATATCTTGAATCACTGGCTAATTGGGGTATTGTGCACATTACTAATTTCTCACGGATTAGGCTAATAAATCCTAACCGTGATAACTGTCACTACTTGGGGAAAGACCCAATAGTGGTATGACCATCGTCACCAGGTGACAACGACGCCAGATAAAAATAAGATAGAAACCATTGTAATCGCTCTTATGCTGTAATTAATAACTAATGTGTCATTTTACAAACTTGAATAACTCACCAGTATTTCCCCGCTGACAAAATATTTTTAAAACATGTTTCAGGCGACCTGCTGTAAATCAAGGAAAAACGTGCTACGGAGCACTAACAAGCTTGAAGAGGTGGCTCAGTTAAAATGAATAAACATGTTTTAATAAATCAGGGAATTTACTAGTGAAATTCCTCTATTGTAAACTACGGGGTTTATCCCGAATTATGAAATAAAATAATCGGGCATTTTGAGTTTTAAAAGATCCTGTTTAAAACCCTCCGCTGTCGCATCAAGTAGATACAACGGGTTCCTGTCCCGTGGCTCTTGACCGGGTCAAACCGGGGCTGGGGCCGTGACAAAGTGTTTGAGCTTTTGTATTTGGTTTAAGGTTTTGATCCTAAACATAATACATTTGTTATTTATAACTGTTTCTATCAGGATGATGCTAAGGATGCATCTGAGACAAAAGCTGTTGTGGAACCAACTTCAAAAGCAGAGGAGGGGAGTGGTGATGAGGGCTCAGAGGATAGTTCTAAAGAGGAGCATATTCCTTCTCCAAGAAATGGCCGTTTGTCAGCGGAAGGTTGGTGTTTAGTGTTCGACTGTAATCTTTGCTATATTCGACTTATTTTAAGTTCAGATCAACAATTTCTTATCATTACTATTATTGTTGTTGTTGTTTATAGCGACTGGCCAGATTCCGGTGTGATATGATGGTGGTGACTGATTGTTCAAGAGAACGACGGTGGAGATGTTGTAAGTTGTTTGCACATGAGTCGTAAATAATAATATTTTTATTTTATCATCCGAGTCGTCCGTAACGAGTGTCGAGTCTGGATAATCATGATAGATCAAATCATCATGATCTCAAACAACGGCTGATGGTAATTATGTTGAATGTTGTGAATGAAGGTTGTTGATTTTTATTAGGTTATTTAGAAACTGAATTTGAAATGTTGTTGATTCTAGGGTTACTGAGAAAATGAATTAATTGTTCCGTTAAAAAATTGGGATGTTTAA
Organism: Helianthus tuberosus; assembly: GCA_030545235.1. Taxonomy (NCBI): domain Eukaryota; kingdom Viridiplantae; phylum Streptophyta; class Magnoliopsida; order Asterales; family Asteraceae; genus Helianthus; species Helianthus tuberosus. The sequence goes on from CM060451.1 coordinate 181,203,368, forward strand.
GAGGATTGCCTATGATAAATAGTTACATAAATTAATAAAATTGATTAGTGGTTGGTGCGATGAGTTTTTTAATAGATCAGTTGCTTTTGTTTCTTTTTAGGTATTGGTTTCTCCGTTTTTCAGGTTATGTGGTGCTAAAACACAATGATAATTGCAGAATTTTGAAATTGGTGGCGACCGTGAAAGAATGCCAAAACTGACCAGTCGTTCTTTTGGAATCCTCAAATGTTTGGTTTTAAAATCATTAGTATGACTATGCTCTGGAAGGAAAATAGAAAAATGTTGGAGAGAAAGGTACCGAGTAAATGTCAACCGAGTCTTCAACATCACCACTGACACAACAAATATCGTCTGCACACTACCTGCCAAATCCACCTCAGATGCAACTCAAGCAACTCCAATTCCCAACACATTAGTTGTGCAACTAAAGACGAACATGCATTAGCAAATCGACAACTTTTCCAAACACAAGGTATGTACTTATTTTGTTCACTAAATATCATGTGACAAGGCTAAACATAAGGATTACCTCTTTCCTAAATGAAAAAGTTAATTTTTATTTAAAAAACTGAAAAGGCTAAACTGAGTATAGTGGTCGACTTGCCCAAATCGGTTGTTTTAGCATCTAATAGTTGGATTTTAGTAGGGTGAGCATTGGGGTAAAACCGGAATCTCATGATGTTCATGCTGTTGATGTTGATTTTGTTAGAGATGATGCACCGATTAGTGAGATTACAGATTCAGGTATTCATTTATAACTATGTGTTCATAATTTTTATACGATTTGTAATGCAAACTGTGTGATTGTTTAAATCTGTTTGCCCTGTTTCTCATAATACACATGAGCTGTGCATTTTCAATCTATTATATTCCAGATTTTCTTATTCATGTTCTTAAATATTTTCGTTTTGCAAGTTCAGTTAGATATTTAAAAAAAAGAACCCTGAAAGAATCTGATACTTTTAGTTGCAACAAGTTGATGCAATTACAAGTCGGAAGGATGGGCAGAAAGGCGAAGCTGATGCTTGATATACTTTGGGTTGAATCTCTTGAAACTCATGTTTAACGTCCAAAACTGAATCATTTTTATTGAAAGGATGACAAGAAGGGTGGATAAACTACTAAAAGACATGATGCTCTTTGTCTCTTACCTGGTATGAGTCCTCTTCGTGAGGATTTTTTTTTTTTTTTTTTTTTTTGTAGAGACCAAATAATTAAAGATAAGCTGCATAATATATAATGATAAGTATTGTGAGTCAGATGTAACCGGAAATGTTTGTTAAATTACAAGACTATGCTAGACATATCCTTCTAGGTACTCATGATATGTGTGTGAGATGAATAAAGTAATTAGAGATAAAAAAACATTAAAACAGTTAAAAGATGAAAAGCGAAAATGTTTGTGTGATCTATGCATAACTATTATTTTTGTACAGGGGTTGTTTTTAACAGGCTCGATGATGGTTTCTACCATAGTAAACAAGTTTCATTCTTTACTTTTGCCATATGTTATTAGCATAAGTCACCAACTTTTGTAATATGGTTTTTGGAAAATGGGCTGTAAGATATGTCATTATGTACTCTATACGCATATATATAATTATATATTAGTTGTAATTTTAATCTTTATATGACATATGGAGTTATATTATATAAAGCGATTTTTATTGTTATAAAAAGTTGTTGTTTTGTAGGTTTTGGAGAAGTTGTATAAAGCTATATGGGGTTTAGAGGGTGGAGTGGGTAGCATTATCATGTCTCCAACGCGGGAGTTAGCCGACCAGCTTGGAAAACTTCGTGGATTTAGTGTAGGTCTTGTGTATCGTTCAGCAACTCAAAAGACCGTTGATGGTCCATCACGAAGGGCTGCCAAGGTATAACGCTTATAACTTGTGTGATAAATATTATAAATTGGGCGATTTGGAGAAGTCAAAACGAACTAATTTTCTCCAGCAAACGAGTGAAACCGGATCGCTGGCCGTGATCATGTCCACGACCTACTTGTGAATCAAACATTGGTCGAAGAATTTGTATATAGAATGGGAACAATGGTGCAGCTCTTATCTTTAAACAGTATGATGCAATATATTTTGTGGAGTGAAAATAGCTTGTGATATATCTCTCCTTTTGTTCAGGTATTCAATCATTAAAGTATCATATTCTGATTTCTATTGATTTGTTCACACGATTTTGTTCTTTTAAGTTCAATCGATTACTTCCAATGATAATTATGATTAACAAATTCCTTTCTTTCCTTAAGATGCTTTCCATGGTGATGTTGGAGTTGAAAATGAAGTTGACTCAAACACTGAGTCTTAATTCAGTGGCCACTCGGATGAAGCGTGTGAGCTTTTGTATTTGGTTTAACGTTTTGATCCTAAACATAATAGATTTGTTACTTATAACTGTTTCTATCAGGATGATGCTAAGGATGCATCTGAGACAAAAGCTGTTGTGGAACCAACTTCTAAAGCAGAGGAGGGGAGTGGTGATGAGGGCTCAGAGGATAGTTCTAAAGAGGAGCATATTCCTTCTCCACGAAGAAAATGGCCGTTTGTCAGCGGAAGGTTGGTGTTTAGTGTTCGACTGTAATCTTTGCTATATTCGACTTATTTTAAGTTCAGATCAACAATTTCTTATTATTACTATTATTGTTGTCGTCCAGTAAGCAGTGTTGAATAATGTGAATGAAGGATCAAATCATCATGATCTCAATTCTCAAACAACGGCTGATGGTAATTATGTTGAATAATGTCAATGAAGGTTGTTGATTGTTATTAGGTTGTTGATTGTTATTAGTTTTCTCACATTTAAGTAGTTTTCTCATGATCTTCTCTCTCTCTCTATATATGTATATATATATATATAGGGGAAGAACATATAGAAATGATTAATTCGACACAATAAAAGGGAAGAATTTGTATTATTAATCACTCGAATTTAATGGTTAGGAATTAGGATTATGTGACGGTATGATCATAATTAATTGTTATGTAAAATAAGGTTGGAGGACCAAAGATGGCCAACATCGTTGACTTTCTTAGGGGGTAAATTTGATTCTCTATATTTAAAATCGTATAAATTTTCTATGTTTTATTATTATTCTTTTAAAAGTTATACCATAAAACACATTATCTTATATCTTTAACTTGAGTTCCAGTAATGTCAGTTTTTTTTATTAGAAACCTTTCAAAAAAAAAAGTTTTTTTTTTATTAGAAAAATTAAGCTGGTAGGTAACAATGTATTTGATATGTAATAATAATTGTGTGTAATATACATGATGCGTAATTAAAAAAAATGTGATAGTGTAATTTATGTGGACGCTTTTGCAACTCATCTAAAATAAAGGTGTCGTCTTTTGGTGACTTTCTACTTAAACAACCATATGTTCAAGACCCACCCTCTGTGTTTGAAGGATAATGAAAAATGTAGCTATACAAATATGAAAACTTCAAATCCTTACAAGTACAAGCTTTAAGCTTATATAATGCAAAAAATGTTGTGAAAGAACATATATGTAACTTATCAACCTATCTTCAAACTATTACCTATCTTCAAACTATTATTCTTCCTTTGATTCTGCCTTACTATTCCTCTAATATACTAAATATGGTGTGATTTTGGGTTTTATTTTGTTCGAGTGAAAGAGTTTAGAAGATATGTTAATGGTCATGACAATTTCTAAAAACTAAAAAAAGTTATTTACTCAATATACCCTTAACCCTTCCAATTAAAATCATTATAGCGTTCACTGTTCACATCCCATTCTTTCAATTTATTCATAGCTCATTGTTTATACTTATTCGTATAATTTAAGTAAAAATTATTATTTTATAAATTTATCTTTTATTTTCTAAAATCCTCCTATAAGGTTTTACTTTAATTTTTCTTAATATTTTTAGTTTTCCTTAGAAAACATATGTGGATAAGGAATAGGATTAAGAGTTGGAGTGATGTTTTATGTAATTTTCTTGAATTTTATGATTTAAATGAGTATAAGGAACTAGCCTAAGACCCCGCGAGCTTCGCGGGTGGCTAAATACCAACTAAACACATAAAATAATTTAAACATAGAAGCGTTAAAGTGTGATTTGTTAAGCCTAATATTTTGAGAGATTTGAGCACGTCCCAATAGTACATCTACGTGATGTTCGTTACACATTAAGTTTTTGTATATGAAGGCGGCGCACTTGCTCTTCTTTGCAAGTAGAGGGTGACCAGAAAATAAAGATGTCACGTGCCCTTCCGGTCTGACGGTTTATATAAGAGTGTTGGCATAAACTTTTAATGAAAGAAACGTTTTGTAACTTATGTAAAGATTAAATTACAACGAACCGTAAAAAATGAAAATATTCTAACAACGCATTGTTACGAAAACCAGTTTGACTTGTTTGTTGTTGTCCAACCAACATATACCTATTTATTTTTAAACTTTAACTTAGCAATTTATTAAATGTTTATTTCTTTTATACAGGTTGATTCGAGCCATTAATCCAAGAAAATAATAGTTTTAAATGGAATCGAGTCAAATGGGTAAAAAGAAGTTCGTCTTATTTTGTTCAAAAGTTGGATTATTACCAAATAACATAACTTTAATACTCTTCAAAAGTTGGATTATTACCAAATAACATAACTTTAATACTCAAATTTCACACTAAATATTTAAATTAAAACTTAGTAACTTTCGACAAAAACATTTAATAGTCAACTCGACATTTACCAAGCATAACCATCTGACCCGTTACCCAACCGGGCCCATTTAGCCACATATAGCCACATATTTCTAGCCGTAACAACACATACTATCAACAACAATGTTAGAAGCATAGGTATTTCAAAACCATATAATTGTTTCTATTAATATATATAAATATGTATAATAATAATTATAAAGAATGTTTAAAAAATTGAAAACACTATTCATTGCGAATTCAAATTAATATGTATAATAATAGTATATATATAAGGTTGTGGCACCAGGCTTAATATATAATTGAAGTCAAATGCCAAGCTATCAGAGATTGTATACCTGGTCTATTTGTTGGGGGATTAAGGTTGTGGCATAATGGCTTCAAGGTTTGATTCTTTATAGATGGTTCGTTTTCTAACTAAAAGTAGTTCCTATCCTTTCTAAGCAAAATGAAAAACTCCTACCCGCAAAGTAAAAGCACCCACACACCAAAAAATTTAAACATTTATATCAAATCGATGGGCATCTCTAAATATAGGACTCAATAGATAAATGACTGAAAAACAATAAATAAATGTTTTAAGTTGTTGGAATCGTGGTTGGTTGAGGCCATATAATTAGAAGATAACGATGATTTATCATTAAATTACAAAAAAAAAACCTTAACCAATAATAATCGCGCATGCTTATCTACCTGCGCTATAATTACCTTGGTACCAAAAGCGCATTAAATGCGCATCGCCCCAAAAAGTCGCCAAGGCGCACAAAGCGCTCGATTTTGATAAGTATGCAAAGCTATAAGCCTAGAAACATCTGGACTCGTCTAACTCCTACCACCACCTGTCCTCTATGTCGTTTAAAGACACATATCCAAACAAACGCAGCAGCTGACCCAACTCATTTAACTCCACCCGAGTCGGCTCCAAACACCTCCAATCCCAAGCCCAATCAGGATTTATTCTTTTCAAGGCTCAATAAGGCTGGAAACTGGTGGTACCGAGGCATGGAACCAGTCCAAACTTCCAGACATGACATCATGTTCCTACACTTGCCAATTGCCAAACAAAATAGATCATGATATAATAGGAAAAAAAAAACATGTGCCATCCTATTTTATAAATGAACAAATAAGTTATGAAGACTTGAGTGTTGATATTTTATAATATGAATGAAAGTTCATTAAAGTAAGCACAACTAAAACTAAAATAATACTCCAATTACGTATGATCTTATATTATTGTTCTTGTAATATTGAGTCAAAACAATAATAACATGTAACGGACGCTTGAGAGTAAAAAAAGGAAATAAATAAACAATATATACTTACATCTGCATCTTCTCTCTTCCTCTGCCATGGTAATCAGATCTTCTATTCAACAACAATATACATACATCAATGTCAACATGCTAATATCCAAAATAACAAAACCCTAAAATACATTAATATCAATGTTATGAGCATTACTTCTAGCGAATCTGAACACAACAAACAAAACAAACCCTTGATAGCTTTAATCTGTAATTAGTTTGATGCACACGATAAACCCTAATTTGTAACTTAACTCCACTTGAATATCTTAAAACTCATCATTGCCTAATTCCAAGTTACAACTTCCAATAATCACAATCAAAGTCATACACAATCAATGATAAGAGGCTACTTTTGTGAAGTAGAAAAACCCCACACCCACGAACACAATCAGTACCCCCATCAACTTTTGTTTTTAAGGAATCGAAGTAGCAAATCAAAAGAAATATAATAGGAAATACATCTTAAGATAGAAACTACTAACCTTTGGATTCAACCAAGCGAGCGATGACAAAAAGTTAGGGTTTTTGAATCGAAGTTTTGCGATTCAACCGAGAGGGTTTTTCAATCGAAGTTATGCAGTTGAAGAAAAGGGATATCGCTAATGGTTGAAAAAAAAGAGATGATTTTGGCTTTAAAGGAAACGACTGATGGTGGAATCAATTTAGGATTTTGAAACAAAAATGGGGAAGAAAAAGGAATTGGTAAAAGAGAGAAGGATTGCCGCCTAAACCAAAAATTCTTTGACTAATAGTATGACACGTGGCAATAAATGGTGTAAGCAAATGACAGGTGGCACTAAAATGTTTTGTTTTAATATACTTTATAGATAGGATGTGAATGCTCACTTCAGTATATTTACAAAATGGTCCGTAACTAATGTTAACCATAGATCAAACAAGATTAAGAGTTGTCATTGGTTTTCATGTTATTTTCTTAAAAAAAAAAGATTTTCCCGTAAAACCTACCGTATCATACACCCGCTAACATACATATATTCAGTAGGGAGAAAAAGAACCAAAACAAAAGAATCATCTATTTAATCTATTCCTACCGTTAAATCTATAAAAAAATAATAAATACACTCACAAGAGTATAATAGAAAAATAAACATATCTTTCTCGACAAGTTTAATGTATTCTTAAGTATTATGCGAATATGAATTTATTAAATAACTTCATCATATTTTACATATAAACGTAGGCTTACATTCAATGTTTACGATGTACCCGCGTCCATCGGACGGGTGTCCACCTAGTTTGGTGATTATAGGCAATGTACAATATCTGTAACATGCAATAGATGCATAGAAAAGAAAATAAATTTGTATTCTTTATGCTCTTATGCTATTATTTGCTTTTCATGAGTGAATTCAGTCAACTCATGAAAAGCAAATAATAACATAGAAAAACATAAAGAATAACTCTCATACTTTATTTTGAAAGTATGGGCGTCTTTCGTGTGAGATAGTTTTTCTTCCTTAAAGACAAATGAAGAAGATATGATAGTTTATAGTTGAGGTTGAACTCATATTTATACCCATATGTTTGTACTATTTATTTGAAAAAGAAAAATTTATAAGCTATAAGTAACTCACAAGTATTTGAATAATACACATGAACTCTCAAGTATTTGAATAATACACATGAAAAAGGTATCATTGTTTTTTATTAATATGTATTTGAATAATACACATGAAAAAAAAAACTAGAACCACTAATGAAAAATTTAATGTTTTAAAGTTCTTCTCACACTTTAACCCACTTTTAAAACAAACCTGTCTCTATATGTGTATATGTATAGAGTACATGTAGGGCACTTGCAACGAGCGAATTAGGTAGAATTTGTTAGAGTTACACTTCGATGATATGGTGTGACAATGTTTTGATTCCAACATTAACGAATTTCGAAAATATATTCATTAATAGTTATTTTATTATTATTTATAGTTATCAAGTAACGAACGTTAACTCAACATCAGTGGCGGATCTAGACCAAAATCTTAGGGGTAACGTTCAATTTATTTTACCATACTTTCATACAATATAAATGAAACAAAAATAAATATAGGATAATAAATAAATTTAAGCACACACCTAAATCCGTCTTAATAAGTTTTATTAGAGCATTATTCAAATACCCATCGCCCATTCGATTGCGTAAATACGTCTTAATAAGTTTTATTAAAAAACATATTTTAATGGTTGCGGTTGCAACTGATAAACCAACGCTAACTTCAATATCCGGTAAACCTAAGGAAAAAATTGGTTTGTTCTCATTAAAAATCAAAAGAACCCAAGTCATTTGGACTTTTAACCATGTAGTTAATATGTTGTGTTTACGTGGGCTATTAGTTTTAATTATAGTGGGCTTTTAACCATTTATTAGTGGGCTTTTGATCATAAATTTACGGTTTGGCTTTTAATAAAAGCAGTGGCGGAACCAGACTTTTATACCTGGAGGGTCGCAATGTAATATATATAAACAAAAGTATATTTATTTATGTTTTTCGATAGATGTACTACGACCGTTGTAACGGTTTTACTTTGCTAACGGTAACGGTAAGCTAAACACTATTATCGATTAATATTTGTTTTGAGTTTTTTTATTGAAAATTGAAAATAATATGATAAAAAAGAAAACTCTACATTAATTTAAATAACATATTAAACAGAACCCACCGGTAATAAAAATTAAATCTTTACATTCATTCAAATAATATATTAAACAGAATCCACCGGTAATAAAAAATAAATCTCTACATTAATTTAAATAACAAATTAAACAGAACCCATCGAGAAGAATAAAGTAATTAAATAAAAGAAATTAGAGATGTTTAATACTTAATCCAATCAAATAAATTAGTAGAAGACTTAGGTGCTGTTTGTTTTTGCAGACATAAATTGTTTGCAAGCTGATTTTATCTGTTTTTATGTCTGCAACTGAAAATGTGGTCTGAAGATCTGCAAGCTGAAAATATAAGACTGTTTGTTTTTATAAGTTGATACCGGTCTGAAGCGCATCAAACAATGACGAAACATTCACATTCCGCTTCGATCCAGCGGAGGAGAAGAGGGAGGTCGGAGAAGGAGCTGGTCATCGGAGGAGGAGGGAGGTCGCCGGAGAAGGAGGTAGGTCGTCGGAGGAGGAGGGAGGTCGGAGAAGAGGTAGGTCGCCGGAGGAGAAGAGGGAGGTCGGAGAAGGAGGAGGAGCGGCGGTGGGAGGGGCTGATGTTTGAGGGAGGAGAAGAGGGAGGTGTGAAGATGTTTTAAGAAGGGGGTCCATAGCTTATTTTTTAAGATGAAAAAAACTGAGTTCAGATCTGTTTAAAAAAAACAAACAGTCTTCAAGGGTAGGGTCTGCGCGCCAACAGACATCAGCCCCCTTGAAGATGTTTGAAGAAAAAACAAACACCCCCTGATGTTGATCGTTGAGTGTTTGTTTCCGAGTACTCTGTTAAAGCCCAAGAAACATTTCAAAAAATAATAAATTTGTTGGGCCGCACAATGATTTTTAAAAAGCCCATGTAATCAATTAATAGGTATTAGGGCGTACATCTTCCCTTCCAAATATAAAGCAGAATGCTTGCTGACCAGTCCACCATCGCATCCATCGGGAAACAAAATTTAATGGTCTGGATACCTTCTCTTCTTCTATTTTTCTTTTAACAAGGGTGATTATTGAAGGGGTAGCATAAAAGTTTTTTAGAGGTAACGAAATCACAAAAATTGTAAGGAATAAAAGAGGTTTTGAACTTCCTTGTTAAATTTGAGGGGTTGCGGATGCTAACCCTCACATAAGGCTAGGTCCGCCCCTGCTCAACATAAGATTTTAGACACGAGTTGCTGCTAATTTATTATACGAAATTTTATTTTATATATCTCAAATATTTATTGCTATTAGCTATAATAATTTCGCGGTATAATTGTGAAAACTGGCACAAAACCGGTAATTTCCGTACAATTTAATTTATACTCGATAACTGCAATTATGTGCTTAAATGTCAACATTGTCTGATTACATACTATACATGTAAATTCATGCACGTTTTATACTACAAATATTGCTTTATGCATTAACGAGAGTGTTGCGTCAGAAATACTAGTAAACTCATCGGTAAGACACATTGTGTCAACAAAACTGCAGAAAGCAGTCAGACATTAGAATTGAGGCCTAGGTGTAGGTCCAACGTCAAGAATACATTAAAACCGAAGAGTACATACAAGAGTTAACATATAGACCACCTGGAAGCTAAAATACGCACTAAAAAGCACCCGAAACGCACTTAAGTACAAGATTTTATTAAATTCAGCTATAAATCAGCTTTTAACGCATAAATATTATGCAGAATTCATGTTTTATTATCCAGAATACCCTCCTAAGTGTTGGAATTAAAAGGGTTACAAAAGGATACTTAAAGGACACTAAACGGTGCAATTTAGCACTTTAACGAACCGGTATTTAACCGAACAACCGGACATTACCCGGAACACCAAAATATTACTAGAAACATTGTTTCACTTTTTCTGAGCTAGTTATGGTTCCCGAGCACTATAACATATTGCATAATACATAAAATACATAAATGCAAGACGTTTACACTTAACACCCTTAACTAATTACCCCTTACCATAACAAATTACACTTACCCCCCCCCCCCCTCCATGATTGTTCACGGTCAAGGTGTGGCCCCACACCTCAAGATTTTACTAAATCTTCTCCATATCTTCTATGGATCTCCTTGGATTTAGAGTGATTATGTATGTACTTAGTGAGACACAATAACCAAAAGATATTAGAACTTGTTGGTTATAAGATCAAGTCCATCTTTCTCACACACCCATAACACTTCTTCTCCCCCCCCCCCCTCATTAGCTCTCGGCCGACCCCCCTCCTTCACACACTCACCATTTTTGTTGCAAGTTCATCCAATCCAAGTGTACTTCAAAGTGATACAAGGTGTCTAACGAAGCTCGGTGCTCACGGAACTTGAAGGACCTCATTCGTTTGCTTTTATCCACCACATTTTCACCCTTGATCTTCCCTAGCTTTAAGCTAGTTGTAAGACTCTTTTGATCTCTTGTTTACTTCTACTTTGCTTGGTTAAACAATATATTATGATGAAAATAACAAGAACACCAAAGAACATAAACTTGAATCTTGAACATAAAGCTTACATATTATGAAATATGGAGGAAATGATGTGGTTTAGTAGATGTATAATATTTGCATGTTGATTTCTTGAGATGATGATGTTAATCATCACTTAAAGCTTGCTAGATGATGTTTAAACACTTAATCTAGCAAGTTAGGAGATGATTATGTAACAACATAAAATGATCATCTTCTTGATTGAACATGAACTTGAAAGCAAAATGATTTCTTGAAAAGTAATGAACAAAATGAGCTAGTAAACTTATAAATCCAAGATTTATGAATGATTTTCCAAGAAAACCAAGTTCAAAGTATGATTTTGAAAGATCATGATTTTTACTAAACTTACACTAATTTTGGTGATAAAATAAGTGTAAAGATACTAGAGAAACAAGAAGATGTTATAAATAAACATTTTTGTAAAATGTGATTACAAGTTGTAAATGACCAAATCTTTTAATAATGTGATTTACAAACAAATAACCATGTTTTTAAGGGTAACTAAACCTACTAAATAACATGGTAAGTTACTACAAGTTTTTACAAGAACTTCAAGTTCATGATGTAGTATGATTTACATGATCTAGGCTTGTGATAAGTCTTGATTGAGTTGTTGATATTTGATGATGATTTGAAAGAAAATAAACACATTTTTGAAAACATGGGAAATCTCCATTTTTAGGGGAAACCATGTCAAAATTTTTATAAATTTTGACACTTAGAAAAATATAAGTTTTGAGAAAAATATATATATTTATTGATCACCAAATTTTGTGCTAAGTGTATGTAGTATGTATTACATGTAATAGTGTATTAGGACTTGAAAATACACTAAATACTCTTAAGGAATAAAAATACAAAATACACATACAACATGCTTAGACAAATACAAGAAGATATATTTATGAAAATATATTACTTGATAGATTACATAACTTGGACAAGTTATGAACATGAAATGAAGTTTTAGACAAAATACATAATTCGGGTGAAAGATACAAGATACTTATATTTATTTTTGAGAAAATAATATAAGTAAAATACATAGTTAAAAATATAAATTATTTTTAACACATAAAGAATACATACATAAAAGATGGTGACTTGTACTTGTGCGATACAAGTCTGGTGACTAACGTTAATGAAACGCGTATAGGTCAGGACGCAATATAAGCAAAAACCGGTGAAGTTTACGACGCAAGGAACGCAAAGTTGTGAGTTCATATCCCCACTTTTAAACTTTTATTTGTTTTCTAACTTGGGGAAAATACATGTGTTATGGTATGTTGAATACAAAAAAAATCGAATAATACTTTAGATCATGTCCCGAATAGGGTACCATAAGCACCATTAATCAACGTATACATTCAGACCGCGGAACAAAAGGTTAGATCTAATGAGTTTCAGGCAACCCCTCTCTTGGCCTACTTCTACCAATGAGTGCTTCTGTGTCTCAGTCAAAGTCGACAAAAATGCCTAGGTTTGGTGGCTTCCTATGTCATGACACGTGTTAGTGGCCTTGCAAACCACTAGTGATCTCATAATACAAACATTCATAGTACTCAGTTACAGATACGTTTTACAAGATGCATACAAACATTCATAGTACTCAGTTACAGATACGTTTTACAAGTTACATACCATGTTGTCATTCAAGTATTTAAACATTCAATACAAAAACAACATGAACTCACACCAACATTATGTTGACGTTTTCCAAAAACTCACATGTATTTCAGGTAACTAAAGTGGATGTGCTCACGGTCTTACTCTTGCTCGTGGATGTTGCTTATGTTTTACCTTTGAATAAAGTTGTAAACTTTCAGACAATATGCTGTCTTTTGATGTAAACACTTAAACTACGATTTCAGTTATGTAATGATTTGCATTTGAAGTTATTTTTGCGAGCATGTAGTATGTTTACCAATCGTATGCAATGAAAACCTTTCATGATCACACCTCGTGCTTCCGCCTTAGAAAGGGGTGTGACAGATTGGTATCAGAGCTGCGATTGTAGTGAACCAGGATTCCTTCTCGAGTCTAGACTACAATCTCTAGGATCCTTTCACGAAAATAATTTTTCAAAGAGTTCTCATTGCATAAAACTTTCCGCGACATCCACTACCTAGAACTGTTTACAAAGAGTCAAGAAAAGACACTACGAGACTTAGGGTGCACTGGAGTAGCACTTGTTGTTGACTAGAAATTGCTTGCAATTATGTGTGATAATTGATATTTACATATGCTAGAAATAGAATGTCACAGATACACGTGACTTTACCTGAAAGTAGTGACCTATCGGAAAGAAGTGATACGAGGACGAAACAAACTTTGCAGACTGTGCAAGGAGTTACGTAATTATGGATGCATACATAATTATGGAATTCAGTGCACAGGAACCACAGCAAGTCTTGTCACGTATAGATTCCCTCAGTGCAAGAAAAGGTCAAACGTGAACACCCCTCCCCCAGCCTACTAAGTACTCTATTGGAGTAATAATTGTTTGATGTCACTTATGTGGTATATGCCTGGATATATATACTACTACTGTATCGTAAGACGATATCAAACAAACGCCTAACCCTATTGTGTTGTGTTCTGTTAGAACATGGCACCTAGGAGAATTGTGAACAATCGAGATTCTGATCAACCTCCTCCTCCTCCGCCACTGCCAAGGACTGCTGAAGAGCTAAACGCCCTACTGGAAGAAAGGATCTCCGCAGCTATCACCCAATACTAGGCAACCCGTACTGAAGACAGTGGTGGACCAAGCAACACCAGACGTAATGGACATGGAGATTCGTCTGGAGGAAACACAACTCAAGGTAACCTTAAGATGATTTTCTAAACATGGAGAAATTTATGAGCGGTCCTTGTTTCATTATTGCATCGATTGCTCACGTGTGAATTGGTTGGATCAATTCCAGGATGCACCTTCAAGCAGTTTCTCGACTGCAAGCCACTGAACTACGACGACACAGGAGGTGCAGTGGCATTTGTACGCTGGACGGAGAAGACTGAGGCCACTATCCGTATGAGCAAGTGTACCGCGGATCAGCAAGTCACTTTTGCTATAGGGTTGTTTGTTGATGAAGCTTTGACTTGGTGGAATTTGCAAGTCCAAACTCTGGGTGATGGTGCTGAGTATGGAATGACTTGGGATGAACTAAAAGAACGTATGAGAGAAAAGTATTGCTCACGTGCTGAACTCCAAAGGTTGGAGACTGAGTTCTGGAAGCTATCCATGGAAGGTGCTGACATTACTGGTTATACCCGAAGGTTCCATGATCTATCAAGAGTGATCCCCTATATGGTGACTCCCGAATTTAAGCGCATCAAGCGCTACATCTGGGGATTGGCGCCCGAATTTCGCGGCATGGTAACTTCGGCCAAACCCGCAACACTCACTGAGGCTGTAACTCTGGCTGTCAGCCTTACTGAAGATTGTGTTCGTATGAAGAAGTTATCGCTGAACCCCACTGAAAAGACTGAGACGCATGCTTATTCGTCCGGTGACAAAAAAAGAAAGCATTCGAACCTGAATCAAGCGACACGTAACAACAAGGGTTTCAAAAACAAGAAGCGTGATACTAACCCACCTATGGAGGCAAAAACCTTCGCGGCTGCAAACGACACAGGAACTAAGAAGTATCAGGGCACTCTGCCCAAATGCAACCGCTGTGACTTTCACCACGTGGGAAATTGTCGCGTTGGGAAATGCGAGAACTGCGGGAGGTCAGGCCACCGTACCGAGGATTGTTGGGGAAAAAGTATTGGAGGCCGCAATGGTAATGGTAATAGGAACGGGAATGGAAACCGTAACGGTGCTGGTAATGGAAATGGTGGACATGGAAATGGAGCTGGTAACCGGAGTGGCAACGAAAATGGGCAGAACCAAGGATGCTTCAGTTGTGGAAGCAAGGATCATTTCATGAAAGACTACCCGATGGGAAACAATGCTTAGGCTCGAGCATTCTTAATTGGAGCAAGGAACGCACGCGAGGACCCTAATGTGGTCACCGGTACGTTTCTCGTTAACAATCACTTTGCATCCATACTATTCGACACTGGTGCCGATTATAGGTTCATGTCTGTTGAATTTAAACGTATACTTGGAATAGAATCTAGTAGATTAGATATCCCTTATTCTATAGAACTAGCAAATGGTAAACTCGTTGAATCGGGCGAAGTTGTTAGGGGTTGCACACTAGAACTCGGTAAGCAAAGGTTTAGCATCGATCTCTTACCTATTCAATTGGGTAGCTTCGATGTAGTGGTCGGAATGGACTGGTTGTCCAAGAACAAAGCTGAAGTTATTTGTCACGAGAAAATCATTCGCATTCCTTTGGCGAATGATGAAACTCTCATCGTACATGGAGAAAAACAAGACGCACCTCTGCGAATCATCAGTTGTATGAAGGCACAGAAGTGCTTAAGGAAAGGATGTGTTGCTTTCCTAGCACACGTTGTAGATAAGAAGGCTGTGGAGCCGAAACTTGAAGACATTCCTGTGGTGAAGGAATTCCCTGATGTTTTTCCCGAAGATTAACCAGGACTACCTCCGCAACGACAAGTCGAATTCCGTATAGACTTGGTTCCAGGAGCCGCTCCTGTAGCCAAGGCACCCTATCGGCTTGCACCATCCTAAATGCAAGAATTATCTACGCAACTCCAGGTATTGTTGGATGTAACATCCCAAAAACGGGTTTGGTAATCAAACTACGTTAATAGTAAAGACGGGTAAAATACCGTTAGTGGTAAAAATTAACCCGGTAAATATTAGGACTCAAATAAATAAACCTAATATTAATTAAAAAGGGGAATAAATACTTTGAGAAAACAAAGTATATAAAAAGACCAAATTAACGGGACTTAAAACATAACGGGTTATAACTTCCCGAACCCGTTAAAGTAACTAGGAGTAATTAACCTAGATTAGTAGCATGTGATTAAGTAACTAATGGTGAGATATAGCTTCATTTGATCAAAATAAAACATGAGGGACTAATATGGACAAGTGGGAAACTTGTTTTATTAAAAAAAAACACAACACACACTTGGTGTGTGTGTGCTTGTAATCGCTAGGAGAAGAAAGAAAGGGGTTAAAAACCCTAGTTCAACAAATCCTCCAAATTGAAGCTCAAATCAAGCCCGAATCGTCTGCATGATTACAAATTCGTGATCACCTAGTCGTGGGGATCATAAGGTATGTAAAAATTTGATGATTCGTGAAGTTGCAAAATTTGAGTTAGCATCATAATTCGCGAATTATGTAAGGATTAGAGGAGCTATGGCTAAGTTAGTGATGTACACATGCGTAGGAAAAAGAATCGCGCAAAACGGATAAGTAGAACGAAAGTTATGGCACTTTAAAGTTCAATATTCGACAAAAATCATAGCTGGCATAAAATGTAGGTCCAGATACGGACCTGCGGGAAAACATTGACCCTCGCGCCACGCGAAGATGTTTGCTCAGTCTCTCGCGGCCCGCGAGAGACACAAGAGCTGGCAAATTGATTGTTGTTCGTTGTTTGATGTTTTAGAACTTGTTTAAGCTATTAGTTAAGCATCAAAACTAACCTTTAAGTTGGTTTTGATCACAGGTATATATCAAGAGTTCCCGGATGGAGATCAACCTCAAAGAAGAACCGAACACGAACGAGAAACAAGCTTCCGCACCCCATTACGACGTCATTTATATTTTGAATGTCGTACTTAATTACATTATGCTATAAAGTTTTTAATAAACCCGTATTTTCATAAGTATGTGCAGTCTAATTTAACCAATTAATTGTTAAATTCTATACGAAATCCTTTAAATAATAGTAAGGGTGTTACAAGTTGGTAATCAGAGCTCAAGGTTGTTGACAATTGTGTTCGGTTCGAGGCTTGATCGCAAATCCGGTAAGTACATGTATATCAATGGTTTAGTATGATTAAAGTGTTGAGAACAACACATATTGTTATCGTGTAATACACGTTACACCAATAAAATCGATAAAGAATAGATATAGTCAACGAAATTACACGCGTTGATGCGTATAGTAGAAAAGCCTTGTATTATAATACGGGCATCCTTTAATGTTGAAATTACTAACTGTTGTATATGTTTTAGTTGAAGGACACTCGCATATGAGGATAGCGAGAGTTTAACAAATCGCAGATTTGACAGAGGAACGGTCCAAAGAGTATGCTCATCAAGGACCTAAATCGCGTAACGGTCGCGAACAAGGCTAATGGCAAGAGAAGCCCGTTAGGGCAAGCATTACCAGGTGCACATTTCAAATTTAATTGCACAAATAGTAATATGCAACATATAAGTAGAAATTGAAAGTTGCATATGTAGATTAAAAGTTGGAAAAACCCGAATAGAAAATGTATTCGGGATATTGTTTCCAAGAGAAACAAATAGAGGCATTACTTACGTAGGGCGTGATCTGAAAACTATAAAAAGGTCATGCGTGTCATGTGTTAATCGCTTACTCTGGCCAAGTAATTAGTGGCATATGATGCCATGAACTTCTTATAGCGGACACATTTACATCCGATGTAGTAAGGACGGGGTGAATGGGACAAATTAAAAAGTACCCAAATGAAACAAATGAACAAAATAGTTGATAATAATGTAAACCCACAGCCGGGTGACGGAAGCGTATTACATTAGGATAATGAGCCCGAGAGAAGGGACAAGGATTAATGTAAATGATGATATAAATGAATGATCAAAAGAAAATTCACGAAAATAAGTCATCTTGGACGAAAGGGCCATGGTGATCAAAATGGGCAAGTAAAACCAAAGTATAAATGATCCGCCGGGTCATAAAAACAAAGGTGTTGCCTACGCGAAAAGGATAGTCAAGGTTGTTAACTTTAGTCGTAGTAAAGAAAGGATAACGATGGTAATCGTCACTCATAATTAATAAGGCCGCCAATGGTGGTCACTTAAAGAATAAAAGACATGGTCGAATCAAAGTGACGGATTTCGCTAAGATGACCAAGTAAATCGAAATGAAGTCTTAATGCATACCAGATGGGGTGCAATGATAACGATTTCGGTAAAACACCCGGTTGATGGGTAAGGAATTAAACGCATGCGTAGACTGAGAAATAGGAACGCGTATGGAAGGTCAAAAGACTCGGGTTTTGGGTCATGACTAAAGGACGACAAGATACCGCAAATAGAAATTTTGATAAATCACGTTCAACTATTTCAAAGCTGAACGGGTCGAACAAAGACTGAAGTTTGACATTCATAAGTGATGAATTTTCACACGAACAAGTCAAACAAATTTAATAAAGAATGACACTTGCTAAAGTAAGTAAGCGCGAATCGAATAAATAAAAGTGTGAAATATTAATAAACCTATGTAAAGGAGTTATAGGCGTTAAAAACATTAAAATAAAAGAACCCGGGTAATGGGACGTAAATAAGTATAGGTAAGAACCGGGTAACGGTAAGTGTAGGGCAAACCGACGTATAATTAACATTAGAAATCAAGAAGTCGGAAAGATAATTCGAAAGAAAACAATGTAGCCTTAGACTACGGTCAAGGTCAAACGAAATCTAAAAAAAAAAGTAAAGGCGAATAATTCTAAACATAAAAAGGGGGTGCCTTAACGTCATATGCGTATATAAACGTATATACATTTGAATAAAAACCTCGAATAAAAGATGATTTACGGGATCATCATAACCTACGTGATATTAATTAGTGTAAAGGTCTACGGGGCCAAAATGACCCACGGGTCATGAATTGAAGCAAAGGGATCATAAGGGCCTCGCCTTAAAGAGGTGAAAGCTTAAGGAAATAGCCTACGAGGTTAAGTGAAGGAACCTACGGGTCAATAGTGTAAGGTGAGGGAACTTGTTACGAATCCCCGCGTAAAACGAGAACGGAAAACAATAAATTATGGGTTGTCAATTTCCTTGATATGAGTAATTGACATAGTTAAAGAGAAAAACGTTAAACTAAAAATTCAGTTTTAGTAAGAAATAACGTTTTAACAAATATGAATGCTATAAGGCGAATTCGGAAATAACAAATATCAAAGAGTATGAGTTTTAACATCGATAGGTGCGAGACGATACATTCGAAAAGAAGAAGTATGATAAAGAAACGTCGAATTAAACTTAAACGTGACACGCTCACGGACAAGAAAATAAATATAGAAAATGGTCACGTTGTAACGTGAGTTATAGAGTATGAAGTGACGGCGACTAATTAGTCTAGCCGGTAAAACTATTCAAAGGTAAGAAAGCGTCATAACAAATACAAGCGCTTGTTAATATAACACAAGCGCGGGATAGACCTGTTAAAAGACTAACGAGACTAAGTGGTCAAGTGACAACTCAGTCAATAAAGATGAAGGGGTTATGAGCTGTAAGTAACGGCCCGCGAGGCCTTACACATGAAAGACGTACGCGTCAGTATACATGAAAACTTTTGACCAAAGGAAACGGGAGCCTTGAAAACGAAACTAGGTTCGTTTGATTAAAGCAATGAACTACGTAAATAAGGTTTCAGGGACGAAACCTCTTTAAGGGGGGTAGACTTGTAACATCCCAAAAACGGGTTTGGTAATCAAACCACGTTAATAGTAAAGACGGGTAATATACCGTTAGTGGTAAAAATTAACCCGGTAAATATTAGGACTCAAATAAATAAACCTAATATTAATTAAAAAGGGGAATACATACTTTGAGAAAACAAAGTATATAAAAAGGACAAATTAACGGGACTTAAAACGTAACGGGTTATAACTTCCCGAACCCGTTAAAGTAACTAGGAGTAATTAACCTAGATTAGTAGCATGTGATTAAGTAACTAATGGTGAGATATAGCTTCATTTGATCAAAATAAAACATGAGGGACTAATATGGACAAAGGGAAACTTGTTTTATTAAAAAAAAAAACACAACACACACTTGGTGTGTGTGTGCGTGTAATCGCCAGGAGAAGAAAGAAAGGGGTTAAAAACCCTAGTTCAACAAATCCTCCAAATTGAAGCTCAAATCAAGCCCGAATCGTCTGCATGATTACAAATTCGTGATCACCTAGTCGTGGGGATCATAAGGTATGTAAAAATTTGATGATTCGTGAAGTTGCAAAATTTGAGTTAGCATCATAATTCGCGAATTATGTAAGGATTAGAGGAGCTATGGCTAAGTTAGTGATGTACACATGCTTAGGAACTAAACCGTAAGTGAAAATCATACATATGATGCTATGACTTGAATGATTTGGTGATTTCCATTACGTGTGTTAAATGGGTGTTGTAGAATGATGAAGAACACTAGAAATTTGATTATAAATTGAGTGTTATTTATTTACATGAGGTGAATCTAGATGTTATTATGCATACTAGATATATTAAACTTGCAAGAATTGTTTAATCTTGGCTAGATAGTTAGTGATGAAACTTGATTTTTGATTTAGTGAAATTATGCCCACTAGGTGTTTGTTAAAATGCCTAAACGAAGCTAAAATGTTGAAATTCCATGTGAAGTGTGCATTTGAATATGTTGATAGATCAATTGACTTTTAGGAAGTCAAACTAACCAATGATTTAATCGAGTGATAAAGTCGACATAAGACCCGTTAGATGGAGTAGTCATAATTGATAATGACTAATCTAACCATCTTATGAATTATGATTATAGTTTGACGCCTAACGAGCTAGGTGGAAGCTTGATGAGTGAACGGGTCAAACGAATCAAGAAGGAAAGGAAAAGCGTAATTTGGATGCGAGGTAAGTAAAGCTTACGCCCCTTTTCATTATTTACAAATTACATAATTGCAAGTATTGTATATGAATGCTACTAAGTGGTTGGTATAGGATGTTCCGACACGATTCATTGAGATTCGGAACGAGAGGAAGATGGTAAGAAATCATGAGTTATGGTAAAAGGGGTAAAATGGTAAATTAGTCATGTAATGACGAACAAATAAAAACGGTTTTTAAGCAAAACGAGTTCAAGGGAAAACCGGGATAGGTTTAAAGGGATGGAATGGTAATTAAATACCATCTCATGCGGACAAATGGTCAATTAGACTAAATGGGCCAAATGGTGTTGTTAACACCATTTGACAACAACAATTGACAATCGCTTGTTGAGTTTTGTAATCACAGGAAATAACATAAGCTTGCGTTGCTTTAACTAGAAAGATTTAACGCAAAAGTTATGTAAACGGGTCAATACTTTGACCCGAGCCAGGTACGTATAAATAAGCTTTTGGTTAAACATACAATTTTTGGTCAAATATTTAGCGAAAGTCCTTCGTCGTAAAGTGAGGGACTAAAGTTGACCAAAACATCCTTGAAGGGTATATCGGGCAAACGACCCATAGGGGGGTTGATTAGGAACTTACATTAAGATTATGGAATCATTAATTATGAGTAAAAGTCATAGGAATTCATATTCGTGGGTCAGATGCTCAAAAACGGTCATTTGCGTAAAATGATCAACCGATGGGTAAATTTGGGAAAAATGGATTCATTATGTTAAATCCGCCACAAAATAGTTGTGGTGGAATAATTGTAGATAATTAGACATGGAATTTTTGTAGCGTCAAAAGAAAAACACAAGTTCTAGACTAAAATGCGTAAATACCCTTAACGGGTCAAAATAAGCATTTAAGCGTAAACGGGATTTCATTATGTAAGAAATCCGCGATTTGAGATTAATATGATTGGAGATATTGAAATAATGAATTTCATGAGTTTAAAGATCAAATAAACATGCTGGTGTGATAAAATCAGGAACGGGTCAATAATTGGTAAAAAGGGTAGTAAGCCGAAGACTTAAAAGTCTGAAATTTTGTTAACCCGGATGTCGGATTTTAACTCCATAAGATGGAGAATTAAATAACGGTCGCGTAGGAAAAAGAATCGCGCAAAATGGATAAGTAGAATGAAAGTTATGGCACTTTAAAGTTCGATATTCGACAAAAATCATAGCTGGCATAAAATGCAGGTCCAGATACGGACCTGCTGGAAAACATTGACCCTCGCGCCACGCGAGGGAGTTATATAATCCTTCGCGCCACGCGACGACTGGTCGCGGCCCGCGAAGATGTTTGCTCAGTCTCTCGCGGCCCGCGAGAGACACAAGAGCTGGCAAATTGATTGTTGTTCGTTGTTTGATGTTTTAGAACTTGTTTAAGCTATTAGTTAAGCATCAAAACTAACCTTTAAGTTGGTTTTGATCACATGTATATATCAAGAGTTCCCGGATGGAGATCAACCTCAAAGAAGAACCGAATACCAACGAGAAACAAGCTTCCGCACCCCATTACGACGTCATTTATATTTTGAATGTCGTACTTAATTACATTATGCTATAAAGTTTTTAATAAACCCGTATTTTCATAAGTATGTGCAGTCTAATTTAACCAACTAATCGTTAAATTCTATACGAAATCCTTTAAATAATAGTAAGGGTGTTACAAGTTGGTAATCAGAGCTCAAGGTTGTTGACAAATGTGTTCGGTTCGAGGCTTGATCGCAAATCCGGTAAGTACATGTATATCAATGGTTTAGTATGATTAAAGTGTTGAGAACAACACATATTGTTATCGTATAATACACGTTACACCAATAAAATCGATAAAGAATAGATATAGTCAACGAAATTACACGCGTTGATGCGTATAGTAGAAAAGCCTTGTATTATAATATGGGCATCCTTTAATGTTGAAATTACTAACTGTTGTATATGTTTTAGTTGAAGGACACTCGCATATGAGGATAGCGAGAGTTTAACAAATCGCAGATTTGACAAAGGAACGGTCCAAAGAGTATGGTCATCAAGGACCTAAATCGCGTAACGGTCGCGAACAAGGCTAATGGCAAGAGAAGCCCGTTAGGGCAAGCATTACCAGGTGCACATTTCAAATTTAATTGCACAAATAGTAATATGCAACAAATAAGTAGAAATTGAAAGTTGCATATGTAGATTAAAAACTTGGAAAAATCCGAATAGAAAATGTATTCGGGATATTGTTTCCAAGAGAAACAAATAGAGGCATTACTTACATAAGGCGTGATGTGAAAACTATAAAAAGGTCATGCGTGTCATGTGTTAATCGCTTACTTTGGCCAAGTAAGTAGTGGCATATGATGCCATGAACTTCTTATAGCGGACACATTTACATCCGATGTAGTAAGGACGTGGTGAATGGGACAAATTAAAAAGTACCCAAATGAAACAAATGAACAAAATAGTTGATAATAATGTAAACGCACAACCGGGTGACGGAAGCGTATTACATTAGGATAATGAGCCCGAGAGAAGGGACAAGGATTAATGTAAATGATGATATAAATGAATGATCAAAAGAAAATTCACGAAAATAAGTCATCTTGGACGAAAGGGCCATGGTGAACAAATTGGGCAAGTAAAACCAAAGTATAAATGATCCGCCGGGTTATAAAAACAAAGGTGTTGCCTACGCGAAAA
Organism: Helianthus tuberosus; assembly: GCA_030545235.1. Classification (NCBI taxonomy): domain Eukaryota; kingdom Viridiplantae; phylum Streptophyta; class Magnoliopsida; order Asterales; family Asteraceae; genus Helianthus; species Helianthus tuberosus. Next base: position 181,226,982 of record CM060451.1, read on the forward strand.
GGATAGTCAAGGTTGTTAACTTTAGTCGTAGTAAAGAAAGGATAACGATGGTAATCGTCACTCATAATTAATAAGGCCGCCAATGGTGGTTACTTAAAGAATAAAAGACATGGTCGAATAAAAGTGACGGATTTCGCTAAGATGACCAAGTAAATCGAAATGAAGTCTTACTGCATACCGGAAGGGGTGCAATGATAACGATTTCGGTAAAACACCCGGTTGATGGGTAAGGAATTAAACGCATGCGTAGACTGAGAAACAGGAACGCGTATGGAAGGTCAAAAGACTCAGGTTTTGGGTCATGACTAAAGGACGACAAGATACTGCAAATAGAAATTTTGATAAATCACGTTCAACTATTTCAAAGCTGAACGGGTCGAACAAAGACTGAAGTTTGACATTCATAAGTGATGAATTTTCACACGAACAAGTCAAACAAATTTAATAAAGAATGACACTTGCTAAAGTATGTAAGCGCGAATCGAATAAATAAAAGTGTGAAATATTAATAAACCTATGTAAAGGAGTTATAGGCGTTAAAAACATTAAAATAAAAGAACCCGGGTAATGGGACGTAAAGAAGTATAGGTATGAACCGGGTAACGGTAAGTGTAGGGCAAACCGACGTATAATTGACATTAGAAATCAAGAAGTCGGAAAGATAATTCGAAAGAAAACAATGTAGCCTTAGACTATGGTCAAGGTCAAACGAAATCTAAAAAAAAAAAGTAAAGGCGAATAATTCTAAACATAAAATGAGGGTGCCTTAATGTCATATGCGTATATAAACGTATATACATTTGAATAAAAAACTCGAATAAAAGATGATCTACGGGATCATCATAACCTACGGGATATTAATTAGTGTAAAGGTCTACGGGGCCAAAATGACCAACGGGTCATGAATTGAAGCAAATGGATCATAAGGGCCTCGCCTTAAAGAGGTGAAAGCTTAAGGAAATAGCCTACGAGGTTACGTGAAGGAACCTACGGGTCAATAGTGTAAGGTGAGGGAACTTGTTACGAATCCCCGCGTAAAACGAGAACGGAAAACAATAAATTATGGGTTGTCAATTTCCTTAATATGAGTAATTGACATAGTTAAAGAGAAAAACGTTAAACTAAAAATTCAGTTTTAGTAAGAAATAACGTTTTAACAAATATGAATGCTATAAGGCGAATTCGGAAATAACAAATATCAAAGAGTATGGGTTTTAACATCGATAGGTGCGAGACGATACATTCGAAAAGAAGAAGTATGATAAAGAAACGTCGAATTAAACTTAAACGTGACGTGACACGCTCACGGACAAGAAAAGAAATATAGAAAATGGTCACGTTGTAACGTGAGTTACGGAGTATGAAGTGGCGGCGACTAATTAGTCTAGCCGGTAAACCTATTCAAAGTTAAGATAGCGTCATAACAAATACAAGCGCTTGTTAATATAACACAAGCGCGGGATAGACCTGTTAAAAGACTAACGAGACTAAGTGGTCAAGTGACAACTCAGTCAATAAAGATGAAGGGGTTATGAGCTGTAAGTAACGGCCCACGAGGCCTTACACATGAAAGACGTACGAGTCAGTATACATGAAAACTTTTGACCAAAGGAAACGGGAGCCTTAAAAACTAAACTGGGTTCGTTTGATTAAACCAATGAACTACGTAAATAAGGTTTCGGGGACGAAACCTCTTTAAGGGGGGTAGACTTTTAACATCCCAAAAACGAGTTTGGTAATCAAACCACGTTAATAGTAAAGACGGATAAAATACCATTAGTGGTAAAAATTAACCCGGTAAATATTAGGACTCAAATAAATAAACCTAATATTAATTAAAAAGGGGAATAAATACTTTGAGAAAACAAAGTATATAAAAAGGCCAAATTAACGGGACTTAAAACATAACGGGTTATAACTTCCCGAACCTGTTAAAGTAACTAGGAGTAATTAACCTAGATTAGTAGCATGTGATTAAGTAACTAATGGTGAGATATAGCTTCATTTGATCAAAATAAAACATGAGGGACTAATATGGACAAGTGGGAAACTTGTTTTATTAAAAAAAAAAAAAACACAACACACACTTGGTGTGTGTGTGCGTGTAATCGCCAGGAGAAGAAAGAAAGGGGTTAAAAACCCTAGTTCAACAAATCCTCCAAATTGAAGCTCAAATCAAGCCCGAATCGTCTGCATGATTACAAATTCGTGATCACCTAGTCGTGGGGATCATAAGGTATGTAAAAATTTGATGATTCGTGAAGTTGCAAAATTTGAGTTAGCATCATAATTCGCGAATTATGTAAGGATTAGAGGAGCTATGGCTAAGTTAGTGATGTACACATGCTTAGGAACTAAACCCTAAGTGAAAATCATACATATGATGCTATGACTTGAATGATTTGGTTATTTCCTATACGTGTGTTAAATGGGTGTTGTAGAATGATGAAGAACACTAGAAATTTGATTATAAATTGAGTGTTATTTATTTACATGAGGTGAATCTAAATGTTATTATGCATACTAGATATATTAAACTTGCAAGAATTGTTTAATCTTGGCTAGATAGTTAGTGATGAAACTTGATTTTTGATTTAGTGAAATTATGCCCACTAGGTGTTTGTTAAAATGCCTAAACGAAGCTAAAATGTTGAAATTCCATGTGAAGTGTGCATTTGAATATGTTGATAGATCAATTGACTTTTAGGAAGTCAAACTAACCAATGATTTAATCGAGTGATAAAGTCGACATAAGACCCGTTAGATGGAGTAGTCATAATTGATAATGACTAATCTAACCATCTTATGAATTATGATTATAGTTTGACGCCTAACGAGCTAGGTGGAAGCTTGATGAGTGAACGGGTCAAACGAATCAAGAAGGAAAGGAAAAGCGTAATTTGGATGCGAGGTAAGTAAAGCTTACGCCCCTTTTCATTATTTACAAATTCCATAATTGCAAGTATTGTATATGAATGCAACTAAGTGGTTGGTATAGGATGTTCCGACACGATTCAGTGAGAGTCGGAACGAGAGGAAGATGGTAAGAAATCATGAGTTATGGTAAAAGGGGTAAAATGGTAAATTAGTCATGTAATGACGAACAAATAAAAACGGTTTTTAAGCAAAACGAGTTCAAGGGAAAACCGGGATAGGTTTAAAGGGATGGAATGGTAATTAAATACCATCTCATGCGGACAAATGGTCAATTAGACTAAATGGGTCAAATGGTGTTGTTAACACCATTTGACAACAACAATTGACAATCGCTTGTTGAGTTTTGTAATCACAGGAAATAACATAAGCTTGCGTTGCTTTAACTAGAAAGATTTAACGCAAAAGTTATGTAAACGGGTCAATACTTTGACCCGAGCCAGGTACGTATAAATAAGCTTTTGGTTAAACATACAATTTTTGGTCAAATATTTAGCGAAAGTCCTTCGTCGTAAAGTGAGGGACTAAAGTTGACCAAAACATCCTTGAAGGGTATATCGGGCAAACGACCCATAGGGGGGTTGATTAGGAACTTACATTAAGATTATGGAATCATTAATTATGAGTAAAAGTCATAGGAATTCATATTCGTGGGTCAGATGCTCAAAAACGGTCATTTGCGTAAAATGATCAACCGATGGGTAAATTTGGGAAAAAGGGATTCATTATGTTAAATCCGCCACAAAATAGTTGTGGTGGAATAATTGTAGATAATTAGACATGGAATTTTTGTAGCGTCAAAAGAAAAACACAAGTTCTAGACTAAAATGCGTAAATACCCTTAACGGGTCAAAATAAGCATTTAAGCGTAAACGGGATTTCATTATGTAAGAAATCCGCGATTTGAGATTAATATGATTGGAGATATTGAAATAATGAATTTCATGAGTTTAAAGATCAAATAAACATGTTGGTGTGATAAAATCAGGAACGGGTCAATAATTGGTAAAAAGGGTAGTAAGCCGAAGACTTAAAAGTCTGAAATTTTGTTAACCCGGATGTCGGATTTTAACTCCATAAGATGGAGAATTAAATAACGGTCGCGTAGGAAAAAGAATCGCGCAAAACGGATAAGTAGAATGAAAGTTATGGCACTTTAAAGTTCGATATTCGACAAAAATCATAGCTGGCATAAAATGCAGGTCCAGATACGGACCTGCTGGAAAACATTGACCCTCGCGCCATGCGAGGGAGTTATATAATCCTTCGCGCCACGCGACGACTGGTCGCGGCCCACGAAGATGTTTGCTCAGTCTCTCGCGGCCCGCGAGAGACACAAGAGCTGGCAAATTGATTGTTGTTCGTTGTTTGATGTTTTAGAACTTGTTTAAGCTATTAGTTAAGCATCAAAACTAACCTTTAAGTTGGTTTTGATCACAGGTATATATCAAGAGTTCCTGGATGGAGATCAACCTCAAAGAAGAACCGAACACGAACGAGAAACAAGCTTCCGCACCCCATTACGACGTCATTTATATTTTGAATGTGGTACTTAATTACATTATGCTATAAAGTTTTTAATAAACCCGTATTTTCATAAGTATGTGCAGTTTAATTTAACCAATTAATTGTTAAATTCTATACGAAATCCTTTAAATAATAGTAAGGGTGTTACATTGGATAAAGGATTCATAAGGCCAAGCTTCTCACCTTGGGGAGCTCCAGTTTTGTTCGTGAAAAAGAAGGATGGAACACTGCGGATGTGTATTGATTACAGAGAACTGAACAAGCTCACTATCAAGAATCGGTACCCACTACCGAGGATTGATGGCTTATTTGATCAGTTACAATGCTCAAGCTACTATTCCAAGATCGATCTTCGATCTGGATACCATCAGTTAAGGATTCAAGAGGAAAGCGTACCAAAGACTGCATTCAGAACACGCTATGGGCATTACGAGTTTCTTGTGATCCATTCGGACTGACGAACGCGCCAGCGGTGTTTATGGATCTGATGAACCGCGTATGCAAACCATATTTCGATAAATTCGTGATTGTATTTATCGATGATATCCTGAAGAAAGAAAAACTTTATGCAAAGTTCTTAAAGTGCGAATGTTGGATTCGCGAATTATAATTTCTTGGTCACGTTGTGAACGAGAAGGGCATTCATGTAGACCCATCCAAGATAGAAGCCATAAATAATTGGGAAGCCCCCAAAACCCCAACTGAAGTTCGACAATTTTTGGGCTTAGCGGGCTATTACCGACGGTTTATTGAGAATTTCTCAAAGATAGCTCAACCGCTAACTACCCTTACGCAGAAAGACAAGAAGTATTACTGGGGTGACAAGAAGGAAGAAGCCTTCCAATTGCTTAAGAATAAGCTATGCGATGCACCAATACTATCTTTACCCGAAGGCACTGAAGACTTTGTGGTATACTGCGACGTTTCGCGACAAGGTTTGGGTTGCGTGCTTATGCAGCGCCAAAAAGTCATCGCTTACGCTTCAAGACAACTGAAGGTGCATGAAAGGAACTACACCACGCACGACTTGGAACTAGGCGCGGTGGTATTCACCTTGAAGATCTGGCGACACTATTTATATGGTACTCGATGTACAATCTTCACAGATCACAAAAGCTTACAACACATATTTGATCAGAAAGAATTAAACATGAGTCAGCGACGATGGGTTGAGTTACTGAACGATTATGACTGTGCGATTAAGTACCATCCTGGAAAGGAAAACGTTGTAGTAGACGCGTTAAGTCGAAAAGAAAGGGTTAAAACTCTAAGGGTTCGAGCATTAGAAATGACTATTCGAACGAACCTCACTGCACGTATTTGTGACGCACAACAAGAAGCTCTTAAGGGAGAAAACCGTAAAGCTGAATACCTCCGGGGTATGTTGAAATATATGGTGCCAAATGAAGAGGGAACCTTATACTTTAAGAAGCGTATTTGGGTTCCGCTCTATGGCGGTATTCGAGAAGTTACCCTGGATGAAGCACACAAATCGAGATACTCGATCCATCCAGGATCGGACAAAATGTATCAAGACTTGAAGGACTACTATTGGTGGCCGAGACTTAAAAGCGATGTTGCTATTTATGTTGGAAAGTGCCTAACCTGTGCTAAGGTTAAGGCTAAATACCAGAAACCATCTGGGTTACTGCAACAACCAGAGATACCCATGTGGAAGTGGGAGCAAATCTCGATGGACTTCATAACAAAATTATCCAGGACCCCTAGGGGGCACGATATGATATGGGTGATAGTTGATCGATTGACGAAATCTGCGCATTTCCTACCGATCCGAGAAAAAGAAAGCATTGGAAAGCTTGCTGAGATATACTTAAAAGAAATCGTGGCACGTCATGGAGTGCGTATCTCAATCATTTCAGACAGAGATGGACGCTTTGTCTCAAGAATCTGGCAATCCTTTCAGGAAGCCTTTGGATCCCAGCTAGATCTAAGCATGGCCTTCCACCCGCAAACAGACGGTCAGAGTGAACGGACCATACAAACACTGGAAGATATGCTTCGCGCATGTGTTATGGACCTAGGCGGCAGCTGGGATACTCATCTTCCTTTAGTTGAGTTTTTCTACAATAACAGCTATCATACAAGTATAAAAGCCGCACCGTTCGAAGCTCTGTATGGCCGCAAATGCCGCTCGCCCTTATGTTGGGCAGACGCTGGAGATAAACGTATGGTTGGTCCTGAACTTGTGCAAGAGACAACCGACAAGATCATTCAGATCCGAAAGCACATTAAGGCGGCTCGAGATCGACAAAAGAGCTACGCTGATCAAAGACGAAAACCATTACAGTTCGAGGTGGGAGACAAAGTTCTGTTGAAAGTCTCACCCTTGAAGGGCGTAGTAAGATTCGGAAAACGTGGAAAGTTGAATCCACGATACATCGGACCATTCAAGATTTTGGAAAGAATTGGTACCGTAGCATACAAATTGGAATTACCGGATGAACTTAATGGAGTACATGATACGTTCCATGTATCCAACCTCAAGAAGAGTCCAACACAAGAAAACGTGATCATCCCTGCGGATGAAGTGCATATTGATGACACCCTCTGATTTACAGAACAACCCGTTGAGGTTACAGACTGGAAAGTCAACAAGACCAGGAGGAGCAGTGTCAAGCTTGTCAAAGTACGTTGGAACTCGAAGCACGGACCCGAGTACACGTGGGAACGTGAATACCAGTTTAAAGAAAAGTACCCCCACCTGTTCAAGAAAACTCCTACAAGAGATAGATCATCCTGAATTTCGGGACGAAATTCTTTTAACGGGGGGAGACTGTGACAACTGGCACAAAACCGGTAATTTCCGTACAATTTAATTTATACTTGATAACTGCAGTTATGTGCTTAAATGTCAACATTGTCTGATTACATACTATACATGTGAATTCATGCACGTTTTATACTACAAATATTGCTTTATGCATTAACGAGAGCGTTGCGTCAGAAATACTAGTAAACTCACCGGTAAGACACATTGTGTCAACAAAACTGTAGAAAGCAGTCAAACATTAGAATTGAGGCCTAGGTGTAGGTCCAACGTCAAGAATACATTAAAACCCAAGAGTACATACAAGGGTTAACATATAGACCATCCGAAAGCTAAAATACGCACTAAAAAGCACCCGAAACGCACTTTAAGTACAAGATTTTATTAAATTCAGCTATAAATCAGCTTTTAACGCATAAATATTATGCAAAATTCATGTTTTATTATCCAGAATACCCTCCTAAGTGTTGGGAATTAAAAGGGTTACAAAAGGATTTAACCGAACAACCGGACATTACCCGGAACACCAAAATATTACCAGAAACGTTGTTTCACTTTTTCTGAGCTAGTTATGGTTCCCGAGCACTATAACATATTGCATAATACATAAAATACATAAATGTAAGACGTTTACACTTAACACCCTTAACTAATTACCCCTTACCATAACAAATTACACTTAACCCCCCCCCCCATGATTGTTCACGGTCAAGGTGTGGCCCCACACCTCAAGATTTTACTAAATCTTCTCCATATCTTCTATGGATCTCCTTGGATTTAGAGTGGTTATGTATGTACTCAGTGAGACACAATAACCAAAAGATATTAGAACTTGTTGGTTATAAGATCAAGTCCATCTTTCTCACACACCCACAACACTTCTTCTCCTCCCCCCTCATTAGCTCTCGGCCGATCCCCCTCCTTCACACACTCACCATTTTTGTTGCAAGTTCATCCAATCCAAGTGTACTTCAAAGTGATACAAGGTGTCTAACGAAGCTCGGTGCTCACAGAACTTGAAGGACCTCATTCATTTGCTTTTATCCACCACATTTTCACCCTTGATCTTCCCTAGCTTTAAGCTAGTTGTAAGACTCTTTTGATCTCTTGTTTACTTCTACTTTGCTTGGTTAAAGAATATATTATGATGAAAATAACAAGAACACCAAAGAACATAAACTTGAATCTTGAACATAAAGCTTACATATTATGAAATATGGAGGAAATGATGTGGTTTAGTAGATGTATAATATTTGCTTGTTGATTTCTTGAGATGATGATGTTAATCATCACATAAAGCTTGCTAGATGATGTTTAAACACTTAATCTAGCAAGTTAGGAGATGATTATGTAACAACATAAAATGATCATCTTCTTGATTGAACATGAACTTGAAAGCAAAATGATTTCTTGAAAAGTAATGAACAAAATGAGCTAGTAAACTTATAAATCCAAGATTTATGAATGATTTTCCAAGAAAACCAAGTTCAAAATATGATTTTTGAAAGATCATGATTTTTACTAAACTTACACTAATTTTGGTGATAAAATAAGTGTAAAGATACTAGAGAAACAAGAAGATGTTATAAATAAACATTTTTGTAAAATGTGATTACAAGTTGTAAAGGACCAAATCTTTTAATAATGTGATTTACAAACAAATAACCATGTTTTTAAGGGTAACTGAACCTACTAAATAACATGGTAAGTTACTACAAGTTTTTACAAGAACTTCAAGTTCATGATGTAGTATGATTTACATGATCTAGGCTTGTGATAAGTCTTGATTGAGTTGTTGATATTTGATGATGATTTGAAAGAAAATAAACACATGTTTTGAAAACATGGGAAACCTCCATTTTTAGGGGAAACCATGTCAAAATTTTTATAAATTTTGACACTTAGAAAAATATAAGTTTTGAGAAAAATATATATATTTATTGATCACCAAATTTTGTGCTAAGTGTATGTAGTATGTATTACATGTAATAGTGTATTAGGACTTGAAAATACACTAAACACTCTTAAGGAATAAAAATACAAAGTACACATACAACATGCTTAGACAAATACAAGAAGATATATTTATGAAAATATATTACTTGATAGATTACATAACTTGGACAAGTTATGAACATGAAATGAAGTTTTAGACAAAATACATAATTCGGGTGAAAGATACAAGATACTTATATTTATTTTTGAGAAAATAATATAAGTAAAATACATAGTTAAAAATATAAATTATTTTTAACACACAAAGAATACATACATAAAAGATGGTGACTTGTACTTGTGCGATACAAGTCTAGTGACTAACCTTAATGAAACACGTATATGTCACAGTGCAATATAAGCAAAAACCGGTGAAGTTTACGACGCAAGGAACGCAAAGTTGTGAGTTCATGTCCCCACTTTTAAACTTTTATTTGTTTTCTAACTTGGGGAAAATACATGTGTTATGGTATGTTGAATACAAAAACAATCGAATAATACTTTAGATCATGTCCCGAATAGGGTACCATAAGCACCATTAATCAACGTATACATTCAGACCGCGGAACAAAAGGTTAGATCTAATGGGTTTCAGGCAACCCCTCTCTTGGCCTACTTCTACCAATGAGTGCTTCTGTGTCTCAGTCAAAGTCGACAAAAATGCCTAGGTTTGGTGGCTTCCTATGTCGTGACACGTGTTAGTGGCCTTGCAAACCACTAGCGATCTCATAATACAAACATTCATAGTACTCAGTTACAGATACGTTTTACAAGATGCATACAAACATTCATAGTACTCAGTTACAGATACGTTTTACAAGTTACATACCATGTTGTCATTCAAGTATTTAAACATTCAATACAAAAACGGCATGAACTCACACCAACATTATGTTGACGTTTTCCAAAAACTCACATGTATTTCAGGTAACTAAAGTGGATGTGCTCACGGTCTTACTCTTGCTCGTGGATGTTGCTTATGTTTTACCTTTGAATAAAGTTGTAAACTTTCAGACAATATGTTGTCTTTTGATGTAAACACTTAAACTACAATTTCAGTTATGTAATGATTTGCATTTGAAGTTATATTTGCGAGCATGTATTATGTTTACCAATCGTATGCAATGAAAACCTTTCATGATCACACCTCGTGCTTCCGCCTTAGAAAGGGGTGTGACAATAATAATTTTATATTTTGTTCAGCAAACATTTAATGCTACTATTGAAACACGTGTCAGTTTCTCGGTTCGTAATGTTAATAATTGTATTTTTGAAGCGGCTAATGTTTTATCGGTGTCCTCTTTTGAATGGTGTAATTGGGTTCCTAAAAAGGTTGATGTTGTTACGTGGAGGGCTTTTCTGGACCGTCTTCCAACCGCTGACGCGTTGTTGAGGTGGAATACCCAGGTTGTTTTTGCATGGTGTCAAGTTCCATCCTTCTTCGCCTTCCATGTTCGAGACTTGCTAAATTTTAACTTGACGGCAAGGAATGGTACTCGTGTAAGGAAGGCTTTTTATGGGGTTATCTTGACGACCTTTTGGAGTATTTGGAAAGCTAGGAATGATCACATTTTTAACCAAAAACATATTTCGGTTCGGAAAGTCATCGATGAGATTAAAGTTATGAGCTATCTGTGGATAACGAATCAGGGCAGGATGACGGATATGTCTTGGGAAGCTTGGGGCATATTTGATTTGGCTAGGATGGGATAATTCTCGGATTTTGGTGTTTTATATTAAGTTGGGTTTTTTTCGGTTTTGTATCCCGGATTTTGTTTGATAGCTCCTTGCTAGCTTTTTGAATAAAGTTTGTTGGCCATTCAAAAAAAAATAATCTCTAATATATACATGGCTGGCCCTGGGGGTGGGCGGGGATGACCACCGGCCAGGGCCCGATATTTCGAAGGGCACGTTTTTATGATAAAAAACCCGATATGTATATGTAAAATATTTTTTAGTAGTGTACACCCATACAAACACCAACATAGGCCCCTTTACAAAACTATTCTTTTGGTTTAGATTAGTTATTAACCCCTTTGGCATTAGGTTTAGAACTTTAGTGAGCTTAATATCCAATTTCGTTAAGTCATAGGGGCACATTTTTTCGAGCTCGAACAAGGTACACAAATTCTCAGGGCCGGCCTATATATATATATATATATATATAGAGAGAGAGAGAGAGAGAGGATGAGTTAAAATGATAACCACCATGAGTTGTGAGAACTTTTTGATCCCGCGCGAGTTAGGCCAAATTTTTTTACACAAACGTAGATGAAAACATTATAAACACATCTGTAAAAAAGTAAAAAAAAATTTGTTGAGTCGTTAGTTTTGACTGATACAAGTTTTTTTTACGCGCTGATGTAAAATTTGTATGAAGATAAATATTTTTCTTATCAGGGCGTAAAAAAAACCTTGCATAAGTCAAAACTAACGACTGGAATTTTTTTTTACAGATGTGTTTATAATGTTTTCATCTACGTTTTTGCAAAAAAAAAAAAATTTGGCTCAACTCGCACGTGATCAAAAAGTTCTCACGGTTCTCACAACTCGTGGTGGTTTTCATTTGAACCGAATCATATATATATATATGTGTGTGTGTGTGTGTGTGTGTGTGTGTGTGTGTTTGTGTGTGTGTGTGTGTGACACATATAACTTGGAGTGAGAGATATATAGAGTTTTGGGACAGTTTGAGGACTGCATCATTCTCAATGGGTCACTCCGACAACTTTTCGGCGACGACGATTTAACCACGAGGCTCATATGCCACACATCTCGCTTCCTAACTCCATCTCGCATATGGAAGTTTGGTTAGGGTGTGCTTTTTGAGTATCTCCTTCAAATCCAACACCACAACGTTGGTGTTCGTGACCTCCGGTAGCGCATGACGGCATCTAACAATGACAACAAAGAGCATTGGTCATTGCCTTGCCTCCGATAGAAGTGGTGGGTGGTGACGGTGTAAGTGCGCGCGTATTGATAAACAAGCACACATCATCACTCTTGATTCATCAAAACCGAGTGAGGTGTGGTATGTGTAACGCCTCGCGTTTTGCAACTTTCTTTATTTAGCAAGCTCATTGTACTTTCCACTTATGGAAACTAGTAATCCTTTGTACTTGTACTTCATTTCATACGTTGTAATCTGAGACTTGAATCATAATGGAAAAATTTATCATTTATATACATGTGTTATACATTATTCGTAAATACTTGGTGCTTATTCATATTACATGCATACTTGATGCTTATTTCCATGCAAATGCATACATATTCATACTTGTTATACACACAAAATACATCATTACGCTCTTTTATTCATACACGACACTTATACATTGCATTTATGCGCTTAAAATACTTAAAATCAGCAAATTTATCAAAATCCAGCAAATTGGGCCTTCGGCCTAGTAGATCCGCACGGATGTGCAAAGCCCATCCGCAACTATGAGCCGGTCCGCATCTACGAGCCCATCCGCATGAGCCCATTCGTAAGCCCAAAGTCCATCTGCAAATATTAAGCCCAGTCACCCTAAACCCTAATTTCGTTCTTTAAATACAACACTCCTCCTTCACTTCCAACCTTCCACACTCACTTTACTCTCTCAATTGTTGTTGTTCAAGAATCATACAGAGCTCACATCAGTCACTTTGAAAGTGAGTGTGGGCTAACAACTTCTATTTTTCTTCTACCCTTCTCCGTTTTCTACAAGCATTTTAACATAGATTACTCACAAATCAGTTGGTACATCAGCCTTGCTTTGGCAGCTGATATGAACTCTCAACTAGGCTGAGGACCAACCTAATGTGAAGCTAATCTATCGAAAACCTTTGTTGATAAAACTTTCAGATTTAAACGTAACTGAAACCAAGTTCCACCGAGCTCACAAGCTGAGAAAGTAGTTGTGGATTCGTAGTATGACTGATTTCAGTCGAATAGAGGGTCAGTTCAAGCAAAACCGGGCTGATTTACCTCAAGAATAGCTCCATCCGCACGAACCCACAGTCGATCCGTACGAATGGACATCTCCATACGTACGAACCTAGCTTTCCTCATCCGTGCGAATGCAATGTTCAACAGTTCCGACGTTTCCAAACGTCAACTGACTTCCAGATTACAATACTTAATATTGTTAACTCTGGAATGTAGATATTAGTAATTATATTCTGTATACTATTCTGTATACATGACCAACCGATCAGTTTAACTGATTTGTGCTTTGGTGTTACATAATGAGGTGAAACAACCTCCATGCATGACTTCTATGATACTTATGTTATTATTAGACTACTAATATACGTGTACTATAATTAACAGACTAAACAGAATCATCGAACGTAACTGTTAAATAGTTAAAAAGTTCAAAATAGAAATCTGACCGACAACAGTCTGTTCGTACCGATGGCTCATCCGCACGAACAGTGCATCCGTCCGAAGCAGTCTGTTAACGAACTGTTCGCAATTCTGTTTTGTATTCTGATTTCGTGTTACCTATCGCTGATAGTCAGAATACGCTCCTGATACTTTACTTATTAGTATTTTCTTAACATATTCAGACCTTTAGTTCCGTAACATTAAATCCCCAACTCCAACTCACACCTCCGTTTGCCCTATAGGGTAACCTTGGTGTCTCTGCGGTACATCCGTCAACTCCTATCTACGCTCACAGGATTCTTTGAAGAATTATGCAAAACTGTGAGTATACTTGAACCTTTTTTTTTCTTTTACCACAATTTAGGGTGTAACATGTTAATCTAATAAACTTACACTCATACTTTTATACTAAATGCACAAACAATCCTTATATATGCATGCATGCATACGTTATACTTGATGCTTTAATCTGGGTTTGTAGGTTTTGTGTTGAACTGTCATTAACTTCATACGAGCCTAACCTTAACATGTATAGCGCTATAGGAGTAACGCACCACCTGTGAACGTTGGGTTATGTTAAGAGCTTACTGCGTTTAAACTTTGGGTTGACTAGTTTATGCACATGCCAGTTTATTGTTGATCTTGTTTAGCTAGCTTGCCATGTGGATTTGGTTAAACTTATTTACTTATGCTATGTATGAAAACCTGTATACTCGCCAATGAATTTTTGTGTTGAACTATACTTTTAACATGTTGCAGGATGATGTTGATGATTTAATGAGCATAGTGTTGAAGCCTTAGATGCACACCTACAAATCATAGATTTTAAACTGTTGTATCAATTTTGAATTATGTTTTATTGTAATTGTTTGTTGTATTAGAACTTGTTGTACTTGCGTTTCTTGTATTGTAACCCACTATGAAAAGAAATGAAATCAGTTATTTTAATCTTATTGTCACTTTAGTGTTATTATGCAATGAACAATCTCTCTTCGTCTCACTCCGATGTTTTACGCCATCGGTTGGGGTGTGACAGATTGGTATAAGAGCCATAACTATAGGGAATTAGGTAGAATTGCATGATTCGACCTAGTTTATAGTCTAAGTACCAAAACAGACCTTTTCGAACGAATCTGCTCGATTCGCACGAACCAGCATACTGCGCATCTGTACGAATCGGCTTGCCCGATCCGTACGAATGGAGACTGTTGATCCGTGTGAACCGACAGTTTGTGATTCTTAAACTGTTTAACTTCTTCCTACTTGCTTCTATCTCTTACCTTTCGAGTTAATACTTATAACGTGTCTTTCCTAAGACACTTTACACAATACACGTTGAAGACATTCGTAATACAAACAAGACAAGTTCACCAAAATAGGCGTAAAACCCACAATTTGGTGAACAACTCTCACTCTGCTTATCTTATTTTGCACGAAATTACGTTATCAAGCTAGGAGTGAAATCCATATCTTGATGGTAAATTTCCAACTCAACTCAAGTGGACCCTCGTCAAAGTGTCGGAATTAACTTTCTCGACCCGACGAGTACCAACCACACTTAGGGTACGATGTTGTTAAGTTAGGGATGAAACCCACATCTTGTTGAATAGTCCTACTCTTCGATTTTTAATCCCGCCAAAGTTTCGATTTTCTAATCGATTAGGGACGTGTAGTAACTTGAAGGGTAAATACCGTTAATCGCTTCTCGACGAGAGTATTTACCTATAGGTACACGTTTCCCTAATTTGAAAGGACTTTCGATTCACTTTAGAATAGACCACGTTTCTAAACCCGAAACAATCAAATGTTTTATTGAGCCTCTCTTTTATGTTAATTCAATTTATATGTGTTGTATACTTTTTGCCTCGTTCGTTTCAAAACCGATACATAATTTGCACGTCTCTCATAATAAAAAATAATAATAATTCTCGTGAACAAACTAAATTTATACTCTTTTACGCATTCATACGTGATTATACTTGTGAATACTTGTTGAATACTTACACTTTATGTGAATCATACGTGATACATGAACACTTACATGCTTAAACATGCAAACTATATTTTAAATTATGATCAAGTCTCATCCTTTATTTCTCTCTTGGATCTTTAGATAGCATCCCCAAACGCTGACTCGTCCAAGAAGAGCAAGAAGTCTCGATCAGGCTCAAAGAAAGGTTCCCACCACCATGGTTGTAAAAGTCGCTAGGCGCTCCCTAGTCGGTTGACCGGGGAGTTGAGAGTACTCGGCCTAGGTGGAGAGTACACGGGGAGTACTCGGAGATGCCAAATTATAAAGAAATTAGTTTTCAGAAAGTAAATATATGTCAAATAACATAAATTTACTAATATTTATAAAAAAATACGTGAAATTGGTATTCATTCTTTAATATGATAGACATGGAAATTATGTTTTATTTTATTTTAAGTCAAACTCGGCCCGAGTTGACCTACTAGATCTGATTTTGGCCAATTTTGACCACATTTGATCGATTCCGAGTAATTAGTCGGTGTTGAAGAAAGTCACCTCGGCAGCCTACCTTGTAGCGACTACTCGGGGAGTACTCAGCCTTGGAGACCTTGTTTTACAACCATGCCCACCACAGTGATGACACTATCTCCAAGAAAGACCTCATAGGTCTTATTGCGAAACAAATGGCAGAGCAAATGGCCAGAGTCATACCCAATATCGTGAGCCGTATCCAACCCTCCACCGAACATGGTTTCGTTGACTCAAAGGTGGAAACACCTAAGGCATCATTCCTGTTTAAACAATTCATGGCCTGTAAACCTCTGGAGTTCACTGGCAAAGATGGTGCCACCGCATTACTAACCTGGTTCGATGCTATCGAGCTTACCTTTCTCCAAAGCGGTTGTCCTGACAACCTACGAACCCTGAACACTACAGGAGTGTTCCGTTCGAGAGCCCTCGAATGGTGGACCTCTGAGCGTAATACGAGAGGAAACGACGCAGCCCACGCCTTGCCCTGGGTTGAACTGAAGAAACTTATGAGGGATGAGTTCTGTCCTCCCCATGAACTTAGGAGACTAGAACATGAGTTCTGGAATCTTAAGCAAGTCGGGGATGACAATGATGGTCTCACCGCTCGCTTCAAACAACTCAGTATACTATGCCCTGGCCAAGTCGACTATGTCGACAAAGCCATTACCAAATACATCCACTACCTACCCACCTCGATCATGAGCCTCGTGGAGTCCGCTTCACCAAAGACTCTCGAGTATACTTTTCACTTGGCCGCCGGCCTAAATAACAACTGCGTCATTCGTGGAGCTTCTGAAAAGACTCCATCGAAGAACGCACACCAAGCCATCACCAATACCACTACTGCTGAACCATCCTCCTCCACTAAGAAAAACAAGAACAAGAAGCGGAAGGCTTCTAGTCAAAACTGTGCGGTTGTTACTCTGCCAAACCCTAGACCCCTCAACTCAATCGCTGCTACACCTAATACCGAACCTCAATGCAATGCAAAGTTTACACTTGGACTCAACCCAACTGTGACCACTGTCCATACCATCATCCCATCAGCGCTCCATGTCGTTTGTGCACAAATTGCAATCAGTATGGGCATTTTTCTCCCCAATGTCACAAACCTGCCAACAACCAAAATCAGGCTATCATAACTCAGAATCCTGCACCCAATCAAGCTCAGCCATAGGCCGCACCTGTCCGTGCCTACTTCAAATGTGGCGACCTCAATCATCTCGCCAACGCTTGCAACAAACTCGCCAACAATAATAACAACCAGCAACAACCACAGCAGTAGCAGCCAGCTCGAGGCAGAGCGTTCGTCATCACAGCCGCACAGGCGCAGAATGAAAACGATGTTATAACTGGTACGTTTCTCATCAACCATGTCTATGATTCTTATCTATTTGATACTGGCGCAGATAAGCATTTTGTATCTATTAAATTCGAACCCATGCTTAAGTGTAAACACTCTATGTTGCCAAGATCATTCGCTGTCGAAGTCGCAAATGGTAAAGCCGTCACTGTCGATTCCATTCTCTCTAAGTGTTCTTTAAACCTCAACGACCATACATTTCCAATTGATCTCATACCTATGCAAATGGGTAGTTTCGACATCATAGTAGGCATGGATTGGCTTAGGCGAGTTCGTGCTGAAGTCGTTTGTTCCGACAAATTCATTCGGCTCCCTCTTCCTAACAGTGATTCCTTGCACGTCTATGGCGAGAAACCTTCCAAATGTCTCAAGCTTATGTTATGTATTCAAGCGAATAAGTGCTTACGCAAGGGTACCTTCGCCTTTCTTGCCCACATTGTGGAAAATAAGGATAAGGGCCTAAGCATAAGTAATGTTCCTGTTTTTTGTGATTTTCCTGACATTTTCCCAGATGATCTTCCTAGTCCGCCTCCTGCTAGTTCTGTTGACTTTCGTATCGATTTAGTGTCTGGCACTATGCCTGTCGCTAAGTCTCCTTATCGTCTAGCACCCTCAGAGATGCAAGGGCTATCGAGCCAACTTTAAGAGCTTCTTGATAAAGGCTTTATATGCCCTAGTACTTCTCCTTGGGGCGCACCCGTTCTGTTCGTCAAGAAGAAGGATGGATCATTCCGAATGTGTATTGACTATCTTGAGCTCAACAAGCTTACAGTCAAAAACCGATATCCTCTTCCTCGTATTGACGATCTCTTCGATCAATTACAAGGCGCAACTTGTTTTTCCAAGATTGATATCCGTTCTGGTTATCATCAACTTCGAGTCCTCGAAGAAGATATACCCAAAACCGCCTTTCGTACGCGTTATGGTCATTATGAGTTCGTGGTCATGCCATTTAGTTTGACCAACACACCTGCAGTTTTCATGGATTTGATGAACCGCGTGTGCAAGGCTTATTTAGACCGTTTTGTGATCGTCTTCATCGACGATATTCTCATATATTCCAAGACTCAAGAAGAGCACGAGCGACACTTGCGTCTTATCCTTCAACTTCTACGCGCTGAACGTCTTTACGCCAAATTCTCCAAGTGCGAATTTTGGTTAAAAGAGGTCCAATTCCTTGGTCATACTGTCAACGAACTTGGTATTCACATTGACCCTGCAAAGATTGAAGCTGTGAAGAACTGGATTGCTCCTAAGTCTCCGTCTGAATTCCGTTCATTTCTTGGTCTAGCGGGTTATTATCGACGTTTCATTTCAAACTTTTCCAAAATCGTCGTTCCTCTTACCTCCTTGACTCAGAAAGATAAACCTTTTGTTTGGGGTCCTGAACAAGAGGAGTCTTTCTAAACGCACAAAGACATGCTTTGCAATGCTCCTATCCTTACACTTCCTGATGGTAACGACGACTTCGTCGTGTATTGCGATGCTTCAAACCAAGGTCTTGGTTGTGTACTTATGCAACGAGACAAGGTTATCGCTTACGCGTCGAGGCAACTCAAAATACATGAGAAGAACTACACTACACACGACCTTGAACTTGATGCAGTTGTTTTTGTCTTGAAGATATGACGACACTACCTTTATGGTACTAAGTGTGTGGTCTTCACCGACCATAAGAGCCTACAGCACATCTTCAACCAAAAAGAACTGAACATGCAAATTATAAGAATATATTGCATTTACAAATCCCTTCATTTCATTTTATGAAGCCGCTAATTATAAGAATATATTGCATTTATGATTTCTTTCTTATAATGTATTGGAATCATTTTGAAGATGTCAAATTCGTTTCTTCAAAAAATTTTGCAAGCCTTATTTTATCTGGTTCCCTATTGTTGGTGTTAGGGAAAATGGGTTTGTGGCTGACTAGACTGTGTTGAAGACAGAATCAAGGAAAATTGCTAAGAATGAAAAGTTTATGCTAAAAATCAACATGTCTTCATTCCCTTTTACTTTGATACATTTAGTTCCTTTGCTCCTGAAACTATCGGTTTCCTTTACATAGTACAGAGGGTCGAGCACAACAATTTCTCGACGTCAAGGAACCAAAGTTTTGTTTTTGCTAGAATTTGATTTCTATTAAGATGGATGTTATGACGCAGCTTGTTGCCCGTTTACCCGTAAATTTTCCTTATCATATCAATGAAGGTTGATATAAAAATTAGTTATTTAAAACGAATGATATGTAATTGTAATGAATATCTTTTTTAGAATAAAGAAAGATTTGGAAGGTATAGGTAAAAGTCACATATGATATTGAAAGATGTGAGTAACATCAATTATATTGCTACGTAATAAATCAATGAAAATATACTTTTGGATCCAATTTGGATATAAGTAGAAAATATATGTTATTTTCTAGCTAGCTAATGTAGCAACATACTTTAATGAGCTTTACTTTAATTTTACAATGTTTTGTTAATTTGTTTTCTAATACAAACGTATATACCAACTAAAACTTGTCATACATATAGGTTTAAACTATTTTCTTAATATATTTTTGAACACATACTCATTTATTATGTTTCAATAGCAAGATTGTACTTGTTATTGTTATAGTACATATGTCATGTCTGATAGAGAAGTATAACAACCTTGAAACAAACTAAACAATGTTGTACTCATTGTCTAATAGAGAAGTATAACAACCTTGAAACAAAGTAACGACGGTAAGGAATTCCTAGTCGCATCAATCTCATTTTCGGAGTTCTTGAAATATAAAACATCATATTCAGTTATGCGAATTACTAGCCAATCAATTTAAAAACCTTGTACGGTCACAACAAGGTAACTGAACAATTCTTTGTATGGGGTTTTCTTCTATATTATGTAATTCATGATATATCCTACTATTTTTATTCAAATTTGCCTTTCAAGTTAAAAAAGTGACTCTGCTATTATCTTCGAGACACCCACACCTAGTTTTTGCATTAGTTCCCATGCAAATCACCCATGACTCTAATAAGTTTTATACTTTAAATATGACGTGTCTACACTTAGGTCACCCGAGGAAGTCCCGTGATGGGCCATCAGGTTCACTTGGTTCGCGTGATACACCGTCGCAAGTGGTACTATCACAAGTAGCATCACCGCCAACGACCACCAACACCGAAAAAGTTTGTTAAACAAAATAAATAAAAAACGAAAAAAATAAAACCGAACGAAAAGTAGACGTAAAAATGTCGAACCATCTGTGTGTTAATGCGCAAAAATTAGACCAAAATGTAAAACACAACGCGGCTATTGAACCACCTACGCATATTGTGGCATGACTCAAAAAATTAAACCGAAACGTAAAACGAAAAATTTGTAAAAGATAAAAAGTGTATGTGACCAAAGTTGAAAGTAAAAAAGTGTTGAGGTTAAATGTAAAAGATGAAAACTATAAGGTTAAAAAAAGTAAGGTACAACCTACAAAGTATGAGATACAAACAATAATGCATAATCAACTTATAATTAGGTTATATGGTAGAGGGTTTCTACGTAGACCGATTAGCCACGGCATTACACGTTTGTGCGCTGCTTATAAAACTAAATGGAGTCTTCTAGGTATGCTTGGTAGCATCTACAATATTTTTAGAGGTGTTGTCTAACGAGTTTGCGATACCAGTTTATGAGAGTTGGCGTCAAATGATTTATGGATTTGACATGCGTACTTTGATGTTCCGGTTCAAAATTAAGACATCAATCCTCATTATTTAATGAAATTCATTGAGCTGCACCGAGGTGTCCGTGTGTGGTATTTACTCGGCTTGGTGTGTTCTATAAAAGCCTTTTCATATCTAATCTACAACAAAGAAAAGAAGTTCAAGAAGTTTCAAGAATCGGCGAGAAAATATGTCGAGCGAGTATTGGGAGTTCTGAAAGGTAGATGAGGTATACTTAATCGACGACACGTACCGTTAGGTAGACCAAAACAACGAGTGTGGTGTACACATGTCTCATATTGCACAATATGATAAAAAAAGGATAACGGAAACACAATATCACCACACTACGTGATGGACCCTTTTACTGAGGTACTGAGGTAGATGTTCCCGATGATATTATTTTGGAGTTGCCAGATGAAAAAAAGACACTTTTGACTTCAATATAATCTTGTGGAACACATTGGTAGACATCAAAGTCTGAACATTCCCGATTCCAATGACGAGTAGTTTAAATTTCAATTTGCAGGTTTTATTTTTTTATTGTTCTCTTTTTATTTAATTTATTTAATGAAACTAGGTTTTAATCTCGCGCGCGTTGCGACGCGTTAAACCGAATTCTATTAACGCGATCGATAAACCGAATTCTATTAACTTTGTTAGACAGCGGGGCTTCACGCCTGCTTTTGTTACTATCGTACGGTTTGTTGCAAGACATAATTTGTGTTACTGCATTACACGTTTCAATATAGCATATTAATGGTAATTTCTGAACGCCCCGGATTTAGTGGTAGTATGGCGGCAAGCCTAGTGAACCAAGACTTGGTACCGGGGAAGAAAACCCAGAGATGCGGTGTCGGCGGGAATTTGGTTTGCATCGGTTCCGATTCGTTGCAACAGTGGTCCATTACCAGTCTGAAAACAGTAGTTCATAAATGAGTCAAAGCAGCCCTAATATAAATAATTTTATAATCTGCCACTTCTTGTTCAAAATAGTAATAATAACAATATATAACATACTTTATTCAAAGTAGATGAATTTTCCACTTTTTTTGCTTTAGAACCAACATGTTAATGCCGTTCAAAAAAAAAAAAAGAACCAACATGTTAATCCCATATGCCTCTGTTCCCGCATGAATATAAAAATCTGAGTTAATTAGACTTTAGTCAAACAACGAACACATTATATTAAAATATTAAAACCTTAAAACCGGAAAAAGGTGATCTTACATATGAATATTTCTTTTTTGAATGGCAAAACTTATATATATATATACAGAGCCAGCAAGCCGCTGAAAGCGATACAACCCGAAAAAAAGAAAAAAAACAACTCGACTAACAAAATTACAACAAGGCGGAGACTTCAAACTCAACCCAATTCTCCCAGGAAATGGAGGGGAGCTTAGTTCGGTTTGACACCCACAAAAACGAGTCCTCTTTAATCTGGTCCACCGTATATCGGACCGGAATGAACTTGCCGTTGAAAGTTTTTTCGTTCCTCGCTACCAAATCTTCCACGTGGTTCCCAAAGCTGCCATATGCACAAGCTTCCTCCACTTTTTCGATCATGGCTCCTCTCGAATGACTTCAAAGATATCAGCCAAAGAATTTAAATTTTGGGGCATGGATAATCTGACCCAAACAAGGAAATTCCACCAGATAGCTTTGGCAAAAAGGCACCTAACAAAAACATGCTCACACGATTCCTCCTCAAATCCACATCTGCTGCAGAGGAGGTCCGTGAGGTGAATCCCGCGAGTCGCTAACCCGTGTTTTGAATATTTCGATGGTAAACTTCTTCCATGTCCGTATAGACGACATTTAATTTTTCGGGAATTGTACGCTGGTCATTGCTTGTCTACAGCTATTGGTCAGGCGAAGACTGACCCTAGCATTCTGGGCAGTAATACTGATTGTGTTCCAGATCCTTGAAATGAAAATAATCAATTGAGTTAAATTGTTAAAAAATTCATGAATCAACTCTAAATATGAAAAATTACAAATCTAAATTTTGAGTGAACAAAAGATAATTCATACAGGAGATATTTTTAATTGGTACAGATTTATTGTTGTCACAATTATCATTAGACTCATCTAATAATGTCAAGAAGCCCAGTTCAAAATTTGGTATTAGCTTAAAAACCTCCCGTTATATGCTTGAATTTAGTCCTTCCAGTAGATTCTAGTTTGCCAAGAGTCAAGAGAAGAAGATTTCAATCAATTTAAACAGCCGTGCGGCATTAGAAAAGATGCCTGAAAGCATCCTTTCATAATGTTTATAAACAAAAATCCACCCATTACAACCATTACAAACTTCAAAGATAGGAGTCAATTAATTAAATTAACAGTGAACAACATCGTTAAACGAATAAAGCAAGTGTTCTAAAAATATCCTAACCTCAGGAGAAATAACCAGGCTGCATCAAAACTTCCTCAAGCCCTTAAACACAATGTATTTTGACCCGTGTCAGAATGGCGCAAGCCGAATTTCTCACTGGACCAGTTTTATTCAGCGAGTGTTGGATCTACCCGTTGTGGTAATCGCCACCATCGTTCAAGCTTGTGGAAACGCCACCACCATCGCTGTTAGGGTTTGCGGCGAAACCTTAATCGTGCCGCAGGAGTTGGCTTTGCTTCCATCGCCTTCAGCCTCATGAATCGTGCCTAGTTATGAAGTCTGAACATCCATCGCCGAAACTTGTCATGGTATGCGAGACCTAGGATTTTGGAAATTGGCATAGAAAACCGATAGAGCTGGAGGTCAAAAGAACATACCTGTATGATATCGTCTAAGGGATGCGGTTACATTTTACGTGGCCAATCTGCCGGCAGAATGTAACAGTACCCGTTTGTGGATGGCTTTCCAACATCATGGGTTCATCCGTGACGCCTTCGTCAATGCGTTTGGTTTCGTAAGATTCTCAGGGGTGGAAGATGTCGGGGAATGGGAGAAGAGACTTTCCGATACGACCATCGACGGTGCTAAGCTTAGTGTCAACGTGGCCAGATTTACGTTTTACGGTAAACAACCGGAGGTCTATGACCTACGGCCCAAACTAAACAACCAGAAGACTCCCACAGCTCAACCGGAAGTTACTCGCAGGGGTTTCAATAACCAGACGGGTTCCAAGGGGGTGTGGGGTAAAAATGTCACCGTGTCGGAGCAAGAGGTGGGAAGGGTGCAGGATAAGAATACCATCACCATTCAGTCGCCTGATGATTATGATGTAAAGAAGAAGAGGGAATTCCGTTCATTGGTAGGGGAACTTATGGATTTCGATTCTTTCGAGAATCTGGGACAGTTGTTAAATAATGTCAAGTTTAGGGCATGTTTGTCTAAGCTTATTTAAGTTAAAAAGGACTGTTTGTAAAAAGGACTTATTGACTTATGACTTTTTTAAAAATGAGTTTTAAAAAAAAAATGTTTGGATTAGCTTATGGGGTGAGAAAAGCCAATAAGTCAATAACTTGTTTTTTTAAAAGTGTTTGAAAAGTTATAAGCTCCTCAAAAAGTCACAACATCATATCTTCTCAAAAATGACTTTTTCTCCTATACAAAAAGTCATTTTGAAAAGTCATTTTGGGTTTGCCAAACACTAAATCTCCTTATTAGCTTTTTGTACAAGTCAATAAGTTATAAGTTGGGGTGGAAAAGCTTAGCCAAACATGCCCTTAATGGGGCGGCGGTTAGATTCCTGGGAGGGTTAAAGATTTTGTTAACGTTCCTAACCAGGAAGATAGCTAGCGCGTTTCTGCGAGACGAGATTGATTTTTGGGCTTCCATGTTTCACAGACTCTATGTTTGGGAAGGAGGCACCATGCTTTTTGAAAGACTGGCCAGGATTCGTGTCATACGGATTCCGCTTTGTTTGTGGGATAAACAGGTAACTGACTGCATCGCCAAGAGGGTTGGAAAGCCGGTAAAAGGCTCAATGGCGAGCATCAGTGATGGGGCATTAAACTCAGAAAAACTGGCAGTTTTGGTTAATAACGGCGTGAGAGTATCCATGGCGTTTGACTTAGAATGGAAAGGCATCAGGGCGAAGGTTTGGATTGAAGAATGTGATGAGGACTGGGTTCCACCATTATTCCAGACGGCGGCATCGCCGGAAAAGTCTGGCTTCCAATCGACGGGGGTAGAAGTTGAGGAGGCATGTGTTTTGGGATACCAACAGTCTCCTCTCGGGGAGGTGCATGGCAGAAATCATAATCACCCAGAGGATGGGGGAGAAAAAGTGTATGCTAGTGTGGGGCATGAGGGCGTCAGTGGAGATCCCAAGGTCGCTACTGACCTACGCAGGGACCCACCTATAGACGAAGGGCAAGAGTCAAGGGATGAGTTGTTGTTCAATGATTTTGGGCCTGGTATAAGCCTAAATGTGGGGAAAAGTAATAATGGAAGCCTGTTGGACCTAAACATAAACCTCGGGGACGCCTTTGGATTAGATGACATAATACGGGACACATCAAAAGTGATGACAAGGAGAAAAAAGAAGCAACAGGCGAAGTCAATTAATAACGACACTGGGATTCCGGTTCCTTCCATTGACGTGAATCAGGGACTGTCAGACACGATGCCAGCTGAAGAAAACCGCTCGAACATGGACAATCAGCAGGTAGCGGTTGAGGATGAGAGTGCAGACGATGGGGGTTGTCGGATCGAGAAAGAGGCTAGGGAAACTATTCACTTTGGTGAAGCTGTAGGCAGTGGCGGATCTTGCCCGTTGAACCTGCCAGGGCCGAAAGACACGGGCACTAAAATTAGCACCACGGCCGAAAAACTTGCCAGGGCCGAACATAGTATATATACAAAATTTCGATCGAAATGCGGAAAATTAGCACTACGGCAGAAAAACTTGCCAGGGCCGTGGCCCTGCCACGGCTCTACTAAGATCCGCCCATGGCTGTAGGGGTAAGGCTGACTGGGCTCGACAACCATGTTCTCAAGATGGTAAGGGGCGAGAAGGAGACAGTTAGTTAGTTGTGAATTTTTTAACGCTCAATTTGAAGGGGGGCGGTGGGATTGATAAGCCGGCGTGGGTGCGCGAATTAAAAAGGGAGAATAGGATCGATTTTCTGGCGATGCAAGAATCACAGATGGTTGGCCTCTCAACTCTGTTCTGATCGAATTTTTGGGGTCCTTCTTTGGTGGAGTCGGAGGCTGTGGACTCAAATGGCAGATCGGGTGGGTTGATATCTTTGTGGGATCCCAATGTGTTCTCCAAAATTTCGGTTCCGAAAGGTCAGTATTTTATTCTCATTGTTGGGCATTTGCTGAAAACCGGAGACCTGTTAAATGTTCTAAATATTTATGCCCCAAATAATATTGCTTTGAAAAGAGAGGTTTGGACTGAAGTTTTGGGTCTTCTGGATGAATAACCCGGGATGTGGGTTTCCATGGGAGATTATAACGATGTTAGGATTGAAGACGAGAGGATGAACTCTGTTTTAGATAATAACCGGGCGTCTTGGTTTAATAATTCTATAGTGGAAGCGGGGTTCTTGGAATATAGTATGCAGGGCAGAAAATTCAATTATATGTCCGAAAATGGTGTGAAGTTGAGTAAGCTGGATCGGGGTTTCGTAAATGTCGATTTCATGTCTAAGTGGTCGACCGCGTCCTTAATAGCACTGCCTAGGGGGTTGTCCGACCACTGCCCGGTCTTTATTTAGATGTGATTGTCTTGGTTTCGGTCCTTCGGCGTTTAAGTTTTACAATTCCTGGATTGGGGCTGAGGGTTTAGATAGGTGTGTGGACGAGGTCCTAGCTGCCAATATGGGTTTGGAGGGGGTGTGAGAGGGTTTGCTGCCCTCTTAAAAAGTCTCAAACACGCCATAAAAAGCTGGAAGTCGAAGGAGATGGAATCCGAGCAGTATCTTATGAAGAAATGTGAACAAGGTATAGAAGGCCTAGAAAAATTAGCTGAAAGCCGCAGCTTGCGGCCTTTCGAACGGGAACAAAGGGCTGCATTGAGGCTGCAATTGAAATCGCTTCATGTTAAAAAGGCCAAAGACTTGCAACAAAAGGCGCTGGTAAACTGGATCCGTGATGGAGAGTAAAAGTTCTCTTCAATAAAGGGAGAAACCGCATTAATGATCTGCATATTGAAGGGGATTGGGTCTTTGATCCAGTTCAGCTTAAAGATTCGATAAAACGGGACTTCAAGAAAATGTTTTCCGAACCTATGAGGAGAAGACCATCTTTTACCAACTGGGGCCTAAAAAGATTGACGGATGCCCAAGCTTCGGTTCTTCTTGCACCATTCTCTGAAGTGGAAGTTCGCAATGCTTTATGGAGTTGTGATGGAGGGAAAGCGCCGGGGCCGGATGGTTTTACCATCAAGTTTTTTAAGCACTACTGGGATAAGCTGAAACCTTGCATTTTGTCATTGCTGGACGATTTCCACAGTAACGGGAGCTTTCCAGTAGGGTGCAATGCTTCATTCATTGCCCTTCTTCCAAAAGTAGTAGACCAACTAAAAGTGGCCATGAATAATCTTTTCTGAATGAATAAAACGATTACAAAGGGTCCCTTTATATAGGGACTAACCCTAGCAGTAAACAGGGAAACTGTAATCTATACATAATTACAATATAATCACAAATATATGGAAATCGTAATCTCTCGGCTAATACTCCCCCGCAGTTTGAGCGGTCCTTGGGCAAACAGTCAAACTGGATCGAAATGATTGAAAAAGTTGCCGAGATAATCCTTTGGTAAATATATCCGCGTACTGATACGGAGCAGGGACATGAGAGACCCGGACATGTCCTAGGCGGACCTTCTCGCGAACAAAATGGATATCGATATCTATATGCTTCGTACGCTGATGTTGTACAGGATTATCAGACAAGTATACCGCGGAAACATTATCACAAAACAATACCGAAGCCTATAGGAGGGGGACGTGTAGCTCAAGCAATAAATTGCGTAACCAAGTGACCTCAGCAACGACATTCACAACACCTCGGTATTCAGCCTCCGCAGTTGAACGCGAAATAGTAGGCTGGCGCTCAGAGGACCAAGAAAGCAAATTATTCCCCAGAAACACACAATAACCACTTGTAGATCAACGAGAATCCGGGCACCTGCCCCAGTCAGCGTCAGAGTAGGCAACCAAGGAATGCGTATTGGATCTTGTCATGCGGATGCCATAGTCCAACGTCCCCTGAATGTACCGAAGTATGCGCTTCATGAAAGCATAATGAGGATCGTGAGGCTTGTGCATAAATAAACAAACTTGTTGTACCGCATAAGATATGTCCGGACGGGTGAAAGTGAGGTACTGAAGAGCTCCTGCAAGGCTGCGGTAAAGAGTTGGATCATGAAACAGAGGGCCATCCGTGGCACTTAATTTAGAAGAGAGAACAACTGGAGTTGCACAAGGTTTACAAGATGTCATGTTGGCCCGAGCAATGATGTCTTTGGCATACTGTGTCTGATCCAAAAATAGGCCATTTGCTTGACGAGTGACCCGAATGCCCAAGAAATGATGCAATGGACCCAGATCAGACATGGCAAACTCCCGTGAGAGTGTCTGAATGATGTCGTGCAGCAACTTGTCAGAGGAAGTTGTGAGGACAATATCATCTACGTATAACAAAAGATATGCAATTTCCTGGCCGCAACTGTATATGAATAGAGAATTGTCACACGCACTACTCTTGAACCCGTGGGATAAGATGTAGTTCGCAAACCGTGTGTACCAAGCTCGTGGATCCTGTTTAAGCCCGTATAAAGATTTCTTCAACCTGCAAACAAAACCTGGAAATCGTCTATCAATGAACCCTGGCGGCTGATGCATAAAGACCGTTTCATTAAGGTGGCCATGTAAAAAAGCGTTCTTGACATCCAACTGATGGATGGGCCACGATTTAGAAACGGCAAGTGATAACACGGTGCGAATCGTGGCAGGTTTTACAACCGGACTAAAAGTATCCTCACAGTCAATGCCCACGGTTTGTAATTTCTCATTAACAACCAATCTCGCCTTATACCTTTCAAGCGAGCCATCTGATTTAAATTTGTGGCGAAAGAGCCACATACATCTGATAACAGGTCTATCAGCCGGCCGAGGGACCAAATCCCACGTCTCATTTTCTTGTAAAGCAGTATATTTAGTCTGCATGGCGCGCAGCCAGTTCGGGTCGGTAAAGGCCTGTTGATAGGTTTTAGGGACAGGAGATAAGGTATTAGTGTTAAAGGAATAGAGGAGAGGTTTCGGGCTTCCGGTTTTGGATCGGGTGGCCATTGGGTGGGAAGATTGATTTTGGGGCGGCTGGGGCGGTGGCGTAGGCTGTTGGACAACCGTAGATGGCTGGGGTAGCGGCTGTGTTACAGCCGTAGGCTGTTGGACAGCCGCACATTGCTGTGATGGTGGCTGCGGGACGGGTGTATACTAATGGGTAGAGGGTTGTATAGGGGCCGGGGATGTTTGGGCTGGTTGGGTTTGTGATGGTCGCTGGCGACGGGAATAGGTGTAGGGGAAAGGGGAAATAGTAGTAGTAGTAGTAGGCCGAGGGGTAGTCGTGGGTGGTGGTGGCGGGTTGTTGGAGGTCACGGGTATGTAAAAGGTAAATCCGGGGGGGGGGGGGGGGGTTATATCGTCAAGAAACCAGTATGACGGGGTGGGTGTGGGTATGGTGTACGGGAAGACGGTTTCATCAAACGAAACGTGCTGAGAAATAGTGACTTTCCCGGTCGTAGGGTCAAAGCATCGGTACCCCCGAAAAGTCAGGAGGGTAACCAAGAAATATGCACCTGGTGGATCTCGTGTGAAGTTTGTGGGGTTGAGTTGCGGAGGTGTTCGGATAGCAGGCGCATCCGAACACCCGAAGATGGTCGTATGTGGGGTGTCGAAGGTAGAGGGCAAAGGTACGAGTAAAAAAGTCAAGTCTTTTCATAGGAAGAATATTGTGAAGGTAAGCAGCGGTGTGAAGAGCTTCGACCCAAAAAGTAGGTGGAAGATGTGAGTGGATAAGGAGAGCGCGAATGATGTCGTTTAGACGACGGATCATGCGCTCGGCACGGCCGTTTTGGGAAGAAGTTTGGGGACAGGAAAAACGAAATAACAAGCTGTGCTGGGTGGCAAATGTTTTAAAAGCATTCTTGTCAAACTCATCGCCGAGGTCACATTGGAAGGTTTTAATTTGTCTGTTGAATTGGGTGGCAATCATGCGGTGAAACTTAACAAAAGTTGGAAAAGTTTCAGATTTAAATTTTAAGGGGTATACCCAAATGAAGTGTGAAAATTTGTCAATCAAAACCATATAATATTTATATCCAGATTTACTTAGTACGGGGGAAGTCCAAAGGTCACAATGAATGATATCAAATGGCGAAAAAGTAAAAGAATTAGATGCATAAAAAGGTAAACGTTTGCTATTGAAAAGTTGACAAGAGTGACAAATACTAGATGATTTGTTCTTATTACAAGATAAATTAAAATTAAAATGACGACTAAGAACATCCAAGACTTGAGCGCCGGGGTGCCCCAAACGATCATGCCATGGAAGAGATGTTGAGGTGATGAAGGTTGCTTGAGGTGGTAGTTCTGGTGGTGTGATTGGATAGAGATCCCAGGTGTTATTGTGGCGGGAAAGAAGACGCCCAGTTCGAAGGTCCTTCAAAGAAAAACCAAAGGGGTCAAACTCAATAGAAACACTGTTGTCACGAGCAAATCGTCTAACAGACATTAACTTTTTAATGATTTGTGGGCAATAAAGGATTCTGGGTAGTATGTAAGTTCGGTTGGGTAAGGTTAAATAGCCAGTTCCGGACCCGTGAACGGGCAAAGACGCGCCATTGCCTACTAATATATTACTGTTAATAGGAAAAGAGTCGGGAGTTTTGATTATATCTTGTTCATCTGTGGCGTGTGATGTTGCTCCGTGTCCATAACTGAGTTCGGGTCATAGTTGAGCTGCATCGAGGAGAAGGCTGCATTAAGGTCTGATGGACACATAGGATTGTAACCCGTAGGTTGGTTAGCACTGTAGTGGGCTTGTGGTGTGTAAGGTGGCGGGCCGTAGGCGGGTGCGGGTGGGTTCAGGGTCGACGGATGGGCTGCAGTATAGTGGGCCGACTGATTTTGGGCCGCGGGTTGGGAATAGGGAGCACTGGGCTGAAAGGCGGGTTGGGTCGGATAGGGGCAAGGTGGAGTGTTCCACCAAGCCCATTGGGGGTAGGGGAGGTTGTAAAACTTGGTTTCAAGCGCCCCGGCCCGAGCATTCTTGTTGCTCAGGTATATTTTTTCGAGCTTCATCCACGCATGGCGAGCTGTAGGGCTGCTTTCAAGAACCCGGGGTAGGAGGTCATCAGACGCAGTGCTGTAAATCCATTGGAGAACAAGAGCATCCAGTTCTTTCCATGATTGGTATTCGGCAGCGGTTTTTGGTGGGGGTTCGGTTCCGTCGATGTGATCGAAGACCTGATACGCCACAGCATGGAGCCGGAAAAGTTTGACCCAGGAAGTATACGTAACCTTAACGCCGTCAAGGGTACGTATCTTGGACTGCACGTTTGTTACTGAGTAGGCTGGGTGCAGGTTTTTGGTGGGTTTATCAGAATTGGATGACTCAGGTTCATCCTTTTTGTTTTCGGGATTCATTAGGGTAGAAGTGCTAGGTTATCGGAAAAGTAGAAGGCTGTCGAAACAGTAGGGCTGTCGAAACAGCAGGTTATCGGAAAAAAAGGAGAGCAGGAAGGGGGTATTCAGAACCTAGGGCTCTGATACCATAAAAGTGGACGTGAATAATCTTTTCTGAATGAATAAAACGATTACAAAGGGTCCCTTTATATAGGGACTAACCCTAGCACTAAACAGGGAAACTGTAATCTATACATAATTACAATATAATCACAAATATATGGAAATCATAATCTCTCAGCTAATACCAACAAGGTTTATCAGACTTCCGTCCCATATCCTTAATCGGCTCCCTCTACAAAATCATAGCAAAAGTTTTAGCGACTCGTCTGAAGCCGGTGCTTGGAAATCTTATCTCTGCTTCTCAGCCGGCTTTTGTAGGTGAAAGAAATATTTTAGACGGCCCTCTGGTGGTTAGCGAAGTTGTATCTTGGGCAAAGAAGGCTAAGAAAAAGGTCTTGAATTGGAAATTCCTGTTGAAGGTTTGGATTGTATGGGGTTTCCGAGTACTTGGGTTAATTGGATAGCGGGTTGTCTAAAGTCCGGAAGGGGCTCGGTTTTGGTTAATGGTTCCCCGACTGAGGAATGTTTTCTTTCAAAAGAGGTCTAAGGCAGGTCGACGCCCTCTCGCCATCTCTGTTCATTATAGCTATGGAAGTCCTTGATATGCTTATGAACCGGGCTGTGGAAACAAGGCTGATTTCAGGTTGAACCTCCCCAATAATGGCCCGGTTTTAACTCATCTCAGCTATGCAGACGATGTGATATTTTTATGCTACTGGCCGAAGCAAAACATTCTAAATTTTAGCAGGTTCGTGAGGTGCTTTAGCTTGTTAACTGGGCTGAATGTTAACCGCCATAAGTGCAAAGTTATGGGTATAGGGGTCGAAGATGGGGATATAAGCGAGGCGGCCAATATATTGAAGTGTGGGGTAGGGTTTATCTTGGGCTCCCCAAAGGAGCTAACATGAAACGCATAAGCGCGTGGCAACCAGTGATCCAAAAATTTCAAAATAAGCTTAATGCTTGGAAAGCTAAGACCCTTTCATTTGCGGGTCGGGTAACGTTGGCCAAGGCTGTTTTGGGCAGCCTCCCGTCTTATTTCTTAGGGGTGTTCCGGGCACCACAAGCTGTGATTAAAAATTTAAAACTCTTGAAGGCATGAGAAGATCTTTCGTGTGGGGTCAAGTGGGTGGCAGGAACAAGATGGCATGAATATGTTGGGGGAAATTGCTAAGGGCGAAAAATGTGGGGGTCTTGGGATAGGTGGGCTAGATGAATTCAATATTGCCATGTTGTCCAAATGGTGGTGGAGAATTCGGGATAATCCTACACATCTTTGGGCTCAGGTGGTGGTAGCTATACATGGCCCTCTAAATGGAAATAAACCAGTTCCGGTTAAAAGGTTTATACCGGGTTGGTGGAAAAGCATAGCAGAAACAGATGGATACTTCGGAAAGAAGGGTATTTATGTGTCGTAGAAATTGAAAGTGCAAGTGGGGGATGGTAAAGGTACTCTTTTCTGGCACAACAACTGGGTCGGGTAAGGCGCTCTAAAGCGGTTATTTCCTAACGTTTATAAGCTTTCAGCTAACAAAGAAATTGGGTCTACTAATCTTTGGAAGGGGGAATGGGCAAAGAACCCGCACTCTATGGTCGAATGGCGTGAAACTGGGGAGTTAATACATTTGCTTCAGCAGGTCATGTTAAAGGGAGGAAAGGATGTGTGGAAGTGGGATAATGATACAGGGGATAATTTCTCTACAAAAAGCCTAAGAAATGAAATTATGTTAAAAGCCACAGTTCCGAGCGACATTGGTTATTTCAAATGGAACTCATGGGCACCGTTGAAGGTCAAGTTTTTTGGTTTGGCGGGCTGAGCTAGGAAGAGTGGTGGCTAAGTTGAACCTTGCTAATCGAGGCATCCATCTCCAGAACCGGACGTGTAGTCGATGTGGGATCGGCGACGAGTCATCTGATCCTTTTTTTGTCTCTTGCTTGTGGGCGAAGGTTGTTTGGTGGAATGTGTTGAGATGGCTCAAGATACCGGTTGATTGTGATTGGAACTCGCTGCATCAGATGCTGAATCATATACTTTCGCAGGTCGGGTCAAGAAAATGAAAGGAAACGGTTCACATGATCGCATTTGCTGCTGTTTGGAGGATATGGCTTGTAAGAAATGACAAAGAGTTTAACGACAACATGATTACTGTCCAGAAAATCGTTGAGTTGATCAAGGAAGACTCGTTTTTTTGGGTGAAACATAGGGCTAAAGAAGGGTCTTTGGGGTGGAATAACTGGGTCGATTTCGATATTACCATGATCTTGTAATTTGTTTGTGCTTTCTGGACTTTGTATGAGTTTTTTCAGCTACTGGCTGGCTTCTATATACACATATAGATGGTTGCTGTTCAAAAAATAAAAAAAGTGTTTCCGTCATTTTCCATCCTGCAAACACACAAACAACACAATCAACTCTTATGATCAAATTCAAATTAAAATAGCATATATCAAACAAATTAACAACAAAAACACGTATCTAGCAAGATTTACTTTATAATTTTCAATAGTTATCATATAGCTGTCTCAATTTTAATTAAACTAAGCAAGGCCTATACTAAAATTGCTAACAGAAGCAAACAAATAAACATACAAACTCAAACTAAGGGCATGTTTGTCTAAGCTTATTTTACCTTGTTTTAAGGATTGTTGTGAAAAATACTTATTGACTTATATTGACTTACTTACGACTTTTTGAAAAGTACTTTTTTAAAAAGAGTAAAATGTCATTTTAGTCCCTGTGGTTTCAAGCATTTTAACAGTTTAGTCCAAAGGTTTCATTTTTTATTTACGGGTCCAAAAAGTTTCAACATTGCCATTTTAGTCCACTGGGTTAAATTCATCCATTTTTTCTGTTAACGAGAAGGCCAATTCGGTCATTTTATATGTAATTCTGTTAACTAGAACAGCAATTCGGCCATATAAAATGACGAATTGGCCTTCTCGTTAACAGAAAAAATGGATAAGTTAACCCAGTGGACTAAAATGGCAACGGAGGTGAACAATGAAACCTCTAGACTAAACTGACAAAATGACCCAAACCATAGGGACTAAATTGGCATTTTACTCTTTTAAAAAAGTGTTTGGATTAGCATATAGAGTGGGAAAAGCCAATAAGTTGTTTTTTAAAAACTGTTTGACTTAGCTTATTGATGTAAAATGACAAAAAAATAAATTTGTTAAAAAAATCAAAACATCCTAACTTCTCAAAAATGACTTTTTCTCGTATACAAAAAGTAATTTCGAAAAGTTCTTTTGGTTTGCCAAACATAAAATCTCTTTGTTAGTTTTTTTGAAAAAGCAAGCTAATAAAATAAGTTGGTTAAAAACCTTAGCCAAACATGCCCTAAGTTCTCGATTTTTAAGATTCTAACGATCCAAAACTCAATCCAAATAACAGAAAAGAAACCGAATGAATCTTAAATGATGATTATCAAATCAGGACCAGAACCTCCCGCTAGACTGTTATGGCGGTGGTGATTGCAGGCTAGATAAACAGTGGTGGTTTCAAAAGCTAGGAATCCATATGATGAGTTGACGGTGGGTTGAAATCCAGATCTGAGTTAGCCTACAAAAAACAGATGTTGCATGTAAACGATCTACAGATTCCCTACCGCTGTGCGTCAGAACCCTGGCCATCGTCGCCGATAGCCACCACAAACGGCGAAGAAGGGCTGAGATGGAGGGTTGGACGGTTTTTTTTCTCTGTCACTATCTCTTCTCTTTCTCTCTGCGTTGCGGGGCGGCTTGGTGATCGTGACTGGTCACCGTCACCGGCACTCTCTTTCTGTCTGTGATATTTTTCTCTTGTTCTGGAAACCGAAAACGCTTTCGGTGAAAAATGAAAACTTGATATCATGGATAAAAAGTTAGAAGTCATCCACACGTGGACGACCCAAGTGGAAAGCTAGCACACAAATACTATTCATTCACTTAAGTGAAGGGTGTGCCTAACCCTAGCAAAACTAGGGTTTATATACGGAGCGTATATGGTTAACCCTCTACGCTGTGTATTGACCTATACTCAGCGTAGGTAAACCCTGATTCTCAGTGCCTGAATAGCAATCATTGCACAGAAAACAAGGGTTTATATACGTTGCGTATAGCTCAATACGCAGCGTATATAAACCATCTGAATTCTTTGGGTCATTTTGGTGTGTTTGAAGCATCAGTTTTTTCACAAGGTTTATATACGCTGCGTATAGAGCTATACGCAGCGTATATAAAGGTCATAAAATGTCATTTATACCCTTGTGTTGGGGCTATACGAAGCCAAATAAAAGGGTAGTTGTGTCATTTTTGTTTCATACGCTGCGTAGGGATCTATACGCAGCGTATATAAAGCTCCATTTTTGTATTTTTTTGTGTATTCCTTTGTTTATTTATAAAAAAAAAAATTAATTGTGTGTATTTTAGGGTAGTTCCATGTTTATTTATAAAAAACAATATTATTGGTAAATAATACAAATATAAATTATAAAAATTAAAAATAATACAAATATTATGAATTATAAAAATTAAAAATAATACAAATATTATGAATTACAAGACCTACAGGGAACCTATACGAGACTTATACTATACTATACGATACGATATAACACCCGTATAGGCCTATAGGTGTGGTTTAGGTCCCATATTGACCTCGTATAAGCCTATAAGTGTGATATCGTATCGTATAGGTGTGGTTTAGGTCCCGTATTGACCTCGTATAAGCCTATAAGTGTGATATCGTATCGTATAGCGTAGTATATGTCACGTATTGACCTCGTATAAGCCTATAAGTGTGATATCGTATCGTATAGCTTAGTATATGTCCCGTATAGGCCTATATGCATATACAAGACCTATAGGAAACCTATACGAGACTTATACTACACTATACGATACGATATAACACCCGTATAGGCCTATAGGTGTGGTTTAGGTCCCATATAGGCCTATATGCATATACAAGACCTATAGGAAACCTATACGAGACTTATACTACACTATACGATACGATACTATACGATACGATATAACACCCGTATAGGCCTACAGGTGTGGTTTAGGTCCCGTATAGGCCTATATGCATATACAAGACCTATAGGAAACCTATACGAGACTTATACTACACTATACGATACGATATAACACCCGTATAGGCCTATAGGTGTGGTTTAGGTCCCGTATAGGCCTATATGCATATACAAAGACCTATAGGAAACCTATACGAGACTTATACAACACTATACGATACGATACGATACTATACAATACGATATAACATCCGTATAGGCCTATAGGTGTGGTTTAGGTCTTGTATCTACGTATAGGCCTATGCAGGACCTATACTATAGTATCGTATCGTATTGCATCGTATCGTATCGTATATCATATAGTGTATAGTATAAGTCTCGTATAAGCCGATAGGCCTACATCTATAGGCTTATGCGAGGACATATACGAGGCCTATACAGGACCTATACTACACCTATAGGCCTATACGGGACATATACTACGCTATACGATATGATATCACACTTATAGGCTTATACGAGGTCAATACGTCACATATACTACGATATATGATACGATATCACACTTATAGGCTTATACGAGGTCAATACGTGACATATACTACGCTATACGATACGATATCACACTTATAGGCTTATACGAGGCCGATACGTGACCTATGCTACACCAATACGATTCAATATAACTTTTTTTTTTATAAAATTTACTAAAACCAATAATGTATAAATGTTTATAAAAAAACCTTTATATACGCTGCGTATAGGTCTATACGCAACGTATATAAAGGGTCAAAAAGACCATTTACCCCTTCATTTTGGGCTATACGAAGCCAAATGCAAGGGTAAACTTGTCTTTTGACCCTTTATATACGCTGCGTATGGGTCTATACGCAGCGTATAGTGGGAAAGACCATTTTACCCCTGCATTTGGGGCTATACGCAACCATATGCAAGGGTAAAATTGTCGTTTTGACCCTTTATATACGCTGCGTATAGACCTATACGCAGCGTATATAAAGGGTAATTTTTATTTTTAACCCCAAACCTCTGGTAAAAATATATTTTTGACCCTTTATATACGCTGTGTATAGGCCTATACGCAGCGTATATAAAGGGTGAGTTAAAAAAATATTTTTAAGTATCGTATCGTATAGTATAAGTCTCGTATAAACCTTGTATAAGTCTCATATAGGTCTTGTATTTGCCTATAGGCCTATATGGGACCTATACTATAGTGCCGTATCGTATCGTATTGCATCGTATCGTATAGTGTATAGTATAAGTCCCGTATAAGCCACGTATAGGTCTCATATAGGTCATGTATAAGCCTATAGGCCTACACGAGACCTAAATCACACCAATAGGCCTATACGGGACCTAAACCACACCTATAGGCCTATACGGGTGTTATATCGTATTGTATAGTATAGTATCGTGTTGCATCGTATCGTATAGTATATAGTATAAGTCTCGTATAGGTTCCATGTAGGCCTTGTATATTCCTATAGGCCTACACGGAACCTAAACCACACCTATAAGCCTATAAGGGACCTATACTACATCTATAGGCTTATACGAGTGTTGTATGGTATCCTATAGTATCGTATCGTGTTGCATTGTGTCGTGTTGCATTGTGTCGTGTTGCATTGTATCGTATAGTGTATAGTATAAGTCTCGCATCGTATCGTATCGTATCGTATCGTGTTGCATCGTATCGTATAGGCCTATATGGGACATATACTACACCTATAGGCCTATACGGGCGTTATATCGTATCGTATCGTATCGTATAGTGTAGTATATTCGAACCGTATATACGTTTTCCAAAACAATTTAACGTTATATAATATTATTTGTATAACATTAACGATTATATATTTTAAGCGATTTAACGTTGGCACCAGGTGAGAATTTATACCACAAACACATCAAAATAGCAAAAAAAAACTGATGGGTTATATACGCTGAGTATAGCTCTATACGCAGCGTATATAAACTCTTGTTTTCTATGCAATGATTGCTGATAAGGCTCTGAAATCCATGGTTTATATATACTGAGTATAGCTCTATACGCAGCGTATAGAGGTAACCCTATACGCTGCGTATAGACCTATACGCAGCATAGGTAAACCCTAAGTGTGTAGATAGCCAACCAAGGTGTGCAGATAGTTTGGCCCTAAGTGAATTAATAGATAGTATAAGGTTGTAGAGTGTGGTTAGATTATGGTGTATGGGGCGGGGGTTGGGGCATGGGTTGGAGAGAAACGTCCAAGTCACCACCCTGGGTAGCTTTTTTTTGGGCGTGGCCCCATTGGTGTGGGATTCAGCCCGGGCGTTGGGCGGGGCTACCCACATGACATGGTGAAACCTCATTGACCAAGAGCACTAGCCACGCCACCCAGCCATGCCCCACCATACCCCTTTGAAATTGGCTTTTGGTCTTAGGTGCCCCATACTCCACGTGTCGCACCATGGCCCCAACCCACGCCCCACGGTCTTATTGCCCTTATAATCATCATGACACTCTATATAGATGCATGTCATCTATCTTTAATTCATCATTCAAAACTACTACTCTAAGGCCGGAGGATGTGGAGGACGCCACCCCTACACCTTAACTCCGATAGCGCCGGAGGGGGGCCACCGTTCATACTCAGCCAATTAAAAGGGGGATGCCATTGAAGTGTCGCTAACATGGTAACGAGCCAGAATTGGCGGTTTCAAGGGAAGATTGGTCAAATGTTACCGTGGAACGGTAACTTCAAATTTAAAAAAAAAAATTAATTTCAATTTTTATAAATTACACCTATAAATACCCCACTTTTTTCCATAATTTTCATCCCTTCTACCTCAATCTTTATACAAAATCTCTACACTTTTTGTTATATAATCACACAATGTTTCCCAACAACCAAAACCCGTGGGATTCGACCAATCCGTTTTGCCAAAGTTTGCCAAACAACGAGCAAGAAGATCGTTATCGAAGAGACCCGCGTACGGGTAAGCTTGGATATTATCCGATGCCACCTAGCACCCCAACTTCTCCTCATCCTACCACTCCACCGACTCCCAGTTTTTACGGGTATTATTCCCAACCTCCATTTTCCCCCAAAACATACCCCAAACCCAAAACACAACCAAACCGAATCCGTACCCGAAACCCAAGCCGAACCCACTTCCTCAAAAGGGAGAAGTCATCGAAAGAATGATGAGACCGAAAAATGTGCTTCTAAGAAGATTGAATTTTGGTCGCCTAAGGAAGAATTTGAGTTGGCAAAAGCATGGCTCAACATATCAGAAGATGAGATTTTTGGTAAATTTTATCTCCATATACTTTTTTTACATACTTTTATAAACATATACTTTTGTAAATATATTTTATAATTAAACTTTTTTATAGGAAACGACCAAGATATAAAGGTATTTTGGGGTCGTATATGTGAGAAATTTTTCGCCGCAATGGTCGTGGCGAATATCGAACGGCCGACTCTTTTTCAGGAAAGTGGAACGCTATGAGGACGAATGTTAGCAATTTCAACAATATACATACTAATCTCGTCAACAATCATCGAAGAAAAAGTGGTTCGAGCGACCTGGACGTTATGATACAAGCCCATGCCGACTATAGATTGTATCATGGGCATTACTTTACGATGGTAAATTTGTGGGTGCTTTTTCGCAAATCTCCCAAGTGGCATCTTGTACCGCCGTTCGACCCAACCCGCCCTAGGTCAAAAAGGCCCAAATCAACATCTACTACCGAACCATCCGAGTCCGATGCTAGTACAACAATTAATCTAAACGACTATGTTGACGAATTTGAAGAACCGCAAGAGCTGCCACGTCCAAGGGGTAGGGATAAAAGTAAAGAAGCGGTATGAGCAAAGTCTTCTTCAACTCCATCTGATGGCCCGTCAAAGTTGGACGAGTTCGAGCCAAGTCTCAACAAAATAATCTCGATTAAGGAAAAAGAGCAAGAAATGAAAATGGAGAAACAAATCCATAAAGACATGCGAAAGACTTTTCAAATCTAGCGGAGGAGGACCGGGTCATTTTGGAGGCTCGTAAGGCACACATTCGGGCGAAATATATGTAGTTTTTATTTTCTAGTACCTTATGTTTTTTTAATGACTTTGTAATGTTTTTTCTTTTTCTTAATGATTTTTTTTTAATTTTCTAGTTATTAAAATTGGCATTTAATTTAAAAAATAAATTACATAGATAAAAAATAATTAGGTAATGATGACGGGGGCTTTATCCCACACCATGCAAGTTAAGGGATGGCGTGATAAAGCCCCCTGGCTGACGTGGATCTGACATGGCGTTGACGGCTTTATCCCACACCCTCCAGTCCAATAGTATGGTCATGACCCAAACCACTAACCCCTTTATTTTTTTAATTTATTTTTGTCTTAAAATTATCAAATGGAAGGGTCATGGTAATCGTGGTTTAATCCATGCGAACCACCATCAATTAAGGAGGGGGTGGTGTACCATTTAATTAATGGTCCTACGTGAAAATAATGTTCCACTCCATGGCCACCACACCCCATAGCCTAAGTGAAAACTTGATAAGATGGGTAAAAAGTTAGACTATAGGATGTGGAGGAGCCAAGTCATTAGAGGATGCCCATTTACATCATCGTCACGTTAACATCTAAGGAGGATGCCCTCCAAGAATGGACCAAGGGGATGAAGGATGGGCCTCCTCCTATTTTTATTTATTTATTATAAATTCAACATATTTTTAACATTTAATAAGTTATAAAATAAAATCATTAAGAGTTAATTGCCCGAATAGTCGGTTTGCCATTTTTCACCTTTAGTCCCCACATTTTCAAAATAGCATGTATAGTCCCTATGGTTTAACAAACTGTTACTCGGATAGTCCCTGTATGGATGGGCGTTAAATAATTCAGCTAAGTGGGTGTAAATTACAAAAATACCCTTGGTTCATCTCTCTTTCTATCCGACACACATCTCTCTCTACTCTCTTTCCTTTAAAAAGCCACCACCACCATAACCACCTCCACCTCCACCACCGCCATCACCGCTTAACCACCACCACTATCACCACTGCCACAACCACTCTCCGCCACAACCACCGCCGCCATCATCACCATCACAGGTTTTTGCGTAAGCTGGTATTCTGAGAGTATGGCATAATCAGTGTAAGTACCTCTCACAACTGTTGGAAGCAGTGCCCCAAAAACTTCTTGCCCAACCTTAAGAATCTGAACAGAGTGTTCAACTGCGGCAATTTCACCACTAACATCACGCCCCAAAATTAAAAAGAGTAGAAGCCAAAAATCAATCAAAACTCAAAATTTCTTGATCAAATTGTTCCAGCAAAACCCAAAAAGTCAAAACTTCTAGATCAAATCTTTTTGGTATAACCAGAAAAATAAAACTTATCGATCTAATCGTTTCGGTAGAACCCATAAATCAAAATTTCTAAATCAAATCATTCCAGCAGAACCCATAAGTTAATATTTCTAGATCGAATCGTTCCGTTAGAACCAATAAATCAAAATTTCTAGTTCAAATCATTCTAGTAGAACCCAAAAATCAAAAACCAAAATCTGTCCATAACAACATTCCATTAGAATCATAAAATTAAGAGTAAATTACAAATACGTCCTTTATGTTGACACTATATTGCAAACTATGTCCTTTATCTTCAATATATAAAAGAAACGTACTCGATGTTTGCAAACCCTTGCATAACAAAGTTAGTTTTCATGGTTAAATTTGACTAAGTCAACCCCACATAAGGATATTTTGGTCATTTTATCCTAAATGCTAAAATAAGTAATCATAAAAAACAATAAATAAAACAATTTTAAAATTATACATGTATATATATTTATAAATATATACAGAGACCCCTCTTCTCCTTCTCTCTCTAACTATCCTGCCTTCACAACCTACCACCACCACCACCACCGATCTGCCACCACCACAGATCTGTCTCCTCTCTCTTCTCTCTTCACGCATACTTTCTCCCTCTAGAACCACCACCACCACCCACCCTACTACCATCCACCTCTTATTTAACCAACACCATCACGACCTCCACCGTCGCGGTGGTGGTTCTGAACCACCTGCAAATGAGCCCTAACCACCGCCGCCACCACCCACCCCACTAAAATCGATCCCCAACCAAGAGACGAACAGATCTAGGAATCTGAGATCTGAAAGTGAAGGTGGATAGGGTTGTAGATGACGAATGAAGGGGATTCTGTTGCGACAGGGGTGTTCAGAGGTTGGGGTTCTGTTGCGACGGCTCCGAATGGAGTCCGATTGGAGTTGCAGACTTTGAGGTGGAGTATTACCGCTGAAGCCATTTTGGGCTCTAGTAGTGGATTGGGTGAAGAGTGGTTACAACCACTGCCTGTAAAAGTGCTCGTGATTGGAGCCATGGGCATGGTGGTGAATGTCCTATTAGGGATATGGAGAGAACACACTGAAAAATTCTCACTGTCGTTGTTTGTGGCGGTTCATGCTGCGGTTCCATTTATAGGCATGCTTAGAAAGTCGGTTTTGATGCCCAAATCCACCATGGTTTTTACTATTGCAGCTTCTGTTTTGGGTCAGGTGATTGGTTCTAGAGCTGAACGGTACAAAGTTAAAGCGAAGGCTGACGCGAGCCATGAAGTAACGGCTACGGGTGGACATTGTGGAGAGCTAGTCAAGTGGGACTCGGAGTCTTTGCAGGGTTACCCAAAAAATTGTAAATTTTTCATTGAAATTGTTATTGAGTGACTATAATCAAAATGATTATGCCATGAGTTCGTCTGGATTTGTTCTGAGTTGATGAGAGAGAGAGAGAGGTGTGAAGTTAGAGTGAGTGGTGGGAGGTGGTGGTGGTGGTGGTGGTGATGGCAGGTGGGTAGTGGTCAGATAGTTGTGGTGGTGGATAGTTAGAGTGAGAAAAGAGTGTACATATAGATAGAGAGAAAATGTATGTGTGTTTTTATATATATAACTATATATAAACAAAGTTCTTTTATTTATTAGTTTTTATAATTGTTATTTTAGTAACTAGAGTAAAATGACTAAAATACCTTTATTTGAGGTTCACTAGGTCAGATTTAACTATAAAAAATTAACTGAGTTAAGGCTAAAGGACAGAACTTGCAAGGGTTTGGAAACATCGAGTACTATATATTGAAGA
Source organism: Helianthus tuberosus (assembly GCA_030545235.1). Lineage (NCBI taxonomy): Eukaryota > Viridiplantae > Streptophyta > Magnoliopsida > Asterales > Asteraceae > Helianthus > Helianthus tuberosus. Next base: position 181,271,081 of record CM060451.1, read on the forward strand.
TAAATGACAGAGTTTGCAATATAGTGTCAACATAAAGGACGAATTTTTTTTAAAATTTACTCTAAAATTAGAAAACCAAAATTAGCACCTGATCCAAAACCCAAATTGAGCATTAATTGTGAAATATTGATGGCTTCTTCATGCATATTCCTCAAATTCATCAACATATCGATGCCTTTGAGAGCAGCTTTAGACAATCTACAAACTATACTAGATAACAGATAGTAATCCAACATATATTTGCATGTAGCTTTTAGATTTAACAGTTAGTCAATCGCCGCACACAGATGCCTCCCGTTTCCCACTGTCGTATGCGTATTCGACCTCTAAATCACCACATATTTTAGAGGAAACAAAGGACGACATCAACAATGGATGGCTCGTTGAATTCATTGGAGAATGACAAATTGATCGGCATATGGTGATGATGGCGGTGGTGGTGGTTGTGGCGAAGGGTTGTTGTGGCAGTGGTGATAGTGGTGGTGGTTGGGTGATGGCGGTGGTGGAGGTGGAGGTGGTTGTGGTGGTGGCTTGAGAGAGAGTAAAGGGATGTGTCTGATAGAGAAATAGATGGACCAAGGGTATTTTTATAATTTTACACCCACGTAACTGAATTATTTAATGCCTATCCATTACAGGGACTATCCGAGTAACAGCTTGTTAAACCACATAGACTATACATGCTATTTTGAAAAGATGGGAACCAAAGGTGAAAAAATGGCAAACCACAGGGACTATCCGGGCAATTAGCTCAATCACTAATATTAAAAAACATTATATAACTTAAAAATATTAGATTGGTAAAGATTAAAAATCCTAAGAATTTCATTTTTTAGCGATCTTTTCTTTCATTTTACGCAAAACTGGACGGTCTTCTTCCGGATACGAGTTGATATCGGCTGACATTATCTCCCATCCATTTTTAGCGATCTTTTCTTTCATTTTACGCAAAACTGGACGGTCTCTTGCTTCAACTGAACCCGTTCGTCTACTTCATGTTGCTTCACCTGTGCCTTTTTGGCTGTGACCTCGGTGTATGCTTTGAACTGGGCCATCAAGTCATCCATTTTCGAACCACCCCCTGTCACACCCCGATATTTCAACATCGCCCAGTGGGGCCAGGTATGGGAGTACGTCATGAGATTGATATCAAACACACAAACACAGATAGCACAACGGAAGTCTTGAATTTAAAATATTATTACAAACATAATTGTCCGAGTGTTCAAAATATAATACAGACTGCTTATAATAAAAGATACACATGCGGATAAAAAATGTACAAAGATGAAATAACAGACTATAGGCTTCTATGCAAAGGAGTTGCAAATTCCTCTTAAAGCATTACCGAGCACTTCCATCCTATTTCGTAACCTTGCAACCTGTCACTTAGTCTTTTGAAAATACGTCAGTTTACACTGGTAAATACAAATAATATACACATTTCGAAAATATTTCAAAATTGTTTTCATGTACACAATGGTAAATATAATTTTTATAAATAACTTGTGATAAACTATTTCTCATGTTATCTGTTTTACAAGCCTGACAATATATATGGTGCCCAGAAACTCTGTCGAGAAATGACTAACGGACACACCACATTAATTTCCTTATTGGGCAAAACCCGTATTGGGTTATAAAATCATTTTAATATAGCATTAGCATTTTCCAGGTGTATGCCTACACCCCGTGCTTAGGTCGTGGCCACTTGCAGTTAAACGAGCCGAGGATATCCAAGACACGGTCGTATTAACCCCCAATGTTTAAGTCAAAGCAATACGAATTAAAATGGACTATCTAGATTCCCGACACATTGGTCTTTGATACTATACCCGACCATGCAGTAATAATATACCGTATCCGAAGCCCGTATAGGGAAAATAGGTTAAGAGTATTTACCTGGCTTAACAAGTCTTACAATGTAAGAAATAATAAGCACAACCGTTTATCAAATAAACTAAGGTTGGTTGCAATCTATCGGAAGGACCTAGTCTGGAATGAATGGTATAGTTACCAATTAGAATGCTAACGGGTCTTATTCAAGTCATAGACTTGGACCGGTTAACTTAAATTAACGAAAACAGTACGATACGCTTGATTAAGCGATAACCGGAATAGAATGTAGTTTAAACCCAACAAGTACTAAGACTTGTATAATATAGGTAAACAACATATATTCTAGAATTTGAAATAAAATTGAAAGGATTTGACCCGTTTCGGTAAACTTACGTAAACTAGTTACATAAGCTCAACCGTTCGCGTATAAGCGATATCGGGTAACTGGATGAGTCATAAACAAGTTATATATTCCAATATACTTTAAACGTGTTACCAAATCAGTAGGTAACCAAGGTTTTATAAACATTATGGTTTAAAACCAAAATATGCACCATAAGGGCATTTTAGTCATTATGTGACATACTTTGAGAACTTGCATAAAAATATGAGTTATGTACAAGTACATTCTATTAGAACACTTTATTATGTTATAATATCAGTAGGTAATAGATTTGATATGATAATTATGGTTTAAAACCATACAATGTGCCAAAAGGGCATTTTAGTCATATTATAACATAATTTAAGAACTTGTAAATAAACTCAGGTTATGATCAGATTTAAATTACCAAAATATGTTAATTATAAATACATATCAGTAGGTAATTCATTTTGCAAGTTCATCATTGATTAAAACCAAGTTTTATACAAAAAGAGCATTTTGGTCATAATTAGGCATATTTCAAGAACTTGTGTAAAAACTCAGAATCTAATTATGATCAAGTAGCATAACCACAGAGTGTTATTGTACATTACAATGTGATCATAATACAACTTAAATTCAGTAGCTAACTTAGCTAAATCAGGCCAGAATCGAAAGTCAAAGCAGAAGTCAAACTGCTCGACTTTCGGTTGCGAACCAACACTAAAACTAGAAATGACGAGCTGAACATGTTCATACATGTTCTAATATTAATTACTAACTGATTAAGTGTCAAAAACATGGGTTATAACATTCATAAGATAAATTTATAAAGTTTTATAAAAATTTGCCCCTTTGACTTTTTAATTAAGATAATTTTGACCCGTCATTTGACCAAGTTAACGTGATTTCTAGGAGGTGTCCTTTTGAGGGATTAACACCTACCTAATTACGATCACGTAGCCATGTTCGATTCAAACAATGGCTGGACCATAATGGACTAAACCAAAAGTCAAAGCGAAAGTCAATTTTGCTTGACTTTCGGCTTATAAAAGCTTATAAAACAAAAATTACTGGAAAGGAACTCTTACCAGTGATCCTTGGAATATTAGAAACTCAGTGGGATGCTCCTTTATTGCTAGGAACTTCCAGATAGAGAGAAAGAAGGATTTAAAGAAGAGGTGCAAGTTGTGAAGTGTGAATTAAGGTCCTATTTATACTTGTGGAGCTTGCACCAGATCCTAACAGGTGTTAGCAATGATTTAGGATCATTACAAGTGTCCATAAATGGTCAAGTGCAACCATGAAGCTCAGTAATTCGAATAGGTGGCACACATGCAGATTTGCTTGAGCTCCAAACAAAATCTGACTCTTGTGATCGCTTGTGGACCGTATGGCCTAAGGGCTTAGAGTTCGTAAGCTTCAAGGGCGCACACAGTTTTCCTCTTTCTTGCGGACCGTATAGACCATAGTCTTGCGGTCCGTATACACATGGTCTGATACAAAAAAATTAGGCGCTTGCATACTGTAAGCACTTAAGCTTGTGGTCGTAAAGGGTCAATCAGAGGCACAAGTTTGGCATGCAGATACCTTTAGTCCCTCTATATTCATACTTTCATATATTGTCAAAATTAGTCCCCCTCGTCCAATATTTGGGACAAATGAGAGTATGGACACGTGTGAGTACATGATTGGACACAAATTTACGAGGTATTACATCCTGACCCCCTTAAAAGAAATCTCGACCTCGAGATTTTATTCAAAAATATGGGGGTACTTTTGTCACATAGCGGACTCAGCCTCCCATGTATATTCGGGGCCTCGACGGGCATCCCATTTAACCTTTACAATAGGTTGAATCATAAGTCAACCAAGTTTGACTCAAAGCAAACTTGGAAGCCGAAAATGTCAAAGGCTGAATCACAATAAACATGGAAACCGGTGACACCCAAATTTAGAACAACACAAAGTTGGAAAACAAATGTTGATGCAACAAAACCAAACCAGTTTTGGAAACCAAAAGTTGTTGTTCAAAATCAAAATAATCAAAATGAATCAAGATTTTATAAAAGAAATGTTTCAAAAAGACAAGTTTGGGTGGAAAAGAAACAAAAGGCTTCTGTGAGTGATAATCGGAATGAAAATACATTTGTGAAAAATGATAAAGTTTTTCCAAAGTTGAATGATTCTTATTGTGTGACAATACCCAAGGTCAAACAGGCCTGGGTTGCATTGTTCAAATGATCAAATTAGATTGAATGTGCAGGTGCTCCCGAAGACAATTGAATGTCAGCAATAGGAGTATCGGAGCAGCCTAGCACAAAAGGAGGAGGCTTCTGAACCCTGCAACTGAAACAGGGAGTTTGTTCCTTTTCTATACATAAATAAGCAATATTTTCAAAAATCCTAAAAATTGAAAAAGTTAAAAACCAAAAATATGTTTTTATTCTGTCAAAAATTTGAAAAATGAAAAAATATGTTTGTGTTTAAATTTTGTCATAAATAAAAAATTTACAAAAATATGTTGAGTGAATACGCCAAAACCCTCACGGCTGAACAAACATGATTAATTTCACAAGATTGAACAACGGTTTTCAAACTGTCAAATATCAATGTGTTGTAAATCATGGGGGTATACTTTATGCAAAACAGAACATGTAAAGCAGAAAATAGATGGCGAGACAAAGCTATCTGCATCGGTTATCAAATTTTCGTTAAATGTTTTGAATTTTAGGGGGAGTAAATGTTGTCAGAAAATACAAAAACATTTGAAATTTCAAAAAAGCAAAAAACAATAGAAAACTTAAAAAAGAGTTTTTGTGTAAAAAGATGAAACAGTAGACAATCACAGTACACTAAAGAATTGGAAAGTTAAAATGTGATAAACGGTCTCACTGATGATATGCCAGTAGGTTTTTACACATTTAGTAGATTGACTTAGAGATATAAACCTAAATTTCAATAACTTGCTTACCTCGTGGGGAACATCTCTCGGATATCTGGGTAACCCCCGAAATCTTGTTTTTGAGAGATTGCCAGATCCTGAGATACTAGGTCTTTATATTGTATGATATCTGGGGTATTGTTTTGGTCAAAAATCACAAAAGCATAATGCAACCAAATCTGATTTCGTGAGGTGTGATGCTTAGTTTAGTGATCAAATATATGAACAATGAATGAATGAAATGAATAGTGAACACAAGGATTTATACGAGGAAAAAGCCCTTGATCAGTGAATGATCTCTGGCATAAAAAACCTCGGGTGATGGAAACTACCGATCACCAATTATATTAAACAAACAAGGTTTACAAATCGGGATGATAACAAGCTTGGTACAAGGATCACTAGTGTGCAAAAGTGTGTAATCGCAGAGAGTTCTTGAGAGCTCAAGTGTAGTGCGGTTTGTGTTGCCAATCATAATGTCTAAATCAATCTTGTATCCCCATTAAAAATAGAAATATCTAGCCTAACTAACTATCCGCAAAAGATGCAAGTCCCCCACGATCACTATAACGGTCGAAGAGTTCAAGCACGTGCAGAATCACAAAGCATATTCCCCTAGAATCTCGGATGGACCAAGTCCTATGCGAATACACCTGCAAAACAAGTTCAAACATGATGAAAACAACTGTTAGTGTTAGGATAATAATGAGGATCCTGGATCCTTAGTCCTTCAACATCTTTTGAGGATCCTTAATTCAAATTGAACTGAGGATCCGTGATCCAAGCTGCATTTAAGGATCCGTGATCCATAAGCTGTGAAAATCTATCCCTAACAATTGCCCCCAAACATGACTAGTTGATATCCGATTTAATAGTCATGTTTCAATTTTATTCGGACTAGCCGTTGCTAAGAGATATAGCCGTTCCGATGCTGACATCAGCGACATGACTTCCTGCAACAATCATCATTATAAATAGGGTTAGAGATAAGGATGAAAATTGCATTTATATTCGAGACCCTTCCCCTTTAAATCCTCATTCGAAGACTTCATCAGGTATCTCTTCTCTCCGAATCTTCTTCTTTCCTGTGCTCTGTTCTTCGTTTAAACCATTTCCAAGATGAATCTCCGATCCTCCCCTGCTAAGGAACCCAAAAAAGAGAGCCCTCCGAAGAGTCAGGGTATAACTAAAAATCCTTCAATGGAACTCTGTCGCTTCACCGATCCTGAGATTGATCGGTTACGTCGTTGCTTCCCGGAAGGAACCATTTTTAGACCCTTTGACTCTTCGATGAAGAGTGATTGCGTTTCTTATATCTGGATCACTTTTCCTGCAAGCCCTTTCCAGATTGGCTTCACATATCCTTTCCATTTTCTAACCCAGAGCTTTTTCACACTCACCGGTTTGTGCTACGTCCAAGCCATGCCGATGGTGTGGAGAGTCTTGCACACACTTGAAAATATTATCAAACAGGAAGGGATTGATATAGGCTTATCTGAGTTGAGCCAGTTGTATAATCTTGTCAGCCATGGTTCTCATCATTTTCTTTTTAAGCACAAACCCGGTCAAGCACATCCGATTCTGAAAACCACTAAGAATGATTCTAACTGGAGGAACCAGTTCTTCTTTGTAACAAAGGACTCCATCCCAAACGGGGATCATCTACCCAAGAAATGGATCACCCAGGGTAGGATTCTTCTTTTCTACTAAGGATAACTGATCCTTCTTTTTGTTTTTGTTGTACAGCTATTTCATTCTCTAGCATCCAAGAATCTCCTGTCACAAGAGAGAGGATTGCTGCTTTCTAGAAGCTTGAACCTGCTATAAGAACATTTCAAGCCATAGCAATGGATTCTCAAGAAATCTCTTCTGGTTCCTACACAATGTCAAGTACGTATCCATATTTATGTGTAAATAAGTGTTTAAATGAACATAAGGTATGAATACTTATCTGTGAATTATGTTTGTAGGTGCTGCCAAATCCTTCAAGTCTGCTTCAAGGTTCAGTGTGACTGACATCCAGGAATATGCCTCCCCTGTGTCCCTCAAGAAGGAGCTGGCTGCAAGTCAAAGCATCCCTAAGACCAAAGGCGTTAGCACCAGGGGTAAAGGGACCAAAAGGAAGAACACTGCTGAACCCGCTGATGGCCTGCCTCTGATGGAACACCAGATTCAAGAATACGTCTCCGAGGCAAGGATCTCATATCCTGAAATTCGCTTTTCTTTTGAGGATATAGGATCCTGAATACTCAAATCTTTTATTGAAGAAATTCGATGAAGTCCAGATCCTCATTGACCAACATGTGGCTGAAGCCGAACAAAAGTGCCTTGACCTCCAGGCCATTGCAGTTGCCAAGGATAAAAAGATATCCCAACTTGAGAACAAACAGAAGGCACTGCGAAAGGAGCTTCTTGTTGCTGACATGACAGCCCAAAGGGAGAAGATTGAGGTCATGGAAGGGGCCAAGCACTCTGCTGCTGTCGTGATGCTGAAGATCAAACTCCAGATGGCTAAGGAGGCTGCCGATCCTACCTTTGATAGGTCCGGCTGGGACATGGAGGCTTGGAAGTAAAGGCTTGTGGAGCTTCGGGACGAAGATGAACCTAGGGAGGTGCTTGCTCTCGAAGGTGGTGGCAGCGGAGCTAAGGATCCTGAGGATGTAGCGGCTGAAGGCAGTGGTCAAGGTGGTGAGAAGAAGGTGGAGGATGCAACGAAGGTTTAGGCTGCATAAATGGACAATGATGGAAATTTCTAGACGTGGCTGGAGCCCATTTTTTATGGTTTTATAGTTTTTGGTGATGAATGATGGTTTGTATGGTGAACAATAGTTTTTAGGTTTAAGGATCACTGATCCTTGGGACAATAGGGGGTAGCTGTTTTGGTCAAAAATCAAGCAAAGATAATGCAACCAAATCTTTTGTAGAGAGGTGTGATGCTTGAATCAATGAACATTGTTAAGGATCACCCGGAAATGAAATGAACAAGTGACACAATGATTTATACGAGGAAAAAGCCCTTGATCAACAGTTGATCTCCTGTATAAAAAACCTCGGGTGATGGAAACTACCGATCACCAACTCAGATTAACCAGAAAATGTATTACAACTTTGGATGATAGCGAGCTAGTTACAAGGATCACTATAGTGTAATGTGCAAAAATGAGTGTAATCGCCGAGCAAACTGTCGAGAGCTGATGAGAGCAGTTAAGAGTGTGTGTGTGTTTAGCCAAAAATAGCCAAGTGTTTTAATCTAGCTCGCTATCCCCTTATAAATTTGGAAAATATCTAAGCTAACTAACTATCCACATTTCGTGCAAGTCTTCCACGACCTCCATAACATCCATATTAGTCAAGCACGTGTGGAATAAAAAGGGAATATGCTCCAGGAATATCGCCAAGACCGAGTCCAAGCACATACTCCTGCAAAACAACATCATATTCAAAGCAGACAATCGTTAGTGTAAGGATCACTATGATGATCCTGGATCCTGATCCTACAATACTCTCTGAGGATCACTAATTCAAACAGAATTGAGAATCCTTAAGCCCAACAGTAATTGAGGATCACTGATCTTAGGAAAATCCTCCCCTAACAATTGCCCCCAAAATATAAGGAGTAAAGTGTAAATAAACGAATTGTATTTTCTCGTTCTTATCTGTAACAAACCAACGGATATATAGCCGTTGCATTCTGACTAGCCGTTGCCAACCTGACGTCATTGAAGTGACTATCCTGCAAAATCATGATTATAAAATTGAATTTAGAGATAAGGGTTAGGAAGCATTTAAATTCATGCGTTTCATCCTTTAAATCCTCATTCGAAGATCTGATCAGGTACTTCTCTTTCCTCTCTCTCTTCATATTCTCATTCTGTTTCTTCTTCTTCACCATCATCATAACCAAGATGATGCTAAGATCTTCACCGGCTAAGGATCACAAAAAGGACAGTCCCTTGAAGAGCTAAGGGATCATCGAAGGCTCTACGAAGGAACGATGCTGCTTTACTGATCCGCATATAGACAGGATTCGCCATTGTTTCCCGGCGAGCACCGTTTTTAAAGCTTTTGACCCCACCGTCCTAAGCGACTTTGTTTCTGAAACCTGGGTAGCTTTTCCAGTCACCCCATTCATGATAGGATACTCGTATCCTTTTCCTGATTTCACCCAATCTTTCTTCTCTCTCGTCGACATCTCCTACATCCAAGTGATGCCAATGATGTGGAGGGTCTTGTATACCTTTGAAAGAATCATTGAGCATGAAGGTATTGATCTGGGAATGTCGGAGTTAGCAGAAATGTACGACCTTGTGAGCCATGGATCTTATCGATATCTATTCAAACACAAACCCGGTGAAGAACACCCCATCTTCAAAACCACTAAGAATGACACCAACTGGAAAAGGCGATTATTCTTTGTCAGAAGGGATTCCATCCCTGATGGGAAAGATCTTCCAAGAAAATGGGTTACTCATGGTAGGATATAGGATCCTTATAGAAGGATCATAGGATACCCTGTCTCCGCTGAGGATCACTGACCCCTTTGTTTCTATTTTGCAACTATTACTGTTTCACACATTATTACAACACCTGCAACGAAGGAAAGGCTTGCTGCTTTCCGGAAGCTTGATCCTGCAATAAGATCATTTCAAGCAAACACCCAGGATTCTCAAGAAGTATCCTCAGGCTCTGTTACGATGTCAATTAAGTATCCCATTTTGTGCATAACTAAATGTTTAAATTAAAATGAAATAAGGATACTTATCTGTTTTGGATGTGTAGGTGCTGGAAAATCATCGAAGTCTGCTACTCGTTTCAGTGTCACTGATCTTGATGTTGTCCGATCCGCAAAGAAGAAGCCTGCTGCTAGTCCATCTGTCACTGTCCCCAAGGCAACCACTTCTAAGGGAAAGGGCGGAAAGAAAAGGAAGACTGCTGATACCCTTGAAGGTCTGCCTTTGATCCAGCATCAGTTCGAGGAATACGTTGCTGAGGTAAGAATAACTGATCCTTAAATGTGATTCTTAAACATGATCCTTCCATACTGAGGGTAAGGGATCCTGAATTGTATCATTTCTTTTGCAGAAATTTGATGAAATCCAAGATTACGTAGGGAGTCTTGAAGAGGTTGAACGAAAGTGTTTGGACCTCCAAAAGATCATGCTAGCCAAGGATCAGAAGATTGCCTCCCTCGAAAACGATGTCAATCTGGTGAAGAAGGAACTTGTCCTGGCTCATGTCATAGCTGACCAGGAGAAGTCTGAGATCACAAATGATGCTAAAGTCTCTGCCGCTATTGCTATGTACAAGACCAAGTTGCAGATGGCCCAAGAAGCTCAGGATCCTGACTTTGACAAGACCAACTGGGACATTGAGGGCTGGAAGGCTAGGTTGGCTGAACTGGATGACGAAGAAGAGGCTGGTGAGGTCTTAGCAATCGAGGCTGGCAGCAGTGGAGTGAAGGATCATGTGGGTGATACCGGAGTTGGAGGTGATGGTGAAGGTGATGCAGCAAAGGTGTAAGCTGCAGGAATGGGCGATGATGGACATTTCTAGACGCAGCCGGAGCCCATTTTTTTTAGGACTTGGTAGTAGTTTTTTGGTTATGGTGTTTTGAAACAATGTTGGATTGTATTTGAATAATAGTTTCTAGGATTATGGATCATGGATCCTTAGAAAATAGGTAGGATAATGGGTGGTGGATGGATCCTCTGTTTGGGGGATGAAGCCACTTGTTATCCTGCCATCTTTTATTTCCTGCACTCTTAAGACCTGTTAACAATGGACACCCTTTGCCAACCCATGTGGACGGGCCACGTTTTGCTGGTAGAAACGTGGGTTGGTGTTTTGGTCAAAAATCAAGTAATGATAATGCAACCAAACTTTCTGTTATGGGGTATGATGCTTGAATTGATGAACAACAATAAGGATCACTCAGAAATGAAGTGAACAAGTGACACGAAGATTTATACGAGGAAAAAGCCCTTGATCAATGAATGATCTCCGGCATAAAAAACCTCGGGTGATGGAAACTACCGATCACCAACTCAAATTAAACAATGAATGTATTACAACTTCGGATGATAGCGAGCTAAGTACAAGGATCACTATAGTGTGTTGTGTAAAAAAGTGTGTAATCGCCAAGTAAATCAACGAGAACAAATGAGAGCAGTTGTACGAGTGTGTGTGTAGCCAAAAATAGCCAAGTGTTTTCTAATTAGCTCGCTACCCCTTTTAAAATGGAAAATATCTAATCTAACTAACATTCCGCAAATGGTGCAAGTCCTCCACGACTCCATAACGTCCACTTTTGGCCAAGCACGTGTGGAATAAACATAGAATATGCTCCAGGAATATCGCCAAGACCCAGTCCAAGTTGATACCCCTGCAAAACAATTTCGAATTCAAAGTAGACAACCGTTAGTACGAGGATTCTTATGATGATCCTGATCCTGAAATACTTCTGAGGATCACCAATTCAAACAGAAGTAAGGATCACCAAGCCCAACAGCGATTGAGGATCACTGATCATTTAGAAATCCACCCCTAACAATTGCCCCCAAAATATAAGGAGTAATTATGTAAATAAATGAGTTATATTTTGTTCTTATCCGCAATCAATCAACGGATAACTAGCCGTTGTAATCGGATTAGCCATTACGAACGTGATGTCACTGAGGTGACTATCCTGTAAAACTATCATTATAAATAGGAGTTAGGGATAGGGATCAATCAGCATTCAAATTCAAGAGAAACTCCCTTTAAATTCTCATCCGACGATCAAGCAGGTATCTCTTTTCCTTTTCTTCCTTTACGTTTTCTTTCTCTGCTCATTCCTTCTTCACCTTCTTCATAATCAAGATGATGTTAAGATCCTCTCCTGCTAAGGATCACAAGAAGGACAGTCCTCTTAAGAGCCAGGGGATCATCAAAGATTTGGCGAATGAAAGGTGCTGCTTCACTGATCCACAAATAGTCAGAATCCGCCGTTGCTTTCCGGCAAACACCCATTTCAAGCCATTTGACCCCACCGTTCTAAGTGATTACGTTTCTGAAACCTGGGTAGCTTTCCCGGTCACACCGTTCGCAATAGGATACACATATCCTTTCCCTGAATTCACCCAGTCTTTCTTCTCCCTCACCGGCATCTCCTACATTCAAGCTATGCCAATGATTTGGAGGGTCTTATATACCCTCGAAAGGATCATTGAGCAAGAAGGAATTGTCCTAGGAATGTCGGAGTTGGCAGAGATGTATGATCTCACCACATTTGGATCCCACCGATATCTATTCAAGCGTAAACCCGGTGAAGAACACCCCATCTTCAACGTCACTAAGAACGATACTAACTGGAAACGGCGATTCTTCTTTGTCAGAAGGGATTCTCTCTCTGATGGAAAGGATCTGCCAAGGAAGTGGGCCACCCATGGTAGGATAGAGGATCCTTAGAAGGATCACTGAGTAAGCTTGTTTCTGATGAAGATTACTAACATGCTTCTGTTTCTTTTGTACAGCTATCACTGTTTCACATATTATACCCTCACCTGCCACCTAGGAGAGACTTGCTGCTTTCAGAAAACTTGATCCTGCAACAAGGACATTCAAAGCAAATACCCAGGATTCTCAAGAGGTATCCTCAGGTTCTGTCACGATGTCAAGTAAGTATCCTGTTCTTTTTATAATTAAATGTTTAAATGAATAATTAAATAGAAATAGGATAAGGATACTTATCTGTTCCGGGTGTGCAGGTGCTGGGAAATCTTCAAAGTCTGCCTCCAAATTCAGTGTCACTGATCTAGACACTGTCCGATCCTCCAAGAAAAAATCTGCTGCTAGTCCTTCCCTTGTAATCCCCAAGGTTACCACTTCAAAGGGAAGAGGTGGAAAGAAAAGAAAAACCTCTGAAGCTGACAACCTTCAAGGCTTGCCTCTGATCCGCCATCAATTCCTCGAGTACTTTAATGATGTAAGGATCACTGACTCAGTTTAGTTATCCTATCCACTTGAGGATCACCTGACTCTAATCTTTGCATTGTCTTCTTTGTAGAAATGCGGAGATCGAGGATTATGTTGGGAATGTTGAAGAGCTAGAGGAGAAACACTCTGACCTCCAAAAAGTAGCAATGCTCAAGGACCTTAAGATCGCTTCCCTTGAAAAGGATCTCAACGATGCCAAAGCTCAAACAGCTGCAATTCTGATCAATGTTGATTATGAGAAGCACGAGATCACAGAGGATGCTAAGGTCTCCGCTGCCATTGCCATGTACAAGACCAAGCTACAGATGGCCCAAGAAGCTCAGGATCCTGCCTTTGATAGGAGCAACTGGGACGTGGAAGGCTGGAAGGCTAGGCTGGCTGAGTTGGAGGATGAGGATGAGGCTGATGAAGTTCTGGCAATTGAGGCTAGTGGCAGTGGCAAGGATCAGGTGAAGGATACTGGAGCTGAAGGGGATGATGATGCAGCGAAGGTGTAGGCTGCATGAATGGGCGATGAAGGACATTTCTAGACGTAGCCGGAGCCCATTTTTTGAGTTTGGTAGTTTGTTTTGGTTATGGTGTTTTCTTGTTGAACAATGATGGGTTGTACTTAAACAATAGTAATTAGGGCTAAGGATCATAGATCCTTCGAACAATAGGTAGGATTACAAATGGTGGAGGGATCCTCTGTTTGGGGGATGAAGCCATTGTGATCCTGCCGTCTTTTGATTCCTGCACTACCAAGACCTTTAAACAATGGACACCCTTTGCCAACCCATGTGGACGGGCCACGTTTTGCTGGTAGAAACGTGGGTTGGCAATTTTGACAACCTTAAAGGGTTAATCGTTTGTGAATAAAATAACTTTAACTTTTTGGCTTATCCTGTGTTGATATCCTTGTTAATATTTCACTTTCCAACTGTTGTAATGTTCATTTTGTTTAAACTTATCAAGTAAAGAAGAAATTCAAAAAATATCCCCAAAAAGTTTAGGATATGATCAAGGATCACATATCCCATAATCGATAAGTTCTGAAAAGTAATATAGTTTAAGGATCATAAGTTCAGTTGTCAAAGGATAAGGGTTATTCAAATAAATAATGAATAAAATCAAAATAGTTAAGGATCATACCTGAGAATCCAAGTTAGGATCCTATCTTTTAACACTTAACATCAGGATAACCCAGAAGACAAACCTTAGTAGAAGGTAAGGATCAAGGATCCTTAGTCGTTTAACTTCAAAAACCTGAAATAGGATACAACTTGGGACTAAGCCAATATAAGATAAAAGTTAGCGACTGGGGACAAGCCCAAAGGATAACTGGGGACAAGCCCAATATACTGGGGACAAGCCCAAAGGATAACTGGGGACAAGCCCAAAGGATAACTGGGGACAAGCCCAAAGGACAACTGGGGACAAGCCCAAAGGATAACTGGGGACAAGCCCAAAGGATCGTATGTAAACTGGAGTATAGCCCTTACTGGCGACTATCCAAACTTAGTGACATGAAAATGCCAAAACCTTAGCTAACGTGAAAACGTTAGAAACCTTAGGAACGGATGTATGGTACGTCTACCATTATATGTAGGATCCTGAATATAGCCAGTACAATGAAATTGTCAGCCCCTAAAGCGAGTACTGGTCCCATTGCCATGAACTATACCAGGATCATCGTGCGCTACTGGCGAAACTGGGGACAGGCCCAAACTGGGGTCAAGCCCAAATAACTGGGGTCAAGCCCAAATAACTGGGGTCAAGCCCAAATAACTGGATACTTCTGTGGATACTCAATCCTTAGTTAAGGATACCTGAACCTTCAAAACTCAGAATCAAGTAAAAGGAGGATAAAGGACACAGGATACTTATCCTTATATAGGATAATAATACCAAAAAAAAATGAAATAGTTAGAGATTAGAATATTACCAGAATGAGGATCATCTGTTCTGTAAGGATCCTTCAAGGATACTAGTCAGGTAAGGATCATGGATCCTTATCACATAAAGTATTTCTTTAAGTGGACAACATTCCAAGCTCTTGGTAGCAAATCACCTTCCATTGTTAGCAATCAATATGCCCCATTTCCCGCCTCAGCTTCAATCAAGTAAGGGCCTTCCCACTTTGGTTCCAACTTTCCATCAGCAGGATTGGTGGTATTCTGAAATGCTTTCCTTAGCACCATATCTCCAACTTGGAATTTCCTAATCCTGACATTTTTGTTGTAAGCTCCAGCCATCCTTTGTTGATAGCTGGCCATCCTTATTCTTGCTAAATCCCTGAGTTCTTCTACAGTATCCAGATCTTGAACCAGGTTTTCAGCATTTTCTTCAGGTTCACGAATGCTTGTTCTTGCAGTAGGAACCACCATCTCTGTAGGGATCACTGATTCTGCCCCAAATACCAAAGAAAATGGAGTTTGGCCTGTAGCATTCTTGGGAGTTGTCCTATCAGCACAAAGCACATAAGGTAGTTCTTCTGCCCATTTTCCTTTCTTGGATCCAAGCTTCTTCTTCAAATTGTTGATGATGATCTTGTTGGATGATTCTGCCTGGCCATTAGCTTGTGGGTGGACTGGTGTTGATGTTATCATCTTAATCCCCCAGCTGTCACAAAAGTTAGTGGTTCTATTCCCAATAAATTGGGATCCATTATCACAAATAATCTCAGAAGGGATACCGAATCTAGTAATAATGTTTCTTTTAATAAAGGATATAACTTCCTTTTCTCTAACTTGAGCAAAGGCTTCAGCCTCTATCCACTTAGAGAAGTAATCAGTCATAGCAAGCATGAATACTTTTCCACCAGGTGCCTTAGGAAGCTTACCACTATATCCATTCCCCATCTCATGAATGGCCAGGAAGAGGATATAGGATGCAAGAGTTCAGCTGGTTGGTGAAGGATATTACTATGCCTCTGACAAGGATCACACTTCTTGGCATACTCCACAGCATCCTTCTTCATGGTGGGCCAATAGTATCCTGTCCTCAGGATCCTTGAGAATAATGCCCTGCCCCCAGTGTGGTTTCCACAATCTCCTTCATGGAAATCCTTTAGGACTTCTTGGATTTCAGGCTCCTCAATGCATCTTAGATATGGTCCTACAAGAGATCGTTTATACAACATATTATTTAATATTGTAAATTGAGATACCTTAGTTTTGAAAGCCCTTGGGTTTTCTCCTGTAGGAATTTCTCCATGTTGTATATATCTCATGATTGGGAGGATCCATGATCCTGAATGAGATTGAGTATCATCACTAGGGATGACTGCAGAATCCTCTCCTATCTCCATAGCTACATGGTCCTCGATAGCAGGGGTCAGGATATGGATAATAGGGATCCTTGTATCCTCCGGGATCTTCAAGGATGATCCTAGATTAGCTAATGCATCAGCCTCTGCATTCTCTTCCCTTGGTACATGTGTCAAACTAAAGGATACAAAAGAGAGTGCCAATTCTTTGACTATCTCTAAATATTTGATTAGCTTCTCGCCTTTAACAGCATAGGATCCATTAAAGTGATTAGTGATTAATAAAGAATCTACGTGTACCTCAAGATACCTTATTCTCATATGCTTAGCGATTTGCAAACCAGCTATCAAGGCTTCATATTCAGCCTCATTGTTGGTAGTTTGAAATTCACAAGCTATGGAGTGGGGTATTATGTCCCCCTGTGGCGATTTTAGTAGTATTCCAAACCCTGTTCCGTTTACATTGGAGGATCCATCAGTGAATAGTACCCAAGGATCCTTGGTTTCTTCAAGCTGTTGGACTTCTAATTCAGCCTCCTTTTGCAAATCACTACTAAAATCTGCCACAAAGTCAGCTAAGGCTTGGGATTTGATGGCAGTCCTTGGTTCATATCGTATATCATATGCACTCAGCTTCACTGCCCACTTAGCCATCCTTCCTGACATTTCAGGTTTCCTGAGAACATTCTTAATCGGAAAATTAGTCTTAACAATAATGACATGAGTCTCAAAATAATGTCTTAATTTAGTAGATGCCATAATTAATGCAAGGATAAGTTTTTCTAAGTGTGAATACCTGGATTCAGCATCAAGTAAACTCTTACTTACATAATAGACAGGATGTTGTGTACCTTGGTGATCCTTAACAAGGACCGCACTTACTGCTTTTGAGGATACTGCTAGGTACAAGGATAATACATCCCCTTTTTCTGGTTTCATCAAGGCAGGGGCTGAGGATAGGTAATCCTTAAGAGCTTTAAGGGCACTTTTATGCTTCTCAGTCCATTCAAATTTCTTGTTTTTCCTCAGGATATCATAGAATTCCTTACATTTCTCTGAGGATTTGGATATAAATCTGTTCAAGGCTGCGATCCTGCCCGTCAACCTTTGCACATCCTTAGCGTTGGCAGGAGATTTGATATTCACAATAGCCTTGATTTGTTCTGGACTTACTTCAATGCCCCTCTTTGTCACCATATATCCTAGGAATTTACCTGCCTTAACACCAAAATGACACTTGGAAGGATTTAGTTTCATATTAAATTTATCAAGGATATTGAATGCTTCCTCCAAGTTCTTGAGGTGATCCTCAGCTTTCTTGGACTTGACCACCATGTCATCTATATAAACTTCCATAGTGTGTCCAATTTGTTCCTTGAACATCATATTGACAAGCCTTTGATAAGTAGCACCTGCATTCCTTAATCCAAATGGCATAGCAATATAACAGTATATACCAGTTGAGGTCATAAAGGCTGTATCCTCTTGATCAGATGGTTCCATCTGAATTTGTTGAAATCCAGATGAAGCATCCATAAAAGTCAACAACTCATGACCCGCGGTAGCATCCACCATGGAGTCAATGTGGGGTAATGGGAAAGGATCCTTGGGACATGCCTTGTTTAAGTCAGTAAAATCGACACATACCCTCCACTTTCCGTTTTTCTTTTGAACAACAACCACATTGGCTAACCATCTTGGATACTTAACCTCTCTTATCATACCTGCCCGAAGTAGTTTGTCTACCTCTTCCTGGATAATAGCATTCCTTTCAGGTGCAAACTTCCTCCTCTTTTGATGAATTGGCTTGAATGACCTGTCAATGCCAAGTTTGTGAGTAATTATATCCTTAGATATACCTGTCATGTCTTCATGTTTCCAGGCAAAGGTGGATTTCCTCCTCTTAAGGAAGGATACTAGCTCCTGTTCGATGTCACTAAGGATCCCTGATCCTATAAAGATCTTGGATTCAGGATTCTCAGGATCCATGAGGATTTCTTTCAAATCCTGTTCTCTTGCCTCCAAGACATCTCTTGAAGGATACTTTAATTGCTATTGCTCCCTTAGTCTTGAGGCTGGCTTCATTGAGGATGTATAACAATTCTTAGCCTCTTGTTGATCACTCTCAATTTTCACCACTCCCCATGGACTTGGAAGCTTTACACACTGATGATAGGTGGATGGGACCGCCTTCATGTCATGTATCCACGGCCTGCCAAGGATAACATTACAACATGATAAGCAATCAATAACACAAAACTTCTGATAAGAATGCAATCCTTCAATATAGATTGGGAGTTTTATGTCCCCCAATGTATTCTTAGTTTCTCCACTAAATCCCACAAGTACTGAGGATCTTGGGATAATATCAGACTCCGGGATATTCATATTCTTGAGGACATCAAGCTGGATGATGTTCACAGAGCTTCCTCCATCTATAAGGATCCTGCGAACAAAGTGGTTAGAGATAAACAATGTAATTACAAGACCATCATGATGAGGATCCTGGACATCAACACGATCATCCTCATCAAAAGTTATGACTTTATCCTGGGTGACAACGGAGGTCCGGACGGGTCTGTCTCCATTATCCATCTTGGTTTCCTTAGCATGTCTTTTTGATGCTGAAAAGGAGGTACCACAAATGTCTGATCCACCGGATATGAAGTTTATGACTTGTGCATCTGTTGGAGGAGCAGGGGCCCTTTCCGGGATCCTTTCAGGATCCTGGATCCTTGACTTCTTTCGTCCCAAAAGCTCTTTCAAATGCCCCTTGCTCAACAAGTAACCCATTTCCTTTCTCAGTGCGATGCGCTCTTCAGTGAGATGCCCAAAATCCTCATGATAAGCACACCACTTGGATTTATCCTTTGTAGCAGCTGGTTTATCACTTTTCCTTGGCCACCTAGCTTTCTCACCTAGATTCTGCATTGCAAGGATTAGTTCATTGTTATCAACAGAAAAACAGTATTCAGAAATAGGAGGATAATCCTCATCATCCTCTTCTTGTTCCACTGCATGCACGTTCTGGTTATCAGATCTATTGTAAGACTTTGATTTGTTATTCCTGAAGTAGGATCCTTGCTTCTCCTGTTTTGAGGATCCTGTCAATCTATCCTGGATCCTTTTGTCATCCTCTAAGCGGATGAACCTAAGGGCCCTGGTTCTTACTTCATCAAGATTCCTGCAAGGGGTCATAACAAGATCATCATAGAATAATGAATCCCTAAGCAATCCCATTTTAAAGGCTTCTACAGCCGTGGCAATATCCAAGTTAGTAATATCTAAGGATTCTTTACTAAACTTAGTGATGTAATCTCTAAGTGATTCATTTTGACCTTGAGTTACCCTATATAAATCACTAGTTAATCGTTCAAATTTCCTACTACAAGAAAATTGACTATTAAACAAATTAACTAGATTAGCAAATGAAGTAATAGAGTAAGGGGGAAGACTTAGCAGCCATTTAAGAGCAGATCCTGTGAGTGTGGATCCAAATCCCTTGCATAGACATGCTTCTTTTAACCTTTCGGGAATTGGATTGATCTCCATCCTCTCCCTGTATTGAGCTACATGCTCCTCTGGATCCGTTGAACCATCATACATTTTCATGGATGGTATCTGGAATCTTTTGGGTATCTCAGCATCACATAAGGGTGGTGCAAAACGAGATATCATATGGCTACCATCTGCAATTTCAGGAATGGGTTTAACCACTCCTGGAACACTGGATATCATATCCTTGAGCTTCTGTAACTCCCTGGCCATAGCCTGATTGATACCTGTATCCTGCATTAAGCCATGGTTAGTGTTGTATGAATTATTGAAAGTGTTACCTCCCACGGGATTCATGTTCGGAATTCCTGATGTGTATCCATATTGACGAGACTCTGGCATGATTGAGGGACCAGAGGGAGCAATGGTCTGCATTGGTATGAAGTCTCCTTGATGAACGTCCGAGCTCTGAGGCTGCATACTTCTCAAGAATCCTTGATCCTGAGGGACGTTGGATCCTTGAAGTTGAGATGATCCTTGAACCTGAAAGGATCATGGAACAAGAGAGGATCTTGGGACCAGAGAGGATCCTGGGACCACAGAGGATCCTGGGACCAGAGAGGATCCTGGGACAAGGGATAATCCTTGAACCTGAGAGGATCCTTGGCCCTGGGAGGATCCTTGGACCTGGGAGGATCCTTGGACCTAGGAGGATCCTTGGACCTGGGAGGATCCTTGAACCTGGGAGGATCCTTGGACTGCATGCATTCCCATATATCCTCCTGACGTGAAGTATCCCTGATGCTGAGAAGAGGATCCTTGAGGCTGGAAGTGAGAGCCAAATGCCTGACTCATGGCTACTGTTCCATAACGCCTTCCTGGTAATTCGCCCAAGTATTGCACGTCCGGAACCACTGAGTGTTGGGAAGTTATGACTGGAGTGTCGAAGTTCAGCGATCTTGGCATCAGAGGAGAGTGATCCTCCACTGATTTCTTCTGTTTCTTGATCTCATCGATCTCCCGGAGGATCCTTTCGTTGGTTTTGTCCTGCTCTTGTGCATGATTCCTCATCTGCAAAATCAGAGCATAAAGATCATTAGTAGTAGGATTAGTTGAAATAGAAGAAGTTGGTGCTTTTGGAAAATGGGGGTTTGTTTCTTCGCAGCATTCTCAGCATTCTTCTGGGATCCAGAAGGTGGTGGAGGCAAAGGAGGAACGCCTTGTGAAGAACTGAATGACGGCATCAAGCTTGAAGTGTTCTTCGTTGAGGAAGCCATCTGCCTGGTTGTAACGAACCAAAATGATCACAAAAGTATGAATTTTCTTAGGAACGAAGCACCAATTGCCCCACGGTGGGCGCCAAACTGTTTTGGTCAAAAATCAAGTAATGACAATGCAACCAAACTTTCTGTTACGGGGTATGATGCTTGAATTGATGAACAACAATAAGGATCACTCAGAAATGAAGTGAACAAGTGACACGAAGATTTATACAAGGAAAAAGCCCTTGATCAATGAATGATCTCCGGCATAAAAAACCTCGGGTGATGGAAACTACCGATCACCAACTCAAATTAAACAATGAATGTATTACAACTTCGGATGATAGCGAGCTAAGTACAAGGATCACTATAGTGTGTTGTGTAAAAAAGTGTGTAATCGCCAAGTAAATCAATGAGAACAAATGAGAGCAGTTGTACGAGTGTGTGTGTAGCCAAAAATAGGCAAGTGTTTTCTAATTATCTCACTACCCCTTTTAAAATGGAAAATATCTACTCTAACTAACATTCCGCAAATGGTGCAAGTCCTCCACGACTCCATAACGTCCACTTTTGGCCAAGCACGTGCGGAATAAACATAGAATATGCTCCAGGAATATCGCTAAGACCCAGTCCAAGTTGATACTCCTGCAAAACAATTTCGAATTCAAAGTAGACAACCGTTAGTACGAGGATTCTTATGATGATCCATGATCCTGATCCTGAAATAGTTCTGAGGATCACCAATTCAAACAGAAGTAAGGATCACCAAGCCCAATAGCGATTGAGGATCACTGATCATTTAGAAATCCACCCCTAACAGTTGGCAATTTTGACAACCTTGAAGGGTTTAACATTTTGTGAATAAATAAAACCTTAACTTTTTGGCTATTTCCCGTGTTGTTATGCTTGTGAATACTTTACTTTTCAATTGTTGTGATAGACATTTTGTCTGAATTAAGTAAAGAAGAAAAAATTTAATAAATATCCTCAAAAAGTTTAGGATATGATCAAGGATCACATATCCTATAGTCGACAAGTTCTGAAAAGTAGTGTAGTTTAAGGATCATAAGTTCAGTTGTCAAAGGATACGGGTCACTCATGTAAATAATAAATAAAATCAAAGTAATTAAGGATCATACCTGAGAATCCAAGTTAGGATCCTAACCTTTAACACTTATAATCAGGATATCCAAAAGACAAACCTTAGTAGAAGGTAAGGATCAAGGATCCTTGGTTGTTTAGCTTCTGAAACCTGAAATAGGATATAACTTGGGACTAAGCCAATATAAGATAAAAGTTAGTAACTGGAGACAAGCCCAACAATTCTGGGGACAAGCCCAAAGGATAACTGGGGACAAGCCCAAAGGATCGTGTGTAAACTGGAGTATGGCCCTCACTGGCGACTATCCAAACTTAGTGACATGAAAATGCCAAAACCTTAGCTAACGTGAAAACGTTAGAAACCTTAGGAACGGATGTATGGTACGTCTACCATTATACATAGGATCCTGAATACAGCCAGTACAATGAAATTGTCAGCCCCTAAAGCGAGTACTGGTCCCATTGCCATGAACTGTACCAGGATCATCGTGCGCTGCTGGCGATACTGGGGACAGGCCCAAAAACTGGGGACTAGCCCAAATAACTGGGGTCAAGCCCAAATAACTGGGGTCAAGCCCAAATAACTGGATACTTCTGTGGATACTCAATCCTTTGTTAAGGATACCTAAACCTTATGCAAAACTCAGATTCAAGTGAAAAGAGGATAAAGGATCCAGGATCCTTATCCTTATATATAGGATAATTAAAAAATGAAATAGTTTAAGATCAGATCATTACCAAAATGAGGATCTTTTGTCTTGTAAGGATCCTTCAAGGATACTTGTTAGCTAAGGATCATGGATCCTTGTTACATGAAGTATTTCTTCAAGTGGACAGCATTCCAAGCTCTTGGCAGCAAATCACCTTCCATTGTCAGCAATCGATATGCCCCCTTTCCTGCCTCAGCTTTGATCAAGTAAGGGCCTTCCCACTTTGGTGCCAACTTTCCATTAGCAGGATTGGTGGTATTCTGAAATGCTTTCCTTAACACCATATCACCAACTTGGAATTTCCTGATCCTGACATTTTTGTTGTAAGCTCCAGCCATTCTTTGTTGATAACTGGCCATCCTTATCCTTGCCAAATCCCTGATTTCTTCTATAGTATCCAAGTCTTGAACCAAGTTTTCAGCATTTTCTTCAGGATCACGAATGCTTGTTCTTGCAGTAGGAACCACCATCTCTATAGAGATCACTGATTCTGCCCCAAATACCAATGAAAATGGAGTTTGGCCAGTGGCGTTCTTGGGAGTTGTCCTATCAGCCCATAGCACATAAGGTAGTTCTTCTGCCAACTTTCCTTTCTTGGATCCAAGCTTCTTCTTCAAATTGTTGATGATGATCTTGTTGGATGATTCTGCCTGACCATTAGCTTGTGGGTGGACTGGTGTTGATGTTATCATCTTAATCCCTGAGCTGTCACAAAAGTTTGTAGTTCTATTCCCAATAAATTGGGATCCATTATCACAAACAATTTCAGAAGGGATACCAAATCTAGTAATAATATTTCTCTTAATAAAGGATATCACTTCCTTTTCTCTGACTTGAGCAAAGGCTTCAGCCTCTATCCACTTGGAGAAGTAATCAGTCAAAGGGCATGAATACTTTTCCACCAGGTGCCTTAGGAAGCTTACCAACTATATCCATTCCCCATCTCATAAATGGCCAAGAGGAGGATATAGGATGCAAAAGTTCTGCTGGTTGGTGAAGGATATTACTATGTCTCTGACAAGGATCACACTTCTTGGCATATTTCACAGCATCCTTCTTCATAGTAGGCCAACAGTATCCTGTCCTCAGGATCCTTGAGAATAATGCCCTGCCCCCAGTGTGGTTTCCACAATCTCCTTCATGGAAATCCTTTAGGACTTCTTGGATTTCAGGATCCTCAATGCATCTTAGATATGGTCCTGCAAGAGATCGTTTATACAACATATTATTTAATATTGTAAATTGAGATACCTTGATTTTGAAAGCCCTAGGGTTTTCTCCTGTAGGAATCTCTCCATGTTGTATGTATCTCATGATTGGATCGATCCATGATCCTGAATGAGATTGAGTATCATCACTAGGGATGATTGTAGAATCCTCTCCTATCTCCATGGCTACATGATCCTCGATAGCAGGGGTCAGGATGTGGATAATAGGGATCTTGATATCCTCCGGGATCGTCAAGGATGATCCTAGATTGGCTAATGCATCAGCCTCTGCATTCTCTTTCCTTGGTACCTGTGTCAAACTAAAGGAAACAAAAGAGAGTGCCAATTCTTTGACTATCTCTAAATATTTGATTAGCTTTTCGCCTTTAACAGCATAGGATCCATTAAAGTGATTAGTGATTAATAATGAATCTACATGTACCTCAAGATACCTGATCCTCATATGCTTGGCAATTTGCAAACCAGCTATCAAGGCTTCATATTCAGCCTCATTATTCGTAGTTTGAAACTCACAAGCTATGGAGAGGGGTATTATGTCCCCCTGTGGCGATTTTAGTAGTATTCCAAGTCCTGTTCCTTTGACATTAGAGGCTCCATCAGTGAAGAGTATCCAAGGATCCTTAGTTTCTTCAAGCTGTTGGACTTCTAACTCAGCTTCCTTTTGCAAGTCGCTACTGAAATCTACCACAAAGTCAGCTAAGGCTTGGGATTTAATGGCAGTTCTAGGCTCATATCTTATATCATAAGCACTAAGCTTCACTGCCCACTTAGCCATCCTTCCTGACATTTCAGGTTTCCTGAGAACATTCTTAATTGGAAAATTAGTCTTGACAATAATAGCATGAGTTTCAAAATAATGTCTTAATTTAGTAGATGCCATAATTAATGCAAGGATAAGTTTTTCTAAATGTGAATACCTGGATTCAGCATCAAGTAAACTCTTACTCACATAATAGACAGGATGTTGTGTACCTTCGTGATCCTTAACAAGGACCGCACTTACTGCTTTTGAGGATACTGCTAGGTATAAGGATAATATATCCCCTTTTTCTGGTTTCATCAAGGCAGGGGCTGAGGATAGGTAATCCTTAAGAGCTTTGAGGGCACTTTCATGCTTCTCAGTCCATTCGAATTTCTTGATCTTCCTCAAAATGTCATAAAACTCCTTGCATTTTTCTGAGGATTTTGATATCAATCTGTTTCAGGCTGCGATCCTGCCTGTCAATCTTTGCACATCCTTGGCATTAGCAGGAGATTTGATATTCACAATAGCCTTAATCTGCTCTGGACTTGCTTCAATGCCCCTCTTTGTCACCATATAGCCTAGGAATTTCCCTGCTTTAACACCAAAATGACACTTGGAAGGATTTAGTTTCATATTAAATTTATCAAGGATATTGAATGCTTCCTCCAAGTCTCTAAGGTGATCCTCAGCTTTCTTGGACTTAACCACCATGTCATCTATATAGACTTCCATAGTGTGTCCAATTTGTTCCTTGAACATCATATTGACTAGCCTTTGATAAGTAGCACCTGCATTCCTTAGTCCAAATGGCATAACAATATAACAATATATACCAGTTGGGGTCATTAAGGCTGTATCCTCTTGATCAGATGGTTCCATCTGAATTTGTTGGAATCCAGATGAAGCATCCATAAAAGTCAACAACTCATGACCCGCGGTAGCATCCACCATGGAGTCAATGTGGGGTAATGGGAAAGGATCCTTGGGACATGCCTTGTTTAAATCAGTAAAATCGACACATACCCTCCACTTTCCATTTTTCTTTTGAACAACTACCACATTGGCTAACCATCTTGGATACTTAACCTCTCTTATCATACCTGCCTGAAGTAGTTTGTCTACCTCTTCCTGGATAATAGCATTCCTTTCAGGTGCAAACTTCCTCCTCTTCTGATGTATAGGCTTGAATGACCTGTCAATGCCAAGTTTATGAGTAATTATATCTTTGGATATACCTGTCATGTCCTCATGCTTCCAGGCAAAGGTAGATTTCCTCCTCTTAAGGAAGGATACTAGTTCTTGTTCAATGTCGCTAAGGATCCCTGATCCTATGAAGATCTTGGATTCAGGATCATGAGGATCCATAAGGATCTCTTTTACATCCTGTTCTCTTGCCTCCAAGACATCTCTTGAAGGATGCTTTAATTGCTATTGTTCCCTTGGTCTTGAGGCTGGCTTCATTGATGATGTGTAACAATTCTTAGCCTCTTGTTGATCACTCTCAATTTTCACCACTCCCCACGGACTTGGAAGCTTTACACATTGATGATAGGTGGATGGGACTGCCTTCATGTCGTGTATCCATGGCCTGCCAAGGATAACATTACAACAAGATAGGCAATCTATAACACAAAATTTTTTATAAGAATGCAATCCTTCAATATAGATTGGGAGTTTGATGTCCCCCAATGTATTCTTAGTTTCTCCGCTGAATCCCACAAGAACTGAGGATCTTGGAACAATGTCCGATTCAGGAATGTTCATCTTCTTGAGGACATCAAGCTGAATGATGTTTACTGAGCTTCCTCCATCTATCAGGATCCTGCGAACAAAATGGTTAGAAATAAACAGTGTAATAACAAGACCATCATGATAAGGATCCTGAACATCAGCACGATCATCCTCATCAAATGTTATAATCTTATCCTTGGTAACAGTGGAGGCCCGGATGGGTCTGTCTCCATTATCCATCTTGGTCTCCTTGGCATGTCTTTTGGCTGCTGAAAAAGAAGTACCACAAATGTCTGATCCACCGAAGATGAAGTTTATAACTTGTGCATCTGCTGGAGGAGCAGGAGCTTTTTCTGGGATCCTTTCAGGATCCTGGATCCTTGACTTCTTTCGTCCCAAAAGTTCCTTCAAGTGCCCCTTGCTTAACAAGTAACCAATTTCTTTTCTAAGTGCAATGCACTCTTCAGTGAGATGCCCAAAATCCTCATGATATGCACACCATTTGGACTTGTCCTTTGTAGCAGCTGGTTTATCACTTTTCCTTGGCCACCTAGCTTTCTCACCTAGATTCTGCATTGCAAGAATTAGTTCATTGTTATCAACAGAAAAACAGTATTCAGAAATGGGAGGATAATCCTCATCATCCTCTTCCTGTTCCACTGCATGCACGTTCTGGTTGTCAGATTTGTTGTAGGACTTTGATTTGTTGTTCCTGAAGTAGGATCCTTGCTTTTCCTGTTTTGAGGATCCTGTCAGTCTTTCCTGGATCCTTTTATCATCCTCTAATCGAATGAATCTAAGGTCCCTAGTTCTTACTTCATCAAGATTCCTGCATGGGGTCATAACAAGATCATCATAGAACAATGAATCCCTAAGCAATCCCATTTTAAAGGCTTCTACAGCCGTAGCAATATCCAAGTTAGGAATGTCTAAGGATTCTTTACTAAACTTAGTGATGTAATCTCTAAGTGATTCATTTTGACCTTGCGTTACCCTATAAAGATCACTAGTTAAACGTTCAAATTTTCTACTACAAGAGAATTGACTACTAAACAGATTAACTAGATTAGCAAATGAAGTAATAGAGTAAGGGGTAAGACTTAGCAGCCATTTAAGAGCGGATCCTATGAGTGTGGATCTGAATCCCTTGCATAGACATTCTTCTTTTAACCTCTCAGGAATTGGATTGATCTCCATCCTCTCCCTGTATTGAACTACATGCTCCTCTGGATCCGTTGAACCATCATACAGCTTCATGGATGGTATCTGGAATCTTTTGGGTATCTCAGCATCACATAAGGGTGGTGCAAAATGAGATATCCTATGGCTACCGTCTGCGATCTCAGGAATGGGCTTGACCACTCCTGGAACACTGGATATCATATCCTTAAGCTTCTGTAATTCCCTAGCCATAGCTTGATTGATACCTGTATCCTGCATGGAGCCATGGTTAGTGTTATAAGAATTTTTGAAAGTGTTACCTCCCAGAGGATTCATGTTTGGAACTCCAGATGTGAATCCATATTGACGGGACTCTTGTATGATTGAAGGACCAGAGGAAGCAATGGTCTGCATTGGTATGAAGTCTCCTTGATGAACATCCAAACTTGGAGGCTGCATACTTTTCAAGAATCCTTGATCCTGAAAGATGTTGGATCTTTGAACCTGAGAGGATCCTTGAACCTGAAAGGATCCTTGGGGCTGAAAGGATCCTTGAACCTGAAAGGATCCTGGAACCATAGAGAATCCTTGGACCTGGGAGGATCCTTGGACCTGGGAGGATCCTTGGACTGTGTGCCTTCCCAAATATCCTCCTGAGCTGACGAAGGATCCCTGATGCTGAAAAGAGGATCCCGATGGATGAGAACAAGATCCTTGAGGCTGGAAGTGAGAGCCAAATGCCTGACTCATAGTTGTTGTTCCATAACGCCTTTCTGATGGACCACTTTGATGCTGGATGCCCGGAACTGCCGATTGTAGGGTAGTTACAACTGGAGTGTTAAAATTCAATGACCTTGGTATCAGAGGAGAGTGATCCTCCACTGATTTCTTCTGTTTCTTGATCTTAGCGATCTCCCGGAGGATCCTTTCGTTGGTTTTGTCCTGCTCTTGTGTGTGATCCCTCATCTGCAAAATCAGAGTAAAAAGATCATTAGTAGTAGGATTAGAGGAAACAGAAGAAGCTGGTGGTTTTGGGAAAATGGGGGTTTGTCTCCTCGTAGCATTTTCAGCATTCTTCTAGGATCCAGAAGGTGGTGGAGGCAAAGGAGGAACGCCTGTGAAGAACTCATTGCCGGCATAGAGCTTGATATGTTCTTTGCTGAAGAAGCCATCTGCTTGGTTGTAATAAACCAAAATGATAATAAGAACAATAATTTCTCAAAAACAAAGCACCAATTGCCCCACGGTGGGCGCCAAACTGTTTTGGTCAAAAATCAAGCAAAGATAATGCAACCAAATCTTTTGTAGAGAGGTGTGATGCTTGAATCAATGAACAATGTTAAGGATCACTCGGAAATGAAATGAACAAGTGACACAATGATTTATACGAGGAAAAAGCCCTTGATCAAGAGTTGATCTCCGGCATAAAAAACCTCGGGTGATGGAAACTACCGATCACCAACTCAGATTAACCAGAAAATGTATTACAACTTTGGATGATAGCGAGCTAGTTACAAGGATCACTATAGTGTAATGTGCAAAAATGAGTGTAATCGCCGAGCAAACTGTCGAGAGCTGATGAGAGCAGTTAAGAGTGTGTGTGTTTAGCCAAAAATAGCCAAGTGTTTTAATCTAGCTCGCTATCCCCTTATAAATTTGGAAAATATCTAAGCTAACTAACTATCCGCATTTCGTGCAAGTCTTCCACGACCTCCATAACGTCCATATTAGTCAAGCACGTGCGGAATAAAAAGGGAGTATGCTCCAGGAATATCGCCAAGACCGAGTCCAAGCACGTACTCCTGCAAAACAACATCATATTCAAAGCAGACAATCGTTAGTGTAAGGATAACTATGATGATCCTGATCCTACAATACTCTCTGAGGATCACTAATTCAAACAGAATTGAGAATCCTTAAGCCCAACAGTAATTGAGGATCACTGATCTTAGGAAAATCCTCCCCTAACAGTAGCAAAGGTGTATGGGTCCTTCTGTTTTTGGAGGATGAAGCCTTTGATGCCCCTCGCCTTTTATTTCCTTCACTTGTCAAACCTTTAGTATGGACACCCTTTGCTAACCCAAGTGGACGGGCCACGTTTTGCTGGTAGAAGCTTGGGTTGGCAATTTTGACAACCTTTAAAGGGGTTAACCTTGATAAATAAATAAAACTCCTAACTTTTGGCTATCTCGGTGTTGTTCATTTTGTGTATATTTACTTACCAATTGTTATTGCATAGTGTCAGAATTAACAAGTATATAAAAAAATCAGTTTATGTCAAAAAGTTTAGGATATGATCAAGGATCAAATATCCTTTAACCAATAAGTTTGAAAAGTGAGACAATTTTAGGATCATATATCCTGTTGCCAAAGGATAAGGGTAGTACTGATAAACCAAGAATAAAGTTAAAGTAAATAAGGATCATACAAGAGAATCCAAGTTAGGATCCTATATCCTTAACACTTACAATAGTGACAATCAAAAGACAAAACCTTGTAGAAAGTTAGGAACCAGAATCCTTAACTGTTTAGCTTTGGAAACCTGAAATGAGACATAACTTGGGACTAAGCCAATCTGTAAAAGAAAGAGTTAGTATCTGGGGACAAGCCCAACAATCTGGGGACAAGCCCAATAACTGGGGACAAGCCCAAAAAAACTAGGGACAAGCCCAAAGAATCTTGTGTAGACTATCCAAACTTAGTGACATGAAAATGCCAAAACCTTAGCTAACGTGAAAACGTTAGAAACCTTAGGAACGGATGTATAGTACGTCTACCATTATAATTAAGATCCTAAATAGTAAATACAGCCAGTACAATGAAATTGCCAGCCCCTATAGCCGGTACCGGTCCCATTGCCTTTAACTTCACTAGGATAATCGTGCGAAACTGGCGAAGGTGTAAGAACCTGATTTGTAGAAGGTAATAGATACCTTAAACTGGGGACAAGCCCAAAAACTGGGGATAAACCCGAAAACTTAGGAAACTTTAATGGATACTTGATCCTTTATCAAATATGCATCAACTTCTGCAAAACTCAGAATTTAGCAAAGAAGGATAAAGGATCCTGGATGCTTCTCCTTGTAATCAAATAATTTAAAGGATTAGGTAAATTAAAATCAAACCATTACCAGAATAAGGATCATATATCCTCTAAGGATCCTTATGTATACCAGATATGAGAATAACCAAGGATCCTGGATCCTTCCTACATGAAGTATCTCTTTAAATGGACAACATTCCAAGCTCTTGGTAATAGATCACCCTTCATTGTTAACAAACGATATGCCCCCTTTCCTGCCTCAGCTTCAATCAGATAGGGACCTTCCCACTTTGGTGCCAACTTGCCATTAGCAGGATTTGTGGTGTTTTGGAACGCTTTCCTTAACACCATATCACCAACTTGAAACTTTTTGATCCTGACATTCTTGTTATAAGCTCCAGCCATCCTTTGTTGATAACTAGCCAATTTTATCCTTGCTAAATCACTGAGTTCTTCTATGGTATCCAAATCTTGAACCAAGTTTTCAGCATTTCCTTCAGGATCACGGATGCTTGTTCTTGCAGTAGGAACTACCATCTCTGTAGGGATCACAGATGCAGCTCCAAACACTAAAGAAAATGGAGTCTGGCCAATGGCATTCTTGGGAGTTGTTCTATCAGCCCATAGCACATAAGGTAGCTCTTCTGCCCATTTCCCTTTCTTGGATCCAAACTTCTTCTTCAAGTTGTTGATGATGATCTTGTTGGATGATTCTGCTTGACCATTAGCTCGTGGGTGGACTGGTGTTGATGTTATCATCTTAATCCCCCAACTGTCACAAAAGTTAGTAGTTCTGCTCCCAATAAATTGGGATCCATTATCACAAACAATTTCAGAAGGTATGCCAAATCTAGTAATGATGTTTCTTTTAATAAAGGATATCACTTCCTTTTCTCTGACTTGTGCAAAGCTTCAGCTTCTATCCACTTGGAAAAGTAATCAGTCATAGCAAGCATAAACACTTTTCCTCCTGGTGCTTTGGGAAGTTTGCCAACTATATCCATTCCCCATCTCATAAATGGCCAAGAAGAGGATATAGGATGCAGGAGCTCTGCTGGTTGATGAAGGATATTGCTATGTCTTTGACAAGCATCACATTTCTTTGCATAATCCACAGCATCCTTCTTCATGGTAGGCCAATAGTATCCTGTTCTAAGGATCCTTGAGAACAGTGCTCTGCCCCCAGTGTGGTTTCCACAATCTCCTTCATGAAAATCCTTTAGAACTTCTTGGATTTCTGGATCCTCGATACACCTTAGATATGGACCTGCAAGAGATCGTTTATATAACATGTTATTTAGTATTGTAAATTGAGATACCTTGACTTTGAAAGCCCTAGGATTTTATCCAGTAGGGATCTCTCCAAGTTGTATATATCTTAGGATCGGAAGGATCCAGGATCCTGAATTTGACTGTGCATCATCACTAGGTATGATTGCAGAATCCTCTACTCTTTCCATAGCTATGTGATCCTCGATAGCAGGAGCTAAGATGTGGATGATGGGAATTTTAATATCCTCTGAAATCTTCAATGATGATCCAAGGTTGGCTAAAGCATCAGCTTCTGCATTCTCTTCCCTTGGTACCTGTGTCAGACTAAAAGAAGCAAAAGAGTCTGCCAATTTCTTGACTATCTCTAGATATTTGATCAGCCTTTCACCTTTAACAGCATAAGAACCATTAAAGTGGTTAGTAATTAACAATGAATCTACGTGTACCTCAAGATACCTGATCCTCATATGCTTGGCAATTTGCAAACCAGCTATTAAGGCTTCATATTCAGCCTCATTATTAGTAGTTTGAAACTCACAAGCAATTGAGTGGGGTACTATGTCCCCCTGTGGCGATTTTAGTAGTATGCCTAGTCCAGTTCCCTTGACATTTAAAGCCCCATCTGTGAATAGTATCCAAGGATCCTTAGTCTCTTCAAGCTGTTGAACTTCCAATTCAGCTTCCCTTTGTAGATCACTGCTGAAATCAGCCACAAAGTCAGCTAAGGCTTGGGATTTGATGGCAGTTCTTGGTTCATATCTGATATCATAAGCACTAAGTTTGACTGCCCACTTTGCCATCCTTCCTGACATTTCAGGTTTCCTGAGAACATTCTTGATTGGAAAGTTAGTTTTAACAATAATAGCATGAGTTTCAAAGTAATGGCGTAATTTAGTAGATGCCATGATTAAAGCAAGAATAAGCTTTTCTAAATGAGAATACCTGGATTCAGCATCAAGCAAACTTTTACTTACATAATATACAGGATGTTGGGTACCTTCATGATCCTTTACAAGGACTGCACTTACTGCCTTAGAAGAAACTGACAAGTATAAGGATACTATATCCCCCTTTTCCAGTTTCATTAAGGCTGGAGCTGAGGATAGGTAATCCTTAAGGGCCTTGAGAGCATTCTCATGCTTTTCAGTCCATTCAAATTTCTTGTTCTTTCTCAGAATGTCATAGAATTCCTTGCATTTCTCTGATGACTTTGAGATGAACCTGTTTAAGGCTGTAATCCTTCCTGTCAATCTTTGCACATCCTTGGCATTGGTAGGAGATTTGATGTTCACAATCGCCTTGATAATACATTCAAATCTCTCTTGATTATTCAGAGAGAATTAGGTTTATCACATATGTTTTTCTCATTTCGGAAATTTTCATTGATTATTCATCTCTCTCAAGCATGTCTCAAGTTCTCTTCAAGTTTTATGGCTTATTTCGTTATTGTGGGTATTTCATATATATTAATATTCTAACTTATAAATCACTTCAAGTTCTATCCATCCTCTCATGTGAGACAACCTTCCATCCAATTTTTCAATGCACTTCAATTTCAACCATATAACTTTAAAAATCGATATCTCATTGTCTTTAGTTCCATCCATCTTCAAGTAAACCACAATGGAATTTGTCGTTTAGTAAATGACACAAGTGGAGTTTGTCATTTAGCACTAGCTACTCACACCTTGTTAAAAATATCACATGTAAACATTTAAGTATTCAGTCAAGTGTTGAGTATAAAGATACACTTTAAAATACATAAGTTTCTGTCTGTGAAGAAGGTTAAAAACCTCTTAAATTTACCTTAGAGGCTTCTGAAGATACTTCAGAAGAACATTTCACGACTAACTAAGAAACAGTGGGTATATAAGCTTCTCAACTTTCTAGGACAGAGTTGGTGAAGGCCGACTTATACACCATGATCAGCTGTTGTGGCTTAATAAGCTCTAACGTTTTCTAACATCCTAACACAAAATCTAAGCAAATGAGCTGATTGCATAGAGAATATTAAGAAGATCAAGGATGTAAGATCATCAAATGGACTACTGGACTCGAACACTTCAGGAAAGTGACAAATCGTATTTGCGGCCTGTTGGTACACTTTATGTGGACGCGACTCGACTCGGTTCGATTCGGTTTGGTTCGACTCGGTTAGGTTCGGCTCAAGCCCGACGTTGCAACATTCCTCCGTCGTGTGCCCCAGAGATCGACACGCGAAGCACGAAGAGCCGCGAACCGTCCTGCAGACACATCATCCATGACATCACCATGATGATGTCATGATGATCATATGAAGACTTCTTAAACCATGCTGATGAAATCTTGTTTTCGTCAAAATTGATATGGCGAACACTCCCTGTTTTCGTCATTATGTGTGTGTGGCGAAATCCCTGATTTCGTCACACATGGTCTTCGTTACATGGGTTTTCGTCGATGGACAGTATAAATAGCTCAGTTGTTTATTAGTTTAGTCATGAGTGAGAACAGAGAGACTTGAGAAAGTCTGTAAAACATTGTTTGTATATGTTTGTGGTTGTACTCATCCCTAATCAATAGATATTGAATCTTTGGTTACGCGTGTGTGTTCTACATTGTGTTTGGTTTGCACCGTCACGGGGATTCTGCACCCGCAATTGTGTTTGTGATAAACAGGGAATAGGTTTTTGTATCGGATCCTTGGGAAAAACGGACCTACAAGTGGTATCAGAGCTTTGGCTCTTTTCCTTGTTTAAAACCAAACATTGTGATTGTTTGAAACAAGTGTGTTCTTAACTATTTTTAGTTTGTGTTCTTAAAAAATCATATTTTCTGGAAAACAAGTTTAAAATCAGTGTTTATCCTATTGTTTTGCTAAAAGTTTGTTCAAAAACCTTGTTTTTTTGAATGTTTACATGTTACTAGTGGGTTTTTGTTAAAAGTTTTAAGCAAAATGGTGTTCGGAAAATTTCTCCGGTGAAAGTTTGGCTGGAATCTTTATCGAGTTCGTCTGATACTCATAGTGTTCTTCATTGTCTTTAAACTGTTGTTGAATATATATCTGAGTTTGATCTTGTTTGATTTTGAATTAAGATGTTTATTGTTTATTATTTATTATATCATTGTTTGACATTTGTGTACATGTGATGATGGCTTGTTGAAAATAGGAAACTTTGAAAAGCAGAGAAAGTAAGGTGTGGTTTGAATTTGTGTCACCAAATTGTCAAAGGATAAGATTTCCTTTGTGTGATAATATCTAATATAGAGATTTCGTCACCCATCATCTTCGCCACAGACAGATTTCGTCCCCTCCATTTTCGTCAAAACCAATTTCGCCAAACATAGATTTCGTCAAACAACTGTTTTCGTCAAAATCAATTTCGCCAAACATAGATTTCGTCAAACAACTGTTTTCGTCAAAACCAATTTCGCCAAACACCAAACTTCGTCACCCTTTGAAACTTCATCACTTTACAATAATCATACATACCTTCGTCAACTTTACAATAATCATACATACCTTCGTCATACACATACAACCTTCGTCAAAACCATACATCTTAGTCACCGGCGAATCAACAATAATCACCGCCGGAGAATCCTTCAGGCCGTTTGTCGATTTCATCAACCATGGCTGGATAGAGTCTTGACTGCTGATTGTTCTTCGATTGCGTTCACAAATTTCAGTCTGAATGATGGAATCGGAGGGGGAAGTGTGAAGATGGGAAGTGGATTTTTAGGTATTTGGATGTGTGCATCGTAGAGAGAGAGGCAGATGAGGAGTATCGGCTGGTGTCTTTCTTTATGGATTCAAATTAGGGTTGTTTTATGTTTGGGGTTTTTGTGGATGATGAATAATTAAGAGGTGTTTGATTTTTGATTGTTGGATCTGTTGGTATCGCAGAGAGATAAGGGATATACATTCAGCTGATTAAATTTCAAAGGTGTTGACTTTTGTGTCAACTTATTCCTAAATTGGTTGGGCCTCACTTGTTGTCTCATAGTGGGCCACCCAAGAACTTTGGTGATGGAGTGTTTTGAGAAATGTTGAGGTTTGTGGGACTTGAATACATGTTGGCCAAAATAATTTAGAATTATTGGACCGATCAAAAGGCCCAGTAATGTTGGCTAAATTAATTTTGGCGGTTGATTCATCATCATCAAATTTTAGAGTGGCGTATAACGCCATCAGCTCGTCTTTTCTATGTTGCAGCCTATTCTTGAATATCATTGCAACCCTGGATTTTGCATCATTCGAAGGTGCTAAATCACAGAGTTGTTCAAGGAGAAATAGCCTCCTTGTCTTCAACATTTCCTCCATTGGCAATGAATATTGCACCCCATGTCGATAAATCACTTCAACCGTTCCTGCTTCTTCATACATCACCCAACTGTTAAGTGTTGGTAGAGGAGTATCGTCAATATCATCATCATCATCATAGTGACAACCCGAACTTCCAAGGCTAGTGACGTGTAATCTTGTGATCTTAACTCCATTAAACTTAAACGTGTGATAACCCGATTAGATAATTTGTTGGAAATTGTTGGGTCGCGTATATTTTGGGCTTTATAACTATACCTTACAAGATGCACTTTGATTTAATTGAACACAAAATACCGATTTTACCTTAGTGAGTTCCCCAAAGTACAACCATTTGCCATCACATGTTTTATTCGGAATGGAGCCTCTGTGCACATTTTTTAGTTTTGATTGGGCCCTGCCATTACGTGCCACACATTTATTTGAGCCCAACTAATTAGAATCCTATACAAACACTCATTCATACATCGCAAGAAAAGGAATAGACGGCAGCAGCAATAGACATATTCGAGAGCAGGGTTTTGGGATCAACAAGTTGGACAGTTGTAAACATATGATCGGCCCATTTGTTTTAAGTTATTAACCTTGTTAACCTCTAATCACAACAAAAAACCCTACCACCGCGTCGGCAGGAGAACCCCCCCTCTTCGACGGCAAACCTCCCCAACTCGCAGCCCTTCTCCTCGCAGCTTGGTCCTCCCTCGCACACGATCTCGTACGGTTAGTAACCATCCTCATAATCGAGTTTCTCCGTGTTGTGATTATCGTGTTGCTATTTGTATTTAATTACATGATTGATATGAACATGCTGGATACTATCGATGACGTAGGGATCATGTGTGCATGTTAGAACTGATGATTTATTTTGAATAAAACCATTTGCATTGTTGCTCGAATATTACGTAAACAGAATTAGGAGGGCATGCTGGTGACGGTTCATGATAACTGTGATGATAATTAATCTTACTTGGTGGGATATAACTGTGGCTGATTTGTCTTGGAATTATATGCATGTGTTTTGTATTGAAATTGCAGCCAAATAATATAAAGATAACTTCATAATTGTCGGCCATATTGTTCATGTGCATGGAAATTGTTTGTCAGTAGCCATATGTTTGTTACTTGTAAATGTCTTGCGTACATAATTTAGAATGGATATATTATGCTTAGTGCTCTAATTAGTCAACGTTTAGGATTTCAATGTAAACTGAATTTATAACTTGATGTAACATGGGATAGTATTATATAATATAGGTTAGTTCGATGGCACAGATTTGTCGTGATGATCATGCTATTTGTTTTGTTGAGATGATAATTACGTGATAACTATTGTTAATAAGTAGATGACAATTAGGGTTCTATAATTATATAATGTTTAATACTCATAATGGAAATAGAATGAATGGGTTGATGGATTAACTGTTGTGACTTGAATTATATGTGTGTGCTACCTATACAACAATTGTGTATTATGTGAACGAGGAATGCATGAACGTGAAACGTGTGGATTATGTGCACTATTGACTGATTGTTGTAACCATTTTAGGACGTGTTCGTTTTAACTGATAAACAAGATATTTAATCTTACCGAGCAAACCAAGGTGAGTTCACACTTTCCACAAGGCATGGGATTCCCAAGGGTTGGGAATGGGTAAAGGATTTAAACTGAAACTGCGTGATCTCCTGGCTTGGGACACGTACACACCCTCTTTATTGAAGGGTGACAACACGTGATAAGAATATAATCGGAACCTGTGTAATCTCCTGGTTTGGGGATTACGTACACACCCTCTTCACTGAAGGGTGACAACACGGATACTAGACCAAAACTCTCTATCATGAAGTCCCTCCTTTTATATCGACTTAATCGTCGGGCCAATGGCGAGCGTGTCATTAGTTAGATAGCGCTATTTAGGTTTGACAAGCCTCACACGGTGCCGCAGAGGGCGGGCGTGAACTAATGGATCTGGGCACTAGTCAATGATGATAGACATTGACGTCAGGGCACCAACTTACTTTAGTCAGTGGTCGATATGGTAAACGAGTCTAGTGGTTCACATGGGGAAGCCCCCACTGATTATGGATATGGTTTGGGAAAGAAGAAACTGGTTAATCATATTTTCACTATGGGGTAACCCCCATGGCAAGTAAGCCAGCTAAAGAAAAACTATGTTTTGAAACAACTTAAAACGAACACCCAACAGTGAACTCGCTCAACTTTGTTGTTGATTCGTTGTTACATGCCTTGCAGGTTCTTAGGTGCATATCATTAGAACTTGCTGTCTGGGAGGCTGGAGTGGTCATGGGTCGTGATACTTGGATTCGCAACACAGGAGAAATGGTTTTTACATATGGTTTATAAACACTCAACAAATGAATTATGCTTCCGCTGTAAACTGTGAATTATTTTTAACATTGTAACACTTATTGTTAATAAATGAAAGTTTTATTTAAATTTACCTATGAGTTCAATGTGATTGGTGGCTAAGATCCTGGTCAGTCACGCCTCCTGCAGTGATACTCCGCTTGTGGTATTTGGGGGTGTGACAGAATGGTATCAGAGCCATTGGTTATAGTGAACTTGGTTTTAAAAAGGGGAAAAACGTTTTTGTAAAACCAGACTATAACCGGACAGTTCTGAAAACGTGAATACGACCATGACACTCAGCTCCAGATTGCAAGGTTCGTCTCTTATATACTCATCGTACTGCATAACTAGTGAACACTTACATATGATATAGCATGTGATTGCACTTTTAGCACAACGGTATGAATTCATGTATTACTTGCATGTGGTATGTAACTGATAGGGTGGTATTTCCCTAAACATTCATGACTTACGTTTCGTGATGCTCTTTGGTTGCTACTCGAGTTTGAGGAACTATTTGACATGAGTTAAGAGGAGCTGAGATGAGCATGTAAATCACAATATTATTGTGGGTGCACACGTAATAATAATGTGGGGTGCATGCGAGTCCCAGTGGGCCTTAACAAGTGGAAAAGGGGTTCCATTCCGTTATTTGATCAATGTGAAATATAACAAACCTATAGAGGTCATAGCAGTGATTGTCCCCTACTCGAAACGTGAACTTTTCATTCCTCTCTGGATCCTTTCGAATCTCGATGCTATCGAGTATTACCTGAACACCCATCTGCACACCTAGCGAACCATGTATAATGTTAGGTGCTTATATGAACGTCCCTGCGTTGGATGACGCAACGTTGAATGATTGATCGATACCTATCTTACTCAGCTTTTGAGTTCCAACTCTGTAATGCACTGAGCATCGTCATTACCCGAGGGTGCGGGTGATTTAGTGGTATACCCTGATGGTCTGAAGCAGAGTCTCAGTTTCACACCGACGCAACATGAGAGAGTGATGACTTACGTGATGGAGTTACAAAGAGGAACTGCACGACACACAACTGGCAGTGAATACCGTGGCCTTGGGATTTTAGATGGAGGTATTACTTGGACGGTACCAGATGCATTATTTAGACCGATCACAAGGGGCTCCCGTGTGCCATGGCTTCGACAGAGCTAAATCAGTTAATGACATCGCCGGAGGGAACGTTAGGATGATTACAACTATGAAACTTGAACGTGCACAAGCTTTGCAGCTCACTATCGACTCTAACTTACCCGATCAGACTAGAGAACTGAAGGAAGAGGATTTTCAAAATGAACCCATGCGGGGCATGGAGAAGCAACCTTGGTAGGTCAGACAATATTCGCTACCTCATGGAACGAGTATGGATCTCATTATACATTAACTGTAGGAAATTTATGTTGAGTAAAGCACACCGGCCTCGATATTCTAGTCGTCTGGGTTTATATGAGAGACACTAGGATTTATAAACCTTGTACTGGTACTCGGGCATGAAGGCCCACCTAGCTAGGTATGGGAATGATGTTTGACTTGTAGGAAAGTCAAGGTGAGGTGTTAGCAACCAAAAACACCTATATGGAAAGCGAAAACAGACTGCCATGGATTTGGTCGCTAGTCAACTTGCAACTCGAAACGGAAACAATATCACCTGGATGATTGTTGATTGTCTCACGTAACCAGCACACTGTCTAGCCATCAAGGAAACGGATAAGTTTTCTACACTTGCAGTCATCTACCTGAAATAAGTGATTACTAGGCACGGGGTGCCAACCCCCATTATCTTTGATCGCGGCCCACGATTTGCATCTGATTTGTGGCAAGCGATGCACAAATCCTTTGGTTCTCGATTTGACATGAGCACGGCGAATCATCCACACACGGATGGGCAGTCTGAGCGCACCATCCAAACCTCTTGAAGACATGCTTCGAGCATGTGTAATCGACTTTGGTAACGGCTGGGAGCGACATCTACCTTTGGTGGAGTTTTCATCAGCATCCAGGCTGCTCCGTTCGAGGCATTGTACGGACGGAGGTGCCGATCACCTCTTTGTTGGGCAGAGGTTGGCGACAGCCAAATCACTGGCCCAGAACTCGTCGTAGACAAAACAGAGAAGATTGCTTAGATACAACAATGAATGGAGGCAGCTCGTGACCGTCAGAAAAACTATGCTGATAAGCGCAGGAAACCACTCGAGTTCCAGGTTGGGGATCGAGTGCTACAACGCGCGATATGTGGACCTTTTGAAATCATAGAGAGAATTGGCAAGGTGACCTACAGATTGAACCTACCCGAAGAACTCAGTAGAGTTCACAACGTGTTCCATGTGTCGAATCTGAAGAAGTGTCTGTCAGATGAAACTCACATAGTTCCTTTCAAGGAACTCACCATCGAAGATCATATGCGATTTGTTGAAGAACCAGTGGAAATCTTGGACCGGGAGGTCAAGATTCTCAAACGCACCAGGATACCTATTGTTCGAGTTCGTTGGAACTCCCATCGTGGCCCGGAGTTTACCTGGGAATGAGAAGGTCAAATGAAAAACACAAATATCCCTAGTTGTTCGAGAACAATGAAACCACTACTGAGACTGAAGCTACTGCGGAATTTCAGGACGAAATTCCAAACCAACGGGGGGATGATGTGACACCCCAGGAAAAACCAGGAAACCAAGCAACCTAACTAGCTTCCTCAGTAACTACGTGCTAAATTTCGGGACGAAATTTCTTTCAAGTTGGGGATGATGTGACAACCCGAACTTCCAAGGCTAGTGACGTGTAATCTTGTGATCTTAACTCCATTAAACTTAAACGTGTGATAACCCGTTTAGATAATTTGTTGGAAATTGTTGGGTCGCGTATATTTTGGGCTTTATAACTATACCTTACAAGATGCACTTTGATTTAATTGAACACAAAATACCGATTTTACCCTAGTGAGTTCCCCAAAGTACAACCATTTGCCATCACAAGTTTTATTCGGAATGGAGCCTCTGTGCACATTGTTTAGTTTTGATTGGGCCCTGCCATTACGTGCCACACATTTATTTGAGCCCAACTAATTAGAATCCTATACAAACACTCATTCATACATCGCAAGAAAAGGAATAGACGGCAGCAGCAATAGACATATTCGAGAGCAGGGTTTTGGGATCAACAAGTTGGACGGTTGTAAACATGTGATCGGCCCATTTGTTTTAAGTTATTAACCTTGTTAACCTCTAATCACAACAATAAACCCTACCACCGCGTCGGCAGGAGAACCCCCCCCCCCCTCTTCGACGGCAAACCTCCCCAACTCGCAGCCCTTCTCCTCGCAGCTTGGTCCTCCCTCGCACACGATCTCGTACGGTTAGTAACCATCCTCATAATCGAGTTTCTCCGTGTTGTGATTATCGTGTTACTATTTGTATTTAATTATATGATTGATATGAACATGCTGGATACTATCGATGACGTAGGGATCATGTGTGCATGTTAGAACTGATGATTTATTTTGAATAAAACCATTTGCATTGTTGCTCGAATATTACGTAAACAGAATTAGGAGGGCATGCTGGTGACGGTTCATGATAACTGTGATGATAATTGATCTGACTTGGTGGGATATAACTGTGGCTGATTTGTCTTGGAATTGTATGCATGTGTTTTGTATTGAAATTGCAGCCAAATAATATAAAGATAACTTCAAAATTGTCGGCTATATTGTTCATGTGCATGGAAATTGTTTGTCAGTAGCCATGTGTTTGTTACTTGTAAATGTCTTGCATACATAATTTAGAATGGATATATTATGCTTAGTGCTCTCATTAGTCAACGTTTAGGATTTCAATGTAAACTGAATTTATAACTTGATGTAACATGGGATAGTATTATATAATATAGGTTAGTTCGATGGCACAGATTTGTCGTGATGATCATGCTATTTGTTTTGTTGAGATGATAATTACGTGATAACTATTGTTAATAAGTAGATGACAATTAGGGTTCTATAATTATATAATGTTTAATACTCATAATGGAAATAGAATGAATGGGTTGATGGATTAACTGTTGTGACTTGAATTATATGTGTGTGCTACCTATACAACAATTGTGTATTATGTGAACGAGGAATGCATGAACGTGAAACGTGTGGATTATGTGCACTATTGACTGATTGTTGTAACCATTTTAGGACGTGTTCGTTTTAACTGATAAACAAGATATTTAATCTTACCGAGCAAACCAAGGTGAGTTCACACTTTCCACAAGGCATGGGATTCCCAAGGGTTGGGAATGGGTAAAGGATTTAAACTAAAACTGCGTGATCTCCTGGCTTGGGATACGTACACACCCTCTTTATTGAAGGGTGACAACACGTGATAAGAATATAATCGGAACCTGCGTAATCTCCTGGTTTGGGGATTACGTACACACCCTCTTCACTGAAGGGTGACAACACGGATACTAGACCAAAACTCTCTATCATGAAGTCCCTCCTTTTATATCGACTTAATCGCCGGGCCAATGGCGAGCGTGTCATTAGTTAGATAGCGCTATTTAGGTTTGACAAGCCTCACACCGTGCCGCAGAGGGCGGGCGTGAACTAATGGATCTGGGCACTAGTCAATGATGATAGACATTGACGGCAGGGCACCAACTTACTTTAGTCAGTGGTCGATATGGTAAACGAGTCTAGTGGTTCACATGGGGAAGCCCCCACTGATTATGGATATGGTTTGGGAAAGAAGAAACTGGTTAATCATATTTTCACTATGGGGTAACCCCCACGGCAAGTAAGCCAGCTAAAGAAAAACTATGTTTTGAAACAACTTAAAACGAACACCCAACAGTGAACTCGCTCAACTTTGTTGTTGATTCGTTGTTACATGCCTTGCAGGTTCTTAGGTGCATATCATTGGAACTTGCTGTCTGGGAGGCTGGAGTGGTCATGGGTCGTGATACTTGGATTCGCAACACAGGAGAAATGGTTTTTACATATGGTTTATAAACACTCAATGAATGAATTATGCTTCCGCTGTAAACTGTGAATTATTTATAACATTGTAACACTTATTGTTAATAAATGAAAGTTTTATTTAAATTTACCTATGAGTTCAATGTGATTGGTGGCTAAGATCCTGGTCAGTCACGCCTCCTGCGGTGATACTCCGCTTGTGGTATTTGGGGGTGTGACAATCCTCATCATCGTCATTATCATCATCTTCTGCCAGAAATTTTCTCTTCAATCTTCTAATTACAGTTCGAGTTCTTTCACAATCGTTGGCCATTGGAACCCAAGGACCAGAATATCCCTCTGAACCCCTTCATCCATACCAAGTATGGCTTTGATTGTCCTGACCTTCACCCTTCTCCTATCAGAGAACTTTAGGATGAAACGCCTCTCCGACCTTTCAAATCTCCATGCAATA
This sequence comes from Helianthus tuberosus, assembly GCA_030545235.1. NCBI lineage: Eukaryota > Viridiplantae > Streptophyta > Magnoliopsida > Asterales > Asteraceae > Helianthus > Helianthus tuberosus. Next base: position 181,315,299 of record CM060451.1, read on the forward strand.
ACTTTAGCCATTTTTTAAGTTTTTGGCGTTTTGGACAATATGTGGCGTTTTAGACAATGTTTTTTGGCGTGTTAAGTTGTGTTCTCATGTTCAACTTTTATAATGACTTTTTTCCCGCGCAGGGACACGTAATTATGGCATTTTGAAAAGATAATAAATTCAATTCCCCAAGTATTTTGCTTTTAATATAATAAATGTTAGTAATTATGTTTCTGTCGCTTCATTTTACTGTTTTGCAGTTACTGTGTTTTCAGATTCATCTGTTTATGGCTGTAACACGTCCCATCTTTTCGGCTGTAATTATGGCGTTTTGTTTTCCAATGGCGTTTAGATAAAGATGGCACTTTTGTTTTATTCTTTTGTACATTGTTTTAACCTTTTTTATATTTATTATAATAGTATTTGTCCAAAGTAATTTTATTATAGTTTGGTAGTTTTGGGGCGTTTTATGGCATGATGGCGTTTCACAATCATTTGCCCGTTTGACGTTTTATTATATTTTTTTATTAGAGAATTAATGTGTTGTTTTGTTTCTTAGCTGAAATTTACATAACAAACAACAGAAAAAAATTAAAAAAAAACAAAATAGAAGCAATTTGTGATCCAAATCTTCACTGTCATAAGTCTGTTTCTTCTTTTTGAAACTACAAGAACTGTCACAAATAAATGGCGTTTTGGGTTTGGCGTGGTTTATTTTCTTTGTTCGTGTGTTGAAGTGTCTTTGTGGATGTTGGAGACATAGATCGACTCTGTGTGGGTGGATGCTATTTGCTCATAATATTCATTTCCATCATGGAGTCCAAAATGGCATTTACCCTGGTATCGGTCTCTTCTCCTCATCCAAACCTTCTTCAAGAACAAAGAAGACAAAATGACCTATGGGTGTCATCAGTCCCTCTTTCTTGAAATTTGTCCATCTCATGTAGCAAAATCTTACTCCCCTCACCTAACAAACCATTCAGCGAAATTTCATGCAGAACATTACTGAGTATAAAAGGAAAGATGTTTTCTCAACTTTTGGCGTTTTAGAGTGAGTTGTTTTTAGGAACCATTGTGTTTTTGTGTGTGTTTTTTGGTGTGATCAACGAAGGTGGTGAGACGTTTCTATTTATAGGATTTTTTTGGCGCGTAGTTTAGGCAGGATATTATTTATAACAATAAATGCAATTAACAATTATCTGGATGTAAGGCTTGGCGTTTATATATTATGGCGTTTTACGTTTTATGGCGTTTTTGTAGGTTAAGACCTTAACTAAAAAAAAGAAAAAAAGCTACGCAGTGATAAAATTGGCGTTTTGTATTTACTTAGCGTTTTATACTTCAATGGCGTTTTATGTAAGAAAGGATGTTTACCCTTTTTACCCTTAATGAAGCGCGTCCACTTAATAAAATTGGTGTTATTTATGAAAACGGCACCGCACCAATCTAGTCCATAGATTGTTTTGATCGGACGATCCATAACCGTTCTCACTGTTCTCACACTTTTCATTGTTTTCTCTGAATCCTAACCTTATATATATATATAGGGGAAGGTTCTATGCAGAACACTAAATATTGCGAGAACACGCAGAACAAAATGAATCACTCATTTTTTCAATCCTAAAAACCTCAAAAGTAAATGAAAATGTTACAAATGTAAGATTTATTGTTTCTCACACTAGAATTTAAAACAAAATATGAAAAATCTTCAGTTTTTAAATAACCTACACACATGTAAGTTATGTATAGGCTAAATTACCTACATGTATGTAGACTATATGTAGGGAAAAATATATGATTTTTTTATGTATATATAATACACATATGAATGTAAGAAACATAAAATTTAAGAAATATGAACCTTAAATCCCAAAATTTAGTGATTTAGAGTTATTCTTTTTGTTCTTACAATAATTAGTGTTCTGTAATGATCCTTATCCTATATATATATATATAGGGTAGGGATAGTGTACATTAATTCAGAAGTGTAAGAAGTGTATTATAACACTATATAACACCATATAAACACCGTATAACACTATGTAACACCATACAACACCATATAACACTATGTAACACTATATAACACTATATAACAATATATAACACTATGCATTTATCATATCCATGCTATCAGACAAAATATAGTGTTATATTTGTTATATGGTGTTATATAGTGTTACATAGTGTTATATGGTGTTATATGGTGTTACATCGTGTTATACGGTGTTTATATGGTGTTATATAGTGTTATATATAGTGTTATAATACACTTCATACACTTCTCACACTTCTAGATTAATGTACAGGATCCTCTACCTATATATATATATATATAGATTGAAGATCCTGTACATTAATTCAAAAGTGTGAGAAGTGTGAGAAAATATTGTGTAGATGACATATGTCCTCAATCTAAATTAATTCAAAAGGGTAAACAAGTAATTTTCTTATTGATTTAATTAATTGATAACCTTCCATAACCGCCACCCTTAATTATAGGAATACGAATTAAGAATTAATCTACGAATTTGTGTCATATATATATATATAGTGTGAGGTTCATTGGGGAACACTAAAAAAGTGGGGAACAGTGGGGAACCGACTCAAATGAACTCCAATTGGACTCATTCCAGCGGAGTTGGAACCGTCTCGTCGAACCCTAACTAGGACCTCTTAACCCTAAACCCTAAATCATAACCCCTAAACCCTAAATATATTAGGGTTTGGCTTTTAGGGTTTAGCTTTAGTATTTAGCCTTAGGGTTTAGCTTTAGGGTTTAGAGTTTAGCTTTAGGGTTTACGGTTTAGCTTTAGGGTTTAGCTATAGTGTTTAGCTTTAGGTTTAGCCTTTAGGGTTTAGCTTTTAGGGTTTATAGTTTAGATTTTACGGTTTAGCTTAGGTTTTAGCCTTGTTTTTTAGCTTTAGGGTTTAGAGTTTAGGAGTTAGGATTTAGGGTTTAGGGTTAAGAGATCTTAGTTAGGGTTCGACGAGCCGGTTCCAACGCCGCTGGAATGAGTCCAATCGGAGTTCGTTTGAGCCGGTTCCCCGCTGTTCCCCACTTTTTTAGTGTTCCCCAAATGAACATTCCCCTATATATATATATATATATAGTGGAGAGTTCAAATAAGAAGAATTTTTTTGTAGGAAGAATAAAGAAGAAGTTTCAACCAATAAGAATGCTTCATTTTACTTCATTTAATATTTGTATTTAATTTTAATATAAGGGTATATTGGTAAACTTATATAAATCATTAATTTGTATTATTCTCCTTTAATAACTAACTAAATTAAATTTGTAACTCCTTTTCAAAATATATACTTTTTCCAAATTAAAAAAAAAACAACTTAATTTAAAGTGTAGAATAAATTACTAGTTGTGTAGGATAAATTGTATGTTGTGTAGGATATATTTCGAGGTGTGTAAGATAAATTTCGACTGTGTAGGATAAAATTCTATAATGTGTAGGGTATATGTAGGAATATTTTGATATGTGTAAGTTTTGTAGATTATATGTAGGATAATTAATGATTAGTTGACTAATTAATTAAAGAGAGAAAAACTAATGATATGAGTTATAAATGAAATAGTATTTTACTAATATGCCCTTTCTTCTTTTTCTTCTCACATTAAATTTCTTCTCAAATGAACCTTCCCCTATATATATATAGATTGAAGACCCTGTACATTAATTCAAAAGTATGAGAAATATTGTGTAGATGACATATGTCCTCAATCTAAATTAATTCAAAAGGGTAAACAAGTAATTTTCTTATTGATTTAATTAATTGAAAACCTTACATAATCGCCACCCTTAATTATAGGAATACGAATTAAGAATTAATCTACGAATTTGTGTCATCTCGTTCATCAATTATTAATTCTGAAGATCGCCAAATGAAAATTTATTGAGTATTATATAGCGATGGATGCAAAATGAAAGTTTTTATATAACACTACAAATCTCTATACACTACGAATAACATACAACACCATATAACCCTTTTATAACTCTATATAACATTACAACATTATATATAACACTGTAGCCACCAATCAGAACTGTATAGTATTATATATTTTTATATAGTGTTACATAGTGTTATATGATGTTATATAGTGTGTTTCGGTGTTATATAGTGTTATATGGTGTTATATGGTATTATATGGTGTTATATAGTGTTATTTAGAGTTATATAGTGTTATATTTTTCTGATAGCATGTCTATGATAGATGTATAGTGTTATATATTGTTATATAGGGTTACATAGTGTTATATGGTGTTACATAGGGTTATACGGTGTTATATGGTGTTATATTGTATTATATAATGTTATATGATGTATGTATAGTGTTATACATTTCTTGTGTTAGTGCATTACGTCTATTGACTTCGTCTTGTATCATGTAATAGGATAGGATAGGATTATCAGTGCACGAGGTTCGAGAAACTGAGAAATAAGGTTTAAGTGATGATTTCGCTTGAAATGAACTTGTGACAAGTTCAAGCAAAATTCACACAAACAGATTTCGCTTGAACTAGTTCTGGTTGCATTCAAGCGAAATCCAAGCAAAAGGTTTCGCTTGAACTTGTTCTAGTCACCTTCAAGCGAAATCTCACTTCTATAAATAGTGCACTTGTCATTTCATTCGGTACGACTTCTGAAATCTGTAACGAAGTGCTACCAAAGTCTGTTCAGGTTGTAAACAGTGTTATTATCAATATTAGTGACAGATTAAAGAGTATCAAGTTGTTTCCACGTCCGTTTCACTGATTCCGCCTTTGAATCGGATTAAACGCTCTTCTGAACGACTCAGTCAGGTCATAAAACGGTCCTACAAGTGGTATCAGAGCTCAGGAAGAAGAGTTTAGCTTGATATCATCTATTTTCTGAATTCTACACCTTCTTTTTCAATCTGTACAAGTTTTAACGGTCAAAATTGGATTAAAGTTTCACGGATTGTATAAAATTACATATTGACAAACCCTGGAAAGTTTCATTGCATAATTCAATGTAAAAATGACAAAAACTGGACATAAACTAGGTTTCGCTTGAAAGAACAACTACTGGTTTCGCTTGAAAGTGGTTATTCAAGAGATTTCGCTTGAAAAATTCAGCAAATTTCGCTTGAACATATTGTTTGATTTCGCTTCAAAACATCATCTTGAGATTTCGCTTCAAAACATCATCTTGAGATTTCGCTTGAGATTTAGCTTAAGATTTCGCTTGAAGTTATATCAGCTGATTTCGCTTCAACTGATCAACTAGTGATTTCGCTTGAACTTTCTATTTCGCTTGAAAAGTGAAATTTCTTGTCAAGATTATTTCAAGTCAACCGAGTATCAGTCTGTTTTAGAATATTTGATATTGTGTATACTGATTGTATTTGTTTGATTATATTGTACAGGTTTACATCATGGCTGAGGAATTCTACAATACGTTTTTCAATGCGTTCACATCTGAATCGTCTGATGTAGCAAATGTTACACCAAAAACCATTACTAAGGTGCTCAATGAAAAATCAAGCATGATAACTTTTACAGAACTCACTCAAAGCCACCAACTCTGGAAAGCATTGATGATTATACCTGGTGGAAAGAACGTTTCATCAACTAGGCAAAGGCGTATGCTCATGAAAGTTGGTTTTGCTTGGAGTATGGGTATGAAAAACCAAAAGACGAGAAAGGCGAAGATCTAGTATTCAAGAAGTTTTCCAGAGAAGATAAAGCTGAATACGGAGCTGAACAGAGAATGATAGCATTGATTCTGTCAGCAATCAGAAATGATATTTTTGCTTTACTAACTCATGATGGGTCTTCTAAGTCTGTTTGGGAAGCTTTACGTGTTAAAGCTGAAGGGGGTAAACAGATTAAAAAGAACAAAATCGCTTTATTAAAGAAAGAATTTGATCTGTTTGATAACATAAAAGGAGAGTCAGTGAGGCAAATGATTGAGAGATTTTGTCATTTTAAAATTGAATTGGAGAGATTAGATATAAATAAAACAAGAGAGGAATTGATAGACAAAGTGATTGAAAGGTTACCACGAGCTCATCAGTGGCAAACGTTTGTTTTTATTTTGAAAAATGATGCTTTGTATGATACAATTACTCTTGATGCTTTGTTTGAAAAGATTGAAAGTCATGATCTGGAGCTACAAAAGCAAAACAAGATGACTGATTCTTCACATCAACAGAACATTGGCTTGTACTGCAAAGGCAGTGTGCTTTCTGATAAAGGCATTGGTTCACCAAAGACAGCATTCATTGGTGATAGAACAAAAGAACCTGAAAAAAGCTCATCAAGTTATAATCCGGGTTATCATTCATCGGCTTCAAAAGCTAGTTCTGAAGATGCAGAGGAGATTCTATGCAACATAGCTCTTAAACTGAAGAATTCTCCAGCAATGAGCATCAATGCAGCGAAGCAGCAAATGAGTTTTCTTGCATCTGTTTTGGAGTCATATGAAGGTCTAGTAGCTGGCAAAATTGGAAACTCTGAATTGACCAAAGAAGACTACGACCAGATTGATCCGGAAGAGATGGAGCTCATTGACATTCGTTGGTGTTTAGCTAGTTGTATTCGAAGAGCTCAGAGGTACATGGAGATTACAGGGAAACAATCTCTTGGTGGTGCATCAACAATGCTGGGATTCGACAAATCCAAAGTGACCTGCTTCAAATGCAAGCAAAAGGGTCATTTCAAAAGAGAATGCAGAAACTCTGAAGTTGCTGAAGGAAGTGAACGTCCTTTCAACGATGATTATTATCGAAAGGCAATTTACCATCGAAGCAGAGAAGAACCAAAGTTGATCGAAGATAAGCCGAGAGAAACATCAAGTGCTTATGCTGTTATTTACGAGGATGAAGGTTATGATTGGTCTGAAGTTTGTCCAGAAGAAGATCGTTTAGAGAATGTTCGTAAAACAGCTCACGGGAGAGCTATGACAGAAGAAAGAAAGTTTGTTTTTGTTGCTGAGATTCAAGATGAAAACAAAGACAAAGACACTACTGAAGTCCATGAAGAAAAAGTTAAGATCAAAGAAAAAACTCGAGAAGAGATCTTGAGTGAGAAGACCTACAGAGAAAGAAACGTGGTCTATAACAGAATGGATGACATGCAAGAGGAGTATGAGATGGCTGTCGGTAGCAAAAGATGGGATAAAAAGAGAGAATGCTATTATAACAGAGAAGGAGAACCGGTTGTTCCCAAGAAAGACATAATTTTCGATGATGTTCTTCTCAAAGTCCCGTTGAGAGCTGAATACTATAGAAATGTATTGAAAGATGACACATACGCTAAGAGATTTGAAAAGGAGATCAGATATGCTATGTTATCATGTCTGAGAAAAAGGGATGAGGAGCGAATGAAGAAGAATGTTGAAGAAATGGTGAACAATCTGAAGAAAGTTGCTGAAGAGGCTAAAGAAGAAAATGTTGAAGTTGAAGCTGTGAAGGAAATCAAAAGTGAAGAAGTTGTTGTGAATGAAGAGGTTGAGAAAGCTGTTACTGAAGAACAGCAGATAGAAGAAAAGAATGAGAATGAGGAAGCTGATAATGCTGGTGATGAAGTCGGTGTTGAAGAAAAGCAGAATGTTGCTGAGCAGACAGAGGTTGCTGAAAACATCGAAGTGCCAATCACTGAGGTAAATTCTGATTCTGAAAACTTGAAACATATTGATCAGTGCAAGAAATGCATGGAACTGTGCAGAGCTTGTACTGAAAAAAATGAGCAATTTAGAACAAGAGATCTTGAGTTCACAAAAATTGAAAAGATTTTCAAAGAAAAATGCAAAGAAATGTTAGAAAAAGAAAAAGTTTTTAAAGAAAATGATGAGAAACTTTCAGGAAAATGTAACAAATTAGAGAAAGAAAATGAAATTTTGAAAGAAAATGTTTTGAAAATGAAAAATGAATGTGAACAAAAAGAAATTGCTTATCAAGAAATGAAAAAGGAATATGACTCAATGAAATTATCATATCATATTACGAAAGAGTCATATGAAAAAGTGAAAGACGAAATGAAATATGCTCAATCAAGAATGAATTATCTGTTTGAAACAACCAAAGAGCTTAAACGAATGTATTCTATAAAACAAGATGTTGTTAATTCTTATATTGAGGATGTTGCTAAGTTAAAGCGACAGATTGATGATTTAGAACAGGATAACAACAAGTTAAAGAGTTACCACGTGTCGTCATATGTGCTTGAACGAATTTTCAATATAAAACCGGGTGATGGTGAGTCTGAGCAGAATAAGAAAGGCATTGGCTCAAAGTTTCATCAAGTTCCACCACCGGGAAAATTTGCATTTTATGATGAGGAAAAGGTTGAAAAAGCTTTCAACATGGTAGACCAATTGCCAGGCAACATTGACATAACCTATTCCAAATCTGATGATTCTCATGATTCAGAGGTGGTAGGTAAAGTCGTTGAAAGTGTGTTGAAAGAAGAGTCATTTGTTACAGGTAAATCTGAATCACAGGATGAAGATGAAGGAAATCTTCATGATGGTTATCTGAAAAATACAAAATCCGAGGAAAGTTTGAATGATGATTCAAAAGGATTGGTTTATACCATGATTGGATCGGACAAATTGTTCTTAGATGTTGTTTTCCCGATTCAGAATGTGATTTCAGAAAAAGGTTGATAAAGTTTTCAAAATGGTTGAGATTGAGAAGTCTGAGATTTCAAAGTTTGTTGGTAAGAGTCATAAAGGTTCGTATAACAAAGCTGGTTACAAAAAGAAAAACATGAAGGCTGGGTTGGGTTATAAGAAGAAACAAAATCGAAGCAAAAATGAAATGCCAAATTATCAGGCAAAAATGAGTTTTGTTCAAGGAAATAGTTTAGCAGAAGAAAAAGAACTTAAAATGAAACAGTCTAATGCTGAGTTCTTTGCTAAAAAGAAAAAGCAACAACCACAGGTCAAAGATGTGTCCATGAGAACATGTTTCAAATGTGATCAAAAAGGACATCTTGCACGCAAGTGTCCAAATCTAAAACCTGTGGATGTTGAAAAAAAGAAGATTGATGTTGAGAAACAAAAATCTGAGGATGTGAAACACAGGTCAACCAGATTTGATTCAAAACAAACTTGGAGGTATAACACAAACAAGTTTGTTTCAAACCAAACTTGGAAATCAAACCCGAATAGGTTCGATTCAAAACAGATCTGGAATGTTCACACACCCAGATTCAGAACAACACAAAGTTGGAAAACAACTGTTGATATGACAAAACCCCAAGAGTTTTGGAAACCAAAGAATGTTGTTCAAAATCAAAGTGTTCAAAAAGATTCACATTTTTACAAACGTGGTACACCGAAAGGTCAAACATGGAGTGTTAAGAAACATGTTGATTTGGTAAAAGATGAGAAAGTTGAAGTTAAAATTGAGAAAGTTTTTGTGAAAAATGATAAAGATTTTCCGAAATTGAATGAAAATTATTGTATTGATATGCCTAAGGTTCAACAGACCTGGGCTAAATTGTTCAAGTAATCAAGTAGTCTAAATGTGCAGGTGCTCAAGTCAATTGAAGATTGTAAGTTTGGAAGTTGGAGCAGCCTGGCACATGGAGAGGAGGAAGAGGCTGCTGGATCCTGTATTGGTTGAAACAGGAAGTTTATTTTCATTCTGTACATAAATAAACAATATTTTCAAAATCCTAAAAATTGAAAAATTAAAAACTCAAAAATATGTTATTAGTTTGTTAAAATTTGAAAAACCAAAAATATGTTTGTTTTTAATTTTTGTCAAATATTAAAAAAATACAAAAATATATGTTGATTGAATACGCCGAAATCCTCACGGCTGAACAAACATGATTACTTTCATCAGATTGAAAAACGGTTTTCAAACTGTAAAAGATCAATGTGTTGTAAATCATGGGGGTATGTATATTTTCTGCAAATCAGAGCACTTTAAGCAGAAAATGGATGGCGAGACAAAGCTATCAGTGTTGGTTGTCAAATTTTCTTTATATGATTTTGCATTTTAGGGGGAGTAATATTGTTAGAAAATACAAAAACATTTGAAAATTTGAAAAAAAAACAAAAACATGATAAAATTCAAAAATTTGAGTTTTTGCGTAAAAAGAGGAAATGATAGTACATCAGTAGACAGTTACAGTACGCTAAAGAATTGGAAAGTTTAAATGTGTTAAACGATCTCACTATGGATGTGTCGATAGGTTTTTATACATTTAGTAAACTTTTTCGGGATATAAACTTAAATTCAAACTTACTTATTTCGTGGGGAACACTACTTGGATATATAGGTAACCCCTGAAATCTCGTTTGAAAGGTTCCTTTTTTCTGATATACTAGGTTTTTATACTCAGTGATATCTGGGGTATTATTCCGGGACTTCTGCTGAATGGAAGTTCTGACCTAGTCCTCGAATAATACTTTTCGCAAATGCTTGAAACATAGCATCACCCTAAGCATATATGATAAGACAAGAACGACTCAGTCAGGTCATAAAACAGTCCTACATCTTGTAACAGTTACATATTTCTGGATTTTTTAGAAAGTCCGGATTTTAGAATAAGTTTAAAACTGAATCACTAAAATTTAGGAGTGAATCGCTAGAATTTAGGAGAGGTTACCTAATTTGAAACATATACAAAGACATTATTACTCCTATAATTTTCAAATCAATCCAAATAATTAAAAGACAATTTATAATTTGGTCTCTATTGATCTCAACCATTAGATCAAAGATCTAATAGTTTAAAACACTTCTCACACTTTAGACACTCTGTACACTATCCCTGTATATATATATATATATATATATGGTTTTGGTTCAAATGAGAACCACCACGAGTTGTGAGAACCGCGAGAACTAGGCCATCTAAAAAGTTTTTCTGATTTTTTTTCACAAAAGTCGTAAAAAGAATCATTTGTTTCAGCAAAATAAGAAAAAGTGAAAAAGAAAAAAACGTCGCACACCCGTATTTACATGAGAGGTAAAAAAAATATTTATCTTCTTCCAAAATTTACTTCTGTTGTGAAAAAAACTTGCATGAGTCAAAACTACCGACTCGGTAATTTTTTTTACAGATGTGTTTATATTTTTTTCATCTACGTTTGTGTAAAAAAATTTTGGCCCAAATATTAAACTTTTTGGCGTTGGTTTAATTGTTTTTCTGTCACATAGATAATTTTTTGACATTATAGCGTTTTCTGGTCAATTTTTTGGCGTTTTATGGCGTTTTGTATAATAATTTACTACGAGTCATTAATATTTTCTCTACCGAATCTTCACTGTCATCAGCCTCTTTCTTCTTGAATTTGTTTTAGCGTTTTGAACCCTTTTTCAGACGAAGCTGCATAGTGGCATCCTGTGTTTTGGTGTGATTTTCTTGTTTGGTGGCATGTCATTGAAGATCAACTCTTGCTTGATGCTATTTATAATAATGGAGTCCAAAATAACATTTTACTCTTGTGTTGATCCCTTTCTTCCATGCATATAGTCATCAAGAACAAAGCTCACATGATGACACATCACTGTCATCAGTCTATTTTTCTTGAATATTTGTCCATCTCATTCAACAAAATATTATTGAGATAACCCCCTAAGAAGAAGAATCCATTCAGTGAAATCTTTGCCATCTGTGGTTATTTTAACTAACATTTTTTTTGCGTTTTAAAGTGAGCGGTTTCTAGAGGATATGGCGTTTGTTTTTCTGGGTGTGATCAATTCATTGTGTATAGACCCCTCTCTAATAGTAGTTTTTTGGCGCGTAGTTTAGGCGAGACTTTTTTTGTTGTAATAAATGATAGTAATAAAGTAACCATCTTTTCAGTTACTGTGTTTTGTATTTACTGTTTTGATCAGCTTTATCAGTTTTATAGGTGATAGACGCCCCATCTTCTAAGTTTGGCGTTTTTTTTAAATGGCGTTATGCAGACCAAGATGACAAAATATAATAACGGAGAAAATAAAATATTAAGCAGGAAAAATATTTTTTGTTATTTCTAGCGTTTTGTAAGCAATAATTTTTTTAATATTTTTTTTGGCGTTTTGCAAATAAATAGGGAAATATATCATTTAATTATCTTAAAAAAAAGAAGATTACACAGAAGAAGAAAAAAAGAAAAAAATTAAAACCCTTCGTCAGAAGGTACTTTATCCGAAAAGTATCCATCACTTACGTCATCTTCTTCCTCGGAGTCCTCATCTGGATCTTCATCCATGTCATCACCTTCATCGGCTTCTTGTTCCTGAAGATTCTGAAGCCTCCACTTGAACATGTTTTGCATTAACTCCAATTTTGAGTTCTTTTCTGTGTTCACACAAGTGGCGTTATGCAATTCTTCCATGAAACCAAGCCCCTGCTTTGTCATGATGTTTTCAAGCCAGTAGACTTCCTGCTCTCCGCTATCATATATAACGGTCACCATGTCTATTTCATCATCAAAACGCCATGATGTCATGACAGGGTCTGGCTTTACATCTGCTTTGATTGGTCCAAATTTCCTTGTTAATGCTTTCATAAGCATATGTGTTTCATGGCATTCGTTGTCCATAGCGATTCCAATGGATAGGATACCCCTCTGTACGTCTTCTTCCATCTTCAAAATTGCGTTGATGGTCCTAACATACACCTTCCTTCTGTTGTCAAAACGCAGGACGAATCCCTGATTGCAAGAGTGTATCTCCACCAAACGATTGTTGGCATTTTTGGCGTTTTGGTTAAATTGGCGTTTTTGGTTAAAGATTTTTTTTGCAGAAACGGATAGATTGAAGTGATTATGGAAGCGATGTTTCTACATCGTTTATATAATGATGTTTTTGGCGCGTAATTTAGGAGGAAATTTCTTATAATAAATGTTAATAACTGAAATTCAGTTACTGTGTTGTTTCCTCTTCCTGTAATATCCAACGCGTTTTTTCAGTAATTTTTGGCATTTTGTTTTTAATTGCGTTTTTTTTAATGGCGTTTTATTATTTGATGGCGTTTTGAATTTGAGCGGTAAAAGACTCTTTTACCCTTAATGAAGCGCGTCCCACATAATAAAATTGATGTTATTTACGAAAACGCCACCGCGCAATCTAGTCCATGGATTGTTTTGATCTGACGATCCATAAGCGTTCTCTCCGTTCTCACACTTTCTACCGTTTTCTCTAAATCCTGACCCTATATATATATATATATATATATATATATATATGGATCATGAGAAAACTACATATAAATGAGAAAACTAACAAAAAAACCCTAAAAAACATACCAATTTTTTTTTACAATTTCTTATAAAAAATCGCTATTTTTATATATAAAAAAATTTCAAAAAAAAAAAAAACTAGTACTACACATGTGCATTATATGTGTACTACACATATGCATTACATGCTTAAAATTAGCTTTTGAGTTTAGTTTAGCTTTTAGGGTTAAGATTTTTAGAGGTTTAGGATTAGGATTAGGTTTTTGGGTTAGGGGGGTTTAGGTTTTTGGGGGGTGGGGGGTTTAGGTTTTTTTCGGGTTTATGTTTAGGGTTTAGGTTTTTTTCGGGTTTAGTTTTAGGTTTTCGGGAGGGGGGGGGGGGGGTTAGGTTTTGGGGGGTGTCGGTAGGGGGTGGGTTAAGTGGTTTATGCTTTCCGTATTAGTGCACATATGCAGTACAAATTTTTTTTTTTGAAATTATTTTTTCATATCTAAAAAATAGCGATTTTTAATAGAAAATTGTAAAAAAAAAATTGTATGTTTTTAGGCTTTTTTAGTTAGTTTTTTTGTTTTCTCATTTAAACTAGTTCTCTCTCTCTATATATATATATATATATATATATATATATATATATTATGTTGTGACAAAACTTGATTTTATGGTTTGATCCTATTTTTGCAGGATATTTACTTTGACGATGACACTACTATGATGACATGGCCTTCACCTGACTCGCCTAATCAGAGCAACTTGAAGAGTAAAAAACACTGATGATGATTCTGCTTGTAAATATGGATGGGTAAATATTTTTAAACTTTTATTAATAAATAAACTTTTTTACAAGCATATTATGTTGGTGGTTTAAATGTTTCGTGACTTTGAACAGGAAAATAAAGAAGCAGAATGCAGGACTGAGGATGAAACAGTTCGGTCTCGGTCGAGTAGGAGAAGTAGAGCTGCTGCTGTTCATAACCAGTCCGAACAGGTAAGTTGTTTGTAAGTTCATTTTGCAAAAGAAAAAGTACTAAAAGTTGAAAATTTTGAACCACTAAATGTGATCTTATGTGATATATTGTTATTTTAGCGAAGAAGAGAAAGGATTAACCAGAAGATGAAAGCTCTACAAAAGCTTGTGCCTAATGCTAATAAGGTCAGAATTTAATTTATGTGTTCTTAACTTCTCTGGAAGAACGGGTCAAGGTCGATGACATCATGATTCATGAAGAGGCTCCAGCCGGTTCAGATTTTAAATGTGTGTGATGTTTGGAGATCAGAGAAGGAAATGTGGGTGAACTTCTCTATGAAATCCCTGAGAATTAAGTGGCTGAAGGAGGTGTCAATCCCGTCGCATGTAAGACCTAATTCGAGCAACATTAGCCCAAAGTCAGTATGTGGTTTCCCAGGTATACGTTAACAACTTATCTATACATCAAAATGCTTATCATTATGCACGCCTATAATCATCGTTCCTTATAAATTCATTGATGTATTTGGAATTTTTATTCTACTTTTGAACTTTAAACTACTTTTATTGCGGTCATTATGCAAGGACCAAGATCAGCTCCATTTGATGTGATGCAACTCTTGAATTGGTAGGTATTTTGATTTACACTTAAAGAAATCTTTATTAATGCTAATGGTTCGATGAATTGCTTATGATTGGTGTTTATTAAGGTCCATCAATTAGTAATTTATACAAGTTATATGTTTGTAGTCTTTGTAAGAAATTCTTTATACAACTTTCGCTTACGGGCTTTTTGGTAAAGATCATTTTTGTGATTGTGTGTATATGTGTTACGTTTTGTATGGTGTAGGTTGGAGGGCTGCAGTTTGAGGCAAAGCTACAGAGACAGTGTTCCATGGTGGTTTGATGACTATGGTTTAAGGCGGAGCTGCATAAGTGGTGTTCCATGGCGGCAGTTTTAATACGTTTGATGGCGGCGCAGGTGAACCGACCGTAAGGGTTCTAGTATAATTCATGTTTCTCAAATTCTCTAACCGTAGAATTCATTCGTCTTAACTTATTATGTTTAAATAAATTTACTTAGGTTGAAACGAAGCGCAATCTTCGTAGTAGGTCTATGTAAGTGATGTATAATCATTCGTCATTTAATAAAATGTGGTATATGTGTTAATAGGGGTGTGCACGGTTCGGTTCGGTTATACTAGTACAAATTTGATCAAAAGATGCGGTTAAATTAGCTATGAGATGCGGTTTTAGACCCGCATCTTATGGCAAGGCATCTTTTGGCTATATGACAAGAGATGCGGTTCCAAGAGATGCGGTTCTAGAACCGCATTTTTTTATAGAACCGCATCTTTTGGTATATTAACAAAAAACTACTTTTCCATAACATGCTTTAGAGATGCGGTTCTAGAACCGCATCTTTTGATATATTAACAAAAAGGCTATTCCTAATATACTCAAAAGATGGGGTTCTAGAACCGCAGCTGTTGGCGTTTAGAGTAAAATAATATTATATATATATATATAATTTTCAGGAAATTTTATTAAAAATTTCCAATAAATTCCTATGATTAACAAATTGTCTAAAAATTAAAATAAAATATATAAAAAACAAAATTAATTAGAACAAATATAATACAACCCAAGAACATAAAATACTAAGGTTTCAAAGTAACACAATATTACAAAAGTTTTCCAGAACTTCAACAATACATATAACTCTAAAGATGAAATTGACATACAATAACTTCCTGAACCGACCGAAAAAGAAAGGAGCAAAGAAAGGTCTGATACTGTATGTGCAACTCTTTCATCAGTGGTGAACGCGTAGGCAAGGTTTGATTACCCATTTGGTATTGTTGTAGGCTCTGGTCGATACCGTTTCAGCTTTTTTGTTTCGCTTTGGTCGGTTCCGTTTCAGCTTTTTTGTTGTTAGTTATTGTTGTAGTTGATGTTAGGTTGAATTAGGAATTGAGTGATTGTAGGCTGCCTTTTGAATTCAGTTTTGAAATTTGGATTCGGTGCTATCCAACTGCATGTGAGTATTGAAGGCTATATTTTGGTTGTAACACTTTCTCCAGCAACATTTCTAACTTTCAAACTTTGTCTTTGTCTTTGGAACTGGATGGTTGAAGCTGAAACTCTTGTGGAAACTGTTCCCGCACCTGCCCCTCATGTCAGTTCTTTCAATTCGTGAATTCATGTGGTTCAGTTCGTGATTGACTGACTTGTATTTTGTTGATCTTTTTGAATTGTGTGCAACTGATGCTAGCTAGAATCAACTTATTTTGTCAGATACTGTAAATTTTAGCAATAACTATAAGTGGTCATTTATATGAATTCTTTTAGAAGTTTATTGGTTAATTGAATAAGAATCGGAGTTAGCTTGCGTTTTGTTTTGACCACCTGTTCGAATCGAATTTATTAGTTTACTTGTTCAGTTTCAGCTTGTGATTTTCATGTGCAGTTTATCTATTTTCAATCGATGGCCATTCTTAAAAAAAAGGACCCGACCCGACCCGAAACCCGTTCTGACTCAGACCCGTTTCGACTCGAACCAAAACAACCCATTTTTATAATTGACCCGTTTTGACCTGATCCGACCCGTTTGCCAGGTCTAATGTCTATACCTCTTGTTAATTAGCTGTTATCACTAAATATTTTATTATTTTGCAAATGAGATATATTAGCTAGTCTACCTACAAGTACACAATTGGGCAAATGACAGTGGCGGATCTAGGATTCCGACCAAGCGGGAACGTTTTATAAATAGGCGGTAACGAAATCGAAAAAACGTCAAATTTTTTCAAAATTTACACTAAAAACGTCAAAAATTTTCCGACCAAGCGGTAGCGGAGGCTACCCCTTGATACTAGGTAGATCCGCCCCTGGCAAATGATGCGGATGACAAAACTAAAAGATGCAGTTAAATGGTTAACCCGCATCTTTTGCCCTCCCCTAAAACTAAAAAGTACATCCGTTGTCTACCTAAAACGAAAAAGTGCGGTTAAATGGTTGACCGCATCTTTTGTCCCCTATATTCCTCCCCAAAAATTTCAACTTAGAGCATTCACATCCATCCCACTATATTTTCACCCTAAATTACACTAAAAAACACTACATTTTCTCTCTCATTTTCAATTAAATAATATTTTTTATACCTTTATCATTACCTTTTCTCTCTCCTCCACTCAAAACCACTTTCAAAATATATTAAAAAATTATAGGGGAGGAACAGTGTCCCCCAAATATACATATGAACAGTAACATTTTCTCTCTCCTCCACTCACAACCATTTTTTATACTCTTCATATTTTAAAAACACCACACACATAATATGATTCCTTGGATATGAATGCTCTTAGTTTTCGTTTCCCTCCATCAATCTGATAACCCCAAAAACCCGGCCTCTATCTATGGTCATAACTCCTCACTTTTCATCTACCACACGCTATAACCCTCGCTTCAGATCAAATCCTCTCAATCTTCACCTAATAATCTTGTCTTGTTTCTATCGGTTTACCCAACAAATAAGCTGACTTAGGGTTTCCTTGTGTTCAATTTCACCAACACGTATAATTTTAATGCTTTTCAATCAAAGGATCTTTCACAAGAAACAAATGATAACATCCGTGAATCGTTCGATTATTCATTCGGTCTTCCGGTATCTACACGTACACTTGAGTTAAAGGCTCGTTGCTCTGAAGAAACACAACGACAACTTCACGACCAGCACTTAAATTTGAAATCCAAATTGAATGAGAAAGGTGAATTCATCGAGTGTGTTAGGGTTTGTTTTTAATATACCATATTACAGTTTTCTCCTGGTTTCACTTGCTTGTTTTCTTCGAAGATGATCTTACCCTATTGCAAGGTATTTTAATTTATTCTTTTTTTATCTTTTCACAATTTGTTCATGAGATTATAATTGGTGTGTTCTGCTTCAAGTTTGATTTATTAATTGATAGATTCAGTTTCTTGGATTTTTTGAAGTAGGTATAATTAGGGTTTTAATTTTGTTTTTTATTTGAATAATTTATGTTTGAGGTGTATGGTAATCCGGGTAAAAAATAAAGATAACCCGATATAGGATCTGTATTCTTTATTGTTTTCACTGAATTTGGGAGCAGTTTATATGGTTAGCTAGTTTATATAGATTTTTTGTTGTTTTGAATGTGAGTTTATAGTCAACTGTGGTCAATAAGTATACAGAGTTTAGAAGTCTTGAAAGATCTTTCATTTGCTCATTTAGTTTTTGTGATCTTTTGTTTGATCATCTCTTTATGATAGCGATAAAATAGTATTAAGTTTTGAGTCTCTAAGCTGACATAATGACATTGAAAGCTTCAAAACATTTTTATGTTGTTTTGTTAGTGAGAATGGAATTAGACATCTTGCAAGTGCAGATCATTTAAAAAAAGGTTTTATATGCAAATATGGTGGTGGAATGGATCAAATTGATTGTTTCAGGTTTACCGAGGCAGATCTTGCTAGGGGGGTGTATAGTTTTGTGATTGGCATCTTCATTCTGTAATTAGTTGCTATGTCTTAAATATCTGTGAAAATACTTATGATTTTCATTATATGTTACTGCAATTTGAAAAGAAATGCATATCAGTGAAGAGTGAAAGTTGTTGTGAACAATCCCATGGACTTTTAATCTAACCCTCATATGATATCCACAATGAACGTGAAATTGATTATGTAGACAACTTTAACAGAACTTGTATCATCTCTCATAATTCAGGTTTATGAAATAGTGTTTTACCTTTATAAGATTATACAAAAGAAAAATATCAAGTATCCCAATCAGATCTATCAAGACATGTGGCGACCATCACTTCTTCATATGATTATCCAATCATTGGTGTCAGCTTCAGATTCAAATCTTTCAAATAACTTAAGAGGTGATTATCTCCCCATTTAAATAATATGAACTAGCAACATGCTGGTGCATGTTGCTATTATATTGTGTGCTATTATGTTTATTCATGCATATGTTATGTGTACCTTTTACTTTCTGGGTTGTACCACTTTTGAAGACTTTATAATCTTAATGGTCAGCGTGGGCGGTGGGGATCCATCACCGCCCTAAACACGCGTCACTCCTTTCATTCATTCTTAACCAAGAAGCCAAGAGAGATCACCTAACTTGACAACCTTCTAAACTTGATATAGAGAGAGAGAGAGAGAGAGAGAAACAGGCAATGGAAACTGGTGGTGTTTGGGTTCTGATTAGAGCATCGGCGGAGGCAGCTAGGGTTCGTCCTCTACATTTACATGGGGTAAACTAGACCGACATTAGACATTGAATCGCTGAGTTCATCTCTCCGACGAACCTTTAGGATCTTAATGTGTGTAACGATGGATGAGCGGATGAAGATGATGACAGGCGATGGTGAAGTGAGTTTGGTGTGAGGATTCAGCAACGGCTAGGGATTCGGTCACAACTTTGAACGGCAGCGATGCTATTATCCGGCGGCAAGGTAAGGATCGATGATCTAGAAATACTTGTACCAGATTCAGCTAGTTTTTATGCGTTTTTTCATGTATTTGTAAATGAGTTGTTCAGTTTGAGCTATGGCCTCACCTCATCTATAATTCTGTACTGATTTTGCTATGAATTGTTGTTGATGAACAATTTTTACAACTGCTGCTAATTTTGTACCAAATTCCACAAGTTTATGTCCACTTTTTCATGTATTTGTTGTATAATATCTTAGATTTGAGCTACCACATCACTTTATCAGTTGTTTTGTATTGATTTTACTCTGAATCTTTGTTGATGAATAGGTTTACGGTCACATTTACATGTTACTAAGCTGTTTCAGCTAAATATTCTTCATTTGACAGCGTAAGCACGTTTCAATCTCGTCTACTTCGTTATGTACTAATTAAATTTCTTTTCTTCTTCAAGTAGACCTAAATTCTGCAATGTCTCGGTGGTTTTGTACGAACTTTACTCTGATATTTTGGTAATGAACAGGTTTTCAATCGGATTCAACTATCGCTAAGCTGTTTTATCGTTGTTCGGATTGGGCAATCTACTATTTTGGTTCTGCGTTATTTAATTTGTGTTTACGTATGAACTTGGCGTCACTGCGAAGGTATGTCTTTTTTTATTTTGCTTTCTATTCTTATATTATGGATCCTTTTAATGTTCAATGGATTTTTGCAGCTACATTTTGATATGTTGTTAGTTGATTGATGTCTACTTGGTTGCCTTTCCATATAATCTTAATATCCTTATGTTTTAGGGTTTATCGGTTCATTTTTTCGCTGTTAGAATTTGGGCTTTCTACTGTTCTAGCTATGTCTTAGTTATGGTCAGTTTCTTTCATTGCAGTTCACCTATACGAGTCACGCGATGCTGGTATGTAACAGGTTGAATTGCTTAAAGTTCTTTTTTTGTATAGTTTGATTGTTATGAATCAGGTTGAATTAATTACAGAAGTATGGAGGAATCACAGGCCGCCGGCGCCGGTGACGGACAAGAAACCGCTACTTCGCATCTCTTCTGACCACCGGAACAAATGGTCATCTTCAAAAGCACAACAGTCAAAGAATACAGATAAGAAAATGTTCACGTGGGAACCGATCGAAAGGGAACCGTACTGAGATGTCTCGAACTGATCTTATACAGAAAAGCTCTTACATAAAGACTTCATATGATTGTCCAATCGTTGGTGTCAGCTTCAGATTCAAATCGTTCAAATAACTTAAGAGGTGATTATCTCCCCATTATACATATTTTGAAACTTTTGTGGTTCACCGTTTACATAAAGACTTTTCGTTTAGTGATATCAGAATTACTATATTTGAATGTTAAATATATGGTTTAATACCAATTATTTTTATTTTTTTTATTTTATGGTTTTGACACTTCCCTTTTGTTTACGATTCTCAGCGCTAAGAAGCCAATGGATGATTTTTTTTACAGAAGTGTGTGTTGGCCCAGCTCCCAGTTAAATTAATCCCATAATAGAAATAATTGATAAACAGAGATTTTGACCAAACAAAATTGATAAACACTTTATCTATGTATATATATTTAGTGAAGCTTTGAAAATCCATCTTATTATGAACTTCTATAAGTAACTGTTTTTTTATGCTTGATTGACAGTGTCAAAAAGGATGGGGCAAGTCATGGATCACTCTAGGTGTCATAAAGGTTTTTTTGCTATATTTCTTTGTTGCAGAAATTCAGAAAACAGGTAAATATTCATTCACATCAATAGTATTACTAGTTAGTCCATTAACATGGAATGTTGTGTTTTGTTAGGTAATTTATACGGTTCCAGTTGCAAGTATAAACTGAAGATGTTGGTTTTGGTTGCAATTATGAAGACTTGGGTTCGGGGGTTATTGTATATCACTTTCATCTTTAAACATTTATATATTTGTATTACTTTGAAACTTTTTTAATGTGTGTTTCTTTAAAACCTTTATAATTTATATGTTTGGTTAATTTATACTGAAATTTATTGAGAATTTTTTATGAAATTGTCTAGAAAATAAAATAAATATAAATTATTTTTTTAGCCTGAACACCAAAAGATGTGGTTCTAAAACCGCATCTCTTACGTTTATTAAGAAAAAGTAGTTTATCTATCTCTTATACTAAAGCAAAATAGTGTTGACTATTTGACTTTGATGTGGCTATTCTCTTTGGCCAGAGAATTGGGATTTTGGGCGGCATTTTCCTCTTCTCGCTATTTTCCTTCAATTTCCTTCAATTCTTCAAGCGCTTTCTTTAGATTATATATGGAAGGTTGAAATCTTATTCAATAATCGGAAGTTTTTTAGGAAATTATGAAACCGTTTCCAATTCTATCGCCTATATACAAATTCTTGCTTTTAATCGGATTTTCAAACGATCACTGAAGAAGCGTGCTCTGTTTTATGTTCATCATCAGACTTCGAAATACAAGGATCGGTAAGTTGGATTCCACCTCTGTATATGAATTTTTAGTTTTTATTAGAAAACCCCAATTTTGTTGTATGATTTGTATGTTGTTATTGATGTTAACAGATCCACTAATTCTTTTTTTATATGAGATTTTAACCAGTTGATTGTTGTAATTTGTCTGTTTATTGATGTTCTTAAACACCGTAATGGATTTCTATTTGTGTCAGGTTAATCCTCTTTTGTTAGTTTTCCAGTTCATTCATTCCATCATAAACCCTAATCGCTATTTTTGATTATGTAGATAGATTTATGTTACCATGTTGTTACAGAGTTAGAAAATTTAATAAAACAGACTTTTTGTTCTGTTTTTTTAATATAACATTGTTCTAATTTCATTTTTTTGTCTGTATTCTTATTTTCTTTGCAGATATGGAAGTTGGGTTTCTGGTTCATATGACGGATCCGTATAAATCTGAGTTGGTTAGGAACTCTGCTTTATTTGCCAATTTTATTTTGTTAGATGTTATAAATTTTAATTTGTTTCAATGTTTATATTGTTTACCTTCTGTTATAACTATATTGTTATTTTTGTTTTCAGGAATTGCTTAAGCGGTATAATTCATTGATAGATGTTGATAACTATCCTGTAGGATGTGTAGATCTAATAACAAATAGTGGTTGTAAGTGGTCTGTTGTTATTGAATCGAACACAAGGGGGGTTTTTTATAATTCAAGGTTGGGTGACAGTTATTGTAATGCTTGCTGTTTAGCAGAATGATTTGATAGTATTTGAAAAAGTGGTTATAAAAACATTTAAATTGAAACATATCAAAGGCCACCATGGTACATATGTCAATCCTATGTTCTATTGTGTGATGGCGCATACAGAATCAAAAGATCTGGTATTATTCTCATATGTTATCTACTAGGTTATAACCCGTGAATACTCACGGGTTGTTAATCTATCTTTGTAAAAAATAATAATACATACATATATATTAATAAATGAAAAATTGCATGATGAATACGGTGGATGAATAAATGATAAGAACGTCTATATGAGTAAAAATTAATAAAATGTAATACTGAGAACAACAAACTTCTCTTTTATTCGTTCATAATCATAGCATAAAGAACACTAAACAATTTAAGCAGCACCTTCTTCATTAACTTCTTTTTTAACTTCTACTTTAACACGTCCAAGATGTCGTTCAGGAATACGGACCAAAGCTTCTGTCCCTCTAAAAACCATCATATTAAATTTTGACTCAGAAATCATGTCGAAGATAATAAAGTGTTCATCTTCAATTTTCATGTCTTCTTTAATGCGATCCCATCCGGTAGTCATATAAAAATTGTCACCATGTTTTTCCATAACACCAACCATGTACGGTTAGGAAAAGAGGTTATAGTAACATGTTTCGTAGGTAGTATGTTCTTCAACTTATGATGAACAAAAAATCTATCGACAGGCTGCTAGTACAAAAAAAAATTATATTAAAGAAAGTTTTGTAAAATTTGTCAAATACCACTATAGTACAAACATAAAAAAAATTACCAAATGATCTTTATGTTCAGAGAATTGTGATGTTTGGCAATGTAAGAAATCACCTTGAGCAAGTGCAAAATCTTGATAGAAGTATATCAATCTAAAAGTTAGACTACCTTCGTACTGAAACATAAGCAATGAATTCTTTGGTAATAGTAGTGACTGAATCATATTGAACCATCCGTCGTGAAAAAAGTATGAAGAACCTGCTTTTCTAATTTTGACATTAAAAATTCTTTCATCAAGTGTAATGATTTGAACCATACCATCAGTAGCTAACTTGAAATCAGCTACCCAGTTGTGGTAACTCCTCGGTAAAATCTATATGCAAAGTAAGAATTAATACAAACATATAATAAAGAAATAAAAATAATTATAACATCAACATACCCAAGAATTCATCTTGTTGTTTGATAGAAAACGTAAAAAACAGTTAAGCATCTTCACTGATAATAAAACTTTCAATTGGATGAAGATGCTTTAGGTATTATCTATATTTATAAGAGAAAGTTATTTAAAGACAAATAATATGTAAATACATGGTTATTCTATTTTCCATATATAATGAAAATTGTTAAACTTTTATTACACATATTTAACAAATTTCTTTAAATATAGAGATACAAATCTATGATGCAATTATCATTAATAAGTAAATGTAAATAATTACTATAATTAAAAATCAACAAAAAAAATGCAACCATTTGTATTAGAAAATTATAAAAAAAAATAAATGTATGTTAACTTTATAGGTAATAGATATTTCATCATTACAATCTACATTTATCAACACATCCATCAACTCACCAATCTTCATCATCTCTGTTGCAAGAAAAAAAGTATCCCTTCACCGTCGTTTGGATTCCGGTAAACTTCCTTCCAAAATCCGATTAGCTAAAGGTCGATTTTTTTTGTGAAATTCAGCAACTAAACATGTTTTAGTTAGTATATGCAGAAGATACGGTGTTTTATATGAGACTAAATCGGTGTTAGACATGAAATTGAATTTTAGGGTTTAATCATCTTGAAGCTTTGATAAATTTGGTATGTTTGTCATCTAATGTAGATATTTCGTGTGATTTACATTGTGGATTATATATTTAATGAAAACGGTATATTCGGATTTTGTAATGAATCATAAAGGTAGGAAAACATATATGTTATTATAAATTCATTGATTAAAATGAATTTTTGTTTAGTTGTACTCAAATGAGATGATATGAAAACAGTTCATTTAGTATTGTATATATGGATGTTGCCTGTTGTGTTATTGAAAGTATGTATACAACATATTTAATGTAGATTATGAATTAGGATTAGGAATAATGGAAATAATATCGACATTATATCAGTATAAGTTTTTAAAATATAAGAATGATAAAGGCATATTCACAAAAGGTGTTCATCTAATGGTCCTTAACACATATATTTTTTATCACTATGAACATATATGTATTCATTCAAGTTCAATAGTACATGTTAATAACAAATGTTGGTATATTACAGGTATACAAAAATGAGTCCATCATGTCTTTGTGTGTTAGAAGAGCCATCATCGTTAAAACTGGTATGCTATAATGCTTAAAAAATTATATATATCTTCTATTAGAGAACATGTAACAAATAAAAATAACTGCAGGTGCTGCCACTTGACTTTGTGAAGAATGTATATGGAGATTATTGGCAAAGAACAAAAATAATGTTACATCATCAAAGTCAAAGAAGTTGGCAAGTATCGTTGAGAAGTGTAAGCGGGGAATCCGTTATCACTGACGGATGGGGTAATGTCGTAAGGGATCTTGCGTTGACAAAGAGGACGTTCTTGCTGTTAAGGATAATCGAAGATAAAAATATTGAAATCGATTGTTTCGTAGAAAACATATGTGGTGAATCATTTGTGACAGTAAACCGTTACGGAGTTCTAAAGATAATAGTAAGTATACTAACATGTTTGATTCAATATTTATTTTGTTATACTTGTCAACTAAATGGTATAAATATATATCTAACAATAAAATGTTACCTAGCTTTTCAGGTGATTCCAGAAGCTTATATCACAAACTGTTACTCTTACTCCCCAGTCAATGATTGTTATAACATATATGTAGCAGGTCAGACTTGGAAAGTTGAGATCGACAAAATCAATGATAATTATGTTTTTACAAAAGGTTGTTCAAAATTATTTGATGATCTTGAAATAGAAGAGGAGGATATGTTGTTGTTGATGAAGATGGACACCGTTACATTTGAGTTAAAAATTTATCGTAGAGGATTTGAGGTAGTTTTAAGCAAGAAGGAAGAAACTGAAGATGACTCTCTGCTGGAAATACCTAAAGAAACATACTATGAAAACGTTAACTTTGTAAGTAATTTGAATTAAAGTAGCATGGTTTACTACAAAATACGACTTAGTTACGCATATTATTGTATAACAGACCTTGTCTGAAGACGAAGCCTCAATAGATCAGTTGATTTCTGAGGTAATAAGTTTACATGTATATAGATTGGAATACATTACAATAAGATTTTGTGGATTTTATTAATTATCATAAACAGATGCATGAAGCTGCTAACAAAGAAGAGGTGAATAAGAACATTGGTGGAAAACAAAAGTCGAAGGTAGGAAGAAAGAGTTTGATGATGGAAGAGAGAAACAACCCAAGAAAAGAAAATGTAATTATTTCAAACATAATAATAGATCAGTAATTTCATTCATATATGTAGACAGGGTCAAGTTATTCTACAAAGGCTTCTAATTGTAAGAAGTGTAAGAAGGATTTATAGAGTGACAAGTGTCCAATAACCTAAAATTAAACCCACTACATCACCACCCAAAACCTAAACACCCACCCCCACCCCACCACCACCCAAAAACCTAACCCCCCCCCCCCCCACCACCACCCAAAAACCTAACCCCCCCCCCCCCTCCGCGGCAAAGAAAAACAAAAAAAACTATACCTCACCAAAAAAAAACCTCCCAAAAACCTAACCCCCCACCCCCACCCCCCAAAAACCTAAAAAAAACTAAACCCCCACCCCCACCCCCTTGGCAAAAAAAAAAAAAATTTTTTTGGGTGGGTGATGGGGGTTTAGGTTTTTGGTGGTGGTGGATGTTTAAGTTTTTTTTTGTGTAGTGGGTTTTTTTAGGTTATTGGACACTTGTCACTTTATAAATCCTTCTTACACTTCTTACAATTAGGATCCTTTGTATTTGATCCTAATCCTATGTAGACATATTTAGTTAATGATTGTTGGTTAATGTTATTTAACTTTAATCATTGTATTAACAGTTTAAAAAGAAAGGGAAACAGATTGCGGCATATTGTAATCCAGACGATAGTAAGCGGTTGATATGCGAAACAGAAGTGGAAATGCCAAACGTCTCAACATTTAGACGGAGAACTCGCAGTCGGTTGGTATGTATAGAAAAAGTTAACAACATTTACTTATAAATATTTGTTATACATTAATGGATAAAATATACTACTCTAAATATAATGTGTATCTGTAATAATAAGGTTAACGAAAATGGAAAGAGATATGCTAATGCATTGAAGATCTTGGATGTTGAACCAAAACGTGTTGCAAGGACAAATAATGTTGAAAAAACTGATAATTATGAATTCACAAAGAAGGGAAAATACCGCATGGTATGCTTTTTTACACTAATCATTCATTAAGAGTAAAAGTATAACAATCATAAGCCTGATTTAGCTGTTAATTCTCGTATACATGCAGAGAATGCCTGCTGATATTGTAAGAATTGTCGGATTCAAAAATAAAGTGCATGAGTTGAAAGTGAAGAACATGAATGGAAAAACCATCGATATGAATCTTAGGCGTCAGAAGAATGGAGATGGTGTAAGGTATGCAATCGAAGGTTGGTCGATGTTCATGAAGGAGAATGGCCTTCGTGCGGGTGACACAATGCATTTCACATTTGTAAGTTCAGGAAATCTCCTGATCTTATCACGCGTGGATGCAGTTAATGCAGGTTAACAGGTAATCTTATAAGCTAATGTTGAAGGTGTTTGTGAAGACGAAATCATGAGTCTTTTGTGCTACTGATTTTATGCATCTTTTTTTGGACATGCACGTTCTCTTCTTATCATGTTCAATTTTCGTCGTTGGTAGTTTAAGCTTGAAAACAATTAGTGGTATATTATCATGACAGATACCATATTTTTGAATATAACTAACAGTGGTATCGACTATAAATGCTTGTTGATTATCGATGTTCAAATATATATATATATATATATATATATATATATATATATATATATATATTTACAAATTAAGATGTGGTTGTTTACATGTGATTTGCATTTATTATAAAAGTTCTAACTCATATTTACTAACAATTTAATGTAACCTTAAATGTTGAAGTAAACAGTAAAGATGAATTCCATAAAAAAATCAATGAAGAAAAATAAAAGTTGGAAATTACTATTAAAATACTGAAAGTATAAATTTCAGAATATCTCTTTGTAGACTACATTGGTAATTTTATTACTAATGTTCCCATCACTGTCTAAATATTAACATCTTTAAGCCATCCATACTTTTGAATCTTGAAAGCGTCACATATACTTGTCCGTGAGTGTTCAATATCTATTCAAAGAACCTTGAAGATGTTTGAAAGTGTGTAAAGTATCTGTATTTATAGACATAAGCTATAACTTATTTATGTAATTAATAATAAAGATTACTAAAATCAGTTGCAATCAAATTAATGGTCTGAAATATGGAAACAATCTTATATTTATAAGTTTGGGAAATTAAAGAGAACGTGTCAACACTAAAATCGAGTTGCTATAATTACGATGTTTTGGTCAAAAATTACCGAAGCAATTAAGTGATCAAATTAGTTAAGTGAGGTAGTGTGCTAGAAATGAGTGTCGAAAATATGTTAGTCAAATTAATTGCAAAAACAGTTTCAGGATACGGCTCAGGATATAGAGCTGTATCTATGATCAAACAATGAGCAAAAATGTAAAGGGTGACACGAGATGTACGAGGAAAGCCCTTGATCAATCTAGATCGCCGGCACAAAACCTCGGGAGCTGACAATCGCAGCTGCCTTGTTCTTCTATTACTTCAAATACCAGGATACAGTGCAGGATGTGATGCGGATCAACTAGGTGATACAAGGTAATTCAAGTACAAGTGTTTGTGTAAAGTGTTTGCTAGAAGATAGAGAGTGAAATGTGCGAAAGAGAAAGTGAGTGAAAGTTCATGCCTTAATCTGATCCGCCCCATCTATTTATAGTAAAAGAAGTTCAACAAACTACCCTATTAAACCGGGATCCGGCGGATATTCCCTACTTGAACGTTGTAGACCTGGTCCTTCGGGTTCAATGTCTCTTTTGTATCTGGTTTGCCCGATTCTTAAGGAGAAGAAGTCCATCTGACCGTTAGTGACCCATAGCTTCTAACCTGTACGTGGTTAATTTAGTTAACACCAGGATATCGCACCAGGATGTTACCAATATCCTGATCCGATATCCTGATCACAAGCAAACAACCAAAAGCAGAATATTAGTCAGGATATATATTCAGAAAATGACTCATAACAATTGTCCCCAAAATATATCTGTTGGTATACCAATCCAACGGATATATTTTAAAACCTTATCTCACAAACCGAGGCAATTAAAATGAGGTGACGTTTGAGATGACATTGTGCAACTTCCCATGCTACTTTTACTCTTCGCCCCCCTATATTCAGCCTATATTAATCGAAGGACTTCTCATTAAGATCATCTCCATCTTCAAGCGATTTCAGGTATTCTTTCTCTCTCTCTTCTCTACTTTCTCTGTTTTAATCCTCTGTTTTCCGGTTGTGATCCTCCATGACTACTCGCACTAGATCCCAAACGGCGGACTCTGTTTCCTCCTTTCACAGACAAAACCTACTCAAGGAACCCTCAAAAGAGCTTTGCTCTTTTGATAATGCCGATATTGTGGCTTTACGAGCCTCCGGTGCCTTTCCCACCGGGACAATTTTCCGTCCATTCGACCGCGAGGTCCGATTGGATTTTTGTTCCGATGAGTGGGTTTGCTTTTTTGCTTACCCTTTCTCTTTAGGGCTCCAATATCCATTTTCTCCCTTCATTTCTTGCTTCTTTAAGCTTACCGGTCTTAGTTTCGCCCAAATCATGCCCATGGTTTGGCGCGTGTTAGTCACCCTAGAGCGGATCAAGGCTCGTCATATGCCCGATCTGTGCATCGAAGATCTTCTGATGGCCTACCGTCTAAGATCGCATGGTTCCAGCCGATTTCTTCTTCTTTCTATTTCCAGAGATCCTCTCATTCTTAAGGCCACCAAGAACGAGGATAAATGGACAAGAAAATTCTTCTTTGTAAAAAGGGACTCCATTGATAGAGGTTCCGATCTTCCTACGAGATGGTTAACTTCTGGTAGGATTTAGGGTTTTAGGAATATCCCCAATCATATCCCGAGACTTCATCCTGAACTGATATCCTGATACGTTTATTCCTTTTTTGTAGCAAATTTCAAGGAATTAGCTCCCCCAGGTGCCGAATCGGAAAGAAGGATAAAGGAAATCTACAAACTTCCAGAAGGTGAAAGGTCCTTTACCCTGCTACTCACAAGTCAAAGACAAAGATCAAGTTCTAACATGTCTGGTAAGCATATTCTCAGAAACTATCTTTATTTATTAATGCGATTATTTTTCAGAAGTATAATAAGTCTGAAAGTATCTTTCCTTGCGCAGTGCCGGTTATCAACCTCGAAGGCTTCCAACTCGATGAGTTGGACAGTTACTCCAACCTTGAACCTGTCAAGCAAGAGTCTAACCCGAAGTCATCCGTTACACCAAAACCTACCAGTTCGAAGACTACCACTGCTCCCAAAGCTCCTCCAGCATCCAGGACCCGGGCTTCTAGCTCCCGGAAAAGAAAGGAAGTTGAGCCCCCTGCTATACCTCATGTGTTCCCATTCGAGAACCACGGGTTCACGGAATCCAGCACATTCATGACCGGCTTCCTTAATCAGGTTGGTATCCCGACCCATATCCTGCAACATATGCTAGTTAATAAAGTCAACTAAATTTAATACCTGATTTCTTCGCAGGGTCTCGAACGCCTGGTGTTTCTCTACGAGGATGCATGTGGCTCCAATGTCATGCTTGAAAGCCAGCTGAAAAAGGCCAAGGCCACCATTGCAGATCAAGCAGTAGTTGCCACCGCCAAATCAAAGCACTACGAAGCTAAGTACAAGGCTTGACTCAAGATCACCAGTCCGTCATCCAGAAGATCACCCAGGAGGCTCAAGCTAAGTTCGACGCGGCCCAGGTTCAACACGAGCAGGCCATGGCTTCATACTGGGAGAGCCTCAAAAATTCTGTTGTGATCTCCCTTCTCCAGGCCAGACTGAAAATGGCTTACGAGGCAATGGCTTTGGGTTTGCAATGCCCTTCTTGGAACACCAAGGCCTGGGAGGCGAAGCTAAGAGATCTTGGGGGAAATCCTGTGGAGCCTCCTGCCAAATCCGTTGTGGAAGAATCTGCCAAGATAGTGGATGCTAGTGCTTCAAAGGATGTTGCAGAGGATGCTGGGGCAAATGCTGGAGAAAATGCTGGTGAAGAGGATGCCGCTGCAGAAGCTGAGAAGAATCCTGAGGGTGATGCTGGTGCAGATGCTGGGAAAGAGGTTGTTGTTCAAGAAGGTGTTGCCCCTTAGGCAGTGGAGTGGGCGATGATGGATATACGTGCCAAGGCTGGAGCCCACTTTTTTAAATTTCATGGTTGTGGTCTGTAAAAACAATTTACTTTTTTCTGCTGCTGAACAATTTACCTTTCCTGCACTAAAATGATGACCAAAGGTGGATGGGTCCTGTGTTTCAGGATGAATCCCTTGGTCATCAGTTAGTATAATTTGTTTTGGATGATGCAACGGTTGGAGGCGGATGGGTCTCAGTTTAAGATGAAACCTTCAACCGTCGCTTAAATATGGTAAAAACTAATAGTGCTTTTGGCGGAGGGGCCTCGGTTTGAGGTGAAACTAAAAGCACAACTTTTGACATGTTAATAATATAACTTCCTTTTGGCTTATTTGTTGTTGCCTCCTAATTTCTGTCATGTATTTCTTAGTGTAGACTTTAGCTTTGCAAAATATCCTGATCAATATACTCAGTGATATATTATGAAAACCTTTATTAAATAGAATTTCTAAAAATTCAATCAATTTTAGACAAAACTTCTAAAGAATAAAAGATAGTCTATTTTCTAAAATCTGTCTTGATAATACTTGTTTGATCAGAGCTTTCATTTTCAATCCAAATATCATTTCCTAAATATTTCAATCAAATATCCCGAAACGTATCCCAAAAACACATTTTGAAGATATATCCTCTTCAGGATATTTTGAGCCTTAATCAGAGTTAAATAATTCATGTAAGGTTCACAAAGGAAAGATCATACCAGGAATTGAGTGTAACCCTAGTATTAAACTCCAACCCCTTTTGCGACTTCTCCTACCAAGATGTCCCCAGTCCGAGACACCTAGCCCAACTTTGATCTTTTGAGCCTCACACCATTGCTTTAGAAGGAATGTCCCCTGTGCACGAAGTCTTCAAACACTTAGAAAATTTTTGAACATTAGTTCCAACTGTATGAACAATTCTTGTGTTACAGGGGTTAACCCAAAATATACTGGAGATAAATCCTTAGTATCCTGGGGAAAATCCCAAATTTTCATGCGATGTAGGCGGGAGTGTATAAACTCCAAGACTTCGAAAGGTGAAAACCTTTAAACCATAGAGAGTATGAAAATACCCTTTCGTGAGAGAGGGTGATCAATCCTCATATACCTTTAGGATTCAGGATATAGCCAATAGTAACGAAATTGTCAGCCACTTTTACATGAACTGGTCCCGCCACCTTGAACTATTCCCGAATAACTTGCGCTCCAGGCGGGGTGTTTAAACCCAATTCGGAAGAAAGATGAATACCTTTAAACCTGTGAAGGGATCAGGATCCCTTAGACATGAGAGAGGGGGCCAATCCTCTAATCTTCCAAAGTATCCTGAATGTATATCCTGGTGCTACATCCCGAAGCATATACTGCAAAACAACCGTAAACTAAGGTGGGTGCTAGCCTGGCTAACACCCCTCCGATGCTTAAGTCAGTAATGGGTTTAATACAGTAAATAATATCAAAATTTAATAAAAGAGACAGAATCCATACCATTCTGAGTTAGAATTTAAATTCCATACTCACTTAAAATAGAGTTTTATATGTATAGCATTCCAGGATCTCGGTAGAATATCCCCCTCCATATTCTTGAGTCGGTATGCTCCCTTTCCCGATTCTGATTCAACCTCATAGGGTCCTTCCCATTTTGGAGCCAACTTTCCATCAATAGGATTAGTAGTATTCTGAAAAGCCTTTCTCAATACCCAATCTCCAACCTGAAATCTTCTAGTCCTTATATTCTTGTTATTTGCTTTGGATATCCTCTGTTGATATGCTGCCATCCTTAGCCTTGCAGCGTCTCTTGTCTCATCAATAGTATCCAGTTCCTGGCATAGGATTTCAGGATTCTGCTCAGGATCCCTGAGGTTGGATCTCGCTGTAGGTATTACCATTTCTGTCTGGATCACCGCTTCTGCTCCAAACACCAAAGAAAACGGGGTTTGGCCAGTTGCATTCTTCACCGTTGTCCTATCAGCCCACAAAACGAAGGGTAATTCTTCTGCCCATCTTCCTTTCTTAGCCCCTAGTCTCTTTTTCAAGTTGTTGACAATTATCTTGTTCGAGGATTCTGCTTGTCCATTTGCTTGAGGATGTACTGGAGTAGACGTGATCATTTTGATTCCCCAACTCTTGCAAAAGTCAGTAGTCCTTTTACTTATAAATTGAGATCCATTGTCACAAATTATCTCAGCTGGTACTCCAAACCTAGTCAGGATATTCCTTTTTATGAAGGATACCACCTCTTGATCTCTAACCTGAACAAATGCTTCCGCTTCAACCCACTTGGAGAAATAATCCATCATTGCCAACATGAAAACCTTTCCTCCTGGAGCCTTTGGAAGCTTTCCCACTATATCCATACCCCATTTCATAAACGGCCAAGGGGAAACAATAGGATACAGCGGTTCAGCAGGCTGATGTAATATGTTACTATGTCTTTGACATGCGTCACATCTTCGAGCATATTCTGTAGCATCTTTTCTCATCGTCGGCCAATAATATCCTGTCCTTAATACTTTTGAGAATAACGACCTGCCCCCAGTATGGTTACCACAATCCCCTTCGTGTATATCCTGAAGCACTTCTTTGGTTTCGGGATCCTCCAAGCACCTCAGATATGGTCCTGCAAGAGATTTCTTATACAAAACATTATTTATAATAGTGAATCGTGATACCTTCATTCTAAAGGCCTTAGGATTCTCATTTTTTGGGATATGTCCTTCCTTGAGATATCTCATGATTGGAGCTGTCCAGGACTTAGGATCCTCCTCGGGATACTCATCATCAGGATCCTGAATACTTATTACTTCCTTATCCTGAGGATTCGTCGCAGGATATAGGATATGTAATATTGGTATTCGGGTTCCCTCTGGTATCCTGACCGATGATCCCAGATTTGCCAAGGCATCAGCTTCAGCATTTTCCTCTCTTGGTACCTGTTCAAGTGTAAAAATATCGAAATATCCTGCTAATTTTTTGAGAATTTCGAGATACTCGATTAACCTTTCTCCTTTAACTGCATAGGTTCCATTAAAATGATTAGTGATTAACAAAGAATCAACATACACTTGCAAATTCTTGATACTCATATTTTTAGCCAACTCTAATCCTGCAATCAAAGCTTCATATTCTGTCTCATTATTAGTAGCAGGAAATTCACACCTAATAGCCTGGGGTAATATGTCCCCCTGTGGCGATTTTAGTAGTATACCTAGACCTACACCTCTTACATTAGATGCACCATCAGTATACAATATCCAGCATTCTAAGTTTTCTCCTAGCTGCTGTACTTCTAAGTCTACTTCATTTTGAATGTCACTACTGAAATCAGCCACAAAGTCAGCTAAAGCCTGAGACTTTATGGCATTTCTAGGCTCATACACTAAGTCATAAGCACTTAATTTCACTGACCACTTAGCCATCCTGCCCGACATCTCGGGTTTCCTAAGCACGTTCTTAACAGGATAATTAGTTTTAACATGAATCCTATGTGTCTCAAAATAATGTCTAAGTTTTGTTGATGCCATAACTAAGGCTAATATCAATTTTTCTAGATGAGAATATCTAGATTCAGCATCTAATAAACTTTTACTAACATAATAGACAGGATATTGCTGACCTTCATGATACTTTAAAAGGACAGCACTTACTGCATTCCCTGATACTGCAAGATACAGGGATAATAGTTCGCCATCCTCAGGCTTCATCAATAAGGGTGCGGTTGAAAGATACTGCTTCAAATCCTGCAAGGCTGCTTCATGCTTCGCTCCACATTCGAACTTCTTATTCTTCTTGAGGATATCGTAAAATTCCTTGCACTTTTCCAAGGATCTTGAAATAAATCTGTTCAATGCTTCTACTCGGCCTGTTAACCGTTGAACATCCTTCATATTCGAAGGTGATTTTATATCCAAGATGGCTTTAATCTGCTCCGGGCTTGCCTCTATCCCCCTTTTAGTCACCATATATCCTAGAAACTTTCATGCCCCCACTCTGAAATGGCACTTAGCAGGATTCAGTTTCATGTTATATTGATCCAGGATATCAAACACTCCCTCAATATCCTGAAGGTGATCCTCAACCTTTTTAGATTTCACCACCATATCATCAATATATACCTCCATGGTGTCCCCCAGCTTGTTTTTAAACATCATGTTTACCAACCTCTGGTATGTTGCACCTGCATTTTTCAAACCAAAGGGCATAGCAGTATAACAATAAATACCTGTGGGTGTCATGAAAGCAGTATCCTCCTGATCAGAGGGTTCCATTTGGATTTGCTGAAATCCTGAAGAGGCATCCATGAAGGTCAACATCTCGTGGCCGGCGGTAGCATCTACCATTGAATCAATATGAGGTAGAGGAAACGATTCTTTGGGACAGGCTTTATTTAAGTCTGTGTAATCTACACAAACTCTCCATTTCCCGTTTTTCTTTTGTACCAAGACTACATTCGCAAGCCATTTAGGAAACTTCACTTCTCTAATCATCTTGCTCCTTAGTAGTCTTTCAACTTCCTCTTGGATGATCATATTTCGCTCTGGAGCAAATTTCCTTCTCTTTTGTTGGACCAGCTTGAATGCCCTGTCAATACCGAGCTTATGTGTTATAATGTCCTTGGAAATACCTATCATATCCTCGTGCTTTCATGCGAATGTTGACATCCTGCATTTCAAAAAATTAGTCAATTGATTTTCAATATCTTGAGGGATATTGGTTCCTACGAGCACCGAGATATTCGGATTATCCTGATCCAGGATAACTTTCTTTACATCCTGCTCCGAAGCCTCCATGATATCCTGGGCCCGCATCTTTAATTGCTATGCTGCACTAGGCTTGGTTGAGGATTTCATTGAGGATGAGTAGCATTCCTTCGCCTCCTGCTGATCACTATCAACTTTGACAACCCCCAAGGGGTAGGGATCTTGATGCACTGATGATAAGTCGATGGCACAGCCTTCATGTCATGGATCCATGGCCTGCCTAGTATGATATTATAGCAGATAGGGAGTCCATCACACAGAAACGTTGTATCGAGTTGACCCCTTCAACATATACCGGTAATTTATCTCCCCTACGGTATTCCTAGCTTCTCCACTGAAACCTACGAGCACGGTGGACTTCGAAGTAATGTCCATCGGAGATACATTCATCCTCTTCAATGTTTCCAGCTGAATTATGTTGACAGAGCTGCCATTATCCACTAATATCCTGCGTACAAAATGGTTAGCAACATATAATGTTATTACGAGAGCATCATGGTGAGGATCCTGGACAATATCCCTATCATCACTGTCAAAAGTGATCACTTTATCAGTTGTGAGGGTAGTCATCCTGGCTGGTTTGTCTCCCCTTTCAGTCTTAGTCTCCTTTGCATGTCTCTTGGCCACAGAATACGAAGTCCCACAAATGTCGGATCCTCCTGAAATAAAGTTAATTATTTTGGCATCTGCTGGGGGTGATGTTGCTCGTTCAGGATGCCTCTCAGGATCCTGCCCTTTATTCTTCTTTCTTCCTAGCAGATCCTTCAGGTACCCCTTGCTCAATAGGTAGCTTATTTCTTTCCTTAAAGCAATGCAATCCTCAGTTACGTGTCCAAAATCTTCATGGAAGGCACACCATTTGGATTTATCCTTCCAATCAGCTTTTTGTTGATTCTTTCGAGGCCACCTAGCTTTGTCTCCTAAACCCTGCATAGCATATATTAACTCAGGTATATTAACAAAAAAGCAATATTCAGATAATTCAGGATATTCTTCAGGATCCTCGTCTTCAACAGCATTCACTTTCTTGTTGTCATTTCTGCCATATGGCTTGGAGCGATATGGTTTATACGAGGATTCTGATTTCCTGTTGGTTGATTCATAGGTTGAGGTAGAATTCATCCTCTCTTGCATCTTTTTGTCATCTTCCAAGCGGATATATCTCAAAGCCCTGTTACGAGCTTCATCGAGATTCCTGCAGGGATTCATTACAAGATCCTGATAAAACTGAGAATCCTTTTGTAACCCCATCTTAAAAGCCTGCACAGCAGTTGCAACATCAAGATGTGGGATATCCAAGGATTCCCGACTGAATTTGTTCACATAATCCCTCAAGGATTCCTGAGGCCCTTGAGTTATCCTGTAAAGATCACTGGTTAGTTTCTCAAAACTCCGGCTGCAAGAAAACTAACTATTAAATAAATTAACCAAATGAGCAAACGAAGTAATTGAGTGAGGAGGAATGTTTAACAGCCATTTTAGGGCTGATCCTGTCAAGGTAGAACCGAAACCCTTGCACAAGCATACTTCCTTGAGCTCCGGAGGGATAGGGTTAATCTCCATTCTTTCCCTATACTGGGCAATATGCTCTTCAGGATCCGTAGTCCCATCATACAGTTTCATGTTGGGGGTCTGGAATCTCTTTGGGATTTCAGCATCACAGATAGGATACACAAAGCGGGATATCCTGTGACTGTCTTGGGACACTTCCGGAATTTACTGTACTACTCCAGGTACACTGGATATCATGTCCTTCAATTTCTGAAGCTCCCTAGTAAATGTTGACGTCATACCTGCATCCTGCGAAGATCCATTATTGTTAGCAGTAAGAATATTATTATTTGACACGTTACCGGTCTGAGGATTTTGGCCATATCCTGAAGCATATCCTGAGCTCCTCACAGTTGACATCCTGACCGAGGAGGGTATCTCAGGAGTATGATTCTGAGAATGGCTTGGCACGATATTCCCCCGGTTATCCTCAGTGTAAACTGCAGAACTGAAGTTCAAAGCCCTAGGCTGCAAATGAGTGACAGTTTCTTCAGCAGGTCTACTTGGGCCGGATTTCAAGAGTTGTATCTCTCTCATCAGCATCCGATTAGTTTCCTGCTGCTGCCTCATCTATTCCTGTACACTACCAAACAAATTCAGAATTTCATCATTAGAAGCCAAAATAGGACCAGATCCCTAGGTACTGGGAGTGGTGATAACATCCCGAGCCACATGACTCTCAGTTCCGTGTGAAGAAGCTTGCATTCTTGGAGGAGGAGGTGGAAGCACCGAACCAATTGTTGCAGAGGTTGTAGCAGACATGGTGGAAGAGCTCATGTTTGATCTTGAGGCCATTGAAAACAACGTAGCAAAAAGTTTTGACAATAGAAAACCGAGTAATGATTTTATTAAATTTTTTAGTAAAAATAGCACCACTTGCCCCACGGTGGGCGCCAAATTGTTTTGGTCAAAAATTACCGAAGCAATTAAGTGATCAAATTAGTTAAGTGAGGTAGTGTGCTAGAAATGAGTGTCGAAAATATGTTAGTCAAATTAATTGCAAAAACAGTTTCAGGATACGACTCAGGATATAGAGCTGTATCTATGATCAAACAATGAGCAAAAATGTAAAGGGTGACACGAGATGTACGAGGAAAGCCCTTGATCAATCTAGATCGCCGGCACAAAACCTCGGGAGCTGACAATCGCAGCTGCCTTGTTCTTCTATTACTTCAAATACCAGGATACAGTGCAGGATGTGATGCGGATCAACTAGGTGATACAAGGTAATTCAAGTACAAGTGTTTGTGTAAAGTGTTTGCTAGAAGATAGAGAGTGAAATGTGCGAAAGAGAAAGTGAGTGAAAGTTCATGCCTTAATCTGATCCGCCCCATCTATTTATAGTAAAAGAAGTTCAACAAACTACCCTATTAAACCGGGATCCGGCGGATATTCCCTACTTGAACGTTGTAGACCTGGTCCTTCGAGTAACTATACATTCTAACCACACATGAGATTTTTTTGTCTTGAGTAACTATATTAAAAAAATCTCATGTGTGGTTAGAATGTATATATAAAAATCTAATTGAATTAAATATAAAGTAGTTCTAAATAGAACCTCGTCCTTAATTTCTATAAGTTCCT
Source organism: Helianthus tuberosus (assembly GCA_030545235.1). Classification (NCBI taxonomy): domain Eukaryota; kingdom Viridiplantae; phylum Streptophyta; class Magnoliopsida; order Asterales; family Asteraceae; genus Helianthus; species Helianthus tuberosus. The sequence goes on from CM060451.1 coordinate 181,354,499, forward strand.
TTGCAGTTTTCCCAACAAACTTAAATGCCTCATGGTCAAACAATGTAAGTGTCACTGTACCGGTTGAATCTTGAACCCGAATTGGTATTTTAATCCTTAAAAGAGTATTTAAATAATTAACAAACATAGACGAATAGATAATATAAACGACGTACATTGTTGAATCAACAATAATAGAATTATGAATAACAAACACTTTACCTGGACAGCGGGAAAACTTCTTTTCCTTGACAATCCTTGTTGGAACATTGATACACCTTCTCATCTCTAACATCACTTGTTCTATCTTCCTTATCATAAGTTTCAAACTTTTTCTCAAGTTTGGACTTGCAATGGTTACACCCATCATAATACCACATCTTATCAGAAACTATTGCTACGATAGTTCCAACAATAACCACTTTCTTTGGCTGTTTAAAGAATTAAATAAATAAAAGTTCATTAAAATTTTGAAAATAGTTGAAATATAAAACATCAAATGTTAAGGAAAACCTCTATGATTGAGCCAAGATAAGCAATTGGTGAAAAAACATCATTGTTTAAAAATTCATCTTCCACAGAACACATCATATATGACCGAGCATTGCTACTTGACTCGGTTGAAGCAGCAAGTTTTGAAAGAAACCTATAAAAAAATTTGAAGAAACCAAAATGTGTAATTAACAAAAAATACAAACAAAACGTAAAGTTGATACAATTATAAAAATATAAATAAATAATCAGACTCACTTTTCATTGAACGATAGCATCTCATCAAAATTGTCGTTAATGAAAAGCCGTGAACCATCAAAATTATTAGAAATCCCCCATTTACGTATTTTTAGGTAAAAATAAATTAAACAATCAATCAGATATATATAAAGGAAGAACATCTATCTATATTGTATGGTATAAATTGTGTAATTGATAAAATACCTTTGTATGTCTTAACAGCACCAAAATGGACAGCAACGACAACATGTGCTTCACGATTTTTACTAACCATGTAAGAATACATGTCCTTAGCGTAATCATCCCAAAGAGTTAAATCGATCTGAACATCTCTACAATAGCATATAAGAAAAAAACATAAGTTTAACAAAATTTTATAAAAAATATAGCATAATATGGAAAAAAACAAATAAACTAAAATTTTAAAACTATATTACTCGAGATCTTGAAGCTTAAGATTGAGACGTTTCCCTTTACTACCATCCTTTTTGTTAGTGTCCTCAATCTTATAACAAACAACAGCGTAGCCAATGAAATCTAAGAATAAAAGAAAAAAGATGTCAGCATATATAATAACATAAAAACAACTAAATAAAACGTCAAAAAATATTGTGGTATATAAACTTTGTAAATATAAATGAACACGCCTACTGTCGTACCCTCCTTGATTCTCTGTGAAACAACATCATCGAAATCAACAAAATTGAAAACGTACTGTGGACCTTCCCATTTACTACACTTTTCCACAAACGTGTGATAGTAAAAAGATAGCTTCTGATTGTTAAGAACAATCTTGAACGATGCAGTGTTCGCAGCAAGAGATGGCCGTTTTATGATAAGGCATTCATCAACATTTAGATGTCTCTCAAACTTTGGAAATAGCTTATGTAAGCAAAAAGCTTGAATCTTGGTACCCTGAGGGTAAATAAATAATAACACGCAAAGGAAATGTTAAAATGAACTCACAATCAGTATAATTAAACGAAAAAAGATTTATGGTATTGTAAATATGTAACAAACATAATACAAATAACAAAACGAAATAAATCAAAAAATTACCATTTCATCCATCAGTATCATATCAATACGATACGTCTCTCTTTCATTACCTCTCATCTTCTTTCTCCACAAACTAACAATCTTCATCTTGATAGTGTAGTTTGTACTAAGAGCATCAATATCATTCAGCAAGGTGATGTCACCTTGGTTTTCCATTGTAGCTATGAAGACAACAAAAAAATTAATAGACTGTGGAAAACAAAATAATATGACTTAAAAACAAACATAATTTACCTATCCAATGTACATTAACTAAAGAGAGGTTGTTTTTTTTAAATGGAATAATGATTGAAGAACAAATGATCTTTTTATATAAAATTAGAAAAGATAATATTTTTAGTAATATATGATGAAAAATTCAAATCACAAAAAAATCGTTTTTAAAAATACCATAATTAAGGAAAATGTATAGTTTTTAATTAGATAAAACAAATTAACATAAATACAAATTTATAAAAAGAGAAACTGTATAATCATATAACTAATCATATTCATCAAATAAAAAGGGTTGACTTTACAAAATTAACTATTATTTACAATTATTAAAAATTCGATATCTATATTATAAGAGAATGAAAATTACCGTAATTTTAAATTTTTAAGATTATATATATAAAGATTATAATCAAATAAAACATACAACATACATCAAAATTATTAGTCTACCAAATTTAGTTTCCATATTAGCTAAAATTGATTGTAAATTAGTAAACAAATCAATTTAAGTATCATACTTTTATATTATATAACAACATAAGTTGAAATACTGTTTAACACCTTTTTTTGAAAAAAAAATGATATAAATATTCCCAAAATCTATATATGTATTGTTTCCTTATTGGTTTGAGATAGATGAAATTTTCCTAAAATATATAAACTTAATAAAAAAATATACATTTAAAAAACCAAATTTAAAAAATAAGATAACATAAATCAATTAACATTATTTCAGTATTGGTTTGGAATAGATGGAGAAATAGTATATGACATGTTAATTGCTAGTTTATGAAGTTGACATACCAATAAAAAAATATTTTTAAACAATAACAAACCAACAGTGAAGATACTGTATTTAACATTAACAAAGCATAGAACAGAATTATTGGTATTGTACAAATAAATTTAGAGGTTCGGATGGTTGAGTGTAGGAATCGATATCATAACCAAAACAACTTTTGATGTGGAAATAAATAAGACAAATATGAAAAGGAAGGCAATACCAAAATCCTGTTATCCATTCAAACCAAAACTAATAGCTATTTATCAGATTTAACACAAAAGAGCTTTGTTTACGTACTAACAGTTCCACCGATAACATATCCGACTATCCACCATCAACCATGTCAACAAAAACTACAAACTACCAAAATAACCGTCTAACCATCCTTCACTAATACCCACCAAGGATCAAAAAACCAAACCAAACTACCACATTAACTGTTCAGCCTAAACCAACAAACAAAAACCATGATTTCCTTTCTCGTCACGCACGACCTCTTTTCTTTGTCGTCTTGTGTACAACTTTGGTCAACATCGAAAGATCCGAAGACTTGACGACTTAAAGAAAAGTGTGGCGCCGAACCGGATGTGATTTGATTTCAAGAAAGCTGACCACTTGGTAAAACCATACTTGTAACCATCATCAGACTTCTCGGCTCTTGTGTTCATATTAGTTAGCTCACTCCTTAGGTTCTGAATCGTAACGTCACGCAAGTTGTCAACAGAAAGAGACAGATCAGTCGAAACATCAACAGGTAAACGCTGAGAAATGAACATAACGGATTAATTATTAAATTCATTAAGCAAAAAATTAGTAGACATTTAATAAATAATAATGATTATAATCATGTCATAACGTATACCAGTCTGCTTTCAGCCACTTTGGTGAACTCTAAAAATGAATTGTTTTTCAACCTTTTGACTGTACGTTTACGACAAACATCAGCCGTCGCCGTGGTGGATCTACAAGCCTCACGCTTTGATTTAACCTAAATATTTAAAAGATATAAAATAAGTATCATAATTAAAAAGAACTATGATGATTTCATGAATGAATTTTATTAATAAACATTATACAATGTGTACTTACAGTAATGTTTTCAGAAGGCTTCATTATATCAATGACAACACACTCATTCTTCCTCGAAACGTTTGAACGCGTACGATAGGAGATATGAGAATTCTTGGACAACTCGTGTACACGAAATTTATTCTTTGGTATCAAGAAATTATCGAGATCGATATCAAACTTGCTTTTGACCTGAAACAAAAGAAAAAAAAATGATAAAGTAAAACACATAATATGATAAAAAATACAATGTACATATTGAAAAAAATATTAAATTATGGTATTAGTTCATTTAAACCTTTGGAGAAACAGTTTCATCACCACAGACAACCTTTGACTTCCCTTTCGTGTCCAACTACAGAACATTGAATAAGAAACATATAAATATAACATGAAGTAATTAATAGCATCAATATAATATATATACAAACTTATAAAAAAAATATTACATGACATTGAGAGGTAGCAGACGGAGTCTCTTTCAAAGCATCATTCTTTGTATTCCAACCATCATTGAACTACATAAAAGAAAATAGTAGCACAATTTAATAGTGTACTTATCTAATAGATATAATAAGATCTGTTAATAATTTGAACGTATACACTTACCAGCTTCTTAGCATCTTCCATCTCAATTAGAGCAGCTATATGTCGATCAAACTTGTAGTCGTCAGTATCCTAAAAAATGACATCATAAATATAAAAATATAAAAATATAAGAATACAACAATGTACTGGTTGTTAAAGTTTGTTAATATATATTAAAACATAGTTACATACATTAAAAATAGACTCAAAATTTGGAAGTTGAAAGTGACCAACACTATCCCCAGCAACACCTTCTTCAACATGACTTTCGGTAGTCTGTGGCTTCTCCTTGTGTTTCGACTACAGATAAAAAGTCCACATTAGTAACAATGTTAAATAAAGTTCAACTAATAAGATCGTATCAATCAACTTTAACAACGAAGGAGCGTTGTTTTTAGGATCCATAACTACAAAGGAAGTAATCAATGTTTTTATAAAATATAATGGTAATCTATTTATAGAAAGAATGTCTATTTACAGAAACCAAATAATCATTCCGAATACAAAAAATTAAACTTAAAACAATAATTTGTGTATAGAAACAAAAAAAAAACTTTAAAAAGAAATTAAAGGTATCCTTAAAGAATTAACAACTAACTAAATAGAAAAAAAAAATATAATTGATAAAACAAACCATATGAACTTCAAAAGATAATCACATAAACTTTCAAAATAAAGCATAAAGACAAAACTTAAAACCAAAGACTATAGATATCAATAAACAAACAACACCAAGAAAATTGAACTAACCTGTTTTGGTTGACGAACACTCCGAGTTCGATTGTCACAAAAGATGGAGGGTTCACCATGAGAAAAACAAACCATAAATCATTCAGAACATATATTATTAACTTTTGAAAAAAAAAATGAACAGAAAGGATAAAATCAAATATTACAAACTTAAAAAAGAGAAAACAACTATAACATTCAACTAACCTCTGTTGTTTGTTCAATGATCGTTTGTCCGATTGTTATCCAAGATTTAGGGATTCACATGAAAATCAAAATAAACCAAAATCAATAAGTTTGATAAATGCCCAAGACATGATTAACGTTCATAGATATTACATAAATCAGAGAATGTAGATGATGATAACAAACCTCCGATCTTCATATTGTTTGCAAAAAACAGTGATTAAATCGGATAATGTATATCATAAAGAACAACAAAAAAATACAGAGAAATCTTCAAAAATTGGGATTAAACACTTACAATACATAATAATCTAATATAGAAACAATTTATTTATAGAAACAAAATCAATATTCCAGAAAAACATATCAGACCATAAATAAAATAAAATAAACAAAATCTTTAATGGATTGGTAATTAATACAATACAAAATTTATTACTAACAAAAAAAAAACGTAATCTGTTTATAGAAACAATGTCTAATTACAGAAACCGAGTTATAATTCCAAATACAAAAATTAACCTTAAAAAAGTAATCTGTTTATAGAAACAAAAAACAACTTTATTGAGAAATTAAAGGTATCTTTAAAGCTAATTTGAAAAAATGATAACTGCAAAAAAAAACCATATGAACTTCAAATCATAATCACATAAAGTTTCAAATTAACACTAAACACAAAATTTACAAAGAAAAAGAAAGAATTTACATATCAAAAAACAAACAATACGAAGAACATGTAACTAACCTGTTTTGGTGGACGAAAAGTCAGAGTCCGAATTTCACAAAAGATTGAAGGGTTCACCATGAGAAAATACAAACAATAAAACATTCAGAACATATATTACTAATTAAAAAAACTGAACATAAAGGATAAAATCAAATATCACAAACTTAAAAAAGATTAAAGAACTATAACATCACATAAAGTTTCAAATTAACACTAAACACAAAATTTACTAAGAAAAGGAAAGAATTTACATATCAAAAAACAAACAATACGAAGAACATCTAACTAACCTGTTTTGGTGGACGAAAAGTCCGAGTCCGAATTTCACAAAAGATTGAAGGGTTCACCATGAGAAAATACAAACAATAAAACATTCAGAACATGTATTACTAATTAAAAAAAACTGAACAGAAAGGATAAAATCAAATATCACAAACTTAAAAAAGATTAAAGAACTATAACATTTAACTAACCTCTGTTGTTTAACGAATGATGAGATTCTGATTGTAATCACAGAGTTAGGGATTCACATGAAAAACAAAATCAACAAAAAAATTTAAAAATGTTCAATCGCTTACATTAAAGATGAATAGTACATAAACACCAAAGTAAAACAACATACCTTCAAGTTTTATGCTCGGATCTAAAGAAATCTAAACAAAGAAGAAGTTAATAGCATTAGAAACAATGGTTATAAAATCAACTTTAAATAGAATGAAATAACGTAAATAACAAAGATTTAGGTTCGATTTGGTATATTTACCTTTGATGTTGATCAAATCTTGTAAATCCAGAGAGTTGATGAACGATTGTAGAAGAAAGAGAAGAGAAAGAAGGGAGAGCTCGGTAGATATGATTTGGGTCTCAATAATTGACCTAATTATATTATCCGAATAACATACCAACAACCCGACCCAACTCCATTTGGATCCCGCGTCCAAATCTTTAGATTTGGTTTGTGTATTCAGAAATTTGGTTTGTGTAGACATAACTGGACCAATTCCCTCCCAAAATCAACCTCCACTAAACAAATGGATGCCACATCAGCAAAATAGCTTCACCATTCAAGGACACATAGCCCAAATCATCTCATTTATTAATATATATAGATTTGTATTGTATTTTTAACTTATTATGTTTCATTATGTGTACTAAATATTTTTTCTTCAGCTGCTTCATTCTGCCTTCATGGATAATTATTTCAAGAATGATCCCTTGGATTGTCGTTTCACAATACGTTTTCGAAACAAATTGCTCCGGACGGTTTACATCGTACGCCGTTTTGGTACCACCTATAGTATCGTTGACTGGATACATATTTCAAATGATCTTCATCTGGAAACAGGGGATTTTGTTATATTTCAATTATTGGGATATAATGATTTCAGTATTTCAGTTTTCCACAAGGATGGTTTGCATCGTATCCATCAACAGCCTTTAAAAGTAGAAGAAGTATTTGAAGTTCAAGAGTATGGTATTTTAGAAGATGAAACACATCGTTTGTCGGTCTTGGTACCGTCTGATGTTGACGATCCTGATTATGAAATTGATGTTGAGTTTGAAGATTCTGAAGTTGAATCTGATGCTAACCAACATGTGTCCGCAAAGGATGTTGAAGATGGTATAGTGGGATCCCCTATACATGTGGGTGATTTTTATGAACTGAAATGGGTTTTAACGAACCGTTTTGTAAGTTTGTTCTTTTAATATTTTTTTATCTGTTTTAGTTTTATACGGTTGACTTAATTGCATACTAATATTGGTTTTTGTTTTTTAAATGTAGATATTTCCAAATGATTTTGCTGCCAACGTTAACCTAGCCGACAAAGAATACATGACTGTTGTGTCTGGAAATGGCTTTTCAAAGACTTTGGCTCTCCGTTCGGACACCGGTAACAAAAAGCTTAGATATGCATTTAGAGGTTGGACAACGTTTATGCGCCAAGCTGGTTTGGAGAATGGATATCTTTTTCTACTTCGTTATTATTTTAATAGTGCTATCTTGATGATTACCTACGCAACTTAGGAATATTAATGTTTTTATCATTGTTATAATGTCATGAACATGTATCTATCAGCTAACTTATATTTCGATTTCACCTTTTAAGCATAATGGAAATGATAATAAAAAATTCTTTTGTTTATTTATGCATCTGCATTTTTTTCATTTTATTTTGAAGTTTATTTTGTTTTATGTTTGTTGTTTAACCATAATTTATTACTATTTCTCCGAACAATTTTAATTTACGGATAATGTGTTGGTTTACAGTATCTTAATACTATTTATACAGTATCGTCCTATGTTAGAACATTATGACATCTTTATACTACGTCATTTGATAACATTTTTTTGTCAGAAGTTGTTAATATGACATATTAAATTTATAGTATCCTACTGTATGTTTGATAGATATTCTTTATTAACGAACATGAATATGCCCCGGTTTGTGTCCAGTTGCTTCGTTTACAGACCTATAATTAGCAGAATAAAGTTATTGATTTTAGTGCAAAGTGTGAAAAAATTTCCCGCTGAAATTTGTGTCCTAACTTTAATTGTTTATATTCTGATTTGAGTCACTGAGGATGTAATTTTTTTGTGAATGATGTTGATCATGGTTGCACATTATATCGATCTTGCGCCTGAATGTGTGAGAGATCATATTATAGATATTGTTGTGCAGTGCTATACAAGGCTCAAGAACATTTTTGTTATGTTGGTTTCGGGATGCGTGTCAAAGAAGGAGGTCAGTGCTGAAGTTAACCTACACAACTTAGCAAAGGATGCGATGGCAAAACTAAAAGATGCGGTTAAAAGGTTAACCCGCATCTTTTGCCCCCCCTAAAACTAAAATATGGATCTTTTCTCCCCCCCTAAAACTAAAAAGTGCGCTTAAATGTTTGACCCGCATCTTTTGTCCACCTATTTTCCCCCCTAAAATTTTCAACTCAATTTTCCCTTCCCTCCATCGACCACATAACCCCCAAAAAAAACTCCATCTATCCTCATAACTCCTCGCTTTCTAGACCAAATCCTATCAATCTTCACCTAATTTTGTCTTCTTTCTATCGATTTACACAACAAATAAGCCGATCTAGGGTTTCTTTACCAACACACATACGTTTATTTCTTTTTAATTAATTTTCTTCCACAAGAAACAGATGAATCGATCGGTTATTCTGCTGCTCAGGTTCCTCATAAGTTTGGATCTCTGGTGAATTTGTTAGTTTTCTAGGTTTGTTATCTTTTGTAATTGCGATGTCCCCGTTTAAAGAGATCTTGTTTTCAGGTACGCGTGACAGAGAATATTATTCATCAATATCGACGGGAATTTAGTATAACTGATGCTTCTTTGAAGTAAACAAGCTTTATTTTTAGAGAACTGAGGTAACGAGTACTAAAGATATGAATTTCATCAACAAATTTGTATGTAATGCAAACATTGAGTTTAAGTTTATGTTTTTTTTAGGGATCTGTAATGGCGTAAATTGGTCGATGTACTTTACTATTCTTCATCATTTATTTGTTGTTTCAACAAATCCGTGTGGTGGTGTTGTGTTTGATTTAAATTCCTAGATGATCGATTTGGAGGATTTGAAATGAACGAGCTTTGATTTTGAAAATCTGACGATACGAGTACTAAAAATATTAATTTCGCCAACATATTTTTATTTGATGTTATGCAAACATTGAGTTCTGGCTGATGTTATAGTTTTAACAAGCTCATGTGGCGTGGTTGTGTTTGATTTGAATATCTAGGCGATCGATTCGATGGATTTGAAGTGAACGACCTTTTATTTTGAAAATTTAAGGTAACAAGTACTGAAAATATGCATTTCGTGTCACAAAGTTGTATTTGATGTATGTGATGCAAACTTTGAGTTTATGTTTTTATTATTGTTTATGGATCTGTTATTGTTTATGAATTTCGCGTCACAAAGTTGTATTTCATGGTGAAGAGATTTGTCTTCAGGGAGTTCAGATTGGAGACACTTTGGGTTTGCGAGGGCAGGGATGAACGAACTAATTATAGAGGTTCAAATCTGATGTTCTGATCATAGTTACCTAAATCGCTAGGGTAGCCACGATCCACGTATTGGATCGTGGTGTACCCAATCGGAAATCGTAAGCGTACCGGAACGCCATGGTCCGGCGAACCGAGTTGCTTCGGTACGGTGTTCCTGATTGCGGAGGTACGACGATCCAAACTGATCCGATTCGACGAACCAAATAGACAAGGTGGACGTTCCAAATCGATTGGGTACAACGATCCTTAGCCGAATTAAAACCTCAATCTTGTTTTCAGCCAGAAGAAACCAGTAAGAAGGGGAAGAAGAAGAAGAAACGAAGGGGAAGAAGAGGAAAAGCGGCTGTATATATGTTTTAGGTTTTTAGGGTTTAAATGAGTTTAGTTATTACAATGTTTAACCCCTCTATTTTTACTAGTTTACATTTAAACCCTAAAACTTATAGTTTTTTTTACATAAAAAGTGTGAAAGTTTGTGTATTTAAACATTTAACCCTCTTTATCCTTACTAATTTACATTTGGTCCTTAAACTAATAAATTTATACATAAAAAGTATAAATTAAGATTATAAATATATAACATTTAACCAAATTACATAAGTTTCTACTCTTATTCAATATCAAATTTTATGTTCAACCTTCAATGTTTATGTTTGGTAATTTGAATTTTGGAATTTGATAATTTATGTTTTAATTTGTGTACACTGAACCGGACTCCATGGTACACCGTACCGGTTCGTTCCGAAATGAACCTACCCCCCTCCGTACCGAAAACGTCACCTCTAGCGAATCGCGTACCCGAACCGCGTACCCGTACCGGAGCGAACCGCGAATTAGGTAACTATGGTTCTGATGGTATGTTAGTGTTTATGTTTGTTTTACATGATGTTGTGAATAAGCATGCCGACAATGGTTATTGTCTTAAATACTTAAGAGAGTAGATTGTGTGGAGATTATTATTGGTTACTTTAGAGTTAAGAGTGTTTATGAACTTTAGTGGCTTATATGTCTGACCTATATACTTCTATTTTGACTCATAAGGATGAGTATTATCATTCATCTTTAACCATGATGTGCACTCTAGCTCTCCAAATGAGAAGGAAACTATTATGGAACACTTGATCCTTGATAAATATGAGGTTGGATTAATATCGTGACTTGTGATACCTTTTGCTGAATTAGGGTGTCTAGTATTGCTCTCTGTTTATAGTCTTTTGATCCACAATCGGCAATTTGTTTGGAGTTGTTTCGTATAAGCAACCCTGTTTTGAGTTGTTTCATATAAGCAACTCAAAACACATTATGTCAATACAAACAAGCACATAAACAGTTTTAACAAGCAATGTCAAAGTTAACCTTGTTGTTAACTATATATTAGATGGAATATATTAGTTGTGGTTTGTATTATGTTTTATTAGGTGATGTACTTGGAAAATATAATCGTCGTCCAGTTCAGCCCAACAACTCATTTCCAGTTTTCTCGCTTATTAAGGTTGTCACAACTGGTAAGGTACATTGGCTTGTTGATAACAGGTATGTTTTCTTGTTTTTATTTTTATAGAAGCTAGATGTGTCACTCATTTGGATAAGAAATTAAAACGGATGATATTGTGTACCTGTTATAAGCCGGAGCACCACAGTAATTTAATTTGTTGGGTTGGATGGATTAAAAATACAAGTTGGTCAATTTCGTAACAGATTTAAGCTATTTAACCCATTTCTTTCTCTCTTGAAATAAGCTATCAAATTGACCAATCTGTAATATAGAATGATTTAAACACCCATGTAGGGAATAGGAAATGATATGATTTTTTTGATCTTAGGAGACTGAAACTCAACGAAAACGTTGCATACTTTTGGCCAGAGCTTGGTACGAATGGAAAAGGTCAAATAAAGGTTGTCTCCTTAATCTTAGTTATGTTATTCAGTGTCTTCTTAATGCATGTTATAGTTAATTGTTGAGTAGATGGTTTTGTAATCAGATGTCACTTGTTTACACATAATAGCTTGTAATCGCTTATACATATGTACATTGCATATATTTTTTAAGCTTCAGTTTATTAATGTAACATTGTGTTTTGTTAGGCAACTTCTTTGGTTCCGGTTGCAAGTATAAACTGAAGATGTCGGTTTGGGTTGCAAGTATGAAGATGTTGGTTTGGGAAGTTATTGTATATCATTTTATCTTTTGACATATGTATTTGATATACTTTGAAACTTTTGTAATTTTATGTTACTTTGAAACCTTTGCAATTTATATGCTTGGGTTATTTTATACTGGTTTTGATTTAATTCTGGTTTTTATATATTTAATTTTTATTTTTAGAGAATTTGTTTATAATTGGAATTTATTGGGATTCTTTTTTATAAAATAAACACCAAGAGATGCGGTTTTAGAACCACATCTCATGAGTTTATTGGGAAAAGATTAATATGTCAAAAGATGCGGTTCTAGAACCGCATCTCTTGGACCCGCATCTTTTGACTTATAACCATAAGAATGCTATGCCATAAGATGCGGGTCCAAAACCGCATCTCATAGCCAATTTACCTGCATCTTTTGGTCATTTCTGTACTAGTGAATGCTGGAAAGCTTTTGTTTCAAGTAAAGCTAAAGAAGGAACTTCAAATTTCAAAGGAGTTTAAGAAGGTGGTTAGTGGCATTTTAATTTAGCATAGTTAAAAACTTCAAATGTTTGTATTTTGTATGTGGCATTTCTAATTAACTATAGAGGTATAAGCTAACATGTATCGATGCAAAACTAAGCAGAGATAAGTATTTTGATCTGCTAGATATATAAAAATTCTTATACTTTGTTTTTTGCTCTCAACTAATTCGTAATGTGGATCAGGAGATGATATCAAGTGCTTGGTTTTGATAATTGATGGTGGTGATGAAGATCTGGAAGAAGATCTTGAAGCAAGTGATGGTGAGGAGGATGAATCTCACCCGGATTTCAGCTTTGGTAGAGGTGTTAATATGACATCTTTATACTACGTTATTTGTTAACATTTTTTCTGTTAGGTCCAAGCAAACTAATGCAAAAGGATGGGAAGTCTATTGACCACTATGATTTTTGTAATAGAGACGGGCACACCCGCGATGGATGTTTCAAACAATTGGTTATCCGGAATGGTGGCCGGGGAAGACCAAACGCGAGAAGCCAAATCCAAAGGCGGCCTCCATTGAAGTCGAAAGCGGATATGTTGCAAAGCAAACAAAGGAACAATATGAGCAATTTCTGAAACACTTTGCACCGGAACCTAAGGCGACACATAAAGACTCGTCTCGTCAGCCAATATGGCAGGTAAACTTCATCATGAAAATAAATGGATTGTTGATTCAGGATGTACAGAACACATAACCTATAGAGCAGACATCCTTGAAGAAAGGACTGTCTTTATTGACGAACCACCTGTAACCATTCCAAATGGTGAAGCCATGCATGTTGAAGGAGTAGGAAGCCATATCTTGCAAAATGGAACAAAAATACAAGGGGTTTTGCATGTTCCAAAATTTAGTTGCTACCTCTTGTCTCTTATTAGCAAACTTTCAAGGGATTTAAGATGTGCTGTTACTTTTTTTCCTGATATTGTGTAATGTAGGGCTTGCGTTCGAGGAAGTTGATTGGAGCGGGTAGGTGCAAAGATGGTCTGTACGAGATGGGGATGTTTGGAAGAAGGAAGGCAATGATGACAAAAGCGGATTTGTGGCATAAAAGATTGGGGCATGCTGATGATGAGAAATTATCACAAATAAGTTTTCTTAGTATTTTTTCTTTCAAAGACAATAATGATATTTGTGACTCTTATATTAAGTCTAAAATGATGGGTTAAGTTATTCTACAAAGACTCCTAATTGTAAGAAATGTAAGAAGGCTTTATAGAGTGACAAGTGTCCAAGAACCTAAAACCTAAACCCACTACACCACCATCCAAAACCTAAATACCCACCCCCACCCCACCCCACCACCACCTAAAATCCTAAATGTGACAACGCTCACAATTACAGGTATCCGTACAATTAATTAATATTAACTTTGTGCTTAATGACTGTGTTAGAATTACAACTGACGAATTAAACTGCTTTATGAGTTCTGCATCATACATACATATGCATCACATTCATACTATCACTCCATTTATTACACACAAACTTTAGTGATAAACTTGATGCACAAAACACAGTTAGCACAGTGAACGGATAACTCAGAAACATGCTGACAATGCCAGCACATAGACAAACAATATGTTGAGGCCAATATAAACCAGAGTCAAGGTACTACACTAGTATGGAGTGTAGGGAAGTAGGGACTAAAACCATAATTATTTGAAAGTACAAGTCCAGGGACTAAATTGTCATTTTTGAAACTATATAAATACAAGGGTTAAAGTGCAAATATTTCAAACTACAAGTCTAGGGTTCATTTGGTCATTTTCTGAAACTTAGACTTCAGGGACTAAAACTGACTTTTAGAAACTTGTTTTAACTGAATATCCTAACCAGGTTAACTTTCATATAAAGAATTCCTTCTTTAAACACTATCTCAGTTAACCTATTTAACTGAACAGTACAGGGACCATTTATGTCAATTCCTGAAACTTCAGGGACCAATCATGTATTTTATACGAAAGTTGAGGGACTGTTATTGCAACTTTTCAAAAGTTGAGGGACTATTTTTGTAAAAAAATGAAACTTGAGGGGCCAAAGTGTAAATAGTCAAAAATCGGTCTAAAAGGGGGTCTCCTGGGTGAGAACCGGCCCTTGCAGGTTTCAAACCCGCGACCTCTACGTTATAACCGAAGTGTCTTAACCAGTTTATCCTCCTATACAGGAGCTGATAGATATAGATTTTAATTTCTTTTATATACTAATTAGAATTTTATTATAATTAATTTTAATTCAAAAAATTAAAAAGGGTTTTAAACCCAAAGAAACGGCCGGAACGGGACTCGAACCCGCGACCTCCGCAAACACAGCAACACGCAACAACCAGCTGGCCTACCAGCTCACATGTGTTAGATATTAGATCGTATTATATTTATAAACTTACTAAAACGGACCTGAATAATTATATTCAGATCTGCAGTCGCGGTTTTCGACCAAATTATCACCAAAACCGTCCAAAATCGAATTATTTCCACTTTAAACATCACCCACTAATTCCCAACCACTTTGCCAATCAATTAACCACTTTAATCATCATATTCTCATGCTTTTCGGTTGTAAAGTGATTTAAAAAAAAATCAAACCGAACAACTCCACTTAATTCTGTTGTTTTTATGTCGAAATGATCGGCTATTTAACCTCCCTGTACCTTCACGAATATCCTACACCTCTCACAACTAACAAACACATCGTTTTTTTTCGTCGGAAACAAACCTGCAACTGTCGCCGGAAAACCGAACTCGCCGGAATTCGTCGATCAGTCGTTCCAGTCGTTACCGGTTCGTTTTTCTTGTTCCAATTAGTTTCTTTATATTGGTACAATGATTCCCTAGAGTTAATTTGAGAATAACAGAGAATTCCCCCGTAAATTTTGATCTTTGACTTTTTGGTTAGACCTCGTTTCTGACTTTGACTTCTCTTTGGAGAAGATGACCAGTTCCTGTTTGGTTATAAGTTTAGCAGTCCTTAACCAAACACAAACAGAAGCTTAGCCCAGTGGTTAAGACTCTGTTTGGTTACAATACAGACCCGGGTTCGAACCCAGGGGTCTGCATTTCTTTTTAATCGTTTCATTTTTAATATTTTCAACATTCCAATAATTTTTATAGGATTATTAACCACTGTTGCTTTTATTAAAAATGTGAAATTAGTCAATTTATTTATAAAACTAATTTTTACAATATTAAAACAGGTTATTATTAAATAATTAATAATAAATCGATTTTTAGGAATTAAAATCTGAAATTTTCAGATTAATAATTTTAAATACTGATCTTTACAAAAATAATATTGTTACTCATATTTTATATAAATTTGATATTTATATAAATAAATCAGTATTTATACGTATAAATATAGTTTAATTTAATGTAATTAAATTATATAACTATATAATGACAAAAGATGCATTATTATGAGTTTATATAAATTTAGAATCTGAATTTTTATTGTATTTAATTATTTAGATAATTAAACTTATATAAACTTATTTATTGTTATTTTAACCATTTTAATTCATTTTATTTATTTAAAATGAATCCAAGACCATAATAATTATTTTAAATCAATAATATTCAAGTTCAATAATTAAAAATGTTATTTTTAATTATTCAGATTTAATATAATTATTTTGATAATTAGTTATGTAATTATCATATTAATTCATTTAAACAAAACACTACCAAATACAATAAATACTCAACAAATCCCGTCAACACTATACGACCTCAATATTGATACATTATTCTTGTTCATGTACGATTCATTAGGACAACCTTGAGTTTCCTTATCATCAGACACTTTAATCTTGACTTGCGTATTCGAAATCGCTTGAAATCAAGGTGAGTTCATGTCCCCCTTTTCTCTTAACTGTTTTCAGTTTTATACTTCGGGGGTGGAATACATGTTACAATTATTACAAACACTTTTATACATGGTACATTATTTTACAAACACTTTTATATCTAAGTGGATCATGTGAAAGGTGGGCACAAACACTTAAGGCCATTAATCCTCGTCGTAGGACCGAGGGACATGAGTGATAGATTAGATCTATTTGGGTGTAGCGAGCCCACACCCATGAGGCCGGGGAGGCCCATAGAGGTGACTATGTCTTCCAGCCGGAAGCCCGGTACAAATTTGCTAGGTTTGAGTTTTCCTGCACCTTTGCACACATACTAATGGCTTTGCAACCCATTGGTGATCTCTTTTTCCTTAATTGCTACATAGCAGGGACTTTTATACATACAGACATATTTCATGGACATTTATACACACAAGACATATCTTAAAGGCTTATACACACAGACTTACACATGAACTCGCTCAACCTTTTGTTGATTTTTCAAACTACATGTATTTCAGGGAACTAGTGGATCTGGCAGGGTATGCATGTGTCTAGCTGCGTTGAATAATAGATGTCATCCAGAGTTGTGAAGTTTGAGAGGTGTAACCTACTCCTGGACGGGTTATATGTCTCTAAACCTCGTCTTATCCAAAGTCTTTTGTGTCTTATGAACGCGTTTTAAATAATTTATGGTTTGTAACTTATTTCAAGTGTCGATGTTTCTAAACAATGATATTGTGGTATTTTCTCACTTTAATTAATGGATGTACATCTCGTATTTTTATCATCTAGCATTGTTGTGATTGTTGCTATGGTATTAAGAAGTCACACAAAATAAACCCACGCTTCCGCAAAAGCCAGGGTGTGACACTAAACCCCCCACCCCACCACCGCCCAAAAACCTAAACCCCCCACTCACCCCCCCCCCCCGGCAAAAAAAAAAAAACAAAAAAAAACCTATAACAACCCCCCCACCCCCAAAAAACCTAAACTCCCACCCCCAGCCCACCACCACCCAAAAACCTAAGCCCCCACCCCCCTCGACAAAAAAAAAATGAGTGGGTGAGAGGGGGTGGGGGGTTTAGGTTTTTGGGTGGTGGTGGGTGTTTAGGGTTTTTTTTGTAGTGGGTTTTTTAAGAGTCTTTGTACCCTTCTTACAATTAGGAGCCTTTGTATTTGATTCTAATCCCTAAAATGACAAGACAACTATTTCCTATTAGCACTTAAAAAACAAGTGCTTGCTTTGACTTGTTACATTGCGATATATGGGGAAAAATCGAACGCCCTCCTTTTCAAAAGCAAACTATTTTTTTTAACAATAGTTGATGATTACAATAGATCGGTTTGGGTTTTTCTTCTGAAACACAAGTTTGAGGCAAGTACATATTTAATCGATTTTCACAAGATGATTAAAACACAATTTGAAAGAAATGTTAAGAGAATAAGCTGTGATAACGGTGGAGAATTCACCTCAAATCAAATGTTAATTTATTTATGCTATCCTCCACAAAAATCTTCACCTGCACCCAAAAAGGCCAAACCCTCCCAAACCACTGATCATCCACACCAAACATCTGTTGGCATTTCAAAAGTGTCAACAATTGTTACAACAGTATCTACCATAGACATACCTATCCCACAAACCCGAAAAAGAAAAGAAATAACCTCACCCATCAGTCCTTCCATCAAAGTTACATCATCACTTCCATCATCATCACTCACCTGCACCATCATAACTTCCATCAACAAACCCTTCAAGGTCATCCAGTGTCAAAGAATATATGGAGCTCAAAAAGAAGCGGGCCAAAAGAATAGTTCTGGAAAGAAACCAGGGTAAGGATGACAAACAACTACAACAAATCTTGTCTTCAATATAGGAGAGTAGATTCCCTAGAAGGCTATGCTACAATGATTTGCGGAAATCTTTCCCATGAACAAATAACAGATCTAGATCTCAAGAAGCTGTTGAGGGAAGATTATATAAATCACATTATGTTAAAAAAGCCCTATGATGCAGATAAAGATCAATTAACAGGATGGCCAACTAAATATCTACTAGATGAAATAGTTAGGATTGAAAAGCTGAAGTTTTTTCCTAATATCAATCCTACTCCTCCCAATTGGAAAACAAGTAGAAAACCCAAAGATAAAAGTGTACTGAAGTTGAGAAGGATGAAGGAAGAAATAGCTACTACTAAAACGGGCACCATTAAATCAATGGCAAAATGGGATGAGCCAATAACTCTTCAAAACTACAAGAGACTTGAAATTATAAGAGAGAAGGATCCCTCAGTACCCAAAAAGCCAGAATATGATCAATTAGATTTCCCAATAAAGATCTTAGTTGAACCTTCTGAACTTCCATCAACAAGAAACATCTCAGAAGCTGCAAGAAGCTACTTTAAAAGACAACTGAGATGACAAAAAAGAAGGATTAACTTGCAAAAGAAGATCTAACTGACACGCTCATGGGAAGACTTGTTTCCCCAAACTCATCTGCAATAACTCTGTCCCAGCAAGCCCTCAGGGCCACAAAATTCTAAAATAGAAATTAGATAAGATTAGGCATGAATTGACTCTAAAAAGGGACAGTGGGGAGGCGTAAAAGATGTGACACCTCTTACCTTTAACTCTGTATCATTTCCTTGCACGTACCACCTTACGTTGTATTTATGAGAAATCAATAAACAAGAATTATTTTAATTAGTTTGTGAGTTGTTTGTAAATATATGAGTTTATTGTATTAGAAAGAAACTAGCCGCACACCACTGTGCGCTTTTCTGGTCGCACACAACTGTGCGCTCACATACCTTACACCGCACACTCCCTTTTGTAAGCCCAACTGAGCCCAAGAGACTATAAATTTTGACCGCACACTTTCATGTATGGCCTCCCTCTTGAGTATAATTACCGTAGCTACCAAAACCCTAGAAACCTTCCCCAATCATTTGATGGTTGCCTTTTCCTGCAACATTCTCCCTCAATAATCAGCCGTTTGCAGAAATCTTTCCTCCCTCTTTTTGGGAAATTGAAGGCAGCTCTTCTTTCTCTTCCGAAGCATCAACTCTCTTATTCTATTCTACCATACACCTCCTTGTTTCACAATTTTCACGGTTAGTATGTTTATCGTGTTTTGATTTGCATCTTTTGTTATCTTTGGCTATGTATACAAACTAATTGATATTAGACAAACTTATTTGAATGTAATCTGATCACATGAGTAATGTTGGCTATGTAAGGTTTTTTATGTTAAATAAAATGTTAGACCTGATTTACATGAATTGATTTTTGATGAAGATCTAGGAATATATAAAAAGAGTAGATGATTCTGATGATATTGAATTGATGATTTGCTTGTAAAACAGATAACATGATTTAGAAACATTTGTGTGAAGAAACGATGAACTAGGGTTGCATGATGATTATGTTTAGATGATTTTGTGAGACATAGGATGCTCACAGATTGTTTTGATGGTTATCGATGATATTGAGTTAGATCTATTTGACGGTTGTTGAAATGATTATTGATAATGATTTACTTGTAATAGGATTTTGATGGTATAAGAATGTAGGCCTAATTTGATGAATTTTGAAGATTGGTTTATTCAAATGATTATCTAATGATTGTTGAATAGACCCGCATGGGTACGATAAAAATGATATTAGGGTTCATGAGGACTGATGTAAAAAAGTTGTGTTTTGTTTGTTTAGATCGTATGAACATGGATGAGTACTTGGTTTATCAGTAGAATTGAACCATGGACTACGGTTGAGCACCGTAGTCTACGGCAAGGTTTAGTTGACATCGCACACTCATAAACATACACCTTAGACTACATTCTGTACAAACTTACACATCGCACCGCACACTAGTGTGCCACGTATGCCGTACACTTCTGAAGGTACAATCACTGATGCACAACGTACAAATGAAATACGTAAGGTTGCACATTTTTGACCGTACATCCTCATTGTACAGTCACCTGATGCACAGAGTACCATCCTTCTATGCATGACCGCACTTTTAGCTTCGTGAAGTCCATTTCCTCGGACACGTAGTCAATGAAGTAGGTATTCATGTTGATCCAGCCAAGATCGACTCAATCAAGAACTGGCCTGCACCTAGAACTCCAACTGAAATCTGACAATTCTTGGGTCTGGCGGGTTTCTATCGTAGATTCATCGAGGTTTTCTCGAAGATCGCTCAACCCCTTACAACTCTAACCCAAAAGGGTATCACCTACAAGTGGGGTGATGCTCAGGAATCTGCGTTTCAGCGGCTAAAGGAAAAGCTTTGTAGTGCACCTATTATCTCGTTACCTGAAGGCACCGAAGATTTTATCTCTACTATGATGCGTCCATCCAAGGACTCGGTTGCGTGTTAATGCAAAGCGAGAAAGCTATTGCTTATGCGTCACGCCAACTCAAGGTTCACAAAAATAACTACACTACCCACGACTTGGAGCTGTGAGCTAAAGTCTTTGCACTTAAGAAATGGAGACATTACTTGTACGGTACCAAGTGCATGATTTACACCGATCACAAGAGTCTCCAATAGATACTCGATCAGAAGGAGTTGAACATGCAGCAATGCCGGTGGGTCAAACTCCTAAACGATTATGAGTGCACGATCAAATATCATTCGGGCAAGGAAAACGTTGTAGCCGATGCCCGCAGTAGAAAGGAAACCAAACCTAAACGTGTCTGTGTGCTTCAGCTTACAATTCATTCGAACCTTCCTGAACAGATTCGCAACGCTCAAGTCGAAGCACTGAAGGAGGAAAACCTTCTGGCTGAATCCATTTGAAGCATGGAAAAGCAACTCGAACTCAAGGATGACGGTATCCACTACTTCATGGAACGTATATGGGTTCCATCCTACAGAAACCTTCGAAAGTTGTGATGGACGAAGCACACAAGTCTCGCTACTCGATACATCCTTGTTCCGACAAGATGTACCACGACCTCAAAGCTTTATACTGGTGGCCTAACATGAAAGCTATCACCGTGAAATATGTTAGCAAATGGTTGACCTGTGCCAGGGTCAAGATCGAATATCAAAGCCGTCGAGATTACTGCAACAACCGGAATTACCAACGTGGAAATGAGAGCAAATTTCCATCGATTTAGTCATCGGTTTACCTAAATCCCAATGCGAGAATGACACCATTTGGGTGATCGTAGATCGCTTAACTAAATTTGCACACTTCCTCATGATCAAGGAGAACGACAAGTTTTCTAAACTTGCAAGCATTTACCTAAAGGAAGTAGTTGCTAGGCACGGGGTGCCAACTTCCATCATCTCCGACCGTGACCCACGTTTCACATCCGATTTGTGGCAAGCTATGTACAAATCCTTCGGCTCACGTTTAGACATGAGCACTGCTTATCACCCGTAAACGGATGGTCAAACTGAACGTAACATCCAAACCCTTGTAGACATGTTGCGGGCATGTGTCATCGACTTTGGTAACGACTAGGAAAGACACCTGCCTTTGGTGGAATTCTCTTACAACAACAGTTACCACACTAGCATTCTGGCTGCTCCGTTCGAGGCGTTATATGGACGAAAAGGCCGATCACCTTTGTGTTGGGCTGAAATTGGCGATAGCCAAATCACTGGCCCTGAACTCGTACTCTACACAATGGAAAAGATTGCCCAAATCAGACAATGAATGGCGGCCACTTGAGAATGTCAGAAAAGCTACGCTTATATGCGTAGGAAACCTTTGAAATTCCAAGTTGGAGACCAAGTTTTGCTAAAGGTCTCGCGTTGGAAAGGTGTGGTTCGTTTTGGAAAACGGGGTAATCTTAATTCGCGTTATATCGGACCTTCAAAATCACCGAGAGAATCGGTACAGTGGCGTATAGACTGAACTTGCCTGAAGAGCTTAGTGGTGTACACAACGTTTTCCACATGTCGAATCTGAAGAAGTGCTTATCAGACGAGACTCTCATTATTCCTTTCAAGGAACTCACAATCGATGATCAGCTTCGTTTTGTTGAAGAACTGGTTGAGATCATGGATCGAGAAATCAAAACCCTCAAGCGTAGCAAAATACCCATAGTTCGAGTTCGTTGGAACTCACGTCGTGGACCAGAATTTACTTGGGAACGGGAAGATCAAATGATGCGAAAATACCCTCAGTTGTTTAAGAACAATGCACCCAGTACTGAAGCTACTACTGAATTTCAGGACGAAATTCCAAACCAACATGGGGATGAAGTGACACTCCGCGAAAACACTTAACCACACTAGCTAATTCAGTGATTGCATGCTAAATTTTGGGACGAAATTTCTTTCAACTAGGGGATGATGTGACAACTCATACCCTTAACTCCATATCATTTCCTTGCACGTACCACCTTATGTTGTAATTATGTGAAATCAATAAACGAGAATTATTTTAATTATGTTATAAAGAAACTAGTCGCACACCACTGTGCGCTTTTCTGGTCGCACACCACCGTGTGCTCACACACCTTACACCGCACACTCCCTTTTGTAAGCCCAACTGAGCCCAAGAGACTATAAATTTGGACCGCACACATCCATGTGCGGCCTCCCTCTTGAGTATTATTGCCGTAGATGCCAAAACCCTAGAAACCTTCCTCAATCATTTGACGGCAGCCTTTTCCTACAACATTCTCCGCTCCTTTTCAGCAACATTCTCCCTCAATCATCAGCCGTTTGCAGAAATCTTTCCCCTCTCTTTTTGGGAAATTGAAGGCAGCTCTTCTTTCTCTTCCGAAACATCAACTCTCTAATTCTATTCTACCATACACCTCCTTGTTTCACAATTTTCACGGTTAGTATGTTTATCATGTTTTGATTTGCATCTTTTGTTGTATTTGACTATGTATACAAACTAATTAATATTACACAAACTTATTTGAATGTAATCTAATCAAATGAGTAATGTTGGCTATGTAAGGTTTCTTATGTTAAATAAAATGTTAGATCTGATTTACATGAATTGATTTTTGATGAAGATCTAGGAATATATAAAAGAGTAGATGATTATGATGATATTGAATTGATGATTTGCTTGTAAACCAGATAACATGATTTAGAAACATCTGTGTGATGAAATGATGAACTAGGGTTGCATGATGATTATGTTTAGATGATTTTGTGAGACATAGGATGCTCACAGATTGTTTTGATGGTTATCGATGATATTGAGTTAGATCTATTTGATGGTTGTTGAAATGATTATTGATAATGATTTACTTGTAATGGGATTTTGATGGTATAGGAATCTAGTCCCAATTTGATGAATGTTTTGATGATTGGTTTATTCAAATGATTATCTGATGATTGTTGAATAGACCCGCATGTGTACGATAAAAATGATATTAGGGTTCATGAGGACTGATGTAAAAAGTTGTGTTTTGTTTGTTTAGATCGTATGAATATGGATGAGTATTTGGTTGATCAGCAGAATTGAACCATGGACTACGGTAGAGCACTGTAGTCTACGACAGGGTTTAGTTGACATCGCACACTCATAAACGTACACCTTAGACTGCATGTTGTACAAACTTACACATCGCACCACAAACTAGTGTGCCACGTATGCCGCACACTTCTAAAGGTACAATCATTGATGCACAATGTACAAATGAAATATGCAAGGTCTCACATTATTGACCGCACATCCTCATTGTACAGTCACCTGATGCATAGAGTACCATCCTTCTATGCATGACCGCACATTATCAGGTGGCCGCACACCCTCATGTGTGCCGCACACCTGATAGTGGGCCGCACACTCTCATTGGGCCGTACACTATGATGGGTCATACTCCTATGGTGGGCCGCACACTTATGTATAATGGGTCGTACACATGTACTGTTCCATCTATGGGCTGTTGCTGTGGATCTGTGTTTGACTAGTATGACATACGTATTACGTAATGACTTTTACTTGCATGTAACTTGTTAGAAACGTGTAGAAAATACGTTACTTACTTGTGTACAAACCAATAAATATTGGTAACCATAATAGGGAGTGGTTGACCAACTTAACACAAGTAATTTATCTACCGAGCTAAGCGAAGGTGATTTCACACATTTACTAAAAGCATCTATTCTCGGTGGTTGGGAACCTAGTATTCCGAGGGAAGGAATACTGTTAAACATTATTTATATTTCATGTCTTTAGCGGACTAAACGAAACTCTATCATGAAGTCCCCACACATTATACCGATTAATCGTCGGGGCCTTGACAACTAGTCAATGATGATAGACATTGACCTGGGGCACAAATAACTTAATAGTCAAAGTATCGGTACTGCACAGTTTAGTAGCTTAAAGATGGGGTAGCTCCCCATGACATGTTTTATAACTGGGTAACTTAATAACTTATGTTTTCGGATAAAACGCTTAAAAACTGTGAACTCGTCAACTTTATGTTGACACCCTATTACATGCTTTGCAGGTTCTTAGGTTCAGTGCTGGAGCTTGCAGGGAGGAGTGTAGTGGTTGCGTAGAACCGTTGTTGGGTTCTTATTTAATAATTATGGTTTTAAACAATTTTTTAGATTTTAAACTTTAGGCTTCCGCTGATAATTTAGACAACGTTTTAGACTTTGAATATTTTGTCACCGGTTGTATTAATGATAATGGATTTACTTTATCTTATTTAGTTGTTCAATATGATTGGTGGCATGATCCTGGTCAGTCTCACGCCATGTAGTAACACTCCGCAAGTAAAATTTGAGGGTGTGACAAAAGATCTCAATGAAAATGTCTCAGGACTAAAAATTGAAGATTTGCAAGACTTAATAATTCTTCCACTGGAAAGGGATCCAAAAGACATTGTTTCTATGGACATTGAATTACAATGCAAGGGACAAATTAGAGAGAAATTGATGAGGAATAAAAGTTGATCTAGTAAACATCTGTTTTGGCATCATCTGTTCTAGGGGGAGATTGTTGGACCTCTAAAAGAACAGATGATATTCAAAAGCCAAAATATTATTTATGTGATCAAGAAATAAATAGTAGACGAAGCCTTCTCGTCCCACATATAGTGAATCTTGAACTCTAATCAGAATAACTGTTGAAGACATGCAAACATCTGCTCAAGCTTTGGAAACCACTGTTGAAGAAGGGCCAAGCGCTGGTCAAGACCAAAGTGCTGTTGAAGTAAAGATCTGTTAAAGAAGACCAAACATTTGTTTAGGCTAAACAGATGTTTGATATGAGGCAACAACGGTTTGAAGATCAGTGGTTTCATCTATGTAACATTATTTTGCTTTGTAATAGATGTTTAGTATATTAGATCAGATGTTAGATTCCCACAGATGTTTGTTTACAAACATACAAACATCTGTAGAACGTTTTCTGTTAGGAATGTTAGATGTCACTATCAGGGTGATGTCAGCCAATCACGAACAGACCTTTGTACTTAGTATAAATAGATCTCACCTATTAGAGATCTATTTATCACTTCACACACATTCTCTTTTGTACAAACAAATTTGTGAGTGGTCAGGATGAGGGGAGATTGTAGAATCATTACACTGTAATTGATAATCATTTTATTCCAATGAAAAACAGTTATTGATAATATCTTCATGCTTGTGTGTTTGCATTTATTTGTCTTTTAGTTTATAAATTGTTTGTTCTTATATTTGCTTAAAACCAACAAGTCAAACTCAGATCCTAACAACTATTGTTGTTCATTTTCATTCAAGTTTGATCAATTACCTAGCACTCATCACTCATAAATCTGTTTTACAAACCGGTATCCCTGAGTTCATTTCAGGGATCCACAGGCTTTAATTTGTTATTCCAAAGAGCATACTATCTCACATTCATAGTTTGGTTACTAAATTGATCTTGTTAATTTTTGACAAAAAATAGCGGGGAACACAGACACTGCCAGTGTGCATTGTTTGGTTGGTTTGGTTACTATCCTCTGCCGAAACCGAAGTCATGATTTAGTCTATTTTATTAACCAGTCGGTTTTCAGTAAATCGGTTTGGTTTATTGGGTTAGATTGATGATTTTTTGTTTGATTTGTTTAATTTCTGTTAATAACCAGAACTAAACTTATGCTTAAAAAATACATGAAATTGAGGTATAAATACATGATAAGGAAGTATAAATACACAAAATGGTGGTATAAATATGAAATATATGATCTGAATGTATAAAAGCTAGATATATATGAAAATATAAATGGGTTGGTTCGGTTAGTTTTGGTTAAATGGTTTTAGAAAAAAATTGATAACCGGTTTTGGTTAATTCAGTTTTGGTTAATGGGTTTTCAGTTTCTGGTTGATTTCAGTTCGATTTTGGTTAACCGTTCAGTTATTGCTCACCTTTAAACACTCTTAATCATGTAACATATCATTTTTAATTAAAAACTAAAGAAATACTATATTTAAATTAAAGAGAATCAAATACTTGGTTTTATGGTTTATTTTTTTAATATTAACGTACAAAAAGTTATGATCGTTTAATATTCATTGTGGTAGTTATCTATACTTTTTAAGGGGATAATGTGTAACTACTAACTAGTTATCTAGACTTTTTGTTAAAGATAAAGGATTAATGTGTAACTAAGATTAGGGGATTAAAGTGTAATTAGTGTTTGAAAGATTAACCAATTTTAGATTGTACCTTAAGCATTAAAACATTAAGAAAGTTTCTTAACTTCTGAGTATCTTAAAATGCCACTGTGTTATGCATTATATATAATATAGATATAGATTAATAATTATATATTTATACCTAAATTAAATTAAAAAAAAATACAAATAGTGTGCAAAACAGAAAAAGAAAAAGTATACTTTGGAGGCTAAAAAAAAGTATACTTTGGTGGTAAAAAAGAAAAAAAAAACTATGTTGTAGTTTTACATTTTGTTTAATATATATAATAATTTGTAAAATATTATCATTATTATATAATATTATAGAATTTATAATATATTTTTTTGTTATATATGGAGTTGGGATTCTAGCTCAATAAGCAAAATAAAGTTTATGGATTAATAGTCGTTCAAAATCTTTTTGTATAGACTGGGATGGCCGTATATCTTTTGAAGTGTAAGTGATTGTTTTGCCGTTGCTAGCGGGTTTCTTAATAAAATTGTTGTTTGAAAAAAAAAAACAATTTCAATGGTTCCATACTTTAAATTTTGTAATATGTACAAAAACATTCTTACAACCCTTCAGTAGTTTGTTATGTTTTTTATCAAACATTGATTTATTCTTTCCACAACGCTATCCCTAATTTAAAACTCACACCTTAATTTACAGAAGTATCCTTATCATGTTTTTAATAATGGTTGTAAATATTAAATTTATGATTTTTTTTTCTAAAGTGCAAAACTATATGTTGATATAAATAAAAAAGAAAAATCAGAATCAACAAATAAAAAGTATTATAATCAAAATAGTTAGTAAATGTGTAAAATATGAGACGTTAAATTAAACAACCTAAATTTGAAACTTCAACTTAAGTTTGCATTGCATCTACTAATATATACAAGCACTAGATGCATGTTGGTATAGTCGCACACGTATATATATTTGTAAACATACATATTAGATGATATCTAATTGTATATATAAATAGAGTCTTGGCATATTCATGAGGTTAATGGAATCAAATATGACGGTCTATTGCGTTGGCTTTTTGTTGCTCTTTATGTGTCATCAGTGTAAGCTATCCATGTATAACCATTGTATACCCTAGCTTTTTTCAGGTTAATATCCTAATTAATGTCATCATTTTTTGATATATATATATATAGGTAAAAGAAATAAGAACCTCCATATAGGAGCATTTGGTGTTCCACCGCCAAAAAATTGTGCTCCACATTGTGAAGAATCGCCAAAAAGATTTCATTGGTGGTGTTGTGGCGATTTCAATATGGGTAGCAGTGCAAGTAAAACTAGGTGTGAACAAATATGTAGTGAAATGAAAAGTTGTTGTAAAAAACAAACATGATTTGATATACATATATATATATATATATATATATATATATATATATGTATGTATGTGTTTGTGTGTGGGTATATATATCTTTTTTCTACATATTGATGTTGTTAAGGAATATATATGTAATAGAAGAGTATATATATATATATTGGAGGGTTCAAATGAGAAGAATTTTTTTCTAAGAAGAGAAAAGAAGAAGTTTCAACCAATAAAAATGTTTCATTTCACTTCATTTAATATTTGCATTTAATTTTAATATAAGGGTATATTGGTAAACTTACAAAAATCATTAATTTGTATTCTTCTACTTTAATAACTAACTAAATTAAATTTGTAACTCCTTTTCAAAATATATACTTTTTCCAAATTAAAAAAAAACAACTTAATTTCAAGTGTAGAATAAATTACTAGTTGTGTAGGATAAATTACGAGTTGTGTAGGATAAATTTGTAACTCCTTTTCAAAATATATATACTTTTTCCAAAAAGTTTTTCCAAATTTTTTTCTAAGAAGAGAAAAGAAGAAGTTTCAACCAATAAAAATGTTTCATTTCACTTCATTTAATATTTGCATTTAATTTTAATAAAAGGGTATATTGGTAAACTTACAAAAATCATTAATTTGTATTCTTCTACTTTAATAACTAACTAAATTAAATTTGTAACTCCTTTTCAAAATATATACTTTTTCCAAATTAAAAAAAACAACTTAATTTCAAGTGTAGAATATCCTATATACATGTGTGATTAATATTTTTTTGATATATACACACAATATATATTATAAAGCATATTGAATGGGCAAATTTGTCTTTAACCCAAATCTCTTAAATTTAATAATTTTACAATAAACATAATGTACATCTCTAAGAGCATGGCATTAAATTTGAATCCATCCACCCCCCCCCCCCCCTCATTGTATCTGAAATACCTTACATCTCGTTTTATTCTTGTTTCCTAAAGAGAAAACACAAGAGAGAGAGAGAGGCGGTGGAGAAGGAGAAGTCGGCCATGGCCTCCAGCCGACCCACCTTAATCTGACAATAGGGACAATAATGATGGTGGTTTGAGAACGAGAAGATGACAATGAACTAGGGTTTTGATGATAAGATTTACTCTGCATAGACCATTGGTGGCAACGATGACGAAGGAGTTGTGGCAGCAGTTGCAATCAAGACTAGTGTGAACTGTCCCTGACCCCAACACCTTCCCTTTTGAATTGTTACCAAAGGATATATCACCCCTCCATGTTTTTTGAAATCTTTGAGTAGGGCTCTACATCCAGTCATGTGTCTAGAGCCTCCACTATCTACATACCATAAACTATCTAAGCATGCAGAAGCTCCCTGCACATCAAGTAACAAATTAGTTAAGGTGGGTCTCCAAAGCCAAGATGGCTTTGGATAGGGTCATAGATAGGTCAGCCTCAAGTCCAGGAGAATGGACAGTGGTTTGGTCAGGGGTTTGAACAAATTTTTGAGCATTTTTTGTGTAACCACTGTTGTGGACCATCTTCTATCAGATAATGATAACCATAAGGATGCCTATTCATTTTTGGTTTGGATGACCTTTTGTAGGCTTCATAACCATGAGGGACCTTTTGCTATGATGGTTGACCATATCTTCTTGGGAATTGTTTTGCAGATGGTACACCTGTCACTTGAACCTTTTTGGGAGCAGAAGTTTTGTTCAACTGTTTTGTAACAATTGTTTGGACAGGGACAAAGGTTTGTTTGTTTTTGGAAGGTGGTTTTTGTGGACTCTCCAGTGCTTTTGATGCATACTTTTTTCTCTTAACCTTAAAAGTTTTGAGATACACACACTGTTGAGTTTGATGATTTGTTTTTCCACAAATTGTGCACATAGGTGCAGGCTCAATGACACTTATTTTGTTTATATCATATGCTTTTAGAAGAAAACAGTCTTTTGTAGCATGATTCTTCTTTTCACAAAAATCACAAAACAGGTTTTTAACTTTTTCTCTTCTCTTCCTCTTTTCAACTTCCTTTTCAACAGAGATTTTAACCTCTACAGGGATGTCTTTTAGAGGAATGATTTTGGCCTTGGGTGCTTTGTCACCCTCAATTGTGGAAAAATCCATTGGCTTGAAATTTTTAAGGATGTCACATTCATCAGACCAGGTGGGTTTGAATTGATATTTTTCTATTTCTTCAAAGGTTGATGACCCTTCTAGTTTTTCTAAAACAATTTTGTTTCCATTTTTATCAGTGACTTTTATCTCTTGACCAACCATGTTTGTGGGTATAACTTCAACAAAGTCAGATTCAATTTTAGCAGTGTTTTCAGAAATTTGGTCATTTTTCCTAAACCCAAAGCCAATTTTTACATTGCTCTTGATCTGCTTTTCCAACAACAACTCATAACCTTTACAAGATTCCACCCATTTTTCACAAGTGATTTGGGTGGACTCAAGCTCCTTTTTGCAACTTTGGTATTTTTCTACCATAGTCTAGAGTTGATCTTTGGTTATGCTTGATTCATGTTTTAAGCTACTGATTTCATTTTCTTTTTCAAACAATTTGTTTTTCAACTCTTTAAAAGCTTTTTCAAATTGCACTTCATCATTTAAGATCTTGTTTCTAACGTTTTCATTCACCTCTTTAATGTTAGCAAAAGCAATAATGCATTTATCTGAACACAAGTCTTTTAAGACCTGAGGTGATACCTTAGCAGCAACCATCATAGCACAGTTACATTCACCATCACATACACTTGCATCCCATGGATCAGCAAGAGGTTCCAACATAGGTTCAGCATCCTTCTCTTCTAACATCTGTTCACCAACAATATCTGTTGTAACCACTGTTTTAGAAACTTCTTCCACCACTTCAGATCTAGTCTCCACTTCCTCAGATTCTTGCCCTTCAGGTATTAACTCTAATGCCATAAAACAAAATTCATCAGGTAAAACATCAGAATTAGCAACTAGATCAAAATTTTCATCAGTTAAGTCCTCAGGTAAGCTACTCCAATCAACAAAGCCCTGTGTAAAAAAACTCTATTGACTGGCCTCTGCTAGGGCAGATATTTGTGCAGGTTGTTATGGTGCAGTTTCCACTTGAACCTGGGGTGCAGGGGCTTGAACATACTGAATCTGGGAAATAGTGGTTTGGACATACTAGACAGGAACAGTGTTTAAAGGATGTGCAAAATGGGCAGTGTTTTGCATATGAGGAGCATGGGTATATTGGGAATAATGGAGAGTGCTTTAGGTGTTTTGAGGTCTTGGATTAGGGTGAGTGATAATTGGACCACTGTTTTGACTCCTACATTCCCTAGCAAAGTGACCAAGCCTATTACACTTATAGCACTTGATTTTTGATTTATCCAACCGAACCTTTAAATTCCCATGTAATCCTGGAAACTTCCTACCAGTTCTTTTATAAAACTTGCTTGTTCTAACACTCAACAATGCAAGTTGATGCAAAATGTCCATCTCTTCCAGATCTGTGGGATCAAAATGTTGAAGGTCATTTAGTTCAAAGGATAAGCTACCAGAGATCTGGTTTTCCCCATTAGCTGTGAAAACATAATTGGGTGAGTAAGGCTCAGAGTTGAAGGCTCCACCTGCAGTTATGTCAATATAGTGATCATAACTCTGGTCCTTACTACCACCAGATGACTCTTCTTGACCAAAAAGTGATGTGTTACCAAAGGAGTAATCATCAGCCACTTTTCCAGATTCCTACAACTTCTTTTTCTGGTTAAGCTCTCTTTCATATGTGAGAAGCCTACCATGAAGTTGGGTCAGACTCATCTCCTTGAACCCAACATAATTTCTAGTCACAAAGGCTATAGTGTCCCACTTTTCTGGTAACGATCTAAGAAACCTACTATTTAAAGTAGAGTTAGCATATTCAGTATTAACCGGTTTAGCTCACTAATCAGACAACTAAACCTCTCAAACTGTTGGGTCAATGACTCTCCCTTAAAATGACAAAACATTTCATATTGTTGGTTCAACACCTCTCTGTTGTTTTCAATAACCTCTTCTGTCACACCGAATTGCTCTTTGAGTGCATCCCATAGCTCTTTTGCACTGTTACAGTGTAACAGGCCAGCATATATGTCACTGGGTAGTGATGTAGCAACTATGTTGAATGCTTTAGCATCTAACTCAATCTTCTGAAAATTCTGCTTAGAGTAATTTTCAGGCTTCTTAGGTACTTGGACCTTGGGATCTTCTACACTTGGTACCATTGGAACATGAGGTCCAAAGATAACCGACTTCCAGCAACCAGTGTTTTGCTGTGCAAGGACATGGCCCATCCTACGTTGCCTGATATTGTATTCAGATCTAACAAGCATAGGTGGCTTGTACAGTGTGCCAGTGTTATGAGGATCTTGTGATTGTGAAGACATTTTGGTTGTTTTACAAAGTTTTTGATTAACCAACTTTGAACGTGATTAATCTTATACTCTGTTTTTCAACAAATACGAACAACACAATATCAATGAAATTGAGCTGATCTGTTATATCAAATTGATTGGTTAAACCAGATTTGATTGACCAAGCTCTGATACCAATTGTTAGGATCTGATTTTAATTGTTTGTATTTGTTTTAAAGATGAAAGATGATAATAAGATGAATAATATGCAGCGAAAATGAAGAAAACTTTATAACACAAACAATGGAAGAAATGTTATCATCATGAATACTTTAAGTCAAAAGATTGTATTACACAATGCTTCACGTATGCATGAATTACACACTCCCCCTCAGCCTGAGATCACAGTGTTGTTCTTACAAAATGCAAGTGATGAAGTGATCTAATAGAATAGTACAGGCACTGTCTATTTATAGTACAATCCTAACCACTGTGGCATCTTTGCTGACGTTACCTAGACAGTGACATCTAACAATACTAACAACCTCTAAACACTGCTAAGGCTAAACACTGTTACATATTACAAACACTGTTTACAAGACACTATTGGTTCTATCCTCTGATGAGCTCAACCTCTGATGAAGCTTTAGCAGACTTTCAGCTAAGGATGATCAGACGTTTGACTTCCTGCAGACCTTTGACTTCTTCAGTGGTTTATCTTCAACAGTTCTTAGTAAACCAGCAGAGCATAGCATTCAGCAGACCTTAGAAGCAGCAGTTGTTAGAATGCCTTTTCCATTGGAGGAAATATTTAATCCAAAGCACTGTTATTATGGATCACTTGTTCCAGAACTGTTTTGGCTTTGTATCATCTGTTCTCAAGAAGGGATTCACATGAGCCAACAAAATATGTGTATATGCATGTGTCTTATGTATGTATATATGTATGCATACACATGAGTTTTGTTCACTAGTGCATAATGTTACATGCATTTAAGTTGTGATGATTATATAATTTGATTTAAGATAATGTCTTGGAATTATATGGAAGATAATAAATGAATTTTAGATGAGTATAATAAATGAATTTTAGATGAGTTTTAAATGGCTAGATGATGGTGAAATAATGATCATGAATTAAGTGCTTGTACATAACTATTAGTTGTGATGATCAAATGATGATATGAAAATGAGTTAGTGATGAAATGTGAAGATATAAGAAAGATGAATTAAATCAGGTTATATGCATGTTAAAATGATGATATATGATGTGTTTTGATAATACAAAGATATGTCATAAGCTTGGTAGCTTTGCATGTTGTACATGAAGTTTAAAAAGTAGTAGAACGGGTGAAAATGCATGATTTATGTGACTTACATAAAATCTGCACTAGTATGATTATTATAACCATTTTATTCATTAAATAAAATGTATTGTGTTAAAATATGAAGTCATGATGACTTAGAATGCTTATAGTAAAGTTCGGTACAAGACTATGCGTTAAAAACAATGAAAATCAGCTTTTAAAGTGATTTTTGCAAAACTGATTTATATCAGGTTATAAAATGATATTTGTATGATAAATATAAGTATTTAAACTTATATTAAGTATCCATGGTGTTTAGCTAGTCATATGTGACTTCCGACGCCCGAAAAAACGTTAACGAAACGCTAAAAATACGCATATTTTGACGTATGCGAAAACGGGTTGTTCAAGTGTGAACTTTGACAGATGAGATGTGATTTGAAAATATGAATATGTGATATGTGGAATGATAAGTGTTAACATGATAGTAGGAGGTAGGACTATGCATATGTACTTGTACGGTTAAAACGATAATTTCATTAAAAAGACACGTTAAAATGCAACTTATTTGTCAAACATGAAAATGATACATAGGTTAACTTATGAAGTTATTGCATGTATAAAATGCTTTAAAATGATAAAATATATAAGTTGATGGAATACGTGCACTACAATATTTGATGATATGCTAGCATTTGTGTAAATATGTTACAAAGCGCAAATTGTAGATATATTGTACATAAACGAGTGTGATCACAGATATAACATAATTAGGGTCACAATAAAATCGTTTAAGTCACAAAAAATCTTAAAATATATATGAACACACACACACATATATATATATATATAAACACGCCAACATAACCAAAATAATCGAGAAAAATCTCAAAGTTATGTGAAAATCATAAGTCTTGGAGAAACTTAGGGATTTTAGAACATTTGGTTATTAAATCGTTCCTACTTGAAATTAGGACATGTAGACCAATTTTGTGGAATTGTGCTTGTTGAAGACGCACCAAAAGGTGAGTGTCACTACCCCTCTTTTACTATTTTATATAACGTTTTGGGGGAAGAACACGCCTTAAAAAGGATATAATGTGTTTTTATATCAAATATGCCTTTAAATAAAATATTAATATACTTTCGAGTAAAATATGGTTTGAAAATGATGTGTTATGTTTTCGAGGAAAACATGGATTTAGAATGTGAATAATATAAAATTGTTTTCGAGGAAAACGGGAATAGATTGAATATAATTGTTTCAGGGAGAAATGGGGATGATTACAGTGTTTGGGGTAAAACGATGGTATAGATTTAAAAATATTTAAATCTAAGTTGTGACGAATTTGCCTGATCTCAAGAGAGTAGGTATCGGAATAGGCCTACGTCTCGGTGGGGACTTCGGGAAATTCGTACAACACAAAATATTAAATTTATCATTTTAGTAGGATATATATATTGTTCATGAGGCAGGCACCATAAGTGACCCAATTTAACGCACTTTGCGCAAATTAGCGTTTAATCATTATTACCGGTATGCGTAGAATTATTGATAGAACTATCGAGTT
Source organism: Helianthus tuberosus (assembly GCA_030545235.1). Lineage (NCBI taxonomy): Eukaryota > Viridiplantae > Streptophyta > Magnoliopsida > Asterales > Asteraceae > Helianthus > Helianthus tuberosus. The sequence goes on from CM060451.1 coordinate 181,390,298, forward strand.
GACCACCCTGTCGTGACCTGTAGCTCCGTGTCAAGTCAAACGAGGAATTGATATCCTGTTATTGTCTAGCGTTGATTATAACCTTATTGTTAATGTTTAGCTCCTGAGCCTTGCAACCCTATGAATCTGAAAACTTGATGCTAGAAATTTATTATACATTTAAACCCTTGGGAAGATGATTTATGTCAAAGGTTTTGGGAAAACGCTTGCGACCAGAGAACGGACCCTTGGAATTTTAATATGGAAATTAATTTGACTTTCTTAAAATATATGAATGTTTAGACATGAAATTCATATCCTTAAACAAAATGATTGTAATTTGAATAAGTAAACTCACCAACCTATTTGTGTTGACACTTGCTTTTTACGTGTTTTTCAAGTACATGAGTTCGACTTCGGGATTTTAACTTGTCTTGTGAGTCTTGTGGTTATTGATGCAACGCTATAATAAATAATGTTTTCGACAACTTTTAAAACAATATGGGACCGTCTGTTTTAAGATCTATAAGGAATCAAACAACTAAATTATGTTGTGTTTACGTTTAAAACTATAAATGTTATGTTTTAATTAAGTTACATGTCCAAAAATAAATATTACATCGTCCACTAAGATACTTATGGGTACCAACCTCCATCACCGCCACGTTTGTATTTCTGCTCGATGTTTTTAGGGTGTGACAACAACTACCTTCCATATCTTGTGAGAACCGATGCCAACATACAATCATCGATCTTCTCATAGCATCATAATACCATAACATTCTCACCGCCAATTCACCCATACATCTGGACATCCTTCATGAATATAGGGCAGATTCGGAGTTTTTGCTTCGTGACAAATAACCATTTATCATCACTTCAAAAGTGAAAAACGTTGATGTTCAGATCACACCAGAGTTAATCTCAACAACCTTCGCCCTAAATGATGAGATAGGTACAAAGACACTGATATGTGGTCGAAAACCGGTGTTCGTAAATGTTTAAGTTAATGTTTTTACGTGACTTTTAATCTCTACTGGCCTACTTTTAATGGGATTTGTGTTTTCAGGTATTATGGAGTTTAAGGAGCTAATCAGGAGCTTTACGGAGCACCGGGAGCGAACGGGATCAACCGGGGATGTGAAACGAACAAAACCGGGTTAAGCATGAAGATTGGATGTGTTTTAGGGGATTTTAATGGATTTAAAATGAATATATTGGAATATGGCATGATAGAGGGCTGAATTATGAGTACGTGGGCGAAAACGGTGCGTAAAACGGAGCTATAACGAAGAAGTTATGAAGAAAACAAAAAATGGTATTTAGAGGCACCGTAGGCGACGCCCAAAAGCACCGTCGGCGACGCCCTCTGGTTTGTTCCATCGGCAAGAAACCTTCGTAAACAGCAAATTAAGCCGTCGGGTGAAACTGAAACTTCCAGGGGCCGTAGGGGACGCCTTAAATGGCCGTAGGCTACGGTCCCTGCATATTGAAAGCGGAAAAGTGGACTTTTGGATTGTAGAATTGATTACAAACATCTTGTTGCCTTACAACTGGGAAATACACTCTATTGGGGTGTAAACTTGACTTTTGGAGCCACTTTTGCATTTATTATCCATCTCTATTCCATCCATCATAAAGGAGATCACCAAGAAATTATGACCAACATCCATTTCACAATCAATTCCTCCTACTTCCATCTTTCCACCATCATCTTTCATCAAACCTTCATCATCCACCATTCCTCCATCTCTCAAGCTCCAAGAAGATGATCTACATCAAGTTTCAATTATCCGGTGATCAAGCTTCTTCAACCATGAGCGGCTAATCATCTCGGTTTCACCCCGGTGTAGGTAGTTGTTTAATTTATGGTTTTGAATTGTTTCTTGCTTCAACTTTGTGACAATTTGTGTTTGATTTTTGAAACCTTTGACAATAGTTTGCATTTGTTTCGTATTCATAAATTGTCGAGCGATGTTAAAAGTTATGACTTTATGAAATGGTTATGTGTAATATGCGTTGTCTTGGTTAGGATTTACTTGTGTTGATTACAAAGTGTATTCTTGTCCGTTCTTGAAACGCTGATAGTTATTAGCACCTAAGTCACGGTACACTAAATCCGCTAATCATATGCAATTGAGTTGAATCTTAAAACTTGTAGAAACCTTAAGTTAGCAATTACCGAAACCGGGTGTGAATCCTTTTTCTTATTATTGTCTAGTAATCAATCTTTCTTGCAATTGTTACTTAATAGTTATTATTCAATTAAACTAATTCACTTAGTTAAATCCATATTTTCCAACAAAACAAAAATACAAGAATATTATAAGCAAGCTTCATAAATTGTGACAATCGTTCTAATTCAAGTGAATCCATACGCAAACCACATACTCTTCGTGGTTCGACCCCTTGCTACCACTAGCTATTTGTTAAGGGTAATTTGGGCATATAAATATTATCTTTGACCGGAGCGCGACACTCCGATCAAATTTTGGCGCCGTTGCCGGGGAGTCAGTGCGCTTTGTGTTTGGATTATTGTTTGAAATTCGTGATTATTTGTTTAAGTTGTTTAGTTTATTTTCTTTCCTTTGTCTTGTATAGTTGTGATTTTACTTCGGGTGGTCGAGCTTGTTTGTGCTGGAACATGTTTTGTAGGTACCATCTTTCAATATGAATTGGGTAGATGATGATCCGTGTGAGTGTTGCGGAAGCGGAGAGCATTATTTAGAAGATTGCTCTGTTTTCCACGAAAAAGTTCAAGCCAACAAGGATCGGGAAGACTACCTCAGCGGATTGTATGAGTATAGGAGGGCGGACTATGAAGATTTCAATGGTCCATCCTCATATTATCCATGCGCTAATCCACCACCACCAGATTATCAAGAATATTACTATTCGGAGCTAGATTACCATTATGAGCAAGAGCAGGGTTACAACAACTATCAACCCGGCTTGCCGCATTTCCCGAGTTATCAGGAGGAGTATGATGACTATTATCATGACTCCCCTCAGCTGACATACGAGGAGCCTCAAGATTCGTTAAACTCTAAGCTTGATATGATTATGGATATGATGATAGAAATGAAAAAGAAAGACGAGCTGAGAGACAAATCATTTGAGGCTTTGGGTATTCAGGTTGGTCAATTAACCGAGGAGATGACCCAACTTAGGTGAGACCAAGAGGTTTTGGCGAATGGTACCATGGTTGATGGTGATGTGGTGGAAGAGGTTATAGATCTTCCGGAGCAAGAAACTGAATGTTTGAACCAAGCGGAAGACATAACACCGCAAGACGGGTCAGAACCGAAAGAAGCCCACATTCATGCCTATCCTTCTCCCATACTTATCACTCCAACCAACAAAGTTGGGGTTGAAGGTTCGGATATAAGGATTCGAAGGGTGGCATTGCAAGACATTGGCCGGTTTGGTAAGAAGCGACCCCGAAGTTGTACGTTACGCATGCCGAATAGAAGAAAAAGAGAATGGATTCGGCATGCTAATTACCGAGTGTATGTTGGAAACTCGGTAGGCAAGTGTGCACTTCGACCACCATGAGAGGTAAATCAGGTATGATAGTTGTAGAGTTTGTATTATTATTTGTTTTATTTTATTTTAGTAGTTAAATGAACGTTGTGGGTGTGTTCCCTATATAACCCTCACGAGACCTCTCGTCCTCCCAAGCTATTGGGGGGTTTAAAAGGGCTTGTTGCATAAGCTAAATGCAACCGTGATTCCTACGAAAGTGAGTTAGGCTTGTTATTGTTGTAACTTATTTTTTTCCACAAAAATCAAGGTAATTTAACGCATGATTTGGTAACACTTTCATAAAAATGGTAGAACTAATCACCTAACAAATTTTGATGGTTGTGAGAAGCATGCTTCTACACAAGGGTTAGAATTTGTAGGTACATGATGTTCGCGAGACAACCGTTTTTATGAAGAGAAGAAGATATGGGCATCAAGCGACAAAATCAGGTGCATGCGTTTCCTTTTTACCTAAATTATTAGTTTAGTAATAAGTGGATTGTATTTTGTATTTTGTATTTTCCGGGGTGAACTTTGGGAGGGTTAGCCGTGTCACATCCCTTGTGCGTATTAAAACTCTAGTTCTTACACATTGAGGACAATGTTTGCCTCAAGTGTGGGGATGGGGGAGTAGTAAAAGTTTTAGATTTTGACCCGTTCATTTAAAAACTACACATTGAGGACAATGTTTACCTCAAGTGTGGGGATGAGGGAAAATTTCAAAAAATTTTCAAAAGTTTCTTGTTTTAAAAGCATTCTTAAAAGCACAAATAGCTAAGTCAACGAGGGATGGCACAACCCATTTGGTCTTTTGTCATGGTCAAGTTCAAATTAATAGCATGAAGGGTATTTAGCGGGTGGTTATTTGGGAATAATTCGCCTAAGGAACTAGCAATTGATGCATATCACATATCATACCCTTATACGTGAGGTTTTGAGCCACTTTTATATCATAGATTTGCATTTACATGTTTCTTTGTTTGAGTGGACCATTAGTCGCGTATTGTAGAACTTGCAACTTTTGATACGTTCAAGACCATAGACCGAATACGAGCACGAGAATGATTAAGGCATTATGTAAACCTTTTTCATTTTACACCATTCTTATACCCTTACGCAAAAATTATCCCCTAGTAGCCAATCTTGAGCCTAAACCTTTCGTTTGACAACCCACTTAGCCAACAACCATAAGCCTTTTCGTTTAAACTCGTGTGATGGAAATTCGATTATTTAGAAAAATTTGTATAGTTGTATTTATTTGTTATAAAAAAAAGGCTATGAAAAAGAATAGAAAAACATTGAGAAAAGAACAAAAATATGTGTTTCTAGTTGTTGAATAAAAGGTGAAAATCATTGCCGTGTAGTTGATGTTTATAGTTTACTTGAGTTTGGAATAGTTGCGTTGTGATAAAAGTCGAAATTTTCATCACCTTAGCCACTTAAAAATATCCTATTTCCTACCCTTAGCCCTATCCCCGTTACAACCCTTACAAAGACCTTATGACTTGTGCTTAGTATTCGTGATCGGTGGTGGAGAATGATTGAGTTGCAAGCCTATGTGGGTACGTGTTCTAATCGGTTTTGAGCGATTAATGATTGAAGTGCTAATACATTATACATATTAGCCAAACTATAAGCCGAGTGGAGAGAACATTGTGAGGGATATGTATGATTTGTTAGTTTTACGGGCGGGTTAATCTTGGATAACCATTGTATATGTGATTGCTCACGTTATCGTAAAATATGTTGAAAATTGTAAAAGGTTTGAACTTTCGTATGACAATAGACCTTAACCTTTGTCTCGGGAATGGGAAGTGTATTCATTGTTCGACCCATGTGAAAGTGAAAAACAGATTTGCTTGAGGGCAAGCAAAAGACAAGTGTGGGGATGTGATATGTGGTCGAAAACCGGTGTTCGTAAATGTTTAAGTTAATGTTTTTACGTGACTTTTAATCTCTACTGGCCTACTTTTAATGGGATTTGTGTTTTCGGGTCTTATGGAGTTTAAGGAGCTAATCAGGAGCTTTACGGAGCACCGGGAGCGAACGGGATCAACCGGGGATGTGAAATGAACAAAACCGGGTTAAGCACGAAGATTGGATGTGTTTTAGGGGATGTTAATGGATTTAAAATGAATATATTGGAATATGGCATGATAGAGGGCTGAATTACGAGTACGTGGGCGAAAACGGTGCGTAAAACGGAGCTATAACGAAGAAGTTATGAAGAAAACAAAAAATGGTATTTAGAGGCACCGTAGGCGACGCCCAAAATCACCGTCGGCGACGCCCTCTGGTTTGTTCCGTCGGCAAGAAACCTTCGTAAACAGCAAATTAAGCCGTCGGGTGAAACTGAAACTTCCAGGGGCCGTAGGGGACGCCTTAAATGGCCGTAGGCTACGGTCCCTGCATATTGAAAGCGGAAAAGTGGACTTTTGGGTTGTAGAATTGATTACAAACATCTTGTTGCCTTACAACCGGGAAATACACTCTATTGGGGTGTAAACTTGACTTTTGGAGCCACTTTTGCATTTATTATCCATCTCTATTCCATCCATCATAAAGGAGATCACCAAGAAATTATGACCAACATCCATTTCACAATCAATTCCTCCTACTTCCATATTTCCACCATCATCTTTCATCAAACCTTCATCATCCACCATTCCTCCATCTCTCAAGCTCCAAGAAGATGATCTACATCAAGTTTCAATCATCCGGTGATCAAGCTTCTTCAACCATGAGCGGCTAATCATCTCGGTTTCACCCCGGTGTAGGTAGTTGTTTAATTTATGGTTTTGAATTGTTTCTTGCTTCAACTTTGTGACAATTTGTGTTTGATTTTTGAAACCTTTGACAATAGCTTGCATTTGTTTCGTATTCATAAATTGTCGAGCGATGTTAAAAGTTATGACTTTATGAAATGGTTATGTGTAATATGCGTTGTCTTGGTTAGGATTTACTTGTGTTGATTACAAAGTGTATTCTTGTCCGTTCTTGAAACGCTGATAGTTATTAGCACCTAAGTCACGGTACACTAAATCCGCTAATCATATGCAATTGAGTTGAATCTTAAAACTTGTAGAAACCTTAAGTTAGCAATTACCGAAACCGGGTGTGAATCCTTTTTCTTATTATTGTCTAGTAATCAATCTTTCTTGCAATTGTTACTTAATAGTTATTATTCAATTAAACCAATTCACTTAGTTAAATCCATATTTTCCAACAAAACAAAAATACAAGAATATTATAAGCAAGCTTCATAAATTGTGACAATCGTTCTAATTCAAGTGAATCCATACGCAAACCACATACTCGTCGTGGTTCGACCCCTTGCTACCACTAGCTATTTGTTAAGGGTAATTTGGGCATATAAATATTATCTTTGACCGGAGCGCAACACTCCGATCAGACACTCTATAAAACTTTGCTCTAAAATGAATTCATAGAGAGGGGTATGATGCCCAAATGGTGGGGGCAAGAATTTTTTAACCAAATTTTCCACTAGCAATGAAATTTTTCTTTCGTACACTACTCATATGTCTGTTAGCAAAAACCACATCATACAATGAAATTCCATTAAAAAAACATAATATTTGGGATATGCTATTTTGGAAAATAAGAATTATAAGCTATCCAAAACCATATTTTTAGACATGGTTGCAAATGTAAAAGCCAAGAAATAGGGTAGAGCTATAGCTTTTCTCTTGTACCTTAGACTTTTAAGTTACATTTTACAAAGGGTCTTGGCACAAAAGATTTTTGCACAGGGTGAAGCTCTACAGATTAACAGTCTTTCTAATGAAACATTCACCCGCATGATGACCAAGAGTCAAGAAAATATGTATGAAGAAAATGTTTTAGAAAACCAAGCAACAGATGTTACAACATCTGCTACTGAGCCCACTGCTCCTAGTGACCACAGTGCACAACCTAACAGTGTGGAACACACACCAGCCATCTCCACAAAGACCACTTCTATCCAAAAGCCCAAATCCAAAAGAAAAAAACCACAAAAAGGGTTACTCTGGAGGATGAGATGCTGGAGGAACCTGTTATAACACAAAAGCAGCAACCATCTTTGTTACTTCCTCACAACAGATGTAAACATCTCCACCCATCCAAACTCCTCACATATCCTCACAAAAGGATAGTGTTGTAAGCACAGGGGAATTAAATCAAGAGGGAAATGATTCATTTAAACATTTCTTCTCAAGTCCTTCTCCCAGGGCTTCTTCTCTTCTCACTCCACCACCCATAAAACTTGTCCTATCGACTGTCCAACCATTGTTTGATGCAATAAACCAAAGTGATTTGGACAGACCCAGTTCCTCCCACTCACCTCTCACAAGGAGCATTCCACTACAAGTTACTAGGCCAAGTCATGTCTTTGCTAACCCATAAACAGAGGAGGCAACACCCCATGTGTCACAAGTGACATTTGGTAGTTGTTCAAGTGAGGCAGCTACTATAACTGTTGAGACAACAGTCTCACAGTTGGACAATAGTTACATAACTAAGACCTCCTTGAAGGAAAAAAAACTATTGGATCAACAATAGTTCATTCAAAATCAATTAGAAGTCCCTAGTGCTAAGAAGAAGGGGCACTTGGTTAAAAACCAAGTACAACCACCACAGGTGGGAATTCAGATGATCCTATTCATTTAGGTGATGACTTAAGATATAAAGATTAGATGGATAGAGTAACTAAATTGGAATCATCAATTGATCAACTCAAAGAAATGGTGTCCAGACTAGATAGAGTACTCAAGCTGAGATCAAACCATTCAAATATCATATTCTTCAAACAACAGGCATTGCTCCGAAACTCAGGCATCCCGCAGATGATGCCAAGAAGGGGGGGATGATAGCCTAAGAAAACTTCCTCCATAAAAATCCTCACCTGCAACCAAAAAGGCCAAACCCTCCCAAACCACTGATCATCCACACCAAACATCTGTTTGCATTTCAAAGTAACAACAGATGTTGCAACAGTATCTACCATAAACATACCTATCCCAGATACCCAAAAAAGAAAAGCGATAACCTCACCTATCAGTCCTTCCATTAAAGTTACATCATCACTTCACCTACACCATCATCACTTCCATTTACAAACCCTTCAAGGTCATTCGGTGTCAAAGAATATATGGAGCTCAAAAAGAAGCAGGCTAAAAGAATGGTTCTGGAAAGAAACAAGGGGAAGGATGACAAATAACTACAACAAATCTTATCTAAAGAATACAGGAGAGTAGATGCTTTAGAAGGCTATGCTACAATGATTTGCAGAAATCTTTCCCATGATCAAATAACAGATCTAGATCTCAAGAAGCTATTGAGGGAAGATTATATAAATCACATTATGTTAAAGAAGCCCTATGATGCAGATAAAGATCAATTAACAGGATATCCAATCGAATCTCTACTAGATGAAATTGTAAGGATTGAAAAGTTGAAGTTTTATCCTAATATCAATCCTACTCCTCCCAATTAGAAGACAAGTAGAAAACCCAATGATAAAAGTGTACTAAAGTTGAGAAGGATGAAGGAAGAAATGGCTACTACTAAAATGGGCACCATTAAATCAATGGCAAAATGGGATGAGCCAACAACTTTTCAAAACTACAAGAGACTTGAAATTATAAGAGAGAAGGATCCCTCGGTACCCAAAAAACCAAAATATGATCAATTAGATTTCCCAATAAAGATCTTAGTTGAACCTTCTGAACTTCCATCAGCAAGAAACATCTCAGAAGCTGCAAGAAGCTACTTCAAAAGACAAGATGAGATGACAAAAAAAGAAGGATGAACTTGCAAAAGAAGATATAATTGACACACTCATGGGAAGACATGTTTACCCAAACGTATCTGCAATAACTCTGTCCTAGAAACCCTCCTGGCCTCAAAATTCTAAAATGAAAATTAGACAAGATTAGCCATGAATTGACTCTACTCAGGGACAGTGGGGAGGTGCAAAATATCTCAATGAAAAGTGTCTCAGGACTAAAAACCGAAGATCTGCAATACTTAATTAGTCTTCCACTGGAAAGGGATCCAAAAGACATTGTTTCTCTGGACTTTGAATTACAATGAAAGGGACAAATTAGAGAGAAGTTGATGAGGAATAAAAGTTAATCCAGTAAACATTTGTTTTAGCATCATCTATTCTATGGGGAGATTGTTGGACCTACAAAAGAACAGATGATATGCAAAAGCCAAAACATGATTTATCTAATCAAGAAATAAATAGTAGACGGAGCGTTCTCCTCCCAAAGATAGTGAATCTTGAACTCTAATCAGAATACGTGTTGAAGACATGCAAACATCTGTTCAAGCCTTTGAAACCACTGTTAAGAAGAGTGACCAAAGTGCTGTTGAAGCAAAGATCTGTTCAAGAAGACCAGACATCTGTTTAGGCAAAACAGATGTTTTATATGAGGCAACAGCAGTTTGAAGATTAGTGGTTTCATCTATGTAACAGTATTTTTCTTTGTAACATATGTTTAGTATATTAGATCAGTTGTTAGATTCTCACAGATGTTTGCAAACATCTGTGGAATTTTTTCTGTTAGAATGTTAGATGTCACTATTAGGGTGATGTCAGCCAATCACGAACTGACCTTTGTACTTGGAATAAATAGATCTCACCTGTTAGAAATCTATTTATCACTTCACACACATTCTCTTTTCTACGAACAGATTGTGTGTGATCAGGATGAGGGGGAGATTGTAGAATCATAACACTGTAATTGGTAATCATTTGATTCCAATGAAAAACAGTTATTGATATTATCTTCCTGCTTGTGTGTTTGCATTCATTTGTGTTTCAGTTTATAAATTGTTTGTTCTTATATTTTCTTAAAAACCACAAGTATCAAACTTAGATCCTAACAACTATTTTCGTTCATTTTCATTCAAGTTTGATCAATTACCTAGCACTCATCACTCATAAATCTGTTTTCCAAACCGGTATCCCTAAGTTCATTTCAGGGATCCACAGGCTTTAATTTGTTATTCCAAAGAGCGCACTACCTCACATTGATAGTTTGGTTACTAAATTGATCTTGTTAATTTTTGACCAAAATAGCGGGGAACACACACACTGACAGTGTGCATTGTTTGGTTGTTTCAGTTACTATCCTCAGCCAAAATCGAAGTCCTTATTTAGTCTATTTTATTAACCAGTCGGTTTTTGATAAATCGGTTTGGTTTATTGGGTTAGATTGATGATTTTTGGTTAATTCGTTTAATTTCGATTAATAGCCAGAACTAAACTTACGCTTAAAAAATACATGAACTTGAGGTACAAATACCCGAAAAGGAAGTATAAATACACAAAATGGAGGTATAAATACGAAATATATGATCTGTATATATAAAAGCTAGAAATATATGAAAATATGAATGGGTTGGTTCGACTAATTTTGGTTAAATGGGGTTACAAAAAAATCGATAACCGGTTTTGGTTGATTCGGTTTCGGTTAATCGGTTTTCAGTTTTTGGTTGATTTCAGCTCGATTTTGGTTAACGATTCAGTTATTCCTCACCTTTAAACACTGTTAATCACGTAACATGTCATTTTTTAATTAAAAAAACTACATCAATACTATACTCAAATTAAAAAGAATGAAATACTTGGTTTTATGGTGTATTTTTTTTTTAATATTAACGTACAAAAAGTTATGATCGTTTAATAATATTCATGTGGGTAGTTAGTTTTTTTTTAGGGGATAAAGTGTAACTATAATTATCAATATTTTTTTGTTAAATATAAAGGATTAACGTGTAACTATGATGAGAGGATTAAAGTGTAATTAGTGTTTGAAAGACTAACCCTCATTTTAGATTGTACCTTAAGCGTTAAAACAAAAATTATTCTTAACTTTTTGGGTATCTTAAAATACCCCTGTGTTATGCATTATACATGGTATAGATTAATTATTATATATTTATATATAAATTAAAATAAAACACAAATAGTGTGCAAAACACAAAAAGGAAAAGAAGAAGTATACTTTGATGGCCAAAAAAAGTATACTTTGGTGGTAAAAAAGAAAAAAAAAACAATGTTGTAGTTTACCATTTTTAATATATATATATAATAACTAGGTTATGGCCCCGTGTGTTACACGGGTTGATTAATGAAAACGATATAATTTATTATTTGTAAATACGTATTATTTTTAATCTACTCTTGATAGTTTTAATTGAACATACATGATAAATTCATAAGTTGTCATTAATAACATTGAATTTCATGGGACAAACTTCTAATAACAATGAATTTCATGAGATAAACATCCTAAAATTAAAAATAAAAAACAAAGTCATCAAAATTCACACCAACAAAACTTGGGAAAAGTTAATTAAAGAAAGGAACATTAGATTTTAATAATCTCAACTATTCGCCGTTGGCCGCTATCAGTTCCAATTTCAAAAATAACCATTGGTCGTCCCAACTATTAACATATTGGCTTCCACTAGAACCTGACTAACAGAACCGTAACGTTGTTAGTATTCGATCGCTGGAAAAACGTTTTTAGCCAGAAAAAGGTTCTTAAAGGTCCGATATAAGGTTACAAAAAGGTTTGAGACGAAACTGTTGAGTTTTTTGGCCAAAAACTTAAGTTTTCCGGACAAAAAGCAGTTTTCTAGTGATGAAAGAATTTACGGCGACCTCAATAATTGGGGCTTTTAGTAGAAAAAGGTTCCTAAAATAAGTAATAAGGTTACAAAGAGGTTTGAGATAAAAAAATCGAGTTTTCCGGCCAAAAACGCTTTTTCGACGACCGGAGACTAACGACGTTAGGGTTCTGTTAGTCAGGGTCCATTGGAGGCCAATATGTTAATAGTTGGGACTGTCAGTGGTTACTTTTTAAGTTGGGACTATTGGCGGCCAACGACGAATAGTTGTTATTATTGAAATCCAATATTCTCTAAAGAAACATGCATCTATTTTGATTTTTTTACTCACTTTTACTATTTTGTGTGTGTTACTTATTGAAAAGAAAAGTCTTGGTATCAATACATGCATCTCAACCCAATGGAAATGTTTCCATTTTATTTCTTTTATTATATAACCTTGTGTAGTGTACGGGTTGAATAAATGTAATTTTATATACCAAATAATAAAAAAGTTATATCTTTAAAAACCCTATGTATTATATAAGTTGAATAAATGTAATTTTGTATATCATTAAAATTCCCCTGTGTATTTATTGTACATGTTGAATAAATCTAATTTTATATACCAAATAATAAAAATGTTATATCTTTAAAAACAACGTGTATTACAGGGATTGAATAAATGTAATTTTGTATAACAAATAATAATAAAAACTGTATCTTTAAAAAGCCTCATGTATTACACGGGTTGAATAAATGTAATTTTATATATTAAATAATAAAAAAATTATTCTTTATTTGAATCTTATGAAAAATACCCAATTCATTTTGCGTTCTTAATAGAATAAATTGATTAAAATAATAAAAATTACAAAAAGTATATTAAACTGTTTTATTATTATAGTTTGTTTTATGCGATTAATAGAATAAATTGATTAAAATAATAAAAACTACAAAAAGTATATTAATCCGTTTTATTATTATAAGTTTGTTTTATGCAACCAATCTATTTATTTTGGGTAAATGATAAAAAGATAAAATTTAGGGATTAAAATAATATATTTTTTATTTAACTCTTATTAACAAATGTTATCTATATCTATTTATTTAAGCGGGAAAAAAATATTGAGATCACCTTATAGAGTGTCATATGTCCCCCATATGATTTACTTTATTATATGTACTAGATTAGAACCCCGTGTATTACACGGGTTGAATAAATGTAATTTTATATACTAAATTAAAACAATTATTCTTTAAAAATCTCGTTTATTACACGGGTTGAACAAATGTAATTTTATATATTAAATAATAAAAAAATTATATCTCTAAGAACCCCATGTATTGTACTGAATAAATGTAATTTTATATACCAAATAATAAAAACCCGTGTATTGTACGGGTTGAATAAATCTAATTATATATACTACATAATAAAAAAAAGTTATATTTTTAAAAGCAATGTGTATTACACGTGTTAAATAAATGTAATTTTGTACCCTTGTATATTACACGGGTTGGATAAATGTAATTTTATAAACTAAATAATAAAAAAGTTATATCTTTATAAACCCTGTGTATTATACATGTTCAATAAATCCAATTATATATACTAAATCATTATCATCATCTTCATACTCAGTAAATCCCATCAATAGCAAAGCTAAGATAGGGTCTGAGGATAGTAAGATGTAGACAGCCTTACCTCTACCCCGTAGGTATAGAGAGACTGCTTTCAGTGAGAGCCCTGACTCGATAGTAGTTTTGCATCAAGTCTTGGATATAAGGCACATAACACTCAACAATCGGGACAAAGACCGATTAGTGCATGGTCCCTTTTGTCTTTCTACTATCAACGCCACCACATGATGATGATGCATGATTAACCGTCCTCCGCTTATAGCGTTATTTTCACGAACTTAGTAAAATAATGTTAAAATTAGCGCAATTTCACTTTTGCCCTCCGAGCGTCCACACATATATACATTATATACACATACCGCAAGCGGGGCGAATCTATACTATATTGGATTCGTTTAAAAAAGCATAAATTTGGTTCGGTTTAATTCGAATCAAGTCATAAACTTGGTTAAGTTTAATTCGAATTGATTAGAACCCCAATTTGGAAAATCTAAAACAGAATTATATTATAAGCTTCTCTTCCTAATTAGTGTTTTTTAAAGTTTGATCTAATGTCTAATAAGTTATTTTGTATATTTTGTTTGTACTTTAATTTTTTTATATGAGCGTATTATTGTTTTTTAAGCTTAAGATTATTGTTTTGTGCTATTATTTAAAAAATCTTTAATTTATAATTTAAATTTGAAGATAATACATTATTAGATTAAATATAATGATTCTATCCGACATTCAAAGTAAGATAAGATTTAATATTAATTGATTATTTATTATGTAATTAATTGATATAAGATAAATATGAAAACGCAGGAAATTAAATTGTAGACGCTTTCAATGAGTGACACGTGTCCCAAAGTTGGTTTCTTTTATTATATAGTATAGATAGATTTGTAAATTATTATCAATATTATATAATTTTATAGAATCTATAAAATATTTTTTTCGTTATATATAGATGAGATTCTAGTCCAAAAAGCATAATAAAGTTTATGGATTAATAGTCGTTCAAAATATTTTTGTATAGATTGGGATAGCCAGATAGCTTTTGATGTGTAAGTGATTTTTTTGCCCTTGCTAGCGGGTTTCTTAATAAAAATTGTTGTTTGAAAAAGAACAATTTCAGTAATTTGTTATGCTTTTTATCAAACGTTGATTTATTCTTTCCACAGCGTTATCCCCAACTTAAAAATCACGTCTTAATTTACAGAAGTATCTTTATCATATTTTTAATAATGGTTGTAAATATTAAATTTGTGATTTTTTTCAAAAGCGCAAAACTATATGTTGATATAAATAAAAAAAGAGAAGAAAAATCAGAATCAGCAAATAAAAAGTATTATTATCAAAATAGTTAGTATAAGGTAGTGTTTGGTATGAAGGAATGGAAGGTGGAATGTAATGGATGATTACGAAGGAATGAAGAAAAGGGAGTTTGGTTGGTCAATGGAATGGAATCACCCATTCCAAAAGGCATTCCATTCCCTCAAAATCATTCCTTCTACCCCCTATGTTTTTTTTCCATTCCATCCTATCTTCCACCATTCATCAACAACACCAAAACCCACCACCTTTGCCACAACCCACCACCACAACCACCCACCACCTACGCCATCGCCGCCACCCGCCACCACCTCACCCCGACAACCACCGTCGCCGCCTCCGCCCACTCGCCACCGTTATAAGCACAGCCGCTACCAACCGCCAACCGTTGCCGCCGCCCACCACCATCGTCGACGCCACCACCAACCGCCGACGCCGCCCACCGCCACCTCTACTGCCACCCACCACTAACGGCCACCTTGCCGCCACCACCACTCGCCGTCACCGCCGCACCGCCACTCGCCGCCGCCACCACCACCCATCGCCGCCGCCGACACCTACCACCACCACCTATAACCACCCACAATCACTACCACCGACCACCACCACTCACCGCTGATTTTATTATTATGTTTTTCTTGCCTACCGAACAATATACAATAATAATTCATTACATTCACACATGGTAACCAAACAAGACATGGAATGGTAATGATCCATTACATTCCCTCGTCCATTCCATTACCTCGTTCATTCCATTCCTTCGTCCATTCCATTACCACGTACCAAACATCCTAAATTTAATACTTCAACTTAGTTTGCATTGCATCTACTAATACAAGCACTATATGCATATTATCTACATCTACAAAGACCATGGCAGGGAATAGTGTTTCCCTGCCATTTGTCGAAATGGACGACTGCCACTCTATCATTAGACCAAACAGTTTATTATTTTTTTACAACTTTAAAATTACGTTTTTGCCCCGGAATAGTGTTTCCCTATCGTTGGTTCAAAAAAGTTTATTATTTTATACCCAATTTAAAATTACGTATTTGCCCCCAGTTAAAATATACGTTTTTGCCCCAACTTCAAAATACATTTACCCTTTTGCCCCGAGCTAAAAAATACGATTTTGCCCTCGGTAAAAAATTACGCTTTTACTCTCAGCCAAAATTACGTTTTCGCCCCAATTAAAAATAAAATTTTGTTTTTCTCCCCTGCTCAAAATTACGATTTTACACAAGTTTATTATTTTATACCCACTTTAAAATTACGTTTTTGCCCTTAGTTTAAAATTACGACTTTGCCCACAGTTCAAAATAAAATTATGCTTTTGCCTCCAGCTCAAAATTACGAATTACCCCTTGGTTTAAAAATACGATATCATCCTCAATTCAAAATTACGTTTTTGCACCCAGTGCAAAATAAAAAATATGGTTTTCCCCTAGCTAAAAATTACGATTTTACCCTCGGAAAAAAAAATTTGATTTTCCCCAGGTAAAAATAAAAACATGACTTTGCCACAGCTAAAAATTGTGTCAAGAAGCTGCCTAACACTCGCTCATTAGTCCTTACAAATTGTTGTTTTACCTTGAGCTCAAAATTACGTTTATCGTTTTGCTTTTTCTTTCTAGCAAAACTATAGTACTGTTTTTTTAATTGGTTGAGAATTATTCGGCCATCGCCCGGCAACGCGGGCGGGGCATCACCTAGTTTATATATATTTGTCAACATACCTATGATATCTAATTGTATATATAAATAGAGTCTTGGTATATTCATGAGGTTAATGGAATCAAAGATGACGGCCTTTTGCATAGGCTTTTTATTGCTCTTTGTGTGTCATCATTGTAAGTTATCCACGTATAACCATTGTATACGACTATACCCTAACGTTTTTCAGGTTAATATCCTAATTAATATCATTTTTTGATATATATATATATATATATATATATATACAGAGCGCGGTTAACATACTTCACGGCTTATCCTACTTCACGTACGCGACAATCCTGGCCGTGGATTATCACGCATAGAACACATAATCACGCATGGACCTGCATTATCACGCATGGGACCTGAATTATCACGCATAGGAGCATAATCACGCATGGAACATTGATCAAAAGGTAATCACGCATGTTATCTATATTAATCATGCACGTTATGTTCTTGTCGCGTACGTTAATGTAGGATAAGGCGTAAAGTACATTATACTTTCTATATATATATATATATATACTAGGTTATAACCCCGTGTATTACACAGGTTGAACAAAAGTGTAAAACACTAAAGAGTGACACGTGACTTTTATTAAATGATATAGATATGTGGACAATGAGAAAACTTAGTTAAATAATAAATATATCTATCTATAAAGACACCAAGAACCTATACTTAACATATTCAACTTAAATGTAGTATTTTAAAGATACGGGAGCTTGTGAATATAGTATACGTATTATTTGCTATTAGAAACTAATATATATATAAACAAAATATATTCCAAACAAAATTTGTGATTAAAATATATATATATTAGATGCTAAATTTGCATTTTTTTAAATATCTTATGATATGTCATCTTTATTATAAAAAACAGAACATATATACTGTTAGTTTATATTTATACCAGCCTTTTAAAAAATAATAAAAACAATCTCTGTAAACACAAATACAATTTCATAAGGCTCATGTAATTCTCACATCCTTAAATTCTTATTTCCACACCCGTTTTCAGTCTATCTCTTTCTTTATATATCCATGTATAGAGAGAGATAGAGAGATGGGAATGGTGTGTGAATTTTAACACCCCATAAGGCTTATTAAATTGGAATTAGTATAATGAGTGACGGATTAAAATTAATAAAAAGGTCATTTCAGCTTTGGCTAGGTGTCAGGGATTTTTGTTTTTTGAAGAGAATATCAGGGTTCAAATTTTAGCATGGGATATATAGGATTTATTTGGCGTAATTTAGTAGTATGTTATTGTGACATTTGCCATTCAAAAACATTAATAAAGAGAGTTGATTTTTAGAAGTTAGAATAGAATGAATTAAACAAAAGGAAAGGAAGTAAAAATAAAAAATTAGAAGAAAAAAATTAAAAATTGATTTTTTTTTGACAACGTTGACAAAAACATTTATTTTTTTCAAATTATAAAGTTTGTTTTTTTCCACCCACCGTATTCATATTTTATTTTATTGGATTAAGTTTTTTAATTGATTAATTTATCTTTAACAAAAGATATAATCACACCTCATAGAGCGACATGTGTCCCTTAAATGGTTTCTTTTATTATATAGTATAGATATATATATATGAAAGAAATGATAACCTCCATTACTCCATATAGGAGCATTTGGTGTTCCACCGCCAAAAAATTGTACTCCACATTGTGATCCATCGCCAGATAAGCTTAACTGGTGGTGTTGTGGTGATATCAACATGGGTAGCAGTATAAGTAAAAACAAGTGTGAAAATAATTGTAGTGAAATGAAAAGTTGTTGTAAGAAACAAACATGATTTGATATATATATATATATATATGTGTGTGTATGTATGTGTATATATATCTTTATTCTGGATATTGATATTGTTAAGGTATAAAGATGTAATAGAAGAATATATAAAGGGGAGGGTTATATTGAGAACGCTAAATATTGCAAGAATCGTGATAACAAATGGAAAAATCAATCAAAACCAATTCTTTTAATACAAACCTCGTTGTAATTAAAATATGACATAAAAAAAAGAATTTACAACGTCAAATAGTTCATATCTCCACATGTGTAAATGGCAAACTTACACGTGTAAATTTTCTTTATTTACAAATTCATGTAAACTTAAACGTGTAAATTTAATGTCTAACATTGTATTCGAATAATAATGATAAATATAAAAAGAAATTTTGAATTTGAATTGTTTTTTACCAAGTTCTCGTGGTGTTTTCATTCATTCTCATGATTCTCGCAATATTTAGCGTTCTCATTTAAACTCTCCCAAATATATATATATATATATATATATATATATATATATATATATATATATATCTTTAACCCAAAACTCTTAAATTTAAGAGTTTTACAAGTCCATAAACATAATGCACACCCCACCATTGTATCTGAAATACCTTACATCTCCCCTTATTCTTCTTTCCAAAAGAAAAAAACACAAGAAAGAGAGAGAGAGGCGGTGGAGAAGGAGAAGTCGGCCATGGCCTCCAGCCGACCCACCTTAAGCTGACAAGAGGGACAATGATAACGGTGGTTTGAGAACGAGAAGATGACAATGAACTAGGGTTTTGATGACCATATTTACATTGCATAGACCATTGGTGGCAATGGTGATGAGGGAGTTGTGGTAGCAGTTGGAATTAAGACTAGATTGAACCAGTTTTGGTTTGCTAGGTCACCAACTAGGTGGCGCAGACACTAGATAATTGTGTTTTGATTTGAAGGCTAAACGACTCAAGAAGGTAACGAGGGTAAGATTTTTAATTTTGATTGGTTTTTTGTTCTTAGAATCGGTTTCGGATGAACTATTTTGATGATTCTGGTTAGGTAATCATGTTCAAAACTATAGGAACGATTTGACATTGTGAATAAGTTGGTAATGTCTTGGGTTTAGTTGACATACAAGGGTTTTTGTGGTAGTTTATAGATACACCATTACTTTGGTTTTGGTGTGTTGAACCAACTTTTTCTCCATATTTAATTGGCAATTGTTATGGTTTTTAAAAATGATATGCTTTGTTATTTGTGTATTGAACCAACTTTTGCTTAAGTACAAAGCTTATAATCCTAGAAATTTAAAAACTAAATGAAAATGTTACAAATATAAGATTTATTGTTTATCATATTAAAATTCAACATTAAATATGAAAAATTTTGGTTGTTATATAACCTACATATATGTAGGTTATTTGTAGGTTAAATTAACTACATGTATGTAGGCTATGTGTAGGTAAAAATATATGGTTTTTTTTATGTATATTGATGTGTACAAAATGCAACATATAAATTACATCAATAGAGGCATAAAACCAACCCTTTTTTAGTACTAATGTTGGAAAAGCGCGTTTCTTTCTTCCTTTTGAATTTACAGGACCAAATGAGCTTAAAAGAACAAAAGGAACAAATGAGCAGCTAAAACCAACATAAATACAAGAAGAAGGAATAACGTGACATACCCGATCCCTTGACAGCATCTCCCAAAGCAAAAACAAGAAGACATAAACTGACCACGGGGCTGTGCCCAGCCATGCATGGGGCGTGGTCAGTCCTGACACAACAAGACAAAAGCTGCAGAAGCTTCTACTCCCACCACGGGGCTGTGCCCAGCTCACCATGTGGCGTGGTCAACTCTTAGATTTGCAGAATCTTGATAGTACAGCAAATAGTTGACCACGGGGCCGTGTCCGGAGGCCACATGGTCGTGTGGGGCTCTCTGCTGACAGATGCAATTAATGAAAGAAGGGAAGAAGACTGGCCACGGGCCGTGCCCAGTGGACACGGGGCCGTGGCCGGGGCTCTGTCTGGCTATAAATAGGGGTGCTTGGTTCACTTCAAAGGCATCCCTTGGCAAACCACTTCTCTCCCACTTTACCATCACTCCACCACCACTACAACACCAACACCCACCACCATCATCCATCTATCATCTTTAGAGTGTGTAGTAGTCTCGGGATCCAAGATTGATCCTAAGAGTTCTTGTCAATCAAAGGCCATGTTTGGCTAATTTCTTACATCAATTGGTGAAGACGAGTCTTTAATGTATTACTTTTTATGTTTAATCTTTCGGAACTTTAATTGGGTTTGTATTAATGACTTTAATAACTAGTTTCTTATGTTGAAAGTGAATTTTCTTTACCATTTCTTCATGATGTCATTGATTTGCTCATTCGTGTCTTTACGGTCTATATAAAGCACGTTAACTACCTGGAAGGGGGTTAGGAGGGTGGTTTGGTAAAGTTCTTGTCTCGTTCAGTGTATAGATCTTGCGAGAACTTGGTTCAAGCTTACTAGGACCTCCTTTAATGCCCAAAGGTATTGGATGGCGGGGGTGCGAATAGCTTGAACCCCTCACATGTAAACTACTATTAAAACATTAAACCGGCTTCTTGGGATTGTATCATTGCTGACTCAAACCACTTAGCCGAGGGTAACTGATAAGTAGTAAATACACATATTACATTATTTTGTGTTTTGCCAGGTCCTTTTGCAAATGAAGCAAAAACGAGTAATATGGAAATGACCAGCCAGTTGGGCAGAGTAGAATGCAAGTGCCCGAAGTAAAATTGCCGCTGTTTTCCTTGATTGGGCTGAGCCCACTATCTCTATGTTATCTAATAAAGAATGCCCTATTAATTGTTGAGGAAAGGCTGCATGTTTTTGTTTTGTGGGGGGCAGCGAAGGTGTATCCAGCCCATCAGTTCACGTAATGTTTGGGATTTTGGGCCTTTAAATGAAATATGTATACATTTAAACTCTAACTTGGATGGATGTGGCTATTTAATTGATCATATGTGAGAGAACAAATGGGCCAAGGTGGACGTAAATTAAAAGAAAAAAAAGGAGGCGATCATTATTATATATTTGACGAAGATATAGACAAACTTGAAAGAAAAGTAACATCAAAAAGGCGGTGCACATCAAAGATATATATCGGAGAAAATCACATCAGGGGAATAAGATATACATAATTAGAGGCTTGGACATATGCCGACTGTGAAGGATACGAACAAGAGGGGAGACGCATAAAACATCAGACATCAGGCACGAAGATAATAAGGGACGAATTTTGAAGCTATATTTTGCAAAGGGTTGATGTCAAGAATTATTGGGTTTGAAGCAAGAGGCTTAGTGATCAAGAATTAACCGGGTTCTATCTATTTAATTATCTTGTTTTCTTAGTTTCTTGATTTTTACTTCAATGAATTCTATTAGTAAACCTTGTTTATTATCCTCGTTCTTGACTATGATCGGCTAAATACCTTTAACTACCTAGGTTATGACAATTGTTTAATAAAGTTTGGATTTTTATTCGTTAATAATGTGGTTTATGGGTTTTCTTGAAAAGTAAACGATTATGGTATTTTGATTTGGTGTATATGCGTGCTTGATATTGTTTGATCATTGATTATTGCTTCGTATGATTCTTGGTGACGGTCTATATCGCATAATAGAGTCGTGCTAGGGTTTTAGATTTTGGTGAGTGTCTATATCACGTAATAAATCTTTAATTCTTTGGGGTGAAATCGCGCGAATAACCTTAGAAGTAATATTCGGTAATCTTATAAAATCATGTTTTCTACTAATCTTGTGGCTGTAAGGCTCGAGGTTATTAATAGGTCTCGGTTTGGTATATAGCTAGGATTAGGTTTTGTAAGAAATCGGTCTTAGTTCCCTAATCAATCTCGTGTCTATTAAACCAAGTTAGAAACCATAGTTGCCTTAGACTTTCGCGCTGTAAGGTAGATTGTCATATTAAGGCACTTTTGAAGAAGTTAGAGGACTGTAAGGAAATCTAAAAACCGGTAGTCGTAACGGCCTAGGTAGTGCCATAAGTTTCACCTCGAGAAGGGTTGAGGGGCTTAGTTGGTGTCTTAATAGGTTTAGTATCAAAAGATCCCGGTTCCATACTACATTAGTTTCGAATAGAAATCCACTCCAAGTTAAACCTGCGTCTAGCCTAGGTAGTCTTCATTCGCCACTGGTTTAAGTCTTCGTCCAAGTTCGTGTTTAGTTAATTTAGCAAATTTAGTTTAATCTTTATTTGTAAATTTAGGATTTTTAGAAACCCCCCCATCAAATCAACAGTTAGAGTCTGTGTCAGTCTAGGTCTAGATAGAGTCTAATTAGCGTAATCAGAGAGTCTCGTGGGTTCGATACTCGGACTTACTTTAGCTATACTACATTGATCGGTACACTTGCCGGTTGTGTGGTTTTAGTTTTAGATCGAGTCTAAGTTTATAAATTTAAAGCTTAGAGTGTCTAGATTAGGGTTAATTTTAGTTGTTTTTATTTAACCACTTTTAGCACATCAGTAACGTCACCTTCAAAAGAGGGGCCTACTGCTTTTCGCATTAATAACTAACTTAATTGTCTTTCAATATTCCGACCCTTTGGTATTGTATACTGGGTTGAGGGTAACGTCACCTTCAAAAGAGGGGCCTACTACTATTACTAAGATAATCTCTTAAAAAGTCCGAAAGTACGAAAATCATCAAAGGGTACATTAAAGATGAGTTGGATCCAAGTGATTCTATCTTGTCTATTTGTTTTTCATTTTATTTATCTTTTACTTTTTAGATTTATTTTCATGATTAAAAACTCTTTTAAAAAATTTAGATCGATTAGACGTTGACGATAAATCGGTATTAAAAGCTCTTGTGTCCTTGGACGACCTCGATATCTTACCAACACTATACTACGTTCGCGATGGGTGCACTTGCCCAAGTGTGTGTTTACTGTTAGTATAATATCGTGTTTTATAAATTTAAACTTGACTAATGCGTAAAACGGGCTTAAAATAGTAATAAAATCATATCACGCTTAACACACACCAATTTTTTGGCGCCGTTGCCGGGGACACAAGGATTTTAAAAGTTTAAAATCGACGGCCTAAACATTTTTCAAAACCTTTTCAAAATTGCGCGCTCGTTTTTAACTTTTTAGGAATTTTTAGCATAACAGAAAGCTGAACACGGGGTCGTGCCCACTGGACACGCCCCCGTGCTGCACATAACCAGTAAACAGTTTCAAACGCCTAGATACAGAAATTGACCACGGGGCCGTGGTGAGCTTCTGTTTCAGCTTTTTAATTTTGTTTTCTGGTCTCGAGACTCTGTAATCTAATGAGTGATTTATCATGGATCAATACTCTGGAGGTTACACTCACTATTACATAGAGGATGATTACGAGGAAGAATATAGTACCATTTGCGGCAATCCTCACTCGGTGACGGGTAGTCCGTAGGACAACCCTTAAATGTTATAAACGATAATTTAATCTCGCATTTATCCATGTATTATCTTGAATTAGATAACTACGGTTGCTCATGTTCCAGGTGTGTTTGAGGCTTTAAAAGTGTGGAAATGAAACTTCGAATAGGCGCGGCTGGATTGGAGATTGAAAGATGGAGCATAAATGAAGAAAATAATTTATTAGAATTGAAGAATTAAGAAGATGACATGATAGAGGACGGAATTACGAGAATGTAGGTGAAAACGGTGAAGAAAACGGAGTTGAAACGAAAAAGTTATGAAGAAAACAAAATTGCATGCTGAAGGCTACCGTAGCTTACAGTAGCTACCGTAAATTACGGTAGCCCCCAACATTTTTCTTCCACCATAAGGCAGTAGATGTTAGTTCATATGTCTGTAGCTTCCGTCAGCATTGAGTCTTATTTTGTACTGTGTATGTCTTTTGTGTATATGTATGTTATTGTATGTATGTGTAACGACAACACAGGGATCGGTGCTTATATGTAAAAGTGTATCCGACGGTTGACTGATGTCATCCGATTGGATGACCATCCGATCGGGTAACACTAATAACCTTCCCTGATGTTTGCCTATAAATAGCTAGCTTGTGTTAGAGATTTAGAACTTTTTGCTGAACTTGTAAGGAACCTCTACTGGTCTGAGATTCTACCGAAGCTACTGTACTTTCACAATCATTCTAATAGAAAATCAGACAAGATTAAACGTTGAATTTGTTGTTGTTGATTCTGTGACATAATCAATGAATTCCGCACATTGATTCTGATCGATCCAACCACGTTCCAACCGAACAGATCCTGATCAAACGGCCCAACAAGTGGTATCAGAGCCACAGGAGGTTGAATCGAAGACGACAACTGCAAATTCACCGGATTTTCAGCGATTCTTTGCCGATTTCTGTCAAATTTCACTGGAAATTTGATCAATTTCTCATCTTCTACCTCATTTCTTGCTGTTTTTATCTTTTTTCACATCTAAAAACGAGAAAAACTCTAAATTGAACAGGAATTCACGGATAAAATTGGATAAAAACCATATCATTAGATTCGCAATTAAACAAAGATCAATCCTTCAAATTTTCATTGGAAAATTCCAACTAAAACTGAATCAAATCAAGCAAAAATCATGTCGAACTATTTGTTGTTGCTGACGTCATCCACTCGATCGGACAGCTGTCCGATCAGATTGGCATAGACTGTTCTTCATATTTGTTGCTGACGTCATCATCCCACCTGATCGGATCACCATCCGATCGGATTGGATTAGATAGTTCATGATTCATCAGCTTACGTCATGTTCTCACTCGATCGGATCACCATCCGATCGGTGAAAGTGTTGAGGTTAAAGTTTTCAAAGTCTTGTGTCACTCGATCGGACGACCACTCGATCGGATCACCATCCGATCGAGTCACCATCCGATACTTGCTTAGTTGACACCTGTTACTTGATTGTGTCACTCGATCGGATCACCATCCGATCCAAGTACATCAGTCTGAAATTCTTGAAAAGTGTGAAAATTTTTCTAAGTGTTTGAAATTTTTCAGGTGATTACAAAATGGGAGACGAGTTTCTAAACCCATTCAGCTATGTGTTTGCATATAACACCAGAGACGCTTCAACAAATACAACGACCAAGACAAATTCAAATCCAATGAAGGCAATTACTGATTCTCTCAGTATCGATAACACATATGGTACATATAACAAACCGCCAAAGCTCATGGCGATAGAAGACTATACCAGATGGGCTAGCAGATTTTAAGATTGGTTGAAAGCATTTGCTTATCAAAGCTGGAAGTATTTAAAGAACGGTTTTGATCTTGGAAGAAAAGATTATGAAAATCTGAACGATACTGAACAAGAGACATTTGTTGCTGAACAGAAATGTATAGCATTATTACATCAATCTGTTAGAGATGATATCATTTCTTTGATCAGTTACGAAAATGCAAAAGATTTGTGGGGCAAGTTAGAAAAGAAGTGTTTAGGAGGGGCAGAGATAGTGAAAAACAAGAATCAGTCTACTGAAGAAAGAGTTTGATTTGTTTGGAAGCATGAAGAATGAGTCGGTATTGAAGATGATTGAGCGTTTCTGTCATCTGAAGATAGAGCTTGTGAGATATGGAATAACTTTCACCAAAGAAGAATTGGTCGAGAAGTTGTTGGAATCGTTACCAGACGAAAAGGATTGGCAGTATTATGCACTGGTTTTGAGAAACACCATGAAAATGTCTGACATGACTGTTGATTGGCTGATAGAAAGGTTTGAAAGTCATGAACTTGAGATCAAGAAGATGAATAAAGTCAACAACACCCCGTACCAACAAAACGTCGACTTGTACAACAGGGGTAGTATGATACCTAAAACCACTTCACCAAAAACTGCTTTTTTAGCTGAGAGCTCGAACACAGTTACTCAAGAAAGACAAAGCGGCAGTTCAGCACCCAATAGTGGTTATCACGGGGGTTCTTCTTCATCTTCTCCAAGCCAACAACAACAAACTATTCCTAAAAACGTGTTTCAGTGTAACATTGCAGTGAACCTGAACAATGCTTATAATTTCAATGAAGAAACTGCAAAACAACAAATGGTATTTCTTGCTTCAATCCTGGAATCTTATGAAAGCTTAGTAGCTGGGAAGATCGGGAACACGAACCTGACCAAAGAAGATTATGATCAAATCGATCCCGAAGAAATGGAGTTGATTGACATACGCTGGTGTATGGCAAGCGTAATTCGACGTGCACAAAGGTTCATGGAGATAACCGGAAGAAATTCAATTGGTGGGCCTTCAACGAAGTTGGGTTTCAATAAGTCAAAAGTTACCTGCTTTAAGTGCAAACAAAGGGGACACTTTAAGAGGGAATGCAAGAATGCAGCTTCAGATGAAACAGCCAATCCGTTTCATGATGATTATTATAAAAAGGTTGTGTATCATCGCAACAGGGAAGAACCGCCAAGAATGAAACAAATTGAAGAAACTCCTAAGGAGAAGTCAAGAGCCTTAGCAGTAATTCATGATGACGAGGGTTTCGACTGGAGTGATTTTTTACCAGAAGATGATGCTGTAGGTTATGCTTTCATGGCAAAAGTCGAACCATACAAAGACACACGAACTGAAGAGCAGAAATACAATTGTAGAAA
This sequence comes from Helianthus tuberosus, assembly GCA_030545235.1. Lineage (NCBI taxonomy): Eukaryota > Viridiplantae > Streptophyta > Magnoliopsida > Asterales > Asteraceae > Helianthus > Helianthus tuberosus. Next base: position 181,417,546 of record CM060451.1, read on the forward strand.
GTTGATAGCTGAAACTATGAAGGATAGAAACTATCGAGCTTGGAAAGAGGCCAAAAAGGCTAACAGATGGGATCCTGATCGTGAGTGCTATTTGGACCCAAAAGGCAACATAATTGCTGAACCAGGAACACTCATAGTTGAAAATATTATTGAAACCTTGAAACAAGAGGATGAACAGAGAGAGAGAGAGAGATGCGGCAAAGAAAGCTGAAGAGGAAGAGTTAAAGTCAAGAAAAGTCGATGATGGGATAATCGACACAACAAAAGAAATGACTGCAGAGAACTTGACAAAGATGGCAGATAAAGTGCTCATGGCAAAGGAATTAGAGGTAGAATCTAAATCTGCATCTGAGTCAAAGAGCAAGGTCAGTAAAAGTGATTCAACAAATGAATCAGGTAAGACTGATAAGGCTAAAATTGAAAGTGATTGCAAAAATTGCATGAAAGATTGCAAAATTTGCAGCACAAATGCATATCTCAATGCCAAAAAGACTGAAGAACTGGTTGCAAAGGTCAAAATGGTTGAAGATCAAATCTTAAGTCGAGATAAACTGATGAGAGCTTCGAATGATAGAATAAAGGAATTAACAGAGAGGATTGAAAAAGATAAAATTGATGTAGAACGATTTAGGAAAGAAAATGAGAAGTTAATTCATGAAAACCGACAACTTTATGAAAATCATGAGAAGCTGAAAAGAACAATAAAAGATTCTGATGAGAGAAATGGTAAAACATTGAAAGAAAATCTTCAACTGTCTGGAGTCCTTCAGTCAAAAGAAAAACAAATCAACCAGCAGTTGGATGAGATTGCAAATCTTAAACTTCAGTTTCAGGAAGTTAAGATTGAGAATGAAAGAATCAATCTGAAACTGAACAGTTACAACTCCGCGAGCTTTGTTCTTCAACACATAGTTCCCAAACCCATTGAGAAGAACAAAGCTGGTGAAGATGTATACTCAAATGGAACCGGAGTGGGTTATCATCAAGTTCCACTGCCCGTGTTACACAATTTTTCAAATAAAAAGTCTGGGTTGGATAATGAAGATGAAACAAATGAGGTAAAACTTCCATAAACAATCGATGTCACATTCACTTCATCATCTGATGAAGACAGTGTTCAGTCTGAAGTTACAAAAAATGTGGTTGAAAATGTTTTAAAATCTGACAGTGATTCGACTGAGGACAAAGAGTGCTGCTTGAATAATTACATACCGAAATCAAAATCCCAAAACAACTCAAGTGACAAACCTACTCTTGTGATATACAAGATGTCTGGTTCTGATAAGTTGTATTCGGATTCTGAATTTCCACTTGAGAATGTGAATGTTGACAAATTGAAGAAAGTTTTCAAATTGGTTGAGATTGATGTTTCTGAAATTGAGGGTTTGAAAAGTTCCAAAAGGCAATTGAACTTTGAAAAGGATAAATCTTACAATAAAAAACCTGTTGTACCGTCGCGTTTTAATAACAACAACCAAAACAGATGGTCGAGTGGTCATCAGTGTGGTAAGAACAATCAAAGAAGGAACTTTCAGAACAAAAAGTTTGTCGAAAAGAAAGTGTTTGTGAAAAGCTCAAGTTCACACTCTGAGCAAGAATCTGAAATTTTTTCAAAATCAAATGAAGAATTCTTTGAGAAAAAGGCCTCACAACCTCAGACTGAAGGCAAAAGTCGGGAAGTTGATACCCAAACATGCATTAAATGCAATAAAGTTGGACACATTGCACGAAAGTGCACCAACTCGAAGCCTAAGTCTGTGGTTGTCGAGAGTCCGAAGAAGAAAGATGATGTCAAAGGTAAAGCACCAGAAGATGATGCTGTAGGTTATGCTTTCATGGCAAAAGTCGAACCATACAAAGACACACGAACTGAAGAGCAGAAATACAATTGTAGAAAGTTGATAGCTCAAACTATGAAGGATAGAAACTATCGAGCTTGGAAAGAGGCCAAAAAGGCTAACAGATGGGATCCTGATCGTGAGTGCTATTTGGACCCAAAAGGCAACATAATTGCTGAACCAGGAACACTCATAGTTGAAAATCTTATTGAAACCTTGAAACAAGAGGATGAACAGAGAGAGAGAGAGATGCGGCAAAGAAAGCTGAAGAGGAAGAGTTAAAGTCAAGAAAAGTCGATGATGGGATAATCGACACAACAAAAGAAATGACCGCAGAGAACCTGACAAAGATGGCAGATAAAGTGCTCATGGCAAAGGAATTAGAGGTAGATTCTAAGTCTGCATCTGAGTCAAAGAGCAAGGTCAGTAAAAGTGATTCAACAAATGAATCAGGTAAGACTGATAAGGCTAAAATTGAAAGTGATTGCAAAAATTGCATGAAAGATTGCAAAATTTGCAGCACAAATGCATATCTCAATGCCAGAAAGACTGAAGAACTGGTTGCAAAGGTCAAAATGGTTGAAGATCAAATCTTAAGTCGAGATAAACTGATGAGAGCTTCGAATGATAGAATAAAGGAATTAACAGAGAGGATTGAAAAAGATAAAATTGATGTAGAACGATTTAGGAAAGAAAATGAGAAGTTAATTCATTAAAACCGACAACTTTATGAAAATCATGAGAAGCTGAAAAGAACAATAAAAGATTCTGATGAGAGAAATGGTAAAACATTGAAAGAAAATCTTCAACTGTCTGGAGTCCTCCAGTCAAAAGAAAAACAAATCAACCAGCAGTTGGATGAGATTGCAAATCTTAAACTTCAGTTTCAGGAAGTTAAGATTGAGAATGAAAGAATCAATCTGAAACTGAACAGTTACAACTCCGCGAGCTTTGTTCTTCAACACATAGTTCCCAAACCCATTGGGAAGAACAAAGCTGGTGAAGATGTATACTCAAATGGAACCGGAGTGGGTTATCATCAAGTTCCACCGCCCGTGTTACACAATTTTTCAAATAAAAAGTCTGGGTTGGATAATGAAGATGAAACAAATGAGGTAAAACTTCCATAAACAATCTATGTCACATTCACTTCATCATCTGATGAAGACAGTGTTCAGTCTGAAGTTATAAAAAATGTGGTTGAAAATGTTTTAAAATCTGACAGTGATTCTACTGAGGACGAAGAGTGCTGCTTGAATAATTACATACCGAAATCAAAATCCTAAAACAACTCAAGTGACAAACCTACTCTTGTGATATACAAGATGTCTGGTTCTGATAAGTTGTATTCGGATTCTGAATTTCCACTTGAGAATGTGAATGTTGACAAATTGAAGAAAGTTTTCAAATTGGTTGAGATTGATGTTTCTGAAATTGAGGGTTTGAAAAGTTCCAAAAGGCAATTGAACTTTGAAAAGGATAAATCTTACTATAAAAAACCTGCTGTACCGTCGCGTTTTAATAACAACAACCAAAACAGATGGTCGGGTGGTCATCAGGGTGGTAAGAACAATCAAAGAAGGAACTTTCAGAACAAAAAGTTTGTCGAAAAGAAAGTGTTTGTGAAAAGCTCAAGTTCACACTCTGAGCAAGAATCTGAAATTTTTTCAAAATCAAATGAAGAATTCTTTGAGAAAAAGGCCTCACAACCTCAGACTGAAGGCAAAAGTCGGGAAGTTGATACCCAAACATGCTTTAAATGCAATAAAGTTGGACACATTGCACGAAAGTGCACCAATTCGAAGCCTAAGTCTGTGGTTGTCAAGAGTCCGAAGAAGTAAGACGATGTCAAAGGTAAAGCACCAATGTTTGCTGAGAAGAAAGTTTTGAAAAATGAAAACATCAAAGTCAAAACTGAACCTGTAAAACAGTCAGCAACTAAAACTGATAACTTTTACAAACGGGTTGCTTCTTCGCAACAAACTTGGAAGCCAAAAAACTGAGACAAAGACATCAAATGTTCAAAAACCAAAGGTTTCTGATTCTGAAAAACAATCATCTTCAACTAAGAAGATGAATGTACCTTTGGACTATTATGAGAAACTTGAGAAACAAACTTCAACCCCTTCAGGGAAGAAGTATGTTGCAAAGAAAGACCAATCATCTGGTCAACCTCTGAAAAATGATTTCTTTTTGTATAAAGAGGTTGAGATTGGGTCTGAAGAAAGTCTCAAGTTGAATGACAAGAACTTCCCACCATTGTACACCAAAACCACACGCATTAATGTCAAGCTACCTGAGTCGAAAGAGGCTTGGGTCGCTTCAAAATCTAACTGAATGTTTTGAAATGTGCAAGAGCTCCCGAGATCTATCTCACGTTGGATTATGGATAGTGGAGCTTCAAGGCACATGACAGGGAGAAAAGCCCTGCTTTACGATGTTAGAGGGTTTAACGGAGGTTACGTTGGTTTTGCTGGTAATCAAGGAGGTCGTATCATTGGTGAGGGAACATAATCGAATGGTGTAATCATGTTTGAAAGAGTCAATTACATCGCCGAGCTAGAGAACAATCTTCTTAGCATTTCTCAAATTTGTGATAGAATGTATTCGACACATTTCACTGACAAAGAATGTCTGATCTTGAAGCCGGGGTTTGTCATCCCAGAGGAGTGGATCATCATGAGAGCACCACGAGTTAATGATCTGTACGTGTTGGATATGAGCATAGCTACGGCTACCACAGGTCAAACTCATTGCTTCATGTCAAGAGCCACTGAAAAGGAGTCGCAATTGTGGCATCGAAAGATGGGCCACATCCACCTGCGCAAGATGAACTACTTAGTGCATAATGACTTGGTCAAAGGTGTTCACTTGAAGAGTTTCCATCTTGAGGGGGAGTGTATAAGTTGTGTAAAAGGGAAGCAACGAAAGAAATCCCACCCGTGCAAAAAGATGAACTCAGTCTCGAAGCCGTTGGAAAGACTTCACATGGATCTATTTGGTCCTGTGAATGTCAAGAGCATTACGGGTGATCTATATTGCCTTGTAGTCACTGATGACTATTTGAGATTCTCGTGGGTGTCGTTCCTGAAGTCAAAAGACGAGACATTTGAGAGTTTGCTGAGGTTATTTAGGAAGATTGAAAATTTGTACCGAACTCGCATTAGAAGATTGAGAAGTGACAACGGTACACAATTTAAGAATAGCAGAATGTAGGAATTCTGTGATAGACGAGGTATACTGCAAGAATTCAGCGCACCTTATACTCCGCAACAAAATGGAGTCACAGAGAGAAAGAACAGAACGCTGATTGAAACGGTGAGGACGATGCTTGCTGATTCCAAGTTACCTGTTAATTTCTGGGCAGAAACAGTGTCAGCCGCTTGCTATACACTCAACAGGGTACTTACTGTGAAGAAGCATAACAAGACATGTTTCGAGTTGATCAACAATCGCAAGCCTAATCTCGAGTATTTAGAGCCGTTCGGGTCTCCCTACACTGTTCTAGATCTCGATGGCAAATTTGGTTCAAAAAGCATAGAAGGTATCTTCGTGGGGTATGCCAGTCTACTCAGAAGAGTCTTTGTTCCAAGTCTGAAGCGAATCATCGAAGCACAACATGTTGAATGTCAAGGCTATACTATGCCTCCACAGAAGCCCGCAGACTCATGGCGATTCAACTACGATACCTTATGGGATTCATTCGAGTTGGAAGAAGAGCCAGAGTTCTTTGATGATTTGGATATTCTATGAGAATATGAAGCATCTCAGGGAAGATTTCCAGCAGGGTATTCTAGACGTCAACGACAAACTTCCAATGATGATGAAGCTGGTCCAAGTCACACTGAAGTGAATGATGAAGCTCAGCAAACTCCGACAACTTCGGAACGAGAGCCTGCTCCTGAAAATCAGACGGCGGTCAATGATGATAATTCAGAATCTGATGATATTCCTACTTTTGACCATGGTGATTCAAAGTCTGAGGGGGGGGGGGGGCAAATCCAATCTTTAAATCAGACAATTCTTGATAATGAACAAGTTGCGGATTAGAACGTTACCAATTTGGAAGGCGAAGTGGATGTTCCTGGCGAGGTTATGCCGAGGACTCTTTCATACCATCCAGAAGAGTTGATAATAGGAGAGCTGCAGTCAGGCGTTCGCACCAGAAGCCAGATTGACCATGGCCTTACTTGCTTTTATACTAAAGTTGCTCCTTTACAAACCGAATTTTCACTTAGTTGTTTCATTTCGCAGATTGAGCCGTGAACCTACAAGGAAGCACTAACTAAAGATTCATGGGTTAACGCAATGCAGGAGGAGCTGAGTCAGTTTGAGAAGCTGGGTGTATGGAAGCTGGTGGACTTGCCTGATGGTCATAGAAAGATAAACACGAAGTGGGTGTTTAAGTGTAAAAGAGACGACCGAGGGGTTATTGTTCGGAACAAAGCTCGAATTGTGGTCCAGGGTTTCAGTCAACAAGATGGGATATACTTCACAGAGGTTTACGCTCCTGTTGCTCATCTTGAGGTTATCAGAATCTTCCTAGCGTTTGCTTCATGGAAAGGATTTAAAGTATATCAACTAGATGTGAAGTCGGCATTTCTCTATGGCAAAGTGAAAGAGGAGGTATATGTCAGACAACCACCGGGCTTCACCGACCCAATCCACAAAGATAAGGTTTACCTTTTAGACAAGGCGTTGTACGGCTTGCATCAGGCCCCGAGAGCCTGGTACGAGACGCTCTCTCAACATTTGCTAGCCAACAACTTTATCCGAGGCAAGGTATACGCCACTCTTTTCACAAAAGAAGTCGATGGTCATCTTCTGATAGTCCAGATTTACGTGGATGACATTATTTTCAGGTCAACAAATGAAGAACTCTGCAAAGATTTTGAAAAAGTGATGAAGCAGAAGTTCAAAATGTCTTCAATAGGTGAGATGAAGTTCTTCTTAGGGCTCCAGGTAGACCAAATGCCCGAAGGGACCTTCATACATCAGACAAAGTATGTTCGCGACGTTGATGCGTGTGAAGTGTTATATATATTAGGTGTATATTTTAAGCCCCTTTAACACTTATTTTAGCCAAGTTTTAAATTTATAAAACACGATATTTTACTAACACTAAACACACATATGGGCAAGTGCACCCATCGTGAGCGTAGTATAGCGTTGGTAAGATACCGAGGTCGTCCAAGGACACAAGAGCTTTTAATACCGGTTTATCCTCAACGTCTAATCAAAATCAAAAAGTTAGAAAAATGTTTTAAACTAAGAAAAATAAAAACTAACTAAAATGCTGAAAATAAAAATAAAAAAGAAAAACAGATAGACAAGATGAATCACTTGGTTCCGACTCGTATCTAGTATAACCTTTGATTATTTCCGCACTTTTGCACATAATTAAGAGATTATCTTAGTTATTGTAGTAGGCCCCCTCTTTTGAAGGTGACGTTACCCTCACCCCAGTAGTTTGAGTCAGCAAGGATACAATCCTAAAAGGGTGGATTATTGGAAGATAATTAATTAAGTTATTAATGCAAATTATGGTAGGCCCCGCTTTTGGCGGTGACGTTACCCTCGACTAAGTAGCCTGAGTCAGCAGGGATACAGTCCTAAATAGTCGGGTTATAGTATTAATAGTAGTTAACTTATGAGGGGATCAAAGAGTTTGGACCCCCGCCATCCAATACCGTGAAGTATTGAAGGAGGTCCTACTAAATTTGACCCAGGTCCATTGCAGGACCTCTAAACGCTGAACAATGGCAAGACCTTTACCAAACCGTTGCCTTAACCCCCGACCAGGTAGCCAACATACCTCCATATAGACCGTGGAGATATGAATGGTGAAAATCTTTTATTTTATATAGACAGTAAAATAATGCCAAGACACCACGGACAAACGATAAGGAAAGATCACCTTCAACATAAGTAACTAGTTATTAAAGTCATTAATACAAAACCAAATAAAAAGTGCAAAAGATTAGAAATAAAAAGTATTATACTAGACACTTTGTCTTCACCAAGTGATGTAAGAGACTTAGGCAAACATGGCCTTGATTGTCAAGAACTCTTACGATCAATCTTGGATCCCGAGACGACTCACACACTCTACGATGGACAATGGATGATGGTGGTGGATGATGGTGTTGTGATGGTGGTGGGTGGTGGATGAAGTGTGAGAGAGGTGGTGTGCCAAGGGATGAGTTGAAATGAAGCCAAGCACTCCTATTTATAGGCTGAACAGAAGGCTGGGCACGGCCCCGTGTCCGCTGAACACGCCCCCGTGTTCACTGGACACGGTCCCGTGGTGGGCAATAGAAGCTTCTATAGGTTTGTCTTTTCTACTGCTTCTTGGGCACGGCCCCGTGCTGGCTGAACACGGGGCGTGTTCAGTCTTCTGCCTTCTCTATTTTGCTTGGGAAGATGCCGTTGAGGGGTCGGGCAGTCCACTTATGTTCCTTTTCTTGTATTTATGTTAGATTTAGCTGTCTTTTTGCTTCTTTTGTGAATTTGAGCTCATTTAATCCTGAAAATACAAAAGGAAGACAAAAACACTCTTTTTCCAACATTAGTACTTAAAAAGGGTTAGTTTTATGCCTCATTTGATGTAATTTATATGTTGCATTTTACACACATCAAATACCCCCACACTTGAACTTTTGCTTGTCCTCAAGCAAAACTCTTTAATATGTGGCTTACACTCCCAAATGGAATGGGTAGAAGAGAAGGTTTTGGGCTTGTCGTAGAGTGTCGGGATTTCCAAGATTCTTTATGTAGTTTTATTTTTATTTATTTACAATCCTATTCGTCATGATTTATTTAAAACTTTTCATAAGATAAATTACTTATTAGGGCATAACATGCCTTTTTAAAATTCCATTTATATACAAGTTCACATACCTCACGGTGATCACTCAACACACGGCCGAAAATGTATTTTTGTGGATCACTCGAGAGCGGTATAGAACTTACTCCTACCATAGGCTTGCCAAGCAATCAGTCCTCCTCCTTTTTAACTTTTATACCTTTGTAAATATCAAGAGGACTTTGTGGGTGAAGGGTTAGGCTTGGGTTAAAGGTAGGTGGTTGGGTTAGTGGTTAGTAGAAAAAAGGTGAAAAGCATAACAAGTATCGGTTTTCGTAGAACTTTCTACTTTTGTAACTTTTATTTTGATGAAGCTATTATTCAAACAAAGTTATTTTTGATGAACTTGTTTGTTTATTTTCTTTTGCTTCATCATCAACACATTTTTTTTTGAACGATCTTGCGAAAAACCGAACTTGTTACTAAAACAAAGGGTTAAAAATGAAAAAGGTTTTGGTGGGTAAAAGGGTGTTTGGTTTGGGTTATGAAATGAAAGGGTTTAGGCTCAAAGGGGCTAACTAGGGGGATTTTTTTTTTTTTGGTAGGTGGTAAAAGAAAAAGAAAAATAATGGTGTAGAAAAAAAAAAGTTAGTCCTAATGCCTCCATCATTTACTTACTCGGGTTTAAGTTGATAAGGACCGGGAATGTATCGTCATGGCAAGTTCTAGAGTCGTAAGAACCAAACGGCTATTCACACAAGAAACGAAAAATGAGCATTTAGTTTAATGATATGTAATTGTATGTTCAATAAAGGCTCAAAACTCACTTTTGTGGGAATGGGTTTTTATGTGATCAAGTATATATAATCAAATTTTAACTAAGTTTGCCATGCCTTTTCATAATTTTCTTATGTTGGTTCTTTTTATCACGACGCTATCGGTTGTAAATTCGTAAAAATATAACCTTTTTGAGAACTTGAATTTCCCGAGTTAAACCTAGACAAGTAAAAAATGGAATTTTTGAAAAAAATTTGGGGTGATTAGCGGTTCCAATAGAGTTTTGTGTAAGGCTTGTATTTAGGACTTGCAAAATTTCAAGGTTTTAGCATCCCCCCACACTTAAATTACACATTGTCCTCAATGTGTCCCAAAAATAAATTTTTAGGTTGATTAGATGTGTAAAATGGTGTTAAAAGCAAAGATTTATGTTACTGGCAGTCTGGACACGGCCCCGTGTCCACTGGACACTACCCCGTGGCGAATTGCCAGTAACGAAAACTTACAGAAGGCGAACACGGGGGCGTGTTGGTTAAGCACGGCCCCGTGTCTTGACAAAAATCTGCAGGACAGTAACCAAACAGCAGGTCTGGGAGGTGAGCACGGGGGCGTGTTGGCTCGACACGTCCCCGTGTGGACAGTCTGTAAGCCTGAAAAACAGGTTTCTTCCCCCGGTTTTTCCATCCTGGCCCTATAAGTGCTGAGGCTTAGCACTCCAAGCCTTGGTTTGTTCCTGTTTCATCACTTAATACCACACCAAGTAACACAAACATCCTACATTACCATAGTTAATTGTCCCAAGCATAAAGTAAAAGAAAAAAAATAAAACGGAAAATAAAAGTGGTCAAGGAAAGTAAATTGTTCACACTTGGCACGCAGGCCACCAACTGTTCGATAGATAAAGGGACTTAAACCTGTGGGCTCGCCATCAACCCGGTCCTGCTCCTTCAAACCCCCTACTCCATATCCTCATCGCTATCATCACCTCCATCCCCATGCCCCGCCATATACTCCCGGATGCTGCCGATATCGTCTTGTATATCGTTGATGTTGCGTTCAATAGCTCCGACCCGGTGGTATGTGTTGTTGGCGAGGTTGTAGGCGTTCCTGGTACACATGAGGTTTTCCTGCATAAGATCATGTAAGCTTTGAAAGTTAGGAAAACCGTCTCCTTGTGAGGAGGATTGACCCGGATCACCATGGGGTTGATACTGGTAGTGGGGAGGTGGTGCGTGAAGAACTAGGGCCTCCTGCGGGTTCCATGCATATCCTTGCGTCCTTTGGAAACTCACCGACCCGTCTTCCGCCTCATAAAGTAAGTTCATGGCTCGGCAAATGTGGTAGTCAACTCGTCCCGACCATGGGCTTCTTTCAAAGGACCTTGGAATTCGCGTGTAATGCTTGAAGAGACGGTACACCCAACCTCCGAAGAAGATAGGTGTTGGAGCGCGAGCAAGGCGGTTGAGATGCATGTTTCGTAACAGGAGATATGGAACATCGAGAGGCTTCCGGTTGTGGATACAGTGAAGGACAACCAAATCTTTCAACCCTACAACTCCGCTACTGTCGTGACGTTGGTTAAGAGAGTAGGTGAGAAGCCTGTGAATGTAGCGATAGAGCGGATCCCTTAGCTTCGTACTCTTGGTGCTGCTAGGGTTGTAGATTCCTTCACCGATTTGAGCCCACGCGGCTTGTCGTTCATTTTCATCCAAGTCTCGTAATCCCCCGGTATTTTCCTCGTTTCCCGATTCCTCTTCCCCGTACAGTCCTATTATAGCTCTAAACTGTGCCATGGAGATCGAGTACCTTGTCCCTCCACACCGAAATGCAACCCCTTCATTGTCGAATGGGTCACACCTTGAAGTGAAGGTGAAAGTACTGTAGAACTCCATGGTGCATTGATGCACCGACCGAAGCCGAGTGTTCAATGCAACAGCTAGTGGTCCCGTAACGATGTTGTTGAATCGGTCCAGCTGGTTTACCAAGGTTAACAGGTCCGTGCATGCTCGCCTGGGGTACTCCTCGGGTCTTGTTTGAAGTATCTCGTATCTTGCCCTGGCATCGAGCTCACTTGTATTGAACCTTGTGAACTTTGCCATCTGAAAGAATACACCAAAAATTAGCACGAAACAATGAGATTTTTAAAGAAACTGCAAACAGTGGGCTGGACACGGCCCCGTGTTCAGCGGGCACGGCCCCGTGTCCAGACGTCTGTAACCCAAAAACTTCATTTTTTGTCCCGGTCCCGAAAACTTGAAAATTTTTGGTCCAATAGATGCGGTTTCCCCCGAAAATGAAACCCTAAGTGCCGCTTTTCCCAAAATATCCCGCTTACCCTATCAATTTTATCTTTTTCGGTTCAAGAACAAGGGTTTGGGGTTTTTGTAAGAAATCGGGTGAATCTATGAACAATACAAGTGTATTTACTTCCCTTAACACTAATCTAACTAAATGCAAACAGATCTAAACAAAAAATTGAGGTTCGATCCGGATGAACTTCAAGAACCCTAGATTTTTCCCCAAATTTTTGGTGTTTTAACTACATGCAAGTAACTAATCTAACTACTAAAAGTGATAGAATCATACCTTGATGTTGTTAGATCGATAGGAGACGTTGAAATTTTGCGAAAAATCGCCTGAAACCAGAGCTTTTGCGGGGAAACGGGGCGTGTGGAATGAAGAAACTGTTCATGAAATAAGGGATTTATCCCGACTGCAGCGCGGACACGGCCTTGTGCCGAGCAAGGGTTTTTTTTTTTTTTTGTGCTCGTGTGAGTGCCCCTTTTTCCCATAAGCTATGGTTAGAAAACTTACCGCTTCATTTTGTTGTCTCAATCGTTCGTAACTTACCAGGCATGATGTTTTTATTCTTCCACCGTTTGAAGCGAGATCTCTTCCTCTTCATCCTCAATGAATCCTTGATAAAGTTTCAGCCGTTGCCCATTGACTTTGAATGGAGGCCTATTTCGAGATTTAATTTCTACTGCACCGTGTGGGAAAATATGGGTGACGGAAAAAGGTCCTGACCACCTAGACTTTAATTTACCAGGAAACAATCGAAGTCGTGAATTAAATAAAAGAACTAGATCTCCTACCCGAAATTCATTAGGTTTAATATGTTTGTCATGCAAATTTTTCATTCTTTCCTTATAAATTTCAGAGTTTGAGTATGCATAATTCCTAAGCTCGTCTAATTCATTTAATTGACGAAATCGATTTTTACCAGCAAATTCTAAATCTAAGTTTACATTTTTGATTGCCCAGTAGGCTTTGTGTGCAATTTCTACTGGTAAGTGACAACTTTTTCCATAAACTAGTTTATATGGGGTTGTACCTATTGTTGTTTTATAAGCAGTTCGAAAAGCCCATAAAGCATCATCTAATTTATCAGCCCATTCATTTTTATTTAACCCTATGGTTTTTTCAAGTATTCGTTTTAAACCTCTATTAGTCACTTCGGCTTGTCCGTTTGTTTGAGGGTGATATGCTGTTGAGACCCGGTGATAGACCCCATATCTTGTTAAAATTTTTTCAAGTTGATGGTTGCAAAAATGGGTACCTCTATCACTTATTAAAGCTTTAGGTGTGCCAAAACGAGAGAATAATTTTTTCAGAAATCTTACCACGACTCTTCCATCATTTGTTTGAAGTGCCTCGGCCCATTTAGACAAGTAATCTACTGCCACAAGTATATATTTGTTTCCTTTCGATGGTGGGAAAGGTCCCATAAAGTCGAGTCCCCACACATCAAAAATTTCACAAACAAGAATGCCATTTTGTGGCATTTCGTTTTTGGAAGAAATATTACCTGTTCTTTGGCAAGCATCACATGTTTTTACAAGACTTTGGGCGTCTTTGTAAATGGTTGGCCAATAAAATCCTGAATCGAATACCTTTCGTGCGGTACTAGCAGCACCATGATGTCCTCCGTATGGACCTTCATGACAATGGCGGAGAATTCTTCGTGCTTCACTACCATGTACGCATCGTCGGACGAGTTGGTCGGCACACATTTTGAAAAGATATGGATCTTCCCAAAAGTAGTGTTTCACATTGGCAAAGAATTTTTTTCTTTGATGATGTGGCCATCCTTTTGCGACTATACCGCCAGCTAGGTAGTTAGCATAGTCGGCGTACCATGGCTCTTCCTTGTATTCCACCATCTCCAGGGACTCAGTTGGGAATTTTTCGTTGATTTGCTCGTCCCTGGTTGCTTCTAAAGCTGGGTCTTCTAAGCGCGAAAGATGATCTGCCGCGGTGTTTTCTGCTCCTCTTTTGTCCTTGATTTCAATGTCAAATTCTTGGAGGAGTAGAATCCACCGAATCAAACGTGGTTTTGCATCTTGCTTTTTGAAGAGATATCGGATGGCTGCATGATCTGTATAAACTATAGTTTTAGAAAGAACAAGATAAGAACGAAATTTATCAAAAGAAAATACCACAGCTAGTAACTCTTTTTCAGTTGTTGTGTAATTTTCTTGTGCATCATTAAGTGTTTTACTAGCATAATAAATTGGGTGGAAATGCTTTTCTTTTCTTTGTCCCAAGATAGCTCCAACTGCAAAGTCACTAGCATCACACTTGATTTCGAAAGGAAATTTCCAATCAGGCGCTATCATGATAGGTGCATTGACTAACATTTCTTTTAAGGTGAGAAATGCTTGATTGCAATCATTGTCAAAGATGAAAGGAGCATCTTTTTCAAGTAATTTTGTTAGAGGTCTAGAAATTTTAGAAAAGTCTTTGATAAACCGCCTATAGAATCCGGCATGCCCTAGGAAACTTCTGATAGCTCGTACGGAGGATGGAGGTGGTAATCTAGAAATGGTATCTATTTTGGCTCGATCCACCTCCATTCCTTCGCTTGAGATCTTGTGACCGAGTACTATTCCCTCCGTTACCATGAAATGGCATTTTTCCCAATTAAGGGCGAGGTTAGTTTCCTCACATAGGGATAGCATTCGTTCAAGGTTATCGAGGCATTGGTCATATGAATCCCCAAAGATAGAAAAGTCGTCCATAAAGACTTCCATTGTCTTTTCTATCATGTCGTGGAAAATGGCTACCATGCAACGTTGGAATGTTGCTGGGGCATTACATAGACCAAACGGCATGCGTCGATAAGCAAAAGTTCCATAGGGACATGTGAAAGTTGTCTTTTCTTGGTCTTCGGGCGCTATCGGGATTTGAAAGTAACCTGAAAAACCATCCAAGAAACAGTAAAATTTATGACCGGATAATCTTTCTAACATTTGATCAATGAAGGTTAAAGGAAAGTGATCCTTTCTTGTTGCTTCATTTAATCGTCTATAATCTATACATACTCTCCATCCTGTGACGGTTCTCGTTGGTATTAGTTCATTCTTTTCGTTGGTTATTACCGTCATACCTCCTTTCTTTGGAACTACTTGGACAGGACTCACCCAAGGGCTATCGGAGATAGGATAGATAAGTCCGACGTCAAGTAATTTGATGACTTCATTTTTAACCACTTCTTGAACATTTGGATTCACTCGACGTTGTGGTTGTATTACTGATTTGTAGTCATCATTCATCAAAATTTTGTGTGTGCACATAGAAGGACTAATTCCTTTTATGTCTACAAGTTTCCAAGCTATTGCATTTTTATGTTTTTTCAAAAGATTAATTAGTTTTTCTTTTTCTAAGTTATCTAATTTAGACGAAATAATTACAGGTAAATTACCATCTTTGTCTAGAAAAGCATATTCCAAACCTTTTGGAAGTTCTTTGAGCTCAAGTGGTGGGTCTTTGGGAGACTCCTTATTTGGTTGCTCATTTTGATCAAGAACTTTAAAAGTTTGTTCTATGGCGACCTCTTCTTCAACAAAGTGGTCAATCTCTGCACTTGTATCGGGTGGTTCATCTTTATCTTCAATTAGGGGGTCATTATTGCCGAATGGATATTTCATTGATCGTTCGAGATCGACACTTCTTTTAAATGCCCCTAAGTGAAGAGGTAGATTGTTGAACTTCCGGTTTTTCAAAGCTTCGTGAGTGTTTACAAATGGTTAGAGGAGCGTCATCAAGGATGACAAAGTCGGTCGGGATTACCATTTGATTCGTTTGAACCAATACATCTTCAACTATACCGATTGATTTTATTACTTTCCGATTGGATAGAAAAATGGGTATTTGAAGTGGAGAAAAATCACTAATACTTAATTTTTCGAAAATGTAGTTAGGCATTATGTTAACACAAAGATCTTTATCGATTGTGACATTACTAATAAACGAATTTTGAAAGAAACATGGAACCGGTGTAATGTTAATTTCAAATGGGTCTTCTTTTATTAGTGAGGTTTGATCATTAGTTAACTTAACACTTACCATTTCGTCAATTTTAGTGTTAGTGCTTAACTCTTTTAAAAACTTAGCATGAGGGGGTACTAAACAATGATTTTCAAAAGAAGGTGACAAGAGATTAATTTTTTCAAAATTAGACTCTTCTTGAATTTTAACGTTGTTGGACTCACCTTTTTCGTTGTTTAACTCATGTGTCGGTTTTTCACTTATTTGTTCTTCCATTTTTACACTTTCGATTATCTCTTCCTTTTTTAACTCTTCTCTTGCGCGGGACTCCTCTTCCCTTGCGCGAGCTTCTTTTATACATCGATCGATAACTCTAATGTGTTCTAATATCCTATCGGTCACTTCGGTTATAGAAAAAGAATCGGAATTTTCTAAGCTTGAATCCGGTTGTTCGATCCTTTGTTCCTCATAATACCCATATGAAGTAGATGGTTCACACCATTGTTCTTCATTGTAAGTATATGATGGATAAGGTTCATAATTTTGTTCTTCATAATACTCATATGAGGTGGGTTGATCACGCCATGGTTCCTCATAATAAGCATACGAAGGTGGTGGCTCCTATCTTGGTTCCTCAAAGTATGAGTATGAAGGCTCATACCTTGGTTCATCAAAATATGAGTATGAGGGAGGGGGTTCATACCTTTGGTCTTCATAGGATGTGTATGAAGTCGATGGCTCGTACCTGGGCTCCTCATAGTAGGTGTATGAATTGGATGGTTGATATGAGTGATTATTTTGAATCGAGCGTGTGTTACGACAATTAGTGCAATAATTACCCCTATAATCATCCTCCTCATAGGTGTAGTTGTAACCTCCTGAGTATTGATCCATCAGAATCACTCAGCAGACCACAACCAAGTCTCGAGATCAGAAAACAAAAATAAAAACGAAAACAGAGGCTGGACACGGCCCCGTGTCTGGTGAACACGGCCCCGTGTACAGGATCTGTATCTGGGCGTTTTAATTAAAGTTACTGGTCACGTTGAGCACGGGGGCGTGTTCAGTGAGCACGGCCCCGTGTTCAGACTTTGTATCTGGGTATCTAACTAAAAATATGCAGCACGGGGGCGTGTTCAGTGAGCACGGCCCCGTGTTCAGGCTACTGTAAATGCAAACTAAACTAAAATGCAGAAAAATGTGCGCGCATTTTGAAAAGGTTTTGAAAAACTGATTAGGCCGTCGATTTTAAGCTTTCTTAAAATCCTTGTGTCCCCGGCAACGGCGCCAAAAACTTGATGCGTGTGAAGTGTTATATATATTAGGTGTATATTTTAAGCCCCTTTAACACTTATTTTAGCCAAGTTTTAAATTTATAAAACACGATATTTTACTAACACTAAACACACATATGGGCAAGTGCACCCATCGTGAGCGTAGTATAGCGTTGGTAAGATACCGAGGTCGTCCAAGGACACAAGAGCTTTTAATACCGGTTTATCCTCAACGTCTAATCAAAATCAAAAAGTTAGAAAAATGTTTTAAACTAAGAAAAATAAAAACTAACTAAAATGCTGAAAATAAAAATAAAAAAGAAAAACAGATAGACAAGATGAATCACTTGGTTCCGACTCGTATCTAGTATAACCTTTGATTATTTCCGCACTTTTGCACATAATTAAGAGATTATCTTAGTTATTGTAGTAGGCCCCCTCTTTTGAAGGTGACGTTACCCTCACCCCAGTAGTTTGAGTCAGCAAGGATACAATCCTAAAAGGGTGGATTATTGGAAGATAATTAATTAAGTTATTAATGCAAATTATGGTAGGCCCCGCTTTTGGCGGTGACGTTACCCTCGACTAAGTAGTCTGAGTCAGCAGGGATACAGTCCTAAATAGCCGGGTTATAGTATTAATAGTAGTTAACTTATGTGGGGATCAAAGAGTTTGGACCCCCGCCATCCAATACCGTGAAGTATTGAAGGAGGTCCTTCTAAATTTAACCCAGGTCCATTGCAGGACCTCTAAACGCTGAACAATGGCAAGACCTTTACCAAACCGTTCCCTTAACCCCCGACCAGGTAGCCAACATACCTCCATATAGACCGTGGAGATATGAATGGTGAAAATATTTTATTTTATATAGACAGTAAAATAATGCCAAGACACCACGGACAAACGATAAGGAAAGATCACCTTCAATATAAGTAACTAGTTATTAAAGTCATTAATACAAAACCAAATAAAAAGTGCAAAAGATTAGAAATAAAAAGTATTATACTAGACACTTTGTCTTCACCAAGTGATGTAAGAGACTTAGGCAAACATGGCCTTGATTGTCAAGAACTCTTACGATCAATCTTGGATCCCGAGACGACTCACACACTCTACGATGGACAATGGATGATGGTGGTGGATGATGGTGTTGTGATGGTGGTGGGTGGTGGATGAAGTGTGAGAGAGGTGGTGTGCCAAGGGATGAGTTGAAATGAAGCCAAGCACTCCTATTTATAGGCTGAACAGAAGGATGGGCACGGCCCCGTGTCCGCTGGACACGCCCCCGTGCCTGTCTGACACTCTCTCTCTTCATTAATTGTAATTCGCAATTACAATTAATGCGCCTGCTGTACTTTCGCCACGCCCCCGTGTTCACTGGACACGGCCCCGTGGTGGGCAATAGAAGCTTCTATAGGTTTGTCTTTTCTGCTGCTTCTTGGGCACGGCCCCGTGCTGGCTGAGCACGGGGCGTGTTCAGTCTTCTGCCTTCTCTATTTTGCTTGGGAAGATGCCGTTGAGGGGTTGGGAAGTCCACTTATGTTCCTTTTCTTGTATTTATGTTAGATTTAGCTGTCTTTTTGCTTCTTTTGTGAATTTGAGCTCATTTAATCCTGAAAATACAAAAGGAAGACAAAAACACTCTTTTTCCAACATTAGTACTTAAAAAGGGTTAGTTTTATGCCTCATTTGATGTAATTTATATGTTGCATTTTACACACATCAACGTTCTAGAGAAATTCGGGGTGTCCGAGACTGCTCCAATGTCCACCCCGTTAGCAACGAATCATGGGATAAACCCTGATCTCACTGGAGAGAAGGTCGATGAAACGTTATATCGCTCCAAGATCGGATCGCTGATGTATTTGACGGCATCAAGGCCTGATATAATGTATCCAACCTGCCTCGCGGCCCGATTTCAATCAAGTCCCAGATCTTCACATATGTCGATCGTCAAGAGGATATTACGCTATCTAAAAGGTACTCCAAGCTTGGGGTTGTGGTATCCAACGGATGGTGACTTCATGCTTGAGGGGTACTCTGATTTTGACTTCGGTTGCTGTAAAGTCAATGCTAAATCAACAACTGCAGGATGCCAATTTTTCGGACCCCGACTGGTCACGTGGCAATGTAAGAAGCAAACTTCTATTGCTTTGTCTACATGTGAAGTAGAGTATGTATCTGCCAACAGTTGCTGCTCTTAGATCCTGTGGATTCAGCAACAGATGCGCGACTACGGTTTGCAATTTCTTACTTCACCTATTTATGTTGATAATGAGGCAACCATTAACATAACAAAGAATCCGGTTCATCACGCTAAAACCAAACATATTGAAATTCGTCATCACTTCATCCGAGATTACTTCGAGAAGAAGTTGATACGAATTGACAAAATCCATACCGACGAACAAAAAGCTGACTTACATACCAAAGCTTTTGATAGATCACGTTTTCAAAATCTTTTAAAACTAAATGGTATGAAACTGTTGTCGGATGCGGAGGGGATTCTTGGCGTTGATGAGGGTACCACTGTAGATGATGTTGAGAAGCAATCTGCACTGGTTTGTCGTATTTTTAGTTGTTTTGGTATTTAGGGGGAGATAGATAATATTTTCAGAAAATACAAAAACAATAAAAATGTAAAAATCCAAAAACATGAGATATTTTCAAAATCCAAAAACAATAGAAAACCCAAAAAGTGTTTGTGTAAAAAGGGGAAATGATAGTACATCAGCTAGACAGTTACAGTACGCTAAAGAAATGTAACGTTTAGAAGATGTTAAGCAGTCTCGCTGATGATATGCCGGTAGATTTTTATACATTTAGTATATTTGTTTGGGATATAAACCTAAAATCATTTCTTGCTTATTACGTGGGGAACATCTCTCGGATATATAGGTAGCCCCTGAAATCTTGTTTGAAAGATTTTCTATTTCTTACATACTAGGTCTATGTGCGTAATGATATCTGGGGTATTATACCAGGACTTCTGATTTTGTGGAAGCAATAGCCTAGTCCTCGTATAATACTCTGCACTGCTTCTTAAAGCTCACCCTCAGCATAAAAAAATGATGAAACATTGCAAAATGCTAATCATGTGCTGTTGAAGAAAAGATCCCCAAACGGGACACACCGAAAGTCGAGCCATCATCTCTTTGTCTGAACGGAAGTTCTAACCTGAGCTCTCATGGCCTCGCATTACCCGTTACAGATATCATTATTGTACGTTCCCCTGTATGACTGAATATAGAAGTCTGGATACGAGAGTATATTCTGAGGTGGGACACACGTATAAGTTAAGCTATTAAAACACTAATTCGTATCCTGAATAGATTGAAATTTGTATGAAAATTTAAACGGATCAGTATATCAGCAATCTAAGTGAATTGTTTAATAACTTAGTGTGTAATCAGCTCAACAGTACTTGTAGCTAGTCGGTAGCTGATATGATCCCCTAACACGCTCACCAAAAATATGTTTGTAAATAGTTTACTTTCATTGCATTTCATTTCATTTCAGTTTAGCATCTTAAACCCAAAAAGATTTCTTAGTGTTCTAGTCTTTAAACTTTCTTAAAATCACAAAAAGATTTTACATTTCTGCTTTAGCTTTATCGACAAACCAAGGTAGAAAGCTGATCTTCAGACTCCCAGTTATGAAGCAGAAGCAAGAAGTTTCTGAACAAGACAACAGGGTTGGGAGCTAATCATGAAAAACTTAGTAAAATTCAAAGTCAAAGCAAGTTCATTTAGTTGACACTTGTAATTTTCCATGAAAAAGTGTTTGAAAAGTGTTGAACAAAATGTCAGTTTGTATCGTTTCGGGTCAACCAAGGTCATTAACTTGGACTTGGTAGACAAATTAAGTACCTAGGGTCATTAACTTGGACCTAGATACTTAAGTGGATTTTTAAAACAGATCAAATCTGATAAAATGGTAAAAAGTCAAAAGGTCAAAACAGTAAAAGTCAACGAGAAATGTTTGGGATCGGGTGACAATTCGATCGGATGGCCATCTGATACTTGGTCACACTATAAATAGAAGGTCAATGAGTTCAGTCAAACCTTTACTCAATCGAGTGACCATCCATCCGATACTCTCTCAAACACTCTCACATTCTTGATCTGATTTTCACTTTCTTTCCTTCCATACTACATTGGATTGTTGGCATACTCAACCTTCACAATGGGCAAGGTAAGATCTCTGATTTTTAACTGTTAAATTGATGTTTTTGATGTGTTTTTGACTTCGGCGACGGTTCGGACCTTTAAACTTAGATCTAGGCAATTTTAGGATGTTTTGATAGAAATCAAGCATAGGGTTTTGTTCACGGGGCTTAGATCTACAAGTTTACCGTCTCAATTTGTGCTGAAACTTGTTAAAATTTGAGATTTGATGATTAGAATGAGTCGGCTGTCAATATAGTTTTTGTCAAATTAAACCCATATTAAGCCGAATTAGAAAGATTTGAACATAGGGTTTTGATCGTCTTTAAATTCTCTACGTAGATCTGTGTTCAATTTGATGATTAGCTTAGAAAAATTTTGATGTTCATGTTTTGTTCAAACTGTTCTTGAATGTACTTGAATCGAGTGGTAACTCGATCGGGTGGCAATCCGATCGAGTGACCATCCGATCTTCGGCACCTTTCATGTTGAAAATTTTCTAAGTGTTTATGCATTGAAATATGTGCCTTAGGTTGTTTATATAATACCTTGGAATTTGTGCTTTATTGGTCAAAGTGTTGTTTAGATAGTTTGGAAACTCGATCGGATGGCAATCCGATCGGATGGCCATCCGATCCATAGCACTTCATGTTTGAAAAATGTTCTAAGTGTTTACCTCGTTTTATGTGCTTTCACTGTTCACAAAGTGGTTTGGTAAGTTTGGCAACTCGATCGGATGGCAATCCGATCGGATGGCCATCTGATCCAAAGCACACATTTAAATGAACTGTTCATCACTTGCCCAGGATCAAGTGGCAATCCGATCGGGTGGCAATCCGATCCACATCACAAAACGACAAAATGTTCATCATCTGTTTTAAATCTTGACAAAATGATCGAGTGGCAATCCGATCGAGTGACAATCCGATCAGATGGTCATCCGATCAATGGCATTCACTCTCAAAAGGTCTTAACTGGTCAAAGGTTCTACATATCTTGTCACATGTAACGAGTGACAATCCAATCGGATGGCCACCCGATCCATATGCACATGGTTTGACCTGTTTGAATTTTTCATCAAATGGTTCATCAGATCGGATGGCAATCCGATCGGATGACCATCCGATCCTCAGTACTATACATAGTGAGAGTTCCAGTGTTAGAAAAAAATTTGAAATTTTCAAAATTTTTATACTTGTCACTTTATGTCTCAAACTTCGTGCAAAAGTTAACGTAGTATATTTGTGCAGGGAAGAGCATCAGACTGGGACAAATCTCACAACATTTACTGTCTGTTGGATGAACATTATACAGACAATACTCCATTCAAAGTTATTGCAAAATTCTTGAGAGAGAGTAAGATTCATAAGGCGTTAACTGATGAAACTGAAGTATATGAATCACATGTTAGAAGATTTTGGAGTTCAATTAGGAATGAGGAGAAGGAGAAAACGATTTATTCTGCTGTTAGTATGAAAGACGAGAATGGTCAGGACATAGATGTTGAAATTAAGTTCAATATAGGTGATTTAAGAAGGGTCTTGGAGTTAGGTGATTCTGATAGGGATCCAATCATTATTCTTGAGCGTTTGTGCAAGGGTTTATGGTGCAGAATGGGCTTTTCAGGACACTTGAATGGGAAAATGCTTAAGACAATGTATAGTAAGCCTTACAAGTTCATGATCCACTATGTAGTGCATGCTTTATCTCACAGGAAGGGAGCTTACGATGAAACTTCTGATTATATCATGAACATAATATCGTGTCTGGTGCTGAACATGCCATATAATGTATCGAAAATGATATTTGATCATTTAGTAGACAATGCAGGAGCTGGAAGTGGAAAGTACATCATGTATCCTAGGTTTATCCAAATGATGATAGACGATTTAGTTAAAGACATTCCAAAGGATGCTGATGATATTCTAGGTCTTCGAAACATGACAGCGGATACTATAAGCAGATTATCCAAAGGACCTGATCAGAGGGTAAGAAGAATGATTTGCAGGATAGATAATCTAGCATATGTTGCACCAGAGAATGACGCATGGAGACATGACAACAGCAACTCAGAGAGTGAAGACAATAAGATGAATGAAATGGTTGAAAAGAAACTTCGTTATTGGTTTGTGAAAGATGGCAAAAGGAAGAGAACTCCGAAGACATCTCCAGTTGTAACTATTCCTAAGGAGCCAACACCGAAGATTGTTGTTAAGGGGCCTTTAAAAGATTCACAACAAAGGTTAGTTGATGAACCAGTGTTGGAACCATCAGAAGTTATTCAACAAGGAGCTGATTTATTGAAACATTCACTTGAAAGTTTCCTAAAGAAGAATGAGGAAGTTTCTACTCAGAAAGATCAAAGTACGAGTGTTCAAGCTGAAGGTGTTAAAGAGACAGAGCGTGAAGGTGTTGTTCGTGATGATTCAAGTGAGGCTGACAATGAATCAACGGAGACTGAGACAGAGATTGATCTGACAACACTTGGTCGAGGAAAGGTTCAGTTGAAAAAGTAGCCTAAAAAGAAAAAGAAAGGATCTGATGATGAAGATACTACTTACACGCCAACAGAAAAAGAGAAAAAGAAGCTGAGAATAAAGCGTAAGGCAGTTCAATCAGGCGTGATTCCAAGGAATGTACGAGCAAAGAAAGGTGGTGCTACATTGCCTAAAGATTAAGGTGGAAAGAGTGAAAAAAATGTTACAACTTCTAAGGGGCTTGAAGCTGAAAAAGATCAAAGTGTTGAGATTCCTAAAGAGCCAGAGGTGCAAAGTGTTGAAATTCCTGAGGTTGAGGTTCAAAAGAAAGCTGGTGATGATGAAGATGTTGAGATTACTAGAGTAAGGATTTCTACACCTCCACCACCACCACCGCCAGAAAATCTTGACATTCCAGAATCTTCGCGACCAAAGAATACAGTTCTTCCAGGAATGTTTGAAGGCTTCCCGAATATTCGAGGTGAACTCAAAGATGATTTTATTCTTGGTGATGATTTTGATATGTTTCATGATGCATCCGTTAAAGCTTTGGAGAAGAAAGTAAGTATTCTTGAAAAAGAAAAAGCTAAGGCTGAAACTGATAGAGATGAGTTAAAGAGACAACTTGAAGAGCTGATGAAGGTGAATGAGGAAATAAAGACTGTCATGATCAAGCAAGCAAAGAAGTTAAAGAATATGAAAGATGATGTTGAAGACAATGCAAAGCTTTCTGAAGTTCTACAATCAGAGATTACTGATCTGCATGTGAAGAATGAAAAGCTGAATAATATAAACAAGACGCTGAATCAGTTGATAAGTGAATTACATGAAGCGTCGGCAAATGAGTTCAAGGCAATGAAGCTTGAGATGGAAGCAATGAAGGCTAACAAAGCTATGAAGGATGAACAACTTACAATGTTATACACAGTAATGGAAAGTCACTTGGGGATCAATGTTCATTCTGTTTACAACAACATTGAGATCAAAAAGGCCGAAGAACGAAGGATTGAAAGAGAGAGAAGGTTAGCTGAAGAAGCTACTCAAAGAAAGAAAAGTGTTATAATTGAGACTCAAGAAGCTGGAGGTTCTTCGAGACAAGCAGACGTAGAGATGGTTGATGCTGAAGTAGATCCTAAGGGGTTTGTGCTTGTTGGTGAATCTTCTACTTTGTCTTACAACTTTGATGACATTATACGCCCTGTGCAAGCTATTCAAAGGAGAAAGAAGTCGAAGGAACAAGAAGTGTTGTTACTTAGATGGAAAGATGAAGAGAAAGTAGAGGAAGAAGAAGAGGAAGAAGAGAAAATTGATGATGATCTCTTTGAATATATAGACAACTATTCAGAAGGTAATGAAGATGATGATAATGATCAAGGCTCATCTGGTTTATTGATCGTAAATCCTTCAGTTCAACAAAGGATTGAAGACTTTATGAACGATGAAATTAATGAACAGGAGGATCATCAACAGGAGTCTTCTTCATCAGGGAAACAACATGCTGAACAGGTATTCCTCACGTAACCAACTGTCATTTATTAGAATACTAGGGTTGAGGGGGAGATAGAGGTACCTAGGTCCAGGGTAGAGATGTTAGAAGAGTTGGGCTTAGACGATGGGAAGTTTAAGTTTGACATAGAAGATGAGATACCTTCGTCGCCTGAGAAAGAGTATGAGTTTAAGTATGCTCAGGAAGCTGATAAGTATGATGATGTGATTGTTGAAGAAGCATCTGATTCGTCTGATGAAGAAACGGATTTTCATTATGCTGGTGTTGATGAAACGTTTCCTTCACTTGCTGAAATGTTTAAAGATCCGAATGAAGACGAAGTCAGAAGGAAGATTGTGGAGAAGATAACATCTGAAGGTGTACCGAGAACCATTCCTCTAGAAAATCTTGTTGAAGAAAGGAAGAAGTGGTTCAAGGTGATGCCTAAAGAAAGAAAATTCATAAGGCCTTTACAGTACTTTACGCATGATGCTAATATTTCATGGGGAGATATACTATCTTAGGGCTATCTGGAAGATCTGCAAGTGTATGCTATTAGACGGGAGCAAGGGGTACAATATTTTGAGTTCTTGTCAGATATAAAGACCCTCCCGTGGTGGGATGTTGATGAATTGGTCCAAACAAAGAACATCAAGCAGTTTTATTATGGTTTGGATGTGAAACAGCACGACCAGCACTTGTGGAATTATGTAAAGCAACAAGCAAAGGCAAGATATCCAGACTGGAAGCCTCAGTATCCAAAGCAGATTGTTACTAACTTGGAGAATGGTGAGAAAGATATTACTTTGGATGTCAAGCCGCCAAGGTGTTTGAAGAATATGCCACTCCGTGCTATGGAACAAGACTTTTACGAAGATTTTCAAGGATGGCTTTATAATCAGAGCACAGGGGAAGCGGTAATCTCTTTATTTGACAAGTCCACTGGAATTTCAAGAAAGATCAGTGTGTTGGATCCAATGTGGCTTGTAAACTGCTCGAAGAAAGATATAGACTGCTTTTTCTACAACAAGATTGTCTACGAGAAGCCTAACAAAGTTCAAGCGATGCAGTATCAAAAGATAGTGGATGTATGTTATGCAAAAGACATCAACTCTGGAAGGTATTGGAAATCTAAGTGGAGAGATCTAGAGATTGATGAATTCTTGAAAAGATACAAGCGCAGTCAGAAATTTAAAGAGATAGCTGATAATGCTGCGACACTTGGAAGGTACAAGCTCATGAGACCACCTCCAACTGACCAGACACCGATCGAGAAGGAAGAAAACAAGATTCCGCAATGGGATAGAAAGCGCAACGGTGATCCAGAGTACAGAAAGTACTGGAATGAAGTTGGGAGGCCGCTCAGAAGGAAAATGCTTGAAGACATGACAGAACAGAGGAGGCAGAGGGCTAAGGAGAGAAGGCGCAGCAGGAAAGACTGAAGACTATGCTGGAAGGAACTACAGCTACATCCAAGGGGGAGTCTGTTAGTTCATATGTCTGTAGCTTTCGTCAACATTGAGTCTTATTTTGTACTATGTATGTCTTTTGTGTATATGTATGTTATTATATGTATGTGTAACGACAACACAGGGATCAGTGCTTATATGTAAAAGTGTATCCGACGGTCGACTGATGTCATCCAATCGGATGGCCATCCGATCGGATGAACATCCGATCGGATCACCATCCGATCGGGTAACACTTATAACCTTCCCTGATGTTTGCCTATAAATAGCTAGCTTGTGTTAGAGATTTAGAACTTTTTGCTGAACTTGTAAGGAACCTCTGCTGGTCTGAGATTCTACCGGAGCTACTGTACTTTCACAATCATTCTAGTAGAAAATCAGACGAGATTAAACGTTGAATCTGTTGTTGTTGATTCTGTGACATAATCAATGGATTCCGCACATTGATTCTGATCGATCTAACCACGTTCCAACCGAACAGATCCTGATCAAACGGCCTAACAGTAGAGACCCACCGTAGCCACCTGAAAGCTACCGTAAGCTACGGTAGACACCGTAGCTTACGGTAGGCTCAGCAGAAAAGTGTAACTCCTCACTTTTAATGACCATTTGATGAGACTTTTGATTAGACAATCATTTTTTTCGTTTTGTAACTCATGAGAGGCGAATTACGGGTGTTCTAAGGTGTTCTTAAGTGATTGAAACATGAAGACTTTGTTTTTTATTCCAATGGACAAAGATTTGATTGTGATGATGGTTCATAACACTGTGAGCGGCTAGGTTTGCTTGGTGATCGTCTCGGATGTAAGGTTTTATTTGTGACAATTATGTTTGTTCTTTAATTTCTGGAATATTAGATTGTGCATGTGTTGTTAGTTTATTATGGTGTTTGATTGGTTGTTTGTAAACTGTTGATGTATGTTTGATCATAGTTCTAAATCATACGTTCTTGGTGCCGTTGGCAATCGAGATATCATGGGAGGGATTAGGGTTGGATATATGTTGATTGGTCATCGGGTAACAACCTCGCGTTCTAGGAATCCAAGTACTTAGTTCCCTTTTATCACAAACAATTAATCTTACATGAGCCATGTCTATGTGGTTCTTTCCAGTTGAACATTAACGTTAGTTGTCACTTAAAACTTGAAACTCGAGATGATCACTATCCTCTTATCTTGTTACAAAACTTAACCTTGATTTGTAATTTAATTTAGTTTAATCTAGTAATTAAAACCAATCGCCAAAATTCCGAATTTACATTTCTTGCAATTTAGTTTACTTTAGTTGATTTAGACATACATCGAGATAGCACATATTCCACAAACTCTGTGTGTTTGATACCCACTTACCGCTAGCTAATTAGTTGTAACTGGATTAAATTTGCGTGAGACCACGAGATCACGCTAAATTTTGGCGTCGTTGCCGGGGAGTAGTGCGCAACGTGTGTTATCTTGTGTATTAGTTAAAAAAATAATAATTAAAAAATTAAAAAAAAAAACCCAAAAAGATTTTCTTTTTTGTTTGTGATTTACACTTGGTAGTTGAGTTGTGTTGTGCAGGATGACAGAGCATTACACAAATTTCAGCTTCTCTACGTGTATATTGTGCGGGGGTCCACGTCATCCGTGTATCGGTTGCCATGGGGCCCATTATAGGAGGGCACATGGAAAACCGGTGTCTTATGTTTCACACCTTCCACATCCATCACACGATGATTATGACTTAGAGATGGAGGATGATTATTACTCGGATGGATATGATCGGGATGAGGATGTTTATTATGAGACAAGGACGGATGGTCTGTGTTTCTGTTGTGGTCGTGATCATACTTATGATTATGATGTGTGCACGATGTATTCAGAAAACCCAAAGTATTGGAATAAAAAAATGATGGATACACACATTTTAAGACCGTATCAGGGATATCGATAGTATCATCCCAAGGAATATTCTGGGCCCGAGGGTGTCTATACTTATGAGACTAAGGAGGATAAAGAGCTTGCTATGCTGGAAGTGACTTTGTCCAAACTCGAGTAGTATTTATCAGCACCAAACCTTTTTGATGAAGATCGAATCAGCTGTTTAGTTTCTAAGTATCAAAACTTAAAAATGAAGATAGAGATAGAACAATGCCTCTCACCATTACCTGATGATATTAGAGATTATTCTCACGTGAAGGAGGAGGTTGTGGAGGATAATACCACACCAATGAGTCCTTTATCTGATGAAGAGTCACTGGTGGATCAGATGGTGTGTGCAGATGATGAGGCAGAACAGTCTGATGAGATGAATATGTGTACCGAACCTCCTCCCATATTAATCATTCAAATTAACAAGTGTGGGGATGAGGGTTCGAGTAAGAAGATGAGAAGGGTGAAATTACAAGACATCAGTGTATATTGCATGAAGTGGATTAGCAAAACCCGCAGGTGCAGTCTGAACATGCCAATTATACTGACAAACTTATGAAGATGGCATGTAAATTTCCGGGCATTCGTTGGAAATGTTTTGGGTAAGTGTGCATTGAGACCACCGTAACGCATATCAGGTATGGTCTTGCTGAAGACCTTTAAACTTAGCGCTCTCGGGAGGCAACCCGAAGATGTAGAGTATTGTATTGTATTGTATTCGTGTTTGTTTGGTTTTGTTTTGGTGTTGTGTTTGTGTTTTGGTAGGTTACTACATTTCAATCCTCACGGATGCAATGATTCAAGTGTGGGGATGTTTGGCAACATCCCCGATGAGATACCAGCGAATCCAAGAGATGTTTACGTCCCTATCCGATCACCGCAGCTGCATCACTACCGACACTTCTGATTTACTGATCAGGTCGTATTTTGCTCCATTTTGTACATTTTTGTATATATTTGTGTATTATGTTTATGGTGGGGCGGTTGGGTGGTGTTATGATGTGTTGAGTTTAACAGGTTGTGAAAGTTGGTGGTGTTTTTAGTAATTTGAATTAAAAAAAAAACAAAAAGAAATTTGGGGTTTGAGTGGAAAAACAAAAATTGATGTTGTGATGATTTAGCGATCTTTCCCTTCAAAGCCATACATTGGGGACAATGTATCCCAAGGGTGGGGATGGGGGAAATTTTTGACACTTTTGAAAAATTTTTGAAATCAAGCGAAAATGTTCAAAAAATTGAACACTTAAGTACTAAACCGCATGACACACCGGCAACCCATATTCCCTTTTTCTTGGTGCGAGTTTGAGCCACTTCTTTGAATTATTAGAATATATCTTTCTTGATGAGAGTGGCAATGGGTGGGGGTATGTTAGAACTTGTGCTTGAATGCGGTTTAAGGCCTTAGCTTGATATGCATGTGAAAAGGATAAGGGCATTTAGGTAGCCTCGTCTTGGTGTGTGCGAGTGTGGGATTTGGGGGGTTGGATGTCACACCCAAACATGTCACAGGCGGAAACCCCCGCGAGGCGTGTGACGTACCAGGATCAAGCCACTAATCACTTTGAACCATAAGTAAAATAAAACTTTCATTAAACGAATTAGTATAAGTAAAACAGCAGTTTAGAAAATCAAACATGTTCAGCGGAAGCATAGTAGTTTGTTAAATAAGTTTAAATGAAAGTGTTTAAAACAATGCAACATCTAGGAGCGTTCCAAATGCCACAAACCATGACCACTCCAGCTTCCCAGACAGCAAGTTCCATGACAGTGTACCTAAGGACCTGCAAGCATGCAGAAAAGTGTATAAGCGAAAGCTGGCGAGTTCACGTTTTGTTTAACCGTTTGTTACCAAGTATTGACTTATGTTATGTTGATAATAACTCGATACCGCAGACGGCTCCTTTTTGCCCTTCTCTAATGCTCTATCAAACATTGGTCATGATTTTAAAGTTATTAGTTCACGCCCGTCCTATCCAGGTACGTCGTGAGGGTGCCAAACCAAATAGCGCTATCAACTAATAACCCTGTTTCCCTACAAGCAACTAGTTCGGTAGTATGATGGGACTTAAATGATAGAAAGTGAGTGTATTATCCAACATCAACATTTACTGAAAACCGCCTTATATCCCCTACAAGGATATGGGTTTGTGAAAACTGCCTCACATCCCCTACGAGGATGTGGATTTATGAAAACCCGTTTATTTGTTTGCCTGTTTGATTATCCCCACCGGACGCATGCTTGTATTAAGAGAAGTGAACTCACCTTAGTTTTGCTCGGTATGTTAAGTTACCCGTTCCCAGTTAGTCAACCAAACCCTACCGTGGTTACCAATGAAGTCAGTTTCATAATCAATCAAGTCACGTATATTCACCGTTCGCATTCATAGCAAAGATCACCGTATATCACATAGCAGTTATTCAATCTCATACATGTCATAAACTATTTAAGACTCAACTGTTTAAAATGTTCAGTTAGTTTGTTCACTTACAGCTTCTCCACGAAGAACCAGTTCTTCGTGGGATGCCTCCTTGGCGAAAAACCCTATGGCGAAGAACTATCCTTCGTCGAGATTGAGCTTGACGAAGAACCCTGGTGGTTCGTCAGGAACCAGTCAATGAAGAACCAGGTTCTTCGCCGAACTATGTTCTTCGTGGAGGTAGTCTTTCGTCCCCGTCCCAAACAGATGGTTACAATTCCTTTATTTCAGGCGTAACATATGCTAACCAGTTTGACAGTTTTCGAATCGGATCAAACAACACTTTTCAACCATGAACATGTACCCTAATTATGAACAATCATCAACCATACAAAACATAACAGTTCTCATTCATCATACAAACCATGCTAAACGATCATTGACCCTAATTATCCTATGACCACATACAATCAGATTATTAGTTTATCATGATATAAGTTCATCAATCAGAATCATCAAACCAAAACATGAACATAAACGCATACAATTCATCGAAATCCCTTCATCATACAAGTCCTAGATTTCTTTGATTCAATATCGAAACGTCAAAACACTAATCAACACAATATGAGAGCATGGTTTCTAGCAAGACCCTATATCCACAGTAGATCTCTAGCATCATATAATAATCATCAAGCAACAGGAAGTGTGGTGAGATACTAACCGAATGATGAGATGATCACGAAAGTGCAAGAGGGCTTCGAGGGAAAAGAAAGGTGATGTCGGCGTTCACAAATGAGAAGGAGAGTTTAGGGTTTGACAGATTTGTGTTTATATGATGTGAACAGGGCCGAGTCACAACTGGGTTTCACTTGGGCTGAAAGCCCTTTCAGCGAAGGACCCTCTTGACGAAGAACTATACTTCATCAAGAGTGATGATGACGAAGAACCTTCTTCGTCATTAATCGTTTATGACGAAGGACCTTGTTCGTCAAGAAGTGAAGTTGGCGAAGAACTCTAGTAGTTCGTCAAAGACCAGCCAACTAAGAACTAGGTTCTTCATCGACTTGAGTGTGGTGTGCAGCCCAAAGTTGAGAAACATGATCATATTAAGCATTAAACAACTCCTAAGTTTTCATGAAACACCCAAACATAGCAATAGTCATTCAAACATCGTGCACATGATACAATGTAAAACAAATTGTGAAAATAAACAAATGATGCGTAGAGGAAAGACCTTGAATTCTAGGGTTGTCACATCATCCCCAACTTGAAAGAAATTTCGTCCCGAAATTTGAAGTAACCCAAAGCAACAAACAGCAAGGTGTTAGATCAGAATGACTGTGGATTTTCCCAAGTGCCACATCATCCCCAACTTGAAAGGGAATTTCATCCCGAAATTCACCAGTTGCATTAGGATTAGATTGGTCAGTTGGGAAAAGTTGAGGATACTTGAGCTTCATCTGATCTTCGCGTTCCCACGTGAACTCCGGTCCACGTCTTGAGTTCCAATGGACTCTCACGATCGGAATTCGGCTATGCTTACGGACCTTGACCTCCCGAACCATAATTTCGATAGGTTCTTCGGAAAACTGCAACTTGTCATCGATTTTCAGTTCTTGCAACGGTACCACGAGTGTTTCATCGGACAAACACTTCTTTAATTTCAAAACATGGAAGACATCATGAACGTTACCCAACTCAGCAGGTAACTCGAGCTTGTAGGCCACTTTACCAATTCGTTCCAGAATTTTGAATGGCCCAACATAACGTGGATTAAGCTTGCCACATTTCCCAAAGCGTACCACACCCTTCCAGGGTGAGACTTTCAACATGACGCGATCGCCTACAGCGAACTCCAAAGGTTTCCTACGCTTATAAGCGTAGCTTTTCTGGCGATCACGCGCTGCCGCCATACGATTTCTGATATGGACAATCTTCTCGGAGGTTTCGAGCACAAGCCCTGGACCTGTGATTTGGTTGTCACCCACTTCAGCCCAACAGAGGGGAGATCGACATTTCCGTCCGTATAAAGCCTCGAACAGAGCTGCCTGGATACTAGTATGGTAGCTGTTGTTATAAGAAAACTCTACCAAAGGTAAGTGTCTTTCCCAACCTTTACCAAAATCGATAACACATGCCCGCAGCATGTCTTTTAAGGTCTGGATGGTTCGCTCACTCTGACCATCCGTTTGAGGGTGATAGGGGGTGCTCATGTCAAGACGTGAGCCAAACGAGTTGTGCATTGCTTGCCACAAATCAGATATGAAACGCGGATCACGATCAGAGATAATGGAGGTTGGCACCCCTTGCCTAGAAACCACCTCCTTCAAATAGATACCAGCCAGTTGTGAAAACTTATCAGTTTCTTTGATCGTGAGGAAGTGTGCTGACTTCGTAAGACGGTCGATGATCACCCAAATGGTATCGTTCCTGTTCTGAGTTCTAGGTAACCCGGTGACGAAATCCATGGCAATCTGCTCCCACTTCCACATGGGTATCTCTAGTTGCTGAAGCAGGCCAGAGGGTTTTTTATACTCCACCTTGACTTTCGCACAAGTTAAACATTTACTCGCATAGGTCGCGATGTGTGCTTTCATTTTTGGCCACCAATATAAGACTTTTAGATCCTGTTACATCTTATCAGAACCTGGGTGAACAGAGTAGCGGGACTTGTGTGCTTCGTCCATCACAAGTTCTCTAAGATTTCCATACAACGGAACCTATATTCGTTCCATGAAGTAATAAATGCCCTTAGATCTCCCTACAAGTCGTTTCTCTATACCCCGCAAATATTCAGCTTCCAAGTTTTCTGCCTTCAACGCTTCAGTCTGAGCAGAATGGATCTGATCAGGTAAATTAGAGTGGATAGTGAGCTGTAGAGCGCAGACACACTTGGGTTTCGTTTCCTTTCGACTAAGGGCATCGGCTACAACGTTAGCTTTACCTGGATGGTACTTGATTGCACAATCATAGTCGTTTAAGAGTTCTACCCAACGACGCTGTCGCATATTCAATTCCTTCTGGTCAAAGATATGCTGAAGGCTCTTGTGGTCGGTATAAATAGTGCACTTAGTACCGTACAAGTAATGCCTCCAGATTTTAAGCGCAAACACCACGGCCCCCAACTCTAAGTCGTGAGTCGTGTAATTCTTTTCATGGACCTTCAACTGTCGAGAGGCGTAAGCTATCACTTTCTCGCATTGTATCAGCACACAACCAAGACCCTGAATAGAGGTGTCACAGTACACCACAAAATCTTCGGTACCCTCAGGTAAAGATAGAATCGGTGCACTGCAGAGTTGTTGCTTCAGAAGCTGGAAGGCGTCTTCCTATTTCATCCCCTAGGAATACACTACGCCTTTCTGTGTTAGAGCGGTAAGAGGTTGAGCGATCTTTGAAAATCCCTCAATGAATCTACGATAGTACCCAGCAAGACCCAGGAATTGTCGCACCTCCGAAGGATTCCTAGGCGCCGTCCAATTCCTGATGGAGTCGATTTTAGCGGGATCCACGTGTATTCCCAGCTCGTTGACTATGTGACCAAGGAAGTGTACTTCTCGAATCCTGAAGTCACACTTAGAAAATTTCACGTAAAGCTGCTCCTTCCTCAGAAGCTCCAAGATAAGACGCAAGTGCCGCTCGTGGTCCTCCTTGCTCTTAGAATAGATCAGAATGTCGTCGATAAACATGATGACAAAATCGTCAAGGTATGGTTTACATAGACGGTTCATGAGATCCATGAATACCGCTGGTGCGTTGGTTAACCCGAATGGCATGACCAGAAACTCGTAATGGCCATACCGTGTTCTGAAGGCTGTTTTGGGGATATCCTCTTCTCGGACTCTCATCTGATGATAGCCCGACCTTAGATCAATCTTTGAATAGAAGCTCGACCCTTGCAACTGGTCGAACAGGTCGTCAATGCGAGGTAGGGGATACCGATTCTTGACGGTCACCTTGTTGAATTCACGGTAGTCGATACACATGCGAAAAGATCCGTCCTTCTTCTTTACAAACAAAATTGGGGCTCCCCAAGGCGAAGAACTAGGTCGGATAAAGCCTTTATCCAACTGTTCTTGAAGTTGATTTAACAATTCCAGTAATTCCCCAGGTGCAAGACGATAAGGTGCACGAGCAATCGGAGCTACTCCTGGTGTAAGATCAATTTGGAACTCCACCTGACGGTGTGGAGGTAAACCTGGAAGTTCCTCGGGAAAAACATCTGGAAACTCACGAACAACTGGTAGATCCTCAATTCTTCTCTCTTCAGGCCGAGTATCAGTAACAAGCGCAAGAATAACAGGATAGCCCTTCCGCAAACACTTCTGGGCTTTCATGGATGAAATGAGACTGACAGTTGCACCACTTTGATAACCCTGGACAGACAACGATTCCCCACTAGGGAGAGGTACACGCACGATTTTCTCCTTGCAAAGTATTTCGGCTCGGTGTTTTGACAACCAATCCATACCAACAACTATATCAAAGCTACCAAGTGTGACGGGAAGGAGGTCAATGTCGAACACTTGACCCAAGAGATCAAGTTTGCACCCAAAGAGAACATGTGAGGATTCAATTAACTTCCCGTCGGCCAATTCTACTACGTGTTTGACCTCGAGAGGTGTTGGAGTTAACCCTAACCGACGACTGAACCCCAAAGACACATAACTCCAGTCGGAACCAGAATCGAATAATACAGAAGCGAAAATACCATTGACAGAGAACGTACCAGTCACGACATTGCCATCGTTCCTTGCATCACCCGCTCCAATCGTAAACACTCTCCCACGAGTGCCATTTCCACCGTTATTCCCATTGTTTTTATTTCCCGCATTGTTGTTATTCTGGCGATTATTGTTCCCACCATTATTGTTGCTAGCATTCTGATTTAGTTGTGGGCAATCCTTCTTGAAATGCCCTTCGTTGCCACATTGATAACATCCCCTTTGGTTACCCCGATTCTGCTGGGGTTGCTGCCTCTGTTGCTGTTGTTGGGGCTGTTGCTGTTGTTACTTGGGATGTGGAGCTCTACAATCTTTCGCCATGTGACCCACCTTGTCACACCTTTGATATGCTCGGTTACACGAGCCATAGTGGTGAAAACCGCACTTGTTGCACTTCGGCTGTTTCCCCGCATAAGAGCCCGAAGTTTGACTATTGTTCTGATTCTAGTTGACTGAAGATGACTGGCTGAAACTGCGACTGTTGTTGTTGTCAGGCTTCTTTTGCGACTGATTCGAGTTAGTTGCCTTATCTGCGTCATTCCACTTACGCTTGTTGTCAGTGGGGGTAGCAGTAGTAGTAGCAGTAACACTTGGTGGCAGCGAGCCGCGCTCCACCTCCTGATCAGTGATCTTGTGAGCCAGTCTGATAATCCGTGGTAGGTTGTCGAGATTTGCTGCAGTGACTAATCCCTTAACTTGTGGTGCCAATCCCTTAATGTAGAGTTCGATCCTGCGGTGAGGCAGTCAGGATAGATTAGGACACATGTTTGCCAGGTTGTGAGACCGTTTCGTATAAGCCTCGATATCGGATCCCTCTATTTTCAGGTTGTAGTATTCGTTTTCCAGTTTTTGAATTTCATCCCGAGGGCAGTACTCTTCCCGAATCAACTCCTTGAAATCATCCCAGGTAGTCGCGTTTGCCATTTCAATGCCCAGCATCTGCACCTGAGCATTCCACCAAGTTAAAGCACCATCCTCCAATGTGCCAGAAGCAAACTTTACCCTATCCCCAGCTGGACAATTACACATAGCAAAGACGGATTCGGCTTTCTCGAACCAACGGAGCAGTCCCACGGGACCTTCAGCTCCACTGAAAGTTTGAGGCTTGTAATCCATGAACGTTTTGAACGTACACACAGGTGGATTGTTCTAGTTTTGGTTCACAGATTGACCTAAAACAAGAGGAAAATATGCACAAATGAGATTCGAGTAAATTAACTAAGGATTATGCTTTGTCCGGTATGTATTATACCGGCTTGCTGAGCTGCCAATGCCTCAGCCACACGTGTGTTAATCAGATCCGTCAACTCTGCCTGAGTCATCACGATGTTGCCACGTCCACCGTCACGGCCGCCTCCACGTCCACCGTTACGTCCGCCACGTCCGCTCATGATTCTATACAAGAAAAGAGTGGAAAGGATGAGGATCACAATTGAGTTAAAGTCAACCATCACCATGACTTCCACAGATTTGAGAAACTCTAACATTATACGGATAGTGGACCAGAACCCCTTTCACACTTATTAAGCCTCACTGGGATTCAATGCACCTCACATTATTATTATGTGTGCACCCATAATAATAAGGCAATTTGCATGCTTATCTCAGTGCCTCTTAACTCGTGCTAAAAGGTTCCCCACACTCGAATAATAAAACGAAGGACATTACAAAACTAGGAATCACAAAAGTCGAAGGGAAGTGTTACACTATCAAGCATCATTAAAACATGTTGCACAGGTAATCACATCATGGTATCTAGTATGTAGTTTCATGCAAGTCGTGGGTGTGTGTCTACTAGGTAAGTAATGCATAAAGTAAACAGAGGACGAACCTTGCAATCTGGAGCTGAGTGTCATGGTCGTTTTCGATACTGTTTGGTTATAGTCTGGTTTTATGAAAACGTTTTAAAACCTAGTTCACTATAACCAGTGGCTATGATACCAAACTGTCACACCCCCAAAAATACCACAGGTGGAAACCCCCGCGAGGCGTGTGACGTAGCAGGATCAAGCCACTAATCACTTTGAACCATAAGTAAAAAAAAACTTTCATTAAACGAAAGAGTATAAGTCAAACATCAGTTTAGAAAATCAAACATGTTCAGCGGAAGCATAGTAGTTTGTTTAATAAGTTTAAATGAAAGTGTTCAAAACAATGCAACATCTAGGAGCGTTCCAAATGCCACGACCCATGACCACTCCAGCTTCCCAGACAGCAAGTTCCATGACAGTGTACCAAAGGACCTGCAAGTATGCAGAATATTGTATTAGCGAAAGCTGGCGAGTTCACGTTTTGTTTAACCGTTTGTTACCAAGTATTGACTTATGTTATGTTGATAATAACTTTATACCGCAGACGGCTCCTTTTTGCCCTTCTCCAATGCTCTATCAAACATTGGTCATGATTTTAAAGTTATTAGTTCACGCTCGTCCTATCCAGGTACATCGTGAGGGTGCCAAACCTAATAGCGCTATCAACTAATAACCCCATTGCCCTACAAGCAACTAGTACGGTAGTATGATGGGACTTAAATGATAGAAAGTGCGTGTATTATCCAACATCAACATTTACTAAAAACCGCCTCATATCCCCTACAAGGATATGGGTTTGGGAAAACTGCCTCACATCCCCTACGAGGATGTGGGTTTATGAAAACCTGTTTATTTGTTTGCCTGTTTGATTGTCCCCACCGGAAGCATGCTTGTATTGAGAGAAGTGAACTCACCTTAGTCTTGCTCGGTATGTTAAGTTACCCGTTCTCAGTTAGTCAACCAAACCCTACCATGGTTACCTATGAAGTCAGTTTCATAATCAATCAAGTCACGTATATTCACAGTTTGCATTCATAGCAAAGATCACCATATATCACATAGCAGTTATTCAATCTCATCCATGTCATAAACTATTTAAGACTCTAATGTTTAAAATGTTCAATTAGTTTGTTCACTTACAGCATCTCCACGAAGAACCAGTTCTTCGTGGGATGCCTCCTTGGTGAAAAACCCTATGGCGAAGAACTATCCTTCGTCGAGATTGAGCTTGACGAAGAACCCTGGTGGTTCGTCAGGAACCAGTTAACGAAGAACCAGGTTCTTCGCCGAACTATGTTCTTCGTGGGGGTAGTCTTTTGTCGCCGTCCCAAACAGACAGTTACAATTCCTTTATTTCAACCGTAATATATGCTAACCGGTTTGACAGTTTTCGAATCGGATCAAACAACACTTTTTAACCATGAACATGTACCCTAATTATGAACAATCATCAACCATACAAAACATAACAGTTCTCATTCGTCATTCAAACCATGCTAAATGATCATTGACCCTAATTATCCTATGACCACACATAATCTGATTATTAGTTTATCATGATATAAGTTCATCAATCAGAATCATCAAACCACAACATGAACATAAACGCATGCAATTCATCGAAATCCCTTCATCATGCAAGTCCTAGATTTCTTTGATTCAATATCGAAACGTCAAAACCCTAATTAACACAATATGAGAGCATGGTTTCTAGCAAGACCCTATATCCATAGTAGATCTCAAGCATCATATAATAATCATCAAGCAACGGGAAATGTGGTGAGATACTAACCGAATGATGAGATGATCACGAAAGTGCAAGAGGGCTTCGAGGGAAAAGAAAGGTGCTGTCGGTGTTCACAAATGAGAAGGAGAGTTTAGGGTTTGACAGATTTGTGTTTATATGATGCAAACACGGCCGAGTCACAACTGGGTTTCACTTGGGCCGAAAGCCTTTCAGCGAAGGACCCTCTTGACGAAGAACTATACTTCGTCAAGAGTGATGATGGCGAAGAACCTTCTTCATGATGAATCGTTTGTGACGAAGAACCTTGTTCGTCAAGAAGTGAAGTTGGCGAAGAACTCTAGTAGTTCGTCAAAGACCAGCCAACTAAGAACTAGGTTCTTCGTCGACTTGAGTGTGGTATGCAACCCAAAGTTAAGAAACATGATCATATTAAGCATTAAACAACTCCTAAGTTTTCATGAAACACCCAAACATAGCACTAGTCATTCAAACATCGTGCACATGATACAATGTAAAACAAATTGTGAAAATAAACAAATGAAACGTAGAGGAAAGACCTTGAATTCTCGGGTTGTCACATTGGACCTCGTAAATTATATATATGAGCATGGTAGCGAGAGGGGCGGGGGTTTGAACTTTTAGTAGCCATTTTGAGCTTTAAGCCGATCATTTGATAACATGTGCCTATCTCTCTAAAAATTCACCCGTTTTTCGACCAGGTCTAGTAGTGTTCATATTCCGTATTATTATGTTTGTTATGTTTATGTGTAAAAAAAGAAAAACAAGAAAAGAAAGAAAAGAAAAAAAAGAAAAGCAATGAAAAAAAAGAAAAAAAAGAGATATGATGTATTGTATATAGATGGTTATGTTTGTTTAGATGAAATAAAAAGACCGGCTCGAATCGTTAGCTACTGCATATATATTTCCATTTCCTACCCATATGCCTAGCCACGTTCCAACCTTTAAGTCCCTTTGATTCACGTGCATTTTTTAGCAAATTCTTTAGGCGAAGGACCGATTTAAGTACAAGCTTATTATTGTGCAACCACCCATTTTCCTTGAGTGTGTTCTAGCTCATCCTTGCTAGTATTGTTTCTCACCGAGAGGAGAGTCATTGTGAGGGGTGTGTTATGTAGGGTTTAAGAAAAGTTAGTAAAATTAGGACATTTGTTTGCTTGATTCATGTTGATCGCTTGAGGAGTTACGAGTTGGTTTTGGGCGAGTTGCTTGGGGGCAAGCAACGGTTAAGTGTGGGGATGTGACGGGCTTAAATTTTATAAACGATAATTTAATCTCGCATTTATCCATGTATTTATCTTGAATTGGATAACTACGGTTGCTCATGTTCCAGGTGTGTTCGAGGCTTAAAAGTGTGGAAATGAAACTTTGAATAGGCGCGACTGGATTGGAGATTGAAAGATGGAGCATAAATGAAGAAAATAATTTATTAGAATTGAAGAATTAAGAAGATGACATGATAGAGGACGAAATTACGAGAACGTAGGCGAAAACGGTGAAGAAAACGGAGTTGAAACGAAAAAGTTATGAAGAAAACAAAATTGCATGCTGAAGGCTACCGTAGCTTACGGTAGCTACCGTAAATTACGGTAGCCCTTAGCATTTTTTCTTCCACCGTAAGGCAGTAGAGACCCACCGTAGCCAGTTGAAAGCTACCGTAAGCTACGGTAACCACCGTAGCTTACGGTAGGCTCAGCGGAAAAGTGTAACTCCTCACTTTTAATGACCATTTGATGAGACTTTTGATTAGACAATCATTTTTTTTTTTTCGTTTTGTCACTCATGAGAGGCGAATTAGGGGTGTTCTAAGGTGTTCTTGAGTGATTGAAACATGAAGACTTTGTTTTTGATTCCAATGGACAAAGATTTGTTTTTTATGATGGTTCATAACACTATGAGCGGCTAGGTTTGCTTGGTGATCATCTCGGATGTAAGGTTTTATTTGTGACAATTATGTTTGTTCTTTAATTTCTGGAATATTTGACTGTGCGTGTGTTGTTAGTTTATTATGGTGTTTGATTGGTTGTTTTTAAACTGTTGATGTATGTTTGACCATAGTTCTAAATCATATGTTCTTGGTGTCGTTGGCAATCGAGATATCATGGGAGGGATTAGGGTTGGATATATGTTGATTGGTCATCGGGTAACAACCTCACGTTCAAGGAATCCGAGTACTTAGTTCCCTTTCATCACAAACAATTAATCTTACATGAGCCATGTCTATGTGGTTCTTTCCAGTTGAACATTAACGTTAGTTGTCACTTAAAACCTGAAACTCGGGATGATCACTATCCTCTTATCTTGTTACAAAACTTAACCTTGATTTGTAATTTTATTTAGTTTAATCTAGTAATTAAAACCAATCGCCAAAATTCTGAATTTACATTTCTTGCAATTTAGTTTACTTTAGTTGATTTAGACATACATCGAGATAGCACATATTCCACAAACTCCCTGTGTTCGATACCCACTTACTGCTAGCTAATTAGTTGTAATTGGATTAAATTTGCATGAGACCACAACATCACGTCACTCGGTACAATATTGTTACCTCTTCCAACCATCCACCTCATACGATTACTATGAGGAACCAAGGTTTGAACTTCCAAAATCAAGCTTTTGGGACACCTATCCCTCTAACTTTCACGAACCACCAACTATCATCCCCGAAGCCGAAAGCCTTATACAAAGTCTCAAAAATCTTGAACGCTTAATAAGAGAATCCCGCGAAAGGGAAGAGGCTATTTGTACTAAGAAAGTGATAATTGAAGAAGTAAAAATGGAAGAACAACTAAGTGAAAAACCAAAGCATGAACTAAACGACGAAAGAGGTAAGTTCGAAAATGATAATTTTCAAGAAATTAACCTTTTGCCACCCTCTTTCGAAAATCATTGTTTGGTACCTACTCATGCTAAGTTTTTAAAAGAGCTGAACACTACCACTAAAGTTGACTAAATGGTTAGCATTAAATTTGCAAACGATCAAACTATGCTAATAAAAGATGATCAATTT
This sequence comes from Helianthus tuberosus, assembly GCA_030545235.1. Taxonomy (NCBI): domain Eukaryota; kingdom Viridiplantae; phylum Streptophyta; class Magnoliopsida; order Asterales; family Asteraceae; genus Helianthus; species Helianthus tuberosus. Next base: position 181,459,751 of record CM060451.1, read on the forward strand.
GAAATTAACATCACACCGGTTCCATGTTTCTTTCAAAACACCTTTATTAGTAATATTACAATTGATAAAGATCTTTGTGTTAATATAATGCCTAACTACATTTTCAAAAAATTAAGTATTAGTGATTTTTCTCCACTTAAAATCCCCATTTTTCTTTCTAATCGGAAAGTAATAAAATCAACGGGAGTAGTTGAGGATGTGTTAGTGCAAACAAATCAAACGGTAGTCCCAACCAACTTTGTCATTCTTGATGATGCTCCACTTGTGTTGGGACAACCTTTTGTGAAAACCCATCAAGCATTGATCAATCGGATGCAAAACAATCTACCAATTCAATTAGGGGCCGACAAAAGGTATGTCAATCTTGACCAATCAATGAAATATCCAATCAGCAATGACGACCCCTTAATTGAAGATGAAGTTGAACCACCCGATATGGAGGACGAAATCGACCAACTTGTTGAAGAGGAGGACGCCATTGAACAAACCTTTTTGGTTCTCGACCAAAATAAAGAGCAAACGAATAAAGAGTCTCCTAAAGACCCACCTCTTGAGCTCAAAGAACTCCCAAAAGGTTTGGAATATGCTTTTCTAGATGAGCATGGTAAGTTACCCGCAATTACTTTTTGATATGCACAAAATGCAACATATAAATTACATCAATTGTGGTATAAAACTAACCCTTTTTAGTACTAATGTTGGAAAAAGTGTGTTTTTGTCTTCCTTTTGTATTTTCAGGATTAAATGAGCTCAAATGAACAAAAGAAGCAAAAAGCCAGCTAAATCTAACATAAATACAAGAAAAGGAACAAACGTGGCATGCCCGACCTCCTGACAGCATCTTCCCAAGCAAAACAAGAGAACAGAAGGCTGAACACGCCCCGTGCTCAGTGAGCACGGGGGCGTGCCCAAGTGTCAGCAGAAAAGACAAAGTTGTAGAAGCTTCTATCACCCACCACGGGGGCGTGCCCACTGGACACGGGGCCGTGGTCAAATCTAAGATTCACAGAATCTGAGGAAATCTTGATAGTACAGATACGCTTCTGCACACGGGGTCGTGCCCAGCGGACACAGGGGCGTGGTCAACTAATGCAGACAAACTGCAATTAATGAAGAAAGAGAAGGAGGATGGACACGGGGCCGTGCCCGAGCTTCTGTTCAGGCTATAAATAGGTTGCTTGGCTCATTTGCAAACCATCCCTTGGCACACCACCTCTCTCAAACTTCACCCACCACCCACCACCCACCACCCACCACCATCACAACACCATCATCTACCACTATCATCCATTGTCCATCATAGAGTGTGTGAGTCGTCTCGGGATCCAATATTGATCGTAAGAGTTCTTGACAATCAAAGGCCATGTTTGCCTAAGTCTCTTACATCACTTGGTGAAGACAAGTGTCTAGTGTAATACTTTTTATTTTTAATCTTTTCGCACTTTTTATTTGGTTATGTATTAATGACTTTAATAACTAGTTTCTTATGTTGAAGGTGATTCTTCCTTATCGTTTGTCCGTAGTGTCTTGGTATTATTTACTGTCTATATAAAATAAAATTTCACTATTCATATCTCCACGGTCTATATGGAGATATGTTGGCTACCTGGTCGGGGGTTAAGGGAACGGTTTGGTAAGAGTCTTGCCATTGTTCAGTGTATAGATCCTGCAAAGGACCTGGGTCAAATTTAGTAGGACCTCCTTCAATACCCACCGGTATTGGATGGCGGGGGTCCAAACTCTTTGATCCCCTCATAAGTAAGCTATTAATAAAACTTTAACCCGGCCACTTAGGACTGTATCCCTGCTGACTCAGACTACTAAGCCGAGGGTAACGTCACCTTCAAAAGAGGGGCCTACCACATTATGCATTAATAACCTAATTAATTATCTTTCAATAATCCGACCCTTTAGGATTGTATCCTTGCTGACTCAAACTACTGGGTTGAGGGTAACCTCACCTTCAAAAGAGGGGCCTACTACACTAACTAAGATAATCTCTTAAAAAGTGTAAAAGTGCGGAAATAATCAAAGGTTACACTACACACGAGTCGGATCCAAGTGATTCATCTTGTCTATCTGTTTTTACTTTTATTTTATTTTTCAGCATTTTAGTTAGTTTTATTTTTCTAGTTTAAAAACCTTTTTCTAACTTTTGATTTGATTAGACGTTGAGGATAAACCGGTACTAAAAGCTCTTGTGTCCTTGGACGACCTCGGTGTCTTACCAACACTATACTACGCTCACGATGGGTGCACTTGCCCATATGTGTGTTTAGTGTTAGTAAGTATCGTGTTTTATAAATTTAAAACTTGGCTAAAAAAGTGTAAAAGGGCTTAAAATATACACCTAAAATATATTACACTACACACGCATCACTTTTTCAAAGTTAACTAGTTTAGAAAAAGAAAAATTAATTACGCTTTTGAAAAAAACATAAAAACGCGATTGCATGGGAGGTTGTAGATATTAAAGGAATAATCCTTCCATGTGCACGCACAAAATATTGATGAATGATGACTATAAATCGGTAATACAACCACAACAAAGAGTAAATCCAAATGTTCAAGAAGTGGTTAAAAATGAAGTCATCAAACTACTTGACGCCGGACTCATCTACCCAATTTCAGATAGCCCTTGGGTGAGTCCCATTCAAGTAGTTCCCAAAAAAGGAGGTATGCGGTTGATGCGTGTCGGTGTGAATATATTTTTAAGTATATTTTTAGCCCTTTTTAACACTTTAGTCAAGTTTTAAATTTATAAAACACGATATTCTACTAACACTAAACACACATATGGGCAAGTGCACCCATCGTGAGCGTAGTATAGCGTTGGTAAGATACCGAGGTCGTCCAAGGACATAAGAGCTTTTAGTACTGGTTTATCCTCAACGTCTAATAAAATCAAAATTTTAGAAAAGGGTTTAAACATGAAAATAAAAACTAAAAAATGATGAAAATAAAAAATAAAAATAAAACAGATAGACAAGATGAATCACTTGGATCCGACTCGCCTTTAGTGTAACCTTTGATGTTTTCCGCACTTTTGCACTTTTTAAGAGATTATCTTAGTTATAGTAGTAGGCCCCTCTTTTGAAGGTGGCGTTACCCTCAACCCAGTAGTTTGAGTCAACAAGGATACAATCCTGAAGGGTTGGATTATTGAAAGATAGTTAATTAAGTTATTAATGCGTAATGTGGTAGGCCCCTCTTTTGAAAGTGACGTTACCCTCGGCTATGGTTTGAGTCAGTAGGGATACAATCCCAAGTAGCCGGGTTAATGTATTAATAGTAGTTTACATATGAGGGGATCAAGCCATTCGCACCCCCGCCATCCAATACCAGTGAGCATTGAAGGAGGTCCTAGTAAGCTTGACCCAGGTCCTTGCAGGATCTATACACTGAACAAGGCAAGAACCTTACCAAACCATTCTCTTAACCCCCGACCAGGTAGCCAACATATCTCTATATAGACCGTAGAGATATGAATGGTGTAAATATTTTATTTTATATAGACAGTAAAATAACGCCAAGACACCACGGACAAATGATAAGGAAGTTTCACCTTCAACATAAGAAACTAGTTATTAAAGTCATTAATACAAAACCAAATAAAAAGTGCGAAAAGATTAAAAAACAAAAGTATTACACTAAATGCTTGTCTTCACCAAGTGATGTAAGAGACTTAGGCAAACATGGCCTTTGAGTGTCAAGAACTCTTACTATCAATCTTGGATCCCGAGACTACTACACACACTCTATGATGGATGATGGATGATGGTGGTAGATGTGGGTGTTGTGATGGTGGTGGAGTGTGGGTGAAGTGGGAGAGAGGTGGTTTGCCAAGGGATGCCTTTGAAGTGAACCAAGCACCTCTATTTATAGCCTGCACAGAAGCCCGGACACGGCCCCGTGTCCATCCACTTTCTCTTTCTTCATTAAATGCAGTTTATCTGCATTAGTTGACCACGCCCACGTGTCCGCTGGGCACGACCCCGTGTGCAGAAGCGTATCTGTACTATCAAGATTTGCTTGGATTCTGCGAATCCTAGCGTTGACCACTCCGTGTTGAGCTGGGCACGCCCCCGTGTTGGGAAATAGAAGCTTCTACAACTTTGTCTTTTCTGCAGACACTTGGGCAAGCCCCCGTGTCCGCTGGGCACGGGGCGTGTTCAGCCTTCTGATCTCTTGTTTTTGCTTGGGAAGATGATGTCGAGGGGTCGGGCATGCCACGTTTATTCCTTTTCTTGTATCTATGTTAGATTTAGCTGTATTTTATCTTCTTTTGTCCATTTGCGCTCATTTAATCCTGATAATACAAAAGGAAGACAAAAGCACACTTTTTCCAACATTAGTACTAAAAAGGGTTAGGTTTATGCCTCATTTGATGTAATTTATATGTTGCATTTTACACACGTCAAATACCCCCACACTTGAATCTTTGCTTGTTCTCAAGCAAAACTCTTTTTAATGTGGCTAACACACCCAAATGGAATGGGTAGAAGAGAAGTTTTGGGCTTGTCTTGAGTGTCGGGATTCCAAGATCTTTATTAGGCTTTATTTTTATGTTATTTACAATCCTATTCGTTATGATTTATTTAGAACATTAGATAAGAGAAATTACTTATTTGGGCATAACATGCCTCTTTAAAATTCCATTTATATACAAGTTCACATACCTCACGCGAGATCACTCAACACTCGGCCGAAGATGTATTTTTGTGAAACACTCGAGGCCGGCATGGAACTTACTTCTACCATATGCTTGCCAAGCAATCAATCCTCCTCCTTTTTAACTATACACCTTTGTAAATATCAAGACGACTTGGGGAAGGGTTAGGCTTGGGTTAAAGGTAGGTGGTTTTGGGTTAGTGGTTAGTAGAAAAGGGCGAAAGGCGTAAAAAGCGTCAGTTTTCGTAAAACTTTTTGTTTTTGTGACTTTTTATTCAAACGAAGCATTTTTCAAATAGCGTTTCTTTTGAGGAACTTGTTTGTTTATTGCTAGACTTCATCATTTTTTTTCATAAGGAATGTCACATGAAAACCAAGCTTTTTACTAAAATAAAGGGTTTTAAAATGAAAAAGGGTTTTGGTGGGTAAAGGGTGTTTGTTTTGTGGGTTTAGAAATGAAAAGGTTTAGGCTTAAAGGGGTTAACTAGGGGGATTTTGGGTAGGTGGAAAAAAAATAATGGTGTTGAAAGAAAAATGGGTTATTCCTAATGCCTCCATCATTTACTTACTTGGGTTTAAGTTGATAAGGACCGGGAATGCATCGTCATGGCAAGTTCTAGAGTCGTAAGAAACCAAGCGGCTATTCACACAAGAAACAAAAGATGAACATTTTGTTTAAAGATGTGTATTTGTATGCTCAATTAAAGGCTCAAAACTCACTTTTTTGTGGGAATGGGTTTTTAATGTGATCAAGTATATATAATCAAATTTTAACTAGATTTGTCACGCCGTTTCATAATTTTCTTATGTTGGTTCTTTTTATCACGACACTATCGGTTGTAAATTCGTAAAAATATAACCTTTTTAGAACTTGTTATTCACAACTTAAACCAAGACAAGTAAAAAAATGAAAAGTTTTTGAAAAAATTTGGGGTGTTTAGCGGTTCCAATAGAGTTTTGTGTAAGGCTTGTAATTAGGACTTGCAAAATTCAAGGTTTTAGCATCCCCCCCACACTTAAATTACACATTGTCCTCAATGTGTCCCTAAAATAAGTTTTTAGGTTGATTGAATGTGTAAAAAGGTGTGTTAAAAACAAAAAATTATGTTACTGGGCATCTGGACACGGGTCGTGGTGACCGGGCACGGCCCCGTGTTCATACTGCCAGTAACATAAAGTAACAGAAGGCTGGGCACGGGGGCGTGTTCAGTGAACACGCCCCGTGTCCAGTCACCTGAACTGGGCGTTTTCTGCAAACCCTTGAGCACGGGGCGTGTTGGCTGAGCACGGCCCGTGCTGAACTTGCTATAATGAAGAAAAATGTCGAGAGGCTCTGTTTTTGTGCATGGGGTGTTGGTTCAAGCTTCCCTTAGTATCCTTCATCATCCCGAGTGTGTTTTACCCATTACAACATCATCCAAACACCAAATAATTTTTGAAAACCATCATTCATTAAAGAGAGAGTTACATAAGGTCCTAGATAAATAAAGAAAAACAGAAATCTAAAAAGAAAGTTCCTAAGATAGATAGGTCAAGTGATGCATGAAATCATCCTAAGGAGTTCTACCCTTATTATCGGAATAACAAAAGCCCGGAAATAGCTTCCCGGTATTTTAAAGGTGTTGTAGAACTCGAAACCAAGAGGTGTCCCCTAGATGTCGTTGAGCCACTCCTCTATTTCTCTTGGAAGGAAGAAGGCGGGTTCATTTTCCACAACATCTTGTGGTGGAGGAGCAACGGCAACCAGAACCCCTTCTAGTATGTCTCGAGGGGGTTTCGTGTGGATGGCGTACCACTCGGCTGGTATGATAACTTCTGGTTCCACATTCCATGCCCTTTGTGTAATGATTGGTACCAAAGGAGGAAAAGTGAGGATATTCAACCTTTGGTGCAAAAGGTTGACCTCCCTAAGACACCCTTCTAGACCCACCGATAAATGATTGATACGGTCGACCAGAGCTTCCTCAACCCCCGTTATCTCATCTATAGCCTCTCTAAAGGCATATACATAGTTGACGAGGGAGTCTTCTACCGATGACCTTCTCCCTTGACGGTTGTTCCTGGAGTGTGATGAAGATGTTTCGCTGTTTCTGCTCGACATTCTAAGAAAACAGACCGAAAAGAGTTCATTTTAGTGCAACAGTACCTCGAACACGGCCCAATGCTCATAGAGCACGGCCCCGTGTTCACCTCTCTGCAGATTTTTGGAACAAGGAATCTTGGAGCTTTAAATTATTTTTCTGACTTTTGAGGAAATTTTAAACAGAAATAACTTAAAACAGTGTTGTAAAACTTATTTTTAACAAAATTCCTTGAATAAAAATCTAGCAAATATCTCAATAAAGCTTGAAACCAAGGTGATTTCAAGCTCTGATGGAGGTGTTGAGGGAAAATGAAGAAAAAGGCAATGGACAAAAGTAGAAAAGACAAGATGGTTGTTGAGAACCTTCTTTAGAATATACCTAGTATGGTATGTGTGAAGATCCAACCAAATCTCTATCTTTGGAATGGTCCAAATGTGCAGGAATCTTGCTGCATTTATAGAAAACGACAGCACGCTGGACACGAACCCGTGTCGGCTGGACACGGCCCCGTGTGCAGACAAGATTCTGACACTTTTTGTCTGTATTCTGACCGAAAGTCGGACGAGAATCTTTTGGTGGACACGGGGGCGTGCTGACCTAGACACGGCCCCGTGTCTAGAAGCTGTTTATGAAGTTTTGTCTATTTTTAAGGAATTTATCCGGATCGGGTGAGAACGCAAGAGGTTATCAGAAAGGGTGATTCCTATGCTAAATGTAGGTGGACAAGTCCAACCCTTATCCGGGCTCTCGTTAAAGAAGGTGTATGTCGAATCTCTCAGGTCTATGTATGCATCGACGGAAGTCGATGGGGAGTCCTTCACGGCACAATCGACACAGGGACGACTATCGCTCAAGTCTTCGCAAGAGTTAGAGGTGATTTCGGGAGTGACGATGTTGTTTTTATCCGAATGCGATCTCAATAATTTTTCTTGGGTGTTATCTTGAGATGAATTAGTTATGTCTATCTCAAGCTCTTTTATCCAATTAAGAATTAGATCTTCCATTTGAAATAATTCTTCAAGAAGCATTTCATCTGGAAGGGACGATTGAGAGCATTCGAGGGAGAGATAGGGATAATTTTTACTTTCGCCCCTCTTAAGGCTACAGGAAAACAATGGATCTATATAGTGGGGAGTGTAATTTAAAAAATAACATTTTAAATCTTCGTGAGTTCCGCCACATATTTGACACCACGTACCATAAGAGGAGCGGAAGTAAAAAAAATCAGTATCGCTCATGTTTGTGTCAGAAATTACCAACCGTCGGGATCTTACAGTTCTGTTTTCAGTATCTGATACTTGGGCACGGGGCGTGTTTAGCTACTGTCTGACTTAAAACAGGATTGCCAGTACCAAATATTGGGCACGGGGCGTGTTAAGCGGGCACGGCCCCGTGCTGAGCTCTGCAGAAAACTAAAAATTTAAGAAAATCCTAAAAAAAAAGAAAAATAAGAAAAACGATTAAGCCGTTGATTCCTGACTTTCTTAAAATCCTTGTGTCCCCGGCAACGGCGCCAAAAACTTGATGTGTGTCGGTGTAAATATATTTTTATGTATATTTTTAGCCCTTTTTAACACTTTAGTCAAGTTTTAAATTTATAAAACATGATATTCTACTAACACTAAACACACATATGGGCAACTGCACCCATCGTGAGCGTAGTATAGCGTTGGTAAGATATCGAGGTCGTCCAAGGACACAAGAGCTTTTAGTACCGGTTTATCCTCAACGTCTAATCAAATCAAAATTTTAGAAAAAGGTTTAAACATGAAAATAAAAACTAAAAAATGCTGAAAATAAAAAATAAAAATAAAACAGATAGACAAGATGAATCACTTGGATCCGACTCTCCTTTAGTGTAACCTTTGATGTTTTCCGCACTTTTGCACTTTTTAAGAGATTATCTTAGCTATAGTAGTAGGCCCCTCTTTTGAAGGTGACGTTACCCTCAACCCAGTAGTTTGAGTCAGCAGGGATACAATCCTAAAGGGTTGGATTATTGAAAGATAATTAATTAAGTTATTAATGTGTAATGTGATAGGCCCCTCTTTTGAAGGTGACGTTACCCTCGGCTAAGTGGTTTGAGTCAGTAGGGATACAATCCCAAGGAGCCGGGTTAATGTATTAATAGTAGTTTACATATGAGGGGATCAAGCCATTCGCACCCCCGCCATCCAATACCAGTGGGCATTAAAGGAGGTCCTAGTAAGCTTGACCCAGGTCCTTGCAGGATCTATACACTGAACAAGGCAAGAACCTTACCAAACCATTCCCTTAACCCCCGACCAGGTAGCCAACATATCTCTATATAGACCGTAGAGATATGAATGGTGTAAATCTTTTATTTTATATAGACAGTAAAATAACGCCAAGACACCACGGACAAATGATAAGGAAGTTTCACCTTCAACATAAGAAACTAGTTATTAAAGTCATTAATACAAAACCAAATAAAAAGTGCGAAAAGATTAAAAAACAAAAGTATTACACTAAATGCTTGTCTTCACCAAGTGATGTAAGAGACTTAGGCAAACATGGCCTTTGATTGTCAAGAACTCTTACTATCAATCTTGGATCCCGAGACTACTACACACACTCTATGATGGATGATGGATGATGGTGGTGGATGTGGGTGTTGTGATGGTGGTGGAGTGTGGGTGAAGTGGGAGAGAGGTGGTTTGCCAAGGGATGCCTTTGAAGTGAACCAAGCACCTCTATTTATAGCCTGCACAGAAGCCCGGACACGGCCCCGGGTCCATTGAGCACGGCCCCGTGTCCATCCACTTTCTCTTTCTTCATTAAATGCAGTTTGTCTGCGGTAGTTGACCACGCCCCCGTGTCCGCTGGGCACGTCCCCGTGTGCAGAAGCGTATCTGTACTATCAAGATTTGCTTGGATTCTGCGAATCTTAGAGTTGACCACGGCTGTGTTGAGCTGGGCACGCCCCCGTGTTGGGAAATAGAAGTTTCTACAACTTTGTCTTTTCTGCAGACACTTGGGCACGCCCCCGTGTCCGCTGGGCACGGGGCGTGTTCAGCCTTCTGATCTCTTGTTTTTGCTTGGGAAGATGCTGTCGAGGGGTCGGGCATGCCACGTTTATTCCTTTTCTTGTATTTATGTTAGATTTAGCTGTATTTTAGCTTCTTTTGTCCATTTGTGCTCATTTAATCCTGAAAATAAGGAAGACAAAAGCACACTTTTTCCAACATTAGTACTAAAAAAGGGTTAGTTTTATGCCTCATTTGATGTAATTTATATGTTGCATTTTACACACATCAACGGTAGTCACTAATGAAAAAAATGAATTAATACCAACAAGGACCGTCACCGGATGGAGAGTTTGCATAGACTATCGTAGATTAAGTGAGGCAACAAGGAAAGACCACTTCCCTTTACCTCTTATTGATCAAATGTTAGAAAGATTATCCGGTCATAAATTTTATTGTTTTTTAGATGGTTTTTTAGGTTACTTTCAAATACCAATAGCTCTAGAAGACCAAGAAAAAACAACCTTTACATACCCCTAAGGAACTTTTGCTTATCGACGCATGCCTTTTGGTCTATGTAATGCCCCCGCAACTTTCCAACGTTGCATGGTGGCCATCTTCCATGAAATGATAGAAAAGACCATGGAAGTTTTCATGGATGACTTTTCTATGTTTGGAGATTCATACGACCAATGCCTCGATAACCTTGAACGAATGCTATCCTGATGTGAGGAAACTAACCTCGCCCTTAATTGGGAAAAATGCCATTTCATGGCAAGAGAGGGAATAGTACTCGGTCACAAAATCTCAAGCGAAGGAATAGAGGTTGATCGGGCTAAAATAGACACCATCTCTCGATTACCACCTCCATCCTCCGTTAGAGCCATAAGAAGTTTCCTAAGGCATGCCGGATTTTATAGACGATTTATCAAAGACTTTTCAAAATTTTCAAGACCTTTAACAAAATTACTTGAAAAAGATGCACCATTTATCTTTGAGAAGGATTGCAACCAAGCATTTTTAACATTAAAAGAAATGCTAGTCAAAGCACCAATAATGATAGCGCCTGATTGGAAATTATCTTTTGAAATCATGTGCGATGCAAGTGACTTTGCGGTTGGAGCTGTCTTGGGAAAACGAAAGGATAAGCATTTTCACCCAATATACTATGCTAGTGACATGGGCGGTTATATACATCTATTTACAGTATCTTCACGCGCCCGACGAAATGTGTTTTATATTTATAAATATGGTTTATACCTTAACATTAAAACACACACAACAAAGGACAAGTGTATCCTGTCATATATGCAGCAAAGTATTGGTAAGAGCCAGATATCGATCTATGGAACACGGGCGTTATAATGTACTAAATCTTTGTCATTAGATTACCAGATATAAGGAAAGGTGAATGGTTGTTTAACTAAGTTATCTAAAACATAAATATACTACTATCTTGTTTCACAAACAACCAAAACATGTTATCTATCAGATATGTCACAAAAGCACTTAATCAATTTTCCAATTTCGAGACAGCTAGTTACTGGGTCTGGATTTCTAGCATTATGATTCTTTGGAAAGTTAACGCGATGGTCACACGTTAACCACCTAAAATCATTCATTAGCGAGCCATTGATATTTATTCATGCGAACCTTTAAAGATAGGTTATTTACCGAGTCTGGATTCCTAACCTCACTTATAAAAGAAAGCAATACCGATGGTCACAATACATCCACGAGGATAAGCAATTATGTAGATCATATAACAAACAATTTCACCTTTACATGTCTTAAACACAAATCTACCATGTCAACACTTTCAGACCAAGACTACTAAACAAGGATCATAAACCGCATCTAAGAACATGCAATCAACACCATACGTGCAAGAAAGTATTCCTAATCACAATAAGATATATCTTGTATAAAACCAATACCCTGGTCTGGTTTCATGGTGTAAACAAAGTCTACAAATAAGTGATTAATCAAGAAATAGTTACCATCCCACTAACCACAGATTCATTATCCAAGACAATCAAACATAATCAGGAACTCAACATCAATGAAACGTTCATTACATAATCATGAAGATTCAACAAGAAAAAGTACTAAGTTTCATATAAACAAGATTACAACATAAAGATTTATTCAAGAAACAAGTTCATTACTACTATTACATAACACTACTTTAAACATAAACTAACATCAGCTCATAACTTGCAAAATGATCAGAATACATGTTCAAGAACAAGGAATCGAACCATAAACAAGCAATGAATTAATGGGTTGTATCGGTTATGCTTCCACTCGATCTTTAAGCTTCAAATGGGTCTGATCAGGACTGCTTCGGAACCCATAAATCGCACAGAAACATGGAGAAAAACCCAACATTTTGATCAGTAGCGAATGCTGCTATTTATAGGCAATTTTCAGTTTGGCACGGCCATGCCGATGGCTCGCACGTTCGTGCGGTCAGGCCTTGTCGGGTGACGTCATTTTCTGCGATCACGGGTCAGCCAAGTGGACTAGTGGACAACTTGTCTAGGTCACCAGATCGGCACGGTCATGCGACTGGTCGCACGGTAGTGCGAGGTCATCAGAATCGTGATCAGAAAGTATGGTCCAGGTGGTGCACGGGGGTGCGGTTGGCTCGCATGGCCGTGCGATTCAAGTAATCAGCGACACCATGAGTCGCACTGGCAGTGCTTCCGAGATCGGAGGTCTCGCACGGTAGTATGGTTGGATCGTACGGTAGTGCGACACCTGGCAGTCATCAGAATTTTGCTATTTTTATCAGAAATGCATCAGAATTTGTCCGTTTTCATCATATTTTTATTTTGTGCTCCGTTTAAGACCTGAAAATATAAAAGTACCGAATTTGGTACCTAAATGTCGCGGTTTCGGTCAAAAACGCTTAAAACGGAAGTGTTTTGGGATTTAAAAACATGTATAATTTAACGTATATCAAACATTCCCACACTTGAACTTTGCTTGTCTTCAAGCAAACTTAAAATAAAGCAAGGAAACAAATCTGAATATCTACAAAGTTACTTAATTTGTTTGGTGGTCGAATTGGTTTTCCAAAAAGTCATCATCAAAGATTTAAAATTGAACAAGTATATGTTAATATGTGAAAAGATAAACAAATAAGCAATGACTTAACATTTGATTGACTTAGCATGTAAATCTTTACATTTCTCACAATGTTCACACACACTCGATTATATTTCTGAATCATACATATAATGTGTATGTAAAACACTCGATGCCTAGTCAATGAATCATGCAATGTCATAAGCTTGTCAAAAGATCTAATCTCCACCAATTAACATGTGAAAAACATAAATCAAGAGGTCTTTGATGGGTTGTAATGATAGGATAAGGTTTAGGGTGTGGAATGGATATTTGAAAGTGGCTAAACGGTTAAAACTCGGCGGTTATTTGTAACTAGCGTAAATGAATCAACAACTATACATAAATAACGCTTAAAGACGATTTTACCCTTTTCGAGCTATACAATATATCTTGTACTGTTTAGCGCTTAAAATTGCTCTAATTTGATCGTCTTTATTCTGTTTTTCGATCTCTATTTTCTGGGTTTTTTTTTCCTTTTTTTTTCTTTTTTTACAAGGAAATAATTACAAACAAGCTAGTTGGATAATAACTTTGGCCGAGTTTTAACACAAAGGTTTAAAAATAAAAAGGCTAAATTTGGTTAAGTAGGCTAAGTAGTTGGGTAAAATTAGAAAAACACGGAAAATAGGCTCAACATGGCGGACTAATGGATAATGTTGGGTGCGGGATATAAACAAAGAAAAAGGCTAACACAAAAGGGTATCCTAAGTGCCTCCGTCATTTTCATGCAATTTCACATATTCATGATCTTGAAAAGTATACAAATTAGAAGTTCTAAATTACATGAAACATCCGGCTCACTCATTTTCCGCAAAAACAAAGAAGCATTGAAGAAAGCAGTAAAGGCTCAAAAATATGCTCACGTAAACGGAAGTAATGGGTATAAATATAAATATAAACATGCAAGTCTTTCTTTTGTTTCGTCACGCTTTTAGTTATCTTTTTCAAAAATCCATTTGGCTTGTCGGTTTTGATCAAATCTGATGGTTTCTAAAGAACACAACTGACCGTTTTTGTATTTTAAAGGTTTTTTTATAAATATATACAAAAACGAGGACACTCAAGGACAAACAAAGTTAAACCCTTAAACCCCTCCCCACACTTGAACTTCACATTGTCCCCAATGTGAAACACGTCTTAGTTAAGCGATTATGAAGAGCTAAACTAATGTGTGAAAAAGGATAGAAGTACTCCCTTAGAGTTGAAGTAGACTTGCATGAATAGACTTTGAATATAAGTCTTCTCAACTCCGTGTGCATCCCTATATACCTGCCAAGTACGTCACTAACCAAAACATCAAACAATACTATTGATCAAACCATTAGATGACAAAAACCAAATCCATTATTAAACAAAAAACAAACACACACTAAAAACAAGTAAGGAATCAGACCTTAATTGAAGATTTGAGTTAAATCCTTGCAAAAATAGGTTGTTTTTAGGAGTGTGAGAGCCAAGAACGGGTGTGTGGCCAGGGTTAGTAATTTTGAAGGGTTTTTATTTTTATTTATTTTTATTATTATTATTATTATTATTATTATTATTATTATTAAAAGTAGTTTTTATACCCTGAAAAATTACTGTTGCTAAAAAGTCGTGCACGGTTGTGCGCATCAACCTGTGCACTGTGGTTCGCAACGTGGTGCCACTATGCACGGTAGTGCAATCGGTCCACACGGTAGTGTGGGTCCGACGACCACCTTATGCACGTTGTTCTTGGTCAGATGTGATTATGAAGTGCACGGTCGTGTGGATCAGGTACACGGCCGTGCGTTATCTGTACATTCTGCAGACAGAAGTAACAAAATGCTCTCACTCCGTTTTCTCAATAGATTTTACCATTTTTGCAAGGTTTTACATGTTTTAACTTTAAACTAACTTCAAAACTTCCGAAGACATGAATCAACCTTGTTCAATCCTACTAAAAACATTAAAAGTTAACGAACAAGGAAATAAATGCGATAAATTTAATATTTACAAAAATACCCTTAGCGTGTGAAAACACGCTCGCTAAATTTATCAGCGAGTCGATAGCTAGACTCCTTCTCCCACACTTGTTAAACGTGCGGGGCATTGACACGCCCTTTCGGATTTGGCTCCGTGTTACCTGGAAGACCACCCTTGGGTCTCTCAGACAACATTTTAGCCAACTGTCCAACCTGATTCTCAATGGTCTGTATAGAAGCTTTCTGACTCCGCATCTCCCCTTCTTGGGCCATGAATCGTTCCTCGTGTTGTTGGTAGCGGTTCTCAGCTATCTGATTAGCACAATTGAAGTTTCCAAACAACTGTGCCATTATCTCCTCTAGCTTAGAGTTACTCTGAGAGGCGTGAGGCTGGGAACTGCTCCCGGAGCCTTGATGATGGTAATGAGGCTGGAAGGATTGACCTTGAGACTGGTAAGGATGTGCCTGGGGCTGCTGTGGTGTGGGAGGAGGCTGAGCGTATCCGAGTGGGTTTTGGTTCCCAAAATTAGATTTCCACCCAAAGTTTGGATGCTTCTTCCACCCCGGGTTGTACGTGTTGCTGTACGGGTTATTTTGGGGCCTTATTTGATTGCCCAGATAGTCCACTTCTTCGTGGCCTGTAAACATAACACCCTGCTCACAAGTACCTGGCTCGTGTGACACTCCACACTGCTCACATGATGATTGTACCTGCGAAACGTTCTGAGCTTGATCAAACCTTGCTGCCAAAGCTCCAATCTGTGCTGCAAGGGCCGTATATGTATCCACTTGATGAACTCCAGGAATAGATGATGCTTTATTTCGCACTCCACTGTGACGCGAACTCGACTTCAAGGTAGCTTTCTCTATAATTGCGTAGGCTTCCGTTGGTGTTTTAGTTCCAAGATCGCCTCCTGCATATACGTCTATGGGTTCTTGTGAGTCGTAGTTGAGTCCTTGGTAGAAGTTCAACACAAGTTGTCTTTTGGACAACCCATGATGTGGAACATCGATCAGAAGATCTTTGAACCTCTCCCAAGCAGCGTGTAGAGATTCCCCTTCGTCCTGTTTGAATGTCATTATACGGTTCTTAAGCTTAGCTGTCTTTTCCGGTGGAAAGTATTTTTGCATAAAAAGATCCGCCATCTCGTTCCAAGTCGTGATGGACCCTGCTGGAAGTGACAAAAGCCAAGATCGGGATTTGTCTCGCAAAGAAAATGGAAATAGCTGCAAACGGATTGCGTCTTCAGAAACGTCTCGAATTTTGAAAGTCGAGCACACTTCGAGAAATGCAGCGATGTACCGACCTGGATCTTCGTGATCCTTCCCATCAAACTGCACAGAGTTTTGTAACATGTTAATTATTCTAGATTTGATTTCAAAACTCGGTGCTGCCATCATAGGTCGGGCGATGCTCGGTAGCAAGCCCTCTCCTCCTGGACGGTTGGTCTCATTCAAAGGCTGGTCGTCCTCCGCCATTATGCTTCCTCTGTCGTCCTCTGAACTCTCGCTGTCAGAAAGTATCACTGGTTTGTCGATTGCGGCCGCAATCCTTTGTGCAACAACAAGTGATCTTTCGCGAAGCCGCCTACTTCTTCCTAGGTTATTTTCTGGTTCGTTGGCTAGCTCAGCGTTAGTGGGTGTAGGGGTCGTGGACATTAGCCTGCACGTAAAAAGGAATGCATTATACGGAAAAAATAACATAATAATAATATAAGTTATATAAATATAAATAATAATACTATTATATTACATACATATATATACAATTATACAAAACTATATATCTATTTACTTACTTATTTACGTTCGACTTTTTTTTGTCTGAAAATCTGATGAGATTTAATAAAAAATCTGATGAAATCTGATTATCTCATTGAAAATCTGAAATTTTTATATTTTACCAGAAATTCTGCTAACTTCATCAGAAGTCTGATAAATTTATCAGAAATCTGATGATTATATCAGAAAGTCTTTTTTTTATATATATCAGAAAATCTGATAAGATCTGATAAAAATCTAATGAAAAATTTCTTTGCATCAGAATTTCTGATAAATCCATCTGAATTTACTAGAAAATTCGGTAAATTCATCAGAAGTGAAAATTTTTGTCTCAGAAAATCAAATGGGTTTATCAGAATCCATCAGAAAATCTGATAAATTCATCAGAATTTACCAGAAAATCTGATGATTTTATCAGAAAGTTTTATTTTCGTGGAGTAAATAAATAAACAATTGAGTACAAATAAATGAATGAAAAAGAAGTTAAATAAATAAACAAATGAACAAGAATGAATGAATAAATGAATAAATGTAACTGAAATAAATGAATATAAATGAAATAAATGAAGAAAATAAATAAATAAATATATAAGCGGCTCGATTCCGAACACGGGCATAAATATAAATATAAACAGGAATGAAATAACTGAATTGAAAAAAAAATACTGAAATAACTGTACTGGAATGAAATAAATAAATAAATGAATGAAGTACAGAAATGAAATGACTGAATTAAAATAACTGAAATGAAAAAATAAAAGAAAAATGGTTCGATCCCGAACACATAACTGAATTAAATAAATAAATGTAAAATGTTAGTCAAAAAAATAAATAAAAAGTTAGTATGTTAGTAAGGTTAGTGGTTAGTAAAATAGAAAAATTAGTTGGGCGTGCCAGACTAAGTTTTCACAAGTTAGTAAATAAAAGAAAACAAAATAAATACAAAATGTACGAGTATTCACAAGTATTCACAGTTTGTACATCGGTAGAATAATGACTCGGGTTGTTCCATTAATTTCGCCGTGTCCCCGGCAACGGCGCCAAAAACTTTGACGTGGGCGGTTATATACATCTATTTACAGTATCTTCACGCGCCCGACGAAATGTGTTTTATATTTATAAAAATGGTTTATACCTTAACATTAAAACACACACAACAAAGGACAAGTGTATCCCGTCATATATGCAGCAAAGTATTGGTAAGAGCTAGATATCGATCCATGGAACACAGGCGTTATAATGTTCTAAATTTTTATCATTAGATTACCAGATATAAGGAAAGGTGAATGGTTGTTTAACTAAGTTATCTAAAACTATATCTAAAACATAAATATACTACTATCTTGTTTCACAAACAACCTAAACATGTTATCTATCAGATATGTCACAAAAGCACTTAATCAATTTTCCAATTCCGAGACAGCTAGTTACCGGGTCTGGATTTCTAGCAATATGATTCTTTGGAAAGTTAAAGCGATGGTCACACGTTAACCACCTAAAATCATTCATTAGCGAGCTATTGATATTTATTCATGCGAACCTTTAAAGATAGGTTATTTACCGGGTCTGGATTCCTAACCTTACTTATCAAAGAAAGCAATACCGATGGTCACAATACAGCCATGAGGATAAGCAATTATGTAGATCATATAACAAACAATTTCACCTTTACATGTCTTAAACACAAATCTACCATGTCAGCACTTTCAGACCAAAACTACTAAACAAGGATCATAAACCACATCTAAGAACATGCAATCAACACCATATAATTCATTAGAACCCTTACGTGCAAGAAAGTATTCCTAATCACAATAAGATATATCTTGTATAAAAGCAGTACCCTGGTCTGGTTTCATGGTGTAAACAAAGTCTACAAATAAGTGATTAATCAAGAAATAGTTACCATCCCACTAACCACAGATTCATTATCTAAGACAATCAAACATAATCAGGAACTCAACATCAATGAAACGTTCATTACATAATCATGAAGATTCAACAAGAAAAAGTACTAAGTTTCATATAAACAAGATTACAACATAAAGATTTATTCAAGAAACAAGTTCATTACTACTATTACATAACACTACTTTAAACATAAACTAACATCAGCTCATAACTTGCAAAATGATCAGAATACATGTTCAAGAACAAGGAATCGAACTATAAACAAGCAAGGAATTGATGGGTTGTATCGGTTATGCTTCCACTCGATCTTTAAGCTTCAAATGGGTCTGATCAGGACTGCTTCGGAACCCAAAAATCGCCCAGAAACATGGAGAAAAACCCAACATTTTGATCAGTAGCGAATGCTGCTATTTATAGGCAATTTTCAGTTTGGCACGACCATGCCGATGGGACGCACGGCCGTGCGGTCAGGCCTTGTCGGGTGACGTCATTTTCTGCGATCCCGGGTCAGCCAAGTGGACTAGTGGACAACTTGTCTAGGTCACCAGATCGGCACGGTCATGCGACTGGTCGCACGGTAGTGCGAGGTCATCAGAATCGTGATCAGAAAGTATGGTCCAGGTGGTGCACGGGGGTGCGGTTGGCTCGCACGGCCGTGCGGTTCGAGTAATCAGCGACACCATGAGTCGCACTGGCAGTGCTTCGGAGGTCGGAGGTCTCGCACGGTAGTACGGTTGGATCGCACGGTAGTGCGACACCTGGCAGTCATCAGAATTTTGCTATTTTTATCAGAAATGCATCAGAATTTGTCCGTTTTCATCATATTTTTATTTTGTGCTCCGTTTAAGACCTGAAAATATAAAAGTACCGAATTTGGTACCTAAATGTCGCGGTTTCGGTCAAAAACGCTTAAAACGGAAGTGTTTTGGGGTATAAAAACATGTATAATTTAACGTATATCAGCTAGTAAAACACTCAATGATGCACAAGAAAATTACACAACAACTAAAAAGAGTTACTAGTTGTAGTATTTCCTTTTGATAAATTCCGTTCTTATCTTGTTCTTTCTAAAACCATAGTTTATACCGATCATGCAGCCATTCGTTATCTCTTTAAAAAACAGGATGTAAAGCCACGTTTAATCAGATGGATTCTACTCCTCCAAGAATTTGACATAGAAATAAAAGACAAAAGAGGAGCTGAAAACACCGCTGCCGATCATCAATCTCGCTTGGAAGATCCAGCTTTGGAGGCAACTAGGGACGAGCTCATCAATGAAAATTTCCCAACGGAATCCTTGGAAATGGTGGAATGCCGAGAAGGAACCATGGTACGCCGACTACGCCAACTACTTAGCTAGTGGGATAGTTGTGAAAGGATGGTCACATCATCAAAGAAAGAAATTCTTTGCCAATGTAAAGCATTATTTTTAGGAAGATCCATATCTTTTCAAAATGTGTGCCGACCAACTTATTTGATAATGCGTACATGGTAGCGAAGCAAGGAAGATTCTTCGCCATTGTCATGAAGGTCCGTACGGAGGACATCATGGAGCCACTAGTACCGCTCAAAAGGTATTTGATTCAGGATTCTATTGGCCAACCATCTATAAAGACTTTCAAAGTCTTATCAAGACATGTGATGCATGCCAACGATCAGGTAATATTTCTTCCAAAAACGAAATGCCACAAAATGGTATTCTTGTTTGTGAAATTTTTGATGTGTGGGGATTAGACTTTATGGGGCCTTTCCCACCATCAAAAGGAAACATATATATACTTGTGGTCGTGGATTACTTGTCAAAATGGGCCGAAGCCGAAGCTCTTCCAACAAATGATGGAAGGGTTGTGGTAAGATTCTTGAAACGACTATTTTCTCGTTTCGGTACTCCAAAAGCGTTAATAAGTGATAGAGGCACCTATTTTTGTAATCATCAACTTGAAATTCTTTTGACAAGATATGGGGTCTATCATCGAATCTCAACTGCATATCACCCTCAAACAAACGGACAAGCCGAAGTGACTAATCGAGGTTTAAAAAGAATACTTGACAAAACCGTAGGATTAAATAAAAAAGAATGGGCCGATAAATTAGACGACGCTTTATGGGCATTTCGAACCGCTTTTAAAATAACAATAGGTACCACCCCATATAAGCTTGTCTATGGAAAAAGTTGTCATTTGCCAGTAGAAATAGCACATAGGGCTTACTGGGCATTAAAAACATAAACTTAGACTATGAAACCACCGGAAAGAATCGATTTTATCAATTAAACGAACTAGACGAGTTAAGAAATCAAGCATACTCTAACTCCGAAATTTATAAGGAACGTATGAAAAACTTACATGACAAACATATTAAACCTTATGAGTTTTGAGTAAGAGATCAAGTGCTATTGTTTAATTCGTGACTTTGATTATTTCCCGGAAAATTAAAGTCTAGGTGGTCGGGACCTTTTTCCGTCACCCATATCTTTCCACACGGTGCAATCGAGATTAAATCTCAAAATGGCGTTCCATTTAAAGTCAACGGACAACGGCTTAAGCTCTACCAAGGATTCATTGAGGATGATGATGAAGAGATTTTGCTACAAGCGGTCGAGGTATGATTAAACAAAGTTTTGTGTATATATGTAAATTAACATCATGTCTTGTAGGTAATGGACATCAGAAAAGCCTCAAAATTGGTAAGGTAACTAAACCAGATGCGGGAAAACAGGTCATTCACACGCGCACTATAAAAGAATATTTAACTTTGGCAGCCCACGGGGCCGTGGCCGCTGGCCACAGGGCCGTGGTCGGTGCGCAGACGGGTATAAACCCCTTTTGTATTCTCAGTTCTTCATTTACCATGACCCGTTTCCCCGAAAAACCTCTGGTTCCTCTGCGATTCTCTGCCAATTTTCACGTTTTCCTTTCATTCAACGACTACAAGGTATGATTCTAACATCTTCTTTAGTTAGTTTAACAACTTGCATATAGATTAACACCAAAAATTTGGGGAAAATCTAGGATTCTTGAACTTGAACCGAATCAAATCCCAATTTTTGTTTAGATCTTGTAGTAGTAGTTTAGATTCATGTTATAGAAAGTAAATCATCCGTTATTGTCCATATAATCACCCAATTTCAAGTATAAACCATGAACCCTTGTTTTTTAACCGAAAAAGTTAAAATTGATAGGGTTAACGGTTTGTTTTTGGAAAACGACACTTAGGGTTTCATTTTCGGGGGAAACCGCCCCTACTCAACCAAAAATTTTTAACTTTTCGAAACCGGGTCGAAAACTGAAGTTTTGTAGTAACAGAAGCCTGGCCACAGGGCGTGGTCAGCGAACACAGGGCGTAGCCAGGAAGAAAGACTGAACACGGCGCGTGGTCAGTGACCACAGGGTCGTGTCTAGCTCCCTGCTTTCAGTTTTTTTCCATAATTTAATCATAACATGCTGATTATTTCTATGGTTCTCTTTTGCAGAAATGGCCAGCAAGTTTCTGAAGTTCAAACAAGCAGAATAGGAGTACCAAGCTCGATACGACATCCTCCAAACAAGGCCTGAGGAGGCACCAAGACAAGCATGCAATGAAACTCTTGAAACCGTGGGACAACAAGGCCGATATAATACTGATGTGTGCAAAATGCAACATATAAATTACATCAAATGTGGCATAAAACTAACCCATTTTTAGTACTAATGTTGGAAAAAGTGTGTTTTTGTCTTCCTTTTTGTATTTTCAGGGTTAAAAGAACTTAAATGGACAAAAGAAGCAAAAATTCAGTTAAATCTAACAATAATACAAGAAAAGGAATAAACGTGGCATGCCCGACCCCTTGACAGCATCTCCCTAAGCAAGAACAAGAGAACAGAAGGCTGAACACGCCTCGTGCTCATTGAGCACGGGGTGTGCCCAAGTGTCTGCAGAAAAGACAAAGTTGTAGAAGCTTCTATCACCCACCACGGGGGTGTGCCCAGCGGACACGGGGCCATGGTCAACGCTAAGATTCGTAGAATCTAGGCAAATCTTGATAGTACAGATACGCTTCTGCACATGGGGTTGTGCCCAGCGGACACGGGGGCGTGGTCAACTATGCAGACAAACTGCAATTAATGAAGAAAGAGAAGATGGGTGGACACGGGGCCATGTCCGGGCTTCTGTGGAGGCTATAAATAGGGGTGCTTGGCTCACTTGCAACTCATCCCTCGGCAAACCACCTCTCTCACACTACACCCACCCACCACCACCATCACAACCCACATCCACCACGATCATCCATCATAGAGTGTGTGTAGTAGTCTCAGGATCCAAGATTGATCGTAAGAGTTCTTGGCAATCAAAGGCCATGTTTGCCTAAGTCTCTTACATCACTTGGTGAAGACAAGCATTTAGTGTAATACTTTTTATTTTTAATCTTTTCGCACTTTTTATTTGGTTATGTATTAATGACTTTAATAACTAGTTTCTTATGTTGAAGGTGAAACTTCCTTATCATTTGTCCGTGGTGTCTTGGCGTTATTTTACTGTCTATATAAAATAAAAGATTTACACCATTCATATCCCCACGGTCTATATGGAGATATGTTGGCTACCTGGTCGGGGGTTAAGGGAATGGTTTGGTAAGCGTCTTGCCTTGTTTAGTGTATAGATCCTGCAAGGACCTGGGTCAAGCTTAGTAGGACCTCCTTCAATACCCACTGGTATTGGATGGTGGGGGTTCGAATTTCTTGATCCCCTCATATGTAAACTACTATTAAAACATTAACCCGGCTACCTAGGATTGTATCCCTGCTGACTCAAACTACTTAGCCGAGGGTAACGTCACCTTCAAAAGAGGGGCCTACCACATTACGCATTAATAACTTAATTAATTATCTTTCAATAATCCCACCCTTTAGGATTGTATCCTTGCTGACTCAAACTAGTGGGTTGAGGGTAACGTCACCTTCAAAAGAGGGGCCTACTACTATAACTAAGATAATCTCTTAAAAAGTGCAAAAGTGCGGAAATAATCAAAGGTTACACTAAAGGCGAGTCGGATCCAAGTGATTCATCTTGTCTATCTGTTTTACTTTTATTTTTATTTTTCAGCATTTTTAGTTTTTATTTTTTAGTTTAAAACCTTTTTCTAAAATTTTGATTTGATTAGACGTTAAGGATAAACCGGTACTAAAAGCTCTTGTGTCCTTGGACGACCTCGGTATCTTACCAACACTATACTACGCTCACGATGGGTGCACTTGCCCATATGTGTGTTTGGTGTTAGTAAAATATCGTGTTTTATAAATTTAAAACTTGACTAAAGTGTAAAAAGGGCTAAAAATATACATAAAATATATATAACACCGCACGCACATCAAGTTTTTGGCGCCGTTGTCGGGGACACAAGGATTTTAAGAAAGTTAGGAATCAACGGCCTAATCGTTTTTTTCTTATTTTTCTGTTTTTTTTAGGATTTTTTATAAATTTTCAGCTTCTGCAGAACTCAGCACGGGCCGTGCCCGCTGAACACGCCCCGTGCCCAATCTTTGGTACTGGCAATCTAGTTTTAAGTCAGACAGTAGCTGAACACGGGGCCGTGCCCACTCAACATGCCCCATGCCCAAGTTTCAGTTACTGAAAACAGAACCGTAAGATCCCGATGGTTGGTAATTTCTGACACAAACAAGAGTGATACTATTTTTTTTTACTATAGGCCCTCTAATGGTACGTGGTGTCTGTGACATCTGTGCCTCCACGGCCATCAAACAAATACCAAATCAATGAAAAATTGTATTTCATACTTGGTATTTGTATAAATATGTGTATCGTTTAAACATATCAATTCTTGTTCGATTTCGAGCTCTAAATCGCTTTCTGGAAAGTTATACGCAAACTGATGCGTAAATGTAATCAGTTTAATGCGACAAACACTCCGGGATAGTGACATAGGCATAACATACCTTAAATAACCTTTACATAACTTAGAAATAAGTTTTGGATAGTTTGGTGTGTCGAAATGAAGTTTGTTCGATCGCAGGGACTATTTGCATCAAACTGCAAAACTATACCGATTTGTATAGTAACGAACATTCTGGAACTTGATCATAACTTAAACATGCCCTAAATTTCCTTTATATAGCTTAGAAATAGGCTTTGAGGTGTTTTGGTGCGCAAAAATAAACTTTTTGATCAACAGGGACTAAAAACATCAAAAAGTGCCCAAATGACCAGATTCATTGTTTCTAGTCCAATTTTGATGTTTTGATGGTTTTTAACCCCAAGTTTTGCATATTATGGGCTAAAATTTGATGGTTTTACATATTCCCGTGGTTTTGAAAACCATGTGCCCAAGTGGAGGGCCAAGATCGAAGCACGGATTGCGAGGAACGATCCTAACGGTTGTGGGTTTTATATATAAACCCAACACCTTCATTCTCATGCCTCACAATCTGATTCAAATAGCTCTAAGTTGGGGTTTAACACTTCATACCTGAGCAATTTGAATCAAGATCTTCTAGCTTGGACCCTTTGTAAGTATTCTTTCGTGCTTTTATGCGTTTTTAAGCACGAAAGTCAAACAGTGTTTGACTTTCTGCTATGACCAGGTTATGGTCAATACAAAGTTCGTTAGAACTTTGCAACGTGAGCGTAATCACGATGGTTATAGTCCCTTGTGACTATACCTACTGATTACCACGTTGATTAGGTGTAGTGACGAGTCAGAGTTTCGGTCAAAATGCGTATTCATGCGTATTTTGCAACCAAACTATTCTTGGGTATCAAAACCATTTGTTTTGACATCAAACTTGTTTTCTAACTTCGTTAAACATGTTTTAACATGTTTAGCTCGTCACTTTTAGTTTAGTGCTTATGTAGGGACGTAAGATAAGCGGTCTAAACAACCGCTTAGACTTTCGAACCCGACCCGTTTGGTGGTTCATTAGGATCCGACCAAACATATTTTGTGACCATAGTTGTATAGGGAATACCTTCCGAGGTTATACCTTATGGTCACTTCCTCTAAGTAGTTGTATGATAGGTAGTTTATATCCCTTAGGAAAATGACCAAAATGCCCTTTTTACGCATAAATTCATTTTAAACATATGTAACCTAAATTTTTATATCTAAAATGATTAGGTAACATTATTAAACATGTTAAGGCATATAATACTTGTCATAGGACTAGTTAGGCGGTCCGAACGCGTTTTACGCGAACGACGCGTTAAAGTAGCGTAAGCCACCTAAACGAGTCGTAATGGGACGTAATCACTTAGGTTAGGTTTCGATTTAGTATGTAGGCTTTGTTAAACCATGTCATATGAGTTCCAATACTCATTTGGTTTACGAAACCTCATCCAATCCGGTCTTCCAATTTAGGTCCGGTTTATTTACATAGTTACCTATATTAGGTGCCGATTGATTTCCGTGATCCCTCTAGCTTTGCTTGGTTGTTACTCAAGACTTCTAAGCATTATCAAGTGAGTACATAGTTCCCCTATTTTACTGTTTTTGATTGTTTTGGGGTGATTCATATGTGTTAAGTGATTTCGATGTTTTTTAACAATGGTTTCGAAAATGATTAAAATGGTTTATGTTAAATTAATAACGATTTCGATAAAGTGAACAAACTTGTTGGTTGTAATTACATAAAGAATAACATTCATTAATTTTGGCCGAACTAACCAGTATTAGGTTATGGTACCATAGGATCTAACAAATCCCGTTATCAGACTGCACCCATGGTTATGTGTGGGTTAGGTGGGTAACGACTGAATCTGCGATTGTTAATTTACCCTTTGGTGGTTTATTAATGCGAGAAGCGATAGGCGAGTTGCGAAGGTTTGGATGTTATTAGCGAGACGACCAAAAGTAGATTTCACAATTAAAACGAGAATGATTTAAACGACTGAAGCGATTTTAACGAGTTAAACGATTTGGGTAAATGATTGGTTTTTGGTTAGTGTTTAGATAACGGGACAGGTGTAATGTGATGAAAACATGGTAGATACGCCACTGGTACTTCTCATATATAAGTGTTTTCATCATATTACATACCGTGGCGTTATTTAGTTCACTTGGGTAAACGATTTCGAAATGATGTCACACAACGATGTTTTCTAAATAATATAAACCATACGAGTTTTATTAATGAGTTTTTACGAGATGTTTTACAATTTGATTTAATTAAACAAATGTTTTGGGGTTAAGAATCATGGCTACGAGATTTTATAAATTATAACCCACTTGATTTGAGTTGGTTAATTATGTTGCAATGTTATTCACTTTTCAAAACAAGGTTTTTAATTAGATATTGCAACATGTAAACTAGCCATGAATCCGACACTCTCATAAAACCTATGTGCTTGCCAGCATTTCTTTGCTGACTTTGTTTCTACATATGTTTCAGGTGTTGTTGAATGATGTTGATTGCTAGGATGCATGCTCACATAGGATTGGACGAGGCCTTAGTGACTTAATAACAATGATAGACTATGTTTAACTTGTTTGTTTTAGTTTCAAGACAATGTAAATGGTTAATCTTTAAATAAAACGAAACTTCAAATTTCCGTGTCTTATAAAACAATGATTCTGTTACAACACTCCCCGACGTTTTCGCCGCGGTTTGGTTGTTTAAACGCGGTCGGGGTGTGACAGTGTCAAATATGTGGTGGCAATCATAAAGATTTAGAATGTTATTTTCTAAATTATAAGCCCCATTGTTTTCCTGTAGCCTTAAGAGGTGCGAAAGTAAAAATAATCCTTATCTCTCCCTCGAATGCTCTCAAGCGACCCTTCTAGGAGAAATGCTTCTTGATGAATTATTTCAAATGGAAGATCTTATTCTTAATTGGGTAAAAGAACTTGAGATGGACATCATTAATTCATCTCAAGACGATACCCAAGAAGAATTGTTGAGATCGCATTCGGATAAAAACAACTTCGTTGTTCCCGAGATCACCTCTAACTCTGGCGAAGACTTGAGCGATAGTCGTCCCTGTGCCGATTGTGCCATGAAGGACTCCCCATCGACTTCGTTCGATGCATACATAGACCTGAGAAATTTGGCATACACCTTCTTTAACGAGAGCCCGGGAAAGGGTTGGACTTGTCCACCTACATTTAGCATAGGAATCACCCTTACCGACAACCTCTTGCGTTCTCGTCTAAATCTAGAACAATTAAGGTATCTCAGGCACTTCGGGTTGTTCCATCCAGTAAGGAACCACCCGATCCGGATAAATTCCTTAAAAATAGACGAAACTTCATAAACAGCCTCGAGACACAGGGCCGTGTCTAGGTCAGCACGCCCTCGTGTCCACCAAAAGATTCTCGTCTGACTGTTTGTCAGAATACGGACAAAATGTGTCAGGATCCTATCTGCACACGGGGCCATGTCCAGCCGACACGGGGCCGTGTGCAGCATGCTGTCGTTTTCTATAAATGCAGCCAAGATTCCTACACATTTGGACCACTCTAAAAGACAGAGATTTTGTGGATCTTCACACATATCATCCTAGGTATATTCTAAAGAAGATTCCCAACAACCATCTTGTCTTTTCTACTTTTGTCTATTGCCTTCTTCTTCATTTTCACCTCAAAACACCTCCATTAAAACTTGAAATCAACATGGTTCCAAGCTTTATTGTGATGTTTGTTGGGTTTTCATTTAAGGAATCTTGTTAAAAATAAGTTCTACAACATTATTTTAAGTTATTTCTGCTTAAAAATGTTTTAACAAACAGAAAAATAATTTAAAACTCCAAGATTCCTTGTTTCGAAAATTTGTAGACAGGTGAACACGAGGCCGTGCTCATTGAGCTCGGGGCCATGTCCGAGGTTACTGTTTCATTAAAATGAACTCTCTTTAGTTTATTTTCGTAGACTGTCAAGCCAAAATAGTGGAACTTCGTCAGCACATTCCAGAAACCGTCGAAGAGAACGGAGGTCCTCAATCGAAGCAACTCTCGTACGCTACGTGATGGCATTACGTGAAGTTCTTGATGAGATGACATCGGTAGAGGAGGTCCTAATAGCCCGTATAAATTATCTTACGGTGGGGTTGGAAAACAGTTTTCAAGAAATCAACATCTTGCACCAGAGGTTGAACATTCTTGTGACACCTCCCATGGAACCAATCCTCCCCCAAGAGGATTGCAACCTAGCACTTGGAGTCAATAATCCCACCGGATGGGATGACATCCCCGCGGAACCTCCTCTTGATGATTTGCAAGAAGTCCCGGTGGAAGTTACACCCCCTCAAAATAATGATGCCAATGAGCCCGCCTTTCTTTTCCCTAGGGAGATAGAAGAATGGCTCGCCGACGTGTGAGGGACCCATATCCGGAGGAAGAAGTTCTTCGAGCCGCATCCAACCGAGAGAATTATCTTTTCGGAAATTTTGCTAATACAATAAACTTTAGGCTAGAACTTCTTGGTTTAGACTTTTTGTGTTTTCTGACCTATTTATCTAGAATTTTAATTTATTAGGAATATTATGTAACTTTCTCTATCGAATGAATGATGGTTTTATAAATTAAATTGGTGTTTGGATGATGATGTAATGGGTAAAACACACTTGGGATGGTGAAGGATACCAAGGGAAACTTAAACCAGCACCCCATGCACAAAAACAGAGCCTCCCGCAAAATTTTCTTCATTACAGCAAGTTTGGCACGGGCCGTGTCCAGCCAACACGGCCCCGTGCTGAACCATCTGCAGAAAATCGCCCAGTCCAGGTAACTGGACACGGGGCGTGTTCCCTGAACACGCCCCCGTGCCCAGGCTTCTGTTTCTTTTTAATGATTTCTGTTACTGGCAACCTGAACATGGGGTCGTGCCCGGACACCACGGGCCCGTGTCCAGTGCCCAATAACATAAAAATTTGTTTTAAACACACTTTTACACATTAAATCAACCTAAAAACTTATTTTTGGGACACATTGAGGACAATGTGTAATTTAAGTGTGGGGGGATGCTAAAACCTTGAATTTTGCAAGTCCTAATTACAAGCCTTACACAAAACTCTATTGCAACCGCTAAACACCCCAAATTTTTCAAAAACTTTTCATTTTTTTTACTTATCTTGGTTCAATTTGGGAATTACAAATTCTAAAAAGGTTATATTTTTACAAATTTACAACCGATAGCGTCGTGATAAAAAGAACCAACATAAGAAAATTATGAAACGGCATGACAAATCTAGTTAAAATTTGATTATATATACTTGATCACATAAAAACCCATTCCCACAAAAAGTGAGTTTTGAGCCTTTATTGAGCATACAAATATACATCTTTAAACTAAATGCTCATTTTTCGTTTCTTCTGTGAATAGCCGCTTGGTTCTTACGACTCTAGAACTTGCCATGACGATACATTCCCGGTCCTTAACAACTAAAAACCAAGTAAGTAAATGATAGAGGCATTAGGACTAAGCCTTTTTATTTCAACACCATTATTATTTTTTTTTACCACCTACCCAAAATCCCCCTAGTTAACCCCTTTGAGCCTAAACCTTTTCATTTCTCAACCCAAAACAAACACCCTTTTTACCCACCAAAACCCTTTTTCATTTTAAACCCTTTTTTTAGAAACAAAACTCAGTTTTCTTGTGACTTCCTTATCAAAAAAAATAATGAAGCCAAGAAATAAACAAACAAGTTCATCAAAAAGAACTTTGTTTAAAGAAATGCTTCATTAAAAAAATAATAAAAAGTTGAAAAAAAGAGAATAAAAAGTCACAAAAACAAAATGTTTTACGAAAACTGACGCTTTTTACGCTTTTCGCCCTTTTCTACTAACCTCTAACCCAACCACCTACCTTTAACCCAAGCCTAACCCTTCCCCCAAAAGTCCTCTTGATATTTACAAAGGTGTATAGTTAAAAAGGAGGAGGATTGATTGCTTGGCAAGCTTATGGTAGAAGTAAGTTCCATGCCGCTCTCGAGTGTTTCACAAAAATACATATTCGGCCGAGTGTTGAGTGATCCCCCGTGAGGTATGTGAACTTGTATATAAATGGAATTTTAAAGAGGCATGTTATGCCCAAATAAGTAATTTATTTTATGTAATGTTCTAAATAAATCATGACAAATAGGATTGTAAATAAAATAAAAATAAAACCTAATAAAGAATCTTGGAATCCCGACACTCTATGACAAGCCTAAAAACTGCAATGTTCTCTTCTACCCATTCCATTTGGGAGTGTAAGCCACATTATAAAGAGTTTTGTTTGAGGACAAGCAAAGATTCAAGTGTGGGGGTATTTGATGTGTGCAAAATGCAACATATAAATTACATCAAATGTGGAATAAAACTAACCCTTTTTAGTACTAATGTTAGAAAAAGTGTGTTTTTGTCTTCTATCACCTACCACGGGGGCGTGCCCAGCGGACACGGGGCCGTGGTCAACGCTAAGATTCGCATAATCTAGGCAAATCTTGATAGTACAGATACGCTTCTACACACGGGGTCGTGCCCAGCGGACACGGGGGCGTGGTCAACTAATCCAGACAAACTGCAATTAATGAAGAAAGAGAAGATGGGGTGGACACGGGGTCGTGCCCAATGGACACGGGGCCGTGTCCGGGCTTCTGTGCAGGCTATAAAAAGGGGTCATCCATTGGCAAACCACCTTTCTCACACTACACCAACCCACCACCACCACCACCACCATCACAACCCATATCCACCACCATCATCCATCATAGAGTGTGTGTAGTAGTCTCGGGATCCAAAATTGATCGTAAGAGTTCTTGACAATCAAAGGTCATGTTTGCCTAAGTCTCTTACATCACTTGGTGAAGACAAGCATTTAGTGTAATTCTTTTTATTTTCAATCTTTTGCACTTTTTATTTGGTTATATATTAATGACTTTAATAACTAGTTTCTTATGTTGAGGGTGAAACTTCCTTATCATTTGTCCGTGGTGTCTTGGCGTTATTTTACTGTCTACATAAAATAAAAGATTTACACCATTCATATCCCCACGGTCTATATGGAGATATGTTGGCTACCTGGTCGGGGGTTAAGGGAATGGTTTGGTAAGTGTCTTGCCTTGTTTAGTGTATAGATCCTGCAAGGACCTGGGTCAAGCTTAGTAGGACCTCCTTCAATACCCACTGGTATTGGATGGCGGGGGTTCGAATTTCTTTATCCCCTCATATGTAAACTACTATTAAAACATTAACCCGGCTACTTAGGATTGTATCCCTGCTGACTCAAACTACTTAGCCGAGGGTAACGTCACCTTCAAAAGAGGGGCCTACCACATTACGCATTAATAACTTAATTAATTATCTTTCAATAATCCAACCTTTTAGGATTGTATCCTTGCTGAATCAAACTACTTGGTTGAGGGTAACGTCACCTTCAAAAGAGGGGCCTACTACTATAACTAAGATAATCTCTTAAAAAGTGCAAAAGTGCGGAAATAATCAAAGGTTACACTAAAGGCGAGTCGGATCCAAGTGATTCATCTTGTCTATCTGTTTTACTTTTATTTTTATTTTTCAGCATTTTTAGTTTTTATTTTTTAGTTTAAATCCTTTTTCTAAAATTTTGATTTAATTAGACGTTGAGGATAAACCGGTACTAAAAGCTCTTGTGTCCTTGGACGACCTCGGTATATTACCAACACTATACTACGCTCACGATGGGTGCACTTGCCCATATGTGTCTTTGGTGTTAGTAAAATAACGTGTTTTATAAATTTAAAACTTGACTAAAGTGTAAAAAGGGCTAAAAATATACATAAAATATATATAACACCGCATGCACATCAATACGCTAGTCACAGGACCACTCCGAGTAGCTCTTGGCACCAAGCTCCATTCCGTCTATGAGTATAACATGGAGTTCTATAGCACCTTCAAGTTCAAAGCCAAGACAGACCCATTTGACGAAGATGGGGTTCAGTTCAGATGCGCTCGGGAGCTACTTTCCATCTCCATAGCCCAATTCGGTGTGAATGTGGGCTTATACACCGAGGAAGAGTCAGTTGAAGAAGATTCACGGGTGGTCTCGGTGAGATTCTGACCAACATGCGCCAAACGGCATGGGCTCAAATTGGAGATGGGCCATACGAACCAAGCGTCACCAAAAGCTCCCAGTTGCAGGATCTACTTTACCGTTACATCCATCGGGTCCTAAGCAACTCCCTCTGTCAACGGTGTGATAGTTTGGGTGTGGTAAACCTTCATTATCTCACTTACCTCTATTGCATCCACAATCGCATACCTCTTGATGTCACACACCTACTCCTCAAGAACATGCACCTCAACCAATTGGCCTCTTCTCCAACACCGATCTTTTTCGGGGGATGGATCTACCGCCTATTCAAAACCTATGTCCATCACATGCCAAAATCATTCCATCGGGGTCCGAGGTCTGGGAAGGTAGATCTAGCCCAATGTCGTTCCATGGGAATCGTCCAAGAAATGGATGACGGGTCGGTCCGCTTCCGAAACGCCCGAGGAAACACATGGGGCCTGAAAGAAGTCCTAGCTCTCCAAGACGACCCAAACCGTCTTCCCCCTCAACACCAAAGCTACCATGCGGGTTCCTCCTCTCAAGGAGGCGGGTTTCCTAACTTTCAAAGTTTAACTGATATTTTGCAGGAAAACCTTCTGATGTGTGTAAAATGCAACATATAAATTACATCAAATGAGGCATAAAACTAACCTTTTTTAGTACTAATGTTGGAAAAAGTGTGCTTTTGTCTTCCTTTTATATTTTCAGGATTAAATGAGCGTAAATGAACAAAAGGAACAAATATGCAGCCAAATCTAACAAAAATACAAGAAAAGTAATAAACGTGGCATGCCCGACCCCTCGACAGCATCTTCCCAAGCAAAAACAAGAGAGCAGAAGGCTGACCACGGCCCTGTGCCCAACGGACACGAGGGCGTGGCCAGTTGTCTGCAGAAAGGACAAAGCTATAGAAGCTTCTATTCCCGACACGGGGGCGTGCCCAGCTCAACACGGCCGTGGTCAACGCTAAGATTCACAGAATCTAAGCAAATCTTGATAGTACAGATACGCTTCTGCACACGAGGACGTGCCCAGCAGACACGGGGGCGTGTGGAGCTAATGCAGATAAATTGCAATTAATGAAGAAAGAGAAAGTGGATGGACACGGGGTCGTGCCTAATGGACACGGGACCATGTCCGGGCTTCTGTGTAGGCTATAAATAGAGGTGCTTGATTCACTTCAAAGGCATCCCTTGGCAAACCACCTCTCTCCCACTTCACCCACACTCCATCACCACTACAACCCACATCCACCACCATCATCCATCATCCATCTTAGAGTGTGTGTAGTAGTCTCGGGATCCAAGATTGATAGTAAGAGTTCATGACAATCAAATGCCATGTTTGCCTAAGTCTCTTACATCACTTGGTGAAGACAAGCATTTAGTGTAATACTTTTGTTTTTTAATCTTTTCGCACTTTTTATTTGGTTTTGTATTAATGACTTTAATAACTAGTTTCTTATGTTGAAGGTGAAACTTCCTTATCATTTGTCCGTGCTGTCTTGGCATTATTTTACTGTCTAAATAAAATAAAAGATTTTCACCATTTATATCTCTACGGTCTATATAGAGATATGTTGGCTACCTGGTCGGGGGTTAAGGGAATGGTTTGGTAAGGTTCTTGCCTTGTTCAGTGTATAGATCCTGCAAGGACCTGGTCAAGCTTACTAGGACCTCCTTCAATACCCACTGGTATTGGATGGCGGGGGTGCGAATGGCTTGATCCCCTCATATGTAAACTACTATTAATACATTAACCCGGCTACTTGGGATTGTATCTCTGCTGACTCAAACCACTTAGCCGAGGGTAACGTCACCTTCAAAAGAGGGGCCTATCATATTACGCATTAATAACTTAATTAATTATCTTTCAATATTCCAACCCTTTAGGATTGTATCCTTGTTGACTCAAACTACTAGGTTGAGGGTAACATCACTTTCAAAAGAGGAGCCTACTACTATAACTAAGATAATCTCTTAAAAAGTGCAAAAGTGCGGAAATCATCAAAGGTTACACTAAAGGCGAGTCGGATCCATGTGATTCATCTTGTCTATCTGCTTTTATTTTATTTTTTATTTTCAGCATTTTTAGTTTTTATTTTCATGTTTAAAACTTATTCTAAACTTTTGACTTGATTAGACGTTGAGGATAAACCGGTATTAAAAGCTCTTGTGTCCTTGGACGACCTCGGTATCTTACCAACGCTATACTACGCTCACGATGGGTGCACTTGCCCATATGTGTGTTTAGTGTTTGTAAAATATCGTGCTTTATAAATTTAAAACTTGACTAAAGTGTTAAAAAGGGCTTAAAATATAACAAAAAAATATATCACGCTACACACGCATCAAGCTTTTGGCGCCGCTGCCGGGGACACAAGGATTTTAAGAAACTTAGGAATCAATGGCCTAATCATTTTTTTTTATTTTTTTAGGATTTTTCTTTATTTTTCAGCTTCTGCAGAGCTCAGCACGGGGCCGTGCCCGCTGAACACGCCCCGTGCCCAATCTTTGGTACTGACAATCCTGTTTTAAGTCAGACAGTAGCTGAACACGGTGTCGTGCCCACTAAACACGCCCCCGTGCCCAAGTTTCAGATACTGAAAACAGAGCCGTAAGATCCCGACGGTTGGTAATTTCTGACACAAACATGAGCGATACTGATTTTTTTTTACTTTCGCTCCTCTTATGGTACGTGGTGTCAATTATGTGGCGGAACTCATGAAGATTTAAAATGCTATTTTTTAAATTACACTCCCCAGTAAAAATAATCCCTATCTCTCCCTCGAATGCTCTCAATCATCTCTTCTAAATGAAATGATTCTTGACGAATTATTTCAAATGGAAGAACTAATTCTCAAATGGATAAAAGAACTTGAGATGGAAATAACTAATTCATCTCAAGACGACGATCAAGGAGAATTGTTGAGATCGCATTCAGATTCTAACAACATCGTTGCTCCCGAAATCACCTCTAACTCTTGTGAAGACTTGAGCGATAGTCATCCCTGTGTCGATTGTGCCGTGAAGGACTCCCCATCGGTTTCCACCGATGCATACATAGACCTGAGCGATTTGACATACACCTTCTTTAACGAGAGCCCGGATAAGGGAAATAAAGGTTGGTTTTGCCCACCGGTAATTAGCTTAGGAATCACCCTTCCCGATAACCTCTTACGTTCATGTCTAAAACTCGGGCAACTTAGGTATCTCAGGCACTTCGGTGTTGTTCCGTCCAGTAAGGAACCACCCGATCTGGATAAATTCCTTAAAAAAGACAAAACTTCATAACAGCTTCTAGCCACGAGGCCGTGTCCAGGTCAGCACGCACCGTGTCCACCAAAAGATTCTCGTCTGACTTCTGGTCAGAATACGGACAAAAGGTGTCAGAATTTTGTCTGCACACGGGGCCGTGTCCAGCGTGCTGTCGTTTTCTATAAATGCAACAAGATTCCTGGACACTTGGACCCATTCCAAAGACAAAGATCTGGTGGTATCTTCACATATACCATACTAGGTATATTCTAAAGAAGGTTCTCAACAACCATCTTGTCTTTTCTACTTTTGTCCATTGCCTTCTTCTTCATTTTCTCCTCAAAACCTCCATTAAAGCTTGAAACCTCCTGTTTTCAAGCTTTATTGAGATATTTGTTAGGTTTTTATTCAAGGAATCTTGTCAAAAATAAGTTTTACAACATTGTTTTAAGTTATTTAAAAACGCTTCAAAAGTCAGAGAAATAATTTAAAGCTCCAAGATTCCTTGTCCCAAAAACCTGCAGAGATGTGGCCACGGGGCCGTGCTCAGCGAGCACGAGGCCGTGTCCGAGGCACTGTTTCATTAATTTGAAATTTCTTTCGGTTTGTTTTCTTAGAATGTCAAGCAGAAATAGCGGAACATCTTCATAACACTCCAGGAACGACCGACGAGGAAGAAGGCCATCGGTAGAAGACTCTCTTGTCAACTATGTATATGCCTTGAGAGAGGCCATAGATGAAATGACAGGGGTTGAGGAAGCTTTGGTCGACCATATCAATCATTTAATGGTGGGGCTAGAAGGGTGTCTTCGAGAGGTCAACCTTTTGCACCAAAGGTTGAATTTTCTCGCTTCTCCTCCTTTGGTACCGATCATTACGCAAAGGGGATGGAATGTGGTACCGGAAGTCATCATACCGGCCGAGTGGTACGTCATGCACACGGAACCCCCTCGAGACATATTACATGGGGTCCTGGTTGCCGTCGCTCCTCCTCCACAAGATGTTGTGGAAAATGAGCCCTCCTTCTTCCTCCCAATAGAGATAGAAGAATGGCTCAATGACATCTAAGGGACACCCCTCTGTTACGAGTTCTACGACGCCGTTAAATACCGGAAAGATATTTTCGGGTTTTTGATATTCCTACAATAAGGGTAGAACTCCTTAGGATGATTTCATGTATCACTTGACCTATCTATCTTAGGAATTTTTAAACTTTTATTTTCTGCTTTATTTTCAATTTTCTAGGACCTTATGTAATTCTCTCTTTAATGAATGATGGTTTTAAGTATTAAATGGTGTTTGGATGATGTTGTAATGGATAAAACACACTCGGAATGGTGGAGGGTACTGAGGGAAACTTGAACCCACACCCCATGCACAAAAACAGAGCCTCGCGACAATTTTTCTTCATTACAGCAAGTTCAGCACGGGGTCGTGCTCATCCCAACACGCCCCGTGCTCAAGGATCTGCAGCAAACGCCCAGTTCAGGTAACTGGACATGGGGCCGTGTTCACTGAACGCGCCCCGTGCCCAGCCTTCTGTTACATTATGATACTGGTAATCTAAACACGGGGCAGTGCCCGGATCAACACGGGCCCATGTCCAGACGCCCAGTAACATAAAATTTTGTTTTTAAACACCTTTTTACGCATTCAATCAACCTAAAAAAATATTTTTGGAACACATTGTGGACAATGTGTAATTTAAGTGTGGGGGGATGCTAAAACCTTGAATCTTGCAAGTCCTAATAACAAGCCTTACACAAAACTCTATTGAAACCGCTAATCACCCCAAAAAAATTTTCAAAAATTTTTCATTTTTTTTACTTGTCTTGGTTTAATTTGGGAATAACAAGTTCTAAAAAGGTTATATGTTTACAAATTTACAACCGATAGTGTCGTGATAAAAAGAACCAACATAAGAAAATTATGAAACGGCATGACAAATCTAGTTAAAATTTGATTATATATACTTGATCACATTATAAACCCATTCCCACAAAAAAAGTGAGTTTTGAGCCTTTATTGAGCACACAAATACACATATTTAAATTAAATGCTCATTTTTCGTTTCTTGTGTGAATAGCCGCTTGGTTCCTTACGACTCTAGAACTTGCCATGACGATGCATTCCCGGTCCTTACCAACTTAAACCCAAGTAAGTAAATGATGGACGCATTAGGACTAACCCTTTTTCTTTTCCACACCATTATTTTTCATTTTTTTCTTACGACCTACCCAAAATCCCCCTAGTTAACCCCTTTTAGCCAAAACCTTTTCGTTTCTAAACCCACAAAACAAACACCCTTTACCCACCAAAACCCTTTTTATTTTAAACCCTTTATTTTAGTAAAAAGCTCGGTCTATAAAAAAAATTGAAGTCTAGCAATAAACAAACAAGTTCATCAAAGAAACTTGGTTTGAAAATGTTTAATTTGAATAAAAGTCACAAAAACAAAAAGTTTTAAGATGACCGACGCTTTTTACGCTTTTAGCCCTTTCTACTAACCACTAACCCAAAACCACCTACCTTTAACCCAAGCCTAACCCTTCCCCAAGTCCTCTTGTTATTTACAAAGGTTTATAGTTAAAAAGGAGGAGGATTGATTGTTTGGCAAGCATATATTAGAAGTAAGTTCCATGCCGGTCTCGAGTGTTTCACAAAAATACATCTTCGGCCGAGTGTTGAGTGATCTCCCGTGAGGTATGTGAACTTGTATAAAAATGGAATTTTAAAGAGGCATGTTATGCTCAAATAAGTAATTTCTCTTATGAAACGTTCTAAATAAATCATAGCAAATAGGATTGTAAATAGCATAAAAATAAAGCCAAAATAAAGATCTTGGAATCTCGACACTCAAGACAAGCCCAAAACTTCTCTTCGACCCATTCCATTTGGTTGTGTAAGCCACATTATAAAGAGTTTTGCTTGAGGACAAGCAAAGATTCAAGTGTGGGGGTATTTGATGTGTGTAAAATGCAACATATAAATTACATCAAATGAGGCATAAAACTAACCCTTTTTTAGTACTAATGTTGGAAAAAGTGTGCTTTTGTCTTCCGTTTGTATTTTCAGGATTAAATGAGCGTAAATGAACAAAAGGAACACATATTCAGCCAAATCTAACATAAATACAAGAAAATGAATAAACGTGGCATGCCCGTCCCCTCGAAAGCATCTTCCCATGCAAAAACAAGAGAACAGAAGGTTGACCACGGCCCCGTGCCCAGCGGACACGGGGGCATGGCCAGTTGTCTGCAGAAAGGACAAAGCTATAGAAGCTTCTATTCCCGACATGGGGGCTTGCCCAGCTCAACACGGTCGCGGTCAACACTAAGATTCGCAGAATCCAAGCAAATCTTGATAGTACAGATACGCTTCTGCACGCGGGGCCGTGCCCAGCGGACACGGGGGCGTGTGGAGCTAATGCAAACAAATTGCAATTAATGAAGAAAGAGAAAGCGGATGGACACGGGGTCGTGCCCAATGGACACGGGGCCGTGTCTGGGCTTCTGTGCAGGCTATAAATAGAGGTGCTTGGTTCACTTCAAAGGCATCCCTTGGCAAACCACCTTTCTCCCACTTCACCCACACTCCACCAGCACTACAACCCACATCCACCACCATCATCCATCATCCATCTTAGAGTGTTAGTAGTAGTCTCAGGATCCAAGATTGATAGTAAGAGTTCTTGACAATCAAAGGCCATGTTTGCCTAAGTCTCTTACATCACTTGGTGAAGAGAAGCATTTAGTGTAATACTTTTGATTTTTAATCTTTTCGTACTTTTTATTTGGTTTTGTATTAATGACTTTAATAACTAGTTTCTTATGTTGAAGGTGAAACTTCCTTATCATTTGTCCGTGGTGTCTTTGCATTATTTTACTGTCTATATAAGATAAAAGATTTTCACCATTCATATCTCTACGGTCTATATAGAGATATGTTGGCTACCTGGTCGAGGGTTAAGGGAATGGTTTGGTAAGGTTCTTGCCTTGTTCAGTGTATAGATCCTGCAAGGACCTGGGTCAAGCTTACTAGGACCTCCTTCAATACCCACTGGTATTGGATGGCGGGGGCGGAATGGCTTGATCCCCTCATATGTAAACTACTATTAATACATTAACTCGGCTACTTGGGATTGTATCTCTGCTGACTCAAACCACTTAGCCGAGGGTAACGTCACCTTCAAAAGAGGGGCTTACCACATTACGCATTAATAACTTAATTAATTATATTTCAATATTCCAACCCTTTAGGATTGTATCCTTGCTGACTCAAACTTCTGGGTTGAGGGTAACGTCACCTTCAAAAGAGGGGCCTACTACTATAACTAAGATAATCTCTTAAAAAGTGCAAAAGTGCGGAAATCATCAAAGGTTACACTAAAGGCGAGTCGGATCCAAGTGATTCATCTTGTCTATCTGCTTTTATTTTATTTTTTATTTTCAGCATTTTTAGTTTTTATTTTCAAGTTTAAAACTTTTTCTAAACTTTTGACTTGATTAGTGGTTGAGGATAAACCGGTATTAAAAGCTCTTGTGTCCTTGGACGACCTCGGTATCTTACCAACGCTATACTACGATCATGATGGGTGCACTTGCTCATATGTGTGTTTAGTGTTAATAAAATATTGTGTTTTATAAATTTAAAACTTGACTAAAGTGTTAAAAGGGCTTAAAAGATAACAAAAAATTATATCACGCTACACACGCATTACCTTCTCTATACCCGGAACACATATAACAT
Source organism: Helianthus tuberosus (assembly GCA_030545235.1). Classification (NCBI taxonomy): domain Eukaryota; kingdom Viridiplantae; phylum Streptophyta; class Magnoliopsida; order Asterales; family Asteraceae; genus Helianthus; species Helianthus tuberosus. The sequence goes on from CM060451.1 coordinate 181,500,278, forward strand.
GGCTAGTAACGCCTACACAAGGATTGGAGCGGTGGAACGTTCCATTGCTACTATGCAGGATAATGTCACATACATCCGGGAGCACATGGCGTATCGTGGTGAGGAGGGCGATGATGATGAGGACATGGATTGAGCGGAGGCAATAAAGATGGTGTGGTAGGTGAAGGATGCGGGTTTACAGGTTAACCTCTCTACTCTATGAACAATTTGCTGGCCTGCGTGCCATGTTTGAACAATTTACCTTCTAGACACTTTTATTTTCTGCATTTCTTTTAGTTTTATGTTTGTGATGATGGATTTTAAACGTTGGTAAATTAGGATGTTGGTATTGTATTATGCTTTGTGTAGTGTATAGCAAAACAGGTACACAGGAGGCTTGAATGCACTAAGCATTAGTGCCACCCAAGCCCGGAAATCAGAAACGAAAGCCAAGAACCTGAAATTAAGCAATTGCAGACTGCCACCATGGGGACGTGGTCATTGACCACGCCCCCGTGTCCACCCCCTATCCTACTGTTTTTATCTACAACCTACCCACCATGGGTCGTGGCCACCAGGCACGCTCCGTGGCCAACTTTCTATAAGATTTGTTAGTGGCACTCTGACCACGGGGTCGTGCCCAGCCGACACGTGCCCGTGCCAGGTGCCCAGTAACATAAAACCTTGTTTTTAAACACGCTTTTAAAAATTAAAATCAACCTTAAAACTTATTTTTGTGACACATTGAGGACAATATGTAATTTAAGTCCGGGGTGAAGCTAAAACCTTGAATCTTGCAAGTCCTAATAACAAGCCTTACACAAAACTCTATTGGAACCGCTAATCACCCCAAATCTTTTCAAAAATTTTCAGTTTTTTACTTACTTGTCTTGGTTTAATTTGGGAATAACAAGTTCTAAAAAGGTTATGTTTTTACAAATTTACAACCGATAGCGTTGTGATAAAAAGAACCAAATAAGAAATTTATAACAAGGCATAACATTTCTTTTTAAAATTTGATTATATATACTTGTTCACACTATAAACCCATTCCACAATAAGTGAGTTTTGAGCCTTTATTGAGTATACATGCTTACATCTTTAACTAAATGCTCATTTTCGTTTCTTGTGTGAATAGCCGTTTGGTTTTTACGACTCTCGAACTTTCCAAGAAGATACATTCCTGGTCCTTACCAACTTGAACCCAAGTAAGTAAATGATGGAGGCATTAGGTCTAACATTTTTCTTTCAAAACCATTGTTTTCCTTCTTTTTACATCACTACCTAAAATCCCCCTAGTTAACCCCTTTGAGCCTAAACCTTTTCGGTTCGAAAACCCGTAAAACAAATACCCATTACCCACCAAAACCTTTTTCTTTCAAAACCCATTTGTTTAGTAAAAAGCTAGGTTATCTTGTGACATAAAAAAATGGAGAGAATTTTGCAATAACCAAACAAGTTCCTCAAAGAAATCGTGTTTGAATATGCTTAGTTTGAATAAATGTCACAAAAATAAAAAGTTTTACGACAACCGACGCTTTTTACGCTTTTCGCCATTTCGCGAACTACTAACCCACAGAACCACCTACCCTTAGCCCAAGCCTAACCCTTTCCAAAGTCCTCTTGATATTTACGAATGTTTATAGTTAAAAAGGAGGAGGTTTGATTGCTTGGCAAGCATATGGTAGAAGTAAGTTCCATGACGGTATCGAATGTTTCACAAAAATACACCTTCAGCCGAGTGTTGAGTGATTTCCCGTGAGGAACGTGAGCTTGTATATAAATAGAATTTTAAAGAGGCATGTTATGCCCAAATAAATAATTTTTCTTAACAAGTGTTCTAAATAAATCATGACGAATTGGATTGTAAATAAAATAAAAACAAAATTAAATTAAATTAAGATCTTGGATTCCCGACACTCAAGACAAGCCACAAAACTTCTTCTCTACCTATTCCATTTGGGTGTGTAAGCCACATTTAAAGAGTTTTGCTTGAGGACAAGCAAAGATTCAAGTGTGGGGGTATTTGAAGTGTACAAAATGCAACATATAAATTACATCAATAGAGGCATAAAGCCAACCCTTTTTAGTACTAATGTTGGAAAAGCGCGTTTCTTTCTTCCTTTTGAATTTACAGGACCAAATGGGCTTAAAAGAACAAAAGGAACAAATAAGCAGCCAAAACCAACATAAATTCAAGAAGAAGGAACAACGTGACATGCCCGACCCCTCGGCAGCATCTCCCAAAGCAAAAACAAGAAGACAGAAACTGACCACGGGGCCGTGCCCAGCCAGGCATGGGGCGTGGTCAGCCCTAATACAACAAGACAAAAGCTGCAGAAGCTTCTACGTCCAACACGGGGCCATGCCCAGCTCACAATGAGGCGTGGTCAACTCTTAGGTTTGCCTAATCTTGATAGTACAGTAAAGAGTTGACCACGGGGCCGTGTCCAGAGGCCACAGAGTCGTGTGGGGCCCTCTGCTGACAGATGCAATTAATGAAGGAAGAGAAGAAGACAGCCACGGGTCGTGCCCAGTGGACAAGGAGCCGTGGCCGGGGCTCTGTTCTGGCTATAAATAGGGGTGCTTGGTTCACTTCAAAGTCATCCCTTGGCAAACCACTTCTCTCCCACTTTGCCATCACTCCACCACCACTACAACACCAACACCTACCACCATCATCCATCTATCATCTTTAGAGTGTGTAGTAGTCTCGGGATCCAAGATTAATCATAAGAGTTCTTATCAATCAAAGGCCATGTTTGGCTAATCTCTTACATCACTTGGTGAAGACGAGTCTTTAATGTATTACTTTTGATTTTTAATCTTTTGGCACTTTTTAATTGGGTTTGTATTAATGACTTTAATAACTAGTTTCTTATGTTGAAAGTGAATTTTCTTTACCATTTCTTCATGATGTCATTGATTTGCTCATTCGTGTCTTTACGGTCTATATAAAGCGCGTTAACTACCTAGAAGGGGGTTAGGAGGGTGGTTTGGTAAAGTTCTTGCCTCGTTCAGTGTATAGATCCTGCGAGGACTTGGTTCAAGCTTACTAGGACCTCCTTCAATGCCCCAAAGGTATTGGATGGCGGGGGTGTGAATAGCTTGAACCCCTCATATGTAAACTACTATTAAAACATTAAACCGGCTTCTTGGGATTGTATCCTTGGTGACTCAAACCACTTAGCAGAGGGTACCGTCACCTTCAAAAGAGGGGCCTACCACTTTTCGCATTAATAACTAACTTAATTGTCTTTCAATATTCCGACCCTTTGTGATTGTATCCCTGCTGACTCAAACCACTGGGTTGAGGGTCACCTACAAAAGAGGGGTCTACTACTATAACTAAGATAATCTCTTAAAAAGTCCGAAAATGCGAAAATCATCAAAGGGTATATTAAAGATGAGTTGGATCCAAGTGATAGATCGATTAGACTTTGAAGATAAACCGGTATTAAAAGCTCTTGTGTCCTTTGACGACCTCGGTATCTTACCAACACTATACTACGCTCGCGATGGGTGCACTTGCCCAAGTGTGTGTTTAGTGTTAGTGTAATATCGTGTGTTATAAATTTAAAACTTGACTAATGCGTAAAACGGGCTTAAAATATTAATAAAATCATATCACGCTTAACGCACACCATATATATAATACACATCTGAATATAAGAAACATAAAAATAAAAAATATGAACCTTAAATCCGAAAATTTAGTGATTTGGAGTTATTCTTTTCGTTCCAGCAATAATTAGTGTTCTCTAATGATCCACATCCTATATATATATATATATATATATATATAAAGTTTTAAACATACATATTTGATGATATCTAATTGTACTTATAAATAGAGTCATGTCATAAACATGAGGTTCATGGAATCACATATGGCGGTCTTTTACATAGGCTTTTTATTGCTCTTTGTGTGTCATCGGTGTAAGTTCTCCACGTTTAACCATTTTATGCCCTAAATTTTTTCAGGTTAATATCCTAATTGTCACACCCCGACCGCGTAAAACAACAAACCGTGACGGAAACGTCGGAGAGTGGAGCAACAGAATTATTGTTTCATAACCATGGTATTTAAAGTTTCATTTTATTGAAATAAAAGTGGTTACATTGTCATATAACAAAAGAAAACACAACATAAGTTAAACTAGTCTTGTTTCTTTTATGTCACTAAGGCCCAAGTCCGCCTAAGTGTATCACGAACAACCCTATGCATCAGCTCCTGAAAACACATGTGAGAATAGGTACGTCAGATGATATTTAAAAGAATACTGCTTGGTTAAATGTTAAACAAAAGTTAGTCATGAATCTTAGGAAAAATGTCTTCTTTTATAAATCATACAAAAAGCGATAAGAAAATCAGATGATATTTAAAAGAATACTGCTTGGTTAAATAAATAACCAAGTAACAATGAATTTGTATAAGTTATGTCGTTTGTAAAACATTATTCTTGTGATAGTATGTCGTTTGAATAAAATATATATATCATGTCTTCGTTGAAATGATTTAAATAACGCTACGATATGTAATATCATAAAAGCACTTATATATAGGAAGTACCAGCGGCGTATCCACCATGCTTTCATCATATTACACGTCGCCTCGTTATATAAATCACATATCAAATAACCACCAAATTGTCTAGTTTAAACAAATGTCAAAAATGTTTATGTGTAAGCAATGTCTAATGTCAATGTAAATCATGTGTTGTATAATCAAATGTTTAGTATGGCAAGTAAAAAAAAAGTAACTACTCAAACCATATGTATAATGTTTATGTGTAACCAAATGTAATGTATGGTGAATAAAAACATTTACTCAACCCCATAGGTAAAAAGTACAAAACAATGTATTTGATATAAATCATAATTTAAGTCAAAAGTTATGTTTTGCAAAATCCATGCTTTACTGATACAAACACTTATGTGGTAATGTTTATCGCATACATTCAAGCCTTGAGACTGTAGGACAAACCCTTAATAAGTTAAAGGTTTATCAAAATGTTTTCGGATTCGGTCATTCCTTACGTCCAAACAAACCTAGGATTCCAGGAATGGGAGTTGTCAAGTCCTATGGTACTACTACATACTACCGAGCGGCGTGATCAATGTTAATGAACGTATTTTAGTCCCGTTAAACAAACCAAATGTCATACCAAATGTAAGCATGTTATGTGAAAACAATGTACTAAGTATGCTAAGTTAACATACAAAGCAGAAATGTCATGTAAATCAATGTGATAGCATGCTCAGTAAACATACATAGCAGAAATGTAATGTAAATCAATGTGTCCATATGCTGAGTAAACATATGCAACAAATGTAATGTAAATCAATGTGCTAGCATGCTCGGTCAACATACATAGCAAAGCATAATTGAAATTATGTACTATATGCGTACTAAAGAACATAGCAAGTATATGTCATGAAAGCACGAAAGTAACAAATAGGCACTTGTGTATCACCCCAAAATATTTGAAAATAGTAAAAGAGGGGACTATGTACTCACTTGATATTGCTTAGTAATCTTGAAACAACAATCAAATAACGCTTGAAGGATCACGGAATCAATCGACACCTAATATAGGTAACTACATTAATAAACTGCACCTAAATCGGAGGATCGGATAAAATGATGTTTCGTAAACCAAATGAGTATAGGAACTCATCTTATATGGTTTAACAAAGCCTACATTCTAAATCGAAACCTATCCTAAGCGCTTATGACCCGTTTAGGTAGCTTACGCTACTTTAACGCGTCATTTGCGCAAAAGCGCAAACGAATAGCCTAACTAGTCCTATGACAAGTATTATATGCCCTAACATGTTTAATAATCAGTTTATGTGACAAAATTTAAGTTACATATGCTTAAGATGAAATTATGCATAAAAAGGGTATTTTGGTCATTTTCCTAAGGCAAATAAACTACCTATCATACAACTAACTAAACGAAGTGACCATAAGGTATAATCTCGGAAGGTTATTCCTTATACAACTATGGTCACAAAACATGTTTGGTCGGATCTTAATGATCGACCAAATGGGTCGAGTTCGAAAGTCTAAGCGGTTGTTTAGACCGCTTATCTTACGACCCTAATTAAGCACTAAACTAAAAGTGACGAGTTAAACATGTTAAAACATGTTTAACTAAGTTAGAAAACCAGTTTGATATCAAAACAAAGTGTTTTGATACCCGAAAATAGCTTCGTTGCTAAATACGCATAAACACGTATTTGGACCAAAACTTTGACTCGTCACTTCGACTAATCAACATGGTAATCAGTAGGTATAATCACAAGAGACTATAACCATCGTGATTACGCTCACGTTGCAAAGTTCAAACGAACTTTATGTTGGCCATAAACTGGTCAAAGTAGAAAGTCAAACACTGTTTGACTTTCATGCTTGAAATGCATAAACAAGCATGAAGGTGACTTAAAAAAGGTCCAAGTAAGGAAGATTTGAATCAAAACACTCAGGTATGAAGTGTTAAACTTCAACTTAGAGCAGAATTGAATCAAATGTGTGAAGAATGAGAATGAAGCAAGTGGGTATTTATAGAAAGTTAGGATCAAGGAGATCATTCCAAGTGTTTTTGCAAGAATCAAGGTTCAATTCTAACCATACACTTGTGGAAAATGGTTTAGAATACAATGGGAAGCCAAAAACCAGCTCAAGGTATTGAAAATGTTGCACAAAAGACCTTGGAAATCAAGCTGGTTGCTGAAAACTGAATAGCTGGAAAAGAGCTCTGTCACATGGCACGCCAGGTATCCCTGGTTCTGGCGCGTGGTGCGAGGGAGACCAGTTTCAAATTTCCCAAATTGGCAGAACAGGTCCCTGCATGCTTAAAACTTGATTTTTGACACGTTTAAGCCCCGTTAACCCAGTTTCAAGGCTCAATAATGATGTCAAAGCATAGGGAACATGAAATATGCCTGAAAACATCTCGGATGTCAGCTCGTTTGGTCGTACAGCCTCGTTGTTCGGTTAATTACGACGAAACACGAACGGACGCGAAAAACAATCCAAATTACGCGACGAATGAAATTTTAGCATTCCAAACAGTAAAATAAAATATTTTAATGATTACAAAAATTTTTGGGTGTCCGGATATGTTCAGAACGTAAGATATGCGCGTAAATGCAAACTTATGCACTTTTTGACGCTTTTAGTCCCTGCTTGACCAAATAAGTTTATTTTCGCACACCGAACCCTTCAAAGCCTATTTCTAAGCTAGGTAAAGGATTAGAGTTTATATAATGATTACAAGCACAGATGTCACAGTCTCCCCTACTTTAGGAAACTTCGTCCAGAAATTTATTTAGAGGAAACTTGTGAAAATAGATGAGGATATTTCGCCTTCATTTGATCTTCACGTTCCCAAGTAAATTCTAGTCCACGTTTAGATTCCCATCGTACTTTGACAATTGGTATGCGCTTGCGTTTGAGTTTCTTGACTTCACGGTCCATTATTTCCACAGGCTTCTCAACAAAGTGCATTGTGTCATCAACACAAAGTTCATCAAGTGGTATCTGGAGGTTCTCATCAGCTAAACACATTTTAAGATTGGACACGTGGAAGGTTGGATGAACATTTCCAAGTTCAGGAGGTAACTCAAGTCTGTAGGCTACCTTTCTGATTCTTTCGATGATCTTGAATGGTCCAACATATCTAGGTGCAAGTTTTCCTTTCTTTCCAAATCTAATCACACCTTTCCAAGGTGAAACCTTGAGTAGAACGTGATCACCGACTTGAAATTCTAGGGGCTTGCATCGTCTATCTGCGTAACTCTTTTGACGGCTTCTAGCTGTCTGAAGGTTATCGCGAACTTTCTTGACCTTATCTGTAGTCTCTAGAATGAGCTCAGGTCCAGTAAGCTGAGCTTCACCGATCTCATTCCAGCAGACTAGTGAATGACATTTTCGACCGTATAAAGCTTCAAAAGGAGCCATGTTGATGCTGGAGTGATAACTATTGTTGTAGGAGAATTCAATCAACAGAAGATACGAATCCCAACTACCATCTGATTGCGGATGATAAGCTGTGCTCAAGTTAAGTTGGGTTCCCATCGTAGATTGCATGGTTCTCCAAAAATGAGACGAAAATCGAGCATCTCTATCAGATATAATGTTCAAAGGAACACCATGTCGGGATACAATCTCATCCACATAGATTTTAGCAAGTTTGTCAGCAGATAGATCCTCACGGATCGGTAAGAAATGCGCTGACTTTGTAAGACGATCAACAACTACCCAAATGGCATCATGACCTTTCTTAGTCCATGGAAGTTTGGTAATAAGATCCACAGAAATGTTTTCCCATTTCCAAACTGGAATCTCTGGTTGCTCCAATAATCCAGAGGGATGTTGATGTTCAGCCTTAACCTTAAGACAAGTAAGGCATTTGGACACGTATAAGGCAATGTCTTTCTTCATACCCGGCCACCAATATTGGGTTCGAAAATCCTTATACATTTTATCTGCACCAGGATGAATAGAATAACGAGACTTATGAGCTTCATCCATGGTGCGAAGATTGTCTTGACTTGGGACCCACAAACGGTCCATGAAATAATATGATCCATTGTCTTTCAGTTCAAGATCAGGCTTAATGTAATATGGTAATTCCTTACCCATCAAGTCTTGTGAAACACAAGTATGTTGAGCCTGAGAAATGCGGGTTTGAATATCAGATCAAACCTGAACGCAATGAAGCTTGACTCGTTCTTTACGACTCAATGCGTCAGCCACGACATTCGCCTTACCAGGATGGTAGTGAATTTCGCAATCATAGTCGTTTAGAACTTCAACCCAATGTCGTTGCCTCATGTTAAGTTCTTTCTGATTGAAAATATGCTGAAGACTTTTGTGGTCAGTGAAAACCACACATTTTGTACCATAAAAGTAGTGTCTCCAGATTTTGAGAGCAAAAACTACTGCACCTAACTTAAGATCATGAGTCGTGTAGTTCTTCTCGTGAATCTTTAACTGTCTCGATGCATAAGCTATGACTTTGTCCCTTTGCATGAGAACACAGCCAAGGCCTAAATTGGATGCATCACAATACACGACAAAATCATCGTTTCCCTCAGGTAAAGATAGAATAGGTGCATCACAAAGTTTCTGTTTCAAGGTCTGAAATGCTTCTTCCTGTTTAGATCCCCATTCGAAAGGTTTGATCTTCTGAGTTAGAGCAGTGAGAGGAACTGCAATCTTGGAGAAGTTTTCGATAAAGCGGCGGTAATAACCCGCGAGACCAAGAAAAGAACGAACCTCAGTTGGAGTAGTAGGTGTATCCCAATCCTTAATCGCACTGATCTTAGCGGGATCTACATAAATACCTTGTTTGTTAACGATATGTCCCAAAAATTGAACTTCCTTAAGCCAAAATTCGCACTTGGAGAATTTGGCTAAAAGTTGTTCTTTCTTTAGGAGTCCCATAGTAAGACGGAGATGTTGCTCATGCTCGGCTCGTGTCTTAGAATAAATCAAGACGTCATCAATGAAAACAATGATGAACTTGTCTAAATAAGGCTTACAAACCCTATTCATCAAGTCCATGAAAACAGCAGGAGCATTAGTGAAACCGAATGGCATAAAAGTGAACTCATAATGCCCATATCTCATGCGGAATGCAGTCTTGGGAATATCTTCTTCAAGCACTCGAAGCTGTTGATACCCAGAACGTAGATCAATCTTTGAAAACCAAGTAGCACCCTGTAACTGATCAAAGAGATCATCAATGCGAGGTAGGGGATATCGATTCTTGATGGTAAGCTTGTTGAGCTCACGAAAATCGATACACATCCTGAAAGATCCATCTTTCTTTTTCACAAAAAGAATGGGAGCACCCCATGGTGAAAAGCTCGGACGGATAAAATCTTTGTTAGAAAGCTTCTGAAGCTGCTTAGATAATTCATGCATCTCAGACGGTGCAAGACGATACGGGGATTTAGCAATAGGATTAGCACCAGGTACAAGATCAATACGGAACTCAACTTGACGTGTTGGGGGTAAACCAGGTAATTCTTTAGGAAACACTTCAGGATAATCCCGAACAACAGGGATGTCTTGAATTGACTTACCTTTGCCTTTCTCCTCTACAACATGTGCCAAAAAGGCCACATAATTCTTTCGCATATACTTCTGAGCTTGAGTACAAGACATGAGTTTAAGACCACTAGCAGGTTTCTCACCATGAACATCTAGGATTTCACCAATCGAAAGCGGCACACGAACAATCTTCTCAAAAAAAACTACCTCTGTGTGATACTTAGCTAACCAATCCATTCCCACTATAATGTTGAAACTTCCAAGTTGCATCGGTGTGAAGTCGATAGGAAAAAGATGGTTATTAAGGTTCAACTGGCAATTTCGAAGAACAGAATCAAGAACAATGGGTTCACCACTAGCTACCTCTACTGTCAAGGGCTTTCCTAGTTTTGTTCTAGTCATGCAAAGCAAAGGTTCAAAAGACAATGACACAAAACTCTTATCGGCACCCGAATAAAAAAGAACATATGCAGGCTGATTGTTAACAAAGAACATACCATTGACCACTTCGTTGTCTGCACGTGCCTCATTTGCGTTCATGTTAAAGACTCATCCACGAGCCTGAGCCTGATTCGCATTAGCTAACCTCAGACACTGATTTCTGTAGTGGGTCAGATCCCCACAATTATAGCATGAACCAGGAGGATAGTGAGGTCGTGCAGCTTGTGCCTGTTGTTGAGCAGGCTGTTGGGCAGGTTGCTGAGCAGGGTTTTGGGCTGCCTAATTCTGGTTAGGAGGAAGACGACAAGTGTTGGCAAGATGACCAGTTCTCCCACAATTGGTACAATAACAACACTGAACTTGTGGCTGGTGGTGGCTGTTACACCTGTTGCACAAAGGTGCATTGCCAATGTACTGTTTCTTGGCAGGTGGTTGCGCTGCTGATTTGGAGCTGCCTGATTTGCCTGCGCGGTAACAGCAAAGTTCTTGGAAGCCTTTCGCTTCCTTGACCTCTTTGAAGATTCAGATTTCTTACCCTTCTTACTCTCACTCTTGTCAGACGACTTGTTCTGTTTCTTGTCACCCTTCCTATGAAATTTACCCTTTCTGATTTGCGACTCAGTCAAAGTCGCAGCTAACTCGATGGCTTGTCGAACTGTGGTAGGGTTGCTACCAGTGACGATATCTTGCACGGGGTCAGGTAAACCATCGACATACCTCTCGATAGCTTTATCAAGTGGGGTAACCATTGTAGAACAAAGTAAGCTCAGTTCCTCATATCTGTCGGTATAAGCACGGTGTTCACCACTGTCCTGTTTCAGATCATCAAATTCCCTTTCTAACGCCCTGAGTTCATGACGAGGACCGAATTCCCTCATCATAAGAGCCCTAAGCTCTTCCCAGGTTTGTGCTAGAGCAACATCAGTACCATGGTCTCTCATTGCCCTATTCCACCAAGTAAGGGCCCTCTTTTGAAACACACTAGAAGCAAACTCGACCTTACGATTATCAGGACATTGAACATGACGAAAAGTACTCTCAATGATTTCAAACCATTGTAGGAGCCCAGTTGCTCCCTCAGAACCACTAAACTTGAGTGGTTTAGCCGAATTGAAACTTTTAAAGTTGCATGGAGCATTATTGTTGTTATTGTTGGCTTGGTTAATTTGAGCGATGAGATTAGGGAGTGCAGCAGCCATTTGTTGCGCAATGATAGCTGCCAGTTCGGTATTAGGTAGCTGATTGTCACGTCGAGGAGGCATTTTAAAAGAGGAAACATGAGAGAAAACGAGTGAGATGATAAGATGAAAAATGAGATGTTGCAAATATCGACAAAAAGCAAGGATGGTGGTCATTCGTTCATTACCACAAAGCAAACAAACGACACACAGTGACTAATCAAAGTAAATGGGTCATAATAATGTATCGCGAAGACATGCTTTAGCCTATAAGTGGACACTCACCCCAAGAGTTCCCAGGTAAGAGTGACTGGTCTGATTATGTGGATTTGTACGAACACTCTAGCCTAGACAGAAAACTCGAGGTACAGGCACCCACCCTTCCAGATTGCACGTGTTCACATTATTTAGACCCAAACTTTGATGAGATTTTGAAAACTTAGAGGGTTCAAAACCTTATAACAAATCATCTAAGAATAGATGATTGATTTTCAAAAATCATTTCGGAAAATTGTGTTCTTGTTTTGGTAATCACCTAAAGATAGGTGACGGTAATGTTTTAAGATCTAAACACAAGATAACTTGTGTTGGGGTCCTAGAAAAGTTATAGTCTAGGTCAAAGCATTACTAATAACCTAATTCCCTATAACCATTGGCTCTGATACCAACTCTTTTGTCACACCCCGACCGCGTAAAACAACAAACCACGGCAGATATGTCGGGGAGTGGAGCAACAGAATTATTGTTTCACAACCATGGTATTTAAAGTTTCATTTTATTGAAATAAAAGTGGTTACATTGTCTTAGAACAAAAGAAAACACAACATAAGTTAAACTAATCTTGCTTCTTTTATGTCACTAAGGCCCAAATCCGCCTAAGTGTATCACGAATAACCCCATGCATCAGCTCCTGAAAACACATGTGAAAATAGGTACGTCAGCATAAAAATGCCTGTGAGATACATAGGTTTATTGATTTAGGATTCACGACTTGTAGTTGAAAGAAATGTTTAACAAAAGTTAGTCATGAATCTTAGGAAAAATGTCTTCTTTTATAAATCATACAAAAAGCGATAAGAAAATCAGATGATATTTAAAAGAATACTGCTTGGTTAAATAAATAACCAAGTAATAACGAATTTGTATAAGTTATGTCGTTTGTAAAACATTATTCTTGTGATAGTATGTCGTTTGAATAAAATATATATATCATGTCTTCGTTGAAATGATTTAAATAACGCTACGATATGTAATATCATAAAAGCACTTATATATAGGAAGTACCAGCGGCGTATCCACCATGCTTTCATCATATTACACGTCGCCTCGTTATGTAAATCACTTATGAAATAACCACCAAATTGTCTAGTTTAAACAAATGTTAAAATTGTTTATGTGTAAGGAATGTCTAATGTCAATGTAAATCATGTCTTGTATAATCAAATGTTTTGTATGGCAAGGAAAAAAAAGTAACTACTCAAACCATATGTATAATGTTTATGTGTAACCAAATGTAATGTATGGTGAATAAAAACATTTACTCAACCCCATAGGTAAAAATGTACAAAACAATGTATTTGATATAAATCATAATTTAAGTCAAAAGTTATGTTTTGCAAAATCCATGCTTTACTAATACAAACACTTATGTGGTAATGTTTATCGCATACATTCAAGTCTTGAGACTGTAGGACAAACCCTTAATAAGTTAAAGGTTTATCAAAATGTTTTCGGATTCTGTCATTCCTTACGTCCAAACAAACCTAGGATTCCAGGAATGGGAGTTGTCAAGTCCTACGGTACCACTACATACTACCGAGCGGCGTGATCAATGTTAATAAACGTATTTTAGTCCCGTTAAACAAACCAAATTTCATACCAAATGTAAGCATGTTATGTGAAAACAATGTACTAAGTATGCTAAGTTAACATACAAGGCAGAAATGTCATGTAAATCAATGTGATAGCATGCTCAGTAAACATACATAGCAGAAATGTAATGTAAATCAATGTGTCCATATGCTGAGTAAACATATGCAACAAATGTAATGTAAATCAATGTGCTAGCATGCTCAGTCAACATACATAGCAAAGCATAATTGAAATCATGCACTATATGCGTACTAATGAACATAGCAAGTATATGTCATGAAAGCATGAAAAAGCACAAAAGTAACAAATAGGTACATGTGTATCACCCCAAAATATTTGAAAACAGTAAAAGAGGGGACTATGTACTCACTTGATATTGCTTAGTAATCTTGAAACAACAATCAAATAACGCTTGAAATAGGTAACTACGTTAATAAACCGGACCTAAATCGAAGGATCGGAAAAAATGAGGTTTCGTAAACCAAATGAGTATAGGAACTCATGTAATATGGTTTAACAAAGCCTATATTCTAAATCGAAACCTATCCTAAGTGCTTATGACCCGTTTAGGTTGCTTACGCTACTTTAACGCGTCACTTGCGCAAAAGCGCAAACGAATAGCCTAACTAGTCCTATGACAAGTATTATATGCCCTGACATGTTTAATAATCAGTTTATGTGACAAAATTTAAGTTACATATGCTTAAGATGAAATTATGCATAAAAAGGGCATTTTGGTCATTTTCCTACGGCATATAAGCTACCTATCATACAACTAACTAAACGAAGTGACCATAAGATATAACCTCAGAAGGTTATTCCCTATACAACTATGGTCACAAAACATGTTTTGTCGAATCCTAATGATCGACCAAATGGGTCGGGTTCGAAAGTCTAAGCGGTTGTTTAGACCGCTTATCTTACGACCCTAATTAAGCACTAGACTAAAAGTGACGAGTTAAACATGTTAAAACATGTTTAACTAAGTTAGAAAACAAGTTTGATATCAAAACAAAGTGTTTTGATACCCGAAAATAGCTTCGTTGCAAAATACGCATAAACACGTATTTTGACCGAAACTTTGACTCGTCACTTCGACTAATCAACGTGGTAATCAGTAGGTATAATCACAAGGGACTATAACCATCATGATTACGCCAGGGGCGGACCTACATTGAATAATACGGGTTCCCAGGAACCCATTCGGTTTCGAATAATTAGTAGAAAATTTATAATATAATATAAAGTGAACCCATAAATAAATTTTAAGGTGAACCCATAACAATGAATCTCAATCAGTCAGCTGGTTTCGCGCTTTATTGCTAAACATAAGCTCTTCAGTTCGATTCTTGTCCATAACGGTTTTCACGTAACTTTTTTAAATGTTAAACCTAAATTACCAAACTGCCCTTAGGTTTTCATAGTCAAAACTCAAAAGAACCCACTTACCATAACCGCACCACATATTTATACATTTACGAATCTCACACACTCGTTGAATTTACAGTTCGAACATCCTTCTGAACTCATATTCCGGCAATAACTTATTGATTTTTCAGACTCCATTGTTTCAGGTACCTAATAATTGAAAAAAAAAATTGTGTATTCTGTTTTGTTTTGCTTAGAGTTTAATAGTTGGAATAGTTGCAACTTAATTCTCTGTGTGGGTTTTAGAATTCTTCTATCTCTAATATGTTTGTTTGTTTGTTTTGGTCATTTTTTTTATAATTCACCTCTAATTGGTTGAGTTTCCCTTTGTTTAGTTCAATCCCTTCATTAATAGGTTATTGATTTTTTTAAGCTTCATTGTTTAGTTCATCCCCCTTTGCGAGACATGGGTATCCGACATCACTCAGATTTGAGATAACATTTGTGATGCAGGAGCATCAAACTAGAATCGACACGTTGCAAGTTAATATTACTTGGAAAGTTTTAATCGCAACCTGTAGACAACCCGTTGGAGATGAATCAAGTATTCAAGGATTATCTATAAGTCTGAATTTCAAAGTTTTAGTATTTATCTCTTTGTTTGGTTTTTATCCTTTTTTTAAGTTATCATCTCTAAGACTGCTCTAGTCCTATAAGTATTGTATGGGACTCTGGGTTATAAATAAAGTAGTTTTTGTTGAATTTAAAAGATGCAAACTGTTCTTGAGCCAATTGGTTCATTTTTAGTCTTTGATTGCTAGTTCTTTCCTGCATCAATTTGATTGTTAGAAATTTGACCCGACCGACCCGAAAATTTTAACGATTGGTTGTGAAAGTTTTGATTATCAAAAAAAAGTGAACCCATGAGAAAAAAATTCCTGGATCCGCCACTAGATTACGCTCACGTTGCAAAGTTCAAACGAACTTTGTGTTGACCATAAACTGGTCAAAGCAGAAAGTCAAACACTGTTTGACTTTCATGCTTGAAATGCATAAACAAGCATGAAGGAGACTTACAAAAGGTCCAATCAAGAAAGATTTGATTCAAAACACTCAGGTATGAAGTGTTAAACTTCAACTTAGAGCAGAATTGAATCAAATGTGTGAAGAATGAGAATGAAGCAAGTGGGTATTTATAGAAAGTTAGGATCAAGGAGATCATTCCAAGTGTTTTTGCAAGAATCAAGGTTCAATCCTAACCATACACTTGTGGAACATGGTTTAGAATACAATGGGAAGCCAAAAACCAGCTCAAGGTATTGAAAATGTTGCACAAAAGACCCTGGAAATCAAGCTGGTTGCTGAAAACTGAATTGCTGGAAAAGAGCTCTGTCACGTGGCGCGCTAGGTATCCCTGGTTCTGGCGCGTGGCGCGAGGGAGACCAGTTTCAAGTTTCCCAAATTGGCAAAACAGGTCCCTGCATTCTTAAAACATGATTTTTGACACGTTTAAGCCACGTTAACCCAATTTCAAGGCTCAATAATGATGTCAAAGCATAGGGAACATGAAATATGCTTGAAAACATCTCGGATGTCGGTTCGTTTGGTCGTACGACTGCTGTCATAGTCTCATGCAAATTTAATCCAATTACAACTAAATAGCTAGCGGTAAGTGGGCATCGAACACATGGAATTTGTGGAATATGTGCTATCTCAATGTATGTCCAACTAACTAGATTAATCTAATTTGCAAGAAATGTAAATTTCAATGTTTGGGTTGATTGGTTTTAATTATCTAGAATTACTAAATTAGAAACAAATCAAAGTCAAGTTGTGTAACAGGATAAGAGGGTAGTGATCATCCCGAGTTTCAGGTTTTAAGTGACAACTAACGTTCATGTTCAACTGGAAAGAACCATATAGACATGGCTCATGTAAGATCAATTATTTGTGATGAAAGGGAACTAAGTACTTGGATTCCTAGAGCGCGAGGTTGTTACCCGATGATCAATCAACATATATCCAACTCTAATCCCTCCCATGATATCTCAATTGCCAACGGCACCAAGAACGTATGGTTTAGAACTATGATCAAACACACATCAACAATTTACAAATAATCATTCATACACCGTAATCAACTAAACAACACATGAAAAGTTTATTACTCCAGAAATTAAAGATAAAACATAATTGTCATAAATAAAACCTTACATTCGAGACGATCACCAAGCAAACCTAGCCGCTCATAGTGTTA
The DNA here is from genome assembly GCA_030545235.1 of Helianthus tuberosus. Taxonomy (NCBI): domain Eukaryota; kingdom Viridiplantae; phylum Streptophyta; class Magnoliopsida; order Asterales; family Asteraceae; genus Helianthus; species Helianthus tuberosus. Next base: position 181,517,442 of record CM060451.1, read on the forward strand.
TGAACCATCATCACAATCAAATCTTTGTCCATTGGAATCAAAAACAAAGTCTTCATGTTTCAATCACTCAAGAACACCTTCGGACACCCCTAATTCGCATCTCATGAGTTACAAAACGAATAAACAATGATTGTCTCATCAAAAGTCTCATCAAATGGTCATTAAAAGTGAGGAGTTACATTTTTCGTCAGGGTCTACCGTAAGCTACGGTCTACGGTTGCTTTCAAGTGGCTACGGTGGGTCTCTACTGCCTTACGGTGGATGAAAAATGCTGGGGGCTACCGTAATTTACGGTAGCTACCGTAAGCTACGGTAGACTTCAGCATGCAATTTTGTTTTCAGCATAACTTTTTCGTTTCAACTCCGTTTTCTTCACCGTTTTCGCCCACGTTCTCGTAATTTCATCCTCTATCATGTCATCTTCTTAATTCTTCAATTCTAATAAATTATTTTCTTCATTTATTCTCCATCTTTCAATCTCCAATCCAGCCGCGCCTATTCGAAGCTTCATTTCCACACTTTTAAAGCCCCGAACACACCTGGAACATGAGCAACCGTAGTTATCTAATTCAAGATAAATACATGGATAAATGAGAAATTAAATTATCGTTTATAACATTTAAGGGTCGTCCTACAAACTACCTGTCATATCCCCACACTTAACCGTTACTTGCCCGAAGCAACCCGTTCAACAAAACACAATTTATTCAAGCGATCAAGCACAAACCAAGCAAACAAATGTCCTCATTTACTAACTTTTTCTTAAAATCGCACATGACACACCCCTCACAAAACTCTCCTCTCGGCGACAAATAATAACTAGCAAAGATAAGCTAGAACACACTTAAAGCAAATGGGTGGTTGCACGACAATAAGCTTGTAATTAAATCGGTCCTTCGCCTAAATGATTTGCTAAACATGTACGTGAATCAAAGGAACTTAGAGGTTGTAACGTGGCAAGGCAAATTGGTAGGAAATGGAAATACATATGCGAAGTAGCTAACGATTCAACCCGGTCTTTTATTTCTAATTAAACAAAACATAAACAACTATATACAATCTATCTCATTCATTTTTTTTTTTCATTTTTCATTGTTTTTTCTCTTTTTTTTTTCTTTTCTTTTCATATCTCTTTTTTTTCTTTTTTTTTTTCTTTCGATTTAACAAACATAACAAACAAGCATACTAGAACAAGATGATTATACTAATAGACCGGGTCAAATACGGGTTAATTTTTTAAGAGAAAGTAGGCACGGGTTAACAAAAGATTGGCTCAAAGCTCAAATGGGCTACCAAAGTCCAAACCCCCCCCCCCCTCTCGCTACCAAGCTCATATATATAACTTATGAGGTCCAACCCCCCAAATCCCACACTCCCACTCACCAAGACGAGGCTACCTAATTGCCCTAATCCTTTTCACATGTATATCAAGCTAAGGCCTCAAACCGCATTCAAGCACAAGTTCTAATGCACCACCACCGATTGCCACTATCATCAAGAAAAAGTGTATTCTAATAAATTCAAGTAGTGGCTCAACTCTCACCAAGAAAGAACAATGGGATATGGGTTTCCGGTGTGTCATGCAATTTAATACTCAACTGTTCAATTTGGACCATTTTTCGCTTGATTTAAAATTTTTCAAAATCATCAAAATTTCCCCCCATCCCCACACATGGGATACATTGACCCCAATGTATGGCTTTGGAAGGGAATGATCGCTAAAACTCAACCTAACATCAATTTTTGCTTATCCACTCAAACCCCAAATTTCTTTTTGTTATTTTATCTTTTTTGTTCTTTTATATATATATATATATATATAGGGGATGGTTCAAATGAAAACCATTTTTATTGTGAAAACTCGAAAACTAACTAAAAAAGCCTAAAAAACACACCAAAAAAAATTCATTTTTTTTTTAAAAATCACAGGTTTTTATATATAAAAAAAACTTTTTTTCAAAAAAAAAATTTGTAGTACACATGTTTACACATGTGCACTACAAAAAAAATTATATACATAAACTTGCGAAAATTGGCATGCAAAAAAAAATTTGTATGTTTTTTTGGCTTTTTTAATTAGTTTTCGAGTTTTCACAATAACTAGTGGTTTTCATTTGAACCTTCCCCTATATATATATATATATATATATATATTTATATATTTGTGTGAAAACACACTAACACCACCAAAACTACCACAACCAATAACATAAACGTCATAAACCAATACACCACCCTTCCGCCCAACCATGATCATAAACATGAATATATACAAAGGTGCACAAAATGTGAACAAGACACAACCTGATCAGTAAATCAGCAGTGTTGGTAGTGATGCAGCTGGGGTAATCGGACAAGAACATAAACATCTCTTGGATTCGCTGATATCTCAACGGGGATGTTGCCAAACATCCCCACACTTGAATCATTTCATCCGCGACGATTGAAATGTAATAACCTTCCAAAACACAAACACAACACCAAAACAAAACCAAACAAACACAAATACAATACAATACTCTACATCCTCGGGCTGTCTCCCGAGAGCGCTAAGTTTAAAGGTCTTCAGCCAGACCGTACCTGATATACGTTATGGTGGTCTCAATGCACACTTACCCAAAACATTTCCAACGAATGCCCGGAAATTTACATGCCATCTCCATAGGCTTGTCAGTATAATTGGCATGTTCAGACTGCACCTGTGGGTTTCGCTAATCCACTTCATGATGTATACCCCGATGTCTTGTAATTTCACCCTTCTCATCTTCTTCCTCGAACCCTCATCCCCACACTTGTTAATTTGAATGATTAATATGGTAGGAGGTTCAGTACACATATTCATCTCATCAGAATGTTCTGCCTCATCATCTGCATACACCATCTGATCCACCAGTGACTCTTCATCAGATAAAGGACTCATTGGTGTGGTATTATTCTCCACAACCTCCTCCTTCATGTGAGAATAATCTCTAATATCATCAGGTAATGGTGAGAGGCGGTTGTTCTATCTCTATCTTCATTTTTAAATTCTGACACTTAGAAACTAAAGAGTTGATTCGATCTTCATCGGAAAGGTTGGGTGCTGATAAATACTGCTCGAGTTTGGACAAAGTTACTTCCAATATAGCAAGCTCTTTCTCCTCCTCAGTCTGATAAGTATAAACACCCTCGGGCTCAGAATATTCTCCGGGATGATATTGTCGATATCCCTGATACGGTCTTAAGATGTGCGCATCCATCATTTTTTTATTCCAATACTTTGGGTTTTCTGAATACACCGTGCACACATCATAATCATAAGTACGATCACGACCACAACAGAAACATAGACCATCTGTCCTTGTCACATAATAAACATCCTCGTCCCGATCATATCCATCCGAGTAATAATCATCCTCCATCTCTAAGTCATAATCATCAGCGTATGATGGAGGTGGAAGCTGTGAAACATAAGACACCGGTTTTCCATGTGCCCTCCTGTAGTGGGCCTCGTGGCAACCAATACACGGATGACGTGGACCCCCGCACAGTATACACGTAGAAAAGCTGAAATCTGTGTAATGCTCTGTCATCCAGCACAACACAACTCAACTACCAAGTGTAAATCACGAACATCAAAGAAAATCTTTTTGGGATTTTTAATTTTTTTTTTATTTTTATTATTTTTTTAACTAATCCACAAGATAACACAAGTTGCGCACTACTTCCCGGCAACGGCGCCAAAATTTGACGTGCTGTCGTAGTTACACGCAAATTTAATCCAATTACTACTAATAGATAGCGGTAAGTGGGTATCAAACACAGGGAGTTTGTGGAAAATGTGTTGATTATATAGCTTTGTAAATTAACTACAATTAATCTAATGTGCAGATGATTTAAAAAAAAACTAAGTTATCACTAATGGCTAATCAAAATTGGATTGTAATTCAGATTATGAGAGAATGACCATCTTAGGTTTCGTTTTGTTTTAACACTTGTGCAAAATTCCAACTAGAAAGAGTTACATAGACATAACTCATGTACAAACATTTGTTGTGATAAAAGGGAACAAAATACTCGGATTATATTAACGCAAGGTTGTTTCCCGATGATCAATCAATCAATATCCAACCCTAACCCTTCCCGTGATATCTCGATTGTCAACGACACCAAGAACGTACGATTTAGACTAGAATTGAAACATCAATTAACAAGCTACAATCAAATATTCATACACCATGATGAGCAAAGCAAACACACCAAGTTATCATTCTAGAAATAAAGGAAAAACACACAAGAGTCATAGGAAAACCTTCACCTAAGATGATCACCGAAAGCTTAGCCGGACATTGCTTGGTGGATCATCATAATATCAAGCTTATAGTTCATACGAATCGAAAGACAAAACGGAATGTTAGAAAATGTTCACAAACACTATCCAAAGCCAAAATTCGCCCACAAACTGCAGAGAAACATCTCCAATGATGAATAATGTGAAAAGACACTTGAAAACGGTTTTAATAAGGCAGTTACATTTTTCCTCGCTGGCTCTACCGTAATTTACGGTACCTACCGTAAATTACGGTAGACATAATGTTGCTACGCCCATACGCTACTGCCTTACGGTGGATATGGAGGCTTTCAGGGGCTACCGTAATTTACGGTAGCCACCGTAAATTACGGTGGGCCCCTGAGTTTCCTGTTTTGATTCTTCTTTCCATCCTTGCATGCCCCGTTCCACTCCATTCCATCCGAAGCAGCATTTTTCCAATTTTAAGCTCCAAAACGCACCTGAAACATAAGCAATTGTAGTCATCTAATTCAAGATAATTACACGATCAAATGCAGGATTAACATATCTTTTAACACCATAAAGGGTTGTCCTATGGACCACCCGTCAACGGCCTCGTTGTTCGGTTAATTATGACGAAACACGAACGGACGCGAAAAATGATCCAAATTACGCGACGAATGAAATTTTAGCATTCCAAACACTAAAATAAAATATTTTAATGATTACAAAATTTTTGGGTGTCCGGATATGTTCAGAACGTAAGATATGCACGTAAATACAAACTTATGCACTTTTTGACGCTTTTAGTCCCTGCTTGACCAAATAAGTTTATTTTCGCACACTGAACCCTTCAAAGCCTATTTCTAAGCTATGTAAAGGATATTTATGTTATGATTAACTTATGATCAAGTTCCGGAATGTTCGTTACTATACGAATTGGCAAACTTTCGCAGTTTGTCGCAAATAGTCCCTATGATCGAATAAACTTGTTTTTGCCATACCAAACCCTTCAAAACTTATTTCTAAGTTATGTAAAGGTTATTTAAGGTAAGTTAAGCATATGTTGATGTTCCGGAGTGTTTTTTGTGTTAAACTGATTATGTTTACGCATCAGTTTGCATATAACTATCCAGAAAGCGATATAGAGTTTAAAATCGAATAAAATCAAAACGTGCAAAATGTCAAACATAAATAAACAAATATCAGGGTCAAATCACATTGTTTTATTCATAATTGAACTATTTAGAGTTTATACAATGATTACAAGCACAGATGTCACACTAATTAATATTATCATTTTTAGATATACCAGTGAAATAAATGAGCAACTTCATATACGAGCATTTGGTGTTCCACCATCAAAAATTGTTCTCCACATTGTGATCCATCGCTAGATAAGCTTAACTGGTGTTATTGTGGTGGATGCTCCATGGGTAGCAGTATAAGTAAAGACTAGCGGTAAGACCCATGTGCAAACACGGGTGGTTTTTAGAAAACCATGCATAACACATTTTGATAGAAAGTATAGATAGGTATATAGATATTGTATAAAAACGTGTTATCTATTATAGCTAAAAGGGAGTATCCACCCATTGACAATGTAAACTGTTTACCCAAAAAGACAATGTAATTTGTTTATAGACATAAGTACATATAAAAGATGTCTAACAAAACTTAATAGAATTTGAATACAACTTAAGTTTCAACAAACATTAACAACGAATACACAATCACCTGCCTCAACAACTTTCACCAAAGCTAAATCAAGGATGATCAGGCCTTTGACTTCTAGCAGTTCTTTGACTTCAACAGATGATAGGTCCATCAATAGACTTTAGACTTCAGCAGATTTTTGTGTATAACAGCCTTTATAAATCAGTAGACTTTAGAAATCAGCAGATCTTTATTCTCTCATCAACCTTTCCCGGATTTGCCCTTTGAATTGGAGCTCAAAATCCAAGGAATCAGTATCATCTTCATCCCTATCAAGCTGAAGGTTAAAAAGATCTTAGAGGTCAACTAGATTCAGACCAAGTGCATTCTCCCTTGATATCTTTTCAACACTACCATCAGACTTGATCAAAGTCAATACATGGGTCTCTTTGTCAGACTTCCACTTTAGTATTTTTGGGTCTGATGGGTTTCTTGGGAGAAGTTTTATTTGAGAGGAGTTTGGCGATTGAGACCTGCTTGCCAACGTTTGAAGTGTTTGAGCAACTTGAGCTTGTAGTTGCAACGAAGCATCATCCAATCCATATCGCAACTGATATCTGATAGCCTCTTTTCTGATTTCAGCTTCTCTCTTTTCATCTTCCTCATCAAGCAGTTGTTGTCTTTTTCTTTGGTTCAAGACAGCAATGGATATATCTGCTGATGAGAATAGCTTTTTAGAGGGAAAGGGTCTGCCGAGGTCTAACAGTGGTTTCATCTTTGTATACTGGCTTTTTAGGAAGGGATGGATCTGTCCTTCTTCTCTCTTCTAGCTTATTGTAAGCTTGATCAATATACTACCTAGACCATTTTCCAATAGCTCTAGCAGTCCCATACTTAGCTGCTACAAGTTCTGCCCTCATTCTCTTGTACTTCAATGATTCATCCACTTCAACCTTCTTGTATTGTTTCTAGTTGGGAGCAGGTTTTTGCATTTGAGGATCTTTATTCATCTTTTCAATTCTATTAACTTCCTCTTTAAGAGCTTCAAGGGGCCAGTCTTTGAAATCAGACTTGTAGGCTTCGTAGGCTTAGTATCCATGATAATGTTCAAGAAATCATTCCTTAATGTCTTTTATAGCTCAGCATTTGGTGAAAGATTTGACATTTTCTTACTCACGTGTGTAGCAAAGTCTTCTAACTTCTTGACTTGACTAAGCCCATGTTGCATGCGACCTGATAAGTTGATGTCTCCTAGCCCTTTACTCTCTTATTTTGCCTGATATTCTGCTTGACTGGCTTTTAGCTTCAGATATTCATTAATATTTTTTCGGAGTTCTAAATCCATGAAGAGATGGGAAGGTTCTTTTGGATGGATCATCCTCTGTGTAAAATTGAATCATTTCATCTTGAACTGCAAGCAGTTCCAGAGGGAAATTTACTACCAATGGAATATCTCGTGGAGTATAACCAGCAGGTGGATGTTTTATTGGGTTGATTTTTGGTGATGGAGGTGGAATGAATGGTTTGGGTGAAGTTTGAATGAATGGAGCAGATGATAATGGAATTGGTGCAGGTATATCTTTTTATTCCTTCTCTTCTTCATGCACCATGAATTTTCTTTTTCTTGTGTAAACAGATTTTGGAGAAGGAGGAGTTTGGGAAGAAGAACGTGTTGTGAGTGTAAGGGTTGATTATGATGGGAATTGAAATTGGATAGAATCAGTAGATTGACTAACAACTGTTGAAACAACTGGTGTCTCAACCGTTGTTGTCTTAACATCTGTTGAAGCATTTGTTGCATCAACAATTGTTTCAGTGGAGGTTGGTAGTGGTGATGAGGATTTTGTATTCTGCTTTTTGAGAGGTGGTTTTTATGGTGAGAGTTTTGGTTTAGGTGTATCAGAATTTGGCTTTTTAGGTTCAGCAATGGTTTTAGGTTTGGCAGCAGTGGTTGGTTTTTCTGGTGGTGATATTGGTTTAGGAAATATGACAATAGGAGATTTGTTGTGTTTGTGTGATTTTCTTCTATTTGAGATTCCAATATTGAGCACTTCGTTTTCTTTCTTCATTTCTTTCAATAACTCCTGCCTCAACACATCTGTTCTACTTTCTTTTATATCCTTTCTCTTCTGCTTTGCTTCAATCTCCTTATATGTCTGTTTGTTAAGGGTATCGTCACTTCCCTTTTTCTTACTAGTGTCAGATTTTCCAGAAGATTTTGCAGAAGTTTTCTTGGCAGGCTTTGGATTTTGTTTTGGCTTATTCCTTGGTGTTGGTTTGCCAAAGTTTTTCATGGAATCCTTCTCCCCCTTTTCAGCATCATCTTCATCATCTTTTTTAAACACAGGTGCAGAGGTAGTGCCAGTTAACTTTGCAATGGATTCTTTTATGCCCTTGATGTCGGCCTGTGTGTCTTTGTATCTTGCTTCAACCATAACTCTAATTAGCTTCATGTGGGAATTATGTTGAAGCTCAGCCAATTCCCTTTGAGCTGCAAGAATGGGTTGTACTGAGTTCCAAAGCTCTTGGCATAACTGCTGATGAGAATGTTGACTTTTGAAAGCATCCACCAACTGCTTCAATTGATCTTTCATATCAGCAACAATTGTTTCCAAGTTGGATATCCTCTCCTTCAAATCCTGGTATTTTAATCCATCTCCTAACTTAATAGGATCATCTGAATTCCTATCAGAGGTGGTTGTATCTGCTTTTGAAACATGAGGTATCTCCAAATTTTCATTAGCAGATGCCCCTTGTTCTTGGTTCTGGGGACTTCCCTCTGCATCAGTGGTTACCTTAGTGATCACACCAGTGGTTAACTTGAACTCACCAGTGGATAACTTGGTAGACACAGCAGTGGTTGCCTTCAAGGGAGTCTGACTGATGAAACTACTGTCCAAATGTAGATCAGTGGATTTGACATTTGTAGTCGCTGCTCCACTTGAAATACCATCAAGAATTTTGTGAAATTCAAGAGGTGTAGCCTCCTCAACTGTTTCTGGGTTAGCTAATTGAACAGGTTCAGACACGGCTATTGTTGAAGTTAAACTCTCAGTAAAGTGTCCGTGGGAGGGGCTGCAATGAGTCTGAACGTCAATAGCTTGAAGCAGTGTTACAAACTTTGGTGGAATAGAAGATGAAGGGATTGCTGTGGAAAGAGACATTGCCCCGGGAGAAGGGCTTTTAAGCATACTCTCAAATGAGGGTATGACATCATATTGTGGTGTCCTTATGAATACAACATGTTCCTTTTGTGAGGAATCATGAGGAGTTTGGTTTAAGGGTTGAGATCTTTCCACATGTTGTGAGGAAGTAGCAACAGTGGTTTCTAGTGACATTTGTGTTGTCACAGGGTTAACCTCTGGGATCTCATCTTCCAGAGGACCCGTTTTTGTGGTTTCGGTGGGCATCTTGGATTTTGTTTTTGTCTTTTTGGGTTTTGTTGGTGGGGGTTTCACAGCAGTGGTTGTAGTGTTGTGATCACCAAGAGCAGTGGGCTCAGCAACAGAGGTTTGAGGAGCAGTTGTGGACTCATCTAAAATTTCCTCATTCCTCTCTGCTTCAGTTTTGGAAACATCTGACTCTTTAGCCATAAGGCGAGTAAAAGTTTCAGAGATGTTAGACTATTCATTTTAAAAGTTGTACCTTGTTCAAAAGCTTTTTGAGAAACATGTTTTTGCAGGTTGTAGCTTAATAGTCTAGGAAACATAAGAAAAACAGCAGTTTTCCTGTTTTTAATGTCTTTCAAATTTGTAACCAAGTCAGCAAACAGTGCTTGCGAGTAATTAAAATCAGTATTTGTCAAAATTGCATACCCCAATGACTGAATTTTAAAAGGTATTTCATTAAAAGAAGTAGTTTTATTTGAGAGACAGGTTAAGAGAGTATGGAACAAGAATTTCATTGGTGGTGGAAAATTTGCCTTAAACATAGTTGCCTTATTCAACTGTCCATCATATCCCCTCTTAATCAACTCTGTTTGAATCTCATTTTTCAGGAAAGATGTCTTACCTGCCAAGTCGTTTACCCCAAATGTTGTTGATATGGTATTGGGGGTAATAGCAACCGATTCACCTCCGACTTTTGAAGTTATACTGAATGCCACATTGTTTTGTTCTTCAATATTCGCATTTGCCCAGAAATCGCGGAGTGTTTCTTGGTAAATGGGTGCATCGGCAGTAAGAATGGCCTTATATTTTGATGATGTAAGAACATCAATCATTGAATGATAGAGAGTATTTTTCTCGGTTTTCTCAAAAATAGCCAGGTAGTTATGGTGCTTTTTCATTATCAGAGCCATGATCGGAATTGAAACTTGCGAGGGGTTGACGAAGAAGTGTTGAAGAAGAAGGTGGAAACCGCTTTGATGAATTTTAAATTCGAGACAACAGAAAAATCTCTGTTTGTGGATGAAACAGGGTTTTATAAAGTGAAAAAGTGAATGCGACGTGTCAGAAGTTACAAAGATCTGATGGCTAACATTTGTCCACGTCAGAACCTCTGCTATGATAATGGATGACAGTTATTTGGAAACCACTGTTGAGCAACAACAGATGTTAGGCAACAGTGGTAAGTCAGCAGTCCTTAGATTAAACAAAACCTATGAGAACAAACAATACCCTTCAGCAGTGTTTGAATTTTTAGTCAAACAGAGGTTTGGAAAACAGTTGTTTTCAACAGACTTTTAATATAAACAAATAAATTCATACTAAAAAACATAAATTAAATATTAGCAGCCATTTAATGCTACACATTTCAAAAATAAATTTTCATGGGAAAACTATAAAAATAAATATCAAGAAACCGAAAGGACAAATTTTAAACCTCTGGCATAAAAAAATTAAAAAAAAAACCTCTTCATTTAAACACCAACAAATACTCTACATGCCAAACACATGCTTCTACCACTTCATTGGACACAGATATTGGAGACCTCTGTTGGGCAACAACAGATGTTGTAAACAGTGGTAAATCAACAGTCGCTAGGATAAACAGAACTTATGAAAACAGACAATACCTTTCAGCATTGGATGAATTTTTATCCAAACAGAGGTTGATTCAAAACATCAACAAATACTATAAAACACTGATGATTAGTTTGATTCTAAAAATCAACAAATATCTTTTAAAAACCTGTCCTCTAAAAAAGCAATGCTCAAAATCTACAACACCAGACAATACTCTACTGACAAAATCTTATGCATGAATACATGTATATGGGCAGAGATTTGATGTCAATATTGAATAGATTTTAAATTGATTTTATATATTAAGACTTAAGATGCAATAATGACATAAGAAAAGCATTGTCGAACAGCCTCTATGATTGCCACATCAGCTTTTCTTATGTCACTGGAATTTTTAGAGAAACGGAGGTTTGGAAAACAGTTGTTTTCCACAAACTTTTAAGGGTTTTTCAAAATATTTAAAAAAATAGCTATTTTTTTAAGAATGGACTTTTGATGTTCTGAAGACATTTTACAAAGATCTGATAGCTAACATCTGCCCACTTCAGAACCTCTGTTGTGTTAATGGATGACAGTTCTTTGGAAACCGCTGTTGGGCAATAACATATGTTGGAAACGGTAGCAAGTAAACAGTCATTAGATAAAACAGAACTTATAAAAACAGACAATACCTTTCAGCAGTGGATGAATTTTTAGCCAAACAGATGTTTAAAAAACAGTTGTTTTCAACAGACTTTTAAAGATTTTTAACAATTTTTTTTAAAAATAGCTATTTTTTAAGAATGGACTTTTGATGTTCTGAAGACATTATAATGCTTTCATCATCAGCAGACGATGATTTCAAGCAGTTATTCTCTTTTGGAAAACTTTAACTTTAACAGACCTTTACAATAGCAGATATCGACTCTAACAACTGTTCATGCTAAAATTAGTAAAAATAAAATGCTCCACAAAGATTAATAGAATTAAAATTTATCTATGAAATATGAGGATAGATCAACAATTACATCGAGTACTGAACAACGAAACTTTAAAATCCAGCATATACACCAAGAAATTTAAGAATCTAACAGCAAGAATTAAGAGATTTTAGCTTCAACTCCATCAAGTACTGAACTTTTCTATGTATATCTTTGAGCATTGCCATAAACTCCATGTCTCTATCACCGCACTCTATATTACTGACCACACAAAGGTCACGTACGGTAGTTGAAGGCATCGCCATCAGGTTTCTGGAAACCTGGTCTCTCGTGAACAGACCAAGATGCAGTCCATCAAAACACCTCTTCAGCTCTTGAAGAGTAGCCCTATCCTCATATACTTGATCATCAACTTGCTTGATAAAGCGTTGCTTTAAATCATCAGAGTCTGCAGAAATGTATGATGACATTTTAAGTTATACATTTCTTGAAGTCTGATTTTGTCGCAGGATATGTTGGTAGTAAAATGTGATGAAAAACAGGTGAACTGACAATGATATTATATAGTGAAATAGCTAACAGCCCAAATGTCAGCCTAATCTCACTGTACCCTTAAACTAATCTAGGAGGCAAAAACGTGTACATTTAATACAAACATATAAATTCATATTTAAAAACAACAGCCATTTAATGCAAAACCGTTCAAAAATAAGTTTTCATGGGAAAACTATAAAATTAAATATCAAGAATTCGAAAGGACAAATTTTAAACCTCTGGGATCAAAAGAAAAAAAACAGGTTATCATAATTGCCATTAACCTCTTCATTTACCATAAAGATGCAGTTTAAATACTATAAATCACTGATGATTAGTTTCATTCAAAACATCAACAGTTGTCTTTTAAAAACCTATCCTCTCAAAAAACAAATCAAAATCTGCAACACCAACAAAACCCTACATATCAAACCTATGCTTCTACCACTGGTCGGAAACAAACGATGTTGAAATGCAAATCTCTAGATGGTCGCTAGAAGAAAACAGAGCTGATGAAGAAGAAATATATAAAATCAACATCATCGGTGATAATAATTAGAAGAAAACCTGGAGCAGCATCGGATTGCTTCATGAAGTCCTCCACTCTCCTACATCAGACTTGAAGAACAGTGCAGAAGAATTTCCCACTGGTCGCTCGATAAAAACAAAGCTGAAATATATCAACACTTTAAAATAAAAATTATCAACATTATCAACAGTTTAAAAGAATCCACAAACCTAAAATAACCCGCCACTGATTGTTTGAATTTCAAACAACTCTAATTAGGCTGAAATATAAAGCGAGAATTAGAGTAGATCAGTTCAAAATTTAAAATTCAAAATTACAGAAAAAACATACTCTCAACGATGTTGCAACAATGATGTTGGAAAAATTATGTGAAGTACAAAAAGCTGTTATCGGAGATGAACCGACTGAATATAGAAATTCTGCATTTGAGAGAGAGGGGGAATTGCTCGCGGATATGAGTGAGAGAGATAAATGCGAATTTGAATGTGGAGTCGGAATCATTTGTGTTATATGTATACGTGTATGGTTTGAGTTTTAAATCTGGAGCCAGAATTTTGAATTTTGAATCTAGGCAGAGATTTTGATGACAGAGGTTTCAATTTCTTATCCATGAATACATAGATATGAGCAGAGGTTTGAGGTCAGGGTTTTAGATAGATTTTAAAATGATTTTATATATTAGGCTTTATGGTGCAGTAATGACATAAGAAAAGCATTGTTGGACAGTCTTTCTGGCTGCCACATCAGCTTTTCTTATGTCACTCAGATTTCTCCTTTTATAGAAAGTACTAGCGGTAAGACCCGTGTGCAAACACGGGTGGTTTTTAGAAAACCATGCATAACACATTTTGATAGAAAGTATAGATAGGTATATAGATATAATACCAAAACGTGTTATCTATTATAGCTAAAAGACAACTATAAACATAGATCATCGGTTAATATATCGGTTACATACGATTATTTCCATTCTCTAATTCAAAAAAGAGAGTATCCACACATTGACAATGTAAACTGTTTATAGACATAAGTACATATAAAAGATGTCTAACAAACTTATAAAATTCGAATACAACTTAAGTTTCAATAAACATTAACTAAGAACACATGATCACTTGCCTAAACAACTTTCATCAAAGCTCAATCAAGAGTTTGTTATGCAGCAACATGTCCTTTGCTACATGTTGTGTCCTGGTTAAATATGCTACTGGAGACAATGTCACAGCTGCTGATCCAACAATCTCCCTATACAACAGATGATACCAAAACCCTTCTTTATTACTGATTTTTATTTCTCATCAACATCTCCCTGATTTGTCCTTTGAATTGTAGTTCAAAGTCTAGGGAGAACATGTCTTCTTCATCATCCCTTTCAAGTTGAAAGTCCAACAAATCTTGGAGATCGTATGCATTCAGACTATATACACTATCCATTTTAATCTATTCAACACTACCATCTGATCTGATCAAAGTCAATACTTGGGTTTTTGAGCATGACTTCCACTTTACTATTTTTGGATCAGTTGGTTTTCTTGGGAAAATAATTGTTGAATATGAGTTTGGTGATTGTGGTCTGCTAACTAAATTTGCAATGGATTCAGATAAAGCAGATGATGAGAGAAGGTTTTTTGGAGTATGGATCTTTTGAGATAGAGCAGCAGTTGTAGGATAGACTGAGTTTTGAAGAACATTTGGATCTTCGGCTCTAAGTTCTTCCAGCTTTTTGTAGGTCTCAACTATCTTCAGTTTAGACCATCTGGCAATGGATCTAGCTGAACCATAACCAGCAGCCACAAGCTCTGCTCTTATTCTTTTAAACTTCAATGTCTCATCTGAATCCATTGTTTTGACTTTCTTCCAATTAGGTGGAGTTGGCTTTACCAGAGGATCATTGCGCATTTTTGTGATTCTGTCGATTTCTTCTCTAAGAGCATCTGCTGACCAGTCTTTGAATTGATCTTTGGTAGCATTATATGGTTTCTACTTCATAATGTGTCAAACATAATCATCCCTCAGTTGCATCTGAAGCTCAGGAATTACTGGCCTCTCAGACATGGATTTACTCATGGCAGATGTTTGACAAACTTCTGCTGAAATAACTGGTGTCTCAGCAGCTGTTTGGTTAACATCTGCTGATACTTTTGTTGTATCAGCATCTATTAGGTGAATAGGTGATAATGCTGTTGAAGCTATTTTCTCCTTTTTGTGGTGATTTTTCTGGAGAAGATTTGGATTTAGGCTTTTTTTTTTTGTAAAGGAGCACATTTTGGAGGTGAAGGTGAATGTGTGGGAAGTCTTTCAGATGTTGGATGTGCTTGAAATGTTGTTGGTGTGGTGAAATGAGCATGGCAGATGTTTGACAAACTTCTGCTGAAACAACTGGTGTCTCAGCAGCTGTTTGGCTAACATCTGCTGATACTTTTGTTATTCAGCATCTATTGGCAGAATGGGTGATGATGGTGTTGAAGCTATTTTCTCCTTCTTTTGTGGTGGTTTTTTTAGAGAAGGTTTGGATTTAGGTTTAGCAGAGGATACAGTTTCTGTAGGATTAGCAGTACTTTCCTTTGTATCTTGCTTCTTTTGCTTTTCCAAAGCGATCTCTTCACCTTTCTTGTTTAGGATTTCATCAATCCCTTTTTCCTTTCCAGCTTCTGAAGCTTTTGCAGAAGATTTTTGTTCAGCTGACTCTGGCTGTTGTTGCACCTTTGGTTTGGGTTTAGCTTTTGAATCTGGTGGTAACTTTCTTAGTGAATCTTTCTCCCCCTTTTTGGCATCATCATCATCATCGTCATCATCATCATCTTTCTCAAAGATTGATGTAGGGGCGGAGCCAGTAAGTTTGAACAGATGTTCCTTAATGTTCATAATGTCTGCTTGTGTGTCTTTATACCTAGCATCAACCATATTTCTGATAAATTCCAAACTGAATTTGTGGTTACTTTCAGCCAGATTCCTCTGAGCTTGAAGGATGGGTTACATATAATTCCAAAGCTCATTGGCAATTTGTTGTGTGGTAGGTTGACTTTTAAAAAGCTCTATCATCTGATTCCCACCTGTAGTGGTTGTATTTGTTTTGATAATAGGAGAAAACTCCATATCATCAGAAACAAATGCCCCTTTTACTTGGTTCTGGGGACTTCCCACTAAAGCAGAGAATACAGTTGTAACCTCATTAGTGGTTGCCTTCAAGGGAGTCTTAATGATGTAAGCACTGTCCAGTTGATCACCAATGGGTTCAACAGTTGTAGTGGCTGCTCCACTTGAACTACCACCAAGAGTTTCGTAAAACTCAACGGGCATAACCTCCTCAACTGTTTGTAGGATAGCAGATTGAATTGGTTCAGACACAGTCATTTGATGGGCTCTACTCTCAGTAATGTGTGGATGAGAGGAACTATTTTGATTCTAAATTTCATTTGCTTCAAACAGAGGTAATTTTGTTGATGGAACTTGAGAAGAGGGTTGTGGTGTAAAAAGCGAGATTGCCCTGGGAGAGGGGCTTTTAAACATACTTTCATATGAAAGGTCTACTTCGTGTTATGTGTCCCTGTGCTTACAACATGATCCTTTTGTGAGGATACATGAGGAGTTTGGATGGGTTGAGATCTTTCCAACAACTGTGAGGAAGTAGCAGCAGTGGTTTCAAGTGACATTTGTGTTGTCACTGGGTTAACCTCTGGAATCTCATCTTCCAGGGGAACCTTTTTATTTTGTTTGGTTTTCATGGGCTTTTTGGATGTGGTAGGTTTCTTTTTGTGTTTTGCTTGTATGAGTTTCACAACACTGGTTGTGATGTCATGATCACCAAGACCAGTTGGCTCAACAACAGAGGTTTGAGCAACAGATGTGGACGCATCTAAAACAGGCTCATCCCCCTTTGTTTATGTTTTTGAAAATTTTGTCTCTTTATCTATAAGTCTGGTAAAAGTTTTACTTGTAAGACTATTTGTTTGAAAAGCTACACCTTGTTCAAAATCTATTTGTGACACTTGTTTTCGTAGGTAGTAGCTTAGAAGTCTTGGATACAACAAAAAAGCATTATTACGAGCACCTTTATTCAATTTTTTCACATTTTTCACATTAGTCTACAAATTAGAAAACAGTGCTTGTGATCAATTGTAATCAGATTTTGTTAAAATAGCATAACCCTAATACTGAATGTTTAAAGGTATCTTATTAAATGCGGTGGTCTTGGCTGAGAGACAAGTTAAAAAAGTATGAAACAAAAATTTCATTGGCGGATGGAAGTTTGCTTTGTACATAGTAACTTCCTTTAATTGTGCATCATACCCTCTTTCAATGAACTCTGTATGAAGTTCATGTTTTTCAAAGTTGGTCTTACCTCCTAAGTCGTCCAATGCAAATGTAGTGGAAATTGTAGATGGAGAAATTTGTACTACACTTTTCCCGACCTTAGATGTGATGGCAACCGGATTATTATCTTTAGACTCTATTTAAGCATTAAACCAAAATTGTTGGAGTGTTTCCGTATGAACCGGAGAATCAGCAGTAAGGATTGATTTGTATTTTGATGACATTAAATGGTCAGTTATTGAGTGAAAGCTGGTAATTTTGCTGGTTTTATCGAAGATGGGGAGGTAGTTGTGAGGGTTTTTGATGTTCAGAGACATGATCGGAGAAGAAGGTGATTTAGGGATGAAACAGGGTTTAAGTTGGAGGGTTTTTAATATGTTGAAAACTGCTTTTGAGAATTTTGAATTCGAGACGGCAGTGGTAGAAGCTCGATTTAGGGATGAAACAACATTTATAAGAATGAGAAAAAGTGAATGCTGATGTGGCAGTAGTTACAAATATCTGATGGCTAACATCTGTCCATGTCAAAACCTCTCTTGTGATAATGGATGACCGTTGTTTGGAAACCTCTGTTGGCCGACTACAGAGGTTGGGAACAGTGTAAGTCAAACAGTCATTAGATAAACAGAAGTTATGAGAACAGATGATAACTTTCAGCAGTGTTTTTATTTTTAGCTAACATCTGTCCATGTCAGAACCTCTCTTGTGATAATGGACGACAGTCAGTAGTGTAGTAAATCAACAGTCATTAGGATAAACAGAAGTTATGACAACAGACGGTACCTTTTAGCACTGGATGTATTTTTAGGCAAGTAGAGGTTTCAAAAACAGTTGTTTTCAACAGTAGTAACTCAACAGTCGTTAGTCTAACATCTGCTAATTAAAACCTCTGTTGAGCATTTTAAGATTGAATATCATCTGTTGTTCGTTAACATATGTTGGCCTATAGCAGACCTTTGGATCTTCAGACATTTCTTCATCAGCGGATGCTCTCTTTTGTTAGACTTTAGCTACAACAGACCTTTTACAACAGCAAATATTGACTCTTTGTAATTTGGTACCGCAAATTCTTCCAAAAAACTGTTATTGATGACCAAATATTCTAGTTTATTTTGTCTTTACAATCATTTGTTCAGCCTTAAACCAACCTTTAATCCTTTTAAACCTCTGTTGACTTAACAAACATCTATTCAGACACAATTCAACATGAACATAATCTAAATCAAACCCAGAGACAATAACACATCAACATCAATATCGGTCTGCAATCCTTAGATGTTATTCAAAATTATATAATAATACTTATGCTTACTAAAATAAGTAAAATGAAGATGCGACAACAAAGATTAATAGTATTAAAATTTATTCATTTATTCAGCAGTGGTAAATCAACAGTCGTTAGGATAAACAGTTGTTTCATACTAATGAGAAGAATGATAACAGCAGCATGCTTATACAAAGGTCTGCAATTACAATGTTCACCTACTGTGCAACATCTAATCTAATGGACTAACAAACTCCCAACATCTGCCATTAACCTAACCACTGTTACTATAAAAACCTTTATTGGATCAACATATTTTGAATATCATATGTGGTTCTTTAACACCTGCTCTCCCATAGCAGACCTTTGCTTCTTCAATCTTTAATCATCAGCAGATGTTCTCTTTTACCAGACTTTAACTACAACAAACCTTTTACAACTCCAAATATTGACTCTTTGTAATTTGGATGAGCAAATTCTTCAAAAAAAATTGTTATTAATGATCAAATTTTATACCTTGTTTTATCTTTGCACTCATCTGTTCACCCTTAAACCAACATTTAATCCTATTAAACCTCTGTTGACTTACCAAACATTTGTTCACACACAATTTAACATCAATATAATCTAAATCAAACTCAAACACTAAATAAGTAAAAGTAAAATGCAACAACAAAGATTCATAAGATTAAAATTTATTCATTTATTCATGACATTAAAAGATCAATAATTACATAACATACTGAACAACGAAACTTTCAAATCTAACAATAACATCAAGAATTAAGAAATTTTAGCTACAACTCCATCGATTGCTGAACCTCTCGATGTATGTCCTTCAGCATCGCCATGAACTCCACGTCTCTATCATCGCACTCTATATTACTGACAACACAAAGCTCACGAACGGAAGTTGAAGGCATCCGCATCAGATTTCTGGAAACCTGCTCTCTCGTGAACAGGCTAACGTGCAGTCCATCAAAACATCTCTTCAGCTCTCGAAGAGTAGCCCTATCCTCATACACCTGTTCCTCAATTTGCCTGATAAAACGCTGCTTTAAATCATCTGATTTTGCAGAAGTGTATGACGCCATTTTAACAAACTATATTACTCAAGTGATGTGAAAGTATGATATCCTCGTAGGAAAACGTGATGAAAAACAGATGAAGTGGCAATGAGTTTATATAGTGAAATATCTAACAGTGAAAGAAATCACACTTAAACTCATTATACATTTAATAATCTAATCAATCAAAACGTGTAGATTTAATATAAACATATTAATTTATATTTCAAAACAGCAGTCTTTTAATGCAAAAACCTTTTCAAACCCCAGCTTTTATGGGAAAACTATAAAATTAAATATCAAAAAACCCAGGGGACAAATTTTAAAACTTCAAAGAAAAAAAACGGTTATCATGATTACAATTAACCTCTTCATTTACCATATAGACGCGTTTTAAACACTATAAAAGACCGACAATTAGTTTTGATTCAAACCATAACAAATTATCTTACAAATCACTGTCTGTAAAAAACAAATCAAAATCAGAAAATCCAACAAAAATCTACATGGCAAAGAGATGCTTCTACCATTGGTCAAACACCAGCGATGTTAAAACACAATTCTCGATGTGGTCACTCAAAGAAAAAAGAACAGACGGAGAACTAAACAGAAAAGTCGGCATAATAATGACACTAATTATAACAAAACCTGGAACAGCATAGCATTGCTCGATGAAGTCCTCCACTCTCCTCCATCAGATTTCCAGAATAATGCAGAAGAGTTTCTGTCACAACTACTAAAACAGGATCAGAAAATCTGTAACATGCTAACTGGTCTGAAAAACAAAAGAGAGCATGAAATCACATGGAGAAAGGCCAGAGTCTACAAAATCCTAGCAAGTGTTAACTCTAGTGTGTAATAGTCATAGAATATTTAAGTAAATTTTTATTTTTCTATGTATGTTTATTTAATTTAGTACTCTCAATATGCATATTAACATATTCTAAAATGTCACTGTCAATAAAAACTATCAACATTATCAACACTTGTTTCTTCATAATCAAATTAAACTACAGTTAATAAAAATAAGCCACAAACCTAAAATGCAAGTCTCCCATCAACGAAGGTTGCACATATAACTTTTCACGATGTTGCACCAATCTATATCTATACTTTCTATAAAAAAAAAATCTCACTGACATAAGAAAAGGTGAATTTTGATTTAACGATGTTGGAACAATGCAACTCTCCCATCAAAGAAGGTAGCACATGCAACTGTTCACGATGTTGCAACAATGATACTGCAACATCAATGTTGAAACGTTGATGTGTGAAGGGAAGCTTCATTGGAACGACGATGTTGGAACAATGATACTGGAACGATAATGTGTAAACAGAATCAACAAATGTTCGAACACATGATATTGGAACGATAATGTGTTAACAGATTCAACAAATGTTCGAACAAAGAACTGTAATCAGAGATTAGCCGGCTGAATCATGAGAACTATGCATTTAAGAGAGATATGCTCACAGATACGAGTGAGAGAGATAGAGTTGAAATTTTAATATGGAGCCAGATTCATATATCTTATTTATAGGGTTCGAATATATGGTTTAAATTTTGAATTTTGAATCTGAAGCCAGAATTTTGAATCTGGCCAGAGCTTTACTTTGATTACGAAGAGCAGAGGTTTGAATGTAAAGTGAAGAGCAGAGGTTTTAATTGTGAATGAAGTGTAGAGGTTTGAGTCTTAAATGAAGGGCAGAGGATTGATTGAATTTTAAAGTGATTTTAGATATTAAGCTTTATGATGCAATAATTACATAAGAAAAACATTGTTGGACAGCCTCTATGTCTGCCACATCAACTTTTCTTATGTTATTGAGATTTCTTCTTTTATAAAAAGTATAGATAGATAGGTGTGAAGATAAATATAGTGAAATCAAAAGTTATTGTAAGAATAATACATGATTTGATATATATATATATATATATATATATATATATATATATATATATATATATGTGTGTGTGTGTGTGTGTGTGTGTGTGTGTGTCTGTGTGTGTGTATACAGGGGGCTGCTAAAATGAAAACCACTCTCAGTTGCGAGAACCACAAGAACCACTCTCCACCAATCAGATAATGACACCCAAAAGGGTAATATAGTCATTTAATCAAAACCATCAAATCATCTCTCTCCTCTTTAAAGCCTTATTTTAAAGTCATTTCAATTTCTCTCTTCTCAATTTTTTGTCTTTTGTAAAAAAAGTTTTTATAAAAAAAATTGTAACAAATTTTTGTTAAAAAAGTTTTTTTTAAAAAAAGTTAAAAACCAAAAAAAGTTTTCGCAAAAAAACGTAAAAAAATTTAAAAAACATGTGTGTAAAAAAAAGATTTTGTAAAAAAAATGTTAAAACCGTAAAAAAGTTTTCGTATAAATTTTTGTTCTTTGTTAAAAAGTTTTTGTAAAAAAAAATTTGTAAAAGAGTTTTTTTTGTAAAAAAGTTTTTTGTAAAAAAAAGTGTAAAACCGTAAAAAAAAATTTCGTAAAAAAAGTTTAAAACCGTAAAAAAATTTTAAAAACGTGTGTGTAAAAAACGGAGCGTAAATACGGGGCATAAAAAAATGCGCGTAAAAAACAGCACGTAAAAAACGGGGTGTAAAAATGGCGCGTAAAAACGGGGCATAAAAAACGGCTCGTAAAAAAACCGGGTGATTAAACGACGCGTAAATACGGGGCGTGAATACGGGGGCATAAAACGACGCGTAAAAACGGCGCGTAAAAACGGCGCGTAAAACCGGTCGTAAAAACGGCGCGTAAAAACGAGGTGTAAAAAACGGCGTGTAAAAAACAGCTCGTAAAAGCTTTTTTGTAAAAAAATCCTGACAAAAATTGTTTTTTGTTAAAAAAATCAGATTTTAAAATGTTTTTTAATTAAAAAATCTGATTTTAATAAAAAACAATTACTATATATTACTATATATTATTATTATTATTACTTTATTATTATTATTATTATCCTATATATTAAAAAACAAAGCTAATGAATAGTACTTGTCACATCATAATCAATAGTAAACTTTCCTTATTGGTTCGCGTACATCCACTCACATATAACATATAGACACGTGACAAAGTTAATGAATAATAAAGTGGAATTTTTGCCAAACACCCCTACCCACCTGAAACACCCTCCCTTGGCCGAAATTGTTGACTTTTGAATGACACTTAAAAATTATTTTTTTATGAATACTTAAATATTAAAATACCCACCCGAAACACAACCCACCCAACACTACCCACCCGAAACACCCTCCCTTGGCCGAAATTGTTGACTTTTGAATAACACTTAAAAATTGTTTTTTTTATAAATACTTAAATATTAAAATACTTATTACTTACTATATACACACACATATTAATAATGTGATTCAGTTAATAAAACAAGGGGGTTTTATACACATCTCTGTTTTATGTGTTTTAAAGAGACTCAAGTTCAAATAATGGGGTCTTTTTTTTTCCATTTTATGCTTACATAACTTCACGTCATCTTCCTTTTTCTCCTCTTTCACACGTTTTTCTGATTGTATTTATACAATTCTTATTCCTTATTTGTTGGGTTAGTGGATGCTTAGACATCGCAATAGTCGCCATCGCCAGGAGTTACTAACTCGCTTGCTGCCAACGGCTCTGTTGTATGAAAACTCCACTTGTCAACTTAAAAATAAGATACTAAATAGCACAACTTTAATAACAACCAAGTATTTAGTCGCAATAAATAGTTTTGCAATAACTTAGTTTTGTCGGGCCGCAACGCGGCGCGCAGCATTAAAACCTAGTTATCTTAAAAATACAAACATTGAATTTGATACAACCCAAGCAAACTAATTATACTATAATAAAAAAAAACTAAACAGTATATTTACCGTTTGCATTAACCTATTTCAATAGATACACCCATCCATGACAACCATTTCTCACACTCCATTTACTTTTGATTTTTACTTCACCAGTTTGTTTTTTTTTTTTCTTTAGCGACAAACTAACATATTTTTTTAATACTTTTACATATGCATATTGCAGGATTTGAACCCTCCATATATTGAATAAAAAGAATGCTCCTTACCATCTCACTACGTCCCGTGAGAAACAGTTTGAAGGGTTCTTGATTTATGCTTCGCTACAGCATGCTACACTCTTTTCATCTTATCCATTGTAGTGTTAAGTTTTACATACATTATACAAGGATGCATTTTTTATGTCATATTTATATATCGATCTATTTCTTAGATTGATCATATTCATTAAAAACACACAACATTTATCATTCAATTTAATGGATAACATCCAAATTTTTTGTAGTCAAATCTGACCTGTGGATTAGAAACCCGAATAATCTCATCATCACTAATTCATCATTAACTAAGGTACGGCTCCATGAATAGTTTCCATACCAATCAAAGGTCTCCAGACCAACAAACCGCATAACATTTATTATTCACCCTGACTTAGAACACATTAGCACCATGGGATATGGAATGCGTCTCGGGTATTAACTCAGGACGCCCACATCCCACTTTAATGCTCCATGATGACCACTATCGAAATGACTCGGCAGTTACATGATATTGCTTTGCAG
Source organism: Helianthus tuberosus (assembly GCA_030545235.1). Taxonomy (NCBI): domain Eukaryota; kingdom Viridiplantae; phylum Streptophyta; class Magnoliopsida; order Asterales; family Asteraceae; genus Helianthus; species Helianthus tuberosus. The sequence goes on from CM060451.1 coordinate 181,541,548, forward strand.
TTACACCATAGATGACAGTAACTCCATGCCACCCCAACAATAAGTATGTATATACTCATTATTCTCATTCAAAAAATGTAAACCGTCTTTACTCTTAACACTTTAATTAACAAATCGAATATTTTTTCTCACGTCGAAATTTGGTTTTTTCAATGCGGCAAGACCAACAATGGTTTTTTTTCATAAATCATAGTTATTTGGCGTGAGTGCTTAACAAACCGAAACCCTGATGTGACGGTTTTACGCTTCAACGAATATATAAACTTCAAACAATAAAAGCAATTTAGATTCTATATATTTTAACGTATTTCTTTTATAGATGTTTATATAAATGTAAATCAACATAATGCAAAGAAAAAAAAGGTTAAAATATGGCTTTGTGACCAATCTTTCATTTTGTCTATTGATGATGCAAAAATATGTTTGTTTAATAGAAAAAAAGCATACACACGTTTGTAATAAACTATTAGAAAAGAAATAAAAATGGAATTTGGCATTTCAACGAACCAGGTGGTGTGTTGTTTGTAATCAACTATCACAAATAAATAAAAATAAAAGCTGAATGTGAACAGGTGGCGAGCAGACAAAAAAGTCCCTCATTGAGCATCCAATAGCAAGATGGCGTTAGCATAATATTCAATAATTGGGTTCCCTTTTAAGAAATTGGAGCTTAGAGTGTGATCTTGGAATTTCACTAGACGTGCATCAGTTCATAAAGGTGGTGGTAGCTCGACTCGAAAGAAGCTCGAGAAAAACTACCTAAAAAGGCTCAATTTTGACATGACGTGAGCTGAGCTGGTTTATTTTGTAACCGAGCCGAGCTGATCATAATCGGATTTCACTTCGTATTCATATGTCTCCACCATTGGATATTGATTAGATTTTTTTTTTTACGTAAAAGATTAATATATTTCACCAAAAAACTTGCAAAGTTACAGGGCCGTCTCCGAAAATGAAAAAAAATATTTGGCCCTGTGCGAGATAAAAATTTGGGCCCTATTCGCAAAACCCTTGATTCGATGTTCCAAAAAATTCCTGCACCGATGATGATATCCTGGTTAACCCTCAATTTCACCCTTAAACAAAACCCTTTACGTCGATGATGATTATCTCATGGTCTGGTCACACAGCGTCATAGCGAACACAGCGTCTGATGGTCTTCTTTTCCCGCATAGTCGCACAATGCCCAGCGCCCTCTAATAGGTTTGATTTGAAATATGTCTGTTTATTAACCTAGGCCTATTAAACTGTTATACTAAGGCAGACCCATTTCAATTGGGTTTATTCATTTCTTGTGCACACACTCATACACTAGTTCATGTAAACACATGCCTAATAGTTTTGGGGTTCTTGCACTGGAAATCGTTTCAGGAAGGAGTAATATGAAATATCGGCCAACTGAAGAATCCATTTGTCATGTTGATTGGGTAAAAGCGCTTTGACTGAAACTACAGTTTTATATTATCCTACCCACAAATCCCAGTTAACTCACAATCTTATTATCATTATATTTCTTCCATTCTTAAGGTTGTTTCTCTAAAACAAAAAGGGGAGTTTGATGGACTTGGTGGATCGAAGACTGGATTATGATTTCAACAAAAGGAGAGTTTGATGGACTTGGTGAATCCAAGACTAGTTCATTAACACAGGCCCATTTAAACTTAATAAACAAGCCCTGTAACATTTAAACACAGGCCTAATAATTTTTTTTTTTATAAAAACATATGGAATTTTTTTTAAATATATATATAAAAAAAAGAAAATTTTGGGCCCTATATTGGTTTGGGCCCTGTGCACAAGCCCATTGTGCACTTGGCCATAGACGGCCCTGCAAAGTTACATCAAAACAGAAGGTAGACGGGCAACAAGCTGCGTCGCCATCACTTTCTAAATTACAAACACTAACCTTCCAAAGACAAACCCCTGCCCCCTGGGGTTGAACAATTGTTGTGGATGACTCGTTGGACCCTGGTCAAGAAGTGGACAGCTTCTGGTGCTAGAGAGCCAAATGTATCACAGGCAAAAGGGACAAAGACATGCTGGTTCTCTGCGCAAACTTAAGCATGTTTATCCACTTTCTTTGATTTTGTCTTTCTTGCTGCTTGTCCAGCTACAAACCTGGTTTCCTTAAACCAACCAAAGGGGAAACTCACGTGAGGTTCACACAAGCATGTTTCCCCCTAGCCCAGCCAAAGACGAGCAGATCCGCCAGTCGCAGAGTAGATCTCCCTTCCATAGGGTCCGTGAGGAAATTCACATGGGCCTATTTCTTAGCAGAGATCCCAGCTCTTCTCAGGATGTCCCACAAAACATCCCGCACCCAGTCATGCCGATATTCGAACCCACGGAGCTCTTTACAATGAACTGCGTGCTCCCCGTATCTATCCATACAAGCTTTACGACATATCGAGAAGGTTTCATCTTCCGAGTACATATGGATCCTCAACCGGTATTTGAGAATGGCTCTGTATTGTACTGCAGACATTTATTGTCCCAACCACTCAATCGGGATAACGGTCAAAAAATCATGAGAATGGGGACACTTCAAGCACTCAAACACCGTCTTCTGGCAGGATGACAAATCAAAAACTTCTCCCAGGCTTTGAGCAATTTTGCTAAACTGAGCATTCGCCAAAGTTTTTGTGGCTTCGAAGGATATGATCCTGTAGTTCCCAAGACTGAGCTCTAGACTACAAAGGCATAAGCCCTAACATCTCGAGCTGATAGGAGGCCCAAACCACGTAGACGCATTGGCAGACATGCTGGACGCCACTGGAGGTCATCAAAGAAGGGGCCGCCACCCACGACTATGTCTTCTATAGCCTCTCTGAGGCCATCATCGAACCGAGATACCGCATCCCCCATCAAATGGGGTTGACAAGTCCGCAACCCAAAAAGTAACTTAGCAACCCCCATGCACGACCTTAGTAGAAGGAGTTCATATTGAGGATCCCTAAGACAAGGCAAGAGTTTCATGAGGTCAACCGTCCCCGAGGCTCGCCGCCCTGCCAACTCCTTAATAAAGCTATGATCACGGCTAACGGCTCCACCAAGGAGCTTAACCCCCTCTCTGTTCTACCAATCCCTCTCGGGAAGCCCGTACTGAACTTTCCGCCCGTCGCATATCGGCTAAAAAACCTCTGTTTTCTTAACGTTAAGCTAAGCAAATTTATATTATAATTTGATATAGAAGTTTTGCAAAACATAAGGTTGTTCAATGAAACTTGGCTGTTACATCCAAGTTTAGTTCATAGTAATATTAGCTTAGCTCATAATCTCTAATTAGAGCAAGAAGTTTAGATTGTATTCAGTTCATTTTTAACTTGAATTAACATGTGACTCGGTGACTTGCCTCAGTTTTTTGTTTAGTTTTTAACTTTTTATGGTTTGGTTTGTTTTTCAGTGTTCTAACAAGTCTCAAAATTGGTATATTAATTTATTCAACGAGTCAACAAACGAGCTACCTTTATTTGAAATTGAACACGTTGTTAGTGATCATTATTTGAATTATGGACATGAATAAATTGTTGTACTTTCGTCATTTGTTATGACTGGGTTATGTTTCAATACCCATTTTAGTTTGAAACTTTTGAGAGTCCCCCATCATGTGTATCGGGGAAATGAAGTAGTGTGAAGAGGCCAACTTCATGTCTCATAATGCCCAATCACCGCCTCCCGCAGCGTGATCTTCGAATTTTGGCTCCCGGCGTTACCATTAAAACTCTGCTTTTGTTGTTGGTTTCAATAAAAAAAACAATCATAGGATCATGGGGGAAGGGTTGCTTTTGTTTTATTTTTTCTAAAAAAAAGATAATTGGGTAGGTGTGAGAAAAAACCGAACTAATCAACGAAACCAAAGAAAAAAACCGAACCAAATAAAAAACTGATAGGTCAGTTAATTGTTTTTTGAAAAGCGAAAGTAGCAGGTCGGTTGTGGTTATCAATATTTCCATGCCCAACATAATGAACCGAATCAACATGTAGTAAACTCTTTGTTGGATTTTGGACCTTTAATCATTTTTCATTAGTTGATGTTGTTGATTAAATGTGTGTTAGAATTTATGGATTATATCATATCGTTTTGGTTGAAAGTCTGTTTGAATTTATTCTTTATATCATATCGTTTTGTTTGAATATTCATAAATAATTGGTATTAATATTATAGATTATGTATGTTTTTTAATATGTAATATATTAATATATACAAAGGTATAATAACAATTTACTCCGTGGTAAAAAAATGAGTTACTTTTAGCAAGACGTAAATTCATGGTTAACCGCCCATTACCGACCCGTAATAACACTCAAAACTGATTAACCAAAACCGTCATAACCGATCGGTTATGGTTATGATTATCCATTAACTGACATCATGGATGTGGTTATGGTTTTTGGCCATAACCGATCCATGCACACCAATTTTAAACTTCAAGTACTATAATACTCATTGCTGACTAGAACGTCACGTGTCGTATAATGGCCAAAGAAGAGGCTTGAACTTCAATCCCTACTAAACATGTTCTAAACATCTCATTCTTATCATCTCATAGTAAGACCATGGGGTATGGTGGGGCGGGGTTGGGGGCATGAGTTGACACGTGGAGTTCGAGCCCCCCCCCCCCACCCCGCCGGTGAGTGACGTGTCTGTGGGGTATGTCGGGGCATGGCTAGCCCGCGTGGCTTGGCAGTTTATTAAAATAAAAATAAAACCAAAAATTAAAAAAATACACACAACATTAAAAAAAAGCCTAAAATTTTATTAAATTCCTAAAAATTACAAAATTCATAAAAATTACAAAAAAAACCTAAAAAGGATTACAAAAAAAAAAAAAAAAAAAAAAAAAAAAAAAAAACCTAGAGCGTTAGGTAAATTTCGAAAAGGGCGAGCTTGTCGAACGGCTTCCGCTCCTTGCCCCGGAACTCGATGTTCGCCACCGCCACCCGGTCTTCGTGGCTTATCTCTGTAACACCCCAAAAATGGGTTTGGTAATTAAACCACGTTATTAGTGACGACGGGTAAAATACCCTTAGTGGTAAAAATTAACCCGGTTAATATTAGGATTTAAATAAATAATGTGGATCGATCATCAGGAGCAACCAAGAAGGGGTCAAACCCTAATCAACACAATTTCATCAAATTGAAGGGGCAAATCAAGTCCAAATCAAAATCCGAGTATGAATTAGTGATCTCCATTGAAAAAGGAGTCACGAGGTATGTAAATTTCTTGAGAAATCTCTAGTTGAAATTCTGAGCAAACCTAGAGAATTCGAATCTGAGCTTGCATGTTTGTTGTTTGGATGAAATTAGGGATGAAACTATGTCTAGGAGTAAACCCTAGTCATGTATTTGTTGAATTGATGTTCATGGTTGTGAATTCATGATCATACACTCATGTGTCAAGTGGGTTTTGATTATGTAGTAAAGATGGTGATGTACACATGTTTAAAATCATCATAGTTGCTAGTAGAAACAAGATACTTGAACAATATAGTGTCTAGGGACAAACCCTAGACAAACACAAGTTGAAATCATGTGAAATTTTAGTAAAATCCATGAACACCATTGTAGGTGATTAGTGGGTTATGTAGAACTTGATAAACACTAGGAAATTTGGTGTTGTTCTAGTGTAATTTGACAATTGTGAAGTGACTTCAGAATTTTAGAAGCTAACAATTGTGTAAAATGGGTTGATTGATGTGAAATTCGGGCTAGATGATAAGCTAGGGATTTGCTATATAATCATGTAAAATTCTGCCTTTAAAGTGTTTGTTGAAATGCCTCAAAGAAGGCTCGAAACTGGAATTTTGAAGTTAAAACACCTAATTATGATGTTTTGGCTATTATGCGTTAAGACTTATAAAAGGGGTTCTAAACGGATAGTGAATTGAACTCTTTAGGCAAGGAATCCGGATCGTCAAGTGGACAAGCCGGTGGAAATACGTGTTTGAAAAAGGTGCTTAAAAGGTACGTAACTACGATTCCGTTACGTTATGCTTGATTCCGTATTTTCGCTAGTAGACTTTAAATTAGCATAATACATGAAATTGACATTTACTTGAAGTGACGAAGATCACTAGGTAAATAAACGGGTCAAAAGGTGAAATTATCACCCTTTGACAATATTGTCTAATGGTTTGTCAAGTTACATGTTATAGGAATAAATATCAAATGGATAAGTACATCGCTATTGCTTAGCGGCTACTAAGGCAATGTATTGAAACGGGTCAATATATTGATCCGAGCCAGGTATGTATAATAGTTCAACTCATCATGTAGAACTTGAGATTCTATAAGAGTTAGACAAGGTTAAGATATAGATATTCGGTTACCTTATTGGTAAACCGAATAAATTGTATTATATTATATTTATGGTGTTTAGAAGCACATGGGTTTATAAACAAGGATATGGTTAAAAGGGTCGGATTTTGGGTCAAACAAGTATTTAAAGGACCTTGTAGTTAAAGAAGGATGAAAATGGACCAAATTGCCCTTGTAAGCTAATTCGGACGAACGACCCTTAAAGGTGGTCCGGAAATAAGTTTTATGATTATATAAATTCTTAGGATAAGTTAGATAGTGAAAAACGTAAATTCTTGGGTCGAAGGGCTTTATAAGAGTCTTTGCCGTAAAATGGTAATCCGAGGGGTAAAACTCGGAACATATAGATATCCACATTAAACCCAATACACATATAGGTGTAGTGGGAGGTTACTAGATAAGAAATGTAGAACTACAATGCTAGAAGGGAATGAAAGCGATTTTAAGCTTTAAAGTGCTTAAAATACCCTTAACGGGTCAAAATAAGCATACGAGCAAAAACGGGTTTAAATTATGTAATAAACCTGTTATTAGAACCTAAAGTGGTAGATAACATTAATTTGAAGAAGTGTATGTGATATAAGGATCAAACAAATATGTTTGTTTGATAAAATGCATAAACGGGTTAAAATTCGGTAAAAAGGTAACGATTCGAAGGCTTAGAAGTCTAAAAATTTATTAAGTTGGATGTTGGATTTTAACTCCATATGATGGAGAATTAAATTACGGACGCGTAGGAAAAAGAATCGGGTAAAACGGATCAATAACGAATAAGTTATGCCCGTTTCCGTGAAATCAGGTCATGCTGGGTATGTACAGCAACTGATTAAGCATCAGTCTGTGAAAACAGGGGCTTGGCGTCACGCGAAGCCCCTTGGCGTCACGCGAAGCCCCCTAATCCGGAAAAATGTTATTTTTTTGTTAATTTGACCCATGGAACTTGTTTAAACATGTTAATTAACTACCAAAGCTAACTTTTATGTTGGTTTTGGTCATAGGTGAATATCAAGGGATTCCCGGACGAAGATCAAGCTCGAAGAAGAACCGAAGACGACCAAGATACAAGCTTCCGCATGTTGTTTCGTCGTATTCTAAAATGGCGAATTAAATTACACTATGTTGTCTTGCTTTCAAGTTTAGAAAAGTTTTAATAAACCCGTATTTCCGATGTATATGTAAATCTTAATTACATGATTATTTTCGTAAAATATACATTAAACCTTGATTTATAAGAACGGGTGTTACAATCTCCCCGCCCGTGACGCTGTCGTAGTAGGCTTTGAACCGATCGAGCTTCGGTCTTAGCTCGCGCCATTTGTGCTGGCACGCGTTTAAATTGTGCCGGTCATTTCCGACGTTATGCCGGTAGCTAGCAAAATCTTCCGGCCAGGTTGGCGGCCCTTCATTGCGTCAACGACGCTCGTTATATTAATAATAGAATTAAATGAATAGTGATTTTAATATTATAACAATATATAATTTTTTAAATACTTTTATTATTTTTAATATTATAATAATATTATAATAATAGTTATTTTCTTTACTTTTTAACTTTAATCATTTTTTTAATATCAGGGGTTGGGATAAGCTTGGTGTCAACCGGTATCGAACCAGTACTGGTATCGAAAATACCGGGACGGTCTTATTCGGTATCAGTACATGAAGGTAAAAACCGACACTAATACAGAAAATGCCAAAAGTTGGTGCCGAATTGATATTGGAAATCTTTTGGTTCGGGAAATTCAGTGCTGCTACCCGATATAATTTGCTCATCCCTGATCACGGTTACCGTATGAACAACGGTATAGTATAACTTTTTTTTGTTAATTTTCTTCAACGTTTAATTTTTTTTTTCTTTTTTTAGTTTCAGGGATAAGGATGAGCTTGGTGCCAACCGATACAGAATCGGTACTGATACCGAAAATACCGGTTACAGTACCGATATATGAAGGTAAAAAAGGTAGTGAACCGGTACCAGGAACGCCAAAAGTTGGTACCGAATTGGTACTTAAGATCTGTCGGTTCGGCAAATTTGGTACCGGTACCCAGAACAATTTATTCATCTATGACCACGGGTTTCATACGAACAACATCGTTACCATACAACTTTTTTTGTTGATTTTCTTTCGGTTATCTTTTAGTGTTTTTTTCTACATTTTCTTTTTATTCTTGTCAGCAGTTCCTGTGACAACCCTCATAATTACATGTATCCGTACGATGTATTAATGTTAATTAAAGTGCTTGATGACTGTGTTGAATTACTTAACTGTTTTCTGATTACTGCGTCATACTTACATGTGTTTGTTAACATACTAGTCTTGTGCAGAAAATTGACTAAATGGTCCTGAATGTTTTCCTAAGTGTTAGGAATTAATTGTGTTACGAAAAGATATACAAAAGACACTTTACGGAATAATTAAACACTTTAACGGAACGGTACCTAACCGAACAACCGGACATTACCCGGGACACCAAAATACTGCAAGAAACATTGTTTAATTATTTCTTGGCTAGTTATGATCCTCGTGCACCATAACACCCACTAAAATATCTACTAACTAACATATGTAATCATACACTTGGTTTTGAACTATTAACTAACCAACTAGTTACAAATATTACACTTAGCCCCCTCCCCCCCCCCCCCCAAGCCTATGATCGGCCATCACCACCACCATATCTCTCAAGATTTTGTTGATTATTATATTAGATGTTTGTTTGAGAATGTTGTCAAAATATTAGATGGAATCTCTATAAGATATGGCCAAGATTTTATAAGATCCCTTCATATCTTTCACTTCTCACTCCAATCTTCAAATTCACCCCACTCCCTCATCTCTCTCTCCCTCTCTCGGCCTACATACATGTAACACCCTTGTTATTATTTTATAGGTTTTCGTACAAATAACGAAAATAAACATGTAATTACGATTAAGTATGCTTAGAAAATACGAGAAATCTAAAACTTTTACAACTTAAAAGTTTTAAACATAATATAAACAATTTCTTCGTTTAAAAGTTATGACGTAACGCCGTGCGGAAGCTTTAATCTCGAGTGTTTAATTTTATCGTGTTCGGTTCCTCATCGAGCTTGATCTTCATCCGGGCACTCTTGGCGATCACCTATAATCAAAACCAACTTAAAAGTTAGTTTTGATAGTTAAATAATCAGTATAAACAAGTTACATGGGTCAAACAACAACAAAATAATTTTTTTCCCGGAACAGGGGGCTTCGCGTGACGCCAAGCCCCTGTTTTCACAGCCTGATGCTTTAACAGTTGCTGTACGTTCCCAGCTTAACCCGATTTCACGGAAACGAGCATAACTCTCTCGTTTTTAATCCGTTTTACCCGATTCTTTTTCCTACACGTCCGTAATTTAATTCTTCATCATATGGAGTTAAAATCCAACATCCAACATAAATAAATTTTGAGACTTTCAAGCCTTCGACTCGTTACCTTTTTATCGAATTTTACCCGTTTATGCATTTTATCAAACAAACATATTTGTTTGATTCCTATATCACCTACACTTCTTCAAATTAATGTTATATACCATATTAGGTTCTAATCACAGGTTTATTACATAATTTAAACCGATTTTCGCTCGTATGATTATTTTGACCCGTTAAGGGTATTTAAGCACTTTCGAGCCTAAAATAGCTTTCGATTGCTTCTAGCATTCCATTACCACATTTCTTATCCTATAATCTCCCACCACAACTGTATTTAAGGTAGGTTTAATGTGGTGATCAATATAAACAAAATTTTACCTCTCGAATCATTATTTTACGGCAAAAACTCAAATAGTGCCATTTGGCTAATATAATACCTCTTTCAGCTTCTATACTTATTCTAAGTATTTACCTAGTCATAAAACTCGTTTCCAAACAACCTTTAAGGGTCATTTGTTCCATTTAGCCTACAAGGGCGTTTTGGTCGATTTAGTCCTTTTATGACGAAGGACTCTCTCTCAAATTATTCGACCAAAATAGCACTTTTAACTACAACATAATTATGCGTATCTGGCCCGGATCAACAAGTAGACCCGATTTATACCTCGTTTTCATTATCACACCATCAATGGTGACGCAATTATCCGATTTGCTAATCGGTCCTGTTAACATAAGACTTGACAACCACATTAGTCGATATTGTCAAATGGTGTTATCACCACCATTCGACCCGTTTGGAGTATATGCCCAACATTATCTATTTAATCAAAAACATCGTTTTTGATTTCCAATTCATACATCCATCCCATCCCGGATTTTATAACCATACCCTTTTTCTTTTACACTCTTTTCTTACAAATTCAACCCATTTTGGCTTACGCCATGGGTATCCTTTTATCCTTGATTTACATTAGTCGACACTTGACAAATTTCCATATTTCCAATATTATCGTTATCACGTTTACAACGTATCGAATAAACGGGTATTCTACATAAGTGTGTAAATTACACTTACCTCGCATCCACGCCACGCTTTTCTTTCCGTACTTGCTCCGTTTGACCCGCTCCCTCCTCCAAGCTTTCACCTAGCTTGTTACGCGTCAAACTATTGTCAATCATTTACAAGGCGGTTAAATTAGTCAATAACAATCACGACCATTCCACCTCACTTATTTTCTATGTCTAATTATCATTCATCACATCGTAGGTCAGTTTGACTTTTTAAAAGTCAAATGCCCATTAGTATACTAATTGCATATTCAAGTTCATCAACTAGTTTAAGCATTCTTTAATTACCCGGTAGGCGTTATCTTTAGACCACCATTTTAACCAAAGTTCTAACCACGTTTATCACATTTTAATCACTTTAGTTAGTTCAAGCGATTATCAAGACTAATTTATTCATTCATTTCACAAGAACTATGGGTTCTCATCTTTAAGTGAGACCCGTTCATCATATCACTAGCATTCATCATGACATCTTATATAATCAAGTTCTTCATATGAACTAGTAGGTACCCAATTCCACTTAGGCATTACATCGAACACCTTATGAGCATGAAATTTTTTTACTAATAGAAATCAAGCTCATGACTAACTATTTAACCAAGATTTAAACATCTTTTTTACATGTTCATGACAAATCTTCATACCAACAAATCTGGATTTGCTTCATAGAGCTCTAATACACTAAGTTAACAAGGATAATCCTAGTGTTTAACATAATTCTCCAAAACCCACTTGACACATGAGAGTTTGATCTTGAATTCACAATCATGAACATCAATTTAACAAATAAATGACTAGGGTTTACTCCTAGACATAATATTACTTCAAGATTCATCCATGCATGACTTAATCAAGCTCAATTTCAGTTTCTTACAATTAACCTAGAATTTAAGATTGATCAAAACATCACAATTTTACATACCTTATGATCCTTTCAACTAGGTGTTCATGAATTTGTGCTTGAAATTCGATTTAGACTTGATTAGAGGCTCCAATTTGTGAGTTTTGTGAGGATTTTAGGGTTTGAAGAAAACCCATGTCGCCCCCCCTGCTTCTTCATCGACCAGACAACCCCAAGTGGGTGTTTGGTTTATTTTTAATTCTTGTTTTTAATAAATCAAGTTTCAAGTTTAACAAGTTTGGCCCCTCCATTTTCCTTAGTTCATAATTTAAGGGTTTTAACCCACTCATAAGTCACTGTCTAACTAGGTTAGAATTATTCCTAGTCAGTTTATAGGTTAAGGAAGTCATAACCCGTTTTATTTTAAGTCCCGTTAAATCGGGCCTTTTATCCATCCTATTTTCTTGAAAGCTCTTATTCACTTTAAATAAATATTAGGATTATTCAATTAATTCCTAATATTTGCCGGTTTACTTTTATCACTAACGGTACTTTCCCCGTCTTTAGTATTAACGGGGTTTAATTACCAAACCCGTTTTCGGGGTGTTACAATACATCCGCCACCACTACCCCACTTCAACATTCATCCATTCCATTTCCAAGTGTGAATCAAGTGCTAGAAGAAGTCTTGTGGAGCTTGAAGCTTGGAAGTTTTGAAGGAGCATCACACATTGCTTTCTCACACCATCTTCATCATCATCCTTTGTTCATGAGTTCAACCCTAGCCTTTGTGCTAGTTGTAAGTCTTTGATTACACTCTTGGTTACTTGTATGATGATTATTCGAAAGGTTGTTGTTTGATGTTTAACACAAGAACATAAAAAGAAATTGAGCAAGGAACATGAACATAAGTTTACATAAAGATTAAATCTTGTTGGATTAGGGTTGGTTAAAGCATGCATGATGTTTGATCGTTGATTTCTTGATAAACCCGATGTTAGGACATTTGTTGATGCGTTTTTTTAGTAACATTTAAACTCTAAAAAGCATGCTGATTAGCATTTTCAGCCAACTTCAACTGGCTGTAAACGGATCATAATAAATCGAAAAACTGATTTTTTGAAGCCTAAATTATGTATTTTCGAAAAACGGATCAAATGACACTGGAATCGTAATTTTTCGAGGTCGTTTACTATTTTTAAAGGTCTGTTTTTGGACAGCAGGTCAAGCTTCGTTTTTACTGCAGAAAACGTGTGTTATATTCTTCATCATAACTTGAAACCTGAGTAGAACTAGGTCATGAAATTTGTACTGTAGATGGACACTGATGCCGTATTAATTCTCCCACTCGAATTTCATAAATCGGACTTACGATGAATTTTAAATGAATTATTCCGTGGACTGCAGTCAGAAAGTGGTGAATCTGATTTACAGTCCGGTAAATGAATTTTTATAAAATATTGGCAATGAATTGGACCCCGATATTTTTACACAATAATATTTGGATCGTTTAAGAATTTCTGTAAAAAGTTGGGAATTTTTGGAATAGGTTAACTATTTTATTAAAATACCCGAAAACAGCCCAGTTTTGAATTTTAAAGCTGAAACGACATAAGTTGTAATTTGCGTGTCTAAATGTCGGGTATGTTATCTGAGAACGATCTAACATGTTATATGTCAATGAAAGTGTTATGTGCAATGTCGTATGTTTGCTTATGGATGGGAATAGATGGGAAGTTTATATGGGCATGAACCGTTAAAGTGAATGCATGCTATGTGGTAGATGCGTGTAGGAACTTTGTGCTTATTTGAAGTCACTAATAAACTAAGTGGTAATCATACTAAGACGTGATTGACCGACCTTGATTGTTAGCTATTTTTGAGAGTCAAACCGAGCAACCAAAGGTGAGTTCACACTCTTTCCAATGCATGGGATTCCCGGTGGTTGGGAATGGGTTAAAGAATTAACGGAACCTACATATCCTCCTTGGGTAGGATATGTACGGCCATCCTCCTTGGGTAGGATGCCAATATTAATCCTGCGTATTCTCCTTGGGTAGAATACGTACGTTCGTCCTCCTTGGGTAGGACAACAACCTTAAAACTTACTAGACAAAACTCTATCATTCAATCCCTCCTTTTATATCGACTTAATCGCCGAGGCCGATGGCGAGCGGGTCATTAGTTAATAGCGCTATTAGGTTTAACAAACCTCACACTGTGTCGTCCGAACGGGCGTGTACTAATTGACTATGGCAAACTGTCAATGATGATAGACATTGATGTAGGGCATAATTATGTTCGTCAGTTGTCGATATCAGAACGGTCTAGTAGTTCACCTGGGGAAGCCCCCCACTAATTATGGGTATGATTTGGGAAAGAAGTAAAATTGATTAATCATATTTTCAACTATGGGGTAACCCCCACGGCAAGTAAGCCAACTAAACAAAAAACTATGTTTTTGAACAACTTAAAACAAACACCCAACCGTGAACTCACTCAACTTTGTTGTTGACTCGTTGTTACATGCCTTACAGGTCGTTAGATGCTTATGGAGCTTGCGCGAGGAGGAGGTCATTGTGGGATATGGACTGTCATGTCCCGTTCTAAACATTTAAACTTTATGAACTTATTAAACTTATGTTTTGGTTTCACGTGTTATGCTTCCGCTGTTTAATTTGAACTTGGTTAACTAGCTTTTGATCACCAATTATATTGCGTGATTGGACTTTAACTATTTTGAATAATTGTTCAATATGATTGGTGGCTTGATCCTGGTCATGTCACGCCTCCAAGCGGTGATACTCCGCATGGTGGATTTTTGGGGGTGTGACAGATTGGTATCAGAGCCAGGGCCGGACTGGTGGTGTCAGGTCCTGCGAGGACGTTGGACCCCTTAAGGGGGTGCATTGTGACATCCCACATCGGTTGTGAAGGGGAACAAAGGCTTCCTTATAAGGGGTTGGATACCTTCACCATCATGACGCGTTTTGAAAACCGTGAGGGGCAGACGCCGGGGGCGTGCTGGCCGCCAAAGCGGACAATATCATGGGGCGGTTACGCTGGGCTGTTACAGATTGGTATCAGAGCCATTGGTTATAGTGAACTTGGTTTTAAAAAGGGAAAAGCTTTTTGACAAAACCAGACTATAACCTGTACAGCGCTCAACGAACCACAACGACACTTCACTCCACGTGCAAGACTCGACATAATAGGTGGTATGATTTATGTTGCCTATTTGATAGTCCACAAAGTGCATTAGTTAACGTGATAACTGCTATTTGAACCTTGTGAGCTTATTCTCTACTGTCGTCCCACGCTTACACACTTTCGCGACACTTTTCTCACTTACGTTGCTTCGTTGTGAAGATCATGAACGGACGTGGAGCACATGGTGGTATCAACCTAACTCAAGCCCAGTTGACGGCATTGATCAATGAACGAGTTGCTGAGGCACTCGCAGCTGTCCCTGCAGGAGGTCAACATGCTTAGCCTCCTGCGTGTACTTTCAAAACTTTTATGGACTGTCGACCTACTACTTTCAGTGGCACTGAAGGAGCTGTAGGCCTCCTCCACTGGTTTGAGAAGCTCGAGTCTGTTTTTGAGATGTGCGAATGCCCCGAGGCTCGTAGGGTGAAGTATGCTACTGGTACTCTTGAAGGTGTAGCGCTCACGTGGTGGAACGCTCAGGTTCAGATGCTGGGGTTGGTTGCTGCTAATGCCACCCCATGGAACGATTTCAAGGAATTGATCAAGGAAGAGTACTGTAATCGTGATGACATCCACAAGCTAGAGGTGGAGTTTTTCAATCTGAAAATGACGGGATCTGAAATTGAGGCGTATACGAAGAGGTCAAATGAGCTGGCCATCTTGTGTCCTACTATGGTGGACCCTCCCATCAAACGTATTGAGTTGTACCTCAAGGGTCTTGTACCAGAAATTCAAAGCCACGTGACCTCAGCTAATCTTGGCACCATTCAACAAATCATCCGGTTGGCTCATCGTCTCACTGATCAGGCAGTTGAGCAGAACAAGCTGCCGAAACGTATTAGCGATACTACTTCTGATGCCCCTAGTGATAACAAGCGCAAGTGGGATGGAAATTCGGGCAAAGGTTCTACTTTAGTTCAGTCTCAGTCCCAGCAGCGAAGGACTGACGACTACAAGAGCCCTGGTCAGCAATCTTCGGGTAGTCAGGGGCAGGGTGGATACAAGGGAAACCACCCCAAGTGCAACCAATGCAACAAGCATCATAGTGGGCAGTGCCACAAGGGTCGTTGTCTGAGGTGTAACAAGTTTGGTCATGAAGCAAAGGATTGCAGGAGCGCACGACCAGCAAATCAGAATCGCCAACAACAGCAACAAGCTCCACAGAACCAGCACCAGCAGCAACAGCAGGGCAATAAAGGATGCTTTCAGTGTGGCGCTGAAGGCCACTTTAAGAGGAACTGCCCCCAGCTGAACCAGAATCAGAACAACAACAACCAAGGAAACAGGAACAACAATGGAGGCAACAATGGAGGCAACAACGGGGGTAACAATAATGGTAATGGTGCCAGGGGATGTGTTTTCGTGCTGGGTCAGGGTGAAATGTAACACCTCAAAAATTTACGTCCTATAATGTGTTGACACGTGTCATAGGTTTGAACGTGTGAAAGAATGTTCTTGAAGGACTAAAGTTGACAAACAATGAAACTACGTAAATATGAGGGTTCAAAGTGTCAACAATGAATAAATATACTTTACAATAACCCTACATGATGTTTATAACCTTGAACGAATGAATCATGGATCATACGTAGCCAATTGTGAGAGATTACAAACTACAGGGGTTAAATGTGTCAACATGTTTAAGTTATACCTCTGAGTGACCTTTTGACAATCCTGAAGCTTTGTAACGATTAATTATGCTCACTAGAATGTGTGATAAAAATTTCACCAAGTTTCGTTAACGTATGAGAAAGTTATGATAAAATTCGTGTGCGAGGGGTTAGAATCGTCAACATTGAAAATTAGGGCTTTTCGGGTGATCACAAAGTTACCCGAGGACTTGACAAAGTGGGTATAAGTCTTAAAGCCCCTATATGTTAATATAAAAGGCTTAAAATGCAAGAAATAATGTGAAAGCGATGTTTTCAAGGACCAGAGACTAAAACAGCAAACATGAAAAATGAATTGAAGGTCAGAAGGGGCCTCGCGCTACGCGAAGACCCCAGGGGATACCCTCGCGTCACGCGAGGGGCCTTCTGTGATAGAAAAGAATGGCAGCTGGCTGTTCAAGCTTCTAACCGACTCCAATTTCATTTCTAAGAAACCATGGGCTTCCTATACTGGTTTTTAGGCATTGTAGGGCACTTGTAAGGATCCATGAACAAGTATAGACTTGTGTGTCAATCATCTATGATGATTAAAGGCATATATCAAGACCCACATGTTGTCAACATTGAACATTCCATTCCAATTCAGAAACTGATCAAGTTCTGGAGCTCAATTGCATTTCCAACTCATCCCTAATCATCCATTAGACGCGTGTAAGTATGTTTAACCCTTCTTGATTAAGTTATGCTTAGTATTTATCTTAAAAGTCAAACCGTCGTAACTACGGTTTGACTTAACGATAAAACACAATCGGTCCAGTGTTTTGCCGAGATGAAAGTTGTTATAAGTTGGTAATTATATAGGTATTAAACCCCTAAAAGGGAACTCACTGATTCCTATCCTAACTAGGTCGTTTGTCGAGTCAAACTTCTTACAAAAAAGTCAACAGAATTGTTATTTACAAATTAACACGCGATTAGCATTGTAAAAGGCGTGTAACCTATTTTATCATTCATATAACTTGATGATAAGTATAATAACTTTTCTAAGCTTGATTGATTCGACAACTTTCTGTTTTGAACCGATTCGGAACCGAAAGGCGCAAAAGTTTGACTTTTGCTTTGACCTCAGTTCTGACCCGGTTTAGATAGGTTTAGACATGCCTTAAAGTTCCATTAGGACCTAGTTACATGTGTGTATAACCCTCTGCGTTTATACCACTTAAATCCTTAATTGTCTGACGTTTCCGTTAATCGCCTAAATATTGACCGTAATGCCCTTATGATCATAAAACGAGAATTTTGGAAACATGAAAGTGCCATAATCTTAGTTACTGATTATTAAACTTGTACCTAAAATTTCACATCAGTTTGAGGTCTAGATTAGGAGTTATGCTTAATGACGTAATTAGAACGCTTCTTAGTAATATAGCGGCGTCATTAGCGTAAAGCCTATCTAAACCCAATTTTTGACACCAAACCTTTTACCCACTGATGTAATATAATATTTTGGGATTTTTGAAGATTTTTAATTATTTTTAAACTGATCATAAGCTAGGTTTATCGCCTTGATTCGGTTAATACCGAATATGCCTTTTTCGGCCATAAAATGAGTTTTACAAATCCTTTTAACGCCAATCCAATTGCTACTGACTTTAAATAATAAATGTAGTGTTTTGGACCTGTTTATTTGATCAGAAAACTCAGAATCATATTTTAACCCGTACGTCGCTTAAAACGACTTTATACGCGTATTATACGCATAGTTTGAGTTTAAAAACATTTTGTCACATAAGACTTATTACCAAATGTTATAACCTGTTAAAATAAACTATTTTACTGATTTATCCAGACCCGGATCACAGAAGATAAAGTAATCCCTTTTATAATCTTTAAAATGACCAAAATACCCCTTCGGGGCTTAATATGAATTTAAACTCGTTTTGGGTATAATGGAGGGTATCATACTGATATCACAACATATTTAAGGCATGTTAACTTAGGAAACCTGTTTAGGACTCTTACGGATACCCGTTACGCTTCATGCGCGTTCGGTTCGGTTTATGTAACTAGTTTACATAAATTAGTCGAAACGGGTCAAACCTTATCGATTTTATCTCAAAATCCAGAATGTGTATAGTATACCCATATTAAACAAGTCTCTGAACTTGTCGGGTCTAAATCACATTCTATCCGGTCTTCGCTTAATCGTGCGTACGAACCGTATCTTTAAAACTAACCGGTCTAAGCTTAAGCTTAACTAAAGACCCGTTAGGATTCTAATAGGTTATTATAAACCTTCGTTCCAGATTAGGAGACCCGGTAAAAGATACTTACACTCGCTGATTTTGATTTATACTTGCTCAGGTAAATACTTTTAACTTATTTTCCCTATACGGGCTTGGGGTACGGTATATAAAATACCGCTTGGTCGGGCATTCGACCTTAATTGTTTTGGGGGTTAAGTATTATCGAGATGCACCGTTTAAATTGTTTTGTTTGCTTAAAGCCTTTGGGGGGTTAATGACCATGTCCCGGATATCCCTGGCATCATTTTACGAAATGGCCACGACCTTAGCACTCAGGTGTAGGCGTACACCTGTCAGTGTCTCATTTACATAATGTGGTGTGTCTATTGATTGTATTTACCAGTGTAAACTGACGTATTTTCTCAAAAAGGTTAAGTGCAGGTACTACGCGAAATAGGCTGGCTAATTTCCTAGCATCCACAATAAGTCTCGCAAGCTTGGATGTCATAGACTGTTGAACATTGTTTCCTTTTATTTTGATCTACCTGTGGATTTAAATTCGACTACTTGTGATACTTAATATTACAATATTGTTTGGTTGAATTGAATCTATAACTTGCTTCCGCTGTGCATTTAAATATTGTGTTGTTTGACTATTATGTTGCCAACCACGTCACGATACTCCCCCACCGGGCCCACCGGTGACACGTGGAAATCCGGGGTGTGACAGGTTGGTATCAGAGCTAGCGCTGAGTGAATTAAACACTAGCCTTTAGTGTTTAATCTCAGTTACACAATTGCACATTCCTAAATCTTCGAGTCTAGACAAAGAACATAGGAATAATCCAAAATGTTGTTATTTTAATTTAAATTTTTGTCCTTTATGCTTCCTTGTTATTACCTTGTTTATATTAACAGGTTTGGCAATGCCGCCAAGATTCAGGCGAGGAGATCGAGGAAAAGGGCCAATTAGCGCCCCTAACGACCACGAGGCCGGGCCTTCGAGCCGGCGAACTCCTTCTTCTACAAGGAGTGTAGATCCGCGAGAACCTTGGAGGACTTATGAGGAACCTTCCAGGCAATCTACGTCACATAGCTCAACGCCTCCATATCATCACTCCTATGGGCCTCAGTCCGAGAATGAGCCCGACAACCCGCAACCTTCATACATTCCCCTACAGCGATCCTTATCGCACAATTCCTTCGGAGACCCTACTCCTGTCTTTCGGGGCCAGTTTAACCCGGCAGACTACCTACCAGAACAAGGGGGCTTTAACCCTCTAGGACCGGAGGATCACTTTTCTGGTGATCAAGCGATGGATATGGACGAGGACATAGATCCCGTCGAAGCTGCAACCGGAACCCCGAATCATCCAGTAGTGATCTCTGATGGTTCGTCTTTTCACGGAACACCATACCAGGGTCCGGATAGTCACCAGGCACGGTTCGACCAGTGTGAATGGTACTTTACACCATCATACCATTCATCGCCTCACCAGCAGCCGCAACAGCAACAGCAAGATCCCTTTGGGGATCCACGTTTAGTGGTAGTCACGCCACCGCCTCCACCACCGCCAGTTAATCTAGTACCTCCAGCACCACCAAGACGTAGGAGGACTGGCGCTCGGATGTCAGCAAGAGGAGCGGATTTTCATTTCAGCTCTCCTCAACACTCTAGTGGTAGCCACTACCCACCATTATATGAAGGCCCACAAATGGGTGAACCTTCAGTTCCAGTTTCAGAGGTGAATTCGGCACCTATTGCACCGCCATCAGCGGGTTTTGGCAACCCTATCCCTGCTTATACTGCTCCGGCAGCTTACAACCCATACGGACCGCCAGCATACCATGGTTATAACTATGCTGAGGATCCTTACTTTATGGCATCAAACTACCTTGCCCATAATCCTGAGGGACCATATGGAACCCCTTGGGGAATGGGACACCCAGCTCGAGGGTATCAAGCACCTGTTCAGCCACCACTGCAGCACCAGCCACCACGGTTTTCCCCACCAGAGCAGGAGGATCTTCGTCAAAGAGTGCAAAGGGTTGAGCGAGACCTCCAGAGAGAACGTAAGAAGAATCAGGGATTCATGAGTGGCTTGGCAAGTTTACTGAAGGGAAAGAAGAAACGGGATCGTTAAATCCCAATATGTATTATTGTATTTCCCTGTTTAAATCAAGTCCCTGTGTGGACATTTCATTATGTATGTATGTAGTCCCTGCGTGGACATCTATCTTTGTACTTGGTCCCTACGAGGACTTGTCTTTATTAGTCCCTGCGTGGACACTTATTTTAGCAAACAGTCCCTGCGAGGACTTGTATTGCCAGTATAGCTCCTGCGAGGGCAAGTGTTTCTGTGAAAAGTCCCGTTTAGGGCAAAGTGTACTACTTTTAAGTTTTAATGGAATGTAAGTTTATAAATTTCATCTTTGCTATGTTATGCATAATTAAATTATATATGAAATAAATTAAATCAAAATCATTCCTTCTAAAAACCTATCTGCCTATTATAAATTTTAATTAAGGATCTTAAAGGTATAACCTAGCCTGCATGTCATTTTAAGACCTGGCCCAGATGGTAAAACCCGTTAAAAAGATTCAAATCCCAGTTAACATCTGAAAACATGTTAACACTCCTGGCAGACATGATTCGTTATAAATCACACGTGTTATTATTATAAGGGGATCTTTTCAAAGATTCCTAACCCAACTAAATGATCTCTGAATCATGGGTTAAATCATTTATAAATATGATTAGTTCTTTTTACCATCCATTGGTAAAAGAATGCCTAAGGGCCTTTCTCATTTCTATATGAGACAAAAGACAGTATTAGTCTGTGACCCTGTCTGATAAAGGTAATGAACTATGTTCAAACTTTAAAAGCATTGATTCTCTGAAATCATAGCTTATGATTTAAATTGTCCCTGTGACTAGGCCTTATGTGCTAATAAAACTATTATTGTTTTATAATTAGGATAAATTATATTAAAAATCCTAAATAAATGTGAGTAATAAATTAACCATACATGGTCTATGTTTACCACGGTTAATAAAATTGCCATAACAGACAATTTTATAATAAACTCACCAATAAATTATTGTCAATATGTAGCAGTTCAAGCTTCATGGCAGACTCAAACGAGATCAATAGTCACCCAGGGAGAGAGCATGATAATGCCCGAGTAAATGTAGCGGGTGCAGAATTACAGGCAATGATAGATAATACCGTAAATCGAGCTATGGATAGACAGCTCCATGAATCCGGTGGTACCCATGCAAGGACCCAATCTGCACCACACTCTAGAACACCCTCCAGGACCCACACTGCCCACAACAGTAACTCTCACCACTCGTCAAACCAGAGGAGTGCTCCATCCCAAAGAGTCATACAGAATCAAGAACCCCGTAATAAGGGTTGCTCCTATAAGTACTTCGTATCGTGCAAACCCAGGGATTTCACCGGGGAAAAAGGAGTAGTAGATTGCATGACTTGGTTGGACGAAATGGATACGGTTGTGGATATCAGTGGTTGCAATGAAAGGGATATCATGAAGTTCGTGTCACAATCTTTTAAGGGAGAAGCATTAGCTTGGTGGAGATCTCTAATCCAAGCTACGGGGAAAGTCCCGTTATACAATATGACCTGGGAACAGTTCATGACGCTGATCAAGGAAAATTACTGCCCTCAACATGAAGTTGAGAAGATTGAATCTGACTTCTTGTCGCTGGTCATGAGAAACCTAGACTGTCAGGCCTACCTTACCAGTTTCAACACTTTGTCAAGGTTGGTTCCATATTTAGTAACCCCGGAACCCAAGCGTATGCTCGATTCATCGGGGGTTTGGCCCCGGAGATCAAGGCAAGTGTGAAGGCCTCCAGACCAGCTACTTTTCGGTCCGCAACGGGCATTTCATTGTCTCTTACCTTAGATGCGGTCAGGCAGAAATCGCAGAGGAACGCTGATACCGAAAAGAGGAAGCGTGAGGATGACAACTCACGACGTTCAGACAAGAAGTAGAAGGGAAACAATGACCACAGGAAGGGGTCAGGATTTAGGAAGGATGGTCAGCAGACGGGTGAAAAACCCAGATGTAAAATCTGCAAGAGACAGCACTTTGGGAAGTGCAGGTATGAATCGAATTCGAATTCACAATCGAAGTCTTTTGCATGTGGTTTGTGCAAGTCCAAGGAACACAAGACCTTGGATTGCAAGAAGATGAAGGATGCGACCTGCTACGGTTGCAATGAAAAGGGGCACATCAAGACCAATTGCCCAAAATACGCCAAGAAGCCTGAAGAGGCTAAGAAGACCAATGCTAGGGTCTTCAGGATGGATGCTAAGGAAGCCGTCAAGGACGACAATGTGATAACAGGTACCTTTCTCGTAAATGATGTTTATGTGAGAGTGTTATTTGATTCAGGTGCTGATAAGTCGTTCGTAGATAATAAGTTTTGTGAATTGTTGAAATTACCTGTTAAGACTTTAAGTGTGAAGTATGAGGTAGAACTAGCAGATGGCACTTTAGAAACCGCCTCAACCTTATTAGATGGATGTTTCATATCCATTAAGAACCACTCTTTTCCTTTGTCCTTACTTCCTTTGAAACTAGCTGGTTTCGACATAGTTTTGGGTATGGACTGGTTATCTCATAACCAGGCCCAGATTATTTGCAATAAGAAGCAAGTGATGATCAAGACTCCGTCTGGTGAATCACTTACTATCCAAGGAGATACCCAGTATAGGCTGCCTGAGAAGATGTCTATTCTCAAGGACTCTAAGTGTTTGAAGAAGGGTTGTGTCATCTACATGGCACAAGTGATTATTGATGAGCCGAAACCCAAGTTTGGGGATATCCCCGTCATTTTTGAATACCCCGAAGTTTTTCCTGAAGAACTACCTGGTTTGCCACCAGATAGGCAAGTAGAATTCAGAATTGACATTATTCCTGGATCAGCACCAGTTGCAAGGGCGCCTTATAGGTTGGCACCAACAGAGATGAAAGAATTGAGAATGCAGCTAGATGATTTGCTAGCCAAAGGTTTCATCAAACCTAGTTCGTCTCCTTGGGGAGCACCAGTTTTATTTGTCAAAAAGAAGGATGGATCGATGCGTCTGTGCATCGACTACCGTGAGCTTAATAAAGTCACTATCAAGAATAGGTATCCTTTGCCCAGAATCGACGATCTGTTCGATCAACTTCAAGGGGCAAGTTTCTTCTCTAAGATTGACTTAAGGTCAGGCTATCACCAATTGAAGGTTAGAGATGAAGACGTACACAAGACTGCATTTAGGACTCGTTATGGTCATTACGAGTTCCTAGTGATGCCTTTTGGGCTCACTAATGCACCGGCCGCGTTCATGGATCTCATGAATCGCGTTTGCAAGCCGTACTTAGATAAATTCGTCATCGTTTTCATCGATGATATCCTCATCTACTCGAAGAACCAAGCTGACCATGAGAAACATCTTCACTGCATTTTGGAACTGCTTCATAAAGAAAAGCTCTATGCCAAGTTCTCGAAGTGTGAATTCTGGCTTCGAGAAGTCCAATTTCTTGGACATGTTGTTAGTGAGCGTGGTATCCAAGTAGATCCCGCTAAGGTTGAAGCTGTCATGAATTGGCATGAGCCAAAGACACCTACAGAAATTCGTAGTTTCCTAGGTTTGGCAGGATACTATAGGCGATTCATCGAAAACTTCTCAAGGATTGCTGCACCCCTGACTTCGCTAACACGTAAGAAGATTAAGTTTGACTGGGGTCCTAAGCAGCAGGAATCCTTCGATATTTTGAAACAAAAGTTGAGCAATGCTTCAGTACTGACATTGCCTGATGGAATAGAGGAGTTTGTAGTTTATTGTGATGCATCACACACCGGGATGGGATGTGTGCTTATGCAGAAAGGCAAAGTCATTGCCTATGCTTCACGCCAGTTAAAGGTGCACGAAAAGAATTACACCACCCATGACTTGGAGTTGGGTGCCGTTGTATTCGCACTAAAACTTTGGAGGCACTACTTGTATGGAATCAAATGTGTGATCTATTCTGATCACAAGAGCCTTCAACATCTGTTCAATCAGAAGGACTTGAACATGAGGCAACGCCGTTGGATGGAAACTCTGAATGATTACGATTGTGAAATAAGATACCATCCCGGCAAGGCGAATGTAGTCGCCGATGCCTTGAGTAGAAAGGAGAAAGTGAAACCCATCCGAATAAATGCCAAGCGCATGGAACTGAAAAACATTTTGATTGAAAGGTTGTTAGCTGCACAGAAGGAAGCTGTGTTGGAAGCTAACTATCCTAGCGAAAAGCTAGGGGTAACTGAGGAACAGTTATCTCTTAGCAAGGATGGAATTCTAAGATTGAATGGACGAATATGGGTTCCAATTTATGGAGGACTTCGAGATGTTATCCTCCAGGAAGCCCATAGTTCCAAATACTCCGTTCATCCTTGAGCTGATAAGATGTACCAGGATCTAAGGGCAAATTATTGGTGGATAGGCTTGAAGAAGTCTGTAGCCACCTATGTAGCTAAATGCTTGACATGTGCGCAAGTCAAAGCCAAGCATCAAAAGCCGTCAGGTTTGCTACAACAGCCTGAACTTCCCACATGGAAGTGGGAGATGGTGACGATGGATTTCATCACCAAGCTGCCAAAGACAAGGAAAGGCAATGATACAATATGGGTGATCGTTGATAGACTGACTAAGTCAGCTCATTTCTTACCCATCAAGGAGACTTATAGCTCCGACATGTTAGCCCAGTTATACGTTGATAAGATTGTAGCCTTACATGGCATACCTGTGTCTATTATCTCTGACCGAGATACTAGATACACGTCGCATTTCTGGAAAAGCTTCCAACAATCTTTGGGCACGCGTTTGAATTTTAGTACGGCTTACCATCCTCAGACAGACGGTCAGAGTGAGCATACTATTCAAACGTTGGAAGACATGCTTCGAGCATGTGTGATTGATTTGGGAGGTAGTTGTGATAACCACCTACCACTAATTGAGTTCTCCTACAACAATAGCTACCACACCAGCATTAAGGCTGCGCCTTTCGAGGCCTTATACGGTAGAAAGTGTAGAACGCCCGTTTGTTGGGCGGAAGTTGGAGATGTCCAATTATCGAGACCAGAGATAGTGTTCGAAACGACGGACAAGATTGTCCAGATTCATGACCGTCTCAAAGCTGCCCGAGATAGGCAGAAGAGCTACGCAGATCCAAAGCGTAAATCTTTTCACTTCGAAGTAGGTGACAAAGTGTTACTTAAGGAATCACCCTGGAAAGGAGTGATGTGGTTTGGTAAGAAAGGCAAGCTAAGCCCGAGATACATAGGACCTTTCGAGATTATCGAACGTGTCGGGTCAGTTGCCTATAAGTTAAACTTACCAGAAGAGCTCAGTGGAATTCACAATGTGTTCCACATCTGCAATCTGAAAAAGTGTTTCGCTGATGAATCACTGGTCATACCACATACAGATGTGCATATAGATGAGAGCTTAAAATTTGTGGAAAAACCATTGTCTATCGAGGATCGACAGGTTAAGAAGCTTCGAAGGAAGCATGTACCGATTGTAAAGGTCAAATGGGATGCCCGTAGGGGTCCCGAGTATACGTGGGAGGTTGAGTCCACAATGAAAGAAAAGTACCCTTATCTTTTTCAGTAAATCTCGAGGTCGAGATTTCTTTTAAGGGGGTGAGGATGTAACACCTCGAAAATTTACGTCCTATAATGTGTTGACACGTGTCATAGGTTTGAACGTGTGAAAGAATGTTCTTGAAGGACTAAAGTTGACAGACAATGAAACTACGTAAATATGAGGGTTCAAAGTGTCAACAATGAATAAATATACTTTACAATAACCCTACATGATGTTTATAACCTTGAACGAGTGAATTATGGATCATACGTAGCCAATTGTGAGAGATTACAAACTACAGGGGTTAAATGTGTCAACATGTTTAAGTTATACCTCTGAGTGACCTTTTGACAATCCCGAAGCTTTGTAACGATTAATTATGCTCACTAGAATGTGTGATAAAAATTTCACCAAGTTTCGTTAACGTATGAGAAAGTTATGATAAAATTCATGTGCGAGGGGTTAGAATCGTCAACATTGAAAATTAGGGCTTTTCGGGTGATCACAAAGTTACCCGAGGACTTGACAAAGTGGGTATAAGTCTTAAAGCCCCTATATGTTAATATAAAAGGCTTAAAATGTAAGAAATAGTGTGAAAACGATGTTTTCAAGGACCAGAGACTAAAACAGCAAACATGAAAAATGAATTGAAGGTCAGAAGGGGCCTCGCGCTACGCGAAGACCCCAGGGGATACCCTCGCGTCACGCGAGGGGCCTTCTGTGACAGAAAAGAATGGCAGCTGGCTGTTCAAGCTTCTAACCGACTCCAATTGCATTTCTAAGAAACCATGGGCTTCCTATACTGGTTTTTAGGCATTGTAGTGCACTTGTAAGGATCCATGAACAAGTATAGACTTGTGTGTCAATCATCTATGATGATTAAAGGCATATATCAAGACCCACATGTTGTCAACATTGAACATTCCATTCCAATTCAGCAACTGATCAAGTTCTGGAGCTCAAGTGCATTTCCAACTCATCCCTAATCATCCATTAGACGCGTGTAAGTATGTTTAACCCTTCTTGATTAAGTTATGCTTAGTATTTAGCTTAAAAGTCAAACCGTCGTAACTACGGTTTGACTTAACGATAAAACACAATCGGTCCAATGTTTTGCCGAGATGAAAGTTGTTATAAGTTGGTAATTATATAGGTATTAAACCCCTAAAAGGGCACTCACTGATTCCTATCCTAACTAGGTCATTTGTCGAGTCAAACTTCTTACGAAAAAGTCAACAGAATTGTTATTTACAAATTAACACGCGATTAGCATTGTAAAAGGTGTGTAACCTTTTTTATCATTCATATAAATTGATGATAAGTATAATAACTTGTCTAAGCTTGATTGATTCGACAACTTTCTGTTTTGAACCGATTCGGAACCGAAAGGCGCAAAAGTTTGACTTTTGCTTTGACCTCAGTTCTGACCCGGTTTAGATAGGTTTAGACATGCCTTAAAGTTCCATTAGGACCTAGTTACATGTGTGTATAACCCTCTGCGTTTATACCACTTAAATCCTTAATTGTCCGACGTTTCCGTTAATCGCCTAAATATTGACCGTAATGCCCTTATGATCATAAAACGAGAATTTTGGAAACATGAAAGTGCCATAATATTAGTTACTGATTATTAAACTTGTACCTAAAATTTCACATCAGTTGGAGGTCTAGATTAGGAGTTATGCTTAATGACGTAATTAGAACGCTTCTTAGTAATATAGCGGCGTCATTAGCGTAAAGCCTATCTAAACCCAATTTTTGGCACCAAACCTTTTACCCACTGATGTAATATAATATTTTGGGATTTTTAAAGAGTTTTAATTATTTTTAAACTGATCATAAGCTAGGTTTATCGCCTTGATTCGGTTAATACCGAATATGCCCTTTTCGGCCATAAAATGAGTTTTACAAATCCTTTTAACGCCAATCCAATTGATACTAATTTTAAATAATAAATGTAGTGTTTTGGACCTGTTTATTTGATCAGAAAACTCAGAATCATATTTTAACCCGTACGTCGCTTAAAACGACTTTATACGCATATTATACGCATAGTTTGAGTTTAAAAACATTTTGTCACATAAGACTTATTACCAAATGTTATAACCTGTTAAAATAAACTATTTTACTGATTTATCCAGACCCGGATCACAGAAGATAAAGTAATCCCTTTTATAATCTTTAAAATGACCAAAATACCCCTTCGGGGCTTAATATGAATTTAAACTCGTTTTGGGTATAATGGAGGGTATCATACTGATATCACAACATATTTAAGGCATGTTAACTTAGGAAACCTGTTTAGGACTCTTACGGATACCCGTTACGCTTCATGCGCATTCGGTTCGGTTTTTGTAACTAGTTTACATAAATTAGTCGAAACGGGTCAAACCTTATCGATTTTATCTCAAAATCCAGAATGTGTATAGTATACCCATATTAAACAAGTCTCTGAACTTGTCGGGTCTAAATCACATTCTATCCGGTCTTCGCTTAATCGTGCGTACGAACCGTATCTTTAAAACTAACCGGTCTAAGCTTAAGCTTAACTAAAGACCCGTTAGGATTCTAATAGGTTATTATAAACCTTTGTTCCAGATTAGGAGACCCGGTAAAAGATACTTGCACTCGCTGATTTTGATTTATACTTGCTCAGGTAAATACTTTTAACTTATTTTCCCTATACGGGCTTGGGGTACGGTATATAAAATACCGCTTGGTCGGGCATTCGACCTTAATCGTTTTGGGGGTTAAGTATTATCGAGATGCACCGTTTAAATTGTTTTGTTTGCTTAAAGCCTTTGGGGGGTTAATGACCATGTCCCGGATATCCCTGGCATCATTTTACGAAATGGCCACGACCTTAGCACTCAGGTGTAGGCGTACACCTGTCAGTGTCTCATTTACATAATGTGGTGTGTCTATTGATCTTTAACCCGGCTCGATCCGGCTACTGAACGCATAAGAAACATGTGAATCCTTTACAAGCATTATTTCTACATAATTATCCCAAGTTATAAAATATTATTTGTGCCTTGTGCCTTAAATGCATTTTCTTAAACTCTTTTTAAAATGAGTCGGTTGATTGTATTTACCAGTGTAAACTGACGTATTTTCTCAAAAAGGTTAAGTGCAGGTACTACGCGAAATAGGCTGGCTAATCTCCTAGCATCCACAATAAGTCTCGCAAGCTTGGATGTCATAGACTGTTGAACATTGTTTCCTTTTATTTTGATCTACCTGTGGGTTTAAATTCGACTACTTGTGATACTTAATATTACAATATTGTTTGGTTGAATTGAATCTATAACTTGCTTCCGCTGTGCATTTAAATATTGTGTTGTTTGACTATTATGTTGCCAACCACGTCACGATACTCCCCCACCGGGCCCACCGGTGACACGTGGAAATCCGGGGTGTGACATGAAGCAAGGAACGACCCCAACGTGGTGATGGGTAAGTTTCTTCTGGATGACTTCTATGTTACTGTTTTATTTGATTCGGGTGCCGATACTAGTTATGTGTCCTTAAAAGTTAGCCAAATGCTTAAGCGCACTCCAACACTTTTGAACACCAAACACATGGTAGAGCTAGCAAATGGTAAAAGTCTCGAGGCCACACACATAGTTAAGGGTTGTAACCTTGTCTTAGCTGGTCAGACCTTTTCTATCGACCTCATTCCTGTCGTTCTGGATAGTTTCGACGTCGTTATTGGGATGGATTGGTTATCTCAACACCAAGCGGAAATTCTTTGCAAGGGGAAAATTGTCCGCATCCCTCATACTGGCGAAGAACCTCTCATGATACATGGCGACAAGAGTGGTGCTGTTGTGGGCATCATCTCTTTTCTTAAGGCCCAGAAGTGTTTGCGAAAGGGCTACACTACTATCCTAGCCCTCGTCTCTGATACATCCTCGGAAGAAAGGAAGATAGAAGACATACCTATTGTACGTGATTTTCCTGAGGTATTCCCAGAGGAATTACCCGGTCTTCCGCCTCATCGTCAAGTTGAGTTTCAAATTGAGCTAGCTCCTGGAGCAGCGCCCATAGCTCGAGCACCTTATCGTCTAGCTCCATCAGAACTGGAAGAATTGTCCACGCAACTACAAGAACTCTTGGAAAAGGGTTTCATACGTCCTAGCTCTTCGCCTTGGGGAGCTCCAGTGTTATTCGTGAAGAAGAAAGACGGTACCTTCAGAATGTGTATTGACTACCGCGAACTCAACAAGGTGACTGTGAAGAATCGTTATCCTCTTCCACGCATTGATGACTTATTCGACCAGTTGCAAGGGTCGAGTTTCTATTCCAAAATAGACCTGAGGTCAGGATACCATCAGCTGAGAGTCCGAGATGAGGATATCTCCAAAACAGCATTCAGAACTCGTTATGGACATTACGAGTTTCTTGTTATGCCTTTCGGATTGACGAATGCACCTGCGGTCTTCATGCATCATGCATCATGTGGTGGCGTTGATAGCTGAAAGACAAAAGGGTACATGCACTAATCAGTCTTTGTCCCGATTGCTGAGTGTTATGTGCCTTATGTCCAAGGCTTGATGCAAAACTACTATCGAGCCGGGGGTCTCACTGGAAGCAGCCTCTCTATTCCTACGGGGGTAGAGGTAAGGCTGTCTACATCTTACCCTCCTCAGACCCTACCTTTGCTTTGCTATTGGTGGGATTTACTGACTATGATGATGATGATGATGATGATGACCTGCGGTCTTCATGGATCTCATGAACCGAGTGTGCAAACCCTACCTGGATAAGTTCGTTATCGTTTTCATCGACGATATCCTGATCTATTCGAAGAGTCAGGAAGAACACGAGCAACACCTGAGGCTTATTTTGGAACTTCTTTGAACAGAGCAGTTGTATGCCAAATTTTCGAAATGTGACTTCTGGCTTCGCGAAGTCCACTTTCTAGGCCACGTGGTAAACAAGGATGGGATTCATGTTGATCCATCCAAGGTTGACTCGATCAAGAACTGGCTTGCACCCCGTACACCAACGGAAATCCGCCAATTCTTGGGTTTGGCCGGCTACTACAGAAGGTTTATCAAGGATTTCTCAAGGATTGCGCAACCTCTCACTTCACTGACTCAGAAGGGTGTCACCTATCGTTGGGGTGATGCACAGGAATCTGCATTTCAGCACTTAAAAGATAGACTTTGTAGCGCGCCTATCCTCTCATTACCTGAGGGCACAGATGATTTTGTGGTTTATTGCGACGCTTCCATCCAAGGACTTGGTTGCGTGTTGATGCAACGTGACAAGGTCATTGCCTACGCATCGCGCCAGCTTAAAGTTCACGAAAGGAACTACACTACGCACGACTTGGAATTGGGAGCAGTTGTTTTCGCACTTAAGATATGGAGACATTACCTGTACGGTACCAAGTGCACCATTTACACCGATCACAGGAGTCTCGAGCATATCTTCAAGCAAAAGGAGTTAAACATGCGACAACGTCGATGGGTCGAGCTCTTGAATGATTACGAATGTGCGATCAAGTACCATCCTGGCAAGGCCAATGTTGTGGCCGATGCCCTCAGTCGAAAGGATACTATCCCTAAACGTGTGCGAGCGTTACAACTTACCATCCAATCTGGTCTTCCTACTCAGATACGAGATGCTCAAGTTGAAGCATTGAAAGCAGAAAACATCAGGGCGGAGTCCCTACGAGGATCAAGGAAATGGTTAGAACAAAAGGAAGACGGCGCCTATTATGTAAACGGGCGCATCTGGGTTCCACTCTATGGTAATCTATGTGAGCTTGTGATGGATGAAGCGCACAAGTCTCGTTACTCAGTACATCCTGGTTCGGATAAAATGTACCACGACTTAAAGACTACATACTGGTGGCCTAGTATGAAAGCCCACATAGCGACCTACGTCAGTAAATGCTTGACTTGTGCTAGGGTCAAGGTCGAATACCATAAACCATTAGGCCTACTCCAATAACCAGAGATCCCAACATGGAAATGGGAGCAAATTTCCATGGATTTCGTTACTGGCCTGCCTAGATCTCAACGCGGAAATGACACTATTTGGGTGATAGTGGATCGATTGACTAAGTCTGCACACTTCTTGGCTATCAAGGAAACCGACAAGTTTTCTACTCTAGCAGACGTTTACCTAAAGGAAGTAGTATCAAGGCACGGAGTGCCAACCTCCATTATTTCTGATCGTGACTCACGTTTTACATATGAGTTGTGGCAAGCTATGCATAAGTCCTTTGGCTCTCGACTAGACATGAGCACGGCATATCATCCACAGACGGATGGGCAATCTGAACGCACCATCCAAACCCTTGAAGACATGCTTAGGGCATGTGTAATCAACTTTGGCAATGGCTGGGAAAAACACCTCCCGTTAGTGGAGTTTTCGTATAACAACAGTTACCACACCAGTATCCAGGCCGCTCCGTTCGAGGCATCGTACGGACGGAAGTGCCGATCACCTCTTTGTTGGGCAGAGGTTGGCGACAGTCAAATCACTGGCCCAGAACTTGTAGTAGATACAACCGAGAGAATTGCTCAGATACGACAACGAATGGCGGCAGCTCGTGACCGTCAGAAAAGCTACGCTGATAAGCGCAGGAAACCACTCGAGTTCCAGGTTGGGGATCGAGTGCTACTCAAGGTCTCACCTTGGAAAGGTGTAGTTCGTTTTGGCAAATGAGGCAAACTCAATCCGCGCTATGTCGGACCGTTCGAAATCATTGAGAAAATTGGCAAAGTCGCCTACAAGCTGAATCTACCGGCCGAACTCAGCGGAGTTCACAATGTTTTCCATGTGTCGAATCTGAAGAAGTGTATGTCAGATGAGACTCTCATAGTTCCTCTCAAGGAACTCACTATCGACGATCAGCTGCGATTCGTCGAGGAACCAGTAGAGATTACTGATCGAGATGTTAAGATTCTCAAGCGTACCAGAATACCTCTTGTTCGATTTCGTTGGAATTCCCGTCGTGGCCCAGAGTATACCTGGGAACGAGAAGACCAAATGAAACTTAAGTATCCCCAGCTGTTTAAGAAAAATGCAACCACTACTGAGGCTGAAGCTACTGCAGAATTTCGGGATGAAATTCCAAATCAACGGGGGGATGATGTGACACCCCAGGAAATCCAGGAAACCACGCAACTTAACTAGCTTCCTCAGTAACCACGCGCTAAATTTCGGGACGAAATTTTCTTAACAGGGGGAGAATGTGACAACCCTCATAATTACATGTATCCGTACGATGTATTAATGTTAATTAAAGTGCTTGATGACTGTGTTGAATTACTTAACTATTTTCTGATTACTGCGCCATACTTACATGTGTTTGTTAACATATTAGTCTTGTGCAGAAAATTGACTAAATGGTCCTGAATGTTTTCCTAAGTGTTAGGAATTAATTGTGTTACGAAAAGATATACAAAAGACACTTTACGGAATAATTAAACACTTTAACGGAACGGCACCTAACCGAACAATCGGACATTACCCGGGACACCAAAATACTGTAAGAAACATTGTTTAATTATTTCTTGGCTAGTTATGATCTCCGTACACCATAACACCCACTAAAATATCTACTAACTAACATATGTAACCATACACTTGGTTTTGAACTATTAACTAACCAACTAGTTACAAATATTACAATTAGCCCCCCCCCCCTAGCCTATGATTGGCCATCACCACCACCATATCTCTCAAGATTTTGTTGATTATTATATTAGATGTTTGCTTGAGAATGTTGTCAAAATATTAGATGGAATCTCTATAAGATATGGCCAAGATTTTATAAGATCCCTTCATATCTTTCACTTCTCACTCCAATCTTCAAATTCACCCCACTCCCTCATCTCTATCTCCCTCTCTCGGCCTACATACATCCGCCACCACCACCCCACTTCAACATTCATCCATTCCATTTCCAAGTGTGAATCAAGTGCTAGAAGAAGTCTTGTGGAGCTTGAAGCTTGGAAGTTTTGAAGGAACATCACACATTGCTTCCTCACACCATCTTCATCATCATCATCCTTTGTTCATAAGTTCAACCCTAGCCTTTGTGCTAGTTGTAAGTCTTTGATTACACTCTTGGTTACTTGTATGATGATTATTCGAAAGGTTGTTGTTTGATGTTTAACACAAGAACATAAAAAGAAATTGAGCAAGGAACATGAACATAAGTTTACATAAAGATAAAATCTTGTTGGATTAGGGTTGGTTAAAGCATGAATGATGTTTGATCGTTGATTTCTTGATAAACCCGTTGTTAGGACAATTGTTGATGTGTTTTTCTAGTAACATTTAAACTCTAAAAAGCATGCTGATTAGCATTTTCAGCCAACTTCAACTGGCTGTAAACGGATCATAATAAATCGAAAAACTGATTTTCTGAAGCCTAAATTATGTATTTTCGAAAAATGGATCAAATGGAACTGGAATTGTAATTTTTCGAGGTGGTTTATTATTTTTAAAGTCTGTTTTTGGACAGAAGGTTAAGCTTCGTTTTTACTGCAGAAAATGTGTGTTATATTCTTCATCATAACTTGAAACCTGAGTAGAACTAGGTCATGAAATTTGTACTGTAGATGGACACTGATGTTGTAGTAGTTTTCCCACTGGAATTTCATAAATCGGATTTACGATGAATTTTAAATGAATTATTCCGTTGACTGCAGTCAGAAAGTGATGAATCTGATTTGCAGTCCGGTAAATGAATTTTTATAAAATATTGGTAATGAATTGGACCCCGAGATTTTTACAAAATAATATTTGGATCGTTTAAGACTTTCTGTAAAAAGTTGGGAATTTTTGGAATAGGTTAACTATTTTATAAAAATACCCGAACAGCCCAGTTTTGAATGTTAAAGCTGAAACGACATAAGTTGTAATTTGCGTATCTAAATGTCGGGTAGGTTATCTGAGAACGATCTAACATGTTATATGTCAATGAAAGTGTTATGTGCAATGTCGTATGTTTGCTTATGGATGGGAATAGATGGGAAGTTTATATGGGCATGAACTGTTAAAGTGAATGCATGCTATGTGGTAGATGCGTGTAGGAACTTTGTGCTTATTTGAAGTCACTAATAAACTAAGTGGTAATCATACTAGGACGTGGTTGACCGACCTTGACTGTTAGCTATTTTGAGAGTCAAACCGAGCAACCAAAGGTGAGTTCACACTCTTTCCAAGGCATGGGATTCCCGGTGGTTGGGAATGGGTTAAAGAATTAACGGAACCTACATATCCTCCTTGGGTAGGATATGTACGGCCATCCTCCTTGGGTAGGATGCCAATATTAATCCTGCGTATTCTCCTTGGGTAGAATACGTACGTTCGTCCTCCTTGGGTAGGACAACAACCTTAAAACTTACTAGACAAAACTCTATCATTCAGTCCCTCCTTTTATATCGGCTTAATCGCCGAGGCCGATGGCGAGCGGGTCATTAGTTAATAGCGATATTAGGTTTAACAAACCTCACACCGTGTCGTCCGAACGGGCGTGTACTAATGGTCTATGGCAAACTGTCAATGATGATAGACATTGATGTAGGGCACAATTATGTTCGTCAGTTGTCGATATCAGAACGGTCTAGTAGTTCACCTGGGGAAGCCCCCCACTAAATATGGGTATGATTTGGGAAAGAAGGAAAATTGGTTAATCATATTTTCAACTATGGGGTAACCCCCCACGGCAAGTAAGCCAACTAAACAAAAAACTATGTTTTTGAACAACTTAAAACAAACACCCAACCGTGAACTCACTCAACTTTGTTGTTGACTCGTTGTTACATGCCTTACAGGTCGTCAGATGCTTATGGAGCTTGCGCGAGGAGGGGGTCGTTGTGGGATATGGAATGTCATGTCCCGTTCTAAACATTTAAACTTTATGAACTTATTAAACTTATGTTTTGGTTTCACGAGTTATGTTTCCGCTGTTTAATTTGAACTTTGTTAACTAGCTTTTGATCACCAATTATATTGCGTGATTGGACTTTAACTATTTTGAATAATTGTTCAATATGATTGGTGGTTTGATCCTGGTCATGTCACGCCTCCAAGCGGTGATACTCCGCATGGTGGATTTTTGGGGGTGTGACAGTTTCGTTCGCAACACGCTTGTAGTGATTTCAAAACACATGTAAACACAAACTAAATCACAAAAGAAATTCGCCGCAACGCGGCGAACTTCTTTAAACCTAGTTAATTTAATAAGACAAAAAAAAGTAATAAAAACCAATATATATATAATAAGACAAAAAAAGCAAATTTACTAAACTGCCCTTTTGACATTAAAATATTAAAAAAATAATAAGACAAAAAGAATTTAATATTGTTTTCATAACTTTTAATCTTATCCATCCATCTTCAAAAATCAATGGTTGGAAAGTGGTTCTCGTGGTTCTCTTAATTGTGGGTGGTTTTCATTTAGCGGCCCCTATATATATATATATATATATATATATATATATATATATATATATATATATATAGGGTCAGGATTTAGAGAAAACGATGAAAAGTGTGAGAACGGTGAGAACGCTTATCGATCGTCCGATCAAAACAATCTATGGACTAGATTGGCGGGGTGACGTTTTCGTAAATAACACGAATTCTATTGAGTCGACGCGCTTCATTAAGGGTAAAAAGGTCTTTACGCTTCTATACCAAAACGCCAACTAATGAATAAACGCCATTACTGGCCAAAACGCATCCCTATATAAATAAAACATTCTCATACATAAGAACACACCTCCCCCAACCTGAAAACGCCATATTTCTACTATATAACATGCATCTTACAATGCCAAAAAATCCAAAACATCAAACACGCGTACTGAAAAAACGTCATATTTTACTATATACCAATCATCTTAGAAAACGTCAAATCTCTCAAATATCAAAATTTTCCAAAAAATGGATTTTTCTTTCAGATACACTATTTCCTCAGAAAAACGCCAAAATGCCAAAAATCGTTTCTTGTATATTCAATATTGTTCTACACGAAGTTTCGGAAAATGCATTCTTTCCTGAGGTGTTGCGACTCAAATAACATTTTGCTGAATGAGATGGACAAAACTTCAAGAAAAAGATACTGGGGTCAGACTTATGTCAGTTTTTGTGTTTTGTTATTGATGAATATTATAATGGCACGAATTAGACGAATGACACTGATGAGTGGTTTGAAGATACATATTCAAACAAAAAACTCATGTCATATTGTCTTTCTAAACGGCCAAAAAAACACAAGCATGACAAAGCCAAACCGCCAGTGAACATGTTTCAAAGAAGAAAGAGACTGACGACAGTGAAGATTTGAAAGATGAATTGCTTCTATTTTTATTTTATTTTTTATTTTCTTTTTATGTTGTTTGTTATGTATTTTTCAACTTAGAATAAAAAAATAACATTATATTAATAAAACGTCAAAATTCATAATTATTGTGAAACACCATAATGAAGTAAAACGACAAAAACTCCCAACCTATAATAAAAGTAATTTAGAGGAGAATTATTAAAAGCTAAAAATGGAAACAAACGCCAAAAACTACTTAAAGCCATTAAAAACGCCAAACTTGGAAGATGGAATGTCTAAGACCGTAAAAACTCATAAAAACCTGAACAAAAATCAGTAAAAAATACACACAGTAACTAAAAAGACGGCTACTTTATTAATATCATTTATTATAAATAAAAATCCCGCCTAAACTTCCCGCCAAAAACATCCTATAAGAGAGACGTCTCTGCACAATCAACTGATCACACCACCAAAAAAATAAATGTCATCTTTCCAACAAACCATTCACTTTAAAACGGCAAAAAAGATACTTAAAATAGCCACATATGCGGAACGTCATTTCTTCTTTATTGAGTATTGTTCTGAATGAAGTTTCACTGAATGGATTCTACTCTGAGGTGGGTATATCTATAAGCTTTTGCTGAATGAGATGGACAAATTTTCATGAAAAAACGAAGAAAAAAAGACTTTTACCCCTTAATGAAGACGGGCGTTATGTAGGAAAAAAAGATCTACATAAGGTATTCAAAACAGGTTCAAAACACCAAAAAGGTTAAAGTAGAAGAGGCTGATGACAGTGAAGATTTGGAAGAGAAATTATATTATAATTTTTATTTTTATTTTCAGTTTCTATTGTTTGTTATCTAATTTTCTGATTTTATTATCTAATTCTCTACTAAAAAATTAATATAAAACGCCAAAAACACCAAAACGACTGATAGTGTGAAAACTGAGAGAGCGGATGCTAGCAAAGCACGATGTTGCTATAAAATGCAAAAAACGCCAAACAATGTATTACTGAAAAATCAACACTAATTCACCGATGAAATTGAACGAAACAGTAAAATGAAGAGACGGTAACATTATTGTCAAACATTTATTATATTAAAAGCCACTACATGGAAAACTGAATTTATTTATCTTTTCAAAACGCCATAATTGTATGTCAAATTATAGACCTGTATCCTACTTGATATAATAAATATCAAGAAAATTACTGATGTTTTTTACATCATAGACATGCATCCTGATTTAAAAAACAATAAAAACGCCAAAACATAATTAAAACGCCAAAATATTAACTATGATCCTGATCTACAAACAATAAAACGCGGCGTATTTATTAAACGCCAAAAAATGGAAACGGGATGTGACACGCGTTTAAAAAAAGAAAATATGAAAGGACAAAAAAGCCCCTCCTCCCTTCTATATGCCGCGTGACACGTGTTAGGCCAGGAAGCGTTCTCACCGTTCTCACACTTTTGAGCGTTTTCTCCTGATCCTGTTTCTATATCACTACTAGAAAAATGGGGATTTCCTACCAAAATTTCCGACAAAACCAATTTAGTCGGAAAATTCCGACCATTTTCCGACAAAATAACAACTAAAAAAATAATCTGGTTTTACCGACTATTTTCCTACAATTTACCGACCAAAAAAAAATGGTCGAAACTTTGAAGGAAACTTCCGACTAAGTTCCGACCAAAAATAAGAATAAAAGAAGAAAACAACATTGGTCGGAAAGTTGTCGGAAATTTCCGACCATGTTCCGACTAAAACCTTTATTGGTCGGAAAGTTGTCGGAAATTTCCGACCATTTTCCGACTAAAACATTTATTCTTTTGTTATATAATCATGTGGGGGTATATGTGTGTACGTAAATGTATATGCTTGTGTCTATATGTATGTATGTATATATATATGTATAAGTATTTGTTTGTCCAAGTGTACACACACGCATACATACACACATACATATATATACACATACTTAGCCTGTTTTAATTAATGGGTCCCGATAGTATACATACACGTATAAACATGTACAATGCGTATAAGTTGGTAAAGTAAAAGTATTTCATGTATAATTAATGTGTACAAAAGATGGAATGGAAAAACGATGTTTAAAGGTTGAAAAATGAAAAAAAACGAAAATTGGTGTCGGAAAATGGTCGGAAATTTCTGACCACTTTCCGACGAAACACAACATTGGTCGGAAAGTTGTCGGAAATTTCCGACCATTTTCTGACTAAAACATTTATTCTTTTTTTATATAATCATGTGGGGGTATATGTGTGTATGTAAATGTATATGCTTGTGTCTATATGTATGTAAATATATATATATGTATAAGTATTTGTTTGTCCAAGTGTACACACACGCATACATACACACATACATATATATACACATACTTAGCCTGTTTTAATTAATGGGTCCCGATAGTATACATACACGTATAAACGTGTACAATGCGTATAAGGTGGTAAAGTAAAAGTATTTCATGTATAATTAATGTGTACAAAAGATGGAATGGAAAAA
Organism: Helianthus tuberosus; assembly: GCA_030545235.1. Lineage (NCBI taxonomy): Eukaryota > Viridiplantae > Streptophyta > Magnoliopsida > Asterales > Asteraceae > Helianthus > Helianthus tuberosus. The sequence goes on from CM060451.1 coordinate 181,581,733, forward strand.
CGATGTTTAAAGGTTGAAAAATGAAAAAAATGAAAATTGGTCTCGGAAAATGGTCGGAAATTTCCGACCACTTTCCGACGAAACACAACATTGGTCGGAAATTTCCGACCATTTTCCTACTAAAACATTTATTCTTTTGTTATATAATCATGTGGGGGTATATGTGTGTATGTAAATGTATATGCTTGTGTCTATATGTATGTATATATATATATATAAGTATTCGTTTTCAAATTTTAATATTCGTAGTTGAAAACGGACCGAAAAATGAGTAAGCAACAACCGAGTCAATTTGCGCGATTTTAACGCGACCGATAAACTACGCTTCAGAATATTAATTACCGATAAAATTTTTAGTGTTTAGACTTTAAATTTTCATCCTACGACCTCACACGACGTTCGGGTTTTGATAACGAATCTCGTAGGAAGTTACGGGCCGCTTAAACATAGAGTTTGGGCTTGTGGGCCTTAGGCCCAAGCTCAAAGCCCACTAATCTAACCCTAAGTATAAATAAGTTGGCCAAACCCTACTCACTTCATTTCACCAGCCGCATATGTTCATTTCCCTCACATAATCTCTGAAATCTTATCTTCAAGATTCAAACCATTCACTCATAATCTCTACTTTCTCTCCGATCTATACAGCAAACATACACAACATTAGTTTCATCAAAGACTCTACCCACATAAGAATCCCTGCTCACTCTCTTTCAAACCCTAAACAAACCCCAACCCAGCTACACCCCCTTACATCTTCACATATCAGGAGAGACGGAGAGAGGCAGAGAGTGTCGATAGGGAGGAGGGTACCGGCCACCACCGTTTGGTGGTGGCACATGTCGTCGAGAAGCAGAAACAGAGGAAGAGCCGCCGTGTGCGGCGGCGACGAAACGGGAACGGGGGAGAGAGAGACGTGGAGGAGGGAGGCGGTGATTCCCGGTGACCGACGTCGATGATAGACGAAGATGACGATGGTATGGCTGACGACAGGTTTCTGGTGAGCCCTCCCATTTCCTTCGATTTCTTTTGAAAATTTTCTATGTCTTTTTTTTTATTTGTTTCAATGGTTCTCATTGTTTTCCGATGATGGTGATGACTGACGGAACCGCTGCGCGGCGGCAGTGGACGACAATGGTGATGGTCAAGGTGCGGTTCGAGTTTTAGTTTGTTTCGAGTTCAAATCAGTTCACGTCGGGTCTCGGTTCGAGTTCCGGTATGGGTCAACACCAGGTCATACCTGGTCAAAGCAGATCAAAGGCAGTCAACGAGTCAAACCAGTCAACACGTCTGGTTGACTAGTCAAAGCTGGTCAACAGGAGACTCGGCCCGGTTCAGTTCTGCGGGTCCGTTTTGGTTCGGGTTTACGTTCGGGTTCCGGTTCAGTTTCGAGATGTTTGGTTCAAAATGGTCACAATGAACGGTTCGGGTCAGACTTGGCAGTCAATGTCCGGTCAAAAGCAGTCAACTCCGAGACCCGGTAAAGTTTTAATGTCGCGAAATGTAGTTTAGCTCGATATAGATTTCAGTTTCTTAGTAGTTTACGCGACCGAGCTTGACCCGTTTCGTTTTGGTATTAGTTTATATTTATTATACTCGACAAAATTTTATATAGATTGTTTATACTATTGAAGTGTTGAGTGAATTTTGAAAAATATATCGACACTCAGTTGTCGGGATCGTCCAAAAACAGAGGAAACTCTGTCCATTTTTCATAAATTCGTAATACAAAACGTATTTTGTTATAAAAACGATCAGTTGGTTCAGTTTTTGTTTTGATTTATTCGATTCAATTTCCGTTCAGGTTCGATTTAGTTGAGTTCGGGTCCTGATTCATGTCTTGTTTCAGTTTCTGATCGGGTCAAACCCGGTCAAAGTCAGTCAAACTACGATCAATGCGGTCAAATTTGTGTTCGGGTCATACCTAGGTTCGTTTCAGGGCAAGTCCAGGTTCAGTTCCAGGTTTGCAACGTTTCGATGATACATCGCGACTCGGGATTCATGTCGGAGCTTAACGCGACTTGTTTTGGTACACCATTCTTTCCAGCAACTCCTTCTATTCGTTTCCCTTGTTATCTTCGATATCATGATCGGCCGAAATGATTGTCTATGCGTTAAAAGAAAATTATTGGATTGAAATTAACAATCGGCTAAATTTATATGTTTATATGTTATAAACTGAAACTCAATCGGCTGTTTGGTCAATGTTGGTTTCTGTGACTGGCGACTAAATAGGGAATTTAATTAGAAGACATGGAAAATTTGAATAAAACAAGAGCATACATACCTGTGTCTTGTAAAAATGGTGAAACTTGAAAAATTGTTTTTTGTGTGGGTTTTAAAGATGATGGACATGGTCTTTTTTTTCTGTTTCAAAAATTTATATAAGTTGGATTTAAAGTTTTAAGCATTAAAAAGTCAAACTTTTATTTTCAAAAATATAAATTCTTACTGTATGTTTAGACATGCATGTATTTATATGCAATTGCTTGAAATCACCATAGCCTAACAAATGCCAAACAACCTTGAATATGAAATAGGCTTTAAAAAGATTCTGAAGGTTAAAACCTCTAAATATTTTCTTTTTCTAATGTAAGCGGAGTTGTGATTCTTGTTTCACAATGAAATCGAAACTAAAAATTTTGCAAGCTCTTCTTTTTAAAAAAAAAATATGTAAATGAGTGTTCATAGTTCATACACCATAATTTCAATAAAGATCTGTTTGTGTTCACTTCTTGCAATGTGTGTATCCAACTTTGCTTAATTTTGTTGCTTTTTTAGGTACAAAGAGGAAAAACGGACGCGCTCATGGCCTTGATACCACAAGTGATTTCTTGGCAGATTTATAGTTTTATGTTTGTGGTAAGTTGGATATTTATGTGTGAAAAAAAGAACGTGCTGTGTTAAAAGGGCAACGGTTTTTCGAATTTCTCACAGGCATACACCCTCTATTGTGATTCGGATTGTGGTATTTTTTTTATAAAATTTATTGATAGAAATCAATAAAAAGGAAAATCGATAAAATGCGTTTTTGGTTTTACATTATATCCTTAGATCCTAGTATCCTACAAATAGTTTTGTTAACTATATAATTGGATTAACGTATTATGTCAAACGGGTTGCATCGCATGGGTTTCCTACTAGTGTGTCTATATATATATAGTTTTTTTACTAATATTATGTATGCTGTTTAGGTGTGGAACTTGCAATCCCAAGTGGAAAAGTTAAATAAATGATTCGAAAAGGCGCGACAACCCCACACGGAAGTGTTGCAAAATCGAGTCGAAGAGATGCAACACAAATGAGAGAAGATATGCAACGACAAATAACCGAGTTGATGAAGCAGTTTGGTAATCCTAGCAATCCTCCACCATAGTTTAGTTTTGTTTGTTGTCTTTTGCGGTTGAAGTTGTAATTTAAAAACCGTGGCATATTTGGTTGTTGAACCTACAATTTGACAACGTTTTTGTATTTTGTGGATGAATTTTCAGTTCTATAATCGTGTCGTATTTAGGATTTTTATTAGATTTTTTCTGCATTTTTAGTAGAAAATTCTGGTTTTTTTAGTTTTTTTATTTTTTTTATTAAAAAGTTTTTTAGTCGGAAATTGATCGGAAAACTGTGGTCGGAAAGCTGTAGGAAAATTGTGGTCGGGACTTTGTCGGAACCTTTTGGTCGGAAAATAGTAGGAAAACGGCTGTCGGAAAGCTGTAGGAAAGTTGTGGTCGGGACTTTGTCGGAACCTTTTGGTCGGAAAATAGTAGGAAAACGGTTGTCGGAAAGCTGTAGGAAAGTTGTGGTCGGGACTTTGTCGGAACCTTTTGGTCGGAAAATAGTAGGAACACGGCTGTCGGAAAGCTGTAGGAAAGTTGTGGTCGGAACTTTGTCGGAAATAGTAACTTTTTCTTTTTGTCGGAAATTTGTCGCGAATTTAGTCGGAATGCTTGTCGGAAATATTTTCCTACAAGGCTTTTTCCTACAAACGTATTTTTGTTGGAAATTGGTCGGAAACGCAGTTTTCCGACTAAAACCTTGGTCGGAAATGAGACAGTTTTTTAGTAGTGTATATATATATGTATAGGAGAAGGATCTATTAGGAACCATTATTTATTGCGAGAACCGCGAGAACCAATGTAAACACAACCAAAAATACCTAAAAATAGCTAAAAAAACACACATACAAATTTTTTTTATTATTTTTTATAAAAAATCGTTATATTTCGTTACCAAAAAAAATTAAAAAAAAAACTTTTTGCCTACTAAAAGCAGCGATTTTAATGTAAAAAAATTAGTGTGTTTTTTATATTTTTTTTAGATTTTTTAGGTTTTTTGGGGGTTTAGTTTTTAGCATTTTAGCTTGGGGGGGGTTAGGTTTTTTTTTTTTTTTGGGGGGGGGGGGTAGGTTTTTTAGGTATTTTTGGTTGTGTTTACATTGGTTCTCGCGGTTCTCGCAAGAAAGGTGGTTCTCGCATGTATGTATATGTGTATATATATATATATATATATATACACTAGGTTTTTACCCGGGATTGCTTCCCGTGCTCGATAAAATTACTTTAATCAAAATCTATTTATGATTAATATCTAGTTAAAATCATACAAAAATAAAATCTTCGCGAAAGAAAAGGAGGTACATGATCAAAGTGCAAATGCGACATGGTTATAATATAAGCATTAAAATGAGCAATGTAAACCTCAAAAGGTTTACATAGTTAAGAAATAGATAATAGATAGTAGATAATAGATAAGTGATGTGAAACTCATTTTTTAGATAACATGGTTAAGAAACGTACAAATGTAAGGTACACATAAGCTATTACGTTATCCTAAAAAGATCCTAGTGTAAGGTTATGTGTCCAAATGGATGGATCGTGATTGATAATAGTGATATATACGCAAATTCCTAGAGGTCACGATCACATCAAGAAAGCCTCATCTTCTAAGATGTTTTCACACATCTTGATTCTAAAGGCTGGCTTAGTCTCAGGCTAAACTTAAGACAAACTCTCGAAAGTTTATTGCAATTAATTAGCGGGCTAAGATTAATAGATACACATAAAACTTACAGTACAGGATACTGTTACATTTATAGGCAAACCAAACCACTGGGGTATTTCAGCTGACGTCACCATGAAAGCGACGTCTAACAGCCTAACAACCTGTATCTACTGTCCTTTTACAAATACTGCTATACCTAACCACTGACTATACATAAAACAGATAATTCACTAAACAGCTGCTCTCTCTTTACATCAGTGCTTTCCTCAAGGTTGATCAGTCCTTGATTGGGCAGAGCTTTGTCATCAGCAGATTGTACCAGCAGTGCTTAGTGTCCAGCAGTCTTCTAAGCTTCATCAGTAGTTATGCAGAACAGCAGCAGTTGTATCCGGTCAGTGGATGCAACACCATCAGTTGTTATAAATCATTTTCAAGGGGGAAGCTTAATGTAAACCGCTGCTTATTGTGGATCCACTGTTGTGACCAGGTTTTGGCTTTACATTATCTGTTCCTCTGGTAGGGCTCAATCCCAACAATCTCCCCCTGGAACAGATAATGCCAAAAACCTGTCATTATTCTGGATCTTTATTACTCATCAAAAGTTCCCTTGCTTTTCTTTTAAATTCTTCTTCAAATGCTTTGGAGCTTGTATCATCTTCATCCCGGCACAGTGTAAGTTCAAGGAGATCCTGCAAATCTTGAACACTAAGGCCTAGTGCTTCTTTCCTTGATATATACTTCACCTCTTCATTGGATCTGACCAGAGTCAATACGTGGGTCTTTTGATCAGAGAGCCACTTTAGTACTTTTAAACCCAATGGATTTCTTGGGAGAGATTTATTTGATGATGAGCTTTGAGATATTGGCCTTGAGAAGACTTGCAGACTTTCAGACATTCTTTTGAAAGCCATTTCTATGACATCATTTGCTGCAGCTATATCTTCTGCAGTTTCTCTTTCAATCAGCTCCTGCCTTTCAATGTCTGTCATGTCTGTTGAAGTGTTTGGTGATGCAGGTTTGGTTAACATCCTTTTAAAAACGTTTTGAAGTTTTTCTGAGTTTTCTTCTTTTAGACCCATTTTCATGATGGATTCTGTGAAGTACTCAACCTCCTTTTCTTTCACCTCTTCACTGGTCAACTGTTCTTTTTCTTCTTGATTTGTCACAAAAGTAGACCGGAACAGTGTTTTGAGGTTTTCTATCTGCTGTTCAAGCTTCATTCTTTGTTCATGCTTCTTTGAGGTGCTTGATACAGTTATCTTTCTTTTCTTCAGCCTTTCATAGGCTTCATCAGTCTGCTGTTTTGACCATTTTGATATGGCTTCAGCAGTATCCATTTTTGCATCCACCAGCTCCTTTTTCTTTCTCTTATACTCAGCAGTTAGGTCAGCAATGAGCCTTTTGTATTTGCTCCAGTTTGGAGCATTCTTCTTCTTTGTAGGATCATTCTTGATTTTCTCAATCCTTTCTGCCTCATGCTTTAGAGCGATTATTGGCCATTCTTCGAACTGTTGTTCTTCAGCAGGATAGAATTTCTCTTTCATGATGTAGGCTAGATATTGTTTTCTTAACTTTTTCCTTTGATCAGCCTTTTCTTTGTTTAGGTCTTGTGCAAACTCTTCTATCTGCTTTACTTTTGTGAAGTAGAACTCCAGTCTTTTAGCAATGCCATCTTCGCTTAAACGTTCACGTTCACTCTCAACTTTAGCTCTTAGTTTAGCTTGCCTTGCCTTGACTTTGAGGTAATCATCCATATCATCTGGTGGCATGTAGCCTATGAGTGAGGAGAATCTTCTTTTTGAAGGATCTTCTTCTGTATAGAATTGCCTCATCTCATTTTTGATAGCTTCAAGTTCCAGTGGATGTTGTGCAGCATTAGGATCATGTATACCCTCATCGGCAGATATTGGCTTTCTTTTTCTGTTGAAGAGCTTTGGTTGTGATGTAGAGAAGGTGAGAGCAGTGGTGGATGATTGACTAACAGTTGTTGAAACAACTGGTGTCTCAACATTTGTTGTCATTACAACTACTGATATGTCAGCAGTTGTCTTCTGCTTTTGAGCAGGGGATGGAAGTGGTGAGGTAGTTTTTTATGGTGGTGATGGTGGTGGTGAATCATCATCTGATATGAGATTCCTTCTCCTTTTTAATAAAGAAGGGGCAGATAATGTTTTGGGTGAATCAGTGGTTTGAATGATGGGGAGTGTCTGACAAACAACTGTTGAAACAACTGGTGCTTCAACCGCTGCTGTTATTACAACAGATGTTGTAACATCTGTTGTCTTCTGTTTTATGACAGGAGGCAGTGGTGATGGTGTGATTGTAGATGATGGTGGTAGAGCAGTAGTTGCAGTGGTGTGTGTTGAAGATGTGTGTGTTGATGACATGGCAGCTGTTTGGCTACTGACAGCAGTTTTTGTAACTACTGCTGTATCAGCTGTTTGACTAACAAGTTTTGATACCTGCTTTTCTTTTTCTTTTTCTTTTTCTTTTTCTTTTTCAGGCTCAATATAAAGGCCATGTTCTATTCCCATCTTATTCATTTGTCTCAACAGCTTGATATTCTCCCCCTTTTTGGCATTATCTGAAGGAGGGTTATCAAGAAAGGATAGGGAAGAAGGAACTTTGCCAGAGACACTTTGAATGCTAGCCTTTATAGACTTGATATCTGCTTGAGTATCTTTGAACCTTGATTCCACCATGTTGGTCAGCATTTGCACATGAGTAGCATGCCTTTGATCAGCCATTTGTTGCTGTTTTTCAAGCATGAGTTGAAAGATATTCCAGAGCTCATTTGCAGCAACTGCATGTTGTGCAGATGCTTGAGTAGGAACAGATGCTTGTGGTGGGGCAGCAGTAGACTGTGCTTTTTGAGCTTTTAAAATCTCTTGCACCATCTCCTTTATTTCAGCAACTGAATCTTCAAGTTTGTTAACTCTGTTCGTCAATTCCTGATATTTTGAATCATCACCTACTTTAGTAGGATCATCTGAATCCCCACCAGCAGTGGTTATATCAATGTGTGACTTAGGAACAGAGTCCCAAAAATCACCCATTGATGCCCCTTGTTCTTGGTACTGGGGACTTCTTTCTTCAGCACTCGATAAACCTTTGATGGTACCAGTGGTTAGATCCAACTCACTGGTGGTTACCGAAGTTGCCATGGAAGAAATTGCCTTCAAGGGAGTCTTACTTATGAAACAACTGTCCAACTGAAGATCTGTTGATCCACCAGTTGTAGTTGCTGCTCCACTTGAACTACCACCGAGAGTTACTTGTAACTCAGGGGGTGTAACCTCCTCAATTGTTGCTGGGATAGCAGAAGTAGTAGCATCAGACCCAGTCTCTTGTGGGGGTATACTCTCAGTGATAGGTGATAGAGAGGAACTGGTTTGTGTCTGAGCTATAGCAGCTGCATGCAACAAGGGTAGCATGGATTGTGGCATTATGATTGGTGAGGGTATAGGTGTTGAAAGAGACATGTCCTTGGGATCAGGACTGTGGAAGATAGAGTCAAGTGGATCTAGAGCTTCATAATTTGGTGTCCCTGTGATTACAACCTGATCCTTTTGTGAGGATGCAGGAGGAGTTTCAGGCATGGGTTGAGATCTTTCTTCCAACAGCTGTGAGGAAGTAGCAGCAGTGGTTTGTGGTGACTTTTGTGTTGTCACAGGCATTTCCTCTGGGATCTCATCTTCCAGAGTTGCCTTTGTTTTGGGTTTGGTGGGTTTTCTGGATGTTTTTCTTTTGGTATTCTTGGTGATATCAGGTGGGGGTTTCAAAGCAGTGGTTGTGTTGCTTTGATCACCTGGAGCAGTGGGCTCAGCAGCTGATACCTGAGGAGCAGTTGTAACCGCTAAAATCTGCTCAGGTACCCCTGCTTTTGTTTTTATTGGTGCCAACATTCTAGTGAATGTTTCAAGTGTCAAGCTTTTTATTTGAAAATAGACACCTTGTTTAAGCAAATTTTCATTTTTCTTATCAAATTTTTGTATAAAATAATAACTCAAAAATCTTGGAAACAACAAAAATGCTTTACTTTCAACGTTTTTCACCATGTCATTGAAAATCTCCTGAGAGTAGTTGTAGTCTTTATTATTCAAAATAGCGTAACCCAGGCATTGAATTTTTAATGGTATTTCGTTAAAAGATGTTGTTTTATTCGAAGCACACATCAGAAGTGTGTGAAATAAAAATCTGGGTGCAGATGGAAAATAACCCTTTTGTAGGGTATCTACCTTTGACTGTTCTGCATAGCCCCTTTTCAGAAAATCAGCTTTTAACTCGTTTTTGTCAAAAGAAGCTTTACCTTTCTGATCATCGAGTTTGAAGATTTCTGATAATGATTGCGGAGTGATTTGAATCGCAGTACCCTGTATCGAGGAGTTAATGGCTACTACTTTATCATCTTGTTTTTCAAGCGTAGCATTTTTCCAGAACTCTCTCTGGGTTTGCAGATATATGGGGGCGTCTACTGTCAACAAAGTTTTGTACTTTGATGTAGATATGGTGTCGAGAATGGAATCGAAGGTATGATTGTTTGTGGGTTTTGTGAGTAAACCCAAATAGTTGTGAGATTGTTTGTATGGTACCTCATTGGATTCTTCGGCCGTTTGAGCGACTTCATTTGAAGGTGGTGGTGATTTAGGTTTTGATTTTGACTTTGATTTTGTCATTTTTGCGGAGAAGAACGAAGAAGGATTTTGGAGATTTTGAGAAGAAGGGTTGGAAACTGCTATGAGAAGAGAATTTTGGAATTCAATTCGACAGTGTAAAACCCTGTTTGGGGTTTAGGGCAGGGTTTTATTTAGGAAAAAATGATCGCTGATGTGGCAGCGGTTATTATGATCTGAAGGCTAAAGATTGTGGGCAGTGGATGATTTTTTACTATCAGTGGATAGCATATCAGTGAATAGGACACTGATTTTGAACATCAGTGCTTGTCAAGAAAATGAGGGATCAGTGGTTAACTTTCAGCAGTGGACAGTGTTTAGAGATCAGACGTTGGAACAAAACAGTGGTTAGGGTAAATGGTACAGATCTGAAGGACAAGTATTCCAGCAACAGTTTTGAGAATTTTCATTCAAGGTTTTGCCACATGTCAATTTTGAAAGACAGTGGTTTAGTACCCCAGATGATGAAAACTTTTTGCTAAGGCAACTCATTTTCGTTTAATACTCAATTAAAACATGAGTACCCTAGTAATTCAAAAACTGATACATAAATACTAAAGTTGAATCCACTGTAGAAGCTGTTATAACTACACCATAAGTGCTAGTCTTTAACAGGACTTTGCCTTCAACAGTGCATAGCCCTCATGAGATAATAAGCCCATAAGTCTTTATATGGAGCAGGAATTAATTATAACAGTCCTTAGTATGATCAGCTGTTATAACCACACCACCCTTTCAGAGTTGGACCATTAAACAAATCCTTGACACTATTAATCCTCTGTTGACTTACCAAACAGATCTACAGACACAATTCAACATCAACATAATCTAAATATTACTGAAACAATAAATAATAAGTAAAAATAAAACACAACAAAGATTCATAAAATTATATTTAATCATTTATTCAAGACCTTAAAACTAAAAGTCCAACAATTACATGACATACTGAACAATATTCAAGTTCAAATCTAAGAATAACAGCAAGAACTAATAAACTTTAGTTTCCACTACATCTATTGCTGAACCTCTTGATGTATGTCCTTCAGCATCGCCATAAACTGCACGTCTCTATCACCACACTCCATATTACTGACAACACAAATAAGAATAAGAAACTAATCTAAAATTCAAACGTGTCTTTTTCATTTTTATTGCACATCCGAGTTTTCACGAGCTTTGGACGAATGTATACTTTCTTTAAAAGAAGAAAATCTTCCTGGAGCAAGAAAACGTGACTTTGGATTTAACGGAAATCAAAAAAAAATGGCACATGTAACTTTAAAGTTGCATCTCTGCCATCAAAAAAGGTAACACATGCAACTTTTCACGATGTTGCAACAATGATATTGCAGCATCGATATTGAAAGGTTGATGTGGGATGCGAATTTACATTGAAACAACGATGTTGGAACAATGATACAGGAACGATAACAAGTAAACATTATCAACAAACATTCGAACAAAGAAGTGTAATGGGAAATTAGCTGCTAAATCACAAGAAAGATGCATTTGAGAGAGAAAGATACGGTCACATATATGAGCGAGCGAGATTTGAATGTGAAACCAGATAATTGTATCTTATTTATAGAATAATAAAAATATATATGGTTTGAAATTTGAATTTCAAAATTACTAATATTAATTAGTAATTACTGATTTGATTTGAAAGCAATTGTTATGATGTTTTTTGGGAACTGAAATATGCAAAGTAGGAAAAAAAATTTCAAAAAAAGAGAACGTCAATTTTAAATTACCTTTTACATATTTTTTATTTCAAAATTTCAAAATTACTGAGAGATAATAACCGTCAATTTGAAATTCATATTTTGCATATTTTAAAAGTCCAAAGCTCAAGAAATTACAATTAATTATTGATTAGATTTGCAACAAATAGTCAATAAGTATTTTTTTTATTTTTTAATTTAACATTAAGGATAAAAATATATATGGTTTGAATTTTGAATTTCAAAATTACTGATATTATTAGTAATTACTGATTTGATTTGACCGCAATTGTGATGATGTTTATTGGGAACTGATGTTTATTGGGAACTGAAAGGCAAGTAGTGTATATCTTTATATCCCTCCTTGTTAAAGTAAATAAATATTAGTAATGATATGCAAAGTAGGGGAAAAAAAGAGAGAACGTCAATTCTAAATTACCATCTTGCATAAATTTAATTTCAAAATTTCAAAATTTCAAAATTACTGATATTATCAGTGATCTGATTTGAAAGCAATTGTGATGTTGACTTTTCTAATTTTTATTTTAAAAGTCCAAAGCTCAAGAAATTACCATTAATTAGTGATTTGATTTTCAACAAATACCCATCAAGTATTTTTTTTATTTTTTAATTTAACATTAAATTTCATCAGGAAAACAATATTGGAGGAACTCTTCTCATTGCAATGTAACGATTAGGTAAAATGGTAATTTCATTTTAATTCTAGTTTTTATTTGATAATTTCAATATATCACTAATTAACACCATCAAGGCATCAATTATAAAAATGTGAGTAGTGGCTGTTTTTTAGGAATACCGTTGATGGTAAATATCAATGGATGTCAAGAATAAAAAAGTGAGCTTTGGCTATTTTTTCCTATCAGTAGATACCGAACAGTAATCTAAACGTCTGATTGAAGATTGAAGAAACAGAGGTTGTATTTCAGCAGTGGATGTGATTTGAAAATTTAATTTCAAAATTTCAAAATTACTGATATTATCAGTGATCTGATTTGAAAGCAATTGTGATGTTGACTTTTCTAATTTTTATTTTAACTTTAATTAAGAGATAATAACCGTCAGTTTGAAATTCATATTTTGCATATTTTAAAAGTCCAAATCTCAAGAAATTACCATTAATTAGTGATTTGATTTGCAACAAATACCCATCAAGTATTTTTTTTTTTTAATTTTTTAATTTAACATTAAATTTCATCAGGAAAACAATATTGGAGGAAGTCTTATCTCATTGCAATGTAACGATTAGGGAAAATGGTAATTTCATTTTAATTCTAGTTTTTATTTGATAATTTCAATATATCACTAATTAACACCATCAAGGCATCAATTATAAAAATGTGAGTAGAGGCTGTTTTTTAGGAATACCGTTGATGGTAAATATCAATGGATGTCAAGAATAAAAAAGTGACCAGTGGCTATTTTTTCCTATCAGTAGATACCGAACAGTTATTTAAACGTCTGATTGAAGATTGAACAAACAGAGGTTGTATTTCAGCAGTGGATGTGATTTGAAAATTTAATTTCAAAATTTCAAAATTTCAAAATTACTGATATTATCAGTGATCTGATTTGAAAGCAATTGTGATGTTGACTTTTCTAATTTTTATTTTAACTTTAATTAAGAGATAATAACCGTCAGTTTGAAATTCATATTTTGCATATTTTAAAAGTCCAAAGCTCAAGAAATTATCATTAATTAGTGATTTGAATTGCAACAAATACCCATCAAGTATTTTTTTATTTTTTAATTTAACATTAAATTCCATCAGGAAAACAATATTGGAGGAACTCTTATCTCATTGCAATGTAACGATTAGGTAAAATGGTAATTTCATTTTAATTCTAGTTTTTATTTGATAATTTCAATATATCACTAATTAACACCATCAAGGCATCAATTATAAAAATGTGAGTAGTGGCTGTTTTTTTAATTTAACATTAAATCTTCAAGAATAAACAAATGTTTGCACATAAACATCGGTTTGCAAAAAAAAGACCAATTTCAAGAATACTATACCCAAACAATGAAAACCACGAGTTTAATAATCATCCAAGTATTAGAGATCAAATCAATGAAGGGATTTGATAAATACTGTTACATATAAACACTGTTGGGATATATGTTGTTATAAATAAACACTGAGGTGATAACATTTATCAACCAAACAGACTATAATAAAACTATAATGTGAAAAACACTGTTACATATAAACACTGTTAACATAAACAGAGGTCTGAGCATAAACAGATGATTGCTCATAAACAGAAGTTTGCTCATAAACAGAAGTTTGGCCATAAACAGATGATTGCTCATAAACAGAAGTTTGGGCATAAACAGATGTTTGCCCATAAACAGATATATGCAAAAAAAGACCAATTTAAGGACAAACATTTGTTTAACCATAAACATATGTTTGGTTTAAGGCCAAACATCTATTTATGGCCTAACATCTGTTTAAGGACAAACACCTGTTTAATTCCAAATATCTGATACAGAAGGCGAAACATCTGTTTAAGGTAAAACAAATGTATAGAGTAAAACATCGGTTTATGGAAAAACATTTGTTAAAGCTGAAACAACTGTTTAAGTACAAACCTCTGATATAAAAGGCCAAACATCTGTTAAAGGACAAACATCTGTTTAACACTTAACAGATGTTTAACTTAAAAACAGTGTTCAACCTAACATGGGTTTCCATTATCTATTGACCAAAACGCAAAGAGATGTTAAAACCACTGTTTGTTATTGTACTTTACAAAATTACATACAATTTAATTAAAGCTGAAACAACTGTTTAAGTACAAACCTCTGATATAAAAGGCCAAACATCTGTTAAAGGACAAACATCTGTTTAACACTTAACAGATGTTTAACTTAAAAACAGTGTTCAACCTAACATGGGTTTCCATTATCTATTGACCAAAACGCAAAGAGATGTTAAAACCACTGTTTGTTATTGTACTTTACAAAATTACATACAATTTAATTAAAATATAAAAACAACACGAATAAATTTAGGAACCTAAAACAGGAAAAAATCTGAAACAACTGTTTAAGTCCAAACCTCTGATATAAAAGGCCAAACATCTGTTAAAGGGCAAACATCTGTTTAACACTTAACAGATGTTAAAACCACTATTTCTTATTGTACTTTACAAAATTACATACAATTTAAAATATAAAAACAACACCAATAAATTCTGGAACCTATAATAACAGGAAAAATTTAATCGCCATGAACTCCGTCAAAGTATATCTTCGACAATCGCCATGAACTCCGTGGAAGGAAAGACCATTACTTTAGCAGGAAGTAGTGCAGCTTCTACATCATCATCATCTGCCCAGAGTCACATATAATCATCATTTAGTCAACAGCAAAAATCAATATAAATGTAGATTTAAAAATATTTCTTTGTATTTAATTTAACTTTATGCTTCTTTAACACAAACCTATAAAAACCAGCAGGAAAACAAAAAAAATCCAAATTGGAAAAGCAAAACACACATACATTAAACGATGTTTGAACAATGATATTGGAAACAACAGTAGAACAATCATCATCATCATCTGCAGCAGATCATACACAATCATCATTTAGTCACAACTCATATAACAAAACTTCAGTAAAAATCAAAAACAAAAACACATACCATTATCAAGGGAAGCCACAACTCTCACATCAAAGAATATAGCACATGCAACCTTTAATGATGTTGCAACAATTATACTGCAACATCGATATTGAAAGATTGATGTGTGATGGGAAGCTTCATTGAAACAACGATGTTGGAACAATGATACTGGAACGTTGGAGCATCTCATTCTACAGGTTCGATAAATGAAGCAAACACCTCATGTTGAATCCACTGTAGATGCTGAACCACTGCTGTTACAAACAGATAATACCTCGAGAACTGGAAATGAAACCCTAATTTCAGAAAGAATAATGGCTGAACATACTCAAACATCAATAATCAACAGATGTTATACTCATATCATCACCATCTAGAAAAAAACGCAAATTTCAAAACATATTCAAACATACCAGCTTATGGCAGAAATCTATCCGCAGCTAAGCGGATTTCAACTCTGATGACAACAACCCTAACAATGGTTACATGAAAAGACACAAAACACAAAGGATTAGTATAAATAACAGAAAATCATGAAACTATTTCAACTAAAAAAAAGAAGAACAAACCTTTTGATGAAGTAATCGATGAACAAAAGATGATTTTATGGTGGCGTCTGGAAGAAGATTAAGGTTTGTGAAATTTAAATTTGAATCACCTGAATATAGAGAGAGAAAGAACCCTAGGCGTTTGTAAAGAAAGATCAGAAGTGAGAAGGGAGGTTATATAAGGAAAAGGGGATGGCACTGTTGGGCGGGAAAAGAGAAGTGAGGATGCCCTAATCAAGTGACACGTGGCCCAAATAACTTTCATTTATTATATATAATAGATGTGTGTGTGTGTGTGTGTGTGTGGGTGGGAAGCTTCTATGCAGAACACTAAATATTGTGAGAACACGCATAATAAAATGAATCATCCATTTTATCAATCCTAAAAATCTAAAAAGTAAATGAAAAATTTTCAAATGTAAGATTTATTGTTTCTCGCACTAGAATTCAAAACAAAATGTAGAAAATTTTCAGTTTTTATATAACCTACGCATATGTAAGTTATGTGTAGGTTAAATTAGCTACATATATGTAGGCTATGTGTAGGTAAATTAAAAATTATAAATATAAAACTAAATTTGAATTTACTAGAAAACCTAGTGGGGGTGAGGGAGGAGACTGGGCTCTTTCTTTATCTGTATACTTTTAAGTAAAAAAATGTATTTTTCTTAAAAATTTGTTTAGTTTTAAAAGCCTCACACATGCCATTCTCTATTCCCACCTTTATTTTACTCACTAATATTTATTTTATTATTATTTCTTTTTTTCTTATACACTCACAATACATAATAGAGGTTTGGATTTGAGTCTCTAAAAATATCAATGTTTGCTTTTGTTTTCTCTAAGGTGATTACTCGTGAAGATTGCAGTTAAGCAAATTAGAGGAGGTCGGGAACCGTGCAAACGAAGACCTGAAGATTCATTTCAGGGGGATTTATTGAAGATAATGCAAACCCGAATCATCAATTAAGGGGGAATTTGCCGAATATTCAAACACGGCTCTCATATTTGAATATCAAGATTCGATATTGCGTACAAGGGGGAAATTGTTAGTGCATACTCTGTGTGTCTGCCATTGTGCGAATAGGCTAGATAGAGCGTGTATTGGATATTGTATAGATGAGATACGAACACATGACTTTGGAGAGGACGAGAGAGGTTCATACGGATGTAACTCGTTTGTACGGATGTAACTCATTCGTGCGGATGTAACTCATCCGCACGGAAGTGCTCGTCCGTCCCAAATCCTCATGTATAAATAGTGTCATGTGTTCATAGTTTGATAAGTTTTGGAGATTCCAGAGGGGAAATGCTGGAAAAAAAATTTCTCCAGCTTGTAAACGATGTAAACTCTTTCGATATGAATGGAATCATTCGACTTATGACTATTACGACGAGATTTCTACCGGATTAGTTCTATCCTATCCAAACTTCCGTCTAAACCCACCCGATCCGGAACTTTCAAATAATAATATCTTTTAAACTACGTTTGTCTAAAGTATAAACTAGAAATAGCTAAAAATAAGTCTAAAGTATAAACTAAAGATAGCCAAAAAGAAAAAAAAACACGAGCTTGGCAGAAATACTTAAAACCCGAAACATCTTGGATGTGTATACCCAAAGCCCTATGGGTATGAGACCAGATATGGGATTAGATTTAATAACCTTCATGGATATGGGATTATGTGATACCGAGCTGTTTCTTATATCCATCCGGCATACCCGCGAATATGCACGATGGATATTGAGCCGGGTGTTGAGTGTGAAGCCACTCTTGTGGTTTGTCAAAGATAGCTGCAGTGGTTTGTCATAGATTGTGGCAGAGTAGGCAGCAGCCATTTTGCAGCTGTCAAAGAAGTAGGCGGAAGACATCAACTTCTCTTCTGCTTCTTTGTTTGAAAATGTCTCATGCAATCTCTATATAAGAAACTGATCTGTATTGTAATCTGTGTGCAACTCAATGAAAGAAATACCTTAGTTGCCCCGTGGACGTAGGTTGCAGTTGGCGACTGAACCACGTAAATCCTTGTGTCGTTCATTTTTCTATTTCTGCGGTTGATTCTTCGTGAGTGTGTGTTGCTTCCGCGTGCGTATACCCCAACACCGGGTACGATTCTTTGAGAACAAAATCATTTTGCCCGATTCTCTTATATACAAGTTTCTAACCTAGTAAATTACGAAGGTTGATTATAGTTTTTTTTTTCAAAAAAAAAATGAATGTTTTTCTTAATTTCTTAATTTTTTATTAACATATTATTCTTTTAAGTTTTAACCAGTAATTATCTTGTAAAAAATAACCAAACGATTCAACAAAGCAATGATAACCCAATATCCACGACTCAAGGTTCACTTTTGCCCTTCTATGCCGATTCTTGTTGTCATTCAAAGTTCCATCTTTCATTCTATCCCATCAACCACTCGATTCAAGGTTAACATATTATTCTTTTAACTAATTTATTTATTCAGTTGATCTAAGGTTTAATAAGATTCAACTCTAATCAATAAGGTATAATAAGCACACTCTTAATACTATAGTGGCTATGTATGAAACTCTAAATGAATACAACGGAAATTGCATTTTGTCTATATTAAAGTGGGCAAACATTACTTTCCTGATTTCCACCACCACCCATCTTCGACCGTTCTTGTGACTGAAACCGACACCCGTTTTATTGCCTTTGAAATTTGAATATCGTTGGTGTTGAGTCACCATTTCGTTAACCTTATAACCAACAAAATATTATATTGAGATTCAAGATTTCAATCATGAGTCACAATTCCAAAATCTCTATATCACGCTAACGAGCCCCTCAAGTCACTCGTCTCTCTGTGTCACACTCTTTTTACACGACAAACAAAAGTCGCACCACCATTGTTCCCATCATTTTCAAGCGTGTTGTATTTGTGGATTGAGATAACAAATCGAGCCGACTATCTGTTGTTTGTATGCAAAATAGGTATGTAATTCTTACATTCACTGTTTAACTCTTCAGTTTAGTTTGTGTTATGGGCCTTGTGGCGACTGGTTATTGATAATTTGATATCAGTATCAATAAAAATAGTTAAGTATAAATAAATATAGTTGATATAACAACCATAACAAATTTGAATAAAGTGAAATAGTAAAATCTTAATACGAAATGTGGATGAAACTATAACCGAAGTTTATTTGAAATTAGTATTAAGACCGCCCGTAATGGGGCGTTTTTTTTTTTAATTAAAAAAAAAACGCTCGAAAACGCCCCCCACCCATTACACCCCGGCGTGATTAAGCGTTTTTCGACAAAAAAAATTGGGCCAGCGTGTTTAAAAAAACGCCTAAAAGGGCTTGTGGCAAGGGTTGACTGACCAACGGGGCATTGTGGCATTATTTAATTTAAAAAAAAATAATTGTGTAATTAATGGAAGGGGCGTTATTGGGCATTATTCTCACTACGTCACTTTTGCAAAAACGCCCAATAATGCCCCCATGCTAACTGGACTGCCACATGACAGAAAACGCCCCAGGGTGGGGGGCATTATTCGACAAACGACTACGCATGGTCTAAGTATATCAAATATAAAGAGTAAATTACAATTTTGACCCATGTACTTATATCACTTTTACCCTTTTAGCCCAAAGAAACTTTTTTAACATCTGAGCCCCAACATCTTTTTTTCTAACCATTTTGGCCCCTAACACTAACCCCATCCATTAAATGTTAGGGGCCAAAAGGGTTAGAGAAAAGACGTTAGGGGCCAAAAGGGTTAGAAAAAATGACGTTAGGAGTCAAAAGAGTTAGAAAAAAAGACGTTGGAAGCTCAGATGTTAAAATATTCTTTTTGGGCTAAAAGAGTAAAAGTGATATAACCATAGGGGCCAAATTGTAATTACTCAAATATAAATAAGGAAACATGCTAAAAATTGATCAAAATACCCGACCAATTTATAATTTAATTAAGAGCACGACGAATGATATTGTAGGATTTCATGATATTTGGGCTTTGGCATGTTCGTAACATTTGTGTATGATTATGTGTGATCAACAATTATTAAACTTGTTTAATTAGTTGTTTGATAGAAATTAGTTTATTTGCTATATATTTGTTTTGTATTTTTTCACCAATACATGATTAGGGAAAGGTTCATTTGAGAAGAAATTTAATGTGAGAATAAAAAGAACAAAGGACATATTAGTAAAATACTATTTCATTTATAACTCATATCATTAATTTTTAACTCTTTAATTAATTAGTCAACTAATCATTAATTATCCTACATTTAATCTACAAAACCTATACATATCAAAATTTTCCTACATGTACCCTACACATTATAGAATTTTATCCTACACAGTCGAAATTTATCCTACACACCTCGAAATATATCCTACACAACTCGTAATTTATCCTACACATCTAGTAATTTATTCTACACTTTAAATTAAGTTGTTTTTTTAATTTGGAAAAAGTATATATTTTGAAAAGGAGTTACAAATTCAATTTAGTTAGTTATTAAAGGGGAAGAATGCAAATTAATGATTTTTGTAAGTTTACCAATATACCCTTATATTAAAATTAAATGCAAATATTAAATAAAGTAAAATAAAGCATTCTTATTAGTTGAAACTTCTTCTTTTTTCTCCTTACAAAATAATTCTTCTCATTTGAACCCTCATCAATTAAGTTTATTTGACTTTTAAAATTGTTCTTAACCGTATTAACCTGAAGTCTGATACCTGAGCACACTTATTATGGGGTTTGACATACTTGTCATTAGGGATGTTCAAGGTTTGGTTTAAATCCATGAAATCGCCTAAACTATTCATCGGTTTGGTTTCGCGATCAATTATTTAAAAGAAGTTCAGTTAGTTTAGGAAGTTTGAAATCGTATTGAACGGTTTGGTTTACGATTTACACTTGAAAATGGTCGGAAAAACTGGCCCGAACCGTGCGACTTCGGGTCAATATTTAATTAGCTTTTATATAGGTTGTATAATTTTCTTTAGCTTTTATATAACTGTATAAAATTTTAGTTTTTATTTGGGCCTGGATGTATCAAGTGGGCTCTACAAACTATGTGGGCTTTGCATTCTTCAAGATGACTAGCTGTTGTTTGTATAATTTCATATTTAGTTCTTTTATGTGCAGTTGAAGATATATGTTCAGTTGAAGATATATGTTTATTTTTTATACCTTAGTACATTATAATAACTATGTACTGATTTTTGTTGAACTATGAACTCGGTAATCATATCATGTTTGTATACTTTGACTTCTAGGCAATAATAAAGATCTTAAAATTTTGGTTTCTAGTTGTATTCGGTTTAAGACTTTTGAATTTTATATGATTGTTGACATTGCAAACCTTATGTGTTTGTAAAAGACCCAAAACATGAAACTAAATTGGATTGCTTTGGTTTTAATTACCAACAGTTTGGGTTTCGGTTTTTAATATATAAAACCGTTAATGACAGTTAGCTCACGATTTAACCTAAAAAGCGTCAGAACCGGATTATGAACACCTCTGGTTGTCATTGCAACATTGATTGCTTGACACCATCTGTGGTGGTGTGATTAGACCATAACGTCTCTATGTGCTAGGAAAAGTACTTGAGTATCTATTAAAATCATACCGTATTTGCACTCGACGTAATAATTCTCTACTGGTGAACCCCATCGAGCCAAGCTCGAGCTCAGCTTGTTTAACTTACAAGAACACAAGTTTGAACTAAGCTAGTTACAAGATCTATTCTAAAGCTTGAGGTCACCTTGTTAGTAGTTTTTCAAGCTCTGGCTCGGCTCGTTTGTTTTGTATTAATTATTTTTATAATATATATAAACACTTAATATATCATGACATACATTATTTTTTATCATTACTTTTTATATACTAGTCATTATAATATAAATATATATTTGATGTAGGCTAGGAGTTGGTTACAAAGTCCAAATTTTCGAAAAAGTATAAAAAGTCCTAAAACACCAAAATATCAAACTATAAAACACACCTAAAACCCACAAATAACAAAATAAAGATTACTAAAACATTATATGTGTGGGTTGTGTTTTGTGTTTTGGATGATAAGGCTCTGATTATCGAAGGCCAAACATTATTGTGTTTTATATTGATTAGCATGTAGTGTTTTATGTTCATAGTTCTAGATTGTGTGTTTAAAGGTTTTTTGGACTATCATGGTTTGAATATGGTGTTTTAGTAGTCTTTACTCTATTATTTGTGGGTTTTAGTTGTGCCGTGATTTAAATTATAGTTTTTATGACTTTTTACACATTTCAGAAAATTTGGACTTTGTAGTCGAACTTCACCCGATTAATGTATATAATAAAAATTATATAAAGAGAAGGCTTCTTTGAGCTCGCAAGCTAGCTTTAACTTATAGTACAAACATAAAACGACTTTAAAATACCCAAACTTTTTGTTTCCTGTGACTTATCATGTAATCGTCTGAAAGTATACAACATCACTCAAATGTCAACTACAAACATATCATGCAAAATTTGGTTACCCGATGTCACAAGATGCAATGCTCACATCAATGATACAACAAATGATAACAAACGGATGTCTCGTAGCTTTGGAACCAATTGCAATATCCATGTTTTAGCATATACTTATTTACAAGATATAATTTTAGCATGAAGTTACTATTATGACGACAAAGGCCCCAATGTAAACAATATGTAAGGCTACGTGTTATGGGGTTTGGTTGGAGTTTAGTTGAGAAAAAAGTATTGTCACGTGGCCAACACATAAACACATTTTTTTTCTCACCTATATATGCCCAAAATGGATGTAATGGTGGGGGATTTGGTTGATGATTAAGTAGTCATTATTTAATTGTTATTATTTTGTGTGTGTATATATATATTATGTAAAAAATAATCAATGATATTTTATTTAAATATTTTAGTAAAAGTTATCTCTACAGTTCTTTAGTTACACATATAAATAAGAACATAAAACCTTATTATAAAAATAATACACAATAAACTAAGGGGTTGTTTGGCAACTTCTGAATGGCTAAGTGCTGAACCAGTAAGAGGTCTGAACCATTAAGTGCTGAACCAGTAAAAGACCTGAACCATTAAGAGGCGGTATAATGTTTAACCATTCAGAGGCAAATTTCTGACCAATTGAGATTAGTGGTCTTAACCATTCAGACTCTGTATAATATTTAACCATTCAGAGACAAATGTCTGAATCATTCAGACATCTGCTCACGAAGCAAACAGTCTGAACCATTAAATGCTGAACCAGTAAGAGGTCTGAACCATTAAGAGCCTCATTAAGAGGTAAACAAATAGCCGTTAAGTAAATGAAGAAACAGATAGATAACATCCTACTTCATTATGGGTGATGATAATCTTCTTATATACATCCAAACAAAGAGAGAATGAAAGGGGATATGGTTGTAGCCTCATGATGGTAAATGGGGCATTCAAAGCTAGACAACTCTTCAAAAGGTGTTCACGTGTGTGTACAATACCGAATTTTATTGTCTTCAAATATCTCCGATTGACCTTTGGTCTATCACTATCTAAGATTTGCATAAGGTAGTCCTTTAACTAATTTAATGGTCTACTTATCAAACGGGTATACGTAGCCGGTAATTGAGGTGACATTAGTAAATTTATTTATGTATAATATATGTATCTAACACTCAAATGACATTCATTAATTTAACACTTTCGAAAGATGGCACCAGTAAACAAAATTCTGAATCTACCACCGTTGATGACATATTTGCAAGAGCGCATCTCCTCTATTATCCAACTTTGACACCAATAGCGTTGAGTAATTACGGCTAGGGTATGCACCACAATCAAGGTCATACTCGGACCACGCAAAACAATACTAATAGTTATGCCCCACTTAATAGTTAACTTGTGAGCTTATTACATTGAATACTAAGGTATGTCGAACAAAACAAATAAAATAATACCTTTAATTTTCTTTTAGAACGACCTTAATATAATAAAAAATTGACAAGAACCTAACAAAAAAGATACAAGACAAAAACATAATAAAACAATAAACAAAAGAATCGACACTAATTCTCCAAAATAATTACTTTAAACTCATTTATATTTATATACTATTAATTTATAACATGTGTATGCATTTTTAGTTGTAAATTATGCTTAAATGTTTAATTTATAACATGTGTATGCATCTTTAGTTGTAAATTATGCTTAAATGTTTGTACCTTAAACAAATAGTATGCATCTTTGGTTGTAAATTATGCTTAAATGTTTGTACCTTAATCAAATAGTATGCATCATTGGTTGTAAATTATGCTTAAATGTTTGTACCTTAACAAATGATTTGAAAGCATGTTTGATTGTAAATTGTGCTTAAGTGGTTGTACCTTAATTAAATAATAGTTTCATTACCTTACCAAATTCAGTCTGTTTTGTATGCATGTATGGTTGTAAATTGTGCTTAAGTGGTTGTGCCCTAATCAAATAATTGTTTCATTATCTTACCATGTTCAATCAGTTTGATCCATTCAAATTTGTGTTGTTTTATTTGTAAATAAGTATTATTTATAATAATCAATTTAGCCAAAATCTTATATAAATATAATTTGCAACATATTAATGAAATGGTTGTTGTAATATATGCATAATGGTTTGTATAGTGATAATGATATATAATATATATAAATTACGATGAACCTGATAAACGGGTAAAATAGACGCGGGTTCATCGTAACACGCGAGTCCTAGATCAACTTAGTTATTTTATTCTATGTTTTACATTTCGGATTAATTTTTTCGCATTAACACGCCCTAACTTCAGTGTCGGTGGTCGCTGGCAGTAGTGTGGCATTAGTGCTCGCCCCCGCGCGCAACGCGGATGATGCTTAATACTAGTTATATTTAATAATCATCATAGTCAATATCTTACGTACCAAAAGGCTATTTCTTACACTATGAGTCGTTAAGGGCCAAGTCTCATAGTGACATTAGTGTATATGTAGAATTTTACTAAGTGTGAGTTACCCGTTAAAAATAGTTAACATCTTACAATAGAATTATTATGATCAAGTTTGTAAAAAGCTTTAGACGTTAGGTGGCCACTGAGGTACTGACTAGCGATTAATCAAGATTAATCAGTTTGAGATTTTTACATGTAATTTTCAGTTTTATGTATACACATACACACATTTTTACAGGTAAATATTTTAAGTAGATTGGTTTTAATCTTTCTTCAACTCATTTTTAAGCATGTAAGATTAATCACCCGAATTCACATGGCTATTTACAGGTTTTTGGCCTAAATCTGACCGGAATCGTCGATTTTTGGCCGGCCGACTAGGGCTGATTAGGTCTGACTAGGGCCGATTAAAGCTGACTAACGATAATTGATTGATTAACAAAAAAAATTTACTCAGTTACAACCGACTAATGTTAATCGTTGACCGGTCCGGATTTTACAACACTTAGGGTGGAGGGTATAATGTGCGGTGAGTGGTGCGGGGAGTGGGAGTCACCGATCGGTGACTATACCTACTTGATTGAGTTATGCGGTGAGTTGGAGAGAGTGTACCAAAATCGGTGTATAGTCACCGAATGGATTGAAGAGTGATGGAGGAGAGAGAGAGGAGAGAAGAGACAAGAACCAATCAAAAAACATCCTAGGGTGATTAACCATACCCCCTGATTGAGTGCAAAATGGATAGAATTTCACTCAATCACCTTAAAGTGATTAACCATACCCTCCACCTTTACTATGATTAATGTTTTAATCTAGCATTAATAAAATATTAATAAAATTAATCATGATTTTTTGGTTACACTAAATCACATCAACACACTGACAGCTAAAACACACGCACACAATTCAGTGAGAGAAAAACACTTGAAAAATCTTTACACACAGTGATAGAGACGATGAACTTTCTCTCTCATCGCCACACACACACTCCTCTATCTACAACCTCATAGCTCACTCACATCTCAAATTCCACAAACCCTAGCCAATAACCTTACTAACTCTCAACCATTTAACCTCAGATCCAGCCAATGGACAACTCATCCACCGTAACCGACGTGATCGGAATAACAGACTTGCCGGAAACATACCATGCCGGAGACTACACCGCCGGCGGCAATGTGTGGCCTCCGGCCGGTGAAACGACGCCGTTGACGGTTACAGGATCGTATAAGGACGGTGGAACAGGTAAGGGATCAGGTACGAGTAGTCGTAGGAGAGGCACGGTGAGGCCGAGCTTAGATGCGGATGATCTTATTAATTTGCTTCACGGTTCGGATCCGGTGAAGGTTGAGCTTAATCGGTTGGAGAATGAAGTTAGAGGTGATTTGTTATTGACTGAGTTGTTGATATTGTTTGAATGTTGATGTTATTTGTTGTGTTTTGAGTGTTTGGTGAGTTAGGGTTTTGGTTGACTTTTGTTGACTTGTAGATAAGGATCGAGAGTTGAGTGAAGCACAGGCTGAGATTAAAGCATTGCGGTTGTCTGAAAGGTTGAGAGAAAAAGCTGTTGAGGAGGTATCATTATTAACTAACTTGATGTTTTGATTTGTGTTATTATATATTTATATCGCAGTTTTGATTATTGATGTCATGTTTTGAAATTTGGATCCTTAAATTTGCCATTTCATTGGATAGGTTGATGTGATGTTAATGTGTATTTTGTTTATTTGAAAGATTGTTGTAAGCTGGATTTTCTTTTTTCGTTTGCTATGAATTGGAATTTTTGAATCGACCTGTCGAATGTAGCAAATGCTACTTTTTAGTGAGGTGTATGGTGTTTTGAGTTTTGACATTGATATTGTGTTCATTGAGAAAAAAATTGTGTGCATTGTCATTGTGTTAGGTACTCTCTGTTTGGTATTTAGGCTGTTTTCCTGTTCGTATGTGATGGTTCTTGTGTTTAGATAGAAGTATGTATATCGTTGCAAGCGCTATATCTATGTGTGATTACCTTTTTCTTGTTCGTAGTTGTTCAAGATGCTGATTTATATCCTTTTGAACAATTTCCAATTTGGTGTGTTTTTCCGTGGCTAGAAATGTTAGTTTATTATAGGTAGCGTGTTTACATTTTAGATGTGTTTTATGGTGGCTAGAAAATATTTGTTAGTAAATTGATAAAGTGTTTTATACTCAAATGGCATTGTGTGTCACTTGAAATACTGCCCTTTAGTATAACATTGCACGATTGATATCTATAAGTACAAGACAGATGAGTAAAATAAGTTGTTGATGCTTAATTCCCCTCAACACTGGTTAATCTGTTGGGATTTCTTAAAAATTACGCTTTAAAGAGATTAAAATGTTCATATTACATTCTTTTGTGTCTTTTCCATTGCCCATTTGAATACGTTATGTGGTTTGTTGATGTTTTATTTCGAGTTAACACTGATATGTCATATGAATTTGTTCTTGCTCTCTCCTATATACCTTAGCTAACTGAAGAACTGTCAAAAGTGGATGAAAAGCTGAAGTTGACCGAATCTCTTCTTGAAAGCAAGGTATTGACTGAACCACATCTATCCTCTAACTTTTACTCTTTCACCATAGCATCAGATATGATTTAATAACTTTTTGGTTATCTAGAATCTTGAAATCAAGAAAATCAACGATGAGAAGAAAGCATCAATGGCAGCTCAATTTGCAGCAGAAGCTACTTTACGACGAGTCCACGCGGCTCAAAAAGACGACGACATGCCCCCAATCGAAGCCATCCTTGCACCTTTGGAAGCCGAACTCAAGCTAGCCAGACAAGAGGTTTGACCGTCTGACACTTTGACTTGTGCATGCAGACAGTTGTAAATAACTTCAACATTTTTCTCATGTGGTTTTGGATTTCAGATTGCAAAGCTACAGGATGACAACAAAGCGTTAGACCGTTTGACCAAGTCAAAAGAGGCTGCTTTACTTGAAGCCGAGAGGACTGTGCAGGTTGCATTGGCCAAGGCATCCATGGTGGATGATCTCCAGAATAAGAATCAGGAGTTGATGAAGCAGATAGAAATTTGCCAGGTCTGCAATGATTTGATCAATGCCTTCACTTGATTATTCTTATTTTTTTGAAATGTAAATCCATGTTTTCTCTCAGGAGGAAAATAAAATATTGGATAAAATGCATCGTCAAAAAGTTGCTGAGGTGGAAAAGCTTACACAAACCGTACGCGAGCTTGAAGAGGCTGTTCTTGCTGGTGGTGCAGCTGCAAACGCTGTTCGGGACTATCAACGGAAAGTTCAAGAAATGAATGTAAAACAGATACTTCTATTCTTTAGTTGATTAAAGTTTATTCATGTTCCTGCTGGTGGAAAATTTGACCCGTTTACTTGTAAATGGGTCGTGTGGGATATGCTTTGGTCAAACGGTATAACTAACCGATTTGGTGTCTATTATCAATAGGAGGAAAAAAAGACTCTAGACAGAGAGCTAGCGCGTGCAAAAGTTACAGCCAATAGAGTGGCAACGGTTGTAGCTAACGAATGGAAAGATTCTAATGACAAGGTGATGCCAGTTAAACAATGGCTCGAAGAAAGACGGTTCTTGCAGGTATAGTCTTTCTATAATTCCATAAACATATTGTTTAGAGTAAGGTATACAAATTTTTCCCTGTGATTTATCGAAATTTTGGATTTGGTCCGTAGCTTTTCAAATGTACACAGACGATCCCTGTGGTTTGAACGCTGTAACGTATTTAGTCCCCGACTTTTTCCAAAAGTACATGGATGGTCCTGTGATTTACACTTTGTAACGCATTTGGTCCCTAACTTGGACATGCTAAAACCTTTAGATTTCTTGGTTGGGACTAAATGCGTTACAAAGTGCAAACCACAGGGACCATCCGTGTACTTTTGAGATGCTAGGGACCAATACCAAAATTTTGGTAAACCACAAAGACTATCCGTGTACTTTACTCTATTGTTTATTTCTCTATTATCTAGATATTGACTTGCCAGTTCACATTTTTGTTAACAGAGTGAGATGCAACAATTACGGGACAAGCTAGCTATAACCGAACGCGCTGCAAAATCCGAAGCACAATTGAAAGTAATATTCTTTTTGTTATTTTACAAAGATTGTCTATATTTGGATTGTTTTCTCATGACGTATAATTTTTTCAATTAATTTATCAAAATATAGGAAAAATATCAACTACGACTCAGGGTACTAGAAGATACGTTAAGATCACCAAACACTGCTTGTACTTCACGTCGTCAATCATTAGGTGGAGCTTCCAGTGGATTTTTACCGAAAAGATCGCCGTCTTTTCAGATTAGGTCATCATTTCAATCTGGTTCAAGTTCGATTTTGAGGCATGCGAAAGGTACATCAAAGTCGTTTGATGGTGGGACCCGATCACTTGAACGGGGTAAACTTATATCCAGTGGTGGTAATAGTCCCACTTTTAATATCGAGAAATCTTGTGAGGGAACTAAAGACGGTGAGACCCGTGATGGTTCATGGAAAGATAACCCGGATGAAAAACGCGAAACAGAGGACACTGTCCCGGGGTTGTTGTATGATTTACTGCAAAAGGAAGTGATTTCTTTGAGGAGATCTTGCCATGAAAAAGATCAGAGCCTTAAAGATAAGGATGACGCCATTGAGGTTCATATCTTTTTGTTTATTTTCGTTTGAGTAAAATGCCATTTTCGACCCTGAGGTTTGACCAGTTTTGTGACTTTCGTTCAAAGGTTTGTTTTTCCGCATTTGGATCCAAAAGGTTTGAAATCTTGCCATTTTCATCCGGCTCGTTAACTCCATCCATTTTTCTCGGCTAAGTCAGGGGCGTTTCCGTCGTTTTTGTTAACTTAAAGGGCAATTCGGTCTTTTTACATAAAGTGAAAAAGACCAAATTGCCCTTTAAGTTAGCAAAAAAGACGGAAATACCTCTGACTTAACGGAGAAAAAGGGATAGAGTTAACGAGCCGGACGAAAATGGCAAGATTTCAAACCTTTTGGATTCAGATGCCGAAAAACAAACCTTTGGACAAAAGTCGCAACACTGGCCAAACCTCAGGGACGAAAATGACATATTACTTTTTTTCGTTTTTATTTGTATTCTCTCTTTTAAGTGATTATTGATGTAATATTAATATGGTTTCAGATGTTGGCAAAGAAAGTAGATACTTTACAAAAGGCAATGGAGGTGGAGGCGAAAAAGATGAGACGCGAGGTAGCTGTTATGGAAAAAGAGGTAGCCGCTATGCGGGTTGATAATGAACAAGACAATCGGGCCAGACGGAACTCGAGGGCTCCTTCCCACATACTTCCAGCCAGGTATATTAATCTCTCTTTTAATAACCGTCAGGACCTGTTACCAGTATACTCTTAGGACCCACCAATACCCTACTAGCAAGGTATATTTACACCAAGTTTATTTTAACTGATATAATATACCCAACATTTGTCTTGGATGTATGCAGGAATGTAGCACGAGGGGGATTATCCCGACCCGCCCAATAGCGAAACAATGAGCAATTGTTATTATTATCACCTTTGTTTTTTAGTTTGATTGTACCTATGGGTTGTGGCGGGCCGGGTGGCCCGGCCGGGTAGAGAAGATGAAAAAACAAGAGGGGTATGGGTGGGTGGGTCTGACTATATGTGTAGAAGAAATCAGGTGGGAGTGAAGCTGAGCTAACCTTTTTTCTCATTATTAGTATTGTTTTGGTTGTGCTCTCAGCTCTGTGGTTAATGATTCTTCTCCCTTAACTTAGTACAAATTTACTTCAACTTACAACCTAATGGAGATTAATTTGGTACAAATTTAAAATATTCTTTTTTTTAACAATTACAAGCGTTTATCTTCCCTAAAACATGGTGTATATAACATTATTAATTTATTTTGCTTGGCTGATTCAAGAGTGTTACGATCAATATAGAAAGAAACAAGAGAGAAGGTTTTTACTCGAATCATCAATGCCATCATCCTGTTCATCCGTTTGCTACTTAAACGATCTACAATTACAACCTCCTAGAGCCCCTCTATTATTTAGTACGTAGCAAAGAGGTGTAAACATCATGTTTATTCTGAGCCCAACTAAGCTTGAGATCGGCGTGTACGACTTAAAAGAGAGCTTGGTGTCTACGGCATTAACTTGACTTGTGAGTTGCATATGGTACCATATAAATAATATGCTTTGTGCATACGTTTGTTTATCAAACTAGTTTTTGCCCCGCCCGCGTTTCGGGGCAATAAGCCGAATATTTCTCTCTCATAATATGTATGTCTGTACAGAGGGCAAAATCGTAATTATATTTTGAACTGGAGGCGAAATCATAATTTTAAACTGAGTGCAAAATCATAATTTTAAGCTTGGGGGAAAACGTAATTTTATTTTGAACTGTGGGCAAAAACGTAATTTTAAGCTGAGGGCAGAATCGTAATTTTGGGCTAGAGGAAAAAACTTTTTATTTTGAACTAGGGGCAAAAACATAATTTTAAACGAAGGGCAAAACCGTAATTTTAAACCGGGAACAAAATTAAAAGTGAGTTTTTGAACCAAGGGCAAAAGCGTAATTTTAAGCTAGGGGCAAAATTATAATTTTATTTTGAGCTGAGGGCAAAAACGCAATTCTAAACAAAGGACGAAAGGGTAATTTTAAACTGCGAATAAAATTAAATTAAAAATGGGCTGGTCTAATAGGGAAGTGCCAGGGAAGCTGCCTGGCACTATTCCCTCAAGTTGTAAAAATTTTGGGCTAGAGGAAAAAACAACATTTTATTTTGAACTGGGGGCAAAAACGTAATTTTAAACGGAAGGCGAAACCGTAATTTTAAACTGGGAACAAAATTAAAAGTGAGTTTTTAAACCAAGGGCAAAAGCGTAATTTAAGCTAGGGGCAAAATTATAATTTTATTTTGAGCTGGGGCAAAAGCGTAATTTTAAACAAAGGACGAAAGCGTAATTTTAAACTGGGAATAAAATTAAATTAAAAATGGGCTGGTCCAATAGGGAAGTGCCAGGCAGCTAGTTGTAAAATGTATATGTAGGAAACGCTTAGTATGATGAACCTAACTAAATTTGGTTTAATTTAAGGTTTTAGTGATTTAAGAGCATTCACATCCAGCTCCCTAAAAATATAAATACATTCCACTAAAAAAACAACTCCTATATCAATATATTTCAACTAAAAACAAATACATTTTCTCTCTCATTTTCAATTAAATAATATTTTTATACCTTTATCATTACATTTTTATCTCTTCTTCACTCACAACCACTTTCAATATATATTAAAAAATTATAGTGAGTGAACAGTGCCCCCTCAAATATACAGATGAACAGTAACATTTTCTTTCTCCTCCAATCACAACCACTTTTTATACTATTTATATTTTAAAAACTCTACACAGATTTTGATTCCCAGGATGTGAATGCTCTAACTAAAACTAAGGGTTTGTTTGGTATTGGGTAATGGAATGAACGGGGGAATGGAATAAATGAGGTAATGGAATGGATGAGATAATGGAATTGATCATTACCATTCCATGTCTTGTTTGGTTACCATGTGAGAATGAAATGAACCATTACTTTTTGTTGTTTGGTACGCGAGAAAAGACGAAGGAATAAAATCGGATGGCGGTGGTCAACGACGGGCGACGATGGTGGGTGGTGATAGGTGGCAGTTGTAGTGGCGGCGGCGGTGGTGGTGGTGGTGGGTGGAGAAGGCGACGGGTGGTGACAACGGTGGTGGTGGTGGGTGACGGCGGTAGTCAGAGGTGGTAGCGGTGGCGACGGTGGTGGCAGGTGGTAGTAGTGGTGGCGGTGGGTGGTGGTGGTTGATAGCGATGGCGAAGGTGGGTGGCGACGGCGGCGCTGATCGGAGGTGGCGGCGGCAATGATGGCGGCGATGATCGAAGGTGGTGGTTGCGGTGATCGGAGGTGGCAACGGCGATGAAGGATGGCGGCGACGGCGGTGGCGATGGCGAGGATGGAGGTGGGTGGAGACAACGAAGGTGGCGGGTGACGGCGGTAACGGGTGGCGGCAAAGTTGGGTGACGGCGGTGGCGGGGTGGCGGCAAAGGTGGGTGACGGTGGTGGTGGGTGGTGGTGGGTGGTGGCAACGGTAGTAGGTTGTGGTGTTGTTAATGAAGGTGAAGAGGGAATGGAATGGAAAAAAAAACAGGGGGGAGGGATAGAATGATTTTGAGGGAATGGAATGCATTTTGGAATGGGCGATTCCATTCCATCGACCAACCAAACACTCTTTTCATCATTCCCTCTCAATGGTCCATTCCATTCCACCTCTTATTCCTGCATAACAAACGCTACCTAAAAGTAGTTTAGGAGTGACACACCCTAGGCTAAGGTGCTGTTTGTTTTTTCTGAGGTAAAACGTCTGCAGTCTGCGGACCACATCTGCAGACATCTGTAGCAGAAGTGCTGGACCAAATGTCTGCAGTCTTTGCTTGATTAATTGATGTCTTGGACATATATAAACCGAGAGATAAGAGAGGGGATGAAATTTAGTTAATGAGATAAACCATTTGATTTAGAAATGACAATCCCAAAACCACCTTCACGGTCCTTAATATCATCATGTTATTATCGTTTCTGCCGTCCTAGTATAGAGGAATTTGACGGATAAACAATCTGAATTTGACAGATAAACAACCTTTAATTGGTTTTGTCGTCGTCTATTTCCACCTTCAACTAAACCAGCCCATAAAGAGAAACTTGATGTAGTTGATTTGACAGATCTTCCTATGTAGATGTCTTGTAAATTGCCGGTACACTTGACATTGTTGGAGAAATCTATAGTCGATCTACACACTTACTCCTTCCAAGTATTTTGGTGGTGCTCGACGCATAGGCGACGACAGAAGGTGTGGGTAGTTTTTTTACTAGAAAAGGTAAAACTATCATTATCACATCAACATGATATTGTTTTCAATACCGACGACCAAACACATTACAATGTAGCAAACTTTTGGTAACAAATCACTAATTTCTCACAAGAACCAAATCCATAATATAAACATACAAAATCAACTATCTTCTAATCAACATAAAAAATATTGATAAAACGTTTCACACACTACTATAAAAAATAACAGAAGAAAATGAATACTCAATTGATTATATAAAAATGGATACAGATCATCAGATCAAATCATATTTAAATCAATACTAAAATACAGAAACGTTCGAATATCCTCTTTTCACTCATTTCTCTACCCTTTGACTTTTAAATTTGTCTCTTCTACATATACTTCTTTCTTTACTCCCCCTCTTTAAAATTCCACATTTCTCTATATAATTCATCTCCCCACTTGTTCATCCTCAAAATCCCAAAAAGTATGGACCAAAATCATGAACTCAAACTCACCCAGATGAAGAATTATGTTCGAAAACTCGGTTCATCCACAGAGGTAAGCAACCAATCTCAAAACCATCATAGATTCATAGTTATCAATTTAATAACACAATGTTGTTTGAATTCTAATCTACGATGTCGTTCTCGATTGAATATAGAAGTATGGAGACCCTAGTTTAGAGAGGTTCTTGATCGCGAGATCCATGGATCCAAATAAGGCTGCAAAGATGTTTGTTTCATGGCAGAAATGGAGGACTTCGTTTGTCCCGTTGGGGTTTATTCCTGATTCAGAAGTGATTGATCAATTGGAAAGTAAGAAGATTTATTTGCAGGGTTTGTCTAAAGATGGATGTCCTGTTATGGTGGTCAAAGCTTGCAAGCATTATCATGCTAAAGATCAGCCACAGTTCAAGAGTAATATCTTTATTCTCTCTTATTATTATTATTATTATTATTATTATTATTATTGTTGTTGTTGTTGTTGTTGTTGTTCGTTTCTCTTTCATGGGCGTAGTGGCGAAGCTTGAGATTTCCGACCGAGGGCGGAACATAAAACCGGGGTTCGAAAACGTATATATCCAAAAATTTCTATACGAAAACTACATACTCTTCATTACTGAGCCAAAAGTTCAGGGGGTCGGCCGCCCCCTCCCGCCCCTTAAAAGCTTCGCCCATGCATGGGCGTAAACGAGTTGAGTTGAGTTGAACCGTGTCTGTTTAAGCTTGAGCTAGTTACTAGTCTTTTAGGTTCGAACTTAAATCAGGTTCGACTTATTTGTTATTTATTAGATACTTAGTTATAGTATTACTTGTACATACACCCATAATGAGTTGTATATGTATTCCAAGTTAATTGAGAAAAACTAACCATGTTAAATAAAACTCAAAGAATGAATTAGAGTATATGTTAAATGAAAATTAAAAATATTTTTCGTTTTTACAAAGTTACATTTTTTTTGTTTAAATTACACTAGTTTACACAAAGTTCGAGTGCATTGGCAGACCTACAACCAACCGTGGTGTCGGATGGCCCTGTAAAAAAAACCAGAATATTAATTGGGTGTAACTATTTGCACACCAATTTGTCTATTAGCACACCAAAAAGATGTTTTTTGTCTTATATGCATACCCTGCAGTGTCGAGCTGGCCAAAGCGCGGCGTTTTGGTCCGGTCAACCAGACAAAGACTGACGGGTGTCTGACGGGTCTGTTGACCGGACCAAAACGCCGAGCTTTGGCCGCGTTTTGGTCCTCTCAACCAGACAAAAGACTGACACCCGGTCTGGTTGACAGGACCAAAACGCGGCCAAAGTTCGGCGTTTTGGTCCGGTCAACAGACCCGTCAGACTCCCGTCAGTCTTTGTCTAGTTGATCTGACCAAAACGCCATGCTTTGGCCACAGCTCGACACTGCAGGGAATGCACATAGAACAAAAAACACCTTTTTAAGTTGGCTATCTACACACTTGGTGTGTAGATAGTTTGAGCCTATTAATTTAGCCAAAATCCTGATCACGCACCCCTAAAAATATGCTTAAATCCTCTAATTACCTCTAGAAAATAAATCATGGATACGCCAGTATTCGAGTGGTCGAATCATTCTAGCTCATTATTTCTTCATCCTATTTGTCTCTTCATCATTAATTAATGTCCTTAGAGATATTCATGATTATCTTGTTTACATTTTTTAATGGGCCAGTCCATTCCTCATCATGTGGCAATCTTTATTCAAATTAAAAAATCTACATATAAAAGTGTTTATATTTTTTTTTAACGATAAATGTTACTCATCACACCAGTAATTTTTTTAATACTCTCCTTGTCTAGGTTTGAATTTGAGAACACTACTTTTAAGAGAGAAGTGTCCCAACCAAATAGATACCCCAGATTGGCTATAAAATTGTCTATATAATATGCTGGTAACATGTCTTCATTATTGCATTACATATTCTAAGTTAGGTGTATGAGATAACATAATTTTGAGTTGACTTTGACTAGCAACATTATAAACCAAGTATTTTCTTTTGACCGTCATCCTATTTATAAACCAAGTATTTTCTTTTGACCGTCATATAAGAAACTTATACGTTTTAAAGTGTTTTGAAAGAGATGTCTTGGGAGGATTGGTGTGCGTTTGTAAATATGTAAGTGTTGTAGTTGTGTTTCTGTGTTGGCCCGGTTTGGGTCAGCTGTTCGTTTTTAATGAAATTTACCTTTAAAAAAAAACATATAAGAAACTTATACGTTTTAAAGTGTTTTG
Source organism: Helianthus tuberosus (assembly GCA_030545235.1). Classification (NCBI taxonomy): domain Eukaryota; kingdom Viridiplantae; phylum Streptophyta; class Magnoliopsida; order Asterales; family Asteraceae; genus Helianthus; species Helianthus tuberosus. The sequence continues at coordinate 181,617,903 of CM060451.1, forward strand.
AAAACCAGATTGGTAATCGAACTGATCACACTATTGAATTGGTCAAAAACCGGATGACATCATAATTAGTTTTAAATTCTATTAAAAATAATGTAAAACTTAAATTCTACATTATTTGAAACTTTAAAACAATTATATTGGTATGTGTTGATTATATTTAAAAAATAAAAGAAATATTGTTTTCTAAATATATAAAATAACGAAGGAGTTGGGAGATATTTAATTGAGTTACCCACAAATACAACACCAACTTTTATGGAGGTTTCAATTTTATATCAACATGTTATTGCATTTTTTTTTAAATAAAAAGATAATAATATCTATGAAATTTTAAATATAATATGGGCATGTGAATAGATTCCCAAAGATTTTGCTTCGGATTTAACACACGAAGTTTAGGAGAAACACTAAAAAGTCAATTATATATCAAATCATTGATGAGTTATCATGCATCATTGTTGGTAAAGTTAATTGGAAAATTGAACATATTAATCAAGATTCAAGAAGGTTATAAAAATTCCTGGAACTTTTATCAAAATGAGCCTTTAAATTTATGAGATATCCAGGGGCGGATGTACTATATATTAAGGGGTGGCGTCCGCTACGGCTTGGCGTTCCGGCGGTAGTGTAAAATTAGTGTAAATTTTGGAAAAATTTGACGTTTTTTCGATTTTGTTACCGCTTATTTATAAAACGTTACCGCTTGGCGCGAATCATAGATCAGCCACTGGAGATATCTTTGTATGGCTATATGTATCAAGCCTAACACTCCTTTTTTCTCTCTTAAACACAGGATTTGTGGTTCATCTACTTGATAAAGTAATTGCAAGGTATGCAAATAGAGATGTAAATGAGCAGAATTGTCTCAAGTTCGCTCTCGAGATCTTTTTTTAAACTCGAGTTTAATAGTTCGTAAATAGTTTTTCAAACTTGAACTCGACTCCTTTATGTCTTGTTAGTTAATAGTTAATTTACCTATATAAATTTATTAATATTTTAAATATACACTTATGGTTATAACTTTTTAAGCATATTATCTAATTATTTTTATGACTTGATGAATTTTTTTTTTTTGGTTCAAAATATGTAACCGGAAAAAATGTGAAATCATGGTGATATTTTATAATTATTTTTTCAATAAAAATAAATAACATAAAATCGTCAACCTTAAATCTTGTTTTGCTCGTTTCAGAGGATTCAAAGGGAAAGAAATAGGAAACGAGAAGCTAATTGTTGTTCTTGATTTAGATCAACTTGCCTACAAAAATGTCGATGCTCGTGGATTCATCATTGGATTTCAGTTTTTACAGGTAAATTTCTTTGTTTTCGTGTGTTCGTCGTAGAGGCGTTTTTGCTCCGGTTCACTCAATGGCGGAACTTGAACGAAAACTCAGTGGGGGGGGGGGGGGGCGGACTCTCAAAATCCAAACAGGTGGGGGCCGGTTTCTTAAAAATTAATATTTTACACAACAAAAAAAATCGGGTAAAAATAACACCACGAGCAAAAAATCAATGGAGCTGAATCGTTAACTACGGTTTTAGAAAACAACAAATCAAACCAGTGGGGTTAGATGGGTGAGCGAGACTACATTTAACTGTTTGGCGATCTAACAATTGGGCTTTGACCATTTGAACTGATTTTTTATTCTTTCTTTTCCCCTTAAAATCTTCATTTTGTATTAAAAATTTTAAAATAAAATTAGCGAATAAGTCAATAATTACCTATTTCAAAACAAAAAGTATATAAAAAGTTTGAACGGCTGGTTTCATGTTCCAAACCATTAAACTGTCAACTTTTCAAAACCGAGACGTATAAATCCCAACCATGTAAAACTGGCCGACTTGCTTCGGTTTAGACAGTGTTGTCCGTTTCAATGGTTTAAGAACACCCCTTGTTCATCCAAGTCATTGCGAAAATGTTGTTATTGCTCCCACTTAAACAATGTTGATTTCTACAAATACACAAGGGTTTATCAATAAAATCGATCATTTTATTAACACAAGCTCTCTTTTTGTTATCTTTGTTTGACTTGTTGTAGGCATATTACCCCGAGAGGTTAAAAAAGTGTTACATTTTAAATATGCCATGGTTTTTTGTGAGTGTTTGGAAGATGATTTCCCGTTTCCTAGATGAAGCAACTTTAGAGAAGGTATATTCTATATTCCCATTATTTTTTAATATCAAAGTGTTCTAAATTTTTATTTTAATAAGTTGTCTGTAATATCTTTTAAAATCAGTCATAATTTTAATGATATGTCAAAATACATATTAATTAAGCCCACTTGTTAATTGTTTAATATATATAATAAATATATAAAGTAAGTGTTAGATCAAGTACAAATAGTTTTTAACGTGCAAATAATATAACTAACTAGAGTAATTATTATTACAATGCTTTAAGGTAAATTGGATTTAAATAATCTCAACTTTCTCAATTTGGCCGATAATAATACCAATTAAGTAATTTGCAAATAATAATCAAAACTGGTTCACTTTTGGCCGATAATAGTCCGCCGTTAAAAATAGCTTAACGAAGTCAAGTTTTTTTTTTTTTTTTTCCGAATTACAAACCGATGTTTTAAGGATTTTGATCAGAATGAGGATACGAGTCGATTTATGTAAAACTTACCTCGAAACGGCGCTCCAAACGGCTTGATTTTTTAATTGGAAGTTTAAACACCTGAACTGAATCATCGTTTTCGTCGTTTTGGGCAGTATTTCGAGGTAAATTTTACATCAATCAACTCGTATCATCGTTTTAATCAAAAGCCCTAAAACATCGGTTTGTAATTCAGGAAAAAACTTAACTCCGTTAAGCTATTTTTAACGCAGACTATTATCGCCAAAAGTGGACCAGTTCGTATTATTATCGGCAAATAACTGAGTTGAGATTATTATCTGCCAAATTGAGAAAGTTGAAATTATTTAAATCGAATTTGCTAGTGTAGCGTAATAATAATGCTCAAGTTATTTGTATTATCCGCATGTTAACCCCTATTTGTACCTGATCCACCCATATAAGTTAATATATTAAGACCACTTAATATTACACTCCGGGTAACTCATAGATTTATGTATAGGTATTCACGTTTTCCTTAAGATGTTATGCAAGTTTGCATCATCCAACAATCCTCCCCACAAACATTAAATTTTTTTAAGTTGGGTTTTTGTGTACAAATGCAGATTATTATAGTTAGCAACGAGGATGAGAAGAAACAACTCACAAGAGAAGTAGGCGAAGATGTCTTGCCTGAAGAGTTTGGTGGGCATGCAAAGCTTGTGTTACTTCAAGACGTTGTGTTGCCACCTCTAGAGGATTCACCATAACTATCAGAGGCGTCTCTGAGAATTCGCGTACTCTGTTCGAGCTCGAAAAAAATATGTCCTTCTGTAATGTTTTATTATTTAAAAAAAATCAAATTAGTATTGAGCTCAATAAACCTAATGCCAAGTGGGCTAAATTCTAAATCATAAAAAGGATTTGTAAATGTACCTATATTGGAATCAGTATGTGTTTACTATTTAAAAATAAATAAATAAATATCTATATCGGATTTTTTTTTAAAAATTCGCGTGCCCCTCGAAATCACGGGACTTGTACGGAGGTCCTCCCCGCACACCATCATAGCCGCCACTGATAACTATACATGTCACTAAACCATTGCTTAATCATAATAATCTCTACTACATCTTGTAACCACTTTTAATAATAAGGATTATTGGATTTTATCACCCCTAACTATTCGTTATTGACCGCTGTCACCCCCAACTTAACACTTAGTGTGTTCTGTCACCACGTTGTTAACTGATCAAAAACTTTTGATCCTGTTACTATACTTTTGGGGGTGTCCTAAGATCCCTAAAACCTTCCTAAGATCTCTATGGTGCACTAAAAGTATAGTATCTGGATCAAAAGTTAGTGATCGGTTAACGACGTGGTGACAAAACACACTAAGTGTTAAGTTGGGGATGACGAGCGTCAAAGTGATAGTTGGGGTGACAGAGGCCAATAACCAATAGTTGGGGGTAATAAGATCCAATAACCCTAATAATAATAATGTAAATTTTGAATCAATTTCAGTATCTAAGTTGAGAATTTTGATAGTGTAAGGCCAAAATAAGGTCGGAGGGTGTGGAGGTGTCACACCTCAACCGATGGCGGAAACATCAGAGTGAGACGAAATAGATTGCAAGAGACTTCATAACACTATTTGTGACAAGTATTTAAATGATAAATTTCCATTTCATTTCTAAAGAGTCAATTACAAGGATTTGAAACAAATACAACATGAATAATTGATGCGTGTGAAGTGTCGTTAGTTTTTAATATATTTATTAAGCCATTTTTAACACTTTTTAGTCAAGTTTTAAATTTATAAAACACGATATTTACTAACACTAAACACACATATGGGCAAGTGCACCCATCGTGAGCGTAGTATAGTGTTGGCAAGATACCGAGGTCGTCCAAGGACACACGAGCTTTTAGTACCGGTTTATCCTCAACGTCTAATCAAATCAAAAGTTTAGAAAAAAATTTTGAACTAAGAAAATAAAAATTAACTAAAATGCTGAAAAATAAAAATAAAAGAAAAAACAGATAGACAAGATGAATCACTTGGTTCCGACTCGTGTTTAGTGTAACCTTTGATTATTTCCGCACTTTTGCACTATTTAAGAGATTATCTTAGTTATTGTAGTAGGCCCCTCTTTTGGATGTGACGTTACCCTCAACCCAGTAGTTTGAGTCAGCAAGGATACAATCCTAAAGGGTCGGATTATTGAAAGATAATTAATTAAGTTATTAATGCAAATTATGGTAGGCCCGTCTTTTGAAGGTGACGTTACCCTCGACTAAGTAGTCCGAGTCAGCAAGGATACAGTCCTAAGTAGCCGGGTTATAGTATTAATAGTAGTTTAACTTATGAGGGGATCAAAGAGTTTGGACCCCCGCCATCCAATACCGTTAAGTATTGAAGGAGGTCCTACTAAATTTGACCCAGGTCCCTTGCAGGATCTCTAAACGCTGAACAACGGCAAGACTCTTACCAAACCGTTCCCTTAACCCCCGACCAGGTAGCCAACATACCTCTATATAGACCGTGGAAATATGAATGGTGAAAATCTTTTATTTTATATAGAAAGTAAAATAAGGCCAAGACACCACGGACAAACGATAAGGAAGAATCACCTTCAACATAAGAAACTAGTTATTAAAGTCATTAATACATAACCAATTAAAAAGTGCGAAAAGATTAAAAATAAAAAAGTATTACACTAGACACTTTGTCTTCACCAAGTGATGTAAGAGACTTAGGCAAACATGACATTGATTGTCAAGAAATCTTACGATCAATCTTGGATCCCGAGACGACTCACACACTCTATGATGGACAATGGATGATGGTGGTGGATGAGGGTGTTATGGTGGTGGTGGGTGGTGGGTGAAGTGTGAGAGAGGTGGTGTGCCAAGGGATGGTTTGAGCTTGAGTCAAGCACTCCTATTTATAGGCTGAACAGAAGCTTCGGCACGGCCCCGTGTCCAGTGGGCACGGCCCCGTGTCCACATCCTTCTCTTTCCTCATTAATTGCTCTTGTCTTTATTAGTTGACCACGCCCCCGTGTCCGCTGAGCACGACCCCGTGTGCAGAAGCATATCTGTACTATCAAGATTTGCCTAGATTCTGCGAATCTTATAGTTGACCACGGCCCCGTGGTGGGTAATAGAAGCTTCTACCACTTTGTTTTTTCTGCTGACACTTGGGCACGCCCCCGTGCTGGCTGAGCACGGGGCGTGTTCAGTCTTCTGTCTTCTTGTTTTGCTTGGGAAGATGCTGTCGTGGGGTCGGGCATGTCACGTTTGTTCCTTTTCTTGTATTTATGTTAGGTTTTGCTGTCTTTTTGCTTCTTTTGTTAATTTGAGCTCTTTTAATCCTGAAAATACAAAAGGAAGACAAAAGCACACTTTTTCTAACATTAGTACTAAAAAAGGGTTAGTTTTATGCCACAATTGATGTAATTTATATGTTGCATTTTGCACACATCAAATACCCCCACACTTGAATCTTTGCTTGTCCTCAAGCAAAACTCTTTATAATGTGGCTTTACACTCCCAAATGGAATGGGTAGAAGAGAGTTTTTGGGCTTGTCATAGAGTGTCGGGATTTCCAAGATTCTTTATTAAGTTTTATTTTTATTTATTTACAATCCTATTCTTCATAATTTATTTAAAACTTTTCATAAGATAAATTACTTATTAGGGCATAACATGCCTCTTTAAAATTCTATTTATATACAAGTTCACATACCTCACGGGGGATCACTCAACACTCGGCCGAAAATGTATTTTAGTGGATCACTCGAGAGCGGCATGGAACTTATTCCTACCATAAGCTTGCCAAGCAATCAATCCTCCTCCTTTTTAACTATATACCTTTGTAAATATCAAGAGGACTTTTTGGGTGAAGGGTTAGGCTTGGGTTAAAGGTAGATGGTTGGGTTAGTGGTTAGTGGTTAGTAGAAAGGGCGAAAAAGCGTAAAAAGCATCGGTTTTCGTAAGACTTTCTATTTTTTTTTTCAACTTTTTATTTTGATGAAGCTATTATTCAAACAAAGTTATTTTTGATGACCTTGCTTGTTTATTTGTTTTTGCTTCATCATCAACACATTTTTTTGAGTAAACTGCCATTTTGGTCCCTGTGGTTTGGCCAGTTTTGCCACTTTAGTCCAAATCTCAAACTTATTACATCTGGGTCCCTGTGGTTTGCATTTTGTTGCCATTTTAGTCCAAAACTCAAATAAACTTATTACATCTGGGTCCCTGTCATTTTGCCCAACTACCCACCCCACCCCACCCCCGCCCCACCCTCTCTCCCTCTCCTTTTCCTCTTTCTCTTTAAAAGAAACTAATACCTGCTTCTCACCACCACCACCACTCTCTCCTCTCTCTAGCACCACCGGCTCCATGAACTTCACCACCGCCACTTCCTCTCCCTTCTCACCAGTGCCACCACCACCTCACCGTACAAATCTCCACTCACCACCTTCATCCCCACCCTTTAAACCCTAGCTCCACCACATTCTGCCACCAATGGATCCCTGCCGGCAATCCCGCACAGTCATCGATTGTGGGTGTTAATGGAAGATGGAGTTTGGGTGTTGTGGATGAGAAGCCGTCGTCGACAACGAATCCCCTGCAACGAATCCCAACGAAGCACAAAATCGGAGATCTCGCACCACCATTCCCGAACGGAACAACAGATTCAACGCTCCACCACCATAACCGCTGCGAATCGCTAGAATTTTGGTGGGTTTTTTGGCCTCTTCAACACCACCGCCTCCAGAATTTTGGTGGGTTTTTTTTGGTGGAGACAGGGTGGTTTTGGTGACGGAGACGGAGAAGAAGACGGAGGTGAAGAATGCTCCAGATGTAACCACCGGCAAGTTTTGTGAAGAAGATGAGCAATCGGGTTGTTCTAGATTTGATTTCTCCATTTCTAAAATTCTTTGTTTGTTGAAATTGTTGGGATTTTTGATGCTCGATTTCGTTGTTTGTTGAATTTGTTCAAGATCTGAATCATTTTGTTTCAATTTGATGCTCGTTTGTTTGTATAGTGTGGTGCTAATATGTTGGGTTTTTAAATGATTTTTTTAAATTGAGTTTTGGAATGGTGTTTATCAGCATGTTTGAATCAAAAGGAGGCGTTTGTAGAGCCAATTTGTAACGTGGGGGTTGTGGTGGTCATGGTGGGTTACCTGGTGGATGATGGTGGTGTGGTTGTGGTAGTTCAGAGAAGAGGGAGAGAGAGAGAGAGAAGAGAGAGAGGCAGATTTAATTTGGGGATTCTGGGTTGAGCTGAAACACACAAATATTAGAGAGAGAGGCAGATTTAATTTATCAATATTTAGTTATAATAATTTCTGAAATGACCAAAATACCCCTGAGGGTAAGGACAAAACAAGAGGTTTTAATTTGAGGATTCTAGTCAAATTTCACTTTTGGACTAAAATGGTAACAAAATGCAAACCACAGGGACCCAGATGTAATAAGTTTGAGATTTGGACTAAAGTGGCAAAACTGGCCAAACCACAGGGACCAAAATGGCAGTTTACTCCATTTTTTTTGAAAAGTCATACGAGGAACCGAGCTAGTTACTAAAACAAGGGGTTAAAAATGAAAAAGGTTTTGGTGGGTGAAAGGGTGTTTGGTTTGGTATGAAATGAAAAGGTTTAGGCTCAAAGGGGCTAACTAGGGGGATTTTGGGTAGGTGGTAAAAAAAAGAAAAAATAATAGTGTAGAAATAAAAATGGTTAGTCCTAATGCCTCCATCATTTACTTACTCGGGTTTAAGTTGGTAAGGACCGGGAATGTATCGTCATGGCAAGTTCTAGAATCGTAAGAACCAAGCGGCTATTCACACAAGAAACGAAAAATGAGCATTTAATTTAAAGATATATATTTGTATGCTCAATAAAGGCTCAAAACTCACTTTTGTGGGAATGGGTTTTTATGTGATCAAGTATATATAATTAAATTTTAACTAAGTTTGTCATGCCTTTTCATAATTTTCTTATGTTGGTTCTTTTTATCACGACGCTATCGGTTGTAAATTTGTAAAAATATAACCTTTTTAGAACTTGAAATTCCCAAATTAAACCTAGACAAGTAAAAAAAAAGATGAAATTTTTTGAAAAAATTTGGGGTGATTAGCGGTTCCAATAGAGTTTTGTGTAAGGCTTGTATTTAGGACTTGCAAGATTCAAGGTTTTAGCATCCCCCTTACACTTAAATTACACATTGTCCTCAATGTGTCCCAAAAATAAGTTTTTAGGTTGATTGAATGTGTAAAAAAAGTGAAAAAAGCAAAAATTTTGTGTCACTGGGCGCTGAACACGGCCCCGTGTTGTCCGGGCACGGCCCCGTATTCAAGTGCCAGTAACAAAATTAAATCAAGAGAAATAGAAGCCTGGACACGGGGGCGTGTTAGGTGAACACGGCCCGTGTCCAGTTACCTGAACTGGGTCTTTTCTGCAGACTGTGCAGCACGGGGCCGTGTTGGGCAGACACGGCCCGTGCCGAGCTTACTGTTAATGAAGAAAATCGTCGGATGGCCCTGTTTTCCTGCATGGGGTGCTGGTTCAAGCTTCCCTTGTTTCCTTTGCCATCTCAAGTGTGTCTTATTCATTTCAACACCATCCAAACACCAAATTAACTAAAACCATCATTCATTAAGTCATAGAGAGAATTACATAATAGTCCTAAAAAATGAAAAATAAAGCAGAAAATAAAAGTTAAAAATCCTAAATTAGATAGGTCAAGTGATATGTAAAATTATTCCTAGGAGCTCTACTTCTACAATAAGAACCAAAATTTCGGAAATAGTTTTCCGGTTTCTAAAAGTCTTGTAGAACTCCAAGCCGAGCGGTGTCCCTTAGATGTTGCTAGAGCCATTCTTCTATCTCCCTCGGGAGAAGGGAAGCGACTTCATGTTCCTCGTCATCTTGTGGAGGGGGAGCGACACCAATCGGAACCCCTTGTAGTATGTCTCGAGGGAGCTCCGGATGTAAGGCGTACCATTCGGCCGGAATGATGACTTCCGGTACCACATTCCATGCCCTTTGTGTGATAATCGGCACCAAAGGAGGAGAGGCGAGAATGTTCAACCTTTGGTGCAAAAGGTTGACTTCACGGAGACATCCTTCTAGTCCCACCGTTAGATGATTAATACGGTCGACCAATGCTTCTTCCACCCCCGTTATCTCATCAATGGCTTCTCTTAGGGCGTAAACATAGTTTACAAGAGAATCCTCAACCGTTGATGATCTTCTCCCCTGCCGGCTGTTCCTGGAATGTGACGAGGAGTTTCCGCTCGTTCTGCTTGCCATTCTGAGAAAACAAACCGAAAAGAGTTCAATTTTACGGGACCAGTACCTCGGACACGGCCCCGTGTTCAATGAACACGGCCCCGTGTTCAGACATCTGCATGATTTAAGAACAAGGAATCTTGGAGTTTTAATTTGTTTTTGTGTTTTTTAAAGCATTTTTGAACAGGAAAAACTTAAAACATTGTTGTAGAACTTATTTTTAACAAGATTCCATGAACAAAAATCTAACAAACATCTCAATAAAGCTTGAAATTATGGAAGTCTCAAGCTTTAATGGAGGTGTAAGGGAAGAAAAATTGAAGAAGATGATAGTGGATAAAAGAGGAAAGGACAAGAAGATAGTTGAGAAACTTCTTTTAGAAAATACCTAGGATGGTATGTGAGAATATTCCCCAAATCTCTGTCCCTGGAATGGTTCAAATGTGCAGGATTCTTGGCTGCATTTATAGAAAATGACAGTACGTTGCGCAAGGCCCCGTGTCGGCTGGACACGACCCCGTGTGCAGATGGAATCCTGACACATTTTTGTCCGTATTCTGACAAAATCAGAAGGGAATCTTAGGGTGGACACGGGGGCGTGCTGACCTGGGCACGGCCCCGTGTCTAGAAGCTGTCTATGAAATTTGTCTATTTTTAAGGAACTTTTCCGGATCGGGCGGTTCCTTACTGGATGGAACAACCTCAAAGTGCCTAAGATACCTTAATTGTTCTAGATTAAGACGAGAACGCAAGAGGTTGTCGGTGAGGGTGATTCCTATGCTATATGTAGGTGGACAAGTCCAACCCTTTCCCGGGCTCTCGTTAAAGAAGGTGTATGTCGAATCGCTCAGGTCTATGTATGCATCAAACGAAGTCGATGGGGAGTCCTTCACGGCACAATCAATACAGGGACGACTATCGCTCAAGTCCTCACTAGAGTTAGAAGTATCGTCGGAAACAACGAAGTTGTTTGAATGCGAGCCCAACCCCTCTTCTTGGTTATCGTCTTGGGATAGATCATTGAAATATTTCCTAAGTTCTTTTAACCAATTAAGAATTAGATCTTCTAATTGAAATAATTCACCGAGAAGCATTTCTCCTAGAAAATCCGGTTGAGAGCATTCGAGGGAGAGATAGGGATTATTTTTACGTTTGCCTCTCTTAAGGATACAAGGGAACGATGGGTCTATATAGTGGGGCTTATAATTTAGAAAGTAACATTCTAATTCCTTATGGGTACCACCACATAATTGACACCACGTACCATAAGAGTGCCGAAAGTAAAAAGTATCAGTATCACTCATGTTTGTGTCAGAATTTACCAACTGTCGGGATCTCACGGTTCTGTTTTCAGTAACTGAATCTTGGGCACGGGGGCGTGTTGAGTGGGCACGTCCCCGTGTTCAGCTTACTGTCTGACTTAAAATAGGATTGCCAGTTTCAATGATTGGGCACGGGGCGTGTTCAGTGGGCACGCCCCGTGCTGAGTTCTGCAGAAGCTGAAAAACTAAGAAAAATCCTAAAAAAATGAAAAAAAAAAAAGAAAAACGATTAGGCCGCTGATTCCTAAATTTCTTAAAATCCTTGTGTCCCCGGCAGCGGCGCCAAAAACTTGATGCGTGTGAAGTGTCGTTAGTTTTTAATATATTTATTAAGCCCCTTTTAACACTTTTTAGTCAAGTTTTAAATTTATAAAAACGATATTTACTAACACTAAACACACATATGGGCAAGTGCACCCATCGTGAGCGTAGTATAGTGTTGGCAAGATACCGAGGTCGTCCAAGGACACAAGAGCTTTTAGTACCAGTTTATCCTCAACGTCTAATCAAATCAAAAGTTTGAAAAAATGTTTTGAACTAAGAAAATAAAAATTAACTAAAATGCTGAAAAATAAAAATAAAAGAAAAAACAGATAGACAAGATGAATCACTTGGTTCCGACTCGTGTTTAGTGTAACCTTTGATTATTTCCTCACTTTTGCACTATTTAAGAGATTATCTTAGTTATTGTAGTAGCCCCCTCTTTTGGAGGTGACTTTACCCTCAACCCAGTAGTTTGAGTCAGCAAGGATACAATCCAAAAGGTTCGGATTATTGAAAGATAATTAATTAAGTTATTAATGCAAATTATGTTAGGCCCCTCTTTTGAAGGTGACGTTACCCTCGACTAAGTTGTCTGAGTCAGCAAGGATACAGTCCTAAGTAGCCGGGTTATAGTATTAATAGTAGTTTAACTTATGAGGGGATCAAAGTGTTTGGACCCCCGCCATCCAATACCGTTAAGTATTGAAGGAGGTCCTACTAAATTTGACCCAGGTCCCTTGCAGGATCTCTAAACGCTGAACAACGGCAAGACTCTTACCAAACCGTTCCCTTAACCCCCGACCAGGTAGCCAACATACCTCCATATAGACCGTGGAGATATGAATGGTGAAAATCTTTTATTTTATATAGACAGTAAAATAATGCCAAGACACCACGGACAAATGATAAGGAAGAATCACCTTCAACATAAGAAACTAGTTATTAAAGTCATTAATACATGACCAATTAAAAAGTGCGAAAATATTAAAAATAAAAAGTATTACACTAGACACTTTGTCTTCACCAAGTGATGAAAGAGACTTAGGCAAACATGGCCTTGATTGTCAAGAACTCTTACGATCAATCTTGGATCCCGAGACGACTCACACACTCTATGATGGACAATGGATGATGGTGGTGTTATGGTGGTGGTGGGTGAAGTGTGAGAGAGGTGGTGCGCCATGGGATTGATGTGTTCAAAATGCAACATATAAATTTCATCAATTGTGGCACAAAACTAACCCTTTTTTTGTACTAATGTTGGAAAAAGTGTGCTTTTGTCTTCCTATTGTATTTTCAGGATTAAATGAGCTCAAATTAACAAAAGAAGCAAAAAGACATCAAAATCTAACAAAAATACAAGAAAAGGAACAAGACGTGAGATGCCCGACCCCACGACAGCATCTTCCCAAGCAAAACAAGACATCAGAAGACTGAACACGCCCCGTGCTCAGCCAGCACGGGGGCGTGCCCAAGTGTCAGCAGAAAAGACAAAGTGGTAGAAGCTTTTATTGCCCACCACGGGGCCGTGCTCAGCGGACACGGGGCCGTGGTCAACTATAAGATTCGCACAATCCAACAAATCTGCATAGTACAAAGATTCTTCTGCCCCACGGGGTCGTGCTCAGCGGACACGGGGGCGTGGTCAACTAAAAAGACAAAACTGCATTAAATGAAGAAAGAGAAGGATGTGGACACGGGGCCGTACCCGAGCTTCTGTTCAGCCTATAAATAGAAGTGCTTGGCTCAAGCTCAAACCATCCCTTGGCACACCACCTCTCTCACACTTCACCCACCACCCACCACCACCATAACACCATCATCCACCACCATCATCCATTGTCCATCGTAGAGTGTGTGAGTCGTCTCGGGATCCAAGATTGATCGTAAGAGTTCTTGACAATCAAGGCCATGTTTGCCTAAGTCTCTTACATCACTTGGTGAAGACAAAGTGTCTTGTGTAATACTTTTTATTTCTAATCTTTTGCACTTTTTACTTGGTTTTGTATTAATGACTTTAATAACTAGTTGCTTATGTTGAAGGTGATATTTCCTTATCGTTTGTCCGTGGTGTCTTGGCATTATTTTACTGTCTATATAAAATAAAAGATTTTCACCATTCATATCTACACGGTCTATATGGAGGTATGTTGGCTACCTGGTCGGGGGTTAAGGGAACGGTTTGGTAAAGGTCTTGCCATTGTTCAGCGTTTAGAGGTCCTGCAATGGGCCTGGGTCAAATTTAGTAGGACCTCCTTCAATACTTAACGGTATTGGATGGCGGGGGTCCAAACTCTTTGATCCCCTCATAAGTTAACTACTATTAATACTATAACCCGGCTATTTAGGACTGTATCCCTGCTGACTCAGACTACTTAGTCGAGGGTAACGTCACCTCCAAAAGAGGGGCCTACCATAATTTGCATTAATAACTTAATTAATTATCTTCCAATAATCCACCCTTTTAGGATTGTATCCTTGCTGACTCAAACTACTGGGGTGAGGGTAACGTCACCTTCAAAAGAGGGGCCTACTACAATAACTAAGATAATCTCTTAAAATAGTGCAAAAGTGCGGAAATAATCAAAGGTTACACTAGATACGAGTCGGAACCAAGTGATTCATCTTGTCTATCTGTTTTTTTTTTCTTTTTATTTTATTTTTCAGCATTTTTAGTTAGTTTTTATTTTTCTTAGTTTAAAACATTTTTTCTAAACTTTTTGATTTGATTAGACGTTGAGGATAAACCGGTACTAAAAGCTCTTGTGTCCTTGGACGACCTCGGTATCTTACCAACACTATACTACGCTCACGATGGGTGCACTTGCCCATATACACACCTAAAATATATAACACTCAACTACGCATCAAGTTTTTGGCGCCACTGCCGGGGACACAAGGATTTTAAGAAAGTTAGGAATCAACGGCCTAATCGTTTTTCTTATTTTCATTTTTTTTAGTTTTTCAGCTTCTGCAGAACTCAGCACGGGCCGTGCCCGCTGAACACGCCCCGTGCCCAATCATTGTAACTGGCAATCCTGTTTTAAGTCAGACAGTAGGCTGAACACGGGGCCGTGCCCACTCAACACGCCCCCGTGCCCAAGTTTCAGTTACTGAAAACAGAACCGTAAGATCCCGACGGTTGGTAATTTCTGACACAAACATGAGTGATACTGATACTTTTTACTTTCGGCACTCTTATGGTACTATGTGGTGTCAATTATGTGGTGGTAACCATAAAGAATTAGAATGTTTTTTTCTAAATTATAAACCCCACTATATAGACCCATCATTTCCTGGTATCCTTAAGAGAGGCGAAAGTAAAAATAATCCTTATCTCTCCCTCGAATGCGCCCAACCGGATATTCTAGGAGAAATGCTTCTCGATGAATTATTTCAACTAGAAGATCTAATTATTAATTGGTTAAGAGAACTTAGGAAAGATTACAATAATCTTTTCCAAGACGATATCCAAGAAGAAGGGTTGGAACCACATTCAAACAACTTCATTGTTTCCAATGATACTTCTAACTCTAGTGAGGACTTGAGCGAAAGTCGTCCCTGTGTCGATTGTGCCGTGAAGGACTCCCCATCAACTTCGTTTGATGCATACATAGACCTGAGCGATTCGACATACACCTTCTTTAACGAGAGCCCGGGAAAGGGTTGGACTTGTCCACCTACATATAGCATAGGAATCACCCTCACCGACAACCTCTTGCGTTCTCGTCTTAATCTAGAACAATTAAGGTATCTTAGGCACTTTGGGGTTGTTCCATCCAGTAAGGAATCACCCGATCCGGAAAAGTTCCTTGAAAATAGACAAATTCCTTAAGACAGCTTCTAGACACGGGGCCGTGCCCAGGTCAACACGCCCCCGTGTCCACCCAAAGATTCCCTTCTGATTTTGTCAGAATGCGGACAAAAATGTGTCAGGTTTCCATCTGCACACGGGGCCGTGTCCAACCGACACGGGGCCGTGCGCAAAGTACTGTCGTTTTCTATAAATGCAGTCAAGAATCCTGCACATTTGAACCATTCCAGGGACAGAGATTTGAGGAATATTCTCACATACCATCCTAGGTATTTTCTAAAAGAAGTTTCTCAACCATCTTCTTGTCCTTTCCTCTTTTATCCACTTTCTTCTTCTTCAATTTTCTTCATACTTCCATTAAAGCTTGAATATTCCACAATTTCAAGCCTTATTGGGATATTTGTTAGATTTTTGTTTATGGGATATTGTTAAAAATAAGTTTTATAACAATGTTTTAAGTTGTTAAGTTCAGAAATGCTTCAAAAAATCATAAAAACAATTTGAAACCCCAAGATTCCTTGTTCATAAATCCTGCAAATATCTGAACACGGGGCCGTGTTCGATGAACACGGGGCCGTGTCCAAAGTACTGGATCCATAAAGTTGAACTCTTGTCGATATGTTTTCTCAGAATGGCAAGCAGAACAAGCGGAAACTCTTCGTCGCATTCCAGAAACAACCGGCAGGGGAGAAGATCATCAACGGTTGAAGATTCTCTTATAAACTATGTTTACGCCCTAAGAGAGGCCCTTGATGAAGTAACAAGTGTGGAAGAGGCATTGGTAGACCGCATTAATCATTTGACGGTGGGACTAGAAGGATGTCTCCGGGAGGTCAACCTTTTGCACCAAAGGTTGAACATTCTCGCCTCTCCTCCTTTGGTACCAATTATCACCCAAAGGGCATGGAATGTGGTGCCGGAAGTCATCATTCCGGCCGAATGGTATGCCCTACATCCGGAACCTCCTCGAGACATACTACAAGGGATTCCGGTTGGTGCCGCTCCTCCACCAGATGTTGAGGAACATGAAGCCACATCCCTTCTTCCGAGGGAGATCGAAGAATGGCTCTAGCAACATCTAAGGAACACCGTTCGGCTTGGAGTTCTATAAGACTTTTAGACCGGAAGTTTATTACCGGAATTTTGGTTCTTATTGTAGAAATAGAACTCCTTAGGAAGATTTTACGGATCACTTGACCTATTTAATATTAGGACTTTTAACTTTTATTTTCTGCTTTATTTTTAATTTTTAGGACTATTATGTAATTCTCTCTATGATTAATGAATGATGGTTTTAGTTAATTTGGTGTTTGGATGGTGTTGCAATGAATAAAACACACTTGAGATGGCAAAGGATACAAGGGAAACTTGAACCAGCACCCCATGCAGGAAAACAGGACCGTCCGACAAATTTCTTCGTTTACAGTAAGTTCGGCACGGGCCGTGTCCACCCAACACGGCCCCGTGCTGCACAGTCTGCAGAAAAAAGACCAAGTTCAGGTAACTGGACACGGGCCGTGTTCACCCAACACGCCCCCGTGTCCAGGCTTCTGTTTCTCTTGTTTTAATTTTGTTACTGGCACTTGAACACGGGGCCGTGCCCGGACAACACGGGGCCGTGTTCAGCGCCCAGTAACACTAAAATTTTGCTTTTTACACCTTTTTACACATTCAATCAACCTAAAAACTTATTTTTTGGGACACATTGAGGACAATGTGTAATTTAAGTGTGGGGGGGATGCTAAAACCTTGAATCTTGCAAGTCCTAAATACAAGCCTTACACAAAACTCTATTGGAACCGCTAGTCACCCCGAATTTTTTTCAAAAATTTTCATTTTTTTCTTGTCTTGGTTTAACTCGGGAAATTCAAGTTCTCAAAAAGGTTATATTTTTACAAATTTACAACCGATAGCGTCGTGATAAAAAGAACCAACATAAGAAAATTATGAAAAGGCATGACAAGCTTAGTTAAAATTTAATTATATATACTTGATCACATAAAAACCCATTCCCACAAAAGTGAGTTTTGAGCCTTTATTGAGCAAACATTTACATATCATTTGACTAAATGCTCATTTTTCGTTTCTTGTGTGAATAAGCCGCTTGGTTCTTACGACTCTAGAACTTGCCATGACGATACATTCCCGGTCCTTACCAACTTAAACCCGAGTAAGTAAATGATGGAGGCATTAGGACTAACCCTTTTTTTTATTTCTACACCATTGTTTTTTCTTTTTTTTTTTACCACCTACCCAAAATCCCCCTAGTTAGCCCCTTTGAGCCTAAACCTTTTCATTTCATAACCCAAACCAAACACCCTTTTTACCCACCAAAACCTTTTTCATTTTTACCCCTTTGTTTTAGTAACAAGTTCGATTTTTCGTATGACTATTCAAAAAAAAAAAAAAAAAAAATTTGTGTTGATGATGAAGCAAAAGAAAATAAACAAACAAGTTCATCAAAAATAACTTTGTTTGAATAAAAGCTTCATCAAAATAAAAAGGGTTATTGGATTTTATCACCCTCAACTATCGGCCTTTGGCCGTTGCCACCCGCAACTAACACTTTGACACCCGGCACCCCCAACTTGACTTTTTGTTTGTGCTGGCACCACCCAGTTAAATCTGCACTAACCTGGTTAGTTTTTTGTCCGACGTGGCACAAGTTTGTTGAGTTGGAGCTGCATACGTGGCGATGATGTGTCTTTAAAGTTCATCTCCTTCTTTATAACACCAGTTGTGTTTTTAAACTTATCTCCTTCTTTGCCAACAACAATTCCCCCAAAGATTTTGGTATTAACAAAAACCGCAAATCAACCAAAAACCACAAATCAACCAAAAACCACAAATCAACCAATTCCCCCAAAGATTCTGGTATCAACAAATGTATGCAAAAACTCACTTGTCAATAATACAAACTGTGGTTGAGAGATGAAGATGATGAGTACATAGCAAAGTATCAAGCTCCAACTGCGGCTATACGAGCTCTTCCTGATGAAGATCCACACAGCTGGAAACAACAAGGTAAGATCCACTCCGCGTACTGCAATGGGGGGCACAGTCTGGAAATGAATGGTCTTCCGGATGTAAAACTCCAGATCCACAACTCCTCACTCTTCTATCCTTTCCACTGGGAATGATACTTCCTGCCATGCTAGAAGCCCCGGTGTTTGACGATAGAAATAGACCAAACCAGTTATTGAACCCCTTGTTTGATCCTTTCCGGGAGGTGAAGCACTTCCCTCCCGCCATCGTTGATCTCCAGTACCATGGCACAAAGAGTGGGCTTGACTGTGTAGACCAGATAAATACTAATCTGTCCACAGTGTACAATCAGATGATCAACCAAACTTTCGATACCTCTTCAGGACTAATCCTGGTGATGATGGTAAAGGTACTCCTCTGCGACTGGTCCATGATGAAGATTAAGATGATGCTTTGATAAGGGGTTGAAGATGAAGATGATTTGATTTTATTATTGAATTTGGGGATATTTATGGCTTGTACATGTACATACACATATTATATATAATTAGCCACCTCATCATGACACCTCATCAAAAACAAGCCATGTCATAAAAAACAAGCCATGTTAGCGAAAAAACTAACAAAGTTAGTGCAAAATTAACTGGGTGGTGCCAGCACAAACAAAAAGTCAAGTTAGGGGTGCCGGGTGTCAAAGTGTTAGTTGCGGGTGTCAACGGCCAAAGGCCGATAGTTGGGGGTGATAAAATCCAATAACCCAAATAAAAATTACAAAAAGTCTTACGAAAACCGAAACTTGTTACGCTTTTCGCCTTTTTCTACTAACCACTAACCACTCACCTAACCACCTACCTTTAACCCAAGCCTAACCCTTCACCCAAAAAGTCCTCTTGATATTTACAAAGGTATATAAGTTAAAAAGGAGGAGGATTGATTGCTTGGCAAGCCTATGGTAGGAGTAAGTTCCATGCCGCTCTCGAGTGATCCACAAAAATACATTTTCGGCCGAGTGTTGAGTGATCCCCGTGAGGTATGTGAACTTGTATATAAATAGAATTTTACAAAGGCATGTTATGCCCTAATAAGTAATTTATCTTATGAAAAGTTTTAAATAAATCATGACGAATAGGATTGTAAATAAATAAAAATAAAACTAAATAAAGAATCTTGGAAATCCCGACACTCTATGACAAGCCCAAAACCTTCTTTTCTACCCATTCCATTTGGGAGTGTAATAGCCACATATTAAAGAGTTTTGCTTGAGGACAAGCAAAGATTCAAGTGTGGGGGTATTTGATGTGTTCAAAATGCAACATATAAATTTCATCAATTGTGGCACAAAACTAACCCTTTTTTAGGACTAATGTTGGAAAAAGTGTGCTTTTGTCTTCCTTTTGTATTTTCAGGATTAAATGAGCTCAAATTAACAAAAGAAGCAAAAAGACATCAAAATCTAACATAAATACAAGAAAAGGAACAAGACGTGACATGCCCGACCCCACGATAGCATCTTCCCAAGCAAAACAAGACATCAGAAGACTGAACACGCCCCGTGCTCAGCCAGCACGGGGGCGTGCCCAAGTGTCAGCAGAAAAGACAAAGTGGTAGAAGCTTCTATTGCCCACCACGGGGCCATGCTCAGCGGACACGGGGCCGTGGTCAACTATAAGATTCGCACAATCCAGCAAATCTGCATAGTACAAAGATTCTTCTACACCACGGGGTCGTGCTCAGCGGACACGGGGCCGTGGTCAACTAAAAAGACAAAACTGCATTAAATGAAGAAAAAGAAGGATGTGGACATGGGGCCGTGCCCACTGGACACGGGGCCGTGCCCGAGCTTCTGTTCAACCTATAAATAGAAGTGCTTGGCTCAAGCTCAAACCATCCCTTGGCACACCACCTCTCTCACACTTCACCCACCACCCACCACCACCATAACACCATCATCCACCACCATCATCCATTGTCCATCGTAGAGTGTGTGAGTCGTCTCGGGATCTAAGATTGATCGTAAGAGTTCTTGACAATCAAGGCCATGTTTGCCTAAGTCTCTTACATCACTTGGTGAAGACAAAGTGTCTTGTGTAATACTTTTTATTTCTAATCTTTTGCACTTTTTACTTGGTTTTGTATTAATGACTTTAATAACTAGTTGCTTATGTTGAAGGTGATCTTTCCTTATCGTTTGTCCGTGGTGTCTTGGCATTATTTTACTGTCTATATAAAATAAAAGATTTTCACCATTCATATCTCCACGGTCTATATGGAGGTATGTTGGCTACCTGGTCGGGGGTTAAGGGAACGGTTTGGTAAAGGTCTTGCCATTGTTCAGCGTTTAGAGGTCCTGCAATGGACCTGGGTCAAATTTAGTAGGACCTCCTTCAATACTTAACGGTATTGGATGGTGGGGGTCCAAACTCTTTGATCCCCTCATAAGTTAACTACTATTAATACTATAACCCGGCTATTTAGGACTGTATCCCTGCTGACTCAGACTACTTAGTCGAGGGTAACGTCACCTCCAAAAGAGGGGCCTACCATAATTTGCATTAATAACTTAATTAATTATCTTCCAATAATCCACCCTTTTAGGATTGTATCCTTGCTGACTCAAACTACTGGGGTGAGGGTAACGTCACCTTCAAAAGAGGGGCCTACTACAATAACTAAGATAATCTCTTAAAATAGTGCAAAAGTGCGGAAATAATCAAAGGTTACACTAGATACGAGTCGGAACCAAGTGATTCATCTTGTCTATCTGTTTTTTTTCTTTTTATTTTATTTTTCAGCATTTTTAGTTAGTTTTTATTTTTCCTAGTTTAAAACATTTTTTCTAAACTTTTTGATTTGATTAGACGTTGAGGATAAACCGGTACTAAAAGCTCTTGTGTCCTTGGACGACCTCGGTATCTTACCAACACTATACTACGCTCACGATGGGTGCACTTGCCCATATGTGTGTCTAGTGTTAGTAAATATCGTGTTTTATAAATTTAAAACTTGACTAAAAAGTGTTAAAGGGGCTTAAAATATACACCTAAAATATATAACACTCGACTACGCATCAGGATGGTTTGAGCTTGAGCCAAGCACTCCTATTTATAGGCTGAACAGAAGATTCGGCACGGCCCCGTGTCCACATCCTTCTCTTTCTTCATTAATTGCTCTTGTCTTTATTAGTTGACCACGACCCCGTGTCCGCTGAGCACGACCCCGTGTGCAGAAGCATATCTGTACTATCAAGATTTGCCTAGATTCTGCGAATCTTATAGTTGACCACGACCCCGTGCCCGCTGAGCACGGCCTCGTGGTGGGCAATAGAAGCTTCTACCACTTTGTCTTTTCTGCTGACACTTGGGCACGCCCCCGTGCTGGCTGAGCACGGGGCGTGTTCAGTCTTCTGTCTTCTTGTTTTGCTTGGGAAGATGCTGTCGTGGGGTCGGGCATGTCACGTTTGTTCCTTTTCTTGTATTTATGTTAGATTTTGCTGTCTTTTTGCTTCTTTTGTTAATTTGAGTTCTTTTAATCCTGAAAATACAAAAGGAAGACAAAAGCACACTTTTTCCAACATTAGTACTAAAAAAGGGTTAGTTTTATGCCACAATTGATGTAATTTATATGTTGCATTTTGCACACATCAATAATGAAATACAATACAAATAAAATACAAAATTTAAAGTGTGTATCTAAGCATCCTACTAGATTCCATGCATCATCAACATCATCGCTAAACCTGCAACATGTTTTAAAAGCATAGTTCAATACAAAGGTATTGGCGAGTACACCAGTTTTAGACTCGTGGCATATGTATAAAAAGGTATTTTCAATCCAACATAGCAATTAGTATACAAGTTCAATCTATCATGCATAACAATATGTCAACCCTAGTGTCCACTAGTATTTAGCATCCCTCGACACAAAAGTGACGAGACCGTTAAAGAAGAAAGACTCAATAAAACCCCGTCGGGTGGTGTGCTACTCCTATAGCGCTATAATTGTTAAGCCGAGTTAACAAGTTGTATGTATTCTAGCATGAACCTAAGCATAGCAAAGCATGTATAAGGATTGAACGAATAAAAGCATGCTTGTGAATCGTGCATTTTAACAAGTAAAACATGTTGCCAAAGTGTATTAAAAGGAAAATGGGTCAAGTGTACTGTAGGATCGAGTTGTGACCCAAACGAGTCAATCAGAAGAGCTCTAATCTGTTTCAGAGGCAGAAACTAAGAAACAGATGTGAAAAACAGCTTGTTTCACTATTAATCATCTTGTGTATTGATTAAAATATGTTTACAGATCAAACGACGCTTCGGCAGCAGTT
This sequence comes from Helianthus tuberosus, assembly GCA_030545235.1. Classification (NCBI taxonomy): domain Eukaryota; kingdom Viridiplantae; phylum Streptophyta; class Magnoliopsida; order Asterales; family Asteraceae; genus Helianthus; species Helianthus tuberosus. Next base: position 181,640,477 of record CM060451.1, read on the forward strand.
CGGTACCAGAAACAAGAGCGTTACAAATGAATCCGCTTGGAAGGTATTTATAGGAGAAGAGATTTCGCTTGAGGGTGTCTGGTGACAGTTCAAGCGAAATCACTTAATGTTGATTTCGGTTGAAAGTTTCACTTGCCACTTTCAACTTAAATCACTTCCTTCAAGCGAAATTACCTTTAAAACAACCTAAAATCTCCTATTTTCTCATACATCTCGCCCTGATCTAACAATTCTAATACTAGACTCGATACAAGACGAAGTCGACAGATGTATGCACCAACAGACTCCCCCTCGGATGTTGACGAGTCTTAAAGTGTCGAGTCTTCAACGTCTTCAGTCTTTATCAGTCTTTGGACTTTCAGGATCTCGATTTGGCTCTAGCCTTACTCTAATTTCTCTTGATCAGATCTCTTGATTCCTTGATTCCTTAATTTCAACAACATCAGCAATCTCAGGATCAGAACCTGGCTCTTTATCATCCAGACTCCCCCTCAACTTGTGTTGGGATCGTAGTCTGGCTTTCACAGGTTCAAGCATTGCAACCAGGCTCTCCTACAAATCCTCTACCCAAAACATAAGTTTCATAAAAGATAAAATATAACAAACCTAGAAACCTTGCTAACCACTTATAAACACAATCTGAACACAAAGATTTATCATATAAGACACTGATGAACCACTTGAATGAATATCATTTTCATTTCAAACAATTTCAAACAAAACTTTCCCAAACCTATTCATCATGTTTAGCACTCGGAATTTTGAAAATCAGCTTTTCAATATCAGTTGTCCAAAATCTTTTTGAATTTTTCAAAATTTATGCTAAAACACACCGAAAATCTTTTTGGATTTTTTATATAAAAGAAATGAAATGCAGTAAAGAAATATTTACATACAATATTTTTGTGAGTTTGTGTAAGAGGATCATATCAGTTTTTGAGACAAATCACCAACACCATTAAGCTTTAATCATTTTAAGTTCTAAACGATTCACTTAGATTGTCAGTATACTGATCCACTTAAATTTTCATACAAAGTTCAACTGTTTCGAGATACGAGATTAATGTTTTAGAGACTTAAACTTATTCGCGTGTCCCACCTCAGAATATACTCCCGTATCCAGATCCCAATATTCAGTCTTACAGGTGAGTATACCTAGATGATATCTGTAAGGGGTTAAATTGCGAAACCGTGAGAGCTCAGGTCAGAACTTTCGTTCAGTAGAGAGATGACGGCTCGACTTTTGGTGGGTCCCCTTTAGAGGATCTTTTTTTACAACAACATTGATTAGCAATTTTATTGTCTCATCATTTTATGCTGAGGGCGGCGCTATTTTTCAAGCAAGCGTAAAGTATTCTCTGGGGACTAGGCCATTGCTTCCGCATTATCAGAAGTCCCGGGATAATACCCCAGATATCACTAAGCATAAAGACCTAGTATCTCAGAAAGAGGGGTCCTTCAAACAAGATTTCGGGGGTTACCCATATATCCGAGAGATGTTCCCCACGATATAAGCAAGTTTGAAATTTAGGTTTATATCTCGTCACAATCTACTAAATGTGCAAAAACCTACTGGCATATCATCAGTGAGACCGTTTATCACTATTTAACTTTCCATTTCTTTAGCATGCCGTGATCGTCCACTGATGTACTATCATTTCCTCTTTTAAACAACAAAACTCATTTTTTTTAATTTTATCATGTTTTTGGCTTTTTCAAATTTTCTAATGTTTTTGGATTTTCTGAAATTTTACTCCCCCTAAAATGCAAACACATTTAAAGAAATTTGAAAAAAAACTATACAATAAAATGACAACTAATATCAAATTGCTTCAATTCGCCATCCACTTGGCATAAACAATCAGAACTCCCCCTCACAACAAACTATTTTCCCATTGATTTCAAAACACTTAAGTTTGTTTTAATCAAATGGTTTTTCCGGAAAATAAGTTTTGTTGATTGATTTTACCAATTGTATGTTAGGGGTTTGATTCATCACATTGTCTTTCAACCAAGTACCACATGTAGGAAAATACAAGTACAACTTAATGTCATTGATTTACCATCTGTAAATAAAAACCTTCTTCAACCACTTGCAGGTTCACTCACCAACCATCTCATTTGTAAATCAAAATATAACAATATAAAGATATCACCTGTAGATTTACCAAACAAACATTTCAAGAATGATGCCGATTCCTGCTCCACTATTACCAACCTAGGAGCTCCGGCAAGTCCGGATTTTAGTTAGAAAATGGTGTCACCCAAGCCTGACCAGCCTTGGGTGATTTTGGTGGCAAACATCTGTCCCACCAACATTTTGATTTGTAAAATTCTTGAGCATCCTTCACTTTCCTGTCAACCATTTTCCTGAAAATATGTTTAACTTTCCCATTGAAAGCTTTTTCAGTATCAAATTCTCCTTTACCAGTGAATAATTGATCTGAAATCTCAATCCTACCTTTTGATTTCAGATTATCTTTTGTCAATGGCGGAAAGTTTTCTTCATTCAACTCTGAAACGGAATTATCAACCTTTTGCTCAACACATGACTCCTCTGATTTTATGGAATCAGATTCATTGTCAGAACTTCTTTCAGATTTTACAACCCATTTTTGTTTGCTTAAATCAACTCTTCTTTTGTAAAATCGTTTTGAACTTTCACCTTCTTCAGAAGTTGAATTTTCAAACACTTTCGATTTTTTAGTTGGTTGATTCTTTTTATCAACAACTTTCTTGTTTGTTTCAAAATGAGAAGAAACTCCCTGTTTAGAATAACCAGACTCTTGGCAGTTCCAAGCAATATGTCCAGTCTTTTGACACTTGAAACAGGTTCTTCTATCAACTCTCTGAGCAAACTTCTTCACATTCTTCTTTACTTGAGCAAGAAACTCTTGATTTGATTGCTTCCAGAATGGTTTCTTCTGCTCATCTTCAGAACTTCCTCCTGAAACAAATTTTGTTTTTGGTTTATAATTTTTCTCATTTTTATAATTTTCTGAAGAACTAAATCCAAGACCTTGTTTTTTGAAATTACCGTTGTGGTTTGGTTTCTTTCGATAACCATAACCAGAACTGTAACCCTTTTTCTTGTTCAATCTCTGTTGAACTCTTGAAGTGTATTTTTTAGGTTTTTCATGAAGATTTAAATCTTTTATTTCAGAAATATTAATTTCTGTTAATTTGAAAACCTGTTTAATCATTTCAGTTTTGACACTTCTTATTGGAAATTCCTCATCATAATATAATTTGTCTGAATCATTCAAAGTATAAGCCACTTTGATTGGTTCGTCATTCAAATTAGATTTTGATAACAAGAATTCTTTATTGTAAACCCTTTTAACCGGTGAACTCGGACTCTTTTCTGACAAATTCGAACTTTCAGACTTAGACTCCGGTTTTGACTCTTCATCCATATCTAACACCTGATCAACCACTTTCTTTACTAACTCAGACTCATGATCAGTGTCAGACGCTGTGAATGTAACATCAATATTGTCTGGTAATTCATCAATGATTCCAGACTTTAACTTGATGTTGACTGCCTTTTTTAGACGCTCCTCGTTAGGATTCCTGGGAGAATAACTTTCATGGATCGGGGGCGGACATCTGTTATTCTTGACACTTTGTTTCTTACCAGTATCAGTGTCTTCAGTCTTTTTCTCCATGAATGCTTCAAGACCTGCAACAGTAGGATAAACACGATCAATCAAATAATCACAAGTAGTGTAACTCAAAAGTAATCGTTTAATCCTTTCACTCTCAATTTTCTCAAGTTCCACTTCCTGTTTCAGCTTAGCACAGTCTTCGATGTACTCATTAATGACGCTCTGCTTTGTCATTAATGTTGCGCTCATCTTTGTCATTGTGTTCTCAATCTCTGAATTCGTCTTTTTCAGACTATCAACTGTTTTGTTCAGAACATCATATGACTCCTTCACATATTTCACATCCGACAACAAATTCTCTTTCATCTCTTCTAGATCAAGAATTTTCTTATCTTTCACTTCACATTGTTTGCAAGATTCCTCACATTTCAAACACGGTTTAATGACCTCAACTATCTTTTCGACTTCAACAACTTTCTCAACTTCAACAATCTTTTCTACCTCGACTATTTTCTCTACTTCGACAAGTTTCTCAATTTCGACTATTTTTTCGTTTTCAACTATTTTCTCCACCACTTTCTCCACCTCAACAATTTTCTCTACTACTTTCTCAGTTGCTGGTTCAACATTAGCTTCTCCAGCTTCTGTCTTTGCTTTTCATCAGCTAGCATTTTTGCTGCTTCCAACTCTCTCCTCAATCTGGCAATCTTCTTCTGATTTAGCATTTCCGTTTTATCTGCAAAGAAGAAATTAAAACTGTCAGGATCTAAGCCTTTTCTAGCTTTGTTGAGATGTTCTTCCTCATCATTGGTATCCACATCACTTCCAAGATCTGGAAAAATCGGGATTCTTTTCTCACTAGTCTCATTTTCACCCAGAATTCTACCAACAAAACCTGAACCAGATAGAATGTATTTATCCCAGCTAAATCCTTCAGCAACAAACTCATCATCTTGATCAATGATACCAAAATAAGCTTTCTTATTTGCATCTTCGTTCATTTTCCGTTTATCATCCACAATTGGCCGAGCATGTGCAGTTTGTGGTTCCTTTTGTTGAGTAATCTGATGAAAAAATGATTTCTGATAATAATTGTTCTTTTCTTGATTCCCGGTTGCTTCTTGGTTTTTACACTCTCGTTTAAAGTGTCCTTTTCCTTTGCAACGGAAACAAGTAACTTTCGATTTGTCAAAGCCTAACGGAGAAGTAGCCATTCCTCGAAACTCATCTCTGCCAGTAATTTGTTGAAACTTTTCTGCTCTCCTCCAAGCACTAGCTAAACACCACTTCACATCCATCAACTCAAGCTCTTCAGCATCAATTTGATCATAATCTTCTTTTGTAAGCATCGGATTACCAATTTTGCCGTCAATCAAACTTTCATAAGATTCCAACATAGCAACAAGTGATGCCATGTGTTGCTTAGCAATTTCTGGAGACAGATTTTGACCATTTTGAATGTTCAAAGTGACGTTGCATTGAAGATTTGTAGAACTTTGTTGTTGAGGACGTGATGTTTTGCTGTTTGGATCAAAACTTGAAAATGATGAAGAATATCCACCACTTTGAGTAGTAGTGCTAACATTCGGACTAGACGATCCATCAGCACTAAAAGCAGTACTAATCTTTGGACTTGGAGTTGCTTCAAATTTGTTTCCTCGATAATACAGACTGACATCTTGCTTAGCATTTGGATTTGTCATAATAGCAGTTTTCTGAATATCCAACTCATACTCTTCAATCTTTTGAATAAATTGTGCCAAGTTCATATTTTCAGACTTTCTTATGTGTTTTAAGATCAGCAAATACGTTCCCCATTTCTGCTGTGGTAATGCTTCAGCTAGTTTATCGACCCATTCATCATCCTCTTTCTCAATTCTAAATCTTTTCATTTCCAATACTAGATGACAATATCTATCAATGGTCTACTTTGTTGTTTCATGGTCGAAAGCCGAAAACATATCAAATGATTTCTTCAATAATGCCTTTTTGTTTTTAATCATATCTGCGCTTCCTTTGAATTTCTGAATCAATGCTTCCCAAATTGAGTTAGCTGTACCATTATGTTGGAGCAAAACAAAAATATCTTCTTTTATCGCTTGTTGAAGAATACTGATCATCATTTTCTCACTTGTAAATTTCAATTTGTCACTCTCTGAATAGTCACAAATAGCTTTCTCAATCTCACGTTCATTCTTTGGTTTCTCATACTCTTTCAACAATGAACACCAAGCATCAAACTTATAAGCTTGCACCCAGTTCTCGAATCGATTTTTCCATCCTTGAAAATCCTCAATGTACATCAGTTTTGGCGGTTTCTGATGAGTTCCAGTTTCATTCTCACTATATAGAGTTTCAGCAGCAGTAACTGGAGCGACCGGTGTAGCAAATGCATTGTAGAAATCCTCGTCCATGTTTCGAAAATTTTCACAAACACAAGTTCAAGCGAAATAACACACTCAAACCACTTTCAAGCGAAATACCCTGAAGCGAAATCAACACCCAGAAGCGAAAACAGCACCCTGAAGCGAAATCAGGTAAAATTTCAAGCGGAATCTTAATTTCAAGCGAAATCTGATCAACTCTCAAGCGAAACCAAGAATTCAAGCGAAATCTGATAGAATCTTCAAGCGAAACGACAATTTCAAGCGGAATCAACCTACTTATCTCGCTTAAACTACTGCTGACATCATCAAATTCGATCTGCTTTCAAGCGAAACTATGAATATGATCACGTTTTAAGCTGAATTTATGTCCAAAACTCTCAAGGATTACTTAAAACATAGTTTCGATTACAATATGTGAATTTTAGAACTTTTTAACCAAAGAAAATGTTTCAATTTCAAAAAGAAAGTGTAGAAGTCAGAAAAATGGCTGTTTTTTGACAAGAACTCTTCTTCCTGAGCTCTGATACCACTTGTAGGATCGAGTTGTGACCCAAACGAGTCAATCAGAAGAGCTCTAATCTGTTTCAGAGGCAGAAACTAAGAAACAGATGTGAAAAACAACTTGTTTCAGTATTAATCGTCTTGTGTATTGATTAAAATATGTTTACAGATCAAACGACGCTTCGGCAGCAGTTCGGTACCGGAAACAAGAGCGTTACAAATGAATCCGCTTGGAAGGTATTTATAGGAGAAGAGATTTCGCTTGAGGGTGTCTGGTGACAGTTCAAGCGAAATCACTTAATGTTGATTTCGCTTGAAAGTGTCACTTGCCACTTTCAAGCTAAATCACTTCCTTCAAGCGAAATTACCTTTAAAACAACCTAAAATCTCCTATTTTCTCATACATCTCGCCCTGATCTAAAAATTCTAATACTAGACTCGATACAAGACGAAGTCGACAGACGTATGCACCAACATGTACCCACAGAGTTGCATATGCTTTCCGATTATCCCATGTGACGAAGTTGTTGAGACTAGGAAGTTGAATGTGTTCGATTTGGAGTTTAAGAGGTTTTTACGTTTACATATGGTTCTAGGGATTTGGAGTTTAAATAACATGAAAAATAAACATATGAAAATAATCATCTAACACCTATTTTTGCTTGTTCTTGACACTATGAAACTCTAAAAGAGTTTAAATGTTTTCATGGAACAAAGTTCCATTAGAATCGTGACAAGTTGTCAAGGCCTAAGATGATACAATCTACTAGCTTGATGAATGTCCATTAGTTCATCACCAAGAGTTCGATTATTTGGTTGGTACATAAGTATTACATAGTGTATATTACATCATATAAGTCAAGCATGAGGTAGAAGATTAAAGTCTTCATTTAGGCACCTCTAAGTATCATGGAATTCATACATGAGGTAGGAAGAACAAAGCTTCCATTTAGGTACCTCTATTGTTCACCACTACACTTGTTGTTATGAACAACAAGGAGGGTCATGAACTTACAAGAAACAATAGAATATGAACAACTAATCTATGAGAAAACATCAAGAAATGTGTGGATTTTCAAGTAGGTTAGCCCAAGCTAATCCTAAATCTCACAATCATCAAGTCTTGAACTTGAGCATCACTTGTGGGTTAAAACCCTTGAACAAAACAGAAAGTTTGGGAGGTTTATACCTCTGATTTTGAATGTCTCAATCTTGTTTTTAAGCCTAACTAACCATAAAGTGGTTATAAACATAAGGACATACGTTTGAGATGAGTTTCCTCAAGTTTAAACAAGTTTATCAAAGTTTGAAACAAGAACAGAAATATCAGTCCACTTTGGAGCCCTTTTGGCACCATTCCAGGCTCTGGTTTTCCAGGGAAAACCCATGGAAACGTAGCTAAGGTCAATACAAAGTAGTAGGAAAAAGTATCGAGTGAATCAGATAAGAATTGAGTGAGTCATGCTCACTTTAGTGAAGTGGTATAAATCTGCTCGAACTTCTGGAATCAGCTACTGATGCGTGTGGTGTGTTATATAAGTTTAAGTATATTTTAAGCCCTTTTTAAACGTTAGTCAAGTTTTAAATTTATAAAACACGATATTTTGCTAACACCAAACACACATATGGGCAAGTGCACCCATCATGAGCGTAGTATAGTGTTGGCAAAATACCGAGGTCGTCCAAGGACACAAGAGCTTTTAGTACCGGTTTATCCTCAACGTCTAATCAAATCAAAAGTTAGAAAAAAGGTTTTTAAACTAGGAAAATAAAAACTAACTAAAATGCTGAAAAATAAAATAAAAGTAAAAACAGATAGACAAGATGAATCACTAGGCTCCGACTCGTGTTTAGTGTAAACTTTGATTATTTCCGCACTTTTACACTTTTTAAGAGATTATCTTCGTTATTGTAGTAGGCCCCTCTTTTGAAGGTGACGTTACCCTCAACCCAGTAGTTTGAGTCAGCAAGGATACAATCCTAAAGGGTCGGATTATTGAACGATAATTAATTAAGTTATTAATGCATATTGTGGTAGGCCCCTCTTTTGAAGGTGACGTTACCCTCGGCTAAGTAGTCTGAGTCAGCAAGGATACAGTCCTAAGTAGCCGGGTTAAAGTATTAATAGTAGCTTACATATGAGGGGATCAAAGAGTTTGGACCCCCGCCATCCAATACCGGTAAGTATTGAAGGAGGTCCTACTAAATTTGACCCAGGTCCTTGCAGGATCTATACACTGAACAAGGCAAGACTCTTACCAAACCGTTCCCTTAACCCCCGACCAGGTAGCCAACATACCTCCATATAGACCGTGGAGATATGAATGGTGAAAATCTTTTATTTTATATAGACAGTAAAATAATGCCAAGACACCATGGACAAACGATAAGGAAGAATCACCTTCAACATAAGAAACTAGTTATTAAAGTCATTAATACATAACCAAGTAAAAAGTGCGAAAAGATTAAAAATAAAAAGTATTACACTAGACACTTGTCTTCACCAAGTGATGTAAGAGACTTAGGCAAACATGGCCATTGATTGTCAAGAACTCTTACGATCAATCTTGGATCCCGAGACGACTCACACACTCTATGATGGATAATGGATGATGGTGGTGGATGATGGTGTTGTGATGGTGGTGGGTGGTGGGTGAAGTGTGAGAGAGGTGGTGTGCCAAGGGATGGTTTGCAAATGAGCCAAGCACCCCTATTTATAGCTTGAACAGTAGCTCGGGCACGGGCCCGTGTCCATCCTCATTCTCTGTCTTCATTAATTGCTTTTGTCTGCATTAGTTGACCACGGCCCCGTGTCCGCTGGGCACGACCCCGTGTGCAGAAGCGTATCTGTACTATCAGGATTTGCCTGGATTCTGCGAATCTTATAGTTGACCACGGCCCCGTGTCCACTGAGCATGGCCCCGTGGTGGGCAATAGAAGCTTCTACAGCTTTGTCTTTTATGCTGACACTTGGGCACGCCCCCGTGTTCATTGAGCACGGGGCGTGTTCTGCCTTCTGTTCACTTGTTTTGCTTGGGAAGATGCTTTCGGGGAGGTCGGGCATGCCACGTTTGTTCCTTTTCTTGTATTTATGTTAGATTTAGCTGTCTTTTTGCTTCTTTTGTTAATTTGAGCTCATTTAATCCTGAAAATACAAAAGAAAGACAAAAGCACACTTTTTCCAACATTAGTACTAAAAAAATGTTAGTTTTATGCCACAAGTGATGTAATTTATATGTTGCATTTTGCACACATCAAATATCTCCACACTTGAATCTTTGCTTGTCCTCAAGCAAAACTCTTTATAATGTGGTTTTACACTCCCAAATGGAATGGGTAGAAGAGAAGGTTTTTGGGCTTGTCATAGAGTGTCGGGATTTCCAAGATTCTTCATTAAGTTTTATTTTTTATTTATTTACAATCCTATTCGTTATGATTTATTTAAAACTTTTCATAAGATAAATTACTTATTAGGGCATAACATGCCTCTTTAAAATTCCATTTATATACAAGTTCACATACCTCACGGGGGATCACTCAACACTCGGCCGAAGATGTATTTTAGTGAATCACTCGAGAGCGGCATGGAACTTACTCCTACCATAGGCTTGCCAAGCAATCAATCCTCCTCCTTTTTAACTATAAACCTTTGTAAATATCAAGAGGACTTTTGGGTGAAGGGTTAGGCTTGGGTTAAAGGTAGGTGGTTGGGTTAGTGGTTAGTAGAAAAGGGCGAAAAGCGTAAAAAACATCGGTTTTCGTAAGACTTTTTTATTTTTGCATTTTTTTTATTTTGATGAAGCTATTATTCAAAAAAAGTTATTTTTGATAAACTTGCTTGTTTATTTCTTTTGCTTCATCATCAACAATGTTTTTTTTAAAGTCATAAGAAAAACCGAGCTTTTTACTAAAACAACGGGTTAAAAATAAAAAGGGTTTTGGTGGGTGAAAGGGTGTTTGTTTTTTGGGTTAAGAAATGAAAAGGTTTTGGCTCAAAGGGGTTAACTAGGGGGATTTTGGGTAGGTGGTAAAAAAAATAAAAAAAAAATAATGGTGTAGAAATAAAAAGGGTTAGTCCTAATGCCTCCATCATTTACTTACTCGGGTTTAAGTTGGTAAGGACCAGGAATGTGTCGTCGTGGCAAGTTCTAGAGTCGTAAGAACCAAGCGGCTATTCACACAAGAAACAAAAAATGAACATTTAGTTTAAAGATATGTATTTGTATGATCAATAAAGGCTCAAAACTCACTTTTGTGGGAATGGGTTTTATGTGATCAAGTATATATAATCAAATTTTAACTAAGCTTGTCATGCCTTTTCCTAATGTTGGTTCTTTTTATCACGACGCTATCGGTTGTAAATTTGTAAAAATATAACATTTTTAGAACATGAAATTCCCAAGTTAAACCTAGACAAGTAAAAAAAATGAAAATGATTAGCGGTTCCAATAGAGTTTTGTGTAAGGCTTGTAATTAGGACTTGCAAGATTCAAGATTTTAGCATCCCCCCCCCCACACTTAAATTACACATTGTCCTCAATGTGTCCCAAAAATAAGTTTTTAGGTTGATTTAATGTGTAAAATGGTGTGAAAAAACAAAATTTATGTTACTGGGCGTCTAGACACGGCCCCGTGTCCGTTGGACACAACCCCGTGTTCAAGTGCCAGTACCGAAAACTTACAGAAGGAGGACACGGGGGCATTTCCACTGGGCACGACCCCGTGTCTGGCAAAAGTCTGCATGACTAAACAAACAGCAGGTCTGGGGGAGTGGGCACGGGGGCGTGTCGGCTGGACACCGCCCAGTGTAGACAATCTGCAAAGTTGAAAAACAGGTTTCTAGCTCCGGTTTTCCTGTCCCGGCTTTAGTAGCACTAATGTTTAGTGCTCTAAGCCTCGTATGTTCCTGTTTTTATCAATAAACACTACACCAAACCATAGCAAACATCCTAAATTACCAAGTTCAACATCCACATCACAAGGTTAAAAAGAAAAACAAATGCGGAAAATAAAAAGAGTTAAAGGAAAGTAAATTGTTCAACACACGGCACGCAGGCCAGAAATTGTTCAAGATAAAAGGGGGTTAACCTGTGGGATCACCAACCAACCGCTTGACGTGCTGTCGTAGTACACACGAATTTAGTCCAAATAACAACTATAGATAGTGGTAAATGGGTATCGAACTCAGGGAGTATGTGGAAAATGTGTTGATTTTATAGCTTTGCGATTTAACTACAATTAACCTAATTTGCAGAAATTAAAGATCAATGATTTGGATTGTTGTTTTAGAAAACTAAATTACTAGCTAATTGCAAAATCAAAATTGGATTTTAATTCAGATTATGAGAACAGTGACCATCTTAGGATTCAGTTTCTTTTAACACTTGTGTGAAATTCCAACTAGAAAGAGTTACATAGACATAACTCGTGTTTAAACAATTGTTGTGATAAAAGGGAACAAAGTACTCGGATTATATGAATGCGAGGTTGTTTCCCGATGATCAATCAATCAATATCCAGCCCTAACCCTTCCCGTGATATCTCGATTGTCAACGACACCAAGAACATACGATCAGACTAGAATTGCAATACCAATTAACAAGCTACAATCAATTACTCAAACACCATGACAAACAAAGCAACACAATGTTATCATTCTAGAAATAAAGGTACAAACACACAAGAGTTTAAGAAAACCTTCACCTAAGATGATCACCACAAGTTTAGCCGGACATTGTTCGGTTGATCATCATAACATCCAAATTCAAGTTCATACGAATCAAAAACAAGAACTAAATGTTTAGAATTGTTTGGAACAAAGTAGAACCAGCCAAAATCGCCCCCAATATTCAGAGAAAACGTCCAATGATGAGATATGTGAAAAGGCACAAAAAAAAACTGATTTAATGAGGCAGTTACGAAATTCTCCGCAGCCTCCACCGTAAATTACGGTACCACCGTAATTTACGATGGTCTTCAAAGTGTTACGGTGATAGGCTACTGAGTTACGGTGGAGAACTGGGCAAGTTTCAGGGCCACCGTAAATTACGGTGGCCACCGTAATTTACGGTGGAGCCCTGAATGTTGGGTTTTGTTTCTTCTTTCATTCCACGCACGACCCGTTCATCTCCAAACCGTCCAAAGCTGCGTTTTATCCCTTTTTAGCTCCCGAACCGCACCTGAAACATAAGCAACCGTAGTCATCTAATTCAAGATAATTACGCGATTAAGTGAAGGATAAATTCGTCTTTTAACATCATTAAGGGTCGTCCTATGGACCACCCGTCACATCCCCACACTTAACCGTTGCTTGTCCCAAGCAACTCATCAAATCATTTTCAAAACAAGCGATCAATGTAAACCAAGCATAAACATGTAGTCCTTTTACTAACCCCTTTTTAACACCCAAAATAACGCACCCCTCGCTATATCTCTCCTCTCGGTAACAAGTAAGCACTAGCAACTATGAGCTAGACACACAAAGGCTAACGGGCGGTTGCACAACTATAGGCTTGTACCTAAATCGATCCTTCTCCTAACAAGCGCCAAACATGAATGCAAATCAAAAGGACTTTTAAGGTTGTAACGTGGCTAGGTGTACGGGTAGGAAATGGAATATATATGAAGTAGCTAAAACTTAACCCGGTCTTTTATTACACAAAGAAACAAACAAACAACTACCAAACTAAACTACTATATACAAGATAACTAAACATCGCTTGTTTTTCATTTTTCATTGCTTTTTCTCTTTTTTTTTGACGAACACTTTCAACATAACATCAAATAAAATTACATACTACTAAACAATCACGAACACTATAAAACCGGGTCAAGTTGGGTAAATTTTTAGGTAACTAGCTAGGGGGTAACAAACGATAGGCTTTTAGGCACAAAATTGGGCAACTAAATGTCCAAACCCCCGCCCCTCTCGCAACCATGCTCATATATATAATTAATGAGGTCCAACCCCCCAAAACCCACACTCGCACACACAAATGACGAGGCTACCTAAATGCCCTTATCCTTTTCGCATTCATATCCAACTAAGGACTCAAACCGTATCAAGGCACAAGTTCTAATGCACCCCCACCCGTTGCCACTCTCATCAAAGACAAGTATTATTTATTTACATGTGTGGCTTTAATTCTCACCAAGAACAAAGGGGTATTAAGGGTTGCCGGTGCATCATTTGGGGATAATCAAAGGTGTTCAAATTCTCACATTGTTTCTCTTGATTCAAAATTTTTCAAAAACTTCAAAAATTTCCCCCATCCCCACACTTGGGATACATTGACCCCAATGTATGGTTTTAGGAGGATTTGATCGCTTAAAACTCTTTCACACCAACCAAAAGCTCTTCAACTCAAACCACAAATTTCTTTTTGGATTTTTTTTTATTTTAAATTTTTTTTATATTTTTCTTCTTTTAAAACATCACACCGCCAACTTCCACCACCCAAACATAACATCAACAACTCAACACCACCCAACCACCCGACCATAAACATATCAATACTAAATAAATATTCACAAAATATACAAGGAAGGAACACGACCTAACTAGTAATAGCATGGCTGCGGAGGCCCAAAAATGGAAGACATCATGTCATTCCATTCTCCAAAAGCGAATGCACCGCTACTACTCCCACCTTGTTGCGGAGCTCCTTCTTGTTGTCGCGGGTCGATCCATTGTGAATGATGGAGCGGCGGGGTCGGATACGATACACTACCATCGTAAGGTGGTAGAGACGCATAATCCACATGTTGTGGATCCACAACCACCGGCCGCCCGTCGTGCCAATCTGCATGCATTCTTCTTGCTTGGTCATCATGGTATCGATTATTCATTTCCAATTCATGTGAATACGCGTGTGTGCGATTCCACGTCTCTTGACGATCGAAGTTATGCTTCAAAGACCGCTCCATGCTTGCACTCATCATCGTGTGTTGATCAAATAACGTCCATTCCGAACCAGACCATGACTCAAAAATGGGTGCCGGAGGACGTTGGTTCTCGATAACCTCTTGCATCGTGCCATCATAAGTCCAATTCGGCTCATAGGAACGCTCCGTGTAATCGTAAAAGGCACCACCATAACCCCTACCTAGGCCTCCTTGGCCCACATTCACATTCTCACCACCATGCGGCTCATCCGCATAATCATCATCACCACTTGGAGCTTCCGCATCACTTTCCGGCTCATCCTCTTCACCCGGTAGAAGGTCTCTTGAACCCACTTTCAATGCTCTCCATCTCTGCCCCTCCGACTTGAGCTTATGATACCTTTCCGATTGCGTACAAGTCCAACCAATCCCCATCTTTTGTAAAGTAAAAGGATGACGCCTTTTTGCTGCCCCTTTATCCTCTGACGTGATTGCCTTTTGCTGCTTCATCAATCCCGTGATAATTCGGAAATACGGGATAATATCTCTCCCCAACTTGTTTCGGCAAATCCAGAGGTGGTTCATGATCAAATATCGGATTGGAAAACGCGGAGACCCATTGAGTAGCGAATAGAGGATGGGTACTTTCGGGTACCTCACTTACTCCTTATCCCCTCTTCTCGGAATAACATTTAAAATGCAAATCGCTAGCAACAACTTTGCTTCTATCTTCAAATTCCTCCGGTACAAAATTCCACTATACGTACCGGGCAAAAACAGAGCCGCCAACATATCATTCCAATGAGGATGCTTCTCCGGTTTTATCAAAAGATCATCAAGAGTAGGAATCATATAATCACGAGCGTGTAAACTATCATACTTCCCCAATTTCTTTAGCGTGTCAAACGACATCTCTACCATAATCCCATTCACCACACCTGTTAAATTCATTTGCGACGACCTATCGTACTTGTTACACTTCAACGTCGCCATCCATCCTTGAATCTCGGTCATGAACAGATTCTTGTTATCTTTATCGTAACAATTATGCACCGACTCCCATCCTAGAGCGCGGAATTTGGCAAACACACCAAATGGCCCAAACTCAACTTCACGAACTTCCCTCTCGCAAATGAACGCGGCAGCCCTGTTTTTCAATCGATTCATACTGTCGTGAAAGAGTGTCGGTTGCCAATGTTCTGGTTGGTCATCTAAAGGACCCGACTCCCATCTTGGCTTTTCAGCCGGGTCCAACTCCATTTCTTCATCCTCGCTTTCACTTTCATCAACTCGACCCAAATATTACCTCTTTTTCAGGTGTTGTTCCGGTTGCTTGCCCTTATCTTTAGACGAAGAAGACGAACTTGCTCCGGCTCTTTCCTTAGTTCGTACCATTGTTCTACACACACAACAAAGCAAACAACACAACCAAACACAAAAATTAGACCCCTCTCTACAAAATATCCCCACACTTGCTTGTTACTATGGTTGTAGATGCTAGTGAACCAAAACTTTTATAAAATATTTTCTCAAAAATTGGGCATTATGTCTCTACAATATAGGGGTTCCCAAAAGTTCACTACTTTGCCATCAATCCTACATCTACAACCCTTTCAATGATCAAATAATAAATTTCATGACAAAACTATGAACAAGCAAGTGGGTATGAACAAATATCCAATAACAACCTTAATCTTCACAATGCATCATCAAAATATAACAAATATACTTCCATACCTTGATTTGAAGATGCTAAAACACTTGTGAAACACAAACTTCAAAAATCCCCAAAATTTTTCGGACCTCGGGTTTGGAATTTGAACCAGAAAACTTCATTTTTTCGCAAATCTCTTCTCAAAATCAGCAAGTTCGTGAAAAATTAGTCAAGTTAGACCTAAATTTCACTTGATTTGGCTAAGAATTGAAAGAGATATGAAGCTTGGAAGGTTATGGAGTTTGGGGATTTTGTAGGTCTTAGAAAGTGATAGATGAGAATAGAAGAATGAAGGAGAATGAGTGGATGGGGTTTAGTTCACATGACCTGACTGTTATTTTTTTTAACTGCTGCACCCGGAACGATCTTTACACTCGCCAGGTCCACCGTAAATTACGGTGTAGACCGTAAATTACGGTGGATGCTGGCATCATATTTTCACCGTAAAACAGGAGGTTTGCACCGTAAATCCCAACTTTTTTCATCCTCCACCGTAAATTACGGTACCAGGGCCTTTTTACTTCGCCAAAAAGTGTGATTTTTGAGTACCTTTTTAGATTTTTTTCAGTTTTTTTCAATTTTTTTTTTGTGTTTTTTAAAATTTTTCAAAAACATGTAAGAATTACCCTACCCCCTCGAAAGTCCCGTGTTGTCCTCAACACAATGTTAGAGCAATTCGTGACCCGAATGTCCCCACACTTGTTTCAAACACAAGATTCAAGCGAGTACGATAAATATGCAAACTATACAAAACAAAATAAACAAAATGCTAACTATTTACACTACCAAACCTGGGTCTCTTATGGTTGTTCATCATCTACCGGGCGTAAGATGTAGCCCGCTTTATCAAGCTCCAAGTTGTTGATGTCGTTTCCCTCCAAGTATGGCTTCAACCTATGGCCATTCACCATTTGTTGTTTATTTGTTTGCTCATCTTGGATATCTACATCACCAAACCTCCCAACTCGCCGAACGACATACGGGCCCATCCATTTGCTTTTAAGCTTGCCCGCAAACATCTTGAGTCTTGAATTGTACAACCAAACCTTTTGACCCACTTTAAAGGTTTTCTTCCTCAACTTGCATCGTGTACCTTCTTGAGCTTGTCTTTGTAAGCCGATGCACACTCATACACCTCGTCTCTAATCTCTTCTATCTCGCTCAGTTGCAACTTTCTCATCTTTCCCGCTTCATCATAATCCGCATTTACTGTCTTGATTGCCCAATGTGCCCGATGCGCTAACTCCATTGGCAAGTGGCAACCCTTTCCATAAACCATCCGGTAAGGTGTTGTGCCAATCGGAGTTTTGTAGGCCGTTCGGTATGCCCACAACGCATCCTCCAACTTACTCGACCAATCCTTCCTATCCGTTCTAACCGTCTTCATGAGGATTTCTTTGATTTGATGGTTGGACACTTCGACTTGTCCACTCGTTTGCAGATGGTAAGGTGTGGCAATCCGGTGGTTCACGCTATACCTCTTCAATAGTTTCCCGAAATTAAAGTTCTTGAAGTGCGAACCACCGTCACGTATGATAACTCTTGGAATGCCAAAACGGGAGAAGACGTTGGATTGAACGAATTTACAAACAACCGAGTGGTCATTTATTCTTGTTGCAATAGCCTCAATCCACTTAGAGACATAATCTACCGCCACCAAAATATATAGAAAACCATTCGAATTCGGGAAGGGGCCCATAAAGTCAATGCCCCATACATCAAATATTTCTACAACCAAGATTGGTTGTAGTGGCATCTCGTCCCTCTTTGAAATGCTTCCCATCCTTTGACAATTCACGCAATTCCTTGCAAACTCACACGCGTCTTTGAAAATTGTGGGCCAATAAAACCCACATGAGAGAACCCGGTAACCCGTTTTATGCCCGCTAAAGTGACCTCCACATGCGGATGAGTGGGCATGAGTCAAGATTTCCAACACCTCCGTTTCGGGCACACATCTTCGAATAACTTGATACGGCCCGATCTTGAAAAGATCCGGTTCATCCTAAATGTATTGCTTCACTTGGACCATAAATTGTTGTCGTCGCTTCTTGGTCCAATGACTTGGGATGACACCCGTGGCTAAGTAATATACATAATGAGCATACCACGGTGCAACGAAAGTGGATACGGCTAGGAGTTGCTCGTCGGGAAACCTTTCATTTATTTCGCTAACATCATCAATCCCTTCTACCGGAATTCGAGATAAGTGATCCGCCACTACCTTCTCACTTCCCTTTTTGTCTAGAATTTCCAAGTCAAACTCTTGTAACAACAATACCCACTGAATCAAACGAGGCTTCGTGTCCTTCTTCTCCATCAAATATCGGACGGCACTATGATCCGAATAAACCACCACCTTGCTCCCCCAAATATACGATCGAAACTTATCCAAAGCATACACCACCGCTAATAACTCCTTTTCGGTTGTGGTGTAATTCAGTTGCGCTTCGGATAAAGTCTTGCTTGCATAGTAAATCACCACCGGCTTTTTATCAACCCATTGACCCAAAACTGCACCAATTGTAGTGTCGCTTGCATCACACATTATCTCTAACGGCTTTGACCAATCCGGTGGTTGCAAAATAGGAGCTTTGACCAAATGTTCCTTCAAAACAGCAAAAGCTTGCATACACTCATTAGTAAAATCAAATGGGACATCTTTTAATAACAAGTTGCATAAAGGTTTGGTGATAACACTAAAACCTTTTATGAAACGTCTATAGAACCCCACATGTCCCAAAAATGACCTTACACCCTTGATATTTTTCGGTGGTGGCAAAGATGCTATTACCCGTATTTTTGCTTTGTCCACCTCCATTCCCCTTTCCGAAATCACATGACCTAGCACAATTCCCTCTTGCACCATGAAATGACTTTTCTCCCAACTAAGCACTAAATTTTTCTCAACACATCTTTTTAAAACTTTTTGTAATTAATTGAGACAAGATTCGAAACTAGTGCCAAAAATGGAAAAGTCATCCATAAACACTTCAAGCGACTCTCCAACCATGTCCGAGAAGATACTCATCATACATCGTTGGAAAGTTGCCGGTGCATTGCACAAGCCAAATGGCATTCGCCGAAAGGCAAAGGTGCCATATGGACAAGTGAAGGTGGTCTTGTGTTGGTCATCCGGGTGTATTGCTTTTTGATTGTAACCCGAATACCCATCCAAAAAGCAGTAATATTTTTGACCCGATAATTTTTCAATAATTTGGTCAATGAAAGGTAGCGGGAAATGGTCCTTAGAAGTGGCGGTATTCAATTTTCGGTAGTCAATACATACACGTCACCCGATGACCGGTCGGGTGGCAATTTGTTCACCATTCTCATCCTTGACTACTTGAATTTTGGCCTTCTTAGGCACAACTTGGGTGGGACTCACCCAAGCACTATCCGAAATCGGATAGATGATTCCCGCGTCCAACCATTTGATTACCTCTTTTTTTACTACATCCCTTAGGTTCGGATTCAATCGCCTTTGAACTTCTCTTGTCGGTTTTGCATCTTCGGTGGTAATAATCTTGTGCATGATGATTGATGGACTAATTCCTTTGAGATCGGCAATCGTCCATCCAATAGCTCCTTTGTTCTCCTTTAAAACTTCCAACAAAGCTTGCTCTTGCGCCGTCTCTAAATTAGAGGCAATAATGACCGGTAGAGTGTCATTATCCCCTAAGAAAGCATACTTCAATTGGCTTGGCAAGTCTTTGAGTTCCAACTTCGGTGGTTCTTCTAATGATGGTTTTGTACCCGAGCTAATTTCCACCGGTAAGCCTTCGAATTGGTGAGTCCATGGTGGTCGACCTTCTTTCAAGGCCATGGCATCCTGTTTTTCCTCTTCAACCCGTAGTGCATAAGCATGTACCTGTTCAGAAAAATCACACAAGCAAACATCCATACCATCCTCCTCATACTCATGCGGGTTGCATCCGTCAACTAAATCTGCCATGAAACACTCATCAACACCATTAGCATTAGAATTGTTAGTAAAAACATTTAAGCGCATTTTTCGATTCCCAAAAGTCATATCGGCTGTACCAAATCTACAATCAATTACAGCATGCGCGGTGCTAAAAAATGGCCGACCCAAAATAACATTTTGTTGTTGTTTTGGGTCCGCGGATGAGTAGTCCAATACTAAAAAGTCGACCGGGTAATAAAACTCATCAATTTTCACAATCACAATTTGAACCATCCCCCGAGGTAGCTTATGAGACAAATCGGCTAAAACAACCGTTGTCTCCACCCTAGCTAACGGACCAAAATCGTATTGGTCATATAAGCCCCCTGGTAAAATGCTAACTCCGGCTCCAAGATCTAATAACGCCTTCGCCATTTGAAAATTACCAACTTGAATGCTAATTAATGGTGTGCCCGGATCTTGAAGCTTAGGAGGAAGCTCCCCATTCAAAACCGCACTCACTTGCCCGGTTAAATCCACCCGCTTAGGCATTTTCTTCTTTTGTTGCCTCTTTTGTGTACATAATTCCTTTAGAAATTTAGCATAAGCGGGCACTTGTTTTATTGCATCAAGTAGTGGAAGATTAATCTTTACTTGTTTAAACATGTCTCACAATTCTTCTTTTTGGGGACCTCTTGATGCAATAAAAATTTTCCTACCCGGGTCAAGTAAAGCCGATGGAAACGGAACTTGACTCGGTTCACCCTCATCTTTTTCATTCTTTTCATTTTCACCCAAACCCGGTTTTTTAACATTTGACTCTTTAGGTTTAACCGGTGAAACATCATCATCATCACTCTCATTACCCGTGACATCCTCAACTACCCCCTCAACCAATTCGGGTGACAAATTAGCTTTAAATTCTTTTCCACTTCTTAAAACACTAACATGATGAACATTAACATTACCTTGTGACGTACCATGCGAAGGATTTACCTTACTGTCGCTAGGAAGTTGAACTTTGCTTTTCTTCAACTCCGCCACATCGGTTGTCAATTGACCCATTTGGGTTGTTAGTGATTGAATGCTCTTATCACGAACCTCATCCTTTTGCATCCGGACTTCGTCGAGTTGATTCCGCTTTTGCAAATCTTGTTGCATAGCCCGAAGCATATCCATGACTTCATTCCCGCTTGACGAAGGTTGACCAGAACCACTTTGACCCGTTTGTTGAAATTGCCCTTGATAACCATAGTTGTTTCAACCCTGATAATTGCCTTGATTATATTGTTGATGAGGTACAAAGTTACCTTGAGCTCCTTGAAAGTTTGGGTTAGCTTGGTTCGTCGCGTTCCCGTAACGGAAATTAGGATGGTCTCGTAACCCGGGGTGGTATGTGTTGGAGTTCATATTGAAATTTCGACCACTCCCTCCTTGAATTGCATTCACTTCCTCTACTTGCTCATCAACCACTCCCACTACACAAACTTCCGCCGTGTGGCCTATTTCGTTGCAATTAGTGCACACATTGTACACTTGATTCGTAGTTTGCACATTACCACTCTCTACTCCATGCACTTGGGGCCTTTGAATCACGTGCCTTGCCCTTCTTGAAGATTGAGCCTTCCTCTTGGAATTCACCGCCATTTGTTCTAAAAATGCCCAATCAACATGTTCATAATTCGTACCGAATGTACCATTAGTGATCGACATCAAATCTCGTGCATCCTCCGAACTCAACCCTTCGTGAAATGCGTTCAACAACTCCCATAATTGGATCCCATGATGAGGGCAATTCCACAACATCATATTAAACCTTTCGAAGGCTTCATGAAACATCTCCCCCGATTATTGTTGGAAGCTTCGCAAACATCTCCTTGCATCATTAGTCTTTTGAGAGGTGTAATATTCATCCAAGCATATTTGTTGCATATCAGCCCATGTAAAGATCGATGCGGAGGGTAGCGTGTGAAACCATCTCTTTGCCTTGTCTTCCAAAGAAAATTGGAAGGGAACCAATTTAACATCATCCGAAGAAAAGCCTTGACCTCCAATGGTATTGCAAATAGAATCATATGTCTCCAAATGAAAATAGGGTTCTTTCGTTGCTAACCCCTTGAATTTTGGTAGACTTTGGAGAGCGGTTGTTCTAACTTCAAACGTTCTTCCATCCGCATGATGAGGAATCACTACCGGTGAAGGATTGTTAGTGATAATAGGCCGGAAGTGAGCTTCAATCCCCCGTATAACCTCCCGATGATGTCTTTGAGGTGCACCCAATGGTGCTCTTGGTTGACCCATTTGCATAGGCCCTTGAGGTGGAAACGGTGGTTGGTATTGATATTGATGAATTGGTGGTTGTTGTTGAATCGGCCTTTGAAATTATGGTTGCATATTTTGAGGGCGCACTTGTTGTAGCGGTGTAGGGCGTTGCAATTGTGGCCCTTGTTGTCTAATGTGTTGCACCCCAACCGGTAATCTACTCGTATCTTGAAATTGTTGAATCGGTTGACTTTGTTGACCCGCTCCTCCTTGAGGTCCCAAGTATCCTCCATCGCCCCCATAATAGAAACCTTCCTCTTCATACCCTCTAAAATCCTCTTCATAACCATCGTCATATCCGTCCCCTTGAATACCCGAGGATTGCCCGAATGGAAGGGATGAGTATTGAAAATCCAATTGGTTCGATGATCTAAATGTAGAAGTAGCATGGACAATGGTTGAATTTGGTGGTATTGGATAATTAGAGGATGATTGACCAGTAGTTGGGGGAAAGAAGTGTGACAATGGTTGAATTGTGGCAGAAGGGCTAAAAGTAAGATTGGGTTCAACTTGAGTAGTGATCGGTTGTGTGGTGTTGGTTGGTGTAGTGTCATGAGGTGGAGTAGGATTTGTAGAGGTGTTAGGTATGGTTGTGTTTGGTGATGGTTGTGTGGAAGTAGGTATAAAAGATGAGGTCGTTTGACCCGTTGTGGGTGGTATTTGAGATTCTTGCATGATGTTTCGTGGTGTGATGGGTGATGTAGGTGAACCAATAATTCTGTTTTCTCTTACTAAAACTTTGTTTTGCCTTAGTGTTCTCTCGATCTCCAGATCAAATGACAATGGTGACGACTTATGAGAGCCTCTAGTATGCATGCACCTGTAGAACCTGCACACTAAACACACCAGTGTAAACCCAAAAATAACAAAGCAAAACTAACAAACTGACACACGTTGCGCACAATTCCCCGGCAACGGCGCCAAAATTTGACTTGCTGTCGTAGTACACGCAAATTTAGTCCAAATAACAACTATAGATAGTGGTAAATGGGTATCGAACTCAGGGAGTATGTGGAAAATGTGTTGATTTTATAGCTTTGCGATTTAACTACACTTAACCTAATTTGCAGAAATTAAAGATCAATGATTTGGATTGTTGTTTTAGAAAACTAAATTACTAGCTAATTGCAAAATCAAAATTGGATTTTAATTCAGATTATGAGAACAATGACCATCTTAGGATTCAGTTTCTTTTAACACTTGTGTGAAATTCCAACTAGAAAGAGTTACATAGACAACACTCGTGTTTAAACAATTGTTGTGATAAAAGGGAACAAAGTACTCGGATTATATGAATGAGAGGTTGTTTCCCGATGATCAATCAATCAATATCCAACCCTAACCCTTCCCGTGATATCTCGATTGTCAACGACACCAAGAACGTACGATTAGACTAGAATTGCAATACCAATTAACAAGCTACAATCAATTACTCAAACACCATGACAAACAAAGCAACACAATGTTATCATTCTAGAAATAAAGGAACAAACACACAAGAGTTTAAGAAAACCTTCACCTAAGATGATCACCACAAGTTTAGCTGGACATTGTTCGGTTGATCATCATAACATCCAAATTCAAGTTCATACGAATCAAAAACAAGAACTAAATGCTTAGAACTGTTTTGAACAAAGTAGAACCAGCCAAAATCGCCCCCAATATTCAGAGAAAACGTCCAATGATGAGATATGTGAAAAGGCACCAAAAAAACTGATTTAATGAGGAAGTTACGAAATTCTCCACAGCCTCCACCGTAAATTACGGCACCACAGTAATTTACGGTGGTCTTCAAAGTGTTACGGTGATAGGCTACTGAGTTACGGTGGAGAACTGGGCAAGTTTCAGGGCCACTGAATGTTGGGTTTTGTTTCTTCTTTCATTCCACGCACGACCCGTTCATCTCCAAACCGTCCAAAGCTGCGTTTTATCCCTTTTTAGCTCCCGAACCGCACCTGAAACATAAGAAACCGTAGTCATCTAATTCAAGATAATTACGCGATTAAGTGAAGGATAAATTTGTCTTTTAACATCATTAAGGGTCGTCCTATGGACCACCCGTCACCGCTCCTGCCTCCACTCCACCCGCTTAGTCCATGTCCTCGTCCTCATCATCATTGTCACCACCACCTCCTCCGTGCCCCGCCATGTACTCCCGGATATTCCCAATATCATATTGGATATCGGATATGTTTCTCTCGATTGCTCCGACCCGGGCGTACGTGTTGCTTTCCATGTTATATGTGTTCCTGGTGCACATAAGGTTTTCCTGCAACAAATCATGTAAACTTAGGAAGTTAGGAAAACCACCTCCTTGTGAGGAGGATTGGCCCGGATCACCATGGGGCTAGTATTGGTGCTGATGATGTTGTGGAGAATGGAGGACGAGTGCCTCTTGCGGGTTCCATGCATGCCCCTGCATCCTTTGGAAGCTAACTGTCCCGTCTTCAGCCTCATATATTAAGTTCATGGACCAGCAGATGTGTACATCCACTCTTCCCGACCATAGGCTCCTTTTGAATGACCTAGGCATGTTCACGAAATGTTTAAAGAGACGGTATATCCACCCCCCGAAGAAGATAGGGGTTGGCGGAGAAGCAAGCCGGTTCCAATGCATGTTTCGGAGCAGGAGGTACGAAACATCGAGGTTTCTGCGGTTGTGAATGCAATGAAGGACCACCAGATCTCTCAACCCAATGACGCCACCGCTGTCATGCCTTTGGCTAAGAGAGTAAGTGAGGACCCTATGAATGTAACGGTAAAGCGGGTCCCTCAGCTTAGTGCTCTTAGTGCTGCTCGGGTTGTAGTGCCCTTCACCAATCTGAGCCCACGTGGCTTGGCGTTCGTTCTCATCCAACTCTCGCACCCCTCCGGTGTTCTCTTCATTACCCGCATCCTCCTCCGTATACAGCCCAACTATCGACCCAAATTGTGCCATCGAAATCAAGTACCTAGTTCCACCACATCAGAATCCCACCCCATCATTGTCGAAAGGGTCACACCTTGAATTGAAAGTGAATGTGCTATAGAATTCCAGATTGTACTCGTGGACTGAGCGAAGTCGAGTGGTTAGGGCGACTCTTAGTGGGCCGGTAACGAGGTTGTTGAACCGGTCAAGTTGGTTTACCATTGCTAACAGATCCATGCACGCCTGTCTTGGGTATTCTTCCGGTCTAGTTTGAAGCACTTCGTATCTTGCCCTAGAATCGAGCTCATTTGCGTTGAACCTCGTGAATTTCTTCGACATCTGAAAGAATACACCAAAAGTTAGCACGAAACAAAGGAATTTTCAGAGAAAACTGAAAACAGCGGACTGGACACGGCCCCGTGTTCAGCGGACACGACCCCGTGTCTAGGCGTCTGTTACTCAAAAACTTCATTTTTCGACCCGGTTTCGAAAACTTGAAAATTTTTGGTCCAATAGGTGCGGTTTCCCCCGAAAATGAAACCTCAAGTGCCGTTTTTCCCAAAACAAACCGTTTACCCCTTCAATTTTATCTTTTTCGGTTCAAAAACAAGGGTTTGGGGTTTTTGTGAGAAATCGGGCAAATCTATGAACAATACAAGTGGGTTTACTTCCTAAAACATTAATCTAACTAAATGCTAACAGGTTTAAGCAAAAATTTGAGGTTCGATCCGGATGAAGTTCAAGAACCCTAGATTTTTCCACAAAGTTTTGATGTTTTAACTACATGCAAATGCTTAATCTAACTACTAATAGTGATAGAATCATACCTTGATGTTGTTAGAATTAGAGGAGACGTCGAAAATCTGCGGAAAATCGCCTTGAACCAGAGTGTTTTTTGGGGAAACGGGGCGTGTGAAATGGTGTAACTGTTATGAAAAAGGGGATTTATCCCGACAGTCGCGCAGACACGGCCTCGTGCCGAGCGAAGGTTTTTTTTTTTTTTTTGTGCTCGTGTGAGTGCCCTTGTTTTCCCAAAACTTGGTTAGAAGACTTACCGATTAAGATGTCATCCCATTGATTCGTAACTTATCAGGTATGATGTTGTTGCTTTTACTCTTCGACTGTTTGAAGCGAGATTTCTTCCTCTTCATCCTCAATAAATCCTTGATAGAGTTTCAGCCGTTGGCCATTGACTTTGAATGGAATTCCATTCCGAGATTTAATTTTTACTGCACCGTGTGGGAAAATATGGGTGATGGAAAAAGGTCCTGACCACCTAGACTTTAATTTTCCAAGAAATAGTCGAAGTCGTGAATTAAACAAAAGAACTTGATCTCCTACTCGAAATTCATTAGGTTTAATATGTTTGTCATGCAAGTTTTTCATTCTTTCCTTATAAATTTCGGAGTTTGAGTATGCATAATTCCTAAGTTCGTCTAATTCATTTAACTGACAAAATCGATTTCTACCGGCAAATTCTAAATCCAAGTTTACATTTTTAATTGCCCAGTAGGTTTGTGTGCAATTTCTACTGGCAAATGACAGCTTTTTCCATAGACTAGCTTATATGGGGTTGTCCCTATTGTTGTTTTATAAGTAGTTCGACAAGCCCATAAAGCATCATCTAATTTATCTGCCCATTCCTTTTTATTTAACCCTACAGTTTTTTCAAGTATTCGTTTTAAACCTCTATTAGTCACTTCGGCTTGTCCGTTTGTTTGAGGGTGATATGCTGTTGAGACCCGGTGATAGACCCCATATCTTGTTAAAAAAATTTCAAGTTAATGGTTGCAAGAATGGGTACCTCTATCACTTATTAATGCTTTAGCTGTTCCAAAACGAGAGAATAATTTTTTTCAGAAATCTTACCACGACTCTTCCATCGTTTGTTGGAAGTGCCTCGGCCAATTTAGACAAGTAGTCTACCGCCACTAGTATATATTTGTTTCCTTTTTACGGTGGGAAAGGTCCCATAAAGTCGAGTCCCCACACATAAAAAATTTTACAAACAAGAATGCCGTTTTGGGGCATTTCATTTTTGGAAGAAATATTACCTGTTATTTGGCAAGCATCGCATGTCTTGACAAGACTTTGGGCGTCTTTGTAAATGGTTGGCCAATAAAACCCTGAATCAAATACCTTTCGTGCGGTACTAGCGGCACCATGATGTCCTCCGTATGGACCTTCATGACAATGGCGGAGAATTCTTCGTGCTTCGCTACCATGTACGCATCGTCGGACGAGTTGGTCGGCACACATTTTGAAAAGATAAGGGTCTTCCCAAAAATAATGCTTCACATTAGCAAAGAATTTTTTTCTTTGATGATGTGGCCAACCCTTAGCGACTATACCGCTAGCTAGGTAGTTAGCATAGTCGGCGTACCATGGTTCTTCTCTGTATTCCACCATTTCTTGGGATTCTGTTGGACATTTTTCGTTGATTTGCTCGTCCCTGGTTGCCTCCAAAGCTGGGTCTTCTAAGCGCGAAAGATGATCTGCTGCGGTGTTTTCTGCTCCTCTTTTGTCTTTGATTTCAATATCAAATTCTTGGAGGAGTAAAATCCACCGAATCAAACGTGGTTTTGCGTCCTGCTTTTTGAAGAGATATCGAATGGCTGCATGATCTGTATAGACTATAGTTTTAGAAAGAACAAGATAAGAACGAAATTTATCAAAAGCAAATACCAGAGCTAGTAATTCTTTTTCAGTTGTTGTGTAATTTTCTTGTGCATCGTTAAGTGTTTTACTAGCATAATAAATTGGGTGAAAATGCTTTTCTTTTCTTTGTCCTAAGACAGCTCCAACTGCAAAGTCACTTGCATCACACATGATTTCGAAAGGGAATTTCCAGTCAGGTGCTATCATGATAGGTGCATTGACTAGCATTTCCTTTAGGGTTAGAAATGCTTGATTGCAATCCTTGTCAAAGATGAAAGGGGCATCTTTTTCAAGTAATTTTGTTAGAGGCCTTGAGATTTTAGAAAAGTCTTTGATAAACCGCCTATAAAATCCAGCATGCCCTAGGAAACTTCTGATAGCTCTAACGGAGGATGGGGGTGGTAATCGAGAAATGGTGTCTATTTTGGCTCGATCAACCTCCATTCCTTCGCTCGAGATTTTATGACCGAGTACTATTCCCTCCGTTACCATGAAATGGCATTTTTCCCAGTTAAGGGCGAGGTTAGTTTCCTCACATCGGGATAGCATTCGTTCAAGGTTGTCGAGGCATTGGTCGTATGAATCCCCAAAGATAGAAAAGTCGTCCATGAAGACTTCCATTGTCTTTTCTATTATGTCATGGAAGATGGCTACCATGCAACGTTGGAAGGTTGCGGGGGTATTACATAGACCAAATGGCATGCGTCGATAAGCAAAAGTTCCATAGGGACATGTGAAGGTTGTCTTTTCTTGGTCTTCGGGTGCTATCGGGATTTGAAAGTAACCTGAAAAACCATCCAAGAAGCAGTAAAATTTATGACCGGATAATCTTTCTAACATTTGATCAATGAAGGGCAAAGGAAAGTGATATTTCCTTGTTGCTTCATTTAATCGTCTATAATCTATACATACTCTCCATCCTGTGACGGTTCTTGTTGGTATTAATTCATTTTTTTCGTTAGTTATTACCGTCGTACCTCCTTTCTTTGGAACTACTTGGACGGGACTTACCCAAGGACTATCGGATATAGGATAAATAAGTCCGGCGTCAAGTAATTTGATGACTTCGTTTTTAACCACTTCTTGAACATTTGGATTTACTTGACGTTGTGGTTGTATTACCGATTTGTAGTCATCGTTCATTAAAATTTTGTGCGTGCACATGGAAGGACTTATTCCTTTAATATCTACAAGCTTCCAAGCAATCGCATTTTTGTGTTTTTTCAAAAGTTTAATTAATTTTTCT
The DNA here is from genome assembly GCA_030545235.1 of Helianthus tuberosus. Classification (NCBI taxonomy): domain Eukaryota; kingdom Viridiplantae; phylum Streptophyta; class Magnoliopsida; order Asterales; family Asteraceae; genus Helianthus; species Helianthus tuberosus. The sequence goes on from CM060451.1 coordinate 181,669,612, forward strand.
TTTTCTAAAATACTTAACTTAGACGAAATAATTACAGGTGATTTACCATCTTTGTCTAGAAAAGCATATTCCAAACCTTTTGGAAGTTCTTTGAGCTCAAGAGGTGGGTCTTTAGGAGACTCCTTATTGGGTTGCTCATTTTGATCAAGAACTTTAAAAGTTTGTTCTATGGCGACCTCTTCTTCAACAAAGTGGTCAAACTTTTCACTTGTATCGGGTGGTTCATCTTCATCTTCAATTAGGGGGTCATTATTGCCGAATGGATATTTCATTGATCGCTCAAGATCGACACTCCTTTTAAATGCTCCTAATTGAAGAGGTAGATTGTTGTATTTCCTGTTTTTCAACGCTTCGTGAGTTTTTACAAAGGGTCGTCCCAACACTAGAGGAGCGTCATCGAGGATGACAAAGTCGGTTGGGATTACCATTTGATTTGTTTGAACCAAGACATCCTCAACTACACCGATTGATTTTATTACTTTCCGATTGGATAGAAAAATGGGTATTTGAAGTGGAAAGAAATCACTAATACTTAATTTTTCGAAAATGTTGTTGGGCATTATGTTAACACAAAGATCTTTATCAATTGTGACGTTACTAATAAATGAATTTTGAAAAAAACATGGAACCGGTGTAATGTTGATTTCAAATGGATCTTCTTTTATTAGCGAGGTTTGATCATTAGTTAACTTAATACTTACAGTTTCGTTAATTTAAGTGTTAGTGTTTAACTCTTTTAAAAACTTAGCATGAGTTGGAACTAAACAATGATTTTCAAAAGAAGGTGACAAGAGATTAATTTCTTCAAAATTAGACTCTTCTTGAATTGTAACGTTAACGAACTCACCTTTTTCGTTGTTTAACTCATGTGTCGGCTTTTCACTTAATTGTTCTTCCATTTTTACACTTTCAACTATCTCTTCTTTATTTAATTCTTCTCTTGCGCGGGACTCCTCTTCCCTTGCACGAGATTATTTTATGTAGCGTTCGATAGTTTTAAGGTGTTCTAATATCCTATCGGTCACTTCGGTGATAGAGTAAGGATCGGGATTTTCAAAGCTTGAATCCGGTTGTTCGATCCTTTGTTACTCATAATACCCATATGAAGTAGATGGTTCACACCATTGTTCTTCATTGTAAGCATATGATGGATAAGGGTCGTAATTTTGTTCTTCATAATACTCATATGAGGTGGGTTGTTCACGCCATGGTTCCTCATAGTAAGCATATGAAGGTGGTGGCTCATATCTTGGTTCCTCAAAGTATGAGTAAGAAGGCTCATACCTTGGTTCATCAAAATAAGAGTATGAGGGAGAAGGTTCATACCTTTGGTCTTCATAGGATGTGTATGAAGTTGATGGCTCGTACCTGGGCTCCTCATAGTAGGTGTATGAAGTGGATGGTTGATATAAGTTACAATATTGAACCGAGTGCGGGTCACCACAATTAGTGCAATAATTATTCCTATAATCATCCTCCTCATAGGTGTAGTTGTAACCTCCTAAGTATTGATCCATAAGAATCACTCAGCAGACCACAACCAAGTCTCGAGATCAGAAAACAAAAATAAAAACGGAAACAGAGGTTGGACACGACCCCGTGTTCAGTGGACACCGCCCCGTGTGCAGAGTCTGTATCAAGGCGTTTTAATTAAAGTTACTGATTTCATTGAGCACGGGGGCGTGTTCAGTGGACACGGCCCCGTGTTCAAGCTCTGTATCTGGGTGTTTTATGAAAAATGAGCAGCACGGCCCCGTGTTCAGTGAGCACGGCCCGTGTTCAGGTTACTGTAAATGCAAAACTAAACTAAAATGCATAAAAATGTGCGCGCGTTTTAAAAAGATTTTTAAAAACTGATTAGGGCGTCGATTTTAAGCTTTCTTAAAATCCTTGTGTCCCCGGTAACGCCGCCAAAAACTTGATGCGTGTGGTGTGTTATATAAGTTTAAGTATATTTTAAGCCCTTTTTACACGTTAGTCAAGTTTTAAATTTATAAAACACGATATTTTGCTAACACCAAACACACATATGGGCAAGTGCACCCATCGTGAGCGTAGTATAGTGTTGGCAAGATACCGAGGTCGTCCAAGGACACAAGAGCTTTTAGTACCGGTTTATCCTCAACGTCTAATCAAATCAAAAGTTAGAAAAAAGGTTTTTAAACTAGGAAAATAAAAACTAACTGAAATGCTGAAAAATAAAATAAAAGTAAAAACAGATAGACACGATGAATCACTTGGCTCCGACTCGTGTTTAGTGTAACCTTTGATTATTTCCGCACTTTTACACTTTTTAAGAGATTATCTTAGTTATTGTAGTAGGCCCCTCTTTTGAAAGTGACGTTACCCTCAACCCAGTAGTTTGAGTCAGCAATGATACAATCCTAAAGGGTCGGATTAATGAAAGATAATTAATTAAGTTATTAATGCATATTGTGGTAGGACCCTCTTTTGAAGGTGACGTTACCCTCGGCTAAGTAGTCTGAGTTAGCAGGGATACAGTCCTAAATAGCCGGGTTAAAGTATTAATAGTAGCTTACATATGAGGGGATCAAAGAGTTTGGACCCCCGCCATCCAATACCTGTAAGTATTGAAGGAGGTCCTACTAAATTTGACCCAGGTCCTTGCAGGATCTATACACTGAAAAAGGCAAGACTCTTACCAAACCGTTCCCTTAACCCCCGACCAGGTAGCCAACATACCTCCATATAGACCGTGGAGATATGAATGGTGAAAATCTTTTATTTTATATAGACAGTAAAATAATGCCAAGACACCACGGACAAACGATAAGGAAGAATCACCTTCAACATAAGAAACTAGTTATTAAAGTCATTAATACATAACCAAGTAAAAAGTGCGAAAAGATTAAAAATAAAAAGTATTACACTAGACACCTGTCTTCACCAAGTGATGTAAGAGACTTAGGCAAACATGGCCTTTGATTGTCAAGAACTCTTACGATCAATCTTGGATCCCGAGACGACTCACACACTATATGATGGACAATGGATGATGGTGGTGGATGATGGTGTTGTGATGGTGGTGGGTGGTGGGTGAAGTGTGAGAGAGGTGGTGTGCCAAGGGATGGGTTGCAAATGAGCCAAGCACCCTATTTATAGCTTGAACAGTAGCTCGGGCACGGCACCGTGTCCAGTGGGCACTGCCCCGTGTCCATCCTCCTTCTTTGTCTTCATTAATTGCTTTTGTCTGCATTAGTTGACCACGGCCCCGTGTCCGCTGGGCATGACCCCGTGTGCAGAAGCGTATCTGTACTATCAAGATTTTCCTGGATTCTTCGAATCTTATAGTTGACCACGGCCCCGTGTCCGCTGAGCACGGCCCCGTGTCCGCTGAGCACGGCCCCGTGTCCGCTGAGCACGACCCCGTGTCCGTTGAGCACGGCCCCGTGGTGGGCAATAGAAGCTTTTACAGCTTTGTCTTTTATGCTGACACTTGGGCACGCCCCCGTGTTCACTAAGCACGAGGCGTGTTGAGCCTTCGGTTATCTTGTTTTGCTTGGGAAGATTCTTTCGGGGAGGTCGGGCATGCCACGTTTGTCCCTTTTCTTGTATTTATGTTAGATTTAGCTGCCTTTTTGCTTCTTTTGTTAATTTGAGCTCATTTAATCCTGAAAATACAAAAGGAAGACAAAAGCACACTTTTTCCAACATTAGTACTAAAAAAGGGTTAGTTTTATGCCACAATTGATGTAATTTATATGTTGCATTTTGCACACATCAAATATCCCCACACTTGAATCTTTGCTTGTCCTCAAGCAAAACTCTTTATAATGTGGCTTTACACTCCCAAATGGAATGGGTAGAAGAGAAGGTTTTTGGGCTTGTCATAGAGTGTCGAGATTTCCAAGATTCTTTATTAAGTTTTATTTTTTATTTATTTACAATCCTATTCGTCATGATTTGTTTAAAACTTTTCATAAGATAAATTACTTAATAGGGCGTAACATGCCTCTTTAAAATTCCATTTATATACAAGTTCACATACCTCATGGGGGATCACTCAACACTCGGCCGAAGATGTATTTTAGTGAATCACTCGAGAGCGGCATGGAACTTACTCCTACCATAGGCTTGCCAAGCAATCAATCCTCCTCCTTTTTAACTATAAACCTTTGTAAATATCAAGAGGACTTCTGGGTGAAGGGTTAGGCTTGGGTTAAAGGTAGGTGGTTGGGTTAGTGGTTACTAGAAAAGGGCGAAAAGCGTAAAAAGCATCGGTTTTCGTAAGACTTTTTTATTTTTGCATTTTTTTATTTCGATGAAGCTATTATTCAAACAAAGTTATTTTTGATGAACTTGCTTGTTTATTTCTTTTGCTTCATCATCAACAATGTTTTTTTTTTAAGTCATAAGAAAAACCGAGCTTTTTACTAAAACAACGGGTTAAAAATAAAAAGGGTTTTGGTGGGTGAAAGGGTGTTTGTTTTTTGGGTTAAGAAATGAAAATGTTTAGGCTCAAAGGGGTTAACTAAGGGGATTTTGGGTAGGTGATAAAAAAAATAATGGTGTAGAAATAAAAATGGTTAGTCCTAATGCCTCCATCATTTACTTACTCGGGTTTAAGTTGGTAAGGACCGGGAATGTATCGTCGTGGCAAGTTCTAGAGTCGTAAGAACCAAGCGGCTATTCACACAAGAAACGAAAAATGAGCATTTAGTTTAAAGATATGTATTTGTATGCTCAATAAAGTCTCAAAACTCACTTTTGTGGGAATGGGTTTTATGTGATCAAGTATATATAATCAAATTTTAACTAAGCTTATCATGCCTTTTCCTAATGTTGGTTCTTTTTATCACGACGCTATCGGTTGTAAATTTGTAAAAATATAACCTTTTTAGAACTTGAAATTCCCAAGTTAAACCTAGACAAGTAAAAAAATTGAATTTTTTTTTTGGGTGATTAGCTGTTCCAATAGAGTTTTGTGTAAGGCTTGTAATTAGGACTTGCAAGATTCAAGATTTTAGCATCCCCCACACTTAAATTACACATTGTTGTCAATGTGTCCCAAAAATAAGTTTTTAGGTTGATTTAATGTGTAAAATAGTGTGAAAAAGCAAAATTTATGTTACTGGGCGTCTGGACACGGCCCCGTGTCCGACCCCGTGTTCAGGTGCCAGTACTGAAAACTTACAGAAGGTGGACACGGGGGCGTGTCCATTGGGCACGACCCCGTGTCTGGCAAAAGTCTGCAGGACTAAACAAACAGCAGGTCTGCAGTACAATTCTACCTCAATCTTTATACACATTCTCTATACTTTTTTATACACTTCTACCACAATGTTTCCCAACAAGCAAAACTCGTGGGATCCGACCAATCCGGTTTGGCAAAACAACGAGCAACAGGGCCGTTATCGAAGAGACCCGCGTACGGGTGAGCTTGGGTATTATCCGATGCCACTTAGCACCCCAACTTCTCCTCATCCGACCACTCCCCCGATACCCGGTTTTTACGGGTATTATTCTCAACCTCCATTTTGCCCCCAAAACATTCCCTAAACCCAAAACACAACCCAAACCGAATCCGTACCCAAAAGGCCGAAACCCAAGCCGAATCCACTTCCTCAAGAAGGAGAAGTCAGCGAAAGAAGGATGAGACCGAAAAATTTGCTACTAAGAAGATCGAATTTTGGTCGCCTAAGGAAGAATTTGAGTTGGCAAAAGCATGACTCGACGTATCGGAAGACGAGATTGTTGGTAAATTTTATCTCCATATATTTTTTACATACTTTTATAAACATATAGTTTTGTAAACATATTTTTTAAATTAAACATATATTTTTGTAGATATATTTTTTATAGGAAACGACCAAGACATAAAGGTATTTTGGGCTCGTATACATGAGAAATTTTTCGCCGCAATGGGTCGTGGCGAATACCGAACGCACGAAGGTTAGCAATTTCAACAATATATATACTAATCTCGTCAACAATAATCGAAGAAAAAGTGGTTCGAGCGATGTAGACGTTATGACCCAAGCCCACACCGACTATAGATTATACCATGCGCATTACTTTACGATGGTAACTACGTGGGAGCTTCTTCGCAAATCTCCCAAATGGCATCTCGTACCACCGTTCGAAGCAACCCTCCCTAGGTCTAAACGATCCAAATCAACATCCACTACCGAACCATCCGGGTCCGATGCTCGTACAACAATTAATTTAAATGTCGATGTTGACGAATTTGAAGAACCAGAAGAGCTGCCACGACCAAATGGTAGGGATAAAAGTAAGGCAGCGGCACGAGGAAAGTCTTCTTCAACGCCATCGGATGGCCCGTCAAAGTTTAATGAGTTCGAGGCAAGTCTCAACAAAATAATCGCGATTAAGGAAAAAGAGCAAGAAATGAAAATGGAGAAACAAATCCAGAAAGACATGGATTTTCTCGTGAAAGATTTTTCAAATCTAGCGGAGGAGGACCGAGTTATTTTGGAGGCTCGTAAGGCAAAAATTCGGGCGAAATATATGTAGTTTTTTATTTTCTAGTACCTTATGTTTTTTTAATGACTTTGTAATGTTTTTATTTTTTTTAAATGAAATTCTGTTTTTTTTATTTTCTAGTTATTAAAATTGGAATTTAATTTAAAAAAATAAAATATATAAATAAAAAAATAATTAGGTAATGATGACGGGGGCTTTATCCCACACCCTACAAGTTAAAGGAGGGCGTGATAAAACCCCCTGGCTGACGTGGATCCTAGATGACGCTGACGTGTCCTGATAAAGCTCCTAGGGACTTTATCCCACACCTCATATCCTAATCGGATTTGGAGAAGACAAGAGATGGACGGGTAATTTTTTTCTTTACTTTTTGGGGAAATAAAAATTACCAACTATTTGTTGGTTAGATCACCACTTGATCAAATATCATTTTTCTTATCTTAAGTTAATAGACTGTATAAGTTATTGTGATCTTATAAATATATCAACTTAATTTAACAAAAAAAAAATCGGACTATAGTGGCACAACAAGCTCAAATGTAATACTTGTTATGATGAATGAAATAATACATGTTTTACTGAATGAAGGGATGGTGGTGGGAATCCCATATCCTTTTAGGTCATAGGGTGTCGTCACTTTTTCCCTAGATATCTCTGTGTGACATATTAACGTCACATTAGGTTTTTTTTCAGTTTTTTCACAAGTTTTCTTAAATTATGTGATGTCGTCCCAGATTTCACCGGTTCTCCCCAAAACCAAATTACTTTAATTTAATTTAAACTTAAAAAAATTATATATTTAATGTTCTAAACATAAATTAAAATAAAAGATGAATAATTAAAAAAAATTAACCTAAAAATACAACATACAATACAATAAGCCTAGTCTTTGTAAATTTTGGTGGTAGAGTTCATGTCGTTGATGCAAATGCTCGATAAGATCCGCTTTAAGGCTTCGGTGGATAGTTCGTGATCGTAACAATGGAAGGATATTTCTTCTACCATTCCATCATTTGGTGGATCCTCAGCTACACTTGTATGTTTCAAAATCATGTTATGCGAAATAATACATGCGTACATGATTTTTCTTATTCATCGTGGATGCATTTGCCTTGCAGGTTGTGCGAGTATATGCCACTTACCTTTCTTGACACCGAAGGCTCTTTCTACATCCTTTCGTGCCGCTCCGTGTGCTCTCTTATAGCAACAACATTTTTCATCGTTTTTAGGAGGATGCGACAATATCTTCACTAAAGTTGCCCAAGTAGGATATATATAACAACCCTCCTAAATATTTTTCAACAACCCTAATATATCTAAAGTGTCCCTATATGTCTTAAAATATACCCCGTATGCAAAAACTGAGCCCAAATACCCTTACATAATTAAAAAATAAAATAAAAAAGGAATTATCCATCGCTCGCGGGCTGCGAACGTACTAGCGGTGATCTATGCGGGCCGCGACATATGGGAGGTCAGGCGAGCCCCTGAGCCGCCACGTGTCACCACTCGTGTCAAGCCTAGTGGCGAGTCAACCAAGCTAGGGCCTACCCTAGCTGGCCTTGCGGGCCGCGAAGGCCGTAGCTAGAGCTTACGCGGGGCGCGACGGAAGACAAACAGGCACTATAAATGGAGGCCTTCAGCCTTCAGTCCAACTCGTTCATCTCTCGATTTCTCTCTCAAATTTCTACGTAGTATACATAATTTTCGGGCATTATACCCCCTAAATAACAAAGTTCTGCATCGTTGTAAGTATTATAACCCCCGGTTACATATTAGATACGCTGCACGATTGATCCAGGGTTCCGTAACGGCTGTCGTGGTTCTGCCCGACGTAGTCGTTGGAATGCCGTCTCGGGGAGGGTATTACTAATGTAGGAACTAAAGCACCTTACCGTTTGGCACCCGCAGAAATGCAGGAACTAAAGAAACAGTTAGATGAATTGTTGGCGAAAGGATTCATACAGCCAAGCTCATCGCCATGGGGAGCACCGATTTTATTCGTTAAAAAGAAAGACGGGTCAATGCGAATGTGCATTGATTACCGTGAATTAAACAAAGTCACGATTAAAAATCGGTATCCATTACCGAGAATCGATGATTTGTTTGATCAATTACAAGGAGCTCGATTTTTCTCTAAAATCGATTTACGATCAGGATATCATCAATTAAAGGTACAGGAAGAGGACATTCCTAAGACCGCTTTTAGAAAAAGGTATGGCCATTATGAATTTACTGTCATGACATTTGGTTTAACCAATGCCCCACCCGCATTTATGGACATGATGAGCTGAATATGTAAGCCATATTTGGATAAATTCATAATTGTTTTTATAGATGATATTCTCATTTACTCTAAGAGTAAAGAGGAACATGCAAAGCATTTACGCGCACTTCTAAGTTTATTGAGAAAAGAAAACCTTTATGCAAAATTTTCAAAGTGTGAGTTTTGGTTAGAACAGGTACAGTTTCTTGGGCATTTAGTTAATAATGAAGGAATTCATGTGGATCCCACAAAGATCAAGGTGATTACCAAATGGAAAACCCCTGAGTCACCAACCGAGGTTAGAAGTTTCTTAGGATTGACCGGTTGTTCTAGAAGATTTATTCGAGATTTTTCTAGAATAGCCATTCCTTTAACTAAGCTAACCTGTAAATCTGTTAAGTTTGAATGGGGACCAAAACAAGAAGAAGCCTTTAGAATTCTTAAGCAAAGATCAACCAACGCACCCATACTAGTGTTATCAGAAGGAACTGAAGACTTTGTAGTCTATTGTGACGCTTCTAAGTTAGGTTATGGATGTGTATTGATGCAACGTCAAAAGGTTATAGCCTATGCATCTAGACAACTTAAGAATCATGAAGAGAATTATTCAACCCATGATTGGAACTAGGAGCTATAATTTTTGCCCTGAAAATTTGGAGACATTACCTTTATGGTAGTAAGTTTACCATTTTCACTGATCATAAGAGTTTAAGGTATGTTTTTGGACAAAAGGAGTTGAATATGAGACAAAGACGCTGGATGGAGATACTTAGTGATTATGATTGCAATATCCAGTATCATGCAGGAAAGGCAAATGTAGTAGCTAATGCTTTAAGTAGAAAATATCACGAAAAGCCAAAAAGAGTGTGTTCTCTTAAGTTAAACCTGCAGATATATTTAAATAAACATATTAGAAAGGCACAAGAATCAGTAATCAAGGATGATACTGAGAAATTGAAATGAATGATTAAGGAATTAGATCAAGAAACAGACGGAATTTGGAGATTCCATAAGAAAAGAATGTGGATACCCAAATTAGGAAACCTACGCCACCGTATATTAGAGGAAGCCCATAAGTCTAAGTATACGATGCATCCTGGAAATGATAAGATGTATCAAGATTTAAGAAAGAATTTTTGGTGGATAGGAATGAAAAAGGATATAGCAGCATATGTTGCAAAGTGTTTAACCTGTTCACAAGTTAAAGCTGAACACCAAAAACCCTCAGGTTTGTTACAGCAAATGGAAATGCCTGTATGGAAATGAGAATTGATAACAATGGACTTTGTTACCAAATTACCCAAAACACGAAAAGGTAATGATACAATCTAGGTGATTGTAGACAGGCTAACTAAGTCAGCTCTTTTCCTTCCCATGAAGTAAACTTTTAGTATGGAACAGTTAGCTAAATTATATGTGAATGAAATAGTTTCATTACTTGGAATTACTTTTCAATTGTTTCTAACAGAGATAACCGTTTTACCTCTCATTTTTTGACAAGTTTACAAAAAGCAATGGGAACCAAGTTAAATCTAAGCACAACTTACCATCCTCAAATGGACGGACAAAGCAAAAGGACAATTCAGACAATGGAGGACATGCTTAGAGCTTGTATCATTGATTTCGGAGGTAATTGGGACGATCACTTACCATTAATAGAATTTTCTTACAATAACAGTTATCACACAAGTATCAATGCAGCACCATTCGAAGCACTTTATGGACGAAAGTGTCGAACCCCAGTCTGTTGGGCAGAAATTGGAGAAAAACAACTATCCGGACCTGAGATAGTACAAGAAACAATAGACAAAATCATTCAAGTCAAGGAACGACTGAAAGCAGCACGTGATCGACAAAAGAGTTATGCAGATAACAGGCGAAAGCCATTGGAATTTCAGGTAGGAGACAAAGTGTTATTGAAAGTCTCTCCTTGGAAATGAGTGGAAAGATTCATCAAGAGAGGAAAGCTAAGCCCCAGGTATGTTGGACCTTTTGAGATTATTAAAAAAATAGGACCTGTAGCCTATCAGCTACAACTGTCAGAGGAAATGGCAGGAATACATGATGTATTTCATGTATGTAATCTCAAGAAATGTTTAGCTGATGAATCACTCGTAGTACCTCTTAAGGATATAGAGGTAAATGAAAAGTTAAAATTTGTGGAACGACCTCTACAAATTGAAGACAGGAAAGTCAAGAATCTCAAACACAAGAGACTAGTTCTAGTCAAAGTAAAATGGGACTCCAAAAGAGGACCAGAATACACTTGGGAGCTTGAATTAGAAATGCAAAGGAAATACCCGCACTTATTCCAGTAGACCTCGAGGACGAGCTCTAAAACAAGGTGGGGAGGATATAACAACCCTCCTAAATATTTTTCAACACCCCTAATATATTTAAAGTGTCCCTATATGTCTTAGAATATACCCCGTATGCGAAAACTGAGCCCAAATACCCTTACATAATTAAAAAAAATAAAATAAAAACAAGAATCATCCCTCGCTCGAGGGCCGAGAACGTACTAGCGGTGATCCACGTGGGCCGCGACAGATGGGAGGTCAGGCGAGCCCCTGAGCCGCCACGTGTCACCACTCGTGTCAAGCCTAGTGGCGAGTCAGCCAAGCTAGGGCCTACCCTAGCTGGCCTCGCGGGCCGCGAAGGCCCTAGCTGAAGCGTACGCGGGGCGCGACGGAAGACGAACAAGCACTATAAATGGAGGCCTTCAGCCTTCAGTCCAACTCGTTCATCTCTCGATTTCTCTCTCAAATTTCTACATAGTATACATAGTTTTTGGGCATTATACCCCCTAAATAACGAAGTTTTGCCTCATTGTAAGTATTATAACCCCCGGTTACATATTAGATACGCTGTCCGATTGATCCAGGGTTCCGTAACGGCTGTCGTGGTTCTGCCCGACGTAGTTGTTGGAATGCCGTCTCGGGGAGGGTATTACTAATGTAAATATTAGGTTATTATACTAACGCGTGTGCATTTTTGTAAATTATAGATAATCACCAGGAAATCCTTATGGAAAACCCTAAGACAGCAATGTGAGTAATCTCCTTTTTGTAAACTGTTTTTACAAAACCTTAAATATTTTACAATGTGATTAGCAGTGATTGAGTCTTTGTAGTTCTTCAATTACTGCCGGTATGTTGGGGTTTTGTATACAAAATGTGGAACACGTTACCATTGGACAAAGAGTTAGCCAATGTGTAATATGACCCACCAGTCAGGATTGACAGTACTGAATGAGTAATTGTGTAAAAATAAACATTGTAATCGCTCTCAATACTGTTAAAGGATAAAACTCTTCTTGATTAAACTGGGATTCACTCACCAGTTTTTCCCACTGACAAAATGTTTTTAAACGCGTTTCAGGTAACAAAATGTGAAAGCCAAATAGAAGCCAGCTAGACAGCACTGAATGCTTGGAAAAGTGGCTATAAAAGTTACCTAAACAAAGAGATGTTTTTATTAAATAAAATAGGGTTTATCCCTATGAAAATGTGTGTACTTGAAACTTGAGAATTTCCCATGTGTTTAATATTATAAAAGTGTAGTATTTTACTCTGATAAAATATTTTCTAACTACCGTCCTAATGTAATTTCCCCTGCCAAAATGATAAACACCGATACCACCAAAACTGGTCTCGCGGCCGCCCGTTCCTGGAACAGATAGGGGGCGGGGATTGTGACAGAAAGGTGGTATCAGAGCTAAGCCACTGATTCAGCCACAGAAGTGTTCTGCTGACACCAAGATATTATTTAAAATGTTAGGAAATTATCTACAGAAATACGTGCATGTCTGTATTTTATTGTTGTGTGTTATTTGACTATTTGTTAGTTTACAGTATGAGCGATTAAGGACCCTCCGACGCCTATCGTCAGTTGTCTAGCTCACCTCAAAATGAAGGTACCTCTTCACAGCCTACCCTCTCAGGGTATTCAGCTGACAATGAAGATGGGATATTCGTGTTTAAGGCTCAATCTGAAGAGCCATTCCCTCCTAAAAAGAGAGGATGGTTCAGTAGGGGAGCGCATGAACGTAGGAAGAGGATGAAAAAGTTACAACAACAGCGAGTTTTAGCAGCCGCTAAGAGAGAAACAGATGCTCACACCCAAGATATGCTCAATAGGAGTCTAGCAAACTTTCATATTCTAGCAACTACAGCTGCAGACTCTAATTTAGAGCGACTCATAGCACCCCAACCATTACCCTTGTTTCCCACACAACCAATGGAGATTGAAGTCAACCCAGAAAACCAAATCCCAGCACCAGCCTTTGACCCAACAGAGATACCTAGAGTACCAGCACCCAATCCCTTAGAGTCAGACTATGACCCGTGGTTTGACGACCATAGGGATTATCAACAACGCTACCCAATATCAGAGGAACCCATGTCAAACCTAGCAGCTTACCCAGGTCTGGACCCTCTAGATCCCTATTATGATAATGATGAATACATTAGGGAAATTCTAGAGAATCCATATCCTCAGGAAGAACCCATGCCACAGTACCCAGATCCAGTACCAGCACCTGCACCCCCAATGAGCATAGAAAATGTGCAAAAAATCCGAACCTTTGGTGAGGAGATTTTAGAAGAGAGCGAAAGAATGAGGCAAATAGGGGAACGACTCGTCTGGAAATATGACGAGCGTAATATGGATTTTTGGATGAACCCCTATCATTATTAATAATAATAATAAAATAATATATATATATATATATATACTAGTGGGAATGCCCGCGCGTTGCGGCGGGTGCATCTATTTTGTCGCCTCATATGTTGTTTGAACAAAAAAACAGTTATATCTCACATGTGCGCTTTTGTATAAAACAGTTGTGTAAACGTAGATAAAAATAATCATGTCATCCTATATTAGTAAAATAACGAAAAGGATAAAAATCTTTCGTTTATACGTATATAAAAAACAGAGGTAGATTTGATTTTGATCAATTGTATGTTACTACTCCCAACTCGATTTTTACGTATATAAATGTTTTCACACCTAAATTACAATCAAAGCATATATAAGAGAAAATAACTTAATTTGTAATACAAATGAATTTTCATAATTTTGTATGGCACAACAATTAAACAATGTAGGGATCATTATTTTAATACACTGCATTCATGTTATAAACGTACAGATAACTTTTTCTGCGAGTGTTAAGCATTGTGTAGAGTGGGATAAATATGTTGAGGCAGACGAGGATTGGGTAAAGCCACCAATGGCTTTGCCTTTGGTATATCATGTAGGTTCTCGTTGAGATCAACACCTTGTTCGTTAGGGGGCAACTCCGACATGAACCCTTGTACGAGCCTCGCTAGAAGCATTGTGGTCATGGTCGAGCCCAACAGCACTCCTGGGCACCCGCGCAAACCAGTGCTAAACGAAAACGTGTGAAGGTTGTGATCGGTTAACACCACTTCCTTATTACCCTTCATGTGACGGTCCGGATTGAAAGTCAACGGGTCATCCCAGACTTCAGGGTTCCGACTTAGCCCGATACGACTCACCATCACGTGGCTTCCCTTTGGTATAAGGTATCCAACAACAGTAGAGTCAGCAGTTGTCACGTGAGGGAGGTTGAAAGGTGCAACCTCAGAGCCTCCTTTACACAAGATTTGATGTAATTGAGATGATGTAGATCAGATTCATGAACCAATCTATGCTTTCCCACCACCGAATCGAGCTCATGGACAACTTTATCGAAAATCTTCGGATTGTTCATCATCTCCGCTATCACCCATTCAATGTTATTTGAAACACAAACATAAGCTGCAAGAATTAGATCCTGTGGCACACAACAATAACTAATCAAAATCTATCAAACAAAACAATGAGTGATATCTTGAAAGCAAAGAGATCAATTTTTTTGTTAATCATACAAGGATCTGGGCTTTTATTTCGTTAGCATTTAGTCGCGGGTTATTAATGTTGATGAACACGTCTAATAAGTCATCTTGTTTAGTCCTAACACCATCTTTCCATTGCTTAATCCTCTCATCAATCAAAGAAATCACATAATCTTCTCAATCTGATTTCGAATATCAAACAGAGAAACAAAAAAAATAAATTTTAATTTGAGGGTGAGAATGATCTTTCAAGTCTTTTTGGTGAAACTGGACAAAGAATTCAACTACAAAGGGGTATATTTCAGTTGGGACTAACCGATGGAATGCTTGTTACAGATTAAACTTGCAATAAATATTATGCGAATTATGAAACAGCAGATGAGACCATAACGATTTCTAAAAACAAAGAACATAAGGGTAGATTAAATATTAAAGCAAAACAAATGTAGTGTGCTGAAAAGTAAAGATGTTATATATTTATTAGCAAAAAGAATATCGTTTGCATGTAAATACATCGCAGTAGTTTTGATATTGACTTAGTACCTAAGGTATCTTTCGGTATACATGTTGTCTCATCCATTGGTGAACTGCAAATGGTGGTGTTCATTTTTCATATTAAATCAACAAATGGTGGTCATATTGGTTACCTTAATGAGTGGGCGAGACGAATCCAAAACAAATGATTTAGAACGTATCGATTGTTGAAGGAACTACGCAACGCCGCCTGGTAGTTCGCGGTTTTGAGCGACTTCGCAACAACAACGATCACAATGGATACTAATCATTAATACACACAAATCATATCTCGATATATACACAGTAGCGAAAAAACGAACAGACAAAACTCTATTTTTTTCTTGAAACATATAGTATGTTCATCTTGTGTAAACCAATATTAGATTGAGTAGTCGCTGGAAACGAACGTAGGCGTATAGAACATATGTGATGAACCAGATCAGAATTAATACCTCGAATAATGGATAGTTGCCAGCGGCGCTGTGTCGAATAGTGAAAGAAGGCGATTTGAACCAACGACGGCAGTTCCAGGTGGTTGTCACGGCGAGTGGTGGCTGTAAAAATTACAAAACAAAGTTTGTAAGAAAGAAGAAAGTGATCTTGGTACCTATTCGTGAAGAGTAGACCGGTGGCGACAAACGTAGGTGCAGTGGTATCAACGCTGCGATGAAACAATGATCGAGTTTTGTAATATAAACAAAATACATACCCCACTTGAAATATATGTAGAAGGTTGGTGTCAATATATTTAGTATCAGAATTAATGTGGTTTAATTATTGGTCACTTAGCATTCCTTTATCAGTTCTTGTAGCCAATATAGTATCGGTTAAGAATGCATACAGACATTCATTCACCATTGTCTTTATTATGACCATTGTCTTTATTATTAGGGTTTATGTCTATTATAAATCATTTCTAATTATATAGTATCGGTTAAGAATGCATACGGACATTCATTCACCATTGTCTTTATTATGACCATTGTCTTTATTATTGTTATAAATCATTTCTAATTTATTATTTGGATTTATGCCATTTAGATTAATGAGAAGGACAATTATGCCCCCTAACTAAGGTAATTAAGTGTTGTACCATAAGCACTATAAATTGTAATTACTTAACTTTTGCAGGTATCCTTGGGAAATGTTTTATAATATAGTATAGATATAGATAATATGTGTGTATGAAAAAAAATTGATAATATATATGTTGTAGTATAGACCACCTAGTGGTTAGTGATGCATATTAGTATTGTATTTTTATTACAGTTGTATTGTAATAATTATAGATGCATACTATAAAATAGAGTAAGTCGCAATGCTCGACGATTTTGATCAACATGTTGGTCGTGTGATTGTTTGAATTGAATATTGTCCTGTGATATTAATATTTGGTAATTGTTTAAAATCCAGATGGCCGACGCAACAAATCCAGAAAACCAGAATAATGAAAATCAAGTAAATAATAGTGAAATTCGACACCTTGTAACCCAAGGAATTAGAGATGCCATGCCAGCTATTATCGAAAATGTTAGGGATGCGGAAAATAATGATAAAAGTGGTAATGGAAGTAAACGAACCCATACGGAACCTAGTCACAGCATAAACAATGGACCCATACTTCAAGTGCCCATTCCGAAAAGAAGAGGAACCATGTCTTATGGTTGTTCTTATAAGGAATTCTGGTCCTGTAAACCAATAGAATTCTCGGGCAATGAATGGGCCATTGCAGCTCTACGCTGGATAGAAAAGACTGAGGCAGTCTTAAAAATAAGCAAGTGCGCAGAAGAAGATAAGATAATGTTTGCCTCCAATTTGTTTAAAAAACTCAGCCTTAGAATGGTGGAACATTATCCTCCAGTCTAGGGGAAGTGACAGGATTTACAATATGGAATGAGAGGAATTTAAAAATATGGTAGAAAGGAAATTTTGCCCTCCTAATGAAAAGGAACAAATAGCAAACAAGTTCCTAAACCTTAGGATGACTGGAGTGGATAGTAAAGGGTACACTACTTTATTCTTTGAATATGCTAGAATAGTGCCAACCCTTGCATCACCTGAACCAGTGTTAATCTCCCGTTACATCTGGGGATTAATCAGTGAAATTAGGCATGTAGTCAAGGCAGCTAGACCTCAAACTATAGAAGAAGCCGTAGAACTAGCAAACACCTTGACTGATGAGTTAGTGCGTACACAAGAAGAAAATCAGAGGAGAAACTAGCTCAAAAGCTTACCCCAAGAATTTCGTTATGGAAATTCAAACCGTGGGAAAATGTAGGTTCTACTTCTGCACCCTACTGCAAGTATTGCAAAAGAAAGCATTCTGGAAGATGCTCTATATATTGCAATTTTTGCAAAATATCTGGACACAAGGAGGAAGACTGTAGGAAGAAACCTAACAATTGGATATGCTACAACTGTGGTGAACAAGGTCATATCAAGCCAAACTATCCAAAACTAGCTCCAGCCCCGAACACCAAGAATACTAAAAATGCTAGAGCATTTTCTCTGACCGGAGAGGAAGAAAAGATGATCCCGGATGTGATCGCCGGTATGTTTTTAGTTAATGATGTTTTTGCTAAAGTATTAGTTGACTCTGGTGCAAACCAAAGTTTTATTAATACTTCATTTAACAAACTTCTCAATCAATCATTAACTAAACTCTCACAAGAATCTCTCGTAGAAACAGCAAATGGGAAAACCATTAAGATTTCTGAAATCTTTTAGCGAGCAAGAATAGAATTTTTAAATCAAAAATTTATTGCAAACCTTTACCCAATGAATCTGGCAGGATTTGATGTTGTATTAGGAATGGATTGGTTAATAGCCAATAAAGCCAATATTTTATGTGATCAAAAGTCAATCTAAGTAAATTCACCAATAGGTGAAAAGATCACAATTAAAGGAGATAAGCCCTCTAGATCCACAAAATTCATCTCTGTAAAAGATCACAATTAAACAACCAGATACGTAAGAAAAGGATCATTAGTGTATTTGATTTCCCTAATCATTAACACAAAAGGAAAAGAAGTAAAGGATATTCCAGCAGTATCCCAATTTTCAGATGTATTTCCAGAAGAATTACCAGGGCAACCACCAGACAGAGAAGTTGAATGCAGGATTCATCTACTACCAGGAACAGCACCAATTGCCAAAGCACCTTACCGTTTGGCACCCGCAGAAATGCAGGAACTAAAGAAACAGTTAGACGAATTGTTGGCGAAAGGATTCATACAGCCAAGCTCATCGCCATGGGGAGCACCGATTTTATTCGTTAAAAAGAAAGACGGGACAATGCGAAGGTGCATTGATTACCGTGAATTAAACAAAGTCACGATTAAAAATCGGTATCCATTACCGAGAATCGATGATTTGTTTGATCAATTAGAAGGAGCTCGATTTTTCTCTAAAATCGATTTACGACCAGGATATCATCAATTAAAGGTACAGGAAGAGGACATTCCTAAGACCGCTTTTAGAACAAGGTATGGCCATTATGAATTTACTGTCATGCCATTTGGTTTAACCAATGCCCCAGCCGCATTTATGGACATGATGAACCGAATATGTAAGCCATATTTGGATAAATTTATAATTGTTTTTATAGATGATATTCTCATTTACTCTAAGAGTAAAGAGGAACATGCAAAGCATTTGCGCGCACTTCTAAGTTTATTGAGAAAAGAAAAGCTTTATGCAAAATTTTCAAACTGTGAGTTTTGGTTAGAACAAGTACAGTTTCTTGGGCATTTAGTTAATCATGAAGGAATTCATGTGGATCCCACAAAGATCGAGGCGATTACCAAATGGAAAACCCCTGAGTCACCAACCGAGGTTAGAAGTTTCTTAGGATTGGCCGGTTATTATAGAAGATTTATTCGAGATTTTTCTAGAATAGCCATTCCCTTAACTAAGCTAATCTGTAAATCTGTTAAGTTTGAATGGGGACCAAAACAAGAAGAAGCCTTTAGAATTCTTAAGCAAAGATTAACCAACGCACCCATACTAGTGTTACCAGAAGGAACTGAAGACTTTGTAGTCTATTGTGACGCTTCTAAGTTAGGTTATTTATGTGTATTGATGCAACGTCAAAAGGTTATAGCCTATGCATCTAGATAACTTAAGAATCATGAAGAGAATTATTCAACCCATGTTTGGAACTAGGAGCTATAATTTTTGCCCTGAAAATTTGAAGACATTACCTTTATGGTAGTAAGTTTACCATTTTCACTGATCATAAGAGTTTAAGGTATGTTTTTGGACAAAAGGAGTTGAATATGAGACAAAGACGCTGGATGAAGATACTTAGTGATTATAATTGCAATATCCAGTATCATGCAGGAAAGGCAAATGTAGTAGTTGATGCTTTAAGTAGAAAATATCACGAAAAGCCAAAAGTGTGTGTTCTCTTAAGTTAAACCTGCAGATAGATTAAAAATAAACAGATTAGAAAGGCACAAGAATCAGTAATCAAGGATGATACTAAGAAATTGAAAGGAATGATTAAGGAATTAGAACAAGGAACAGATGGAATTTAGAGATTCCATAAGAAAAGAATGTGAATACCCAAATTAGGAAACCTACGCCACCGTATATTAGAGGAAGCCCATAAGTCTAAGTATACGATGCATCCTGGAAATGATAAGATGTATCAAGATTTAAGAAAGAATTTTTGGTGGATAGGAATGAAAAAGGATATAGCAGCATATGTTGCAAAGTGTTTAACCTGTTCACAAGTTAAAGCTGAACACCAGAAACCCTCAGGTTTGTTATAGCAATTGGAAATGCCTGTATGGAAATGGGAATTGATAACAATGGACTTTGTTACCAAAATACCCAAAACACGAAAAGGTAATGATACAATCTGGGTGATTGTTGACAGGCTAACTAAGTCAGCTCTTTTCCTTCCCATGAAGGAAACTTTTAGTATGGAACAGTTAGCTAAATTATATGTGAATGAAATAGTTTCATTACTTGGAATTCCTTTATCAATTGTTTCTGACAGAGATAGTCGTTTTACCTCTCATTTTTTTACAAGTTTCCAAAAAGCAATGGGAACCAAGTTAAATCTAAGCACAGCTTACCATCCTCAAACGGACGAACAAAGCGAAAGGACAATTCAGACAATGGAGGACATGCTTAGAGCTTGTGTCATTGATTTCGGAGGTAATTGGTAGGATCACTTACCATTAATAGAATTTTCTTACAATAACAGTTATCACACAAGTATCAATGTTGCACCATTCAATGCACTTTATGGACGAAAGTGCCGAACCCCAGTCTGTTGGGCAGAAATTGGAGAAAAACAACTATCCAGACCTGAGATACTACAAGAAACAACAGACAAAATATTCAAGTCAAGGAACGACTGAAAGCAGCACGTGATCGACGAAAGAGTTATGCAGATAACAAGCGAAAGCCATTGGAATTTCAGGTAGGACACAAAGTGTTATTGAAAGTCTCTCCTTGGAAAGGAGTGGTAAGATTCATCAAGAGATGAAAGCTAAGCCCCAGGTATGTTGGACCTTTTGAGATTATTAAAAAAAATAGGACCTGTAGCCTATCAGCTACAACTGCCAGAGGAAATGGCAGGAATACATGATGTATTTCATGTATATAATCTCAAGAAATGTTTAGCTGATGAATCACTCGTAGTACCTCTTAAGGATATAGAGGTAAATGAACAGTTAACTTTGTGGAACGACCTCTACAAATTGAAGACAGGAAAGTCAAGAATCTCAAACACAAGAGACTAGTTCTGGTCAAAGTAAAATGGGACTCCAAAAGAGGACCAGAATACACTTGGGAGCTTGAATCAGAAATGCAAAGGAAATACCCGCACTTATTCCAGTAGACCTCGAGGACGAGCTCTAAAACAAGGTGGGGAGGATATAACAACCCTCCTAAATATTTTTCAACACCCTAATAAATTTAAAGTGTCCCTATATGTCTTAAAATATACCCCGTATGCGAAAATCGAGCCCGAATACCCTTACATAATTAAAAAATAAAATAAAAACAAGAATTATCCCTCGCTCGCGGGTCGCGAACGTACTAGCGGTGATCTACGCGGGCCACGACAGATGGGAGGTCAGGCGAGCCCCTGAGCCGCCACGTGTCACCACTCGTGTCAAGCCTAGTGGCGAGTCAGCCAAGCTAGGGCCAACCCTAGCAGGGCTCGCGGGCTGCGAAGGCCCTAGCTGGAGCTTACGCGGGGAGCGACGGAAGACGAACAAGCACTATAAATGGAGGCCTTCAACCTTCAGTCCAACTCGTTCATCTCTCGGTTTCTCTCTCAAATTTCTACGTAGTATACATAATTTTCGGGAATTATACCCCCTAAATAACGAAGTTCTGCCTCGTTGTATGTATTATAACCCTCGGTTACATATTAGATACGTTGCCCGATTGATCAAGGGTTCCGTAACGGCTGTCGTGGTTCTGCCCGACGTAGTCGTTGGAATGCCGTCTCGGGGAGGGTATTACTAATGTAAATATTGGGTTATTATACTAACGCGTGTGCATTTGTGTAAATTATAGATAATCACCAGGAAATCCTTAAGGAAAGCCCTAAGACAGCAATGTGAGTAATCTTCTTTTTGTAAACTATTTTTACAAAACCTTAAATATTTTACAATGTGATTAGCAGTGATTGAGTCTTTGTAGTTCTTAAATTACTGCCGGTATGTCGGGGTTTTGTATACAAAATGTGGAACACGTTACCATTGGACAAAGAGTTAGCCAATGTGTAATATGACCCACCAGTCAGGATTGACAGTACTGAATGAGTAATTGTGTAGAAATAAACATTGTAATCGCTCTCAATATTGTTAAAGGATACAACTCTTCTTGATTAACCTGGGATTCACTCACCAGTATTTCCCTCTGACAAAATGTTTTTAAACGCGTTTCAGGTAACAAAATGTGAAAGCCAAATAGAAGCCAGCTGGACAGCACTGAAGGCTTGTAAAAGTGGCTGTAAAAGTTACCTAAATAAAGAGATGTTTTTATTAAATAAAATAGGGTTTATCCCTATGAAAATGTGTGTACTTGAAACTTGGGAATTTCCCATGTGTTTAATATTATAAAAGTGTGGTATTTTACATCGATAAAATATTTCCTAACTACCGTCGTGATGTAATTTTCGCTGCCAAAATGATAAACATCGATACCACCAAAACTGGTCTCGCAGCCGCCCGTTCCTGGGACAGATAGGGGGCGGGGGTTGTGATAGAAAGGTGGTATCAGAGCTAAGCCACTGATTCAGCCATAGAAGTGTTCTGCTGACACCAAGATATTTTTTAAAATGTTAGGAAATTATCTACAGAAATACGTGCATATCTGTATTTTATTGTTGTGTGTTATTTGACTATTTGTTAGTTTACAGTATGAGCGATCAAGGACCCTCCGACGCCCATCGTCAGTTGTCTAGCTCACCTCAAAACGAAGGTACCTCTTCACAGCCTACCCTCTCAGGGTATTCAGCTGACAATGAAGATGGGATATTCGTGTTTAAGGCTCAATATGAAGAGCCATTCCTTCCTAAAAAGAGAGGATGGTTCAGTAGGGGAGCGCATGAACGTAGGAAGATGATGAAAAAGTTACAACAACAGCATATGTATGTAATCTTAAGAAATGTTTAGCTGATGAATCACTCGTAGTACCTCTTAAGGATATAGACATGAAAGTCAAGAATCTCAAACACAAGAGACTAGTTCTGGTCAAAGTAAAATGGGACTCCAAAAGAGGACCAGAATACACTTGGGAGCTTGAATCAGAAATGCAAAGAAAATACCCGCACTTATTCCAGTAGACCTCGAGGACGAGCTCTAAAACAAGGTGGGGAGGATATAACAACCCTCCTAAATATTTTTCAACACCCCTAATATATTTAAAGTATCCCTATATGTCTTAAAATATACCCTGTATGCGAAAACCGAGCCGAAATACGCTTACATAATTAAAAAATAAAATAAAAACAAGAATTATCCCTCGCTCGCGGGCTGCGAACGTACTAGTGGTGATCTATGCGGCCGCGACAGATGGGAGGTCAGGCGAGCCCCTGAGCCGCCACGTGTCACCACTCGTGTCAAGCCTAGTGGCGAGTCAGCCAAGCTAGGGCCTACCCTAGCTGGCCTCATGGGCCGTGATGGCCCTAGCTGGAGCTTACGCGGGGCGCGACGGAAGACGAACAAGCACTATAAATGGAGGCCTTCAGCCTTCAGTCCAACTCGTTCATCTCTCGATTTGTCTCTCAAATTTCTACGTAGTATACATAATTTTCGGGCATTATACCTCCTAAATAACGAAGTTCTGCCTCGTTGTAAGTATTATAACCCCCGGTTATATGTTAGATATGCTGCCTGGTTGATCCAGGGTTCCGTAACGGCTTTCATGGTTCTGCCCCACGTAGTCGTTGGAATGCCGTCTCGGGGAGGGTATTACTAATGTAAATATTGGGTTATTATACTACGCGTGTGCATTTGTGTTAGTGCATATGTCTGTTAACTTCGTCTTGTATCGAGTCATGTAATAGAATAGATAAACCAAGACACATAGTACGAGAGAAACGGGAAGTAGGTCTGAACCAGCAGGTTCATGCGACCTGGCCAGTTCGTGCGAACTGACCAGTTCGTGCGACCTGGACATGTCTGGTTTGTGCGACCTGGCTTTCCCTATATATAGAGGGTCTTGAGTCTTCATTTGTAACATTCTGATTCCAGAGACGAAGTGCTGCCGAAGTGTCGAACGATCTGTAATCAATTTCAAATGAATCTAAACGACAGTTAAAGTGATTCTTAGTGTTAAACAAGCTGCAAACATGTCCAAATCATTGAATTCCGCCTTTGGTTTGGTCTAGAACTCTTCTGATCGACTCATTAGGTCGAACCTTCAATCCTACAAGTGGTATCAGAGCTCAAGAGGAAGTGTTCTTACCATTTCAGCTTGTTTTCACGGATAAAACTGATTTCTACTCATTTCTTCTCATTCTTCTACACTTTTTCTTCAAAATTTCAACAAATTTACGGTTAAAATGATATGAATTTGTGATATAACACGTAAAACACTGTTTTGAACAATCCGTGATCAAATCAGAACCTAATTCAACCTAAAACTTGATAAAATTGACCAGATCGCGTGAAAAACCATACAGATCGTTCGAGAAACCTTCAGATCATTTGAAATCACACCACGTCGTGTGAAAGATAGTCAGGTCGTTTGGAAATCATTCAGATCGCACGAGCTGATCAGCCAGGTCGTGTGAACCTGATCCAGGTCGTTTGAAGTTGCTCAGGTCGTGTGAAAGTTTATTCAGGTCGTACGGGGTTGATTCAGACCGCACGAGTTTGGTCAGGTCGTTTGAAATATACTATTTAGCTCGTACGGTGTGGTTAAAAGGCATCAGGTCGTTTGAGATTAGTCAGATCGCTTGAAAACTTACCAGTTCGTTTGAACCAGCTCGTTTGAAACCCCATCTCGCTTGAACATTGTGTTTTTGTATACCTTTACATCGAAACATGGACAAAGAATTTTACAATGCGTTTGCTACTGCCCCGGTCGCTCCAGTTACAGTTGCCGAAACTGTTGGTATCGAGAATGAAACGGGAACTTTCCAAAAGCCTCCAAAGCTTATGTACATTGAGGACTTTAAAGGGTGGCAAGACCGTTTTTAAAACTGGGTACAAGCGAACAAGTTTGATGCATGGGTTTCTTTAGAAAAAGATTATACTTTACCGAAAGATGAACTTGGAAATGAAAGACAATTAAGTCAATTTTTACCGGATGAAAAATTAAAATACACAAGTGAAAAAAATGATGATTAGCATTCTCCAACAAGCGGTAAAAGAAGATATTTTTGTTTTGCTTCAACATGAGGGAACTGCTAGATCAATTTGGAAAGCGTTGATTAAGAAGTTTAAGGGTAGTGCCGATATGATAAAAAATAAACGTGCATTACTAAAGAAATCGTTTGATATGTTTACAGCTTTTGAAGGTGAGACGACTAGGAAGATTATCGAGAGATATTGTCATCTAGTCATGGAGATGAAAAGATTGGACATCAAGAAAGAAGATGAAGAATGGGTTGATAAGCTAGCTGATGCGTTACCACAGAATGAATGGGGAACATATCTGTTGATTTTAAAGCATAATCGACAATTTGAAGATATGAATTTGAGTAAGTTTATCCTGAAGTTGGAAGAACATGAGCAAGCAATTCGAAAAACTCCTACAATGAGAAGTTCGGGTGCTCAACAGGATGTTAGTCTATACTACAGAGAAAACAAGATTGAGACTACTCCTAGTCCGAAGATTCAAACTGCGTTCAGTGCTGAAAATTCTTCCAGAACAAGTGCAAGCAACACAAATTAGAGCAGTGGATATTCTTCATCTTATTTAAGTTTTGAACCAAATTTCTCAACACCAAGTTCTCAACAACAAAGTTCAACAAACTTTAATGGCCAAGTTTTGCAATGCAATGTTACATTAAATATTCAAAATGGTCAAAATTTATCTCCAGATATTGCGAAGCAACACATGGCATCACTTGTTACTGTGTTAGAGTCATATGAAAGCTTGGTTGCTGGACGAATTGGCAATCCGATGCTCACTAAAGAGGATTATGACCAGATTGATTCTGAGGAAGTTGAGTTTATGGACATCAATTGGTGTTTAGCTAGCGTTTTGAGAAGAGCAGAAAAGTTCAAACAGATCACCGGAAGAGATGATCTTCGTGAAGCTGCAACATCTCAGCTAGGTTTTGACAAATCGAAAGTTACATGTTTTCGTTGCCAAGAAAAAGGGCATTTTAAACGAGAGTGTACAAACAGAGAAGAAACCGGAAGACAAGATCCTTTCGGAAACAACGATTATCATAGAAAAGCAATTTATCATCAGGTTGCTCAACAACCATATCAACAACAATCTTCACACTCATGTACTATTCCAATTGAAGAATCAAAGGGTAGAGCTTGTTTTGGTCTGGTAGATCAAGAAGATGAAAGGATTCCGAAAGAGTTCAATTGGGATGATTATGATCCTTCTAGACCTTCAGTTTCTAAAGCATTTGTTGCTCGACTCTTTGAAGACTCAACCTCGGGAGAAGAATCAGTCAAATCTAAGAACAGGCCTAGAAGACAATCGATTTTTAAGTCGTTAGGAAGTGATGATGACACTGATGATGAGGAAGAGTATATTAATAAAGCTAGAAAACAATTGAATCCTTAGAGTTTTAATTTGTTTTTTGCAGATAAAATCGAGATATTGAAAGAGAAAAAGGCTGCTAGACTGAAGAGAGAAATGGAAGCAAGAAGGATTGCTGAAGAAAAGACTGAAGTTCAGATGAAAGCTGAAAAGACAAAAGTTGAAGAAAAACCGACAGAGAAGGTCGAGGTTGAAGAGAGTGAGGTGAAGATAGAAGTTGAGAAAGAACCGATTGTGATTGAAAAAGTGGTGGAGAAAATAGTTGAAAAAATAGTTAAAGTTGAAAAAATTGTTGAAGTGGAAAAGATTGTAGAGGTTGAAAAACCATGTGCAAAGTGTTTAGTACCCTGCAAAGATTGTGCCGAGAAAGATACAAAGTATGCTGAATTGGAGAAGCTAAAAGAAAATTTGCTGCACAATGTGAGGAGCATAAAGGAGTCATATGATCTCCTAAGCAGCAAAGTGAACTTGTACAAAGGAGCTAGTGATGAGGATATTCAGATGAAGAATCTTCTGAAAGCAACAGTTCTTCAAAAGCAAACTGCAATCAACAAATACATTGAGATTGTTGCAAGGCTGAAACAAGAATTGGCAGCGATGACGATCGAAACCGAAAGAGTGAATTCTTTACTTCGAAGTTATCAAAGTTCAGATTATGTTATTAATCGCATTTATCCTACCGTGGCAGCTCATAAGTTTGCAGAAGATGAAGAAAATTCTGGTAAGAAAACTAGTTTGAATTATAACAGAGTACCAAATCCAATGTGGGATGGCTATACCCCCTGACACTTTGAAAAGGTGGCTGAAGCACTCAATCTGAATCTGAAATCCGAGTCTATCGATGGATTACCAGATGATATTGTTGTTACCTTCACAGCGTCTGACACTGATCATGAGTCCGAGATAATTAAGAAAGTGGTCGATAAGGTGTTGGATAAAGATGAAGAGTCAAAGTCAGAGTCTAAATCTGAAAATTCGAGTTCATCAGACAAAAGCTCGAGTTCACCAGTCAAAAGGGTTTACAATAAAGATTTTCTAATGTCACAAAATAATTTGAATGATGAAACATTCAAAGTAGCATATACTTTGAATGATTCTGAAAAATTATATTCTGATGAAGAATTTCCAATAAGTGGTGTTAAAATTGAAATGATTAACAAGGTTTTCAAATTAACAGAAATCAATATTTCTGAAATAAAAGATGTAAATCTTACTGAAAAACCTAAAAAGTACACTTCAAGAGTTCAACAAAGATTGAACAAGAAAAAAAGTTACAGTTCTAGTTCGGGTTATCGAAAGAAACCAAACCATAACAGTAATTTCAAAAAGAAGGGATTAGGTTTTATACCACCAGAAAATCATAAAAATGAGAAAATTAATAAACCAAAAACTAAATTTGTTTCAGGAGCAAGTTCTGAAGAGGGGAAGGAGAAACCTTTCTGGAAACAGTCAAACAAGGAGTTTATCGCTGAAAAGCAAAAGAATATGTTAAAGGAACCTGAACCGAGAGTTGAAAGAAGAACCTGTTTCAAATGTCGAGAGGTTGGACAAATTGATTGGAATTGCCCAAAGCCCACCAACACAAAACAGGGAGTTTCTTCTAACTCTAAATTGAAAAAAAAAATGTGTTGATAAAAAGGAACAACCAATAGAAAAATTTAAAGAGTTCAAAAATTCGACTTTCGAAGTTGGTGAAAGTTTGAAACATTTTTACAAAAGAAGAGCCAATTTAAACAAACAAAAATGGATTGCTAAGAAATCAGAGGTTGTTTCTAGCAATGAATCTGATTCGTCAAAGTCAGAGGAGCCACATGTTGTTCTAAAAGATGAGAATTCTGTTCCGACAATGGATGATGAAAATTTTCCACCATTGTCAAACGGAAACTTGAAATCGAAAATTGGTGAGATTGAGATTTCAGATCATTTCTTCTCTGACAAGAAAGAATTTGATGCTGAAAAAGCATTTAGTGGTAAAGTGCTACATATTTTTGGTAAGATGGCTAATGGGAATGTGAAGGGAGTGAAAGAGTTTTATGAATCGAAAGTTGTTAAACCAAATGCTGATGGTTCACCCATGATTGATCAGGCATGGGTGAGATTCTTTAAAAAGTAAAATCCTGACTTGCCGGAGCTCCCAAGTTGGTAATCGTGGAGCATGAATCGGCATCATTCTTGAAAAATGTTTTTGTGAAAAATCTACAAGTGATAGTTTGTACAAGTGATTGAAAGAACAAAATGATGAATTAAACCCCATGATGTGTGAAATCAACAAAACTAATTTTCCGGAAAAAACCATTTTGATTAAAACAAACTTAAGTGTTTTGAAATCATAATGGGAAAATAGTTTGTTGTCAGGGGGAGTTCTGATTGTTTACGCTAAGTGGATGGCGAATTAAATCAATTCACATCAGTTTGTCATTTTATTTGTACAGTTTATTGCTTTCATTTTCAAATTTTCCTGGAAAATCAAAAATTAAAATATATTTTTGATTTTAGGGGGAGTCAAAAATTTAGAATTTTGAAAATTTGAAAATCCAAAAACATGATAAAATCTAAAAATCCAAAAACATCAAAAAATCAAAAATGAGTTTTGTTGTGAAAAAGAGGAAATGATAGTACATCAGTAGACAATCACAGTACGCTAAAGAATTGGAAAGTTATAATGTGATAAACGGTCTCACTGATGATATGTCAGTAGGTTTTTACACGCTTAGTAGATTGTTTTCGAGATTTGAACCTAAATATCAAATACTTACTTATCTCGTGGGGAACATCTCTCGGATATATAGGTAACCCCTGAAATCTTGTTTGAAGGGCTTTCTATTTCTGACATACTAGGTCTTTGTGCGTGATGATATCTGGGGTATTATACCAGGACTTCTGATTTTGCGGGAGCAATAGCCTAG
This sequence comes from Helianthus tuberosus, assembly GCA_030545235.1. Lineage (NCBI taxonomy): Eukaryota > Viridiplantae > Streptophyta > Magnoliopsida > Asterales > Asteraceae > Helianthus > Helianthus tuberosus. The sequence continues at coordinate 181,698,831 of CM060451.1, forward strand.
TCCTCGTATACTACTTTGCACTGCTTTAATCATAAAGCCCACCCCCAGCATAAAAAATGATAAAACATTGAAAAATGCTAATCATGTGCTGTTGAAGAAAAGATTCTCTAAAGGGAACACACCTAAAGTCGAGCCATCATCTCTCTGATTGAACGGAAGTTCTAGCCTGAGCTCTCATGGCCTCGCATTACCCATTTACAGATATCATTAGTGTACATTCACTTGTAAGACTGAATATAGGAGTCTGGATACGGGAGTATATTTTGAGGTGGGACACGCGAATAAGTTTAAGTCCATTAAAACAAAAATCTCGTATCTCGAATAAATTGAACTTTGTGTGAAAATTTAAGTGGATCAGTATACTGACAATCTAAGTGAATCGTTTAGAATTTAAAGTCTAAAAAGGTCAACGGTGCTAGTGATTTGTCATAAACTGATATGATCCTCTTACACAAACTCACAAAATTATGTCTGTAAATATTTCTTTATTGCTTTTTAACACTCTGAAAATCTTAAAAAAAATGTGTGTTTTAGCATAAAATTTTGAAAAATCAAAAAGATTTTATTTCATCTTATTTTCGACAACTGATGTTGAAAAGCTGATTTTCAAAATTCCGAGTGCTAAACATGATGAACAACAGTGGGTTGGGAGAGTGTGTTTGAAATGAGAAATGAAGTTAAAGCTTGAGATAATTTGAGAAACTAACAGTAAAATCAGTGTTAGTTAATCAAGGTCATTAATTTGAACTTGATATAACTATTGATGATGATTGAATAATTTCTATAAGTGGTTTCTAAATTTGTTAAATTTTAAAAATTGTGAAATTTACTTTTGGGTAGAGATTTGTGCAGATCCCCGTGTCTAAGCCTGAGCAGAGTTTGAGCCAGGACACTATCTTAGAACGAATGCTATGTCAGATTGCGATCCCGGAACAACTTAAGGGGGAGTCTGTTAGCAAAGGGGAGTCTGAAGATTGAAAGATAAAGATTGAAGGATGCTTACAGAGAAAGATACTTTGGAAAGAACGAGAAGACCGATCAAGACTGAAGACTCAATACACTGAAGACTCGTCAACATCCAAGGGGGAGTCTTTTAGTGCATGTGTCTGTTGACTTCGTCTTGTATCAAGTCATGTAATAGAATAGATAAACCAAGACACGTAGTACGAGAGAAACGAGAAACAGGTCTGAACCAGCAGGTTCATGCGACCTGGACATGTCTGGTTCGTGCGACCTGGCTTTCCCTATATATAGAGGGTCTTGAGTCTTCATTTGTATCATTCTGATTCCGGAGACGAAGTGCTGCCGAAGTGTCGAACGATCTGTAATCAATTTCAAATCAATCTAAACGACAGTTAAAGTGATTCTTAGTGTTAAACAAGCTGCAAACATGTCCAAATCATTGAATTCCGCCTTTGGTTTGGTCTAGAACTATTCTGATCGACTCATTAGGTCGAACCTTCGATCCTACAATGTGTGTAAATTATAGATAATCACCAGGAAATCCTTAAGGAAAACCCTAAGACAGCAATGTGAGTAATCTCCTTTTTGTAAACTATTTTTACAATACCTTAAATATTTTACAATGTGATTAGCAGTGACTGAGTCTTTGTAGTTCTTCAATTACTGCCGGTATGTTGGGGTTTTGTATACAAAATGTGGAACACGTTACCATTGGACAAAGAGTTAGCCAATGTGTAATATGACCCACCAGTCAGGATTGACAGTACTGAATGAATAATTGTGTAGAAATAAACATTGTAATCGCTCTCAATACTGTTAAAGGATAAAACTCTTCTTGATTAAACTGGGATTCACTCACCAGTATTTCCCACTGACAAAATGTTTTTAAACGCGTTTCAGGTAACAAAATGTGAAATCCAAATAGAAGCCAGCTGGACAGCACTGAAGGCTTGGAAAAGTGGCTATAAAAGTTACCTAAATAAAGAGATGTTTTTATTAAATAAAATAGGGTTTATCCCTATGAAAATGTGTGTACTTGAAACTTGGGAATTTCCCATGTGTTTAGTATTATAAAAGTGTGGTATTTTACTCTGATAAAATATTTTTAACTACGGTTCTGATGTAATTTCCGCTGCCAAAATGATAAACACCGATACCACCAAAACTGGTCTCGCGGCCGCCCGTTCTCGGAACAGATAGGGGGCAGGGGTTGTGACAGTATATCCCATCTGCAAGATAAAAACCGAATCTATATTGGACTACATTCACCACGAATAGACAGTGGGGCGTCGTTCCAACCATATAGTTATTGAACAAATGACATCGGTCGGGGACATTTATGTCGTCATTTGATCCAAGGGGTCTAAAAATGCATACAATCTACGCTCTGTTATGATCACGCAACTACTTCAAGCATAATTGTGGGGCCGTTATGATCACCCCTTGTGAATTGACCTCGCCATTCACGTGGACAATTCTTCCAAGGCTAGTGCATACAATCTACGCCCCCCAACATTTCTCGGAAGTCATGACGTGTCTCATGGGGCTCATACAAACGTTGAATGTTGGTGTACGTTGGTCTATGAAGAAATTCTTTACTATACAAACTAATAACGCCATCACAAAATACTTGCAAGGGGTAACGTGATACTCTCTTGAACATATGCAAATAATCATCAAGTGAGTCAGGAGAATTACCATATGCTAGTTGTCGTATAGCCGAAGTGCACTTTTGTAATGACGTAAAACCTTGATGACCTCTAGCATCATATTTCGTTTCAAAGAACTCAAAATTTCGCTCAAAATCACCTACGATTTACAAAAAAACAATTCTTTATCCATTTGAAATCGCCTTCGAAACATCTCGGGTGTTTGATCGTTATTACTATAGTCTCTAACTAGTTGTGCTTGAGATGCTTCACAGTTGTCTCTATGAATGTACCTAGTTGAATATACAACATTTTAATAAAAATAATATTAAAAAAATATTGAAAATAATATTAACAATACACCTTCTTGACGAAGTCGCGGTGTATCGAGTATCGTTTATTTGTAATGCGATTAAGGTAGACATATAATTATAACATTCATTTTGGAACTGCTCTTCGTCGGAGCTTGATGAATCATACAAATATGGTGCACGTTTGGGTATTTTGAAAAGATCGATTTTGAGTGGGTAAAATCTTTAAAAATAATATCGTAGAATATGATATGTAGGTGGAAGAGAAGGTTTTTCTTCTTCTTCTTTTTTTTTTGTTGAGAGAAATGAAGTGTGTTGAGTGAAGAGTTTTTTTTTTTTTTTTTTTTTTTAAATAATGCCATTTGACCGTTGCCAACGGTCAAAAACCATATTCCCAAATTTCCCTGTCGATCGGCGAGGGCTCCCCACTCACCGAGGTTAAATTTTTCACCGGAAGCGGAGACCCGGACGAGGCCAGGCTTCACCGAGCCTTTCCCGAGCTCCAAGAGTGTTTTGGGTTTCTTCCCCAATGTCTTCTTTCTACCAGACAAAATTATCACAATAAATAAAGTTACTGTCAACGACGGTTGCTTAATAAATAAGGTGAAGGCAACTTCTTGACGATGATATTCTACTAGAAAGCCAGAAAGTATGAAGACTAACGACATGTTCAACGATTAAACTGATATAAAGGTATAAACCATTGAAAATATAGTGTTTTGAATGCAACTACCATTTGGTACAAGAGGACATGTTCAATGATTAAACTGTTGTCATTATAAAGTGCAACTACAACATTTTGTCATTGATCAAAAGAGTATCTGCTATCTTCAAATGGTAAAGTGGTTAAGAGAACCTATAAATCCATATCAAAATCGATACATGATGATTAATTTACTTACAACATTAATTTTAGGCGACGTTGATAGAATAAAATAAGTAAGATACATTCTATGTCAATTTTCTCCCCTCTGAAAGTAACCTTGGAAAATCAAACACATTTGCCGTTCAAAAAAAAAAAAAAAAATATAAGTAGAATGAACCTAAAAATAAACAATGATTACATATTTAAGTCACTAAAACAAGTATAAAACACCATCATCGTCATACTCGGTAAATCCTACCAATAGCAAAGCTAAAGTAGGGTCTGAGGAGGGTAAGATGTAGACAACCTTACCCTTACTCCATAGGAATAAGATGTAGAAAGCCTTATCCTTACTCCATAGGAATAAGATAAAATAGTTTTGCATCAAGCCTTAGACACAAGACACATAACACTCAGCAATTAAGATAAAAGCCGATTAGTGCATGTGCCCCTTGTCTTTCGACTATCAACGCTATCATCTGATCCATGATTAACCATCCACTTTTAACGTTATTTTCACAAAATCAGTAAAATAACGTTAAAATTAATACAATTTCACTATCCTCAAGCGCCCACAAATATAGTATAAAACCCTGCAACCATATTTAGGTCAGAAACAAGTGTAAAACCCTGCAACCAATCGGAACCCCGAGCTTTTCCGGCGAGCGTTAACTCTTTCAGATTGGCCGCTTAAACCGCAGCCATGGACACGGGAAAGAACATGAAGAAATCATCATCATCTTCATCGAGTAGAATATCTCTGGAACAATTTGTCTCCAAAATGACCCCTCTTATCGATATGGAAAAGGTACTCACTTCTCCCTCTGCGATCCATCTAACAACTCATCATCAATTTCATTTCAATTCAAATGCACACTTAGTTAGTATGTTGATTGAATTGTAATTTTAAATTTCGCAATGAATCATGAATATATCTATCTTACTTTGAGAGCTTAATTTGAGGATATTCAGTTATTTAGACTAGTTAGGGTTTTTAGATTGGGAACTAGGAATCGGAGTACACAACTGATAGAAGATTTGAAATTAAACGAAACGGATAGATCTACGGTCCTGATACAAAGACACCACATAAACATACAGAGGGCAAACTAAAATTGGATTAAGATACAGATACACCGCTTAATCTGCAATTAGACTCCCGATCTTTTCGGTTAGTAGTGTCCGGTATGTAGTTTTCGTATTGAATTTTTTAGGTATATACGTTTTCGACCCCCCGTTTTTATAATTTTTTTTAGGTATATACGTTTTCGACCCCCCCGGTCGGAAATCTCAAGCTTCGCCACTGTTCACAACTGACCCCTACTAAGGTACTAATAAAAATGCAAAAGGTACAACTAAAAGAAGCACAAAAGAAAAAAAAAACTACTATAAGAACATGGCCTAATCGATAGTAGTGGGGTTGATTGCATGGACTCTACCACATAATACCCGATCCAGATTGTTTTTGACCCGTCTCCATTTCCAACGACTAATGATTCGGAGTTCTGGTGTTTTATCAGGTTGTTACCTCAATCACTTGTGCTGATAGATGCCTGCATGTTAGAATATATTAGCTAGGGTTTATTGTTATAAGATTATTATAGTTAGAAGAATGGTTGTAAAAATCGCTACAAGCTAGTCGAGTAGTCGGGCGGTGGAATACCGACTAGCGATTAATTTGGATTAATTGTCTTGGAATTTATATGTATTTTTTCAAACTTTTATATAAAATTCTTTAAACTCCTTAATTGGATTGGATTAATAAGTATAATTTTTCAAAGAGTTTAAATATTTTGACCGATTTTGACTGCCTTTGACCGCCTACCAATTCTGGGACTGACTAGGTGAAATTTAATCAGTAACCTACCGATTACTTGGCGATTAATCCCAATTTTTACAACTCTGCTAAGAAAATATAGTTAGAATATACGATTTCATTAGGTTTCTTTGTAATTATCATTATTGTACTCATATAAATATACAAATAGTTAGTTGATAATTTACAATACCTTACGGGGTTGTTTATTATTTTTATATCACGTATCACTAGCAGCCGGTGATTGTTACTTTTTTGTGTTTAATATTATTGTAGGAAGCTGAGATATCCGCATCCATGAGCTCTGGTGCTAATAGAAATTTGGATACTGCATCAAAGAGAGGATCCACAATTCTTAATTTGAAGTGCGTAGATGTTCAGGTTTGTATATATATACCCCGTTAAAAAGAATCCAAACAACAATTTCATGTTTCAATCAAAACTATGGATAGTTGTATCTTTTTTATGTTTCAATTTGTTCTTATTGTAGACTGGGTTGATGGGCAAAACTCTTCTTGAACTTCAATCGAACAAAGGCGATGTTCTTCCAGCTCACAAGGTAAAACAGTTGACACACTCATTGCGTACCGTTTTTTGTTTCATTTGGAGATATGTGTATTGTTATATGTTATTATCCGGTTTTATAAACGTGATGGTCTCTTATTTATGTTGCAGTTTGGGACTCATGATGTTGTTGTTCTAAAACCGAACAAGGCTGATTTAGGCGCCCCTGCACTTGGACAAGGTGTTGTTTATCGATTAAAGGTAGCTAGTTTATTTTAAAAATGAGTAAAATGCCATTTTTGTCCCCTGAGGTTTGGCCAGTTTTGTGACTTTCATCTAAAGGTTTGTTTTTTCGCATTTGGATCCAAAAGGTTTGAAATCTTGCCATTTTTATCCGACTCGTTAACTCCACCCATTTTCTCCGTTAAGTCAGGGGTATTACGGTCTTTTTAGGCATTTTTTTTTATTAAACTAAAAACACTATAATCTTTATTTCTTATAGTGTTTTTTGTTTAATAAAAAAAATGTCTAAAAAGATGGTAGTACCCCTCACTTAACGGAGAAAGATGGATGGAGTTAACAAGTCGGATGAAAATGGCAAGATTTCAAACTTTTTGAATCCAAATGCGGAAAACCAACCTTTAGATAAAAGTCGCAAAACTGACCAAACCTCAGGGACGAAAATGGCATTTTAATCTTTAAAAACGATTCCATATTTTATTATTCTTTTGGATATTAGGATTCTTGTGTTACATTTTACAGGATTCATCAATCACCATTGCTTTTGATGATATTCCAGAAGAAGGTTTAAATAGTCCTTTACGCATTGAGAAAGTGGCTAACGAGGTACAATGTTCATAACTAATTTTCTCTAATTCCTATCTTCTCACAGTAAGAACCTTATATATTAATATATATGTGTGTAGGTGACATACAGAAGGATGAAGGACACGTTAATACAGTTAAGTAAAGGTATTCGAACGGGTCCTGCTGCAGATTTAGTTCCCGTCTTATTTGGAGAGAGAACTCCAACAGTAGCGAAAAAAGACGTCTCCTTTACCCCGTTCAATAAAAATCTTGATCACTCTCAGGTTTTAACTGTTTTATTCACTTATCTATTAGTTTGTTATATTCTTATAGTTTATCATACAGTAATGTACACGGATGGTCCCTGTGGTTTACCAAAATTTTGAATTTGGTCTAACTTTCCAAATGTACACGCAAGGCCCTTGTGGTTTGCACTTTATAACGCATTTAGTCCCCAGCCAACAAATCTAAAGGTTATAGCATGTCCAAGTCAGGGACTAAATGCATTACAAAGTGTAAACCATAGGGACCATCCATGTACTTTTGGAAAATTCTGGGGACTAAATACGTTACAAATTACAAGCCACAGGGATCATTTGTGTACTTTACTCTTATTATCGAATTTTACTGTTTTACACAAACCAAATTAAAATTATCTTTTTTTTCTTTTTGCATTCAAGAAAGATGCAGTTAAAAAAGCTCTATCATCAAAAGACGTGTTTTTGCTGCACGGACCTCCTGGGACCGGAAAGACAACAACGGTTGTGGAAATTATTCTACAGGAAGTGAAACGTGGGTCAAAGATTCTTGCTTGTGCTGCCTCTAATATCGCTGTTGACAATATTGTTGAACGACTTGTTCCTCACAGGTAACAAGATTATCATTATGGAAGAAGTTGGTCGTTGAATAGTTTATTTAAATGAATTACCCCCTTGTCAATGTTTTGTGTTTGAGGCAATAAGCATTATATTTAGGGCTGTAAATGAACCGAATGAACACAAACAAGGCTTTGTTCGTGTTCATTCATTAAGGAATTAACATGTTTATGAACAGTTCACGAACGCTTACCGAACGAGATTTTCTGTTCGTGTTTGTTCATGAACACTTACCGAACGTAAAAGGACACAAACAAATTTTTCATGAACATAAATGAACACAAGCGAACGTTATACATTCATTCTAAAATAAAACTGCGTTTGTTCATGAACACTTAACAACGAACACTTACCGAACGTAAACGGACACAAACAAATTTATCATGAACATAAATGAACACAAACGAACGTTATACAATTCATTTTAAAATAAAACTGCATTTTTCATCTGAAAGATTACGAAGAGTCCACAAAAAAATAAGTCCTTAACATAACTATCCAAACATAGTTGGCGTAATTATTATAAACATAACTAACACGGAAATTAAGAAATTTGTCAAGCTTTAACACAAATTGAAATTGAAATGGTCACATGAGGGATGTTGGCACAGGCGTATAGTATAACTATGGTTTCAAAATTTTAAAAACTAAAACCAATAAAATAAAAATATAACATAAAAAGGCTTTAAATAAACAAAAAAAAATGAACATAAACGAGCAAACATAAATGAACACAATACCAAACGTTCACGAACATAAACGAACGAACGCAGCCTCTGTTCATATTCATTTGTTTTAACTTATTGAACATAATTTCTTGTTCATGTTTGTTCATTTATTAACGAACAAACATAAACGAACTTCTCGCCGAATGGTTCACGAACTGTTTGCTGAACGTTCGGTTCGTTTACAGCCCAAAGTATATTATTGCTATCCAAGAATGTTAATCACTAAACTGGTGTTTGATTTCTGGATTAGAGTGAAGTTGGTGAGAGTGGGACATCCTGCACGGTTATTACCCCAAGTATTAGAGAGTGCTCTTGATGCACAGGTTTGCTTTATTTTATCTTTCTGTATAACATTTTTATATATCTTTTTTTCTATATGTTCTACTTGGTTTGTTAGATTTTCTATCATAGTTCAAAAGCAATGCTATGAAAAGAAAAAAGCTAACTTCTTAGCAAAAAATGTGATTTGATATAATTGTCATATAAATATGGAATTATATCGTTAGCGTTATTTCATATTTCTAGGTGTTACGTGGGGATAACAGTTCTCTTGCAAATGACATCCGGAAAGAGATGAAGGTAAATTTTTATTAAGAAACTCGAAATTGAATATTCCCAATCTAAATTTTTCCATAAAATTTGTTCGTCCACTTAATGTAAATGATCTTGCAGGCACTGAATAGTAAATTGTTGAAGGCGAAAGACAGAAACACAAAGAGGGACATACGGAAGGAGCTCAAGATGCTTTCTAAAGAAGAACGCAAGAGACAACAACTGGCTGTGACAGATGTTATAAAGAACGCAGATGTCGTTTTAACAACTCTCACAGGTTCGTTGTCGAAAAAATTAGATGGTACTTCATTTGATCTTGTGATTATTGATGAAGCGGCTCAAGCACTTGAGGTAGCTTGCTGGATTGCTTTACTGAAGGTAACTTAGAACCGTTCTCTTTTTTACCGTTTTACGTCATCCTAAATATTTCTTGATTTATTGTTTATTCATTTTTAGGGCTCTGCAAAATGATTACTTTGTCAGCAAGAGTTTTCTAGTTATTTAATGAAATTATTGACATTTCGGATTTACTTGAATGGGTCGTGTTCGCGGGTTGACACATGACACAACTTGTTTAACACGAACACATCTCTTTTATTCTTTAAATTTTGACATAACATACTCGATCTGTTTAAGTTACAAGATAAGAACAGTTTTTAAGAATATATAAAAATAAATGGGTTAAACATGTCAATCCTAGCGCAATCCGTTTACCTAAATGTGTATGAGGGTTTGACTCAAAACTGACCCGCGCCTGTTTAGACTAAACCCAAACCCGCAAATTTCGTGTTGGGTTTGTGTCGCGTTTTCATATTGTGTGATAAATTCACATCCCTAGTGATTAAACCCATAACTTGTGAAAGAGAACAAAGACTTCTTTTTTTCTCCTTTTTTTGTAAATTTAAATCCCTTTTTACTTTTTCGCATCTACTTAAAGGTTTTTTTTGCTTGATTAAATCCCTACACTTCTGTTAAAAAACATTTCATTCAGTTTTGTAAGGTAACAGATTTACCATTGCAAAAAGGCATTTAGTTGTAAAACATGAAAGCATATAGATCTATTTTGCCTTTAATTTAAATACGAAAAGATTATCAACTATTAATTTTGTAGGGTTCTAGGTGCATACTTTCTGGGGACCATCTTCAACTCCCTCCAACTATCCAGAGTGTTGAAGCTGAGAAAAAAGGTTTGGGAAAAACACTATTCGAGCGCCTCGCAGACTTGTATGGAGATGATGTCGTATCTATGCTCACCGTTCAGTACCGCATGCATCAACATATTATGAACTGGTCATCAAATGAGCTTTACAACAGTAAGGTAGTTGACCCTTGACCCATATTTTTCACATGCAAGATTGCCTTTTCTTAATCGTATTATCATGCGTTAATCCATTGTTATTGCTGCTGATATAATATTCTGTTGTTAAAGTTGTTTGATGTTTTAGTTAAGGGGCTAAACATGTCATTATTAAAGTTGAGGGTCTAAACATGTCATTATTAAAGTTGAGGGGCTAAAGTTGTTTGTTATTAAAGTTTAGGGGCTAAAGCTGTTTAGTTAAAGGCTAAACATGTCATTATTAGAGTTTAGGGGCTAAACATGTCATTATCAAATTTGAGGGGCTAAAGTTGTTTATTATTAAATTTGAGGGGCTAAAGTTGTTTATGATAAAAGTTGAGCGGCTAAAGATTTTTAGTTAAGGGGCTAAACATGTCATTAAAAATTTTGAGGGGCTAAAGTTGTTTATTAATTAAGTTGAGGGGCTAAAGTTGCTTTAGTTAAGGGGCTAAACATGTCATTACCAAAGCTGAGAGGCTAAACCTATCAATTACTAAAGTTGAGGGGCTAAAGTTGATTAATGCCAAAGTTGAGGGGCCAAAGTTGATTGATGTGACAAAATAGCATATTTACAATATATATAATCACAGATTGAAGCACATGCAAGTGTTGCTGGACACACACTACATGAACTTGAGGATGTACAGAAGTCTTCTTCAGCTGAACCTACTCTTCTTCTTGTAGACATAGCAGGGTAAGCATATATTGTATTTTAAGTTTTAAACTAATGTCACGTGACATAATTAATGACCCACAAAATATATTTTGATCTACTTTTATAAAGATCAAATCTGTTATTATTCAACTTTAAAAGTATTATTATTTTTATTGTAGTTGTGACATGGAAGAAAAAAAGGATGAAGAAGAAAGCACATTAAACGAAGGGGAAGCGGATATTGCTATAGCCCATGCAAAAAGACTCATTCAAAGTGGAGTTCGTGCTTCTGATATCGGGATCATTACTCCTTATGCCGCACAGGTTTTGCATATAAATAAAAGAGTAAAATGCCATTTTTGATCCTGAGGTTTGGCTACTTTTGCGACTTTCGTCCAAAGGTTTGAAATCTTGCCATTCTCATAATCTCATCCAACTCGTTAACTCCATCCAATTTTTAATGTTAAGGCGGGTATTTTCGTTTGTTTGGACATTTTTTGTGTTGATTAAAGGGTTTGGATGGGGAGAAAGTCGACAGTGATGGATCTTTATTCCTTATAGTGTTTTTTATCTTTAACAAAAAAGGTCTAAAAAGATGGAAATGCCCCTCATTTAACGGAGAAAAATGGAGGGAGTTAGCGAGTTGAACGAAAATGGCAAGATTTCAAACCTTTTGGATCCAAATGCGGAAAAACAAACCTTTAGACGGAAGTCGCAAAAGTGGCCAAACTTCAGGGACGAAAATGTCATTTTACTCTAAACAAAAAGAAAAAGAAAAAAAAAGCGATTTTTTAAGGAGTTTGTTGGGTGTTTATTTTGTAGGTTGTTTTATTAAGAATGCTGAGAGCAAAGGACGACAAGTTAAAAGAACTGGAAATTTCAACTGTGGATGGCTTTCAGGGCAGGGAAAAAGAGGCCATTATTATTTCCATGGTTAGGTCAAACTCAAAGAAAGAGGTACTTATTATTATTATTACAAGTTTATGTCTTTATGCAAGGATCGACGAATAAGTTGTGACATTAAGTTTATATATTTACTTCAGGTGGGGTTCTTAAGTGATCGTAGGCGTATGAATGTTGCTGTGACACGGGCAAGGAGACAGTGTTGTCTAATATGCGACACAGAGACTGTGAGCAGTGACAAGTTTTTGAAACGTCTGATCGAGTATTTCGAGGAACATGGTGAGTATCTGAGCGGTTCAGAGTATGGAAACGAATAAGTTGTTTTGATTTATTGGCATTGCTATGGCCGTATTAAAAAGAACAAGAAAACATGTGTTATATAGTAATCAGCATTCAAGGGCTTGAACATGTGACTCGATGTAGTTCATGTGTTTCACTGGCAAAGGCATGTAGACGATCTAATCGTTTTTGCTAGTTGGACTAGGTAATGTCATCATGAAATAGTCATGACTGCACTAGCCAAAATTCATTTTATCATATTACTACTCGACTGAGTCTATTGGTATTCTTATTTGTATTCGTTGTGGTATAATTATCAAGAACAATATAACATGTGTTAGATCTTGAGATAATCAGCATTCAAGGGCTTGAACATGTGACTTGCATGTAACTCGATGTAGTTCATCTGTTTCATTGGCAAATGCATGTACACAATCCAATCGTTGTTGTTGGTCGGACTAGGTAATGTCATTACGTAACAGTCAGTCCTGTCAGATGGTACATGACATGATCCAAACACCACCTTACCCCACCCGAAATCCATCTTGTCCATGATGTGGAACCTTGTTCCCGATGACACCATAACCGACATTTCTTTGCTGGCAAATGCTATTGCTACTAGAGGCTGTGAGCGACGTTCTTCCACCCAGTCTATTAGGTCCAAAAAATGGTCTTTCGTAGTGGCCGTCTGTAAGAAATCATGGAACTTCTGTAGCTATACCGCTTAATGACATCTCCTTCAATTTCTGATGTGTCAAATCCAAATAAATTAGATTTATAATAATGTTACTTGTAAACATCAATCAAACATATATAGTAAACAAATTTCTATCATCATCCCAAACTTGTTTAAAAGATCATCATCATACTCAGTAAATCTCACCAATAGCAAAGCTAAGGCAGGGTCTGAGGAGGGTAAGATGTAGACAGCCTTACTTTTACCCCGTAGGAATAGAGATGCTGCTTCCAGTGAGACCCCTGACTCGATGGAACTAATTTTTGTAATGTTATGATACATTTTCCTTGTGAAACTATATTACATTGACAAACAGGTAAAGTAAGTTCATTTACCTTTGATCTTTTGGACCCGGATGGCATCGACAAAACGTTTCCAAAATGAGAAACCATTAGTTTTTCTTTCTCTTCTCCATCTCCCTGACTCAACCTTCCCCTTCCATCAACCGCAAGAGCCACATTACACATCTTGTTACAATCATCCGAATCTTCCATGCTCAAAGCAACAATCTTCCACAAAAAAGATGTGAAAGCCTCAAGCTTCGACCTCTTCCGCCCATTTTCACTCGCCAATAGCTGTACACTATTAAGTTGCTCGCCCTCAATGTAGTATACGCGGTTAATGAGCATATGACCACCATTTTCATTGTTGTGGTCATGCTCAGGATTAGTTGGTGGTTCAAATAGAGCAAACACATTGCCAATTGATGGTGAATAAGTGGTTGGGCACCTAGGTTTGAGGATGGACCTTTGAAAAGAGGGTAACATAGATGGTGGTTCGGATCGAGTTATTTCTGCCCATGTTGAGATGAACATGTTGCCGTCAGCGGCCCGATGATCAAACATACACCCTATCACTATGCCTCCACATTTTAACTCAGTAACCTGCATATTGATTTGATTTGTTTAAATACAGTTGTTTGTAAAGCTATTAAAAACAAAGAAATATAACATACACTGTATTTACATACTTGAGTGTTAAGTTTAAACAGTCAGTGAGTAGATATAACCAAGTTGTCACTATGAAACACTAGATGTATTATTTTGAACATTATTTTGTACCATATATTTAAGAGTTAACTTTCATTGTTCATTTTAACGGTTTTGCTCCAATAATTTAAAAATAGTCATTTTCCTCCCTGATCTTTTGACTTTGTCGCCAGCTAGTTTGCTCCCTGGCTCTAACTCAGATAAAACGTTCAATTACAAGTAGGGGTATTTCGTTAGTTTACTTCCTGGCTCTAACTCAATTAAAACGTTTAGTTAAAAGTCGCGGTAGTCGTGGTCGGCAGGTGGTGGTGGATGGTGGTGGCCGGTAGAAAGAGTGGTTTGAAAGATGAGAATCAGAAAAGAATTTACTTATATACATGTAAATAAACAAGTTATAGGTTTATTTAGGTGAAAAGACTTACTTGCCCTTGCTTTTATCTATAAAATTACCAAAATAACCTTCTAGTTAATGGATTTTTTGGATGGAGCTAGAGGCGGAGAGCAAAATGACGATAAGTTAGAAAAATGGAGGAAAATGATTATTTTTAAACTATTGAGCCAAAACCGTTAAAATGACCGAATCACAGGGAGCAAAATGAAAGTTAACTTTATATTTAATATTCAATGAAAACACCATGGCATGGGCATGTGATGGCAACAAATACAAGAGTTTAACTTACTTTTTTCTTAAAGGGTATTAAACGAGAATATAATTTTCTTATCAACTTATGTGATACTTGATGAGTAAGATATTACTGAGTACGTTTGTTTTATTCGTCTATATTTATGTATGTGTGCTTATTATTACTATCAGTTACCTGGATGGCAAGCACCCCATGTAGCTTCTTGGGCATTAATCTACCCTCAATACATTCATCTGGATTATACAAATTGAGTTCCTTGAGCTCCACGTCTGCCACAGCTTCAATGAAGTCAACTCCTCGGTTATTGCAGCGAATTTGGTTGTCTCCGGAAGCCGCATTCCATAGGATCTCGCCGGCAAGGGGGTAGTAGAGTGCAAGAGCTCGAGATAAGGAGTCTTTGAGGGCGTCTAGTATGGTGGCAAAACTGCTATGTGAGGGTTTCTTGTAGCAAAAGAAAGAGCCAACATCAAAAGGAGGCACAAGCAAGTCTAGGTTGGTAAAGGGTAACCAGTGGTCATTGCATGGTTCATCTGCATGCACCACTACTTTCTCAATCACATTCACCGACAAACTCTTGCCTCTAATAATGCCCATGTATATCTTTTTAGAGAGATGTGTATATTTGTATATATTCTTTTAGAGAGAACAAGAAGAGTGTTGTAGGTTGATGTACCAAATGGTAGGTATATATAGTGTCATAGTGATCAAGTTTTGTTGCACGTTTCATTTTAGTTGGATGTTCGCCATCATCATATCGAATCTTTCTTTCATTATATGTACAAAACTAAAGGTACAAGCATAAATATTATTAATTATTAAAAGTAGTACTTTGTCATATTAAATATTATTTTCTTTACTTTGACTGATGTTAAGCAAATTTTCACACTTGTACCTGATAATTCGATTCACAGTAAGACCGTGGGTTATGGTGGGGCGGAGGTCGGGCTTGGGTTGGGACATTAGTTGACACGTTGTTTGAGGGGCAGACATGGGCTAAACTCACATTCAACACGGTATGGTGGGGCGGGGGTTTGAGGCGTGGCTTCGCTGGGCAGACCCGCTGAGCTATTTGAATATTATTTAAAACAACAAACTTAATTTTTTTAATATTTTTAAATAAAGAAAATTACAAAAAAAAAAAAAAAAAATCCTAACTTTTATATTTGTTTTTTATCTCTTCTCTCATCGCCAAGATTAGTTGTAACTCTTCACCCTCTAGGTGATCAATGGGCTGGGATATAAATTTCAAATCATCCCGTTTTTGTTTCTGGGCATCTCTAGCTTCTTTGCTCCTTCGTATTTCGGCCCTTTGTTGTTGGAATACGTTGAATGTATCCAACTTGCATGAAATGTCATCCAACTGCTCGCTGTATATTCCCCTACGCGAGCCCGAACTCCCAGCTGAAGGCGATGCCATACCAGATCTTGATTTTTGAGCACGCTTTCTTGCGGCATTTCTTCCATACTCAGGCCGGTTTGGGCTTGGCGAATCATCCAAAAGGTCCTCAAACTCTTGATCTCGTGCATCAGATTGGGCTTGGGACGAGGCCCTTGACATTTTGGAAGACGAGTTAGTTTCGCTACCAATGGGGATATTCGCCCACTTTGGATGGAACTTACAAATCTCCCAGCAATGCATGAAACGGAAGTCGGTCCCCACATTTGATTTGAATGTGACCACTGCATTTGTCAAAATGTCGGTTTCGGTTTCACCACTTTTTGGGTTTTGCTTTGCTTTATTTAAAAAACCACTATATTTTGTAAGTTGGGTGCTTATATCGCTCCACTTCGAGAATAAGCTATCGTTTTCACGATAAGCCTCCCTTCGCATTTCTTCATGGAATAATCTACTAACCGCTTCCCACAGGGCGGTTCGATGTTGAGAATTTCCTATTTTAATAAAAACAAAATTTAATATATAAGAAAGTTATATAATAAATAACCATTAATAAAAACAAAGTTTAAGAATACCTAAACTTGGATGTTGAGATTGTTGACACCAAGCCCTCGCCAATGCAACTTCTTCAGCAACGACCCATTTTTGTTGTTTTCGTTTGACGGTTTCAACTGCTTTATCCGCCTCTGTTTTTTTTCTTATGACTTCTCTTTTTGATGGGTTTTGATGCGGAAGGAGCATCGTTGGGTGGTTGAGTTTCGGGGACGGTTTCGGTTTGTGAAAGGTTGATGGAGGTTGGTGAAAGGTTGATGGGCGATTGTGTAAACGGGGTAGGTATCGAATCGTCGGTGTATGGGAAGTTAGTAAACACACGATTCCCGATATACGATGCATAACTCGCTTCAACGGGCATAGAAGAGTGTATGAAAAATGGACGAGGCATTGGACGATTGGGTGGTGGGCTAGGATTATTTTCTTGGAATGCATACGAGTTGTTCGGCTCATAAGGACGGTTATAAGGATGCATTTTTTCGTTTTGTAGAAGGAGAATTGAAGATGTATAGAAGATGTGGTTGAATGTGGTAAAAAATGGAAGAAAAATGTGAGTTTTATAGTGAATTTTTTTTTTAACATAGCCGTTGGCCAATGGCTAGCCCAACGGCTATTTTGTTTTGGCCATACACAGCCCGCCATGTCAGCTCGCTTCCCCCGCCCCCCGCCCGGCTTGAAACCCAAGCCCTAAGGGCTACGCCCCAACCCAAGCCCACCCGGGGTGGTGCCTTGGGCGTTTTCCCCCAACCCAAGCCCCATACCCCATAGCCTAAGGTGTATGTTTATTTTAAAAAAAAAACGAGGTTTCTGTCCTCTTATCTCTGTATTGTGCAGACCATGCGCAGACCTTTGGGCCTGAAGACTGTTTGTTTTTTTAAAGACTTTTCATTAAAAAAAGGTCTGTGCGTCCTCTTTTTGGTACAGAGTGGGTCAATCTCTTTTTACCTCTTCCAGTCTTTTTTTTTGCCAGATATCACAAGCACATACAAAAACCCTAGAGCTCCTTCTCCATCTTCTCCTCCACCACCTCACCTCCAACCCAGCCGTCGCCGCCGCCTCCCTCCTCCCCGCCGTCGCCTCCTCCTCCCTCCTCCACGCCGCTGCTGCCACCACCCTTCTCCCTCCTCCCCGCTGCCGCTCATCTCCCTCCTCCCCGCCGCCGCGCTGCGACCCCACTCCCCTGTCCTCCTCGCGCTGCAACTCGAGAGTTCCTTCTCCGACCGTAATCCACAGGTATGTTAATTTTTTGCTCCTAAATTGTTTTTTTAATGTTAGTTCTTAATTAAATTTTTCTTTTTGATTATGTTAATTTTTTGGTGTTTTGTTTTGATTTTTGCTTATGATTATGTTATTTTTTTTTGTTATGGTTATGTTAATTTTTGCTTATGATTATGTTATAATGAAATTGTTGGTGTTTATATTCTGATTTTTGCTTATGATTATGTTAATTTTTTTGTGATTATTATTTAAGTTTGAATGTTGAAAAACTCTTTTAAATTTAATAAATCAGTTTATTTTAGCAGCTTGCAAAAGTTGAAAAACAAACAGTTTTCTTCTTGCAGACTGCAGAGGTTTGGTCCAACTCTTCTGCTACAGATGTAGTCCGCAGACCGTAGAAGTTTTACTTCTGAAAAACAAACAACACCTAAAACTTCCTTTGTTTATTTATCACACTAATTGAAAACTCTCCTTTTTGTAAGCATAATTCGTAAAAAAGTCCATGGACTTTGACAATAATAATCCGACAAAACTAATTTTGTATGAAAAAATGCAGTTGAAACTTTCTAAAACACAACTGCGATAGGTTAACGTTATTAAAAATG
Source organism: Helianthus tuberosus (assembly GCA_030545235.1). NCBI lineage: Eukaryota > Viridiplantae > Streptophyta > Magnoliopsida > Asterales > Asteraceae > Helianthus > Helianthus tuberosus. The sequence goes on from CM060451.1 coordinate 181,717,214, forward strand.
AATCCGGTATTAATTTTTTGGTTGGAAAGGGGTCGTAATTTTCCGAGCATTGTTGAGGTTTTTAGTTTTGTTGCTATAGCATCACTAACTTAGGGGTTTCTACCTTGTCTCAAGTCAGAAACTTGTAGCTATTTTCAATGCATGCATTTTTGTAACAACCATCGGTAAAACCAACACCCTTATAATATTTCCGACACTCTAGTATATTTTAAAAATACCCTTATATGTCTCTAAATACACCCCATATGTGAAAACCGAGCCCGAAATATGTTATAACATTTAAAATAAATAAAAATCTGAAAATGTTAAGTTGAGGCGGGCCGCATAGACCCACCCCAACAATTCACGCGGGCGGTATGAAGGTGTAGACCGGACTTCACTGATTTCTTTAATTCAAACGGGCCGCGTAAGCTTAAGCTTACACTTACGCGGGCCGCTAGAGATCATCAAATACGGATACACCCTGAGCTGACACGTGTCGACATCGTGTCAAGCCTAGTGGTGATCCGGACGAGCTATATGTTGACCATATGTTGACACGGGCCGCGTAAGGCTTCGCCTTATCTTACGCGGGCCGCCTGAAAGTCGAATTCAGCAAGTATAAATAGATGGCATCGGATCTCATTTCAGTTTGTTCACAATTCAATTCTCAATCTCACTTTCTGAATTAGAGGCATTATAGACGGGTGTTATACCCCTAATTAGCGAGGTTCTGCTCCGTTGTAAGTATTATAACCCCAGTTTCATAACAGTTACGCTGCCCGATTGATTTAGGGTTCCGTAACAACTGTCGTGGTTCTGCCCGACGTAGTTGTTGGAATGCCGTCTCGGGGAGGGTATCATCAATATTTTCAAAGGGTTATGATACTAACCAATGTACATTTGTATAAATTATAGATTATATCCAGGAAACCCTTACAAGAAGTCTAAGATAGCAATGTGAGTTTATCCTCTTTTTGTTAGCCTTTTTGTAATATTTTACAAAACCTTAAATGTTTTACAATGCAATTAAGCGGTGATTGAGTCTTTGTAGTTCTTCAATTACTGCCGGTATGTTGGGGTTTTGTATACAAAATTTACTACACTGTGAGTAGTAAGTCAAGGTTGACAGTACGTTACCATTGGACAATGAGTTAGCCAATGTGTAATATGACCCACAAGTCAGTGGATTGATAGTACCAAATGGAGTAATTGTGTAGACATAAACAATGTGATCGCTCTCAATACTGTTTTAATTGATAAAATGTTTCTTGATTAAACTGGGATTCACTCACTAGTATTTCCGACTGACAAATGTTTTTAAAACGCGTTTCAGGTAACCCAATGTGATAGCCAATTAGTAAAAAGCCAGCTGGAGAGCACTGAAGGCTTGGGAAAAATGTGGCTATAAAAGTTACCTAATAAACGATGTTTTAAATTCAATAAAATAGGGTTTATCCCTATAAGTATATTGTAATAAGAAACTTGGGTTTTGCCCATGTTATTATTAATATCAAATATGGTGGTTTTACTCTGATAAACATTTCCTAACTACGGTCCTGATGTAAATTCCGCTGCGAGATTAAATACCTGATACCACCAAAAATCTGAGCTCGCGTCCGCCCGTTCCCGGGACAGATAAGGGATCGGGGGTGGCGACAGAAGGTGGTATCAGAGCCTAGCCACTGGTCTGAGCCAAAGAAGTGTTCTGCTGACACTTAAATTCTAAATTTTGTGTTAGGAAATAAATTTTAGAAATAAGTGCATAACTGTAATTATTTGTTATGTGTTATTTGACTATTTGTTAGGTTACAGTATGAGTGATTAAGGACCCTCAGACATGAGTCGTCAGTTATCTGATTCACCTAAGAGTGAAGGTACCTCTTCACAGCCTGCCCTTTCTGGGTATTCTGCTGATCAGGAAGAAGGAGTGTTTGCTTTTAGAGCTCAGTCAGAAGAGCCATTCCCTCATAAGAAACGAGGATGGTTCAGTAAGGAAGCCTTTGCTCGTAGGAAGAGAATGCGAAAGTTGCAACATCAAAGAGTTTTAGCAGTTGCTAAGTGAAAAATAGATGCCCATACACAGGATATGCTTAATAGAAGCCTAGCTAATTTCCATATCCTAGCTACAACTGCTGCTGACCCAAGTCTGGAACAACTAGTAGCCCCACAACCACAAATCCCAGACCAACCCATGGAAATAGAAAATACTGAAAACTAAGTGGAAATGCATGACTTTAACCCAGAAGAAATCCCTAGGGTACCTGCACCAAACCCCCTAGATCCAAATTACGACCCCTGGTGGGACAATAATAGGGACTTTGTGCAACGTTATCCTATCCATGAAGACACACCCATACAGAACATAGGAGCCTACCCAGGTATGGACCCTTTAGATCCCTATTACCATGATGAATATATTAGGGAAATCTTAGAAGATCCTTACCGATTTCAGGCACCTTCACCCCCATATCAGGAACCCGCACCCCAGATTCCAAACCCAGTCCTAGAACCTGCACCCCCAATGAGTGCAGAAAACGTCCAAGAACTTAGGACTTTTGGGGAGGAAATTTTAGAAAGCAGTGAGAGAATGCGTCAGGTGGGAGAGCGTCTCGTATGGAAATACGATGAGCGCAATATGGATTTTTGGATAAATCCATATCCGTGAATGTGATGGTAAAAATGGTAATAGTAATAATAATAATAAAATAAAATAAAAGTATGTGTGTACGGATGCATAGTACTATTAATGTAATTTTCTTTCTGTTGGTATTGTAATCTTTATTTCAGTACTAGTGTGTAATAGATGCATAGTATATGAAAATAGAGTACAAGTCGCAATGATTGACGTTTTTGGCTAGATTGCGTGTCATGTGAATTACGATATTATCTATTATCTTATGATATTAATATGGGATAAATGTTTAAAATTCAGATGGACGACGAAGGAAATCAAGGAAATCTGAATAATGATAACCAGAGTAACATTAACGTGGTTAATGAGAATCCAAGCATCAATAACAATAACAATCAAGTGGATAATAGTGCTATCCAACACATAGTAGCACAAGGAATTATAGATGCAATGCCATTTATTCTTCAAACGGTTCAAGAAGCGAATAGTAAAAGTAAGCATTAAGCGACCAAGTGAACCAGAAAACATCGTGAACAATGGACCTGTACTTCAAATGCCCATTCCCAAAAGAAGAAGAACCATGCCTTATGGTTGTTCTTATAAAGAATTCTGGTCTTGTAAACCAATGGAATTCTCAGGCAACGAAGGGGCCATTGCAACCTTACGCTGGATAGAGAAGACTGAGGCGGTCTTAAGGATAAGCAAATGTGCTGAAGAAGATAAGATACTGTTTGCTTCTAATCTGTTTAAGAATGCAACACTAGAATGGTGGAACACTATCCTCCAATCAAGAGGAAGTGATAGAACCTACAATATGGAATGCGAAGAATTTAAGAACAAGGTAGAAAGGAAATTCTGCCCACCTAATGAAAAAGAACAGATAACAAACAAATTCCTAAACCTTAGAATGACTGGTGTGGATAGTAAGGGATACACTAAAATATTCTTTGAATATGCCAGAGTAGTACCCACCCTTGCTTCACCAGAACCAGTGTTAATCTCCCGTTATATTTGGGGATTAATTGGAGAGATAAGACACGTAGTCAAGGCAGCTAGACCTCAAACTATAGAAGAAGCAGTAGAACTAGCAAATACATTGACAGATGAATTAGTCTGTACCCGAGAAGAGGATCAAAGGAGGAACCTAACCCAAAAGCTCACACAAGAATTTCGTTCTGGAAATTCTAACCGTGGGAAAAATATAGGTTCTACCTCTGCACCCTACTGTAGGTATTGCAAAAGAAAGCATTCCGGAAGATGCTCCATATATTGTAACTTTTGCAAAATATCGGGACACAAGGAAGAAAACTGCAGGAAGAAAGCTAACAGCCGGGTATGTTACAATTGCGGAGAACAAGGTCATATCAAGCTAAATTGTCCAAAATTAGCTCCAGCTCCAGACAACAAGAATACTAAAAGTGCTAGAGCATTTGTTCTGACTGCCGATGAAGCCAAGATGATTCCAGATGTCATAGCTGGTACGTTTTTAGTTAATGATGTTTTTGCTTAAGTATTATTTGACTCTGGTGCAAACCAAAGTTTTATTAATACATCATTTTGCAAATTTCTAAATCAGTCATTAACTAAACTACCACTAGAATGCCTAGTAGAGACAGCCAATGGAGAAACTGTTAGAATTTCTGAAATCTTGCAGGGAGCAAGTATAGAAATTTTAAATCAAAAGTTTATTGCAAATCTTTATCCCATGAATCTGGCAGGATTCGATGTTGTTTTAGGAATGGATTGGTTAATAGCCAATAAAGCTAGTATTTTATGTGATCAAAAGTCAATGCAAGTAAATTCACCAAAAGGTAAAATGATCACAATTAAAGGAGATAAATTCTCTAGATCCACTAAATTCATCTCTGTGATGAAAACTGCAAGTTATATAAGAAAAGGTTCTATAGTGTATTTGATTTCTATAATCACTAACACTAAAGGAAAGGATTTAAAAGATATTCCAGTAGTATCTCAGTTTTCAGATGTATTTCCAGAAGAATTGCGAGGACTACCACCCGACAGAGAAGTTGAATTCAGAATCCATTTAATACCAGGAACATCACCGATTGCCAAAGCACCTTATCGTTTGGCACCTGCAGAAATGCAAGAATTAAAGAAACAATTAGACGAATTGTTGGAAAAGGGATTCATACAGCCAAGTTTGTCGCCATGGGGAGCGCCGATACTATTTGTTAAAAAGAAGGACGGATCAATGCGTTTGTGCATTGACTACCGTGAATTAAACAAGGTCACAATTAAGAATCGGTATCCAGTACCGAGAATCGATGATCTGTTTGATCAACTTCAAGGAGCTCGATTTTTCTCTAAAATCGATTTAAGGTCAGGATATCATCAATTAAAGGTACAGGAAGAGGACATTCCTAAAACTGCTTTCAGAACAAGGTATGGCCATTATGAATTTACTGTCATGCCATTTGGTTTAACCAATGCCCCAGCTGCATTTATGGACATGATGAACCGAATATGTAAGCCATATTTGGATAAATTCATAATCGTTTTCATAGATGATATTCTAATTTATTCTAAGAATAAAGAGGATCATGCAAAGCATTTGCACACACTTTTAAGTTTGTTAAGAAAGGAAAAACTTTACGCTAAATTTTCTAAGTGTGAATTTTGGTTAGAACAGGTACAATTCCTTGGACATCTAGTCAATCATGAAGGGATTCATGTAGATCCAACAAAGATTGAGGCGATTACTAAATGGAAAACCCCCGAGTCACCAACCGAGGTTAGAAGTTTCTTAGGATTGGCCGGTTATTATAGAAGATTTATTCGAGATTTCTCTAGAATAGCCATTCCCTTAACTAAGTTAACCTGTAAATCTGTTAAGTTTGAATGGGGATTAAAACAAGAAGAAGCATTTAGAATTCTTAAGAAAAGATTAACTCATACACCCATATTAGCATTACCAGAAGGAGCTGAAGACTTGGTAGTCTATTGCGATGCTTCTAAATTTGGTTATGGATGTGTGTTGATTCAACGCCAAAAGGTTATAGCTTACGCATCTAGACAACTAAAGAATCATGAAGAGAATTATTCAACTCATGATTTAGAATTAGGAGCTATAATTTTTGCTCTTAAGATTTGGAGACATTACCTTTATGGTAGTAAGTTTACCATATTCACTGATCATAAGAGTTTAAGGTATATCTTCAAGCAAAAGGAGTTGAATACGAGACAAAGACGCTGGATGGAGATGCTTAGTGACTATGATTGTGATATCCAGTATCATAAAGGAAAAACAAATGTAGTGGCAGATGCTTTAAGCCGAAAGTATCATGAAAAGCCAAGAAGGGTACGTTCTCTTAAATTAAATCTACAAGTAGATTTAAATAATCAAATAAGAGAAGCACAAGAATCAGTAATCAATGATGATTCTAAAAAATTAAAAGGTATGTTGAAAGAATTAAAACAAGGAACATATGGAATTTGGAGATTCCATGAAAAGAGAATGTGGATACCTAAATTAGGAAACCTACGTCATCGTATACTAGAAGAGGCCCATAAGTCTAAATATACGATGCATCCAGGAAGTGATAAAATGTACTAGGATTTAAGGAAAAATTTCTGGTGGATAGGAATGAAGAAAGACATAGCAGCCTATGTTTCTAAATGTTTAACTTGTTCACAAGTTAAGGCTGAACACCAGAAACCCTCAGGTTTGTTACAACAATTAGAAATGCCAGTGTGGAAATGGGAATTGATAACAATGGATTTTGTTACTAAATTACCCAAAATAAGGAAAGGTAATGATACAATCTGGGTGATTGTAGATAGACTAACCAAGTCAGCTCATTTCCTACCAATGAGAGAAACTTTTAGTATGGAACAACTAGCTAAATTATATGTAAATGAAATTGTTTCTTTACATGGCATTCCTTTATCAATTGTTTCTGATAGAGATAGCCGATTTACCTCTCATTTTTGGTCAAGTTTCCAAAAGGCAATGGGAACCAAGTTAAAATTAAGTATAGCTTACCATCCTCAAACGGATGGACAAAGCGAAAGGACAATACAGACAATGGAGGACATGCTTAGAGCTCGTGTAATTGATTTCAGAGGTAATTGGGATGATCACTTACCTTTAATAGAATTTTCTTATAATAATAGTTATCACACAAGTATCAATGCTGCACCATTCGAAGCACTTTATGGACGAAAGTGTCGAACCCCTGTCTGTTGGGCAGAAATTGGGGAACAACAACTATCAGGACCTGAGATAGTACAAGAAACATCTGACAAGATCATTCAAGTCAAGGAACGACTGAAAGCAGCACGTGATCGACAAAAGAGTTATGCCGATAACCGACGCAAGCCATTGGAGTTTCAAGTAGGAGATAAGGTATTGTTGAAGGCCTCTCCTTGGAAAGGAGTGGTAAGATTCATCAAAAGAGGGAAGCTAAGTCCCAGGTATATTGGACCTTTTGAGATTATTAGAAGAATAGGACCTGTAGCCTATCAGCTACAACTGCCAGAGGAAATGGCAGGAATACATGATGTGTTTCATGTATCTAATCTCAAAAAGTGTTTAGCTGATAAATTATTGATAGTACCTCTTAAGGATATAGAGGTAAATGAACAACTCAAGATTGTAGAAAGACCTCTACAAATTGAAGACAGGAAAGTCAAGAATCTCAAACGTAAGAGACTAGTTCTAGTCAAAGTGAAGTGGGACTCCAAAAGAGGACCAGAGTACACTTGGGAGCTTAAATCAGAAATGCAAAAGAAATACCCGCATTTGTTTCAATAGATCTTGAGGGCGAGTTCTAAAACAAGGTGGGGAGAATGTAACAACCCTCGGTAAAACCAACACCCTTATAATATTTCCGACACTCTAGTATATTTTAAAAATACCCTTATATGTCTCTAAATACACCCCATATGTGAAAACCGAGCCCGAAATATGTTATAACATTTAAAATAAATAAAAATCTGAAAATGTTAAGTTGAGGCGGGCCGCATAGACCCACCCCAACAATTCACGCGGGCGGTATGAAGGTGTAGACCGGACTTCACTGATTCCTTAATTCAAACGGGCCGCGTAAGCTTAAGCTTACACTTACGCGGGCCGCTAGAGATCATCAAACGCGGATACACCCTGAGCTGACACGTGTCGACATCGTGTCAAGCCTAGTGGTGATCCGGACGAGCTATATGTTGACCATATGTTGACGCGGGCCGCGTAAGGCATCGCCTTATCTTACGCGGGCCGCCTGAAAGTCGAATTCAGCAAGTATAAATAGATGGCATCGGATCTCATTTCAGTTCATTCACAATTCAATTCTCAATCTCACTTTCTGAATTAGAGGCATTATAGATGGGTGTTATACCCCTAATTAGTGAGGTTCTGCTCCGTTGTAAGTGTTATAACCCCAATTTCATAACAGTTACGCTGCCCGATTGATTTAGGGTTCCGTAACAACTGTCATGGTTCTGCCCGACGTAGTTGTTGGAATGCCGTCTCGGGGAGGGTATCATCAATATTTTCAAAGGGTTATGATACTAACCAATGTACATTTGTATAAATTATAGATTATATCCAGGAAACCCTTACAAGAAGTCTAAGATAGCAATGTGAGTTTATCCTCTTTTTGTTAGCCTTTTTGTAATATTTTACAAAACCTTAAATGTTTTACAATGCAATTAAGCGGTGATTGAGTCTTTGTAGTTCTTCAATTACTGCCGGTATGTTGGGGTTTTGTATACAAAATTTACTACACTGTGAGTAGTAAGTCAAGGTTGACAGTACGTTACCATTGGACAATGAGTTAGCCAATGTGTAATATGACCCACAAGTCAGTGGATTGATAGTACCAAATGGAGTAATTGTGTAGACATAAACAATGTGATCGCTCTCAATACTGTTTTAATTGATAAAATGTTTCTTGATTAAACTGGGATTCACTCACTAGTATTTCCGACTGACAAATGTTTTTAAAACGCTTTTCAGGTAACCCAATGTGATAGCCAATTAGTAAAAAGCCAACTGGAGAGCACTGAAGGCTTGGGAAAAATGTGCCTATAAAAGTTACCTAATAAACGATGTTTTAAATTTAATAAAATAGGGTTTATCCCTATAAGTATATTGTAATAAGAAACTTGGGTTTTGCCCATGTTATTATTAATATCAAATATGGTGGTTTTACTCTGATAAACATTTCCTAACTACGGTCCTGATGTAAATTCCGCTGCGAGATTAAATACCTGATACCACCAAAAATCTGAGCTCGCGTTCGCCCGTTTCCGGGACAGATAAGGGATCGAGGGTGGCGACAATTTTTTCCCTGGGATTAATTCATACATGTCTAGAAAATTGCCGTTTTCTAGCGGTACAAAACTTTGATTAACTATATAACATACATACATATCAAGCCAACATGTACCGCTAGAAAAAGGCAATTTCCTAGGCATTTTTTTGAACTTTGACTTTCATTAACACAACACACACCTGCCAAAAAACAGCAGGCGCTGCCGAAACCAAAACAACTTATCAAGCCAACATATACATCAGGTATTTACACCAATCGTTCCATTTAGGCAACTTAAATCTAGACCTATGTTTCAACCACAAAAAAACAAAAGACATGATATCACTACGAACACAATCAAAAGTGCACGACCTGTTATTAAACACCTTCTCGTTTCCCTCATTCCAAAGACAACAACATGCAGCGATAATTATTCCATGCACCAGATCTGCCTCTTTAGATCCCCAACCAGACTATTTATGCATCTCTATTAGGTCTCAAAAGCTAAGAATGATAAAAAGTGGGCATTTGCACCACGAGCTGATGAAGTTCCACACACTAGAAGCCACCACATGTCACACCCCAGCCGATGACGGAAACATCGGAGTGAGACGAAAATGAGATTACAAGAGACTTCATAACACTATTTGTGACAATATTTAATAAGTCAAAATTTCATTGATACTAGAATGATGATACATTGTCTTGAAAGGAAGGTACAACGAGTAACAAATAACGAAACAACAAGGAACAAAGTACAAAATTTTAAATCTAGGTGTGTTTCTAATCCACCCTAAATATATTTCTTCATCGGCATCAACTAGTTTCCTGCTACATGTATTAAAATAATGATCAACAAAAAGTTGGCGAGTATACACGTTTTATTACATAGCATAATAGTGAAAAAGTTGCCTCATATCCAACATGGTAATTTGCATATATTGTTACTATAATATGTGTTAACTATATGTCAAACCTAAGTTTAATGCAATCGTGCATACCATTGTCGCCGAAACGACAATGTTGTAAAATAGTTTATCTAACAATACCACAAGAATACGAGTGATGCATTAATCCTATAGCGCTATAATTGTTAAGGTAGGATAGCAAAGTTAATGAGCATATAGGCACAAGTGTACATGGCATGCGATAACAAGAATAATACAAGTATCATGTTTAACGGATAGAGTAGGATTATAACAAGTTTAATCGTGATTTCATGATTTGTATAAAGTGTACATGTTGCACCCAAAGTGTATAAAACGGAAAATGGGATCGAGTATACTCACAGTTTTGCGTATAAATCCCATGTACATGAGTTGAAGCGTTGGAGAGTCGGGAATACTGAAGTTACCTTACATTAGGGAAACGGTGTGTAAGTATTCGGATTCGGTAGAGAGTTCGGATTCGGAATTTTAAGTATAAAAAGTATAAATACGCGAAAGTATATCTTGTCTAAATACTCGTTTTTGACACTAAATTTTAAGTGATTTCATGGGTCCTAATTTTCCCATTAGAATCAAAACAGAGGAGTTTAGAATGAAGATAAAATAACCTATGTTCATGAGATATAACCATAATCCGGTTATCATCAAGAATTTGGTTAATATATATTTATATTATATAGTATATAGTTTATATTATTGGTCCATCATGTAGTATCATGTAGTGTCATATAAGTCAAGCATGAAGGTATGAATAACCTCGTTGTAAGACTCACCAAAGCACAAGGTTTATCAACATAGTTGATAAACCCGGTTGGTCATGAATAGCAAAAATGTAAACTAACTAATTTCATCAAGTAGCCAAGTAAGATCATCTCGGGGGTTTCATACCCATCATGGAAAATGTTGGAGATGCAGCGGGGTTGTGTTACTTTAGGTCTAGGAAACTACTTGGAATAATGTAGGAAAACATCAAGTAAGGTGGTGGAACAAGTTTGGAAAGCCAAGGCTGTGACAACCGGTAATTAACGGCTTATAATTACGCGATTAACAAATGTTTAAGGCGATAATAAATAGTGTTTAAGGTATGAACTAATTTGATTAGGCTTTTGGAATGCCTCGGAACGCCTATCTAACTTTACAGTGCACGTATGGTGATTTTTGAGAAATCTGCTGAGCGTTAAACGATAACGAACTGACACCGTACAAAATACTGACAACGCTGAAAAATACGAAGTTATACGTATAACTTATACTTATGATTGTGGTTTTGCGAAAACATCATGCTTTCGAACGGCACAAAACGTAAACGTGAACAAAAAACTCGGAAACGATAACGCACCGATAATCAACGACGAAACGGAAACACCGGACTCGTATTATGTATCGATATTAATATATTATGACATATTTAGCTTCCTTTTCAAATTTTAATATCCATAGTTTAAATCGGATAAAAAAACAAACAAGAAACGACAATCGAAGTGTTTGACACTATTTTAACGCAACTACGATCATACGCGTCAAATATCGATATCCAATGTAATTTTGAGCGTTTCGAATCTAAAATTTTATTTTACGACAATTTACGAGGATTGAGTTAAAAAACAGGCTTCAGAAAAACGTATCGGGCCGCGCGAAGCGGGCTTATGGGCCTGGGGCCCAAACCCACTTAAAACCTAGGTATAAATAGAATTCAAAACCCTAATTCCCCATTTCATTTTCATCTGCGCACACAATCAGACCCACTCTCTGCTCTCTCTCCTAACTTCGGTGATCAGAGTTAATCTCTGGTCGGTTTTTCTGACGAATCAACCCTCCAACCCTCCAACACGACATTCCTCTCTCAAGAACCATTTTACATGCACACCACACTCACCTGTCACTCTCTCCTTCTCCGACGGAACTTCACCGGTGACGAACCGGCCTCCGGCCGTTGTTTTACCGGTGAATCACACCGCACCACGACCAACCCTCCTCCCTCTTCACCTTAAACCACCACATGGCCCCTTGCTTCCTCAGTTAAACGGCCAGCCACCACCATTTGGTGGTGGCGTACGACGGTGACAAGATCAGAGAGAGGGAGAGAGAGAGAAAAAGAATAGAGAGAGAGAGAAGCGGCGGTGGTGGTTACTGCTCGTTTTTCCGGTGACGGGATTGCCGGCAGCGGTGGTATTCTTCCCTTCTGATAGGTTTCCGGTAAACCCCTCCTACCATTCTCGTTTCTTTTGAATATTTTTTAGATTTCAAGTTTTAACGGCAGGAGACATGATTTTTCTTTTTGCTTTTTTACGATGTTGATGACGAATCGATGATGCTGCTTTTGGTGGTGGCCGACGGCAGCCGGAGCCGCGACAGCAATAACAGACGGTGGTGGTGATTACTTCGTTCAAACTTCAGAATTGATGTTCGGGTTCGGGATTTAGCAGGTCAGATGTCCAGATTCAGATTCGGTTTCGCGTTTTGCTTCGAGTTCGAGACGACTCAGTCAGCACCCGAGTCAACTCGGGTCAACAACGAGTCAACAAGTCAATGCTTCGGTCAACGGAAGTCAAAGTCAGTCAACTCAAAGACCCGGTAACAAGATTTATACGATGCGAAATTTCTGAATTTATAGTTATATACTTTATAGTATACGCGAACCGAGCTCGATCCGAATAACTAACAGTTATACCTTCGTGATTTTGTTTTATCTTTGGCGCATTTGACCAAAATTTATTATACATTATATGCGTTGACGAAATTTGATTATATTGTGATTGAATTGTTGATTGAATTTTGAAAATATATCGACACTTTAGTTGTCGGGTTATTCCAAAAACAGAGGACACTCTATCTATTTTTTGTTAAAAACCCGTAATACGAGACGAACATATAATTTATAAACGACGCCTATCGAGTGTCAAAGTATATTTTTCAAAATAAATATTGAAGGGGTATGGTCTCAAAAACCATGCGTAAGCACATAGAACCATACCATAACTTCATTCCAAAAGCATCTTGAATAAGACCCTGCACGGCCGCGCATCGGTCCTAAAAAAAATTTGGGAAAGAATAGTCTTCGATGACCATGCGTCAGAGAAAGGAAAGACAAATAGTTAGCTAACACCCTTGCGCGGGCTCACGCAAGGGTACAGTTAAGCTTGAAAGTAAAGTTCTAAACATATCAGCGCGCCTGAAATCAAGACTTGAAACAAAGGAATCTTTTTTGTTACAACATAATGGACACGTGGCAAAAATGCAATGGTTTACAGCTGTAGATCTTCTAGAAGACTTTAAATGCTCATCGTGCATGGCTTCATTCGATTATTACAGAATATGACGTGGCGCGATCCTGAGCTCTCATCTAAATCACGATGATAGCACTAACTTGAAGAAGGATCTACACAAAGCCACTTTCCACACCGTCGATCAGATCCACGATCCGTGTGTATGGATGTGGAGTTAACTAATTGACGGAAAGAGTTAACTATCAACGGAAAGTAATTTCTGTCACTCCTCCGTCACCTTTTTGGCGCCAAAATCTTGGTTATAAATATGGGAATGCAGGTGTGATCTCACAGGCCACTTCATATACTTTCACTCTTACTGCTTCATCCTTTTCCTTTGAGATCACTGTACTTATTCTCACGCCGGATGGTGGTCACAGAGAGAACCCCCATTTTCCCCGTGGCAGTCTAATGGCTTTCTGTTTTACAGTGTTCTCCGGTGAAGTAGTCCTCAAACCGGTGAATCGACGAGAAGATTAACCTCTTTATACAGGAACAAAACCCCGGATCTGATTGATTCCGGTCAATTTAGATCACTGTTTCTTCATTGGCGCCCACCGATTCTTCTATTTTCATTCTCATCTTTTTGATCGATTCATTTTTTCTCTTCTTTTTTCAAAGGCAGAAGGTCCATCGAATTATCCACCAGGCCCTCGACCAGAAAACAAGAGCAATTTTGCTCATGCTTCCCGTGTCGAGGGAGTCGTAGAAGAAGCGTCTGATGATAACCATGTTCAGAACAGCGTTAATCATGTGAATGATCCTGTTACCCCAGGAGTACAACCTGAAATTCTGATCAGCTCAATTTTACCTCCTGGCGAAACTCCAATCTCTTGGTAAGTCCCAAGGTGCGTTGAACGCCGTTTATGCACAGCTTTGTGCACAAACTGCTCAACCAGCACCACAGACACGTGGATCTGCAGCTCAGGTGCGAGCTCCATTTGCACCTCGAGTGTTGCATTATGATTCACCATCATACATGTCGGTCGACGACATAGAAGTTTACTCTCAGTCCAGCACCAGATATGAGTCTACTCATTCTGGATCTAGACGACGAGATCATCGTGAAGAAAAATACTCTCAAAAACGTTAATCGGTCCATTCACGTTTGGGCCCGCGTTTCTCACAAAAGCGGGACACCGGTCAATGGTCTAAGACGCTAAACAACATGAAGTTATTCAGGTGTTTTTACCTGGCCTCAGGTCTAAAAATTAACTACCAGAAGTCTTGTTCCTTACCGTTTTTATACCTGGGGGTTAATGTTGGTAGTAACATGAATCGGTGCCAAGACTGGAAGCCCATCATTAACATTTTCCAGTCACGTTTAGTGGTTTAGAAATGCAACCAAGTTCTCTTTGGAGGTCGGCTAACACTTATTCGGGCAGTCCTTGATAGTCTTCCAACGCACTACTTCTCCCTGTATAAAGCTCCAAAGAAGGTTCTTAGGCAACTTGAATCCATCAGGCATTGTTTCCTATGGGGTGGCAACATGGAAAATGAAAAGATTAACTGGGTATCATAGAAGCGGGTCACTTCTCTGAAGGCGCTTGGGGGCCTAGGATTAGGCTCCTTGGAATACTCAAATCTTGCCCTACTCTCGAAATGGTGGTGGAGAGCAAAAAATGATGATGACAGTCTATGGTTTTACTGCTTTATACATCTTGTGCGTAATCCAGGTAATTTCCTTCTGTATAAAGTATCCGTTGCAGGTACATGGGGAACAACCATAAGAATCAATGATGTTCTCGTTGAAAAAAATGTAAACTTGTAGCATTTAATAAAAGGCTCAGTGGGATGCGTGGAAACTATCCGATTCTAGATAGATACATGGGCTGTAAAGGCTCCTTTTAAAGAGCTATTTCCCGCTTTGTACAACTTGGGAGTGGTCAAAGACTACACAGTTTCAGATTGTTTTGCAATTAGAGATGGCGTTGTGTCATGGCACAGGAGATGGAAGTTCGACCTGGAGGAACCACACGAGGTGACCAAACTGACCAACATTGTTTTAGTTTTGGAACAAGTCAATATCCTGTTGAGAAGGGACAAATGGGTTTGGGCAACAGATAATGATGGGCAATTTTCAGTCGAATTGGTGAAGCTTCTCGTTAGTTCCTCGTCTCAGTCGAGTGGTTTCATTATGGATTGGAATTCATGGGTTCCATCCAAATTTAATCTATTCGGTTGGAGAACGGAAATGGAAAGGGTTCCCACGTTAAAGGCCCTCCCGAGAAGAAATATCCCAGTTGGTTCCACAGATTATCGTTTATGCGGTGAGTCGGATGAAAACATGGAGCATTTGCTGACTTCATGTTTCGTGGCAACAAGAGTGTGGCAATGGGTGTCGACGTGGTGCAATATTCCTAACTTCATACTAGGTGATCTGGAAATACAGAAATAGCCTGGTCCACTCGGCTAAACAGGTGGTTATGGACAAACTTACTGATGAAATTGTTAAAACTATAGCATCTTTTATATATCAATTCAATATTTTTATATTTTTATCTTTTATTTTTCTGTGTAATGTGTTTTTGTTTTATTTCATATTCTTCTGATAATGGGCTTTGGAGCATTGGGCTTGTTGCTGATAGGTGGGTCTGATGCTGTTTGGCTTACTGGGCTTATGAGAGTGTTGCTGGGCTCGATATGTTGCTGGGCTCTTTGCTGCCTTTGGCCATGTTATATAAGGGTTGCGGAGATGGATCATTTTTTTCTCCCGCATAACATTCTCTCTCCTCTATCATTGTTCTCTACTTCTCTCTCTTACACAAAATTAGGGTTTGATCTTGTGAATCACTTTGATTCACCGATCTTAGTGTGACTCTTGTTTATTTGTTACAGATCATTGTATTAATGATCTTGTAAGAGTTGTGAGTTCTGTTTTGATGATTGTATTATTTTGAACATTGATTTGGGAATAAAACTTTTGGTTTGGGTACAACTGTGTTCATATCTATTGTATACTGTGTATTTGACATTGTATCAGAGCACTAGGTGCTCTTGGTATTCTAGTTCTTCCGCTGTGTTTGAGCCGCTGTGTTAGGGTTTCTTTTCCTCTCGGATCTGGTTGGATCTGTGAGTTTTCTGGTGATCATAGGAGTCTTGGTAGTCCCAGTGTTTTTTGCCAATTTCGGATCTAGTGTTCGTGTCTTCATTGGAGTTCGTGCCATTGTGAAGATTGAAACCCTAAATTCTAGGTTTCTTGGTGTTCTTGAAGTGTTCTTGTTGGTCTCTTCTATAGGGCAAACCAACAGAACAGGTGTATTGTTTCTTCTAATCAGGTGCTTGTAACCCTAAGTGAAGGTTACGAGTCTGATTTGTAGGAGTTATACGCACCCGCTGTGAGATTGTTCTTACTCTTACTTGTTTTTTATTTCCTGCATCATTGTGTCAGTGTGTCTAGGCATCTTAATACCGGGTTTAACAAGACCGGTTTGATTATTGGGACACAGAGAGGGTTCACTCTATTGCATTGTTGTGTTTTTTTTTGGTCTTGTGTGTCTATAGCTTCCTGGATATTGCCTGCGGAGGCAGCTTTTGAGTGATGAACCTCTGATCGGACCGCTATCCTGGTTTTGTTGTTTTTTGTGTCTTGTTGATATAGTTCTGTTTTGTTCCTTGACTGGTTCTGAATTGATTCCTATTATGTGGTGCTTTGTTTGTTTCTTGACTATTTGATATTGTTCTGTTTGTTGCTTAACTGTTCCTGAATTGATTCTTGTTCCGTGCTGCTTTTTTTGTTACTTGACTTTTTGCCATGACTGGTGATGATGCTGTGATTACTACTGATACTATGGCTTCTACTAGTACTAATCTGGTTAGTAAGATAGATGCTGGTGATCCGTTATATCTTCATCCTAGTGATTGTGCTAATTTGTCAATTGTTAATATTAAGCTTAAGGGTACAGAGAATTATGGGGTTTGGTCTAATGCTATGAGCCTTGCTTTACAAGTTAAAAACAAAATAGGGTTTATAGATGGTACCTGTCGTAGGTCTACTACTGATGATGTTTTGGGTAGACAGTGGGATAGGTGCAACTCTATTGTTCTTACCTGGATTCTTAATTTTGTTTCTGAAGAACTGTATCTTGGTTTGGTTTATTCAAAATTTGCTTCTGATTTGTGGAAGGATTTGAAAGAAGCTTATGATAAGATAGATGGGTCTATTGTGTTTAATCTGTATCAGAAAATTAATTCTTTCAGTCAAAATGGTATGCTTGTTTCTGAGTACTAACATAAGTTGAATAGTGTATGGAAACAATTAGATCAGTTACTTGCTTTACCTGCTTGTTCATCTGATGCATCTAAACAGTTTAATGATTTCAATCATCTTATTAAACTGATGCAGTTCTTAATGGGTCTTGATAGTATGTACCAGTCTGTTAGAACAAATCTTTTAACTAGAGAAACACTTCCTTCTGTGAAGGATGATTTTTCTGTTATCTCAAGGGAAGAGTCTCACCTTCATACTAAAACTGTTTCTGAAAAAACTCCTAATAGTGTTGTTGGTTTTGCTACTAAAACTAATCAGTTTGTTGACACAAAGAAGAAGGGTGTTAGGTCTTCTAACCCTAATCTTAAGTGTTCTCATTGTAACAAGACTGGTCATACTATTGAGAGGTGTTTTGAACTTGTTGGGTATCCTTCTTGGATGAAGTTTAAAACTGATGGGAACAAAAGTAGTAGGGTTAGTAACAATGTTTCTGTTGATAACACTGATACTTCTTCTTCTTCTTCTTCTTCTTCTTCTTCTTCTTCTTCTTCTTCTTCTGTGAGTTCTTTGTCTAATGATCAGATAGCTCAGTTGCTTAGTCTTTTAAATGATAAGTCCAAAGGTGATCCTCAGAGTAGTGGTTTTGCTGGTAGGTGTGCTAATTCTATGTGTTTGAATAGCTTTGCTGGTCTTTCTGTTAATCCTACTTGCAATATAAAACCTGTTTATTGTTTTTCTAATTTTAGTAATAATGGAAAAAAATGGGATGGGTTATTGATTTTGGGGCTAATCAACATATGGTGATGTCTGATGATGGTCTTATAAATCAGAAGGATGTCACTGAATTTAATATTAAAGTTAAACATCCTAATGGCACAAGTGCCCTTGTTACTAAAATTGGTGATATTAAACTTAGTGATAATGTAGTTTTATATGATGTGTTTGTTGTGCCTGATTATTGTGTTAATTTAGTTTCGGTGCATAAACTTGCTAGAGATTGCAAACTCACTGTTTCCTTTGATGATAATTACTATATTCAGGATTCTCAAACAAAGAAAGTCCATGTGACTGGTAATTAGTTTGATGGTCTCTATTTCTATGGTAGTTCTTCAGTTTCTAACAAGGTGTGTAATGCTAGTTGTGATGTGAGTCTTTGGCATGCTAGGTTAGGTCATCCTGCTAAACCTGTCTTACATGTGTTAAAAGATAGATTAAATATTAAAACTAGTAATATGTTAGAACATTGTGAAACATGTCATATGGCTAAACAACATAGAGAACCTTTTCCTCTTAAAATGTTAGGAGAATTAATTCATCTTGATGTGTGGGGTCCTTATAGAGTTCAGAGTAAAGACGGTTATAAATACTTTCTTACTGTTGTTGATGATTTTACTAGAGCTGTGTGGGTTTATCTCATGAAGTCAAAGGATGAAGTTTTTTTTATCATATTAAAGGTTTTTATAATATGCTTAAAACTCAGTTCAGTAAACCAATTAAATCTTTTAGAAGTGACAATGGTACTGAATTCATAAATAAACAAATGACTGAGTTTTGTTATATAAATGGTATTGTTCATCAAACTTCACGTGTTCATACCCCACAGTAGAATGGTATAGTGGAAAGAAAACATATGCATCTTTTGAATGTTGCAAGAGCCTTATTGTTTCAAGGGGGTTTTCCTCTAAAGTTTTGGGCTGAATGTGTTCTAACTGCTACTTATTTGATTAACAGGACTCCCTCGGCTGTCTTGAATGGAAAATCTCCTTATGATCTTGTGTTTGGTTTTGCTCCTCTTTTAAGTCAGCTTAGGGTTGTAGGTTGTCTGTGTTTCAGTACGGTGTTAAACAACTCTGATAAGTTTAATAGTCATGCTGAAAAATGTGTTTTAGTCGGATACTCAAATGAAAAAGGGGTATAAACTTTGGAGTCTGGATCATAAGGTGATATTTTATTCTAGGGATGTTAGGTTTTATGAAACCGTGTTTCCCTTTAAGGATAAGAAATTATTGCCTGATTCAGAATCTTCTACTGAAGTTAATACCCTAAATTTCTTTGATGTATTTGATCAAAATGTTTTCCAAAACCCTGTGTTTGACTCTACTCCCGATGATGTGAACACAATGACTACCCAATCTAGACATGAGCTTCAGCAGTCCAACTCTCAAGCAGTTAGTGATTTAGGCGAGGCTGAAACTCAGCAGCCAAACACTTCTATTTCATACTTAGGCAGGGCTGAGCATGTTTCTAGAAAGGAGGGAGATGCTAGTTCTGAGGGAGATGATATAGAGCAAACTAATACTGTTCCTAGGAGGTCATCTCGAAATGTTAAATTTACTTCTAAACTCAATGACTTTGTGGTTGAAGGGAAGGTTAAATGTGGTTTTTAAAATGTTTTAAACTCTGCTAATCTTTCTCCCGAGAATTTAGGCTTTACTTCTGTGCTTAATAAAAGTTCTGAACCTAAAATTTTTTATGAAGCCATAACTGATAATAATTGGGTTGTGGCCATAAGTAATGAATTGGAAGCTTTGCACAGAAATGATACTTGGGAAATTATTGATCTGCCGTCTAATAGAAAGGCTATAGGTTGTAGGTGGATTTATAAAATTAAATATAAATCAACCGGAGAAATTTATAGGTACAAAGCTAGGATTGTAGCTAAAGGGTATAGTCAAAAAGAAGGTATTGACTTTTTTGATACCTTCTCTCCTGTTGTGAAGATGGTCACCATTAGATGCGTTATTTCTTTGACTGTCCAAAATGATTGGGATATATGTCAACTTGATGTTAATATTGCTTTCTTATATGGTGATTTACATGAGAAAGTTTATATGCATCTTCCTGAAGGGTATGTTTCTAAATCTAGTTCTAAGGTTCGTAGACTTAAAAAGTCTTTATATGGTCTTAAACAAGCCCATAGGATGTGGAATGAGAAACTGGTTGCTGTTTCAAATGAATTGAATTTTAATCAAAGTAAATGTGATCATTCCATGTTTGTCAAAATAAGTAATTTTAGTTCTGTGATTCTTCTTGTATACGTGGATGATATCATTATTACTGGTGATTGGTTGGATGAGATTGTCAATGTTAAAAGTCACTTAAAAACTAAGTTTTTGATTAAAGATTTGGGTCTATTGAAGTATTTTTTGGGTATTGAGGTTCTTAGGAACAATAAAGGTCTTTGTTTATCCCAAAGAAAATATTGTGTTGATTTACTAGCTGAATATGGGTTAACTGGATGTAAACAAGTTAGCAGTCCCATTGAAGCCAATCATGTGTTGACTCACTTGTGTGAATCTGATAACGTTCCTTTAAATGATATTTCTGCTTATCAAAAGTTGGTAGGAAAGTTAATGTATTTGTGTCACACTCGTCCTGACATTGCATATGCTGTGCATTATTTGAGTCATTATATGCATAAACCTTTAAGTGCTCATTTTAAAATTGCATTAAGAGTTTTGAGATATCTTAAAGGTTCTCCTGGTAAATGAATTTTATTTGAAAAAAGTGAACTTTTTTAATTAAAAGGTTTTGCTGATTCTGATTGGGGAAAGTGTTTGGAGTCAAGAAAATCAATTACTTGATTTTGTGTTTTTTTGGGCTCTAATTTGATTTCATGGAAAAGCAAAAAGCAGTCCACCATTTCACGCTCATCTGCTGAGGCAGAATACCGGTCAATGTGCGCTGCCACATGTGAACTCATTTGGTTATCAAATGTTTTAAAAGAATTGAATGTTCCAATTCATCTTCCTATATCTCTTTTTTGTGACAATTCTGCTGCTATTTCAATAGCTGCAAATCCTGTCTTTCATGACAGGACTAAACACTTTGAAATTGATCTATTTTTTCTTCGAGAAAAGGTGTCTAAAGGTGTTATTAAAATTGAAGGAGTTGCTTCTTCTGAGCAAGCAGCTGACATTTTTACCAATGGTTTGTTGGCTAACTCTCATGAAAAAGCATGTCATGTGCTTAATCTTCATAATGAATTCAAATATTGAATTGTGGGGGGTGTTAAAACTGTAGCATCTTTTATATATCAATTCAATATTTTTATATTTTTATCTTTTATTTTTCTATCTAATGTGTTTTTGTTTTATTTCATGTTCTTCTGATAATGGGCTTTGGAGCATTGGGCTTGTTACTGATAGGTGGGTCTGATATTGTTTGGCTTGCTGGGCTTATGAGAGTGTTGCTGGGCTCTTTGCCGGTAGATGGATCAATTTATTCTCTCGCATAACATTCTCTCTCCTCAATCATTGTTCTCTGGAGCTCTCACTTACACAAAATTAGGGTTTGATCTTGTGAATCACTTTGATTCACCGATCTTAGTGTGACTCTTGTTTATTTGTTACAGATCATTGTATTAATGATCTTGTAAAAGTTGTGAGTTCTGTTTTGACGATTGTATTGTTCTGAACATTGATTTGGGAATAAAACTTTTGGTTTGGGTACAACAGTGTTCATATCTAATGTATAGTGTGTATTTGACAGAAATTCAGAGTGTCATTTATCTGGGTCAAAAATAGGGCTAAGATGCTTATGCTAGATTGGGAAAGTTGGTGTAAGTTCAAAGTGTTAAAGAGTCTTTGCTTATTTTTTGGGGTCTGTACGTACTGTTTCCAGCCTTAGCGCCTTGCTAGGCTGGTTTACACTTTGTTCTATTAATAATATGATTCTGCTGTTAAAAAAAAAACGATTTCAATTACTTTAAACCTCAACTGCCATTGACTATTAGCTGCAGTTAATTTTATACATCCTTTGACTCTATTAGGATTTTGACTTTTAATTACATTCAGCTTTACCCAGCTGCTAATTTTGCTAATCTTTGTGTGCATTTGACATTTGGCTGCCTTTAAAAGGTTTTGAAAAAAGTGAACTTTTTCAATTAAAAGGTTTTGCTGATTCTGATTGGGGAAAGTGTTTGGAGTCAAGAAAATCAATTACTTGATTTTGTGTTTTTTTGGGCTCTAATTTGATTTCATGGAAAAGCAAAAAGCAGTCCACCATTTCGCGGTCATCTGCTGAGGCATAATACCGGTCTATGTGCGTTGCCATATGTGAACTCATTTGGTTATCAAATGTTTTAAAAGAATTGAATGTTCCTATTCATCTTCCTATATCTCTTTTCTGTGACAATTCTGCTGCTATTTCAATAGCTGCAAATCCTGTCATTCATGACAGGATTAAACACTTTGAAATTGATCTATCTTTTCTTCGAGAAAAGGTGTCTAAAGGTGTTATTAAAAATGAAGGAGTTTCTTCTTCTGAGCAAGCAGCTGACATTTTTACCAAAGGTTTGTTGGTTAACTCTCATGAAAAAGCATGTCATGTGCTTAATCTTTATGATGAATTCAAATATTGAATTGTGGGGGGTGTTAAAACCAGTGTTGTAAAAGTCGGATTCCAAGGCCGAGTACTCGGCGAGTACTCGGTCCTCGGAACCCCTCTGAGGCGACTTCCTCCTAGGCGGACTCAATTAGTCGGCCTCGGTCAAACTCGGCGCCTAGTCGGCCTAGTCGGCGCCTAGTCGGCCTAGTCGGCGCCTAGTCGGCCTAGTCGGCGCCTAGTCGGACGTAGTCGGAAAGAGTCGGCCTAGTCGGTCTAGGTGGTCAACGTGGTTTGTTGACTTTTAATTAGTCAAAATCGGTCAAAATCGGCCTACTCGGCCTTGTACTCGGACTACTCGGCCTTGTACTCGGACTACTCGGACTTGTATTCAGAATATTTGAACTTTAAACATGTTTCATTTTAAATTATACTCAGTTGACATGAATTATGCTTATTTTAACATATGTATGATATATAACAATTAATTTTCTTTATAGTTACCATGTCCGCGTACTCCCCGAGTACTCTCCGAGTACTCCGATTACTCCCAACTCCCCAGTCGGCCGACTAGAGACCGCCTAGCGACTTTTACAACACTGGTTAAAACTATAGCATATTTTATATATCAATTCAATATTTTTATATTTTATCTTTTATTTTTCTGTCTAATGTGTTTTTGTTTTATTTCATGTTCTTCTGATAATGGGCTTTGGAGCATTGGGCTTGTTGGTGATAGGTGGGTCTGATGTTGTTTGGCTTACTGGGCTTATGAGAGTGTTTCTGGGCTCTTTGCTGCCTTTGGCCAGGTTATATAAGGGTTGCGGTAGATGGATCAGTTTATTCTCTCGCATAACATTCTCTCTCCTCTATCATTGTTCTCTGGAGCTCTCTCTTACACAAAATTAGGGTTTGATCTTGTGAATCACTTTGATTCACCGATCTTAGTGTGACTCTTGCTTATTTGTTACAGATCATTGTATTAATGATCTTGTAAGAGTTGTGAGTTCTGTTTTGACGATTGTAATGTTCTGAACATTGATTTGGGAATAAAACTTTTGGTTTGGGTACAACTGTGTTCATATCTAGTGTATAATGTGTTTTGACAGAAATTCAGAGTGTCATTTATCTGGGTCAAAAATAGGGCTAAGATGCTTATGCTAGATTGGGAAAGTTGGTGTAGGTTCAAAGTGTTAAAGAGTCTTTGCTTATTTTTTGGGGTCTGTAAGTACTGTTGCCAGCCTTAGCGCCTTGCTAGGCTGGTTTACACTTTGTTCTATTAATAATATGATTCTGCTGTTAAAAAAAAAAAGCGATTTCAATTACTTTAAACCACAACTGCCATTGACTATTATCTGCAGTTAATTTTATCTATCCTTTGACTCTATTAGGATTTTGACTTTTAATTACATTCAGCTTTACCCAACTGCTAATCTTGCTAATCTTTGTGTGCATTTGACATTTGGTTGCCTTTAACCCCCCCCCCCCTCTAAAAAAATAAAATAAAATAAAAAAAACTCACCAAAAAACCTTCCAAAAACCTAACCCCCCCCCCCCCCCCCCCCAAAAAAAAAAAAAAAAAAAAACCTAAACACCCACCCCCACCACACCACCACCCAAAAACCTAAACCCGTTACCCCCACCCCCCCGGGATTGGGGGGGGGGGGGGGGGAGGTGTGGGGTTTAGGTTTTTGGGTGGTGGTGGCCGTTTAGGCTTTTTTTGTAGTGGGTTTACTTTTAGAAGCTTTTGTACACTTCTTATTTTTAGTAGCATTTGTATTTGATCCTAATCCTTAATATAGCAGCTGCTGCTAATGAAATTTACATTGGCTTTTAGCTCTTAGACCACCCGTAGTCGTTGTGATCTGGCCGTTTTTAAAGCCAAACACGCCGTTGAACTGCCCCAGTGGGCGTTTTTGAACGAAAAATTCAAGGGGCGTCCAATCCACGCCGGAAGGGGGAAGATCTTGATCAATTGGAACGTTGCAACGGTAAAAAAAGTGGCTAGTTCATTTTTTTATTCATCCATTTTTTATATAAATACTCTTATTCCTCATTCATTTTATACAAACCACAACCAAATAACTCTTTCACCCACAAAATTTTATACAACCTTCACCCATTTTATAAAAAATGGATTCCACCACTTCCTCGTCGTCCATTGCAAATTATTACTACAAAATTTTTTTAGCGGATGAGGGTGACTCGACCGATGAGGAGGTCGAGCAAGAGGTGGTTACGAGTGCGTGCGAACTAGCGGCTCGTTATTCTAAACATTGTAGCGAGCCTCAACGTGAGAGTTTACCAAGAGAATATATTCAACGAGACTGACAAGCAGCAAACGACCGGTCGATAAAAGATTACTTCGCTGAAGCGCCTACTTACCCAAACCCCGAAGTCCATGCTGAGCTCCATGGTTTACCGGGCATAATCGGAAGCTTGGATTATCGACATTGGCAGTGGTATAATTGTCCGGCCGCATGGCAAGGTCAACACACTTGAGGTGATCAGGACGGACAAACTGTGAGAATGGCGAAAGCGAAGACGAGAATTAAAAAAAAATATTATTAGTTTTAAAAATATTATGTAAATGTGTTTTATTATTTATGTAATTTTTATTTAATTAATAGAATATAATTTGTTTTAAAAATAAAAAATAAAAAATAGGAAAGTGTGGAAATGACACGTGGCGGACAACGCCCAAGGATGGGGCATTATCCCACTACGCCCATTTCTTCACAATGCCCCTTTGCTGACAAGGATGCCACGTGGTGGACAACGCCCAAGAATGGGGCATTATTTACCCAAACGACTACGCATGGTCTTAATAAACAAAAAACATCGGATAAGAAGACTAAAATTAGCCTGCGTTTTACATTGTAAGCTCAAGACAGATGGGTCTTGGGATCCACAAGAAGATGATGATTATAAATTTAGCATCAATCCAATCTCCAACCAAGAAAACACAATAACTCAAATCTGTCAATTTGAACTCAAAATCAAAAAGAATTCTGAACAATTTGGTCTATATAAGTCATGATAGAAAGAAATTAGAAAAAAAAAGAGTAAACTGCCATTTTGATCCCTGAGGTTTGGTCACTTTTGTCACTTTAGTCCAAAACTCAAACTTTTTGCATCTGAGTCTCTGTGGTTTCAGTTTTATTGCCATTTTGATCCAAAAATGAAATCAGGTCATATTTATCAAATTAAATCCTGCTATTTTGTCTTTTTTCTTAGGGACAAAATGGTCATTTTATTTTATTTAAAGATTTTATTAAAACAATATGCTTCATTATACACAACCAAGATTGTACCCAATATGCTTCATTAATCATTATACACAACCCAATCTATGGCCCGGTACAAATTATTTTCCATTAGATGAGGTGGTAATTCGTGTGCCGATTTGGTTTGAGTTATGTTTTATTGTGCAAAATTGAATCAAGCTTCCAACTTTTAATTCATCCATGCTTTTACCCAACCACCCATTATCACCATCTGGTATTTTCTTTTTTCCATTCCATTACTGTTCTTCTTGTTCGTTAATCATTGTTCTTCATCTAAATTTTGAAAAGTTTTTTTTGGGCAAGTTATGTGTTTTGATTTTGTATCTTGGACAGTCACCCAGTTTCAAAACCCCAGTTTCAAAAACCCTAAATTTCAAATTTTAAAACAAAAAAACCCAAATTTGCCATCATCATCCAGAAACATTTGCAAATACTCTCTCTCTCTCATCATCTCCAAACAAAAAACTCAAATTTACCATCTCCTTGACGCTTCACTTCACTCAATCTTAGGGCTTTCTTTCTTCTTCAATGGCCCTCAGAGGTGCAGGTTTTCGCCGGTACGATGATTTCTTTCTATCAATGCTCGCCTTCTGAGAGCTCATACCTCTAAGCTGCCCAATCGTAATCGACAATGGCGCATCTTATTTCAGAATTGGCAACATTAATGTGTGTTCTACTGGCCCAAACTAGTTAATATCTCATCTTGTGGTTACAAATCATCAAAGATGTTGTGGCGGTTTCCGGTTTTCGTGGTCGGGGTTTTGGGTGTGACGTTGAGCAGCGGTGGAGGTGGAGATAGATGGTGGCGGTGGTGATGAATGGTGGTTGTTATGCAGGAGATATATATAGAGAGAAAGGAGGTAGAAGAAGAAGTGGGGGTGTGGTGGGACCCACAAAAGATTATTGTTTTAATAAAATGTTTAAATAAAATAAAAAAGAAATGACCATTTTGCCCCTAAGAAAAAGGACAAAATAACAGGATTTAATTTGAGAAATATGACCTGATTTCATTTTTGGATCAAAATGGCAATAAAACTGAAACCACAGGGACCCAGTTGTAAAAGGTTTGAATTTTGGACTAAAGTGGAAAAGTGATCAAACCTTAGGGACCAAAATGGCAGTTTACTCAAAAAAAAAAAAAAAAAAAAAGATAAACCAACTACGGATCAAAAACTATTATATCATCAAGTATGGGAAAATAAAACAAACAACACAACCTGCGTTATGCTACATGATTTCCAAAATCTACTCTTTACTCGGTCATAACCCTTTGCCAAATCAGTATAAACTTGCAGCCAAAATCACCGAGATTTCCATCCTTTCCCATGTCCAAAACAGCCTAGAATGACTCTTTTACCCCTGGACCTATTCTTCCCGTGACCCGCGACCTGCTGACCCGCTGACCCATGACCCGTGAACAACTCGATTAACCCAACATTCCTTGGGTTTTTTATAGAATAACGAGTCGAAAACAAGCTACTTTGATACACTAGAAAATCTTTTGCACATCCTTCTTCCCAACCAATGGCGCTAACTTCAGCAAACTATCACTTTTTAATTTGTAAACGAACCACCGTTGGTCCTTTATTTTATCGGTAATTAATATGTCCCCATTTTCGTTCCAGAAACCTAAGACCTTTACGCCACTGCCAGAAAGAGGTGGTTTCTGCTCGAACTCACAATGCATCACCCATGCTCCCTCCTTTAATACCCACAGCTCGACGCTACGGCCCAAGACATACACAAATCCAAGCTGACCATGTAAGTCAACCAAGCACTCATAAGACATGCCAATTCCAGGATGTCTTTCTCTAGGAGGTTTAATCAGCCCGAATTCCTCGGTTTTCATGTCAAATCTTACTATCCCGCAGTTACCAAAATCACAGTAACCAGTTAACCAATGCAGACATCCATTAGCGAACACGCCATCACCTCGTATTTCATAAAATAGGTATTGAGGCATCTCTCGCCACGAGTCCGTGCCCAAGACATGCACCTTGGGGCATGAAACCATCTGGACCATAGTATAATTTGGTGGTGACTCGAACACTTTTTCTTTTCGCTCAAGACACACCATCTTGAAAGTGTTGGTGGAATCATCAAAGCCGAGCCCGCTGTAGAATGGTGGCATGAGATAAGGTGGCAGCTCATAACATTCTCCCTTCAAAGGATGGATCACAACCAAAGTACAGGTGACACACCCGAGGCGTTGTGCCGAATAGAGCAGACCATTGCAAGAACCTAGAACTATGAACCAAGGATTTCTGTCTTTACAGCTTTCACGCATAAACTCCAAAGCCGGTGGCTTCTTTCTCACCTCTAGTGTACAACTACCTTCTCCTCATCTCCTGCTTCTTCTTTACATTCTGGAAAAGTAAGTATGCATGGTGAGTTAGGTTCATCAGAAGAAAACTGATGAAGCATGATGAGCATAGGATCGTGCACAGCCGCTCGTTTGGCATGCATGGTTTCAAGGTAAGGATCGTTGATATAGTTGCACCATTGGTTGCTAACGCACCGGCAACGAGCCAAAGATTTCACCGGCATTCTTGACAAGATGTTGTACATGATTTCCGAAGGCAACTCAGCCATGATTGAAGACTTACTTGATAACCAGCAAGATTGATCTTTGTGGTATATAGAGTAGCTATGAAAATATTAAATTAGAATTCTTTTATTAAATAGGAAAGTAAATCAATCCATTGATTTAAAATATCAAAGTTTTGGTTAATTCTGGATGCACTCGGCCACGTTACTTTCGGAACCGTGTTGTAAATTAGAATTCTTTTATTAACTAGGAAAGTAAATCAATCCATTGATCTATAAAATCAAAGTTTTGGTTAATTCTGGATGCACTCGGCCACGTTACTTTCGGAACCGTGTTGTTAAATTGGAGAACGAAATAAAGCTTACGTAGTGTGTGGTATGCAGGAATGAGAGGCGTAATGGAAAGGATATGGGTGTTCATGAGCCGATCCGATCCGAGCGAGGGTCTTCTCGTGCTCGGATTGAATTACAACCGATTCGATCCGATCGGATCGAATTTGCAAAACTGAGCACAAAAGTGATGCTCGTGCTCGGATTGAATTTGAATCGAGCGGATCGTTTTCGCTCGGTTTTCTCAGCACCGAAATTAAAACATGTGTAACAAAAAAAAAAAAAAAAAAACTGAAATCAAGACTATTACAAGGCTGCATTCAACAAAAACAAATCCTAACTTAATTAAAACATATCCAACACCTTACTAACAAAAGCATTACATAGGGGGTGTTTGGGATTCCTTTTAACTTATGACTTATTAACTTTTTAGAAGTCATAAGTGAGAAGTCACAAATTTTCACTTCTCATTTTCTACTTTTTAAACCATTAACCTCCTTCTCAACTCTATCCAAACACTATTAGAAGAACTTATTAACTTTTTATATTAACCTCCTTCTCAACTCTATACAAACACTAAGAAGGACTTATTAACTTTTTATAAGTCAATAAGTTAAAAGGAGCTCCAAAATAAGCTAACCCAGACACCCACATAACAAAAATCATGATCCGTATGAGTTGAACTTGAGTAGCAGCGAGGTATATGGCATGAGGTATGTAGCATGAGATTAGGTGCTCATTTGAATTTTTAGGAATTAGGGTTAGGTTTTGGTATTGAATTGGGCTAGTATGTTTCTTGGGCTACTTATATATATATATATATATATATATATATATATACACACACACACATATATTGTTGGACCGTTTTGCGACCCCGAAAAGTCAGTTGAGAATGTTCATCTTCATGTATAAAGGCGGAATCAGTATACACGAAGTTACACAGCTTATCCTTTCAATTTTCTTCACTTTTATTGCTTTTTGAATACACTTTGACAGAGTTCCAACACCTAAGCAATGACCAGATTCCACTCATCCGTACATAATGAAGTCACATGTATGGGTATTTATAATGTGGCTGATTTCGCTTATATGGACTGACACATAAGCGAAATCACCATGTGACTAATAAGTGGAATCACCAAGTGACTAATAAGCGGAATCACCAATGACACATAAGCGGAATCACTCTAACCTATGCACACATAAGCGAAATTAACAATATAAACCCTAATCTTGACTTTCAAGCTCTAATCTTATCTAACTTGACCTAAGACTTGATGCAGACGAAGTCAACAGACATTCCGTGCACCAACAGACTCCCCCTTGGATGTTGACGAAGTTTTCAGCTCCGAGTCTTCAGTCTTAGTCTTTTCTCCAACTCTCTGTCTTCTCATCATAAGCATTCTATCTTCACAGGTTTAGAATCACAACCTAGCTCCATCTTCAAACTCCCCTTTGACTGTTGATCCAGACTCCCCCTTTCACAGACTCCCCCTCTCAATATGCTAGAATCTGAGGTTTTGATTTGGTTCAAGCTTTGACATTTAGTTTCTGTGGGAATGATGAAGTCCAAAACCTGTTTAACCTGCACTTCCTCTACCTCAACATAAGTTTCACAAATTTATAATAGTTGAATTAAAAAAAACTTACTGGTAGACATCATTAATACAATCAATCATACTAGTTATATCAAGTTCAAATGAATGACCGTGATTAACTAGTTACACAATCTTACAAAACATTTGTATATGACATTCAAAATTTTCAACATATTCTCCCAACCCAATGTAGTTCATCATGTTTAGAACTTGGAATTTTGAAAATCCGCTTTCCAACATCAGTTGTCAAAAATCTTTTTGAATTTTCAAAAATTTACGCTAAAACACTCCGAAAATCTTTTTGGATTTTTGATTTTAAAGAAATGCAGTAAAGAAATATATACAGACAATATTTTTGTGAGTTTGTGTAAGAGGATCATATCAGTTTATGAAACAAATCACTAGCACCGTTAAGCTTTAATCATTTTAAGTTCTAAACGATTCACTTAGATTGTCAGTATACTGGTCCACTTAAATTTTCACACAAAGTTCAACTGCTTCGAGATACAAGTTTAATGTCTTAGATACTTAAACTTAATCGCGTGTCCCACCTCAGAATATACTCCCGTATCCAGATCCCAATATTCAGTCTTACAGGTAATTATAACACAAATGATATCTGTAAGGGGTTAATAATTTATGAAGAATCATGAGAGCTCAGGTCAGAACTACCGTTCAGCAGAGAGATCATGACTCAACTTTTGGGTGTGTCCCCTTTAGAGGATCTTTTTTACAACAGCATTGCTAAGCAATTTTATTATCTTATCATTAATGCTGAGGGTGATGCTGTGTTTCAAGCATTGCGGAAAGTATTATTCGAGGACTAGGTCAGAACTACCGTTCAGCAGAAGTCCCGGAATAATACCCCAGATATCACTGAGTATAAAGACCTAGTATATCAGAAAAAGGAATCTTTCAAACAAGATTTCGGGGGTTACCCATATATCCGAGAGATGTTACCCACGATATAAGCAAGTTTGAATTTAGGTTTATATCTCGTCACAATCTACTAAATGTGCAAAAACCTACTGACACATCATCAGTGAAGCCGTTTATCACATTTGACATTTCATATCTTTAGCATGCTGTAATAGTTCACTGATTTACTATCATTTCCTCTTTTTCACAACAAAACTCATTTTTGCTTTTTCAATGATTTTGAAATTTTGAAATTTTCTAATTTTTTTTTAAAATTTTTCTCCCCCTAAAATCAAAATATGTTTCAATTTTGATTTTCAAGGAAAATTTGAAAACAAACTGACAACCGATATCGAATTACTTCAATTCGCCATTCACTCGGCTTAACAATCAGAACTCCCCCTGACAACAAACTATTTTCCCATTTAGATTTCAAAACACTTAAGTTTGTTTTAATCAAAATGGTTTTTCCGGAAAATTAGTTTTGTTGAATTAACAAACCACTTGTTGGTTAGGGGATTACTTCATCACTTTGTTCTCCTTTAACCATTTTGAAAGATTTAACAGTTCAAGATTCTATCAACACAAACACTTGTAGGAAATCAAGTACAACTTAATGTCCCTGATTTACCACATGTAAGGCGAAAAATCACCAGAGTGAAATTTCTCAAGAAATGTGCCGATTCATGTTCCACGCTTACCAACCTGGGAACTCCGGCAAGTCAGGTTTTTCATTTAAAAAAATTCACCCAAGCCTGACCAGCCTTGGGTTTGACAGTTTTTACCTCAACAGATGGCTCTTCTGGTTTTGACAAACCAGAATCATTGCCCGAATGTGGCTTGTCTGACTTTGTTGAGCCAGATTCATCGCCAACACGTTGCTCCTTTGTTTCTGAAGAAACAAATTCATGGCTAACAACTTTCTTTTTCTTCTCTTTTGTCCTCAGATTTGCATCTGATGAATTTGTTTTGCTTGCCTTTTCAGTTGAGGAAAGCAATTCATCAGAACTTTTTCTCGGATTACCAGTTGTATCCGAGGACAAAATTTTCTCCAAGTATTCTCTTGCCTTCTTTCTCTTCTTCCTCAGTCTGTCTTTCTGCCCCTGTGAAAGCTTCACTCGGTTCGTGAACTTTCTGTTCTTGAACTTTCTGTTCTTTGGGCTTGACACTGACTGATTTCTTTCCCATTTTCTGAGATTCAGCCCTCGATCTTCCCTTTGATCTCATTGGGCAATCTCTGGCAATATGTCCTCTGATGTGGCAATTATAGCACCTTCTTGTTTCGAATCTCTGACTTTGGCAGTTAACAACAATGTGTCCTTGATAGCCACAAGTGTAGCACACTCTGTTATCATACCTCTCACT
This sequence comes from Helianthus tuberosus, assembly GCA_030545235.1. Taxonomy (NCBI): domain Eukaryota; kingdom Viridiplantae; phylum Streptophyta; class Magnoliopsida; order Asterales; family Asteraceae; genus Helianthus; species Helianthus tuberosus. The sequence goes on from CM060451.1 coordinate 181,749,896, forward strand.
ACTTTCATACCACATACTGTCTTCATACCACACACTTAGATCAAAACATTGATTTGCCTTGTGGTAATCACCATTTCTTTGTTTTCTATCATTGTAATGATTTGTCCTTGAAGAATCTTCATCCCATCTTCTCCTATAAGCTGGATTTGGCTTTTGAGAACTGTGGTTAAACCTGCACCACTTATTACCAACATTTTGTGAGTTTTCATTTTTAGATTTTTGTGATTTTTGATAATGATTGGATGACTTATCTGATGAGCTTTTATTTTCATTTTTAGGATTTTTCAAATTTTTATCTTTTTGTTTCTGTTATGCATTCTTCTTAACAGGTTTTTGCATTGAGCATTCACCTATTTCAGTAGATTGCAACACAGTATTTTTAAATTTTTCTTATAAATCTAAAAATATTTTCCTTTTCTTTTCTTTTCTTTTTCGTTTTCATCATCAGCTTTGTCACCATAATCTTCAATTTTGACTTTGTCAAAATTTTTGACATTGTCACTTATTGGAACAGAATTGATCGGTTTTGGACAGACATGTGATGTAGAATTCACAAAACCTTTCAATTTCTTTTCAAGATCATCAATTTTATTTCTTGCAATTTCAGCTTCATTTTCAAGCCGAATGATTTTCTGAAGATGAGAATTTATTTCAATCTGTTTCTCAAGATTATTTTTAAAAATAACAGATTTTTCATCTTCTAAAACTTTCATTTGACTTTGAAAATCTTTTTCAATCTTTAATCTTTAATTTTTCATTTTCAAAATCCTTTTCTTTTAAACTTTTGTTTTCTGCTGTCAAACTGTTTACATCACTAAGCAGTTTGACATTTTCAGACTTCAAACTCTCACAAATTTCTCGCATTTCAAGAATCTGTTTATTATCAGATTCTTTCTCATCCTTCAAGCTTTTGATTTCCAATGCTAAACTCTCTACATTCTTCAGAAGTTTGACATTGTTTGTTTCTGATTTTTCACATTTCGAGCATTTTCCATTCATCTCTCCATCATCAGCTTCTTTCTTTGTTTCCATCTTGTATGTTCCTGCACAGAAAATTTTAACAAAATCAAGAGGATTCATATTTTCATCAATATAACAACCCCTCTTAATATCGTATCTCATAACATTTTTTGCTGCAAGACACACAGTGATTCGTTTTCTCATTTCAATGATTACATCCAAATCTATCTTTTCTGATTCTCCTTTTATTTCATCCAATAACTCCCTTTTTCTTGAATCTTTATGATGCCTATGATTTGTTATTGTATTGATGAAACTTCTTAAATCAAAGCGTGATAAACTAGAATCCCGTTTTAGTTCATTCACGAATTTATCCCATTCCAAAGGTAAAGCATTAACAAATCTTGAAATTTGTTCATCCTTTGAAAAATATATCCCATGTCTTTCTAACTTGTAAACTAACTCATCAAATCGTTTTACCAACTTCTCCACTGATTCATTCTTCATACACAACAAATTTTCAAATCTTTTAACATAAACATCCTTATCACCTAATCTCCCACACCAAGATTCACAAAGCCAATCATTTAAATTTTCAAGATTCTTGTTTTCCTTTTCGTCAAACATTTTGATTTCTTGGTATTTGTGCCTTGTAAAACACCTCGAATCACCTGCAAACAAACAAACAAGCAATCAGTTCAAACAGACTGAATACGTAACAGTGAATTACCGAGGACACTTAGACAAATTATTCAACTACTGTTGGGCCGATGACCTTTGAAAACCAAACACTTATCAAATCAATTAATTTTGTCAACACAGATTGGGCCTTCAACTAGTGGGCGGCAAATCAAACACCCACTAAACCGACACTTCAAGTGAAACAAACATCTGATTGGGCTGCAAAGTCTTCAACAACCAATATATCAATATCTCGGTCACATGGGCCTTTAATATACATGTGATACAGCCGAAAAATTTAATGTGATGCCAGATCCAATTTCCAACAACTCAAATCGGATTTTGTGATTGGGCCGTTTGATTATAAAGCCGACAACATCAGATATAAACAATTCAGTTTTTACTTCACATGGGTCGTCACATTAAATGATTTTGATTGGGCCTAATCAATTAGTGGTTCACAATTCAGTTTATGGTCTTTTAATCAGATGCAATATTCGACAGCCACGTTCAAGCAGAATCAAACAGTCACAAGATCGGAACCACTGATTGGTTCACATGAGCGGAACCAGTTCTTTGACAGATAAGCGAAATCACAATATTGATGACAAATAAGCGAAATCACTTTGTCACAAAAGCGAAATCACTTTGTTCCAAATGAGCGAAACAGGCTTTGTCCGTATAAGCGGAAACAAGTGTCCGAATAAGCGAAATTAGGTATGTTCAAATAAGCGAAATCAGATGAATATATCCCTCGATGTCCGTAAAAGCGAAATCAGGTTTTAACTAGTTTTCACCATGTTTTAGTCTGTATTTCAACCTGAAACTTTCTAGGGTTTGTTATTAGTAGATTTTACACGTTATACTTGAATTTTAGACAATTTCAACCGTAGGAACTATCTCAAATCGAAAAAGTATGCAAGAAAGTGAGTAGAAGTAAGAAAATTCAGTCGAATCAGCTGTAATAGTATGAACTCCTCGTCCTGAAGCTCTGATACCACTTGTTGGACCGTTTTGCGACCCCGAAAAGTCAGTTGAGAACGTTCATCTTCATGTATAAAGGCGGAATCAGTATACACGAAGTTACACAGCTTATCCTTTCAATTTTCTTCACTTTTATTGCTTTTTGAATACACTTTGACAGAGTTCCAACACCTAAGCAATGACCAGATTCCACTCATCCGTACATAATGAAGTCACATGTATGGGTATTTATAATGTGGCTGATTTCGCTTATATGGACTGACACATAAGCGAAATCACCATGTGACTAATAAGTGGAATCACCAAGTGACTAATAAGCGGAATCACCAATGACACATAAGCGGAATCACTCTAACCTATGCACACATAAGCGAAATTAACAATATAAACCCTAATCTTGACTTTCAAACTCTAATCTTATCTAACTTGACCTAAGACTTGATGCAGACGAAGTCAACAGACATTCCGTGCACCAACATATATATATATATATATATAGTGTGAGGTTCATTGGGGAACACTAAAAAAGTGGGGAACAGTGGGGAACCGACTCAAACGAACTCCGATTGGACTCATTCCAGCGGCGTTGGAACCGTCTCGTCGAACCCTAACTAGGATCTCTTAACCCTAAACACTAAATCATAACCCCTAAACCCTAAATATATTAGGGTTTGGCTTTTAGGGTTTAACTTTAGGGTTTAGCCTTAGGGTTTAGCTTTAGGGTTTAGCTTTAGGGTTTAGGGTTTAGCTTTAGGGTTTAGGGTTTAGCTTTAGGGTTTAGCTTTAGGTTTAGCCTTTAGGGTTTAGCTTTTAGGGTTTATAGTTTAGATTTTACGGTTTAGCTTATGTTTTAGCCTTATTTTTTAGCTTTAGGGTTTAGAGTTTAGGTGTTAGGATTTAGGGTTTGGGGTTAAGAGATCCTAGTTAGGGTTCGACGAGCCGGTTCCAACGCCGCTGGAATGAGTCGAATCGGAGTTCGTTTGAGTCGGTTCCCCGCTGTTCCTCACTTTTTTAGTGTTCCACAATGAACCTTCCCCTATATATATATATATATATGATAAGGATCATGTGAGAAGTAGTAGGCTATTTGAGAAACTTGAGAAGCATTCTGGACCACACATTTTCTCTAAGCAAAAAAATGTAAAAAAAATTCAATTTTTTTTTTTTGGAAAAATCGCAGCTTTTTCTTTAAGGATTTAATTTTTTATTATTTTTAATTTTTTTTTGTGATTTATACACATGTGTATATTGTTAATCTTTTAACTATACATATATGTATATTTTCAATTATACATATATGTATATAAATGTTTAAAATTGAAAAATAAGTGTTATTTAGGGTTTAGCATTAGTATTTTGGGTTTAGCATTAGGGTTTAGGGTTTGGCTTTATGGTTTAGGGTTTAGCTTTAGGGTTTAGCATTAGGGTTTAGCATTAGTATTTAAGGTTTAGCATTAGGGTTTAGCTTTTGGGTTTAGCTTTTGGGTTTAGCATTAGGGTTTAGCTTTAACTTTTGGGTTTAGCTTTATCTTTAGGGTTTGCTTTAGGGTTTAGCATTAAGGGTTTAGCTTTAGGGTTTAGTTTTAGCTTTAGGGTTTAGCATTAGGGTTTAGCTTTAGGGTTTAGAATTAGGGTTTAGAATTAGGGTTTAGCTTCAGGGTTTAGCATTAGGGTTTAGAATTAGGGTTTAGCTTTAGGGTTTAGGGTTTAGCATTAAGGTTTAGCTTTAGTGTTTATGGTATAAGGTTTAGGATTTCTAACACATATTTTTTCAATTTTAAACATGTATATACGTATATGTATAATTGACAATATACATATATGTATAGTTAAAGATTAACAATATACACACATGTATAAATCCTAATTTAAAAAAAAAAATAAATAAAAAATTAAATCCTTAAAGAAAAAGCTGCGATTTATCCAAAAAAAAAAAAAAAAAAATTTTTTTTTTGCTTTTTTTCACCTTTTTTTGCATTTTTTGTTTAGGGAAAATGTGTGGTCCAGATTGCTTCTCAAGTTTCTCAAATAGGGTGGACCTCTCTTAGGATCCCTACCCTATATATATATATCTTTAAAATCTATAATATATATTAATTATTCAATAAAAATAATTCGAGCGAAACCGAGCAATCGACGAGCGAGTGGACCTTTGCTCATGCTAGGCTCGTTTTCAAATCGAACCGAGCCAAGTGGCTCATTTACAAACTGAGCGGGAATCAAATGAGCATTTTTCGGGCAATTTTCGAGCGATCGTCGAGCAGTTTGGACAACCCTAAATGGATCGTTACGAATGCAAAAAAAGGATGTTTTGTTGGTCAATGGAATGGAATCACCCATCCTATAAGGCATTCCATTCCCTCAAAATCATTCCATCCACCCCCATGTTTATTTTTTCATTCCATTCCCTCTTGCATCATTCATCAACAACACCACAACCTACCACCTTTGCCACCACCCACCATCACCACTACCCACGACCGACGCCATCGCCGCCGCCACCCACCACCACCAACCACCACTGCCGCCGCCACCTCTGCCCCCACCAACCACCACCGACGGCCGTCGCCGCCACCCCCGTCACCGCCACCCGCCGTCGCCGCCTCCATCGCCACTCGCTGCCTCCGCCACCACCCATCGCTGCCTCCGCCACCACCCACCACCCACCACCGCCACTTATAACCATCCATAATTACTACCACCACCACCACCACTCACCACTGATTTTATTCCTTCGTTTTTCTTTCCTATCAAACAATATACAATAATAATTTATTTCATTCTCACATGGTAACCAAACAAGAAATAGAATAGTAATGATCCATTGTATTCCCTCGTCCGTTCCATTACCTCGTCCATTCCATTCTCTCGTCCATTCCATTACCCCATACCAAACAGACCCTTAAGACTTGAAAGGTTTTGCGCGTGTGATACAGCACGAAACATGTATATTTTATCTTAGTACATAAATATAACATATAACAGGTCGTATTATTGGCACACTTTGCAAAATTAAGTCGAGACCACCAATACGGGTTGTATAGGCCTATGCGACCCATATTAGGGTAAATTCAATTTCCAAGGTCAGTTAAAGGCTGACACTGTCACATGCCCTCCTAATACGCATCATATAGGCCTATATGATGCGTGTTAGTAAAAGGTTGTCCATCAACTCTGACAAATAGGGTTCACATGCAAAACCTATATGGATCGTATAGGCCTATACGATCCGTATCAAGTTCGAGGTTACTTTCTGTCAGTCAACAGTGACATAAAGTTATTAAAAGGAACATTGTGTCAGCCCTATACGATTCATATAGGCCTATACGACCCGTATTGATATGTGAATTTGCATTCTACTTGGCCTTTATAAACGAGGAAGACGAATACGTTTCACAAAATTCATTCCCTTCTCTTCGTTTTTTCTTTATATTCGATTCCACCATGTCTTGTTCAACTTAATTACATTTTCGGCGAGTCATCCGACACAAACACGAGCATGTTTATTTCGGAAAGCAGTGTGTGACGAGGTATGACTCGGATCGGCTAACCCGACCCGGTCATTACCTATTATTTTATCACAAATATTTAATTATAAACGTTTATTCTAGAATGTTCTATTCTACATGGATAAACCACGTAACCAAATCCCCAATCTTTTGGGAAGATCATGTAAATCCCTAACTTATCGGAGCCCATCCTAAGTTAAGGGAAACCCTAATGATAAACTATAAATAGAGGTAAACATCTAAGGTATGATCTTCTTGCTCTCGTTTACTCTTCTTTTCCCTACATTCTTACTTTCTCCCAAACCGAGACTTATTCTCACGCCTGAGGGTGGTTATAGGAATAACCCCATTCCTGTAACGAGTCCTAATGGTGTTCTGTTTTGCAGTCAGCTGTTCGGATCGCCAAAAAGTTGAAGTCCTAGCCGGAGCTTACCCATAAGGTCAGTGTTTCTTCATTGGCCCCATCCGTGGGACCTTTCGGTAATAACAGCAAGACTAAACCCAATGGCAAGCGATCAGAACCCGACAGTAACACCGAGTCAGGCAATGACAACCAGCAACCCATTGCTGGAAACGAACCCTGTTACCACCATGCCAGCTTCACCTGCTGTGACCACGTCTCTCGACCTGGAATTCGAGGCAGAAGTACCACCACCAGGTTTTGCAAGTACCTCTGCTGTCTCTTCTGGGACGACAACAGCAGATCTCTTCTCGTATACCTCCTTGCAGCTCCGGTCAGCGGAACCAACTACCGTAGACGTCAATGTCTTCACCCCGGCATCACCCATGAGTGCACAGACTATACGTCATAGCACTATGCCGGTTATCACATTTGCAAGTCCAGGTAACATTGCACCACAGACAAGCCTGGCCCAATACTATCAGCCATCGGTAACATACGCCATGCCGCCTTTATACTCGGCGGCACTAACGGCGGCGTTGTCCACTCCACCACATCAGCCAGTTGTCATGCCTGCAGGGATCATGAATGCCCCGGTTACGCCGGGGAATCAGGCTTACTTCCCAGGATACTACTATGCATCCCCATACGGGTATTTACCCCCATACAACACTCCAACATACACTCCCCAGGGAGCGGCACAAGGCTACGCTCAGCAGTTGCCATACGCGGCTTATATGCCACCTTGGTGGACTTTTCCAACATCCCAGCCGGCTTACAGTCAGACCCCGCCAACAGTGGAATCCGTGTATGACAGAGGAAACGCATCTAGGCCTCGTTTTTCTCCAGGCGGAGGCCCTAGTCCTACACTGAACATCACCCCGACTCAACCCCCTATTACCCAGGGAACTAGCCAGGGTGGAGCGACCCATCCAGTTCAACCCATTAATGTTGAAGAAGATGATCTCACTAGACCTTACAAACCAGTGGATGCTACTTTCAAGTCCAAATTCACTAGAAGAATAGCTAAAACTCCAATTAAGGAAAAACCCAAGATGCCTCAAACTGTGGGCAAGTACGATGGTCTAGGCGACCCTGATGACCATCTCAACCTGTTCAAGAGCGCCGGGGAAATAGCCTGTTGGCCCATGCCCCTCTGGTGCAAGATGTTTGTCCAAACGTTGGTAGGAGCAGCCCGGGTCTGGTGGGATAGTTTGCCCGTCAGGGAAATTGATAGCTTTGAAGATCTAGAGGCCAAGTTCACGTTGCAATTCAGCCAACAGAGAAGGCACACAAAGGACCGAAACGAACTCCTTCACATTCGTCAGCGAGACAATGAAACAGTGGAGAGTTTCATCATTAGATTCAACAAAGAAAGCCTGGCAATCCCAGGTGTCACAAACGATCTAGCGTGTGGTGCTTTCCTACAAGGGGTAAATGATGACGAATTGCTAAGAACACTCTATGGGAGGGATGGTGTACCTCCCACCATAGACGAAATCCTAAGGATAGCCAAGGTATACGTTACACAAGAAAAGACCGTTACAGCTAGTCACGTGGCCAACAGAAAGAAAGAGGCTCAGAAAAGCCAGGATGACAGAGAGCAGCGGGGCTCTAAGGGCAAAGGTAGAGGAGACCGATATAAAAAAAGTGACAGAACAGACTCGCGGTATGATAGATCTAGAAGCACCTACTCAAGAAACGAGTCCTCTCCTAAACCGCGATCCGACTACCCTAATTTGAGAAAAACGCCGGTAGAGATCTTGGCGTCTGAAAAACTAAAGTTAAATCCTCCAAAGCCGTTGAAGGACACTCCCAACAAAGACACCAGCAAGCACTGTGAATACCACAAAGGGAGCGGCCATGATACCAATGATTGTTTTCAATTAAAGAAGCAGATCGAGTATTTCGTGAAGGCGGGTAAGTTGGCTCATCTGGTGCGAGACATAAAACAGGGCCCGCCTCCTATCAAAGAAGAAAATGATAAAGGGGCGGGTAAGAGACAAAGAGAGCTAAACATGGTGTACGCTGATAAGGGAAAGGGGGCTAAATGGAGCTTCTCCACGCTCGAACCCTGGATGCTGGCAACCATGATAATCGAGCCACGCGTGGAAGATTTGCACCTCACCACTGACGCCCTAATCATATCCGCTGCGGTAGGTGATTATAATATGAGGAGGATCCTGGTAGACACCGGAGTTCCGAAGATATCATCTACGAGCATTGCTTCAATAGAATGCAACCAGAAGACATAAGACTGCTTGAGTCAGTACACGCCCCTATTAAAGGCTTCACTGGAGAAAAGTTCGATCCAATTGGCCAAATTACTTTCCCAGTTACATTCGGACAAACCCCCCAGGAAAGAACCATACTCCTCACATTCCTTGTGGTACGCGCTGAGTCTTACCACAATGTGATCATCGGAAGGTTTACCCTGGGAAAACTGGATGCTATAGTCTCTACGGCGCGTGGGTTCATGAAGTTCCCGACCCCGCAGGGTATTGCAACGGTATACCAGGATAAACTTGGAGAAGTATTGGATACTAAAAGATGCCGACAAGGGCCTACCGGCGCTATTGGCCCAGAAAGGTGGGTACTAAGCACACGCCATCCAGAGCAAACAGTGACAATAGGGGATAGTCTTTCCCCTGAAGTTAAAAACAACCTAAAACAGTTGCTGAGAAGGAATGCTTACATCTTCACCTTTGAGCACTCTGATATGACTGGAATACCCCGGGATAAGGCAGAGCACAAGTTAGCCACACTCCCGGGCATTAAACCGGTCGCACAAGGTAAACGGAGCATGGCTCCTGACCGAAAAGCAGCGATAGTCAAAGAAGTACAAAAGCTGGTGGAAGCTGGAATACTTAGGGAAACAAAGTATCACACTTGGGTATCAAACCATGTAATGGTAAAGAACCAGACGGTACATGGTGAATGTGCATCGACTTCAAAGACTTGAACAAAGCATGCCCCAAAGACGCCTATCCGCTGCCAGAAATGGGCTTCAAGCCTGACTCTCTGGTCCCTTATAGGTACAAGTGCTTTCTAGACGCCTATAACGGTTACCACCAGATCAAAATGTCAAGAGAAGACGAGGAAAAAACGGCATTCCATACCGATGTGGGCATTTTCTGCTATACTAAAATCCCTTTTGGCCTTCGAAACGCCAGAGCAACTTACCAACGCCTCATGGATAAGGCTTTTGAAAAGCAAATCGACATGAATTTGGAAGTATATGTCGATGATTTGGTAATCAAGAGCAGAGAAGAAAAACAAATGCTTGAAGACATTGAAGAAACCTTCCAAAAGCTCAGAGAATACAACATTAAGCTCAACCCCAAGAAATGTTCATTTGGGGTAGAAGAAGGCAAGTTCTTGGGGGTGGTGGTCACCCGGGACGACTTTAAGGCTAACCCAGAAAAAGTAGCTGCCATAACGCGAATGCCCTCCCCCAGGACTTTGAAAGAGGCAGAAGCATTAAATGGGCGTCTAGTGGCCATAAACAGATTCCTGGCAAGACACGTCGAGAGATCTTTGCCATTTATAAAGACGTTGAAAGATTGCCTTAACAAGAAAAACTTCAAATGGACCAGCGAAGCAGAAGAAGCCCTGCAAGACATGAAGAGTTTCATCGAGAAACTACCCATGTTGACAGCGCCATACCCAGAAGAACTACTCAAAATGTACCTGGCGGCGGCTCACAACGCGGTAAGTGCGGTATTCATGGTGGAAAGAGATGGGAAATAAACACCTATATATTACATCAGCCGAGTTCTGGCGGACCCGAAACGCGGTATCCAACACTTGAAAAGTTGGTACTGGCACTTGTCCACGCTACCCGGCGACTCAGAAGATATTTTCAAGGGCATCACGTGCAGGTCTTAACAAATTACCCGCTACAGCAAATTCTGCACAAGCCAGAGATCTCCGAAAGATTGGCTAAATGAGCAATTGAGTTGGGAGCTCTAGATATCGAATACCGAAAGCGGACATCAATTAAGGGGCAGGTAATCACCGATTTCTTGGCTGAGATCCCTGATGGAGAAGTAATACAGGACCCCGCGATCCAAGACATACCGGAGTCTAGCACAGCAAGGCAAACCTGGAAGTTATACACCGATGGATCATCCAGTGGAAAAGGGTCCGGGGCAGGTCTCATGTTGATAAGCCCAGATGAAATAAGGCTGATGTACGCCTTACGGTTTGACTTTGAATGCTCTAATAACGAAGCAGAATACGAGGTGCTACTCTCGGGCTTAAGAATGGCCCAATATATGAGAGCAACAAAGGTTGACGCATATGTTGACTCTCTGCTAGTCAATAACCAAGTAATGAAACTTATGAAGCCAAGGACGAATCAATGGCAAAGTATTTGGCTAAGACCAAAGAGCTTATAGCTTCCTTTGACAGTGTCACGCTCAATCACGTCCACAGAGGAAAAAACCAAATAGTAGACGCCTTGAGCAAACTTGCTACCTCGGGCATGGAAAGAGAAGTAAAGGTAGAAACATTGCAAACACCTTCCATTGAACCTCGGGAAGTTTCCGCCATCACGGCGGAAGAACCTTGTTGGTACACCCCAATACTAAAGTTCCTCACAAAGGGGGAGTTACCCCCTGCCAGAGGCGAAGCACAAAAGATACAAACCAAGGCGTTGCAATACGAAGTAAACGACGGCGTCCTATACAGGAAGTCATATTTGGGACCACTACTGCGGTGTGTATCCCCAACGGAAGCAAAATACCTAATCCAAGAAATACACGCTGGGATATGTGGCATTCACGCTGGACCCGGGCAGTGGTCGCCAAAATCCACAATGCCGGGTACTATTGGCCCGGGTTGTATGAGGATGCGGTAGAAGAACTCAGAAGGTGCCATAGTTGTCAAAAGTTTGCTCTTCAAACACTCCGCCATAAGAACAATTTAATTCCTGTCACGGCGGCCTGGCCTTTCCAAAAATGGGCAGTCGACATCGTGGGGCCTTTCCCGCTGGCCCCTGGGAAGTTAAAGTACTTAATTGTGGCGATCAACTATTTCACCAAGTGGGTTGAAGCCAAACCCTTGGCTAAAATAACGGCTGGAAACGCCAAAAAGTTCCTATGGGAGCACATAGTATGCCGGTTTGGACTGCCGCTGTACTTGGTAAGTGATAACGGAACGCAATTCACCGATAGGGTCTTGCAAGATTGGTGCGCGGAACTTCAGATCCAACAAATCTTTACATCAGTAGCACATCCCTAGGGAAACGGCCAGGTGGAGCGGGCAAATAGGAGTTTGCTGGATGAGATAAAAAGAAGGTTAGGTTATGAAGGAAGCTCTTGGGTGGAAGAACTGCCAAATGTCCTCTGGGCACATAGAACAATGCCCAAGACAAGTAACAATGAAACCCCCTTCAGCCTAACCTATGGCGCGGAAGCAATGATACCCGCGGAAGTCGGATTACCCTCGCTACGGCGCCTCACTACTGATGATGACAATGACCGGCTCCTAAGGGAAAGCCTAGATCTATTGGAAGAGTGGCGCGAGGCATCCGCTATCAGCGAGGCAAAGTACAAGAAAACTCTGGAAGAATACTATAATCAGCGTGTGGCTCAGCATACCTTCAAGGAAGGCGAGTACGTCATGCGCGATAATGAAGCCAGTAGAGCGGAACCCTCAGGCAAACTGGGACCCAACTGGGAAGGTCCCTATGTCATCCAAGAAGACTTAGGTAAAGGGGCCTACCGCTTATCCAGGCTAGATGGTACCGCGGTTCCACGTAGTTGGAACGTGGCTCAGTTGAAAAAATGTTATATGTAAAGCCCCACCCCTAACGGCGGGTCTGATTATTTTTCTCTTACAAACAAGTGTAATTCATCTCTGACGATGTCTCTTTTCTAAGTATTGAGTTAATAAAAATTCTTTCCTTTTTTTATTTTCCCTCATTACTTGCATAAACAATAAAATTTACCATCACATTTTACCTGCACTTTATGGTACAAACAATTACCAGAGCATCTAAGCTGCACATAACGGTAAAAAAGCATCCTGGACACGAAATATTTTTCATATATAAGTCAAAGGATAAAAAATATACAGTGCTAAGAATGGGTATCTTGGTAATAGATACATTTACCACTACAAAAAAGATAGGTATTTTGGTAATAAATACATACAACTATCTTGCAAAAAACCAAGTACTTGTCCTTGTTGCTAAATACCAACATACGGGAACCAAGAAACGAACATGTTCTAAACATCTACTTCTTGGAAAGCATTGCTCTCACCTCTGCAGGGGTGTACAATGCCACACCATAACATTCCAATGGATGAGGATCAACGATCAAGTCATCGACATTCTCCTCATCCACCGGAAGAGCCACCACCTCCGGATCATCAACTAGGTTTGTACCGGAATGGCCACTACGGTGTCGTTCGTACACCAATCCACAGCGTTGGACATGGTCAGGAGGAAAGGCCCCCATCAGAGTGTCAGCTGTTAGCGAAACCACACCTGCATCAGCTTTTGAGGGTTCCTCATATATGACACTCTTGTAGGACCGGCTAACCCGGGGTAAAGCATCATTGGAGTTCACCTCCTTTCCGTTAATCATCTCCTCCGTTACCGGAATTTGAAGATGAATTAAACCGTCGGCTGCATCTAAGCGTCGAAAAATTTTGGAAAGCCTCTGCTTATAGCATTTCCGACTCATCTTTTCGAATTACCAAATTTGGAAAAAATAGCTTCATTTATACAAGTATAAAAATTTTGAAAGTGATGACGATAGCAAAATTAATGAAAAGTAATCATCACACGTCAAATCGCCACATTTCAGGCAAACGGCGGCGTCATTCATCATGATATTAGCATTAAATGTCTGACAAGAAATCAAGTGTTTGCACATAACCCAAGCATAACAATGTTTATACAAAATATTCAAGGAACAGTGTACATAACAAACAAAATAAAAACACTTATTCCTCATCCGACTCCTCCACGGGGTCCAACATGAGGCGTAAGGAGTCCTCGCTGTCTTCGTTTACTTTATCCATCAAATCAGCATACGCGGGCAGCGGCTCATTACACACCGCTTCAAGAGCATCCGCCATATCTCCCTGAAGTTTGCCCCTTGTTGTGTGGAACGCGGGAGTAATCCTCTCTGATTGTTGGCACTCAAAGTAGCCCTTGTAAACACCATCTTGATGGCCGGACTGATAAGCTGTGGCAGAGAGGCGGTCCAACAACGCCGTAAAAGACCCCGATTGGCGAAGATACTCAAACGCCCCAACCAGGCCATTGGTTATCAGCCAATTCTTGTCACCTCGTAATTCAGCCAGCTGGCTAGTCAGGCTGTCCATCTTGGCGTTTGTTTGTTCCAAAGCATTTTCTGCCTCTTTAAGGCGTGCCTGATGGGTGGCGGAAGACTCAACCAATTTGTTTCTCTTGGAAACAAGGGAATCGCACTGTTGTTGAACCTCCCTAAGCCGTGCTTCCCGCTTCTCCAGCTCAACCTGCTTCGCCTGAACCTTAGCGTTAGACGCTTCTACCTCAACATTTAAAGCCTGGTACCACTCCTGCACCTGAGACACAAAATCAGTGTCAATTCGGAACTTTTCCATCTTAGCAGACATTTCAGACCTCACCTTTTGGGCCTCGGTAACGGCTTTACGCTCCAATTCTTCTTGAACAGTTTTGGCATGAGCAAGGACCCGATCCTTCTCCGCTATATCACAAGCCCATAAAATCCTCTCCTCAGCAAGATTGGTAGTCACCCGCTTCAAGTCATATTCTGCCTTATTTTTCTCCGACAAAAACTTGCTCTCCCTCAACCCAGCAGCTTGGAGTTGAGTCTCCAAGCGGTACTTCTCATCTTTCAGCTCCTGAATAGTAGCCCGCGCTTGGTGGAGCTCGTTGTTATCATGCACCCACCTACGCCGGATCTTTGCAAGCCTCTGGGGCTGACTAACGGAATCCACCATAGTGGAATTCATCAAATTTTCATTGTTTAACCCCTCAGCATACGCTGACTCAGCCGGGGGGTATGCCCGCTCAACCCAGTGCTGAATCACTGGGGGAAAAATCAATCTCGACAACTCAACAATTTTCCACCTGGGCTAGTAGCGTTTATCTTGCATGTTGGGATCCCAGTTTGTTAGGCCCTATACGTTTATGGATTAGTAGATTAATTGCTTAATGGATCAAGTTCTTGAAGTGGGGGTATTAGAGTGGGCTTTGGGGTAAATATGGGCCTAGGGTTTAGGGGGAAACCCTCCCTATAAATAGTTAATGGAAATTAGGGGTTAAGGTTGGTTGGTTCATTGGTTTTAGAAACTTGTATTAGACAAATTAGATTTGTATGCAAGTTTAAGCCTTTGAATATTCAAATCTTCAAATCTTCATATTGTTCTTGATTATTTCTTGAAGATCATCAAGTTTGGTTTCCGCCCATCCTTGGTGATTGTTTGATATCGTTGTTTGATCCGGATTTCAGGACTTACAATTGGTATCAGAGCCAATTTGATATCAAACATCAAGAAATTCTGTATTTTTATTGAAGATCTTCATCACGTTCTTCGGGTTCTTCATTGTGTTCATCACTTTCTTTAAAAAATCAACATATTTTGCTTTTTGATTTGTTTAAAAAGTTGTTTTGAAAGAATCATCTACTGTCCGAGATAAAATATTACATCACTTTTTGTCTGTCTTCATCATATTTACACCAAACAAGACTACCATAACATCATCTCCTATCATATTTCATCTCTGACGTATCATCTTCTTTTCATCCGAGATACTGCGACACCGTTATCCGACCACCGTTACATCACCATCCTCACCTCCTCCGGTCAACATCAATTTCATCTCCGACACTCTTCGTCACCGGTGACTATACCATCTTCCATCTCCGGCGACTGCCCCACTCATCTCCGTTCTCCGTCATCGTCCTCCTTCGTCTCTTCATAAACACTATTCCGTCATCCTTAACCACCGTCTTCATCTCGGTTACTTCCTCCGTCTATCATCATCTACCATCGTTCCTACCAATTGACGGCGGCTGAACCAACAACTTAGGGTTTGTTTAACGTAAAGGACAAAGACGACATACATTTTGTCATTTTGTTTTGAGTAAACTGCAATTTTACCCCCTGAGGTTAGGGGTCATTGGCACTCTTACCCCCCTAAGGAAATAATTGCAATTTTACCCCCCACTGTTCACTGTTATGTCGCAACCTTACCCCCCGGCCTCAGTCAACGGTAGTTTGACCCTAATAGGTGAGGGTATTTTGGTAATCTTACCCTATATTTATTATTATATTATTATTTTTATTATTATTGTTATTATATATATAAAAAAATACATAGTTCTTGCCAGGTACCATCTCTCTTCTTCAATATCCCTGAAACCCTTTTCACCACCTTCTTCTTCACTCCCCCCACCGCAGAGAGCACCACCACAGCTTTGGCTACCACCGTCTACATCTCCACCGCCACCGGGAGTCGGAATAACCACCAAATCGGCACCATCTACATCTCCACTCTCTCTCTCTCTCTGTCCAACAAATCTGTGAAGAATGAAGGTGGTGTTTGAGGGAGAAATGGTGGTAGCTGGTGGCGAATGGTGGTGGCTGGTGGTGTTTGAGGGAGAAATGACTGTGATTCTGAGGATCTGCAGTCAGAAACGATCTCCCCCTTTGTGATCTTCAATTCCCCCACAAAGAACTTCATCACTCACTCTGAATGATGCGCACAAAGGTAAGCTTTAATTTCTCTTCTTCTTTCCGTTTCCTCCTTAATCCACTGAACTTCATCACTGTGAATTCATGCGATTTATATGTCACTGTTTGTTTCAAATCTGTTACGATTGATTATTGTGATGAATTGAAGTCTCCATAAGCTGAATTCGGTGAAGATTTGAGTTGTTTTTACATTTTTGAAGTTGTGTGAATTGGATCTGAGTTAATTTTGAGTAGGTTTTAGGCTTGTGGATTGCACAAAAACACATAGAGGATTTCAGTGATGTTATGATGATGAAGAAGATTAGTTATAGCAGGTTTAAGAAAGAGACTAGAAATTAGGTATTGATTTAGCAGTGCAAGTGCATTTTTACAATTTCAGTGAGATAATTGTGCTTTTGAAATATGAAGTTATACTCTGTTATTATATGTAATGCAAGTAAAAAAGGTATTAACCATCTGCTTTGATATTAATATTGTTTCAGAATCGAACACATCCTCCTAAAAGCATTTTGGGAGTTGAACTGAGATCTGGTTGCCATTGGACGCCGTGCTCCACCATCAACACCGGAGATGAGTGGTCGGAGAAGATGACCGGTGTTGATGGAAGTTGCTACGGAGGATGTTAAGATTGCTTAATTTATTATGATAAACATGTGCAAGATTGCTTAATTAGTGACAAAACACTTAAAAATGGTTGAGGGTGGTGGCTGGAGGTGGCAGTGGTGGTTGTGGTGGTGAATGGTGGTGGCAGTGGTGGCAGGGGGTAATATTACAAAGTAAACAAAACACAGGGGGTAAAATAAAAGGGTAAAATAGTCATTTCACCACCAAGTCAACAGATCAGTCCACAAAATTGAGCTTAGGGGGTAAGGTTGCGACATAACAGTGAACAGTGGGGGGTAAAATTGCAATTATTTCCTTAGGGGGGTAAGAGTGCCAATGACCCCTAACCTCATGGGGTAAAATTGCAGTTTACTCTTTTGTTTTTATTATAATATAATTATATAATAATTAGGTAATCATTACCAAATCATTAATATTAATTAAAAAGTTTTATTAAAATATATAATTAAAATATTAGTTTATTTTAAAAATTAAACAATATTAAAAAAGGTTTTATATAATATATATTTAAAAAAAAGGTTATAGATAATTAAAAAGGTTATTTAAAATTTTTTAAAATAAAAAGGGGGTGTTTGTTCGTTTCGATAAGTTTTGACAATAAAATAAAAAAAGGGGGTGTTTGTTCGTTTCGATAAGTTTTGACAAGTTTTTGAGGTGCAGTAAAGGACACCGGTTCGTACATCGGCGACGTGCTCGAATTAGAGTGTACATTGTTTCTTGCCTTGGCTCGTGTTTGACGTAACTTGGTTCTACGATAACTTAGTTCGAAAATGAATTCTCCAAGTATCGATTCTCAACGTCAGTTGCTCTCGGAACAACTCAATAGTTTCGGATTCATTGAGGGTGAAAGTGTAGAAGACGTAATCAGAAGGTTTACACTGCTGCTTTCTGAAATTGAGAAGAGCGGATTATATGTGACACTTGGTAGGATTAACAGGGCTTTTCTGTACGGTTTGCCGCGTAGCAAGACATGGGACTATCGTGTTGCAGTTATCATGGGGACATACAATCATGCTACAACGGAAACAAAAGATGTGATCTCCTTAGTCAATAAATACGTCCAGGAGGACAAGCAGAGGAGTCAGAATCTCGCAAACACATCGTCGTCTATGTCCAACTGTGGGAAGGTCTTTGCTAATTTGCCACTTGTTACCGATCTCAGCACTGCTCAGATTCCCTCATCTTTACCTGTGACTGCTATCATCTGATGTGAAAGCCCCACACTCAACAGGATCTCATCCAGATGAGGTGGCCAAACCAGCACCGCAAGCCCAAGACCAAACTCAGCCAGACAAACCAAGATCGCTCATCGACACTGTCAACTATCTGTTGTGTACTGAACCGTGCAGGAATAGGGTTGCACAACTTAGGTCACTCAATTCTAAAATGATGGATGATTACAACAGTGTCATGGCAAACTACATCAGTCTTTGAGAGAACAATAAAATTCTCTATGAAAAGATTGACGCACTTAAGAAGGATATAGCTCAGCTTCACAGAGACGTGAATCAACAACAATGTTGGGTTCACGACTACGAACGTAGACTCACAGTTAAAACTCTTGAATGTGACTCTATGAAGGGTGAGCTAGAGCTCCTCACTGGAAAGTATAAACAAAACGAGTTAAACATCAAAAAGTTTGATACTTCCAGTGACACTGTTCGTAATATGTGCGATGTGCAACTTGCTTATAAAGAAAATAAGGGTAAGCGTTTGGGCTACAAACAGGTTCCATCGCCATATAATCATAATTACTTAAGAATGCCTACTACTGAGCAAGAACAAGAAAATTATGATACAATGATTTATGGTAAACCGAGTGATTATGTTCCATGGGAGCCTTTCAAACCAAAGAATATCAGACCCGCTGATTTTCGAAAACCAATGAATTTTGTTAAAAATGAGGATCAAAATTGCTCAAATGAATCGGCTGGCAAATCTGAAAAAGGAAATGAAACAGAACCAGTAAAAACGTCAACTAAGGAGCACCAAGAAATTATATCAAGTTCTGATTCCGATTCTGTAGATAACATTAACTGTTTTAGTACATGTGCAGAATCAGTGACAGTTGAAGAGCAGTCTGCAGTGGATGATGAACCACATTCATCGTTGCTGATGTTGCTGATGATTCGGATGCTACCAAACCCGATCATTACGCTTGGAACTGTGTTATGTCCTGGTATGCTGAGAGTCGGGGTATTCCGATTAAAACTGATGATTCAGGTGCTGTGGTTTTAGATTATGATCGTGACGAAAATGCTTTAACAGGGAAATTTGATGTATCGACTGATAAACTTGAAACACCTGTTTCAAGTGACTCAGAAATGTGTTCTGGTGATTCAGACAACTATTCTAGTATGCCTGAAACATCAACCGATACATCAGAAACTCATGAACAAGAGAAAAATGAGAAAATTGATATGTTTGATTGTGTTAGTAAAGAAGTCGATGAACAGGGATCATCTGATGAATCTAACATTCAAGTTGCAGATTCTGGTACGTCAGATAATGAGCGTAGCACTTCTGGGAATTTTGAGTGTGACAAACACTCAGAACCAAGCAGTGCAACGCCCGAAGAGAGTCAAACAGTTTCAAACATAGATTGCTCTTCGTCTGAGAAACCAGAATCAGCTGATGTCAGAAACTCAGAGGTTGATGAAGCTGAAGAAGAGATATTCGTAGAAACCAATTCTGAGGAAACTTATGAGATTTCGGAGCCTGAAGAAAAGGGATCCACGAAAATCAATTCAACAGTTGATTCAACTGATGAAACTGAAGAAGAGATATCTGTGGAAGCCAATTCTGTAGAAACTCCTGAGAACGTAGTTTCTGAGGAAAAGGAATCTGTGGAAGTCAATTCAACAGATGATTCAACTCTCGATCCCAAAGGATCAGATTTGGAAGAAAGCATTTCAAATAAAGCAAAGTCTTCCAAATCTGCTCCTTCAAAGAAGAAACGATCATGTAAAAAGAGAAGACCACGGAAAAAGAAAATTCAAAAGGAAAACCCGACTCTCAAGAAAACTGAACCTAAGTTGAAGGGTAAGGTTGTCGATACTTGCTCTTGTTCTGATAACTGTAAGCCGGGTTCTTCCAAGACCAAACATACACACAAGCAATCAGCGTCAAATGAATGGAAAAGACGTGATCAATTTTCGAGAATAACGCAAGCTAAACTAGATGTCTTTTTCTCAAAAAGGCAAACGTGTTTTAATTGTGGAATTCCGGGACACATTGCAAGAAATTGTGTTCATCGTCCCTACCACTATGGGAACACGTATCATCAGAAGGCTATGCATTCTCACTCTGTAAAAAGTTGACCTCTCAAAACCAAGCCTTCTGACAGAGACTGGAATCTTGCAAAACAGGAAAATCAAAAATTTTCAAATGTAAACAGGTTTCAAAGAAACACAAAAGTTTTCTTATCAAATGGAAGTGTTTCAGACACCAAAAATTGGAAACCTAAAACTCCTGTTGGATGCCAGTGTCCGTGTTCACAATCATCAACATCTACTTCATCGTCAAAAACAACAAGGAATGATAAAAGCCATATGATCTTTCGTGAGGTTTCATACACTGATTGCAATGGTCAACTCAGGTCAACAATGGCCTGGGTTCCAGTTTCTAATTGATCCCACTAAGTGTGCAGGAACGGCTATGTAGGGCGATCGTTAGACCTTGGTTTATCGATAGTAGTTATTCCAGACACGTGAAAGAAGACTTATCCCAGTTGAATTACAAAAAAAAAAAAATATTATGTCCCTGATCTGAAGCACAACATGAAGGGAAGAATAACCATGAAGGGCACTGCCAGAAAAGGAGTTCTCACTTTCTCAGATGTCAATTATGTCCCTGATCTGAAGCACAACATTTTTAGTGTATCTATGATATGCGACAAAAGAATGGAGGTTCTCTTCACTAAGAATGGCTCGCAACTTCATTCTTCAACTGTTCAGAAGCCGATTTCTGAACCTGCTATAACTATCCCTGATGGTGCAGTCCGTAACACTGAAGTCTCCTCAGGTTTCTCAAAAATTCAAGGAACTTCTCTGTTTCTGGGAGTAATTCCATCAGATTGCACTGTAGATCCACCGGTGATCAACAACGCTACTGCATTCAATGAGGGGGAGCAATCTGTTATAATATCTAGAAGTTTCTCAATCTCAAGCTGCTGGTGTGCGATTCCACAGCAAATCAGGGGGCATCAACTCATGACTATTCAGAAACAAACAAGACGACCCCGACATAATAGTGAGAAACAAGGCATGATTGGCAGTTCAAGGTTTGAACAAGTTGAAGGTCCGAATCTTGGAGAGATACACGCATTGATGGCACATCTAAAGGCCATTCGTATTTTCGAATGAAGAGAAATAAGTTCGAAATGAGCTCATTGAGAGAAGTGATAATGTTTCTGGGCTTGGAAGTTCATCAACACAGTCAAGGAATCTTAACGACGTACTTGCCAAATTCGATATGTCAGATTCAAAGATGAGCAGGGATATGAAGTGTAAATCAGCTGAATGCCAATTCTTGGGGGACAGTCTCATCTCATGGCAGTGCAAGAAGCAACAGATCACTTTTTGCAGCGGAAGCAAAGTGCGTTGCAGCATCTGCTGCCTGCTGCTCTCAGGTTCTTTGGATACAACACCAGCTCAAGGATTTCAGTTTGACTTATCTAAACTCTACTTATTATTTTGATAATGATGCCGTTATCCAGATTATCAAAAACCATGTCCTTTACTCTAAAACCAAGCACATTGACATCAAGTGCACTCTATTCGAGATTGCTATGACAGAGGATTGTTTAAACTTGAACAGATCCACACTGATGCTATTTCAGCGGATTAAAAAAAAAAAATCCTGTCAGCATCTCGAGATTCAATGTGCTTGTGGATCTTTTGAAAATGATGCGTATCACCGACTTAGCAACGACAAAAAAAAAACACCAGGGTTTCTTTGCTTAGGTAAATAAATAAGTAAATTTGCGCATAAAGTGTTATGCACAAATTTAGGGGGGGGGGGGGAGAGGACATATATGTACATATCCATAGTTTGAGGGGGAGAAAAGAAAAAAAAATTACATACGCATCGTTTGAGGGGGAGAAATAGTTGCCTGGGAAATGAAATAAACTTTCGTGCTAAAGAACTTGATTAACACACGTAAGGTTTCAATGTTAAACAGGCTAGGCTCCACTGCGAGGTATTGATAGGTCTACCGCTCGAAAAGCAAAAAGAAGCAAAGTGATACAAACATAATGGACTGGACATCTCGTGGGTAACAGACCAACGGTGTATGATTTCATGGTCTTAAATCCTGCGTTGATAGATAGCCAACATCTGAGGTTTCGGGTCTTTATACTGATGATTCATCCGGGATATCAGGGTTGTCCTTCTGTTGCATCCAAATTATATGCAGACCTGGACACAGTCAGGATATCTTGCTAAAAGAGCCACAAAAAGGGCCAAAACCTGTCTCGCCCTCGTCAGATCTTCCTTGGTCTCTCTGCTGTACGGAAGTACTGACCTCTTCACCAGGAAATCTGGCATTAAAAAAAATATAGAATAAAAGGGCCCTCGTCAGATCTTCCTTGGTCTCTCTGCTGTACGGAAGTACTGACCTGTTCACCAGGAAGTCTGGCGTTGAAAAAAAAAATAGAATAAAAGGATGATCTCAGTATACTCACCTGCTACGATGAACCGTTGTGCTTACATTGATCGCGGGGGTATACCTTGGAATGGGACAGACAGATGTCACAGTATAAAACTACCTAAAAGCGTATCACAAAGCAAAAAGTTGAAGTTTAAGCGGTGGATTTAAGAGGACAAACATATCAACAATTGCGTGGACCAGCCTAAGTAAACGAAGAGCTGAAAAGTGTCCCTTAATCAGTTCGAGAACGATTTTGATCCCATGGCAGGTTCTCCCTATATTACTCCTCCATTAGTTTTCTATTATTAATTTGCTTTGTTTTGTTATTGTTATTTCTATGCTCAAAAAGGTTGCTCGGTTGGTTGGATCGTTGATTTTGAGAAAGATGTTTTCTGTCCTGAAAATGCAAAACATTAAAGTGATAGTCTGGCCCACTGTTTCGGATTGGGGCCCACTATTTCGGATAAAACGAATTAGATTCGGCCCATTACTCTCGAATGTAATTCGGACCATTGTTCCGACTTGGGGCTTGGCCGTTTGATCTCAGGCCCAATCCGAAACACTATAAATTGTCAACCATTTCTCTTTCGAGTCACATTTCGGCCCTTTTCTCTTTCTAAGCATTTCAGATCCTCTCATTGTCTTCCCAGACCACTTATTCGAATTACAAGGTTTGCAGGTTCCTATACTTTTCAAACCAAAGCCCTTGAATGCCACAGTTGCCAAAGAACATGACGAGCAACTCATGAGTGCTGCTGCTAAAGCTGAGATAGAAGCTGAAGTGTTAGAGTTGAATGAAGAAGAATCTGACGACATCAGTGATGTGGAAGTGATTGTCTCTGAGAAAGCTGACGAACCTGTTTGAAAATCAATGTTAATGACTGAAGAAATCCTACAAGCCCTGATTGAATTCTTGAAGGATAGTGTCGGAAACCCCCCTTCCGTATCTATTCCTGAAACTGAAGATGATTCGACAGATGATGCTGGAAAGAGATCCAACAAGAAACGAAGAACCGAAACTGCTCCTGATTTTCATTCTACTGGCCCAAGCTCAAAACCATAGCCTACTATGCCCACCGATCCATAAGTCACTGCTGCTACTCAAGAAACAAGCACGCAAGATCTCGATTTTGATTTAAAATTCGATTTCGATCTGCCTGAAACAACTCATTTGCAACCAGAAAGCTCAAGCAGCATCAGGTTCAATGTAGGAAGTTCCAGTGGTGCCGATTTCTCTGAGCATGATAAAGCAGCCATGCGCTTTGCAACCAACAAATTGAAATTTATTGAAGAAAGAGATAGTGATAATGATACGGCTGTTGATGTAGAGAAGTTACAGCGAAAAGTGATTGTGTTGAAACAAGATGCTGCCCTGAAAGAAGCTCAGATCTCATCTTTGCAAGCTCAAAAATCAAGCAAAGATCAGACGATCGAGCAACTACAAAGCGATGCGGGTATGCTGTTGTCTGTTGAAACTTAAGCTGGAAAAGAAGTTCAAGATCGTAATCAAGAATCGGTTGTTTGCGGATCCAGCTCCGTTGCCTGGTGGTCCTCCTAACGGATTCAGCAACTAATCCAGTAAACCTAGGGGGAGATTGTTAGGCCCTATAGGTTTATGGATTAGTAGATTAATGGCTTAATGGATCAAGTTCTTGAAGTGGGGGTATTAGAGTGGGCTTTAGGGTAATTATGGGCCTAGGGTTTAGGGGGAAACCCTCCCTATAAATAGTTAATGGAAATTAGGGGTTAAGGTTGGTTGGTTCATTGGTTTTAGAAACTTGTATTAGACAAATTAGATTTGTATGCAAGTTTAAGCCTTTGAATATTCAAATCTTCAAATCTTCATATTGTTCTTGATTATTTCTTGAAGATCATCAAGTTTGGTTTCCGCCCATCCTTGGTGATTGTTTGATATCGTTGTTTGATCCGGATTTTCAGGACTTACACAGTTGATGGTAGCCAAATAAAGATCATCACCCAAACGGGCCCCATCATCAGCAATTTTTCTGCTTGATCCCCCAGCATCACTCATGGCGGCATCCCTGATACTGGTTGCCTCGTGAGCAGCGGACACTGTAGGCATCTCTTTCTCGGTTGTAGAAAAAATGCTAAGTGGAGAGTCGAACAAGGGGGAGGGGGTAACACTTGAAGGTAGCGGTGTAGATACCGGACTAGTTGTCAAGGTCACAACAGCTGTAGGCATGGGCGACGACATAGGGCAACTAATAGCAGTGACAACACTTGCCTGCGATATAAGATCCGAAGGCTGGTTTCACCAGCAGCGGAAGGTATAATTCCCACAGATGTCAATGGGGCAGAGGACACACCCTCAATCTGAACCCCAGGAGTAGAACCTATGTGAAATCAGATTTTCAACAACATAGAACACAAAGTCCACAATAACACCCACAGACAAAATTACTTACCAAGGGGCAAGGCATAAGCGGCTTGCATAGCCTCGAAAGCAGTCAGGGCAGGTACAGTAAAATTCTTGCGTTTTTCGAAACGCGGGTCGGATTTGTCAACTCAGCAGCAGTAACAGCAGCACTCCCAGCGGGTGCAGTCACGCCAACCGAGGAAGTAGCAGCCCCCGCGGCCATGTACTTCCTCCCGGTGACTTTTACCCGGATCGGTTTCTTCTCTATGGCAGCAACATTACTTCCTCCGCTGGGGGGAGGCTGAGAAATATAAACAGCCGGGTCCGCTGGCACAACTGGCAGCAAAAACTGCTCCAAGTGAATCTTCAGAACATCAGGCTCCTGTTCACCAATCACGCGGTACGCGACCTTTAAAGCAGCGTTCCGCGGAGGATCCATAAAGTCAAACAAACTCCATTTACATGTGACATGTACACATGTTAGTCCACACAATTAGCAAAACACATGCAAAGCCAAAGAGGTGCATACCTTCATCATCCCTCCGGAAAGAAGGATACAGCTTGATATCGTGCCAAAACAGGCTCATTCCTGCCATCACCAAGGCTCCCTCCAGGATTACCGTGCACTCAGAAGGGCGCCCACATAATTTCGTATAAAGAGCGTTGGACACGTAAGCATCTTTTGGGGGACGTTCATCTTTAACTTTGTCTTTCGGTCCCATCTCCCTCCAATGCATTTCTCCGGGAATGACACCGACATCGATATAGAAGAACTTTTTCTTCCAGTCCTTATCCTTGGAACTGGTAGGAATGTCTCTCAAGCAAGATACATCGGTGTCCCTTCTGTCGAAGGTAAAAAAAGGGGATTTCCATACAACGACGAAAAAAGCCCTAAAAACGATGAGTTCAGGGATATGCCCTAAGGCGATACAGGCAAACTCAAACTGTCGGAGTTTAACCAACCCTAACGGATGCAGTTGCGAAATATGGATGGGATAATGGTCAAGAACCAACTTATAGAACTTGGTGATCGGCAATCGGAAGTTGCAAAACTTGAAAAAAATCACTAAACAGAGTGATTTTACCTTTCTTCAATGGAAATGCCGTGTCTGTCTTCGACGACAGTACCGGATTCCACTCCGCCCTAATATCGTAATCCTACATAAGATTGTTGAACGAAGTCTGCCCCCATTTGACATACAGGGCATCAGAGCTTGCTGGGGCAGAAGAA
This sequence comes from Helianthus tuberosus, assembly GCA_030545235.1. Classification (NCBI taxonomy): domain Eukaryota; kingdom Viridiplantae; phylum Streptophyta; class Magnoliopsida; order Asterales; family Asteraceae; genus Helianthus; species Helianthus tuberosus. Next base: position 181,776,032 of record CM060451.1, read on the forward strand.
GAAGATTCGCTGGTCTTCGAGGCCATTTTTAGATTCAAGAAGTTGAAGGAAGTAACGATGAATAAGGAAGGAAATGAAATCCCAAACCCTAAACAGAATACCTATTTATAGGGGATGCAACCTTTTGAATTCAAAAAGGCAAACGGGTGGGAACGCGTGTCAAGACAGGAGAGGTACAACTGTCATCCTAATGATGACTTAACTATCACATCTTTTCCCATCGCCGCCATTTTTCAAAAAGCATAACGGAACCCCACTCGAGAAACTTACACTCAAAGGGGAAATTTTGACTTTTCCTTTTTTAGTCCAATTTCATGAATTTCACTTCATAACTTTGGACTGGGGGGACATGACGAGGTATGACCCGGATCGGCTAACCCGACCCGATCATTACCTATTATTTTATCACAAATATTTAATTATAAACGTTTATTCTAGAATGTTTTATTCTGCATGGATAAACCACGTAACCAAATCCCCAATCTTTTGGGAAGATCATGTAAATCCCTAACTTATCGGAGCCCATCCTAAGTTAAGGGAAACCCTAATGATAAACTATAAATAGAGGTAAACATCTAAGGTATGATCTTCTTGCTCTCGTTTACTCTTCTTTTCTCTACATTCTTACTTTCTCCCAAACTGAGACTTATTCTCACGCCAGAGGGTGGTTACAGGAATAACCCCATTCTTGTAACGAGTCCTAACGATGTTCTGTTTTGCAGTCAGCTGTTCGGATCGCCAAAAAGTTGAATTCCTAGCCGGAGCTTACCCATAAGGTCAGTGTTTCTTCAGTGTGGTATAACATTTTTTTAACTTGTTTTGTTTTTTTTGTTTATGAAATACTTAGCACACCGTTTGTATTAGGAGGGGCCTGCTGTCCTTGATTCTTACGATGGGAGAGGAAATGAAGATCATGCGGAGGAGGTCATGTCCGGCTTTCGTCCCCATCATAATGAATAATGAATCATTGTTGCCAGACCTCAACGAGGTAAGTATTTATTTATTTTTCTATTCGGCGTTAAATTTATCATTACCTTTTACCCATTGGTTTTTTTTGTTTGTTGCGCCAACCATTGTTGCCAGATCTGAACGAGGTAAAATATATTTACTTATTATTAAGAAGGCTTTTAGATGTACCGTTATCATTTAACCGTTGTTTTTTTTTCAGGTTATTGTACCTAGCGATGATCATGGTTATGGGTGTCCGGATTATGAAGCCGGTTACGGTGCCTCGTCGGACAAGAAGAATATGGCAATAACTTTTTCGTTAGTGGTGTCTCGGTCGTACAACAAGACATTGATGAGCCTTCTTACGCGCAAGTGTCATTGGGTGACGAGCAACCCGCATACCCAAAAACGCTTTTTTTTTTCTTTTTTGTTTTTTAAAATATAAAAAACAGTTTAGAATCTTAGTTTTTTCGTAAAAATGTTATATTTTTAAATAGAATTGATGTTATATTTTTAAAAAATAAATTAAAAAATGTTATATTTTTTAAAAAATAAATTAAAAAATGTTATATTTTTTAAAAAATAAATTAAAAAGTATTATATTTAATATTAAAAATTAAAAATTATTGTTACATTTTTTTAAATATTAAAAATTGTCATATTTTTTTAATATAATAAAAGGTTATATTTAAAATTAAAAATTGTTATATTTTTTAAAAACTAAATTAAAAATGTTATAAAAAATATTAAAAATTGTTATATTTTTTATATTGATATGGCTGACGTTGTCGGGCGAGGGTGGGACTGGGGGGTTGGAGGTGGCGGTGGAGGTGGAGGTGGAGGTGGCGTACGTGGTAGAGATGGAGGTGGAGGTGGAGGTAGAGGTAGAGAAGGAGGGCGGGGGCAGGGTGGTGGAGGACGTGTAGTGTAACACCTCGGAATTTTATATCGAATCGTATGGCAACCCGTGTCGAACCAACTCTCAAATATGCCAACTTATTTGGACGAGAGGGACTAAATATTTATAATAGTGGAAGATTGGATGTGGAGGGACTAAATATGTCAACATACCAAAGATTTGGCCTCTGAGTGACCCTTACGGACCGCAAGGCATAAAGCCTTACAGACCGTAAGGATATTTATTTAATTATATCTGGCAACCCCATACGGACCGCAAAACATTGAGTCTTATGCACCGTAAGCGTTTGAAAACCATGGGCGCCAAGAGTCCTTACGGACCGTAAGCCCTGACCCCTTACGGTCCGTAAGGGACTGTGCTGGCAGTTATGTTTACTTCCCAAGGCAACCTGCACCATGTGACACCTATGTCGCGAATTTGCCACTTTCCTCTGGTTATTGCATCTCACTACATACTTGTTAACACCTGAGAGCATGTGCCAACACTTAGCATGATCCTATGATTATGCTTCAAGTATAAATAGCACCTTTAGTTCGCTCATTTCCTTGCTCATTCACTTCTTCTCTTCTCTATCACTCTTGGAGTTGTTTCCTGATCAAAAGGAAGCCTCATACTGAGTTCTTATTCCTCCTAGAACACTTGTAAGTGTTCTTTCCTAGTTCTTTCATTTTGTAGGCTAAGTTATTAGCCGAAAGTTAAGCAAATTGACTTTTGCTTTGACTTTCGGTTATGACCATTATAGTCAAGCCAATGTTCGAATCGAACATGGCTACGTGATTGTAACAAGGTAGGTGATAATCCCCTATGAGGGCACCCCCTGAAGATCACATTAAATTGGTTAAATGATGGGTCAAAGTTATGTTAAAATGAAAGTCAAAACGCAGTTTTTCGGAAAATGTATAAAATGAACTTATAAATATCTAAACACCAATTTTTGACACTATATGGTATAATATATTAGAACATGTTAATGCATGTTCAACTCGTCATTTCCAGTTTATAGTTTGGTTTGCAACCGAAGGTCAAACAGTTTGACCTCTGCTTTGACTTTCAATTCTGACCCGTTTTAGCTAAGTTACCTACTGATTTGTAGTTGCATTATGATCATATTAATGTATGGAATAACCCTATGAGGTTATACCATTTGATCATAATTAGTTGTCGGGTTTTATGCAAGTTCTTATATTGTGCCATAAAAATGCCGATTTTGGCCTTTTGTGCATAAATTGGTTTTAAATCATAATGAACATATAAATTGAATACCTACTGATGTGGTAACTTAATAAAGATGTTTTGGCATAATGAACTTGACATTAACTCATCCGATCACCCGATACCGCCTATGCGCGTATGGTTGACTTATATAACTTAGTTTATATAAGTTAGCCGAATTATGTCAAATTCCTTCAATTCACTTCTAATCAGAATGTAATATTGTTTGACCCATATTATACAAGTCATAGTACTTGTGAGGGTACAAACCACATTCTATCCGGCCACCGCTTAATCTAGCGAACAGTACCGTTTTCTTTATATTATAGTTAACCGGTCCAAGTCATATGACTTAAATAAGACCCATTAACATTCTAATGGATAATAATTCCATTCATTCCAGACTAAGGGTGTCCAGTAAATTGCAACCTTGTTAATTGTTTTGTTTGAACGGCTGTGCTTATATATCTTTGGATTGTAAAGATTTATACCAGGTAAATACTCTTAACCTATTTTCCTATACGGGCTTGGGATACGGTAAATTATTACAGCTTGGTCGGGTATGGGATCAATGACCTATGTGTTTAAGAATCCAAATAACCTGTTTTAATTCGTATTGCTTGATAACTTAAACATTGGGGATTAATGCGACCATGTCCTGGATATCCTCGGCTCATTTAATTGCAAATGGCCATGACCTAAGAACGGGGTGTAAGGGATACACCTGACAGATGCTAATGCTATAATAAAATATTTTTATAACCCAATATGGGTTTACCCAATAAGGGTATTAAAGTGGTGTGTCTGTTAATCATGATCTCGGCATAGTTTCCGGGCCCTATATGTATTGACAAGCATGTAATGCTGATAACAAGAGATGTAGTTTGTCCCAAATTATTTATGAAAATATATGTACCATATGGTACATAAAAATGATTTTGAAATATTTTCAAAATGTGTCGGTTATTTGTATTTACCAGTGAAAACTGATGTATCTTCAATAGAATAAGCGTAGGTTGCAAAGAACGTAAATAGTCTGGAAGCTGCCCGGTAATTGTTTAAGTGGAATTTGCAACTCCATGCAAGAAGCCTAGTGGTCTTTTGTGTAATCTTTTGTTATCCGACCCGCATGTGGATCTTTTATACACTTTGGTCTGTATATTATTTTATGAACTTTCGGACAATTGTAATTTGTAATAATTATTTTATACTCCCAAGACTTCCACTGTGTTATTGTGAATATTATCAATTTGTCACGCATAAATCCCAAGTCCAGGCCCACCGGGAAATCAGGGTGTGACAGGTTGGTATCAGAGCCAACGTTTGACTGAATTAGACACTAGCCTTTTATGTTTAAACTCAAATATCACATTAATATAATCCTTAGACTTCCCCGAGTCTAGGCATTTACCTAGGACCACTCATATCTGTATTAAGTTATATTATTGTTGTTTTTTATATTTAACAGATAATATGCCGCCAAGAATTAGAGGGAGAGGAAAAGGCCCCATGAGGGGAGGACCATCGAGACAAATATCATCTCAATCCCATAGTTCGGACCATCCACAAAACTCGAATGAGTCTCACTTGTCGCAGTCAGCGAGACATTCTGTCTCACACCATTCCTCTCACTCTCATCACTCACACCATTCTCATCACTCCCGATCACATTCTCATCATGACTCTTTTGAACCTAACCAGTTTATAAACACACCACCTATTAGCCAAAACCAGCAGGATGATGATTCTGGTCCGAAGATTCCGCCATCTGGATCCAACATGCATCCAATTGAACTATCAAGCGACACTGCATCTTATGCAGGATCTCCTTGTCAGGGTCCCGATGAATGGGACCAATACTTTAATCAGTTAACATTTGTTAACACACCTCCTTATCCACCTCTACAAACATCGCCACCTCCACAAGAGGACGGGCCAACTTCTCCTATATATATATATACATGTAAGTTTGTTTGAATGTTCATAAATATGAGAATGTTACTTGCATTTATGATAAAATGATTGGATGATAATTTGATGATGATGTCTTGGATTATTTAAATATGGATTAAATGAAAGTTGGATGCATTTAAAGTTCATGGATAATGATATGATAATCATGCATTAGATGTTTGTACATAAGCATGCATGACGATTACATGATCATAAGATGTTGAAACTGTTATGGTATGATAAAAAATATATAAAAATCTGAATGTAAGCATGCTAAAATGATGTTATATGATGTGTTATAATGTTATAAAAGTATGTCATAAGTTTGGGTAGCTTTGCATGTTGTACATGTAGCTTAAAAAGTAGTAAAATAGGTGATATTGCATGATTTATCTGTCTTACATGAAACCTGCACTAACATGAGTTTAAGTACCATTTTATTCAGTAAATAACATGTGTTATGTTAAAATATGAAGTCATGACGATTTGGGATGGTTACAGTAAAGTTCGGTACAAGACTATGCGTTAAAAACGGTAAAAATCGGCTTTTTAAGCAAATTTTGCAAAACTGTTTTAAAACAGATTGTAAACTGATATTTTTACAATAAGTATAAGTATTTTAACTAATATTAAGTAACTTTGGTGTTTGGTTAGTCATACGTGACTTTCGACGCCCAAAAACGTTACCGAAAACGTTAAAATACGCATATTTCGACATACGCAAAAACGGGTTATTCACGGGTGAACTTTATGTTTGACAAGGTTATATGTGAAAATGATTATGAATAATGTGATATGTTAAGTAGATACATGATAATAGGAATTAACACTATGCTTATGCGTTCGTGCGATTAAAACGGTAAACTACGTAAAAAGTCATGTTATGTGTGTAACTTATGTGTTGAGCATGAAAATAATGCCTAGGTCAACTTAATGAGTTATTTGGTGTTTGAATGTTTTAAGAACAATAAAATGCATAAATTTATTAAATACGTGATTTATGATATATGTCGAACATCTCCATACATTTATAAAAATATATTACGAAGCGCAAATCGTAGATATATTGTATATAAGTGGGCATAATAAGAGTAAAACATTTTAAGGGTCACCAATAAAATCGTTTGAATCGCGAAAATCTTTATATATATATATATATATATATGCCAAGATAATTAAAACAAAGACTTTTTGAGAAAATTTCAGAGTTATGTGAAAATTCTAAGTGTTGAAGAAATTTAGATGTTAGTGGAATAATTGGTTATTAAATCATTCCTATTTGAATTAGGACATGTAGATTCAATTTAAGGGATTGCGATAAAATAAACGCACCCAAAGGTGAGTGTCACTAAACCCCTCTTTTACTATTTTATATATGGTTTTGGGGGGAAGAACACGCCTTTAAAAAAGGATAAATATACGTTTTTGTATAAAATATACCTTTGTATAATCTAAAATATATTTTTGTGGAAAATATGATTTTTAAATGATATGATATGTCTTTGAAGAAAACATGATTTTTGAATTATAATTGATTATAAATATGTTTTGCGGAGAAACGGGGAAGATTACGGTGTTTTGGGTAAAACGATCGTAAGGATCTAAAAAAAATATTTTGAATCTCAGTTGGGACAAATTTACCGGGTCTCAAGAGTGTAAGTAGCGGTGTAGGCTTACATTGCATGGGGGACGTTGGGAATTTGTACAACACCAAATATTAAATTGTGATCTAGTAGGTTATATATATCGATGCAATTGAGGAGGGCACTCAGATGCATCCTAGCCGTTTTTAATCATTAAGTATCGAACACGTGGAATTGTTGATAGATCTATCGGGTTGACACCCCGTCGTGACCGGTAGCTCCGGTCCATATAGTTGCGAATTTTATTCTATAATCGTCTACTATTGATTAGAACCTCAATCATGGTATATAGCTCGTAACGTCTTACAAAATTACGAAACTGAATGAATGACAAATATTTAATATTGAAACCATGAGTAGAAAATCTCATCGGAGGCTTTTCAAATAAACAATTCCAGATGATTTACCCTCGGATTTTATAAAGGAAATAAAACTTACTTTCTTAATTTTGTATGGATGCTTATTTCCATTAAAATTTTATTGTAAGAAAGATTTTCTTTAAACAATTTGTTACAAATTAGAATACGTGAACTCACCTTCCATTGTGTTGACTGTTGCTGACAGAAGCTATTGAAGCTGAAGCTATCCAAAGACCAAAGACAGTGCAAGATTACATGAAGATTACAAGAAGACTGAAGACAAAGTAATTTTATGAAGCTATTGTCAAGGGGGAGTTTGTTGGTGCATATTTGTGACAACAGCTTAGATTTGGTCTTTGGATATCTTGTAATTAGTTAAACGATGAACGATTAGCGGGTTTAGCTTTGTATTAGTGGAATAATAGAGTTTGGGCTAAACAAAACCCACATTTTGTAGGTCCCTTAGTTCGTATGGATCTTCATAGAATTATCAATCCAATCAAGAGTGCGGAATCCTCTTTGATCAGAATATCACAGAAACGAGTAGTAATCAGCAATTTACAATCAAACTGGGTTTCTATTGATTATCAATCTCACGAATTACAATCAATCAAAACCCTAACACACACAATTTCGTCCAAGCTGTAGATGCTCTCACGAAATTCCTCACAAACTCTGTTGTGGCTGATTAACCTAAACCCTAAAGCATAACCTTGTTCATATAACACAAGGTTTGCAACTTGGGCTAAGGTTTCCTACATGGGCAAAGCCCAAATCGTCCCCCTAGACCCAATGTGGGTTTTGTTTAGCCCAAACTCTATTATTCCACTAATACAAAGCTAAACCCGCTAACCGTTCATCGTTTAACTAATTACAAGATATCCAAAGACTAAATCTAAGCTGTTGTCACAAATATGCACCAACAAACTCCCCCTTGACAATAGCTTCATAAAATAACTTTGTCTTCAGTCTTCTTGTAATCTTCATGTAATCTTGCACTGTCTTTGGTCTTTGGATAGCTTCAGCTTCAATAGCTTCTGTCAGCAACAGACTCCCCCTAAGCTGATGCATCCAATCACCAAATCTTCAAAACGTTAGCACTTGAGTAAACTCCAGTTCAAGATTTGAATAGCAATCTTCAAACTCTTCAACTTTGTCTGCAATGTAGAAAGGGGGTTCTACCATGCATCCAATCAAACTCTCATCTTCTCAGCAACTTCTCAGCAACATACTGTTTCAATCTGTATACTATAAAACAAACATCTCGAGAAACCATAAGAATTTTTCAACACAGTTGAATAAATTGTTATTATCCAAGAGATTATATCACAGATTAATCATTTTCAATTTATCACCAACACACAACAAATTTTTAATCACACACCCTATAACCCATAAGATTTAAAATTTTGAACTCACTTTCTAACACCGTCTCCCCCTATCAGTAACAATTCCTCCAAGAATAACAGTTTTCTGTACGTTTAGAATTTTAAACTGAAAAAGACACTATTTTTGGATTTTTATATTTTCTGAAAGCAAGTAAATAACAAAAGCAATAAACACTCTATTTTTGTGAGGATCACTGGTAAGAAGATCATATCAGCATAATCAAACTATTTTCACACTATTAGATAATTCTTTATTTAATTTTTTGTGAAAAGCAGTCCAAGACGATTACCAGTATGTTTGTCCACTTAAACAAAATGCATGAACATTCCAAGTACCATTACCGTATGATACGTTAAGGTAATTTTATTTACTGATATACTAGCATGTCCCACTTCAGGATGTACCCCCGCGATCAAGGTATGCACAAAAATTCATCGTAGTAGGTGAGTATACTGAATTCATCCGTTTTGTATTTCAACGTTTAGATAATTGGTGATCAGGTCAGTACTTCCGTACAACAAAGAGACCAAAATATCTAACGAGGGCTAAGACAAATACCATTTTTGGTACGATTTATGCATTTTGCATTTTTTGAATGACTCTCTAGGAGAGCTTCTTCATTTATGGGATTTGGCATTTTTTGCTCTTTTAAGATATCCTGGTTGTGCCTAGGTCAGCATGTATCTGGATGCAGCAGAAGGACAACCCTGATATCCCCAGATGAAATAACAGTATAAAGACCTAAAACTTCAGATTTTGGTAATCTATCAACGCAAGATTTAAGGTCATTAAACCATACACCACTGATGTGTTCCCCACTCATATTCAGTTTATTTAGGTTTATATCACATTGGTAAGTTGATTATTTCATGCTTTTTGCCTACTGGTACATCATATGATGAAGCTGCTATCACACTTAAGCAATTTAATTCAGTTTGAGTGTGACAGTCTAACTTGCTGATGTACTATCATTTCTTCTTTTTCACACAGTGATAACTCATTTTTGTTTTTCTATTTTTTTTATGTTTTAGATTTTTCAATGTTTTTGTATTTTTGATTTTTAAGAAAGCAGTAAACTATTTACAAAATTCTTATGAAAAACCAGTTATTCAGGATTCCTCATCCCGTTGAGTTTGACTAAATGTTCAAAGAGAGCCCTATCAAATGCTTTAGTATAAGGATCTGCCAGGTTATCTAGTGTGTCGACTCGATGTAATTCAATTAGTCTCTTTTCAGCACAATCCCGTATAAAATGATGACGAATGTCAATATGTTTTGTGCGACTGTGTTTCACGGGACTATTTGTTATAGAAATCGTGGCATTATTGTCTATCATAATAGGAGTACGAGTGAAATCCAAACCGTAATCGCGCATCTGCTGTTGTATCCAGAGAACCTGAGAGCAGCAGCTACCCGTAACAATATATTCAGCTTCACACGTAGAGGTTGATACACAAGATTGCTTCTTGCATTGCCAAGACACAATCCTGCCTCCTAAGAACTGACAACCACCAGTTGTAGACTTTCTATTTGACTTGCATCCTCCAAAGTCTGAGTCACTGTAAGCGACAAAATTCAGATCACTATCAGCTGGATACCACAACCCAAGTTTAGGTTTCCCCTTCAAGTAACGAAGAATACGCTTCACTGCTTTCATGTGTGACTCTTTTGGATTCGCCTGATATCTGGCACACAGACATACAACAAACATGATGTCTGGTCTTGAAGCAGTCAAGTACATTAGAGAACCAATCATTGCCCTGTATTGAGTTGGATCAACATCTTCAGTGCTTTCATGATCTGGGCCAAGATTGTGATTTTCACATATAGGTGTGTTGAAAGTAGCGCAATCCTCCATTTTGAATCGAGACTTTGTTTGATGTATAAACATCCCATCCTCCTTCTGTTCAACTTGTAATCCCAGAAAGTAAGACAGCTCACCCATAGCGCTCATTTCGAACTTGCTCTTCATCACCTGCTCGAACTCTTTACACATGCTCTCATCTGATGACCCAAAGATGATGTCATCTACGTACACCTGTACCAGTAGAAAATCTTCCTTCTTCCTATTGATGAAAAGTGTACTGTCAATCTGACCTCTTTCAAAACCATTCTTGATCAGATGTGTAGACAGTATCTCGTACCACACCCTGGGAGCTTGATGTAATCCATACAAAGCTTTATCAAGCTTGTACACACGATCAGGATAATCTGGATCAACGAACCCATCTGGTTGTGAGACATACACCACTTCTTGGACTTTCCCGTAAAGAAACGCACTCTTCACGTCTAGTTGGTAAACTTTAAATCCCTTGAATGTTGCGAAGGCTAGGAACAAACAAATTGCTTCCAACCTTGCCACTGGTGCAAACACCTCATTGTAATCTATTCCTTCTTGCTGATTGAAACCTTTTACCACCAATCGAGCCTTGTTTCGCGTTACAATTCCTCTTTCATCCTTCTTGCACCTAAATACCCATTTAGTGCCAATTTCTCTTTCACCTTTAGGAAGGTCAACTAACTCCCAAACCTTTAACTTTGCAAACTGGGCCAATTCCTCTTGCATAGCTTCAACCCATGAATTGTCTTTAAGAGCCATATGAATGTTCTTCGGCTCCTCTTTGGAAATAAAACAGCTATACAAGCACTCATTCACTATCACAGTCTTCTTAATAGAAACAAATAACCCAGAATTTGCAGCTATGCTTCTTCTCGTCTGAACACCTGCAGTAGGATCCCCAAGTATCATGTCAACTGGATGATCTCTATTTGCTCGCGTAGAAGCAACAGCATCGACTTCTAGATTGTCACCCAGGTTTGATCCAACCTCCCCCTGAATGTTCTGATCTGCAAATGGATTAATGAAATCCTCCCCCTGAATGGGTTCAGGTTCACTATTGTTTGAATCAGGATCAGCAGCACCTTGGGAAGTTTCTAGAGCATCTGTCATATCAACATTCGATCTAGGTATGAACTCGCCTTCATCTTCTTCACCAATCACTGTTTGAATCAACTGAGAATCATCTGCATTTGGAAACTCAGGAATATTAAATGATTTAAAAACACTATCATAATCATATAATATAGCTGGACCACTCGTTGATTGTTGAGGTTTGTATGTAGTAATTTCAACATTGTAAACAACCTCAATTTTACCAGTTTTTAGATTAAAAACCCTTTTATTCAGTGTGCCAGGCACGTAACCTAGAAAGTAGCCATCGTCAGCCACCTCACCGAATTTTTGTTTATCTTTATTTCGCACAATGGTGCAGGGTAATCCAAATGGTTCAAAGCCTTCCAAGTTTGGTTTCTTGTTAAACATCAATTCATGACAAGTTTTATTAAAACGTTTAACAGTCAAAACTTTGTTTAGGACGTAGCAGGCTGTATTCACAGCTTCTCCCCAGAAAAGAACTGGTATCTTTGAATCTGAAAGCATCGTCCTAGCGGCTTCAATCAACGTCCTGTTTTTCCTCTCAGCGACTCCATTTTGTTGAGGTGTATAAGGAGCAGAATATTGATGTTCAATTCCCTTTCGAAGATAATAGAGATCCAGAATTCGATTCTTGAACTCCGTGCCATTATCACTCCTTATCCTCTTGATCCTTGCATCATGGACGTTTTCCAATTTCGTAAAAATATCTATCAGCATCTCCACCGTCTCATCTTTTGTACCTAAAAAGAAAACCCATGAATATCATGAGTAATCATCAGTAACAACAAGACAATAGTATTTTCCACCTATGCTCCTCACGTTCACTGGACCAAATAAATCCATGTGAAGTAATTCATAAGGGGCATCTATGGAATTTACTGTTTTAGACTTATGAGATTTCTTGTGTTGTTTTCCCTTTTGACATGGAAGACATTTATCTTCCACTTGAAACCTCTACATTGGAACCCCTTTCACTAGCTCATTTTTAACAAGGTATTCATTTTTTGATAGTGAATATGGGCCATGCGTCTGTGCCACAACATCGATTCAGCTTCAGATGCTTTTGATAGTAAACACGCCACCACAGCAGTTGGATCCTTAGCACCCATGTCCATGACATAAGTGTCATTTCTCCTTGGCGCTCTCATCACTATCCAATCATCCGGAATCACCAAACCTGGTTTCAACACTAATGTTTCATTCTTGGTAAAATGGACCGAGTGACCCTTGTCGCATACTTGTGACATGCTCATCAGATTGTGTTTAAGCTGCTCAACATAGTTCACTTTGTCCAGTGTGATCTTCCCATTGGTCACTTTTCCTCGTCCTGTAATTCTACCACCTTTAGCACCCGCAAAGTTCACCTTTCCACCATCAAAATCTTCAAACTCAGTTAACAATCTCGCATCCCCCGTCATTTGCCTGGAGCAGCCACTATCAACATACCATAAGTTGATAATCCTCCTTAGCAGCTCATGCACACACCAACCAAAAGATTAGTTAGATTGGGGGACCCAAGCCTTAATGGTCTTGGGTCGTCCAAATTCACCAACTACTGGAACATCCATCCAATATCCATTACTCCTAACTGGAGTCTTGGATCTCAGACCTGTTGATGGAATTTGATTTTGATTTCCACTAGGTCTTTGGTCCTGAGGGTTCCTATATGTGTTTGGACTATTTGACCTTTGAAAATTTTGATTCCAAGAAGCTTGATTGTTATAATTTCTAAAGCCATTGTTATTAAAAGTTCGACCACCATTATTTTGGTATCGATTTTGATATTGACCTTGACTTCTGAAATTATTTAAATTATAATTATTCATTCTTGGTGAACTGCTTCTAGGTCTTTCATATCTACCTGATGTAGATTCAGGCTGAAATCTTGGTTGATTTCTTTGAAAACGTGGAACTTGTGGAGTTCCTTTTACAGCCTTATCTACACCAACAGCAACATTCTCTGGCTGCTTGGCAGCAGATTTCTTTGGAGAATTTTCAACTTTCTCCTCATTATCACCTTTCTTCTCAGGTGATTTCCCTCTCTGTTTCTCACTCACTTGTGCTTCATTCTTTTTATTAGGACAGCAGCTAGCTACATGTCCTTTTGTGTGACACTTGAAGCACGATCTCTTTTTCGAAGACTTCTTATTTGAAGCCTTCGAACTAGATTCAGGTTTTGATGATGATGCCTTAGAAGGATTTGGTTCAGTTTGCTTAGTTTCAGAATTTTCTTTGTTCTTGTTTTTAGCAAACTCTACATTAGATTCGTTTTCAATAACAGTTGTTTCGTTTTTCATGTCACTTCCTTGAACAAAATTAACACTTTTAACAAAAATTGGATTTTTATTCTTAGGATGTGATGTTTTCTTTTTCAAAACAGGTTTGCTGTTATTATCTTTCTTAGCATCATCACTCTCAGACACATTTCCTTGACTTGATGTGGAACTACTTGGTGATGTTGACACAAAGTCCATGAGGTAATCTTTATCAGGCAAGAAAGAATAGTCATGACTAACAGGAGGTGGAACTTCATTGAAACCATGGAATCCCACACTAGTTTTGTCATTGCTTTTCTTCAAGCCACCCATCATATGTTTCATTACAAAAGTAGAGTCCCTGAATTGACCTAATTTCTTTTCAAGTTCAACAATTTTGAGTTGTGCATCTGACAACTCTTTGCATTTTTCAGAAATCTCTTTTGTTTTCTCTGCCATCATTTCATGAGCTAAGTCTATGACTTGAAGTTTTTCGTTTAGTTTGCAGGTTAAAGCTTCAATTTCACTTTCATAACCTTTATCTTCTTCAAGTATAAAGATTCGTTTCTTTTAGCAAAAAAAATTGATTCTTTAATGTTAGACATCTCGCCCACCAGACTTTGGTTTTGTGTTGACAACCTGTCTACCTCACCCTGTAGTTCACAACATTTTAAACACACAGAATTAGACTGTACCTCTCCTGTTTGTTTGTCAAGATTGGCCATTAGAGCTGCAAGTTGAGCTTCCATTCTTTTGTATTTAGCTTCTTTTTCTTCAGCTTCCTTTTCATGGTCAGACTTTTGCTTTTCTTCTTTAGCATCTGTTGTCTGATCAGCCTTATCTACCTCAGCTTCACTTTTCTTCTCAACTTTAGCATCATCTACTGTAGCTTCACCATCATCAACTGGAGTTATCTCTGCCATGAATGCCTGAGTGACATTGTCATCATTTTCCAAGTGAACACTCCAGTCATATGAACCTTCTCTAGCTGTAGAGATCAGCGCTCTCGAGTTAGAGTTGTTTGATGCATTCCTATTGTTTAAACTCTGACTCGAAGTCTCCTGCTTTTGTTTTTGACATTCCCTAGCGAAATGCCCATAACTTTGACAGTTGAAGTATCTCACTTTGGTCTTATCAAAACCAACACTCTTTCCTATAAACTTCCTTCCTGTTCGGTTCATAAATCTCTTCACTCGTCTAGTAATCATGGCCATTTGCCATTGCAAATCCATATCTTCAAGATCATCATGGTCAATCTGATCGTAATCTTCATCTAAAGTAGCAGGATCAGATATCTTCCCCTGAATGTAGTTTTCATATGAAGCAACAAATGAAGCAAGTAGAGCAAGATGCTCTTCAGCAGACTTCACACTCATTGGCATCGACTTAACACCACTACTCTGCTTAGAAGCTGATGTTCTCTTGGCTCCTGTTGATCCTCCTGAAGCAGCTACAAAACACACATCACCATCCTCATTCACTGTGACCTGCTCATTTTCACACGATAGAAACGCAATAGCAGAGTCGCTAGAAGTGTTGTGAGATGAAGAAGATGTAAGCCCATTGTAAATCGCTGGATCTTGAACCTGATCATATCCAGTGTCTTTCTTCTTCATACTGAGCTCATAAGCTCTCAGCTTTCCTACCACTTCTTCAAGCTCTTTTGTCTCATAATCTGCTTCTCCCTTGATCATGAGAGTGTAGATATCCCACTTAGTAGGTAAAGCATCGAGCAGCTTGTCATTCTTTTCTACGTCAGTATAGCATTCTATTTCTTAATTTTCCATTTCTGACATCAGATGGTAGTAACGAGTGATGATGTCCTCAAGTGACTCATGTTTCATGTACTTGAAAACAACGGATTGCTTCTTCAGTAGATCAATCTTGTTCTTCTTAACATCTGCATTTTCCGCATATCGCTTTTCTAATGCATCCTACATATCTTTTGAATTAGTGTACTTCTTGAAGGTATGCTTGATGCTATCAGGCAACGACATCTTTATTGCAGCCAAGGCTCTCTTTTCAGCCTCATACATCTTTTTGTCAGCCTCTTGCATGTTCACATAGGTTGTTCTACGTGGTCTGCCCTCAAAGTCGTGTGTTGGGTTTGTGTACCCATCTTCAATACATATCCACATTCGTGTGTCCTGATATTCAACGAAGGATTGAAAACGATCCTTCCAAGTCAAATAATTTTCCACCTTCATCATCTTAGGTGGTTTGTTGGTAGTGCTAACTTCATGCTCCATTTTCAAAAGCTCATTCAAAGTAGACATGTTCGACATTTTAAACGTTGCAGACTGATAAAACCGTAAAAAATATCTCCGAAAACAGTGGTTACCAAATTACACCGTTAGAATCGTCTTGAAAAGACGAATCCAATGATATATAATGTCGAAGACCGAATTCGGGATTTTCCAGAGTCAAACGAGCTACGGATCAATTTCTAAAAATGCAAGAAATTTAACGGTGCAGACGGTTTTGTCAAACGAGCTACGGATCAATTTCTATTTGCAAAATAGTCAAATTTTATCGACGCTTGGCAACTGAAATTCCACCCCTTAATTTCGCTGTTAATTATGCTGCTAAGTTCGCTGGTCAGTTAAGGTAATTTCGCCGGTTTATTTCGCTGGTCAGTTAAGGTAATTTCGCTGATCAATTTCGCTGCCAAATTCACTGCTTAATTTCGCTATTACGACGACCAGTAAAGTCGCCGAAAACCGTAATAATTTCGCTGAGGAAAATTATACGGCTACCAAAGTCGCCTTTGGATTTCAAATTTGCCGGTCGCCCAGTTATTAACTCACAAGTTCGCTGCTTTGTTAATTTCGTTGGTCCAGAAATTTGGAAACTTAATCTGTTCGAAATTTTGAAGATTCTATCTCCTCTCCAAGATAAATCTGCAGAATCAGACAACCTAATCAGCACAATATTTTTGAAAAAATATGAAGAACTGATCGAAAAACACGAAGAACAGTCTTCAAATCTTCAAGTCTTTCAGTCAAAAACTTTTCCAGAATTGACAAAATCTTTCCTGAAATCCTGCAAATCAGCAACCAAACAAAGCAGAAGATCAAAATCAGCCAAAAACTTCAAAAATTTATATCAAACACACGAAAAATTTCGAAACCCTAATTGCAAAAAAAAATCGAAAATCTCCATGTTTCTGCCAAGCACAATTCTGAACCGAGCCTTCAAGAGCCTAATGCTCTGATACCAATTATAGGTCCCTTAGTTCGTATGGATCTTCACAGAATTGTCAATCCAATCAAGAGTGCGGAATCCTCTTGATCAGAATATCACAGAAACGAGTAGTAATCAGCAATTTACAATCAAACTGGGTTTCTATTGATTATCAATCTCACGAATTACAATCAATCAAAACCCTAACACACACAATTTCATCCAAGCTGTAGATGCTCTCACGAAATTCCTCACAAACTCTATTTTGGCTGATAACCTAAACCCTAAAGCATAACCTTGTTTATATAACACAAGGTTTGCAACTTGGGCTAAGGTTTCCTACATGGGCAAAGCCCAAATCGTCCCCCTAGACCCAATGTGGGTCTTGTTTAGCCCAAACTTTATTATTCCACTAATACAAAGCTAAACCCGCTAATCGTTCATCGTTTAACTAATTACAAGATATCCAAAGACCAAATCTAAGTTGTGGTCACAAATATGCACCAACATTGACACTTGATTTTTACGTGTTCTTCAGGTACATGAATTCGGCTTCGGGAATTTTGGCTTGTGTTGCATGTGGTTG
This sequence comes from Helianthus tuberosus, assembly GCA_030545235.1. NCBI lineage: Eukaryota > Viridiplantae > Streptophyta > Magnoliopsida > Asterales > Asteraceae > Helianthus > Helianthus tuberosus. The sequence continues at coordinate 181,793,414 of CM060451.1, forward strand.
TTTGATGTGATTGTTAAATAAATAAATGATGTTTGGACACTTTTAAACTACTTTTGAAACCGTGTGTAGTAAGACCCATAAGGGTCAAACAACTATGCTGTGGTTGTGGTGTACGTTTGAAACTTAAAATCTTTATGTTTAAAATAAGCTAAATGTTCAAAATAAATATTACATCGACCACTAAGACATTTATGGGTACCAACCTCCGTCACCGCCACATTTGTATTTCCGCTGTGACATTTTTGGGGTGTGACAATAGGCGACGGAAGTTCGGTAGTGAAAATTGAGGCAGGGTGATATACACCAAATGCAACATATAAACTATATTGAATAAGGTATAAAATCAACCCTTTTATATACTAATGTTAGAAAAGTGTGTTTCTTTGTATACTTTTGATTTTCAGGATTAAAAGAGCTTAAATGTACAAAAGGAACAAATTAACGGCAAAAACCAACATAAATACAGAAGAAGAGAAGTTGATACATCATACCGAGCTTCAGCCCAAGACTAAAAACAACGAATCAAAAGACAAGCACATGGCCGTACTACCAAGGCATGGAGTCGTGCCCCACTCAAGATTCCATGAAGAAAATACAAACAGAAGCAGGCAAGTGACACGGGGCCGTGTGCCATGGACACGGGTCGTGGTCAACTCCCAAATATACATAATCTTCAATATTACAGCTAGTACAAGGCCGCAGGGCCGTGTGAGCATACGGACAGACACAACTTATTAAATGAAGACAGAGAAGAAGGAGACACGGGGTCATGTGAGGAGTCTATTTCCAGCTATAAACAGGGGTGCTTTGTTCAATCGCAATCCATCCCTTGCCAAACCATTTCTCTTTCACCTACCACCACTCCACCACCACTCCACCACCATCATCCACCACATTCCTCCATCATCCATCTTTAGAGTGTGTAGTAGTCTGGGATCCAAGATTGATCGTAAGAGTTTTTGTCAAACAAAGGTCACGCTTGGCTAATCTATGTCATCACTTGGTGAAGACAAATCTTCTATGTATTACTTTTGATTTCCAATCTTTGGTTAACTTTTTAATTAGGTATGTATTAATGACTTTAATAACTAGTTTCTTATATTGAAAGTGAACTTTATTCTATCATCTCTTCATGTTTTGTTGATTCACTCATTCGTGTCTTTACGGTCTATATAAAGCACATTAACTGCCTGGAAGGGGGTTAGAATGGTGGTTTGGGTAAAGTTTTCGTCTCGTTCAGTGTATAGATCCTGCGAGGACTTGATTCAAGCTTATTAGAACTTCCTTTGAGGTAGATAGCATCAAATCAGGGGAAGTAAAAACGGCTTGAATCCCTTATAAATAAAATACTATTAAAACTTTAAACCGGCCTTGCGGGACTGTATCCCTGCTGACTCAGATCAATATAGCCAAGGGTAGCGTTGCCTCCAAAAGAGGGACATGCCACATTATGCATTAATAACTTACTTAATTATCTTTCAATATTCCCGCCTTGCGGTGCTGTATCCCTGCTGACTCAGACCAATATGGCCGAGGGTAGTGCTACCTCTAAAAGAAGTACATGCCACTATAACTAAGATAATCTCTTAAAAAACCCAAAGTGCGAAAATCATCAAAGGATACGTAAAAGATAAGTCGGAACCAAGTGATTCTATCTTGTCTATTTGTTTCTTTTAATTATTCTAGTTTCTTTCTTTATTTTTAGTTACTAAAAACATTTTCTCAAAATTTGGTTAGATTAGACGTTGATGATATTCCGATATTAAAAGCTCTTGTGTCCTTGGACAGCCTCGGTATCTTACCATCACTATACTACGCCAATGATGGGTGCACTTGCCCTAGCGTGTTGTAGAGAGTGATAGTGTTATATCGTGTTTTATAAATTTAAAGCTTGATAAAATGAGTAAAAGTGCTGAAAAATATATCAAAATAATTAACTCATACCCGACACACGTCACAGGGATATACGGGGTTGTTACTAAAAAGGATATTGCGGATAAAACATGCTCGTTGAAACATTTGCGTACGTTGTTATGTCGGATAAGTGACCTGAAACTTGTAGAGGATGGTTTTGAGGCGAACTAGTATTCGGTGTTTCGGGTCGGCCATACATGTTGTTTGGGTCAAAGGAACGGTTGTGGGGATGATTTTTTTTATATAAAAGTAGAGAAATTTATATAAAATTTGGAGTAGGGTAGAAGAGAATTGGTAGAGAAGGCTAAATGGGGTTTGATTTATATAGAAAGTGATTGAATTTACTTTTTATAATTTTTTTTAAATTCTTGTCGTTGCAATGGGTAGATTGAAACCAACCAACCATACGCTGCCACCTCACCACAACCCATCCATCCACGCCAATGAAGATTCCCCCGCCCACTCCACCTCTTAGCCCCTTCATGGGGTGGTGTTCTAGGTGTGGAGGGGCTTCCACATCATGTTCAAGCCCCCCACTCTGACCAGTCTTAAAAATTATAAATAAACTGTACTATTTTGTTCAGCAGTTTTCAATAAACCAACTCTTCTAAAAAACATGAAGGTTGCTGATACAGAGAAATCTTTCATAAGCTTCTAAAGGTCCTAGCGTTATCATCTGTTCTTTAAAGGATTAATCTTCTCTAGATAAAAAGGCTTTAAAAGTAGATTAATAATCCCACAACTCTCAGAAGAAAGGAGTGCTTGCCGGTGTTCAGAATAAAGCTTCTATAGAATTTTGATATTTTATCGACTCTTGTGCTTTGCATCTTCCAAACCAGTCCGAGCATGTAAAAATATGTATAACTGTATACCATAACTTAAATATCTAGTGAATTTACATAATCAAACATATGTCAATTATAAATTAGAACAACTTTTTAGAAAATATATAAATCATACCGCTTGTAGCCCAGAAATATTTTCATTATTATTTTCAAAGTAGCAGTTGTGCCTTTACATAATGAAGTCACAACTTTAGTGTACATATCTAAAGATTCACCAATAGATGTGACAGCTGGTAGAATGTAAGGCTCTAGCTTTTTTGCAAATTTCAGAAGCACTCGTTCACCTAACTTTCGAGCTACCGGCAAGACTTCCAACCCTAAAATAAATAATTGGGTCAAAAAACTTACTGGGAAACAGAACGTAAATTTAACTTCATTAATAAACATTGCCATAAACCTCAAACCGTATTATTCTTTTTTAACGCTAGCAAGCAGTGGTATAAACATTTCAACCGGAAGTTCTTCACTTTCTTCTATAACCAACGCCATTATATTTTCCATCAATGGAAATATGGAGTCGATATGATAGTCCCTGAAATTCAAAAATATATATTTACAGATTATTACAAAAATGAATCATAACTTAACTCAAACGCATAGCACTAACTATTACAACTATAACACACCTTACAGATTTCAGAAAATGCTCAAACATTTCCACAATTAACGCATCACATTCAAGATCAAGCATGATGACACACGACCTGACTTTCGAAGTAGTTTCAAGAATTGGAGCTCTTTTGGCATAAGATCGGTTGTACTAGTTAGCTAAACCATGAAAAGTAGAAGGAATTAACTAAATGGTCACTCTTACTCGTAGAACCATTTGCTTTACTACATGTCCCATTCCTTCCTACAAATCTAAGTGTTCGACTGCCATTTCCATTGCTTCCAAAGATATTTGATGTGACATATCTCATTCCACTACTTGCAACAATATAGCTTGAACGAGGCTGCAATGTAGGCAAATTCTCTACATGTCACACCCCAACCGATAGCGGAAACATCGAAGTGAGACGAAGAAAGATTGCTCATCACACATAACGCTAATTGTGACAATAGATTTAAAAACAAACTGATTTCATTCATAACCAAAGTGTTACAATACATGGAACTTGAAATACAAAATGTTCAATACAACAAACAAGTACAAAATTGATACCACATATTAAAACTTAAGACGTCTAAGTGTGTATCTAAGCATCATCACTACTTCAATTTCAAAGCATCGTCATCCTGAACCTGTAACATGTTTAAAATAAAGTTCAATGCAAAAGCAAAGGCGAGTATACAGGTTTTCGTACATAGCATAAAAAGATATGTTTTAAACAATTCCACATGGCAAGCTATTGATACAAGATAAACAATAAATTCGGCATGTGTCTGACTAATCAACCCAAAGATGAAACGCAATAAGCTCTTAACATAACCCAAAGTTTACAGGTGGTGCGTTAATCCTATAGTGCTATATATGTCAAGGATAGGCTCGTACGAAGTTAATGATAAGTCTAACACAAGAAGTATAGCCCCAAGTTTAAAGTATCAAGTAATCAAGTAAGCATGCATGTATAAGGAATGTTTGTGCATTTAAGAATAAAGTTTAATTGTAATTTTATAGATAACATGTTACCCCCCAAAAGTGGTAAACGAAAAAGGGGGTTTCAAGTATACTCACAAATATTACGTATGCTTTCCGATTATCCAATGTGACGAACTTGTCGAGACTAGAAGGATGAATGTGTTTGGTTTGGAGTTTTAAGGGAAAGTTTATATTCGGGTTTAAGGATTCGGAGTTTAAAGTGCATGAAAATAGACATATAAGAAAAGTAATCACCTAGCACATGTAATACTTGTTTTGACACTAAGAAACTCAAAAGAGTTTAAATGTTTTCATGGGTCAAAGTGCCCATTAGAATCATAACAAGTTATTAGAGTTTTAGATGATGTAACTTCACATTTGACAAATGACCACTAGTTCATCATCAAAAGTTACGTGAATATTATATAAGTTATATATAGATATTATAATTTCATATTAGTCAAGCATGAGGTAGGAGGATAAATCCTCCATTTAGGAACCTCTTTTGTATCATATAAGTCATGCATGAGGTAGGAACGACAAGTCTTCCATTTAGGTACCTCTTTGGTGTTCACCACTACACTTGTTATCATAGACAACAAGGAGGGTCATGAACATACAATAAGTAAGGAAATAACTGCAACTAATCTAAGAAAACATCAAGTGATGTGTGGATTTTCAAGTAGGATAGCCCAAGCTAGTCCTATAATCACACAAACTTCAAGTCTTAGACTTATTCATCAATTGTGGGTTAAAACCCAATCAAAACAGAATATTTATGAGGTTTAAACCTCTGATTTTACATGTCACAACCTTGTTTTTAAGCCTAACTAACCATAGAATTGATTATGAGCATATTGTAACGCCCCAAAATCTGAATGTTAATAATTGTCGTATGTTCTTATGTGACACGTCATGAAATAAATAACTAGGCTATTTAACCTAGTTAAGGGTATGTTCAAAAGTATTAAATGATGAAGGTAGTGTCGGTTATGTTTTAAAGGTAAACCCGAGGGGCTAAAGTGGAACAAATGAAAGTAAGTTATAAAATAACTAGACACACACAAACACACACATACGTGTGTGTTCTGGAAAGATCGAGCAGGGGCTCTCAAGAGCCCCAAAACCCTAGTTCTTCAAAAGCTTCAATTTGAAGAATGAATTAAGGCCCAAATCCATAACCGAGCATGGATTAATGATCACCAACACGAGAGGATCATAAGGTATGTTTTAAATATAAGATTGGTGATCATGGGTGAAGTGGGTTATGTTCTAATCCGTGAGTTAATATAAAATTGATCATGTACAAGGGTTAGAATCCTCGTATAGAACATGGGTTATGTATGGTTTGCGTTAATTTGATGATTAGAGGTGAAACCCGTTAACTAGGGTGAAGAGGATGACTAGAATCACCTCCTATGTTCAAGTCTTGTTGAATGATTAATGTATTATGTGGGTATGATGAATTATTGTTAGATGAAAGTATAGGAATATGATGATGTTATGTTTAATGTTCATTTGGAATGATATATGATGATTAGTAGAAGGATTTGATGAGTTATGTATGAGTTTAGAAGATTCATGCATGAATTAGTTGTACGTTATGCTTAAAAGGTGGTACGCACACCAAGTGTATGATAAGATGTGTATAGTGTCGTCCGTATAGTCGATTATGATGTTACGTGTATATGATGATAAGTCGATAGTTAAGTATGGTTAATAGTTGACTTTTGAAAGTCAACTAAGTATAAGAAACATGATTTGACTCGTTGTCGTAAATGTAGGTTAATGGGAAGTCGTATGGTACATGTTATAGCAATCCGTGTTAAATGTAATGACATGATGAGTTACATGAGTTTAACGTATACGGATATGATTATATGAAGTTGATTATGTATTTTAATGCTTGTTAGAAATGACTAAGGAAAGTTAAGTGTGAATTATGCGAGTGATATGATTGTTACATGTACAAAGGTGTATGCTAATAAGAGCGTGATTTCGATGAAATGAAAGTATAGGAATCACGTCGAGACGGACTCAAGCATGAGGTGTTAACGGGTCAAGAAGAGGCAAGGAATCGGATACGAGCACGGACGCATAAGGTAAGTGATTTCCGTAATCACTTCTTAGTACAAGTAAGTAATAAAGTGTTGTAATGAATTAAACATGATGTTTGAGGTTAAATATGTGTTAAAGTCTTTCGTCGTAAATGATGGGTTTAAGGTTGACCAAAATGCCTTTGATGGGTATTTTGGGTAAACGATCTTAAAAGTAGTTTAGAAGCAAGTTATTCAATTAGAATAATGTTTTGGACAAGTATGGAAGTGGGGATGATGGTTTGGTTAGTCATAGACCAATTAATGCGCGAATACCCTTAACGGGTCAAATTAAGCATATGAACGATAATGTGTTAAGAGGATGCAAGACATCCAAGAATTTAGTAGGTTATGATAGACGTCACGGATATTGTTAGATTTATAAGATGCTTTGGTAAAATAACCAAGTTATGTTGATGAATGCACGAACGGGTCAAAGTTTGGAAAAAGGGTAATAAGTCGAAGAGTTAGAAGTCTGAAATTTTATGATGTTGGATGTTGGTTTTTAACTCCACAAGGTAGAGGATTAAATTACGGACGCGTAGGAAAAAGAATCGGGTAAAACGGATAAAAAACGAGAGAGTTATGCTCGTTTCCGTGAAATGGGATCGTGCTGGGAATGTGCAGCAAGTTGCTGCACCTGTTCTGCCAAAACAGGGGCCTAGCGTGACGCCAAGGCCCTAGGCGTCACGCGAGCCCCCCCTGGTTGGCGAAAGTTGCTCGTTTGCTCCGTTTTGGCTTGGGAACTCGTTTAAACGCGTTTTAAGTTGCGTATGACTAGTTTAACTCATGTTTTGTGACCAATAGGGTAAACGCACGTGTGGATAGGTATGTATGGATGTTGTATATCTCTATACACGTATGTAGAAGTGTATGTAAGCGTGTATGCGCGAATGTATGTAAGATTATAGTGTGTAAGCAAGTACATAAGGATATATGAAGACGTACATGAATAGGTAAGTATGAGTTGGGTATGTCGAAACAGGTGATTATAAATATATATGTAAGTAAGTATGTATGCATGTACGTATGTATGTTTTATAAACCTAAGTGTATGTATGTAGGGGTGTATGTAGGTAGTATGTATATGTACGCAAGTGAGTATGTACCAATGTATGCACGTATGTAGGTTTGTGTGAAGGCATGTAATAAGGTGTATGTATGTATGAACGTATGTATGTATGTGTGAATGTATATATGTGGGATGACATGATCGTACGTGACGATGTAGGTATGTATATATGTAGATACATATAGAATGATTGATATGTATTTATATGTAAGTTTGCATGTAGGTTGACATGTATGTGTGTACGTATGTATGTATGGAGATAGTGTGTATGAAGTTTAGGTATGTATGTAAGTCTTTTGGTACGATCAAGTGTTTACGTTGTTTATTCGTGTACCTGGAGTTATAAGTGAAATGCAGGAAAGGCAAAGAAGTCTCACCGCGGATGGTATGACAGGATGGAAAAGCTGGAATGTAAAGAGTAAATGAAACGAGAAGTAAACGTGAACAAACCTTGTATGTTTATAATGCGTACTAATGTGTGAATTTTATGTGGTGAGCGCAGGTAGTACCAGTCATGAGGATATCCAAGGATTGGAGATCGAGGATCGAGTCACAAGATAGATTGTACGGAAGTGTTGAGTACGTATTTGAGTGAAGCTAGTTTATGGTTTCTTAATGAAAATAAGTATAATAAATGTATTTATTGAGAAAGAATTTATCTTAAAAATGAATTTAAGTGCGTCAAAGTGTTTGTAACGAAAGAAATTTTCATGGTACGATTTTTTCCGCTGCGACTTTTGTCATGTACGAATTAGGGTCTAACAAGTTGGTATCAGAGCCCTGGTTTGAGGGAATCAAGTACGAGAAGGTAAGTACTTGAACTCAAACTTGTGTGCTCTTGAGATAAGAAATCCGTACAATCTAAGACTCGATCAAGATCCAAAGGTAAAGGCTAATGTAAGTATGTACTTATGTATACGTATAAAGAAACTGACGGTTTGGTATGTTCAAGGTAAGCATAAGTGTTGAAAGAGGATGATCCGTGAATGCAATCTAGGATGAATACTAAGGCAGGCAAAGAGGTAATAAGACAAGTAGGCAAATGAGCCCAGGTACGTGAATTTAATATGTGGGGGTAAGTAACGGTAAAATTCATTAAGGGAAGGAGAATTTTTAAAATGGAAGACAATGAATGTATAGTAATGGAGTATTGGAAGTGATACACGCGCCGAAACCTAAGTCTACGGACATAAAGTGACAATTACATGAAGGCACGAAACTACTATGTGGATTGTGTACCTGGCCAGTACACGAGAAACGTATGACGTTCGTGAGATCATGATAAATGTTACAGGTATGTCCGGTAAAGTTGGGTAACAGGCGGGCGTGTGGGTGAAAGGGGAAGTAAGACTCTCGGGAAATTAAGAGTACTATGTAAGAATGGAAAACATGCCTGATAAGAATGAAGAATGTTGAATCCGTGATTAAGTGCGGATCAACGAGATATGAATAATATGTTTGAATCCGTGAGACGGATTCAGGGAATGAAAGGTATGAATGCAATGTTTGAATCCGTGAAACGGATTCAAGGATGAAAGGCATGGATGATATGTTTGAATCCGAGAGACGGATTCAAGGATGAAAGGCATGGATGATATGTTTGAATCCGTGAGACGGATTCAATGATGAAAGGCATGGATGATATGTTTGAATCCGTGAGACGGATTCAAGGATGAAAGGCATGGATGATATGTTTGAATCCGTGAGACGGATTCAAGGATGAAAGGCATGGATGATATGTTTGAATCTGTGAGACGGATTCAATGATGAAAGGCATGGATGATATGTTTGAATCCGTGAGACGGATTCAAGGATGAAAGGCATGGATGATATGTTTGAATCCGTGAGACGGATTCAAGGATGAAAGGCGTGAATGTAATGTTTGAATCCGTAAGGCGGATTCAATGAATGAAAAAGCATGAATGATGCGTCTGAATCCGTGAGACGGATTCAAAAATATAAAAAGATGAAATTAATCCGCCTAAGAAGATGTCGACAGTTTGACCATGATTGATTCGAACGGGTCATAGAAATAAATATAAAGTAAAAAGTGATAGTATAATAAACGAAGTTTGATATAAGTTACGTGTTAGATGTGTCAGTAATTGACTCTTAGAAGTCAGAATGATGACGGGCTGTGACCCGGACAATAACTTGAGTATGGGCGGGAATGGTAAGCTTAGTAAGAAATATTGAAACGATGTAATAAGGTCTTCGCAAGTAAGCATGAATGGAAGGAAGTACGAGCGTGTACTTCAGTTGGCGAAATGATTAATTGAATGAAAGGATTGCATGTAAGAGATAGAATGAGTGGTACGTTATAGCAGGTACGTAGGAAATTGTAGAAAAGTTATAGGTGGGCAATCACCTAGTGTAATGAATGTTTGAATGACATATGCTAACCGCCGATGTTGTTGATAATAATGTTAGAACTATTGAGGTGATGAAACCAATCGTATTGGTGAAAGGACGTGCACGAGCGGAAGCTCATTACACGAAGGAATGAAACCTGGCCTGTACGGCTAGTACTCGAGGAGGAGATGATCGATCTGGGTTGCGGATCGTGGTTTGGGAAATGAAAAAGAGGTTAGTAAAATGTTTAATTCATGATTGGAAAGATATGAACTATTTATACACGTGAATTAAGTAATGCATGAAGTGAAAGCAATAGTAATGTGAAATGAACGAAATGATTTAAAGATAATATAAAGGTATGCAAGGTATACGTAACTGTAGAAAATGTAGAATAAGGTTAACGTTAAAGTTAAGCATATATGAGTATGTATAGATTTCAAATTCAAAGTAAGGTCGTTTAGTCGACGAAAACGTTATGAATGTGCAAATAAACAGAAAGAATGTTAATAATGAAATGTTGGAAGTATTAAGTAAACAAAAGGATATATTGCACATGATGAAGGAATATTTGAACGAGGAATAAACCACTAGCCATGAAGGTTGTTAGGAAATTAGCGCTACTAGTGAAAGCGATACTAATAAGAACTCCGGAACGGGTTCTTGGAGCTATAAGATTCTCATTAGGATGGGCTAGTGGTAGTATGGATGGACTAGAAGAAAAGATAATGTGTGTTCGATGAAAATGAGAAAGGTTTCGGGGACGAAACCATGTTTAAGGGTGGTAGACTTGTAACGCCCCAAAATCTGAATGTTAATAATTGTCGTATGTTCTTATGTGACATGTCATGAAATAAATAACTAGGCTATTTAACCTAGTTAAGGGTATGGTCAAAAGTATTAAATGATGAAGGTAGTGTCGGTTATGTTTTAAAGGTAAACCCGAGGGGCTAAAGTGGAACAAATGAAAGTAAGTTATAAAATAACTAGACACACACAAACACACACGTACGTGTGTGTTCTGGAAAGATCGAGCAGGGGCTCTCAAGAGCCCCAAAACCCTAGTTCTTCAAAAGCTTCAATTTGAAGAATGAATCAAGGCCCAAATCCATAACCGAGCATGGATTAATGATCACCAACACGAGAGGATCATAAGGTATGTTTTAAATCTAAGATTGGTGATCATGGGTGAAGTGGGTTATGTTCTAATCCGTGAGTTAATATGAAATTGATCATGTACAAGGGTTAGAATCCTCGTATAGAACATGGGTTATGTATGGTTTGCGTTAATTTGATGATTAGAGGTGAAACCCGTTAACTAGGGTGAAGAGGATGACTAGAATCACCTCCTATGTTCAAGTCTTGTTGAATGATTAATGTATTATGTGGGTATGATGAATTATTGTTAGATGAAAGTATAGGAATATGATGATGTTATGTTTAATGTTCATTTGGAATGATATATGATGATTAGTAGAAGGATTTGATGAGTTATGTATGAGTTTAGAAGATTCATGCATGAATTAGTTGTACGTTATGCTTAAAAGGTGGTACGCACACCAAGTGTATGATAAGATGTGTATAGTGTCGTCCGTATAGTCGATTATGATGTTACGTGTATATGATGATAAGTCGATAGTTAAGTATGGTTAATAGTTGACTTTTGAAAGTCAACTAAGTATAAGAAACATGATTTGACTCGTTGTCGTAAATGTAGGTTAATGGGAAGTCGTATGGTACATGTTATAGCAATCCGTGTTAAATGTAATGACATGATGAGTTACATGAGTTTAACGTATACGGATATGATTATATGAAGTTGATTATGTATTTTAATGCTTGTTAGAAATGACTAAGGAAAGTTAAGTGTGAATTATGCGAGTGATATGATTGTTACATGTACAAAGGTGAATGCTAATAAGAGCGTGATTTCGATGAAATGAAAGTATAGGAATCACGTCGAGACGGACTCAAGCATGAGGTGTTAACGGGTCAAGAAGAGGCAAGGAATCGGATACGAGCACGGACGCATAAGGTAAGTGATTTCCGTAATCACTTCTTAGTACAAGTAAGTAATAAAGTGTTGTAATGAATTAAACATGATGTTTGAGGTCAAATATGTGTTAAAGTCTTTCGTCGTAAATGATGGGTTTAAGGTTGACCAAAATGCCCTTGATGGGTATTTTGGGTAAACGATCTTAAAAGTAGTTTAGAAGCAAGTTATTCGATTAGAATAATGTTTTGGACAAGTATGGAAGTGGGGATGATGGTTTGGTTAGTCATAGACCAATTAATGCGCGAATACCCTTAACGGGTCAAATTAAGCATATGAACGATAATGTGTTAAGAGGATGCAAGACATCCAAGAATTTAGTAGGTTATGATAGACGTCACGGATATTGTTAGATTTATAAGATGCTATGGTAAAATAACCAAGTTATGTTGATGAATGCACGAACGGGTCAAAGTTTGGAAAAAGGGTAATAAGTCGAAGAGTTAGAAGTCTGAAATTTTATTATGTTGGATGTTGGTTTTTAACTCCACAAGGTGGAGGATTAAATTACGGACGCGTAGGAAAAAGAATCGGGTAAAACGGATAAAAAACGAGAGAGTTATGCTCGTTTCCGTGAAACGGGATCGTGCTGGGAATGTGCAGCAAGTTGCTGCACCTGTTCTGCCAAAACAGGGGCCTAGCGTGACGCCAAGGCCCTAGGCGTCACGCGAGCCCCCCTGGTTGGCGAAAGTTGCTCGTTTGCTCCGTTTTGGCTTGGGAACTCGTTTAAACGCGTTTTAAGTTGCGTATGACTAGTTTAACTCATGTTTTGTGACCAATAGGGTAAACGCACGTGTGGATAGGTATGTATGGATGTTGTATATCTCTATACGCGTATGTAGAAGTGTATGTAAGCGTGTATGCGCGAATGTATGTAAGATTATAGTGTGTAAGCAAGTACATAAGGATATATGAAGACGTACATGAATAGGTAAGTATGAGTTGGGTATGTCGAAACAGGTGATTATAAATATATATGTAAGTAAGTATGTATGCATGTACGTATGTATGTTTTATAAACCTAAGTGTATGTATGTAGTGGTGTATGTAGGTAGTATGTATATGTACGCAAGTGAGTATGTATGAATGTATGCACGTATGTAGGTTTGTGTGAAGGCATGTAATAAGGTGTATGTATGTATGAACGTATGTATGTATGTGTGAATGTATATATGTGGGATGACATGATCGTACGTGACGATGTAGGTATGTATATATGTAGATACATATAGAATGATTGATATGTATTTATATGTAAGTTTGCATGTAGGTTGACATGTATGTGTGTACGTATGTATGTATGGAGATAGTGTGTATGAAGTTTAGGTATGTATGTAAGTCTTTTGGTACGATCAAGTGTTTACGTTGTTTATTCGTGTACCTGGAGTTATAAGTGAAATGCAGGAAAGGCAAAGAAGTCTCACCACGGATGGTATGACAGGATGGAAAAGCTGGAATGTAAAGAGTAAATGAAACGAGAAGTAAACGTGAACAAACCTTGTATGTTTATAATGCGTACTAATGTGTGAATTTTATGTGGTGAGCGCAGGTAGTACCAGTCATGAGGATATCCGAGGATTGGAGATCGAGGATCGAGTCACAAGATAGATTGTACGGAAGTGTTGAGTACGTATTTGAGTGAAGCTAGTTTATGGTTTCTTAATGAAAATAAGTATAATAAATGTATTTATTGAGAAAGAATTTATCTTAAAAATGAATTTAAGTGCGTCAAAGTGTTTGTAACGAAAGAAATTTTCATGGTACGATTTTTTCCGCTGCGACTTTTGTCATGTACGAATTAGGGTCTAACACATAAGGACATAGGAATGTGTATGAGAAACCACAAGTTTAAGTAGTTTAACAAGGTTTAAATCAAAACAGAAAGTTTACTTCACTTTGGAGCATGTTTTGGAGATGTTCCAGGCCTCGGTTTTCCATGGAAAACCTGTGGAAACATCCCTAAGGTTGTTCCAAATGACTAGGAAGAAGAATCAAAGAAAAAAGGTGAAGAAATGAGGAAGTTATGCTCACTTTTGTGAGTTGGTATGCTTCTGCCTTTGCTACTGAATTAAGTTGCATTTTGTGGGTTTGAGAGTGAGTTTAGAGTGTTTGGAAAGTGAAAGAAGTGTGGAGAAGTGTTGGGTTTTATAGGGAGTGATGGTGGTTAGTGGTTGGGTGTATTTAATGGAGAAAACACAAGAAATAAGCACAAAATGGCCCAATCCCGTAAGCTGAAACGAAGTTCTGCGGATCCGGGTGTCTCACCGGCCACGAGCCACTTATGTGGCCGGGTCGTGGGCCGCGAGCCGGGGTGGGGCTGGGTTATAAGTTTCAAATGTTGACATTTATGGCCCTTTAAGTTTGTTTTTGATAGTTGAAGGTGTTATAAGGGTAAATCATGAATTATAAGCATAATATAAGGCTTGTTAAGCATAAATAACATAAAAACAAGTATAATGAAGTATGATTTAGCGTACGTATGACGTAAACAAGTATCGTATGCATCTAAATGACATATGATTCATGTATTTCACGAATTGTAAATATAACACACATTTCCAAAAATTACGAGTAATATATCAAAGAGTTTCATGACTTCAAACGTATGAACGAGTATGAAAATGTAGAACATGAATTTAAAGAAATACGAATTTTTTATTTAGGATCCAAGTCTCGCATTTTACAATGATTACAACTAAAAGACGAATATAAGAACACAAGACTTCCAAAAATAGAAATACAAACACGACTTTCTAATTATAGAAAGTACGAAGAAGAGGCGCGTTACAGTCTCCCCTGCTTTAGGAATTTCATCCCGAAATTTATTCAAGAGGAAGACCTTGGAGAAAACAAAAGCATTTTGGCTAAAAGAATGACTGTCTAAAATTGAGACTTGGAAGTTTTGAAATGTTTTGAAAAGTACGAAATTTTGATGAACGAAAAGATGGGTTTGTAAAAAAAAGAGTTCGTTTGGCTAAAATGGTTTGAGGCATTAAACATAAGTAAAAAACGTGTAGATGCGTGTATAGGTAAAGCAAGTTTAAGCAGGTTTGGGATAGTTCAAAATTGAGATGTAAAATGTGTTGTATTAAGAAGGATAATTTTGTACAAACGGTTTGTGTTTTGATGAAAAGTATGGTCACATGATAGTTTGCGTGAAAGGTTTCATTGGTTTTAAAGAGCATTGATAAGTCTCAGTTTTGTAGAAAGTTGTTCATTGGTGAGAAGCGAGATAGTTGAGTATTTTAAACAAACGGTTTTGAAGGTAACAGCCAACTAAGTGTGTTTACACGTAAGTAAGAATGGAAGATAGTTTTAAAGCAAGGAAGTATTTTAGGTTTCGAATGTTTAAACATACTTGATTTGTGAACGAGGTTTGTATAAAAGACAAAGAATAACTGAGAATAATGGAGGTATAGGTGTGAATGATTGATCTAATAAACAAGTACGAGTATAAGGATGGCATAAGTATTGGATCAACGAAAGCGATGTGTTAGGAATGAAGTCTTGTCATGGATAATCGAATATAATAAGTTTGTGAGTTGTTAAAGTTTGGATCAAGTCTAAATAGGTCTGCAAAACACTGAATTTCTAATGGCACGTTTTACGAAAGTTTGGTTACATGGTGAAGACACTTATATATAGGAAGTACCAGCGGCGTATCCACCATTTTTTACCACGTTAGGTCTGTTTCATATTCGGTGTCATGTTACGTTCCGTGTCTTACCATACACAGTAGTACACTCTATGCTTCTCATGAGCCAATCACTATAATCCCGTGTGCACCCGCGATTATACTGATCGTCGCATGATCCACATAGCTTGTACTAGTGGTGTATGAATCAGGGTATACATAAATTTGAAAACAAGAATGTGGGCGTATAAGAATGTTGTATATAAGCATGTTTATGTGTAAGCGACCAATGTAAGTGAACCCCTCAGGTTACACTCACGTATAGGTATGAATGTATGAATACAAGTATGGGTATGTATATGAGTATAAGTATGAAAATAAAATGTATGTTTATGAATATGGAACATAAGTAACATATAAAACGTTTGAGTATGAGCACGAATGCAATGAATCTAGACATATAAAATGATCGGAAAGTTCGAGTATGAATACGATAGAACGTATAATGAGGATGACAACACAAGTGTTTTCAATAGAGTACAAAAGGATCATGCAAGTTACAAGCCAAAAATTCGTGCAGTTTACAACCCAAAAGCGAAGCATGATTACAATCTAATTAATCGACGGCGGAAGCTGCTGAGAATTCCAAGTTTATTAGGGAGATTGCACTGGCTCCCCTCGAGCGGGCAAAATTACTTTCAAATGTAGGAAAGTTCAATGGATTGTCAGATCCTGATGATCATTTGCGCGTATTCACCAGCGCGGGGCTAATCAGCGGATAGACACTACCTATGTGGTGTCACTTGTTTGTCCAAACCCCTACAGGCACCACGCGCCTTTGGTTTGACAATCTACCAGTAGGTAAGTTAACATAATGGGTTGATATTAAGGAGAAATTTCTGGTTCATTTCAGTCAGCAGCGCCGCTCTATTCGAGACTCCGCGGATGTCATGAACATCTGGTGGAGAGATGATGAAAGTTTGGAGGATTTCATCACGCGATATAACAAAGAAGTGTTAGAGATTGGTGACGTGCACGAACATCTAATTCGCGCACAGTTCAATTATACGGTGAGATGCGATGACATGATCAAGGTGTTGTCGGGAACTGAAGGTTTACCGAAGAGTTGGGAGAAGTTGATGGCAACAGCCAAGGATTATGCTCAGACTTAGCGCAATTTAAGCTCCAACAGACCACCACTGACCTAGAACCGTCCTCAAGACATGAGCGGAAGCAGTGGTCGAAAGTTCAAGAAAAGCTGGAAAGATTCAACTTCAAGTGCATACTCTTCAGAGGATGCCCGCGCAACAATCAACAAGATCGCAGCTCAAAAGGAAATCAAGCAGGAAAACCGCAAAAGGCAATGGACGCCTATAACAACCCGTAACGTAACCCTAAATGTCCCTAAATATACCCCGTATATGAAAAACGGACCTGATATACCTTGGTACTTGTGAAAATCAAGAAAAACAAAATTCAGGAGTCGGTGGCGGCCCGTGACGGACACATCACCTATGTTTCGCGGGGAGCGACGACCCTTGCTTGGCCGGCACACAATAATGCCACGTGTCCTATGACACGGCATGGCTACCCCTTGACTCGACAACCCTACAACCGCCTTTTTTGGCTCTGGCGGCCCGCGACGGGCAAGCCTTGGGGCGTCGCGGGGCGCGACGAACCCCTCGACCAGCAATTACTATACCAGGGCATAATACCCACTATAAAGCGAAGCTCTGCCACGTTGTAAGTATTATAACCCTGTTGTTACCCTACACGATCGATTTAGGGCTCCGTAACGCATGTCAGGGCTCTGCCCGACTCAGTCGTTGGAGTTCTGTCTCGTATGTACACCCGATTGATTTAGGATTCTGTAATACATGTCGGCTCTGCCCGACTCAGTCATTGGAATTCTGACTCGAGTTGTACGGTTAATGTGATTTGGGTTATTTTACTAACACGTGTGCATTATTTAATTTTAATCAATAATAACCAGGAGAATCACCAGGAAGCTTTAAGTTTTACCTAAGTTAACAATGTGAGTACATCTGCTTTTTATCGTCTTTTTATAAATCCTTTTGTGAGTCAAAATATTTTACCAAAATCTCAATTATTTTAAATTACACTTAACAGTAATTGAGTATTTGTGATTCTACAATTACTGCCGGTATGTTGGGGTTTTGTATACAAAATGTGGAAAACGTTACCATTGGACAAAGAGTTAGCCAATGGGTAATATGACCCACAGGTCAGGTGTTGACAGTACTGAATGAGTAATTGAGTAGACATAAATAAATGTAATTGCGGATGCCCTTAATATTGTAAAGTGATAAAAATTGTTTTGATTAAACTGGGATGCACTCACCAGTATTTCTTGCTGATAAAATGTTTTTAAAACGCGTTTCAGGTAACACAATGTGAAAGCCAAATAGAAGCTAGCTGGAGAGCACTCAAGGCTTGGAAAAGTGGCTATAAAAGCGTAAGGACCTACAAAAATGTCCCACGACACTCCGTAAGTGAAAACCCGGACCCCTAAAACCCTAATCCTTGTGAAAAACCAAGAAATTCAAAATTTGTTGATCTGTCGCGGGCCACATAAGACTTAAGGAAAGCTTACGCGGGGCGCGACACCTTGAAAGCTCTCCGGATAAGCTTCAGGCCACGTGTCAGACACGTGGCATACCTACACCATGACACGGCAGCCCTAGCCGTAGCTAGGGTGGCCCTCGCGGGCCGCGTAGGTGTTCCTTCGAGTTTACGCGGGCCGCGTAAAACTCAAAAATCTGCTATAAATGGGACGTTGCATGGCTTTCTTCTGTGTTCAAAAAATCAGTTCAAAAACGTCAATATTCTGCTTAAATCAAGTATTTAAGTGTCGAAACGCTGCTACGATTACAGGGTAATAACTCGATCACTGCTACGATACAATGTCCGATCGGTTGAAACCGATCCGATGGATGTTTAAGTGCTGCCTGAATTCGGGCTATACTTTGTAATTCCTCGTGAGGGTTTTGATTTCGTGAGCTTATCGTAAATGTTGTATTAAGTTACTAACCTAGTTTCGTGTGCATTGTTATTTAACTAGGTTACCAAGCTTAATCAGTAGGCAAAACTCTGTCCAAACAAACTTGCAATGTGAGTCATTCTTTTTTATCAAAAGTGCTTTACAATACCTAAATATTTTCCAGTTATATGTTACAGGGATTAAGTCTTTGTTATCTTAAATTACTGGCTGTAAGTGGGGTATTGTGCACATCACTGCTGTTTTATCACTTTTAGGTGAAAGGACCTAAATAGTGATACTCGTCACTATTGGGTGAACGGACCCAATAGTGGTATGACCACAGTCATAGATCCGGTCGAGTGACAACTGAACCAGCTAATTATAAGATAGGGGCAATTGTAATCGCTCTTAACACTGTAATTTATAACAATGTGTCATTTTATGCAAATTGAATGACTCACCAGTATTTCCCCGCAGATAAAATCTTTTTAAACATGTTTTAGGTGAGTTACTGTGAACAAGGAAAAGTGTCACGTAGCACTACCAGCTTAGATAAAGTGGCTCAGTAAATAAATAAACATGTTTTTGTAAACAGGGGATTTCCTAGTGAAATTCCTTTATTGTAAATTACGGGGTTTGTCCCGAAATTTGAAATAAAATAAATGGGTGTTTTCAGTTTAAACGATCCTGTTAAAATTTCCGCTGCCTAATTAAACACAAATACCACGGGTTTCTGTCCAGCGACTTCTGAATCGGGTAAAACTAGGTCAGGGGTCGTAACAGAAAAAAGTGGTATCAGAGCCACTGATTTAAGCCAATTAAGTATTTAGAAATACTTCATTTTTCCAGATTTCCATTATGTGATTCTGTGAAAATTTAATTTAACAAGTAAAATTTTAACTTAAATTTTATGTGTTTCTTCATGTGTGCTAACAACATGAATGAACTGTCGGAGGCACTCCGAAATTTTACCATCCATACGACTGATATGGATATAACAGGAAACCCATACGGGTATCAAGCAGATACTGAGGAGCCACTAGTGTTCCAGGCCCAGCCTCAGGAGAAACCTAAACCTAAGAAAAGGAGAAGAATTTTGGACTGGAAACGCGGACGAAGGAAGAAGCCAGCTGCACAAAAGGTGAAAAAGACAGAGGATCCAAAAGACAAAGGGAAAGGAAAGGAGATAGGGGAAAGCTCTGGTCAGGCCCAGGAAATGCCACCTTGGGAAGAATTTGATCGAAAAATTGCAAATTGTGACCTCATCGGACCTGCCGATGAAACCCTTTTCAATTTCCCAGCCCAATCTGAACTTCCAATTAATTTGGAACCTGCTATTCCGGACCCTATTGTCAATCCCCAACCTGTTACAGGCCAGCTGGAAGAGTGGTGGACGAGCGACTGGCATTTTCAGAACTTCATGAATAACCCTAATGTTTACTTACCCTAGTTTGATCCTAAACCTGCACCATACCCACCAATGAGCGCGGAGAATGTTGCCGAGTTACGCCGTTATGGCGAGGAACTGGTGGATGCGGGAAACCGGATTCGAGAAGTGGGGGAAAACATCACGTGGAAATACGACGAGAGGGAGCGTCGTTTCTGAGGCGCTAGTTGATTGTGGTTAAAAAGTTTTTGTATAATAATAATATGTGAAAAAAAAATAATAATATCATAATATACATATAATAATAATAATATAATATTGTATAATAACAACTAAAAATAAAACTTTTGTAAAATAGATAGTGTGTATTGATGCATAAATATTAATATAAATGTCGCAAAGATCGACGATTTTGTCTATATGTGTTGACGTGATTATGTGTGATTGCTTTGTGGTATTTGGTTGCTATCCATTTTGTGACAGTAATATAAAAATTGTTAATTATTCAGATGGAAAACGCAGTAAATGAACCGGTCAATGAAGTTAATCAATCCGAACAACACAACGAGGATCACTTTCTTAATAGGCAAGATATAGAAAACATCATTGCTCAGGGAATAGCCAATGCTATCCCGACAATTGTTGCGGTCGTTAAAAGTCCTGCTAAACCTTCCCAAGCCAACCATAGTAAACGCACTCGTGACGATAATTTTAGCAACAATGTTAATGGAGGCGACAATAATGACAACAATGTAATTCAAGCCCCAATACTTAAGAAAATGAAAGCTGCAACTCCTGGTTGCATCTATAAGGAATTTCTTGCCTGTAAGCCAGCGGAATTTGCAGGCAATGAAGGGGCGACTGCCGCACTGCGTTGGTTAGAAAAGACCGAAGCAGTAATTAAAATCAGTAAATGCGCAGATGAAGACAAGGTTATGTATGCATCCCACCTTTTCAAAGAAGAAGCGTTGGAATGGTGGAATACGGTGCTGCAAGCCAAAGGAAGTGACATGGCTTATGTCATGAGTTGGGAAGAATTTAAGAAATTGGTGGAAAGAAAATTTTGTCCCGACTATGAAAAGGAACAAATGACGAATAAGTTCCTGAACCACTGGATGGTGGACGTTGACTGTCGAGGGTATACTTCGAAGTTCTTCGAGTATGCTAGAATTGTACCAACTCTGGCCTCGCTAGAACCGGTACTTATTTCTCGCTATATTTGGGTTTTAATTAGCGAGATCCGTGATATCGTCAAAGCTGCGAGACCCCGCACGATCGACGATGCAGTTAAATTGGCCAACACTTTAACCGACGGGCTGGTACGCACTAGAGAAGAGAATAGGAAAAAGGAATTGTCCCAAAAGATCACCCAAGGTTTTCGTGGGGGTAATAATGCCAGTAACTTCAAGAAAAAGGGAACCAGACAATCCTCCACTGCTCCATTTTGCAGTACCTGTAAAAGAAAGCATTTTGGAAAATTTAAGGGGTACTGTAATTTCTGCAAAATTCCGGGGCACCAAGAGGAGAATTGCAGGAAGAAATCCATGATCTGCTACAATTGCGAAGAAACAGGGCACTTCAGGCCCGACAGCCCAAAATTGGTCAAGCCAGCTGACAACAAGGCCAAACCTGCAGAGGGAACTACTAAGAAAAATGCAAGAGCCTTCCAGCTGACAACGCAAGAAGCAGATCTGATCCCCGATGTGATAGCTGGTACGTTTCTTGTACATGACATTTATGCAAAAGTATTATTTGACTCTGGTGCAAACCAAAGTTTTATAAATACTTCATTCTGCCAAGCTCTTAAGCAACCTTTAACCAAACTTAGGCAGATTTATACGGTAGAAACGGTAGATGGAAACTTTGTTAATATAGATCAGGTTCTTCAAGGAGAAAATATAGAACTCTCAGGACATAAATTTTCTGCAAACCTGCTACCTATGAATTTAGCTGGATTCGATGCTGTGTTAGGAATGGATTGGTTAGTAGCCAACCATGCTCGAATCCTCTGTGACAAGAATTCCATAGAAATTCATACACCAGCAGGAGAGGTAATTATGATCTCAGGAGATAAGCCGCGTAAACCAATGAAGTTCATTTCAGTAATGAAAGTTGCTAGTTATGAACTAAAACAAGGAATAGTGTATATGATTTCGGTAATCATTAACACTAAAAGTAAGGAACTTAAGGAAATCCCAGTAGTATCAGAATACCCCGATGTATTCCCAGAAGAACTACCTGGATTACCACCCGATAGGGAAGTAGAGTTTAGAATTCATCTAATTCCTGGAACTACACCAATAGCTAAGGCACCATATCGATTAGCACCCACCGAAATGTTAGAACTGAAAAAGCAGTTAGATGAATTACTAAGCAAAGGATTCATACAACCTAGTTCGTCCCCTTGGGGAGCACCAGTGTTGTTTGTGAAAAAGAAAGATGGTTCAATGCGAATGTGTATCGATTATAGGAAATTGAATAAGGTTACAATTAAGAATTGATACCCATTACCTAGGATTGATGATCTTTTTGATCAACTTCAGGGAGCTAGATATTTTTCCAAAATAGATTTGCGCTCCGGATATCATCAGTTGAAGGTACAGGAACAAGACACACCTAAAACTGCTTTCAGGACTAGGTATGGTCACTACGAGTTTACAGTCATGCCATTTGGACTAACGAATGCTCCTGCAGCATTTATGGACATGATGAATAGAATTTGTATGCCGTATTTGGATAAATTCGTGATTGTCTTCATCGATGATATATTTATTTATTCCAAAAGCCAGGACGAGCATCGCAAGCACCTGCATGCACTTTTAACTTTGTTAAGGAAGGAAAAGCTTTATGCCAAGTTCTCGAAATGTGAATTTTGGCTACAAGAGGTGCAATTTTTAGGACACATGGTGAATCACGAAGGTATTCATGTAGATCCTTCTAAGATAGAGGCGATCACAAATTGGAAGGTCCCACAATCAGTTACCGAAGTTAGAAGTTTTCTAGGATTAGCTGGATACTATAGGCGCTTCATTAAAAATTTTTCTAAGATAGCTGTTCCATTAACTAAGCTAACCTGTAAAACTGTTAAGTTTGAATGGGGACCTAAGCAAGAAGAGGCCTTTAGGATCTTAAAGCAAATATTAACAAATGCCCCAATTCTAGCCTTACAAGATGGATGTGTGCTAATGCAACGCAAAAAGGTAATTGCATATGCATCAAGGCAGTTGAAGAAGCACGAAGAAAGTTATACTACTCATGATTTAGAATTAGGAGCAATAATTTTTTCCCTTAAGATTTGGAGACATTATCTGTACGGAAGTAAGTTTACAGTCTATACAGATCATAAGAGTTTAAGGTACATATTTGGGCAAAAAGAATTAAACATGAGACAAAGAAGATGGATGGAAATTCTAAGTGACTACTACTGTGATATTCAATATCACGAAGGAAAGGCAAATGTAGTAGCAGATGCCCTGAGTCGTAAGTACCATGAAAATCAAAGGCGAGTCCGTGCTCTTAGAATAAATCTCCAATTAGATTTAATGGAACAACTGAAGAATGTTCAGGAAACAGCAATCAAGGATGATGCTGAAGGAATGAAAGGACGAATAAAAGAATTAGGGCAAGGAACTGATGGGATTTGGAGATTCCATAAGAACAGAATTTGGGTACCTAGGCAAGGAAATTTAAGAGATAAGATTTTAGAGGAAGCCCATAAATCTAGGTATACAATGCACCCTGGTAATAATAAGATGTACCAAGATTTAAGAAATAACTTCTGGTGGATAGGAATGAAAAAGGACATAGCTAGATACGTTTCTAAGTGTCTAACTTGTTCGCAAGTTAAGGCAGAACACCAGAAACCTTCAGGTTTACTTCAACATTTAGAAATGCCCGTATGGAAATGGGAACTAATAACAATGGACTTTGTTACTAAGTTACCCAAAACCAGAAAAGGTAACGATGTAATATGGGTAATTGTAGATCGATTAACCACATCAGCTCATTTTGCCAATGAAGGAAACCTTTAGCATGGAAAGATTAGCAAAGTTGTACGTAGACGAGGTAGTATCCTTACATGGAGTTCCACTCTCCATTGTGTCGGATAGGGATAGTCGCTTCACTTCGTATTTCTGGACAAGTTTCCAAGAAGCAATGGGGACCCGGCTGAATTTAAGTACTGCATACCATCCCCAAACAGATGGACAAAGTGAAAGGACGATCCAAACCCTGGAAGACATGCTCAGGGCATGTGTAATAGACTTTGGTGGAAACTGGGATGACCACCTACCCTTAATCGAATTCTCCTATAACAATAGTTATCATGCAAGCATCGAGGCTGCCCCATTCGAAGCACTGTATGGACGAAAGTGCCGAACTCCAGTATGTTGGGCAGAAATAGGAGAAAGTCAATTATCAGGTCCCAAGATTGCACAGGAAACCACCGACAAGATAACTCAAATCAAGGAAAGACGGAAAACGGCTCGAGATCGCAAGAAGAGTTATGCAGACAATCGACGCAAGCCGTTAGAATTTCAAGTTGGAGACAAGGTACTCTTGAAAGTTTCTCCTTGGAAAGGAGTAGTTCGATTCGGTAAGAAAGGAAAGCTAAGTCCAAGGTACATAGGACCATTCGCCGTTACCCAACGGATAGGACTAGTTGCCTATCGCTTACAACTACCAGAAGAACTAGCCAGGGTACATGATGTGTTTCATCTATCCAATCTTAAGAAATGTTTATTTGACGAATCCCTGGTAGTACCTCTTCAAGATATAGAGGTAAATGAAAAGTTAAAATTTGTTGAGAAACCGCTCCAAATAGAAGACAGAAAGATTAAGTTCCTCAAACACAAAAGATTGGTGCTGGTCAAAATAAAGTGGGATTCAAAAGGAGGACCTGAGTACACATGGGAACTGGAATAAAAAATGAAGCGGAAGTATCCTTACATGTTTCAGTAAATCTCGAGGACCAGATTTTAAATAAGGTGGGGAGGATGTAAGGACCTGCAAAAATGTCCCACGACACTCCGTAAGTGAAAACCCGGACCCCTAAAACCCTAATCCTTGTGAAAAACCAAGAAATTCAAAATTTGTTGATCTGTCACGGGCCGCGTAAGACTTATGGAAAGCTTACGCGGGGTGCGACAGCTTGAAAGTTCTCTGGATAAGCTTTATGCCATGTGTCAGACACGTGGCATACCTACACCGTGATACGGCAACCCTAGCCGCAGCTAGGGTGGCCCTCGCGGGCCGCGTAGGTGTTCCTTCGAGTTTACGCGGGCCGCGTAAAACTCAAAAATCTGCTATAAATGGGACGTTGCATGGCTTTCTTCTGTGTTCGAAAAATCAGTTCAAAAACGTCAATATTCTGCTTAAATCAAGTATTTAAGTGTCGAAACACTGCTACGATTACAGGGTAATAACTCGATCACTACTACGATATAATGTCCGATCGATTGAAACCGATCCGATGGATGTTTAAGTGCTGCCCGAATTCGGGCTATACTTTGTCATTCGTCGTGAGGGTTTTGATTTCGTGAGCTTATCGTAAATGTTGTATTAAGTTACTAACCTAGTTTCGTGTGCATTGTTATTTAACTAGGTTACCAAGCTTAATCAGTTGGCAAAACTGTGTCCAACTAAACTTGCAATGTGAGTCATTCTCTTTTATCAAAAGTGCTTTACAATACCTAAATGTTTTCAAGTTATATGTTACAGGGATTAAGTCTTTGTTATCTTAAATTACTGGCAGTAAGTGGGGTATTGTGCACATTACTGTTGTTTTATCACTTTTAGGTGAAAGGACCTAAATAGTGATACCCGTCACTATTGGGTGAACGGACCCAATAGTGGTATGACCACAGTCATAGATCCGGTCGAGTGACAACTGAACCAGCTAATTATAAGATAGGGGCAATTGTAATCGCTCTTAATACTGAAATTTATAACAATGTGTCATTTTATGCAAATTGAATGACTCGCCAGTATTTCTCCGCTGATAAAATCTTTTTAAACATGTTTCAGGTGAGTTACTGTGAACAAGGAAATGTGCCACGTAGTACTACCAGCTTGGATAAAGTGGCTCAGTAAATAAATAAACATGTTTTTATAAACAGGGGATTTCCCAGTGAAATTCCTTTATTGTAAATTACGGGGTTTGTCCCGAAATTTGAAATAAAATAAATGGGTGTTTTCAGTTTAAACGATCCTGTTAAAATTTCCGCTGCCTAATTAAACACCAATACCACGGGTTTCTGTCCCGCGACTTCTGAATCGGGTAAAACCAGGTCGGGGGTCGTGAAAAAAGTTACCTAAATAAAAAGGAATTTTGTTTTCAATAACAAAATGTATTGTCAAATAAACTTGTGTTTTTATCCCAAAGAATTATTATTATTATAAAAGTCGGGTGTTTTACTCTGATAAAAATATTTCCTAGCTACGGTACTGATGTATTCCGCTGCCAAATTAATAAAAACCGATACCAGTGATACTGCCGCTCGCGGCGCCCGCTTCCGGGGGAGGGGAGGGGGTTGCGACAGAGAGTGGTATCAGAGCTACAACCACTGGTTTAAGCCAAGAAGTGTTCCGCTGACACTTAAAATTCTGTGTTAGGAAATAACTTGTGTGTAAATATTGTTTTGTGTTATTTGACTATTTTTTAGTTTACAGTATGAGTGATCAAGGAACTTCGGACGCTTATCGTCATTTAGATAGTTCACCGAAAAATGAGGGAACATCATCTCAACTTTGGACGCTTATCATCATTTATATTTAAGGCACAGTCTGAGGAACCTTTTACTACTAAAAAGAGAGGTTGGTTTAATAGAGGAGCACATGAGAGAAGAAAGAGAATGAAGAAGTTACAACAACAGAGGGCGATAGTCAGGGCTAATAAGGAGGCAAATGCACAGATTCAGGAGACAGTCAGTAGGCCACCTTGGGAAGAAGAACTAGATAGACAGCTGGCCAATTTCCACATGTTAGCCACAACAGCAGTAGATGCTAACCAAATAGCTGAACCGCCACTGTTACCTTTATTCCCAGACCAACCAATGCTAGAACCCAACCAAGTAAATCAATTCCCAATACCTGCATTTGACCCCAACGAGTTACCTAGAATCCCAACTCCACAACCTTTACAATATGATCCATGGTTTGATGACAATTGGTCATACTCGACCCTATACCCTCCTGAAGAACCAATGCCTTTAGAACGCGATCCATGGCAGGATAGTGATAGAACATTTTTCGAAATGAATACCGCAGATCCTTACGAGGAACCCGGAACTCCATCAGTATGGAGAAGATCTAGTGAATGAGGGGAATAGAATCCGACAGATAGGGGAACAACTAGTTTGGAAATATGATGAGCGAGACATGCAGTACTGGATAAACGACACATAGAAAATACCTAGATATATGTGTAATTTTGTGTTTTGATATATATATATATATATATATACGTACAGATGCGTAGTATATTTGATTTCCAGTTATAGTTTGTAATAGATGCATATATATATAAAAGAGTAAAAGTCGCAATGATCGACATTTTTGTCAAAATTTTTTGTGTGATTGTGTATAAATATTTGTACCAACTTTATTCTGTGATAATTAATACTTGCTAAATATTCCCAATTCAGATGGACAACGAAGTAAATCAGGAAAACCAGAATAATGAAAATAACATAAACCAAATAGATAACAGTGTCATCCAACATATAGTAGCACAAGTAATTATAGATGCTATGCCTTATATTATCAAGACTGTTAAAGAAGCAGAAAATAATAAATCTGCAAATGGAAGTAAACGCCAACACACTGAACCAAGTCACAGTGTGAATAATGATAATGAACCTATAATCCAAGCTCCAATTCCTAAAAGAATAAGAACCGCTTCTTACGGTTGTTCTTATAAAGAATTCTTGACCAACAAACCAATAGAATTCTCAGGCAATGAAGGAGCCATTGCAGCCTTACATTGGATAGAAAAGACAGAAGCAGTCATAAAAATAAGTAAATGTGAAGATGAAGATAAGATTATGTTTGCTTCTAATCTTTTCAAAAATGCAGCCTTAGAATGGTGGAATACTATTCTCTAGTCTAGGGGAAGTGACAGAACTTATAAAATGGAATGGATCAACTTTAAGGAAATGGTTGAAAGAAAATTTTGTCCTCCTAATGAGAAGGAACAAATTGCCAATAAGTTTCTAAATATCAGAATGACTGGAATAGACTGCAAAGGTTACACTACCATATTCTTCGAATATGCTAGGATAGTGCCTACCTTAGCCTTACCTGAACCAGTATTAATCTCCCGTTATATTTGGGGTTTAATTAGTGAGATTAGGCACATAGTCAAGGTAGCTAGACCGCAAACCATAGAAGAAGCAGTATAACTAGCCAATACCTTGACTGATGAACTGGTACGTACTCAAGAGGAAACCCAGAAAAAGAACCTAGCTCAAAAGCTTACCCAAGAATTTCGCTACGGTAATTCCAATCGTGGGAAAGGTACATGTTCTTCCTCTGCACCCTACTGTAGGTATTGCAAAAGAAAGCGTTCTGGAAGATGCTCCATATACTGCAACTTTTGCAAAATATCTGGACACAAGGAAGAAGACTGTAGGAAGAAACCCAGTAATGGGATATGCTTCAATTATGGAGAAAAGGGGCATATCAAACCGAACTGTCCGAAACTAGCTTTAGCCACAACCAGTAAGGCTAAGACAACTGAAAGAACTACGAAAAATGCCAAAGCGTTTGTTCTGACAGCTGAGGAAGCCAAGATAACTCCAGACGTGATTGCTGGTATGTTCTTAGTTAATAACAAATTCGCCAAAGTATTGTTTGACTCTGGTGCAAACCAAAGTTTTATCAATACTTCTTTCTACAAACTTCTTGACCAACCCTTAGCCGAACTTCAACAAGATTGTTTGGTAGAGATGGCAAACGGAGAATCCGTTAAGATAAGTGAAATCTTGCAGGGAGCAAGAATAGAAATCCTAAACCATCATTTCTTTGCTAACCTTTACCCAATGAATCTGGCTTGATTCGATGTTGTGTTAGGAATGGATTGGTTGGTAGCCAATCGTGCCAATATTTTATGTGATCAAAAGTCAGTACAAGTAAGTACACCAAGTGGTGAAAATATCACAATTAAAGGAGATAAGCCAACCAGACCGACAAAATTCATCTCTGTGATGAAAGCTACAAGTTATGAAAGGATAGGAGGAATAGTATATATGATTTCTGTAATCATTAATACTAAAGGAAAAGAATTAAAAGATATTCCTGTAATATCTAAATTCTTAGACATTTTTCCAGAGGAGTTACTTGGATTACTGCCTGATAGAGAGGTTGAATTTAGAATTCACCTGATACCAGGAACGGCACCGAATGCCAAAGCACCATATCGATTAGCACCAACGCAAATGCATGAACTGAAGAAACAATTGGACGAACGTCTTAACAAAGGTGTTATATAAACAAGTTCAACACCGTGGGGAGCACCGGTGTTGTTTGTTAAGAACAAAGACGGATCGATGCGTATGTGCATTGGTTACCGAGATTTGAACAAAGTCACGATTAAGAATCGGTACCCACTAACGAGAATCGATGATCTATTCAATCAACTTCAAGGAGCTCGATTATTTTCTAAGATCGACTTACGCTCAGGATATCATCAACTGAAAGTACAGAAAGAGGATATTCCTAAAACTGCTTTCAGAACGAGATATGGTCATTATGAATTTACCGTCATGCCATTTGGTTTAACCAATGCCCCAGCCGCATTTATGGACACGATGAACAGGATATGTAAACCATACCTGGATAAATTCATAATTGTCTTTATAGATGATATTCTAATTTACTCTAAGAGTAAAGAGGAACATGCAGCGCACCTGCATACACTTCTAACATTGTTGAGAAAAGAGAAGCTTTATGCTAAATTCTCAAAATGTGAATTCTGGTTACAAGATGGGCAATTCCTTGGACATCTGGTTAATCATGAAGGAATTCATGTGGATCCCACAAAGATCGAGGCGATTACTAAGTGGAAAGACCCTAAATCACCAACAGAAGTACGCAGTTTTCTTGGACTGGCTGGATATTATAGGCGGTTTATCCAAGATTTTTCTAGAATAGCCATTCCATTAACTAAACTGATCTACAAATCAGTTAAGTTTGAATGGGGACCGAAACAGGAAGAAGCTTTTAGGATTCTTAAGCAAAGGTTAACCAACGCACCCATACTCGCATTACCAGAAGGAACTGAAGACTTTATAGTCTATTGTGACGCGTCTAAGTTAGGATATGGATGTGTGTTGATGCAACGTCAAAAGGTTATAGCTTATGCCTCTAGACAACTTAAGAAACATGAAGAGAATTACATAACCCATGATCTAGAACTAGGAGCCATAATTTTTGCTCTTAAGATTTGGAGACACTATTTATATGGAAATAAATTTGTTGTCTTCACAGATTATAAGAGTTTAAGGTATATTTTCGGGCAAAAAGAATTAAATATGAGACAGAGACGCTGGATGGAAATTCTTAGCGATTATGATTATGATATCCAGTATCATGCTGGAAAAGCTAATGTAGTAGCTGACGCTTTAAGTCGAAAGTATCATGAAAAGCCGAAACGAGTACGTTCTCTCAGGCTAAATCTACAAGTAGATTTAAATGAGCAAATTAGAAAAGTACAGGAAACTGCAATCAAGGATGATGCTGAAAAACTAAAGGGAATGATTAAGGACTTAAAACAAGGAACAGTTGGAATTTGGAAGTTCCATAAGAAAAGGATGTGGATACCTAAACAAGGAAACCTACGCCACAAAATTCTAGAAGAGGCTCATAAGTCTAAGTATACGATACATCCCGGAAGAGATAAGATGTATCAAGATCTACGAAATAATTTCTGGTGGATAGGAATGAAAAAGGATATAGCAAACTATGTTGCTAAATGACTAACTTGTTCACAAGTTAAAGCTGAGCATCAAAAACCCTCAGGATTATTGCAACAGTTAGAAATGCCTATATGGAAATGGGAATTGATAACAATGGACTTTGTTACCAAATTACCCAAGACAAGAAAAAGAAATGATACAATCTGGGCGATTGTAGACAGATTAACCAAATCTGCTCATTTCTTACCAATGAAGGAAACTTTCAGTATGGAACAGTTAGCCAAGCTTTATGTAAATGAAATAGTTTCATTACATGGAATTCCTTTATCTATCGTATCCGACAGAGATAGCCGTTTTACTTCTTATTTTTGGACAAGTTTCCAAAAAGCAATGGGAGCCAGGTTAAATCTAAGCATAGCTTATCATCCACATACAGACGGACAAAGCGAAAGGACAATTCAGATGATGGAAGACATGCTTAGAGCTTGTGTAGTTGATTTCGGAGGAAATTGGGATGACCATCTACCGTTGATAGAATTTTCCTACAATAACAGCTATCGTACTAGCATTAATGCTGCACCTTTTGAAGCACTTTATGGACAAAAGTGCAGGACTCTAGTTTGTTGAGCAGAAATTGGAGAAAAGCAATTATCTGGACCAGAGATAGTGCAAGAAACGAAAGATAAGATAATTCAAGTCAAGGAAAGACTAAAAGCAGCACGAGATCATCAAAAGAGTTATGCAGATAACAGACGAAAACCTTTAGAATTTCAAGCAGGAGATAAAGTATTATTAAGAGTTTCTCCGTGGAAGGGAATAGTCAGATTCATTAAGAGAGGAAAGCTAAGCCCTAGGTATGTTAGACCTTTTGAGATTATTAGAAGAATAGGACCCGTAGCTTATCAGCTATAACTGCCAGAGGAAATGGCAGGAATACATGATGTGTTTCATGTATGTAATCTCAAAACGTGCTTAGCAGACGAATCATTAGTGATACCTCTTGAGGACATAGAGGTAAATGAGAAACTTAAGTTTATCGAGAAACCCGTTCAGATTGAAGATAGAAAAATCAAGAATCTCAAACATAAGAGACTAGTTCTGGTCCAAGTAAAATGGGATTCCAAGAGAAGACCAGAATACACTTGGGAACTCGTATCAGAGATGAAAAGGAAATACCCACACTTGTCCCAGTAGACCTCGAGGACGAGATCTAAAACAAGGTAGGGAGGATATAACAACCCACCTAGAACCCTTAACGCAACCCTAAATGTCCCTAAATATACCCGTATATGAAAAACGGACCCGATATACCTTGGTACTTGTGAAAATCAAGAAAAACAAAATTCAGGAGTCGATGGCGGCCCGCGACGGACACACCACCTATGTGTCGTGGGGCGCGACGGCCCTTGCTTGGCCGGCACACAATGATACCATGTGTCCTATGACACTGCATGGCTACCCCTTGACTCGACAACCCTACAGCCGCCTTTTTTGGC
Organism: Helianthus tuberosus; assembly: GCA_030545235.1. Taxonomy (NCBI): domain Eukaryota; kingdom Viridiplantae; phylum Streptophyta; class Magnoliopsida; order Asterales; family Asteraceae; genus Helianthus; species Helianthus tuberosus. Next base: position 181,825,756 of record CM060451.1, read on the forward strand.
TCTAGCGGCCCGCAACGGGCAAGCCTTGGGGCGTCGCGGGGCGCGACGGACCCCTCGACCAGCCTATAAAAGGGGGGCTTCAGCTCATTTTGAGAATCGTTCATTTCTGTTTTTTTCTCTCAAACTTCTGAATAGCAATTACTATACCCGGGCATAATACCCACAATAAAGCGAAGCTCCGCCTCGTTGTAAGTATTATAACCCTACTGTTACCCTACACGATCGATTTAGGGCTCCGTAACGCATGTCAGGGCTCTGCCCGACTCAGTCGTTGGAGTTCTGTCTCGTGTGCACACCCGATTGATTTAGGATTCCTTAATGCATGTCGGCTCTGCCCGACTCAGTCATTGGAATTATGTCTTGAGTTGTACGGTTAATGTGATTTGGGTTATTTTACTAACACGTGTGCATTGTTTAATTTTAATAGATAATAACCAGGAGAATCACCAGGAAGCTTTAAGTTTTACCTAAGTTAACAATGTGAGTACATCTGCTTTTTGCCATATTTTTATAAATCCTTTTGTGAGTCAAAATATTTTACCAAAACCTCAATTATTTTAAATTACACTTAACAGTAATTGAGTATTTGTGATTCTACAATTACTGCCGGTATGTTGGGGTTTTGTATACAAAATGTGGAAAACATTACCATTGGACAAAGAGTTAGCCAATGGGTAATATGACCCACAGGTCAGGTGTTGACAGTACTGAATGAGTAATTGAGTAGATATAAACAAATGTAATTGCGGATGCCCTCAATACTGTAAAGTGATAAAAATTGTTTTGATTAAACTGGGATGCACTCACCAGTATTTCTTGCTGATAAAAAGTTTTTAAAATGCATTTCACGTAACACAATGTGAAAGCCAAATAGAAGTCAGCTGGAGAGCACTGAAGGCTTGCAAAGGTGGCTATAAAAGTTACCTAAATAAAAAGGAATTTTGTTTTCAATAATTAGGGTTTACCCCTACAAAAGGAATTTTGTTTTCAGTCGTTGGAGTTCTGTCTCTGTGAGAACGAGCTTCATCACGAGCCGCCTCGGCCTCCGCCTTTTCCTTCTTCAACCTTTCAATCTCTGCTTTGAGATTGTTCACGTCGGTACGAAGAGCTCTCTTCTCGTTATTATCTTTCTCACAAATTTCTTTTCACCGCTTGCGAGCCTCCGCAAGTTGAGTGGCTTCAGCTTCCACTTTCTTCTTCCATACTGTAGCAGACCACTCTTCTGTCTTCTGCTCACTTTCAAACTTGGCTTGATCAGCATCAAGCTTAGCTCTTAACACGTCAACCTTCGCCTTTTCCTCAGCAACTTCCTTTTTGGACGCTTCAAAAGCATCCCACTCCCTATGCATGCTCCGCCATTCGCGCACTATTCGATGAGTGGTGGAAGTTGAACTGGCAGTTTCTTCGAGGTATGTGTGATAAGTTTGATCATGGGATCTTTCCTCTTGAAACTTAATTTCAGCAGGTGGGAAAATACCCTACAGCCAGTCACGACATACTTGCCAATCTGAGAATGTATCGCCTTGCTTCGATTTCCACACCGGCGCGTGGATATCAGAGGCTCTCTTCTCCGAATATGTTCTATAATAATAATCCCGCTGAGTCTCATCCGGGCGGATATGAGAATCTTCCTCATCATGTACCACACAGCCCTGATCAACATGAATCGGGTTTTCTTCAATGTTATCTCTGGGAGGAGCGAAAGTGATCGCAGAAGAAGGAACGATTATCACAGGAACCTCTTCTTCAAGAATAGATTTTCCTCTTTCTGGCCCATGTGCCACAGCCTTAGGAGACTTGGGCTTGGTAGCACCAACATCAGTCGTCTCCGCCTCCATAGTTTTTCTGCTTCCAACTCAACTTCAACGGGCTTCTCCACTTACACAGCCTTCTTCACCTCTGCTTCTACAATTTTGGTACCCTCCAACTGTTCTCTAATAGATGCACGGGGTGGTGATGGCGGAAGATCATCATTAAAAACAGATGATGAATCCACACGAACAGGTGGAATAGGCCTCTCTGCAAAAGAGAAGTTCATGTTAAACTTAAAGTAAGAAAAATAAAAGTTAAGAAGATACCAACCTGGAGAAAGCTTTATAGCAAAAGCATCTAGGTTACCCTTCTTACTAATCTTCTTCCTCGTGATCTTCTTTGCGGGCTGCGCCGCAGCTTCACCTTCCGGTTGTTTCCTCGTCACCGCCTTAGTCCTCAGCAGCGGCTCTGGACTTGATTCCAAATCTATGGGATCATCAGGGTTTGGTACTGGAATATCCGCACTGTCTCGAGGCTCTGGTTTTGGGTTTCTCACAGCTACAGGCGCAAGACCCTCTAACGTGTCAGACACCACTAGTAATCACACCAAGGTTCAGAAACAAGGCGCGTACCTTTCTTCTTCTCTTCCTTGAGAACGTCTGCCTTCGTTTGTCACACCCCGACCACGAAAAACAACAAATCATGGCGGAAACATCGGGGAGTGTTGTAACAGAATCATTGTTTCATAACACGTGGATTGAAGTTCTGTTTTATTGAATTAAATGTATTACATTACATCAAAATTAGAAACAAAACATGAACAAATAGACTTTCATTGTTATTAAGTTACTAAGGCCTTGTCCATTCCTATGTGAGCATGCAGCAATATCATCATCAAATATCACCAACTATGGTACCTGAAACACATGTGAAAATACGTCAGCATAAAAATGCCGGCGAGTACATAGGTTTTATGTGAGTGTCTGATCCATGGCTAGTTTACATGTTGCAATACCTAATTAAAAACCTTGTTTTGAAAAGTATAGTAATGCGACATAATTAACCAACTCAAATCAAGTTGGTTATACTTTATAAAATCTCATAGCCATGATTCTTAACCCAAAACTTTTATTTTATTAAATCAAATTGTAAAACATCTCGTAAAAACTCGTTAATAAAACTCGTATGGTTTATATTATTAGAAAAACCTTGTAATATAACTTTGTTTTGATAACCTTGCCCAAGTGATCTAGATAACGCAACGATATATAATGTGTTAAAAGCACTTATATATAGGAAGTACCAGCGGCATATCCACCATGCTTTTAACACATTACACTCGCCCCGTTACCTAATCACTTCCCTAACCCAACGGTTAAAAAAGATTCAAACGGTTCACATAAATCAAACAGTTACAAATGGTTCACATAAATCAAACGGTTCACATAAATCAAACAGTTTCAAACGGTTCACATAAATCAAACAGCTTCAAACGGTTCACAAAAATCAAACAGCTTCAAATGGTTCAAAATGTAAAACAATGTGTCCATATACTGGATGAGCATATGCAACAAAATGTAATATACGAAATCAATGTGCTAGCATGCTAAGTGAACATACGTAGCAAAATATAATGAAATCATGTACTATCTACGTACTAATGAACATAGCACGTATATGATATAAAAGCATGAAAGTAACAAGTAGGCACATGGGTTTCACCCCAAAACAGTTGAAAACAGTAAAAGAGGGGACTATGTACTCACTTGAGGGTGCTTAGGGGTCTTGAATAACAACCAAGCAAAGCTAGAGGGATCACGGAATCAAACGGCACCTAATATAGATAACTACGTTAATAAACGGACCTAACTCGGAAGATCGGATATGATGAGGTTTTGTAAACCAAATGAGTATTGGAACTCATGTGATATGGTTTAACAAAGCCTACATACTAAAACAGAACCTATCCTAAGTGCTTACGACCCATTACGACTCGTTAAGGTAGCTTTCGCCACTTTAACGCGTCGTTCGCGTAAAACGCGTTCGGACCGCCTAACTAGTCCTATGACAAGTATTATATGCCTTAACATGTCTAATAATGTTTCCTAATCAGTTTAGATGCCAAAATTTATGTTACATATGCTTAAAATGAATTTATGCGTAAAAAGGGCATTTTGGTCATTTTCCTAAGGCATATAAACTACCTATCATACAACTAACTAAACGAAGTGACCATAAGGTATAACCTCGGAAGGTTATTCCCTATACAACTATGGTCACTAAACATGCTTGGTCGGATCCTAAAGATCAACCAAATGGGTCGGGTTCGAAAGTCTAAGCGGTTGTTTAGACCGCTTATCTTACGACCCTATTTAAGCACTAAACCCAAAGTGATGAGGTAAACATGTTGAAACATGTTTAACGAAGTTTAAAAACAAGTTTGGTATCAAAACAAAGGGTCTTGATACCCAAGAATAGTTTGGTTGCAAAATACGCAAGAATACGCATTTTGACCGAAACTATGACTCGTCACTATGCCTAAATAACGTGGTAATCAGTAGGTATAGTCACAAAAGACTATGACCATCGTGATTACGCTCACGTTGTGAAGTTCAAACGAACTTCATGTTGACCATTGACTGGTCAAACCAGAAAGCCAAACACTGTTTGACTTTCACGCTTAAAAACGCATAAAAGAACGAAAGAAGCTTACAATGGGTCCAAGCAAAGGAGATTTGATCCATGATTTCTCAGGTATGAAGGTTTTTAGGCTTTAACTTAGAGAAATCAGAATCAAAGTGTGAGGAACAAGTGAAATGGAAGTGGATATTTATAGATTTCGGTCCATCGTTAAGATCGTTCCTCGATTCCCGAGCTTCAATCTCAACCATCCATGTGTGCCCACTGAATTAGAATACCATGGGCACTTAAAACTAGCACATTGGATGAAGAAACCATGGGAAAAATGCCTGAAACCAGCTGCAAAACCAGAAAACTGATTTCTGAATTGGGCAGTCTACGCGCCCCACGTAAGCAGACATACAAGGCTATGCGGCCCGCCTGGGCAATCTTTCCAAAAATGTCAGAAATGGTCCCTGCACTTGTTAAACTCAGTTTTTGGCACTTTTAAGCCCCGTTAAACCCATTTCAAGGCTCTAAAATGAAGTTAAAGTATAGGGAACTTGAAATGTGCTCAAAAATATCTCGTATGTCGGTTCATTTGGTCATACGGTCACATTGTTCGGTTAATTACGACGAAACACGAACGGACGCGAAAAACGATCCAAATCACGCGACGAATGGAATTTTATCATGCAATCACTAAAATATAATATTTTAATGATTACATAAATTTTTGGGTGTCCGGATATATTCAGAACGTAAGATATGCGCGAAAATGCAAACTTATGCACATTTTGACGCTTTTAGTCCCTATTGATCAAGAAAGTTTATTTTTGCGCACCAAACACCTCAAAGCCTATTTATAAGATATGTAAAGGATATTTAGGGCATATTTAACTTATGATCAAGTTCCTGAATGTTTGTTACAGTACGAATCGGTATACTTTCGCAGTTTGTCGAAATTAGTCCCTGTAAGCGAATAAACTTGATTTCTCCACACCAAACCCTCCAAAACTTATTTATAAGTTATGTAAAGGTTATTTAAGGTATGTTAAGCCTATGTCACTATTCCGGAGTGTTTGTTGCATTAAACTAGTTATATTTACGCATCAGTTAGCGTATAACCTTCCAGAAAGCGATTTAAAGCTCGAAATCGAACATGAATTGATATGTGCACATGATACACATATTTATACAAATCCCAAGTATGAAACACAATATTTTATTGATTTGGTATTTGTTTGATGGTCGCAGAGGCACAGGTGTCACAGTCTCCCCTACTTTAGGAAATTTCGTCCCGAAATTTATTCGTAGGAGCCTGTCTGTGACTTTGTGTCAAATAACCACCAAAGATATGCAAGGCATAATCCTGTCATTTCCTCAACGGAAATTCTTCAGAAACGAAAATGAACGGACGGAGTCATTTTCCTCAAACGAGTATTCTTCAGAAATGGAAATGAAGGAATAATTAAAAAGGATATTCATTTCCTCAACGGATATTCTTCAGAAATGAAAATGAACGGACGGAGTCATTTTCAACGGGTATTCTTCAAAAATGGAAATGAAGGAATAAACAAAAGGATATTCATTTCCTCAACGGACATTTTCAGAAACGAAAATGAACGGACGGAGTCATTTTCGACGGGTGCTTCATCAGAAATGGAAATGAATAGAATAAACAAAAGGATATTCATTTCCTCAATGGACATTCTTCAGAAACGAAAATGAACGGACGGAGTCATTTTCGACGGGTGCTTCATTAGATATGGAAATGAATAGAATAAACAAATGGATATTCATTTCCTCAACGGACATTCTTCAGAAACGAAAATGAACGGACGAAGTCATTTTCGACGGGTGCTTCATCAGAAATGGAAATGAATAGAGTTAACTCAAAAGGATATTCATTTCCCTCAACGGACATTCTTCAGAAACGAAAATGAACGGAGGGAGTCATTTTCAACGGGTGCTTCATCAGAAATGGAAATGAATAGAATTAACTCTAGATACATGACAAAACTTGTTGTGGTTTCTGTGCACTAAATTCCATAATTCTGTATGCATCCATAATTACGTAATTCCTTGCACAGTCCGCATAGTGCATTTCATAATGTGAAAGGGATAGAATTTTGAACAAACTTGAGACAACTTTGATTGGGTCAACACATAAACACATATTTGTTTTCTTGGTTATTAATTTGTTATCAGTTTGTTATTAATTGTTATTAACTTGTTATCGAATTGAACATGGGTATTCAAGGTATACCAGGAACCCAGTCGATGGACTTCAACGTCCTCAAGAATCTATCTGAAAAGATAGGATGATCTTCCAAAAATTCGATTTTTGATTACAAGAAATCATAACATTCGAATTAAGGTACACAACAATTAAGGACTTACGGAAATACCCTTAGGTACCCTATTAAGGATTCGGTATTCGTCCAGAGTTGTAACTTGCGTCTTGTACTTCATTTCTTTGGAAGAAACGGGCACTTAGGATTTTCGTGGAGAACGCAAGAGATCATAAAATGGAAGAATTTTGGGGGTAGTCTGTTCTTCAAGGAATACGGTTCCTTGATTGTCGGTATTGTAGGGGATATGTTGTGTATACATGCAACCACATAAAAACATTGCAATGTAAATAAAAGATTTATTTATAATCAACAACACCTGTTTCATAGACCTTGACACCAAAAGAAAATAATAAATAAAGCTTGATTATTTCTAAACAGCGTTGTCTTTCAGTTGGTCAGATGCTCATCCCTGTGCTGGATTCGCATTAGCAAGCTTTGGGCAATTTCTTCGGAAATGGCCCATCTCACCACAGTTGAAGCAAGACCCCGATAGAAAACGAGCTTGAGCAGGATTGTTGCCAGCTTGATTTGGTGCAGCTACAGTTGGGCAAACTCTTGCTGTATGACCAATAAGTCCACAAATTTGGCATTTGCGGCACTTCACACTAGCATGATGATGAAGGCTACATTGGTTGCACAAGGGTGCAGTTCCGTTGTATGGCTTCCTAGCAGGGGGTTGAGCTGGTTGGTCTGGGACAGCTTGATCATTGTGAGCAACCACAGTGAAGTTCTGAGAAGCCTTTCGCTTCTTTGACTTCCTAGGGGATCAAGTCTGTTCATCCTTTGGTTTCGATTCCTCGATCGGTTTCTTGTCACCTTTTCGGAAAAGTTTACCTTTCATGATCTGAGATTCAGTCAAGGTAGCGGATAGCTCAATGGCCTGTCTAACTGTAGTGGGATTACTACCAGTAACAATATCTTGAACTGAGTCAGGGAAGCCATCAATGTACTTTTCGATTGCCTTATCCAAAGGCGTAACCATGTTCGGGCATAACATACTTAACTCCTCATAACGGTCAGTGTAGGCTCGATGCTCACCGCTATCTTGCTTAAGATCGTCGAATTCCCTTTCCAATGCCCTAATCTCATGACGAGGACAGAATTCCCTCATCATTAGAGCTCGAAGCTCTTCCCAGGTTTGAGCCAGTGCCACGTCGGCACCCCTATCCCTCATCACACCATTCCACCATGTCAAATCTCGTTTCTCAAAGACACTAGATGCGAATTCAACCTTTCGCTCGTTTGGACACTGAACATGCCTGAAGGTGCTCTCTAGACTCTCGAACCATTGCAGAAGTGCAGTCGCTCCTTGAGACCCAAAAATTTTGATGGCTTGGCAGAGTTGAATGTCTTGAAGTTGCATGGGGCATTATTGTTGTTGACGGCTTGGTTACATTGAGCAATGATGTTTTGGATTGCAACAGCCATTTACTGCGTAATGATAGCTGCCAGTTCTTCATTAGGTACATGATTGTCGCATCGTGGAGGCATTCTAAAAGAGGAAGCATGAGAGAAAACAAGTGAAATGGCATTGGGTAAGAATGGGATGTTACAATTACCGACCAAAAAGCATGGGTGATGGTCATTTGTTCGAACCACGAAGCAAACAAACGACATACAAAAGCTGAATCAAAGTAAATAGGTCCTCATAATGTATCGCGAAGACATGCTCGCCTATAAGTGGACACTCACCCCAAGAGTTCCCAGGTAAGAGTTACTGGTCCGATACTGCGGATTTGTAAGAACACTCTAGCATTCGACAGAAAACTCAAGGTACAGGCACCCACCCTTCCAGTTTGCACGTGTTCACAATATTTAGACCTAAACTTTGACGAGATTTTGAAAACTTTGAAGGTTCAAAACCTTATAATAAATCAACCTAGAATAGATGATTGGTTTTCAAAGCAGATTCGAAATTTGTGTTCTTGTTGTGGTTGTTGCCTAAAGATAGGCAACGGTATTGTTTTATGACTAAACGCAAGTAAACTCGCGTTAGGGTCCTAGGAAGGTTATAGTATAGGTCAAAGCATTACTAATAACCTAATTCCCTATAACCATGAGCTCTGATACCAACTTTTCTCTCACACCCCGACCATGAAAAACAACAAATCGTGGCAGAAACGTCGGGGAGTGTTGTAACATAATCATTGTTTCATAACACATGGATTGAAGTTCTGTTTTATTGAAATAAATGTATTACATTACATCAAAATTAGAAACAAAACATGAACAAATAGACTTTCATTGTTATTAAGTCACTAAGGCCTTGTCCATTCCTATGTGAGCATGCAGCAATATAATCATCAAATATCACCAACTATGGTACCTGAAACACATGTGAAAATACATCAGCATAAAAATGCCGGCGAGTACATAGGTTTTATGTGAGTGTCTGATCCATGGCTAGTTTACATGTTGCAATACTTAATTAAAAACCTTGTTTTGAAAAGTATAGTATTGCGACATAATTAACCAACTCAAATCAAGTTGGTTATACTTTATAAAATCTCATAGCCATGATTCTTAACCCAAAACATTTATTTTATTAAATCAAATTCTAAAACATCTCGTAAAAACTCGTTAATAAAACTCGTATGGTTTATATTATTAGAAAAACCCTGTAATATAACTGTGTTTTGATAACCTTGCCCAAGTGATCTAGATAACGCAACGATATATAATGTGTTAAAAGCACTTATATATAGGAAGTACCAGCGGCGTATCCACCATGCTTTTAACACATTACACTCGCCCCGTTACCTAATCACTTCCCTAACCCAACGGTTAAAACAGATTCAAACGGTTCACATAAATCAAACAGTTACAAATGGTTCACATAAATCAAACAGTTACAAATGGTTCACATAAATCAAACAGCTTCAAACGGTTCACATAAATCAAACAGCTTCAAACGGTTCACTTAAATCAAACAGCTTCAAACGGTTCAAAATGTAAAACAATGTGTCCATATACTGGATGAGCATATGCAACAAAATGTAATATACGAAAATCAATGTGCTAGCATGCTAAGTGAACATACGTAGCAAAACATAATGAAATCATGTACTCTCTACGTACTAATGAACATAGCACGTATATGATATAAAAGCATTAAAAGCACGAAAGTAACAAGCAGGCACATGTGTTTCACCCCAAAACAGTTGAAAACAGTAAAAGAGGGGACTATGTACTCACTTGAGGGTGCTTAGGAGTCTTGAATAACAACCAAGCAAAGCTAGAGGGATCACGGAATCAAACGACACCTAATATAGATAACTACGTTAATAAACGGACCTAACTCGGAAGATCGGATAGGATGAGGTTTTGTAAACCAAATGAGTGTTGGAACTCACGTGATATGGTTTAACAAAGCCTACATACTAAAACGGAACCTATCCTAAGTGCTTACGACCCATTACGACTCGTTAAGGTAGCTTACGCCACTTTAACGCGTCGTTCGCGTAAAACGCGTTCGGACCGCCTAACTAGTCCTATGACAAATATTATATGCCTTAACATGTCTAATAATGTTGCCTAATCAGTTTAGATGCCAAAATTTATGTTACATATGCTTAAAATGAATTTATGCGTAAAAAGGGCATTTTGGTCATTTTCCTAAGGCATATAAACTACCTATCATACAACTAACTAAACGAAGTGACCATAAGGTATAACCTCGGAAGGTTATTCCCTATACAACTATGGTCACTAAACATGCTTGGTCGGATCCTAAAGATCAACCAAATGGGTCGGGTTCGAAAATCTAAGCGGTTGTCTAGACCGCTTATCTTATGACCCTATTTAAGCACTAAACCTAAAGTGACGAGGTAAAAATGTTTAAACATGTTTAACGAAGTTTAAAAACAAGTTTGGTATCAAAACAAAGGGTCTTGATACCCAAGAATAGTTTGGTTGCAAAATACGCAAGAATACGCATTTTGACCTAAACTATGACTCGTCACTACGCCTAAATAACGTGGTAATCAGTAGGTATAGTCACAAAAGACTATGACCATCGTGATTACGCTCACGTTGCGAAGTTAAAACAAACTTCGTGTTGACCATTGACTGGTCAAAGCAGAAAGTCAAAAGCTGTTTGACTTTCACGCTTAAAAACGCATAAAAGAACGAAAGAAGCTTACAAAAGGTCCAAGCAAAGGAGATTTGATCCAAGATTTCTCAGGTATGAAGGTTTTTAGGCTTCAACTTAGAGAAATCAGAATCAAAGTGTGAGGAACAAGTGAAATGGAAGTGGGTATTTATAGATTTCGGTCCACCATTAAGATCGTTCCTCGATTCCCGAGCTTCAATCTCAACCATCCATGTGTCCCCACTGAATTAGAATACCATGGGCACTTAAAACAAGCACATTGGATGAAGAAACCATGGGAAAAATGCCTGAAACCAGCTGCAAAACCAGAAAATTGATTTCTGAATTGGGCAGTCTACGCGCCCCACGTAAGCAGACATACAAGGCTACGCGGCCCGCCTGGGCAATCTTTCCAGAAATGTCAGAAATGGTCCCTGCACTTGTTAAACTCAGTTTTTGGCACTTTTAAGCCCCGTTAACCCCATTTCAAGGCTCTAAAATGAAGTTAAAGTATATGGAACTTGAAATGTGCTCAACAATATCTCGGATGTCAGTTCGTTTGGTCGTACGGTCGCGTTGTTCGGTTAATTACGACGAAACACGAACGGATACGAAAAACAATCCAAATCACGCGACGAATGGAATTTTATCATGCCAATCACTAAAATATAATATTTTAATGATTACATAAATTTTTGGGTGTCCGGATATATTCAGAACATAAGATATGCGCGAAAATGCAAACTTATGCACTTTTTGACGCTTTTAGTCCCTATTGATCAAGAAAGTTTATTTTTGCGCACCAAACACCTCAAATCCTATTTCTAAGCTATGTAAAGGATATTTAGGGCATATTTAGCTTATTATCAAGTTTCAGAATGTTCATTACAGTATGAATCGGCATACTTTCGCAGTGTGTCAAAATTAGTCCTTGTAAGCGAATAAACTTGATTTCGCCACACCAAACCCTCCAAAACTTATTTCTAAGTTATGTAAAGGTTATTTAAGGTATGTTAAGCCTATGTCATTGTTCTGGAGTGTTTGTTGCATTAAACTGGTTATATTTACGCATCAGTTCGCGTATAACCTTCCAGAAAGCGATTCAAAGCTCGAAATCGAACATGAATTGATATGTGCACATGATACACATAGTTATACAAATCCCAATGTGAAACACAATATTTCATTGATTTGGTATTTGTTTGATGGTCGCAGAGGCACAGGTGTCACATCATGTATCAAATTTCTTAGGAGCAGCAGTAGCAGTCGGTGCACGTTTTTTCTTCTTAGATTCTGGGCCTATGCCTAGATTCGTCAACTCACCTATTCAAAAGAAGAAATATTGAAATAATACCCAAAGCCAACATCATCAAAGAGTAATATTGCAATATTGCCTAAGGGATGTGAAAAAGACATGTGCCAACATCATTAGAAGGCTGTGCACTCAAATCTGCATCCGTCGGAAGCGCAAAGTTCTTCATTATTTGATGGTACCATGGCTCCTCATTAGCACCCTTCTGAATAGTTGTCATTTTTCCATTCTCTCTCTTGTATGCCACAACGTACAAGGCAACAACTGCAAAGGGAAAAATTAACAACAATCTCACATAATATTTGGAAAAATCCGACGACTTACTCTTGTCATCTTCCACATACACCGACTTGTCATGACGTTCCGCCTTCCAGTGTAGACTCACCCTGAAACAAATAAGGCCCTCTCAGGCAGTTCAACGGAGGGAACATCCTTCATATCCTGGTACCATATCTCCGCCTACGGAGTCTTAAGGGTCTCCACCTCAATATACTCCGCACCTCGGAAAGTCATCTTCATCAGAATCACTCCGGCCTTAATGTAAAAGAATTTGGGTTTCCATTCATGAAAAGACTTTGGAGGTGAAAGCAGAATCTTTTTTGTTGTTGGCCATTGAGCAAATGAGTAGAAACCCTACGAGCAATGAAGTTGATAGAATACTCGAAAACGATTGGCGGTGGGTTCAATATACATCGATCGACAAAGAAATTTGAAATGTCGAATCCGAACCATTCCCATAGGATTCAAATGTGATATGTGAAATTTATAATACCCAAGAATGTCGAGAACAAATCTTGTTACTGGCAACTGGAAGTTACCCTTGGTGAAATAATGCGAAAACGGGGTGATGTAACCGGCCGGAGCTTGTGCCGCCGTTTGCCCCTCTTCTGGATACATCACACCCCAACTTCGTGGAAACTTGAAATTTTTAACGAGACCATCGAAAATCTCTCTCGACCATTTCAAAGGTGGTAAAGAAGAAGACATCTCCTCTGTGGAATCGTCTGGATGGTCGCCGGTAGACATACAGGATACAAAGCACAATTGCAGGTTTCTCTTTAAAGAAAATCAGAGAAGATGAAAGGATACGAGAACAAGTAATGAAAAAAGGAAACCACTCAAAGTTTTATATACTCATCGCCATTAATGCTCTCGAAAACCGTAAAACCCCTTTTTCAAGAAAACACGGTTACCAAGATAATAAGGGCGATTGGGGAACATGAAACAACTTCACGCGCGCGTAGAAACCACGTTTGACGACACCCAATTAATGTTTGATGTCTGACAAGTGACAGCCTGTCACCTAACTGTCACATGTTAACCTCAGCATACTACCTTCTACCAACTTGCCTGCCATGAATTAAGTTTTTCAAAATTTGAAATCATGGAAACCTCAGCTTAAAGAAACAAGAAATATCTTCTGCAAGAAGTTTCTTCATACCTTGCACCGGACAATCTTGCTACTTCTCAAAAGTAAAAGCGCACACTTCGTTTTCATAGTCCAGTGCTCCACCTACTTACCATTGGTGCATAAGAGCAACACTGGAATGGGGGGACTTGAAGGGGTATGGTCCCAAAAACCATGCGCAAGCACATAGGACCATACCATAACTTCATTCCAAAAGCATCTTGAATAAGACCCTACGCGGCCGCGCAGCGGTCCTAAACAAGATTTGGAAAGAACAGTCTTCGATGACCATGAGCCGGAGAAAGGAAAGACAAAGTCAGCTAACTCCCTTGCGCGGGCTCGCGCAAGGGTATAGTTAAGCTTGAAGGTAAAGTTCTAAACATCTCCGCGTGCCTGAAATCAAGACTTGAAACAAAGGAATCTTTTTTTTACAACAAAATGGACACGTGGCAAAAATGCAATGGTTTACAGCTGTAGATCTTCTAGAAGGCTTTAAATGCTCATCGTGCATGGCTTCATTCGGTTATAATCGAATATGACATGGCATGATCCTGAGCTCTAATCTAAATCACGATGATAGCACTAACTTGAAGAAGGATCTACACAAAGCCACTTTCCACGTGGCATCTCCCCAACCGTCAATCAGATCCACAATCCGTGTGCATGGATGTGGAGTTAACTAATTGACGGAAAGAGATAACTGTCAATGAAAAGTAATTTCCGTCACTCCTCCGTCACCTTTTTGGCGCCAAAATCTTGGTTATAGATATGGGAATGCAGGTATGATCTCACATGCCACTTCACATACTTTCACTCTTACTACTTCATCATTTTCCTTTGAGATCACTGTACTTATTCTCACGCCGAAGGGTGGTCACGGAGAGAACCCCCATTTTCCCCTTGGCGAGTCTAATGGCTTTCTGTTTTGCAGTGTTCTCCGGTGAAGTATTATTCCTCAAACCAGTGAATCGACGAGAAGATTAACCTCTTTATGCAGGAACAAAACCCCTGATCTGATTGATTCCGCTCAATTTAGATCACTGTTTCTTCATTGGCGCGTACCGATTCTTCTATTTTCATTCTCATCTTCTTTATCGATTCATTTTTTCTCTTCTGTTTTCAATGGCAGAAGGTTTGTCGAATTATCCACCAGGCCCTCGACCATAAAACAGGGGCAATTTTGCTCATGCTTCCCGTGTCGAGGGAGTCGTAGAAGAAGCGTCTGATGATAACGATGTTCATCATGTGAATGATCCTGTTACCCCAGGAGTACAGCCTGAAATTCCGATCAGCTCAATACAATCGTTTATATTTATTTCGAACGTCATTAATTCGTATACTTTTATAAAAATAAATATAACGTTTATATTTATTTCAAACGACTGAATTCGGAATTTATATTTCAAACGTCACGGCTTAAAATATATGTATATATATATATATATATATCCATCTTACGACAACTACGGGGAGACGTACATTGATCCATCCCCGTATTTCTAGTTACGACGACTAACACGACTTCGTGTATACGTATTTGATTATATACATAAACATATATATATCTTAAAACACTCGGAAACTAAGTCGATTTCATGACTTAGTTTTATCCCGAATATAAACGGGATCAAATAACCATAGATTGGTTATTCTAAGCCAAGACGATAACGCTTCCCTAGAATCGTTGGTCGACGATTTGGTAGAGCTCGGACACGTAGTTTAGCTACGTCATTTTCTTTTGAAACTTATAAGTATTCCTTGGTAGGAATGTCATAGATTGCATGCTAGCAAGCTCACGTTCTTGGAACGACATCATGGGAACACATTAAGCTAGTTTTGCACAAGGATATCAAGGACTTTTTACGGTTTTACATTTTTATAAATGTTTTCGGGGGTGGAAAGACATGCAAGTTTTTGCAAAAGCAAACAATGTTTCGATGAACGAACACACATATTTATAAGCCATGTTGCAAATGAATTTCAACGAACTCAAATGGTTTACAAAAGGTTTATGCTAAACATACCGGTTTTACAAAACAAACGCGTATTCTCGCAAACGTGCATGATTTTCATGACTAGTGATGGGAAGGTCCTAGTAACAACAACGGGACTAGGTTGGTCTGCATACGAACAACGAGACAACCCAATGGGTTTATGTCCCCTTTTTTTCTTTTGAAATACATGTTAACTAGGGTATGGTTAAGCTATGGAATGAATTCTCGGATCACGTGCCAATAGGCGCTAACTTAGGCACCATTAATCCTTTTAAGGACCAAGGAACAAAACGGGTAGATCTATCGGGTACGGGCGATCCCCACTCACCGGTCCTTGTGAGACCACTTAGAGTGCTTTTGTGTCCCAGTCGAGGTTAATCGACACATAAAATCGTCTACCGAGTTGAGTGCTTCCTATGTCGGCACACATATAAATGTCCTAACTACACATTAATGATCATTAGGTTCGTAGAGGCTTACATACCAGCTTTCAATGCTCAAAACTTTCAAATGTTTTTAAGATTCATTTGATGCAAACTCACAACACATGAATTTACAAACTTTGGTGGCGTTTTCAACTAAATAAAAAAACAATATATCTTTAAACACCTCCTTTATTGCACGAGTTGAATAAATGTAGTTTTATATACCAATTAATAAAAAAGTTATATCTTTAAAATCATGTGTAATACACATGTTGAATAAATTATCAAATAATAAAAAAGTTATATCTTTAAAAACCCCCCTGTGTATTACACGGGTTGAATAAATATGATTTTATATACCAAATAATAAAAAATATATTTAAAAAATCTAATGGATATAATCGGTACGCGATAGATATGGTGATTGCGAATGATTATTGAAAAGAAGACACAGTGGTCAACATGTTATTTAAGAAGCAAATAAGCAGTCATTTGAGTGAGAAAATATAAATTATATTTAAAAAACCCATAATAAATCTTATTTTATATATAAAGTAATGTTGAAAGTTATATACAATTTGTTTAAAAATTATGTAATAAAACCGATATAATAATTTTTTAATAATGAAAATAAGAATAAATAATATATTAATATAAAGTTTGGTTTTCGTGATAAATAATTTGGTTATTTAAAAATATCTTAAATTAACAATTTAAATTTAAGGATAATATTTTATTAGAAAAAATAGAAGTATTCTATTCGATATTTAAAGTAGTATAAGATTTAATATTAATTTTTAAATACTTGGGAGGTTGTATGATGATAAATCAGTTAACTGTACTATAATGTCATATGTTTTTAGTTTTATATTTTTTGAATTATTTTAAAAAATATAAATACTTTGTTATTGTTGTGAGTAAAATCAATGATTTTATATTTGTAATTTTGTTGGGTATTATTTTATTAAAAAGTGCATATTATACATATACTTATATTACATGTTAAGTTATTTATGGCATCCAAAATGTTTTTCGATTTTATGTCTAGCATTATATATACTATGGTAAAATAAAGTTTATTAGAGATAATTACATGAGTACACTGCCAAAATGGTCCCTGAGGTTTGGTCACTTTTGCCACATTAATCCAAAACTCAAACCTTTGAATCTGGGTGCTTGTGGTTTCAATTTTGTTGCCATTTTCATCCAAAATCAAAATCTGGTCAGATTTTCCAGTTAACACCCAGTTTTTCTGTCATTCTCTTCCTTTTTAATGAAGGGTAAAATGGTCTTTTAACATTTTATTATATCAAATAAAAAAACTAACCATTTTGCCTTACATTAAAAGGGAGGAAAAAGACAAAAAAGTTAGATGTTAACTAAAAAATTTGACAGGATTTTGTTTTTAGATGAAAATGGCAACAAAATTGAAACCACAGGGACTCAGATTCAAAAGGTTTGAGTTTTGGACTAAAGTGGCAAAAGTGACCAAACCTCATGGACCATTTAGTAGTGTACTCTAATTACATTATTGTAAAGAATAAGGGTAAATTTGTATATTACAAATAAAAAGTAAATGTCTACCAAAAAGAAGTAATACTTTGAGTAAAAGGAAACTAAGAAATAGTATTACATGACACGTTAGGTAATATAATCAATGAAGATAATATGATATAGAAAATCAAAGAGAAAAATGTCCGGATAGTCCCTGTGGTTTACCCATTTTTCACCTTTAGTCCCTAACTTTCTAAAATTACAGCTGTAGTCCCCAACTTTTGCAATTTCATTCTCGGATAGTCCCTAGCGAGGATGGGGTTAGTTTTTGGTGTTAAGTGGATGTGAAATTACTAAAATGCCCTTTTAATTAAAAAAATAACTTAAGTGTAAAAAGAAATATATTTAAATCAAGTGGGGCTCACCAATCTCTTCATCATCACCCCGACCCACCCTCACCATCAACGACCACCCTCCACCATCATCAACAACCAAACCCACATCAAGCTTCAAACCCAAAACAAAACCACAATCATGATCCCGTTGATCCAAAACCAACCAAATCAAAAGTTTAAAACCACAGATTCCTTAATTCGCAACACCACCCCATAATAATCAAATCAAAACACCAATGACATCATAACAAGCAACAAATCAACCTGGACACATGAGAGGATGAGTGTGGATCTAGGTTCGAATTCTCAAGGAAACCTGGACGAGCAGATTTCACAGCTCATGGAGTGCAAGCCCTTAACCGAGCCTCGGGTGGTTTCCCTCCCTCTTTCATCAATTAGGCTTCCTATTTAATTGTGCTTGTTCTGGATGATAAAAACTCTTTTATTTCAGATGCAATTTCTTCACATATCTGCATTTTTCAGATTTAAATTTGTGTTGCAGAAAGAGGAGGATGTGAAAAACACATGGAGGAAATCGGACGATGTATGGTGACAAAATTACCTCAAATCGGATGTCGATGTATGCAAAATCTGGAGAGAGAGAGTTCGAAAAGTTGTCCACTGCCATCCTTGTCGTTGTCCACCGCCGTCTCCCGCCAGCAATGTCATCATCGCCGGGGCACTACCGCCGCTCAACGTTATTTGATGTGCTATTACAGGCAAACCATCGATTACTGTGTTGGGTTACACAGTTTCAGCCCCTGGTTTATGTGGTGGTATAGTGGTGAAAGGTGGTGGTGGTGGTGGTGGTGGTGGTGAAATGTGGAGATGGTGGTGGTGGGGAAGATGAAGTGGGTAGGGTAGGGTAGGGTAGGTAGTGAGACCCACATAAATATTTTGATATTAATTATATTTCTTCTAACTTTTTAGTTATTGATTTAACAAAAAAGGGTATTTAGGTCATTTCACACTAACTTAACTGAGAAAACTAAAACTCATTCGCGCCAGGGACTATCCGGGAACAAAATTGCAAAAGTTGCGGACTATAACTATAATTTTAGAAAGTTAGGGACTAAAAGTGAAATAGACAAACCATAGGGACTATCCGGGCGGTTTTCTCAAAATCAAATAAATAATATTATAAATGAGAAGTATACATTAAATCTATATTATATAATTTAAATAAATAATAATTATCTATGATTAAGTAGGAGAGATTAAACTAAATAATATTTAGTAAGACAGTTATCTATAATTAATTAGAAGAGATTAAACTAAATTATAATTATCCATAAGAGATTGTCGGGAAATAAAAAAATACATGGCCTAATATGATGAGAAATGTCCCTAAAATGGTTTCTTTTATTATATAGTATAGATATAGATTATTATTTTTTACAAAGTATATAGAAAATTTTATTTGAAAAAGAAAAGATTATTTTTTTAAGAAAGAGCAAGATTAATAAGAAGGCACATGAATTTAGAAAATGAAGTTCGTCTGAATGAGGAAACGGTCGTGTTTTATAGCTTTTACCTTACACGTAAGTGTGTCACAATTCTTAAGGACATGGGTCAAGCTTACTAGGACCTCCTTCAATACCCACTGGTATTGGATGGAGGGGGTGCGAATGGCTTGATCCCCTCATATGTAAACTACTATTAATACATTAACCCGGCTACTTAGGATTGAATCCCTGCTGACTCAAACCACTTAGCCGAGGGTAATGTCACCTTCAAAAGAGGGGCCTACAACATTACGCATTAATAACTTAATTAATTATCTTTCAATATTCCGACCCTTTAGGATTGTATCTTTCCTGACTTAAACTACTGGGTTGAGGGTAACGTCACCTTCAAAAGAGGGGCCTACTACTATAACTAAGATAATCTCTTAAAATGTGCAAAAGTGCGGAAATCATCAAAGGTTACACTAAAGGCGAGTCGGATCCAAGTGATTCATCTTGTCTATCTGTTTTTATTTTATTTTATTTTTCAGCATTTTTAGATTTTAATTTTCATGTTTAAAACCTTTTCTAAACTTTTGATTTGATTAGACGTTGAGGATAAACCGGTATTAAAAGCTCTTGTGTCGTTGGACGACCTCGGTATCTTACCAACGCTATACTACGCTCACGATGGGTGCACTTGCCCATATGTGTGTTTAGTGTTAGTAAAATATTGTGTTTTATAAATTAAAACTTGACTAAAGTGTTAAAAAGGGCTTAAAATATAACTAAAAATATATTCACACCGACACACATCAAGTTTTCGGCGCCGTTGCCGGGGACACAAGGATTTTAAGAAAGCTTAAAATCGACAGCCTAATCAGTTTTTCAAAACCTTTTTAAAATCACGCGCACATTTTCTGCATTTTAGTTAGTTTTTGCATTACAGTAGACTGTAAACGGGGCTGTGTTCACTGAACACGGGGCTGTGCTGCATAATTTTTAACAAACTCCCAGATACAGAGTCTGAACACGGGGTCGTGCTCACTGAACACACCCCCGTGCTGCACAAAACCAGTCACTTTTATTAAAACGCCCAGATACAGAACCTGAACACGGGGTCATGCTCATTGAACACGGGGTCATGTCCAGCCTCTGTTTCTGTTTTTATTTTTGTTTTTTGGTCCCGAGACTCTGTGGTGGTCTGCTGAGTGATTCTTATGGATCAATACTCAGGAGATTACAACTACCACTATGAGGAGGATGATTATAGGGAAGACTATTGCACCATTTGTGGTAACCCTCACTCGATACAATATTGTGACCTCTTTGAACCATCCCCTTCATACAACTATTATGAGGAGCCCAGGTACGAGCCATCCACTTCATATAAATCCTATGAAGACCCAAGGTATGAACTTTCTCCCTCATACTCATATTTTGATGAACTAAGGTATGAGCCTTCATACTCATACTTTGAGGGACCAAGATATAAGCCTCAATCTTCATATACTTATTATGAGGAACCATGGCGTGAACAACCCACCTCATATGAGTATTATGAAAAACAAAGTTACAACCCTTATCCATCATATACTAACAATGAGGAACAATGATGTGAACCATCTACCTCATATGAGTATCATGAGGAACCAAGGATCGAACTTCCGAATTCAAGTTTTGAAGATCCTTATTCTATCACCCCTATAGCCGATAAGATAATAGAACACCTTAAAACTATCGAGCGCTACATAAAAGAAGCCCGCGCAAGGGAAGAATTAACTTGTAATAAAGAAGAGATAGTTGAAGAGATAAAAATGGAAGAATAAGTAAGTGAAAAGCCGACACGTGAGTTAAACAACGAAAAAGGTGAGTCCGACAACGTTAAAATTCAAGAAGAGTCTAATTTTAAAGAAATTAATCTCTTGTCACCTTCTTTCGAAAATCATTGTTTAGTACCCACTCATGTAAAGTTTTTAAAAGAGTTAAACACTAACACTAAAATTGATGAAACAGTAAGCATTAAATTAACAAATGATCAAACCACGCTAATAAAAGAAGATCCATTTGAAATTAACATTACACTGGTTCCATGTTTCTTTCAAAATTCCTTTATTATTAATATTACAATTGATAAAGATCTTTGTGTTAATATAATGCCAAACTACATTTTCGAAAAATTAAGTATTGGTGATTTTTCTCCACTTCAAATACCCATTTTTCTATCTAATCGGAAAACAGTAAAATCAATAGGGATAGTTGAAGATGTGTTGGTCCAAACCAATCAAATGGTAATCCCAACCGACTTCGTCATCCTTGATGACGCTCCATTAGTGTTGGGATGACCTTTTGTGAAGACCCACGAAGCTTTGAAAAATCAGAAGTATAACAATCTACCCATTCAATTAGGGGCATTCAAAAAAGTGTTGATCTTGAGCGTTCAATGAAATATCCATTCGGCAATAATGACCCCCTAATTGAAGATGAAGACAAACCACCCGATACAAGAGAAGAAATTGACCACTTTGTTGAAGAAGAGGTCGCCATAGAACAAACCTTTTTGGTTCTTGACCAAAATGAGCAACCAAATAAGGAGTCTCCTAAAGACCCACCTCTTGAGATCAAAGAACTTCCAAAAGGTTTGGAATATGCTTTACTCGACAAAGATGGTAAATCACCTGTAATTATTTCGTCGAAATTAACTAGTGTAGAAAAAGAAAAATTAATTACGCTTTTGAAAAAAAACACAAAAACGCGATCGCTTGGAAGCTTGTAAAGGAATAAGTTCTTCCATGTGCACGCACAAAATTTTAATGAATGATGACTATAAATCGGTAATACAACCACAACGTAGAGTAAATCCAAACGTCCAAGAAGTGATTAAAAACGAAGTCATCAAATTACTTGACGCCGGACTCATTTACCCAATCTCCGATAGTCCTTGGGTAAGTCTCGTCCAAGTAGTGCCTAAGAAAGGAGGTATGACGGTAGTAACTAACAAGAAAAATGAATTAATACCAACAAGAACCGTCACAGGATGGAGAGTATGTATAGATTATCGTCGATTAAATGAGGCAACAAGAAATGATCACTTTCCTTTACCTTTTATTGATTAAAAGTTAGAAAGATTATCCGGTCACAAATTTTATTGTTTCTTAGATGGTTTTTCAGGTTACTTTCAAATACCGATAGCACCCGAAGACCAAGAAAAGACAACATTCACATGTCCCTACAGAACTTTTTCTTATCGACGCATGCATTTTGGTCTATGTAATGCCCCCGCAACTTTTCAACGTTGCATGGTGGTCATCTTCCATGACATGATAGAAAAGAGAATGGAAGTCTTCATGGGCGACTTTTCTATCTTCGGAGATTCATACGACCAATGCCTCGATAATCTTGAACGAATGCTATCCCGATGTGAGGAAACTAACATTGCCCTTAACTGGGAAAAAAACCATTTCATGGTAACGGAGGGAATAGTACTCGGTCACAAAATCTCAAGCGAAGGAATGGAGGTTGATCGAGCAGAAATAGACATTATTTGTCGATTACCACCCCCATCCCCCGTTAGAGCTATCAGGAGTTTCCTTGGGCATGCCGGATTTTATAGACGATTTATCAAAGACTTTTCAAAAATCTCAAGACCTCTAACAAAATTACTTGAAAAAGATGCTCCTTTCATCTTTGACAAGGATTGCAACCAAGCATTTCTAACACTAAAAGAAATGTTAGTCAATGCACCTATCATGATAGCGCCTGATTGGAAATTACCTTTCGAAATCATGTGTGATGCAAGTGACTTTGCAGTTGGAGCCGTCTTTGGACAACGAAAAGATAAGCATTTTCACCCAATTTATTACACTGGTAAAACACTTAATGATGCACAAGAAAATTATACAACAACAGAAAAAGAATTACTAGCTGTAGTATTTACTTTTGATAAATTTCGTTCTTATCTTGTTCTTTCTAAAACGATAGTTTATACAGACCATGCAGCCATTCGATATCTCTTTAAGAAATAGGATGCTAAACCGCGTTTAATTCGGCGGATTCTACTCCTCCAAGAAATCGACATTGAAATAAAAGACAAAAGAGGAGCAGAAAACACCGCTGCAGATCATCTTTCCCGCTTGGAAGATCCAGCTTTGGAGGCAACTAGGGACGAGCAAATCAATGAAAAATTCCCAACGGAGTCCCTAGAAATGGTGGAATACCGAGAAGAGCCATGGTACGCCGACTATGCTAACTACTTAGCTAGCGGAATAGTCGCAAAAGGATGGTCACATCATCAAAGAAAAAAATTCTTTGCCGATGTAATACACTATTTTTGGGAAGATCCTTATCTTTTCAAAATGTGTGCTGACCAACTTATACGTCGATGCGTACATGGTAGTGAAGCAAGAAGAATTCTCCGCCATTGTCATGAAGGTCCATACGGAGGACATCATGGTGCCGCTAGTACCGCACGAAAGGTATTTGATTCAGGATTTTATTGGCCAACCATTGACAAAGAGGCCCAAAGTCTTATCAAGACATGTGACGCTTGCCAAAGATCAGGTAATATTTCTTCCAAAAATGAAATGCCACAAAATGGCATTCTTGTTTGTGAAATTTTTTATGTGTGGGGACTCGACTTTATGGGACCCTTCCCACCGTCAAAAGGAAACAAATATATACTTGTGGCAGTGGATTACTTGTCTAAATGGGCCGAGGCTGAAGCGCTTCCAACAAACGATGGAAGAGTTGTGGTAAGATTCCTGAAACGATTATTTTCTCGTTTTGGAACTCCAAAAGCATTAATAAGTGATAGAGGTTCCCATTTTTGTAACCATCAACTTGAAATTTTTTTAACAAGGTATGGGGTATATCACCGGGTCTTAACAGCATATCACCCTCAAATAAATGGGCAAGCCGAAGTGACTAATCGAGGTTTAAAAATAATACTTGAAAAAACCATAGGGTTAAATAAAAAAGAATGGGTTGATAAATTAGACGATGCTTTATGGGCTTTTCGAACTGCATATAAAACAACAATAGGTACAACCCCATATAAGCTTGTATATGGAAAAAGTTGTCATTTGCCGGTAGAAATAGCACACAAAGCCTACTGGGCAATTAAAAACGTAAACTTAGACTTAGAAATGGCCGGTAAAAATCGATTTTGTCAATTTAATGAGTTAGACGAATTAAGGAATCACGCATACTCTAACTCCGAAATTTATAAGGAAAGAATGAACAATTTGCATGATAAACACATTAAACCTAATGAATTTCGGGTAGGAGATCAAGTTCTATTGTTTAATTCATGACTTCGACTATTTCCTGGTAAATTAAAGTCTAGGTGGTCGGCACCTTTTTCCATCACCCACATTTTTCCACACGGTGCAATTGAAATTAAATCTCGAAATGGAATCCCATTCAAAGTCAATGGCTAACGGCTAAAGCTCTATCAAGGATTTATTGAGGATGAAGAGGAAGAAATCTCGCTACAAGCGGCCGAAGAATAAAACGAAGGTTTGAGCATCAACATCATATCTTGTAAGTTACGAACATCGGGAAATCATCTAAATCGGTAAGATTTCTAAAACCAAGCCTCGGGAAACAGGACATTCACATGTGCACTAAAAAATTAAAAATTGTCCACCCACGGGGCCGTGTCCAGCGAACACGGGGCTGTGTTCACGCAACTGTCGGGGATACAACCCCTTTTTCCTTCATTTCTTCATTTCAACACGCCCCATTTCCCAAAAAAGTCTGTGGTTCCGGCAAAATTTTCAGCAAATTTTAACGTTCCCCTGACTTCTAACAACGTCAAGGTATGATTCTATCATCATAATTAGTTAGTTTAATCACTTGCATGTAGTTTAACATCAAAAATTTGGGGAAAAATCTAGGGTTCATCAACTTGAACCGAATCAAACCTCAAATTTTTGCTTAGATCTGTTAGTATTAGTGTAGATACATGTTATTGGAAGTAAATCAACTTGAATTGTTTGTAGATTTGCCCGATTTCTCACAAAAACCTCAAACCCTTGTTTTTGAACCGAAAAAGATAAAATTGAAGGGGTAAACGGTTTGTTTTGGGAAAAACGGCACTTGGGGTTTCATTTTCGGGGAAACCCGCCCCTACTGGACCAAAAATTTTCAAGTTTTCGAAACCGGGACGAAAAATCAAATTTTTGGGAAACAGACGCCTGAGCACAGGGTCGTGCTCAGCGAGCACGGGAGCGTGTTCAGCTAAATTTTGGTGAACATGGGGCGTGTCCACTGAACACGGGGTCGTGTTCAACTGAATGTTTTCAGTTTTCTTCGAGAATTTTATTGTTTCGTGCTAATTGTTTGGTGTTTTCTTTCAGATGGCCAAGAAGTTTACTAAGTTCAACCCGAATGAGTATGCTGCTCAAGCACGGTTTGAGGTTCTCAAAACAAGGCCCGAAGAAAACCCCCGACAAGTTTGCTTGGATACTCTTGAAGCAGTAAGCCAAATCGACCGCTTCAACAACCTTGTTACTGGTCCACTAAGAGCAGCTCTTTGCACTCGGCTTCAATCCGTGCACGAGAATAACATGGAATTTTATAGCACGTTTGCCTTCAAGGCAAAAGCGGAGCCGTTTGACAATGAGGGGGTGGAATTCCGTTGTGCAGGGGTTATGTACTCAATTTCAATTGCACAATTTGGGGCAATCATCGGGTTGTATTCGGAAGAGGATGCTGGAGAGGAAGAAAACACCGGTGGTCTCCGTGAACTTCCACAAGATCAACGCCAAGCTGCATGGGCTCAGATTGGGGAGGGACACTATAACCCGAGCCAGACCAAGAGCACACAGTTGAGGGACCCTCTCTACCGATACATCCATAGGGTCCTCAGTTACTCCCTTTGCCAGAGACATGACAGTGGTGGTGTTGTAGGGTTGCGTGATCTGATAGTCCTCCATTGCATTCACAACCGTATCAACCTCGATGTTCCATACCTGCTACTTCGCAACTTGCACTTGAACCAACTTGCTACTCCCCCGACCCCTATCCTTTTTGGAGGGTGGATCTACCACCTCTTCAAGCATTTTTTTTTTTTGCAAAGGATGCCAAGGTCCTTTCAAAAGGGCCCATGGTCGGAAAAAGTGGACCTTGTCATATGTCGCTCCATGAACTTAATCAACGAAGCGGATGACAGGACGGTCATATTTCAGACGGTTCAAGGGCACGTGCGGAACCTTCAAGAAGCTCTCATCCTTCACGCTCCATAGATCCGTCCTCTTCCCCAGTTCCACTACCAGCACCATGGTGATCCGGGTTAATCCTCCTCTCAAGGAGGTGGTTTTCCTAATTTCCAAAGTTTACATGATTTGTTGCAAGAAAATCTCATGTGCACCCGAAACACCTACAATATGGCAAGCAACACGTACACCCGGGTCGGAGTTATAGAAAGGAACATCTCCGACATTGAGGACGACATCAGCAACATCCGGGAGTACATGGCGGGCCAAGGAGGGGATGATGACGAGGACGACGACATGGATTGAGCGGGAGGCATTGGAGGTGGCATTACACGGTTGAAGGTCGTAACAGGTTAACCCTTTATCTCTCACAAACAATTTCATGGCCTTCGTGCCATTGTTGAACAATTTACTTTTCCTAACACTTTTAATTTCCTGCATTTTTCTTTTTTTAGTTTATGTTGTGAATGGTGAACTTATGGTAAAGTAGGATGTTGGTTATTTTGTTTGGTGTGGTATTTATAAGTAAAACAGGTACCTACGAGGCTTGAAGCACTAAATATTAGTGCTACATAAGCCAGGAAAGCAGAACCAAAAGCCAAAACCTGTTTTTAATGATTGCAGATTGTCAACACGGGGTCGTGTCCAGCCGGCACGCCCCCGTGTCCACCGCCCAGTACCCGTTGTTTGTTTAATTTCTGCCTAACACGGGGTCATGTTCACCAGACACACCCCCGTGTCCACCTTCTGTAAGTTTTCGTTACTGGTAGTCTGACCACGAGGCCGTGTCCAGATGCCTAATAACACCAAAACCTTGTTTTAACACCATTTTTACGCATTCAATCAACCTAAAAATTTCTTTTTGGGACACATTGAGGACAATGTGTAATTTAAGTGTGGGGGATGCTAAAACCTTGAATCTTGCAAGTCCTAATAACAAGACTTACACAAAACTCTATTGGAACCGCTAATCACCCCAAATTTTTTCAACAACTTTTCATTTTTTTACTTGTCTTGGTTTAATTTGGGAATAACAAGTTCTAAAAAGGTTATATTTTTACAAATTTACATCCGATAGCGTCATGATAAAAAGAACCAACATAAGAAAATTATGAAACGGCAAGACAAATCTAGTTAAAATTTGATTATATATACTTGATCACATTAAAAACTCATTCCAACAAAAGTGAGTTTTGAGCCTTTATTGAGCATAAAAGCATACATCTTTAAATTAAATGCTCATTTTTCATTTCTTGTGTGAATAGCCGCTTGGTTTCTTACGACTCTAGAACTTGTCATGACGATACATTCCCGGTCCTTACCAAATTAAACCCAAGTAAGTAAATGATGGAGACATTAGGACTAACCCTTTTTCTTTTCAACACCATTATTTTTCATTTTTTTTATCACCTACCCAAAAATCCCCCTAGTTACCCCCTTTGAGCCTAAACCTTTTCGTTTCTAAACCCACAAAACAAACACCATTTACCCACCAAAACCTTTTTATTTTTAAACCCTTTATTTTAGTAAAAAAACTCGGTCTTCGTGTGACATTCCTTATAAAAAATGAAGTCTAGCAATAAACAAACAAGTTCTTCAAAGAAATGGAATTTTAAAGAGGCATGTTATGCCCAAATAAGTAATTTCTCTTATGAAATGTTTTAAATAAATCATAACGAATAGGATTGTAAATAACATAAAAATAAAGCCTAATAAAGATCTTGGATTCCCGACACTCAAGAGAAGCCCAAAAACTTCTCTTCTACCCATTCCATTTGGGAGTGTAAGCCACATTATAAAGAGTTTTGCTTGAGGACAAGCAAAGATTCAAGTGTGGGGGTATTTGATGTGTGTAAAATGCAACATATAAATTACTAATGTTGGAAAAAGTGTGCTTTTGTCTTCCTTTTGTATTTTCAGGATTAAATGAGCGTAAATGAACAAAAGGAGCAAATATGCAGCAAAATCTAACATAATTACAAGAAAAGGAATAAACGTGGCATGCCCGACCCCTCGACAGCATCTTCCCAAGCAAAAACAAGAAAACAGAAGCCTGACCACGACCCCGTGCCCAACAGACACAGGGGCGTGGCCAGTTGTTTGCAGAAAGGATAAAGCTATAGAACCTTCTATTCCCGACACGGGGGCGTGCCCAACTCGACACGGGCCGTGGTCAACGCTAAGATTCGCAGAATCCAAGCAAATCTTGATAGTACAAATACGCTTCTGCACACGGGGCCGTGCCCAGCGGACACGGGGGCGTGTGGAGCTAATGCTGACAAAGTGCAATTAATGAAGAAAGAGAAAGTGGATGGACACTGGGCCGTGCCCAATGGACACGGGGCCGTGTCCGCGCTTCTGTGCTGTCTATAAATAGAGGTGCTTGGTTCACTTCAAAGGCATCCCTTGGCAAACCACCTCTCTCCCACTTCACCCACACTCCACCACCACTACAACCCACATCCACCACCATCATCCATCATCCATCATCCATCATAGAGTGTGTGTAGTAGTCTCGGGATCCAAGATTGAGAGTAAGAGTTCTTGACAATCAAAGGCCATGTTTGCCTAAGTCTCTTACATCACTTGGTGAAGACAAGCATTTAGTGCAATATTTTTTATTTTTAATCTTTTCGCACTTTTTATTTGGTTTTCTATTAATGACTTTAATAACTAGTTTCTTATGTTGAAGGTGAAACTTCCTTATCATTTGTCTGTGGTGTCTTGGCGTTATTTTACTGTCTATATAAAATAAAAGATTTACACCATTCATGTCTCTATGGTCTATATAGAGATATGTTTGCTACCTGGTCAGGGGTTAAGGGAATGGTTTGGTAAGGTTCTTGCCTTGTTCAGTGTATATATACTACAAGGACCTGGGTCAAGCTTACTAGGACCTCCTTCAATACCCACTGGTATTGGATGGCGGGGGTGCGAGCGGCTTGATCCCCTCATATGTAAACTACTATTAATACATTAACCCGGCTACTTGGTATTGTATTCCTGCTGACTCAAACCACTTAGCCGAGGGTAACGTCACCTTCAAAAGAGGGGCCTACCACATTACGCATTAATAACTTAATTAATTATCTTTCAATATTCCGACCCTTTAGGATTGTATCCTTGCTGACTAAAACTACTGGGTTGAGGGTAACGTCGCCTTCAAAAGAGGGGCCTACTACTATAACTAAGATAATCTCTTAAAAAGTGCAAAAGTGCGGAAATCATCAAAGGTTACACTAAAGGCGAGTCGGATCCAAGTGATTCATCTTGTCTATCTGTTTTTATTTTATTTTATTTTTCAGCATTTTTAGATTTTAATTTTCATGTTTAAAACCTTTTCTAAACTTTTGATTTGATTAGACATTGAAGATAAACCGGTATTAAAAGCTCTTGTGTCCTTGGACGACCTCGGTATCTTACCAACGCTATACTACGTTCACGATGGGTGCACTTGCCCATATGTGTATTTAGCATTAGTAAAATATCGTGTTTTATAAATTTAAAACTTGACTAAAGTGTTAAAAAGGGCTTAAAATATAACTAAAAATATATTCACACCGACACACATCACCTATCCTATTCCATGAACAAATGTATAATCTGAAGGATCGGGCTGCAGCTTTCATATGTGAGAAGGAAGTTAGGGAGGTTAACTTTGGACCGTTCAATGTTATCGACCATTTTAAAGCTTTGGGATGGGAAGCGGCTTTGAACTATTACGATCATGAAAAGAAGAATTTGTTTAAAGAAGAGATACAAGAGTGGATGGCCACTCTTAGATGTCCAGTTTATGACAAACCACAAAAGATGAAGCTTATTGGTACGTGAATAGTGTAGAGGTTGAGATGTCGTTTGACACGTTGAGAAGGGTAGCGAGGTACGAAAGCAAGCCGATGAAGGAATACATGTTTCCTAGTTTGGACAATATATATCATAAGCCTGAGGCACACCCTCGGTGGATGCAAATGTTGGAGGCGTTGTTTCTACCGGGCACATACCATGGCACTCTTTATAGAAAAAATCTGAAGATTGAAGCAAAGTTACTTTTGATGATTGTGGTTTGTAATGTGATGCCAAGAAGAGGAGACAAGGAGCAGGTCCGATTTCCCGAGGTGCCAGTGCTTTACATGCTACTTCAAGGGGCACCTTTGGTTCCTTTTCGTTTTGCTAGTGCTCAACAATGTATGGATTATCCGAAACAAGGTGGGGAGAAGAATCGTCCCCCATTGCCGGTTGATCACGGCATTATTGAAGATGTAAGGGGTAATTGGGGCGGAAGATAAGGGGGCGTCGAAGAGGCATACACTGTTTGAACTGGCAAAATTAGGGTCGGGTTAGACGTACACAGAGTTTGAACAGTATCACAAACTGAAGTCTGAGGGTCAAAGATGGAGGGCATTGAAGGTAGATGCGAGGCCGTTGGAACCAGGCGAGGAGGATGAGCCCGAGAGTGGGGGTGAAAAGCCAAGTGGAGATGAAGACTATGTTTCTGAACGTGAGAATGACCCGATGGATTGGGTTCAAAGGGGCTTGAGTTGGCGTGGTATAAGGCGTGGTGGGCCGAGTGAGTTTGATTATTCCCAAAGGCAAATGGACCCAAATTGGGCCCACCAAGGCACGATGCAAGAAGTAATTGGGAACGCATGGCCACCGACCTACACGGACTGGGATGAGTCGGTCCGCACTGTTTATGATCATCAGACGTTTATGGGTGCTAGCATAGAGCGGTTAATGAAGTAGAATTATGATCTTCAAGATAAATTGAACAGGGCTTATATGTATTCTCATGAGCAAGAGGTAAATAACCGCTATATTGATGATCGAAACCGGCGTATGCACGACGTTTGGCACGCGAGCCAACAAGTTGTCGCAGATCCCCTAATTGTGGATTATTCCACTCTACCGCCATATAACAATAGTGTTTCATATCCCACGCCACCACTGCATCATTCCATGTGGGTGGATCCACGTCAAGCCGAGGGGATGCAAGCGCCGAGCCAAGAAGCTAGAGAAGGAGGAGGTGAAGGCAGTAGTAGCAGCGGTACATTTGTGCTTGGAGAGTTCTTGGACATGATGATATCTATCTTCGGGCCTCCTCAACCGCGCTATTACTGATCAGGTCGTGTTTATCCCATTTTGTACATTTTTGTATATATTTGTGTTTTATGTTTATGGTTGGGCGGTTTGGGTGGTGTTATGATGTGTTGAGTTTAGACGGGTTGTGGAAGTCGGCGGTGTTAGTAATTTGATTTAAAAAAAAGAATATAAAAAAACAAAAAGAAATTGGGGTTTGAGTTGGAAAACAAAGATTGATGTTGTGATGTTTTAGCGATCTTTCCCTTCAAAGCCATACATTGGGGACAATATATCCCAAGTGTGGGGATGGGGGAAAATTTTTGAAAAATTGTGAAAAATTTTAACAATCAAGTTGGTACCGTTTGAATTGAACACTTAACATTGTACCCGCACGATATACCGACAACCCTTTTGTCCTTTCATTGGTGAATGTTTGGGCCACATAATTATATGATTAGAAATTTGTTCTTTAATTGAGAGTGGCGATGTATGTGAGTGCATTAGAACATGTGCATTAGATGCGTTTCGAGGCCATAGCTTAGCATGTTTGTGAAGATGATAAAGGCATTTAGGTAGCTTCGTCTCGGTGTGTGCGAGTGTGGGTTTTGGGGGGTTGGACCTCATACATTATATATTTGAGCTTGTTAGCGAGAGGGGCGGGGGTTTGGACTTTTAGTTGCCAATGTTGAGCTTTAAGCCGATCGTTTGTTAGCCCATGCCTAGTCCCCTAAAAATTTCACCTGTATTTGACCCGGTCTATTAGTGTTAACATTGTGTATTAGTGGGTTTGTTTATGTGTTAAAAAAAAAACAGAAAAAGCAATGAAAAAGAATGAGAATAAATATTATGGTAGTTTGAAAGAAAAAGGAAAGAAAAAAAATATGCAAGTGTTTGTAATTAGTTAGTCGTATTTGCTTAGATGCAATAATAGGACCAAGTCGAATGATTGAGCTACTTTACACATATTCCCTCATTCCATACCCATACACCTAGCCTCGTTAAAACCTATTAATTCCTTTTGATTTATATGCATGTTTAAGCGTTTATCTTGGCGAAGGTTTGATTTATGCACAAGCTTATTATTACACGATTACACATTTGTATTGAGTGCTTTCTAACAAACTTTTGCTAGTTATCATTGTTCACCGAGAGGAGTGTTATTGTGAGGGGTTTGTCGTGTGGGTTGCTATGGAAAGTTTGTAAAAGATGACGGTTACTTGTTTGATTTGACTTAGATCGCATTGTTGAACAAATCTAATTTCATGGGTTCTCATGGTAGTTTGTTTGAACGAGTTGCTTGGGGTAAGCAACAGTTAAGTGTGGGGATGTGACAGGTAGTCCGTACTAGGGGTGTGCAATAACCGAACCGTTAACCGCAACCGAACCAAAAACCGACAAAACTGAACCGAAATTAAACGAAACCGAATTAACCAAAAATCAGTTAACGGATATTTTTTTTACCATCGGTTAACCGAAATTAACCGAACCGAATCATTTATTTCTTTATATATTTCTAGCTTTTATACCTCTATTTCATGTATTTCATGTTTTATACTTTCATTTCATGTAATAATAACTCTATTTCATTTATTTATTCCTTCATTTCATTTATTTATACCTTCATTTCATTTATTTAAACATCCATTCATGCATTTATACCTCCATTTCATTTATTTATACATCCATTTCATGTATTTATACCTCCATTACATGTATTTCTAACAAAAAATAGCCTTTGTTTGAATTGGTTATTAACCGAAAATTAACCGAACCGAAATGAAAACCGACAAATTAACTGAATTAACCGAACCGATTAACCGATGACTTCGGTTACGGTTACGGATAATGCTAATAACCGAACCGAACCGTGCACACCCCTAGTCCGTAGGACGGTCCTTAAGTGTTTTAAAAGATAATCTAATCCCGCATTTAGTCATGTTTTTATCTTGAATTAGATAACTACAGTTGTTCGTGTTCCAGGTATGTTCGAGGCTTAAAAGGGGTGAAATTACAGCATTAGAAGTCGTTCGGTGGATTCGGGGATTCATAGAAGTTGAATGAAGAAACAAGGAAGAGATCCTAGCCTCTACCGTAAGCTACGGTACCACCGTAGCTTACGGTAGCCCCCAGCACCATTTCCCCTACCGTAATACAGGAGAGATGTACGGTAAGACTTTAATTGCTACCGTAAGCTACGGTACCACCGTAGCTTACGGTAGGCTCTGCGGAATTTTGTAACTCCCTTCTTAATTAGGCCATTATTGAGACTCTTGATAATTCCGATCATTGTTCTTCGGTTTGGAGCAGTTCCTAGGCGAAAATTGGCCCTTGTTCTTGGTTCTAAACAATTCGGTTTGTATTTTGATTCATATGAACATTAATCTTTGTGTGATGATGATGTACCAAGGCATGAGTGGCTAAACTTATGGTGATCATCCTAGGTTGAAGGTTTGTTTAAGAGATTTGTGTTTTAATCCGTATTTCTAGAATAATAGACTTGCAATGTTTGTTTCTTTATTATGGTGTGTTGAATCTTGTTTGTAAATTGTTAATTTATGTTTTGATCATAGTCTAAACCATACGTTCTTGGTGCCGTTGGGCGTTGGCAATCGAGATATCATGGGAGGGATTAGCGTTGGATATTGATTAATTGGTCATCAGGTAACAACTTCGCATTCTTGTAATCCGAGTACTTAGTTCCCTTTTATCACAAACAAGTAACTACACATGAGCCATGTCTATGTGGTTCTTACTAGTTGGATTTAAACATGAATGTCAATTGAAACCGGAAACCTAGGATGGTCGCTTTCTCCTAATCTGTTCACAACCAGTCTTTGATTTGCAACTTAATTAGTTTAAGTTAGATAATTAAAACCAATCAACCAAATCTTCGAATTTATTTTTTGCAATTTAGTTTAACCTAGTTAATTAGTAATCCATTTAGATAACACAAATTCCACAAACTCCATGTGTTCGATACCCACTTACCACTAGCTATTAGTAGTAATTGGATTAAATTTGATTGAGACTTCGACCTCAGGTCAAACACCAACACCCACCAACATCATCCATCTTCCATCTTTTAGAGTGTGTAGTAGTATCGGGATCCAAGAACGATCGTAAGAGTTCTTGTCAAACATGGGCCATGCTTGGCTAATCTCATACATCCTATAAATAAAGACCAACAACAAAAACGAAATATCATGACAATTATCTAAAAGAAATAGTTGAAAAATTATTCTAAACTATCAAGAAAATTGGATTTTAATAATTCTATTTTTAACCCGTTGGCTGGTATTAATCGTAACTAAAGAAATTTCTCAGAACAGTCTCAACTTTCAAACTATTTGCCTCCACCAAGTTTTTTCTAATCGGGGTCTAACCCAGTTAATATTATTTCTTTTTGCGACATAGACGTTGATGTGGATGTTGCACTAGATTCCTTGTAACACTCCGAAAATGGGTTTGGCAATCAAACTCCGTTAATACTAAAAGACGGGTAAAGTACCGTTAGTAGTAAAAATAACCCGGTAAATATTTGGATTTAAATAAGAAATCCTAATATTAAATACAAGCGAATCAAAGTTTTAAGGAATTGAGTTTATAAGAGCCCGAGTTAACGGGACTTAAAATAAAACGGGTTATAACTCCCGGGACCCACCAAGTAACTAGGAATATTAACCTAGTTAGTCAGTGTCTTGACATAATAGAACAAATATGGTTAAAATACCCTTTAAATAACTTGTGTAAAGTTGAGGGACTAAACATGCGCAAATGTAATGAAGTTTAATTAAATCAAAAAATTAAAACACAAAACACACATACGTGTGTTGATGTCTGCGATTTCATCAGAGCCACAAGGAGCTCTCAAAACTCAACCCTAAACTTCAAGAAATTCATCAAATTGAAGGGGCAAATCAAGCCCGAATCGAAATCCAAGCATAGATTAGTGATCACCTCAGTAAAGGGATCATGAGGTATGCGAAATTTTACTATGTGGCTCCATCTTAAATTTTAGATAAACTTGTGAGATTCGAATCTGAGCTTGCATGTTCGTTGTTTGGATGAAATTAGGGATGAAACTATGTCTAGGAGTAAACCCTAGTCATTTATTTGTTGAATTGATGTTCATGGTTGTGAATTCATGATCATACACTCATGTGTCAAGTGGGTTTTGTAGAATTATGCTAAACACTAGGATTATCTTTGTTAAACTAGTGTATTTGAGCTCCATGAAGAAAATCCAGAATTTTTGATATAAAAATTTGACATGAACATGTGACATGATGCTTAAATCTTGGCTAAATAGTTAGTCAATAACTTGATTGTGAATTATATGAAATCATGCTCATTAGGTGTTTGATATAATGCCTAAGAGAAAAGAAATGTTGAAAATTCGGACTAAAAACGCATATTTGATTTAAGTGGCAAATTTTGCGTATTATACTATAAGAGAGTTCTAAACATTTATGGTTGAACTCTATAGGCAAGGAAATCGGAACGTCAAGCGGACAAGCTAGTGGCGATACGCGTTTGTAGGGAACGCTTTAAAGGTACGTAACTACGGTTTCGTTATGTTATGCTCGATTACGTATTTTCGCTAGTAGACTTTAAATTAGCATAATAGATGAAATTGGTATTTAGTTAAAGTGACGAAGATCACTAATTAGATAAACGGGTCGAACAATGGTTGAAATTGTAGTGTCAAAATGACTTAAACGTCACTCATTAAAAATTGAGTTGTAAAAGCATAAGCCATGGAATGGACGTGACACGCGAAGGTTGACAAGCCCCGGGAATGGGTAATTACGGTTAGAAAACAATGTTGATGAATTATGAAGGTACGCGACCTATGGTTTCGTTACACTATGTTATTTATTTATCCTAGTTAGTTGTTTTGGAAATTAACCAAACAAGAAAAACCCGTTAAGTCACGGAAGTGACGAAGTGCTTAGACAAATAAAATGAGTCAAAACATGTGTTAGAAATAGAGTTTGGAAGTAAAACGACTATACGGTGTAAACCGGAGTTAGTCATATGGTTAAGATGGTAATAAATATCATCTTATAGAGTTTTACGGTCATTTAAGACCAAACGGGTCAAAAGGTGAAATTATCACCCTTTGACAATATCGACTAATGGTTTGTTGAGTTATATGATTATAGGAATGAATATCAAATGGATATGTACATCGCTATTTCTTAGCGGCTACTAAGGCAAGGTATCGAAACGGGTCAATATATTGATCCGAGTCAGGTATGTGTGTTTAAAATGTAGGCTAAGTGATTGGAATGGTTGAAAGTGCAATGAAGTCCTTTATGGTAAAGGACGGAGCTTAGTTGACAGAAATGCCCTTGAAAGGCATATCTAGCAAACAACTTTAAAAGGTTGATAGAAACGAGTTATTAGATTAAATGATTACTTTGGTCAAGCAAGTAAGCGGAGAGTTGATCTTCATGAGTCAAAGTCTTAAAAATGCGCAAATACCCCTAACAGGTCAAAATAAGCAATTGAGCGTAAACGGGTTTTTATTATGTAAGAAACCCGTGATTTAAGATTAATATGATAGAGGATATCAAAATTATAAATTTCATGAGTTTAAAGATCAAATAAACATGTTTGTTTGATAATATCACGAACGGGTCAAAAATTGGTAAAAAGGGTAATAAGTCGAAGACTTAAAAGTCTGAAATTTTATTAATCCGGATATTGGATTTTAACTCCATAAGATGGAGAATTGAATTACGGACGCGTAGGAAAAAGAATCGGGTAAAATGGATTAAAAACGAGAAAGTTATGCTCGTTTCCGTGAAATCGGGTTATGCTGGGAATATGCAGCAACATAATAAGAACTTGTTGTCAAAAAGGGGGCTAGGTGGGGCGTCTAGCCCCCCCTGAATCCGAAATTTTGTTAAATTTTGTTTGTTTGACCCATGTAACTTGTTTAAACTTATTATTTAACTATCAAAACTAACTTTTAAGTTGGTTTTTATCATAGGTGAATGTCAAGAGTGCCCGGATGAAGATCAAGCTCGATGAGGAACCGAACACGATAAAGTTAAAAGCTTCCGCATGACATTTCGTCGTAACTTTTAAACGACGAACTCAAATTCATTACGATGTATATAAACCTTCATTTGTAAAAGTTTTAAATTAACCGTATTATTCAAAGTACATGTAATTATAATTACATATTCATTTCCGTAAACTATACGAAAACCTTAAAATAATAACAAGGGTGTTACATTCCTTCTCTTTCCCTCTCTCACAGTATTATCACCACCACCACCACAACACCAGACCGCCACCGCCACCAGACTAGAATGTTGTCACCACCATCAAACCACCTAACTCTGGCTACAACTACCATCACCACCATTCACCACCATCTCAGTCCACCATCACTTTTCACCACCACCTTTCAGTACCATCACCACCATCGTTCACCAGCAGACACCATCCCGATCCTCAACCATCGTCACCATCAACCACCTTCTCAAAACGAAAATTTCAATAAGAAAAACAACCGGATCTGGTGTTTCATCTCATGTTCAATAACACTCCATTCACATATCTCATATTTATAATATGTGTTTAACCACACTCCGTTGACCACCACCAACGGTCGTGTTCAAGAGAGAGAGAGAGAGTCGGTGGGTGGTCGAGATGGATGTGTTCCAGAAAGGGAGAGGGAAAAGGGGGGACATGGGGCTGGGGTGGGGGTGGTTGTAACACCCTGACGTGTAGATATGAGTGTTTGATTTTTAGATATATTTAAAGCTTACTAACGAATCATGTTCTAAATTTTTAAAACACGATATAATACAATCACTCTACACATGTTAGGGCATGTGCACCCATCGCGGACGTAGTATAGTGATGGCACGATATCGAGGTCGTCCAATGACAGAAGAGCTTTTAGTACCGGCTTATCGTTAACGTCTAATCTAACCAAATCTTGATAAAAAGGTTTTCAAAGTTTTAAAAAGATAAACTAGAAAATAAAAAATAAGGAAAAACAAATAGACAAGAAGGAATCACTTGGTTCCAGCTCCTCATTTATGTATCCTTTAATGATTTCCGCATTTTGGGCATTTTAAGAGATGATCTTTAAGTTATAGTAGTAGGCCCCCTTCCAAGCAGTGTTACCCTCAACATATTGGTCTGAGTCAGTAGGGATACAGTCCCGCAAGGTCGGATTATTGAAATATAATTAAGTAAGTTATTAATGCGAAAAGTGGTAGGCCCCTTTTCCAGGCAGCGTTACCCTCAACCTATTGGTCTGAGTCAGCAAGGATACAGTCTCGCAAGGTCGGTTTAATGTTTTAATAGTAGTTTATAGATAAGGGATTCAAGCGGTTCTTACGTTTCCCGAGGCGATTAAGATCTTCCTCTCGTGAAGTCCTACTAAGCTTGAAACAGGTTCTCGAAGGATCTATACACTGAACGAGACAAGAATTTACCCAACCACCCTTCTAACCCCCTTCCAGGCAGTTAACGTGCTTTATATAGACCATAAAGACATGAATGAGTGAATCAACAAAACATGAAGAATGATTAAGTAAATTTCACCTTCAATATAGAAAACTAGTTATTAATGTCATTAATACATACCTAAATAAAAAGGAGCCAAAGGTTGGAAATCAAAAAGTAATACATTAAAGACTTGTCTTCACCAAGTGATGTAAGAGATTAGCCAAGCATGGCCTTTGATTGACAAGAACTCTTATGATCAATCTTGGATCCCGAGACTACTACACACTCTAAATATGAAAGATGGATGATGGTAGTGGGTGTTGGTGTTGTAGTGGTGGTGGAGTGGTGGCAAAGTGAGAGAGAAGTGGTTTGCCAAGGGATGCCTTTGAAGAGAACAAAGCACCCCTATTTATAGCCAGAACAGTACCCCGTCCACGGCACCGTGTCCATTGGGCACGGCCCGTGGCCAGCTTCTTCTCTTCCTTCATTAATTGCAGCTGTCAGCAGAGTGCCCCACACGACCCCGTGGCTTCTGGATACGGCGCCGTGGTCAAGTCTTTGCTGTACTATCAAGATTCTGCAAATCTAAGAGTTGACAAAGCCCCATGGTGAGCTGGGCACGGCCCCGTGGTGGGCGTAAAAGCTTCTGCAGTCTTTGTCTTTTTGTATGAGGTCTGACCACGGCCCATGCCTGGCTGGGCACGGCCCCGTGGTAAGCTTCTGTTTTCTTGTTTTTGTCTTGGGAGATGCTGCCGAGGGGGCGGGCAAGTCACATTATTCCTTCTTCTTGTATTTATGTTGGTTTTTGGCTGCTTATTTGTTCATTTTGTTCTTTTAAGCTCATTTGGTCCTGTAAATTCAAAAGGAAGAAAGAAACGCGCTTTTTCCAACATTAGTACTAAAAAAGAGTTGGTTTTTCCAATATTCGTCATGATTTATTTAGAACACGTGTTAAGAAAAATTATTTATTTGGGCATAACTTGCCTCTTTAAAATTCTATTTATTTATATACAAGTTCACATAACTCACGTGGGATCACTCAACACTCGGCCGAAGGTGTATTTTTGTGAAACACTCGATTCCGGCATGGAACTTACTTCTACCATATGCTTGCCAAACGATCAAACCTCCTCCTTTTTAACTATAACCATTGTAAATATCAAGAGGATTTTTTAGGAACTTGTTTGGTTATTGCAAAATTCTACATTTTTTTATGTCACAGGATAACCGAGCTTTTTACTAAAACAAATGGGTTTGAAAGGAAAAAGGTTTCGGTGGGTAATGGGCGTTTGTTTTGCGGGTTTTTTTTTTTTTTTTTTTTTTTTTTTGAAACGAAAGGTTTAGGCTCAAAGGGGTTAACTAGGGGGATTTTAGGTAAGTGATGTAAAAAGAATGAAAACAATGGTTTTGAAAGAAAAAGTTAGTGCTAATGCCTCCATCATTTACTTACTTGGGTTTAAGTTGGTAGGGACCGGGAATGTATCGTATTGGCAAGTTCTAGAGTCGTAAGAATCAAACGGATATTCACACAAGAAACGAAAATGAACATTTAGTTTAAAGATGTATGCATGTGACTCAAAACTCACTTATTGTGGGAATGGGTTTATAATGTGAACAAGTATATATAATCAAATTTTAAAAAGATTTGTCATGCCTTTTTATAATTATCTTATTTGGTTCTTTTTATCACGATGCTATTGGTTGTAAATTTGTAAAAACATAACCTTTTTAGAACTTGTTATTCCCAAATTAAACAAAGACAAGTAAAAAAAAAATGAAATTTTTGAAAAGATTTAGGGTGATTAGCAGTTCCAATACGAATTTTGTGTAAGGCTTGTTATTAGGACCTGCAAGATTCAAGGTTTTGGCTCCCCCCCCCCCCCCCACTTAAATTACACATTGTCCTCAATGTGTCCAAAAATAAGTTTTTAGGTTGATTCGAATGTGTAAAAGCGTGTTAAAAACAAGTTTTTATGTTACTGGGCACCTGGCCACGGGCACGTGTTGTCCGGGCACGACCCCGTGGTCAGAGTGCCAGTAATGATTACTTTCAGAAGTTTGGCCACGGGGCGTGCCTGGTGGCCACGACCCCGTGGTGGGTAGGTTGCAGACAAAAACAACAGGTAAGGGGGTGGCCACGGGGGCGTGGTCAGTGACCATGACCCCGTGGTGGCAGTCTACAATTGTTGAATTTCAGGCTTTTGGCTTTCGTTTCTGATTTCCGGGCTTAGTTGGCACTAATGCTTAGTGCATTCAAGCCTTCTATGTACCTGTTTTGCTATACACCAAAGAAAGCATAATACAATACCCACATCCTAATTTACGAGCATTTCAAATCCATCGTCATCACAAACATAAAACTAAAGAAAATGCAAAAAATAAAAAAATGTCTAGAAAGTAAATTGTTCATCCATGGCACGTAGGTCAGCAAATTGTTCAAAGAGTAAAGAGGGTTAACCTGAAGATTGCACCCTTCGCTTACGACACCACCTCCATTGCCTCTATTCAATCCATGTCCTCATCCTCATTGCCCCTTATCACGATACGCCATGTGCTCCCCGATGTATGTGATATCCTCTTGCATAGTAACGACGGAACGTTCCACCTCTCCGATCCGGGTGTTGGCGTTGCTAGCCATGTTGTACGTGTTCCGGGTGCAAAGAAGGTTTTCCTGCAAAAGATCAGTTAAACTTTGAAAGTTAGGAAACCCACCTCCTTGAGAGGAGGAACCCACATGGTAGCTTTGGTGTTGTGGGGGAGGACGGTTTGGGTCGTCTTGGAGGGCTAGGACTTCTTCTGGGCCCCATGTGTTTCCTCGGGCGTTTCGGAAGCGGACGGACCCGTCATCCATCTCTTGGATGAGTCCCATGGAGCAACATTGCGCTAGATCTACCTTCCCGGACTTCGCACCCCGATGGAATGATTTTGGGACGCGATGGACATAGTTTTTGAATAGACGGTAGATCCATCCCCCGAAAAAGATCGGTGTTGGAAGAGAGGCCAATTGGTTGAGGTGCATGTTCTTGAGGAGTAGGTATGTGACATCAAGAGGTTGGCGGTTGTGAATGAAATAGAGGCAAGTGAGATCATGGAGGTTTACCACACCCGAGTTGTCACGCAGTTGACAGAGGGAGTTTCTTAGGACCCGGTTGATGTAGCGGTAAAGAGGATCCCGCAAGTGGGAGCTTTTGATGATGCTTGGATCATATGGCCCATCTCCAAGTTGAGCCTATGCAGTTTGGCTCATGTTAGTCGGAATTTCACGGAGACCGTCCATGAATTCTTCTTGAATCGACTCATCCTCAGTGTATAAGCCCACATTCACACCGAATTGGGCTATGGAGATGGAAATTAGTTCCCCCGTGCATCTAAACTTAACCCCATTGGATTCAAACGGGCCCACCTTGGCCTTGAACTTTAAAGTGCTATAGAATTCCATGTTATACTCGTATACGGAATGGAGCTTGGAGTCAAGAGCTGCTCGGAGTGGTCCCGTGACTAGCGTATCATATCGGCCTCGTTGTCCCACAGTTTCAAGAGTTTCATAGCATGTTTGTCTTGGTGCCTCTTCAAGCCTTATTTGGAGGATGTCGTATCGGGTTTGGTACTCCCATTCCGATGGTTTGAACTTCAGAAACTTGCTGGCCATTGCTGCAAAAGAGAGCCACATAAACAATCAGTGCGTTATGATAAAATTTCGGAAAAAATAATTGAAAACAGGAAGCTGGACATGACCCCGTGGTCACTGGCCACGCACCGTGTTCAGTCGTTTTCCCTGGTCAGGCCACTGTTACTGCAACTTTTCAAATTTCGACCCGATTTCGAAAAGTTGAAAATTTTTAGTTGAGTAGGGGCGGTTTCCCCCGAAAATGAAACCCCAAGTGCTGTTTTTCCAAAAACAAACCGTTAACCCTATCAATTTTAACTTTTTCAGTTCAAAAACAAGGGTTCATGGTTTATACTTGAAATCAGGTGATTCTATGAACAATAATCGTTGATTTACTTCCTATAACATGAATGTAAACTACTATTACTAGATCTAGTAAAAAATTTGGGATTTGGTTCGGTTCTAGTTCAAGAACCCAAGATTTTTCCCCAAATTTTTGGTGTTATTCCACATGCAAATCGCTAAACTAACTAAAGAAGATGTTAGAATCATACCTTGGAGACGTTGAATGGAAGGAAATCGTGGAAAAAGGCAGAAAATTGAAGAGGAACTAGAGCTTTTTTGGGGAAACGGGTCGTGGTGAAATGAAGAATGAAGAAGGAAAAGGGGTCTGTACACCGTCCACAGCCCTGTGGTCAGCGGCCACGGCCCCGTGGGCGGCTAAAACTTTTATTATATATATATATATATATATATATATGTGTGTGTGTGTGTGTGTAAATATGTATATATATATTTAGTGCAC
Organism: Helianthus tuberosus; assembly: GCA_030545235.1. Lineage (NCBI taxonomy): Eukaryota > Viridiplantae > Streptophyta > Magnoliopsida > Asterales > Asteraceae > Helianthus > Helianthus tuberosus. The sequence goes on from CM060451.1 coordinate 181,869,231, forward strand.
ATGTGAGTAACCTGTTTTCCAGAAAGAGGTTTAGTTACCTTACCTATTTTTGAAGCTTTCCCGATGTCCACCACCTACAAGACATGATGTTAATTTACATATATACACAAACCTTTGTTTAATCATACCTCGCTTGCTTGTAGCGAAATCTCTTCCTCCTAAGTCGTCATCCTCAATGAATCCTTGGTAGAGCTTAAGCCGTTGTTCGTTGACTTTGAATGGAACACCATTTTGAGATTTAATCTCGATTGCACCGTGTGGAAAGATATGGGTGATGGAAAAAGGTCCCGACCATCTAGACTTTAGTTTTCCGGGAAATAATCGAAGTCGTGAATTAAACAATAGCACTTGATCTCCCTCTCAAAACTCATTAGGCTTAATATGTTTGTCATGTAAAATTTTCATACGTTCCTTATAGATTTCGGAGTTAGAGTATGCTTGATTCCTTAATCCGTCTAGTTCGTTTAATTGATAAAAGCGATTCTTTCCGGCGGTTTCATGGTCTAATTTTACGTTTTTTAATGCCCAGTAAGCCCTATGTGCTATCTATACTGGCAAATGACAACTTTTTCCATAGACAAGCTGATATGGGGTGGTACCTATTGTTGTTTTAAAAGTTGTTTGAAAAGCCCATAAAGTGTCGTCTAATTTATCGGCCCATTCTTTTCTATTTAATCCTACGGTTTTCTCAAGTATTCGTTTTAAACCTCGATTAGTCACTTCGGCTTGTCCGTTTGTTTGAGGATGATATGCGGTTGAGATTCGATGATAGACCCCATATCTTGTTAAACTTTTTTTCAAGTTGATGATTACAAAAATGGGCACCTCTATCACTTATTAATGCATTTGGAGTACCGAAACGAGAAAATAGTCGTTTCAAGAATCTTACCACAACTCTTCCATCATTTGTTCGAAAAGCTTCGGCTTCGGCCCATTTTGACAAGTAATCCACGGCCACAAGTATATATTTATTTCCTTTTGATGGTGGGAAAGGTCCCATAAAGTCTAATCCCCACACATCAAAAAGTTCACAAACAAGAATACCATTTTGTGCCATTTCATTTTTGGAAGAAATATTACCTGATCGTTGGCATGCATCACATGTCTTGATAAGACTTTGTGAGTCTTTATAAATGGCCGGCCAATAGAATACTGAATCAAATACCTTTCGAGCAATACTAGTGGCTCCGTGATATTCTCCGTACAGACCTTCATGACAATGGCGAAGAATCTTCCTTGCTTCGCTACCATGTACGCATCGTCGGATAAGTTGGTCAGCACAAATTTTGAAAAGATATGGATCTTCCCAAAAATAATGCTTTACATTGGCAAAGAATTTTTTTTCTTTGTTGATGTGACCATCCTTTCACAACTATCCCACTAGCTAAGCAGTTGGCGTAGTCGGCATACCATGGTTCTTCTCGGTACTCCACCATATCTAAGGATTCCGTTGGGAATTTTTCATTGATGATCTTGTCCCTAGTTGCCTCCAAAGCTGGATCTTCCAAGCGAGATAGATGATCGGCAGCGGTGTTTTCAGCTCCTCTTTTGTCTTTTATCTCTATGTCAAATTCTTGGAGGAGTAGAATCCATCTGATTAAACGTGGCTTGGCATCCTGTTTTTTAAAGAGATAACGAATGGCTGCATGATCTGTATAAACTATTATTTTAGAAAGAACAAGATAAGAACGAAATTTATCAAAAGCAAATACTACAACTAGTAACTCTTTTTCAGTTGTGGTGTAATTTTCTTGTGCATCATTGAGTGTTTTACTTTCATAGTATATTGGGTGCAAATGCTTATCTTTTCGTTAACAGCTCCAACCGCAAAGTGACTTGCATCGGACATGATTTCGAAAGGTAATTTCCAATCAGGTGCTATCATGATTGGTGCTTTGACTAGCATTTCTTTTAATATTAAAAATGCTTGGTTGCAATCATTGTCAAAGATAAATGGTGCGTCTTTCAAGTAATTTTGTTAAAGGTCTTGAAATTTTTGAAAAGTCTTTGATAAACCGTCTCTAAAATCCGGCATGCCCTAGGAAACTTCTTATGGCTCTAACGGAGGATGGAGGTAGTAATCGAGAGATGGTGTCTATTTTAGCCCGATCAACCTCCATTCCTTCGTTTGAGATTTTGTGACTGAGTACTATTCCCTCCGTTACCATGAAATGGCATTTTTCCCAATTAAGGGCGAGGTTAGTTTCGTTCGTTCAAGGTTATCGATGCATTGGTCGTATGAATCTCCAAAGATAGAAAAGTCATCCATGGTTTTTTCTATCATATCATGGAAAATGGCCACCATGCAACGTTGGAAAGTTGTCGGGGCATTACATAGACCAAGAGGCATGTGTCGATAAGCAAAAGTTTCGTAGGGCACGTAAATGTTGTTTTTTCTTGGTCTTCTGGAGCTATCGGTATTTGAAAGTAACCTGAAAAACCATCTAAAAAACAATAAAATTTATGACCGGATAATCTTTCTAACATTTGATCAATAAAATGTAAAGGGAAGTGGTCTTTCCTCGTTGCCTCATTTAATCTACGATAGTCTATGCAAACTCTCCATCCGGTGACGGTCCTTGTTGGTATTAACTCATTTTTTTCATTAGTAACCACCGTCATACCTCCTTTTTTGGGAACTACTTGAACGGGACTCACCCAAGGGCTATCGGAAATTGGTTAGATGAGTTCGGCATCAAGTAGTTTGATGACTTCATTTTTAACCACTTCTTGAACAGTTGGATTTACTCTACGTTGTGGTTGTATTACCGATTTATAGTTCATCTTCCATTAAAATTTTGTGCGTGCACATGGAAGGATTTATTCCTTTAATATCTACAAGCTTCCATGCAATCACGTTTTTATGTTTTTTCAAAAGCGTAATTAATTTTTCTTTTACTATACTAGTTAATTTTAAAGAAATAATTATGGGTAACTTACCATGCTTGTCTAGAAAAGCATATTCCAAACCTTTCGGGAGTTCTTTGAGCTCAAGTGGTGGGTCTTTAGGGGTCTCTCTTTATTTGTTTGCTCTTTATTTTGGTCGAGAACTAAAAAGGTTTGTTCAATGGTGTCCTCCTCTTCGACAAGTTGGTCGATTTCGGGTGGTTCAACTTTATCTTCAATTAAGGGGTTCGTTGCCGAATGGGTACTTTGTGGTTTGGTCAAGATTGACATACCTTTTGTCGGCCCCTAATTGAATTGGTAGGTTGTTTTGCTTCCGATTGATCAATGCTTGATGGATTTTCACAAAAGGTTGTCCCAACACAAGTGGAGCATCATCAAGAATGACGAAGTTGGTTGGGACCACCGTTTGGTTTGTTTGTACTAACACATCCTCAACTACTCCCGTTGATTTTATTACTTTCTGATTAGAAAGAAAAATGGGGATTTTAAGTGGAGAAAGATCACTAATACTTAATTTTTCGAAAATATAGTTAGGCATTATATTAACACAAAGATCCTTATCAATTGTAATATTACTAATAAAGGTGTTTTAAAAGAAACATGGAACCGGTGTGATGTAAATTTCAATTTGCTCATCTTTTATTAGCGTAGTTTGATCGTTTGTTAATTTAAGGCTAACCATTTTGTCAATTTAGTGTTAGTGTTTAACTCTTTTAAAAACTTAGCATGAGTAGGCACCAAACAATGATTTTCGAAAGAGGGTGGCAAAAGGTTAATTTCTCGAAAATTTGATTCTTGTTGAAAATTATAGTATTCGGACTTACCTCTTCCGTCATTTGGTTCATGCTTTGGTTTTTCACTTAGTTGTTCTTCCATTTTTACTTCTTCAATTATCACTTCCTTAGTACAAATAGCCTCTTCCCTTTCGCGGGATTCTCTTATTAACCGTTCAAGATTTTTGAGACTTTGTATAAGGCTTTCAGCTTCAGGGATGATAGTTGGTGGTGCTTCGTGAAGGTTAGAGGGAAAAGGTCGCAATATTGTACCGAGTGAGGATTACCGCAAATGGTATAATATTCTTCTTTGTAATCATCCTCTATGTAGTAGTGAGTGTAACCTCCTGAGTATTGATCCATGAGAGATCACTCAGTAGATTACAGAGCCTCGGGACCATAAAACAAAATTAAAAAGCTGAAACAGAAGCTCACCACGGCCCCGTGCTGAGTAGACATGGCCCGTGGTCAATTTCTGTATCTGGACGTTTAAAACTGTTACTGGTTACTTGCAGCACGATGGCGTGTCCAATGGGCACGGCCCCGTGTTCAGCTTACTATTTTGCTAAAAATTCCTAAAAATGAAAAAAAACAAGCGCGCAGTTTCGAAAATGTTTTGAAAAATGATTAGGCCATCGATTTTAAACTTCCTTAAAATCCTTGTGTCCCCGGCAACGGCGCCAAAAACTTGGTGTGCGTTAAGATTGATATGATTTTATTAATATTTTTAGTTCGTTTTACGCATTAGTCAAGTTTTAAATTTATAAAACACTATATTGTAGTAACACTAAACACATACTAGGGCAAGTGCACCCATCGTGAGCGTAGTATAGCGTTGATAAGATACCGAGGTCGTCCAAGGACACAAGAGCTTTTAATACCGGTTTAGCGTCAACGTCTAATCGAACTAAATTTTTTAAAAGAGTTTTTAAGCATGAAAATAAATCTAAAAATGAAAAGATAAATAAAATGAAAGACAAATAGACAAGATAGAATCACTTGGATCCAACTCATCTTTAATGTATCCTTTGATGATTTTCGCACTTTTGGACTTTTTAAGAGATTATCTTAGTTATAGTAGTAGGCCTCTCTTTTGAAGGTGACGTTACCCTCAACCCAGTTGTTTGAGTCAGTAGGGATACAATCCCAAAGGGTCGGAATATTGAAAGATAATTAAATAAGTTATTAATGCGAAAAGTGGTAAGCCCCTCTTTTGAAGGTGACGTTACCCTCGGCTAAGTGGTTTAAGTCAGCAAGGATACAATCCCAAGAAGCCGGTTTAATGTTTTAATAGTAGTTTACATATGAGGGGTTCAAGCTATTCGCACCCCCACCATCCAATACTTTAGGGCATTGAAGGAAGTCCTAGTAAGCTTGAACCAAGTCCTCGCAGGATCTATACACTGAACGAGACAAGAACTTTAGCAAACCACCCTCCTAACCCCCTTCTAGGTAGTTAACACGCTTTATATTGACCGTAAAGACACGAATGAGCAAATCAATGACACCATGAAGAAATGGTAAAGAAAATTCATTTTCAACATAAGAAACTAGTTATTAAAGTCATTAATACATACCCAATTAAAATGTGCCGAAAGACTAAAAATCAAAAGTAATACATTAAAGACTTGTCTTCACCAAGTGATGTAAGAGATTAGCCAAACATGGCCTTTGATTGACAAGAACTCTTACGATCAATCTTGGATCCCGAGACTACTACACACTCTAAAGTTGAAAGATGGATGATGGTGGTGGGTGTTGGTGTTGTAGTGGTGGTGGAGTGGTGGCAAAGTGAGAGAGAAGTGGTTTGCCAAGGGATGCCTTTGAAGAGAACCAAGCACCCCTATTTATAGCCAGAACAGTACCCCGGCCACGGCCCCGTGTCCAGCTTCTGCTCTTCCTTCATTAATTGCAGCTGTCAGTAGAGGGTCCCACACGACCCCGTGGCTTCTAGACATGGCGTCGTGGTCAACTCTTTGTTGTACTATCAAGATTCTGCAAATCTAAGAGTTGGCCACACCCCATGGTGAGCTGGGCACGGCCTCGTGGTGGGCGTAGAAGCATCTGCAGTCTTTATCTTTTTGTGTGAGGTCTGACCACGCCCATGCCTGGCTGGGCATGGCCCCGTGGTCAGCTTCTGTTTTCTTATTTTTGTCTTGGGAGATGCTGCCGAGGGGGCGGGCATGTCATGTTATTCCTTCTTCTTGTATTTATATTGGTTTTTGGCTGCTTATTTGTCACGGCCCCAGCCCAGATTTGACCCGGTCAGGGGCCACGGGACAGGAACCCGTGGTATTAATTGATGCAACAGCGGAAGATTTAACAGGATCTTTTTAAAACTTGAAATTTGCCCGATTATTTTATTTCATAATTCGGGATTAACCCCGTAATTTACAATAGAGGAATTTAACTAGGAAATTCCCTGATTTATAAAACATATTTATTTATTTTAACTGAGCCACCTCTTCAAGCTTGTTAGTGCTCCGTAGCACGTTTTTCCTTGATTTACAACAGGTCGCCTGGAACATGTTTTAAAATATTTTGTCAGCGGGGAAATACTGGTGAATCATTCATTTTGACAAAATGACACATAGTTATAAATTACAGTATAAGAGCGATTACAATGGCTTCTATCTTATTTTTATCTGGCGCCGTGTCACCTGGTGATGATGGTCATACCACTATTGGGTCTTTCCCCAAGTAGTGACATTTATCATTGTTAGGATTTATTAGCCTAACCGTGAGAAATTAGTAATGTGCACAATACCCCACTAGCCAGTGATTTAAGATAACCACGACTTAATCCCTGTACTTATAACATTTGAAAAATGGAGTATTGTAAAACATTTGATAAAAGAGAATGACTCACATGCAGATTTACACAGGCAGAGTTTAGTCTACTGATTAGCCTGATAACCTAATTTAAATAACAATGCACACGAACTAGGTCAGTCACTAATACAGCATTTACGATAACTCACAAGATTAAACCCTCACGACGAATGACAAAGTGCAATACTTAAACATCCATCGAATTCACGACGAATGACAAAGTATAAACCCAATTTTAGCAGCACTTAAACATTCATCGGATAGTTTCAATCAATCGGACATTGAATCGTAGCAGCGATCGAGTTAATACCCTGTATCATAGCAGCGCCTCGCTATTATAACTTGTAATTTCGACTTTTGGCCAGTATACTTCGTGATTTTGATTGAAATTTTGACACCAGTGGACTGCTCGTAACCTGCCCTATTTATAGCTGAATTTTGGGTCTTACGTGGCCCACGTAAGACCACTCTTAACCTTTACGCGGCCCGCGAGGGCACCCTAATCGTAGACTAGGGCTAGCGTGTCACACCTAGGGCTGCCACGTTCCGGAGATTTAATGAGTTGTCGCGGCACGCGTAAGGCTATGCTTATCCTTACGTGGCCCACCTGAAACTCTAACTTTTGTTTTTCTTTTTCTTGGTTTTTCATGTGTGTTAGGGTTTCAGGGGTCCGGGTTTTCATTTACGGGTCAATTTGGGACAATTTTGAAGGCCCTTACATCCTCCCCACCTTATTTAAAATCTCGTCCTCGAGATTTACTGGAATAAGTGAGGGTACTTTTGCTTCATTTCCGATTCCAGCTCCCAAGTGTACTCGGGTCCTCTTTTAGAATCCCACTTGACTTTAACTAGTACCAATCTTTTGTGTTTGAGAAACTTGATCTTTCTGTCTTCTATTTGAAGCGGTTTCTCAACAAATTTAACTTTTCATTTACATCTATGTCCCGAAGAGGTACTACCAGTGATTCGTCAGATAGACATTTCTTGAGGTTGGATACATGAAATACATCATGTACTCCAGCTAACTCTTCTGGTAGTTGTAAGCGATAGGCAACTGGCCCTATACGTTGGATCACTGGAAATGGTCCTACATACTTTGGACTTAACTTTCCTTTCTTAGCGAACCGAACTACTCCTTTCCAAGGAGAGACTTTCAAAAGTACCTTATCTCCCACTTGGAATTCTAGTGGTTTGCGTCGATTATCGGCATAACTTTTCTGACGATATCGAGCCATTTTCAGTCTTTCCTTGACTTGAGTAATCTTGTCGGTAGTTTCTTGCACAATTTCAGGACCTGATAACTGACTTTCTCCTATTTCTGCCCACCAAATTGGAGTTCTGCATTTTTGTCCATACAGTGCTTCGAATGGGGCAGCTTCAACGCTTGAATGATAACTATTATTATAGGAGAATTCAATTAAGGGCAGGTGGTCATCCCAGTTTCCACCAAAATCTATCACACATGCCCTGAGCATGTCCTCCAGGGTTTGGATCGTCCTTTCACTTTGACCGTCTGTCTGAGGATGATATGCAGTACTTAGATTTAGTCGAGTTCCCATAGCTTCTTGGAAACTTATCCAGAAATGGGAAGTGAAACGACTATCTCTATCCGATACAATGGAGAGTAGGACTCCATGTAAGGATACTACTTCATCTACATACAACTTGGCTAACCTTTCCATGCTAAAGGTTTCTTTCATGGGTAGAAAATGAGCTGACTTGGTTAATCGATCCACAATTATCCAAATCGTGTCATTACCTTTTCTGGTTTTGGGTAACTTGGTAACAAAGTCCATTGTTATGAGTTCCCATTTCCATACAGGCATTTCTAATTGTTGTAGTAGACCTGAGGGTTTCTGGTGTTCTGCCTTAACTTGTGAACAAGTAAGACACTTAGAAACATATCTAGCTATGTCCTTTTTCATTCCTATCCACCAGAAATTACTTCTTAAATCTTGGTACATCTTATTGTTACCGGGATGCACAGTATACCTAGATTTATGAGCTTCCTCTAAAATCTTATTTCTTAATTCTCCTTGCTTAGGTACCCATATTCTTTTCTTATGGAATCTCCAAATTCCATCTGTTCTTTTCTCCAATTCCTTTATTCTTCCTTTCATTTCTTCAGCATCATCCTTGATTGCTGTTTTCTGAACATTCTTTAATTGTTCCATTAAGTCTAATTGTAAACTTAATCTAAGAGCACGAACTCGTCATTGTTTCTCATGATACTTACGACTTAAGGCATCTGCAACTACGTTTGCCTTTCCTTCGTGATACTGAATATCACAGTCGTAGTCGCTTAGGATTTCCATCCATCTTCTTTGCCTCATGTTCAATTCTTTTTGCCCAAATATGTATCTTAAACTCTTATGATCTGTATAGACAGTAAACTTACTTCCATACAGATAATGTCTCCAAATTTTAAGGGCAAAAATAATGGCTCCTAATTCTAAGTCATGAGTCGTATAGTTTTCCTCGTGCTTTTTCAATTGCCTTGAAGCATACGCAATTACCTTCTTGCGTTGCATTAGTACACATCCTAATCCTAATTTTGAAGCATCACGATAAACTTCAAAATCTTCCGTTCCTTCTGGTAAGGCTAGAATTGGGGCGTTTGTTAACTTTTGCTTTAAAATCTTAAAGGCTTCTTCTTGCTTAGGTCCCCATTCAAACTTAACTGCTTTACAGGTTAGCTTAGTTAATGGTACAGCTATCTTGGAAAAATCCTTAATGAATCGTCTATAATATCCTGCTAACCCTAGAAAGCTTCTAATTTCCATAGCTGATTGCGGGACTTTCCATTTGGTGATTGCTTCTATTTTGGAGGGATCTACGTGAATACCTTCATTATTCACCATGTGTCCTAAAAATTGCACCTCCTGTAGCCAAAATTCACATTTTGAGAATTTGGCGTAAAGCTTCTCCCTTCTTAACAAGGTTAAGAGTGCATTCAAGTGCTGACAGTGCTCGTCCTGACTTTTGGAATAAATGAGTATATCGTCGATGAAGACAATTACAAATTTATCCAAATACGGCTTACAGATCCTATTCATCATGTCCATAAATGTTGCGGGAGCATTTGTTAGTCCGAAGGGCATGACTGTAAACTCGTAATGACCATACCTAGTTCTGAAAGCAGTTTTAGGTATGTCTTCTTGTACCTTCAATTGATGATATCCAGAGCGTAAATCTATCTTATAAAAATACCTAGCTCCTTGCAATTGATCAAAAAGATCATCAATCCTAGGTAATGGGTATCGATTCTTAATTGTAACCTTATTCAATTCCCTATAATCGATACACATTCGCGTCGATCCATCTTTTTTTTTTTACAAACAACACTGGAGCTCCCCACGGGGATGAACTAGGTTGTATAAATCCTTTACTTAGTAATTCATCTAATTGTTTCTTCAATTCTAACATTTCCGTGGGTGCTAACCGATAAGGTGCCTTGGCTATCGGTGTAGTTCCCGGAATTAGATGAATTCTAAATTCGACTTCCCTATCAGGTGGTAATCCAGGTAGTTCTTCTGGGAATACATCTGGGTATTCTGATACTACTGGAATTTCTTTGAGTTCTTTACCCTTAGTGTTAATGATTACTGAAATCATATACACTATTTCTTGTTTTCTTGAATAATTGGCCAACTTCATTACTGAAATGAATTTCAGTGGCTTTCGTGGCTTATCTCCTGTAATCACTATTAATTCTCATGTGGGTGAATGTATTTCTATGGAGTTTTTATCACAGAGAATTCGAGCATGGTTGGATACTAACCAATCCATTCCTAATACTACATCGAATTCGGCTAACTTCATAGGTAACAAGTTTGCAGAGAATTTATGGCCTAAGAGTTCTATCTTTTCTTCTCGCAAAACTTTATCTATGTGAACATAATTACCTTCTGCTGTTTCGACTGTAAAAATCTGCCTAAGGGTGGTTAAAGGTAAATTAAGAGCTTGGCAGAATGAAGTATTTGTAAAACTTTGGTTTGCACCAGAGTCAAATAATACTTTTGCATAAACGTCGTGAACTAGGAACGTACCAGCTATCACGTCAGGGATTAGTTCGGCTTCCTGCGTAGTGAGTTGAAAAGCTCTGACGTTCTTATTTATAGCTCCCTCTGCAGGTTTGGCTTTGTTATCAGCTGGTTTGGCCAATTTCGGGCAGTCTGGCCTAAAATGTCCAGCTTCTCCACAGTTGTAGCAAACTGTTGCTTTCTTCTTTCTGCAATCTTCTTCTTGATGACCTGGAATTTTGCAGAAATTGCAATATCCTTTGCATCTTCCAAAATGCTTTCTTTTGCAGGAATTGCAAAATGGAACAGTGGAAGATTGTCCGGTTCCCCTTCTCTTAAAATTACCACGGTTACCCACACGGAATCCTTGGGTAATCTTTTGGGCTACTTCCTTTTTCCGGTTTTCTTCACTTGTGCGTACCAGCTCGTCAGTTAGGGTGTTAGCTAATTCCACAGCATCGTCAATAGTGCGAGGTCTCGCAGCTTTAACGATATTATGGATTTCGCTAATCAATCCCCAAATATAGCGGGAAATAAGCACCGGTTCTGGCGAAGCCAGGGTTGGTACCACTCTCGCATACTCGAAGAATGTCGAAGTATATCCTCGACAATCTACACCCTTCATCTGATGATTCAGGAACTTATTCGCCATTTGTTCCTTTTCATATTCGGGACAGAATTTTCTTTCCATTATCTGCTTAAATTCTTCCCAACTCATGGCATAGGCCATATTTCTTCCTTTGGCTTGAAGTACCGTATTCCACCATTCTAGCGCCCCTTCTTTAAAAATATGTGACGCGTACATGACCTTGTCTTCCTCAGCACATTTACTTATCATAATTACTGCTTCGGTTTTCTCCAACCATCGCAGTGCCGCAGTCGCCCCTTCATTGCCTGCAAATTCCGCTGGTTTACAAGCAAGAAATTCTTTATAAGTGCAACCAGGCGTTGCAGCTTTCATTCTTTTGAGAATTGGGGCTTGCCGTATCTTATTATCGTTGTTAATATGATTGCCACCTCCGTTTACGCTATTACTGAAGTTATCTTCATGAGTACGTTTACTAGGAATAATTTGTTGAGGTTCAACAGGTTTCTGAGCAGCAGCAAGGATTGTTGGAATAGCATTGGCTATTCCTTGAGCAACGATATTCTCGATATCTTGCCTAGTCATGAATTGATCTTCCCGGTTTTGCTCAGATTGGTTAACTTCATTAACTGGTTCATTATTAGCGTTTTCCATCTGGTATTTAATATATGTAAATTATTAGCATAGAATAAATGATAGCTATATGTAATTAATCACACAATTTCACAACACATGTTTAGTCAAAATTGTTGATTTCTCAACTGCCATTTTTATATATTATAATATGCATCAGTACACACCGTTATCTTACAAAAGTTTTATTTGTAGGTAATTTACAGAATTATTTTATTATTACTATTACTATTATACAATCACAGCTTCACAACCATCCTATCCCTGGGCACCTTAGAAGCGACGTTCCCTCTCACAACACATGTTTAGTCAAAATTGTTGATTTCTCAACTGCCATTTTTATATATTATAATATGCATCAGTACACACCGTTATCTTACAAAAGTTTTATTTGTAGGTTATTTACAGAATTATTTTATTATTACTATTACTATTATACAATCACAGCTTCACAAACATCCTATCCCTGGGCACCTTAGAAGCGACGTTCCCTCTCGTCGTATTTCCAGGAGATCTGTTCTCCTATCTCCCGAATTCTATTCCCTGCATTCATTAGTTCCTCACCAAAATGGCGGATTTCAGCTAAGTTTTCATTGCTCATTGGTGGGTTTGGTATAGGTTATGGGTCGAACTGAGGGAAAAAGGTATAAGGATTATTGAGGAGGTTTTGAAACTGCCAATCATTGGTCCACCACTCGTCCATTTCTCCTAAAGGTTGGATGTGGATTAAAGGATCTGGGATAGCCGGTTCTAAGTTTATTGGAAGTTGGGTTTCAGCAGGATAAGGGAAGAGATTTTCATTGATAGGTCTAAGGATATCGCAGTTTGCAAGTATGCGATCTAATTCCTCCTGCAAAGGCAATTCCTCGATTTGCCTAGAACTTTCCCCAATTTCCATTTCTACTTGCCTAGCATTTTCCTCAATCCCGATCCCTTTTCCTTTATCTTTGGGATTCTCTATTTTGGGAATCTTTCTAGTGCTGGTTTCCTCCTGCGCACACGCCTCCATCCTATAAATCTTCTCCTTTTCTTAGGCTTTGGTTTCTCCAGAGGTGGAGCTCGAAATTCCATAGGTTCCTCTACATCGGGTAAGTAACCAGAAAAGTCTTTGGAAACTTCCACTTTCACGGGATAGAGATTGAGATTCTGAAGGGCTTCAGATAACTCATTCATGCTGTTTAGCATATATGCAAAAATGCACACAAAATGCTAAGTTAAAAATTTATAATAAAAATTTCACAGGCGAACATTTAATATAATTATTCAAATATTATTGCACATACTGCGACTTTCTAATACAAATTGCAAATAAAATTCACAATATACTAAGGTTACACAATCCTTATTTATTTTATTTTCTCTTACTAAGTTGTTTATTTAATGGATAAAGTTTCTGGCTTGTAGGTGATATGGGTGCTGGGACTGGATCAGGATATTTAAACGTTAGCATTTACTGCTATAGTGGCTAACATATAGAGATCTGCCCATTTTTCATCTAACTCATCTTCCCATGGAGGGTTATTGCCTAATTCTTGAGTTTCCTTAGGAATCATCACTTCTTTTGGTTGTGACTTCTTTATTTTCTCTTGACTTTTTCTAATAATCCGACTTCTTTTCTTAGGAGAAAGTGGTTTCTCAAACTGTGCCGTACGGACAAATATTCCTTCCTCGGTATCTGTTGGGTATTTTGAGGAATTTGATTGGGATGAGGATCCCTTATCTTTTGATATACTATCTAATTGACGATAGATATCCGAAAGTCTTTGCTTACCCATACTGTAACTAACAAGTAGTCAGTTAATAAAACATGTAATCACAATATGGAAATCAGTAAGATTAAGTATTTTTTTAAATACTTAATAGGCTTAAATCAGTGGCTCTGATACCACCTTTTCCTGTCATGGCCCCAGCCCCGGTTTGACCCAGTCAGGAGCCGCGGGACAGGAACCCGTGGTATTAATTGATGCAACAGCGGAAGATTTAACAGGATCTTTTTAAAACTTGAAATTTGCCCGATTATTTTATTTCATAATTCGGGATTAACCCCGTAATTTACAATAGAGGAATTTAACTAGGAAATTCCCTGATTTATAAAACATGTTTATTTATTTTAACTAAGCCACCTCTTCAAGCTTGTTAGTGCTCCGTAGCACGTTTTTCCTTGATTTACAGCAGGTCGCCTGAAACATGTTTTAAAAATATTTTGTCAGCGGGGAAATACTGGTGAATCATTCATTTTGACAAAATGACACATAGTTATAAATTACAGCATAAGAGCGATTACAATGGCTACTATCTTATTTTTATCTGGCGCCGTGTCACCTGGTGACGATGGTCATACCACTATTGGGTCTTTCCCCAAGTAGTGACGTTTATCACTGCTAGGATTTATTAGCCTAACCGTGAGAAATTAGTAACGTGCATAATACCCCACTAGCCGGTGATTTAAGATAACCACGACTTAATCCCTGTAATTATAACATTTGAAAAATGGAGTATTGTAAAACATTTGATAAAAGAGAATGACTCACATTGCAGATTTTCACGGGCAGAGTTTAGCCTACTGATTAGCCTGATAACCTAATTTAAATAACAATGCACACGAACTAGGTCAGTAACTAATACAGCATTTACGATAACTCACGAGATTAAACCCTCACGACGAATGACAAAGTGCAATACTTAAACATCCATCGAATTCACGACGAATGACAAAGTATAAACCCAATTTGAGCAGCACTTAAACATTCATCGGATAGTTTCAATCGATCGGACATTGAATCGTAGCAGTGATCGAGTTAATACCCTGTATCGTAGCAGCGCCTCGCTATTATAACTTGTAATTTCGACTTTTGGACAGTATAATTCCTGATTTTGATTGAAATTTCGACACTAGTGGACTGCTCGTAACCTGCCCTATTTATAGCTGAATTTTGGGTCTTACGCGGCCCGCGTAAGACCACTCTTAACCTTTACGCGGCCCGCGAGGGCACCCTATTCGTAGACTAGGGCTAGCGTGTCACACCTAGGGCTGCCACGTGTGTGACACGTGTCCTGTTCATGCATCCGGAGATTTAATGAGTTGTCGCGGCCCGCGTAAGGCTATGCTTACCCTTACGCGGCCCTCCTGAAACTCTAACTTTTGTTTTTCTTGGTTTTTCATGTGCGTTAGGGTTTCAGGGGTCCGGGTTTTCATTTACGGGTCAATTTGGGACAATTTTGAAGGCCCTTACATTATTTGTTCCCTTTGTTCTTTTAAGCTCATTTGGTCTTGTAAATTCAAAAGGAAGAAAGAAACGCGCTTTTTCCAACATTAGTACTAAAAAATGGTTGGTTTTATGTCTCAATTGATGTAATTTATATGTTGCATTTTGTACACATCAATAACTATGATATAATGTGTTTTGGTACAAGAAGTTTGTGATTTTAAATGATAAAGTATGCCCATATACATGTTTTTTGGTTAATTATATCTAGTGGTTGATGGTTTGATTATATTTGTCACTTGATGATGTAATATGTTGTTTGGATGGTATAAAGGGTGTTGATGTACATGTAATAAAATGAAATATTGGTAATGGTATTGTATTATGGATGGTAGGAGGTAATGGTATTGTATCACGGATGGTAGGAGGTAATGGTAGTGTATTATGGATGGAATGATAGATGAAAGGGAAAATGTATTCAAAGTGGTGTACCAAAACACGTTATAACATGTTCATACATATAGTGCACATGTGCATGTCTAATGTTGTTAATGTTATAACAAGTTCATACATATAGATGCACATGTGCATTTCTTATATTGTTAATATAAAAAGTAGTGTATTATGAATGGTAGTGTAAATGAAAGTGCAATTGTCTGATATTAGTAATGTATTACGGAATTTGTCAAAGAAATGATACATATGCACATGTGCATGGATAATTGTTACTCGGAAAAAAATTTTGGTTTTTTTAGTGATGAAATGTAGCGATTTTTTTTTTAAAATATTTAAAAAAAATTGAGTGTTTTTTTAGGTATTTTTTTGTTGTGTTCACACTGGTTCTTGCGGTTCTCGCAATAAAGGGTGGTTACTAACGGATTCTTCTCCTATATATATATATATATATGTGTGTGTGTGTGTGTGTGTGTACGAGATCAGGAGAAAACGCCCTAAAGTGTGAGAACTGTGAGAACGGATCCTGGCCCAACACGTGGCAGGGGGCGCTAAATGATATGTAGGGGTACGATTTTCCTTTTGTACGTTCCCTCCTTATTCCCGTTATAAATTTGTTTCAAATTAAAACTCCAAAGATTCCGTATTAGCTATTACCTCATTTCCAAGCTTTCTCAGATCTATGGTGTCTAACGTGGATTTTGTTCGACAAAGTAATATTTGATGACGTTTCATATTTTTTTTCCAGCAAATCATGCAACACATACCCAACAGATATGGCGTTTTATTCTTTTATGCTTGTTTCTTTTTTTTTTTCTCAAATTTATATTTCATAATGTGTTGTATGCTTTCAATGGCGTTATTCACGTATCCAATTTATTCGCGTTTTCATTCGTAGTTAAACAATTAGTAAGAACTGATAATTGGAGTTTTCATTATTAATTTTAATTGTCGTTTGGGATCTAGTATATTTCTTACATTTTTACGATCATTAGCGTTTTACCCCTGATTAGTTTTGAATATTATTGAGTAGTATTTGTAAACATCAGTTATTACTATTTGTTAATTTGTAAACATCAGTTTTGTTAACTATGGCTTTTTCATTATCATGTTACATTTGTTAATTATTCATGTTGTTAATTATTTTTAATTATTTATCTGATGGCGTTTTAATTATCACGTTGCAATAATATTTTTAATTCATCATATTTGTTAATCAATAAAGTAATGGTGTTTGTATTATGGCGTTTTCAATTATAAGTTTATCAGGTCTTGTTTATTATTCAATTAATGGTGTTTTCATCGATAATGTTATCAGGGGACATTTTCTATTTTAATGGCATTTTTCTGAAATTGTTCCTCACTGTGTTTTCTCAAAAGAGGGTGTTTCCTCGAATGAAAGGTTTTGCCCCAAAACTGGTTTACCATTTATCATTCCTGACGTTAGTGAAGAAATAAAACCCAGAATGGACATGATATTCATAAGCCTCGATGATTGTTATTCAATGTATGTTACGTATGCCAAAGCTTGTGGTTTTTTAGTCAGGAAAGGGACTGAAAAGATAAACGCCAAAGGTGAAAAACATATTAAGTGTTACATGTGTATGAGAGCTGGGGTATATAAGGACAAGAAGGTTGATTCGTTGGACCCCAATCAAAAGGAACGGATTGTGCGATCCAACTTTTCAAATAGGACTGATTGTGGTGCATTGTTATGCGTAATTTTTGAGGCTGGATCATGGAAGGTCTATAAGTTTGTTGAGGAGCACAACCATGATCTTCTTGAAGATCCTGATAAGCATTTTCTTCCAACTGAACGACACCTCACTCAGCTCCAGAAACATGTTATACACAGCATGTCTAAGTTGAATTTGGGTCCAGTTAAGGCGTTTAATCTTATAAAGACTTATTTTGGCGGTTTTGAAGACGTGGGTGCAAGTAAAGTTGAATTTAAGAACTACAAGAGGCAAATTAACTTGTTTATAGGGGAATACGACATTGAGATGGTTGTGAGACATTTGGGTGAAAAAAAAACAGTCACAGTCTAATTTCTCGTACGATTACTTCACAGACGAAGAGACTCGTTTGAAGGGACTTTTTTGGTGTAATAATCAAGCCAAACGTAATTGCCACGTGTTTGGTGATGTGATTTCGTTTGACGCCACGTATCGTTTCAACAAGTAATATTTTATAATTTAATTTTTTTATGTTCTTTTAGTGTTTTCACTGGTTACATGCATTGGCGTTTTTCTGAGTTTACATGTAATGGCGTTTTATTATCGTTTCATTTCTCATGGCGTTTTCATATGCGAATACGCTATGGTGTTTGTACTGTTCACTGGTATAGACAATCACCACTGCAATGTTACATTTGATGCTACATTATTGGCGTCAGAAACTTCTGATACGTACGTATATTTGGTTGTTGAGAGCTTTTCTAAAAGCTGTTTGTTCTCAACCAAAAGTTGTTGTCACTAACCAGGAGCCAACAATGAAGAAGGCTATTTCTTATGTATTTGTTGACACGAAGCATCGGTTATGTATGTGGCATGTCATGCATAAACTTTCTCTGAAGGTTGATTTTCTTATTTTTATGTTTGGCGTTTTAAGATATACTGCATTTTAAAATATATGGCGTTTTGTACCTCGTTACTGTTTTTCATGTAAGTTTGTCTGTGTCTAATATATATGTTTTTTTGCATGGCATTTTCGTGTTATACATAGGTTGGTGTGAGGCTATGCAATTCCACCAATTTCAAAGAACGTATTTGTGGTGTTGTGTGGACGGATATTCTTACACCCGAAGAGTTTGAATCAGAATGGGAAGTGGTTACCTGAGTGTTCAATTTAGCTTATAATGACTGGCTCTCTAAAATTTTTCAACTCAAGGAATCTTGGATCCCTGCATACTATAGAATGGAGGAGCTGTCGGGCCTTATGCGAACGACATCGAGGTCGGAGAGTGAGAATCATTTTTTTGGTCAAGTGTGCAATTCAAAAGCTACTCTGGTTGAGTTCATGACTCATTACGAAACTGCAATAGAAGCATAGCGTCACACGCACCGGAAAAATGATCATGAATCTCGATACAAACGCCCCCAGTTGAAAAGTAATTACCAAGTGTTGGAGGGCCAAGCTGGTGACATATACACGAAAAATATTTTTTGTGACGTTCAAGCTGAGCTAATCGGAATTGCGGATTGCATAAATCAACGTTATGAAGAACAGCATGATGGGTTTGTTAAGTTTTACATAAATGGTTTCCAGCAGTCTTGTACATCCTTATTCGAGGTAAACAATGGCGTTTTTATATGGCGTTTTCTGTATATGGCGTTTATCATATTCTATTATAACATTTAATTTGTTTTTTTATTCAGTTATTGTGGTTTTTTTATTTGTTTTTATACAAACATTCTCTGCATGGCGTTATAGAGATATTGTTTTTGGCGTTTTTCAGGTAATGTACCATAAGTCTGATTGCACATGCAGTTGCTCATGCAGGCGTTTTGAGCAGTTTGGTTTGCTATGTAGACATATATTCTATGTTTTGAGAAGTTTGGACATTAGGGAATTTCCAAAACAATAAATTTTGAAAAGATAGCGTAAAGAGGCTTCCCAAACTGCTCTTTCGAATACTCAATTAGTCATGAATATATGACCGAGCTTGATCCCGATGTTCAAAGTATGATGCGAGAAATTATTTTTTCAACGGAGTATACCTTGAACCGTTTATCTGGTAATAAGGAGGAGCTATCCTTAAACAAGGATCATGTTCAATCTTATATGAAGAAGGTTCAAGATATGCAGATTGTTGCTCCTCCCGCTAGTACTAGGGATAGATTTGCGAAGATAACCGATCAATATAAAAATGACAAGAATCCGATAAGAGTCTCTGTTAGGTATAAGTCGAAAGGTTCTGGATCTCGGAAGCGCCTGAAATCCAAACACGAGGTAGCAATCGAAAAAACGAAATCAAAATCTAAACCCGTGGCCAAAGAAAGACAGTGTCAGAATTGCAAAGGCTACGGACACTACGCATCGACATGCAAAAGGCCGTAATTAAAGAAAATCGACATGGTCTTTGAGAGTGGGCGAAGGGTAGTTTGGCGTTTTTGTATTTTTTTTATTTTTACAGAACACATACAGATTGGAATTTGGCATTTGATATCTCTTATATAGCATTTTTTTTATTTTTTTCCCATCTTTTTTTTCTACTTATTGTGCATAACATGTTACTTGGAAGTTACATAACAAACAATATAAAGTCGGACACACAAACCAAACGCCAAAAAAGAACACCTTTTACTAAATAAAAGTACCTTAAACCTCTAATTTGGTCATGCTAAACTCAATAATGTTTTGCTGAATGAGATGGACAATATTGTTAATCCTCAGTTAAGAAAGATGTCCAACAATGTTGTCCACCCCATTTAGTGAAACTTTATTGAGAAAAAAACTGAATCTCCAAGAAACAATGTTTGCAATTTGTGGTTTTTGTATGTTTTGGCGTTTATATTGAGGATAAATTCAATAAGATTTAGCTCAATGAGATGGACAATATCCCCAAATAAGGATTTTGCCCATCACATTGAGTGAAACTTTACCGAGAAAAAAGTGTATCTCAAAGAAACGTCGATTGGAATCTTTGTTGTTTTAGATTCTTTTGGCGTTTCTAAGTTGAATAGTATATAGTAAAATATAGCGTTTTGGGTTTGGTGTGTTCAATGGAAGGTCTGAAACGTTGTTTATATAGGATTTTTTGGCGCGTATTTTAGGCGGAATTTTATTATAATAAATGCTAGTAATGAAGTTCCATCATTTCAGTTACTGTTTGTTCAGCTTTATCGTTTAAAAGTAAAGTTTGGCGTTTTATATCTAATGGCGTTTAGATTAGGATGGTGTGTGCTTTGCAGTTTAAGGCGACAATTTAATGGCCTTTTATTCATGAGGTTGGCGTTTTGTGTAAAGAAATCTAAAGACCTTTTTACCCTTAATGAAGCGCGTCCACGTAATAAAATTGATAATATTTACGAAAACGCCACCGCGCCAATCTAGTCCATAGATTGTTTTGATCTGATGATCCATAAGCGTTCTCACTGTTCTCACTGTTCTCACACTTTTCACCGTTTTCCCTAAATCCCGACCCTATATATATATATATATATATAGGGGAGCGCTAAAATGAAAACCACCTCCAGTTGTAAGAACCGAGAGAACCACTTTCTAGCCACTAGATCAACAAAATTGATGGATGAGATTAAACGTAACTAAAATTAATATTAAATACATTTTGTCTTATTATGTCTTTAATATTTTAATCCAAAATGGTAGTTTAGAAAAATTACTATTTTTTGTCTTTTTATCTTTATTATTTTTTATTACTTTTTTGTTTTATTATATTACTTTTTATTTTTTAAACAATTTTTTTATTAAAATCATTTTTAAATTCAAAATTTTCTACCAAAACAAACTTTTTTGCGCGCCGGTCTTTGCACGCCGTTTTTACGCCCGGTTTTTTCACGCATCATTTTTTAACGCGTCGTTTTTGCACGCCGTTTTTTACGCTCGGCTTTTTCAAGCGTCGTTTTTTTAAAAGCGCCGTTTTTTACGTCTCGTTTTAACGCGGCGTTTTTTACGTCCTGTTTTTTTCGTGGCGTTTTTATGCCCCGTATTCACGCCCCTTGTTTAGGCGCCTTTTTATCACACGGTTTTTTACGTTTTACATTTTACGTAGAAAAAGTTTTACGTTTTACGTTAAATAGTTTTTACATAAAAGTTTACGTTTTACGTTAAAAAGTTTACGTTTTACGTTAAACTTTTTAAACTTTTTACGTTTTACGTTAAACTTTTTACGTTTTACGTAAAACTTCTTACGTTTTATGTTTTACGTAAAAAATTTTACGTTTTACGTTAAACTTTTTACGTTTTACGTTAAACTTTTTACGTTTTACGTTTTACGTTAAACATTTTACGTTTTACGTTTTACGTTAAACTTTTTACGTTTTACATTTTACATTTTATGTTAAACTATTTACGTTTTACGTTTTTACGAAAAAAGGGCAGAGTTTCCTCTGTTTTTGGAATAAGCCGACAACTCAAGTTGTCGTTATCATTTCAAAACTCAACAATTTTAAACAATATAAACACAATATATAAAATTTCTATCAAAATTTCAAACATAGCAAGTCACTAAAGTATCGGTTCGAGCTCGGTGCGAGTTAACTAAATAAAATCTAAACTAACGTAATAATAACTCGCTACGTTTAAACTTTACCGATCCTCAGTTGACCATCTTTGACTTGTTTTACTAGCTGCTGACCCGAACCGGGGCCGTTGACTGCTTTCGACCCAAACCAAACCCCGAAACTGACCCGAGTTGCACCGCGTCTAGCCGAAACCCGAGCCGCTACTGAACTGTGTCACCGCCCTGTTTTCTTGTCGAACCAAACTTGAACCGAGTGAACCGTAACTGACCTATGTCGAACCGAAAATGAACCCGACCCGAAAGCTAACACGAAACAAACAAAAATCAAATCATCAAAAGATACCGTTTTGCTAGGTGTAGTTTCAAATAACTTTGTACACATCTTAAATTGTAAATGTACACACATACACACACCCCATTCCAGTCATAACTGACCAACAACTAATTTGGGTTTTTGAAATGACAGATCTTAAATATAGCATTTATCTTTGTGATAAACAATGAAATTGCTTCTTCAACGAATCAAACCATGCACAGTTCATTATGTCTTCTGTATCGGCATGTTGAAACAAACAAAAATCAAATCATCATTATCATTATCATCGGCACAATCTAACCATCATCTTCATTAGTCTTCAGCAGAAACAAAGATGAAAGAGAACATGGACTTACCGGAGATCTTGTCGAAACATCACCACCACCGTCGCATGTCTTCACTGCCGCCACCGTGAGCGGCAGCGCCACTCCTTCTCCGCCATCCTTTCTCTCTCTCCTCTCGAACCGTCTCTCTCTCCTCATTCCTCTCGTTCCTGTTCTCTCTCTCCTTTGATTCTTGTCAACTAACCGTCGCTCACCATCGTCATCTTCTCAGGCGGGTCGCTGGAAAACCCCCTCGATCGCCGTCGTCCACCTACCTCCGCCGTCTCTCTCTGTTCTCAGTCTCTCTCTGTCTCTCTGTCTGTCCTCGTCGAGCCTCAGCCGCCACCATTGCCGGAGAAGAAGGTGGTACAAGGGGGTGAACGTATCTTGAAGATGATTATGAAGATGGTGATAAAGGATTTCAAGAGAGAAAAATGAGAGTTGTGGTTTCATTTTTGAGTGAATGATAAAAGTCTACACACATTTAAAGAAGACAGAGGAGAGAGGATATAGATAAGACATTTTGAGTAAATTACCAAAATAACCTTTAGAATTTAAAATAATAGTCTATAGGTGGCATGATCTGATTGGTAGAGAGTGGTTCTCGCGGTTCTTACAACTGGGAATGGTTTTTTTATTTTAGCGGCTCCCTATATATATATATATATATATATATATATATATGGGAAGGTTCATTAGGGAACACTAAAAAAGTAGGGAACAACGGGGAACCGGCTCAAACGAACTCCGATTGGACTCATTCCAGCGGCGTTGGAACCGGCTCGTTGAACCCTAACTAAGATCTCTTAACTCTAAACTCTAAATCCTAACTCATAAACTCTAAACCCTAAAGATAAAAAATAAGGCTAAAACCTAAGCTAAACCATAAAATCTAAACTATAAACCCTAAAAGCTAAACCCTAAAGGCTAAACCTAAAGCTAAACCCTATAGCTAAACTCTAAACCCTAAAACTAAACCCTAAAAGCCAAACCCTAATATATTTAGGGTTTAGGGGTTATGATTTAGGGTTTAGGGTTAAGAGATCCTAGTTAGAGTTCGACGAGACGGTTCCAACGCCGCTGGAATGAGTCCAATCGGAGTTCGTTTGAGTCGGTTCCCCACTGTTCCCCAATGAACCTCACACTATATATATATATATATATATATATATATATATATCATCTTAGTGAATTAACCATGTCAATCCCCATACTAGTGTTTACCCAATTTTTATATTTAAATGAGATTGTAAACAATATATAAGTCGATGGTGGTTACCATACAAGGGAGGAATTGGATACAAAGTGTAGGTGACAAGTTTAGGGTTTAGTAATTGTTTACATGTTTCATCCTTGATCTCTCAAGATTATTAGTTACAAATAAAGCAGTGATATTTTGGTAAATATAAGGTTCAAATAATTGAAAATTAAAATTTAGAGATGGAGAATGAGGTGTAGGGGATTTCAAGAAGATAAATAAAATTTAGAGATAAATTTATAAAAACATGATTTTTAGTTGAGTTATAGAGGGTAGGATTGTATCTCAAATATCCAGTTTTCTCACATGATCAACTTTATGTTGCATTGTCAAGAGTAAAAAGCAGAGCCGGTGTCAAATTGATTATACTAGATTAAAGATTGTAGTGTTACAATTAAAGCAACGAATGTGGTGTACAAGGAAGTTTTTACCGGGATTTGAATCATTTGTTATTTATTTCTTCCAATATATGTGTTTTTACACGATATTAAATTTCAACATAAATAATTTGTTTTTTTTTTTTTTTGAAACCGCATTTAACGCAGACATTAGCCTAGTTATCTATATACAAATCATCTTAGTGAATTAACTATGTCAATCCCCATACTAGTGTGTACCCAATTTTTTATATTTAAATGAGATTGTAAACAATATATAAGTTGAGGGTGGTTACCATACAAGAGAAGAATTGGATACGAAGTGTAGTGACAAGTTTAGGGTTTAGGAATTATTTATACGTTTCATCCTTGATCTCACAAATTTAATGGCTACAAATAAAACAGTGATATTTTGGTAAATAAAAGGTTCAAACAATTGAAAAAAACACACAGAGAAAAGGTACTATGGTCTTTTCTCACTTGAACACCCCCTTGATTTTCAAATGTTTATAACGTTTTCAGACGTAAATTTTTTTAAATTACACTGTATTAACGGACATTTCATTCTCTTTAATTCGAGCAGACTATTGCTATAATTTTCTTAAATTTAAAAAAATTATTTTATAAGCTATAAAATTACGTGATTGTGTAATGTTACGTGATTATGTTCCGGTACGGTAATTACGTACCAGAACATAATCAACGAATACCCATTACGCAGTGGCAGAACCAAACAATTTTACACCGAGGGGTCGTAAAGGAATTATTTTTTACTAACATACATTAATACAACATATAATAAACTTGAGAATTGTTATGAATAAATTATTTATGGTGACTCTCCACGTTCTTAACTCTCGTCTCTTTATTTACTCTTGTATTAATAACATGGCCTATATATAGAGGTCCTATGTATTTGATATGTGATACTCAATATCAATAAGAATTATCCCATTCTCCAAATTTCTTTCTCTACATGATCTATGTTCTCATGTTTATCATGTATATTGGTTGCTAATAGACCGTTGTTTCACAACACGGTATCAGCACGACTCGCTTTTCAAGTTGGATTACATCATCTTACAAGTAAGTTATCTACTTTTATAGCTTGTATTTTATTGCTCCATCTTAGCATGATTAATCTTGGACAAGCAAAACAAAACGTCCTTATGAAACCATATTTTTGTTGTATTATTTGCCTCTTTATGGCTGCACCATTTTGTTTTTAGTAACTGATTGTTTTCATTACAAACAGTTTGGATATATAAGTTTTTTGACAAGGTGGTTTATTACTTCGTTTAATCATATTCTAAGTTTAAACTAAATCAAGTCTATTTTGGTTTATAACCTTTGAATAATTAATCAGTTTGTTTAAAATAAAAAATAAATAAGAAAAAGTAAATAGTTAAAATAATATGATTGTTATTTATACATATCATTTCAAAGTTCGATAAGCTCGGATTTAACTAGTTTATACCCCTAGAATAATTAATTAATTATGAAAAAATAATTATTGATACATTCATCCAAGGTTTAAAGAGAAAACAACAAACCTGTTAATATACAATCATTGTAACCGAAATAGAATTTCAAGTATATAATATGATTTGCTTTTAGTTATATTTGAACAGTAAAATGAGCCATAGAAAAAAAAAACTCATGACAGTAGTTATAGGGTTACTGAATTGTGAATGAGTTCTAATTGTCCATTATAAAAAAAGTAAGTTTTTTTTGTCAAATAGGATCAGGCGTTATTGTTTGTTGAGCCCAAAGAAAAAAAATTAATAGCCCACGTTATAAATAAATTTTACAAACTATTCCTTTATATGTATAGTGCAATTCTAATATATATTGTTTGCTTAAAAAAAACAAATATGTGTTAAATCATAATTCTAATATATATCGTTTACCTAAAAAAAATATGTGTTAATTGCATTAGTGTATGTGTTGTATATTCTTAGGAGCCTATTCTTATTCTAATTGATAAATATGTTTAACAATACTTGTGTAAATTATATTTATACCAATTATATCATGTATGTGTAATTACATTATGATTTTCAAACTAGCCAATGTAAACTTTGTTTGTGGATATCAAACGACAATATATAAGTATATATATTAATTAATGTATCTACATACTTGTTACAATAATTTTCTAGTTAAAGTTTATTTAAGATTTATTGATCATGTTTTAACATATTTTCAAGCTTGGATAATAATTTGGTAAACCTTTTGGGTTAAAGTTGAAAAAAAAAGGAAAATGATGGACGCATGATACCTTTTAATAGAAATTATAATTGAGAAAATTGCAATGATAGTCGTTGTAATAACGAGATCGACAATTAGAAATTATAACGATAGCCAAGTTAATAATGATATATTGATGATGATTTATTGATATTACTGATAGTATGTCAAAGTTAAGGCATATATATTATTTGTGAAAAATGTTAAGTTGAATGTATTTGTTTATGATATATCCTTTAATATTGTTTTCGTGCATTTGTACATGATTAACTGGTTTAATATTTTACTAAAAAATATATATGATTTAGTAAAGGTAGTGTGAATGTTGTGATGCTAATAAACCTAATACATTTAGTGCTTAAATGGTTTATTGTGTACATGTCTTAGTGTTAATAATATATACATTCGCGTGCACACTACATTAGTATTCATTTGTAAATTGGTCTTTGCAAGATTCCTTATATTATCTACATATACTATTATTTGGATTTGCTTATTGAAGTTGATTTAATTTTCGGATTTGCCTATTGAAGTTGATTTAGTTTAAGAGCTTTTTATGATCATATGTTATTAAAAATCACGAGGAATTGATAGTTGTGTATGTTTCAAATAAACTTACACAAATAGTTGTTTGTAAATGATAAAAAAAATATTATATCATAGATGTTTATTATAATTCTATATGGTGACATGTTATAACATCATGTATTGTATAATATGATTATATGGTATGCCTTGTAGTATGGATACTATTGAATAGAACTCATAAACCAAAGTTGTGGTTTTTTTTATCACTATCATGAAAGGGAATAATATGTTTAGATAAGACACCTGAAGTGCCATACTCCCTAAATGTCATTATCAGTTTATATAAGGTCATAAGATATAAGATTGATAAAATTATATGACTCATATATAAAATTACTTCTCAAGTGATGTTATGTGAAGAGAAGATTATTTATATTGAAAAACCGAAAAAAAAATCATTTATCACACATGAGATATGCTCTTGAAGTAGCAATATCATTAAGAGAGTATGAAAAGGTTGAAATGATTTTATATTCGTGTGACCAAGTAAATAATGGAAAACTATGAAGCTTTTTCGGTTATTCCATTCTCTGAAGTAAATGGATTATATAATGATCATTAAAATGTTTTGATCATGGACATAATTGAGAAATTTGTAATGATAATCATTTTAATAATGAGATGGACCACCAAAAGTGGCAAACTAAGAATAATGAGATGGACCACAAAAGTGGCAAACTAAAGAGTGATTGCATAACGTGATGGTTTGAACTTTGAAGTTATAATATATTCTCTCGAATCATACGTTTTGTATTACATACGTGCAAGTAATACACATACGATCATAAACCAGAAGTTTATGGATCATAATTATTTAATTAGTTGGCATGACCGGTTAGATCACACCGAGTCAATGATGATGTGAAACATAATGAAGAACTAGAAGATTCTTCAAGCTGATAATTAGAATGTATTGTTTGCTCTCAAGGGAAATTTTATTTTTGCCAAATAAAGGAGGGTGTGTATCCCTAAATATTTTGGAAGTGATTAAAAGATATGCATATCCCAACATAATACCATTTAGTGTTTTAAATCTATACATCGTCTAAATGGTTATCAAATCCACAACCTGAAGCTTGTGTGATTGTGGCTTAGCTAATGTGATAACAAGCATATTAATCCAGATTAGTATATTTATTTGATAATAGTGAATTTAATTCCCAAGTTATTAACGATCGTTGGAATAAGTGTTATTGTTGAGATGATCACTAAACGTCTACTATTGGTTACAAAGCCAATGATCATGAGAGGAGCAAAAGTTCATTTAGGTACATGTAATTTTATATATAGTACCATCAATTCACATCAAGCCAATAAGTTATAGTTCTCCCCATATAGTTGGTTTTTGGTCAGGAACCAAAAATGTCCCATCAAAGATTTTGGTTGTGCGACATATATTGAAACTCATCCACCACACCGCACAAAGATGGGACTTATAAAAAGTTTGAGAATATGTTGGGTATAATCGTCTATGATTAAATACTTAAAGCCATTAGTGAGAAAAAATCGTTTATGGCTCATTGGTTTTCACTTTAATGAATGAATGTTCCCAACATTAGGGGGAGATAACAAGCAGTTGAAAAGTAAAAAGTGAAATGAATTATCATGTCATCTTGATCCTCAGACTATAAACTATGAACTAGAAATTTAAAGTATAATTCATTTACCAATATTAAAGAACAAATTACCAGACAAGTTCACTGACCTAAATAGAGTGACTAAGTAAGTCACATAATCAACTGCTTATGCTCCAGTTATATTTGTGTCCTAAGAGGACAACCACATATTTTGTAATGAGTCTATTGCACGCCTAAAGCGTGGTAGACTAGTTGATTCCAATAATAATATTCCTCGAAAATTGGAGTAAGTAATTAAGATGGTCAAGTCGAGGTTATAGTAATAAGATCTCCTGAAGAGATAATAGACATGATGGTTCAAGAAGAACCTCAGGTGCCTGAAAATAAAGAGATCTCGATAAGTTGTATCATGTCTAAGATATGTATGGAATCGAACTAAAAATCGACGTCGTTATACTTTGTATATAATGTTGCGCTTAAAATGATTAAATGATAAGGATCAAGATTTAAGATCTGCCTATGAATGAATATTAAGAAATGATTGGCCAAAATAGAAAGACGCAAATAAGGCAGAGTTTAGTTCTCTACTGAAATGGAAAGTTTCTGGACCAACAGTTCATACAACTGAAGTTGTAAAATATGTTGGATACAAATGTGTCTTTTACGCAAATCATGTGAAAATCAGATTAAGTGATATAAGTCAAAATTGGTGGCACAAGAATTTTCACAAAGACCTATGATTGATTATCAGGAAACGTATTCTCCAGTGGTGGATGCATTGACTTTCCAATATTTTATTAGTCTGGTAATATAGAGAGAGAATTGATGTACGTCTATGAATGTTATGTATCACTTGATACTAAAAGTATACATGAAGGTCCCTAAAGGATTTGAATGATCAAAATCATGTAAGTTAAGTTCTCGAGAACAATATGATCGTTGTATATAGATTCATTTTTGTTTACGATTGAACTCTTGATGAGTTTTCTAAAGCAATTGAGTTCACTAAAGATAAATCAAAACATCTTAATGATGTAATTTTTGTGCACCAATAAACATACATAGAAATTGGTACCCAGTGATTGTGATATCTTAATAAATAGTGTACACGCATGGTACAATATGGATTTTGGAGATAAAAGTAAGGGTTCATGACTTTTTTGCATATGATATAGATATCTATATGTTAAATTAGCAAATTTATGAAGCAAAACTTCTAAAGAGTGACAACACATGCATATTTGGATAAGATGGAATAAATTCCCTCATGGATTGATAATGCTAGAAGCATCAATGATGTTAAAACCTCAAAAATGTATTATATGAAGTTGACAAAATACATATGGACTAAATAGTCGAAACGAGTGTTGTACAACTTGAGATATTCGCATAAAGAGGGATATAAGTTTGATTAAACTAGCCATGTTCTATGAACATTCTACTTTTAAAAGTTCACTATAATCGCAATTTACAGTAATGATGTCTAGGCATCATCGAGAGAAATTGTTGAGCTTTTAGAGGGAGAATTTTTGAATGACATTGGCACGGTCTAACTATTACTCGAACTGCAGTTCGAGTATATATGTAATTATATTTTACTAATCCCTCAAGTACATCTAGAAGATGATGTTTGGATATTTTAGTATCGACATAGATGAACCTTAAAGTATGTTAAAGTTTGTTAAGTCATTTGTTATAAGAAATGCCTATTATCATCTCCTACCAAAGTAGAGATTCTCATTCTACAAGTACCATCGTTAAATGCATAAGTGTATTAATATGTTTTGCTAGCTATGTATGGTTATAATATCTTTCACTTGAGCTTATTGTCATGATATAACCTTTGTCAAGCGAAGAGACATTGGAATGAGTTCAAAGAAATATTTCAGGTATAAACGATATTTGATTATATTTTACTAACCTATCAAAACAAGTTTGGTTAATCTTGTAGATGCAGGAATGTAACGAAACACAGTTGTGGACATATGATAATATTTGGAGGGAGGCACCTAAAGTCTCGTTAGAAGATTATACAACATTGCTCAACATAAAGGATTGCACATTAAGGGATCAAGCGACAAATCATTCACTACAAAAGCTTTATTCGACTTTCAAGGAAGATGGACACACGTCTCTTAAAGGATACATGTTAAAATGATGGGGAGACTTATTCAAGTTGCACTCTTTTTCCCTTAACTAAGTTTTATCCCAATGGGTTTTCTTAGTAAGGTTTTTAATGAGGCAACATACCTGATCCAAAAGTATCAGGAGGAGAAAATACGCGCTGCACTCTTTTTCCCTTAGCTGAGGTTTTGTCCCACTGGGTTTTCTTAGCAAGGTTTTTAACGAGGCAGCATCTCTAAGCGTATCAAGTTGACAACCAAGCATATTAAAAGTATATATATTATTTTCACTTATCACGTGGATAGTCAAGGGGGAGTGTTATGAATAAATTATTTATGGTGACTCTCCACGTTCTTAACTCTCGTCTCTTTATTTACTCTTATATTAATAACATAGCCTATATATAGAGGTCCTATGTATTTGATATGTGATACTCAATATCAATAAGAATTATCTCATTCTCCATATTTCTTTCTCTACATGATCTATGTTCTCATGTTTATCGTGTATATTGGTTGCTAATAGACTGTTGTTTCACAACAAGAATGACTTTATGTTGTAATTATAGCATTAAAATTTTTTGTGTTAAAATACATTTTTCCTGCGTATAAAATTGTATCTCTTTTAAAAGGTGACATTAAATTTGTACATAAACTTTTGAATTAGAAAATCTTCCGAGAACAATGTATAAATCTAACAATAATATAAACCTTGTTTTATACAAAACAAAATTGATCGTTGCACAATAAATTAAAAACAAAAATAAATATTTGAATTTGATAGACAAGTGTACATAATTTGATAAAACAAAAATAAATTGATATTTTGACTTTGATCGTTGCAGCTTTTGACCGTATTCAACTCAAAACTTTGAAAATAGATTAAGGGGTTGTTTGGTAGCATCTGAATGACATTAAGAGGCTACCTCTTAATGAAATCATTTAAGAGTTTAACAAAGATAACGTAGAAGAATGTGACATGTGATGGTTTACCATTCATATGTTACCTCTTATCCAGTCAGACATAAGGTTACCTCTTATTCATTCAGACATAAGGGCCACAAATGATTTCATTAAGAGACAGCCTCTGAATGGATTAAGAGGCTACCAAACAGCCCCTAAAAAAGAGTTAGTTAATATTCACAAACCACTCCCCTATATATCTCACTATACATACATAGATATATATATAGAGAGAGAGAGATAGAGTGAAAATAGATGTTAAAATAAAATTTAGGGGTGTGAAGATAGTGGAAGCCTAAAAAAGAAATATTTGATAAAAACCAAAGAGAAATAGATATAAACTGAATTCCATCATTCATTCTAATCAACATTATAATATATAGAGATGAATATAACTATAAACCCTAAAGCCCATAAGTAATGGGTTGGGCCTAAAATGTCTGGTTTATAACACCCCCCCCCCCCAGACATTTAGAATTATACACAGTTTAACAACATACTCCAGGATGATGTTAAATAGGTACTTCAGGACCTGAATAAATAAACTGATACTACTGGATCAGCTATGCTGCCTCATTAAAAACCTTATTAAGAAAACCCAGTGGGACAAAACTTAGTTAAGGGAAAAAGAGTACAGCGTGTATATATCTCCCCCTGAATTCAACAAACATCTTTCAATCCACGAAGACCGATCTTGTGTGATAGCTGCTCGAAAATGCTTCTAGGTAAAGATTTCATGAACAGGTCAGCTAGATTTTCACTCGACTTAATCTGGCGAACATCAATTTCCCCTTCTTTTTGCAAGTCATATGTTGAGAAAAATTTTGGTGAGATGTGCTTTGTTCGATCACCCTTGATATAACCTTCTCTGATCTAAGCTATGCAAGCAGCGTTGTCTTCATAAATAATTGTTGGCTCCTTCTTGATCTGTTCTAATCCGCATGCTTCTTGTATGTGATTAATCATTGATCTCAACCACACGCATTCTCGACCAGCATCATATAGTGCTATCAATTCGGCATGATTTGATGATGTTGCTGTAAGTGTTTGCTTAGTTGACTTCCGAGAAATTGATGTGCCACCGTATGTGAATACGTAACCTGTTTGAGATTTTGCTTTGTGAGGATCTGGTAGATATCCGACATCAGCATACCCTATAGCTGGGACTTTTGAACTTTCTGATAGAAAAGACCTAAGTCTTGTGTCCCGCAAATATACCGGAATATATGTTTTATGCCATTCTAGTGTCTACGTGTTAGATTCGAACTGTATCTCGCCAGTACATGAACTGCAAATGCAATGTCAGGTCTTGTGTTATTTGCGAGATACATAAGGGCACCGATCGCGCTTAAGTACGGTACTTCTGGACCAAGTACTTCTTCGCCTTCTTCATGAGGGCGATAAGGATCCTTGTGTGGATCTAGCGGTCGGACAACCATAGGTACGCTAAACGGATGTGCTTTATCCATATTGAAACGTACTAACATCTTCTGGATGTAGTTTGATTGATGGACAAATGTGCCATTGCACAGATACTCAAATTGTAGTCCGATGCATAATTTCGTCATACCAAGATCTTTCATTTCAAATTCCTTCATTAACAACTGAGCAGCTTTCTCTATCTCTTCAGGAGATCCGATGATGTTGATATCGTCAACATAGACTGCTATTATAGTGAAATTTGAGAGTGATCGTTTTATAAAAACACATGGACTGATTACATCAGACTTGTATCCTTCCTTTTTGAGATATTCACCAAGTCGATTGTACCAAATACGACCAGATTGTTTGAGACCATATAAAGATCTCTGGAGCTTTATAGAACACATATCTCGAGGTGTTGATTTTAATGCTTCAGGCAATTTTAATCCTTTAGGGATGTTCATGTAGATGTCATTTTCAAGTGTCTCATATAAGTATGCGGTGACGACATCCATTAGTCTCATATGAAGTCCTTCAGAGATTGTGAGGCCGATTAGGAACCTAAGGGTTATCGCATCCACTACAGGGGAATACGTTTCCTCATAATCAACTCCTGGGATTTGGGAAAATCCTTGTGCTACAAGTCGAGCCTTATATCGTACAATCCCATTCTTTTCATTTCTCTTTATTGCAAACACCCATTTATAACCTACTGGTTTGACGTCTATGGGCGTTCGGACTACAGGTCCATAAACATGTTGCTTTTCGAGCGAATTTAATTTGGCATTTATGGCTTCTTGCCATCTTGGCCAATCATTTATGTGCATACATTCTTCTAACGTTTTAGGTACGTAATCGTTTTCATTAATTACATCCGTTGCTATAGCATATGCGAATATATCATCAACACGTATTTTATTCCGGTTCCACATTGTACTATCTTGTACATAATTAATAGAAATCTCATTTTCGTTCGGTACCGGTGTTTCTTCTGAAACTTCATTTTCCTCTGGATTCATAGTTGTCTCTTCTGGGACATTTACCTCTACCGGGGTTTCACTTATAATCTTTTGTGAGTTTTCACCAATTGCGTTACTTTGCTCTTTTCGTTTCCGTGGGTTTTTGTCTTTGGAACCGATTGGTCTCCCACGCTTTCGTTCTATAGTAATCGCTTCTGGGATTTCTTCAATTCGAGCAGGTGCATTTGATGCTGGTACATGTGACTTTGTCACTCTATTCGTGTCTGTGAATGCATCTGGTAATTCATTCGCTATTCTTTGCAAAGGTATAATCTTTTGGACTTCATAGTCACATTGACCACTTCGGGGGTCGAGATTTGATAGCGATGATGCATTCCACGTTATTTCTTGTGTTACCAGTCTTTCTTTGTCCTTATCTCCCCCTAAGACTGGGAACATAGTTTCATCAAAATGACAGTCAGCATACCGTGCTGTAAACATGTCTCCCGTCATTGGTTCTAAGTATCTAATAATGGATGGGGAGTTAAAACCAATATAGATACCCAGTCTTCTTTGGGGTCCCATTGTAGTTGGTTGTGGTGGCGGTATTGGTACGTATACCGCACAACCAAAAATTCTAAGGTGGGACAAACTTGGTTCTCGTCCAGAGACCAGTTGCAATGGGGAGTATTTGTGATCAGCAGTTGGTCTCAATCTAATCAGTGCAGCGGCATGCAAAATAGCATGACCCCATGCAGAAGATGGTAATTTACATCTCATTAAGAGTGGTCTACCGATTATTTGTAATCGTTTAATCAGAGATTCAGCTAAACCGTTTTGTGTGTGAACATGAGGTACTTAATGTTCAACATTGATCCCAATTGACATACAATAGTCATTAAAATCTTGAGATGTGAACTCTCCCGCATTATCCATCTGGATGTTTTTAATTTGATTATCGGGGAAATTGGCTCTCAATTGTATGATTTGAGCTAAAAGTCGGGCGAATGCTACATTTCGAGTAGCTAAAAGGCTCACATGTGACCACCTTGAGGATGCGTCTATTAAGACCAAAAAATATTGAAATGGTCCACACGGAGGATGAATAGGCCCACAAATATCCCTGTGGATTCTTTCTAAAAATGATGGGGTTTCATGTATCAATTTAGTTTGTGAGGGCCGAGTTATAAGTTTGCCCAGAGAGCATGCTGCACATGATAAGTCTTGTGGTAGCAAAACTTTTAAGTTTTTGAGAGGGTGCCCGGTTGCACTTTTGATTATGCGTCTCATCATTATGCTACCAGGGTGACCTAGACGGTCATGCCATATATTGAATGTGTCTTTATCTAACAGCTTTTGGTTACTCACCATGTATGATTCGATAGGATTGATATTAGTACAATATAATCCAGAGGATAAGGCTTCTAATTGTTCAACAATTGTTTCTTTGCCATTTTTATTTGAAGTAATATGAAGATATTCAATATTATTTTCAGATATTGTTTTTAGGTGGTAACCGTTTTTTCGAATATCTTTAAAGCTAAGTAAATTTCTTCTGGATTTACTAGAATATAATGTATTATCAATAGTTAATTTGGTACCCGAAGATAATGTTATGTGTGCTCTGCCGAAGCCTTCGATAAGGTTACTGACACCAGATATAGTACTAATCGGTGTCTCTGCCGGAGACAACTCAGAGAAAAATTTCATATCTTTGAGAATAGTATTAGTACTACCGCTATCTACCATACATTCATCACCAATGATAGCTCTACTGGAGCTAGCATGCATATTTCTTCAGGAAATAAATAAAAAAAATAAATAAAAGTTAATGCAAAAAAAGTAAAAATGAAACATTTCAAGAGTTTCAAACCAAACCAAATACCAAGGTCACACTGTGAAAAGTAAAACATAAAAGGTACGTTAAATATGTTTAAACATCACGAACATTTTCAATGAAATCACATGCATCCAAATGAACGTCTGATATCGTGGCTGAAGGTGCATCCTCAATCAGATTAGTTTCAACATTCTTTCCTTTTCCTTTCATCATGCGTTGATATGCCTCAACGAGGTGTTTAGGGGTGTGACATGTGCGGGACCAATGATTTGACATCCCACATTTATAACAAATGTTTCTTTGGTTCCCGCTACTTTTCCCTTTCGAAGGTCGCCCCGTATTATGTCGACTCGATTCATCACCGCTATTTTTAGTGTTCTGGGACTCCCGACGCCATGTATATCCCCGTCCTCGACCACAACCACGACCTCTGCTGAGGTCGCGGCCTCTACCTCTACCTCGTCCGCTTTGATAATTGGCCACATTCGCTTCAGGGAATGGGCTTGCACCGGCAGGTCGCGATTGATGATTTTGCAGTAGGAGCTTGTTGTTTTGCTCCGCGACCAGAAGACATGATATCAATTCAGAATATTTGGTAAATTGACGTTCCCTGTATTGCTGCGACAGGAGCATATTTGAGGCATGGAACGTTGAGAAAGTTTTTTCAAGCATGTCTTCATCAGTAATTTTCTCACCACATAATTTTAACTCAGAGGTAATGCGGAACAAGGCAGAATTATACTCACTGACAGTCTTAAAATCCTGTAGTCGTAAATGAAGCTATTCATAGTGGGCTTTGGGAAGTAAGACCAACTTCTAGTGGTCAAAACGTTCTTTGATGTTTGTCCATAATACAAGGGGGTCCTCAACAGTTAGATATTCCTGCTTTAGATCTTTGTGAAGATGATGGCGGAGGAATATCATAGCTTTTGCTTTATCTTGAGGTGAAGTTTGATTACCATCAATAATTGTCTCCCCTAAATTATTTGCCGTCAGGTGAATTTTAGCATCAAGAGTCCACGGGAGGTAGTTGTTGCCCGAGATGTCAAGTGCGGTGAATTCAAGTTTTGATAAGTTCGACATTTTTATCTATAAAGGAAAGAATCATGGATTTAAAATCGAGCCGCAATATAAAATACATATTATAGGTGAACTTCAGGTTCTCTATAGGTAGAACTGTAGGTTCTATACTTTACGTCGTTTTAATAATAGAG
This sequence comes from Helianthus tuberosus, assembly GCA_030545235.1. NCBI lineage: Eukaryota > Viridiplantae > Streptophyta > Magnoliopsida > Asterales > Asteraceae > Helianthus > Helianthus tuberosus. The sequence goes on from CM060451.1 coordinate 181,906,058, forward strand.
TAGGAATTTAAAACTCTTATACGATTTCGTATTGTAAATGGAAATTGTGTTTCGATAATTTAATTAAATATAAAATATATGAAATTTTAATTAAATATGTGAATATATTAAACATAATTTAATTAAACTAGTTAAACTTTTAGTATTTAATGAATCTATAATTATCTTAATGTTCACCGTTCCATTAACCGTGATAAACTTGAAATATACAATATTTAATAAATTAAAATATATTAAATACTACAGCTGTATCCCATTTATATCTAATAATAAGAAACAGTTGTATATTATTTCATTAATATTTAATAAATCAATTCCTTCTACATATATATAATCTAATCAAGGAAGCCAATCATTGGACCAAAAATAATACCCACTAGGAATGAGCTCGGTACCGACCGGTACCGAACCGGTACCGAAACTGAAAGTATCGGTACCGAAAATCCTCAAAAGTGGGTACCGATACCGGTACCGAATATACCCGGTACGGTACGGTTCGGTACCGGTACGGTACCGGTATTTGAGGGTAAAAATCGATAAACACCGGTACCGAACTGGTACCGAAAATATCAAAAGTTGGTACCGAATCGGTACCAAAAAGGTACCCGTTTCGGTAAATCGGTACCGGTACCGGGTCCATTTTGCTCATCCCTAATACCCACCATATCAACGGTTTTGGGTTTCACGGTGGTGGCCCACCGGAAAAAAAAACAAGAACAAGACTTTAGGTGAAAAGCAATTTACGAACGGTCCGTCGACCCGGACTTAGAGGTTAGTCGGCCTTGCGTCGCCGATCACTGGAGAAAAACGAACAGGTACAAGTGACTGGATCTGGAATGATGGCAGAGGCGATAAGGCTGCCATGGTCACGCCAACGGGCTGGATCACACATAAACGAGTTGAAGACGCGGCGGCGATGTCTACGGTTGTGGCTACATATGAACCAGAAAACAACTTTCATGTGTTGGTTGTGTCTCCCGCAGTTGCAATCTTGTGAGCGGCAGACGAAGGTGTGAAGCACAAGGTGCAGTTAGATGTAGTTTTGTTTGTTAACTAGTACAGTTTGTTTGTTTACGTAAAGGATCTGTGCGTATACTCTTTAGTTTTGTATGTTAGAGAGTACAAATTGTATATTAACTCAGTGGATCTATCTGATTAAAAAAAATGGCCGGACAGACTAGTCGTCCCGCATAAATTGGTGGGTGGTATTTTTCTTAGGGTTCATTCTCTGAGGGCAGTTCTTTGTGAAACAAAAAAAAATTTTCGTTTATGTCCTAATACACAAAAACAGGCAGTCCTAGTTTGTTCTAAATTTCAAAAGAAAATTGCAGAAAAATTGATAGTGTACCCGGATTTGATGAAAAGCAATTATCTGAATCCAAGCCGGATCCCTGATGAATAGAGCGATCGTGCTGATAAGGTGATAAAAACAAAAGAGAAATAGATATAAACTGAATTCCATCATTCATTCTAATCAACATTACAATATATAGAGATGAATATAACTGTAAACCCTAAAGACCATAAATAATGGGTTGGGCCTAAAATGTCTGGTTTATAACAATATTTTAATATTATGTGTATGTACTTCTCACCTATTTAAATATTATCACAACCAATGTTTTAAAAACCGGTTTTTAAATCATACCGGGATGACTTTAAAAATGGTTCAACCGGTAGAACCGGGTTGTACCGGGAGGTTCAACCAGATGAACTAGTTAACTCTATAATTTCATAGAGATACATACGTACATGAATTATATTGACATACCTTATCAGTTTTAATTTTTTTCACTAACATAATAAATAAATTATAATATAACTATTATCATGCCTCTTTCTTTTTCAAGTTTCAAAATACAATCTTTCATATAACATTGCTTTACCCGTATAGACATATATATATATATACAATCATTTTACATATAAGTTTTTTGTATTTATGATCTTTTTAGCATCTATTATATGTATTTCTTTGATTACATACATGTTAAAAGTAGTTTACATATGTTTAATTGCCAAAATTATATATATGTGTCATAACTAATTACATATATGTAAAAAAACTAGTTTACATATGTGTAATTATAAAATTACATATCAAGAATGATAAAATTACTCTTAACATGTATGTAATCGTAAAAATACACATAATAAATGATAAAATTATCCTAAACATAAAAATATATAAATAAAAAGATTGTTTATTAGGAGTTCTGCGAGTTCAGTAAATATTTATGGTTCTGAAATGATCCTGACCCTATATATATATATATATATATATATATATAGTGGAGAGTTCAAATGAGAAGAAATTTTTTGTAAGAAGAAAAAAGAAGAAATTTCAACCAATAAGAATGATTTATTTTACTTTATTTAATATAAATATTTAATGTTACTATAAGGGTAAATTGGTAAATCTACATATGTCATTAATTTATAGTCTTCCTCTTTAATAGCTAACTACATTAAATAATTTGTAACTTATCTTCAAAATATATATACTTTTTCAAAAAACAATAAAATAAAATAATTTAAAGTGTAGAATAAATTAGGAGTTGTGTAGGATACATTACGAGTTGTGTAGCATAAATTTCAACGTGTAGGATGAATTTCGAAATATGTAGGATAAATTTTGATGTGTGTAAGCAAAAAAAGTTAGTGTGGAGGATAATAGTCTTTATGACTAATTAATTAGTCAAAAATGATAATAAATAAGATAACTGAAAAAACTAATTAATGTTTTACAAAATTACCCTTTGTTCTTTTTCTTCTCAGTTAAATTTTCTTCTCAAATGAACCTTCCCCTATATATATATATAGGGGTCCGCTAAAATGAAAACCACCTCCAGTTGTAAGAACCATGAGAACTACACCGTACGGGGCGAGTTAGACCAAATTTTTTTTTCATAAACGTAGATGCGTGTATTATAAACACATTTGTAAAAAAAAATCAAAAAAAAATGTTTTGTGTGTAGTTTTGTTTGTGTTTACGGGTACCGTAAATTTTAAACCAAATTTACGGTACCCGTAAACGCAAACTTGTGGTGCTCAAAACTACACACACGACATTTTATTTTTGAATTTTTTTTTACAAATGTGTTTATAATACACGCATCTACGTTTATGAAAAAAAAAATTTGGTCCACCTCGCCCCGTACGGTGTAGTTCTCACGGTTCTTACAACTAGAGGTGGTTTTCATTTTAGCGGTCCCCTATATATATATATATATATATATATATATATATATATATATGTATGTATATGGAGAAAGAGAGATACATCGAATTGCTTCAAGTCTTTCACTTTTTGACCCACTTGTGGATCAATTTACTCTCAGATTATTTTACTGAAATAAGTAAATCTACCGATGAAGATGGAACTGGAATCATGATGAAGATGGAGTGATTGCATGAACCTTGTGGATGAAGTGATGAACCGTAAGTGATGATGGTTTTGAATGTTGATCGATGGTATATGTATCTTATGAAACTCTAGAATACAAAAAAAAAAACCCAAACCAAAATAATCATGGGCCGATACCGGTATTACGGTTCAAACAGGTATATCAGATTTTATCGCCGGTACGAATCTTATACCTTTCACTTATTTACCGGGGTGTTTCGTACCGGCTTTGTATCCGGCACCGGTAATACTGGTATACCGGCCGATATTTACCAGTTTTTAAAACAATGATCATAACTTCTTCTTTTCTCCTACGTTCTCTACATATTTAGACCTGGAACTCAAAGTTGCCGACCATGTCGGATATATTTTTTGTTCTTGTTCTCTTCACTTAAACCACTCTAAAGCTTTCAAGGAGGGTCAAAACAAAAGAAAATGACTTAAGTAAGAGACACCTATTAATGAAAAGATCATGGAACTTTCATCGCCGTAGGGTTGTCGGGGGATCTCCAGAGGGTCAACAGACCTCCTGACCCCCGCCCCTGTCATTACGTGATTACGTAATTTCATTATAGCATTTTATGCGAAACCCACTGAGTGATTACGTAATTACGTAAAAAAAGTTGGCTATGTATTATTACGTGATTAAGCAATTTTTGATTACTTATTACGCGATTACGTGATTTCATTATAGTATTTATGTGAAATCTCACTGAGTGATTACGTAATTACGTATTAACCATAACTATAATTAAAAAAAATGTAATATAATATTTTCATGAAATACCTAATATTTCAGGTCTAATCACGTAATAATTATAATTGTAGGGGCCAATTAACGTACAAAATGGCTTATCGTACATTGCATACGCGATAACCCCAGCCGTCAGATCTTCATCCCCCATGTGATTTCATCCCCCATGCGAATTCCCAGATTCATGAGTGCGCTTTTTTATAGCGTACGATATATACTCGTATACGTAATATACGTTAAGGCCAATTGTACGATACACTTTCTCTATAAATGTAATACAAAACATTAGTCAATCAACCTATAATAACCACATAATGTTGTATATTGGAGATTTAGTCACGTAATAAAGCATAAACAATCAATTTGTTATTATTCAGTGTGTAATCACGTAATTGATTTATATTGAATGTATAATCACGTAATGGATTTATATTGAATGTGTAATCACGTAATGATTTATTTTGAATGTGTAATCACGTATCCTATAAAAAAATTATAGCAATAATCTGCTAAAAGTGAAGAGAATGAAATGCTCCTTAGTTAATACAGTGTATTTTTTTTAATTATTAGCGTATGAAAAAGTTATAGCCAATTAAGAATTAAGAGATAAATAGTTTCAAGGGAGAATAGACCATCATACCATTCCCTTCTAAAATTAAGAATGACACATATGTGATCATGATTCTTTTCTACACTTCACACGAGATTCCTCTCTTATACATAATCTCTTGTATATAAGTCAATAATAAACGAATGGTTATGTTTATAAGCTTTATAGGACATTCAAAAAACAATATACTTCGTAGTAAATTACCACTCTAGAATATTGGTCAACACATCCTCTACATAAACGAGAAGCCAAGAATCCTTCCTAACCTGATTTTGAGAACAATCTTCAGTGATGAAACTATGTGTTCAACTAGTTTTATACCGTGAAAGTAAAAAAACCCTAAAAAGAAATACGGTATTGGTATTGATGTTGGTTGGTCAATATCTAAAAACGGTTCATGATGATAAAAAACAAAAAGTCAGCTATATCTATATCTGATCTGATCGAATAGAACTTATATCAAATCGTAAATAAAAATAAGCAAATCACAACGGTATATTATGAATTTTACATAATGTTATATTATATTATTACTAAATACGAAACAGTAATTGACATCATTCTATGTAAATAATAATAAACCACTATTGTTCAAATGGTATTAGTTTAGTTCGTCATGGTAAGGAAACAAAAAGGTCAACCATATTTGACCCATAAACATAGAATTTTCATCCAATCGTAGGTAAAAGTAACATGACACAACTTTGATAACAAATATATTTGTGTTTCGACCATTTATACATTACTGCTCATAACCAGGTTTTAAGTATAATTAACATGCACACGTAAATAAAAATAAACCTGTCGCAATGACATATACGAAACTTTATAAAACGTGTATTTTAAAAGTTACAAGTGAAAATATAAAATATAGTTAAAGGAAATGTGATAATAAAATAGTATCACATTATCATATTCTTTTATTTTAAAAAAAAATATGTCACATTTTCAGATTAATGAAACAAAAAATATACAAATATATATGTAGAATTTCAACCTTTTAACAGCTGAGGAAATGAAAGAGGCGGCTTGTTAAACTAAATAAAAGACAAAACCAAAACAATCAAAACATATATAAACCGATATAGGCTGCCAATCATAAGATAGAACTATATCGAATCGTACATAAAAATAACTGAATCGCAACGTTATAATTGGAATTTTATAAAACATTATATTATTAGACCGTTGGGTGTGCTTCGGGAAGCACATCGGGAGGACGATCCCCCCCCCACCCCCCCCCCCCCCCCCCCGTGCAGGTCCTATGATCGGCACAATCGGGGAAAATCTCACGTCCACCCCGAAGAACTCTCTCTCTCTCTCTTGATTCTCTCTATCTCTCCCTCTTGATATGATTGGATGCAGATGAATATGGAAACGGTTTCCTATGGATGGAGAAAGAGGAAGGGGGAAAAGAATGTGGTGATATGGAGGTGGGGGAAGGGGAATTACACCCCATGGTCTTACTAAAAAAAAGTAAAGGATGCTATTCTCTAAAAAAAAAAAAAACACCCCATGGTCTTACTAGAAAAAAGTAAAGGATGCTATTCTCTCTAAAAAAAAAAAACCTATGTTGTTTGAATGTTATTGTTTTGGTTCGTCACTATAAAGAACCCAAAAAGACAACTATATTTTACCCATAAATATAGATTTTTTATTGAATCCTAGATAAAAATAACATGACACAACTTTGATAACATATACATTTGTGTTTTGATCATTTGTACATTACTACTCACAACTTAGTTTTGAGTAAAATTAACATGTACATGTCGATAAAAAACAGACCTGTCACAGTGACATAATCAAAACTTTATAAAACGTTTATTTTAAAAGTTACAAGTGAAAGAATAGAATATAGTTATAGGTAATATAATATGTCACATTTTTCATATTAATGAAACAAAAAATATGCAAATATATATGTAGAATTTCAACTTTTTAACAGCCGGGGAAATACAATAGGTGGCTTGTTAAAATTATAAAAAAAAGACAACCAATAAGTAAATTGCAACGTTATATTTGGAATTTTATAAACATTATATAATATTATTACTAAAAATGAAAGGGGTAAAGGATATTATTCTGTACAAAAAATATAATAATAAACCGATGTTGTTCGAATGGTATTGGCTTGGTTCGTCACTGTAAAGACCCATAAAAGTCAACTATATTTGACCCATAAATATGGAATTTTTATCGAATCGTAGATAAAAATAAAATGACACAACTTTAATAAGATATACATTTGTGTTTCGACTATTTGTACATTATTACTCACAACCCGGATTGAGTAAAACTAACATGTACACATAGATAAAATAGACCTATCGCAATGACATATTCATAACTTTATAAAACCTCTATTTTAAAAGTTAGAGTTAAATGTCATTTTACCAGTTTGGTCCAAATATTTGAAACGTTGCCATTTTAGTCCACTGGGTTAACTTCATCCATTTTTTCTGTTAACTATAAGGGCAATTCAGTCATTTTTTATGTAATTCTGCTAACTAGAAGGGCAATTCGGCCATATAAAATGACCGAATTGCCCTTCTCATTAACAGAAAAATGGGATGAAGTTAATTCAATGGACTAAAATGGCAACGTTTCAAACTATTTGGACTATAATGGCAACGTTTCAAACCTTTGGACTAAACTGCCTAAATGACCCAAACCACATGAAGTAAAATAGCATTTAACTCTAAAAGTTATAAGTGAAAGAATAAAATATAGTTAAAGGTAATATAACAATAAAATATTATTACATTATCATGTTCTTTTAATCTATACTATAATATAATAAAAGAAACCACTTTGGGGACACTTGTCATCATATTAGGGCATCTCTTATAGATAATTACTATTTTAATTTAATCTTTTCTAATTAATTATAGATAACTCTCTTATTAAATATTATTTAGTTTAATATCTTATGGATAATTATTATTTAGTTTAATCTTCTTCTCATTTATAATATTATTTACCGAAAATTACGATTTTGGCTATTATGGTTATATAACTTTTACCCTTTTAGCCCAAAAAAGAATTTTTTAACATATGAGCCCCCAACATCTTCTTTTCTAACCCTTTTGGCCCCTAACACTAACCTCATCAATTAAATGTTAGGGGCCAAAAGGGTTTAAAAAAGACGTTAGTGGTCAAAAATGTTAAAAAAAATACGTTGGGGGCTTAGATGTTAAAAAATTCTTTTTTGGGCTAAAAGGGTAAAAGTAATATAACCACGAGGCCAAAATCGTAATTTTATTATTTGATGAATAAAATTAGATTTATTCAATTCGTACAATACACAAGGTTTTTTAAGGATATATATATTTTTTATTATTTAGTACAGAAAATTACGTTTATTCAAATCATGTAATATACATATTTTTAAAGATGTAATTTTTTTATTATTTGGTTTATAAAATTACATTTATTCAACCCGTGTAATAAATGAGGTTTTTTAAAGATGTATTATTTTATTATTTGGTAAACAATATTACATTTATTTAACTCGTGTAATACACGTGGTTTTAAAGATATAACTTTTTTATTTGGTATATAAAATTACATTTATTCAACATGTACAATATTGTTCTTATAGATATAACTTTTTATTATTTAATATATAAAATTATATTTATTTAACTCGTGCAATAAAGAAGGTTTTTAAAGATATATTGTTTTATTATTTAGTATATAAAATTTATTTATTCAACCCGTGTAATACACGGGGTTATAACCTAGTTTTAAAAATATAATAAAATGTGCAAATATACATATAGAATTTCAGCTTTTTAAGGCGGCTTATTGTTAAAATAAAAAAGACAACCAAAACAATCAAATCAGACAAAATCAAAACAATCAAAATATAAAACTTATATAGGCTGCCAATCATACGGCATAACTATTCATCTAGTTGTAAATTATTAGATCATGGGGTGTGGTTTGGGTAGTCCATTTGGGAACTATCAGTCATATAGGCGTCACGGCACATTCGATGGAGGACCATCCCTTTGAGACTACCTAAGGGTGTGGAGGACTACCCAAATTTAATAAAAAAACCAATATATATAATACAATGAGAGAGAGAGAGAAACAATTGTTGCAGGCTCGTCCCAAACATCCAAGGGGTGCCGTTGGCGACGCGACGAGGAGGAGGGGGCGGTGTGGGACGAGGGGGACGACCGGCGCCGGGGAGGGGACGATCCCCACACCCCATGGTCTTATAAAACTAGATAGATATTGCCCCGCTCATGTTGTGGGACATTAAACCGAATATTTTTCTCTCATAAAATGTATATATATGTTTCGTTTACTTGTGCGTACTACTTATAACACGATCTCAAAAAAATTACGATGAGTAGCCAAATAAATTAAAACATTCCCATACTTTTGCTTAAAAAAACAAAACCGATGGAAAAACTATAATTTTTAACTTGGAGCAAAATTGTAATTTTTCTGAACAAAAGAACGTCTGCCAGGAAGCCTCCTGGCAGGAATAAAAATTATATCGAGTAAACCAACTAGAACAAAACACTACCACAGTTTTGTCAAAAAAAAAAGAACTAAAACGATGGGATTACTGTAATTTTACATTGGGGGGAAAATAGTAATTTGACTGGGAAAATAAACAAAAACGATGAAAAAAATGTAAATTTAAATTGGGGGCAAAATCGTAATTGGCTGGGAGGGAAAAAACAAAACTAATGGCAAAACTATAAATTTAAACGGGGCAAAATTGTAATTTTTAGCTAGGGGCAAAAGCGTAACTTTATTTTGAACTGGGGTAAATACGTAAATTTAAACTGATGGCAAAATCATAAATTTAAAGCGAGAATAAAATTGTAAATTGATTGGACCAATAGGAGAGTGCTAAAAAGCTACCTGACACTATTTCCCATCTTGTGTTTGTAGTTATTTATAATATAATTATAATATAATATATAATATGTGACAAAATGTTATTTGCCCTTTGCTTGAAAAGTTTTATTAGGCCATGTGTAGTCATAACGCCCCTTTGTGGGCGTTATGCGACACGTGGCGCGCCACGTCAGCGTGTGGGCGTTATGGGGCTTTATGCATTTTAGCCCGTAGTCATAAAGCCCCCGTCTAATCATTACTCAATTATTAATTTCTAATTTTTTATAATTATTTTCTAACTTTATAAAATTAAAATTTATTTCATTAAATTAAAAAACATTACACTAAAAAAAAAAAAAAAACATTACACATAAAAAAAAATGCAGGGACCAAAGTGTAAAACTTTAAAACAAAATAAGAGAAAAAAAAAATGCAGGGACCAAACTTTAAAAAAAAAATTACAGTAACAAAAAAAAAAAAAAAATGCAGGGACCAAACTGTAAATTCTTTTCTTCCATTGTCTTCCTTCTTCTTCTTCTTCGATGTACCTGCAAAAAAAAAAAAAAAACACAAACACAAACAAAAACACAAAAACAAACACAAACACAAACACAAACACAAACACAAACACAAAAACAGAGCAGAAAAAAGAAAAAAAAGAAAAAAAAAATTCAAACACACACATACATACCGCCTTCTTCTCCGCGCTATACACATCGCGCCGCCTCCATTTTTTCGATCGATCGCGCCCTCCGTGGCGGTGTGCCGGCGCTATGCCGGCGCTATGAGGGCATACCGCCCCTCACATGCCGCCCACTACGTAAGGTCTTATAGAAAGAGAGTTAATTGTTATGGGTCCATTTCTTTTGTTTTTTATTCTATGGAGAATGCCTTAACGTGTTGGTGCATTGATGAAGCATTCGATTGATGGCTAAATAGGTGGTATTAATATTGTCACACTATATGGTAGGTAGTAGGTGGAGCAAGAAGAGACAATCACAACTTCTAGACAACTGACATAATCCAACGGAGCTTAGCAGTTGTATGACCCATGGTACGGAGAGTAAGCCTTGGTATTGGATCCAGCAAAAGTGTATTGTTTCTTGGAACTCCAATCGATGAGGTTGGGTCCATGGAACAAGCAATAGTTGTTAGTAGAGCGACAATCAATAGGGGGCAACCTACCCAATAAGCATTAGCATAAGTGACGACAAGGCCCACTTGGTGTCATGTTACCTCGTCTTGGGCTTCTTTTCTACCTAGGCTTCCCAACAGGGCCATAGGGGTGACTTTTGTCTCTTCTAAGAGAGAACCACAGAAATAGCGGGAAAAGGAATGTCTTGTCCATAACAGGCCATATTAATTGTCTGCATATGAGAAAGAAGTTATCGGAAAAGTACGAGGATGCAGTTGGCCTCATTTAATGATCGAAGCGTCAAACCGATGGGGATCAGACATGTGTCTGAGTCTCCCAAAGGTCCAACAAAACCGTTAGATGACATCGAAGCTTTCTACAAGGAGATAAGTCATCCCCATTATATAAGAGAAGTTCACAATTCTTTAAGGTATGCATTCAATATCGACTACATTAAATACACACTCATCACACATTTACTCCCAACATTCCTGGGATCACATTTAAGGCTCTGAGCCTAGGGTTGACACCAACAAGGATATTTCGACGATCACATACTCGTCGGAATAAGCTCCTTACTTTCTGGCAAGTTTACTTATTCTCACGCCGGAGCTTAGTCATGTATCCCCCTCCCGGGGCCCTCCGTGGCGAGGCTAACGGTGTTCTTTTTTGTAGGAAGACAAGACCGTTCCGTTGCAACGTTGACGAGCCTCGTTGACTTCTCATCTGTAACACCTCGCAAAATCATGTCCAATATAGTGATGCCACGTGTCATAAACCCAAATCATGTAAAAGTTTAACTTTGAGGAACTAAAATTGACAAACAGTGAAAAGATGTTCGTAGAAGGACCAAAAGTGTCAACATGCCAAACTTGTGCCTCTGATTGATCTCACACGATGTTCGTATTCTTTAATGAATAAATTATCGGATGCAAGAAGCCGTTTGTGATTAAAATCAAAAGTTTACAAAACACAGGGGTTAAAAGTGTCAACATGTTAATTCTTACCTTTGAGTGACCTTTTAACGATCCCAAGACCTTGTAATATATTATTATACCCCAATGAATGTCGGATGATGATTTCGTGAAGTTTCGGTACAATTATATGATGAGATTTGCAATTTCCAAGAAGAAGGGTTGAAAGTGTCAATGTGACAATTCTACTCCCGGGAGACCATTTCGATAAATCCAAAACCTTATAATACAGGGTTTTACTCCCAAGAACATTTAAAACCTGAATATGTGGGCCCATAATGTTGAAAACGAAAGTTATACGAGTTATATAAGTGCAGGGGCTGATCTTGTAAATATGAAAACAATTTTTAAAATTGGCTTCACAGGCGTGTCGCGACAGGATCCTCTACACCTGTCCCGACTCGCGGGAGATTTCAATTTTCAGTAGGTTACTGGCAGCTACCAGCATGCAACCTGAAATCTTTCATGGATTCTCTGCAACTCTAAATCGAAACGGCAACATGCAAACGGTTTTGGGAAACCACTAGGACACTTGGAAGCATCAAATTTCACCTGGGGACACATGGATTGATCCTAGTTCATCCTAATTCCCTATATAAAGGCCCTCATTCTTCACTTAATCTTGCTCACTTCAAAAATCAGAATTCATCTCTCTCAAGCTTTGTTTCTGGGGCATCCTAGTCTTAAAGGAAGCTCTCTAAGTTCAAAATTTTCGTGCTAAGGACCCTTGTAAGTGTTCTTGGCTCCTATAGTTCAGTTTTTATTAGTATAAGGACCGAAAGTCAAAGTTAGCGTAATTCTACTTTGACTTGTAAGTTATTCAAAAACGGTCTAGCCATGGTTCTAAACGAATATGGCTATGTGTTGGTAATTAAGTAGGTGAAAATCACTCAAAAGGGAATCTCTTAATTATCACATTTACTTGGTCAATTGTCGGGTCAAAGTATTGAACAAAAAAGTCAAACGAGTCAGTTTTTATAAAAGAATTTATATCTGATAATGTAGAGGCTATAAAATACATTTATCACCTTAATAACTTGGTAAATATTATAAGAACATGTTTCGGCATGTTCAACCCGACAATTCTGAGTTTAGGCTCGGTTCTGACTTTTGCTTTGACTTTCAGTTCTGACCCGAATTAGCTTAGTATCTTTATGCCTTAGGGTTCCTTTGTGACCATATTATATGTTAGTATAACCCTCTAAGGTTATACTACATGGTCCCTTAGAAATCAGAATTCATTTGCATGTTTTTGTTATTTGCTTAAATTTGACTATTATGCCCATGTGTTATAAAAACGAGATTTTTGAAAATGTGAGTGGACAAAAAGATTTATTACTGATATATAAGTATGTTAAATAAATTTGACATCAGTTTCTGGTCTCAAACTAAAGTTATGCAAGATATCGTAAAATGAAACTTTTTATTAATTAAACTACGTTTTTTTTTAGCATAAATCATGTTTAGACCAAAATTTTGGTACCAAACCCATTACCTACTATTGTTATATAATTTTTAAGGATTTTTGGAATATTGGGTCATATTATAAACTGACCATATCATTGAGTTCTTGTATAATTCGATAAATGATGATAATGCCCTTTTTGTTAATAAATGAAGATGTGTATATGATTAACATACAAAAATCATTTCCTACTGATGTTATATGTTAAATAAAATATTTTAAGTATTAAAGACTGATCAAAATCTCATATTTTCATTAACATCTCAAATATCTTCTATTATCGACTTTTACGCTAATTAGGCGCATAGTTTGGTTTAAAACCATATTTAACACCTAAGACTTGTTACCTATTGATTTTGTAAATAAATTTTAATATTTTTACAGTAGGTATAAGTCATGAACTCAGACTTCCAAATTTGACCTTAAAAGCATATGTGAAATGACCAAAATGCCCCTACGGTGCATAGTTTGGCCATAAATGGTAAACCACACATATGTATGATATCTTACTGATTTAACCTTATAAGATAAATGTTTTTACAAAATGTTTTAGACCAGAACCTCAGTTTACTATAAAACCTCTTTTATAAGCTTTAAAATGATCAAAATACCCTTACGGGACTTAAATTGGTTTTAAATTTTTTTGGGGCATAATTGTTGATATCCTACTGATATCATAGCATAATTAAAGCATAATAACTTATGTAACTTGTACATGACTAACCCGGCTACATGTTATGCATATACGCGCTCGGTACGGTTTATGTAACTAGTTTGCATAAATTAGCCGAAACGGGTCTAAACTTATCATTTTGACTTCAAATTCGAGAATGTATTTAGTTTACCCATATAATACAAGTCTCCATACTTTTTGGGTCTAAATTACATTCCGATCCGGTCATCGCTTAATCTAGCGTTTCGTACCGTAAACATTTCCTTAAACTAACCGGTCTAAGTTTACTACTAAAATAAGACCTGTTAGGAATCTGATAGGTTAATAAAACCTTCGTTCCAGATTAAGAGCCCCGGTAGAAGTTATTTGCACTTGTTTGAGTAGACCATACTGCTGAGTATACATAATTTACTTTTTTAAGCTCAGGTAAATAGTTTTAACTTATTTTCCTTTATACGGGCTTGGGACACGGTAAATATTACCGCTTGGTCGGGTGTAGAAACATTTTTACCGAAGATGGTTAAATGACAAAAACCCATTTTTAATCAGTGTTGCTTGATAACAAATAACATTGGGGGTTAACGACCGTGTCCTGGATATCCTTGGCTCATTTAAAGAATTGCAAATGGCCACGACTTAAGCATGGGGTGTAGGCATACAAATGACAGTTGCGTATGTAAAAATATACCCATTTGTTGAGGATTTCTCACCGTGGGATTATGTTAGTGGTGTGTCGATTAATCTTGTTCGGCATATTTATGTCGGCCCTAAATGTTGGACAAACATGTAAATCTGATACAAGATTGTTATTAATATAATTGTCCCAAGTTATAAAAGAACATTTGTGCCTTGTGCATTTAAATCAATTTCATAAACACTTTTCAAAAGAGTCAGTTAATTGTATTTACCAGTGTAAACTGACGTATTTTCAAAAAAGATTAAGTGGCAGGTACTTATCACAAATGGCTGGGAGCTCTAGGCGTTAGTTAGAGAATCTTGCAAGTTCTAAACACTTAAAGTCTTTTGAACAATATTTTGTATTTCTGTTTTAGATCCGCCTGTGGATCCTATCATACAACCGTTTGTATAATATTTATTTATACTTTGCATTTTGGTTTGTAATAATATTTTTCTACCAAGACTTCCGCTGCGCGATAACTGTGAATAATTGACTATGATGATATCAACTACGTCACGATACTCCCCACCGGGCCCACCGGTAATACGTGGAAATATCGGGGTGTGATTGTCAAGACTCCTTATGGTGAGCCTTTTGCCTAATTTTTTGAAAAATAAAAAAACTTTGATTATGAAAGGACTGGAAGTGTTAGCATACCTAAAATAAGTTTCTAAATAACCTCTTAAGATATTTATATTCACAAATAAGCCACTTGATGTTCGAGTGTAGCCGTTTGCGTAATTAATTGAAAGTTTGCGCAATGAAGGGTTAAAAGCGTCAACATGTTAATTCTTTCCTCTGAGTGACCTTTTAACAAACCGGGAGCTTCATGATATTTGATTATACTCTTGGGAATGCCAATTATTGGCCGTCTAAGGTTTTTATGCTTATAAGTAAAGTTACGCGCAACTTTGCAAGTTAGAGGGACTAAAAGTGTCAATATGTTTAATTATACCTCTGAATGACCTTTTAGCGAACCCGAAGCATCGTTATGTTTAATAATACTCTCAAAATACCTAATATGGATTAGATGAGGCTTCGATTCTATTAAACGATGATATGCGCAAGTTTGCGCATTAGAGGGACCTAAAGCGTCAACTTTTGAATCTACGCCTTTTGGTGACCATTTAAGCAATAGAGAGCGTAGAAATAATTAAACTCATGCTTGGGAATGCCCATTATGGGCCATGGAAGGCTTGGATATCATTAAACGACATTTCACGCTACTTTGTGCGATTAAAGGACTATTTGCGTCAAACTGCAAAAGTATGTTGATTCGTATGGTATCGGACCTTCCGGAATATGACCATGAGTTAAACATGCCCTAATTATCCTTTATATAGCTTAGATATAGGCTTAGAGGTGTTTGGTGCGCAAAAATAAACTTTTAAGTCATGCAGGGACTAAAAGTGTCAAAAAGTGCACAAGTTTGCATTTTCGCGCACATCTTACATTCTGAATATATCCGGACATCCAAAACTTTATGTAATCATTAAAATATTTTATTTTAGTGATTGTCATGATAAAATTCCATTCGTCGCGTAATTTGGATCGTTTTTCGCATTCGTTCGTGTTTCGTCGTAATTAACCGAACAACGCAACCGTACGACCAAACGAACCGACATCTGAGATATTTTTGAGTATGTTTCATGTTCCTTATACTTAAACTTCATTTTAGAGCCTTGAAATGGGATTAACGGGGCTTAAACATGTCAAAAATGCATCAAAAACCATGTTTTGCACATTCAGGGACCAAAATTGACAATCTGCCATAGTTATCTTAGGAAGGGACCAAAATGAAAAATGTAAATTCCAGCTTGTTCCAGCTGTTCCCCTCATTTGCACATGGTTTTAATGAAACTAGGGGCTCCCATGGTTTCACAAAACCATGGGCACATGTGTACGGATGAGATCGAAGCTCGTTTTTCGAGGAACGATCCTAACGGTCCTAGAAATCCTATAAATACCCATGTTCCTCATTGTTGCAACTCACACAATCTGATCTATTTGCTCTAAGTTGGGGCTTAGCACCTCATACCTGAGCAAGTTGGATCTAGATTTCCATTCTTGGACCCGTTGTAAGTCCTCTTTCGTTCTTTTTTCGCGTGAAAGTCAAACTGTGTTTGACTTTCTGCTTTGACCAGTTTATGGTCAACATGAAGTTCGTTTGAACTTCATAACATGAGCGTAATCACGATGGTTTTAGTCTCTTGTGACTATACCTACTGATTACCACGTTATCTAGGCATAGTGGCGAGTCGTAGTTTCGGCCAAAATGCGTATTCTTGCGTATTTTGTAACCAAACTACTTTTAGGTATCAAAACCGTTTGTTTTGATACCAAACCTGTTTTCAAACCTCGTTAAGCATGTTTTAACATGTTTAGCTCATCACTTTAGGTTTAGTGCTTATGTAGGGTCGTAAGGTAAGCGGTCTAAACAACCGCTTATACTTTTGAACCCGACCCGTTTGGTCAATCTTTAGGATCCGACCAAACACATTAGGTAACCATAGTTGCATAGGGAATAACCTTCCGAGGTTATACCTTATGGTCACGTCATTTAAGTAGTTGTATGATAGGTAGTTTATATGCCTTAGGTAAATGACCAAAATGCCCTTTTTACGCCAAAATTCATTTTAAGCATATGTAACATAATTTTTTATATCTAAACTGATTTGGCAATAATATTAGACATGTTAAGGCATATTTTACTTATCATAGGACTCGTTAGGCGGTTCAAACGCGTTTTACGCGAACGACGCGTTAAAGTGGCGTAAGCTACCTTAACGAGTCGTAATGGGTCGTAAGCACTTAGGTTAGGTCGTTTTAGAATGTAGGCTTTGTTAAACCATATTACATGAGTTCCTATACTCATTTGGTTTACGAAACCTCATTCTATCCGATCTTCCGATTTAGCTCAGTTTAGACATGCCTTAGAATTCCATTAGGACCAGGTTATAGGTTAGTGTAACCCTCTGAGGTTATACAACTTGGTTCCTTAGTTATTCGATTCATATGCATGTTTCCGTTATATGCCTAAATGTTGTCTATTATGCCCTTTTAACCTTAAAACGAGATTTTTGAAAATGTGAGAGGATAGAACCTTTATTACTAATTTATAAACATGTCCCTAAATTTTCACATCAGTTTGAGGTCTAGATTAAGAGTTATGCTCAAAAGCGTAATTAGAAAGCTTTTTATTAATTAAACGGCGTAATTAGCATAAAGCCTATCTAAACCCAATTTTTAATACCAAAATTTTTACCCACTGATGTAAAATAATATTTTGGGATTTTTGAAGATTTTTATTTATTTTTAGGCTGAGCATAACATAGGGTTCTAGCTTTGATTCGGTAATTGTCGGTTTTGCCCTTTTGGCCTATAAAATGAGTTTTACAAATCATTTTGATACCAAACCTTTTTCTACTGATCTTATATGATAAATAAAATATTTTGAGTCTTCTGGAGTGATAAAAATATCAGCTTTTCTTTAAAAACCCGGAAATCGCTTAAAACCGTCTTTTTACGCGTTTAAAACGCATAGTATGTATTAAAACCATTTTTCTCATATAAGACTTAATACCTACCGATGTTTTAAGAAAATTTTTATACTTTAACAGTAAACAAAAGTTTTAAACTCAGATTTCCAGATTTGACCTTTAAACCTTATGTGAAATTACCAAAATGCCCCTTAGGTGCATAGTTTGATTATAAACAATAAATTTCACATATATGTAATACCCTACTGATATAACTTATTAAATTAAGTATTTTTAATGATCAAATCATACCTGAACCTCAGATTTATATTTAATCTCTTTTATAGCCTCTAAAATGACCAAAATACCCCTACGGGGCATAATTTGAGTTTAAATCCAAATTGTGCATAATGGACGGTATCTTGCAGATATCACAACATATTTAGGGCATATTAACTTAGGAAACCTGTATATGACTCTTATGGTTACCCATTACGCAAATTTCGCGTTCGGATCGGTTCATGTAACTAGTTTGCATAAATTGACCGAAACGGGTCAAACCTTATCATCTTTGTCTCAAAATCCAGAATGTGTTTAGTTTACCCATATTAAACAAGTATACAAGCTTGTAGGGTCTAAACCACATTCTAATCCGGTCTTCGCTTATCTTGCGTCTGAACCGTATATCCTCCTTTAAAACTAATCGGTCTAAGCATAGGCTTAATTAAGACCCGTTAGGAATCTAATAGGGTATTAAAACCTTCGTTCCAGATTTAGGAGCCCAGTAAAAGCTACCTGTACTTTCTTGGTGGTATACGGCTGGGATAAATTGTATAAATTTGCTTAGGTAAATACTTTTAACTTGTTTTCCCTTATACGGGCTTGGGGTACGGTATATAAAATACCGCTTGGTCGGGCATTGAATTTTTAATCGTATGAAGGTTACTTTATTGAAATAACCCGTTTAAATTGTTTTGTTTTCTTAAAACCTTTGGGGGGTTAATGACCATGTCCCGGATATCCTTGGCATCATTCATTGAATGGCCACGACCTTAGCACGGGGTGTAGGCATACACCTGCCAGTGCATATATATATAAAAAGGTATAACCGCCGGTTCCGAGAATAACTCGCCGCGGGACTATATCATGTGGTGTGTCTATTAATCTTTAACCCGGTATTCAACCCGGGCTACTGAACGTATAACAAACATGTAATTCTTTTACAAGTTTATATATAAATAATTATCCCAAGTTATAAAATATTTTGTGCCTTGTGCATTCAAATCAATTTTCCTAAAACATTTTCAAAATGAGTCATTTAATTGTATTTATCAGTGTAAACTGACGTATTTTCCAAAAAAGTTAAGTGCAGGTACTAGTATCTTTTATTTGATCCGCTTGTGGATCCTTTCCGTTTGTAATACTTTGATATTACTATTTATTCGGTTTGTAATGTGATTTATCTTTTGCTTCAGCTGTGCATTTAATTGTGTTGTTTGACTATGATGATATCAACTACGTCACGGTACTCCCCACCGGGCCCACCGGTAATACGTGGAAATATCGGGGTGTGACAGTGATATGTTGGTATCAGAGCCAACATTGAGTGAATTAAACACTAGCCTTGTGTGTTTAAACTCAATGACACAGTAGCACATTCCTTGACTTCCGAGTCTAGGTAAACAACCTAGGATTAATCCTAACCTTAATCTTTTGGTTTATATCTTTTGTTTATTCTTTGTTTTGACAGGACTACATTCAAACATGCCGCCAAGAGTTAGAGGCAGAAGTGGACGAGGCAAAGCCCTGATGAGGGGTAGAAATGACCATGAAGCAGGGCCGTCACACCGGTGCACACCCCCGGCCTCCTTTGGCTCCAGCCCGCAAGAAGACTGGAGAACCTTTCTCGAACCCGCGAGACGCTCTGTCTCGCTTAGCTCCTCACCGTCATACCATCATCACTCATTCGGACCACCATAGGAGGACGAGCCCCATGATTCACACCACTCATACATACCTTTGCAGCGTTCCGGTTCTCACCACTCCTTCCAGGACCCCACACCCTACTTCCAGAGTCGGTTCAACCCAATGAACCAAGTTGAAGAACCAGTGGGTCCTAACCCACTGGGGCCAGCAGACCACTTTCCTGAGTATCAGGACATGGATATGGATGAAGATCCAGATCCTGCTATGCCACCATCCGGGACGCCAACGCATCCCATCGAGATTTCCTGCGGGTCATCTTTTCATGGTTCGCCGTACAGAGGCCCTGACATATGGGCGGAAAGGTGGAGCACGTATAAGTGGGAGTTTACTCCCCCTCACCACAACTCACCACCTCACCAACAGGTTCCCTCAGAGGACCCACACTTCCAGGCGGTCACGCCACCGCCAGCGCCAGAGCAGCCACCGCCTCCAGAATCACCGAGGCAAAGAAGAAGTGCACGGATGTCCGTGCATGGGGGTTTTCATTTCAGCACCCCCAACACTCCGGCAACTACCCGCCGCTGTATGAAGACCCACAAATGGGTGGGCTTTCACACGCCTTTTCTGAAGTCGACTCTGCACCAGTCGCACCTGCACCACCACCACCACCCATGGGTTATGAAAACCCAATCCCGGCTTACCCAGATGCAGCTGGGTACAACCCGTATGAGCAACAAGCTTACTCGGGTTATCACTACAATGCACCTGCCATTGACCATACGTCGAGGCAGCAAACTTTAATGCTCTCTACCCTTCGCCCTTTCCACCCGCGTACCCAACTGGGTACCCTACTTATGGGTATCAATACCCACCACCTCCACAACCTCAGCAGCAGCAGCCGCCACAACCCCACTCCAGCAACCGCATCAACAAGAAATCCTCCAAAGGTTGCACGAGGTGGAACAAAGGGTGGAAGAATAGCATAGAAGTCGCCGCGGTCTTCTAAAGGGTTTGGTTTGTTTAAAGTCCCGTTTAGGGAAATTATTGTCCCTGCGTGGGCAATTTTGTTTGTTTAAAGTCCCGTTTAGGGCAATTATTGTAATTCTTTGGAATTATTATGTGAAGTTTCTTTTTGCAACTACATTTAGCACTAAACACACACACACACACACACATATATATAAATATATATATATACATTATATCACAAATCAAATTATCATTTCAATTTATAATTGATCTGCCATTAAACCTCTAAAGGAAATCATAAAAGGTATAACCTAGCCTATATGTCATTATAGACATGGCTGTGACGGTAAAAACCTTCTTGAAATGATAAATCCTTGTTAACACCTAAGAACGTGTTAGCACTCTTGACAAATGTGGTTCAAGAAAATCACACTAGTCATTCTAATATTTGGATTCTTCCAGTTTCCCCATACAGCCCAATAATCTAGAAATCATGGCTTATATCGTCAAATAAGATGATCATACTAAAGCATCCACTATGCGATGTCATTACTTCGCCTTCGGGCCAAAATATTTCAAATAAATATCAAATGACAGTTGTAGTCTATGACTCCCTGTCAAGAAAGGTGATGAACTATGTTCAAACCTTAATGCCTCGATCCTAGAAGATCACGGCTTATAAATTTAAAATTGTCCTTGTGACAAGGCCTTTTGTGCCACCCCAAATACTCTAAATATTTATATAACTGAGAATAAATATAACAAAAAATTTAAATAAATCTGATTATCAAATTAACCAATATGGACTATTTATACCATGGTTAATGAATCACCGAAAATGGTGACTCCTTAATGAAATCACTAAACAAGTTGTTGTCAATTGTTTTATATAAATCAAGCTTCATCATGGCAGACTCAGATGAAGTTAATAGTCATCCAAATGAAAGGAATGATAATACCAGAATGAATGTAATGGGTGCTGACCTACTAGCAATGATAAACAATGCTGTAACAAAAGCTATGGACAGAATGTACAAAGAATCAGGTGCTACACGCACCAAGACTCAATACTAAGCCCCCTTCCAAAACACATGAGTCAAAGAAAGACGATTCTCAGCACTCGTCAAATCAGAAAAGTCAGCCATCAAAGAAAATAGTATTTGATCAGGAACCACTTTCCAAAACTTGCTCTTATAAGTATTTTGTCTCATGCAAGCCAAGGGACTTCACGGGTGAAAAGGGTGCCATTGATTGTATGCAATGGCTAGAAGAAATGGAAACTGTGGTTGACATCAGCGGGTGTGCTGAACGGGATATTATAAAGTTCGTTTCTCAATCTTTTAAAGGTGAAGCTTTAGTATGGTGGAAGGCACTGTTACAGGCCTCAGGAAAAATCCCGCTCTATAATCTGTCTTGGGATAGATTTGTTGATCTGATAAGAGATACTTTCTGTCCACAACATGAAATAGAGAAAGTTGAAGCCGACTTTCTAACTCTGGTTATGAAAAACTTATATTGTCCATCGTATGTCACTAGCTTCAACTCCATGTCTCGTATGGTACCTTATTTGGTTACACCAGAGCCAAAGCGTATCACACGCTTTATTGGTGGATTGGCTCCAGAGGTAAAAGGCCATGTGAAAGCTTCAAGGCCTGCAACATACAGGTCAGCAATGGATTTGTCTTTGTCTATAACCTTGGATATCATCAGGAGTAGAGTTGCAAGGAATACAGATGATGGGAAGAGAAAAAGAGATGATGATAACTCGAGATGTTTTGATAAGAAAAAAGAAGCGATTTTGGGTTTAAGAAGAATTTTGAGTTTAAGAAAAACTCAAACCAGTCGGGGGATAGACCCGTGTGTAAGAACTACAGGAAACGCCATTCTAGAAAGTGCACGATTGATCTGCAGGCTAAACTCTGTGGAATTTGCAGGACAAAGGGGCATAAGACTTTAGAATGCAAAGATCTGAAGAATGCAACTTATCACAATTGTAACGAAAAAGGGCATATCAAGACCAACTGTCTAAAATTCGCAAAGAATCCTGATGAGACAGAGAAGACTAATGCACGAGTGTTCCAAATGAATGCAAGAGAGGCAGTGCAAAATGATAATGTTATAACAGGTACATTCCTCATAAACGATATTTATGCTAGAGTTTTATTTGATTCTGGTGCAGATAAGTCCTTTGTAGACAATAAATTTTGTAAACTATTAAATCGGCCTATAAAAACTCTAGACATAAAATATGAGATAGAATTGGCCGATGGTACCTTAGAAACTGCCTCACCAATTCTAGATGGATGTTTCATATCCATTAGGAATCACTCTTTTCCGTTGTCTTTGCTACCAATGAAATTGGCAGGATTTGATATAGTTTTAGGCATGGATTGGTTATCCCTTAACCAAGGTCAAATTTCCTGTGATAGAAAGCAAGTTGTTATCAAGACCCCTTATGGTGAATCACTTACTATTCAAGGAGATACGCAGTTTGGATTGCCTGATCAAGTAACTATGCTTAAGGCATCTAAGTGTTTGAAGAAAGGTTGTGTCATTTACATGGCACAGGTGACGATAGATGAGCCAAAGCCTAAAATAGAAGATATTCTTGTTATTTCAGAATACTCATACGTTTTCCCTGAAGAACTAGCCTGGTTTACCTCCCGACAGACAAGTGGAATTCAGAATTGATATTATACCAGGAGCAGCACCAGTCACAAGAGCTCCTTTCCGTTTAGCACCGACCGAGATGAAAGAGTTAAGAACACAGTTGGACGATTTATTGGGAAAAGGTTTTATTCAACCTAGCTCGTCTCCTTGGGGAGCGCCTATCCTTTTTGTCAAGAAGAAAGATGGTTCAATGCGTCTATGCATTGATTATCGTGATTTGAACAAAGTTACAATCAAGAACCGCTATCCATTGCCCAGGATCGATGATCTGTTCGATCAGCTTCAAGGGGCAAGTTTCTTCTCAAAAATCGATTTGAGGTCGGGATATCATCAGTAGAAGGTTAGAACCGAAGATGTACACAAGACCGCGTTCAGAACAAGATATGGTCACTGTGAGTTCTTAGTGATGCCTTTTGGGCTCACTAATGCACCTGCAGCATTCATGGATCTCATAAATCGAGTCTGCAAGCCGTACTTGGACAAATTTGTCATTGTTTTCATTGATGACATACTTATTTATTCAATGAGCCAAGCTGATCACGAGAAACATCTCCGATGCATCCTTAAACTTCTACAACAGGAGAAGCTGTACACAAAATTCTCTAAATGTGAATTCTGGCTTAGAGAAGTCCAATTCCTTGGACATGTGGTAAGTGAGCGTGGTATCCAGGTGGATCCCGCTAAGATTGAAGTAATTATGAATTGGCAAGCGCCCAAGACGCCCACAGAAATTCGCAGCTTCTTAGGTTTGGCAGGTTACTACAGGCATTTCATTGAAAACTTTTCAAGGATTGCTACACCTTTGACTTCCTTAACTTGCAAGAATGTTAAGTTTGATTGGGGACCCAAACAACAAGAATCTTTTGAGATTCTCAAACAGAAATTGAGCAATGCTCCTGTGTTCACATTGCCGGAAGGGACAGAAGAATTTGTTGTTTATTGCGATGCATCGCACGCTGGTATGGGTTGTGTGCTTATGCAAACAGGTAAGGTCATTGCCTATGCATCACGTCAACTGAAGGTACACGAAAAGAACTACACCACCCATGATTTAGAATTGGGTTCCGTTGTATTTGCACTAAAGTTATGGAGGCATTACCTGTATGGAACCAAGTGTGTAATCTACTCAGATCACAAGAGCCTCCAACACTTGTTTAACAAGAAAGATCTCAATATGAGGCATCGTCGTTGGATAGAAACACTAAACGATTATAATTCTGAAATTCGCTACCATCCTGGCAAACTGAATGTGGTCGCCGACGCACTAAGCAGGAAGGAAAGGATTAAACCTATACGGATTAGTGCCAAAAGCATTGAACTAAAGAACAACTTGAATGAAAGGCTGTTAGCTGCTCAGAAGGAAGCTATATTGGAAGCTAACTTTCCGAATGAGAAGTTAGGTATAACTGCTGATCAATTGTCTTTTGGAAAAGATGGAATCCTTAGATTGAATGGTCAAATCTGGGTTCCAATTCATGGGGGACTTAGAGATGTAATCCTCCAAGAAGCTCATGGTTCTAAATATTCAGTTCATCCGGGCAGTGATAAGATGTACCAGGATCTGAAGGAAATTGCTGGTGGATAGGTTTAAATAAATCTATAGCCACATATGTGGCTAAATGTCTGACGTGCGCACAGGTTAAAGCCGAGAATCAAAAGCCGTCAGGTTTACTACAACAGCCTGAACTTCCCACTTGGAAGTGGGAAATGGTAACTATGGATTTTATCACCAAGTTTCCAAAGACGAAACATGGGAACGATACAATATGGGTTATAGTCGACAGACTGAGAAGTCAGCTCATTTTATACCCATCAAAGAGACACATATTTCCGATGAACTAGCCCAACTATATGTGGATGAGATTGTATCTCTCCACGGAGTGCCAGTATCTATTATCTCTGATAGGGATACAAGATACACATCTCATTTTTGGAAAAGCTTTCAGCAATCTTTAGGCACTTGTTTGAATTTCAGTACTGCTTATCATCCTCAGATGGATGGACAAAGTGAGCGTACGATTCAAACACTGGAAGACATGCTCCGGGCTTGTGTTATTGACTTGGGCGGAAGTTGGGATGACCACCTTCCTTTGATTGAGTTTTCATACAATAACAGTTATCATTCAAGCATCCAAGTCGCGCCTTTTGAGGCCTTGTATGGAAGGAAGTGCAGAACGCCAGTTTGTTGGGCGGAAGTTGGAGAAACCCAATTATCAGGACCAAAAATAGTTCTGGAAACGACAGATAAAATTTTTCAAATCCGTGACCGTTTGAAAGCTGCCAGGGATAGGTAGAAGAGTTACGCTGATAAGAGGCGAAAACCTCTAAAATTTGAAGTAGGTGATAAGGTACTACTTAAAGTGTCACCCTGGAAAGGTGTGATGAGATTTGGTAAGAAAGGTAAGCTGAGCCCAAGATATATCAGACCATTCAAAATCATTGAATGTGTCAGGAGCGTGGCATATAAGCAAAATATACCTGAAGAGCTTAGTGGAATTCACAATGTGTTCCACATATGCAATTTAAAGAAATGTCTAGCCGATGAGTCGCTAGCAATGTCTCATAAGGACGTACAGATTGACGAAAGCTTGATGTTTGTTGAAAAACCTTTGTCTATCGAGGATCGACAGGTTAAAAAGCTTCGAAGAAAGAATGTGCCAATTGTAAAAGTAAAATGGGATGCCCGTAGAGGCCCGGAATATACGTGGGAAGTTGAATCCACGATGAAACAGAAATACCCTCATTTATTTCAGTAAATCTCGAGGTTGAGATTTCTTTTCAGGGGGTGAGGATGTAACACCTCGCAAAATCATGTCCAATATAGTGATGACACGTGTCATAAACCCAAATCATGTAAAAGTTTAACTTTAAGGAACTAAAATTGACAAACAGTGAAAAGATGTTCGTAGAAGGACCAAAAGTGTCAACATGCCAAACTTGTGCCTCTGATTGATCTCACACGATGTTCGTATTCTTTAATGAATAAATTATCGGACGCAAGAAGCCGTTTGTGATTAAAATCAAAAGTTTACAAAACACAGGGGTTAAAAGTGTCAACATGTTAATTCTTACCTTTGAGTGACCTTTTAACGATCCCAAGACCTTGTAATATATTATTATACTCCAATGAATGTCGGATGATGATTTCGTGAAGTTTCGGTACAATTATATGATGAGATTTGCAATTTCCAAGAAGAAGGGTTGAAAGTGTCAATGTGACAATTCTACTCCCGGGAGACCATTTCGATAAATCCAAAACCTTATAATACAGGGTTTTACTCCCAAGAACATTTAAAACCTGAATATGTGGGCCCATAATGTTGAAAACGAAAGTTATACGAGTTATATAAGTGCAGGGGCTGATCTTGTAAATATGAAAACAATTTTTAAAATTGGCTTCACAGGCGTGTCGCGACAGGATCCTCTACACCTGTCTCGACTCGCGGGAGATTTCAATTTTCAGTAGGTTAATGGCAGCTGCCAGCATGCAACCTGAAATCTTTCATGGATTCTCTGCAACTCTGAATCGAAGCGGCAGCATGCAAACAGTTTTGGGAAACCACTAGGACACTTGGAAGCATCAAATTTCACCTGGGGACACATGGATTGATCCTAGTTCATCCTAATTCCCTATCTAAAGGCCCTCATTCTTCACTTAATCTTGCTTACTTCAAAAATTAGAATTCATCTCTCTCAAGCTTTGTTTCTGGAGCATCCTAGTCTTAAAGGAAGCTCTCTAAGTTCAAAGTTTTCGTGCTAAGGACCCTTGTTAGTGTTCTTGGCTCCTATAGTTCAGTTTTTATTAGTATAAGGACCGAAAGTCAAAGTTAGCGTAATTCTACTTTGACTTGTAAGTTATTCAAAAACGGTCCAGTCATGGTTCTAAAAGAATATGGCTATGTGTTGGTAACTAAGTAGGTGAAAATCCCTCAAAAGGGCATCTCCTAATTATCACATTTACTTGGTCAATTGTAGGGCCAAAGTATTGAACAGAAAAGTCAAACGAGTCAGGTTTTATAAAAGAATTTATATCTGATAATGTAGAGGCTATAAAATACATTTTATCACCTTAATAACTTGGTAAATATTATAAGAACATGTTTCGGCATGTTCAACCCGACAATTCTGAGTTTAGGCTCGGTTCGCAACCGAAAGTCGCAAAAGTTGACTTTTGCTTTGGCTTTCAGTTCTGACCCGAATTAGCTTAGTATCTTTATGCCTTAGGGTTCCTTTGTGACCATATTATATGTTAGTATAACCCTCTAAGGTTATACTACATGGTCCCTTAGAAATCAGAATTCATTTGCATGTTTTTGTTATTTGCTTAAATTTGACTATTATGCCCATGTGTTATAAAAACGAGATTTTTGAAAATGTGAGTGGACAAAAAGCTTTATTACTGATATATAAGTATGTTAAATAAATTTGACATCAGTTTCTGGTCTCAAACTAAAGTTATGCAAGATATCGTAAAATGAAACTTTTTATTAATTAAACTACGTTTTTTTAGCATAAATCATGTTTAGACCAAAATTTTGGTACCAAACCCATTACCTACTATTGTTATATAATTTTTAAGGATTTTTGGAATATTGGGTCATATTATAAACGGACCATATCATTGAGTTCTTGTATAATTCGATAAATGATGATAATGCCCTTTTTGTTAATAAATGAAGATGTGTATATGATTAACATACAAAAATCATTTCCTACTGATGTTGTATGTTAAATAAAATATTTTAAGTATTAAAGGCTGATCAAAATCTCAGATTTTCATTAACATCTCAAATATCTTCTATTATCGACTTTTACGCTAATTAGGCGCATAGTTTGGTTTAAAACCATATTTAACACCTAAGACTTGTTACCTATTGATTTTGTAAATAAATTTTAATATTTTTACAGTAGGTATAAGTCATGAACTCAGACTTCCAAATTTGACCTTAAAAGCATATGTGAAATGACCAAAATGCCCCTATGGTGCATAGTTTGGCCATAAATGGTAAACCACACATATGTATGATATCTTACTGATTTAACATTATAAGATAAATGTTTTTACAAAATGTTTTAGACCAGAACCTCAGTTCACTATAAAACCTCTTTTATAAGCTTTAAAATGATCAAAATACCCTTACGGGACTTAAATTGGTTTTAATTTTTTTTGGGGCATAATTGTTGATATCCTACTGATATCATAACATAATTAAAGCATAATAACTTATGGAACTTGTACATGACTCACCCGGCTAACCGTTATGCATATACGTGCTCGGTACGGTTTATGTAACTAGTTTGCATAAATTAGCCGAAACGGGTCAAAACTTATCATTCTGACTTCAAATTCCAGAATGTATTTAGTTTACCCATATAATATAAGTCTCCATACTTGTCGGGTCTAAATTACATTCCGATCCGGTCATCGCTTAATCTAGCGTTTCGTACCGTAAACCTTTCCTTAAACTAACCGGTCTAAGTTTACTACTAAAATAAGACCCGTTAGGAATCTAATAGGTTAATAAAACCTTCGTTCCAGATTAAGAGCCCCGGTAGAAGTTGTTTGCACTTGTTTGAGTAGACCATACGGCTGAGTATACAAATTTACATTTTTAAGCTCAGGTAAATACTTTTAACTTATTTTCCCTTATACGGGCTTGGGACACGGTAAATATTACCGCTTGGTCGGGTGTAGAAACATTTTTACCGAAGATGGTTAAATGAAAAAATCCCGTTTTTAATCAGTGTTGCTTGATAACAAATAACATTGGGGGTTAACGACCGTGTCCTGGATATCCTTGGCTCATTTAAAGAATTGCAAATAGCCACGACTTAAGCACGAGGTGTAGGCATACACCTGACAGTTGCATATGTAAAGATATACCTATTTGTTGAGGATTTCTCACCGTTGGATTATATTAGTGGTGTGTCAATTAATCTTGTTCGGCTTATTTATACCGGCCCTAAATGTTGGACAAACATGTAGATCTGATACAAGATTGTTATTAATATAATTGTCCCAAGTTATAAAAGAACATTTGTGCCTTGTGCATTTAAATCAATTTCATAAACACTTTTCAAAAGAGTCGGTTAATTGTATTTACCAGTGTAAACTGACGTATTTTCAAAAAAGATTAAGTGGCAAGTACTTATCATAAATGGCTGGGAGCTCTAGGCGTTAGTTAGAGAATCTTGCAAGTTCTAAACGCTTAAAGTCTGTTGAACAATACTTTGTATTTCTGTTTTAGATCCGCCCGTGGATCCTATCATACAACCGTTTGTATAATATTTATTTATACTTTGCATTTCGGTTTGTAATAATATTTTTCTACCAAGACTTCCGCTGTGCGATAACTGTGAATAATTGACTATGATGATATCAACTACATCACGATACTCCCCACCAGGCCCACCGGTAATACGTGGAAATATCGGGGTGTGACATCATCAGAAATCAAGGACTCGACATTGGCGCCATTCGTGGGACACTGTTCATACAGTTGTTTCCACAAGAACCTAGACGTTGTAAAGGATTTCTTCTTTAATAGACAACATGGCTGCACCACCACCTCCTAACTCCCAAGTTACGAAGGTGGTCCAGGACACCGACGAGGTGGTGACCGTTGAAGACATGACCAACGAGGTTGAAACTAATGACAGGACTGGACTGTCGGTGAAGAAGGGTTCCATCACACCAGATTTCGTGTCCATGCACAGAGATGAGCTACGAAAATAACTCGAAGATCTCGAGAAACGGGAATAGCTTGAGAGCCTACGATCCAGGCTCTCCTTTGACACACTACTAGATAAAAACGACACCAGTCCTCGTGAAGCTAACACTGATTCAGACTCGTTAATAGCCTTCATGGCTGCCTTGAGGTAGATGACACCCGAAGAAAGAGAGGTGTTGGTGAAAGGGAAGGGTGACACAGAAAAAAAAAGGTAAGAACAAAGACAACCAGGCTGATAGTACATTAAACAAGCCTTACTTTCCCAAGGACCTAGCCGAAGTTTCAAATTTCACCAAGAGGACTGTGGAGGCCCCCATGCCTCCTAAACTCAAGCCTCCACTCAACCTAGACAGGTACAACGGAACTAAGGATCCAGAGGATCATCTCCATGCTTTTAGAGGCACTGGGCAGGTGGGAAGGTGGTCCATGCCCACATGGTGCCACATGTTTGTACAAACACTCACTAAGGGAGCCAGGCTTTGGTTCGATAGCCTTCTGGCTAGGAGCATCGATAGCTATGAAGAGTTGAGTGAGAAGTTTCTCAGGAACTTCAGTCAGCAAAGGAAGGTGATAAAAAACCCCAATGAGATCATGCACATCCGTTAGAAAGATAACGAACGGGTAAATCAGTATATGAATAGGTTTATCAAGGAAAGTATGAACATTGAGGGTGTTCCGGAGGTAATGAAAATAAGTAGCTTCATTAACAGATTGAAACACACCCAGCTGTGTGAGAAGTTGGGGGAAGAGTTCCCCGAGACCTTCGACGTCCTCATGGACAGAGTCAGACCTTTTGTCAGGGGAAAGAACACTAGTAGCAAGACTAAGGAGCTGGACGCCTCTCCCAGAAGAATCACTCCAGCCCATAAACATCAAGAAAAAGGTACTCTCTATCCAATGAAGCCTTCATATGGCAAAATGCAACATGACAGTTCAAGACTCACTTACTCTCCCTACAAATCTCGAGGGAAAGGATCGGCCCTTTGCTGTGATAGCTTTACCCCCTTGACCAAGACCCCAGTGAAATATTGGCTGCGGAAAGAGTTAAAAGCTCCTTTCCTAAACCCCCTCTAATTAAGGCGGGGCCGAAGGCTTACCCAAATGAGTATTGTGAGTTTCACAAAGGTTTCAGCCACAAGACAGATGATTGTATGTATCTGAAAAGGGAAATTGAATCAGCAGTGAAAACAAGGAAGCTATCCCACTTGATAAAGGAAATAAAGAAAGGGGGACATGAAAGGAAGGGACCCTAGGGGGGAGAACCTGACAGGGGGATATATATACATGATCAGAAGATGGGAGGAATACGATCCAACAAGGAGCAACAAGAAACGAGTACTAGGACCTTCGAGTTGCATGAGGGCTCCGATACTGATGCCACATCTCTAAGAGCATGAGTTACAAAGACTTCCCCTTAACATTTCTGCTATAATAGCTGGGCACAGGGTCGCCTGGATACATGTAGACGAGGGGAGCGGGGTAGAAGTCATTTACGAGCACTGCTTCTTGAGGTTCGACAAAGACGTACGAGATAGACTGGAGGAGGATTCCATACCCTTGGTTGGTTTTAATAATAGCATCTTACACCACATGGGGAAGATCAGGCTCCTATTCACGGTGGGGGTAGGAAATAGGGTACGAACTATAGAGCTAACATTCACAGTGGTCAGAGCCCCATCCAAGTACAATGCAATCCTGGGAAGACCATGGATTGGAGATCTTTAAGCACAACCTCTACCCCTCACGAGGCCTTGGTGTGCCAAACTCCCGGAAACCTTGCCTGGGTAAAATCTTCATACGAATTAGTTTCATCGATCTTAAAGGAAGAAGCCGGGAGGGAGCCCCGGGAAGAGGAACTAGAAGAATGGTTCTTAATGAAAGATTCCCGTAACAAACAATAAAGTTAGGGCGGCACTTGAGTGACAAATGTAAAGGTGCGCTCAAAGAACTGCTGCTTTTCAACATAGACGTCTTTGCATTTCAACATGGGGACATGTGTTGAATCCTCCGAAGCTTAACGGAGCACAGGCTTAATACCTACAGCTGGGTGAGGCCTGTTAAACAGAAGAAGCGAAGCATGGGGCCTAACAAGAAGAGGACTGCCTGCGAAGAAACAAGAAAACTCATCAGAGCCGGGATAGTCGAAGAGGTTAGGTATCCTTCGTGTATTGCTAATCCGGTCATGGTCAGCAAGAAGGACGGGGGATGTAGGATGTGTATAGATTATAAGGACTTAAACAAAGCTTGTCCTAAGGACTGCTATCCCCTCCTTAAGGTAGACGTACAAGTCGATTGCCTGGCCCAATACCCTCTAAAGTGTTTCCTGGACGCGTACAAGGGCTATCATCAAATCTAGATATCCCTAGAAAATGAGGAAAAGACAGCTTTCGTGAAGGGACCTTCTGCTACACCAAGATGGCATTCGGGCTAAAGAATTCAGGGGCTACCTATCAGAGATTAATGAATATCTTATTCAAGGACCAGCGGGGAAGAAACCTGGAAGTATATGTGGTCGACATTGTCATAAAGAGCCTAACAGAGACATCCATATTAGAGGGCATTGCAAAGACGGTCAGGACTATGCAGGAGGTCAACATGAAGTTGAACCTGGAAAATGTTACTTTGGGGTATAAGAAGAAAAGTTCCTAGGGGTCGTAGTCACAAAAAGGAGGGATCAAAGTAAACCCTAAGAAAACGCAGGCTGTGGCTGAAATGCGATCCCCCGGGTCTCTGAAGGACTTCCAGCAGCTAAACGGCAGGTTGATAGCACTCAACTGTTTTTTTGTCAAAAGTTATAGATAGGAGTCTACCCTTCATGAAGATTTTGAAGGATTGCCTTCAAACAAACAAATTCAGATGGACTCCTGAGGCTGAAGCCGCCTTCCAGGAGATGAAAGAGCTTATGTGTAAGCTTCTGACCCTGGCCACCTTTATACCCAGGGAGGATCTATTTCTGTATTTGTCAGCATCCAAAACCAAAATCAGCGCCGTAATGTTGGTGGAGAGAGAAGAAAAGCATATTCCCATATACTTCATCAGCCGGACACTTAAAGGGCCGGAGGAACGGTACCTGCCCCTGGAGAAGCTAACTTTAGCGCTAGTTTTTGCTTAAAGAAGACTCAAGTGGTATTTCCAAGCACATAAGATCGTCCAGCTCACAGACCAGCCCCTTTAAAAAGTGTTAAGGAGGTCGGAACTCTCTGGTCGCCTTGCCAAATCTGCTGTAGAATTGGGGGAGCATGCTTTAGAATACAGAGCAAGAACTTTAGTGAAAGCTCAGGTCTTGGCGAACTTACTGGCAGAAGTCCCAGAGTAGGAAGAAAGAGAAATACTCAAATGGAAGGAGGTGGAGGAACAAGAGAAAAAGAAAGACGAGGAAGCAGTGTGGATGTTGTACACTGATGGAGCCTCCAGTGAGGAGGGAAACAGAGCGGGGATCACTCTTGTAAGCCCCAAAGGGATCCAGTTGACCTATGCCATCTGATTGGATTTCGATAACTCCAACAACACAGCCGAATACGAAGCACTCCTTCCAGGGTTGAGATTGGCTAGAAAAATGAAAGCAAGGCACGTGCAAGCTAACACGGATCCCAATTGTAGTAAAGCAGTACAATGGAGAGTATGATGCGAAGGATAACGCATTGACTCAGTACGTGACCAAGGTAAATGAACTAGCTGAAACCTTCAATAGCTTCCAACTGGAATACATCCCCCGAGGGAGGAACAGTAAAGCTGATGCGCTCAGCAAGTTGGCTTCAGTGACATTTGACCACCTGGCCAGAGAAGTGAAGGTGGAGGTCCTGACCTCCCCTTCTATTGCATACGAGGAAGTTGCTGCTATTGATAAAACTGGGGACTCTTGGATGACCCCATCATAAAATTCCTGAGGGACGAGATCCTCCCGGAAGATGAACTCCCGGCTCGAAGGATATGGTTGAGGGCGCTCCAATATGAAATTATCGATGGAGAACTCTATCGGAGGTCATTCCTGGGACCTTTCTTGAAGTGTGTAGACGAGGAGGAGGCGAAATACGTGATACAAGAGATACACGAGGGAATCTGTAGGATGCACTCAGGGCCCAAGACGGTCATAGCCAAGGCCATTAATGTCGGGTTCTATTGGCATCGCATGTACGAGACTGCTATGGAGGAAATCAAGAAGTGTGACAACTGTCAAATCCATACTCCCATGACCCATCGCCACAAGCACCCCCATGGTCCCAATTTCAACATCATGGTTATTCTAGAAGTGGGCCATAGATATCATCGGACCATTCCTGGAAGGCCCGGATGGGGTAATGTTTGTCGTAGTGGCAATTGATTACTTCACCAAATGTGTTAAGGCCAAGCCTTTGGTGAAGATTACAGGAGAACAAATGAAAAGATTCGTTCTGGATAACATCATCTGTCGGTTCGGGATACCTTTAGAACTGGTTAGCGACAATGGTGTCTAGTTTCCAGGAAAGCCTTTCAAACCGTGGTGTGAGCAGATGCACATACGATAGATGTTCACATCAGTCACCCATGATCAGAGTTACGGGTTAGTAGAAAGGGGAAATTAGAGTGTGATCAGGGGAATGAAAGGAAGGCTGGGACGAAAACAAAAGGGCTGGTTGGAAGAACTACCATTTGTCCTCTGGGCTTACAGAACAACCCCTAAGGTTACCAATGGGGAAACGGCTTTTAACCTAACTTATGGGACGGAGGCAGTCATCCCCATTGAAATAGGTTCACCCACAGTAAGAATGGAGCTACGGGATGTAGAGAACGAGCAGGACTTTGGAATGAACCTCAACCTTTTGGAAGAAAGACAGGAAATCGCCGCAGTTAGGGAGACCAGGTATAAAAAGCAAATGGAGAAATACTATACTGCAAGAATGAAGAAGCTTAACCTGGTCCCTGGAGACCTGGTCCTGAGGGCCAACGAAGCCAGTCTGTAGGAGAACACTGGAAAGTTGGGACCTAAGTGGGAAGAACATACAGGGTCGTGTGGGCTAATGGTAAAGGAGCATGCAAGTTAGAAAAGCTCCAAGGAAAAAAGATCCTGAGTACCTAGAACTTGATGCAACTCAGGAAATACTATGTATGAGGATCAACCCTCAGTGTAGAAGGACATGAGAGAAGGTCTAAGCGCCACTTTTGTAGCACAACTTGTAATCAAGTTCTCTCTTTTTTTAATAATGATATGTACTGGGTGACCCCCTCCCAACACTTTAGTAATGAATGATTTATTTTGCAAAAAAAATTATTCAACACCCAAGGACTGTTAAAACATAGTCCAAGGATGGGGCAATGCCGTAAGGCAGACGTGCCTAATGGCTGTAAACCCTAAAAGATAAAAAGCGTAAATGACATGCACACGCGTACATGAGCATAACAAACATGCTAATCAATAAGCCTGACCGTGGGGCAGGACGAGGTCGACTAGTCCAAAAAAGATAAACAGCGAGTCTATTGCTACAAACAGCAAACCACATATTAGTTCAAACTGTCCATTTACAAAAAAAAAAAAAATTGTAAACAAGCTACAAATAAAGTGTACACAAACACACACTATAAGCAAAAATTTGTGAACAAGCTACAAATAAAGTGTACACAAACACACGCTATAAGAAAAAAACTTGTAAATAAGCTGCAAGTAAACAACTCCAAGTCCAGGAGGCAAAAGGCCCGAGGAAACAGCAACGTCTAACTCCCCCTAAGGCATATGAATTGGGCCAAAGCTGCAAACAACCCCTACAAAAAGAAAGAGCAAACAGCAAACAAAGGGGTATACAAACAACCCCAAAACTCAAATAACAACAACGAACAATGATCACAAGCATCAGGTTGATCAAACAAAACATGGGGAGGCCCCTACACAAAGGAAGGTATTCGGGAATCATAGAGGATGAGACAAAAATGAATCTATTTTTCCACTCCCTTGGGTACTTGCATGTGGGCATGAAAGAGTAACAAGGAAGAGAAATACTATCTTTCCTTTTTTCAAATGTAAACCAATCTCCGTCCGACCAAAGTCGGTAAAATCGACGGAACAGGGACAGAGAAGGCTCACCAGCGAAGGCGGCATAGGAAAGTTCAAAGTGAACAATCCTCATAAAGGCCAAAGAGTGTAGTTGGGAGAAATGGATGCCATAATGCTTCAAAAGGTCCATTTTAAAGGACGAGAGAGGATAACGAACACCGAAGAAAAAAAAGGATAAGGTGTAAACAACGATCCTCTCCGGCGAACAAACAGCCGGATCATTCGGACCGGGGAGTCTCGGAGCAAACTTCGGGGGGATTTTGTAAGCAGCGACGAAGGATTCCAGATCCTCTCGGGTGAGGATGGAACGGATTAATGATCGACCTTCCTACTCATTGCCGGAATTCCAAGAAGTTGAATGGAGGAAAATGATGAGAGAAGAAAATGAGGGTATGATGGCCAACAGGAAATTACTCAGGGATTTCAAAGAGTCTCGCTGATCAGGCGGTAACTGTCAAATCAGTATTTTAAATTTGACCTTTGATTCGGAACACATGTGCACGAGCTAAAAACCCCGGTCGTTGGATCATGGAAGTTTATCGATACGGGGGATTGACAGGAATCATCATCATCAAAGGGACCCACTTCTACAGTTGAGGCGCTGCTACACTTCAGCCCAGGCCCACACGTCTCGGGCCTTATGATGTGGGGCTAGAGATGACTTGACGACGAGGCCCACTTGGTGTCATGTTACCTCGTCTTGGGTTCCTTTTTCTATCTGGGCTTCCCAACAGGCCCAAAGGGGTGACTTTTGTCTCTTCTATGAGAGAACTACAGAAATGGTGGGAAAAGTAATGTCTTATCCATAACAGGCCACATTAATTGTCTGAGTATGAGAAAGAAGTTATCGCCGAAAAAGTATGAGGATGCAGCTGGCCTCATTTAATGATCGGAGCATCAAACCGATGGGGATAAGACACGTGTCTAAGTCTCCCAAAGGTCCAACAAAACCGTTAGATGACGTCGAAGCTTTCTCCAGGGAGATAAGCCATCCCCATTATATAAGAGAAGTTCATAATCCTTTAAGGTAGGCATTCAATACCGACTACATTAAATACACACTCGTCAAACATTTACTCCCAACATTCCTGGGATCACATTTAAGGCTCTGAGCCTAGGGTTCACACCAACAAGGATATTCCGGCGATCATATATTCGTCGGAATAAGCTTCTTACTTTCCGGCAAGTTTACTTATTCTTACGCCGGAGCTTGGTCATGGGTCCCGCTCCCGGAGCCCTCCGTTGCGAGGCTCACGATGTTCTTTTCTGTAGGTAGACAAAGACCGATCCGTTACAACGTTGACTTCTCATCAGAAATCAGGGACCCGAGAGAAAAACATGGAGGAAAATCTAGCATTACGTATTTTTTAGTTTGGGTTGAGGCAGACAATTTTGGAAATCTCAAAATGTAGCGTTATTAAAATTCAAGATCCTAAAAAACCGTTGCACAACTTCAGTTATTAAAATAAGTTTATAGTTTATAGTTTATAGCTTTTATAACAACGTTTAGCCAACTTTTTTTTATTTGGTTTCGAATTTGTTTTTTTATCTAAAGCATAGCATTTTAAAAGTATGAAAAGAAATGTTAAACACGAGTTTTTGAACACTCAAGATATACAATATTAAAACTTGAACATGTATTAGATTATATCATCAACATAAACGAGAATATAACAAGTGATAATTATGGTATACAGCATCAAATACATGTGATAAAACATATAGATGCACTTCACACTACATATCTTGGAATCAGTTTTATAACAAATATTTCTCAACCAATTTTACATTTTTATGAATCTTGTATCTTGAAATTAGGTTCTACAAACATTTCTGAAATGCTTTTCGGCAGCCTTGCCTAGCATGTCAATCATGCAACCACAATGATCTATTGCGATAAACTCTATCAAATATATATTGAAATAATAAGAATGGATCCATTGGAGTGTTAAGTGTGTTTGATCTGAAACAACCACAAGTTAAGACGGCCATTCTGGCCATGAGGGTTAGGTCTTGAGATCACTCCCCGACACGAAAGTAATTGTGGTATTGTATAGAGAGACAAAGTACGAATGGGAGTTTTTACATCTAACTCACCACTATTCATCATTTAGTGTGTGCCCTGGGTCCACCCCGTCACATATTATTTATGTTGGGTCTACATATTCACACACCCAACTCCCTATTTCCACACCCTTCTAGACGCCTCGCATAGGCCTATACGAGGCGTCTAGGGTTACTTTATCCGACCAACCACTGAACCTCGTACAACGTCACATCAATCACATCAGATGGGGCATCTAGGCCGGTACGAGGGAGCAGTACGAGGGTACTAAGACGCCTCGTATAGCTCTATACGAGGCGTCATAGAAACTGATGTGACTATGCGTCTCACATGTGACATAAAGCAATATGAGGCGTCTAGGGCTATACGAGGCGTCTATATTTCATATAAAGTGCAACATACAGTGCATTGTTGGTCCACCCGAGCATTAAACATTCATTCTGTTTCTTCTACTATCTCTTTGAAAGAAACTCTTGTTGTTTGCATTTGTGTTCTTGATGGGTGTCAAGTGTTATATATATTAGGTGTATATTTTAAGGCCCTTTAACACTTTTTAGTCAAGTTTTAAATTTATAAAACACGATATTCACTAACACTAGACACTCATATGGGCAAGTGCACCCATCGTGAGCGTAGTATAGTGTTGGTAAGATACCGAGGTCGTCCAAGGACACAAGAGCTTTTAGTACCGGTTTATCCTCAACGTCTAATCAAATCAAAAAGTTTAGAAAAATGTTTTAAGCTAAGAAAAATAAAAACTAACTAAAAATGCTGAAAATAAAAATAAAAAATAAAAACAGATAGACAAGATGAATCACTTGGTTCCGACTCGTATCTAGTGTAACCTTTGATTATTTCCGCACTTTTGCACTTTTTAAGAGATTATCTTAGTTATTGTAGTAGGCCCCTCTTTTGAAGTTGACGTTACCCTCACCCCAGTAGTTTGAGTCAGCAAGGATACAATCCTAAAAGGGTGGATTATTGAAAGATAATTAATTAAGTTATTAATGCAAATTATGGTAGGCCCCTCTTTTGGAGGTGACGTTACCCTCGACTAAGTAGTCTGAGTCAGCAGGGATACAGTCCTAAATAGCCGGGTTATAGTATTAATAGTAGTTAACTTACGAGGGGATCAAAGAGTTTGGACCCCCGCCATCCAATACCGTTAAGTATTGAAGGAGGTCCTACTAAATTTGACTCAGGTCCATTGCATGACCTCTAAACGCTGAACAATGGCAAGACCTTTACCAAACCGTTCCCTTAACCCCTGACCAGGTAGCCAACATACCTCCATATAGACCGTGGAGATATGAATGGTGAAAATCTTTTATTTTATATAGACAGTAAAATAATGTCAAGACACCACGGACAAACGATAAGGAAAGATCACCTTCAACATAAGAAACTAGTTATTAAAGTCATTAATACAAAACCAAGTAAAAAGTGCAAAAAGATTAAAAATAAAAAGTATTACACTAGACCCTTTGTCTTCACCAAGTGATGTAAGAGACTTAGGGGCTGTTTGGTAGCCTCTTAATGACCATTCAGATGCTACCTCTTAATGGTTTAAAACCTCTGAATGAATAAGAGGTAACCTCAAGTCTGAATGATTAAGAGGTAACCTCTGAATGGTAAATCATCACATGTCACATTCTTCTACCTTCTCATTGGTAAAGTTCTTAATGGTTCCATTAAGAGGTAGCCTCTTAATGACCATTCAGAGGCTACCAAACAGCCCCTTAGGCAAACATGGCCTTGATTGTCAAGAACTCTTACGATCAATCTTGGATCCCGAGACGACTCACACACTCTATGATGGACAATGGATGATGGTGGTGGATGATGGTGTTATGGTGGTGGTGGGTGGTGGGTGAAGTGTGAGAGAGGTGGTGTGCCAAGGGATGGTTTGAGCTTGAGCCAAGCACTCCTATTTATAGGCTGAACAGAAGCTCGGGCACGGCCCCGTGTCCACATCCTTTTCTTTCTTCATTTAATGCAGCTTTGTCTTATTAGTTGACCACGCCCCCGTGTCCGCTGAGCACGACCCCGTGTGCAGAAGAACCTTTGTACTATGAAGATTTTCCAGATTGTGTGAATCTTATAGTTGACCACGGCCCCGTGTCCGCTGAGCACGGCCCCGTGGTAGGCAATAGAAGCTTCTACCACTTTGTCTTTTCTGCTGACACTTGGGCACGCCCCCCGTGCTGGCTGAGCACGGGGCGTGTTCAGTCTTCTGTTATCTTGTTTTGCTTGGGAAGATGCTGTCATGGGGTCGGGCATGTCATATCTTGTTCCTTTTCTTGTATTTATGTTAGATTTTGATGTCTTTTTTGCTTCTTTTGTTAATTTGAGCTCATTTAATCCTGAAAATACAAAAGGAAGATAAAAGCACACTTTTTCCAACATTAGTACTAAAAAAGGGTTAGTTTTATGCCACAATTGATGTAATTTATATGTTGCATTTTGCACACATCAGTTCTTATCATCCCGAAGTGTTGAAATGTCATCATACTGGGATGGCAACTATGTCTTCGGGCAGTATTCTAGCGACAACTGGGTGCCCGAAAGCGTTCCGGCAACAGTTATTAGCTTAAATGTTTTAATTACTTTTTGTTTTAGTTTATTATTTACTAATGATGATACGGTCGTCTATTTTGGAGGAGTCTGGCATTCCCGATTCTAACGAGCAAGAGGAGGTTGTGTATAGTATACAAGGAAAACAAAACAGACCGTTTCTAGATTTGAACACGCATCCCCCTGTTGATGAAACATCCCCTGTAGATGACTCATACCATGCTGGTCAACCAAGTTATCCGACGCAACAAGGGTATCCAGATTATAGATACGGGTGTGAATATTCTTACGGAGGAGACGGTGGATACGGAGGAGACGGTGGATAAGAAGGAGACGGTGGATACGAAGGAGACGGTGGATACGGAGGAGACTGTGGATACGGAGGAGACGGTGGATACGGAGGAGACAGTGGATATGGTGGATACGGTGGATACGGAGGAGACGGTGGTCATCAGCGATTCATTTCCCCGGGCGGCCCTTACGTTCATCAAAACAATCCGGATGTTGGAGGATATGGTGGATATGGTAGATATGGTGGTGAGGCACCCCCCATCCCAGACAATCCGTACTTAAAAAAGCAGGTATCAATTTTATTTTGTTATGTTACATAGATTAATTGTTATTATTATTATTATTATTGTTGTTGTTGTTGTTGTTGCTGCTGCTGCTACGACTACTGCCTGCTGCTACTACTACTACTACTGTTATTATTGTCGATGTTATAGGTTTTCAACTCTTTAGATGAACTAAAGAAAAAGATATAAGAAATAGCACACGAGGATGGTTTCATTATTGTCACTCGTCGATCAAAGAAAATCGGGGGAAGAAATGGGAGGGTTTGGCTTGAATGTGACCGTGGTGGTGAGCGCCACACTACAGCAACACTTAGAAAAGCCGGAAGCAAAAAAACCGATTGCCTGTTTTACCTGCTGGCTGTGCGAGACCACCCGTATGAAACCTGGGAGATAAAAGAGGGAAAAATTGAACATAACCACGAACTTTGTGAGGACCTGTCGGCCCACGCGTTTCTGCGAAGGTTTACTCCAAGCGAAAAGAAACTGATCGAACAGCTGACAGCTCAAAACATGGAGCCACGCAAAATTTCTCAAACGATAAGGAAGCAAGACCCCGACAGGTTTCATGTTCATAAAGACATTCAAAACGTTGTGGCAAAGATTAGAGCCAAACAAAGACAAGGATTGACTCCCATGCAGTCACTAGAAAATGTGCTGATAAACAACGAATTTATTTACGAGACACGGGAGGAACCTGTGACAACCCTCAAATTTACATGTATTCCGTACAATTTATTAATGATAATTAAAGTGCTTGACGACTGTGTGGAATTACTTAACTGCTTTCTGATATCTGTGTTATACTTACATGTGCATGTTAACATACTAGTAGTATACAGAAAAGTTACTAAATAGTCCGGTACGCCTTCCTGAGTGTTAAAAATTGAAAACGTTAGAAAAATATATATATAGGACGCTTCACGGATTAATTAAGCACTTTAACGAAACAACACCGAACCGAACAACCGGACTTTACCCGGAACACAAAAATATTATTTAAAACATTGTTACACTTTTTCTGAGCTAGTTATGGTCCCCGAGCACTATAACACATTACATAAAGCATGTAACACACTAACAAGACTTAACACCTTAACCTTCCACTAATTATTTCCTATCACCAAACTTTACACTTTAACCCCCCCCCCCCATGTGCCATAACCGACCCCTAGTGGCCCCACACACTCAAGATTATGATAATCTTCCTAAATCCCCAAAATATATTCCTTGGATTTGTAGAAGATGTGCTTTGTACTTGAGAGACATAAGATCCCTTGGATAATAAGGTTTAGTGTTATAAGAGACCCTCATCACCTTCACAACATAAACTCACCATCACACTCTCTCCTTCTCCCCTCTAAGCTCTCAGCCAACAACCTCCCACACACACTCATCATTTTCATTCCAAGATCAAGTATTCCAAGCTCATCTCAAGGTGCACAAAGGTGAATAACGGAGCTCGGTGCGTTCGGAAGTTGAAGGACCACTCTCATCTCCTTTTATCCACCACTTTTCTACACCCGAACTTCCCTAGCCTTGAGCTAGTGGTAAGAACTTAGATCCATTCATTATTCATGTTATTAGAGTGGTTAATAGTTATTTGGTGATGAAAATCCATGAACACTAAAGAACCATGAACAAAGTCTTGCATATAAACTAATCTGTAATGAAATATTTTTGAAATATAATGAAGTGATGATAATATGAAGTTGTCTTGATTATGTTGCTGAATACTTGTAATATTGATGTTTGATGTTGTTGTGATCACTAAACATGCTAACGGAATCAATCGAACGCACTTTAGAAAGTTAAAGACTGAAAACAGTAGGCTGTTTGGTAATTACAGCCAACTTCAGTTGGCTGTAACAGGACCATAACTTAACGAGAAATGTATTTTCTGAAGTCTAGGGTTATGTATTATGAAATACGGTTCTAATGGCACTGGAATCATAATTTTTGGACTTCGTTTACTATTTTTAAAGCGTCATTTTATAACAGCAGCTAGAGCTGCATTTTCTGCTGAAAATATGCGTTTGTTTTCTGTCATAACTTGAGTTCTGTGTAGAGTTAGATCATGAAACTTGTACTGTAGATGACAACTGATGTATTTGTAATTACCCCACTGGAATTTCGTAAATCGGACTTACGATGAATTTTTAATAAATTGTTCCGTGGACTGTGGTCAGAAAAAGATAAATCTGAGTTCAGTCCGGAAAATGATTTTTTATAAAATATTAGTAATGAACTGGACCCCGATATTTTTACACAATAAAATTTGGAACGTTTAAGACATTTTGTAAAAATTTGGGAATTTTAGGAATAAGTTAACTATTTTATTAAAATGTCCAAAAACAACCCGGTTTTGAATATTTAAGCTGAAACGACATAAGTTGTAATTTGCGTGTCTAAATGTCGAGTATGCTATCTGTGAATGATCTAACATGTTATATGTGTTATGTGCATTATCGTATGTCTGCTTATGAGTGGGGAATGGATGGGAAGTATATATGGGCATAAACAGTTAAAGTAATGCATGTTATGTGTTAGATACGTGTAGTAACTTTGTGCTCTATTTGAAAACCACTAAATGACTAACTGGTAATCATATTAGGACGTGATTTCCGACCTTGACTGTTAGCTATATTTGAGAATCTAACCGAGCAAACCAAGGTGAGTTCACACTTTCTACAAGGCATGGGATCCCTGTGGTTTGGGAATGGGTTAAAGAATTTAAAACTAAATCTACATATCCCCTTGGGAAGATATGTACGGCCATCCTCCATAAAGAGGATGCCATTATTAATCCTACAAATTCTCCTGGTGCAGAATACGTACGTTCATCCTCCTGGTACAGGACAACAACCTTAAAACTAGCTAGACAAAACTCTATCAATAAGTCCCTCTTCATTATATCGACTTAATCGCCGAGGCCAATGGCGAGCGGGTCATTAGTTAATAGCGCTATTAGGTTTAACAAACCTCACACCGTGCCGGTAGGACGGGCGTGTACTAATGGACTATGGCAGATTATCAGTGATGATAGACGCTGATATAGGGCACAACTTATTTGCGTAGTAGTCGATATCATACCGTCTAGTAGTTCACACGGGGAAAGCCCCCACTAATTATGGATATGGTTTGGGTAAAGAAAAAGGAACTGGTTAAACATACTTTCAACTTTGGGGTAACCCCCACGGCAAATAAGCCAACGAAAGTCAAACCACGTTTTTTTTCAGAAACAACTTAAAACTAAACAACCAAACGTGAACTCACTCAACTTTGTTGTTGACTCGTTGTTACATGCCTTACAGGTCGCTA
The DNA here is from genome assembly GCA_030545235.1 of Helianthus tuberosus. NCBI lineage: Eukaryota > Viridiplantae > Streptophyta > Magnoliopsida > Asterales > Asteraceae > Helianthus > Helianthus tuberosus. The sequence continues at coordinate 181,950,949 of CM060451.1, forward strand.
GATGGAGCTTGCACAAGGAGGAGGTTGTTGTGGAATACGGATTGTGAAGTCCCGTACTAAACTTCTAAATCTTATGAACTTATTAAACTTACGTATTGAACTTTAACTTATCAACTATGGACTTATGCTTTTGGATTTACTTTTATGCTTCCGCTGTTTAAACTAAACATGGCTAACTAGCTTTGGTCACCAATCGTATTGTGGTTGGTCTTATTTACTTAATTACGATGTTCAATATGATTGGTGGCTCGATCCTGGTCACGTGACGCCTCCAAGCGATGTACTCCGCATGGTGGATTTTGGGTGTGTGACAGATTGGTATCAGAGCCATTGGTTATAGCGAACTTGGTTTTAAAAAGGGGAAAAGCTTTTGATAAAACCAGACTATAACCTGTACAGTGCTCAACGATCCACAACGACACTTCGTTCCACGTGCAAGACTCAACATTCTAGGTGATATGATTTATGTTACCTACTTGTTAGTTACATGGTACATTGTTCATCACATGCATTAGTTAATGTGATAATTGCTATTTGAACCTTGCGTGCTTACTCTTTTCTGTCACTCCACACTTACGCACTTGCGACACCTTTCTTACATGTGTCCCTTTGACGTGAAGATCATGAGTGGACGTCTCGACATGACCCAGGGTCAGCTGACGACCTTGATCAACGAACGGATTGCTGAAGCCTTAGCAACCCAAACAGGGAGTCAACCCATGCACCCTCAAATACGTATGGGCACCTTCAAGGCGTTCCTAGAATGCAAACCTCCCACTTTCGACGGCACTGAAGGGACAATCGGCCTTCTACACTGGATCCGGAGAATCGAATATACATTCGAAGAGAGTGAAAGCCCTGCCAATAAATGAGTAGAGTACACTACTGGCATGTTGCAAGGGAAAGCGTATTCTTGGTGGAGCATACAAGTTCAGATGCTCGGATTGGCAGACGCGAATGCCATCCTCTGGAGCGACTTCAAGGATTGGATTAAGGAAGAGTTCTGCCACCTGGACGACATTCTGAAACTTGAGATAGAGTATTATGGGTTGAAGATGGAAGAATCAGAGATTGAGGCATATACAAAGAGGTCCAACGACTTGGCAGCCTTATGTCCTAACATGTCACAACCCATATCTAGGCGAATCAAGCTATACCTCAGAGGCTTAGTCCCGAAAATCCAAGGGTCTGTAAGTGTGGCCAACCTTCCCACAATCCAGCAAGTTATTCGTTTGGCACACCAGCTCACCGATCAGGCGGTGGGAGAGGGCAAGCTGCCCAAGCGTATTAACGCTACTACTACTGATGCTCCCAGCAATGACAAGCGCAAGTGGGATGGAAATTTAGGCAGGGGTTCCACTCCAGTTCAGTCTCAGTCCCAGCGGCGAAAGACAGATGAACACAGGAGCCCCAGTCAGCAGTTTTCTGGAAATCAAGGTCAGGGTGGATACAGGGGAAATCACCCTAAGTGCAAACGATGTAGTTTGCACCACAGCTGGCCGTGCAACAAGGATCGTTGTCAGAGATGTAACAAGCTTGGACATAAAGCCAGAGATTGCAGGAGCTCACGTCCTGCGAATCAGAATCGGCAACAGCAGCCACAAGCTCCACAGAACCAACAGCAACAACAGGGTAACAAGGAATGCTATCAGTGTGGTGTTGAAGGTCACTTCAAGAGAAACTGTCCCCAGTCGAACCGGAAACAGAACAACAACAACAACCAGGGGAACGGAAACAATAATGGGGGAAACAATGAGGGCAATAGAGCCCGGGAACGTGCGTTCGTGATTGGTCAGGGTGATGCAAGGAACGATCCCAACGTTGTGATGGGTAAGTTTCTTCTGGATGACTTCTTTGTTACTGTTTTGTTTGATTCGGGTGCCGATACTAGTTATGTGTCCTTAAAAGTTAGTCAAATGCTTAAGCGCACTCCAACACTTCTAAACACCAAACACACGATAGAGCTAGCAAATGGTAAAAGTCTTGAAGCCACACACGTAGTTAAAGGTTGTAACCTCGTCTTAGCTGGTCTGACTTTCTCTATCTATCGATCTTATTCCTATCACACTGGGTAGCTTCGACGTCGTTATTGGGATGGATTGGCTATCTCATCATCAAGCGGAGATTGTTTGCAAGGAGAAAACCGTCCGCATTCCTCGTTCTGGTAAAGAACCCCTCGTGATTCATGGCGACAAGAGTGGTGCTATTGTAGGCATTATCTCTTTCCTTAAGGCCCAGAAGTGTTTACGAAAGGGCCACACTGCCATTTTAGCACTCGTTACTGACACATCAACGGAAGAGAAGAGAATTGAAGACATCCCTATTGTGCGTGACTTTCCCGAGTTATTTCCTGAGGAATTGCCTGGTCTTCCGCCTCATCGCCAAGTTGAGTTTCAAATCGAGCTAGCTCCTGGAGCAGCACCAGTAGCTCGAGCGCCATATCGTCTAGGTCCATCAGAACTTGAAGAACTGACCACGCAATTACAAGAACTCTTGGAAAAGGGTTTCATACGTCCTAGCTCTTCACCCTGGGGAGCTCCAGTCTTGTTTGTGAAGAAGAAAGACGGTACCTTTAGAATGTGTATTGACTATCGCGAACTTAACAAGGTGACCGTGAAGAATCGTTATCGTCTTCCACGTATTGACGACTTGTTCGACCAGTTGCAAGGGTCGAGCTAATACTCCAAGATTCATTTGAGATTGGGATACCATCAACTGAGGGTCCGAGATGAGGACGTCTCCAAAACAGCATTCAGAACTCGTTACGGCCATTATGAGTTTCTGGTTATGCCATTTGAGCTGACGAATGCACCAGCGGTCTTCGTGGATCTCATGAACCGAGTATGCAAACCTTACCTGGATAAGTTCATTATTGTGTTCATCGACGATATCCTGATCTATTCTAAGAGTCAGGAGGAACACGAGCAGCATCTACGACTTATGCTGGAACTTCTTCGAAAAGATCAGTTGTATGCCAAGTTTTCGAAATGTGACTTCTAGCTTCGCGAAGTCCACTTTCTAGGCCATGTGGTAAACTAGGATGGGATTCATGTGGATCCATCTAAGGTTGAATCGATCAAGAACTGGCCTGCACCCCGCACACCAACAAAAATCCGCCAATTCTTGGGTTTGGCAGGATATTACAGAAGGGTTATCAAGGATTTCTCAAAGATTGCGCAACCTCTCACTTCACTGACTCAGAAGGGTGTCACCTATCATTGGGGTGATGCACAGGAGTCCGCATTTCAGCACTTGAAAGATAGACTTTGTTGCGCGCCTATCCTCTCATTGCCTGAAGGCACAGATGATTTTGTGGTTTACTGCGAAGCTTCCATCCAAGGACTTGGTTGCGTATTGATGCAACATGACAAGGTCATTTCCTACGCATCGCGCCAACTTAAAGTTCACGAAAGGAACTACACTACGCATGACTTGGAGCTGGGAGCAGTTGTTTTTCGCACTTAAGATATGGAGACATTACCTGTACGGTACCAAGTGCACCATTTAAACCGATCACAGGAGTCTCGAGCATATCTTCAAGCAAAAGGAGTTAAACATGCGTCAACGCTGATGGGTTGAGCTCTTGAACGATTATGAATGTGCGATCAAGTATCATCCGGGCAAAGCCAATGTTGTGGCCGACGCCCTCAGTCGGAAGGATACTATACCTAAGCATGTACGTGCGTTACAGCTTACCATCCAATCTAACCTTCCCGCTCAGATTCGCGATGCTCAGGTTGAAGCATTGAAAGCAGAAAACATCAGGGCTGAGTCCCTACGTGGATCGAGATAACAGCTAGAACAAAAGGAAAACGGCGCCTACTATGTAAACGGACGCATCTGGGTTCCACTGTATGGAGACCTACGCGAGCTTGTGATGGATGAAGCACATAAGTCTCGTTATTCAGTACATCCTAGATCGGATAAGATGTACCATGATCTAAAGACTACATACTGGTGGCCTGGTATGAAAGCCAGCATAGCAACCTACGTTAGCAAATGTTTGACTTGTGCGAGAGTCAAGACCGAATATCAGAAACCATCAGGCCTACTTCAACAGCCAGAGATTCCGAAATGGAAATGAGAGCAAATTTCCATGGATTTCGTTACTGGCCTTCCCAGATCTCAACGCGGAAACGATACCATTTGGGTGATCATAGATCGACTGACCAAGTCCGCACATTTTCTGGCTATCAAGGAAACGGATAAGTTTTCTACCCTAACCGACATCTATCTAAAGGAAGTAGTATCAAGGCATGAGTGCCAACCTCCATCGTTTCTGATCGTGACGCGCGTTTTACTTTTGAACTGTGGCAAGCAATGCACAAGTCCTTTGGCTCACGTTTAGATATGAGCACCGCTTATCACCCACAGACGGATGGGCAATCTGAACGCACCATCCAAACCCTTGAAGACATGCTTAGGGCATGTGTAATCGATTTTGGTAATGGCTGGGAAAAGCACCTCCCGTTAGTGGAGTTTTCATATAACAACAGCTACCACACCAGCATCCAGGCCGCTCCGTTTGAGGCATTGTACGGACGTAAATTCCGATCACCTCTCTGTTGGGCAGAAGTTGGTGACAGCCAAATTACTGGCCCAGAACTTGTGGTAGATACCACCGAGAAGATTGCCCAGATACGTCAACGAATGGCGGCAGCTCGTGACCGTCAGAAAAGCTATGCTGATAAGGGAAGAAAACCACTCGAGTTCCAGGTTGGGGATCGAGTGCTACTCAAAGTCTCGCCTTGGAAAGGCGTAGTTCATTTTGGCAAATGAGGCAAGCTCAATCCGCACTATGTCGGTCCGTTCGAAATCGTTGAGAAAATTAGCAAGGTCGCCTACAGGCTGAATCTACCCGAAGAACTCAGTGGAGTTCACGACGTATTCCATGTGTCGAATCTGAAGAAGTGTCTGTCAGATGAGACCCTCATAGTTCCTCTCAAGGAACTCACAATCGACGACCAGCTGCGATTCGTCGAGGAACCAATAGAGATTACGGATCGAGACGTTAAGATCCTCAAGCGTACTAGGATACCCCTCGTCCGAGTTTGTTGGGATTCCCGTCGTGACCCAGAGTATACCTGGGAATGAGAAGACCAAATGAAACTCAAGTACCCCCAGCTGTTTAAGAAAAACGCAACCACTACTGAGGCTGAAGCTACTGCAGAATTTCGGGACGAAATTCCAAATCAACAGAGGGATGATGTGACACCCCAGGAAAATCAGGAAAACAACGCAACTTAACTAGCTTCCTCAGTAACCACGCGCTAAATTTCGGGACGAAATTCTCTTAACAGGGGGAGAATGTGACAACCCTCAAATTTACATGTATTCCGTACAATTTATTAATGATAATTAAAGTGCTTGACGACTGTGTGGAATTACTTAACTGCTTTCTGATATCTGTGTTATACTTACATGTGCATGTTAACATACTAGTAGTATACAGAAAAGTTACTAAATAGTCTGGTACGCCTTCCTGAGTGTTAAAAATTGAAAACGTTACAAAAAAAAAAATATATATATATATATATATATATATATATATATATAGGACGCTTCACGGATTAATTAAGCACTTTAACGAAACAACACCGAACTGAACAACCGGACTTTACCCGGAACACAAAAATATTATTTAAAACATTGTTACACTTTTTCTGAGCTAGTTATGGTCCCCGAGCACTATAACACATTACATAAAGCATGTAACACACTAACAAGACTTAACACCTTAACCTTCCACTAATTATTTCCTATCACCAAACTTTACACTTTACCCCCCCCCCCCATGTGCCATAACCGGCCCCTAGTGGCCCCACACACTCAAGATTATGATAATCTTCCTAAATCCCCAAAATATATTCCTTGGATTTGTAGAAGAAGTGCTTTGTACTTGAGAGACATAAGATCCCTTGGATAATAAGGTTTAGTGTTATAAGAGACCCTCATCACCTTCACAACATAAACTCACCATCACACTCTCTCCTTCTCCCCTCTAAGCTCTCAGCCAACAACCTCCCACACACACTCATCATTTTCATTCCAAGATCAAGTATTCCAAGCTCATCTCAAGGTGCACAAAGGTGAATAACGGAGCTCGGTGCGTTCGGAAGTTGAAGGACCACTCTCATCTCCTTTTATCCACCACTTTTCTACACCCGAACTTCCCTAGCCTTGAGCTAGTGGTAAGAACTTAGATCCATTCATTATTCATGTTATTAGAGTGGTTAATAGTTATTTGGTGATGAAAATCCATGAACACTAAAGAACCATGAACAAAGTCTTGCATATAAACTAATCTGTAATGAAATATTTTTGAAATATAATGAAGTGATGATAATATGAAGTTGTCTTGATTATGTTGCTGAATACTTGTAATATTGATGTTTGATGTTGTTGTGATCACTAAACATGCTAACGGAATCAATCGAACGCACTTTAGAAAGTTAAAGACTGAAAACAGTAGGCTGTTTGGTAATTACAGCCAACTTCAGTTGGCTGTAACAGGACCATAACTTAACGAGAAATGTATTTTCTGAAGTCTAGGGTTATGTATTATGAAATACGGTTCTAATGGCACTGGAATCATAATTTTTGGACTTCGTTTACTATTTTTAAAGCGTCATTTTATAACAGCAGCTAGAGCTGCATTTTCTGCTGAAAATATGCGTTTGTTTTCTGTCATAACTTGAGTTCTGTGTAGAGTTAGATCATGAAACTTGTACTGTAGATGACAACTGATGTATTTGTAATTACCCCACTGGAATTTCGTAAATCGGACTTACGATGAATTTTTAATAAATTGTTCCGTGGACTGTGGTCAGAAAAAGATAAATCTGAGTTCAGTCCGGAAAATGAATTTTTATAAAATATTAGTAATGAACTGGACCCCGATATTTTTACACAATAAAATTTGGAACGTTTAAGACATTTTGTAAAAATTTGGGAATTTTTAGAATAAGTTAACTATTTTATTAAAATGTCCGAAAACAACCCGGTTTTGAATATTTAAGCTGAAACGACATAAGTTGTAATTTGCGTGTCTAAATGTCGAGTATGCTATCTGTGAATGATCTAACATGTTATATGTGTTATGTGCATTATCGTATGTCTGCTTATGAGTGGGGAATGGATGGAAAGTATATATGGGCATAAACAGTTAAAGTAATGCATGTTATGTGTTAGATACGTGTAGGAACTTTGTTCTCTATTTGAAAACCACTAAATGACTAACTGGTAATCATATTAGGACGTGATTGACCGACCTTGACTGTTAGCTATATTTGAGAATCTAACCGAGCAAACCAAGGTGAGTTCACACTTTCTACAAGGCATGGGATCCCGGTGGTTTGGGAATGGGTTAAAGAATTTAAAACTAAATCTACATATCACCTTGGGAAGATATGTATGGCCATCCTCCATAAAGAGGATGCCATTATTAATCCTACGAATTCTCCTGGTGCAGAATACGTACGTTCGTCCTCCTGGTGCAGGACAACAACCTTAAAACTAGCTAGACAAAACTCTATCAATAAGTCCATCTTCATTATATCGACTTAATCGTCGAGGCCAATGGCGAGCGGGTCATTAGTTAATAGCGCTATTAGGTTTAACAAACCTCACACCGTGCCGGTAGGACGGGCGTGTACTAATGGACTATGGCAGATTATCAGTGATGATAGACGCTGATATAGGGCACAACTTATTTGCGTAGTAGTCGATATCATACCGTCTAGTAGTTCACACGGGGAAAGCCCCCACTAATTATGGATATGGTTTGGGTAAAGAAAAAGGAACTGGTTAAACATACTTTCAACTTCGGGGTAACCCCCACGACAAATAAGCCAACGAAAGTTAAACCACGTTTTTTTTTCAGAAACAACTTAAAACTAAACAACCAAACGTGAACTCACTCAACTTTGTTGTTGACTCGTTGTTACATGCCTTACAGGTTGCTAGATGGAGCTTGCACGAGGAGGAGGTTGTTGTGGAATATGGATTGTTAAGTCCCGTACTAAACTTCTAAATCTTATGAACTTATTAAACTTACGTATTGAACTTTAACTTATCAACTATGGACTTATGCTTTTGGATTTACTTTTATGCTTCCGCTGTTTAAACTAAACATGGCTAACTAGCTTTGGTCACTAATCGTATTGTGGTTGGTCTTATTTACTTAATTACGATGTTCAATATGATTGGTGGCTCGATCCTGGTCACGTCACGCCTCCAAGCGGTGGTACTCCGCATGGTGGATTTTAGGGGTGTGACAGATCCCGGAACAGAGGTCGTAACAGAGATCTTCTTTCTTCATCAGTACTCGAGAGACATGTGGCGTGCATTCCCCCACGTCTTCCTGATCGATGCGACGTACAAGACAAACTTATACAATATGCCATTTGTCCAGATTGTTGGTATGACGCCTACCAACCATTCGTCCGGATCACTGAATGGACTTCCCCTTAGCAGGACTTCTTATTGCACAAACGTACGGTATCGGGGTGCACCTGTTAACGTAAACCACGGGTCGTCTGGCTCTATACGAGGCGTCTATGCTTCGTATAACAGGGGCAGACCTAGACGACCCTGGTTATCACCCCAAAACACAACCAAACACGCACATACGACACACATACGGATATACACCCCGGATCGTATTTGGACCTTATTTTCGAAGATTGAAGCATCCCCGGTACGTATTTCAGCCCGTAGTTTAATATTTTTGCTTCGTTTTCGCCTTTCGACCGTAGGTTTGCCCTGAATTTAGGATTTTGGTGGGTTTGGGTGTTTGAACTTGAGGTTGAAGATGATGGACATAGAACAGGAAGCCCCGTCTACCTCTATACGAGGCAGATATGGGGCAGTGTTTTTTTTTGTTATTAATGTTATTATTTTTTTATTGTTATTATTATTATTATTATCATTTATTATTATTATTGTTATTATTATTATTCTTATTATTATTGTTATTATTATTTATTATTATTATTGTTGTTATTTTTTTTATTGTTATTTGTTATTATTATTATTGTTTTTATTATTGTTATTATTATTGTAATTATTGTTATAATTATTGTTATTAATATTATTATTATTGTTATTACTATTATTATTATTATTTTAATATTATTATTATTGTTATTCTTCTTCTTATTATTATTATTATTATTATAGTTATTACTATTATTACTATTATTATTATTGTTATTATTATTATAATAATTATTATTTTTTTAATTATTATTATTACTATTATTGTAATTATACGTATACGGTATTTATTTGCAGATTGATTATGGAGGATGATCAGATTCAGGTCGTTGAGATTCAGATGGAGCTTGATGGGGCACCGCCGGGGGGTCAGCCGGTTCCGCGGGGTCCCCGACGGACCCGGCCACCGCCTCTGGATCCGCTGTTGGGTCACCCGTATGTAGAGTTTCCCGACGGCACCCCTGCCTCCCGTCATTGCCAGAAGCTTAGGAGGATGCACATTGGAGCGCATTCAGCGATCGACTAGGATGTGATAGATGAGATTAGTGAGACGCCTAGAGTAAGTCGGTTTATACCTGTCGATCCGTCGTGGCATCGTCTTTTTGAGTTGGCGCACACGCCGAGCTACAGGGAGCTGCTGGTCGAGTTCCTTTCGTCATTCACATTTCACCCTCCTGGGGGCGCACAGCTGCCAGCGCAGCCAGATGCTCCTCCCCCTTCGCCTGAGGTTTTTTTCAGGCTTGCTAGCATTTTGCGTTCGATGACGCTAGCACAGTTTGCGGTTCATTGCGGTTTATACAGGCAGGAGGAGATCGAGACTGACGTTTACACAGGGGGCTAGTGGTGGTTGATAGGCCCACTCTTTTAGGGTTTTGGAAGGTGGTTGCGGGGGCAAATACTTGGGAGCACGACAAGTCGAAGGGGATGGTTTCATTTATTCGTGACCCATTGTACAGGTACGTACGTTTATTACAGTAATTATTGTGATTATGTGTATTGTTTTTTAATTTCTGTTTCTGTATTTCGCTAACTCTATCTGCAGGTATATGCACCATATGCTCGCTACTTCTATTGTAGGGCGCGGCTACAGCCGTGAGTGGTGTACGAGCACATATATTTTTTCTTTTATTGTTTGTTGTACTGGAGGCCGTGCACACTAGCACATGGTCTAGCCCAGTACTATACCTCTGCCCATCACCGGCAGGAGCGTGGATTTTTGTATGGCGGCGCGTACGTGACCGTCATTGCCCGTTCATTGGGCCTCGTACCGGATCAGGACCCACATTTACGGACGCCGCCCGTCATGCCCACGCGGATGGGTTTTCCGTCACTGTAGGGGATGGGACTGATCAAGAGGTTCGCCGTTGGCCCGCGGTTTAAAAACCGTGCATGGGGCATATGGATAGAGGTCCCCCTACCTGATGCGTAGACCAGTTGTAGTTTTTATTTTTGTTATGGATGTACAAACTTATCTCATATATTTTTGTTATGGATGTACAAAAGTTATCTTATATATGTCATATTTACGTTTGTTTTCAGTTATTCGGTTACTTAATGATTCTTGTCTTAAATTGATATAATATGGAAACAATATATGTTTTGAATATAATACGGAAACAACATATGTTTTGAATATAATACGGAAACAATATTTAAACGAGATAAAATTTTAATCGGAAGAATAATATTTAAAAAAGTAAAATGTTAAAAACATTATAATATTTAATCGATAGAATCTATTTAAAGAGCCGATTTTTAAAACAGTTAAATTTTTTATAGTGTAAAAAACAAAACTTTTTTTAAAACCAAAAAAAATTTCGCTAAAAAACACCCATTTAAAAACTATCAAAATAACCACACCAAAACCCACCAAAACACCCCTTCTTCCAACAAAAAAAAACACCCAATGCCTGGACGCCTCGTATAGGCTTGTACGAGGCGTCTAGGGTTTCTTAAATTTTGTGCCTGACATCCCTTGAAGACCCCCTTGAATTCAGTGTCTAGACGCCTCGTATAGCCCTATTCGAGGCGTCTAGGGCACCAAAAGTGTCTAAATAATGTCACAGGGTGTCCAAATAGATATAGCCTTTATGTTCTATCAGGTGTGAGTCGGCCCAAGGTATTATGTGTTTAATTATGACATAGAATGGCAAGTGTTGTGTGTAAAACTTTTTTTTAGAATGGCTAGCTCACACATCCACTAACTAATCATGCTTCTAAATTTACACTTTATGTCCACTATAGGTCTTAAACCCTCAACCTCATGGAAAGGGGTCACATTAAGTGTTATAAGAATTATAATGTACTTAAAAACATCTACTACTAGAGGAGCACAAATCAGGTTTTTTAAATACCTGGTTCCGGGTATGACCAGGTATTAGAAAATCGGGTATTGCGAAAAACCGAGTAGAGTTCGGGTATGGATATTGAGGAGAAAAACCATACTCTATGTACCTGGAGGGGATCGTGTTCGGGCATAACCGAGTATTGAAACTGGGTATAGGTCCAAGTATAAATAATAACCAGTTTTAAATAATAAGATTTTTTTATTATATTACCGGTTTTAAATAATAAGCTTTTTCTATTATATCACCGGTTTAGAATAATAAGCTTTTTTTATTATATTACACAAATATAAATTTGTTTAAAAGTTAAATTTGGTTTGTAATTTGTATCAATCAATTAATCATACCTATTAAATCCTTCCTAAGTCGCTCATCCCAAGTCAGTTTCGATCTATCTCTACTCCTTTTTTTTCTTAAATTTCCTTAATTTCCTTAAATTTCTTTCAAAGCTCCAACAATATACAAGTTGAGATGCAGCAGCACTATGATCAACATAATAAAGAACATATGGTGGGTGGAACAACAGCTCCAATAATATACATAAGTGGAACGTTAACGTATCTTGCAAGAAATATGATAGTGGTAACTTTAAGAAAAAAAAACACATGTTCTTATTCATGATTAGAAAAACTAAAAATCACCTTTGTAATGTATAAGACTATGGGGTATGGGGCTTGGGTTGGGGCGTGGGTTGGGGGAAAACACCCAAGCCACCACCCCGGGTGGGCTTGGGTTGGGGCGTGGCCCTTGGGGCTTGGGTTTCAAGCCGGGCATGGGGCGGGGGTGACATCCTAGCTGGCTGCCTTCTATTTGCTGACCCCGTCATGTCATAGCGGGCCATTTTGACCATTTGAAAGTTTGAATTTTAAATTCAAACCTTTGGCTACCCCAAACCGCCATGGCGGTCCCAACATCCCCTATAAATAACCCCCAACCCCACCGGCTACCCCATCCCAAACCCACTTCCAAACCGTCGCTATCCACCGGCTACCCCACTTCCAAACCATCGCTATCCACCGGCTACCCCACTTCCAAACCCGTCACTATCCACCGCTACCCCAACTCGAAGAAGATGGCATCTTGGACCCACGAGGAAGAATTGACTCTCGTTACAAGCGTCGTTGACGCTATGAAGGCTCGGCAACCCGGCCAAACACGATATTGGCCGGAAGCATTCGCAACCTACAAACATAACGTCCGTCACGACCGCCACAACCTCAACGCGTGCCAACATAAATGGCGCGAGCTACGGCCTAAGATCGATCGTTTCAAGGCTTACTACGAAGCCGTTCCGAGCGGCGATTTAAGCCACGAGGATCGGGTGGCGGTGGCGAATATTGAATTTCTAGGCAAGGAGCGAAAGACGTTCGACAAGATCGCCCTTTTTGAAATTTATCTAACGCTCTAGGTTTGTTATTTTGTAATTTTTAGGTATTACGTAATTTTTAGGATTATGTAATTTTTAAAATTTTAATGAAATTGTAGGTTTTTTTATATATGTTGTGTGAATTTTATAAATTTTTTGTAATTTTTTTTAATAATCTGCCACGCGGTGCACCAACCCACGCCCCACCATACCCCGCGGACACGTCACTAGGCGGTGAGGGGGGCTCCCATTCAACGTGTCAACTCATGCCCCAACCCAAGCCCCACCATACCCCACGGTCTAAGCACCAGGAGACCACGGATTTGGACTAAAAAGTTGCATGTATAACCAACCACCATAACTAGGACACCATAATCCGCAATAAATCCCCTTAGCCACCTTTAATAACCTGGTTTGTAATTTGTAATAATATATAAATTAACTACAGTAACATAAATTCACTTAAGTACAAATTATTTGTTTTATAATACGCATATTTAAAAAACTTAAATGAGTAAATTACGTTTTTGGTCCCTGTGGTTATATCACTTTTACTATATTAGCAAAAAATAAGAATTTTTAACATATCTGTCCCCATGGTCTCTATAACTAACCATTTTGACCTATAACTCTAGAGATCATGGGTGGCAAAATGGTTAGACTTATGGGCCAAAATGGTTAGTTATAGAGACCATGGGGCAGAATGTTAAAAAAACTTATTTTTGGCTAATATAGTAAAAGTGATATAACCACAGGGGCCAAAAAAGTAATTTACTCAAACTTAAATATAAAAGTTGTAAACTAAACATTAAAATATCTTAAAAGTTCGGGTATTCTGGGGGGTATTAAAAAAAACGATACCAGGTATAGTATAACCGGGTTCAGGCATAGGATATGACCGGTTCCAGGTATTTTCGGGTATAAATCAAGTGCGGTTTTTGCTACAGTATTGAGCTCAAAATTGTTAGGGCATGGATTTTATACTAAGGATCATCCATCCTGAGACTGGACCTGGATCACGAATCCTTAATGGATAATGCAGGGAGTCTGAGGATCCAGGATCCTTACTAATGTTTATGTTTTTTGACAATTGTTCCTTGTGTTTTTAGTTTACGTTTGCAGGTATTATGTGGGTTAAGTCAATACGAGAATCTCGAAGGAATATGCTATTTTTGGCACGTGCATGAGAGTCATAACCGTTGAGGGAGGTCGTATGATGGCTTGCGTGATCTTCGGATAGTTAGTTATTAGGATATTTTTTATCTTTTAAGGGGTTAACAAGCTCTTTTTAAAAACATAATCTAGCAAGATGAGAGGATGAAAGTGTTAAAGATCCATAGATCATCCTCACATAGAACATGAACTTGAAAGAATATGTGGTTTTCTTGTAAAATAATGATCAATGCGAGTTGTAAGACTTGTAGATTTAAAATTTCATAGATGATTTTTCAAGAAACCAAGTTAAAAATACAAGTCTTACTTAATCTTGGTTCTTAAATAACTAACCCTCATTTTTGTGGTTAAACAAGTATAGAAACACTTATGTAACAAGAGAAATCCAAGAAGAAACATTTTTAGAAAACATGAATATAAGTTGTAAAGATCTAGATTCTTTAAAAATGATGTTTTTAAAGAATCAACCACACTTTAAAGGGTAACAAGACTTACTAAATACACTAGTAAGTTACTACAAATTTTTGTAAATTTTCAAGTTCATGAAGTGATAATTTATGCTTGCTTTTTGGCAAAAATTGGTAAGTATAGATTGTTTATTGTTGATTGTTGATTGATTGTGTTGATTTACAAAAGAAAATGATATACCTTCAAGGTATGGAAACCTCCATTTTTAGGGGAAACTATGGCAAAAATTTTCTAAAAATTAAACACTTAGAAAAATATTTCTAAACAAATATTTACAAGTGTATTTCAAACCATGAATTTTTACATAAAGTTTGCCATAATTTTTGTTACAAGAATTATAAATATTGGAGGTTGGTTTTTATAAATAAAAGTGACTAAATATGTATTTAGGAAAATATATATTTAAATGTCACCATGTGTGTGATTATTTGTATATTATGTGTATTAGTTATATTATTTTAGGACTTGATATAATATAACTCATCAATATACGAAAAATTACAATCCAAAATATTACCAAAATTCCAAGGAATAAATATACAAAGAATACACAAAATATTGGTGAAACCGAACAAGGGAATATAACTCACAAAAATATTCCGGAAAATTGATTAACCAGTATATTTTTGGTAAATAATATTTTGGACACCAAGTGAATGAAAATATGATTTTTACAATTATTACAAAGTATATCATATTTTTGACAAGGAGAAAATACATTATTTTTTGTAAGTAAAAAAATATATATTTTCTTGGAATTAGTAGAAGATATACTAGTTTTAGGAAGAAATATATATTTTCTCAAACAAACTTGAAGTATATTATTTTTGGAAGAAAAATGGATTTACATATATATTTTCTAAGTTAGACTTGGAAATATATTATTTTTGAGAACTATATGAAGATACAAATATTTTTGCCAAGGGAAAAATTACAAATAATTTTTCTAAGTAATATTTCTTAAGATATATATTTTGGAAATATATATGGATTTTTTTATTAAGGATATTATTCAGGAAAGGTTAATATAACATTAAGTATAAGAATACTTAACAATTACAAGAAAATATGTATTCTCGTACGTATAAATACACTCCGGAATACGACACCTATACATGGCAAAAATATACAAGTATAAGAATACGAATACAAATACACCCATCCTTGGGAAGGTTATACATGTACAAACACACACATGTGACAAGTTAGGATATATTATTTTAACCAATATTCCAAAAAGTAATAAATATAATTTAAGTTAAAATATTTATTATTTTGACAAATAATTATATACTTGGAATAACATTGATAACACAAAGGAACGCAACTCAAAAATACTAAATAAGACCAAGGTCAAGGCACGACCCACCCGGCTAATGAACCGTAGTACGCACGTAGGTAGTCGTGCGCACTAGAGGAAGCTTTGAGATACATTGGATACGAAGAACTCAAAACTGTGAGTTCATGTCCCCCTTTTTCTTTTAACTGTTTTCAGTTTTATAACTTCGGGGGTGAAATACATGTTACAAATGTTTCGATAATTACAAATGGTATGGTTAGCTTAGGAATGAACTGCTAGATCATGTGAATGGGTAGGCGATTAACTTAAGACTATTAATCCTTGTATAAGGACCGAGGGGCATGAGTGATAGATCTATTGGGTGTTGCGAGCCCCACCCATGGGTCCGCGAGTTGATAGCATGTGGTGACTATGTCGTTCCACCGGAGGGCCCGGTACGAGATACGCATAAAGGGTTGAGTGCTTCCTATACCATGTCACGTATATTAATGTATTAGCTACACATTAATTGATCTGTTTCCATGTTGCTTCATACCAGTTTACAAATACATACATACATACTTACAAATGTTTTCAAGGATGATTCGTGCACACACACAAATCACATGAACTCGCTCAACTTTTGTTAATGTTTTCAAACTACATGTATTTCAGGAAATTAAGTATGGATCTGGCGGGTGTTGAAGTTTACAAGTCATGTCTCTAATAAAAGGTGTCATCCGAAGCCGAAGGGTTTGAGTTATGTATTTTATCTTGGATAAGATACATGGCTCGAAACCTAGTTGGTTTGTGTCTTTTGTGAAGTCCTTATGGATCTAAAACTTGCTGGTATTGTATTTTGAACATGAAGTCTGTGTTTTGGGATTTAAAACAATGTTGCTTGTAACGTTTTAAAACTATCTATGGATGAACATCTTGGTTTTATCATATAGTCGTTTGTTATGGTTGAATGCAATGATATTAAGCAAGTCACACATAATCACGCTTCCGCAAAAGTCAGGGTGTGACAGTTTGGTATCAGAGCTTCGATTGTAGCGAACTAGGATTCCATCTCGAGTCTAGACTACAATCATTAGGGCTCTCACGAAAAGGTTTTTACAACATGTTTTCATTGCATACATGAAACACCCAGATCCATGGAAACAAACATTTTTACAAACAGAAAGACACGAAACACGATTGCAAGGTTTACATGTGTGGTTCAGCCTGGGAGATTAAGTGGTTTAGTCTGGGAGACTAAGTGGTTTAGTCTGGGAGACTAGGTGGTTTAGTCTGGGAGGCTAGGAATGATAAGTTTCATGACGAATAACAAGGATACATGATAAATTTCCTTTGTTTGCATACATTGGGTGTTAGTGGTTACTATACGTACATATGTTAGGATTACGATGTTGCAAGCACACATGTTATCCTCAGAGAGGATGCCCGCAACCCGAAGGCAGTCGCATCAGACGACGAGGTCATGCCCACACCAGAGATATATACGTCAGACACTGAGAGTGATCCTGACATGCTATCCAAGGATGAGGACGACTTCCAACCGTTCGCGCTACCAGACTTTGGTGATGATTTACCCTTGTTGATGGTTTCCCTGACGAGGATCCTTTTGTTGTTCCCATTCCAGTCCATGATCATCCCATTATTGGACAACCTGATGATGAACACATCGTGGCTCCGATCCTCGATCCTGTTCCTATTGTGGCTATTCCGCCCGAGGATTGGCTTCTCGAAGATTTGTCTGATGATGACATTGGTTTGTTCATTGATGGTCCTCCTGAAGACGCCCATAGTAATGGAGAGCTAGATGAGGACGTTGTTGCTATTCCACTTCTTGAGATTCCTGTTATCGAGTTATCCTCTGATACTAGTTTGCACTCTGTCTCAGATTCCTTTGAGTATGTGACACCTTCAGCTTTACAGACAACCGGATTACAGCTTTTCGCTACTGACTCAGACGACGACACCGCTATGACCACCGCACTATCACCTGCTCGAGATCCCACACCTCCACACGACCCAGAGCCTGCTCTTGAGCTAGCTCCTGTTCCTTTTGGGTCGGCCTGATTGTTGCACCTATTGATCTTGAGCCGATTTCTGATCCTGACCATGATTCCGTTAGAATTACCAGATATTGCACTCCCTATTCCCGACCCAGTACCTGAACCTGTTAATCTCCCTTTTGCCAAACCATTTATTCCCCCACCTGCAACCGCTGATGTTGCTCCTCTCCCTCCTGTAGAGTTCGATGTCTATAGCACTGATTTGCCAATTGTTTTCCTTCAGGCCATCCTTGCACCCCATCCAAGGGAAAATACTTCAGGCCAACACCTGCATGACGATCCTTTTTGCTTCCGCAGCTTTTCCACAGATTCTTCAGGCTGAACCATTTACTTATTCACAACTGGACGAGCCGTTCCGATGGTTCCTACCATACACAACGCCAATTTCAGACCCCTATCATCCCCCACATTATGGAGGCTACACACGGGATGAGTTGCTCTTATCACTGCAGCTACAGTTTGAGGTTTTGAGTCGCAGAGTCATGAAGCTTGAGCTGGCATCACGTCCTCCACCCTGTCTCTGTCAGTATGCTTTTGATCCTCCACATTCATCACTTTCTCCTTTTGCACTCTCACCTGTTGCTCTTACTCCTTTACCAGAGTTTGATGCTCGTTTCCTTACAATCAAGCAGCAGATCAGTTACTTGCTTCGACATGTCTATGAGCTTGAGGAGGGGCTTGCGCATGTGCGCAGGTTGCTTTCCCTCCCTCCACCTCCACCTCCTCTTCCACCATCAGCATGGTTGGCTTTTGGTTTTATGCAGATTGCATTACTTTTGGTGAAAACACCACTATCAAGCCGAGATGGTGAAGACTTTTGAAGAACACTTTTGACCACGTGATTTTTGATGTATTGACAGACTTATTGGACAAGTGCAGTGTGACCCTGTGTCCCTATTGATGTGATACATTGTGTAGACAATGTGATTGTGGTCTGTAAATAATGAAAGCTCAGTCGTCATGTTCTCACTAAACACAATGTAGATTTACATGTTTGTGCTATAATTGTGATGTTATATGATTGCTTGTTATAATGATTATTTATATACATATGTAAATACACCTCCTAGGTCTTATTCGTTAAGTAGATGCTTACGTGCTCGTGTCCTTAATAAGACCTGACCTAGCCGATCTTCTTCTTAGAAGATGTCAACTCGAAGGAACACCGATACCTTTATCGACGACAGAGGCGGAATTACAAGAGCGCGTCTCACAGGCCATCGCACAGCACGAGGCCCTTCGCTCCGAACGCAGCGGAGGTACCTCAGGAAATAACCCACCCAACGGTAATGTTTAGTCACTTAAGACACATTACAAAACGTTTGGATGTTTCCAAATGTGCTTTGCTAATGCCTTATGTGAATGATGTTGCTTATGTAGCAGGCTGCACCTACAAGCGGTTCTTGGGTGGCAAGCCCCTGGATTTCGACGGCACTAGGGGTGCCGTAGCTTTTGTGCGTTGGATTGAGAAGACGGATTCTGTTTGCGGTTGAGAAAATGTACTCCAGAGCAACAAGTCACGTACATTTCTGGACTGTTTCTAGATGGGGCTCTGTCATGGTGGAACCTCCAGGTTCAGACGTTGGGCGAGGCTGCTGTGTACGTTTTGATGTGGAATGAACTAAAAGAGCTGATGCGTAAGAGATATTGCTCGAGGGCAGAAATCCAAAAGTTGGAGACTGAATTTTGGAACTTGAAAATGGAAGGTCCAAAGATAGCTGAGTATGTGCAGAGATTCCATGATTTGTCTCGTGTTGTCCCTTACATGGTAGAACCAGAGTTTAAGAGAATCGAACGCTTCATCTGGGGATTGGCACCTCAGATTCTAAGCATGGTAACAACATCTAAACCTCCAACAATTACCGATGCTATCGATATAAGTGTGGCGCTCACTGAAGAAGCGGTTAGACTGGGAAAATTTTCCACCTCGGAGGAGAAAAAGGAGACTCATGTGGAGACAGCTGGAGATAACAAGAGGAAGTTCGCAAATTTTAAGAAGGGTACTCTGGCGAATAACAACAACAAGGACAAAAAGGGAAAAGAGTACATGGGTAAACTACGTAAGTTCGACAATTGTCGACGTCATCATACCGGGCAATGTAGAAATGGCAAATGTGATAACTGTGGCAAAGTGGGGCATTGCAAGGAGACGTGTTGGCATGGGACGGGACGTGGAAAGGGAGGTCAAGGGTGTTTTAACTGCGATGACGTGGGGCACTTTAGGAAAGATTGCCCTAAGAATAGCCAAGCTCATGGAGGAGTGCCCAACACCGGAGCTAGGGAAGCACGCCAGGATCCAAACGTGGTTATCGGTACGTCCCCTGTTAGTCAACGTTATGCATCTGTGATGTTTACTGGTGCCGATTTTAGCTTCATATCTCTAGAGTTTAAGAATATACTTGGTTTAGTTACAAGTAAATTAGATACCCCGTATTCGATAGAACTAGCTAATGGGAGGCCAATAGAAGCCAACAAAATGATTAGAGGCTGTGTGATAGAGCTTGGAAAGCGTGAGTTTTCGTTAGATCTTCTGCCAGTTGAGTTGAGAAGCTTCGACATCGTGGTTGGAATGGATTGGTTGTCGAGAAATCGAGCTGAGATCGTATGCCATGAGAAGACTATCCGTATCCCATTGGCGAATGGAGAGACGACCGTGATTCACGAGGAGAAGCATGATACGCTTCTACGAATTACTGGTTGTTTGAAGGCATGGAAGTTTTGTGCACAGGATGTGCTACCTTCTTGGCTTATGATGTGGACAAAGAAGCCGAAGAATCTAAGGTCGAAGATATCCCTGTGGTAAGGGAATATCCTGAAATCTTCCCCAAAGACTTGCCATGATTACCTTCGTAACAAGTCGAGTTCTACATTGGCTTGGTTCCAGGCGCTGCACCTGTAGCCAAGGCACCTTATCGACTTGCGCCTTCAGAGATGCAAGAGTTACCCACGCAGCTTCAGGAGTTACTAGATAAGGGATTTATAAGGCCAAGCTTCTCGCTTTGGGGAGCTCCAGTGTTGCACGTCGAAAAGAAGGGTGGTAACTTTTGAATGAATATCGACTACCAAGAGCTGAACAAGTCAACCAACAAGAACCAGTATCCCATGCCGAGGATTAACGATTTATTCGACCAACTGCAAGGATCCAACTACTATTCTAAGATTGAACGTTGATCGAGTATCATTATCTGTGAATTTAGGAAGAAAGTATACCAAGGTACAGTGAGTCAATGAGTTGTTTTAGACATACGCTAATATTATGTTTTCTACACGGGGCACAAAACAATTGTACACAGAATACAAGACTTTGAGAACCTAGGAAACAGGTGCTTAGGACCTTCGGGAAATTTTGTCGAAATTCATTAAAGGTCACCACATAAGGACCACGTCTATTAACTCGGGCAAACACCAGTATTCTGCCATATATGCCATTTTAGTCAACCAAACAGCTAAAGTACTCGAATTCCTTTTATTGAAATTCCCACTTTTGCTTTTAGCAAATAGATTTTTACATCTCTACTTCTCTTAATGGTAGTTGCATCATGACAAATTCCTTTGTTAGAGCAAGCACTCCTTTGTCTCGATACTTGATCATTTCTTCATTATAGCGAATACTCATTGTTTCATTTCTTAGAAATTCATATGTTATGCCTGCACCATTTGTTATGCATGTGGTTTCGTCTCGAATAAACGTTTCATCAAAGTTCAAATATTATTTTGCTAAATCTAATTATTGATTTATGATTCAAATGACCTACATTATTGCAAATGTTGGCTCCTTGGCTATCAAGTCAACACACTTTCTTGAAACTTCTTTTCTTTCAAGTTACATACATGGTTTATCATTGTAACCATGCCGAAATCCCCTTGACGATACATACGCTTATTGTCAGATTGTGCTGAGAGCAAGTTCAATTGCTTGAACTTGTCCATTTCGCATATTCAATTCAAGACACCATATGATGGATTGAGAGCATCATATTCAAATTCATTCTTGCAAGTGTTTCATTTGTTCTGAGTTGCAGTAGACTTGTTTGGTCTACGGCTCCATTAAATCGTTTGTTGGTTTGGACACCTTGTAGTGATTTTTTCACTAAATTGAAGCTTGCGCTAATCTCGGTTACGCATTTCAAACACGGATTTAATTGTTTATTTATTGACTAGCTCTAAATCTGTTCTGTTTTATCATGATTGAAGCAGTCTTAACACAATCGTGTGTTAAGACAATGGTACACAAACTCATTTTATATATTCCAGTGTACCTCCTAACGGTTCTTTCATTATCGATCGAATGCCTTGCAGTATTTATTGCTTTTCATCTTCGATCGGAAATAGTAGTTCTTTGGTGTTCTATATTCAATTGAAAAATCCTACGATGTCGTTTGAACCAAATTTTCAGGTTAGCTTCGTAACACTTTCATTTGATTTCAAACACGGTGAACTTGTTCGGTCACCGCTATTATTGGATTATGTCATTACGACACCTCATAGTGTCGATACAACCTTGTAGCTTGTGCTAATCACGATCAACCGTTTCATACAAAACTACATATACCTTTCGTTTGACTCGTCATTTAAACACTCTTAATGCAACTACGAATCAAGACAATAATACACCGGATTCGGTTGAAATTCATTCCGGTGTATTCTCACAATTCAATGATTTCAACACGCTATTTTATCCATGTATTTGTTCGAAAGTTGACAGATCATTTTCATGTTACTACCACATTTGAGTTGTTGATTTTGAGTTTATCTGGCGGATGCTATTGTTTCTGAAAACTCATTTGCGTATTGTGAACTATCGTTCGAAGCTCTATTGGTCAAAACTCCTCTTTTGTTGAACCCATGTTCACTAAGTTACACTAGATTATACATCTATACGTCTCGTAACCTTTGACGTCAAATTCTGAAACACATACCTTTTAACCGTTGGGTCCTGATTGTTGTAATATGTCCTTGGATTCACCTGATTCGAATAAGTTTTGATTCGGTTTCGTGGTTATTCACTTTGGTATTATACATATCCATCTACGCATAACGTAACACTAAGGAGTTAATGTAGACTAAATTTCGAGGACGAAATTTTCTTAACATGGGGAGAATGTGACAACTGTCAAATTTGCATGCATCCGTACACATATTAAACAATGATTAATGACTGTGCTGAATTACAATTAATGGCATGAATTGCTTTCTAAATTATGATCATTATACATACATGTGCATCATATAATGCAAATGACATAACTTTACTTCATGCAAACTTTATTGATTCAATTGGTGCATGAAACAAAGATAGCACAGTTATCAGACAAATCAGAAAAATGCTGACAGAGTTCAGTAAATAGACAGACATTGTATTGAGATACAGAATGAGCCAGAAACCAAGTAATACACTAGTATAGTGTGTAGGAAAGTAAGGATCACAGAACTGCCTTCCTGGACATGGTTTAGGTGCCGGAAAGTGCCTAAAACTCACTTAAGCTGCAAAATTCAGCAGGAAATCAGCAAATTCAGCATTTAAACACATTTATATCATGCAGAAATATGGTTAAATGGTCCTGAATGCTTTCCTAAGTGTCGGGAATCAAAACTGTCACAAAGGGTAACATAAAGCACACTAAACTGTATAGTTTAGCACCTTAACGAACCGGTAACCAACCGAACAACCGGACATTACCCAAAACACCAAGTTTTCACTAGAAGCACTGTTTTACCATTACCAGGCTAGTTATGGTCCCCGAACATCGTAACACGTTATATAAACATCTAATAACTAAATCCCTAACTAGAATACTTACATTTCAACTATGAAGTAACTTAATGTTTAAACCTAGTCTACTACCCCCCCCCCCCCACACACACCTATGGGACGGCCAACATCATGGCCCCACACTTGATTTTATTTAGTTATTAAATTAGATCTTGTTCTTCCTTTTTAAAACATATTACACAATGGAATATCATGTGTTATGGACTATAAGTAAAACCTTAGTGTTCTTAACTCTCATTTCTCAAAACACCCAACACTTCAACTCTTTCTCTTCTCCACTCTTTGGCTCACGGCCGAGAACAACAACAACAATATCATTATCATCACTTCATTTCCATACATTCCAAGCTTATACCAAGGTTTTAGAAGGTGTACAAAGGAGCTAGGAGCTTGTAGAAGTTCAAGGACCTTCTCTATTCGCTTTTATCCACTCTATTTCTTCTCTTGATCATCCCTAGCCTTGAGCTAGTGATAAGAACACTAATCTTTCCATTTTACATCATATCTAAGTGGTTAAAAGATGATACATGATGATTAACTTGAAGAACACTAAGAATCAAGAGAATGGAACATGAACATAAGCTTAAATCATGAAGAAATCTTGATGTATATGAGTTGTTATGCTTGTTGATTGTTGTTTATTCATGTATTTGATGTTGATCATCATATGATCTTGCTAGATCATGATTAAAAACATAATCTAGCAAGATGAGAGGATGAAAGTCTTAAAGATCCATAGATCATCCTCACATAGAACATGAACTTGAAAGAATATGTGGTTTTCTTGTAAAATAATGATCAATGCGAGTTGTAAGACTTGTAGATTTAAAATTTCATAGATTATTTTTCAAGAAACCAAGTTAAAAATACAAGTCTTACTTAATCTTGGTTCTTAAATAACTAACCCTCATTTTTGGTGGTTAAACAAGTATAGAAACACTTATGTAACAAGAGAAATCCAAGAAGAAACATTTTTAGAAAACATGAATATAAGTTGTAAAGATCTAGATTCTTTAAAAATGATGTTTTTAAAGAATCAACCACACTTTAAAGGGTAACAAGACTTACTAAATACACTAGTAAGTTACTACAAATTTTTGTAAATTTTCAAGTTCATGAAGTGATAATTTATGTTTGCTTTTTGGCAAAAATTGGTAAGTATAGATTGTTTATTGTTGATTGTTGATTGATTGTGTTGATTTACAAAAGAAAATGATATACCTTCAAGGTATGGAAACCTCCATTTTTAGGGGAAACTATGGCAAAAATTTTCTAAAAATTAAACACTTAGAAAAATATTTCTAAACAAATATTTACAAGTGTATTTCAAACCATGAATTTTTACATAAAGTTTGCCATAATTTTTGTTACAAAATCTATAAATATTGGAGGTTGGTTTTTATAAATAAAAGTGACTAAATATGTATTTAGGAAAATATATATTTAGATGTCACCATGTGTGTGATTATTTGTATATTATGTGAATTAGTTATATTATTTTAGGACTTGAAATAATATAACTCATCAATATACCAAAAATTACAATCCAAAATATTACCAAAATTCCAAGGAATAAATATACAAAGAATACACAAAATATTGGTGAAACCGAACAAGGGAATATAACTCACAAAAATATTCCGGAAAATTGATTCACCAGTATATTTTTGGTAAATAATATTTTGGACACCAAGTGAATGAAAATATGATTTTTACTGTCACACCCCCAAAATCTACAAGCGGAGTATCACCGCAGGGAGCGTGACATGACCAGGATCAAGCCACCAATCATATTGAACGATGTATTAAAGTAAATATAAAACCAGCCAACAATATAATTGGTGTCCAAAACAAATTAACCAAGTTCAAGATATCAGCGGAAGCATAAAGTTTAAAACCAAAACATAAGTTATATGGTTCATAAGTTTAAGATGGAACTCAACAGTCCATGTCCCACAGCGACCTCGTCCTCCTGTACAAGCTCCATCTAAGCACCTAACGACCTGCAAGGCATATAGTAACGAATCAACAACAAAGTTGAGCGAGTTCACAGTTGGGTGTTCGTTTTAAGTTGTTCAAAACATAGGTTTCTTTTAGCTGGCTTACTTGCCGTGTATAACAACCCTCCTGAATTTTTCTGACACCCTAAAATATATTAAAATATTCCCATATGCCTTAAAATACACCCCGTATGTGAAAACCGAGCCCAAAATACATAATATCATTAAAAATAATTAAAAAACAAAATTTTATATGTCACTCGCGGGCCGCGTAGATCCCTTAAGGATCTTACGCGGGGTGCGACAGCTCCAAGGCAGGGTGACACCCGGTGCCGACACGTGTCACGATCGTGTCGAAGCTACGTGTCAAGTCAGCAAGGCTAGGGCCTACCCTAGTCTCTCTCGCGGGCTGCGTAGCCCCTTGCTACACCTTACGCGGGCCGCATAAAACTCGATTTCAAGCCCTATAAAGTGGGAGCTCGGGCCTTCAGTTTTCGTCGCTCAATTCTTCGATCTCTCTCTCAATTTCTGAATAGATAACATAATTCCCGGGCATAATACCCCCCCTAATTAACAAAGTTCTGCTCCGTTGTAAGTATTATAACCCCGGTTACGTATTAGATACGCTGCCCGATTGATCCAGGGTTCCGTAACGGCTGTCCTGGTTCTGCCCGACGTAGTCGTTGGAATGCCGTCTCGGGGAGGGTATCGTTAATATAAATAAAGGGTTATTATACTAACATATGTACATTTGTGTAATTAATAGATTAACACTAGGAAACCCTTAAATGAAGTCTAAGACAGCAAGGTGAGTAATCTTCTTTTTTGTAAATTATTTTTACAAAACCTTAAATGTTTTACAATGTGATTAAGTAGTGATTGAGGTTTTGTATACAAAATGTGGAACACGTTACCATTGGACAAAGAGTTAGCCAATGTGTAATAGGACCCACCAGTCAGGATTGACAAAACTGAATGAGTAATTGTGTAGAAATAAACAATGTGATAGCTCTCAATACTGTTAAAGGATCAAACTCTTCTTGATTAAACTGGGATTCGCTCACCAGTATTTCCCACTGACAAAATGTTTTTAAAGCGCGTTTCAGGTAACAAAATGTAAAAGCCAAATTAGAAGAAAGCCAGCTGGAGAGCACTGACGGATTGGAAAAATGTGGCTATAAAAGTTACCTAAAAGACGATGTTTTAAATTCAATAAAATAGGGTTTATCCCTATAAACATGTTGTAATAAGAAACTTGGGTTTTTACCCATGTGGTTATTAATATAAAATATGGTGGTTTGACTCTGATAAAACATTTCCTAACTACGGTCCTGGTAAAATTTCCGCTGCCAAAATGATAAACAAATGATACCACCACAACTGGTCTCGCGGCCGCCCGTTCCCGGGACAGATAAGGGGGCGAGGGTTGCGACAGAAGGTGGTATCAGAGCTAAGCCACTGATTCAGCCACGAAAGTGTTCTGCTGACATCAATATATTATCCAAATTGTTAGGAAATAAATTATGAAAATACGTGCATATCTGTATCTTATTGTTATGTGTTATTTGACTATTTGTTAGTTTACAGTATGAGTGATCAAGGACCCTCAGACGTGTATCGTCAGTTGTCCGATTCACCTAGGAGTGAAAGTACTTCTTCCCAGCCTGCCCTCTCTGGGTATTCAGCTGATCAGGAAGAAGGAATGTTTGTCTTTAAGGCTCAGTCTAAAGAGCCATTCCCTCAGAAAAAGAGAGGATGGTTCAGTAAGGGAGCATTTGAGCGTAGGAAAGAATGCGAAAGTTGCAACAGCAAAGAGTCCTAGCAGCCGCTAAGCGAGAGTCAGATGCCCATACACAGGATATGCTTAATAGGAGCTTAGCCAATTTTCATATCATAGCAACAACTGCTGCCGACCCAAATCTGGAACAACTAATAGCCCCACAACCCTTACCTTTGTTCCCCACTCAGCCGATGGAGATAGAAAACAACCTCGAAAATCAAGTAGAAATGCATGATTTCAACCCTGAGGAGATACCTAGGATACCAGCCCCTAATCCCTTAGACCCAGATTATGATCCATGGTTCGATGAGCATAGGGATTATGTGCCACGCTATCACCTAAACGACGAACCCATACCGAACTTAGCAGCCTATCCAGGTCTGGACCCTCTAGATCCCTACTATGACAATGATGAATACATTAGGGAGATCTTAGAGAATTCGTACCCTCAGGAGAACCCATGCCCCAGTACCAGCACCTGCACCCCCAATGAGTGCAGGAAATGTGCACGAGCTCCGAACTTTCAGAGAAGAGATCTTAGAGAGTAGTGAGAGGATGAGGCAGGTAGGAGAGCGACTCATCTGGAAATATGACGAGCGCAATATGGATTACTGGATGAATCCAGACCAGTGAAGGTGATGGTGGAGTTGGTAATAATAATAATATAATAATATATAATATGTTTGTATGAAAAAAATATATAAAATATATATAATAATAATATGTGTAATAATAATATATGTTGTAGTATAGACCACTTTGTGGTTAGCAATGCATAGTAGTATTGTAATTTCAAAATTTCAGTATCAGTTTGTAGTAGATGTATAATAGATAAGAAAGAGTAAAGTCGCAATGCTCAACGTTTTTTTATCAAAATGCGTGTCATGTGATTGATCGTATTAAGATATTATCTTGTGATATTAATATGTGGTAAATGTTTAAAATTCAGATGGACGGCGAAGTAAACCAGGAAAACCAGAATAATGATAACCAAAGTAATATTAACCTGGTTAATGAAAACCCAAACAACAACAATAATGGAAACCAAGTGGAAAACAGTGTCATCCAACACGTAGTGGCACAAGGAATAATAGATGCAATGCCATATATTATTCAACCGGTTAGGGAAGCAGAAAATAAAAGTAAACATGATAGCAAGCGACCCTCTGAACCTGAACACAGCGTGAACAATGGACCTGTACTTCAAGTGCCCATTCCCAAAAGAAGAAGAACCGTGTCTTACGGTTGTTCTTACAAAGAATTCTGGTCTTGTAAACCGATGGAATTCTCGGGCAATGAAGGGGCCATTGCATCTCTACACTGGATAGAAAAGACTGAGGCAGTCTTAAGAATAAGTAAATGTGTGGAAGAGGATAAGATAATGTTTGCTTCCAATCTATTTAAGAATTCAGCACTAGAATGGTGGAACACTATCCTTCAGTCTAGAGGAAGTGATAGAGTTTACAATATGAAATGGGAAGAATTTAAGAACATGGTAGAAAGGAAATTCTACCCTCCCAATGAAAAAGAACAGATAGCAAATAAGTTCTTAAATCTTAGGATGACTGGTGTGGATAGTAAGGGTTACACTAAGTTATTCTTTGAATATGCCCGAATAGTACCAACCCTTGCTTCACCTGAACCTGTATTAAACTCCCGTTACATCTGGGGATTAATCGGGGAAATAAGACATGTAGTCAAGGCAGCTAGACCCCAAACCATAGAAGAAGCTGTAGAACTAGCAAACACCTTGACATATCAATTAGTCCGTACACGAGAAGAGGATCAAAGGAGGAACTTAACCCAGAAGCTTACACAAGAATTCCGTTCTGGAAATTCTAACCGTGGGAAAAATGTAGGCTCTACCTCTGCACCCTACTGTAAGTATTGTAAAAGGAAGCATTCAGGAAGATGCTCCCTATACTGTAACTTCTGCAAAATATCGGGACACAAGGAGGAAGATTGCAGGAAAAAGATTAGCAATAGGATATGCTACAACTGTGGAGAACAAAGTCATATCAAGCCTAACTGTCCAAAGCTAGCTCCAGCTACGAACACCAAGAATACTAAAAATGCTAGAGCATTTGTTCTAACTGCAGAAGAAGCAAAGATGATTCCGGATGTGATCACCGGTACATTTTTAGTTAATGATGTTTTTGCTAAAGTATTATTTGACTCTGGTGCAAACCAAAGTTTTATTAATACTTCATTTTACAAACTTCTTAATCAATCATTAACTAAACTCCCACAAGAATGTCTAGTAGAGACAGCAAATGGGGAAACCATTAAGATTTCTGAGATCTTGCAGGGAGCAAGAATAGAAATTTTAAATCAGAAATTTATTGCAAACCTCTACCCAATGAATCTGGCAGGATTTGATATTGTATTAGGAATGGATTGGTTAATAGCCAATAAAGCCAGTATTTTGTGTGATCAAAAGTCAATCCAAGTAAATTCACCAAGGGGTGAAAAGATCACAATTAAAGGAAATAAAACCCTTAAATCCACAAAGTTCATCTCTGTGATGAAAACAACAAGTTATATAAGGAAAGGGTCATTAGTGTATTTGATTTCTATAATTACTAATACTAAAGGAAAAGAATTAAAGGATATTCCATTAGTATCCCAGTTTTCAGATGTATTTCCAGAAGAGCTGCCAGGGAAACCTCCAGATAGAGAAGTTGAATTGAGAATCCATTTAATACCAGGGACAGCACCAATTGCCAAAGCACCTTACCGATTGGCACCCGCCGAAATGCAGGAACTGAAGAAACAGTTAGACGAATTGTTAGAGAAAGGATTCATACAGCCAAGTTCATCCCCATGGGGAGCGTCAATCTTATTTGTTAAAAAGAAGGACGGATCAATTCGTATGTGCATTGACTACCGTGAATTGAACAAAGTCACGATTAAGAATCGGTATCCATTACCAAGAATCGATGATCTGTTTGATCAATTGCAAGGAGCACGATTTTTCTCTAAAATCGATTTAAGGTCAGGATATCATCAACTAAAGGTACAGAAGACCGCTTTCAGAACGAGGTATGGCCATTATGAATTTACTGTCATGCCATTTGGTTTAACCAATGCCCCAGCTGCATTCATGGACATGATGAACCGAATATGTAAGCCATATTTGGATAAATTCATAATTGTCTTTATAGATGATATTCTTATTTATTCTAAGAGCAAAGAGGAACATGCAAAGCATTTGCACGCACTTCTAAGTTTATTGAGAAAAGAAAAGCTTTATGTTAAATTTTCGAAGTGTGAGTTTTGGTTAGAACAGGTACAATTTCTTCGACACCTAGTTGATCATGAAGGAATTCTTGTAGATCCCACCAAGATCGAGGCGATAACCAGGTGGAAAACCCCTGAGTCACCAACCGAGGTTAGAAGTTTCTTAGGATTGGTCGGTTATTATAGAAGATTTATTCGAGATTTTTCTAGAATAGCAATTCCCTTAACTAAGTTAACCAGTAAATCTGTTAAGTTTGAATGGGGACCAAAACAAGAAGAAGCATTTAGAATTCTGTTAGTGCACTACATCTGTCAACTTTGTCTTGTATCGAGTCTTAGTTTTAGATTGTTAGATCAGGGCATGTTTTATGAGAAAATAGGATAGCGTATAGGTCTAAACTGATAGATCCGCTTATATGGACATAGGAGGTCCGCTTATTTGTCAGGTTAGCTTATTTGTCAGGTTCGCTTATGTGTCACTAGGAGGTCCGCTTATGTGTCAGGTCCGCTTATGTGTTCATGTACCTTGGAGGGAACCTCAACACCTATAAATAGGTGCACATAAGCGAACCACATTGATCAGACCTTGTAACTCGTACCGAAGTGCTGCCGGATCGAGATTTGGATGTAAACTGTTATAAATCAATACAGAAAGGTGTTTAAAGTGATTTGAAAGCTGTTTCTACGTTGATTACTTGTTTTCCGCACCTGTAATTGACGAAAACTCCTCTGAACGACTCGTTCGGGTCAGAATACGATCCTACAAATTCTTAAGCAAAGATTAACCCATGCACCCATACTAGCGTTACCAGAAGGAACTGAAGATTTTGTAATCTACTGTGACGCTTCTAAATTAGGTTATGGATGTGTGTTAATGCAACGTCAAAAGGTTATAGCTTACGCTTCTAGACAGCTTAAGAATCATGAAGAGAATTATTCAACTCATGATTTAAAATTAGGAGCCATAATTTTCGCCCTTAAGATTTGGAGACATTACCTTTATGGTAGTAAGTTTACCATTTTTACAGACCATAAGAGTTTAAGGTATGTGTTCTGGCAAAAGGAATTAAATATGAGACAAAGAAGCTGGATGGAAATGCTTAGTGATTATGATTGTGATATCCAGTATCATGCAGGAAAAGCAAATGTAGTTGCTGATGCTTTAAGCCGAAAGTATCACGAAAAGCCAAAAAGAATATGTTCACTTAAATTAAAACTGCAAGTAGATTTAAATGAACAGATAAAAAAGGCACAAGAATCAGTAATCAAGGATGATACTGAAAAATTAAAAGGAATGATTAAGGAATTAGAACAAGGAATAGATGGAATTTGGAGATTCCATAAGAAAAGGATGTGGATACCTAAATTAGGAAACCCACGTTACTGTATATTAGAAGAAGCCCATAAGTCTAAGTATACGATGCATCCTGGAAGTGATAAGATGTATCAGGACTTAAGAAAGAATTTTTGGTTGATAGGAATGAAAAAAGATATAGCAGCATATGTTGCAAAGTGTTTAACCTGTTCACAAGTCAAAGCTGAACATTAGAAACCTTCAGGTTTATTGCAACAGTTAGAAATGCCAGTTTGGAAATGGTAATTAATAACAATGGATTTTGTTACTAAATTACCCAAAACTAGGAAAGGTAATGATACAATCTAGGTGATTGTAGACAGGCTAACTAAGTCAGCTCATTTCCTACCGATGAAGGAAACTTTCAGTATGGAACAGTTAGCTAAATTATATGTAAATGAAATAGTCTCATTACATGGAATTCCTCTATCAATTGTTTCTGACAGAGATAGTCATTTTACCTCTCATTTTTGGACAAGTTTCAAAAAAGCAATGGGAACCAAGATAAATCTAAGCACCGCTTATCATCCTCAAACAGACGGACAAAGCGAAAGGACAATTCAGACCATGGAAGACATGCTTAGAGCTTGTGTAATTGATTTCGGAGGTAATTGGGCCGATCACTTACCATTGATAGAATTTTTTTATAATAATAGTTATCACACAAGTATCAATGTTGCACCATTCGAAACACTTTATGGACGAAAGTGCCGAACTCCAGTCTGTTGGGCAGAAGTTGGAGAAAAGCAACTATTTGGACCTGAGATAGTACAAGAAACAACAGACAAAATCATTCAAGTCAAGGAACGACTGAAAGCAACACGTGATCGACAAAAGAGTTATGCTGATAACAGACGAAAGTCGTTGGAATTTCAAGTAGGAGATAAAGTATTATTAAAAGTCTCTCCTTGGAAAGGATTGGTAAGATTCATCAAAAGGGGAAAGCTAAGCCCCAGGTATGTTGGACCTTTTGAGATTATTAAAAGAATAGGACCTGTAGCCTATCAGCTACAACTGCCAGAGGAAATGGCAGGAATACATGATGTATTTCATGTATCTAATATTAAGAAATGTTTAGCCGATGAATCACTGGTAGTACCTCTTAAGGATATAGAGGTAAATGAACAGTTAAAATTTGTAGAAAAACCTCTACAGATTGAAGATAGGAAAGTCAAGAACCTCAAGCACAAGAGATTAGTTCTGGTCAAAGTGAAGTGGGACTCCAAAAGAGGACCAGAATACACATGGGAGCTTGAATCAGAAATCCAAAGGAAATATCCACACTTGTTCCAGTAGATCTCGAGGACGAGTTCTAAAACAAGGTGGGGAGGATATAACAACCCTCCTGAATTTTTCTGACACCCTAAAATATATTAAAATATTCCCATATGCCTTAAAATACACCCCGTATGTGAAAACCGAGCCCAAAATACATAATATCATTAAAAATAATTAAAAAACAAAATTTTATATGTCGCTCGCGGGCCGCGTAGATCCCTTAAGGATCTTACGCGGGGCGCGACAGCTCCAAGGCAGGGTGACACCCGGTGCCAACACGTGTCACGATTGTGTCGAAGCTACGTGTCAAGTCAGCAAGGCCAGGGCCTACCCTAGTCTCTCTCGCAGGCCGCGTAGCCCCTTGCTACACCTTACGCGGGCCGCGTAAAACTCGATTTCAGGCCCCATAAAGTGGGAGCTCGGGCCTTCAGTTTTCGTCGCTCAATTCCTCGATCTCTCTCTCAATTTCTGAATAGATAACATAATTCCCGGGCATAATACCCCCCCTAATTAACGAAGTTCTGCTCCGTTGTAAGTATTATAACCCCGGTTACGTATTAGATACGCTGCCCGATTGATCCAGGGTTCCGTAACGGCTGTCCTGGTTCTGCCCGACGTAGTCGTTGGAATGCTGTCTCGGGGAGGGTATCGTTAATATAAATAAAGGGTTATTATACTAACATATGTACATTTGTGTAAATAATAGATTAACACCAGGAAACCCTTAAACGAAGTCTAAGACAGCAAGGTGAGTAATCTTCCTTTTTGTAAATTGTTTTTACAAAACCTTAAATGTTTTACAATGTGATTAAGCAGTGATTGAGTCTTTGTAGTTCTTCAATTACTGCCAGTATGTTGGGGTTTTGTATACAAAATGTGGAACACGTTACCATTGGACAAAGAGTTAGCCAATGTGTAATATGACCCACCAGTCATGATTGACAATACTGAATGAGTAATTGTGTAGAAATAAACAATGAGATAGCTCTCAATACTGTTAAAGGATCAAACTCTTCTTGATTAAACTGGGATTCACTCACCAGTATTTTCCACTGACAAAATGTTTTTAAAACGTGTTTCAGGTAACAAAATGTAAAAGCCAAATTAGAAGAAAGTCAGCTGGAGAGCACTGACGGCTTGGAAAAATGTGTCTATAAAAGTTACCTAAAAGACGATGTTTTAAATTCAATAAAATAGGGTTTATCCGTATAAACATGTTGTAATAAGAAACTTGGGTTTTTACCCATGTGGTTATTAATATAAAATATGGTGGTTTGACTCTGATAAAATATTTCCTAACTACGGTCCTGATGAAATTTCCGCTGCCAAAATGATAAACAAATGATACCACCACATATAAGGAGATAACACAGGTTCCAATGTTGTCACCCTTCAATTAAGAGGGTGGCGGTACGTATTCTAACCAAGGAGAATACGCAGGTTTCCTTTCAATCAATTACCCATTCCCAACCACCGGGAATCCCATGCCTTGTAGGAAGTGTGAACTCACCTTAGGTTAGCTCGGCAGATAAACAAAAGGTCAATCGAGCTACTAGTGGTCAACCATGTCCTAACATGGTTACCATTTAAGTCAGGTCTAGGTTCAAGTAGTGCACGTAGATTTACACATAAGCTAACAAGTTACAACACATAACGATCATGGCATACACGTAGAACACGTTAACAGTCAAGTACACACATAAGGCCGAAGCTTGTGTGACTCAGATGATTGGGCCGTTGAGCTTGTGCGAGCCCAATCATCTTGTGCGATTCAATTATTAAAGCCCAAAGAACAACCGGCCCAACCTGTTATGCGTTCAGCACCATCTTATGCGACCCACAACGGGTTGTGCGATTCAGAAACATACCCAGCCCATTACACCATGACCCAACAGATTGGCAGCCCAACAATTAAACAAACACTTTAACTTGTGTGGTCCAAATGGACTTGTGCGACTACGAACAACTTGTGCGACTACGAACAACTTGTGCGATTGGAGTTTGGGTTGTACGGCCCAATAACATAGTATATCTTAAACATTTGTGTGGCCCAAGGTATTGTGCGATTGACGCGGTCTTGTACGATCCACAATACCTTGTGCGATCATGCATAACTAAGTTGTAGTGTGAGGTTAAACAGTTGCACCAAGCTTGTGCGACTGGCTTGTGCGATCAGTTGTAAATCCCTAATTTTAAGCAATCAGTTACAATTATTCTAACAGTTTCCCACTTTCCATTTACTCGATCAATATAGTCAAACAGTTTCCAATCATGCAAATCATCGATCAATCAAACATTCAATAACTAATTCTTATGAACACATGATCATAACAGTCATTAATCAATTAGATTACTAGACTAACATACCCACATGTTAACATACAACCTATCATGCTAAAATAATTCACCATCCGAATGCAATCTCATAATAATCGATTAATATGTGTTCGGTTCTTGATTAAAATCATACTATCATCGATTCCCTATGTTGATCTAAACATACTACATATGTAAGCCGATTACATGAACACCAATCTCATCAATCTGCATTATAAACAATCATATATCATCTCTAAGTCATTATATAGAAACATATAGACCACAACATCATCTAGCATACCATCAATAGTAAAATACTAACCGGTTAGAGGGTAGAACAAGGGTAGATCCGAACAAGAAAGCTTCGAGAGAATGGGAGATGTTGTCGTCGGGTTCAAGAGGAGAGAAAGAGAGATTTAGGGTTTGTGTGTGTTGTGTAATTTGCTAGTAATGAGGAGTATACACCCTCCTCATGGGGTTATGCGTGTAAAGGGTGGGCCGAACCCATCATGGGCTGCCCTTGGTTTCGAATACAAGGAGTGTGGCCCAAATGGGCTTGTGCGATCCAACTTAGATAATATACATACATTACACATAACCACATAACATAATAAACATTCCCTTAAAATCACTTATCACATAATCACATATTGTTCAAACAAGTTACATAAAACACAAAGATAGGTTCTGAAATACGAGTTGTCACATCATCCCCAAGTTGAAAGAAATTTCGTCACGAAATTTAGCACGTAGTCACTAAGGAAGCTAGTTAGGTTGTGTGGTTTCCTGGTTTTCCTGAGGTGTCACATCATCCCCCCATTGGTTTGGAATTTCGTCCTGAAATTTCGCAGTAGCTTCAGCCTCAGTAGTGGTTTCACTTTTCTCGAACAACTGGAGATATTTGTGTTTCATTTGATCTTCTCGTTCCCAGGTAAACTCTGGGCCACGAAGGGAGTTTCAACGAACTCGAACAATGGGTATCCTGGTACGTTTGAGAACCTTAACTTCTCGGTCCGTAATCTCTACTGGTTCCTCGACGAATCGCAACTGATCGTCGATAGTGAGTTTCTTGAGAGGAACTATGAGGGTCTCATCTGACAGACACTTCTTCAGATTTGACACATGGAATACGTTGTGAACTCCACTGAGTTCTTCCGGTAGATTCAGTCTATATGCTACTTCGCCAATTCTCTCAGTGATTTCAAAAGGTCCAACATAACATGGATTCAGCTTGCCTCGCTTGCCAAAGCGAACCACACCTTTCCAAGGTGAGACTTTAAGTAGCATTCGATCCCCAACCTGGAACTCGAGCGGTTTTCGGCGCTTATCAGCGTAGCTTTTCTGACGGTCACGAGCTGCCGCCATTCATTGTCGTATTTGGGCAATCTTTTCTGTTGTGTCGACGACGAGTTCTGGGCCAGTGATTTGGCTGTCACCAACTTCTGCCCAGCATAGGGGTGATCGGCATTTCCATCCATACAACGCCTCAAACGGAGCAGCCTGGATGCTGGTGTGATAACTGTTGTTATATGAAAACTCCACCAAAGGTAGGTGTCTTTCCCAGCCGTTACCAAAAATCGATAACACATGCTCGAAGCATGTCTTCAAGAGTCTGGATGGTGCGTTCAGACTGCCCATTCGTCTGTGGATGATATGGTGTGCTCATGTCTAGACGTGAGCCAAAGGATTTGTGCATCGCCTACCACAAATCAGAGGTAAAACGTGGATCTCGATCAGAGATGATGGAAGTTGGCACTCCGTGCCTAGAGACCACTTCCTTCAGATAAATGTCTGCGAGCGTAGAGAACTTGTTAGTTTCCTTGATTGCCAGAAAGTGTGCAGACTTAGTTAGTCGATCCACGATCACTCAGATGGTGTCGTTTCCCCATTGAGATTTAGGCAAGCCAGTGACAAAGTCCATGGAAATTTGCTCCCATTTCCATGTTGGGATCTCTGGTTGCTGAAGTAGGCCTGAGGGCTTCTGGTATTCAATCTTGACTCTGGCACATGTCAAGCATTTACTAACATAGGTTGCTATGTTAGCCTTCATACTAGGCCACCAGTACGTGGTTTTGAGATCGTGGTACATCTTATCAGAACCAGGGTGTACCGAGTAACGAGACTTGTGTGCCTCATCCATCACAAGCTCGCGTAGATTACCATAAAATAGAACCCAGATACGCCCCACTAAGTAGTAAGCACCGTCTTCCTTTAGTTCCAACCGTTTTTCCAATCCCCGTAGGGACTCAGCTTTGAGGTTTTCTTCCTTCAACCTCTCGAATCTAGGTAGGAAGACTGGAGTGAATCGTAAGTTGTAACATACGCACCCACTTAGGTTTGGTTTCCTTACGACTGAGGGCATCGGCCACCACGTTGGCCTTGCCGGGATGATACTTAATTGTGCATTCATAGTCGTTAAGGAATTCGACCCATCGACGTTGTCGCATGTTCAACTCCTTTTGATCGAAGATATGCTGGAGACTCCTGTGATCGGTGTAAATGGTGCATTTGGTACCGTACAGGTAATGTCTCCATATCTTGAGTGCAAACACTACTGCTCCCAGCTCCAAATCATGGGTAGTGTAGTTCTTTTCGTGGACCTTAAGCTGGCGTGATGCGTAAGCAATGACCTTCTCACGTTGCATCAACACACAACCAAGAACTTGGATTGACGCGTCACAATAAACCACGAAGTCGTCTATGCCATCAGGTAACGAAAGGATGGGGGCGCTGCAAAGTTTCTCCTTTAGTAGTTGAAACGCGGATTACTGAGTATCACCCCATGGATAGGTGACACCCTTCTGAGTTAAGGTGGTGAGAGGTTGCGCAATCTTCGAAAAATCTTGAATAAACCTTCGGTAGTAACCTGCCAAACCCAAGAATTGACGGATTTCGGTTGGAGTACGGGGTGCAGGCAAGTTCTTGATCGAGTCAATCTTGGATGGATCAACGTGAATCCCATCTTTATTGACCATGTGGCCTAGGAAGTGAACTTCACGAAGCCAAAAGTCACACTTTGAAAACTTTGCGTAGAGCTGTTCTGATCGAAGAAGTTCCAAGATAAGTCGTAGATGGTGTTCATGCTCCTCCTGACTTTTGGAATAGATCAAGATGTCATCAATGAAAACAATGACGAATTTATCCAAGTATGGTTTGCACACTCGGTTCATGAGGTCCATGAAGACAGCAGGTGCGTTGGTCAACCCGAAGGGCATAACCAGAAACTCGTAGTGCCTGTAACGAGTCCTGAATGCTGTCTTAGAGATGTCCTAGTCTCGGACTCTTAGCTGATGATAGCCCGATCTCGGATCAATCTTAGAGTAAAAGCTCGATCCTTGCAATTGGTCGAATAGGTCATCGAAACGAGGAAGGGGATAACGATTCTTCATGGTCACCTTGTTGAGTTCGCGATAGTCTATACACATACGGAAGGTACTGTCTTTCTTCTTCACAAAAAAAATTGGAGCTCCCCAGGGCGAAGAGCTAGGACGAATGAAACCCTTATCCAAAAGCTCTTGTAGCTGTGCAGACAGTTCTTCTAGTTCTGATGGGGCTAAGCGATAAGGTGCACGAGCTATAGGCACTGCTCCAGGAGCTAGCTCGATTTGAAACTCGACCTGACGATGAGGAGTGTCACGGCCCCGGGCCCGGTTTTACCCGTTGCAGGAGCCGCGGAACAGAAAACCCGTGGTAATTATTACGTTGGCAGCGGAATTTTAACAGGATCTTTTAAAACTTGAAAATGCCCCATTTATTTTATTTCACAATTTGGGGATAACACTCATAATTTACAATAAAGGTGATTCCTCACGGAAATCCCCTATTTTACAAAAACATGTTTATTTACTTTATTGAGCCACTTCTTCAAGCTTGGAGTGCTACACGGCACTTTTTCCTGGATCACAGCAGATCACCTGAAACATGTTTTAAAAAGGTTTTATCAGCAGCAAAATACTAGCGAGTCATTCAAGTTACACAAAACGACACATTGTTATAATATACAGTATTAAGGGTGATTATATTGTTTCTATCTACCAATTACCCCAAATCGGTATTTGTCACTCGACAGTATCTGTGACTATGGTCAGATCACCCATTGGCTAACCTGTTGTCCAATGGTGACGGGTATCAAGTAATGTATACAAAACCCCACATACCGGCAGTAATTGAAGATTACAAAGACTTAATCCCTGTAATTATAACTGGAAAACATATAGGGTTTTGTAAAGTATTTTGATAAAAAGAGAATGACTCACATTGCACGTTTAGACGGGCAGAGTTTAGCCTACTGATTTAGCCGTGTAACCTAGTTCAATTAACAATGCACACGAAAAACTAGGTCAGTAACTTAATACAACTTTTACGACAACTCACGAGTTCAAAACCCTCACGACGAATGACAAAGTATAGCCCAAATACGGGCAGTACTTAAACATCCATCGGACTGGTTTTTATC
The DNA here is from genome assembly GCA_030545235.1 of Helianthus tuberosus. Lineage (NCBI taxonomy): Eukaryota > Viridiplantae > Streptophyta > Magnoliopsida > Asterales > Asteraceae > Helianthus > Helianthus tuberosus. The sequence goes on from CM060451.1 coordinate 181,990,858, forward strand.
GATCGGACATTGAATCGTAGCAGTGATCGAGTTATTACCCTGTTATTGCGGCAGAATTTCGTGCTGGTGTGTGTTTTTGGAGTAAACAGATGATATCTCAGTACGTGAATTGAATTTGAACGTCGAACCAACACCACAGTGCAAGTGCCAACCCCTACTATTTATACTGAAAAACCGGCCCCGTCGCGTGGTGCGACGGGTACCCTTCTAGCATAGGGTAGCCTCGTGTATTTGTAGCTTAGGTGAGTCAACCGTTCGAAGAAACTCGCGTTTTACAACAAACTGTATGGATAATATCAATTAGGGAATACCCCCCTTGAGTTTTAGGGGCCCTGATCCTAGTTCCGATTGTTCTGAAAATTTTTGGGGTCATGCAATATTACTTGGGGGTCTCAATTAGGGTTTCCTATTGGACATAATAATTTTTTTTTTTTTTGGCGAGAGTTGTTACAAGGAGGAAGTCGAGGTAATTCCTCAGGGAATACCTCAGGAAAGTCGCGTACAATCAGGATGTCTTCTATCTTCTTTTCCTTTGTTGAGGTGTCAGTAACGAGAGCTAGAATAGCAGTGTGGCCCTTTCGCAAACACTTTTGGGCCTTAAGGAAAGAGATGGTGCCCATGACAGCACCACTCTTGTCACCGCGAATTACGAGAGGTTCCTCACCAGAACGAGGAATGCGGATGATTTTCTCCTTGCAAAGAATCTCCGCTCGATGTTGGGATAACCAATCCATCCCAATGACGACGTCGAAGCTACCAAGAACGATGGGGATAAGATTGATAGAGAAGGTCTGACCAGCGAGAACGAGATTACAACCCTTAATTAAGTGTGTGGCCTCAAGACTTTTACCGTTTGCTAGTTCTACAACATGATTGGTGTTTAAGGGAATTGGGGTACGCTTAAGCATCTGACTAACCTTTAAGGACACGTAACTAGTATCGGCACCCGAATCGAATAAAACAGAAACAAAGAAATCATCCAGTAGGAACTTACCCATCACAACGTTGGGATCGTTCCTTGCATCACCCTGACCAATCACAAAAGCACATCCCCTGGCACCATTGCCATCGTTGTTACCCCCATTGTTGTTTCCATTCCCCTGATTGTTATTGTTCTGATTCTGGTTCAGTTGGGGGCAGTCTCTTTTGAAGTGGCCTTCAGCACCACACTGAAAGCATCCTTTGTTGTTACCCTGATGCTGTTGTTGCTGTTGGCGCTGGTTCTGTGGAGGCTGCTGCTGCTGCTGTCGTCTCTGGTTTGCAGGATACAGACTCCTACAATCTTTTGCTGCATGGCCTGGTTTGTTACACCTCTGACAGTTTCCCTTGCTACATGGCCCGCTGTGGTGGAGGTTACATCGATTGCACTTAGGGTGGCTTCCCCTATACCCACCCTGACCTTGATTACCAGAGGATTGTTGACTAAGGCTCTTGTAGTCGTCAGTCCTTCGCTGCTGAGACTGAGTCTGAACAGAAGCTGAACCCTTGCTTGAATTTCCATCCCATTTGCGCTTGTTGTCGTTAGGAGCATCAGAAGTAGTGGTAGCACTAATGCGCTTTGGCAGCCTGTTCTGCTCAACTGCCTGATCAGTGAGACGGTGTGATAGTCGTTGACCTGCTGAATTATGAGAAGGTTAGCAGAAGTCACCATACTCTGAATCTCTGGCACTAAACCCTTGATGTATAGTTCGATACGTTTGCAAGGAGGATCCACCATGGTAGGACACAAAGTAGCTAGTTCATTCGATCTCTTCGTATACACCTCGATTTCTGACCCCGTCATCTTCAAATTGTAGAACTCCACTTCCAGCTTGTGAATGTCATCATGATGACAGTACTCCTCTTTGATCAGATCTTTGAAGTCATTCCATGGGGTGGCATTAGCAGCTGCCAACCCTAGCATTTGAACCTGTGCGTTCCACCAAGTGGGCGCACCACCTTCAAGAGTTCCCGTAGCAAACTTCACCCTACTAGCAATAGGGCATTCACACATTTCGAATACAGATTCGATCTTATCGAACCAGTGGAGGAGACCTACAGCTCCTTCTGTACCACTAAAGGTACTAGGTCGACAATCCATAAAGGTCTTGTACGTACACACGGGAGGTTGAGCATGCTGACCTGTCGCGTGAGAAAGAAAAGACAAGGTTAAGCACGAGAGTTGGTTCGCGAGAGTAGGATCTAAACATCCTAAGATAGGTCGAAATGGCAGGTTATACCTCCTGCTGGAGCTGCTGCGAGTGCCTCGGCAACTCGTTCGTTGATTAGAGCCGTCAGCTAGTCTTGAGTCAAGTTTAGGCGTCCACTCATGATCTTCAGATCGAAGTAAATATGCTATATCAACTAAGCATACCATGATCAATGCACTACGTAAACTAACAGGCAGGCAATACAAACATAAACCATATCACCTATAGTGTTGAGTCTTTCACGTGGAGCGAAGCGTCGTTGTGGATCGTTGAGCACCGAACATGTTATAGTCTGGTTTTTATCAAAAGATTTTTCCCTTTTAAAACCAAGTTCACTATAACCAATGGCTCTGATACCAATCTGTCACACCCCCAAAATCCACAAGCGGAGTATCACCGCAGGAAGCGTGACATGACCAGGATCAAACCACCAATCATATTGAACAATGTATTTGTTGGGATTGAACCCTACCAGAGGAACAGATAATGTAAAGCCAAAACCGGATCATGACAGTGGATTCACAATAATCAGCTGTTTACATTAAGCTTTCCCCTTGACAGCGAATCAATCATCTGATATGCTCCAAGTACTGCCCTTATCAACAACTGCTGATCCTATAAACCACTGTGAAACCAAAGCACTGATGAAGTTTAAAGGCTGAAGCTCAATCTACTGCTGGAATCCAAGTACTGCTGAAGAGTTAAAGAACTGCCCATTCAAGGCCTGATCACCCTTTGAAGAAAGCACTGTTGCTCATACAACAGTGGTTGATTACGTCAGTGGAATGAAGAGTCAGTGTTTATATATCAGTGTTTGGAATGTAATCAATGTCTGTATGGTCAGTAGTTGTAGAACAGTAGATAGAGTTTGTTAGTTGGTTAGATGTCACTTTCATGGTGACGTCAGCTGAGATGCCTCAGTGGTTTGGCTTTGTCTATAAATGGAGCAGTACTCTGTACTGTTACATTTGATTCGTTTTGAGAGAGTTCTTCTCCTCAATTCAATCCTTTCATCTTGTGTAAACCAACCATGGGGTATCAAGCTGAGGGGGAGCTTAGTTTGTAAGCATGCTTGTAACCTTTTTAATTACTTTGTAATCTTTTGACTGATGAAAAGCATTTGTTTATCTAAACTATTTTCTTCCTTGATTGTGTTCATAAAGTTTGTATTCATTTCCGCTGCACTATACATTGTTTCATATTCATTTTATGTTCAAATCATACAAACAAACACAATCATGAGAGCCTTAGATCCTAACAATTGGTATCAGAGTCTGGACAGTCAAATTCGATCTAACAATCAATTTGACATAACAGTTCGGCTCAAAATTCATTGATACTAAGGTTGGTTGTATTCAGTTGAAAAACAGAGTAACGAGTAAATCATGATCAAAATGGTTATTCAAAAAACCTCTGTAAATCAACCAAGATGTCATATGATACACAGATCTCACACAACAAGTGATATCATGCACAAGTCACTCATAGTTTTCAGATCTGAAAACATATCTGTTAAACTGTGGGATTATTTCTTATTTTCAAAATTGATTTCAACTGTTGTTATGAAAATTGTGATGTCACCTTGTTAAATGGTAGAGTATGAACCTCAGATTAACAAAACCTATGTTCATAAAAACATTGGTGTTTTGCTAGCAGGAAAGAGGGAATTCAGAACTGTAGTTATAAGATCTGGTGTGTTGAAAAACATATTGAGGATCCTCAAATGGACAAAATCAACTATGTTATAATACATTCAGAAAATCAGGGATCAACATAGTCCATATCATATGTAGTGTGAGATTGGTTGAAAAATTTGTGCAAACATGACAAATTCTCTCAAAACATTACGACAAAATGATATTGGATTAAGGTTTTTCTCAAAGATCTCCCAGTAAGTAACTCATTACTTATAAATGGGAAGGGTGAAAGGGGAAGAAGAAAACTAACAAAAGCTCTGAAGTGTGTTTATCTCAAAAACTTTTGAAGTCAAAAGGAAGAGTATAAACTTAAAACACTTTAGAGTCAAAGGTTAGGGTAATTGTGGTCATTAAGCAACTATGGGAAATTTTGATTTAAGAAAATTCAGGGAACAATTGTATTCCCAGTAAATGTACTTAGGAGGACTAGACAAATTTTCAGAATCTTCACATGGTAACAAAGTCTGCAACTGAGTTGTCAAAAACTCATGTGAACATGTATCCTCAATTCTGTTGTCAATCATCAACAAGTAAATGGTACCAAACAGTGGACAAAATGCAGTTAAAATTCATACCACTGTCTTCAAAACAGTGGTTGTCTTTAACCACTGACCATTTTCATAAACTTGAGCATGAGATGATTATGTGCTTTATTAGTGTTTTACCAGGTTCCTTTGGTGCTGTTTTTAGAAAATCTTTTATTTTTTTTTAAGAAGAATTTTCTCGAATAAAGCAGGATATATATTTTTTATGATATATTTTGAACTTTTACTGGTTTTTGATAGTAAAAGTTTCAATCTCCTGTCAGGATAAACAACCTTTATTTTTGTTGGTTAATTTATCCTCAAGCAGATCAAAAGGAAATGGTATAATTGTCATGATCATGTCAAACTCAAGTTTGCTCTTAATCTTTGAAAAGGATTGATTGTCAACAGATCCTAAAATACCTAGGTACTCATGTTTTTAATTCAAATTATTACAAAGATGAGTATCGCTGGTAAAAAGTTCACATTATCTGGGGTACTAAACCACTGTCAAGGAGTTGTAAAGGTTTCAAAATGTGTAATTGACATGTGGCAAAACCTTGAATGAAAATTTCTTTAAAAAGTTGCCAAAAATGAACCTTCAGACCACTGCCATTATTTTAAACCCTAACCACTGCTTTGTTCAAACGTCTGTTTCCTAATTACTATCCACTGCTGAATGTCAACCGCTGATCCTTCATTTTGCTTGGCAAGCACTGATGCTCAAAATCAATGTCTTATCCGCTGATATGCTATCCACTGATAGTAAAAATCTTCCACTGTTATCACATTATTACCGTTGTAACTACTGATGTTTGGTACATTAGTGGCTATCAAAACAACTGTCCTCCATTCTTCATCCATTTCATCAGTGTTTGACACGTGGTCAGTTTTTAGCATTCAGATCATAATAACCGCTGCCACATCAGCGATCACTTTTTCCCTAAATAAAACCCTGATCAAAACCCCCAAACAGGGTTTTACACTGACGAATTGAATTCTAAAATTCTCTTCTCAAAGCAGTTTCCAACCCTTCTTCTCAAAGTCATTCTTCAATAACCACACCTTCTTCGATCATCTCCTCCGCAAAAATGACGAAATTAAAATCAAAATCTAAACCAAAATCAACACCATCTTCCAAAGAGGTCGCTCAAACGGCCGAAGAATCCATCGATATACCATACAAATCTCCGCACAATTATCTGGGTTTGCTCACAAAACCCACCAATAACCACACCTTCGACTCCATTATTGATACAATTTCTGCATCAAAGTACAAAACTTTGTTGACAGCAGATGCACCCATTTATCTACAAACCCAGAGAGAGTTCTGGAAAAAGGCGACTCTTGAAAAACAAGACGATAAAGTCATAGCCATTAACTCCTCGATATAGGGTAAAGTGATTCAAATCACTCCGCAAACAATCTCAGAAGTCTTCAAACTCAATGATCAGAATGGTAAAACTTCCTTTGACAAAAACGAGTTAAAAGCTGATTTTCTGAAAAGGGGATATGCAGAACAATCAAAGGTAGATACCTTACAAAAAGGTTATTTCCCATCTGCACCCAGATTTTTATTTCACACACTTTTGAGTTGTGTTTCAAATAAAACAACAACGTTTAATGAAATACCATTGAAGATTCAATGCCTGGGCTATGCTATTTTAAACAATAAAGATTACAACTACTCCTAGGAGATCTTCAATGACTTGGTAAAGAACGTTGATAGCAAATCATTTTTACTTTTTCCAAGATTTCTGAGCTATTATTTCAAACAAAAATTTGAAAAAGAAAATGAAAATTTGCCTAAACAAGGCGCCTATTTTCAAATAAAAGGCTTAACAAAAGAAACATTTTCCAGAATGATGGCACCAATAAAAACAAAAACAGAGGTGTCTGAGCAGATTTCAGCAGTTACCACTGCTCCTCAGACATCTGCTGCTGAGCCTACTGCTCCAAGTGATCATAGCAGCACTACCACTGCTTTGAAACCCACACCTGACATTACTAAAAAGACCAAAAGAAAATCTTACAAAAAGCCCACCTAACCCAAGAAAAAGGCAACTCTGGAAGATGAGATCCCAGAGCAACTGCCTGTGACAACACAAATGTCACCACAAACCACTGCTGCTGCTTCCTCACAGCAGTTGGTAGAAAGATCTCCATCATCGGCTAAAACTCCTCCTGCATCCTCACAAAAGGATCAGGTTGTAATCACAGGGACTCCACAATATGAAGCTCTGGATCCACTTGGCTCCATCTTCCACAGTCCTGATCCCAAGGACATGTCTCTTTCAACTCCCATGCCCTCACCCATCATACTGCCACAATCCATGCTACCTTTGTTGCATGCAGTTGATATAGCTCAGACAAAAACCAGTTCCTCTCAATCACTCATCAAAGAGAGTATACTCCAACAAGTGACTGGGTCTGATGCTTATACCTCTGCTATCCCAACAACAACTGAGGAGGTTACACCCCCTGAGTTACAAGTAACTCTCGGTGGTAGTTCAAGTGGAGCAGCAACTACAACTGATGGATCAACAGATCTTAAGTTGGACAGTTGTTTCATCAATCAGACTCCCTTGAAGGCAATTTCTTCAATAGCACCATCGGTAACCACCAGTGAGTTGGTTCTAACCACTGGTACCATCAAAGGTCTATCAAGTGCTGAAGAAAGAAGTCCCCAGTACCAAGAACAAGGGGCATCAATGGGAGATTTTTGGGACTCAGTTCCTAAGTCAAACATTGATATAACCACTATAGGTGGGGATTCAGATGATCCCATTAAAGTGGGTGATGATTCAAAATCCAGGAATTGACGGGAAGAGTTGAAAAACTGGAAACCTCAGTTGCTGAAATAAAGGAGATGGTGCAAGAGATTTTAAAAGCTCAAAAAGCACAATCCACTGCTGCCCCACCACAAGCACCTGTTCCAACTCAAGCATCTGCTCCACCACAAGCATTTGCTGCAAATGAGCTCTGGAATATCTTTCAACCCATGCTTGAGAAACAAAAGCAGATGGCTGATCAGCAGCATGAAACACATGTAAAAATGCTGACAAACATGGTAGAGTCGAGATTTAAAGATACTCAAGCAGATATTAAAGCTATCAAGGCTCATATACAATGCACGACCCATGGTGGAAAAGTTCCCTCTAATATCCTTTTTATGGATAACCCCCTTGCAGATAATGCCAAAAAGGGGGAGAATGTCAAGAAGATGAAGAAAAAGGGAATTGAAGATGGTCTGTATGTTGAACCAGAACAAGCAAAACAGCCATCCAAACCACCTCAAACCACAAAACCTCAAACTTCCATCCAAACAGCTGATACAGCAGTGGTTACAAAAACTACTGTCAGTAGCCAAACAGCTGCCATCTTTTCAACACACACTACTCCATCACACACCATCAAAACCACTACCCTACTACCATTACCTCCTGTCATAAAACAGAAGACAACAGATGTTAAAACATCTGTTGTAATGACAACAGTGGTTGAAGCACCAGTTGTTTCAACAACTGTTAGTCAATCACAAACCACTGCCACTCACTCTCAAACCACTGATCCATCCAAAGCCTCTCCTACAATAAAAAGGAGAAGGGTTTTCATTCCTGATGATGATTCTCCATCAACAGCACCAAAAACAAATTCACCACCTCCATCCCCTGCTCAAAAGCAGAAGACATCTGCTGACATATCAGCAGTTGTAATGACAACAGTGGTTAAAACACCAGTTGTTTCAACCACTGTTAGTCAGACATCCACCACTGTTTCCACCAGTCTCACATCACAACCAGCAAAGCTCTACACCAGAAAAAGAAAACTTACTCAGCCAGATGAGGACCAATATGATCCCACTGCTGCAAAATATCCATTGGAGCTAGAAGCTATAAAAAATGAGATGAGGCAGTTCTACACTGATGATGATCCTTCAAACAGAAGATTTTCCTCACTCATTGGCTTCATGATTCCAGAAGACATGGATGAGTATCTTCAGCTCAAAACAAGACAGGCTAAGATAATAGCAAAGGTTGAACGTAAAGGTCAAGGTGATGAAGCCATTGCTGAAAGATTGGAATTTCTGCTCACAAAAGTCAAACAAATAAAAGATTTTGCATAAGAGCTGAGCAAAGAAAAGGCAGAACAACGAAAAGAGATGAGAAGAAAACTTCTTGCATACATAATGCAAGAAAAATTTTATCCTGCTAAAGAAAACCAATTTGAAGAATGGCCAATAATGCTGTTAAAGCATGAAGCTGATAGGATTGATAGAATCAAGAACGATCCTAAAAAGAAGAAAAATGCTCCAAATTGGAGCAAATACAAAAAGTTCATCACTGACCTAACAGCTGAGTACAAAAGAAAGAAACAAGAGTTGGTGGATGCAAAGGTGGACACTGCAAATGCCATATCAAAATGGTCAAAGCAGCAAACTGATGAAGCCTATAAAAGGCTGAAGAAAAGGAAGATAACTGTTTCAGGCACTTCAAAGAAGCATGAACAAATGATGAAGCTTGAACAGAAGATAGAAAACCTCAAAGCACTGTTCCGGTCTACTTTTGTGACAAACCAAGAAGAAGGAGAACAACTGACCAGTGAAGAGGTAAAGGAAAAGGAAGTTGAGTACTTCAAAGAAACCATCATGAAAATGGGTCTAAAAGAAGAGAACTCGGAAAAACTTCAAAACCTTTTTAAGAAGGTGTTAACTAAACCTGCATCACCATCTACTTCAGAAGTTTCAGACATTGAGCCAGATCAACAAAAGAGACAGGAGCAGATAGAAAAGGAAACTGAAGAAGACATAGCTGCAGCAAACAATGTTATTGAAATGGCCTTCAAAAGAATGTCTGAAAGTCTGCAAGTTTTCACAAGGCCAACATCTCCCAACTCATCTACAAATAAATCTCTCCCAAGAAACCCATTGGGTTTAAAAGTACTAAAGTGGATGTCTGATCAAAAGACCCACGTATTGACCCTGGTCAGATCCAATGGCGAAGTGAAGTACATATCAAGGAAAGAAGCACTAGGCCTTAGTGTTGAAGATTTGCAGGATCTACTTGAACTTTCACTGTGCAGGGATGAGGATGACACAAGTTCCAAAGAATTTGAAGAAGAATTTAAAAGAAAAGCAAGGGAACTTCTGATGAGGAATAAAGATCCAGAATAATGAAGGGTTTTGGCATTATCTGTTCCAGGGGGAGATTGTTGGGATTGAACCCTACCAGAGGAACAGATAATGTAAAGCCAAAACCGGATCATGACAGTGGATTCACAATAATCAGCTGTTTACATTAAGCTTTCCCCTTGACAGTGAATCAAACATCTGATATGGTCCAAGTATTGCCCTTATCAACAACTGCTGATCCTATAAACCACTGTGAAACCAAAGCACTGATGAAGTTTAAAGGCTGAAGCTCAATCTACTGCTGGAATCCAAGTACTACTGAAGAGTTAAAGCACTGCCCATTCAAGGCCTGATCACCCTTTGAAGAAAGCACTGTTGCTCATACAACAGTGGTTGATTACGTCAGTGGAATGAAGAGTCAATGTTTATATATCAGTGTTTGGAATGTAATCAATGTCTGTATGGTCAGTAGTTGTAGAACAGTAGATAGAGTTTGTTAGTTTGTTAGATGTCACTTTCATGGTGACGTCAGCTGAGATGCCTGAGTTGTTTGGCTTTGTCTATAAATGGAGCAGTACTATGTACTGTTACATTTGATTCGTTTTGAGAGAGTTCTTCTCCTCAATTCAATCCTTTCATCTTGTGCAAACCAACCATGGGGTATCAAGCTGAGGGGGAGCTTAGTTTGTAAGCATGCTTGTAACCTTTTGAATTACTTTGTAATCTTTTGACTGATGAAAAGCATTTGTTTATCTAAACTATTTTCTTCCTTGATTGTGTTCATAAAGTTTGTATTCATTTCCGCTGCACTATACATTGTTTCATATTCATTTTATGTTCAAATCATACAAACAAACACAATCATGAGAGCCTCAGATCATAACAGTATTAAAGTAAATATAAAACCAGCCAACAATATAATTGGTGTCCAAAACAAATTAACCAAGTTCAAGTTATCAGCGGAAGCATAAAGTTTAAAACCAAAACATAAGTTATAAGGTTCATAAGTTTAACATGGAACTCAACAGTCCATGTCCCACAACGACCTCATCCTCCTGTGCAAGCTCCATCTAAGCACCTAACGACCTGCAAGGCATATAGTAACGAATCAACAACAAAATTGAGCGAGTTCACAGTTGGGTGTTCGTTTTAAGTTGTTCAAAACATAGGTTTCTTTTAGCTGGCTTACTTGCCGTGGGGGGTTACCCCATAGTTAAAAAACATGATTAACCATTTCCTTTTACTCTGACTCCCAGCCGTGGGGGCTACCCCATGCAAATCCCACTAGACCCGTTACCATATCAACTACTGACTGAGAAAGTTGGGTGCCCTAAGTCAATGTCTATCATCATTGATGTGCCCAGATCCATTAGTCCACTCCCGTCCTCTGCGGCACGGTGTGAGGCTTGTCAAACCTAATAGCGCTATTTAACTAATGACCCGTTCGCCATTGGCCCGGCGATTAAGTCGATATAAAATGAGGGACTTAATGATAGAGTTTGTTTCTAGTGTCAATGTTGTCACCCTTCAGTTAAGAGGGTGGAGGTACGTGTCCCATATAAGGAGATCACGCAGGTTCCAATGTTGTCACCCTTCAATTAAGAGGGTGGAGGTACGTATTCTAACCAAGGAGAATACGTAGGTTTCCTTTCAATCAATTACCCATTCCCAACCACCGGGAATCCCATTCCTTGTAGGAAGTGTGAACTCACCTTAGGTTAGCTCGGCAGATAAACAAAAGGTCAATCGAGTTGCTAGTGGTCAACCACGTCCTAACATGGTTACCATTTAAGTCAGGTCTAGGTTCAAGTAGTGCATGTAGGTTTACACATAAGCTAACAAGTTACAACACATAACGATCATGGCATACACGTAGAACACGTTAACAGTCAAGTACACACATAAGGCCGAAGCTTGTGCGAGTCAGATGATTGGGTCGTTGAGCTTGTGCGAGCCCAATCATCTTGTGCGATTCAATTATTAAAGCCCAAAGAACAACCGGCCCAATGTTGTGCGTTCAGCACCATCTTGTGTGACCCACAACGGGTTGTGCGATTCAGAAACATACCCGGCCCATTACACCATGCCCCAACAGCTTGGCAGCCCAACAATTAAACAAACACTTTAACTTGTGCGGTCCAAATGGACTTGTGCGACTACGGACAACTTGTGCGATTGGATTTTGGGCTGTACAGCCCAATAACATAGTATAGCTTAAACATTTGTGTGGCCCAAGGTATTGTGCGATTGACACGGTCTTGTGCGATCCACAATACCTTGTGCGATCATGCATAACTAAGTTGTATTGTGAGCTTAAACAGTTGCACCAAGCTTGTGTGACTGTCTTGTGCGACTGGCTTGTGCAATCAGTTGAAAATCCCTAATTTTAAGCAATCAGTTACAATTATTCTAACAGTTTCCCACTTTCCATTTACTCGATCAAAATTGTCAAATAGTTTCCAATCATGCAAATCATCAATCAATCAAACATTCAATAACTAATTCTTATGAACAGATGATCATAATAGTCAGTAATCAATTAGATTACTAGACTAACATACCCACATGTTAACATACAACCTATCATGCTAAAACAATTCACCATTCGAATGCAATCTCATAATAATCGATTAATATTTGTTCGGTTCTTGATTAAAATCATACTATCATCGATTCCCTATGTTGATCTAAACATACTACATATGTGAGCCGATTACATGAACTCCAATCTCATCAATTTGCATTATAAACAATCATATATCATCTCTAAGTCATTATATAGAAACAAATAGACCACAACATCATCTAGCATACCATCAATAGTAAAATACTAACCGGTTAGAGGGTAGAACAAGGTTCGATCCGAACAAGAAAGCTTCGAGGGAAGGGGAGATGTTGCCGTCGGGTTCGAGAGGAGAGAAAGAGAGATTTAGGGTTTGTGTATGTTGTGTAATTTGCTAGTAATGAGGAGTATACACCCTCCTCATGGGGTTATGCGTGTAAAGGGTGGGCCGAACCCCTCATGGGCTGCCCTTGGTTTCGAATACAAGGAGTGTGGCCCAAAAGGGCTTGTGCGATCCAACTTAGATAATATGCATACATTACACATAACCACATAACATAATAAACATTTCATTAAAATCACGTATCACATAATCACATATTGTTCAAACAAGTTACATCAAACACAAAGATAGGTTCTGAAATACGAGTTGTCACATTTACAATTATTACAAAGTATATCATATTTTTGACAAGGAGAAAATAAATTATTTTTTGTAAGTAAAAAAATATATATTTTCTTGGAATTATTAGAAGATATACTATTTTAAGGAAGAAGTATATATTTTCTCAAACAAACATGAAGTATATTAGTTTTGGAAGAAAAATGGATTTACATATATATTTTCTAAGTTAGACTTGGAAATATATTATTTGTGAGAACTTTAAGAAGATACAAATATTTTTGCCAAGGGAAAAATTACAAATAATTTTTCTAAGTAATATTTCTTAAGATATATATTTTGAAAATATATATGGATTTTTTAATAAGGATATTATTCCGGAAAGGTAAATATAACATTAAGTATAAGAATACTTAACAATTACAAGAAAATACGTATTCTCGTACGTATAAATACACTCCGGAATACGACACCTATACATGGCAAAAATATACAAGTATAAGAATACGAATACAAATACACCCATCCTTGGGAAGGTTATACATGTACAAACACACACATGTGACAAGTTAGGATATATTATTTTAACTAATATTCCAAAAAATAATAAATATAATTTAAGTTAAAATATTTATTATTTTGACAAATAATTATATACTTGGAATAACATTGATGACACAAAGGAATGCAACTCAAAAATACTAAATAAGACCAAGGTCAAGGCACGACCCACCCGGCTAATGAACCGTAGTACGCATGTAGGTAGCCGTGCGTACTAGAGGAAGCTTTGAGATATATTGGATACGAAGAACGCAAAACTGTGAGTTCATATCCCCCTTTTCTTTTAACTGTTTTCAGTTTTATAACTTCGGGGGTGAAATATATGTTACAAATGTTTCGATAATTACAAATGGTATGGTTAGCTAAGGAATGAACTGCTAGATCATGTGAATGGGTAGGCGATTAACTTAAGACCATTAATCCTTGTATAAGGACCGAGGGGCATGAGTGATAGATCTATTGGGTGTTGCGAGCCCCACCCATGGGTCCGCGAGTTGACCGCATGTGGTGACTATGTCGTTCCGCCAGAGGGCCCGATACGAAATACGCATAAAGGGTTGAGTGCTTCCTATACCATGTCACGTATATTAATGTATTAGCTACACATTAATTGATCTGTTTCCTTGTTGCTTCATACCAGTTTACAAATATATACATACATACATACTTACAAATGTTTTCAAGGGTGATTCGTGCACACATACAAATCACATAAACTCGCTCAACTTTTGTTAATGTTTTCAAACTACATGTATTTCAGGAAATTAAGTATGGATCTGGCGGGCGTTGAAGTTTACAAGTCATGTCTCTAATAAAAGGTGTCATCCGAAGCCGAAGGGTTTGGGTTATGTATTTTATCTTGGATAAGATACATGGCTCGAAACCTAGTTGGTTTGTGTCTTTTGTGAAGTCCTTATGGATATAAAACTTACTGGTATTGTATTTTGAACATGAAGTCTGGGTTTTGGGATTTAAAACAATGTTGCTTGTAACGTTTTAAAACTATCTATGGATGAACATCTTGGTTTTATCATATAGTCGTTTGTTATGGTTGAATGCAATGATATTAAGCAAGTCACACATAATCACGCTTCCGCAAAATTCAGGGTGTGACAGAGGTTTGGGCAGCTTTGTCATTTTCGTCCAAAATGACACTTTTGTACCAAATTACCCCCAACGTTTGTAACTTTTTGCCATTTTCATCCAAACTACTAACTTAGTTTATTTTTTCTCTTAAGTTAAGGATATTTGGATGAGACTGGCAAAAATAAAACCACAGGGAAAATTTTGGTAAATTACTCAAACTGTTGGTGCATTACGTCTGTCGACTTCGTCTTGTATCGAGTCTAGTACTAAGAATGTTAGATCAGGGCACCTAGTTCGAGAAATTAGATTTTAAAGGTAATTTCGCTTGAATGAGGTAATTTCGCTTAAAAGTGGATTGTATGTAATTCCGTGCTGAATTAGATTCTGCTTGAATCTAATTCCGCTTGGGACTGGTTCAAACGGAATCAGCTCATCTATAAATAGCCTCCAAACGAAATCATTTGGAACTTTCTGATTTCTGGTGCCGAAGTGCTGCCGATGTGTCGTTTGATCTGGAAACTTGTTATAATCAATAAACAAGACAATTAAGTGTGAAACAAGCTATTTTACAAGTCTGTTTCTTTGTTTCCGCCTCTGAAACAGACAAGAACTCTTCTGATTGACTCGTTTGGGTCACGGATCGATCCTACAAGTGGTATCAGAGCTCAGGAAGAAGAGTTCTTGCCAAAACAGCCATAATTTTTTACTTCTACACCTTCTTTTACAAAATTCACAAGTTTTTACGGTCAAAATGGTCTGAATTTCACACATTATAAGTGAAACAGTGTTTTAACGAATCCTTGAAAGATTTGGACATTAATTCAGCTTAAAATTGGTATAAATGGTAATTCCGTTTGAAAATCAGATCGAAAAAGATGACGTCAGCAGCATTTCAAACGAAATTAGCACTTGATTCCGCTTGAAAGTGCTACTTCGCTTGAAAACTACACCTAATTCCGCTTGAAATACCTGATTCCGCTTCAGGGTGTAATTCCGTTTGAGACGTTCCAAACGAAATTAGATAATTTCGTTTCAAATCGGTATTCCGTTTGAAAGTGTGCTTGTTCAAACGAAATCAGGTTATTCCGTTTGAAGGGTGATTCCGTTTGAGAGGGAATTTCGTTTGAGAAGTGATCTCGTTTGAAAGTAATTCCGTTTGAGTTTGGTATTCCGTTTGAAATTGTGTTTTGAGACTTGTGACTTTGTGAAAATTTTGCCGAATCATGGAAGAGGAATTCTATAATGCGTTTGCGACACCGATTGCACCTGTTACTGCTGCCGAAAAATTGTACAGTGAGAATGAAACTGGAACTCATCAAAAACAGCCAAAACTGATGTACATTGAAGATTTTCAAGGATGGAAAAATTGATTCGAGAACTGGGTGCAAGCTTACAAATTTGACGCATGGTGTTCATTGGAGAAAGATTACGAAAACCCGAAAAATGAACGTGGGCTTGAAAAGGGTTTCAGTGACTTTTCAGAGATTGATAAATTGAAGTATACAAGTGAAAAAATGATGATTAGTATTCTTCAACAAGCGATTAAAGAAGACATCTTTGTTTTGCTCCAACATGAGGGTACTGCTAGATCTATTTGGATGGCATTGATTCAAAAGTTCAAAGGAAGCGCATATATGATCAAAAACAAAAAAGGCATTATTGAAGAAATCATTTGATATGTTTGCAGCTTTCGATCATGAAACAACAAAGATGACCATTGATAGATATTGTCACCTGGTATTGGAAATGGGAAGATTGGACATTAAGAAAGATGATGATGAATGGGTTGATAAACTTGCTGATGCATTACCACAGCAAAAATGGGGAACTTATCTGTTGATTGTGAAACATATGAGAAAATCGGAAAATATGAATCTGGCACAGTTTATTCAAAAGATTGAAGAGCACGAGTTGGATATTCAGAAAACGGCAATCATGAAGAATCCAAATGCTCAACAAGATGTCAGTTTATATTACAGAGGGAACAAGTTTGAGGCTACCCCCAGCCCTAGCCCAAAGATCCAAACTGGTTTTAGTGCTGACAGTTCGTCTGGAACAAAGGGTAGTAATGTGACACAGAGTGGTGGATCTTCATCTTCATATACAAGCTTTGATCCGAATCATACAACATCAAGTCCTCAAAGACAGAACTCAACAAATCTGAAGTGCAATGTCACTTTGGACATTCAAAATGGTCAAAATTTCTCTTCAGAAATAGCCAAGCAACACATGGCATCACTCGTTGCTATGTTGGAATCTTATGAAAGTTTGATTGCTGGCAAGATTGGAAATCTGATGCTTACAAAAGAAGATTATGACCAAATTGATGCAGAGGAACTTGAGTTGATGGATGTGAAGTGGTGTTTAGCCAGTGCTGTTCAAAGAGCAGAAAAATTCACACAAGTTACTGGAAGAAATGACCTTCATGAATTGTCTAATTCACCGTTAGGTTTTGACAAATCTAAGGTTACATGTTTTCGTTGTCATGAAAAAGGTCATTTTAAGCGTGAGTGCAAAAAAAAAAGAAGCTAATGGAAGACAAGATCAGTCTGGAAAGAACAATTATTATCAAAAGTCAATTTTTCATCAGATTGTTCAACAACCACAAATTGATCAACAACCACAAACTGCACATGCATGTGCCATTGAAGTAAAAGAGAAAAGAGCTTTGTTTGGTATAATTGATCAAGATGATGAATTTGTTGCTGAAGCTTTCAGCTGGGATAAATACATTCCACCAGGTTCAGGTCTTGTTGCTAGAATTCTGGGTGAAGATGAGGCTAGTCAGAAAAGAATCCCGATTTTTCCAGATCTAGGAAGTGATATTGATACCGATGATGAGGAAGAATATCTTAACAAAGCTAGAAAAGGCATAGACCCTGACAGTTTTAATTTGTTTTTTGCAGATAAAGTTGAATTGCTGAATCAGAAGAAGATTGCCAGATTGAGGAGAGAGCTGGAAGCAGCAAGAATCCTTGCCGATGAAAAAGCAAAGACAGAAGCTGGAGAAGCTAATGTTGATCAAGTAACTGAGAAAGTAGTAGAAAAAATCGTTGAAGTGGAGAAAGTAGTAGAAAAAATCGTTGAAGTGGAGAAAGTGGTGGAGAAGATAGTTGAAGTCGAAAAAAAAGTCGAAGTTGAAAAACTTGTCGAAGTAGAGTAACTCGTCGAGGTAGAAAAAATTGTTGAAGTTGAGAAAATCGTCGAGATAGAAAAAATTGTTAAAGTTGAGAAACTTGTTGAAGTTGAAAAGACGGTAGAAATTGAAAAGATAGTTGAAGTCATTAAACCTTGTCAGAAATGTGTGGAGTCTTGCACACATTGTGAGGAGAAAGACAAGAAGATTAGTGAGTTGGAAGGGCTGAAAGAAAATTTGTTGTCTGATTTGAAGTATGTGAAAGAGTCATATGATGTTTTGAACAAAACAGGTGATAGTCTGAAAAAGACAAATTCAGAAATTGAAAATGCTATGTCAAAAATGAGCTCAACATTAATGATGAAGCAGAAAGTCATCAATGAGTATATTGAAGATTGTGCTAAGCTGAAGCAGGATTTGGAACTTGAAAATATTGAGAGTGAAAGGATTAAACGTTTGTTGTTGAGTTATACAACATGTAATTATTTGATTGATCGTGTTTATCCTACTGTTGCAGGTCTTGAAGCATTCAAGGAGGAAAAGACTGAAGATACTGATACTGGTAAGAAACAAAGTGTCAAGTATAACAGATGTCCGCCCCCGATCCATGAAAGTTATTCTCCCAGAAATCCAAATGAGGAACGTGTAAATAAGGCTCTCAACATCAAGTTAAAGTCTGAAATCATTGATGAATTACCAGGCAATATTGATGTCACATTCACAGCGTCTGACACTGATCATGAGTCTGAGTTGTTAAAGAAAGTGGTCGATCAGGTGTTAGATATGGATGAAGAGTCAAAACCGGAGTCTAAGTCTGAAAGTTCGAGTTCGTCAGAAAAGAGTTCGAGTTCACCGGTTAAAAGGGTTTACAATAAAGAATTCCTGTTATCAAAATCTAATTTGAATGATGGACCAATCAAAGTGGCATATACTTGGAATGATTCAGACAAATTATATTCTGATGAGGAATTTCCAATAAGAAGTGTCAAAACTGAAATGATCAAACAGGTTTTCAAATTAACAGAAATTAATATTTCTGAAATAAAAGATTTAAATCTTCATGAAAAACCTAAAAAGTACACTTCAAGAGTTCAACAGAGATTGAACAAGAAAAAGGGTTACAGTTCTGGTTCAGGTTATCGAAAGAAACCAAACCATAACAGTAATTTCAAAAAGAAAGGTCTTGGTTTTAGTTCTTCATAAAATTATAAAAATGAGAAAAATTATAAACCAAAAACAAAATTTGTTGCAGGAGGAAGTTCTGAAGAAGAGCAGAAGAAACCATTCTGGAAACAGTCAAATCAAGAGTTTCTTGCTGAAATAAAGAAGAATGTGAAGAAATTTGCTCAAAGAGTTGACAGAAGAACATGTTTCAAATGTCAAAAAGTTGGACATATTGCTTGGAATTGCCATGAGTCCAGTGATTCAAAACAGGAGTTTCTTCTAACTCTGAAATGAAAAATAAATGTGTTGATAAAACCGTACAATCAACTGAGAAATCTAAAGAGTTTGAAAATTCAACTTTCGAAACTGGTGAAAGTTCAAAACGTTTTTACAAAAGAAAAGTTGATTTAAACAAACAAATATGGGTTGTAAAATCTGAGAGTAGTTCTGACAATGAATCTGATTCCATAAAATCAGAGGAGTCATTTGTTGAGAAGAAGATTGAGAATTCCGTTCCAGAGGTGAACGATGAAAATTTTCCTAAACTGTCAAAGGAAAATTTGAAGTTGAAAGTGGGTAAAACTGAAATCTCAGGTCAATTCTTTACTGGTAAGAAAGAATTTGATGTTGAAAAAGTGTTTAATGGAAAAGTTAAACATATTTTCGGGAAGATGGTTGATTTTAATGGAAAAGTTAAACATATTTTCGGGAAGATGGTTGATGGAAAGGTTAAAGGTGCAAAAGAATTTTACAAATCAAAATGTTGGTGGGATAGATGTGTACCAGAATCTCCCAAGGCTGGTTAGGATTGGGGGAAAGTACTTCCTAACTGATAATCCGGACTTGTCGGAGCTCCCTGGTTGGTAAGCGTGGAGCAGGAATCGGCATCATTCTTGAATATGTTTGGTTGGTAAATCTACAGGTGATATCTTTATATTGTTATATTTTGATTTACAAGTGATTTTGGTTGATAAGTGAACCTACAAGTGGTTGAAGAAGGTTTTCACTTACAAGTGGTAAATCAAGGACATTAAGTTGTACTTGTTTTTCCTACAAATGATTGAGAAACGATGTGATGAACCCCAATTTTACAAGTGGTAAAATCAACGAAACTTATTTTCCGGAAAAACCATTTGATTAAAACAAACTTAAGTGTTTTGAAATCACAATGGGAAAATAGTTTGTTGTAAGGGGGAGTTCTGATTGTTTATGCCAAGTGGATGGCGAATTGATGCAATTCGATATCAGTTGTCACTTTATTTGTACAGTTTGTTTTCAAATTTCCTTTAAATGATTTTGAATTTTAGGGGGAGTAAGAAATTTTCAGAAAATCCAAAAACATTAGAAAATTTGAAAAAGGCAAAAACATGATAAAATCAAAAACGAGTTTTGTTGTCAAAAAGAGGAAATGATAGTACATCAGTGGACTAGCACAACATGCTAAAGAATTGGAAACTCAAATGTGATAAACGGTCTCACTGATGATGTGCCAGTAGGTTTTTGCACAATTAGTAAATTGTGACGAGATATAAACCTAAATTTCAAACTTGCTTATCTCGTGGGTAACATCTCTCGGATATATGGGTAACCCCCGAAATCTTGTTTGAAGGACCCCTCTTTCTGAGATACTAGGTCTTTATGCTTAGTGATATCTGGGGTATTATCACGGGACTTCTGATTTTGCGGAAGCAATGGCCTAGTCCCCGGAGAATACTTTACGATTGCTTGAAATATAGCCTGCCCTCAGCATAAAAAATGATGAAACATTGCAAAATGCAAATCATGTGTTGTTGTAAAAAAAGATCCTCTAAAGGGGACCCACCAAAAGTCGAAGTCGTCATCTCTCTGCTGAACGGAAGTTCTGACCTGAGCTCTCACGGCCTTCGCAATTTAACCCCTTACATATATCATCTACGTATACTCACCTGTAAGACTGAATATTGGGATCTGGATACGGGAGTATATTCTGAGGTGGGACACGCGAATAAGTTTAAGTCTCTTAAAACATTAATCTCGTATCTCGGAACATTTGAACTTTGTGTGAGATTTTAAGTGGATCAGTATACTGACAATCTAAGTGAATCGTTTAGAACTTAAAATGGTTAAAGCTTAACGGTGTTGGTGATTTGTCTCATAAACTGATATGATCCTCTTACACAAACTCTCAAAAATATTGTCTGTACATATTTCTTTACTGCATTTCTGTTATATCAAAAATCCAAAAAGATTTTCGGAGTGTTTTAGCATAAATTTTGAAAAATTCAAAAAGATTTTAGACAACTGATGTTGAAAAGCTGATTTTCAAAATTCCGAGTGCTGAACATGACGAACAGGTTTGGGTGTGTGTGTTTTGAAAAATGATATTCATACAAGTGATCATCAAAAATTAAAATTGTTATATCATTAATTGATGTTTTTTATCTGAAGTTATCAAGTGTTTAGCAGAGTTTCTAAATTTGTTATATTTTATCTTTTATGAAACTTATGTTTTGGGTAGAGAATATGCAGGTGAACCAGGTTGCAATTCTTGAACCTGTAAACCTGTGAGCAGAGTAAAAGCCAGATTACGATCCCAGTACAACTTGAGGGGGAGTCTGTTAGAAAAGAGAAGCTATGAGGAATAGAGCCAGAAATTTGATCCTAGAAATTCAAGAGAAGTTTGAGGATGCTTAATCTGTCAAATACTTTAAAGAAAAGCCCGAAGACTGATAAAGACTGAAGACGTTGAAGACTCGACGCTTAAGACTCGTCAACATCCGAGGGGGATTCTGTTGGTGCATTACGTCTGTCGACTCCGTCTTGTATCGAGTCTAGTACTAAGAATGTTAGATCAGGGCACGTAGTTCGAGAAATTAGATTTTAAAGGTAATTTCGCTTGAATGAGGTAATTTCGCTTGAATGAGGTAATTTCTCTTGAAAGTGGATTGTATGTAATTCCGTGCGGAATTAGATTCCGCTTGAATCTAATTCCGTTTGGGACTGGTTCAAACGGAATCAGCTCATCTATAAATATCCTCCAAACGAAATCATTTGGAACTTTCTGATTTCTGGTGCCGAAGTGCTGCCGATGTGTCGTTTGATCTGGAAACTTGTTATAATCAATAAATAAGACAATTAAGTGTGAAACAAGCTGTTTTACAAGTCTGTTTCTTCGTTTCCGCCTCTTAAACAGACAATAACTCTTCTGATTGACTCCTTTGGGTCACGGATCGATCCTATACAAACCCTCTTTAATTTCTTTTATTTAATTATTTTTGTTACATATATAATAAAAAGAATATACATGGAGTTTCTAGAAGAAAAAAAAATTAATAGTTTTGTCACATAATTTATATAAATTTTCATCCAAATCACTAACTCAGATTATTTTTTCTGTTAAGATGAAGGTTGTTTTAAATTTTATAAATTAAGACAGAAATTAATTTACAGCTTCTTTATATAAATCAGTTTTATAAAGAGAAAACGTCATTGGTGTGCAACACATAACAATCGATTACAACTTTTAGTATTTATCAGTTGTAGAAATAGAAAAAAAAATTAAAACGTTACATATTTTTTAAATGTCTTGAGCACCTAGGAAATATGTTGGTAGAAATAAAATATTTATTTAATTAAGATTACGAGGGTAACTAACTAATACTTATTCTGAGTGGCTTGAGTAAAGAAACTTTTGGTTCATAGCATTATAATTACAATTTGGTGTGTAAGTTTAAGGTTTGGTAACGATATGTTGTTTGATAGGGGGGACTGACTTCTGTTTTTTCTTATGAGCGAATTTAAAAGACTAAAAGATTAATTACAAACTTGGTACATGTGATAAGATTTTTTTATTTGACCTTTTTTTCAATAACGTCACCAGCATTTTAGTTTTATAAAATTTAGATGGTTAAGTAGATTTTATTTTTATAAAACAGATCTATATAAAAAATTAGAAATTAATTTATGTCTTAGTTTATAAACATCCTTCGCCTTAATAGAAAAATTAACTTAGTTAGTGGTTGGATGAAAATTTATAAAAATTATGTGATAAAGCTATTATTTTTTTCATATAAAAATTGCATATATATTCTTTTTTATTATATATGTAACAGAATTAATTAAATAAAAGAAATTTAAAAGAGTTTGAGTAAATTGCCAAAATCGTCCCTATGGTTTTATATTTGCCAGTTTCATCCAAATATCCTTAACTTAACAGAAAAAATAAACTAAGTTAGTGGTTTGGATGAAAATGGCAAAAAGTTACAAACGTTGGGGGCAATTTGGTACAAAAGTGGTATTTTGGACGAAAATGGCAAACCTGCCCAAACCTCAGGGACGATTTTGGCAATTAAGTCTATTTCTTTTTTATAATCGTTCATGCCTTTGTTCATCTAATCAAGCATCCAACCTTACAAAAATCAGATTTAGGTACATTATCATTGTTGTGATTTTTTACCAAAACAAAAATGTATACTTTATCCATACCTTACGGATAGGGTTGGATTCGGTTATAGGTATAATTTACCCGGATATAATAATAACCGTTCCGGTTCTTTTCTCAAGTCCAACTCCAAGTAAGGATTTTTTTGTGTAGCTCTTACTACTACTAACAAAATACAAAACAAGATACTTAAAAACATGAAATTAATGCAATCTTCAATTTATAAGTACATGTAGGAGTACTCTTATATCTGTAAAAGCTTAAAAAAAATGAACAACCACACAAATGGAAACTGCCCTAAACTTTTCAAGAATCACTTCAACTTTTCAATCCATAAGATCAAGTACTGCAACTACCGCTTATTTGGCCCGAAAACGATGAGAGAACCCGAGTGCCACTACTGACCGTGGTGCCTCACGGTTTTCAATGTAGAGATGGTTCAGGACCACGTGTTGCGGGTCGGGTAGGGGTGGCTCAGTACAGTGTGTTGCAGGTGTTGAGGAACTACATGTCGGTCTCGCTCATCATCTTCGCTTGCAGTGTAGACGTTTGCGTCAGGTGATCTGGGGACCTCAAAACCGGCAACCACAGGTGTTTCCTACAACACGGTTTGGTAACCGATCAAAACGGGTTCAAGTGAAAAGGGGTCACGCCGTCACGTTTTCTAGTGATGACCAAACAATGATATTAAAAGTAATAATCAAAATCTTTCAATAAAACTACAGTCAAGCAAATCATGAAAACTGAATCGTTAACACTAAGAGTAGGTATGTAGGGTACATACCGTTAGGTACAGTCAGTTTTGACAATAAAACTAGAACATAACACTAACTACAATTTCGAAAAACAATAAACCAAACGAGACTACGTATTAGCAGTTTGATGGTTTGGCGGTTCACGTTTAGTTTTAAATCGATTTTCAGTTTTTTCAAAGCCGTTAGTTCTTTATTAAAAACTTTAAAACGTTACGATGGTTTCTGAATATAAACCATATTTTCATAAATGCATAATCCAAACAAAAAAAGGGTTAAACGAGAGGTTTAGTTTTACATAGCTGGTTCCAAGTTCCAAATAGTCAGCCCGACCAGTAAACCACCAAACCGTTAAACGAACTAACTCTCAAGCCAACTAGGCGACTTGCTTAAGTTTGGTGGTGCAGTCGGTTTCAATGGTTTACGAACACCCCTACTAGGTTGTAGTGCCAAAGAGAAATGTTACAATAAAAACAAGTCAACAACTTGTTCACACTCTTTTCGGCTTATTTAAAACACACAAAAAGTAAGTAAAGTAAAATCATTTTACTTGAATATGCACTTCACATGCAAATACAGGACATTCATCACCCTTTGGTATGCATCTGTCACTCCCCAAAATAAAATAAAAGCCTATCAACCCTCAACCCGGAGTGTGTGACTCCGTTGGTTCGTCTATACGACTTCAATTCGTCTCATCGCCTCACTGGTGGCTTCTGCTGAACACTCGCCTTAACTACTGATTTTCAGTGTTAACTGGTCTGCATCTGACCTAATTGTTTTCAACTCGATAAGATCTATGTGAATTTTTTAATCGATTGAAGTTTCTTACTTGATGATGTTTATTGTTTCTTCTTGTAGGAACTATCAGTTTGTTAATTGTTAGTGACTTAGTGTTAAATGTTAGTGTTTGAAATATTAATCAGTTGTTACAAAGCTACTTAATTTTTAAGTCTTAATCCTGGGAAACAAACGGATTGTTTTGGGAGACCGAAATCTGTTTTAAGAGACCTGTGCTGAACATAAATCCTCAGCCAGAAAACCCCCCATTATGCTTCATCTTATGTCTTTGTATTCCAGTTGTAATCTCTATTGTAAGTTACTACTTTTTGTATTTGCGTATTTTATATTTTAGTTTAATTGGATTGACTTGTTGACCAAATATTTCATAATAGGGGAATTTACCAAATTAGCCAAGAATAAACTTTGACCACCAAATTAGCCATTTGATGCCTCCTTGGAGCAGAGCATCACGGATTCAAATGTGCGGAATGTCTCTTTCAAGACCCCTCATGCCTCTTTAAATATGAAAGTGACACGTGTCTCAATGATTAGGTAGACTCCTCCAATGCCCCTCAGCAGACTCATCCAATGCCTCAGCAGACTCTTCCAATGCCCCTCAGCAGACTCTTCCAATGCCTCAGGTATGAGTTAAAATTTTATGTGGGACCTACCACCCACTTCATCTTCACCACCACCGCCACCACCACCACCACCACCACCGCCACCGCCACCGCCACCACTTCATCTTCAAGATCCTTCATGAGCTCCAACACATCAATAACTTCATATCCTTGCTCTAAAACACTGTTCTTAAATTCTTTGCGAAGTCAATTTTATGGTGAATAATCTGCATTATGTACGAATCTGAATAAAGTTGCATTATATGCTGCATTCGGTCTATGCAAGAACGTGGTCCCTATAACTTCAGTTTTTATTAATACTATTATTTTCGAATTCAAAGATTAGTAGTATATTTTATGGTGGTGGTGGTGGCGGCGGCGGCGGCGGCGGCGGTGGTGGTGGTGGCGGTGGCGGTGGTGGTGGCGGTGGCGGTGGTGAAGATGAAGTGGGTGGTTGGTCCCACATAAAATTTTAGCTCATGCCTGAGGCATTGGAAGAGTCTGTTGAGGGGCATTGGAAGAGTCTGTTGAGGCATTGGATGAGTCTGTTGAGGGGCATTGGAGGAGTCTACCTAATCATTGAGACACGTGTCACTTCCACATTGAAAGAGGCATCCCGCACATTTGAATCCGTGATGCCCTGCTCCAAGGAGGCATCAAATGGCTAATTTGGTGGTCAAAGTTTATTCTTAGCTAATTTGGTAATTTTCCCTTCATAATATACGTCAAGCAAGTTATGAGAGTGCCAAGTGTACTCTTTGTCGAGTTAGTTATTATAACTTTAATATACGGGAATCTCATTGGTCCTTAGGGCGAAGCCCTTAAGCGACGGAGGTTCCAAGGGAACAACGCCCCCTTAACGGGGTTCAGGAACAACACCCTTGGGAATAGAGCTGTCCAAAAAGCTAGTGGCTCGGAGCTTGATCGAAGCTCTTTCGCATTTAGCTCAGAAAAAGCTCGCTCGTTGTGACTCGGTTTGAAAGTGAGCTGAGCCGGCTCGGCTCGGTTAGAAAGTGAGACTAGCTCGGCTCGGCTCGTCACGAGCCTAATTGGCTCAGTTTGGCTCGCATACCAGCTCGGCTCGGATTAACTTACTTTTAATATATTTTACTTATATATATTATAATATATCACAAAAAAAAAAACTGATTATTATTTACATGTAATTAGGAATTTAATATTTTGAAGGTTGATTACCATGCTAAGAACATATTTTGTGTTGTTAAACTTGATTTTCGCTTGTAATGTATTAGGTTGAGCGTATTTAAGATATGTTCTTTTGAATTATTGAATAATATTTCAGAAAACTGAATTTTGTAAGCCAAGTATTAGTTTTCTTTTCAAACGCGAGCCAAACCAAGCCGAGCCGAGCCAGCTAGGTTAAAAACCAAGCCGAGCCCGAGCTTAGATTTTCAGCTCGATTTCAAATCCGAACCGAGCCGAGCCTGAGTTTTGCTCTGGCTCAGTTCGGCTCGTGAACACCCCTACCTGGGAATACAGGGTCCAAGGGGTAGAGCCCCTGAGATTATTATTATTACTGCCACTAGCCCTAATCCATGGAATCGGTTTCATACATGGACCCGTTTCATACAGATTGAACCAGTAACCTCACCTCTTGAACCTGTTTCATGCATGGAATCGGGTCATGTCATACAACATCGGACATGATTTAACTAAGACATACCAGTACACCACCCGAGTATATATACTATAGGGACACATTTTTGGACAAGGAACCGGAGAATATTACAAGTATCATAACCGGAGTATTTTTAATCATAGCAACAACTATGTACCATGAGGTTATATCACAGTGCATTTAATGTTCCTTATAAAATGACTATTGTGTTTTTTTTTTTTTTTTTTTTTTTTTGAAAGGTGAATTATTCGCGAATGTCGGAAGGTCTAGCATACGTTGTCTTAACCGGGTCCGCGTTAGAGAGCCCCCTCGCACAATAGATCCCCAATTTAAACCCCTCAATGAGAAACCCCTATCACCCAGACTCGAACTTGAGACCTGGAGGGGAAAACTCACCTAGACCCAACATAGATGGAACTTAAATACCCGTGGCCACCACTAGAGAACTAGGGTTGACTATTGTGTAAATGAAATTTTATTGTGAAAAAAGTATGTGAAAGTGTGCTATTCATGGTATCAGTTTAGGAAGTTTGAGTTGAGAATAAGTAATACTCCTAAATGAAATCTAATCATAGTAACAGCTATGTACCATCAGGTTATAACACTGGAGTTGAGAATAAGTAATACTCCTAAATGAAATCTAATCATAATAACAGCTATGTACCATCTGTTGGGTTCGTAGGCTTTAGGGTAGCCGGCCCTAATTAAGGTTAGCCGGCCCTAGTTATTAGACACACTTAGTTAACTCGTTGACCAAGCAGGAAACTCTAATCTAGTTCTATATATATACATATGATGTAATTGTAATTTGTGTCATTCTTAAAACAATTGTGAGAGTCTAATAAAAGTGAAACCTTAGTTGCAACCGGTGGACATAGGTCACCTTGACCGAACCACGTAAATTATCGTGTTCTTTATTTTCTGCTAGTGTGTGTGTGTATTTGTTCCGCTTCCGCTCGAGCCTACTCTGATTCGATACCCTAACACCATCAGGTTATATCACAGCGCATTTATCGCTTCCGCTCGAGCCAGTGGCGGATCCAGAAATTTTTTTCACCAGGTTCCTTTTGGTAGATTGTCACTATTTTTTTCCAAATCATACAAGGTTTCCACTAATTTTTTCCATTTTTTGCCAAACCGAGGGGGTTCCTGGGAACCCCCAAAACACCCCTGGATCCGCCCCTGGCTCGAGCCTACTCTGATTCGATACCCTAACACCATCAGGTTATATCACAGCGCATTTATTGTTGCTTATTAAAATGACTATGGTTAAAACGAAAATTGTTTTGGGAAAATTACTAAAATAAACATTAGTAACCTTTTCATTAAAATAGTCACTGACTTCTAGCATGCGCAATAGACATCCAAAACCAGCTAATCACGATTCGAAAAATTAGCATAGCGGGCTAGGTTGGCTAGAATTTAGCCGGCACAAAAAATAAAACCTTGAAAGGTATGCACGTGTCCATAAAAACTGTAAATTAAAATAATACACATGTAAAACATAGGCTAATTAATATTAGCTAGCGGTTAAAAAGCGAGGAATGTCTATTAAAAAAAAAGGCTAAAAGTCGCTATTTTAGTAAAAAGGTTGGTAAAACGTTTATTCTAGTGATTGTCCCGATCTTGTCCTATAAATATCACTGATAAATTGCTAGCGTCGTCCAACCTACACGAGTTCAAAGCCTCGCTAGCTCTAAATCTCTGTTGCAGATATGGATATTGGGGGTGACAGTTTCTCAGTGAAGGTGACTCAAAAGGAAGTGGTTCATGCTGAAGAAGCATGTAATGAGGAGCACTGGTTACCCTTTACAAACTTTGATTTGCTTGTGCCACCTTTGGAGGTTGGCTCAATCTTCTTTTACAAGAAACCTGCCCATGCGGCGAGTTTCTTCACCATTGTAAACACGCTTAAAGCTTCTCTATCTCGAGCTCTCGCACTCTACCCTCCCCTTGCAGGCGAGATAGCGTGGAATGGAGCTGCTGGAGAGAATCAAATTCACTGCAACAACCGAGGGGTTTACTTCATTGAAGCTGTTGCTGACGTGGTTCTCAAGGAACTGAATTTGTACAATCCTGATGAGTGCATAGAGGGTAAACTAATGCCCAAGAAACTACTACACGGGGGGGTTCTTGCTATCCAGGTAATCAATGCTAGCGGATTAAAAATCGCACTATTTACATGTATAGATTTTTTCATTTATCTTTTTCGTGTTGATTAAAAGTTTAATTAAACTTAATAATGCATGCATGCATTAAAAGAAAAGATACATCTGATAAAGGGAAAAAATCTAAGAAATCAGTTTGACCTTAGATTTTAAAATTTTTATTTCAAACATTTTAGAGACGACATGAGTGACGTCTCTATAGGTTTAAATATACATTTTTTAGTTAAAAAACATGAATGTTAGAAAATTTTGCCACCTAAATTAAAATTATTTTTAACTAGTCAAACTTTTTTAGAGACGACATGCCGTTTCTATTAGTTAAACTTTGTTTTTTAGTTTTTTTTAATTTTCATACATATTGATCATTAATAAAATAAAATCAAAAGAAAAATATTTAAAGTTATAGAGACAACATGTTGTCTCTATAAGTTAAAACGTTTTCTTAAACTTTCCAATTCAACAAACTAGAGAATAAAAAAAAGCAAAAAAAAAATTATTGTCACCTTATAGAGAGGATATGTCGTCCCCATAAGTTAACATATCTTAAAAGGCACGAAAACCCTATAGACATGACATGTCGTCTCTATAGGGTGATCTATATAGAGGACCTATGTTATCCCTATAGTCGTCCCTATAGGGGTTTTTTCTTGTAGTGAGAATTAGCGTGCGCGTTGCGGCGGGATATGCTGAAAAAGATATTGATCATAAAAACAAATGTTGGTATCGGTTCCAATAATAATGACACTGGTACTAGTGTTGTTCGCGTCATTGTGGCAGCGGGTGTTCGATCTATATCGGTCTGGTTCCTTACGGTGCTGATATGATACTAGCATTTGGTATAGCAACCGAAAGAGATACATAGATCGAAAATTATAAAAATGAATATCGGTTCCGGTTTGGATAATATCGATACCGTTACCGATATTATTCGGATGGAACCGGTTCGTTTCGTCATGACACCGGTAGAAATGTAAAAAAACATTAAAATGAGTGCCGGTAGAGGTATGGATGTTTTTCGAACAATATTTGTTTGGTTCGTCATAGTAAAGGACAAAAAAATAGTACTCGTTTGTTTTTTAATGTAACTTTTATTGAAACGTAGATAATATAAGCATGTCGTATCAATTATTATGATAAAGAAAAAGGGTAAGCAACAACAGTTTATATATAAGAAAATTCAGCAATGAGGCAGCTTGGATAACATGTACATTTATGCATGCTTCAGTTGCTTGTATCTTACTTTTCCTAATTCGGTTTTAGCAAAACTTATGTCGAGAGGTAGACAAAAATAAACACATCGTGATAGAGTACTCGGAATTATATAAAACAACGTATTTTAAAAGTCATAAGAGAAAAACAAATACAATATTTTTGGTACCTTTGGTAACATGAACGTTGTGTTTCAATTAGATGTACATTAGCACTCATAACTTGGTTTAACAAAAAGGCTACATGGTGACGTAGATAAAAATGAGTATACATACTCAGATTTTTATAAAATATGGTATCTTAAAAGTAATAAGAGAAAAATAAAATATGTTTAAAATTTAGTTATAATATAGTAAATTAACAGTATGCCCACACTGATTTTTTTTAATAGTGAATTCAAATGCATGTAACGGGAATAACTAAATTCACTAGTGAGAAATTAAATTTAGTGATGGTTCCTTCCAGTACCGGTACAATACTTGCATTTGGTATTGAAATCGAAAGAGATTCATAGATCGAAAATAATAAAACAAAAATCGGTGCCAGCTTAGATAATATTGATACCGGTACAGATGTTAATCGGATGGAACCGGTTCGTTTCGTCATGACACCAGTAGAAATGTAAAAAAAAAACATTAAAACGAGTACCGGAGAGGTGTGGATGTTTTTCAAATAAAAATTTGTTTGGTTCGTCACAGTAAAGGACAAAAAATAGTACCCGTTTGTTTTTTAATGTAAGTTTTATTGAAACGTAGATAATATAAGCATGTCACATCAAATTGTTATGATAAAGAAAAAGGGAAAGCAACGGCAATTTATATATAAGAAAATTAAGCACTGAGACAGCTTGGATAATATGTACATTTATGCATGCTTCAATTACTTGTATCTTACCTTTCCCCGTTCAGTTTTGAGCAAAACTTCTGTTGAGAGGTAGACAAAAATAAGCACATTGTAATAGAGTACCCGGAATTACATAAAACATCGTATTTTAAAAGTTATAAGAGAAAAACAAATATAATATTTTCGTTAGTTTTGATAACATAAACGTGGTGTTTCAATTAGTTGTACATTAGCACTCACAACTCGGTTTAAGAAAAAGGCTACATGGAGACGTAGATAAAAATGAGTACGTCATGTTGACATACATAGATTTTTATAAAAAAAAAATAATTATTTTTACAAACATTTTTCATCATCATCATACTCAGTAAATCTCACCAATAGCAAAGCTAAGGTAGGGTCTGAGGAGGGTAAGATGCAAACAACCATATCCTTACCTTGTAGGAATAGAGAGTCTGCTTCAAATGAGACCCCCGGCTCGATAGTAGGTTTGCATCAAGCCTTGGACATAAGGCACATAACACTCAACAATCGGGACAAAGGCCTATTAGTGCATGTACCCTTTTGTCTTTCGGATATCATCGCCACCACATGATGCATGATTAACTGTTCGCCGCTTTTAACGTTGTTTTCACGAAATTAGTAGAATAATGTTAAAATTAGTGCAATTTCACCCCCCCCCCCCCTGTCACACCCCAACCGATGGCGAAAACATCGGGGCGCGGCATTGAGCGAAACAGATTGTTCAAGAGAAATTCCATAACAACTAAATTACCGGATAGTTAATATTATGTCCCATACCATAACCCATCAAGCATTTAATTATTACAGACATAGATATCTCAAAAACAAGTAAAATTGTTCCGACAACTCAGATTTAATTAAGTAAAATTGTTCGTTGGTTTCTAGACTCTCCTAAGCTCGATTCCATCAAATAGCAAGCAAGCTTCCTAAGTATTCAAACACCTGTCACATATGTTAAAATAGAGGTCAATACACATAGTGTAAAGGTGAGCATACAAGTTTGATAGTATAGTATAGTTCGAAATCGTTTACGCATAACCAGCATGTACAACGTATAATGTGAAGCATGTAAGTTATCGACAGAGATCATATCAATACCAATGACTGCGATTTGACTGCGAGTAGCGAGTGCGCATCACATGTTCACCACTGCGAACACGTGAAGTAATATCCTTAACAACTCCTGAGTGAACAGGTGTTGAGTCCAAACTATAGTACTATCGTTGCTAAAGCAGGTAGACAGCAATCAATGTGTAAACATAACAAACAGGCATTCATCGAGTCACGTATAACATGCAGTAACGGATAGCATTAAATAGTGTTTGCATTGTGTAGGAACGTTGTTAGACCCGAAACGAGTCGATCAGAGGCGTTCTACTCAAAATGAAAGGCGGAAACATACATGATGAGTTGAATTCAGCAAGATATTCACTAAAACTGTCTTGTATATTGATTCTGATACGATTACAGTTCTGAAGACACTTCGACAGAGCTTCGCCGTCGGAAACACACACTCTAATTCCGCTACAAACGACACAGTAACACTCTTATATATAGCCCTAGTAATTCCGCACGAAACACTCTCAAATGGAAACACTACAAGCGAAATTATATCTCAAGCGGAATTACCTTGTAATTCCGTGCAGAGTTACAAGATGACATGTTCAAGCGAAATTATCATCTACATGCGGAATTACTCTTTATCTTGATTTCTCGATCTTTGTGCCCTGAATAATGCAAGACTCGATACAAGACTAAGTCAGCAGACGTATGCACCAACAGACTCCCCCTCGGATGTTGACGAGTCTTAAGTGTCGAGTCTTCAATGTCTTCAGTCTTTATCAGTCTGATCGCTTTCTGAAATATCTCTGACAGTGTAGGCATCCTCAAACTTTATCTCTTTCTTCTCATCTTCAGCATCAACAGACTCCCCTCGAACAAAAATCTTTCCTCGGATGTTGATCGCAATCTGGCTTTAACAGGACCAGGATCGTGACTTGGCTCTATACTCAGACTTCAGAAACCAGGCTATCCTGCACATCCTCTACCCAAAAGTAAATTATTCAAATTTAACAGAATTCTTTTAACAACACCACATTTATTGTGACCTAGATATGATTATAACAGTTTTAAACTCTGATGAACCACTTGTGGACACAAACACAGCATTTTCATTTAAACATTTAAACACAAACTCCCCCTCACCACATACTCATCATGTTTAGCACTCGGAACTTTGAAAATCAGCTCTCCAACATCAGTTGTCGAAAATCTTTTTGTATTTTTCAAAAGTTTATGCTAAAACACACTAAAATCTTTTTGAATTTTTGAATGAAATGAAATGCAGTAACAAAATATTTACAAACAATCTTTTTGTGAGTTTGTGTAAGAGGATCATATCAGTTTATGACAAGTCACAAGTACCGTTGAGCTTAGTTACACATTAAAAATTAAACAATTCACTTAGATTGCCGATATACTGATCCACTTAAATTTTCACACAAAATTCAACTGATCCAGGATATGAATTAGATGAATTAAGGACTTAAACTCATTTATGTGTCTCACCTCTTGAATATACTCCCGTATCCAGATCCCAATATTCAGTCTTACAGGTGAGTATACCACAGATGATATCTGTAAAGGGTTAGATGCGAAACCGTGAGAGCTCAGGTCAGAACTTCCGTTCAGCAGAGAGATGACGGTTCGACTTTAGTGGGTCCCCTTTAGAGGATCTTTTTTACAACGGCAATGATTATCAATTTTATTGTCTCATCATTTTTTGCTGAGGGCGGCGCTATATTTCAAGCAAGCGTAAAGTATTCTCCGGGGACTAGGCCATTGCTTCCGCAAAATCAGAAGTCCCGGGATAATACCCCAGATATCACTGAGCATAAAGACCTAGTATCTCAGAAAGAGGGACCTTTCAAACGAGATTTCAGGGGTTACCTATATATCCAAGTAGTGTTCCCCACAAAATAAGCAAGTTTGAATTTAAGTTTATATCCCGAAAAAGCTTTACTAAATGTGTAAAAACCTATCGGCATATCATTAGTGAGACCGTTTAATTCTATTTAATCATTACATTTCTTTAGCATACTGTAACTGTCTACTGATGTACTATCATCTCCTCTTTTTCACACCAAAACTCATTTTTGATTTTATCATGTTTTTGTCTTTTTCAAATTTTCTAATGTTTTTGGATTTTCTGAAATTCTAACTCCCCCTAAAATTCAAACACATTTAAGGAAAATTGAAAACAAACTATACAAGTAAATTGACAACTGATATCGAATCACTTCACTTCGCCATCCACTTGGCATAAACAATCAGAACTCCCCCCCACAACAAACTATTTTCTCATTATGATTTCAAAACACTTAAGTTTGTTTTAACCAAAATGATTTTTCCGGAAAATAAGTTTTGTTGATTTTATAAACCATTTGTAGGTTATGGGTTCATCACATTGTTTCTCAATCAATTTGTAGAAAATCAAGTACAACTTAATGTCCCTGATTTACCACTTGTAAGTGAAAACCTTCTTCAACCACTTGTAGGTTCACTCACCAACCATAACCTCATGTAAATCAAAATATAACAATATAAAGATATCAGTTGTATATTTACCAACCAAACATATCAAGAAAGATGCCGATTCCTGCTCCACTCTTACCAACCTGGGAGCTCCAACAAGTCAGGTTTATCAAACAAACAATATGGACACCCAAGCCTGACCTTCCTTGGGTGTGACTTTCTCAACTTCACTAGGGGTTGGGCTGTAAGTTGCTTTCTTTGTAGCATAAAAATCTTTTACCCCTTTGGCCTTTCCCTCGACCATTTTCCCAAAAATCTTTTTAACATTCCCATTAAACGCTTTCTCAACATCAAATTCATTCTTTTCAGAATAAAATTGATTTGAGATCTTAACTTTCCCAACTTTTGATTTAAAGTTCTCAGTCCTCAATGGTGGAAAATGAACATCATCCATTGGAGGCATTGAGTTTTCACAATTTTTAACAACTTGTGGCTCTTCTGATTTTGTGGAATCAGATTCATCGCCAGATTTTACATCTGATTTCTTAACAATCCAAGCTTGGTTGTCAAGATTTCCCCTTTTCTTGTAAAATCTTTTTGAACACTCGCCAACTTCATATGTAGAGTTTTTAAACACTTTAAATTTTTCAGTTGGTGGTTCAGTTTTATCAACAACTATTTCTTTGAGTTTTTCTGAAACTCCCTATTTTGTGTTGGTTGCCTTAGGACAATTCCAGGCAATGTGACCAACTTCTTGACATCTGTAACAGGTTCTAGTCTCTTTTCTTTGATGAGCTTCAGTTTTCTTCTTTTCAGCAAGAAATTCCTGATTTGACTGTCTCCAGAATGAGCCTTTTGATTCCTCTTCACAACTTATCCCTGAAATAAATTTTGTAGTTGTTTTAGAAGTTTTTTCATGTTTATAATTTTCTGGTGGAATAAATCCAAGACCTTTCTTTTTGAAATTACCGTTATGGTTTGGTTTCTTTCGATAACCTGAACCAGAACTGTAACCCATTTTCTTGTTTAATCTTTGTTTTATTCTTGAGGTGTAAATTCTAGGTTTTGAAGAAAAATTTTCATCTTTTATTTCAGAAATATTAATTTCTGTCAGTTTGAAAACCTTTTTGATCATTTCAATTTTAACACCTCTTATTGGAAATTCTTTATCAAAATATAATTTGTCAGAATCATTCAAAGTATATGCAACTTCAAATGTTTCGTCATTCAAATTAGATTTTGACAACAAAAATTCTTTACTATACACCCGTTTTCCCGACGACTTTGAACTCCTGACAGACGAACTCGAACTCCTGGACTCAGACATTGACTCGGACTCCTCATCCTTATCTAACACCTGATCGACCATCCTTTTTATTAACTCAGACTCATGATCTATGTCGGACGCTGTGAATGTGATGTCAATATTGTCTGGTAATACATCGGTTATCTCGGACTCCAACTTTATATTGACTGCCTTTTTTACTTGTTCCTCATTCGGTTTTCTAGACGAATACCCTTCCCAAATTGGAGGCGGACACTTATTATAACAGACACTCTGTTTCTTACCAGTATCCTTTTTCTTTGACTTCTTATCGTCAAACACTTCAAAACCTGTAACAGTTGGATAAATTCTGTCAATTAAGTAATCAGAAGTCGAATAACTTCTTAGTAATCGTCTGATTCTTTCATTTTTAGCTTTCTCAGTTTCCAACTCTTGCTTCCATTTCGCACATTCTTCAATGTAGTAATTGATCTCTCTTTGTTTGGACATCATTGTTGCATTCATCAAAGTCAATGCATCTTCTCTTTCAGAATTTGTCTTCTGCAAACTATTCACAGTTTTGTTCAATACATCGTACGACTCTTTCACATTCTTGACATCAAACAACAACTTCTCTTTTAACTTTTCAAGCTCACTAAACCTTTCATCTTTATCTTTACATTGTTTGCAAGGTTCCAAACATGTAAGACAAGGTTTTGTGACTTCAACAATCTTTTCAATCTCCACAATCTTCTCGACTTCAACTACCTTTTCAACTTCAACAATCTTCTCAACAACCTCAACTTCTACCATTTCTTTTGCAGCTTTCCTCTCTTTAAGTTTCTTCAATTTTTCTGCAAAATAAAATTCAAAACTGTCAGAAGATAAATGAGTTTTTCCAATGTTTATCTGTTCAACTTCTTCATC
Source organism: Helianthus tuberosus (assembly GCA_030545235.1). Lineage (NCBI taxonomy): Eukaryota > Viridiplantae > Streptophyta > Magnoliopsida > Asterales > Asteraceae > Helianthus > Helianthus tuberosus. The sequence goes on from CM060451.1 coordinate 182,027,714, forward strand.
ATCATCACTAGTATCTGTTGAACTATTTTCAGAAGAAACAGAATCTTCATCTTGATTTTCTTCTTCATCAGATAACACTGCACTCCATTCTTTCATCAATTCTGGCTTTTGAACAATTTGAGCAATGAAAGCTTTAAACTCCCCATTCTCATTCACAAACTTATCCCAGCTAAATCCTGGAGCCATTTTTTCATCGTCTTGATCAATGATACCATAATAAGCTATCTTGTTTGCATCTTCGATCATTTTCCCATGAGCAGTTTGTGAATCTTTTTGTTGATGCGGTTGATGAGCAACTTGTTGATAGATAGCCTTTCGATAGTAATCATTGCCACCAAACGGATTCTTTACTCCATTTGCTTCCTGATTTTTGCACTCTCTTTTGAAATGACCTTTCTCCCTGCATCGAAAACAAGTAACTTTAGATTTATCAAAACCTAAAGCAGAGACATGTGCATCTAAGAAACCATTTCTTCCTGTAATCATTTTGAATTTTTCAGCTCTCCTCAGAACACTTGCTAAGCACCACTTTATATCCATAAGCTCCAATTCCACTACATCAATCTGGTCATAATCTTCCTTGGTTAACATAGGATTACCAATTTTTCCAGCAATCAATCCTTCATAAGATTCCAAAGCAGTAACCAGTAGTGCCATATGACTTTTAACAACTTCTTCAGAAAAATTCTGACCATTTTGAAGATGCAATGCAACATTGCACTGAATCATATGTCCATTACCAACATTTGCACTTTGAACACTTGGAGGATTAACATTTGAAAATCCACTAGTATTGATTGAACTTTGATTAACTGATCCAGATGAATTTCCTGCACTAAAAGCGGTTTGAATCTTTGGACTTGCTTCAACAGTTTGAACAATTCCTTTGTAGTACAATTTGATGTATTGTTGATTGCTCGAGTTGTTCATTCTGGCAATCTTTTGCTGTTCAAGATCCTGTGCCTCAAGTTTTTCAATAAACTGTCCAATTGACAATCTACAAAACTCTCCTGAATTCTTTAAGATCATGAGATAAGTACCCCATTCTTTCTGTGGCAATGCGTCAGCTAACTTTTCAACCCATTCTGCTGGAGTTTTAGTAATTTTCAACTGAGACATAGTACGCACAAGATGACAATACCTCTCAATGAGACTCTTTGTAGTCTCCCCTGGCATACTGGTAAACAACTCAAACTCTTTTTTCAGCAAAGATGCTTTACTCTTGAGCATCTCTGTACTTCCTTCAAACTTTTTCTTAAGTGCTTCCCAAATCGAAAACGCACTTCCATCATGCTGTAGCAAAACAAATATATCCTCTTTAACCGCTTGTTGTAACAGACTTATCATCATTTTTTCTCCTTTATAGTTATCTCTCTCTTTGTCTGAAAATTCCGAGATGATTTTGTCAACATTCAAAGCAGTCTGCGGTCTAACATATTATGTTTCAATGCTTTCCCAAGCTCTTAAATGGTTTGCCTGAACCCAATTCTCAAACCTATTTTTCCATCCATGGTACTCTTCCATTCCCATAAGTTTCGGGGGTTTTTGCAGAGTTCCGGTTTCATTTTCCAAGTTCATATTTTGAGCAATAGCAGCCGGAGTAGTCGGAGATGTGGCAAACGCGTTGTAGAATTCTTCGTCAGACATTTTCAAACGAGATTATATCCTTCAAACGAAATCACTCTCAAGCGATATTAAGTTCAAACGAAATTACCTGCAACAAACAACTTTCAAACGAAATTAGTAGCTTTCAAACGGAATCAAGTAATTCCGTGCGGAATTACCCAATTTTCACACGAGATTAGATTTTGAACGAAATTACTCAAACGGAATTCTAATTTCGTGTGAAATTAGAATTACTTTCAAACGAAATTATCTAAAACTTGTAATTCCGTGCAAAATTAGTGTACAATTTCAAACGGAATTAGGTGATGTCATCATTTTCGAACAAAATTTCAAACGAAATTACAAATTTTTTCAGTTTTAGATTGAATTATTGTCCAATTCTCTCAAAGATTTGTTAAAACACAGTTTCGCTTGTATTGTGTAAAATTCAGCTCATTTTGATTGTGAAAAGTTGTTCAATTCAGAAAAGAAGGTGTAGAAATGAGAAAATGAGATGAAATCAGGCTGAAATCGGCAGAACTCCTCCTCCTGAGCTCTGATACCACATGTAGGAACGTTGTTGGACCCGAAACAAGTCGATCAGAGGCGTTCTACTCAAAATGAAAGGCGGAAACAGACATGATGAGTTGAATTCAGCAAGATATTCACTAAAACTGTCTTGTATATTGATTCTGATACGATTACAGTTCTGAAGACACTTCGACAGAGCTTCGCCGTCGGAAACACACACTCTAATTCCGCTACAAATGACACAGTAACACTCCTATATATAGCCCTACTAATTCCGCACGAAACACTCTCAAACGGAAACACTACAAGCGAAATTATATCTCATGCAGAATTACCTTGTAATTCCGTGCAGAATTACAAGATGACATGTTCAAGCGAAATTATCATCTGCATGCGGAATTACTCTTTATCTTGATTTCTCGATCTTCGTGCCCTGAATAATGCAAGACTCGATACAAGACTAAGTCAGCAGACGTATGCACCAACACATTGTGTGTCGATGTGATTTAGAATAAGTAACGTATGTAACACCCAAAAGTGCTTAAAGCGAAAAGGGGTCGAGTATACTCACAGCGATGGGAGTTAATGGATTGAACGGAGCGCAAGAGTGAGATAAGCCTGATTAGAACGATAGCATAAATGATGAGCGGCGCGTAAAACGGTGCAAAGTGAACAAGTGACGAGTGGTAGTCCGTTCGGATGGTGATCCAGATGGATGGCCATTCGGTCGAATTGACACTTGTTTGGGATGGATGTGTTTGTGTATTATGGCTTTGAAGTTTTCATTGTAGCATTTTGAAAACAGAGAAGTATCTCTACCTTTCAGGTCGTTCGATCGAATGGTAGTTCGATCGGATGGCGATCCGTTCGGCGAGGTATTTCTCAGAGAACAAGTTCACAGCAGGATTGTCATCCAATCGTATGGTCTACTGATCGGGTGGTAATCCGTTAGAACTGACTATGCATTGAACATGTTGAAAATTGTTTAAGTAGGAAATCCTCAAGTGCAATCCGATCGGATTGCGGTTCGATCGGATGGCAATCCTATCGGACGACAATCCGTCCCGCAATCTGATTATTTTGCAACTCGAAGATTTGTTAAGTTTGGAAAGTTTTGCGGTTTGCTCGAGACGATATGATGACGAATTAAACAACTGAGCCTCGTCAAATCCCAAGTTGTCCGATCGAACAAGAATCACCCAAGTCTAATCAGATTACTGGTTCGTGACGGTTGTTCATGTTTAACCCAGAATCAGTTGTCTCTTGGATAGAACTCAAATCTTGAACCAACACTTCACTAAGAATGAGTAGAAGATTAGAACGAGCTCCGGTTTTATCAGTTTTGAGTGCATTAAGTGTAAAAGAATTGAAAGAAAGTTGGAAAACTATCTTTCACTCCTTTTAACCTTGAAATTGTTCAGATCTATGCAAGATCTTCGTTTATTCATGTGGAAATCTCTTAGATCTAAGTTGTTCTTGGTGGAATGAAGCCAAACCTTGAAGTTCATAAGAACTCCATGATGACATCACCCTAGAACACCTCAAATCCGCTGATTTCACGGTTAAAAGTTGAGATTCAAAGGTGGAAAAGATGAAGAAGTGTGTGTAGATCATAGAAGTACAATATTTTGGTTGAAAACTTACAAGAATCGCGAGAAATCGAGAGAATGAAGGCTTGAGTGCGGTTGGTCGAGTAGAGGAGCTGTCACATCAAATGATGTGACAGGAGGGGGTATTTATAGGGTTTCCAAAAGAGGATAGGGCGCACCAGGTAACGGATCGGATGGCCATCCGATCGAATGGTCATTCGATCGAGGTGGCGCGGCGAGTTAGATTTTTGTGTTTTCGTTTCGTGCGTTGAGCGTTGCGATGCGTTTCAAGCGAATGATGTGATAGTATTACCCATTAGTTACACAAATAACCTAACTACTATATCTAACATACAATCACCAAAAATAACTTGCGTTTAGCGTCCGCGATTAGATTGCGATAAGATAGAATTGCGATTGCGATTAATCACCTCAACATAAACATAGCATGCACAAGTAACACATAATATCACACACACGTTAAACAATATCCAGAACGCATAATTCGAGTTGCGATAGCGATGCGATTAGCGATAGGTCGATTAGCGATAAAACATGTGATTAAAACTCGATTATTAATAGATACTTCACATAATACAACTAAAGCGATTAAAATAAAGATTCGATTACAGTCAAAGAAGTCAAATCAATAATTAAGCAAGGAGTGACAGATCGCAATTAGCAATCTTTTCTTCCTTTGACTTCAATCTTGACTTTGACTTTCGAAACACGGGTTGATACACCCCCCCCCCCCGAGGGCCCACACATATATACATTATATGTGCACACCACAAGCGGAACGTATTTTACAAACATTTTTATACAATGTGTAAACCTATAAGTGTAGTATAGTATCGTATAGTGTAGTACAGGGCTCGTATAGGTCTGTAGGTGTAGTATCGTGTATAGGTAAAGTATAGTAAGATATCTTATTGTTATCGTATAGGTGTAGTATAGGTCCCGTATTGGCCTCGTATAAGCCTATAAGTGTAGTATAGGTTCGTATAGGCCTATAGGTGTCGTATCGTATCGTATAGGCATAGCATAGTATACTATACGATAGGATAAGATACTATACGATACTACACCTATAGGTCTATACGGGCATATACGGGACCTATACAACATTATACGATACAATACTTAATAATGTTTTTATTTATTTAAAAAAGTACATATTCTTGTAAAAACTTTGTTAAAACGATTAATATTTTATAAAAACAACCTTATATACGCCCCATATATGCCTATACGAGACATGTGTGGTAAAAAAAGACAATTTGACACTTGGGTCTGTTGAGTGTGAATCCACTTCATCAAGTTGATGTCAAAAAAGTTGGTCAAAAGGATAAGAGGATAAAAAGGCAGGGGTGATCCAGTCTTCATTGTGATCCAGAATTCACGGATCTTATTTTGACTTTCTTCTTTCATTCAATCCTATATATGAGATTGTTTTGTATCTGTAATTTACTGTACCAAGCCAATATAAACCTCCTAGTTACCGAAAGTGGACGTAGGTCAGAGCCGGACCGAACAACTATAAATCTTTGTGTTCTTGATTGTGAGCTAAGCGTGTGTCTTAACTGAGTTCGTGTGACCCGTTTGATCCTAACAACTGGTATCAGAGCACATGGCTCTTGACCGACTCACACGAACAGAGAAGGAAGTGTACAAGAAAGAGAAGATACTGACCTGTACTAGAGTTCCGATCAGAACCGTCGTCGCTCAGGAGAATCACAGCCGTGATTCCGAAGCCGCCGGGTTCTAATCTGAGACCGCCGCTGCTCAGGCGAATCACAGGCGTGATTCCGAAGCCGCCGCCATCAGAACCGCAGCCAGAACAGACGCCACCTGTCCAGCACCGCCGTCGCTGCTCGGTTCGCCGCCGCCGTCGCCGCTGTCTCGGGTTCCGATTGAACCCAGTTTGGCTCTTGAGTGACACACGAACAGAAGAGAAAAAGAAGCTGACCGGTGAAATCGAACTAGGGTTCCGACTGAACCCAGTTTCCGATTCATCGCCTCCGTGTTCCTCACTGTCGCCATCGCCGGAGCCAGGTGAATCATTGGTTTTGTGGTTGTCTTGTGTTTGAAAAGAAAAAGGAACAGATTTCTTTTTTGTGGGTGAAGAAGAAGCACAATGTACGTGCCTTTATTTTCTGGTGGAAAATTGAATTTCTCAATTTGATCAGAAAGACCCTTCAACTTTGACAAAAATCCATCATAACCCACTACTACTTGTTCATTGCCATTTAAAGCACGAAACAGATAAGTATTTGTTTCTGTTAATTGCTTCCGCTTGCATAATTATTTTTTTGGTACGAACTTGGTTTGGTTTGTAGCAATTAGTAATTATTTGTTTAAATGGCAGAAGATAGTAAAATCAAGATTGACAAGTTCGATGGTAGTTATTATAGATTTTGGAGATTGCAAATTGAAGATTTGTTGTATCAGAAAAGTTTGCATTTGCCTATGTTGGGTGAGCAACCGGATGACATGTATGATGAAGAATGGAAATCGTTGGATAGACAAGCTTTAGGTGTGGTTAGGCTTTCTTTGGAAAAGAGTGTTACATATAACATTGTCAATGAAACAACCACATATGGTGTATTGAAAGCTTTGTCCAACATGTATGAAAAAACATCCGCTTCAAACAAAGTATTCCTCATCCGACAATTGGTTAACACCAAGATGAAGGAAGGCGTGTTGGTTACCGCTCACATAAATGAGTTTAATTCAATTATCTCTCGTTTATCCTCAGTTGAAATAAAGTTTGAAGATGAAGTACAAGCTCTACTCCTTTTATCATCGTTGCCCGACAGTTGGTCAGGCACAGTCACAACTGTTAATAGTGCATCTGGCACTACCAAACTCACTTTCGAGAGTATTTGTGACTTGATAGTAAATGAAGATATCAGACGGAGAAGCAATGGTGAGACTTCTAATTCTAGTTCTTTATTGCATACAGAAAGTAGAGGAAGAAGAAACGAAAGAGGACATAGTCGAGGCAGGTCCAAGTCTAATAATACACATAGGCTAATTAATATTAGCTAGCGGTTAAAAAGCGAGGAATGTCTATTTAAAAAAAAGGCTAAAAGTCGCTATTTTAGTAAAAAGGTTGGTAAAACGTTTATTCTAGTGATTTTCCCGATCTTGTCCTATAAATATCACCGATAAATTGCTAGCGTCGTCCAACCTACACGAGTTCAAAGCCTCGCTAGCTCTAAATCTCTGTTGCAGATATGGATATTGGGGGTGACAGTTTCTCGGTAAAGGTGATTGAAAATGAAGTGGTTCATGCTGAAGAAGCAGCATGGAATGAGGGGCACTGGTTACCCTTTACAAACTTTGATTTGCTTGTGCCACCTTTGGAGGTTGGCTCAATCTTCTTTTACAAGAAACCTGCCCATGCGGCGAGTTTCTTCACCATTGTAAACACGCTTAAAGCTTCTCTATCCCGAGCTCTCGCACTCTACCCTCCCCTCGCAGGCGAGATAGCGTGGAATGGAGCTGCTGGAGAGAATCAAATTCACTTCAACAACCGAGGGGTTTGCTTCATTGAAGCTGTTGCTGACGTGATGCTCAAGGAACTGAATTTGTACAATCCTGATGAGTGCATAGAGGGTAAACTAATGCCCAAGAAACTACTACACGGGGAGGTTCTTGCTATCCAGGCAATCACTGCTAGTTCTAACCTTGGATTAAAGAATCTTAATATACATTAACGTAGTACATGTATTTAATTAATTCATTTATCTTTTTCGTGTTAATTAAAAGTTTAATTAAACTTAATAATGCATGCATGCATTAAAAGAAAAGATAAATCTGATAAAGGAAAAAAAAATCTAAGAAATCAGTTTGAACTTAGATTTTAAAATTTTTATTTCAAACATTTTAGAGACGACATGACGTCTCTATAGGTTTAAATATATATTTTTTAGTTAAAAAACATGAATGTTGAAAAATTTTGCCACCTAAATTAAAATTATTTTTGACTAGTCAAACTTTTTAGAGAATAAAAAAAGCAAAAAAAAATTTATTTTCACCTTATAGAGAGGATATGTCGTCCCTATAAGGTAACATATCTTAAAAGGCACGAAAACCCTATAGACACGACATGTCGTCTCTATAGGGTGATCTATAGAGAGGACATGTGTTGTCCCTATAGGTGTCGTCACTATAGGGGTTTTTTCTTGTAGTGAGAATTAGTGTGCGTGTTGCGGCGGGATATGCCGAAAAGGATATTGATCATAAAAACGAATGTTGGTATCGGTTCCAATAATAATGATACTGGTACTAGTGTTGTTCGGTCATTGTGGCAGCGGATGTTCGATCTATATCGGTCCGGTTCCTTACGGTACCGATATGATATTAGCATTTGGTATAGCAACCGAAAGAGATACATAGATCAAAAATTATAAAAACGAATATCGGTTCCGGTTTGGATAATATCGATACCGGTACCGATGTTATTCGTACGGAACCGGTTCGTTTCGTCATGACACCGGCAGAGGTATGGATGTTTTTCGAACAATATTTGTTTGGTTCGTCACAGTAAAGGACAAAAAAAATAGTACTCGTTTGTTTTTTTAATGTAACTTTTATTGAAACGTAGATAATATAAGCATGTCGTATCAATTATTATGATAAAGAAAAAGGGTAAGCAACGGCACTTTATATATAAGAAAATTCAGCAATGAGGCAGCTTGGATAACATGTACATTTATGCATGCTTCAGTTGCTTGTATCTTACTTTTCCCAATTCGGTTTTTGCAAAACTTATGTCAAGAGGTAGACAAAAATAAACACATCGTGATAGAGTACTAGGAATTCTATAAAACAACGTATTTTAAAAGTCATAAGACAAAAACAAATACAATATTTTCGATACTTTTGGTAACATGAGCGTTGTGTTTCAGTTAGATGTACATTAGCACTCACAACTTGGTTTAACAAAAAGGCTACATGGTGACGTAGATAAAAATGAGTATATATACACCGATTTTTATAAAATATGGTATCTTAAAAGTAATAAGAGAAAAATAAAATATGTTTAAAATTTAGTTATAACTAGTATTAAACACCCCCCGCGTTGCGGCGGGGGCGAGCACTAAGAGCACCCGTAGTGGGCCGTTTTTTTTTTTTTAAATTGAAAAAAAACGCCCTAAAACGCCCACCCCCCACTACGCTAGGCGTTGTCCGGCGTTTTAATTGAAAAAAATTGTTGTTCGCGTTATATTGAAAACGCTGCATTGGTTCCTTGTGTGGTTTGACCCACCAATCAATTTTGAGATACCCACATGGGTCCCTGACAACTTTTTGAGCTACCAATCAATAATGCTGATTTGTTTTTTTTTTTTTTTAAACGCTGATTTGTTTTTTTTTTTTTTTCATTAAAAATAACATGGGGGTTATTGGCATAATGCCCCACTACGCCACTTTTACTATAATGCCCCATCGCTGATTAGGACGCCACGTGTCGGATAATGTCTCATGGTGGGGGCATTATAACACATTACCACTACACATGGTCTAATGCCACACTACTGTTAGCGACCACCGATACTGAAGTTGCGGTGTTAATGCGAAGAAATTAAACCGAAACGTAAAACATAGAATAAAATAACTAGGTTGATCTAGGACTCGCGCGTTACGATGAACCCGCGTCTATTTTTTCCCGTTTGACAGGTTCATCGTAATCTATATATAATATATATCATTACCACTATACAAACCATAATGCATACATTACAACAACCATTGCATCAATATGTTGCAAATTATATTTATACAAGATTTTGGCTAAATTAATTAGATTATTATAAATAATACTCCCTCCGTCCCACTAAAAGTGTCCTATTTTGAATTTTCAAAGTCTTTATTTATAAACTTTGACCTTAAATAATTTTCTTTGTGCTAGATAATACTTAATGAAAGTTATATGATTTGAGTGTGTTTTACAAATGTTTTTATCGGGTTAATTTTCATCAAGTTTTATATAACACAAAAATATATAATTAAAGTCAAAGTTTATAAATAAAGACTTTGAAAATTCAAAACAAGACACTTTTAATGGGACGGAGGTAGTAATAATTTATAAATAAAGCAACACAAATTTGAATGGATCAAACCGACTGAATATGGTAAGATAATGAAACCATTATTTGATTAGGGTACAACCACTTAAGCACAATTTACAACCATACATGCATATAAAACATATTGAATTTGGTAAGGTAATGAAACCATTATTATTTGATTAAGGTACAACCACTTAAGCACAACTTACAACCTATATTTGATTAAGGTACAAGTATTTAAGCACAACTTACAACCAAAGATGCACACAAATGTTTCAAATTAATAGTATATAAATATAGTAAATTAACTGTATGCCCACACTGATTTTTTTTAATAGTGAATTCAAATGCATGTAACGGGAATAACTAAATTCACTAGTGAGAAATTAAATTTAGTGATGGTTCCTTCCAGTACCGGTACAATACTAGCATTTGGTATTGAAACCGAAAGAGATACATAGATCGAAAATAATAAAACAAAAATCGGTGCCAGCTCAGATAATATTGATATCGGTACAGATGTTAATCAGATGGAACCAGTTCGTTTCGTCATGACACCGGTAGAAATGTAAAAAAAAACATTAAAACGAGTACCGGAGAGGTATGGATGTTTTTCAGACAATATTTGTTTGGTTCGTCACAGTAAAGGACAAAAAATAGTACCCGTTTGTTTTTTAATATAAGTTTTATTGAAACGTAGATAATATAAGCATGTCACATCAAATTGTTATGATAAAGAAAAAGGGAAAGCAACGGCAATTTATATATAGAAAATTAAGCAATGAGACAGCTTGGATAATATGTACATTTATGCATGCTTCAATTACTTGTATCTTACCTTTCCCCGTTCAGTTTTGAGCAAAACTTCTGTTGGGAGGTAGACAAAAATAAGCACATTGTAATAGAGTACCCGGAATTACATAAAACATCGTATTTTAAAAGTTATAAGAGAAAAACAAATATAATATTTTCGTTAGTTTTGATAACATAAACGTTGTGTTTCAATTAGCTGTACATTAGCACTCACAACTCGGTTTAAGAAAAAGGCTACATGGAGACGTAGATAAAAATGAGTACGTCATGTTGACATACATAGATTTTTATAAAAAAAAAATAAGTATTTTTACAAACATTATTCATCATCATCATACTGAGTAAATTTCATCAATAGGAAAGCTAAGGTACGGTCTCAGGAGGGTAAGATGCAAACAACCATACCCTTACCTTGTAGGAATATAGAGTCTGCTTCAAGTGAGACCCCCGACTCGATAGTAGTTTTGCATCAAGTCTTGTACATAAGGCACATAACACTCAACAATCGGGACAAACCCTTTTGTCTTTCGGATATCAACGCCACCACATGATGCATGATTAACCGTCCGTTGCTTTTAACGTTGTTTTCACGAAACTAGTAGAATAATGTTAAAATTAATGCAATTTCACCCACCCCCCCCCCCCCCGAGGGCCCACACATATATACATTATATGTGCACACCGCAAGCGGAACGTATTTTACAAACATTTTTATACAATGTGTAAACCTATAAGTGTAGTATCGTATCGTATAGTGTAGTATAGGTCTCGTATAGGTCTATAGGTGTAGTATCGTATCGTGTCGTATCGTATAGGTATAGTATAGTAAGATATCTTATTGTTATCGTATAGGTGTAGTATAGGTCCCGTATTAGCCTCGTATAAGCCTATAAGTGTAGTATAGGTTCATATAGGCCTATAGGTGTCGTATTGTATCGTATAGGTATAGCATAGCATAGTATAGTATACGATAGGATAAGATACTATACGATACTACACCTATAGGTCTATACGGGCATATACGGGACCTATACAACATTATACGATACAATACTTAACAATATTTTTATTTATTTAAAAAAGTACATATTCTTGTAAAAAAAATTTGTTAAAACGATTAATATTTTATAAAAACAACCTTATATACGCCCCATATATGCCTATACGAGACATGTGTGGTAAAAAAAAGACCATTTGACACTTGGATCTATTGAGTGTGAATCCACTTGATCAAGTTGATGTCAAAAAAGCTGGTCAAAAGGATAAGAGGATAAAAAGGCAGGGGTGATCCAGTCTTCATTGTGATCCAGAATTCACGGATCTTATTTTTGACTTTCTTCTTTCATTCAATCCTATATATGAGATTGTTTTGTATCTGTAATTTCTTGTACCAAGCCAATAAAAACCTCATAGTTACAGAGAGTGGACGTAGGTCAGAGCCGGACCGAACAACTATTAATCTTTGTGTTCTTGATTGTGAGCTAAGCGTGTGTGTTGACTGAGTTCGTGTGACCCGTTTGATCCTAACAACTGGTATCAGAGCACAAGGCTCTTGACCGACTCACACGAACAAACAAGGAGGTGTATAGGAAAGAGAAGATACTGACCTATACTAGAGTTTCGATCAGAACCGTCTTCGTTCAGGTGAATCACAGCCGTGATTCCGAAGCCATCGGGTTCCGGTCAGAGACCGCCGCTGCTCAGGCGAATCACAGGCATGATTCCGAAGCCGCCGCCATCAGAACCGCAGCCAGAACAGACGCCACCTATCCAGCACCGCCGCCGCTGCTCGGTTCGCCGCCATCGTCGCCACTGTCTAGGGTTCCGATTGAACCCAGTTTGGCTCTTGATTGACACACGAACAGAAGCGAAGAAGAAGCTGACCTGTGAAATCGAACTAGGGTTCCTATTAAACCCAGTTTCCGGTTCATCGCCTCCGTGTTCCTCACTGTCGCCATCGCCGAAGCCAGGTGAATCGTTGGTTTTGTGGTTGTCTTGTGTTTGAAAAGAATAAGGAACAGATTTCTTTTTTGTGGGTGAAGAAGAAGCACAATGTACATGCCTTTATTTTCTGGTGGAAAATTGAATTTCTCAATTTGATCAGAAAGACCCCTCAACTTTGACAAACATCCATCATAACCCACTACTACTTGTTCATTGCCATTTAAAGCACGAAACAGATAAGTATTTGTTTCTGTTAATTGCTTTCGCTTGCATAATTAGATTTTTGGTACGAACTTGGTTTGGTTTGTAGCATTTAGTAATTATTTGTTTAAATGGCAGAAGATAGTAAAATCAAGATTGACAAGTTCGATGGTAGTGATTATGGATTTTGGATTTTGGATTTTGGATTTTGGAGAATGCAAATTGAAGATTTGTTGTATCAGAAAAGTTTGCATTTGCCTATGTTGGGTGAACAACTGGATGACATGTATGATGAAGAATGGAAATTGTTGGATAGACAAGCTTTAGGTGTCGTTAGGCTTTCTTTGGCAAAGAGTGTTACATACAACATTGTCAATGAAACAACCACATATGGTGTATTGAAAGCTTTGTCCAACATGTATGAAAAAACATCCGCTTCAAACAAAGTATTCCTCATCCGAAAATTGGTTAACACCAAGATGAAGGAAGGCGTGTTGGTTACCGCTCACATAAATGAGTTTAACTCGATTATCTCTCGTTTAGCCTCAGTTGAAATAAAGTTTGAAGATGAAGTACAAGCTCTACTCCTTTTATCATCGTTGCCCGACAGTTGGTCAGGCACAGTCACAACTGTTAATAGTGCATCTGGCACTACCAAACTCACTTTCGAGAGTATTCGTGACTTGATAGTGAATGAAGATATCAGACAGAGAAGCAATGGTGAGACTTCTAATTATAGTTCTTTATTGCATACAGAAAGTAGAGGAAGAAGAAACGAAAGAGGACATAGTCGAGGCAGGTCCAAGTCTAGAAAAAGGGGACAATCAAAGAACAGAAAAGACATTAAATGTTGGAATTGCAAAGAAAAATGTCACTTTAGAAGCCAATGTACAAAACCAGCTGCAAAGAAAGAAGTAAACAGTGTATCCTCAGAAGAATTAGGTGATGCTCTCATCTGTTCTGTTGAAGATTCAGTTGAATCTTGGATTATGGATTCGGGTGCTTCTTTCCATGCTATCTCATGCCCAGATATGGTCAAGAATCTACGAACATGTAACTTTGGTAAAGTTCGTTTAGCAGATGATCAAATGCTTGATATCACAGGTATTGGATATGTAGACTTGAAGACCTCATTAGGAACTATATTGTCACACCCCAACCGATGGCGGAATCATCGGGGGGTGGCACTGAGCGAAATATATTGTTCAAGAGAATCCACAACAACTATTAAATGACAATATCTTTAATGTTAATATCCCATACTACTAACAGATAAAGCAAAAACAGTCATTACAGATAACAAGTCCCAAAAACAAGTCTATTCCGATAACTCAGGTTTATTTAGTGGGTTTCTAGACTTCCTAGCTTGTTTTCAGCATGCATCCACTTAACCTGTCACATACGTTAAAATAAAGTCAATACATAAAATGTAAAGGTGAGTACACAAGTTTGCATAGCATATAGTAGAGAAAGCGTTTACGCATAACCAGCATGTATCACGTAACGGGCGAAGCAAGTAACTATCAAACAATGATTACAACTTAACCACGAGACTGCGTTTTGGAGTATGCGCGACACATGTTCACCACTGCGAACACGTGAAGTAAAGTTAAGTGATCCCTAGCAACCCCCGTCCACGACAGGTGCTGAGTTCAAACTATAGTACTATCGTTGCTAGAGGCGGTATAGTGTAACACTGTATAAGCATAGTACAAGCATTCATAGATCACGTATAGCATGCGGGAGCGGTTAGCGTTATAAAGTGTTTGCGTTATGTGTTGTGTTTTGATAAGACTATCTCCAATGCATCCTTAATATCCTTGCCCTCCTTACAAGCCCTTACCATTGGAGTAAGAGTGCACTTTAAGGCACTTAACTATAAGAAAAATCTTTAATTTAAATATTGTGTGTAATGGGTAGGTGATGAGGTGGAAATTTAGAAAAGTAAGGGTGAAGGGAGTGGTTAAACATTTGGAGTAGGTAAACTCTCAAATCACCCAATCAAACAGTGTCACGTCATTTTACCTATTTGGTTTACCTATTGCTCAAAAACGTTGGCGGTGTTTACCTATCTTGGATTAGGTAAACTATTATTTAAAAAAAACATAATAAAAGAAACCATCCAATCATCACCAATCCTTCATCTTCCCTCATCGGTAAAGGTTCACCGATCACACAACCACCCCGAGCAGTAAATACCATTGGTGGCGGTGTTACCGCTCGGTAAACACCTTTTACCGCTGGTGTTTACCGCCCACTCCGTTCACCCTAAGGGTATTTGTAGGGTTGGAAATAAAGTAAAGGTTTTAAGGATTTGTGAGGATATGATGTGGCAGATGACGTAGCAGCTAAGGATGCTTAAGGGCGCTTGTAGCATTGGAGATAGTATAAGGATCAACCATGTTTAAAAATTACAGATGTTAGGACCAACTCTGTAATTATTGAACCATTGGGACCAAGTATGCAAAAATGACAAACCACAGGGACCATTTAACTCTAGATTTGCTTTCAAGCGTGAGAAGTAGCCAGACGTTTAAAGCATTGATCGAGACCAATCACAAAATTTACTTTTTTTGATGAGTTTAGGATGTTTGATTTGAGAATGAGTAATGCTCCTGAATGAAGAGCCGGGGGATCTCATTCGAAGCAGTCTCTCTATTTCTGTGGGGCAGAGGTAAGACTGTCTACATCTTACCCTCCTCAGACCCTACATTTGTTTTGCTATTGGTGGCATGGGCGGGCCCACATAGAGTGGGTAGGGGTCCCCGAACCCCAATGTTTTTAAAAAAATTAGTAGATTCGGTATATTAAATTGTACAATGACCCCATAAATACAATTAGGTGAACAACAAAGAAAAAAAAGGAAACCTGGTGTAGCGGTAAATCCCTCTCTTTATCAACAAGAGGTCATGGGTTCAATCCTTGTATAGCTTGTTTTTCCTCTTTTCTTTTTAAATGTAGTTCAAACCTCGCTATGACCCGACCCGAACGAGGACCAACCCAAAAATTTTAACGTTTTGTTAGGAAAATTTTGAACACCGAAAAAAATGGACCCCATTGAAAAAAATCATGGGTCCATCACTAATTGGTGGAATTTACTGAGTATGATAATAATGTTTCTAAATGAATTAAATCATACCAACAGCTATCTACCATGAGGTTATATCACATTGCATTTAATGTTGCTTATAAAATGATATTGTGTAAATGAAATTTTATTGTGTACATGCTATTCATGTTATCAGTTTAGGATGTTTGAGTTGAGAATAAGTAATCCTAAATGACCATGTACCATCAGGTTATATCACAGCGCATTTATTGTTGCTTATTAAAATAACTATGGTTAAAACGAAAATTGTTTTGGGAAAACTACTAAAATAAAAATTTTGAGTAACCTTTTCATTAAAATAGTCACTGACTTCTAGCATGCGCGATAGACATATCCAAAACCAGCCAATCACAATTCGAAAAATTAGCATTGCGGGCTAGGGTGGCTAGAATTTAGCCGGCACAAAAAAAAAAAAAAAAAAAAAAAAAAAAAAAAAAAAAACAAAAACAACCTTGAAAGGTATGCACGTGTCCATAAAAACTGTAAATTAAAATAATACAGATGTAAAGAATAGGCTAATTAATATTAGCTTGCGGTTAAAAAGCGAGGAATGTCTATTTTTTTTTTTTTTTTTAAAAGGGCTAAAAGTCGCTATTTTAGTAAAAAGGTTGGTAAAACGTTTATTCTAGTGATTTTCCCGATCTTGTCCTATAAATATCACTGATAAATTGCTAGCGTCGTCCAATCTACACGAGTTCAAAGCCTCGCTAGCTCTAAATCTCTGTTGCAGATATGGATATTGGGGGTGACAGTTTCTCGGTAAAGGTGATTGAAAATGAAGTGGTTCATGCTGAAGAAGCAGCATGGAATGAGGGGCACTGGTTACCCTTTACAAACTTTGATTTGCTTGTGCCACCTTTGGAGGTTGGCTCAATCTTCTTTTACAAGAAACCTGCCCATGCGGCGAGTTTCTTCACCATTGTAAACACGCTTAAAGCTTCTCTATCCCGAGCTCTCGCACTCTACCCTCCCCTCGCAGGCGAGATAGCGTGGAATGGAGCTGCTGGAGAGAATCAAATTCACTTCAACAACCGAGGGGTTTGCTTCATTGAAGCTGTTGCTGACGTGATGCTCAAGGAACTGAATTTGTACAATCCTGATGAGTGCATAGAGGGTAAACTAATGCCCAAGAAACTACTACACGGGGAGGTTCTTGCTATCCAGGTGATCACTGCTAGTTCTAACCTTGGATTAAAGAATCTCAATATATATTAACGTAGTACATGTATTTAATTAATTCATTTATCTTTTTCGTGTTAATTAAAAGTTTAATAATGCATGCATGCATTCAATTCAATTCAACTATGATAATAGAGAAACTCAATGAACAGTGGTAGGTAGATGATTCACCTACCTGCCTTTCTGCTTCACCCTTTCTTTGGCCTGCCACGTTTTGAGTGGTTTGACACCTGTTTTGTGGGTGCTATTTGCCAGGCTTATCTCACAATCTCGTCTCTTTCTCTGAGGGTTTACATTTTTGAACAGCAAACCCACTGCATTCTGTGGGTTTCTTTATCTCTGTCATGCTTTCTTCTCAGGTGATTGAAGTTGAGCATCGTTCAATACTTGTGTTCTCATGCCTTCAGGGCTCTTGTGATGTTTATGTATTGATTATCCCCTGAATCATTTAGGGTTTTTTGTTTCCATATTTGTTTTGGGGTTTTTTCGTAACTTGGATTTCTGATTCCCGATTTGGGCCGCCGACTTGCCCTATTCGGTTTTCTGATTTGGGTTTTGTCGCCGTTTATGTGGTTAGTCTCATATGGGGTTGCCGATTTGTGATTTTTTGCCGGAATCGTAATGGGTTTAAACCCTAATACCAATGCAAAGTGTATATTTCTTTTCCTTGCTGATGAGGCTATGATGATTTTGTAGATCTGAGTAAAAATTGAACAAAGATAGTGCCATGGCGTGGCAAGGTTGTAGGATGGCAGTTGTTCATGCAACCTCTCTTGCAGCCATGGTGTTGTCATCTTCATACACAATCTGAGCCTTGCAGTGCGAATTTTTTGCAAGTTAGACACCATGAATGACCTTCGCCGACGGTCTGTTGGTGATTGAGGTTTCAAAAAGGGATCGTGTATAATCGTTGTCATATCTACACAAGAAAATGGACTTTGGTTGGTCTGATTGTGTTGCAAGGGTTCAGCGTTTTTGAGATTAGGTGAAACTGGTTGAATACTGGTTTAGATTTAAATCGTTCAAACTACCTAGAGATCTGGAGTAAACCAAATCAACCAATTTAGTATTTGGTTGACTTGGTTGTTAAATATCAACATGTTTTGTATCAAAATGTGCAGCACTCATGGTACTTGAATGGAATATCAACATGTTTTGTATCCATATGAACTCATTTTCGACGGTTGTGATTGTATTGGGTCTCAAGAGTATCCTAAATTAGATGGTTCAGTTGTTCCGCGGCTTGCTAATCTAGAACCTTTTCTTGTAATAAGATGGTTTATCAAGTAAATCTTCATTTTGTCCGAGTGAGAATTCATCTCATGCGGATGGGTCAAACTAGATACCAAGAGTTTTCATTTATTTATCATTTATTTTTAAAGTTCTAATAAGTGGGTCAAACGAGTCATCTTTATAGAGCGGGCTAGCTTTATAAAATGGGGGCAAGCAAGTTAGTTTTATTAAATAATTTAAATTGGTAGAACAATCATCTCCTTTTAAACGGGTCAAATGGGTAACCGAGATCAATCGGAACAAAGTTCAAAATAGGTAACAATCATATCCTTTTAAAGAGAAGGTTGTTATCGTGCCATATATATTACATTATTATGCCAAATCTATGTTTAAGTATATCACTAACTTAAAGCTTAAATATTGTTTAGATGTTAGCGCTTCAAAGCAAAATGGAGAATGCAGGTAGTGAAAGGTTATAAAGCCAGAAGTTAAAGGTTATCAATATTCAAAATGTAAGTATGATATTTTAGGTGACAAAATGGGTGGTTGGGTGATTTTTAAGCCAGTAATGGGCTGGATTGAGACTTCGAGCCCTACTATTCGAGCCTTTTTATAGCAAAATTTGTTATTTGAACACTGATCCATTTTTAACTTGAGTCATGTTTGAATTTGATATGTGCATTTATTGTTGGTGGATTGAATATGATTAACCAAGCACAGACGTTGCTGGAGTAGATGATATTGGTGAAGTGAGTCTTCTATTTTATTATTATTATGTGTATCTCAATAAATTCTCATGTCAATGTGTACCAACTTGGCTTAATGCATTGTATGAGTTAAGTGTATTGTTTTTCTAAATATTAGTTTTATTTTCCTGTCAATTAAAATAATCATCATAATACAGTAGAGTTTAGTATATTTGGATGATTGGGCATATAAAAAGGACAACGACTCTTTGAGTTTTGATTTCTTGGGCAGGTTGCTGGTTTCTGGCTGATGAGGTGGCAGTACACTGACACATGTGGGACAATGGCGTTTTAACGTTTATCATTCAAGTGGATTCAGTTGACTAGGTCTCGTGGTTGTTCATACTTAAGCATCAAATAGAAGAGATGCAACATGTGTGGAATTTATAAACCATATACACAACAGTGAATTCAACGAAAGGGAACAACCAGTAGCATGTGAAGCCATATTCTTCCATTATATAAAGACATGCACATCCCATCAGAACTTCAAAAATTTGGAGTGAGACACGGGATGGGGTGAACAGCCAAAAAGATCGAGCAAGGTTTACATTGGTACCAAAAGACTATTTTTTTCTTTTGCACTAATCAGTAATCTCCATTTATCTTCAAATGTCATTATGTAAGGAAATGGTAAATTATCGTTTTGATTTTACATTGATATATTATGTTTTTGAATTGGTTTGGTTAAATAATGTTGTTTCATCGTCTACCTGATCACATCGCGCTAAGTCGAAAGCGTAACACCGGGAATCCCCAGCGTTGCGCTGGTAATATAGTATTTCATGTAAGACCTCATGTGCGAAGACATCTTTTGATACCAACATATGTGATCCGGCCACTCTTTAGGCACCTTTTGAATGTTGTGCACCACCTTTTAATACTGAATTTGACCAACGCAGAAACCCATTCTTGCACTCGCGCAACGCGCGACAATATAAAAAACTAGTTAAAAGAAAAGATAAATCTGATAAAGGAAAAAAAATCTAAGAAATCAGTTTGAACTTAGATTTTAAAATTTTTATTTCAAACATTTTAGAGACGACATGACGTCTCTATAGGTTTAAATATATATTTTTTAGTTAAAAAACATGAATGTTGAAAAATTTTGCCACCTAAATTAAAATTATTTTTTACTAGTCAAACTTTTTAGAGAATAAAAAAAGCAAAAAAAAATTATTTTCACCTTATAGAGAGGATATGTCGTCCCTATAAGGTAACATATCTTAAAAGGCACGAAAACCCTATAGACACGACATGTCGTCTCTATAGGGTGATCTATAGAGAGGACATGTGTTGTCCCTATGGGTGTCGTCACTATAGGGGTTTTTTCTTGTAGTGAGAATTAGTGTGCGTGTTGCGGCGGGATATGCCGAAAAGGATATTGATCATAAAAACGAATGTTGGTATCGGTTCCAATAATAATGATACTGGTACTAGTGTTGTTCGGTCATTGTGGCAGCGGATGTTCAATCTATATCGGTCTGGTTCCTTACGGTACCGATATGATATTAGCATTTGGTATAGCAACCGAAAGAGATACATAGATCGAAAATTATAAAAACGAATATCGGTTCCGGTTTGGATAATATCGATACTGGTACCGATGTTATTCGGATGGAACCGGTTCATTTCGTCACGACACCGGTAGAAATGTAAAAAAACATTAAAACGAGTACCGGTAGAGGTATGGATATTTTTCGAACAATATTTGTTTGGTTCGTCACAGTAAAGGACAAAAAAATAGTACCCGTTTGTTTTTTAATGTAACTTTTATTGAAACGGAGATAATATAAGCATGTCGTATCAATTATTATGATAAAGAAAAAGGGTAAGCAACGACACTTTATATATAAGAAAATTCAGCAATGAGGCAGCCTGGATAACATGTACATTTCTGAATGTTTCAATTACTTGTATCTTACTTTTCCCAACTCGGTTTTAGCAAAACTTGTGTTGAGAGGTAGACAAAAATAAATAGAGTATTCGGAATTATATAAAAAAACATATTTTAAAAGTCATAAGAGAAAAACAAATACAATATTTTCGGTACTTTTGGTAACATGAACGTTGTGTTTCAATTAGATCTACATTAGCACTCACAACTCAGTTTAACAAAAAGGCTACATTTAGACATAGATAAAAATGAGTACGTCATATTGACATACTCAGATTTTTATAAAAAATTTGCTCTTTTACAAACATTTTTCATCATCATCATCATACTCAGTAAATCCCACCAATATCAAAGCTAAGGTAGGGTCTCAGGAGGGTAAGATGCAAACAACCTTACCCTTACCTCGTAGGAGTATAGAGTCTGCTTCAAGTGAGACCCTCGGCTCGATAGTAGTTTTGCATCAAGCCTTGGACATAAGGAACATAACACTCAACAATCGGGACAAAGGCCTATTAGTGCATGTACCCTTTTGTCTTTCGAATGTCAACGCCACCACATGATGCATGATTAACCGTCCGCCGCTTTTAACGTTATTTTCATGAAATAGTAGAATAATGTTAAAATTAGTGCAATTTCACTTTTGTCCCCCCCCCCCCCCCCAGGGCCCACACATATATACATTATATGTGTACACCGCAAGTGGAACGTATTTTACAAACATTTTTATACAATAGTAATCATTTTTATGTGATACTACACCGATTGTATGGTATAGGTGTAGTATAGGTCTCGAATTGGCCTCGTGTAAACCTATAAGTGTAGTATTATATCGTACAGGTCCCGTAATTGTTTGTAGGTGTAGTATCGTATAGGTGTAGTATAGGTCCCGTATTGGCCTCGTATAAGCCTATAAGTGTAGTATAGGTTCGTATAGGCCTATAGGCTATAGGTGCCGTATCGTATAGGTGTAGCATAGTATAGTATACGATAGGATAAGATACTATACGATACTACACCTATATGTCTATACGAGACATATACGGGACCTATACAACACTATACGATACAATACTTAACAATGTTTTTATTTATTAAAAAAAGTACATTTTCTTATAAAACTTTGCTAAAATGATTAATATTTTATAAAAACAATCTTATATTATATGCCTATATACCTATACGAGACATGTGTGGAAAAAAAGGCCATTTGACACTTGGGTCCACCGTCCACATCTCACAAAATTACTAATCAAAATATTATGTGTAAAGTGCCGGCATTTTTTTTTGCCTACGGACTCAGAGAGGAGGCACTATTTTTGTCGGCCTTGAAAAAGAGGGAGGGGCACCATTCTAAAAATTACAAGCGTAAAAGTGCAGACATTATTTTTGTCAGCGGGCTAAAGGAGCAGACACCATTTTTGCCGACACAGAAAAAGAGAGGAGTACACCAATAAAAAGATTTTAAGTGTAAAAGTCGGGGCCCTTTAAGCCCTTGATTCGCCGGCTAAAGCACCATTTACACTTGTAATTTTTTTTATTGTTTATTTGGGTGAGATGTGAAGCTTTGAACCCAAGTGTAATTTTCTGTGGGCAAAAATGGTGCCCGAAAGTTGGAGTATTGGCTAAAAAGGTGTCCAGTCTGCTTACTTTTTTTTTTCTTATTAGTTTGTTTGATGTACAAGTCTCAAAATTCGATGCCTATTTTGCTAAAGATGAAATGATGGTCAACATGCCTATTTTCATGATTTTCCCTTTGTTGTGTCTACAGCTCTCTACCAGTTGGCTATTATTATTAATGAACTTATTGCAATATGATTTACTTTATTAAAATGCAGGTTACAAAGTTAAAATGTGATGGAATGGTGATAGGGATCATGGTTGATCATCGTATAGCAGATGGTTACTCAGCTAACATGTTTATTTCATCATGGGCAGACATAACTCGATCTAAAACTCCATCTATGATCCCCTCCTTTGAGAGGTCATACCTAAAACCAAGGTCCCCAAAAGTTTATTCACCATTAATAGACAATGTGTTTGCTCCATTTTTACCACCATCCTCCAACCCTGATATAAATGACCTAGGTAAAGAAGATGGTGACAAGTATCCACATGTTAATCGCGTATACTACATCGAGGGTGAGCAACTTAAAAGTTTACAACTGTTGGTGAACGAAAACGGGGCCAGGAGGTGCTCTAAGCTAGTGGCATTCTCCTCTTTCTTGTGGAAGCTAGTGGCTTTGAGCATGGAAAACTCAGGAAAACAAAATGAAGCATGTAATGTGATTGTTGCTGTAGATGGAAGAAGAAGGTTGAGTGAGAAAGAAGGAGAAGAGAGAGAAAAAATAATGATGTCTCACTTTGGCAATATCCAATCGATGCCATTCGGGTCGAAAAAACTACAGGTAATAAATTTATATTAGGTTTTATATAAATCTTTGAATACTACTAGAAAACTGACTATACATGCGAAAAAATAATGGATGAAGTTAACACGATGGACTAAAATGTCAACAGTAAAAAATTTTTGGACCCACAGGCGAAAAATGAAACCTTTGGACTAAACTAGCAAAATGACCCAAACCACGAGGACTAAAATGGCATTTAAGGGGGTGTTTGGGATTCCTATTAAAAGTGACTTTTTGGAGCAAAAAGGACTTCTGAGAAGAGAAGGAACCCCAAACATCATCTGAGAAGTTCTTCTGAAGCAAAAGGAATCCCAAACATAATGAAAATAAGGACTTTCAGAGTTAATTTTGTCTTCAAAAAGGAGTTTTTGAGAAGTCTGGATTTCTTACTTCTGGATCTTGAGAAGGACTTTTGAGAAGAAGAAGTTGAAAAGGAATCCCAAACACCCCCTAACTCTTTTCAAAACGTGAAATTTAGTAACTAAACCCTTGAAATGATAAAACCATGATTATTCACTTGAGTAACATGATTAGGAGTTAAAGGAGATGTCACTAAGCAATGTCGCTACAACGGTTCAAGAGTTCTTGCAGCCTGCCACTACGAAAGAACATTTCTTGGACATAATAGATTGGGTGGAAGAACAAAAGCCACGACCGCTAATATCAAAGGCTTTGGTCGATGGAAGGATGTCATTCACAG
The DNA here is from genome assembly GCA_030545235.1 of Helianthus tuberosus. NCBI lineage: Eukaryota > Viridiplantae > Streptophyta > Magnoliopsida > Asterales > Asteraceae > Helianthus > Helianthus tuberosus. The sequence goes on from CM060451.1 coordinate 182,051,746, forward strand.
TGTCAGCAGGACAAAAATTTGAGACCATGGACAAGATAGATTTCGGGTGGGGCAAGGTGACATTCGGATCATGTCATGTCCCGAAATCAAGGAAGGATTGTTTTGTGATGACAATGGGTAGTCCAACAAACGACGAGGATTGGGTTGTTTACATGCATATGCCGCTGATGCACATGAACTTCATCGAGGCACATGCTAGTCATGTGTTCAAGCCCTTGAATACTGATTACATCCCGATTTAACACATGTCCTCTTTTTCAATTCCTTGGTCATATAGAAGTGTGATTGGGTGTTTGCATTTGAATAACTATGTTCGTCGTGTTACTAAATAAGTGTGTGGTTCTTTGTTACAAAGAACATTGTTGTTGCTTACAATTTGTGCTATGTTTGCTTTGCTTGTATTGTGTGAAATTTTCAAATTGTCTTTTAATGAATGTATAAAGTTTACCGTATCATGTTCTATTATAAAGATGCTACTTAAGCTTTTGTTTTTTATGATAAATGGATGCTTGCTAATCACTCGTAATTTATGGAACACAACGGGGTTCTTAAATAGTAATCAGAGTGCATGTATTTATTTTGAAAATTAAACAAAAAGCTACGGAATGATGAAAATTAAACAAAAAGCTATCGAATGATGTAACTGACTAACTGAGAATATATATAAAAAGTGATTTAAAGGAGAGATGTAATACTTGGGGAACACAAGAGTTATCTTGATGGTTGTCACTAATTTTAGGTGCTCGAATATCAATTAACTTGATTACATATTTTTCAGTTTGGGTCGGGTCAAACTATTTTGGAAACTCAACCTAGCATTACTGAAATTCAAGATCCTTACCGACGATTTCATGACTTCACTTAAGTAAATTAGTTTGGTCCATAGTTTTATAACAGCCTAGCATTATAGAAAGGATCCACTGGAGTGTTAAGTGTGTTTGATCTGGAACTCAATCTCAACAATCTCGTCATGGGGAGAGACCAGGGTTCAATTCCTAGCATAGGAATTTGGTTTATCTTAAGAGTAATGTTATGTAACCTTTGCCGTTCTAAAAAAACAGTCTCGTCATGAGGGCCAGGTCCCATGATCAATCTTCGACGCGAAAATAATTGTGGTATTCTATAGAGGTAGTGCAAAAGAATAGAACGTTTGGCTTCATCCCAAACAGAGTACTTATTGGGAGATTCTCCTCCAACTCAAAACTATTTAGCATTTAATGTGCGCACTGAGGGTACCCCGTTGCATACTACGTTTAATCAAGGGTGAGACGCAGTGACAAAGCTTGAGATTTCCGTTCGGGTGGTCTAAAACGTATATACCACAAAATTTCTATAAAATCAAGGGGTCAAAAACGTATATATACCTAAAAATTTCTATACGAAAAATACATAGTCTCCACTACTGATCGAAAAGTTCGGAGGGTCAGCCGCCCCGCCCCCTCTAGCCCCTGGTGAGACGGTCAAGGTATGATGTGTTGTCTTATGACAGAATGGCACAGTTGTTATGTAAAACTTTTTTTAGAATGGCTAACTCACTCCCACTAATCCTAGCACTATAGGACTTAAACCCAACTATGGAGAGGGTTACCTCAAGTGTTTTCTTGATTTTTATATTATAACGCCTCATAATTTTACAAAACCACATTTTTATAGGTGAAAAAAGAAACAGAGCCATGCCACCAGCAAACATCCAAGACAAGCATACCAGCTAGCTGTGGTTACCCAAAACAACATTCGATTACTGAATGAATCCTTGAATACTGTTAGACCACACGATGTGGAGGGGCTTCAGGGAGGGCGTGGAGCAACACGTGATGGAGAAAAAAGAAAGAGGTTGGAAAGTGACATGGAAGAAAATAAAAAAAATAAACATCAAACAATATAAAAACCAAAAATACATCCACCAATCAAGAGTCACAACACCACCCTCCACACCAAACACAGAGGTGGTGTTCCCGACGTGGATGGGCTTCCACGCCCGTTTTCCAAGCTTACACGGTATGGTCTTATTTTGTTAGTGTCTTGAAACACAATTTTACAACCAAGTATTAATCCGCGTCTCAAACCAGTCTTCTGCCTTTTTTGTATGTTATGATGTTAAGCAAGCAACACAGCCGAGTTGGGTTAGGTGATGAGCCAATCATGTTATCAATAATTAAAAGCAAGAACAGAAAACAAACATTCTCGTTTTACAATCCATAATTAGCATTTCTGAAAGATAACAAGTGATCCAAAAAGCTAACCTAACCCATTTTCTAAACAAAACAAAACAACTGCTAAATCAAACCTCTCTTAGTTTGCTCTTTAGATCAAAAAATCCATCCCGTTGCTGAATCTATTCAAATCCCTTCAACTCATTTTTCTGCACAAGTTGTAAACAAAAAAGATAAACAAACGAATTTGCAAATTACTGGAAAATTTTGAAAATCTTGGTAGTCATTAAAGCACTAAAGCATTCAACAATTACTCATGATGAATACAACTAAACAAAAATAAAATTGAAACTAAAAAGGTTTAAAAAAAGGTAGAGAAATAAAATGTTATTCTCATGGCCAGTCCCAAAAGGTAATCGCAGAATTTCCGCTCCCTCAAGGCGATAGGATATGACAAGCCCCTAGACATCTTCAACAGGAAATTTCACATCTTCCAAAGTAAAATCTCAACCGTTCAAAACATCAAGGGATTTATTTTCGACGATTTTTTCTATTTGAGTTTTACGAATACTTAATCAAAATTCGCCTCAATGTATTAAAACCGTCGATATAATTTCAAATAACAAAATAAAACAAAATCAATTGAAAATTAAAAAAAAAACAAGATATTAATTAGCTTCTTCAGTTCAGGTCTCCAATAATTGTTTCCGCATGGATTTAGATCCTCGGAAGAACGAAAGTAATATTTGAATCATCATCAGAAGCATTCAAAAACAATAATTGAATTAAACAGAATACTATATGATAAACCATTTATGCGAATCTCTTCAGTTCAGGTCTCCAAAAAACTTTCAGCATGAAAAATCTCAGAAGAACGAAAGTTATTAATTTTGAATCGTCATAAGAGATGTTAGAGAAAATACAAAACAATGTGGAAACGAAACTGAAGACGATAAACCTGAAGAACTGGATGGAGATTTGAAAGCTCGAGATCGGGAGAACAATGGAAGGATGTGAATTTGGGGAAGACGTGACGAGGGTTTTATAAGCAAAACCCTAAATTAATGTGTTTTTTTAGGGTTTTAGGGTTTCAGAATAGGCTTTGGTTGGGTTCAGTTGGGCTGGGTTGGGATGCATGGGCCTGTTGTAAGATGGATCTCCTTTTACGAATTTTCTGAATATCTTGGATCTTTTCGACTAACTTTGATGCGATAAATATGTAATCATAAAACTTATAAAACTTTATAATATTATGCTTATTACTTGAATTACGTATTTAAATGATATCTAACCAAATAATAATCAACATTACAAATTCATGAAAAATAAAGAGTAAAATGCACGGATAGTTCCTATGATTTGTCAAAGTAAGACCTATACTCCCAATATTTTCAAAATTACAAAGTAAGACCTATACTCCCAATCTTTTCAAAGTAATAATTATTTCATTTACGGTGCGCGTCGTTGTCATCTACTATTCATAATAATTTATTTATTATTGTGCATACTAATATATATATATATCCGTAAAAATGGTTATGCATATTTTACTATAAAATTACCAATTATTAATATCATCACTGTTGTTATCAGAACCATTTAGCAGTAATAATCAGCACGTTACCCACGATACCTACCGAATCTAATATTAGTTTAAACATTTTGTTTGTTACCGAAATTTTCAAACCTAATACAGTAAAACTATTTTCAAGGTGTATCATGGAAGCCTTAACCAAGCGTATTGTGTAAGCTTAATTTGTATTTATATAAGTAACCCACCACTCGTGTAAATCCTCAAACCAACTGAACTTCTGATATAGTTCGACACATACCTAAAGCAACTCATACTCAAATTATATTTTGAGCTCAGACAAAGTCCAATATTACTATCATGAGTCTTCAATTTTCTACTCGTGCACACGCTGAATCTTCAAACGCGGCAGAAATTTGTGCCCAGATCGAAGTCCATAAATTTCTTCAATTTAAGGATGTACGCACCCATACGAAATGTCTAACCCTCAGGAGGCTTAAAGTTAATACTATTAATAGTATCGACTGGAACATAACGGGAATTCTAGACAAAGATGATCGACTGACGAGGTTACTACCAATTGGTTCACCATGGCGTCGTTTCTTTGACATCTTAGAACCTTCATACGATGAACTTGTATATGAGTTCTGGTCTACTTTTCATTTCACACGAAATAAAGACCTATCTGAGCCCTCTATCGATTTTAGACTCGGTGGAGAAACTTTTAAATTGTCATTATCTGAGTTCGCAGTACATTTAGGTATTTATACAGAAGAAGAGGTTAGATCACCTATATTTATAAATGCATTAACAGAATATGCTAATCACATACAAGATTATTGGTCTACACTTACACCAGCAGTATGGAGTAAAAATAATAATTCAAGAACATTTAGAGATCCTCTTTATCAGTATATGCACCGTGTTCTAGCCAACACGATCAGGGGGCGCACGTCTAATCTACACAGGGTTAGTGGTACCGATCTCTTCCACTTATACAGTATATTCGAGTCAGTCCATTGTAATATTGCTTACTCTCTTGCTATGTACTTTGAGCAATACCAAACACGTCCCCCGAAAAACCTTATGGGAGGATCATACATAACAAAAATAGCCAAATCTCTAGGTGTCATAAACGATCAGATTATTCAAGAATTATCCCCACCACGATTACCTGGAGTGATAAATTTTACAAATATCGAGATACTACCTATTGATATTCCTACACAAACACAATCGTTTCAATCTGAGGCAGCACCGGTTATCCCAGAAAATACATCACAAAATCTACAACAATTACTGTTGCAGTTTCCTCAATCATCTTTTTATCAGCATGATCTGTTGTCTCAACAGCAGCTAACACCACCCGTGTTTGAACATATTTCAACTAACACATATAAAACACAGCATACTTAACCACAAACATCAGGCATCTACCAGGCACTTTCACCTTTATCTTTTGGGCAAGGAGAAATGATGCAACAATCCATATTTAATGATAACATGACATTCCAAGAGTTGTTAGCACCAGAACAACCCATATCACCACTATTACAGCAACAGTCTTCACTACATCCGGAGCAACAACAACAGTCAATTGTTGAAGCCGGACCAAGTACGGTGCCTCTAATAAATCCACTTTTAGATCCAATGAAGGTTGATAAACTAATAAAAAAGAACCGGAAAATGTCCAGACAAATAGAGTGGTTGACTTAAAAGAATGAGTGGCAGGAAGAAATGCTAAGACAAGTAGCTAGTATTATCTCAAAACAATTTACTCCGCCACCACCATCACCTCATGATTCTGATTCTGATTAATTTCAGTTGTATACACAGACAGAGGTCTGCAAACATAACAATATACTAGAATCATTTTACTACGTTTCAATTATTTTATTTATATCCATATGTTTATTTTTTATTTTTCTTTTATTTTATTATATGTAAATATGTTATTTTATTAAGTGATTATTATTATAAAATAATAATGGGACTCGAAATAGGACATGAAACATGAGATATGACATGAATTTTGAAAAGAGGACATGGGACACGAAACATATGACATGACAGGTTCTTTCATTTGGTATATTGGTTTTATTAAAGTATCTGGGAAATACGTACAAACTAAAAGACTTACTTGCTATAGCTGAAAGTAAACCATTCGTAAGTCTGTGAATAAACATAAATTAAAGGCTACATATCTGGATAAGTAGCCATATGAATTGAAACATGTTTACATACAACATTGATATGGAAGATGACACACGAGCATTGTCATCTCAACAGCAACTCCCATCACCGTTAGATGGATCCCACCACCATATTAATAATTACTTCAATTATAGGTTGCCAATTTTGTTACAAAACATAAATAAGATAAATATTAAAATCTAAATACTCATTAAAAATGAGATAACATACAAAGGTACAGCTATGAACAAATAAATGAATACATAAGTACTAAATAGATGAGGCGGAAACTCATACATTAATATCAGCAATAATATTAACATTATGCCGGTCAATATTAAAACCGGGTGAATCATCTTCGAAAAAATTTTCTTGAATAACTTTGAGAAGAAGAGGGATTGATGTGAAAAAAAAAATATGAGATTGATAATTGGTTATTTATAGTGGTAAATTATAACCGTTTTGTAACGGTTATATTACCGTTTTATAGCCGTTGTACAACGGTTATATATATACAACGGTTATATATATATATATATAGGGTAGGGATCCTAAGAGAAGTCCACCCTATTTGAGAAACTTGAGAAGCAATCTGTACCACACATTTTTCCCTAAGCAAAAAATGCAAAAAAAAACGTGAAAAAAATGCAAATATTTTTTTTTTTTTTTTTTTTTTTGGAAAAATCGCTGCTTTTTCTTTAAGGATTAAAAAAAAGTTTTTTTTAGATTTATACACATGTGTATATTGTTAATCTTTTAACTATACATATATGTATATACATGTTTAAAATTGAAAAAATGTGTATATTGTTAATCTTAAACCATAAACCCTAAAGCTAAACCCTAAAGCTAAACCCTAAAGCTAAACCCTAATGCTAAACCCTAAAGCTAAACCCTAATTCTAAACACTAAAGCTAAACCCTAATGCTAAACCCAAAAGCTAAAACTAAACACTAAAGCTAAACCCTTAATGCTAAACCCTAATACAAACCCTAAAGATAAAGCTAAACCCAAAAGTTAAAGCTAAACCCAAAAGCTAAACCCTAATGCTAAACCCTAAATACTATTGCTAAACCCTAATACTAAACCCTAATGTTAAACCCTAAAGCTAAACCCTAAACCATAAAGCTAAACCCTAAACCCTAATGCTAAACCCTAAATACTAATGCTAAACCCTAAATAACACTTATTTTTTAATTTTAAACATGTATATACATATATGTATAATTGATAATATACATATGTGTATAGTTAAAAGATTAACTATATACACATGTGTATAAATAAAAAAAAAACATTTTTTTTTTTAAAAAAAATTAATTCTTAAAGAAAAAGCTGCGATTTTTCCACAAAAAAAAAAAAAAAAAAAATTGCATTTTTTCACCTTTTTTTTTTTGCATTTTTTTGCTTAGGGAAAATGTGTAGTCCAGAATGCTTCTCAAGTTTCTCATTTAGGCTACTACTTCTCACATGATCCTTATCCTATATATATATATATATATATATATATATATATATGTATATGTATATATAATAAATGATGTATTAAGGAAATGTTATTTTTGGGAAGTTAGAAAACTGTCAGGTTTATTTGATTCATAAAAACAAGTTTATATTTACAAAATATATTAAATGGTAAAGACGAAGCATGATAAACATACAAGTTTGGGTTGTACATACATACACACATACAAATGTTTTGTGGAAATACAATGACAAACATATGTATATATAAATTATTCATAAATTAGACGAATAATGCAAATAACGGTTTTGCCTGGGACATTCAAAATTAATAGAAAGAATGGGAAAAGCTAATTACCTGATAGTACAAAGCTTTTAAATAGAGGACGCTCTATTTTTCCCAAAAATCAATAAGAAACTTATTGAGTTTCAAGAGTATATATATATCATCAAGGATATGATGGCATGACAGATTAAGCCATCAAGGATATACTATGATGAAAAGGATTCACATATCATATGATAATCCTAAATAGGATTAAAGGATACACATATCCTAGCATGATACCATTTAGTATTTAAATCGATGCATCGTCTAAATGGTTATCAATTCGCAACTTGAAGTTTGCACATATGGCTTAGCTAATATAGCAAGAATATTATTCCAGACTGAATTTTTTTTTCTTTGATAAATTCTTAATTATCAATGATCATTGGAACAAGTATTATTATTGAAACATTTACTCCCCATTACAGTTATTTAGAAACCAAATATTTATCATCTTTGGGTGTGCGATATATATATATATATACTGAAATTGTTACAACACAACGCACAAAGATGAGTTTTAATGACATGTTGGGAATAAATAAAATATATAGCCATAAATGGGAGATTTCTTATGGGCTTCATTTGCTGATTATCAATCCCAACATGAGGGGGAGATAGAAAACAACTGAAAGTGAAATAAATTTTGATGTTATCATTGTATTATCTGTATCCTCGAGTAAAATATCTAGAAGATATTTTAAGAAGGAAATTCATCCAAAAGGTTTTGAATTGCTCCAGTTAAAATTAATGTCCAAGAAGGACAAAGATATATTGAAAATTGGACAAAGACATATTGAAAATCTTATATACCAGATGCTAATGCTTTAGCTCGAGTTGATATTACAGACAAGCAAAGGGATAATATTAATATGGCTATTGAATCCCGTTTGAAACATGGGAGGCCAGTCGGTTCAAAGGATAAAACATCCTCGAAAAAGAAAAGGCACTGAAAGGGAAATTGACCATAAAGAAAAAATGGTAAATTCAATTACCTCAGGAAGGAGTAAACGATAAAACCTTCCCTTAGGAAGGAGTGAATGATAATACCTTCTCTTAGGAAGAAGTAAATGATTCCAACATAGAATTGTTGGTCAATTATGGTCATACACATATATTATGGAATCAAGATGAAATAGAAAGTTTGAAGCATAATAGACCATTTGATTTTTCAAACATTAAATAAAAAATAGGAAGTTATTATACATGTGCTTATATTTAACCAAAAACGGAAATTTCACAAACTAGGCACCTAGCTCGGTTGGTTAGGTGCGCGAAAGGGTGTGGCCTAGACCCGGGTTCAATCCAGGGGACGGCCAGTTTCACCATTTTTACCATACAATTTTAGAAATTTTTCATTAACACGTTGCAAGATGAATTATATTTTCCTTTTCATATTCTCCTAAGGTGAAACGAAATTTTTGATACACTTGAGGTATGTAAGGTATAATTTATATTTTTACTAACCCATCGAAACAAGTTTGGTTAGTTTTGTAAAGGCAGGTAATGTAACAAAACACAGTTGTGGATCTTATGATATGTGTTTCCAAAAAAAGAACCAGAAGTCTCATATGAAGATCATATAACACTAATCGAAAAAGATTGCCTACCTAAGGATCAAGCGAAAAATTGTTGTCTATAAATATTTGATCAACTTTCAAGAAAGATAGAGACAAGTCACATAAATAATACATATTAAAATGAGGGGGAGTACTATACAAGTTGCACTCTTTTTCCCTTCACTAAGTTTTATCCCATTGGGTTTTCTTAGTAAGGTTTTTAATGAGGCAACATACATGATCCAGAAATATCAGGAGAAGACTATACACTGCACTCTTTTTCCCTTAGCTATGGTTTTGTCCCACTGGGTTTTCCTAGCAAGGTTTTTAATGAGGCAGTACTTAATGACCCCAAAGTTTGCAAAGTGTCATCCAAGGGGGAGTGTTATGAATTATTCAAAAAATATGGATGACAACCAACTAGATTGTTCATTATATTATTACCCACCGTTGTTTTATTTTGACCAAATAAACTCACCCTCAGTTATATAAATCATGTACCCACCAGCTATTATTGTATGCAACAACAATTAAGCATATTGTTACTTCCATTATTCTCAAGATCTTCAAGCTTTGTAGTTACAGTTTTATAACAGGAACGTGAATTATCACATTGCTGGGCATTATTCATTTTAACACTTATCACAACCTTGTTTGCTAAATACTCTATTTCTTAGTTGTAAAAAGAATTTTGTACATTCATTACTGACTAAATTACACCGGATTTGACTATTTTTTATTAGTGTAGATGCAATCCCCACGATTTACCAAACTGTTTTAGTTGTAATCCTTTTAACTAACTCAAAAGATATATTCAATCAATGTAACATGTGATATGTGAAATATACCCTATTACTTAAAAAACAAAAGGTAAAAAAAAACTAAGAAAAATACACCCAACCCCCTTTGAATGCATCATCTCCTCCATCTCTCGCCGGTGACATCTCTCCAACAACATCCAAATCTACCAACGATTATGTATCATGACACCAACCATGTTATAGTAGTAGTAGAGAATCCTAACCACAGTCTTAGGTTGAAAGGGGTGGTCATCACACTCCATCACCGATCACACTATCACACCCAATCACCATTTGACACCTCATTCCATCACATTTCACTCTATCACATTTGCAATGATCATCACATTCCATCACACCCAATCACAACTTAACTGTACCTCAACATCGAAGTCTAACCCACACACACACACAACACACACCATCACCAACGTGATACTCATCACCATTTCCATCCCCATCACGCGTGATACACCCTTTACGGCGGTGTATCACACCATCACCCACCATCACGTACCCAACCCGTGTACCCTTAATTTGCAACATGTTAGCATAGCGTCGTGTCCTTACATATATAAGACAATTTTGTTGCACAAATGAACTGTTAAATCTCGTTACCCTTTCCTTCCAAATATTACACAAAATTGCACATTGTGTTTGAAGACTCAAAAATCAGTTGGTACGAGCTGGATTGAGCAGAGCTTCAGGAGACCTTTGCAGAGACCTGTAAGATCACAAGAAAGAAAGCACACCGTTAGCCTCGTCACAGGGAGGGGGGGCCTCTCTGTGACCAAGCTCGGGCGTGAGAATAAGTATTTGGAGAGGAGAAAATAGTCAGTGAGAGAGAGAGGAGAGTTTAGAGAGAGAAAGTAGTGATTACCCTTTGCTGGAAGTCTTGGCGAGGTATTTATACCTTTTGGGTGTGCTGACGTGGAGAGTTGGTTAGGGTCGGACCAGTCGTTGTCAAGTGGTTAAGGCTGTGGGTCCCCAGTTAGTTAAGGAAGATTCTATTGACTGATCGTTCTGACTGGGCTCACTTGGTTCGTCTAGTCCTTTGTATTTAGTGGTCCGACCGGGGGGAATGGTACTCGGTCCGATCTAGGACGTATCCTCATCAAGTCCCCCTAGTTCGTAGCGTTTGTTTAGCAAAAGCTTCGAACTTATTTGGAGAGGTTTTCGTCCGGCATTTTTTGTTTTGGCGGTTCACTTTTTGATTTTTGAATTTCTTTTGTTTTGGCAGTGATTTCTGTTGGGTGACTGGCGGTTATTTTAATTTTTCTTTTTACCGATGTGACGCTTGACATACGTCACCTGTCATGACGTGTCGCGTTCCTATTAGACGAATTGAGGCAGTGTAACCTTTTATAAATAGGGGAAAAAAGCATTTCACTTTTTTACCTTTTCATCTATTTCTTCTTCCTCTAACTTTCCCTTTTCTTTTTCGGATCATTACCTTTTCACGCAGGTTAGTATTTTTCTTTGCAGTTACGGCTAACAAAAGTAATTTGTCCGGCTGTTTCAATATTTTAAACCGAAACGGCCTGGAGTGGTATGTGAACCAGTATGCGATTCCCGCTTCTCTAAAACCTATTCTTCCCGAAAAAGATACGGCCATCTACCCTTTCGTTTCGGGGAAGATAGGCGTTTATACTCGAATGTTCGATTACTGTAACTATCGTCTTCCTTTAACGGAATTTTTATTAGGGTTTTGATGTTCCATGAGGTTCATCTTTCTCAAATGAACCCTTTTGACCTTGCCAAGGTGTGTCAATTTGAACTTGCCAGTCGTAGCTTGGAGTCCGATCCCGATTTGGATGTGTTCTGGGCCCTTTATAAGTTGAACCGGTCCGGTGATTGGTACACCTTCGAGGTTCTGAAGAAGAACGCTTGCTGTTACTCGTGGATTACCTCGAGCCTAAAGGATTGGAAGGACCGTTTCTTTTTAGTGGATGATCGGTGCGTTCTGGCTGTAATGGCTTGGAGGGCAAGGAGATCTAGTCTTCCTGGTCCTCTTCCTGAAGATTTTTAGTTTGATAAAGGCTTGTATGCCACTCTGATTAAGGAAGCCGGCCGTGTCTAAAAGTTTCTGGAACACATTCTTGTTATGGGGAGGATAAGCACGATTTGGCCCGAACCGGAGTATTACCCTACCCTTCATTGGAATGGAGAGGGTTAGTTATGTTTTTTAGTTCGAACATCGCCCTTCGCTTACTATTACCTGTTATATGTTTATTTGTATATTTTCTTTATGTATATTACGAGTTGCTTGTTTTGTGCAGTTATGGGCTTGAAGGAGGCTTTGAGACTGAAGTCCTTTGATTCTACCGAGCTTGATATTCGAGCTACAAGAACACCAAAAGGAGATCCATCATATCTTTCGGTTGTCAAAGAGAATCTTTATTCGATTAGGGAGCCCGCTGTTACGACTGGTCAAGGGGGTTCGAGCTCGGCTCTCTTGGTACAAACGGCGAATGTGGCTCCGGTTCAAACGGCCTTAGCTGTGAGTGGTGATAAAGGAAAAGGGACTGGCTCGAGCGAAGCGAAGGATTCATGTTCAAAAGTTATTTTGTATGGCTCAGAGCATCTGTCCGTTGAAGATGAAGGGGCTGGTGGTGATGAGGATGATGCTGAGGTTCGTCCTCAAGTTAGTTTTAAGAGGGGTCGGAACACATCTTCGAAACCTGACCCGAATCCTAAAGGACCGAAGAAAACTAAATTGGCTCTTAAGTCAATCGTTCTAGAGGATGATGCCGATTGAGTCACAGAGTTTTCTGCTGCTGGAGGTTTGTTGGACAATCTGAATGCTCATCTTCATGGCGACAAGACTCCACGAGATCAGCCTTTTGTGCTTCCTACAAGTCCGATATCATTTGGGGGTCCGACTACCAAGGTGATTGCTGACACTGAGATGCTAGATCCACTAGCCTTTAATAAGATTGATCTATCTCTTTCGGGTAAGCCTACCACCGGGGTTGCTTCTAATGTTTCAAGGCCAAGTCCTCAATAGATCGATGGTGGGGACAGTGCCTCTTCATCCCCCTTATGGTACGAGACTGAGGCCATTTTTATCTGTCGGGAATTAGGTTCGGGTGATGCCATGGACGTGGATTCCGCTCAAGCTTTAGAGAAGTACGTTCCTGATTGGTTGCTGGTTAACATGGATAGGATTGTCGACGCTCTTTCGGCGAAAATGTCGTTTCATATTGGCACTCCTGCTGAGCATTCTTATTATCGGAAGATGAGTGGGTCGGAGCTCGGGAACGCTCTAATGTTGAACCAGGACCAATCTAACTCTTTAGTGGTTGAAGCGTATAAGCGGTGGGTTGAGGCCGAATCTAATTGTCGACCGTATGAGCGTGAGGTCGCTTCCCTGAAAAATGAAGAGAACCTCCATTCGAAAACTAACCAGGAACTCTCGTCTCTTCGAGCTCATGTGGATCGATTAAAGGAGCATGTTTCAGAGGCAAAGAGATTAACAAAGCCTCGCAAGCTTCGGCGGCGGCTGCTTTTGAAGCCCCATGACAAGGCTGTCCATGATTTAGGAGATTTGAAGTTGAAGTTTGAGGCGTTGGAGAAGCAATTGCCCGAGGTCGAGGAGGCGAGCCAGACAGAGAAAAAGAAGATGCAGTCTTCGTACGATCAACTGTTGGCCGATCATCTCCGCCAAGTGAATGGTACGTTTGTAGCGCTCTTTGTTTTTGCTTACCTAGTTTCTGATCTTTTATTACCTTTTCTTTTTAGACAAAGCTGAGCTCGAGAGGGCCCGAGACAGGGCTGTCGAGTCACATCAATCTGCCGTTGCGGACATGAAGGATATGCTGAACCGTTATGATGGTGAAATGATCGATCTGTACGGTCTTGTATCGGAACTTTTGCTCACAAAGCAATGGTTCCTGACTGAAGGGGTAGCTTGGGTTGTGAAGTTGGTTCATCAGAGCCCTGAATTGGAGAAGGTGGTTGCCGACTTGGTTAATAGTGTCAATGTTGTTGGTGTGAATGACGACATTAAGGCGGGCTCTCAGGCCGCGAAATCTTCAACTAAGACTGTTAATGAAATTCTTGGGTATGATAAAGGTGCTAAAGAAGCCCTTGATGTTGCGATAAAAGCCTTTGAAAACTTCCATATTTCGGTTTTAGATAAGGTTACGGAGCTTGTGAATGAGCCTTTGTCTGTCATAAAGGAAAAAAGCAAGCTTCCAATTGTCAAGGAGGATTGATGGACGTGGTCTCTCCCTTTTATTTTGTTTTGTTTTTTTAACTGTGGCATGTAACCGTACAATATGTGTTTGTCATGATTTCACCGAACATATTTCAGTTAGGAAGTTATGATTTTGCTAGTGATATTCATGCTTGGTTTCTAGTTTTAGTTTGAGTCCAAACTTTTTACTATTCTGCCAAACTTTTTTGGGCAACCTGAATGCCCGGATCGTAGCAAAGATTTTTATAAGTTTTTACTTAGTCTAAATCTTGTATGCTTTGTTAGCGGATCGGATCGAACCACTTTGCTTAATAGATTTTTTGTTATTTTTGAACTATTTAAGCCTTCTCGATCGGCGCGAGGCATAGGTCGAGGCCCGCTTGTGCACATTTTATATCGTTCGAACTTATACATAGATATGTTATTGTTTGAACTATCAAAACGTAGATCGCTTTATTTAATAGCAGATAACATAGTTTCCGGGGCAGACCCTCCCGGTTTTTACAGGAAATTAGAAATATGTTCGGGGCATTACCCTCCCGACATTACATGGAAAAAGAAAAAACATAAAATAAAAAGAGTGATCCTTTTTCAGCCGTGGCGATCATGCGACTACATAAAACATTTCTTCAGATGGATCTTGTTCCAGGTTCTCGGGACGGGGGTTCCATCGAGCTTTTCGAGCACGTAGGACCCTTTCTTGCTAGCTTCCTTCACACGATACGGTCCTTCCCACTTGGGGGTCAATTTTCCTGGAGGTTCAACCCGGCTTGCGCCGTTGCTCTGAAACACATAATCTCCAACTTTAAATTTATAAAGCTTGGTGCGTGCATTGTAGTATTTCTCAATTTTCTTTTTGTATCGGGCCTCTTTGATTGCCGCTATGTTCCGACGTTCTTCTAGCATGTCGAGATTAGATTGGAGCTCCTATTCATTTTCTTCCCAATTTTTTCATCTTTGGTTTGGGAGTCCAATCTCTGCCGGGATCACCGCTTCGGTGCCGTATGTAAGACCGAACGGTGTTTCTCCGTTACTTATCTTGTGTAAAGTTCGATGAGCCCATAGAACGTTCGGTAACTCGTCTGCCCATCCTTTTCCTTCATATCCAAGTCTTCTTTTGATCCCATCTACGATTCGGCGGTTGATCTGTTCGACCTGCTCGTTCCCCTGAGGGTGAGCAACTGAGGAGAAGACTTGGTTAATTTTCAGGCTTTCGCACCATCGCTTGAACGGATTTTCCGTGAATTGTTTTGCGTTATCGCTCACTATGTATAGCGGTAGGCCGAAGCGACATACGATCTGTTCCCAGAAAAATCTTGTTACGTTGTAGCCGGAGATGACTGTGAAAGGCCTTGCCTCTACCAACTTAGTGAAGTAGTCTACTACAACCAGCAGGTATTGTGCACTTCTACTTGATCACGGGAAGGGTCCGACTATGTCTACGCCCCATTTTTGAAAAGGCCACGCGACAGTTACAGGGATCATCTCACTCTTTGCTCGGAGGCTTATCGACGCATGCTTCTGGCATTTGTCGCATTGTTGGA
The DNA here is from genome assembly GCA_030545235.1 of Helianthus tuberosus. NCBI lineage: Eukaryota > Viridiplantae > Streptophyta > Magnoliopsida > Asterales > Asteraceae > Helianthus > Helianthus tuberosus. Next base: position 182,067,516 of record CM060451.1, read on the forward strand.
TTTCTTTTACTGCACTCTCGTGCATTCTGGGCCAATAGTACCCTGCATTTTTCACTTTTGTCACGATCATTTTTGGCCCGACATGGATGCCGCAGATGCCATAATGTATTTCCCTGATGATGTAGCTGGCCTGCTCCGGATCTAGACATTTTAACAAAGGTCCCAAGAAAGTCTTTCTGTATAGACCCCCATCTTGCATTTGGTACTGTAACGAATTGATCTAGATCCTTCGAGCTTCTGCTTTATCAACTGGCAAGACATCATGCACCAAATAGTTTACAATTAGGGTCATCCAAGTTTGAGTTGGAGCTTCTATTTGCATAACCTGCGGGACAACAATTGATGGTGTGGATAAAACCTCCACCCGTACCTCCTTTGCGAGATGGTTGAATGACACAGATGCCAGCTTGCTTAAAGCGTCGGCCTTTTTGTTTTCCCTACGGGGGATGTGTTCGACCTTCCATGAGTTGAACACTGCCATTGATTGTTTTACTTGTTCTAAGTACTCAATCATGTTAGGTTCCCTTGCTTCATATCTGACGTTTACTTGGTTTGCTACGAGTAGGGAGTCAACATGGGCTACGACGTTTTTTGCTCCGACTTTGGCTGTTAAACGTAAGCCAGCCAACAATGCCTCATACTCGGCTTCGTTATTGGATCTTTTGAATTCTAGTCGGAGTGCATACGTCATGTCTATGCCATCAGGATCAGTTAGTATTAGCCCGGAACCCGCACCCTCGGCACTCGAAGCTCCATCTATGTACAAGGACCAGGGTTTGTTTGAATCTTGTTCCGTTCCTTCGGCTTCTTTGTCCTCCGGCATTTCGACTAGGAAATCGGCTATCACCTGCCCTTTCAATGGGCCTTTGGTAAAGGCTCTGAAAGTGATGTTAAAGGCACCTAACTCGATCACCCATTTTGCTATTCGACCCGATACCTCGGGCCATCGGAGGACGTGCTGGATTCTTTGGTCTGTACGAACCTCAATCGGATGAGCCTGGAAGTATCGCTGGAGCCTTCGTGAAGCATGGACCAAAGCCAAAGCTAATTTCTCCAAATTTGGATACCTCGTTTCGTAATCTTTTAACGTTCGACTGACGTAATAAATGGGGATTTGAGCTCCGGTCCGATGGGCGACTAAAACTGCACTGATAGCGCCGCGTGATGCGGCCAGGTATACTGTTAGCACTTCGTCTTCTTCTGGGACGGTGAGAGTCGGCAAAGTGCCTAGGTAAACTTTGAGTTCTTCAAAGTCATGAACAGCTTTGTTGGACCATTTAAACTCTGATCTAAAACTCTTTCGTAGCACGTTCATAAACGGGAACGACCTATCTACAGCTTTTGACAAGGAACGATGAAGGGCGGCTAGTCGTCCGTTTAGGGACTGAATCTCCTTGACCGAAGTCGGAGGCTTCATAGTGAGGACGGCGTCTATTTTGTTGGGGTTGGCTCGTAAGCCAAGCGATCCGACCATTACACCCAAAAACTTCCCTTCTTCTACTCCGAACGTACACTTTTTAGGATTCAACTTCATGTTAATGCTTCGAAGTCGGGTGAATGTTTCAAGAATATCTTTCAGCATGATTTCTTCGCTGTGACTTTTGATCATGATTTCATCAACATATACTTCCAAATTTCGTTCGATTTGGTCTTTAAAGGCCTTGTTCATTAACCGCTGATACGTTGCACCGGAATTTTTCAGGCCGAAAGGCATCTTTGTAAAGCAGTAGATCCCTTCATTAGTGACGAAGGTCGTCTTATCTTCGTCTTCAACCGCCATTTGTATCTGACGATAACTGTCACACCCCAACCGATGGCGTAATCATCGGGGCACTGCACTGAGCGAAACAGATTGTTCAAGAGAATCCACAACAACTATTAAATTACCAATCCTTAATTGTCTAAAAAACAAGTAAACTGTTCAGACAACTCAGATTTTATTAGGTTTGTTTCTAGACTCCATCCTAGCTTGATTCTAGTAAGTAACAAGCAAAGCATCCTAAACACCTGTCACATACGTTAAAATAGAGGTCAATACACATTGTGTAAAGGTGAGCATACAAGTTTAATAGTATATTAGATAGCGAAATCGTTTTACGCATAACCAGTATGTAACATGTAGCAAAGTGAAGCTAGTAGGTTATCGACAATGAAATATGCACAGACGTGACTGCGAGTTGTAGAATGCGCAACACATATCCCCACTGGGACACGTGAAGTAAAGCCCTTAACAACCCCTGTCCACGACAGGTGCTGAGTCCAACCTATAGTACTATTGTTGCTAAGGTTTCAGGCAACAATCACTGTGTAAACATAACATACAAGCATTCATCGAGTAACACGTATAACATGCAGTAAGGTCAGCGTATAAAAGTGTTTGCGTTGTGTGTCGGTTGTGATTTGAATAAGTAACGTATGTAACACCCAAAAGTACACAAAGCAAAAAGGGATCGAGTATACTCACAGCGATGGAAGCTACTAAACACAATATGTGATTGGATTGAAGGGAGCGCTAGAGTAAGCCTGATTACAGAACGAGTGCATAAGCGAAGAATGGCGCGTTAAACGATGCAAGTGAACAAAGTGATGAATGGTCATCCGATCGGATGAAAATCCGAATGGATAGTCATTCGATCGGATGTCTATCCGTTCGAATGGTCATCCGGTCGGGTGGCCATTCGGTTGGATTGACATTCGTTTGGGATGGATGTGTTTGTGTATGATGGCTTTGAAGTTTTCGTTATAGCATTTTAAAATCAGAGAAATATCTCTACCTTTCAGGTCGTTCGATCGAATGGCGATCCATCCAGCGAGGTATTTCTCCGAGAACAAGTTCACAGCAGGATGGTCATTCGATTGGATGGTCTTCCGATCGGATGACAATCCGTCAAAAACTGATGATCTTTGAAAATTGTGAAAATGTTAAAGTGTTGAAACCATAAGTCAACCCGATCGGATTGTCGTTCGATCAGGATGGCAATCCGATCGGACGATAGTCTGTTTGGTGACTGGTTCGTTTTGAAATTTGATAAGTTTGAAAGTTTGCGGTTTGATCGAGACGGTATGACAATGTGTTAAACAACGGGAACTCCATCAGGCCCAAGTCGTCCAATCGAACAGGAATCACCCTAATCTGACCAGTTAACTATTCTTGACGGTTGTTCATGTTCAACCCGAAATCAGTTGTCTCCTTAATAGGAATCGGATGTTGGACCGACACTTCACTAGAAAAAGAGTAGAAGGCCTGAACGGGCTCCGATTCTACCGGTTTTGAGTGCATTGAGTGTAAAAGAGTTGAAAAAAAGTTGTGAAACCATCTTTCAATCATGAAAATGTTTAGATCTATGCGTAAACAGTGTTATATCATGTTGAAATCCTTTAGATCTGAGTTGTTCTTGGTGGAATGAAGCCAAATCTTTGAAGTTCATAAGAACCATCATCCTAGAACACCTCAAATCCGCTGATTTCACGGTTAAAAGTGAAGATCCAAAGGTGAAAATGATGAAGAAATGTGTGTAGATGATATATGTACAAGATTTGAGTTGAAAACTTACAAGAATCGCGAGAAATTGAGAGAAACGGGGGCTTGAGCGTGCTGGTCGGAGGAGAGAGCTGTCACATCACTGTTTGTGATGTGACAGGGGTATTTATAGGTTGCCAAAAGAGGAAAGGTGTGCACAGGTAACGGATCGGATGGTAAACCGATCGGATGGTCATCCGTACGGATGACCATTCGATCGGATTGTCATTCGACCGAAGTGATCCGGCGAGTTGGGTTTCGATGTTTCGTTTCTCGTGTTGAGCGTTGCGATGCGTTTAAGCGGATGACGACTAAGCGATGCTATAGATTAAATTAACAATCACACAAATACTATATCTAACATACAATTAACATAAATAACTTGCGTTTAGCGTTTGCGATTAGATTGCGTTGCGATAGAGTTGCGATTGCGTTTTGATTAATCACCACAAACATAAAGTAAGCATGCACAAGTAACACATAAGTAGCACACACACGTAAAACAATATACATAACCCATAATTCAAGTTGCGAATGCGATTGCGATGTGATTAGCGATAAAGCGATAAATAGATCAGCGATTAACATCGATTGAACTGCGATTGTTATAGATACTCCACATAATACAACTAAAGCAAACAATTAATAGAATTCGATTACAAGTTAAGTGAGTACAATCGACAGTCAAGCAAGGAGTGGCAGATCGCAATTAGCAATCTTTTCTTCCTTTGACTTTGACTTGTACTTTGACTTTCGTAACATGGGGAGTTACAGCCTCCCCCTCTTAAGGGAATTTCGTCCCGAAATTAAGGTGCAGGCGTAACAAAGAGCTGTGGATACTTCGCCTTCATGTCACTTTCGAGTTCCTAAGTGAACTCTGTGCCACGTTTGCCTTTCCAGCGGACTTTCACAATGGGAATGCGTGAGTGCCTGAGCTTCTTGGTTTCTCGGTCCATGATCTCGACAGGCTTCTCCACGAAGTGTAATGTTTTGTCCACTTGTAGATCCTCAAGTGGCACTTTTAAATCCTGCTCGGCTAGACACTTTCTGAGGTTCGAAACGTGGAAAGTCGGGTGGACGTTGCTAAGTTCCTCCGGTAGTTCGAGTCTGTAGGCCACTTTGCCGATCCTTTCCATAATCTTAAAGGGTCCAACATATCGAGGCGCGAGCTTTCCTTTCTTGCCGAATCTGATCACACCCTTCCAAGGTGAAACCTTTAGGAGTATGTGATCGCCAACGTCAAATTCAAGGGGCTTGCGGCGTCTATCGGCGTAACTTTTCTGACGACTCCGAGCTTTCAGCAGATTGTTTCGAATTTGGAGGATTTTGTCAGTTATTTCTTGCAACAGCTCAGGACCAGTAATTTGCGCGTCTCTGATCTCGTGCCATACAATAGGCGATCGACATTTCCTTCCGTATAATGCCTCAAATGGTGCCATTTGGATGCTAGAATGATAACTATTATTGTACGAGAATTCGACCAAAGGTAAGTGCGCGTCCCAATTACCACCGAAATCTATGACACACGAGCGAAGCATGTCTTCAAGGGTACGAATCGTTCTTTCAGTCTGACCTTCGGTTTGGGGATGGAAAGCGGTACTTAGATTAAGAGTAGTACCCCGAGCAGTTTGAAACGTTTCTCAAAGACGCGAGGTAAACCGACCATCGCGGTCAGAGATGATGTCGCGAGGCGTCCCTTGTCGATAAATGATTTCGTCGGTGTAGATTCGGGCTAATTTTTCTACCTTAAAGTCTTCTCGTATCGGCAGAAAATGAGCAGATTTAGTCAAACGATCAACGACAACCCAGATGCTATCGTGACCAGATGGCGTGCGCGGAAGTTTCGTTATAAAGTCCATAGCTATACTCTCCTATTTCCACATGGGGATCTCGGGTTGGACGAGTAAGCCAGAGGGTCTTTGCTGTTCGGCCATGACTTTCGAGCAAGTCAGGCACTGCAAAACATAGATTGCGATATCCTTCTTCATTCCGGGCCACCAGTACTTGTAGCGAAGGTCTTGGTACATTTTATAGGCACCGGGATGAATAGAATATCGAGATTTGTGGGTTTCGTCCAGCAGAATTTGTCGTAAATTGGTGAGCTTGGGGATCCAAATTCGGTCTAGATAATGGAATATACCATTTGATTTATTCTCGAGTTGGTCGCCATTATTGAGAATCATTTCCTTCTTTAAAGTGCGTTTGGTAAAACAAGCATGTTGGGCATCGTGGATAAGAGCTTCGAGATTATGTTGGGCTTGGATACTACGAACGCTATGCAAATAGCTTCGTCTGCTGAGAGCGTCGGCAATGACATTTGCTTTGCCAGGATGATAACGAATCTCACAGTCGTAATCATTAAGAAGTTCAACCCATCGGCGTTGGCGCATATTCAGTTCCTTTTGACTTAAGATGTGTTGCAGGCTCTTGTGGTCTATGAAGACCGTATACTTGGTACCATAAAGGTAGTGTCGCCAAATCTTTAATGCAAAAACAACTGCACCAAGCTCTAGATCGTGGGTTGTATAATTCTTCTCGTGGATCTTGAGCTGACGAGATGCGTAAGCGATAACCTTGTCTCGTTGCATAAGAACACAACCAAGACCAAGGTTCGAGGCATCGCAATAGACAACGAAGTCATCATTTCCGTCGGGTAAAGCGAGTACAGGAGCATTGCAGAGCATATGCTTGAGAGTTCGAAAGGCAGTCTCTTGTTCAGTTCCCAAAAAAAAGGCTTGTCTTTGTGCGTGAGAGAAGTAAGCAACACAACGATTTTAGAGAATCCTTCGATAAATCGGCGATAATAGCCCGCTAGTCCGAGAAAAGAACAGACTTCGGACGGGTTCTTAGGTGTAACCCAACTCTTAACGGCTTCAATCTTTGTGGGGTCGACATGAATACCTTGACTATTGACAATGTGACCGAGGAATTGAACCTCCTCTAGCCAAAATTCACACTTGGAGAACTTGGCGTAGAGTCGATTCCCTTGTAGTAGCTCGAGAACCAAACATAGATGTTGCGCGTGTTCGACTTTCGATTTGGAATAGATCAGGATATCTTCGATGAATACAATGAAGAAGTGGTCAAGAAAGGGTTTACACACGCGATTCATCAGGTCCATGAAAACCGCGGGTGCATTGGTTAACCCAAAGGGCATAACAACGAATTCATAGTGGCCGTATCGAGTGCGGAAAGCGGATTTCAGTATATCTTCCTCCTGGACTCGCAACTGGTGATAGCCTGAGTGTAAATCAATTTTCAAGAAACACGTTGCGCCTTGTAATTGATCAAACAAATCATCGATTCGAGGCAAGGGATAGCGATTCTTGATAGTCAGCTTATTCAACTCCCTATAGTCGATGCACATCCGGAGCGACGCATCCTCCTTTTTAACGAAAAGGACTGGTGCACCCCGTGGAGAAGTGCTCGGGTGAATAAAGCCTTTGTCAAGTAATTCCTGGAGTTGACTCGAGAGTTCGCACATTTCAGTCGGAGCGAGGCGATAAAGGGATTTAGCAACAGGGTTTGATCCAGGAATGAGATCAATACGAAAGTTGATATCACGACTCAGAGGTAAACAAGGTAAATCATCAGGAAAGACACGAGGAAAAATCACGAACCACAGGCACCTTATCTATTGCCTTAACTTCCTTTTTCTCCGCTACTACAATGTGTGCCAAGTAAGCTTGGTATTCCTTGCGGAGATACTTGCCAGCCTGGACACATGACATAATTTGGAGTTTCTTCGATGCGACTTCACCGTAAACACACAATTAATCACCATTAGCGAGCGAGAAACGAATCATTTTATCAAAGCAAACAACTTCAGCACGATTTTCACGAAGAAAATCCATGCCTACTATGATGTTAAAACTACCGAGCTGCATCGGGATAAGATCGATAGGGAAGACGTGATTGTTGAGCTCAAGAGTACAATCACGTAGAACGGAATTGACAGCGACGGTTCTTCCAGTGGCAACTTCGACATCGAACGTCGAGGGGAGATGAGCGCGCTTACGATTAAGGAGCTTTTCAAATTCAAACGATACAAAACAGTTATCTGCTCCAGTATCAAACAAAAACGAATCATATATACCATTGACGAGGAACGTACCATTAACCGCGTTGTTGTCTGCTTGAGCCTGGCGGGCGTTGATGTTGAAAGCACGTCCGCAGGCTGCTGGCTGCTGATGAGGCTGCTGTTGTTGATGTTGTTGCGGTTGCTGCTATGGCTCTTGCTTCACCACTCTATTGGGGCACATGTTTGCAAAGTGGTTGGGATCACCACATGCAAGGCAAGCTCTAGCGTGAGCAGCGGGTGCAGGAGCTACTTATTGGCCTTGGGGAGCAGGAAGGAGAGCTTGTGGTGCAGGAGCTTGACCTTGAGCTGGAGCTGGAGCTTGGCGAGGACCGGTACGGCAGTTAGCAGTAAAATGGCCGTACAGGTTGCAATGAACACATAATCTGCAAGCAATCCCCATGGGATGATGATAGGTACAAGTAGGGCAGAGCGGGTGAGGACCAGTATATGCACGCTTGGCCGGCGGCGCATTGGTCACCGGTGCCGCTACTTGGCGGTGTTGAGGTTGTTGTTGGGCAGGGACAGCTTGAAGCGTAGCGGCGGCTATGACAGCGCAATTCTTGCTACTGTTGTTGTTCTTTCTCTTGCGGCGGGAGGACTTTGAAACTTGTGGTGCGGTGGCGGTTTCAGCGGTGGGAGCAGCGGTAACTTGGTAAAGATTCTTGGAGGCTTTATCAAAGTAACCAGCCCGAACTCGCTTGCCATTAATCTCGGCAGCGAACAGGAAGGTCACTTCAATAGTTGTCGTCTTTGCGGCTTGCACGAAATCAGCCACACAATCCGGTAAAGCACGGATGTATTTCTTGATGGTGATCTCGGGGTTAGTAACTTGGCCCGGACAAATGATACTCAGCTGCTTGAAGCGGACAGTTAAACCAGCGTTGTTGCCACCCTCCTGTTTGATGTGCCAGAACTCGTCCTCTAGCTTCTGAAGCTCGTGGGGAGGGCAGAACTCTTTCATCATGATGTCCTTCAACTCATCCCACGTAAGCCTATAGGCTGCATCATTTCCACACTTGTTTCTTTCGGCAGTCCACCAGTCCAGAGCCCTAAACTGGAAAACGCCAGTGGCATTAACAGTGCGGAGATTATCAGGACAGCAGCTTTGGCGCAGGGTGACTTCGATAGAATCAAACCATTGGAACATGGCAGTAGGTCCATCTTCTCCGGTGAATTCTTTGGGTCCGCAGGCTTTAAACTGCTTGAAGCTAAAAGTAGCTTTTGGAGAATCAATCGTAGACTCTTCAGAGGACTTGCTAGCGTTCTGATTCAGCTCAATGACAATTTGCGGGATAACTTTAGCCATATGCTTAGTGACGAGAGCAGCGATACGTTTGTCCTCGTGATTGCGACGAGCGGACCGAGCAGTGTGCGATCCAAAGGACGACATTGTCTGCAATAGACATCGCCATAGGATTCAGACACTATATGTCGAATCTCACGTCACAACATACTTAATACTACTAAAGCTCAGTAACACATCAAATCACATAGTCACGTAGGCACATAAACCACAGAATCACATAAGCACAGAAACACATAAGTACGTAGAGCGCCGTAACACATGAGGACACACTATATTTTGCACCTATTCACCTACATATATTGCACGTATTCACCTATCTTTCACAGCTGCGTAAAGCGATCGAGAGTTGCGAGTGCGATTAGCGAGTAGCGATTGCAAGAGTTCCATGATTTGTTAGCGTTTTGAGATAAATGTGCATTGCGAATTGTGTGTGTTGATCAAAAGCGAACAGCAAAAAGCGAATGAATCACCAAAAATCGAAACACATAACAAGTAACACCACATAAAATTCCTCATAAGAAGGGACAAATTTTAGAGTTGGCGGCGGCGAAATCCAGAATCAAAACACTTAAAATCGAGAATAGATTGTCTTGGCTTGATAGACGTCGACTACCCAAAGTGTTTCGACTATTCACAAGGACTTCGAGTGCACACTTTGGCCTTCTGGACTGTGCTCTCGCCTTGATCTGGGCGAACGGCATGCATCCTTCCAGTCACAGCGTGACTCAAGTCATTGGAGTCCGTCGAGACTTTGAGGAGAGTTTTGTAAAACCAATAATAAGGAGTGGAATAAGTCATCAAGGTTCGGGTTTCACCCCTAACTTAACGACTTTACTACTGTTTGTGTGATAGAATCACGAGATTGAGAGAGAAAACTGTGTCGAAGTACGGATTTCACTCCTGATTCAACGCAGATTCTCTTGTTTATAGTAAAAATGCGGGTCGGGCGAGCGATCTGATCGATAGTTTACGGTTTTCACACCTAGTCTCAATCTAATCACTCATTCATTTTCGTAAAGAGTGCGCGGTGCGACTGCCTTAGGAAAGGTAGAGTGATAGAATATAGCATGATTGCGATCAAGAATGGCAAGTAAGCTCGTACAAAACCCCTACAGGGTTTGCATAAGTCGGTCGGTTGGTACTTAGACTATAGACTTGGTCGTTTCTAAGACATCAACCCGGACTAGGTCGAGTCTTGCCTAATTCCCTATAGTTATGGCTCTGATACCAATCTGTCACACCCCAACCGATGGCGGAATCATCGGGGCACGGCACTGAGCGAAACAGATTGTTCAAGAGAATCCACAACAACTATTAAATTACCAATCCTTAATGTTAATATCCCATACTACTAACAGATAAAGTAAAAACAGTTATTACAAATAATTGTCTCAAAAACAAGCAAACTGTTCTGACAACTCAAATTTTATTAGGTTTGTTTCTAGACTCCATCCTAGCTTGATTCCAGTAAGTAACAAGCAAAGCATCCTAAACACCTGTCACATACGTTAAAATAGAGGTCAATACACATTGTGTAAAGGTGAGCATACAAGTTTAATAGTATATTAGATAACGAAATTGTTTTACGCATAACCAACATGTAACATGTAGCAAAGTGAAGCTAGTAGGTTATCGACAATGAAATATGCACAGACGTAACTGTGAGTTGTAGAATGCGCAACACATATCCCCACTGGGACACGTGAAGCCCTTAACAACCCCTGTCCATGATAGGTGCTGAGTCCAAACTATAGTACTATCATTGCTAAGGTGTCAGACAACAATCACTGTGTAAACATAACATACAAGCATTCATCGAGTAACACGTATAACATGCAGTAAGGTCAGCGTATAAAAGTGTTTGCGTTGTGTGTCGGTTGTGATTTGAATAAGTAACGTATGTAACACCCAAAAGTGCGCAAAGTAAAAAGGGATCGAGTATACTCACAGCGATGGTAGCTACTAAACACAATCTGTGATTGGATTGAAGGGAGCGTTAGAGTAAGCCTGATTACAGAACGAGTGCATAAGCGAAGAATGACGCGTTAAACGATGCAAGTGAACCAAGTGACGAATGGTCATCCGATTGGATGACAATCCGAACGGATAGTCATTCGATCGGATGTCAATCCGTTCGGATGGTCATCCGGTCAGGTGGCCATTCGGTCGGATTGACATTCGTTTGGGATGGATGTGTTTGTGTATGATGGCTTTGTATTTTTCGTTGTAGCATTTTAGAATCAGAGAAGTATCTCTACCTTTCAGGTCGTTCGATCAAACGGCCGTTCGATCAGATGGCGATCCGTCCAGCGAGGTATTTCTCCGAGAACAAGTTCACAGCAGGATGGTCATTCGATCGAATGGTCTTCCGATCGGATAACAATCCTTCAGAAACTGATGATCTTTGAAAATTGTGAAAATGTTGAAGTGTTGAAACCATAAGTCAATCCGATTGGATTGTCGTTCGATCGGATGGCAATCCGATCGGACGGCCGTCCGTTTGGTGACTGGTTCGTTTTGAAATTTGATAAGTTTGAAAGTTTGCGGTTTAATCGAGACAGTATGACAATGTGTTAAAAATGGGAACTCTATCAGGCACAAGTCATCCGATCGAACAGGAATCACCCTAATCCGACCAGTTAACTGTTCTTGACGGTTGTTCATGCTCAACCCGAAATCGGTTGTCTCCTTGATAGGAATCTGATCTTGGATCGACACTTCACTAGAAAACGAGTAGAAGGCCTGAACGAGCTCTGATTCTACCAGTTTTGAGTGCATTGAGTGTAAAAGAGTTGAAAGAAAGTGGTGAAACCATCTTTCAATCATGAAAATGTTTAGATCTATGCGAAAACAGTGTTATATCATGTTGAAATCCTTTAGATCTGAGTAGTTCTTGGTGGAATGAAGCCAAATCTTTGAAGTTCATAAGAACCATCATCCTAGAACACCTCAAATCCACTGATTTCATGGTTAAAAGTGAAGATCTAAAGGTGAAAATGATGAAGAAGTGTGTGTAGATGATAGATGTACAAGATTTGAGTTGAAAACTTACAAGAATCGCGAGAAATCGAGAGAAACGAGGGCTTGAGCGTGCTGGTCAGAGGAGAGAGCTGTCACATCACTGTTTGTGATGTGACAGGGGTATTTATAGGTTGCCAAAAGAGGAAAGGTGTGCACAGGTAACGGATCGGATGGCCATCCGATCGGATAGTCATCCGTACGGATGACCACTCGATCGAATGGTCATTCGATCGAAGTGATCCGGCGAGTTGGGTTTCGATGTTTCGTTTCGCGTGTTGAGCGTTTAAGCGGGTGACGACTAAGCGATGCGATAGATTAAATTAATAATCACACAAATACTATATCCAACATACAATCAACATAAATAACTTGCGTTTAGCGTTTGCGATTAGATTGTGTTGCGATAGATTTGCGATTGCGTTTCGATTAATCACCACAAACATAAAGTAAGCATGCACAAGTAACACATAAGTAGCACACACACGTAAAACAAAACACAGAACCCATAATTCAAGTTGCGAATGCGATTGCGATGCGATTACCGATAAATAGGTCAGCGATTAACATCGATTGAACTGCGATTTTAATATATACTCCACATAATACAACTAAAGCAAACAATTAATAGAATTCGATTACAAGTTAAGTGAGTACAATCGACAGTCAAGCAAGGAGTGGCAGATCGCAATTAGCAATCTTTTCTTCCTTTGACTTTGACTTTGACTTTCTTAACACGGGGTGTTACAATAACCTTTGTAGGCGTCCAAGAAACATTTTAGTCTGAATGTGGCGACAAAATCGATTTTTTCGTCTATTTCTGGTAATGGAAAACAATCCTTCGGGCAAGCATCATTAGGTCCGTGAAATCGATGCACATTCTCCAGGAGTTGTCTTTCTTTCGAACCATAACCGGATTTGAGACCCAAGTCTGATACCGGACTTCTCGAATGATTCCGGCGTCAAGGAGACTTTTTACATCTTTCGTGATTGCTTTGGCTCGATCTGGTGCCATGTACCTTTTCCTTTGTGCTATTGGTTTGATTGACTCTTTGACGTTCAATCGATGTTGAGCCATGGATCTGGGGACCCCATGCATATCGGAATGCTGCCAAGCAAAAACGTCAATTGAATTACCAAGTAGCTCCCATAGGAGCTTTTTGGTTCGTTTCGGGAGCTGTGCCCCGATTGCCACTTGTTGTTCCGGGAACTCCGGATTGATTGCCCAAAGTTCTGTGGGCACTTCGGATTTCTTAGAGCTTGTTTCTGCCGCGTTCCTGACTTCTGCAACGAACAAACTTGACTCGGATAGAATAGTGGCGACTCCTGCTTCAGTGGGAAACTTTATGGCTCCGTGTATTATTGAACGGATTGCCCCGAGAGCCCTTAAACCAGGACGTCCGAGTATTACGTTGTGCGATGAATTGGTGCCAACGACCAAAAATGTCAATTGAATGGTCTGGTGTTTGTCATTGTCTTTAAACGTGACTGGGAGAGTGATTTGTCCTATCGGACGAACTACTTCTCCCGAAAAACTTATCAACGGAATAGACACCTCAATAAGCTTTTTCTTTGTCTGCGGGGCTAACTGTTGGAAACATTGTAAGTACATTATTTTGAAGGAGCTCCCACCATCCACATATATCCGTCGGACCAGATGTCCGGCAATCACGGCTGAGATTGTAATCGGACCATCCCGAGCATCGTCCGGGTCAATTGGAGGGAAGTACGTAGGTTGGTGCATCCAAGCTGCCATATGTTGGTTTGATCGCTTTACTCCTCTTGGCTCGGCAGATCGAATCATATTGATTCTGGCTTCGGTGTTTGAGTTGTCAACCGCGGTCGTTGATTTCTTGCCATCCTTTACTTCTTTTACCAGGTGAGAAAGTTTTCCGGATCGTACAGCTTTTTCAATCTCTTGCTTTAATGCCCAACATTCGTCAGTTGTGTGCCCTTTATCTCTATGATATTCACATTATTTTTTGGAGTACTTGTCGGATGTAGGGCGTTGCTTCGGAGGTATAGGGAACCGAGTGGTTTCCGTACTAAGGATCTCACTCGGTGATTTTGACAGCTCGGAGAAGGTGTTGAAGAGTACATTTCCAGTTCGAAAGTTGTTTCGATCGGACTTTTGGTATGGACCCCGACTTCGGCTCCAATTACTGCTTCTATCCTTTGGTGGGGATGCGTTCCGTCTCCATGATGCAGCTCGAGCCTTTGCATTTTTTGTTGTTGTCTCGTTCGGCTGTCCGCAGGCGCTTTTTCCTCGGACGAAGGCCCGAGCTCGTTCCATGAGCTCCTCCATGGTTTTTGGCAGATCTTCGTGGAGTTTTTCTACGAGCTGGTTGTTTCGCACTCCGTGACAGAACCCGGAAACGAAGTTGATCGACTGCTCCACTGATTTGCATACTTTCTCGATGGAATCAATCGATGAAATCTTCTACCGATTCACCATCACGACGCTTTATGTGGTGGACTTCCGTGATATCCTTCGAACAACGTCTCTGTTGGCAAAAATTCTGCAGGAACACTCGTCGGAAATCTTCGAAATGGTTAATCGACCCTTCTGACAGCCCATCAAACCATACCCGTGCAGGTCCGGTGAGAGTCTGAGCAAACATGTGACACCATGCCGGCATGGGCCATTGCTCGACTTTGGCTGCTCTGGCGAAGGTGAACATATGATCGTCCGGGTCGGAGGTTCCATCATAAAATTTCAACGTTGGAGGCATTTTTAACTTCGTCGGGAGTGGTGCATTAGCGATCCTCAACGTGAATTTCGACTGAGACGTCATCGACGTTGGTTGATATGGCATGATCAGCTCTTGATCTTGAGGGTTTAAACCCAGAGATCCCTGGCGAAACAGGTCGTACAGACCGTTATTTACTGGAGCATTCGTGAGAGTGGAAACTTGTGGAACACATGTTATAGGAGTGGAGATTACGGAACTTACCATAGATCCAGAAGCGAAAACTCCAGTGGAGATGGGATTAGCCCCTGGGTATGCACTGCTGAACAAGTTTGTTCGGAGACTCTGTAACATTTCCTCCCGCTGTTGCTGCTACTGGAGCTGTCGTAACAGGTCAGCATTGCGTAGCAAAAAGGCGTTATTGAAATTGGGTAACGGTGTGGAGACTGGAGCAGTGACAGAGACTGTGGTTATGGAACTTGCAGGCGGAGGTACCGTTACTGAATTTAACGAAACAGCTGAAGTAGCGGGAATTGTGGAGACGACTGCTACAAATGTGGCTCTACCCTCGGCAATATCCTCATAGGATGGGAAAGTAGACTCCATGACTTTGAGTGGAAACGATTGAAATAAGTTTTGTGAATTCGAGGGGATGGCGCCACTGAAGACTCAAAAACCAGTTAGTACGAGCTGGATTGAGCAGAGCTTCAGGAGACCTTTGAAGAGACCTATAAGATCACAAGAAAGAAAGCACACCGTTAGCCTCGTCACAGGGAGGGGGCCTCTCTGTGACCAAGCTCGGGCGTGAGAATAAGTATTTGGAGAGGAGAAAATAGTCAGTGAGAGAGAGATGAGAGTTTAGAGAGAGAAAGTAGTGACTACCCTTTGCTGGAAGTCTTGGCAGGGTATTTATACCTTTTGGGTGTGCTGACGTGGAGACTTAGTTAGGGTCGGACTAGTCGTTGTCAAGTGGTTAAGGCTGTGGGTCCCCAGTTAGTTAAGGAAGATTCTATTGACTGATCGTTCTGACTGGGCTCACTTGGTTCGTCTAGTCCTTTGTATTTAGTGGTCCGACCGGGGGGAATGGTACTCGGTCCGATCTAGGGCGTATCCTCATCAGTGTTGATTTAGTGGCCACATCATGGAAGTAGCACATTTCAAAATAGATGTTGCTTACCCATAAGGTGTTCCAGTGGTGGGTGAGAATATTGTACCTACCATTTATCATGGTAGGCTTGATCTTGCTGGCAGGCAAGTCATTCAAGGGAGTGTTGTGCTTATACCATAAATCACTTGTGATAGTGGTAGATATGAATTTTGATTCTGATTGAGGGAAGGATGGTAAGGCAGTTGCATTTAGGGGAGATGTTTAAAAAAATATAAATTTAATCCTTGGAACTCAAGGTTAATTTTGGGCCCTGGTTCGACCGCAAGTTCGCAATGTGTCATGGTACATAAGGAGCTGATAAATCTAGGTGTCGTCGATGTCTTTGAGTGTATGGGTTACATTCCCGAGTTTCAATTAACGAAGGAAAAGAAAGAATTTGGTAGGATGTCACAAAAAATCGTGTTCTAGAGGTTTTTTTAGGAAGAGAAATGGAATGAAAATTTATGTTTATTTCTTTCATTTTAAATCCTTCCAAATTGAAAAGATTTAGAAGGAAATGATTGTTAACATATAAAATCTTTATTTTTATTTTTTTCCTTTGAATTTGGAAAAATGGTAGTTAATTAAATATTT
The DNA here is from genome assembly GCA_030545235.1 of Helianthus tuberosus. Taxonomy (NCBI): domain Eukaryota; kingdom Viridiplantae; phylum Streptophyta; class Magnoliopsida; order Asterales; family Asteraceae; genus Helianthus; species Helianthus tuberosus. The sequence continues at coordinate 182,083,872 of CM060451.1, forward strand.
ATTTTCCACTTCCTTTCTTTTTACTCCTTAATATCCTTTCTCTTCTTTTCTTTCATTTATTAAAATCGGGAACATGAGAAAAGAGGGTTTGGCGTTCTAAATTTTCTTTTTTTCTTAAGTAAAATGGCATGATTGATATTTCATATAAATTTAATAGATTACACATGTTTTATTGTTTGATAAAGATCATATCTGTAAAATCTATACTATATAATAAAGGATAAATTACACTTTTCGTCCTTTATGTTTGTAGGTAGTTGCAATGGATGACCTTTACCTTTAATAATTACAGCCACAGTCCTTTATTTGCAAAACATGTTACACCTTAGGTCCTTTGACCCTAACCAGGTTAAAATTTTCAGTTAAGTTATATCACATAAGGGTAATTTAGTCTTTTAACCAATTAAATTAAATTAAAAATAGTTTAATAAAAAAACAATAAACTAAAATATATATAACACATCTCACATCTCAGATCTGAGATCTCTTTCTCAACCCTTTCTTCCCCAACCAAACCCACCACCATCTGCCACCACACCACCACCGTTATGCGGCGTCGCCAAACTGCTGCCGCCACCACCACCACCCCAACCGGTTCCGTCACATCCTTCTCTCTCTCTCTCTCACATAACCCTAACCATTAAAACCCCAAGTATAAAACCCAGATCCGTCACATCGCAACCTTTTGGGGCGTTTTTGTGTGGCCGTTGATTTGTCGTTGGAGTTTCAGATCTACTTGCACTGTTTCGTTCTCCGATGATCCAAGTACTTTGTCGAGCTTTCATCTGAAATTAGCTAGGAAGAAAGGGGATGGGAGATAAGATGGGACTGGAGGTGGTACCGTTGGAGAAGGAAGAAAGGGGATGGGTGATAAGATGGGACTGGAGGTGGTGATCGGCGGTAGTGGCGGCGGTGGTTTCCCAGGTTCAAGATCAGAGGATTGGGGTGATCAGTTTGAATATTCTGGGTTAAGCAATGGTGGAGATGTGATGGAGGATTGGGGTTTGTTTGATCAGTCTTATTGGTTGAGTAATTCTGATCAACAGCTTAATTATCTTCTTGGATCCTATCTTCTTTGATGACTCCAGGTTAAGTTAACTCAATTTCCAATTGATTGAATCCATTGCAACACTCAAGTAGTTTTGGTGTTGAAAGACGTTACATTTGGTATAAACTTTTTAACTTGTGTGAAGTTTCTTTAATTGGGTTTCTATTATCTTACTTGTAAAACTTTATGTTTGATCGATATGCAAAACCCAATTTTGTGAGCCAGATTTGGGGGTGTTTGGTAGTGGTTACAGACGGTGGCTGTCGGATTTGAGCTAAATTTTGGTGGTTTTTGTAGTGGTTGTCGGTTTTGGATATCTCAGCTAGATTTGGCGGTGGTTAGTGGTGGTCAGAGCAGTGGTTTTATTTCCAGATGATTTAAAGAGGGGTGAGGGGGAGAGTGTGAGTTGAGAGAGAGATGAGGGGGGTGATGGTAAATATTAAAGCTTTGTTTTAAATTTTAATTTAATTTAATTGGTTAAAAGACTAAATTACCCTTATGTGATATAACTTAACTGAAAATTTTAACCTGGTTAGGGTCAAAGGACCTAAGGTGTAACATGTTTTGCAAATAAAGGACTGTGGCTGTAATTATTAAAGGTAAAGGTCATCCATTGCAACTACCTACAAACATAAAGGACGAAAAGTGTAATTTATCCTGTAATAAAAGAAACCATGTTAGGGACACATGGCGCTCTATGAGGCGGTCTGAATTATTTTTCTAAATATTTATTATTATTGAAGTCAATTATTGATAATATTAAATTTAAAATTTGTAGAAGATATTTTAATGATAAAGACAAAGATAACTGATAATATAATAAAAGAAACCATGTTAGGGATACACTACACATGGCGCTCTATGAGGCGGTCTGAATTATTTTTCTAAATATTTATTATTATTGAAGTCAATTATTGATAATATTAAATTTAAAATTTGTAGAAGAGATTTTAATGATAAAGACAAAGATAACTGATAATAATATATTAATTATTAACATCTAAAAATATATTAGCATTTTAAATATTTATAAAGATAAAGATTTTATTTAATTGGTAGTTTTAATTGTTTTTATATTTTGATAATAAGGACAAGGATAACTGATAATTGATGTCTGTCGTTAGTGACATGCAAAAACCTATTTAAACTATTAGTATAGAATAAGCAGGGTATCGAACCAAGGGAGGACTGTGGAAAGCGTTTTATGCTAAGTATTGATTAACTGTTACTGAATTGGAAAATCGGTTTGTTTGATTATGAGAAATAGCTAAATTAACGAGTAAAAAGTGTGTTTTAAATCAATGAGAAGGAAGATGGTTCCTCCAGATTTTAGGTTTTGCAGCTAGATTCAGTTATGTGTTTAATCGAAACACTTACATAGACATAAGTGTTGAATCTAATTAACCAGTTGTGATAACCAACGACTAAGTACTCCGGTCAATACATAACGGGAGGTTATCGAATGATTATCAATTACAATTACAAACCCTAACCCCATGTCAAATATATCCCAATTACTAGAACTCTCGGGAACTGAATGCTTAGAAATTAAGGTTTAAATAAATGAAATTGTTTACAACCAATAAATCAAATCCACGGTGAAAAGCATCAAATGCTTAGATCACCTAATCAAAACGATAATAACAAACACATAGTTTTGTCTAACTTACAAAAACCCTCCATCCGGAGGAAACCATAAAAGAGACTAGCCGCTCATATCGGTGGGTTGATCTTCGTCTGCCTCTCAGCCGATCCGAATGATGATGCTGTGAAAACCTTCTGCCTCCCCTCTGTTTTACGGCTGCCACCTCCTCAAAAATCCCTCAAGTCGGCCCAATCCAAAAAGAAATCCCCTTGTGAATATGGCGACCCAAAAAGAATTCATTTCATTGATGTTATGGGCCTCTCATAAAACTGCCGCCAAAAGAATCCAGCCCACGTGATGATGATTTGATGATTTTATTCTTTTTGAAACCAAAGCCCATATGCCCATCTGAAAGATGATTCTTGACTCCCTTGTCTGCGTGTGTATATATATTCAAACTCAAGACATCCACGTGATGTTCAAGTCCCTCACAAAGTCAGATGATGTGATGTTAACTGCAGAAGCTTTAATGAGAAGAAATGTGGTCATCTCCGATCCGGAATGCCCGCTCTGTACCACAGATGTCGAATCTGCAGATCATCTCTTCATTGGGTGTTTCATCGCCTCAAATGTTTGGAACGCCATTAGCAGCTGGTGCAAAATTCCCAATATTTGGGCTTTTTCGATTCGGGATCTTCTAACCTATCACATTGACAGCGGGTTTCAGGAGAAGAAGAAGGAGGCGATTCATGGTATTATCATGGTAACATGCTGGACCATCTGGCGGACTAGGAACAATATCAAGTTTTTAAACGGTTCAGTTAGTATAAATAACATTATTAGCGAGATAAAGGCCCTTAGTTATTTTTGGTAGTCAAATAGATCTAGACATAAAGACGTAGAGTGGAGGGATTGGATCTCTTTTGTAAATATGTAATGTTGTTTTGGTTTGGCGGCCCGGCTTGGGTCGTCGTGTTCTTGTGAATGAAGGTTACCTTTCAAAAAAAAATGTGATGTTAACTTTTTGGTCACGTGACTTGTCCTCCTTCAAGAAGGATAATGATGTTTTAATTAATGTTGTTGTATTCTGCCAATGAAGTCCAACAAACCGCCTCCACTCCCTCACATGATTGTTAATGAGAGTCATGATGATTATGTTGTTGCTGTCCTTCACGTGGAGAAGTCCACCATTCCTCTGCTGTTGTCGGCCCAATAAAAATCATTCAAGAGTTCAAGATGTTGGCCCACTAGGTTTTCTATTTATTTCCAACATCTTAAAATTCCTAAACATGTGCGCTGCCTCTTTCAACCTTTCAACCGTAGCCAACGGTTTAAGAACCGTATGTTACGGTCCAAACATTCTGTTTGGTTTATTTTATTCTTGGCCGTAGGTTACGCTGAAGACCCTTACCTTATATTCCAACTCTAGTGCATGGCTCCCAAACTTTAATGCATTCCAACTTTTATATAATGACAAATAACCCTCTGAAATTCATTCACTTTCGTATCTTGTGCTTCGAAGTTGTTTTTATCACCCGCAACAAGTCCCGGTTAACGTAATTCACTCGGTTGTTATCTCCGGTTGTTCCGCTTCATCACCAAACATCATAACTTCAACGAATTACGCGATTAACCTGTAAACCACAAGAACTCGTAGTTATCACATTCGAGGCGTATAATCACGTAAAACGCATTAATACACGTAATGTAATACACATTAAGACTCAGGTTTCACACTCTCCATCACATCCCCACACTTAACATTGATTGTCCTCAAGCAACCATTACAAACATTACTCACCTTATTAACAAATCACCATCAAATCCCTTACCGAATCAACAATTTAAGGTCCCAAGTCATACCCGTCCCATAGACTGACACAATCGAGGTTGACAATCTGACAAGATAAATGATACGCATTTGAAACAGCTTAAGACTTGCCTAACTAAAACTAACATGCTTATATTACTGCACACATGCCACACACCCCTCACAATAATCACTCATCTCGGTTTAATCAAGACTAGCGTGTAATGTGCTAGTGTATATTTCACTCAAAACCAACTATGCTACCTTGCAATCATAAGCTTGTATAGCAATCACACCTCCACTGTATCAGATAACGTAAACACATATCAAAAGGACTTTTGGGTTTTGGGTTAGGGGTAAAGGTAGGGAAATATTTTTGGGTTTTTATATTTATATGGCGAGAACAATGAATAAACCAAACCATGACAACTTATTCACAATACTACTAACACATGGGTTATTCTTCGACCCATTTATTTAACACGATCATAATAATGATTTTTGTTTTTTTTCTTTTTTTTCTCTTCTTTTTTCTCTTTTTTTTTCTTTTCATTTCATTTTTTTTTTCAACAAACATCTAACATGTACTTCTCATTCATGGTTGGTAAGCAAACGGGTCAAACAAGGTGTATCAAACGAAGGGTATAAGGCTCAACATGGTTAACTAAGGTGGGTGGATAAACAATCAACAAATAACACAATGGAAGAGATCCTAATGCCTTTATCATTTATGTGCATACGCTAACGCACAGTCTTGGCACGTATCAAACTACACAAGTTCTAACACAAAGAAACATATGGCCTACTCTCAGCAAACGAACAATTATTGCAATTTAAACTAACAATCTAGTAGGCTCAAATATCTCACCGAATAGAAAGAATATGGGTTACCGACACATAGCATGTGTAATTCTTAAAGCATGTTACCCCTAATTAGGCATCTCTTCTCAACTATTTCTAAAACTTGTCAGAAATACTCTCATGAAACTTAAAGGGACAACCATGACTAGGGATCTAAGTTAGTTTAATATCAGTAGGAACCCTTTAGTGATTGAAAATGTTGGTTTTCATGTAATTCAAGCATACTTGAGACAATTCAAAATTTTTCAATTTTTAGCAAATTCAACCATTTAAAACATTTAAGATCATCAATCATACCAACCCTTTCTCGAGTTACCACATCCCCACACTTGGGATACATTGTCCCCAATGTATGGTGCAATTTATAATCTAAACTCGAGAAATACCACCCGTAAATCATGAACGGCTAACAACTAAACGACTCAACACAAAACCACTCCCAACACAAAAATTTCACACCACCAAGTATACAAAAACAAATAAAACACAAGATAGATAAACACATGCACCTGATCAGAAAACAAGTGAGTGTCTGTGGCGGTGTAACTGTTGCGATCTAACCGGAACATACGCCCCTCATAGATTCTTTGAGATCTCATCAGGGATGTTGCAAAACATCCCCACACCTGAATTGTTGCATCCATGAAGATGGAACGTAGAAACCTGTCAAAACACAAACACACCAAAACGAAACCAAAATACAATACTCTACATCCTTGGGCTGCCTCCCGAGAGCGCTAAGTTTAAAGGTCTTCAGCCAGACCGTACCTGCTATGCGCTACGGTGGTCTCAATGCACACTTACCCAAAACATTTCCAACGAATGCTCGGAAATTTACATGCCATCTCCATAGGTTTGCAAGTATAATTGGCATGTTCAGACTGCACCTGCGAGTTTCGCTAATCCACTTCACGAGATATACCTTGATGTCTTGTTGTTTCACCCTTCTCATCTTTTTCCTCGAACCCTCTTCCCCACACTTATTAATTTGAATGATTGATATGGGGAGAGGTTCGGTACACACATTCATCTCATCAGACTGCTCTGCCTCCTCATCCTCACACACCATCTGATCCACCAGTGACTCTTCATCAGATAAAGGATTCATTGGTGTGGTATTATCCTCCACAACCTCCTCCTCCATGTGAGAATAATCTCTAATATCATCAGGTAATGGTGAGAGACGCTCTTCTAGTTCTATCTTCATTTTTAACTTCTGACACTTGGAAACTAGGCAGCTGATTCGATCTTCATCGGAAAGGTTGGGTGCTAATAAATACTGCTCGAGTTTGGACAAAGTCACTTCCAACATAGCAAGCTCTTTCTCCTCCTCGGTCTGATAAGCATAGACACCCTCGGGCTCAGGATATTCCTCGGGATGATACCGTCGGTATCCCTGATACGGTGTTGAAATGTACGCACCCATCATTTTTTTATTCCAATACTCTGGATTTTCCAAATACACCGCGCACACATCTTCATAAACAGAAGTATGATTACGACCACAACAGAAACATCGTCCATCCGTCCTTGGTTCATAATAAGCATCCTCGTCCCGATCCTATCCGTCAGAGTAATAACCATCCTCCACTTTTGTATCAGAATCATAGAAATATGGTGGAGGGGAAGGATTACCATAGCAAGGCATCGGTGGTTCTTCCAATTTCGCTCTTTCCCGTTTAAATCGGGCCTCGTGGCAACCGATACATGGGTGAAGTGGTTCCTTGCACAAAATGCATCTAAGAGAGGTGCATAGTATTGTAAGATCTATCATCCTACACAAACACAAAAACACAAGCACCACGCATAAATCTGAACAAAACTGACACTATTTTTGGATTTTTTTTTATTTATTTATCTATTTTACTAATAACTAAACACTAAACACTTTGCGCACGCCTCCCCGGCAACGGCGCCATTTTGATGTCTGTCGTTAGTGACATGCAAAAACCTATTTAAACTATTAGTATAGAATAAGCAGGGTATCGAACCAAGGGAGGACTGTGGAAAGCGTTTTATGCTAAGTATTGATTAACTGTTACTGAATTGGAAAATCGGTTTGTTTGATTGTGAGAAATAGCTAAATTAACGAGTAAAAAGTGTGTTTTAAATCAATGAGAAGGAAGATGGTTCCTCCAGATTTTAGGTTTTGCAGCTAGATTCAGTTATGTGTTTAATCGAAACACTTACATAGACATAAGTGTTGAATCTAATTAACCAGTTGTGATAACCAACGACTAAGTACTCCGGTCAATACATAACGGGAGGTTATCGAATGATTATCAATTACAATTACAAACCCTAACCCCATGTCAAATATATCCCAATTACTAGAACTCTCGGGAACTGAATGCTTAGAAATTAAGGTTTAAATAAATGAAATTGTTTACAACCAATAAATCAAATCCACGGTGAAAAGCATCAAATGCTTAGATCACCTAATCAAAACGATAATAACAAACACATAGTTTTGTCTAACTTACAAAAACCCTCCATCCGGAGGAAACCATAAAAGAGACTAGCCGCTCATATCGGTGGGTTGATCTTCGTCTGCCTCTCAGCCGATCCGAATGATGATGCTGTGAAAACCTTCTGCCTCCCCTCTGTTTTACGGCTGCCACCTCCTCAAAAATCCCTCAAGTCGGCCCAATCCAAAAAGAAATCCCCTTGTGAATATGGCGACCCAAAAAGAATTCATTTCATTGATGTTATGGGCCTCTCATAAAACTGCCGCCAAAAGAATCCAGCCCACGTGATGATGATTTGATGATTTTATTCTTTTTGAAACCAAAGCCCATATGCCCATCTGAAAGATGATTCTTGACTCCCTTGTCTGCGTGTGTATATATATTCAAACTCAAGACACCCACGTGATGTTCAAGTCCCTCACAAAGTCAGATGATGTGATGTTAACTTTTTTTTTCGAGGCTTCGGAGAGCTTTGAGGCCTTGGATCCTCCGGACGTTAGTCTTTCCGCAAAATTCACTCATATTAGAACAAGGTTTAAGTTGTGGAGGGATGAGTTCTTGGCTAAAGAAAAAGAGAAAGTAAATCTGGCGTTGGAGGAATTAGAGTTACTGGAGCTTGAGATGGAGAGTAGGGACCTCTCGGAAGACGAGGAATGGATTATGGCGAAGAACAGAAAAATTGTGAAGGACGCGGATTATAGGAAAAACTCGGACCTTAAACAGAGATCTCGGGTGAGATGGGCCATAGACGAAGACGAGAACTCCAAATTCTTCCATGCCATGATCAACAATAGGAAAGTGTCTAATTCGATTCACGGGCTCAATGTTAACGGAGTTTGGTGCTCTAAACCGAGTTTGATCAAGAAGCAGGCTCTCTCCTTTTTTCGTGAAAAATTCAAAGAGAAATTTCCTATTCGTCCGGAGTTGAATGGTTCAGATTTTAAGAAGATCCCGGATATGGATCGTGAGGTTTTGATTGAACCATTTAGGGAGCAAGAAATCAAAGAAGCGGTTTTTGAGTGTGGAGATGAGAAAGCTCCAGGACCAGACGGGATGAATTTCAGATTCATAAAGCATTTTTGGAGGATATTCAAGGAGGATTTTCGAAGAATCTTTGATTGGTTTTTTAATACTGGAGAAATCTCTTTAGGTAGCGGGGCTTCTTTTATTACCCTGGTGCCTAAAGTTAATGATCCGGTTTCCCTAGTTAATTACAGGCCTATTAATTTGGTGGGAGTTATAAGTAAGGTTATCTCTAAAGTCTTAGCCAATCGGCTGAGAAGCGTTCTTGACGGGGTGATTTCGGAGAATCAGTCTGCTTTTCTGAAAGGAAGATATATCTTGGACGGTCCTCTTATTGTCAATGAAATTATCTCTTGGATCAAGAAGAAAAAAGATAAGGCGTTCATTCTTAAGTTAGACTTTGACAAGGCATATGACAATGTGAACTGGAATTTCGTGGTGAACTTACTTCATCACATGGGTTTTCACGAAAAATGGTGTTCTTGGATCAAAGGAATTCTGAAATCGGCTAACTCGTCGGTGTTAGTTAATGGTTCACCCACATTTACTTTTAGATGTGAAAAAGGTATGAGACAAGGAGATCCGCTATCTCCTTTTCTCTTCTTGGTCGTGATGGAGGCCCTGTCAGTTATGGTGGCTAAAGCAAAGAGTGGGGGAATTATAAAAGGTATCCCGACCCCCAATTTCGGGCCGGATATCTCTCATCTTTTTTACGCGGACGATGCGATTATTATGGGAGAGTGGTCTAAAAGAGAGCTAGATAACGTTATGAGAATTCTCCGTTGTTTTTTCATTTGTTCCGGTCTTAAAATAAACATTGAGAAATCTCATCTTTATGGTATTGGAGTGGGAATGGAAGAAATTGAGGAGTTGGCTAACATGGTTGGGTGCAAATCTGATAGCCCTCCTTTCAAGTACCTCGGGCTCAAAGTGGGAGCTAACATGAATAGGATCTCAAATTGGCACCCGGTTATTGAAACTTTTAGAGCCCGCCTTGCGAAATGGAAGTCTAATCTTCTATCGATTGGTGGAAGAGTGGTCTTAATCAAATCGGTAATGGAAAGCATACCATCTTATTATTTTTCTCTATATAAGGCTCCAAAAAAAATCATTTCGGATTTAGAAGCTATGTTAAAGAAATTCCTTTGGGGCGGTTCTGGGGAAGAAAAAAAGATGCATTGGGTAGCATGGGAAAAGGTTTCGTGTCCCAAAACGCACGGAGGCTTAGGTTTAAGTAAGCTCGAGGTGATTAATAAATCCTTGCTTTCTAAATGGGGGTGGAGATTCAAGTCGGACAAGAACAACTTATGGAAAAAGGTTATTGTTGCTCTTCACTCAAGTAGATCGGGCTGGGAATGTATTCCATATAAAAAGACACTCACCGGAGTCTGGAACAATATAGCAAAGAACTTTGTTAATTCAAAGGTGGACGGTCGGCCGCTTGGGAATTTCATGAAAGGAGTGATTGGCAATGGAGAGGAAGTTGCATTTTGGCACGATGTGTGGCTCGTAGATGAACCTCTTAAGTTGGTTTTTCCGGATCTTTTTAACTTAGAAGTGGACAAAAGTACCTCAGTTGCAAATAGGTTTAACTCGCAGAACAGTGAGGAGCGGTATTCGTGGCACTGGAACAATAGTTTGTTGGATACAGGTAGAGTTGCGAGGCTGGAACAGTTAAAAAATCTCCTCGACAACGTTCAAATCTCGTCCGATAGAGACCGGTGGAAGTGGATTCCGGATAATGATGGGGTGTTTTCGGTCAAATCGGTTAAACATCTGATGATCGGTAATCTGCTGCAGGATGACACATTCATCATGGATTGGTGTGCTTGGGTTCCAGCAAAAATCAACATACACTGTTGGAGATTGGAGATGGATAAAGTGGCAACTGCAGAAGCTTTAATGAGAAGAAATGTGGTCATCTCCGATCCGGAATGCCCGCTCTGTACCACAGATGTCGAATCTGCAGATCATCTCTTCATTGGGTGTTTCATCGCCTCAAATGTTTGGAACGCCATTAGCAGCTGGTGCAAAATTCCCAATATTTGGGCTTTTTCGATTCGGGATCTTCTAACCTATCACATTGACAGCGGGTTTCAGGAGAAGAAGAAGGAGGCGATTCATGGTATTATCATGGTAACATGCTGGACCATCTGGCGGACTAGGAACAATATCAAGTTTTTAAACGGTTCAGTTAGTATAAATAACATTATTAGCGAGATAAAGGCCCTTAGTTATTTTTGGTAGTCAAATAGATCTAGACATAAAGACGTAGAGTGGAGGGATTGGATCTCTTTTGTAAATATGTAATGTTGTTTTGGTTTGGCGGCCCGGCTTGGGTCGTCGTGTTCTTGTGAATGAAGGTTACCTTTCAAAAAAAAAATGTGATGTTAACTTTTTGGTCACGTGACTTGTCCTCCTTCAAGAAGGATAATGATGTTTTAATTAATGTTGTTGTATTCTGCCAATGAAGTCCAACAAACCGCCTCCACTCCCTCACATGATTGTTAATGAGAGTCATGATGATTATGTTGTTGCTGTCCTTCACGTGGAGAAGTCCACCATTCCTCTGCTGTTGTCGGCCCAATAAAAATCATTCAAGAGTTCAAGATGTTGGCCCACTAGGTTTTTTATTTATTTCCAACATCTTAAAATTCCTAAACATGTGCGCTGCCTCTTTCAACCTTTCAACCGTAGCCAACGGTTTAAGAACCGTATGTTACGGTCCAAACATTCTGTTTGGTTTCTTTTATTCTTGGCCGTAGGTTACGCTGAAGACCCTTACCTTATATTCCAACTCTAGTGCATGGCTCCCAAACTTTAATGCATTCCAACTTTTATATAATGACAAATAACCCTCTGAAATTCATTCACTTTCGTATCTTGTGCTTCGAAGTTGTTTTTATCACCCGCAACAAGTCCCGGTTAACGTAATTCACTCGGTTGTTATCTCCGGTTGTTCCGCTTCATCACCAAACATCATAACTTCAACGAATTACGCGATTAACCTGTAAACCACAAGAACTCGTAGTTATCACATTCGAGGCGTATAATCACGTAAAACGCATTAATACACGTAATGTAATACACATTAAGACTCGGGTTTCACACTCTCCATCAATAATCACATATTAACATAAAAATATTTATTTTAATCAACTGTTTCGTTAAAAGGATTTATTCAATACATGTAGAACATATATTTTTTATACATGTGGTATATTTAGAATCATACTTCTAATAAATGATCTCATTATCGCGTTTTACACTCCAATGAAATAATAATATTAAATCATAATATCCAACTTATCTCTTGTATATTTAATATTTTTTACTAAAATATTTCTTTTCTTTTTTTTCTGCTGATTATCCAATATCAGGTAATACGTAAGTTTCTAACCTAATAATAGATAAAAAAACAATGACTAAATGTGTTAACGGATTACATTATTCGTGTAAGACATGTGTTTATTCAAATCGTGTAAGACAGATATTTATTCAACCCGTGTAATACATGGGGTTCTAACCAAGTTTTAAAATAAAGGAAACATGAAATATAAACATACTATTTGAATTATTCATCAACTCTACGTACTTGTTTTAGTATTTTACTATTTTATAACCCAAAATCCAGCGTCTCTTTCAGACTTTTTGGATAGTCCAAAACAAGATAAAAAGGCAAAAGTTCCGCTACACACGCGCAGCTCAGGCCCACAAGAATCAGCATCCATATCTTGACGTTCATCAAAACCACCTTTTACTCTTTTACTTATACTTGTTATCAATTATTATTCATGTTACAATTCAAATAAAACCTCTTGAAACCGAAATATTTTATTAATTTAGCGAGATATTAATTATTTATTAATTTAGCATGGTTTTACTTATGACCTTTAAATTTCGAGTAAACTGCAAAAATGGTCCCTGAGGTTTGGTCACTTTTGCTACTTTAGTCCAAAAATACCATTTTGCCATTCATTAAAAAGGAGGAAAAAAAACAAAAAAAAAATGGATGTTAGCTAATCTGAACAGATTTTGATTTTGGATCAAAATGGCAACAAAATTGAAACCAGTGGGACCCAAATTCAAAAGGTTTGAGTTTTGGACTAAAGTGGCAAAAGTGACCAAACCTCTGGGATCATTCTGACAGTTTACTCTTAAATTTCCAAGTCTAATGTACATTCACAATTGAATTTGTCAAATTCATTGTTTTTTAATACAAAAAGTTAATTCATGGTACCAAAAGATAAATTACAAAAACAAATTTCACTGCACATTTCTTAAGTGCATTGCAAGCGGCAACAACTCTTCACAGTATTTTGTAGTAATACGAGAAGACAATGCCCCAACTCTTATGTGCAATGATGCGATTTAAAGATGAACTCAAGATAGATTTTAAATTCAACAAAAAAACAAATAGATTCATTTTTTAATAGACAATCTTAGAATTTGGAATCTTTTAATAATTATTAATTTATAGTTTCGTTGGGACCAATATATATACACTTGGATTTCCAAAAAAGTTATTATCTTATTACTATATCGATTGGGGTCCAATTTTATACTGGTCCCAAGTTGGGACTGGACAAATTATTAATTTTATCAAGGTTATTAATTTATCGAGTATTAATTTATACAAGTTTTACCATATTTCAATATTTTGTCACTTTTTAAAATTCTAATTCTAATTCGGGTTGCGAAAAAACAATCTATGTTGCCAATACCAAGACCTATGTTGTCGTTGCCGATACCAAGACCGGCTCGTGACCAGCCCGAGTTGTATTACTCGGTCCGTTTTTAAACAGTGCACAACCCTATTTAGCATGGTTAGTTTTTAAACAGTGCACAACCCTATTTAGAATGGTTAGGAACTTGTTTTGTAAGGCTACCCGGTGTGGGCTCACGCCATAGCGCCTCAAACACTGCTGTGGGGACGTTATGGAGGGGTGCTATAGGGGGCTTCGCCAAGCAGATAACGGGCCCCAATGGGGATGATTTAGGGGCCAACTTGATCTTAACCAGTTAGATTTCTTTTTCTTTTTTTAATATAGTTAAAGGAGTGATTTATTCCATACCGTGTAAGTTAACAATAAAACCCTTCGCTTACGTGATAAGGCCCCTAGGGCCTAGGGGCGGATAACATAACAAGCCGTTTTCCAAAGAGCCCAAATTTTAATATCCAAAGTCCAAGAAACAACAATTTGACTTTTAAAGTCGAATCAAAACAGAAACAATATCAATAAAACGGTTAACTACCCTTGTACAGCCTTAGCCATGCCAAAAGCAGCTGCGGACGCTATGGCTCCAATTAGGGCTGTTTGCAAGGCACTCCACACTGGTTTGCTACCAGTGAAGTAGCCTTTGGCGTATCCGAAGATCAACAACGCTAAGATGGTCACGATAACCGAGGCAACCACGGCTTTTTCAGCTACTGGGATGATCATGTAAGGGAAAAGTGGAACCAACCCACCCAATATGTATGCGACTGCTATAGTGAACGCGCTTTGAAGAGCTCTTTTTGGATCGGGTTTTTCGAGCCCAAGTTCAAATCTGGATAACAAAGAGAGAAAGTATTTTATTTTACTCGTTAGACCCATTGGAGATAAAAAGAAATACCCTTTTCGGCCCTTTTTATATGTAAACGGATCAAAAACACTACTCCTATAATGCACATCGATCACGTGAAAATGCAAAAACACAGTATAGTAAGCATGAACATTTCAAACAAAAGGTCTCAAGTATAATGGTTTTTTACAAGATTTCACAAAGTTTCCAATGTTGCTCATTTTTTAAACGTATATTCTTTGACTGAAAACATACCATGATGACGCCTTTTTTATTTTTAACTGAAATACTAAATAAAGTGCGACTAACGTGTTAAAACAGCCAAATTTTTTACAGAAAAAAGAGCAACTTTTGATCAATTTTAAAAACCAAAAACACTAAACAGCATAGCTAACACAGGTTTGTTTATAATAAACTGGCAGATTGCTTCTGGTTTGAAAGACACCACATGCATAAACTCTAGAAAAATAGAAGACAAACATTCTTACAAAAGACATAGAAAAAGACAAATGTTTAGCATATCCATGCATAATATAATTATATATAAAGTATAAACTACCAAAGTTTTATAACTATGTCCCATTATTAAGATTCCATTTGTCTAAAATCAGGAGATAAGTGGGAAACCTACTTAGATTCAATGATTACTCAAAGCAAAAGTAGTAACACTTACTTCATCATGAAATCAAGCCATGCTTTCGGGTTCTTCCTGAGAGCATTCACCACCGGCCCGTACTCATGCGGCTCCACCCCATACTCCGCCAGTATCTCCGCCACTTCAGCCGCCTCTACAGTTTGTATATAGAACAAAATCATCAATTACCAATATGTTCTACCAAGTATGCATAAATTATGAGTGAAATTTAGTATTAACCTGTATCAGGTATGGTATCAATTTCGTCTTGTTCTCTTTGTAGCTCTCTAGTGTAATGATCAGCTTCACTTTTTGCAGCCAAATACCTATTAAAGATAATATATTAGATATTTATCTCTAATAATACCTACAGTTAAAAGCCCTTTTGTTAAACACACTAGAGAGAACATAAAGTTAAAAAGGGTAAACTCTTTTGACTCTTGGAATTATTCGAATTATCAATTAGAGTTTGATTAGTCAATCAATTCACAATCCAAAAACAAAAAGTAAAAAGTTACTGCCACAAATTCTGAATTCTGTATCCAAACAAGAACTGCATGCAATTGAAATGGCGTATTGTGAATTGTAATTATCAAAATTCAGATTCTATTCTATCCTACTTCCTGAACATTCAAAGGGATCAAACAACATGCTCATACATTCAAAATCAATCAATTAAACCTAAAATCATTAAGCCAGAAAAAATTCGGTTTAACTATCAAAATTTTGATTCTATCCAACATAGGGCTGTAAACGAACCAAACGAAGCCTTGTTCATGTTCATTCGTTTAGCATTGAACTCGTTCACAAACACAAACGGACATACCCCATTTTATAAAACAAAGAAAGAACATTTTTAATCCCGAACATTAAACAAAATCACCTTGTGTAGTTAAGCACTTAAATATTATAATCAAAAACATAATTATATCAAAAAACTAAGGCACAAGTTAGACATAATAAAGCATAAACATAATGATCGCAAAATAATGTTTCAAAGATTTAAGTTTCTCATGACTGAACATAAACTAAACAAAACGTAACGAACATAATACCGAACATTCACAAACGCAACTGATCCAACACAACATTTGTTCGTGTTTGTTCAGTTCATTTAATCAATCAAACGAAATTCCCCGTTCATGTTCATTCATTTAACAAACGAACATAAACAAACTTTCCACCAAACAGTTTGTAGACGTTCGGTTTGTTTACATATGTTCAATTTCAAACAGCATGATTAAATAACAATACGCTCACACAACCAATCAATCAAACATTTAACCCTAAAATCACTAAACTACAACAAATTCAGTTAAATTTACCCGCCAAGTCCCATCGAAATCGCACCGGCAGCAACCTCCGCTATACCGGCAGTAAGAATAATAGAAGACGAAGCGTTAGCACCGGAAAGTCCTGCCGCAAGAGCAAACGGTACCGTAAGACCGTCAGAGACTCCGATGATGACGTCACGGACGATTTCACCGGCTGTAAAGTGGCTCTCCTTGTGGCGGTTGAGTAGATATTTGTCTGATTCACCGACGCTGGCCATTGTTGATCCTGTGGTGATCGAAATTCGAAGTCACAGTGAATATACTGTGTGAAATTGAGTGTGTGTGAGTGGAGGTTGTAGTGGAATATAAAAGGTTGTAAATTTGTATTGATTGGGAGGAAGACGAAAATCTTTGTGTTAAGCGGTCCATCCAATTCGGAAAAGTTGGCAAGGGGGGAAGTTGATCCTTTAAGTTTGGTAAGTTGCACAAACGGTCCTTTTATTTATTTTTTTTTTATTTTTTTTGAACTACCAAAGACTCATTCAAATGGGCTAATAATACAATCGTCTCCGAACTAGGGAAAACCCTTACTTAGAGCTGAAGCCTGTGAACACTCGCCCGAAGTCATGATAGTGCGATGAGGTAAAATCTGCAAAGTTCAAGGATCGAACTAGCCAGTGGTGGAACTAGCCCATTAATTTAAGGGTATCTAAAAAAATTTACCGTGCAATCGTATATAATAAAAAATGATAATAAATAAAGTAAAATAAATACTTAATAGATTTGTCCTCTTTTTTTTCATAGTTTGAAATCGTTCCATTACATTATCGTCTTTTACTTTATCAAACGTTTCTTTTTCCACCGCACAAACCATAACATTGTTCAAATATTTCGGGCCTATTCGATTGTGTAATCCGTCTTGACATGCTTCAATTTAGAATAAAAAAACATCTTTCAACAGTTGCGGTTGCAACCGGTAAAACCAAAGTTAGCTTCACTACCCAATAAACCAAAGGACAAGAACTATGTGTTCCGTTTTCCACCATAAGACGAGTAAGATCATTTACTCCATTCAAGTTTGCAAATCTATCATCATCGCTTATAATGTGACGAAATGCCTCAATGAAGGGGTATGGTCCCAAAAAGTCGTGCAAACCATTTTCAGGTCGCGCGCTGGACCATACTCCTTACTCAGAAAGCTGATCAATCTTCAGACCCGCGAGGGATACTCAAGCAAACCATAACCTCGCGTGAGGTCCAAACAAGAGATTACATCACCTTCCGTGTGTTCTGAATAAGAGCCTCAGCCCCTACAACCCTGCGCGGGCTACTTACGTGCTTAGCAAGGGCCGTGCAGGAGTTAGGGCGCAAGGCCACTTCAGAGAATACAGAAGGTACAAGTGGCAGAAGATTAAGCTAATCAGCATCCTCTAGGCTGTGCTCTATCGTGCTCCACGATCGTCTGACATGCAGGAGACAGAGAGTACACAAGGACGCCTACGTGGCACCAATCAGGGGGCGACGACACCTGTCCCATGATCTCCACTTACCTGCTGATGGCAGAGGGACAACAAGGCCGACAACGGGGACACGTGGCTCCAATCACGGTGCGCCAGCTCCAGGGATATTCTAGAAGACACTAACGGTCGACACCAGTGAGACAAGGAGGATATTCCCTCTTTGTCGCCTTCCGGCCCAAGGCCCATCAGCCCATCTCCTCTTACACCTCTCCGGCTATAAATAGAGACCTCCATGCACAGGTTAAACATTCTACTCTCTTCACTCTCACTCTTAACACACACTTATTTCCTCAAAGCAGATAATGATTCTCACGCCGGAGTCTGGTTAAGAGGGAAACCCCCATATTCCCCTCTTAACGAGCTAACGGTGTTCTGTTTTGTAGGAAGACGGATCAAATCGAAGCTCAGGAAAGTTTAAGAAGATTAACCCTCATGTTTGAAACATAAACCAAACTAATTAACCCTAAAATTAGTTCCGTGTTTCTTCATTGGCGCCCACCAATTTTTACAATAACTTCCATTTTCTTTTTCTGAGTTTTTTCTGAGTTGTTGTTCCTTTGATCATGGCTGGTCAAGGGATTATTCCTTATTTCGGTTTTGGCACGAACTCTAACGCAGGATTGGGGGAGGACAATCTGAATGTCCAAGTCCAACCTGCTGAAGAGGTAGATGAAATCGAAGTAACAAACACTGGGGGACCCCGCGCGAGCTTCACTCGCATCACCCAAATGGGAACCCCAGTAAGTCATGTCGTTGGTCCTTCAAACCCAGCTCTAAACCTGAACATTTCGGCATTACTAGGGTTACCAGAAGGTGAAACTTTAGCTTCCTGGTACGCCAAACAGATTGCTTCCATAAACACTTTGTATCAGTCTTTGAGCGCACAACAAGCAATTTTGCAAGCAGAACCATCCTTGGTTACCCCTCCGGGTCCAAGTCAAGGGGCTCGCCAGATACCCCCACAGCCAAACTTTCAAGGAAGAATCAACAGACCCCCTCCCCAGAGAAGGCCAAGGGTGCATGACACGCGCGATACACACGGGGAGACAGGCAGTTATTATGACCACCCGTCAAACGTCCAAAGGGGCCCAGTTCACAGCCGGCTGGGGCCGCGCAACATAAATAACGCATGGGATGACACAGATCTGAATGATCCTACTTGGCAAGATGACGAAGGCTCGTCAGTCTTCAACCGTCAGCAGAAAAATCACGAGGCTTATAAGCCAAGGCAGCGCATCGCATACAGCGAAGAAGCAGAACGAGACTTCAGCCTCGCTTATAGGCCAGCGGAAGCCGCCGAACACTCGAAGTTCATCCCAAAGATTGCTCTAGCCCCACTATCAAGAGGAAAGTTGCCTCCAACAGTGGGTAAGTTCAATGGTCAATGTAAGGACCTGCAAAAATGTCCAAAAACAACCCGTAAGTGAAAACTCAGACCCCTGAAACCCTAATGTGCATGAAAAAAACCAAGAAATTGAGAAAATTGGTTTTCACGCGGGCCGCGTCAAAGCAAGGTTGGCCGAATAAGCGTTCCAGGCCATGTGTCGCACACGTGGCAGACCTACCGGTGACACGCTAGGCCTAGTCGTAGACTAGGTGGCCCTCGCGGGCCGCGTAAGTTCTTGTAAGGGTTTACGCGGGCCGTGTAAAACCCAAAAATCAGCTATAAATAAGTTGGACATGAGCAGTTCATCTGCACTCGAAAATTTCTTTCAAAAACGAAGTTTACTGCCTAAAATCACAATTTCGCTTAGGGAAACGCTGCTCCGAATACAGGGTATTAACTCGATCACTGCTACGATACAATGTCCGATCGATTGAAACCAATCTGATGGATGTTTAAGTGCTGCCCAAATCAGGGCTATACTTTGTCATTCGTCGTGAGGGTTTTAATCTCATGAGCTTATCGTAAATGTTGTATTAAGTTACTTACCTAGTTTCGTGTGCATTGTTATTTAAACTAGGTTACAAGGCTTATCAGTAGGCTAAAATCTGCCCGTTTAAACTTGCAAGGTGAGTCATTCTCTTTTATCAACAATGTTTTACAATACTCTAATTATTTTCAAAAGTTATAATTACAGGGATTAAGTCGTGGTTATCTTGAATCACTGGCTAGTGGGGTATTGTGCACATTACTAATTTCTCACGGTTAGGTTCATCAACCTAACAGTGATAATCATCACTACTTGGGTGAAAGGACCCAATAGTGGTATGACCATCGTCACCAGGGTGTGACACCGCACCAGATAAAAATAAGATAGTAGCCATTGTAATCGCTCTTATGCTGTAATTTATAACTATGTGTCGTTTTATTAAATTTGAGTGACTCGCCAGTATTTCCCCGCTGATAAAATATTTTTAAAACATGTTTCAGGTGACCTACTGTGAATCAAGGAAAAGTGCTACGGAGCACTAATAAAGCTTGAAGTGGTGGCTCAGTGAAATAAATAAACATGTTTTGTAAAACAGGGAATTTCCTCGTGAAATTCCTCCATTGTAAATTACGGGGTTTGTCCCAAATTATGAAATAAAATAATTGGGCATTTTTAAGTTTTAAAAGATCCTGCTAAACTTCCGCTGTCGACTCAAATAATAAATACCACGGGTTTCTGCCGCGGCTCCTGGACCGGGTCACACTGGGACGGGGGCCGTGATAGATAAAGGTGGTAACAAAGCCACTGATTTAAGTCAATTAAGTATTTAGAAATACTTAATTTTTCTGATTGCCATTCTGTGATTTTGTGAAAATTTACTTTTAACTTAAGTTTGTGTGTATATTCATGTGTGCTAACAGCATGAATGAACTGTCGGAGGCACTCCGAAACTTTACTATCCATAGCACCGATATGGATATTACCAGCACATTCACTGGCTACCAGACTGATACTGAAGAGCCAATGGTGTTCCAGGCCCAACCTCAGGAGAAACCGAAGCCGAAAAAGAGAAGAAGACTCGTAGGCTGGAGGCGTGTGCGTAGGAAGAAACCAGCGACACAAAAAGTTATAAAGACGGAAGATCCGAAGGATAAAGGCAAAGGAAAGGAGATAGGAGAGAGTTCCGGGCAAGCCCAGGAAATGCCATCGTGGGAAGAGTTGGACCGCCAACTGGCAAATAGTGACCTCATCGGACCTGCCGATGAAAACCTCTTCTATTACCCAGCAGAAGCACAACTTCTAGTTAATCTGGAACCTGCTATCCCATATCCTATTATCCACCCCCGACCTCTACCAGGAGAACTGGAGGAATGGTGGACAACTGACTGGCAATTTCAGAATCTCTTGAATAACCCTAATACCTTTCCCCCCAATTTGACCCTGAGCCTCCACTACATCCACCTATGAGCACAGAAAACCTGGCTGAACTCCGCCACTATGGCGAGGAGCTGGTGGACGCAGGAAATAGAATCCGAGAAGTGGGGGAGAGGATATCATGGAAATACGATGAGAGGGAACGTCGTTTCTGAAGTGCCAGCTGACAGGGATCGTTTGTGGTTGTGGCTACATGTTTAATAATAATAAAATAATAATAATCATAATAATAAAAATATAATCATGTAAAATAACTAAAAATAAAACTTTTGTAACATATATGGTAATGTACGGATGCATATTAAAATATATAGAATATGAAAGTTGCAAAGTCGAAAATTTTGGCTATCGTGTTGACGTGATTATATGCGACTGCTTTATTGTGCTTGATTATTATTTATTCTATCTTGTGCCAATAATTTATACATTTATATATTGGGAATTATCAGATGGAACCCGCAGTTAATGAACCATTTAACGAAGTTAACCAATCTGAACAAAACCATGAAGATCAATTTCTGAATAGGCAGGATATAGAAAATATCATTGCTCATGGAATAGCCAATGCTATTCCAGCAATCCTTGCTGCTGCCCGAAATCCAGTTGAACCTCCACCGCCTACTCACAGTAAACGTACTCGTGATGATAACTTCAGTAATAGTGTAAATGGAGGCGGTAACAATAATAATAATGACGATATAATGCAAGCCCCATTTCTTAAGAGAATGAAATCTGCAACGCCTGGTTGCACTTACAAGGAATTTCTTGCCTGTAAACCAATCGAATTTGCAGGCAACGAAGGGGCAACTGCAGCACTGCGTTGGTTAGAGAAAACCGAAGCAGGAATTAAAATAAGTAAATGTGCCGAAGAAGACAAGGTCATGTACGCGTCGCATCTTTTTAAAGAAGGGGCACTAGAATGGTGGAATACAGTACTACAAGCCAAGGGAAGCGATGTGGCTTATGCCATGAATTGGGAAGAATTTAAAAGTCTGGTGGAAAGAAAATTATGTCCCGAATATGAAAAGGAACAAATGACAAATAAGTTCCTCAATCACCGAATGGTGGATGTAGACTGTCGAGGGTATACTTCGACATTCTTCGAGTATGCTAGAGTTGTACCAACCCTGGCTTCGCTAGAACCGGTACTTATTTCTCGCTACATCTGGGATTTGATTGGCGAAATTCGTGATATCATTGATACAACCACTGCTGGTGGGGAAACAGATGATTCCATTAAATTGGATGATGATTCAAAATATCAGGAATTGACGGGCAGAGTTGAAAAACTTGAAACATCAGTTGCTAAAATAAAGGATATGGTGCAACAGCTGTTAAAAGCTCAAAAAGCACAATCCACTACTGCTCCAGCTCAAGCACCTGCACCTGCTGCAAATGAGCTATGGAATGCATTTCAACCCCTGTTTGAAAAACAAAAACAGATGGCTGTCGGCAGCATGCAATCCATGTACAAATGCTGATAAATATGGTGGAGTCAAGATTTAAAGATACTCAAGTAGACATCAAAGCTATCAAGGCTCATATACAAAGCACCACTGGAAAAGTTCCTCCCACTATTCTCTTCATGAATAACCCCTTGCCAGATAATGCCAAAAAGGGGGATAAGATAAAGTTGAAAAAGAAGGGAATAGAAGATGGCCTGTATATTGAATCAGAACAAGAAAAACAGACATATAAACCACCTTCAAAAGGCTCCAAACCTCAAACCACAAAATCTCAAACTTCCATCCAAACAGCTGATACAACAGTGGTTTCAAAAACTGCTAGCCAAACAGATGCCATCTCATCAACACACACCACTACAACACACACCAAAACCACTGCCTTACCACCACCAACATCACCACCATCGCCTCCTGCTAAAAAGCAGAAGACAACAGATGTTACAACATCTGTTGTAATGACAACAGTGGTTGAAACACCAGTTGTTTCAACAGCTGTTTGTCAAACCACTGATCCACCCAAAACATCACCTGCCTCTCCTACAATAAAAAGAAGGGTTTTCATTCCTGATGATGATTCTCCATCACCACCACAAAAAACAACTTCACCGCCTTCAGCCCCTGCTCAAAAGCAGAAGACATCTATTAACACTTCAGTAGTTGTAATGACAACAGAGGATGAAACACCAGTTGTTTCAACAGCTGTTTGTCAATCATCCACCACCGCTCACACCATTCCTACATCACAACCAAATCTTTACACCAGCAAAAGAATAACAACTCAGGCAGATGAAGACAAATATGATCCTAATGCTGCAAAATATCCACTGGAACCTGAAGCTGTAAAAAAATGAGATGAGACAATTTTACACCGAGGATGATCCTTCAAAAAGAAGATTTCCTACTCTTATAGGCTTCATAGTCCCAGAAGATATGGATGAATATCTCAAGCTTAAAACAAGGCAGGCTAAAATAAGAGCAAAAGTTGAATGTGAAGGTCAAAGTGACGAAGCCATCTCTAAAAGATTGGAACTCTTGCTCACTAAGGTCAAGCAGATGGAAGACTATGCACAACATCTAAACAAAGAAAAGACAGATCAACGAAATAAGATGAGAAAAGAATATCTTGCATATATCATGAAAGAAAAATTCTATCCTGCTGAAGAAAAACAATTTGAAGAATGGCCAATAGTTGCTTTAAAGCATGAGGCAAACAGGTATAAAAGAATTAAAAACGATCCAAGAAAGAAGAAGACAGCTCCAAATTGGAACAAATACAAAAAGCTCATTACTGACCTTACATCTGAGTATAAAAGAAAGAAGCAAGAGCTGGTGGATGCTAAAGTGGATACTGCTGAAGCCATAGCAAAATGGACAAAACAGTATACCGACGAGGCATATGAAAGGCTTAAGAAAAGAAGGATAACAGTCTCAGACACTTCTAAGAAGCCTGACTACAAAAAGCTAGAACAGCAGATTGATGCTCTTAAAACACTGATCACATCAGCAGATAACCCTATCCTTGTGGAAAATCAAGAAAAAGAAAAACTGCTGACCAGTGAAGAAGCAAAAGAAAAGGAAGCTGAGTACTTCACAGAAGCCATCAAGAAAATGGATCTAAAAGAAGATAGCTCAGTGAAACTTCAAGACCTTGTTAAAAAGGTATTAACCAAACCTGCATCACCTAATACAATAGCAGATATCTCAAACATTGAGCTAGATCAACAAAAGAGACAAGAACAGATTGACAAAGAAGTTGCAGAAGACATAGCTGCAGCAAATGAAGTCATAGAAAAGGCTCTCAAACAAATGTCTGAAGTTCAAGATACTGCTCTACAATTCTTTACAAGGCCAAAATCTCTAAGCTCATCTGTAAATAAATCTCTCCCAAGAAACCCATTGGATTCAAAAGTACTAAAGTGGATGTCTGATCAAAAGACACACGTATTGACCTTGGTCAGATCCAATGGCGAAGTGAAGTACATATCAAGGAAAGAAGCACTAGGTCTTGGTGTTGAAGATTTGCAGGATCTCCTTGAACTTTCATTATGCAGAGATGAGGATGACTCAAGTTCCAAGGACTTTGAAGTAGAATTTAAAAGGCAAGTTAAGGAGCTTCTGATGAGAAATAAAAATCCAGAATAATGAAGGGTTTTGGCATTATCTGTTCCAGGGGGAGATTGTTGGGATTGAACCCTACCAGAGGAACATATAATAAAAGCCAAAACCGGATCACGACAGTGGATTCACAATAAGCAGCTGTTTACATTAGGCTTTCCCCTTGAAAGTGATTATAACTTCTGATGATTCTCTATCCACTGTCCGTATACAACTGCTGCCAAAGCCCTGAAGAAGTAAACACTGCTGGATTAATCTACCGATGACAAAGCACTGCCCAATCAAGGACTGATCAACCTTGAGGAAAGCACTGATGAAAGGAGAGAGCAGTAGTTCAATGTGTTATATGTTTTATATATAGTCAGTGGTTAAGAATAGCAGTGTTTGTATAGGAACAGTTGCTTCAGGTTGTTAGGCTGTCAGACGTCGCTTTCATGGTGACGTCAGCTGAGATGCCTCAGTGGTTTTGGTTTGCCTATAAATGGAACAGTACCCTGTACTGTTACATTTGATCGTTTTTAGTGAGTTCTTCTCTTCAATTCAATCCTTTCATCTTATGCAACCAACCATGGAGTATCAGGCTGAGGGGGAGTTTAGTTTGTAAGCATGCTTGTAATCTTTTGACTTGTATTGTAAATCTTTTGACTTAACGTCAAGATGGAAGTCAGGACAATCCAGCGGTTATGAGGAGCGGCCGCGCTACAAAGAAGACGTGTGAGAAACAATCGACAGAATTGGCTATCGAAAGGCCGTCAAGAACGAATCGGGAAAAGCACTGGACTCCACTCATTAAAACACCCAAAGAGGTGCTCATGACGGAGAACCACGATTTCAAGGCACCAAAGCCTATGACCAACAAGAAGGGGCAAGACCCGAACCTGTACTACGATTTTCACAAAGACACTGGTCATCTGACAGATGGCTGTATCAGTCTAAGGCAAGAAATCGAGAGAGCGCTGAAGAGCGGAAAGTTAAGCCATCTGGTAAAGAATGTGCACAAGGAGACGCGCCAGATTCAACGCAATGATGAGGGAAACCAGAAAAAGGTTAGGCGCATAGAAACACACATTGTTAATGGACTATGGTACAGCGCGAGAGACAAAGGCAGGCGCCCATTTGAACCTGCATGGCAAGAACAACAAGTCATCTTTCTGGTGGTGCGCGGGGGACCACGCGCCACGCGCCCCGTTGTCATTACCGGCATCATTGGTCACTACGAAACAGAATACATCTTCATCGATCTGGGAAGTACGGCCGATATCATTTATGAACAATGCTTCAATCAGTTCGATGATGAAGATAAAGCGCGCCTAGAACCTGTTGATTATCCTCTATCGGGATTCTGCAATGAGATGGTCTTCCCACTAGGCCAAATCAGTTTCCCCGTCACGCTATCTGACGGGAAACATTCAAGAACTACAAACGTCAACTTCATGGTGATGCCAGTCAAATCAAGGCATGCTGTGTTAGTTGGGAGAGAAACCCAAGGCGAATTGAACATGGTCACCTCCACACCCCACTCAGCCATCGGATTCCCAACTGAGACAGGTGTGGCGATTATCTATGCAAAGAAAGAGGTGATGTCAGCATAGGATGCGCGCCCAGCCAAAGCAGCAAAAATTTCAACGACCGAACCAGAAAAATGGGTTTTGAACCACAAATACCCAGAACAGACGGTGACGATAGGTCACACAATCTCACCAAGTATTAGAACGCACCTCAAGCAACTACTATTAAGTAACATGGACATATTCGCCTGGACCCCGGCCAACATGACCGGTGTCCCGCGCGACGTCACTGAACATTGTCTGAACACTTATCCTTCCGTCGAGCCAAAAGTGCAAAGAAGGCGCAGCCTAGGAGAGGATAAGACTAAAGCTATGAATGAGCAAGTTTATGAGCTGCTAAAGGCAAGAATTCTGAGGGAGGTGCGCTATCAAAGTTGGGTGGCAAACCCTGTTATGGTCGAGAAGTCTACCGGAGGATGGCGAATGTGTGTTGATTATACTGATCTCAATAAGGCATGTCCCAAGGATTGTTTTTCACTGCATGAGATCGACAAGAAGATAGACTCTCTCGCGCCATACAGGTGGAAATGTTTTTTGAATTGTTACAAGGGGTATCATCAAGTCCAAATGGCACTGGAGGATGAAGATAAGACAGCCTTCCGCACTGACATCGGAATATTCTGTTACACAAAGATGCCTTTTGGACTCAAGAATGCTGGCGCAACCTACCAGCGATTGATGGATACGATATTTGCTGATGACATCGGAAAACATACCGAGGAGGACCAGATGCTAAAAGGCGTTGATAAGAAGTTCAATTCTCTAAGGAGCGTGAACATGAAGCTAAACCCAGCAAAATGTTCTTTTGGTATGGAGGAAGGCAAGTTCTTTGGCTTCGTGGTTACAAACGGCGGCTTCAAGGTTAACCCTGAAAAAGTTCAAGCCAAAGAGCGGATGTCGTCACCGCGCATGATCAAAGAAATGCAGAGATTGGCCGGTCGCCTAGCCGCGCTTAATCGATTTCTATCAAACCACGCTGCAAAATCATACCCTTTTATCAGTACTTTGCCCAACTGCGTGAAAAAGCAGGAATTCAAATGGACGCCAGAAGCAGAATCTGTCTTCCAACAAATGAAAGAGTGTTTGATCAAGCTCCCTACTCTAACCGCGCCATTTGAAAAATAGCCACTCATTCTGTACTTATCTTCTTCGGACAAGGCAGTTGGGTCGGTATTGCTGGTAGAAAGGGATGGAATTCAGACTCCAATCTACTATGTTAGTAGGGTGCTCACGGATCCAGAAACACGATATTCAACTATGGAAAAGTTAGTGCTCGCGCTGCTACACGCCTCCTGGAGGCTGCATAGATATTTTACGAGGCATGTAATCACGGTACTCACTAACTTCCATATCGGCACAATTTTGCAAAAGCCAGAAACGTCAGGTCGCCTGGCCAAGTGGGCAATTGAGCTGGGGGGCCACAACATTCTATACAGGCCGCGCCCAGCCATTAAAGGTCAAGTATTAGCGGACTTCATCACTGAAGTCCCAGAGGATAAGATCAAAGAGTGTGAAGTTGTGGATACTCCCATCAAAGATACATCAGACGGATTGTGGTTGTTGTACACTGACGGAGCCTCAAACGAGGACGGCGCAGGAGCGGGATTGCGCCTTGTTAGCCCTGAGAAGCATGAGTTCACCTATGCCATCAAGTTGGATTTCAAAAACACCAACAACAAGGCAGAATATGAAGCATTCTTGGCATGCCTACACCTGGCCATCAAGATGGGAGCGCAAAACTTACAAGCGCATGTCGACTCTCTCCTCATCGCGAGTTAAATCAATGGGTTATATGATGCAAAAGGCGAAGTTATGGCTTTGTACTTAGAGCAAGCGAAGGAGTTGCTTCAGCAGTTCAAATCATACAAGGTTGTTCATATCAATCGATCTGAGAACAAGCCAGTGGACGCGCTAAGCAAGCTTGCTTCAACGGCTTTCCAACATCTCGCCAAGGATGTAAGAATCAAAGTCTTGAAAAACCCATCTGTTTTGTTGCGCCAAGTCAACGTAATTGAGATAGGACCACCATCGTGGATGACCCCTATCATTCAATATCTTCAAGAAGGAATTCTCCCTGAAAACAAAGCAGAGGCTAGGAAGATACAGAACAAAGCGTTGTTCTGTGAGATGAATGGTGGAATTTTGTATCGAAGATCCTTCTTGGGGCCACTTCTGCGATGCGTGGACCCCCCAGATGCAAGTTACCTGATCAGGGAGATTCAGGAAGACATCTGCATCATTCATGCGAGCCCGCGCATGGTTGTCGCGAAGATAATGAACGCTAGTTATTATTGGCCAGGGATGCATGTTGACGCTCTGAAGGAGCTGCGCAAATGCGACTCATGTCAAAGACACACTCCGAAAACCCTGCGCTCAAAGAATGATCTAATCCCTGTGTCCACTGCTTGGCCCTTCCAGCAGTGGGGGATCAATATGGTGGGACCTTTCCCTGAAGCTCCTGGAGCTGTGAAGTTCATAATTGTTGCCGTTGAGTATTTCACCAAATGGGTGGAGGCCAAGGCACTCGCTTCAACTACTGCAATGATGGTGCGCAAGTTCATATGGGAACACATCATTTGCAGATTTGGCCTCCCTCTCAAGATCGTAACCGATAATGGCACCAATTTTGCTTCTGAAGATCTTCAAGAATGGATGAAAGAGCTGAATGTTGAGCACACTTTCTCTTCTGTTGCGCACCCTTAGGGCAACGGCCAAGTAGAAAGTGTCAACAAAAGTATCGTCAAGGGGATAAAGGCCCGACTGGGCACTAAGAGAAGAGGCTGGGTAGATGAGCTCCCGAGCATCCTGTGGGCTCATCAAACCATGCCAAAACAAGTACTGGCGAAACCCCTTTTAGCCTGGTCTACGGCTCAGAGGCGGTTATCCCAGCTGAGATTGGCCTCCCCTCGCCGCGCTTGTCAGCGGTCAACAAAATTGATAACGAGGTGGAGCGTCGTCTAAACTTGGACCTGCTCGAAGAGAGGCGCGAAATAGCGCGAATCAAAGAGGCCAAGTATAAGACACAGTTGGAGAGGTACTACAATGCAAGAGTGCGCATTTGTACCTACAATCCAGGGGGTACGTTTTCAGAGATAATGAAGCTTCCAATGCTGAACGACCCGGCAAACTAGCACCTAAGTGGGAAGGCCCATACTTAATACATGAGGTGCTAGGAAAATGGGCATACAAGATGCGCACCCTGGACGGACACATCATCCCGCGCACAAGGAATGCGCATCAACTGCGCAAATGCTACATGTGAACACCTTGGCCATGTGCCTTTTCACTTAGTTAAGTTGGCCATGCGCCTTTTATCTACTTATGTTGGCCACGCGCCTTTTTAATTACCTATATTGGCTATACGCCCTTTTTTCCATTTCAATGATGTACGTTGGCCTAGCGTCTGTTCCTATGCTAATTAACGCAAACATTGACTATGCCTTGTTATTTATGGTAATGTCTCTTACGTTACAAATGCATGTTAAACTTTTGATTAGCACGAAAACACTTCAGTAAATTACGAGCTCTTGAGTTAAGCCTCCAAGGTCTTCTGCGATCATAGCGAGAAACCGGGCAGTAACACTCATACACGAGCCACACTTACATTTATTCGAGCTAACTTAACCAAAGTTTCCAACAACAATGCAATAATTGTAACTTGACAAATAGAAAGCAAACATAAATGTCATATTTCAAAAAACGCTCCCGCGCGTTGTCACATAAAAACTAGCAAAACATCATCAGTTCGATTCAAAAGCGCGACCGCGCAATGACTTACATTTAACATCCAAAATGAAAATTACAAGGCACCAGCCTATCAAAACTATCTACTCATAACCATCACCATCATCTCCGTGATCGTCCCCGTTGCCATTGCCATCGCCATCACCATCGCCATCACCACCGGCTGTTTCTTCCTCATCCGATAACTCCACAGTCTGTGGAGGGTCTAGAATAGTATTTAGCCGCGAACACTAGTCATCATGCTTCAACGCTTCAGTAACCAAATCCATCACAGGCAATGATAGATGGTCATAAACTCCTTCAGCGTGGGTTAACGCAGCATCAGCCTGATCGGTCACCGAGCAATGACTGATATCAAACTCTTGTCCAAATGCTTCTTCAACATGATGAGCGCATTCTAGATAGCCTCCACGATGCCCAACC
Organism: Helianthus tuberosus; assembly: GCA_030545235.1. Taxonomy (NCBI): domain Eukaryota; kingdom Viridiplantae; phylum Streptophyta; class Magnoliopsida; order Asterales; family Asteraceae; genus Helianthus; species Helianthus tuberosus. Next base: position 182,114,284 of record CM060451.1, read on the forward strand.
GCATGTGAAGCATCTATGAGCGTAGCAACAGCCGCATCCAGCTCAGAAGCATTTAGAATAGAATTAGCAATCTGCAAAAAGGCAACAGATGAAAGCAGGACAACAAAAAATAAAACATAAAAGTTAAGAAAGGGGAACCTTACCAAAACTACCCCTCTATTGCGCATCCATTCAGATTCAGAAACCAGCGTATCCACGATTGCTTGAGCTTCGGCATAATTGTTCTGAGCTACGTTAAGAGCAGAGGTGCTAACATCTCGCGCCTCATGGGCGGTAGCAGCCTTCACCCTCTCCGCCTCAAGATCAATCTCTAACGATTCATTCTTGTCCGTTTGCTCATCCAATCGGCGCTTCAACTCAGCGATTTCTACATCTTTAGCGGTTAAGTCCTTGTCCCTACTGGCCACCTGCGCCCGCAACTCAGCCTGCAAAGGATGAAAGCAGATTTAAAACAATATTTGGACAGGTACAAAAATAAGAAGGAAAAAGGTAAGACTGGCACCTCAACGAACTCTTTGTCCGCTCTAATGTCCTCAACCTTCTTCGTCAATGTGGCATTTTGAGCCTCAAGGTCGGTAATCTTGGAGCGAGCAGCATACATGCGCTGATTGTCTTTCTTGCACACCTCTTTCCATTCAGCACGCTCTTTCGACAAGAGCTCCTCAGCAGCACGAAGCTTGCTCCTTAAGCCCTCACGACCCCACTCCTCGGATTTTTTCTCCGCTTCGAAGGCGGCTCTCTCTTCAGCAAACGCGCTTTTAATCTTCTCAAAATCCTTAGCTTTCCTCAACAAACGATCACGATACTTCTCCCAATCACCTCGCTCTCTAACCATTGTATGCCACTCGCGCACGATTTGGTGGTTAGCAGCGCGAGTGTTGGCCTCCCCAACAACGTATGCATGATACAACCCATCATGGGTTCAGTTCTCTGCCGGTTAACTTTGCCGGGAGGGAAAGAATTCAAGAACCAGTCACGGCAAGCAACAAACTCCATGAACGTGTCTTTCTGCTTTAAACCCCATGGAGCCTGGTGGGGAGCATCACCACGAGCCTCCTCAGTGTACGTCTTATAATAAATATCTCCTAAGGTATCCTTAGGACCAATAGGAATATGGGGCGCCGATCCTCCGGTGCCACCAGCGCTCGCACCACCAGCAGCAGTGGTAGTCTCTTTATGCGCAGCAGCAACTGATCCCCCAACAGCAGAAGTCACTTGCACAGTTTGGGTAAGGGCATCAGGTTGCGCATGCTCCGATGGTTTAACAACCTCGGGCCCTTTTCCCCGAGAAGCACTTTTCTCTTTTTCATGAAGGGGCTGGTCAAGCCCCGTAATGCGCACGACCTCCGGATCCCTGCGTTTTATCCTGCGCGGTAGTAGCAGTGGCCTCGGTCTCCTTTGATTTATCACCCACAGGCTTCTCAACCGCTTTCTTCTTCTCTTTTTCCTTCTCTTTTTCCTTCTCAACCTCTAGTTCGGCAGACTTGAGAGGCTTGATTACAAACTTGGTTTTCTTAGGCGCCGATTCTTTGGGGTCCTTAAACTCAACACCCTTAGTCTTCTTAGGGGTTTTCTTCTTGGCCTCTGCAAAAGTTAGGTGTTAAAAAGAAACTTTACTAAGGAACGCATGAAGGGCGTCATAACACTAACCTGTAGAGAACTTATAAAGAGAGTGCAGACTACTCTGTTTGCCTATTACTTGGGCATCCCCAGTCTTCTGCGCCACCTGGACACCCGCAGTTGTCTCCTCTCTGCTTCTTTTTCTACTTATCAGCTTAACAACAGGCTCTTCTTCTTCTTCCTCTTCTTTTTCATCTAGCGCGATAGACGAGGGAGTAGCGCCAACATCTGGGTTCCTAGACCCCGCGTTCCCTGAGCTTTTCGAACCAGCAGCGCCGGTTTTCTTTTCACCTATACGGGACAAACCCTCAAGTGAGTCACTTCCAACGACGTAATCGTCCAGGTTACTCTGTCGGAATCGGTGAGTACCTTTATCGTAGGCACCAGCAGTTGCGCGACTACTCTCGCCCTTCTTGCTGGTTGGTTCAGCATCGATGGTAATCACCTTCTTCTTCTTCTTATTTGGCTTCTTCTTCTTCTTCTCCTCTGGATCAATCCCAAGGTTGCGCAACACACCTGCAAAGATGTTAGACCAGGAACTTAGCTCCCTATTCGAAGACCCTACAGACCCATTCGAAGACCCTACAGACTCCTCGCTGGAAAGATAAAGAATCTCTTTCCCAGCAGAAGTCACAGCACGCAAGGGCCTGGGGTTGGGTAGATGCGCACCTTCGGTTGCAGTGGGAGGATTGGTAAAGGCTCCAGCAGGAGGATAAAGAAAGTGGCCTTTGATATGCTCATACCAGCAAGTCTCTCCTGGTTGCAGCGGGCGCACACCCATAGATCCACCAAAGGTGGGGAAAGCAGCCTGATAAAGATGAGCCTCTGCAATGAAACCAAACGTTTAAGCGCAAATTAAACAAAAAGACAAGGGGATAAGCAAAGAAACAACAAACCTCTATCTTGAAACTTCAGAATAGGCACTTCGTTGCTGTCCCCTGGCCACTTATCGCTCATTTGCGCCGTGACCAAGACGTTTTCACCAAAAACCCGATTAGGTGTTGCAGTGAGCTTCACATACCAATCATCTTTTTTAGGAATCGCAAGTTCCTCCTTCTCAATCGTGTCCGGCTCGCGGAAGATCATCGCGATCGGAATAACTTCTTCTCTAATAAAGAAAAACTTCTGTTTCCAGTCATGGAAACTCTTGGGAGGATTCAGCAGAATCTTCTTGGCTGAACCATAGTTTCCAAAGGAATAGAACCCCATATTCCTAATCAACTGGTAGAAAACCTTGAACTTCTCCACTGTAGGTTCTATGTCATGAGACCGACACAAGAACTCAAAGTGTCGCACCCTCACCATACCGGGTGGACTCATCTGGGATATATGAAACCCATAGTAGTGAAGAATATGGGCCATAAACCCCGTCCCCGGCAACCGAAAGTTGCCTTGCAAAAAGAAATCTTCAAAGAGGGTAATATACCCTGGTGGTGCGTCGGCGGCTGTTTGGTTTTGACCGGGATATCATGCATCCCATTCCGGTGGAAACCGGAATCCTCTAGTTATCTGTTCAAACAACCCCTGGTCCCATTTGAGGACACGGAGGGGACCTTCGTCTGCTAGTGCATATGTCTGTTGACTTCGTCTTGTATCGAGTCATGTAACTAGATTGATAGACCAAGATGCGTTGTACGAAAGAAACGGGAAACAGGTCTGAACCAGCAGGTTCACACGAAGTGACCAGTTCGTGCGAACTGGCCAGTCCTTGTGCTGGTTCGTGCGAACTGGCCAGTCCTTGTGCTGGTTCGTGCGACCTGGCTCTCCTATATATAGTGGGTCTTGGGATTTCATTTGTAACTTGGAGAAACATTCTGATTCCGGTAGCGAAGCTCTGCCGAAGTGTCGCCAGCTCTTGTAACGTTGTGAAATCAATATAATCGACAGTTAATCTGCTTTTAAGTGCATATCAAGCTGAATGAAGATCAAATCACTGAATTCCGCCTCTGATTTGGTCTAGAACTCTTCTGATCGACTCTTTTAGATCGATTCCCCGATCCTACAAGTGGTATCAGAGCTCAGGAGGAAGAGTTCTTACCATTCCAGCTTGTTTTCATGGATAAATCTGATTTCTACTCATTTCTACTCATCTTTCTACACTTTTTCATCAAATTTACTGAGTTTTTACGGATAAAATGACCTGATTTCGTAATATACCACGTAAAACACTATTTTAATCAATCCATGAACGAATCAGGACCTAATTCAATCTAAAATTTGATAAAATCGACCAAACCGCGTGAAAAACTGTTCAGATCGTTCGAAAAGCTTCCAGTTCGTGTGAAAGTAGTCCAGACCGTTTGAAAATTTGAACCAGGTCATACGGTTTTGAATCAGGTCGTTTGAACCAGTTCGCACGAGGTGATCCAGTTCGCACGAGGTGATCCAGGTCGTGTGATAGTAGTTCAGATCGTTTGGATTTAAGTCAAGTCATTTGAAATTACATCAGTTCGCACGGTTTGAACGTAGGTCTTCAGGTTGTTTGAAGCTTGATCCAGATCGTTTGAAATCTTCCCAGTTCGTTTGAAAAGTCTTTTTTTGTGAAATATCAATACCGAAACATGGACAATGAATTTTATAATGCTTTTGCTACTGCCCCGGGTACTCCTGTTACCGTTGCTTAGAATGTAACTATGGAAAATGAAACGGGAACGTTACAGAAACCTCCTAAGTTGATGAGCATTGAAGAATATTATAATTGGAAAGAATGGTTCGAGAATTGGGTTCAAGCAAATCATCTAAGGTCTTGGGAGTGTATTGAAACTAAGTACGTTCGACCTCGTAATAATGTGGGAGTTATAAAGAATATTTCTGAATTTACGGAAAAAAAGAGAGAGAAATGTACAAGGTAGAAAAAATGATGATCAGTTTACTTCAACAAGTTGTGAAAGAAGACATTTTCATATTACTTCAACATGATGATAGTGCACGTTCGATTTGGGAAGCACTTCGTACAAAATTCGAAGGAAGTACGGAGATGATCAAGAATAAAAAGTTACCATTAAAGAAAGAATTTGAATTGTTCTCAAGTTTGCCGGGTGAAACTACAAAAACTCTTATTGAGAGATATTTTCATTTAGTACGTTCAATGAGTCGGTTGGATATCACTAAAGATCGAGAGGAATGGGTTGAAAAATTAGCCGATGCTTTACCTCAAAAAGAATGGGGTACATATCTTATGATTTTGAAGAATACCAGAGAGTATGATAGATTGACAATTGCTCAATTCATTGAAAAACTTGAAGGACAAGATCTTGAACAACAAAAGATCGCTAGAATGAACAATTCAAGTGGTCAACAAGATATCAAGATGTATTTCAAAGGTAATGTTCAAAATGTTGAAACAAGTCCGAAGATCCAAACCACTTTCAGCGCAGAAAACTCATCCGGATCACTCAATCAAAGCTCAATCAACAACAATGGATTTTCTTCATATCCAAGTGTTAATCCTAATGTTTCAACTTCAAATTATCAGTATCAAAGCTCAAACAATGGTAATGGTCATGTGCTACAATGCAACATCGCGTTGCATCTTCAGAACGGTCAGAATTTCTCTGAAGAAGTCGCTAAAGGTCATATGGCATTACTAGTTACCGTGTTAGAATCATATGAGAGTTTGGTTGCAGGAAGAATCGGAAATCCTATGTTAACAAAAGAGGATTACGATCAGATTGATGCTGAGGAATTGGAGCTAATGGATATTAAGTGGTGTTTAGCGAGCGTGTTGAGGAGAGCTGAGAAATTTAAGCAGATTACAGGAAGAGATGACTTACGTGATGCTAATGTTTCTACTTTAGGTTTTGATAAGTCTAAAGTTACTTGTTTTCGGTGCAGGGAAAAAGGACATTTCAAGAGGGAATGTACCAACCGAGAAGCAGGTGGAGCTTAGAATCCTTTCGGGAACAATGAATATTATCGGAAAGCAATATATCATCAGGTAGCTCAACAACCGTCGATTGAAGATGGAAAGAAGAGAGCTTGTATTACTATGCCTCCAAATCAAGAAGATGAAAGATTGCTAAAGGGATTTAGCTGGGACAAATATATTCCTACAGAAAGTAACTCAAAGTTTAGAGCATTTGTTGCACAGATCATTCAAGAGCCAGAGCTGATGAAAGAATGGATGGATGTGTTTGCAAATGATTAGAAAAGTCAAGATGGAGAGTCTGTTTCTTCAGAAGATAGTTCAGAAAAGACACCAGTCTTTGATCAATCATCAATTGATAGCAGTGATGATGATGAAGAAATTAAACAAATAAACATTGGTAAAACTCATCTATCTCCTAAAAGTTTCAAATTTTATTTTGCAGATAAATTGGAGAAGCTAAAGGAGAAACGAGCAGCAAAAGAGAAGAAAAAAAGGTAAAATGTGAGAACGCTGTTCAGGTGGAAGAGAAGAATGAACAAAGTGAAGAGGTTAAAGTTGCTGAAAAGATTGTTGAGATTGAAAAGATTGTAGAGGTCACAAAACCTTGTCTGAAATGTTTGGAACCATGCAAACATTGTGAAGAAAAAGATAAGAAGTATAGTGAGCTCGACGAGATGAAAGAAAAATTATTGTTCAATGTTAAGTACGTGAAAGAATCTTATGATGTGTTGAACAGAACAGTCAACCAGTTGGAAAAGACAAACTCGGAAAGGGAAGATGCTTTGACAATGATGAATGCAACGATGATGTCTAAGCAGAAGGCCATCAATCACTATATTGATGAGTGTGCAAAGTTACAGCAAGAATTGGAGACTGAAAAGATTGAGAATGAAAGAATCAGACGATTGCTAATGAGTTATTCAAGTTCTGATTACTTGATTGATAGAATCTATCCGACAGTTGCAGGTTTTGAAGCTTTTCAAGATAAGAAGTCGGAAGATACGGATACTGGTAAGAAACAAAGTGCAAATTATAACAAGTGTCCGCCTCCGATCTGGGAAGGTTATTCTCCCAGAAAACCTAATTCGGAACAAGTCAAAAAGGCAGTCAATATAAAGTTAAAGTCTGAGACAACTGATGAGTTACCAGAAAACATTGACGTCACATTCACATCGTCTGACACTGATCATGAGTCTGAATTAATAAAGAAAGTGGTTGATCAGGTGTTGGAAAAGGATGAGGAGTCAGAGTCAAAGTCTGAATCTGAAAGCTCAAGTTCATCAGTTGACAGTTCGAAATCATCGGTCAAAAGGGTTTACAATAAAGATTTTCTGATATCAAAAAATAATTTGAAGGACGAAACAATCAAAGTGGCATATACTTTGAATGATCCAGACAAATTATATTCTGATGAGGAATTTCCCATAAAAAATGTGAAAACTGAAAATATTACAAAAATTTTCAAACTAATAGAAATACAAAATAAAATTGGTTTTTCAAAACCTAAATATACTTCTAGAGTTCAACAACGTTTAAACAAGAAGAAAGGTTTCGGTCCAGGTCATCAAAAGAAACCGAATCCAAAAAGCAATTTCAAAAAGAAGGGGTTGGGTTTTGAAGTTGAAAATAATCAAAATATTAAAGATTTTAAATCAAAAACTGTATTTGATTCAGGTGCTTCTTCAGAAGAAGAAAAAGAAAAAGCTTTCTGGAAACAGTCTAACAAGGAGTTTCTTGCTGAAAAACAAAAGTTTGAGAAGACTGTGTTTGGAACCAAAAAGGAAACAAGAACTTGCTATAAATGCAAAAAAGTTGGTCACATCGCCTGGAACTGTCCAATGACAACCAACATAAAACAAGAAGTTCTTTCTAAACTCAAAGAAAAAATTGTTGATAAAACTGAACCACCAACTGAAAAATTTAAAGTGTTTAAAAATTCAACATATGAAGTTGGTGAGTGTTCTAAAAGTTTTTACAAAAAAAGAGTGAATCTTAACAACCAAATGTGGGTTGTTAAGAAATCAGATGTTAAATCTGGCGATGAATTTGTTTCTTCGGAAGCAAAGGAGCCACTTTCTTGCGATGAATCTGACTCGTCAAAGTCAGAGGAGCCACAAGTTGAGCCAAAAAGAGAAAATTCAGTTCCACCAATGGATGACGCAAACTTTCCACCATTGCGGACTGAAAATTTTAAACAAAAAGTTGGAAAAGTAGAGATTTCGAATCAATTCTATTCTGAAAAGAAAGAATTTGATGTCGAAAAAGCGTTTAATGGAAAAGTGAAACATATTTTTGGAAAAATGGTCGATGGTAGGGAAAAAGGGGTAAAAGAATTTTATGAATCAAAGAGGAAAACTTACCCACCGAGTGAAAATAACTCGGATGCACCCAAAGCTGGTCAGGCTTGGGTGTCAATATTCTTTGTTTGAAATCCTCACTTGCCGGAGCTCTCAAGTTGGTATCGTGGAGCATGAATCGGCATCATTCTTGAAAAATGTTTTTGTGAAAAACTTACAAGTGTTAGATTTTACAAATGGTTAAAAGAACAATGTGATGAAACCCCATGTTTGTGAAATGACAAACAAAACTAATTTTCCGAAAAAACCATTTTGATTAAAATAAACTTAAGTGTTTTGAAATCATAATGGGAAAATAGTTTATTGTCAGGGGGAGTTCTGATTGTTTAAGCCAAGTGGATGGAGAATTAAAGCTTTTCACATCATGCAAATAAAATGACAAACTGAGAATTTTTTTTATTTGTACAGTTTATTGCGTTTATTTTCAAATTTTCCCAGAAAATCAAAAATTGAAGCATATTTTTTTATTTAGGGGGAGTAAAAAATTTAGAAATTTTGAAAATTTGAAAAATCCAAAAACATCGAAAAATAAAAAAATCAAAAATGAGTTTTGTTGTGAAAAAGAGGAAATGATAGTACATCAGTAGACAATCACAGTACGCTAAAGAATTGGAAAGTTAAATTGTGATAAACGGTCTCACTGATGATATGCCAGCAGGTTTTTACACGCTTAGTAGATTGTTTTCGAGATATAACCTAAATATCATATACTTACTTATCTCGTGGAGAACATCTCTCGGATATATAGGTAACCCCTGAAATCTTGTTTGAAGGGTTTTCTATTTCTGACATACTACGTCTTTATGCGTGATGATATCTGGAGTATTATACCAGGACTTCTGATTTTGCGGGAGCAATAGCCTAGTTCTCGTATAATACTTTGCACTGCTTTAATCATAAAGCCCACCCTCTGCATAAAAATTGATAAAATATCGAAAGATACGAATCAATTGCAGTTGAAGAAAAGATTCTTTAAAGGGAACACACCTAAAGTCGAGCCACCATCTCTCTGATTGAACGGAAGTTCTAGCCTGAGCTCTCATGGTCTCGCATTACCCATTTACAAATATCATTAGTGTACATTCACCTGTAAGACTGAATATAGGAGTCTGGATACGGGAGTATATTCTGAGGTGGGACACGCGAATAAGTTAAGTCCATTAAAACACTAATCTCGTATCTCGAAACAATTGAACTTTGTGTGAAAATTTAAGTGGATCAGTATACTGACAATCTAAGTGAATCGTTTAGATCTTAAAGTGTTTAAAGCTCAACAGTGCTAGTGATTTGTCATAAACTGATATGATCCTCTTACACAAACTCACAAAAATATTGTCTGTAAATATTTCTTTACTGCTTTTCATTAATGTGTTTTAGCATAAATTTTGAAAATTAAAAAAGATTTTACTTTATCTTATTTTCGACAATTGATGTTAGAAAGCTGATTTTCAAAATTCCAAGTGTTGAACATGATGGACAACAGGGTTGGGAGAGTTTGTTTTAAATGAGAAATGATTTTGAAATGATTAAATGGTTCATTAATTTGAAATCAAATTTGAATGATACTTACAAGTGGTTTCTAAATTTGTTAAATTTTTAAAAATTGTGAAATTTACTTTTGGGTAGAGTATGTGCAGGTAAAAAGCTTTGAAAGAGCTAGGTTTCGACTCCTGAAGATTTTCAGCATAAGCGTATGCAGATTAGAGCCAGGTTTCCGATTCAAAGCTTGCAGATAGTGTATTCCAGACTGCGATCCCAGCTTATCGAAAGGGGGAGGCTGAAGTCGTAAGAGCCAGATTCAGATCCTGGAACAAAGATCGAGATAGAAGCTGCTGATGCTGATAAACTTAAAGAATCAAGAGATTTGATCAAGAGAGGATAAAGCCAGGTTGCGATTCTGATAGAGAAGAGAGAGATTGAAGGATGCATACAGAGAAAGACATTTTGGAAGAGCATGAAGACTGATCAAGACTGAAGACTCGACACACTGAAGACTCGTCATCATCCAAGGGGAATTTGTTAGTGCATATATCTGTTGACTTCGTCTTGTATCGAGTCATGTAACTAGATTGATAGACCAAGACGCGTTGTATGAAAGAAACGAGAAACAGGTCTAAACCAACAGGTTCACACGAAGTGACCAGTTCGTGCGAACTGGCCAGTTCGTGCGAATTGGCCAGTTCGTGCGAACTGCGCTGTGATGGTTCGTGCGACCTGGCTCTCCTATATATAGTGGGTCTTGGGATTTCATTTGTAACTTGGAGAAACATTCTGATTCCGGTAGCGAAGCTCTGCCGAAGTGTCGCCAGCTCTTGTAACGTTGTGAAATCAATACAATCGACAGTTAATCTACTTCTAAGTGCATATCAAGCTGAATGAAGATCAAATCACTGAATTCCGCCTCTGATTTGGTCTAGAACTCTTCTGATCGACTCGTTTAGATCGATTCGCCGATCCTACATCGTCAACTGGGTTTTCTTCTTCAGCCATAGATATTCAGATATGAAGATTTGAAAATTTTCTGGAAAACTTGAAGAATATTCAAAGAACTTGAAGATCTGCTACAAACCCTATGAAGATTTGAAGGAATCTTGAATATCTGAGAGAGAAAGGAGAGTAGATAAAAGATCATACAAATCTCTTCTCTCATCTCGTCGACTATATATACCCATCGCATTTAATGCAATGGGTAAACGTGCCGGATTCACCGCGCGCGTAACCAACCAGAAGATGCCACGTAGGGCGGGTTTCTCGGGGTGACAGTTATCACGCGCGCGTGGTCCTCAATCGCCTGACAAAAGGTAAACCGTCAGTGGCAACATGATGACAACCGTGTCAGCAGTCAACTCGAACGTCACCGTCAACGACATTTTGCACCAACTCGTCAGAATTCAAATTTCGAGATTTTTCCCGCCCAAAGTTATGAAACTTTATCCACAAGCTAGCAAAGGTTGCGCCGCATGTATGATTACCCATAATGCTGCGCAACAACATTAAAAAGCAACAACTACCATCAAGCAGTCTTGGTAACCACGCCGTAGTAACTAACAAACACTTACGCGCGCGCCATCTACCAAGACCTAGCAATCATTTTTTAAAGGCTAACACAGCTTTCCTTTTTCTAAGTCCAGAGCTCCAACCACTTCCTTCGCGCGTGAAGCAGCACTGGACTGGGGGGACTTGGAGGGGTATGGTCCCAAAAAGCCGCGCAAACCATTTTCAGGTCGCGCGCTGGACCATACTCCTTACTCAGAAAGCTGATCAATATTCAGACCCGCGCGGGATACTCAAGCAAACCATAACCTCGCTCGAGGTCCAAACAAGAGATTACATCACTTTCCACACTTAGTGTTCTGAATAAGAGCCTCAGCCCCTACAACCCTGCGCGGGCTACTTACGTGCTTAGCAAGGTTCGTGCAGGAGTTAGGGCGCAAGGCCACTTCAGAGAATACAGAAGGTACAAGTGGCAGAAGATTAAGCCAATCAGCATCCTCCAGGCTGTGCTCTATCGTGCTCCACGATCGTCTGACATGCAGGAGACATAGAGTACACAAGGACGCCTACGTGGCACCAATCAGGGGGCGACGACACCTGTCCCATGATCTCCACTTACCTACTGATGGCAGAGGGACAACAAGGCCGACAACGGGGACACGTGGCTCCAATCACGGTGCGCCAGCTCCAGGGATCTTCTAGAAGACACTAACGGTCGACACCAGTGAGACAAGGAGGATATTCCCTGTTTGTCGCCTTCCGGCCCAAGGCCCATCAGCCCATCTCCTCTTACACCTCTCCGGCTATAAATAGAGACCTTCATGCACATGTTAAACATTCTACTCTCTTCACTCTCACTCTTAACACACACTTATTTCCTCAAATCAGATACTGATTCTCACGCCGGAGTCTGGTTAAGAGGGAAACCCCCATATTCCCCTCTTAACGAGCTAACGGTGTTCTGTTTTGTAGGAAGACGGATCAAATCGAAGCTCAGGAAAGTTTAAGAAGATTAACCCTCATGTTTGAAACATAAACCAAACTAACTAACCCTAAAATTAGTTCCGTGTTTCTTCACTCAACATCACCCACAAGAGTCCCTATTTCTTGTGTAGTAAAATTATCTTGATACAACTCGATCGTCGACATTTGGTTTTCCAATGCCTCCCATAATGAAAAGGCTTATTTATATGTTTTGGGCTAAGCTTTGGCATTTACCAATTGGGCATCATTTAAATTATAGAATTGTTAATTTGGGTTTAATTATTCTACATTTGGGTTGCAAATGGTTCGAGCTTATAAAAAATTGGGATTTTAATAATATCAACTATCATATTTTTTTGTTAGGGGTATCCTCGTATTTGTTTAGGGGTATCCTTTGTATAAAACCAAAAAAAAAAATACACTACGCATTTAGGGTTGAGTCGTAGCCCGTGCTATCCCCATTAATACATTAGTCCCGCCCCTGAAACTAGCGATCGCCGCCTAGTCTCCCATCATCACTAGATGCCACCAAAACTATATGAGGGAGACAATAATCAAACTTGGGTCACTTAGAACATTAAATTTTTCCCTAACCACTATACACCAAGTCATTGGCTACGGTCCTTTTAAATTAAATTCCTTTATGATGGCTTACCGTTTATGATGATTTGATGTATCATTATTCATTAGTTAAATGGTCAAGCAATAAATAAATATAAGGTATATTTGGTGCTTTGAAAATTGAAAAGGAGACGTGTATGGTGTATTTTTTTGGTATTATATTGATACACTGTGTTTTTTTAGGAAAAAAAAATCATATTACATTAACTAGGGGTGTGTACGGTTCGGTTCGGTTATTAGCATTATCCGTAACCGTAACCGAAGTCATCGGTTAATCGGTTTGGTTAATTAGTTTAATTTGTCGGTTTTTTGTTCGGTTCGGTTAATTTTCAGTTAATAACCAATTCAAACAAGAGCTAAATTTTTTGCTTAGAAATACATGAAATAGATGTATAAATACATGAAATGGAGGTATAAATGGATGAATAGATGCTTAAATACACAAAATGGAGGTAGAAATAAATGAAATGAATGTATAAATAAATGCAATGAAGACATAAATAAATGAAATAGAGGTATTATTACATTAAATGAAAGTATAAAACATGAAATACATGAAATAGATGTATAAAAGCTAGAAATATATAAAAAATAAATGATTCGGTTCGGTTAATTTCAGTTAACCGCTGGTAAAAAAAATATATGTTAACCGACTTTCGGTTAATTCGGTTTCGGTTAACTTCGGTTCGATTTTATCGGTTTTCGGTTCGGTTTCGATTAACGGTTCAGTTATTGCACACCCCTAACATTAACTATATCTTAAAAAGAGAAAGGTCGGTAGACCTTTCTCTTTAAACCTTCACCTTTTAATACATATATATACTAATCCTCAACCTTTAACAATCTTTCTTTTTTAACCTTCAATGTATGACAATCTTCATATATTGTGATAATACAGTAATTTATATGAAGCCTAATAATAATCATTAATATTCTCATAATGATTTATATGAAGCGTAATAATAATTATTTACATTCTCATAATCTTTTGTTTAGAAAAATAAAACAACATTAATCAAAATACTTTACAACCATTACGAAACTATAGCAATTCTTACATATCATTTTTGTCATAAATCATAACAATTATATTTGAAGTAAATTGAACAGTTCTTACATATCTTTTTATTTATTTCTAACCAAGTTAATGTTACTAACGCAATATGTATAACAAAGTAAAAAATGCGTCACATCACGTGTGAGCATCACACGTTTATGTCATCATCGTATCCCATGTAACGAAGTTACAAACGTGACGTTGCCGCCGCAACGCGCGGCACTGGCTAAAATCTAGTATATCTTAAAAACAAAGGTCGGTGGTGTTTGCCACCGACCTAAACACACCCCTAAACTTTGAAAAGGAATCACTTTCACCCCCTAATATTCTACCTTATTTGCTGCATCACATGGCTTTTGTTTTTAATTTTTTTATTTTTTGTTGGCTTTTGTTTCCGTTCTATTCTATTCAGACTCTCATCGACCATCGCAAAAACCCAAAACCTTTAACGGACTTTGCTGGAAAATCGAGGGTAGTTAAACTACATCAACAATTGTTATTAGTTAGATCTCGCCAGAGGTGTGACATTTTGACCAGAACAAGAACCATCACGTTGTCGGGATCACCTTTCGTCTCCGGTTACCTCGGTCTGAACCCTTACCGCAAACGTATGGGGCTACCGAGAAACCAATCCGGGTACCAGACCCCATCGTATGTTGTATCCAACATGGCGTCTGCTGGGGGAAGAGATCACCGGAACCGAGTTGACGTCGTCGCCGATAACCAGAGCGTAACTGAAAGTCTGTCGGACTTTCTGTCTCCCACAGCTTTCATGTTTTTGGAGTTGTAAATTAATATTGTGGGCTCAATTCAGGGATGAATTGGGGCTCAACATGGAGGATGGGATTTTGGATGAGACAGACAATAAGTTGTTTTGAAAAATAAGTTAATGGATTTAATTAATATTGTGGGCTGAATGGTTGATTTATTTAAAATAATAAATAAACAATAGTATCTAAAGGGAAAGGGATCTAGAACTATTTTACCAAGATTCATACTTTATATTAGTAATAATAAGTACAACAGAATTTAAATCTGTTGTTTTATTAAATTTTATTAAAATATTAATTTATTCAGGTTTTTCACTGGATTTGATTAAATGTTTTGTTTTACTAAATTTTTTAAAGTATCAATTTATTCGGGTTTTTTTCAGTGGATTTGATTTTTAATTTATTATACTCACAGTGAAGTTTATTAGTATTGACGGTGGTGATGTACGTGATGCTAATTTTTAACACGGACAAGTTACACGTGTAACGGATAGATATATGTAATATATAGAGACAAGAACGATTATAAGACTTTGAACAAATAAAAAAATGTTCGGAAACAAGTCAGTTAAATATTTAACGGTATAAATTCGAGTTATTTTAAGTTTTGATGCCGCCGCAACGCGCGGCGGGTCGTAATACTAGTATAGTATGGTATTAAAAGTTTACTAACGGAAATTTAAAAGTTGTTGATTAATTATTAACTAGGATTACGACCCGCCGCAATGCGGCGGGGATTCTTTATTTATAACTAAGTCGATCTACGACCCACACGTTATGTTAAACCTGTCAAACGGGGTAAAATAGACGATGTAAAAACGTTCACCCACACACGCACGTTGCGTCGTGTTAACTCGCAAAATTTAGAACGAAACGTAAAAACGTTAGGCCAAAGATGCACGCTGTGATGTGTTAAGTCACAAAATTTAGAACCAAGCATAGAGCGCAAAATTTGCGGAAAATGAAAACTATAAAGGATCAAAGTTGAAAGTAAAAAAAGTTATGAGGATAGATTGTAAAAGATAAAAAGTTTTGGGTTAAAAGTAAAAAACAAATAGTTTTGGGTTAAAAGTAATTTATGAAATACTTTTTGGTGAAAAGTAAAAAAAATCAATTTTTTTTTTGGAAAACCCCCAAAGCCAACGTTACGACAACCATATGCATAACAATTTTTTTCTTTGAAAAATCCCCAAAGCACACCCCGCGTTGCGGCGGGACGTAAAACGGTGTCAAATAGTACTAATGTCACACAACCGTCATCGACAACCAACACTGACTCGACCTATAATATGCGTATTGCGACGAACCTGTCAAACACGGAAAAATAGAGGTAAAAACGTTGAACCACACATGCACGTTGCGTCGTATTAACTCGAAAATTTTAGAACTATATGTAAAACGAAAATTTGCGAAAGATGAAAAGTATAAGTGACAAAAGTTGTGAAGTTAAATTGCAAATAATGAAACGTTTTGGGTTAAAGTGAAAAAAACAAATTATGCAGGGTTAAAATTGGAAAATGTACAAACCTTTGGGTTAAAACTAAAAAATCAAGTTTTTTTTTTTTTGAAAAACATCCAAAGCACAACTTACAAGTCCTTATGCACAAAAAGTTTGCTAATTTATATAGGTTTTAATATACTGTAACGGTTGGTACCGGATAATTGTACTGATTTTTTTTTAATATACTGTAACGGTTGGTACCGGATAACTGTACTAATTTTTTTTAATGTTGACATGGGAGTCACGTACGTTGTCACAACATAAAATGTGGCTCGATCCTTTTCGGTCGTTTATGTATCATGATAAAACAACTAGTACTTATTAATAGCATGATTAAAAGGTTGACATATAGCATGATTAAAAGGTTGCATATAATAATAATAATAATAATAATAACAACAACAACAACAATAAACAACCTTGGAGGCTTAAGAAAAACTATTGCGTAATGACCATGTCCTCTAATTGTTATGCAACAGGGAGAAGTGTTGCATATCCACATCTATGAAAACATGTATAAAGATAAGTGGATAATCATAAACTTTAATTGGTATGTTTTATCTCCTACATAGAAAGATGAAAGATGATGTGTGAAAATATGTATATCAAATCGTGTTGCAATGCAGTTAGTAAGTCCATATATTAAACCGTGGACACTATGTTGCAAACATTAGATAATAAACTTCTATCGACTTCTAGTCTACTTTAAAATGAACGCTTTTTTTATTAACTAACTACTAAAGGCCTCTCTGAATCAGTGCCTGAGCACAAACCGCTTAGCCCTTCTATGTGGCCCGTTGTCAACGACTTGTATCAAAAGACTACAGGAGTACATGGACTCTAGGCGGACCACATAGAGGGAAACACTGCAAGTTCACCAAATAATTAAATAAATACCAAATCATGTGAATATACAATGAAAAACCGACAAAATCATAAGGATAAATGATGAAAAAATATATGACTTTTCACGTCTATCTCTACACCAAGTTCTTTTAACCGAGCTTCTAACCAGGTCAATTTAGCAACAGTATCAGCTAGGGCTTTATCTCCGTGGAAGACAGAGATAATGTTTTGTATTTTCGTGCAGTCCAGGATACATGGTTGAAGTCCATATAGTGATATAGATGGCATATCCCTTGAGGATCAATGATCATACGAACAACCAGCCTAATTAAGTTGAGATCATTGCCAGTGGTGCAAGCTTGAAGTTGAGATCTAGATTTTTTTGTGTGTGTTTATCCAGGTTGGAGTTGATAATCATCACGTCATTCTTCGTAAGTTTGATTTTGTGTTCATTGTAAGTTTATGTTATACGCCCCGCTTGCGGTATGCACATATAATGTATATATGTGTGGGCGCTCGGGGGGCAAAAGCAAAAGTGCACTAATTTTTAACGTTATTTTACTAATTTCGTGAAAATAACATTAAAAGAGGGGATGGTTAATCATGCATCATGTGGTGGCGTTGATAGCCGAAAGACAAGGGGGTACATGCACCAATTGGCGTTTGTCTCAATTGTTGAGTGTTATGTGCCTTATGTCCAAGGCTTGATGCAAAACCACAATCGAGCCGGGGGTCTCATTGGAAGCAGCCTCTCTATTCCTACAGGGTAGAGGTAAGGCTGTCTACATCCCAACCTCCTCAGACCCTACCTTAGCTTTTGCTATTGGTGGGATATACTGAGTACGATGATGATGATGTAAGTTTATGTTAATAACTATCAATTAAGTTCATAATTATCGGCTCGTGTGTTCATAAAGTTAGATGTTTTCATCACCTTTTTGGTTCGTGTGTTCATCGTGGTTGGAGTTGTAATCATCGTAAGTTTATTATTCGATTCAAAAGTAATTTTTTTTTGCTTGAAATACTGTTCAATTTTTTTTTTTTTGTTTCTAATTCCGATTTGTATGTGTATATTGGTTGAAGATTGTACCATAAACGTACATAAAGAACATGACAATTTCCGTATGAACATGACAGAAAGGATTTTGTATGTATATATTGATGTGTATGCATGACAAGACATGACCTTGCAGCAGGCAGATTATGCATGAAAGGTTTTAACAGTTGAAGATTTTGGATTGAAAGGCTTTAACAATCTGTACGTATATAATGTGTGTCTATCAATGATGATGGCGAAGCAATAGTCATTCTTTAAAAAATATTTTTTCCATAACAATACACACAGAGTTTGCATTATGTGGACTTATAAAAACCAACCCAACCCACCACCATTTGATCCGGTCCTCGGTCCTGACATCTACACAAAATAGGTCTTGGTGCCGGGCTGGTTCGAGCCGGGTTCGACCCATTACTCACCCCTAGCTAGAAAGGTTTCAGCACTCGGCATCTCTATTTCCAACACAACTTAATCACCAATTTACAAACATCACCAAACTGTAGTTTTCGTTACTAACAACAGGACATCTTTTTGACCACCCACTATATTTTATCTTTATATTTGTCAAAAGCATCCGAGTAAACTGCCAAAATGTCCCAGAGGTTTGATCATTTTTGCCACTTCAGTCCAAAACTCAAACCTTTTGAATCTGGGTCTTTGTGGTTTCAATTTTGTTGCCGTTTTCATCCAAAATCAAAATCTGGTTAGATTTTTCAGTTAAATCCAGTTTTTGTCTTTTTCCACCCTTTTAATGAAAGGCAAAATAATATTTTAACGTTTTATTATAACAAATTAAAAAATCTGACCATTTTTCCCTTCACAAAAAGGAAGGAAAAAGACAAAAAAGTTAAAAGTTAACTGAAAAATCTGACCAGATTTTGCTTTGGATGAAAATGACAAGAAAATTTAAACCACAGGGACCCAAATTCAAAAGGTATGAGTTTTGGACTAAAGTGGCAAAACCTCAGGGACCATTTTGACAGTTTACTCGAAGCATCTTCATTAATTTTCTTACAAAAATTCTTTCCTACACAAGAATGTAACACTTATTAACTAACTAAATCAAACAAAATTTCATGTTCATCACCATAGCACATTCCATGTTCATCTGGAGAAAATTATGAGTTGTATAAATTTCAAACTTAAACTCACTACCCGATATTTTACTGTATTATATTATCATCATCGTTCCAGAAATTTATGATCTATCACCATACTTCGTCCGCCCTTTTCCTCCCGTCTTTCGCAGCCTTGCCCCATCAAAACAATATGTGCATACATGTCTAGTTGTACTCTCGGGTAATAAACCATACTTTTTGGAGCCGACTTCCAGGAACATAAACTGTAATAGCTCGGATGATTTTTAATCCAATGAAAATGCTCCATCGCAGTACCTAAATGATATTAGAAAAACTAATCAACAAGAGCTCAAGGATTTTATGTAATAATAAAATAGTAATTTTAATCTTAAAACGAGTCTTGACTGAAAATAGTCAACAGTGTTACCTGTCACTGAACTTCTCAACGGCTTCTGAGGCGTAAAGAAGAGTCTCATTGGCCTTTTCAAGAACTATATAAAGCTGTTTCCCTCTCGCAGCCCGAGCGATCACCCACGAGTTGTTTTTCGCTCTAATGCATATTTCTAAATCGTCCCCTTTTGTTCGGCTTCTTTCCAAATCAACATCTTCCCGAACCTTATTCAACGCTAGTAATGATTCCTGTATAATAATAGAAATTGGAAAAACATTGACATGAATGGTAAGTTGTGTATGCATGAAAATAACTATATCAAATAAATAAATAAAATGCCATTTTCGTCCCTTAGGTTTGGCTAGTTTTGCGACTTTCTTCCAAAGGTTTGTTTTTCAGCATCTGGATCCAAAAGGTTTGAAATCTTGCCAGCTCGTTAACTCCATCCATTTTTCTCCGTTAAGTCAGGGGTATTTCCATCTTTTTTGTTAACTTAAAGGGCAATTCGGTCTTTTCACTTTATGTAAAAAGACCAAATTGCCCTTTAAGTTAACAAAAAAGACGAAAATACCCCTAACTTAACCGAAAAAAATGGATGAAGTTAACGAGCCGGATGAAAATGGCAAGATTTCAAACCTTTTGGATCCAGATGTTGAAAAACAAACCTTTGGACGAAAGTTGAAAAACTGGCCAAACCTTAGGGACAAAAATCGCATTTTACTCTAAATTAATAAAAAACGATTCTGACCTTTGCTAGGGTAGTTACTTTTCCAGAGGGGGAAGCCCGGGATATGTTGTTGTCACCGTCCACTAGCAAATAACGGTACCCTTTGACATGATAAGCGTTCTCACCACCCCATCCCTTTGCAAGCTTCTCCTCGACTTTATGTATCTTTGAAGATGCCTGGCGGGAATAAGAAAAACAAAAAAAAAAGAATTTAAACTTTTAAAATGAAAAGTCGACGAGTGTTCATATTTCCAAAAAAAAAATCAAACTAGAACATTTGGTATAAAAGGCGCGCCTGATGCGCGAGGGCCTCATGTAGTTCTGGGTCAAAATTAGTCAAAGTTGGTTAAATAGCATTTGTAGGAGACTTGATAAGTACACACGTGAATCAATGATAATAAACAAAGATCTATACATGTGTTGGAAACAACCAAACAGATAGATTCAATCACACGACTCAGCAAAGATATTATTGGTGAGCCAACTGCCAACATGAGTAGATACATGTTTGGGTTACTTACAGACATGCACATTCCACAAGTTTATACCTCTACAATACTGATATGCACGAAATTAATTTTACGAAAGTGACCCTATATTTAAGAAAATAAAGCATATACACAAAAATTAGAATCAGATACTCAAAAGTACACACGTGAAAAAGTCGATACTTCAAAAAAAAAAAAAAAAAAGAATAATGAATCAGATATTGTAATTCTAAAGTGAATCTGACGATACGCAATAATAAAGTAGATACATGCAATTTGTTAGCGTATTTCATAGTCATAAAGATAAAAAACGTGTTTAAAATTTATATTTAGCTATTAATCTATTTACCATTTATTTTAACTTAGTGTGAGAAGCTTTTGCTCTCATTTCTCAAAACATCTCTTCTTTCTTCCATGAAGATGTCTGTTTCGGTTATTATACACACATGTGTGTGTTAATTCCCTAACAATCACAAACTGTCAACTAGTTAGTGCAACTTAATACAACCGAAAAAAATCCAAACACCATCTCCTATAGCATTCATTAATATTTGATTATCTTATTCTAATAAGAATAAAGTACACAGATGGCCCCTGTGGTTTACCAAAATCTTGGATTTGGTCCCTAGATTTTCAAAAATACATTGATAGTCCTTGTGGTTTGCACTTTGTAACGAAATTAGTCCCCAACTTTACCAAAAGTCACATGGATGGTCCCTAGGGTTTGCACTTTGTAACGCATTTCGTCTCTAACTTGGACATGCTGAAACCTTTAGATTTGTTGGTTGGGGACGAAATGCATTACAAATTGCAAACCACAGGGACCATCCGTATACTTTTGGAAAGCTAGGGACCAAATCCAAAATTTTGGTAAACCACAGAGACCATCCGTGTACTTTACTCTTCTAGTGATTTAAAATCACAAAATCACTTTCAAAACACATTCAGATAAGTGTATAGATCAAAGATAGAAAACTAACATTTTCAAGAAGTTGTTGCTTCAACATGGAGATCCCTTCCTCACCGTTGAGCATAGACGTAACAGGTATAAGAAGAAGTATCGTAACACTTTTATACTGATACGCACAAAGATACATCTTGTGCTCTATTTGCTGAAGCCATATTGTCGGGGTGGTGGGAACCAAATTACCGACTTCTACACCCCAAATATCGGTTACTAGAAATCCGTCTTTCCCTTTGGACCACTTGCCGTGCTGTAAGGGCCTCAGAACTTGATAATTATCACCTCTTGTGGAAGAGCTGTCCTGGAAGCCATGTAGGCGATCCAGTGCTGACTCAGCATGAGAAGAACTACCTTTTCGTAAGTAAGACCATGTACTTCCTCCCGAAGAAAGTATACGTGGGGTCAGCCTTAGAGTACTGTATGAAAATAGATTCACGGTGTCATCCTGAAATACATCAAAAAGATTATTAATTCACGCAAAAATGAGTGTTGGAGTGGGTTGGGGGGGGAGGGGGGGGGGGGTAGCTTAGGCATGAAAGATGCAACATACAGGGGATAGAGTTGTAGAGACAAGGAGGTCCTGAAACAAGATAACTGAGTAGCCTAAGGCGTTTCCCATGCATGAATCTAACGTGCCAACAAGAGACTGCACAAACAAGAAGTAATTTAACTAAATTACAGAAGAAGGTGAAATTATTTTCTACACGGCCCACAAAAATAAATAAAATGTTGCTATTAAGAAAACAGATATCATTCCACACTGTTTTTTCCTCCAATTTATTCCAACTATCTTAATTAAATATTCAAAAATACTTTTGAGTAACAATTCCTCAATAAGATCGAACAAATTGCTTTTGCAGGTCTATGCAAAAACAGCCTTTTACATAATTACATGTGCTTGTTAGAATTATGAGAAGATGCATGATGTCAATCTGACCTGTACTTCAATAGCAGCCTCGCGTCCAACTGTCAGCATCTGTACAGTCCCACGTTCCTTTAAGGAGTCACGAAAATTAGGTAGCAAAAATTTGTTGCCCACGAGAAAATCTGCCTCAAAGAAAACATGCATATATAAGAAACAGGTATAATTCCATTTGAAAACCATAAACAAAAATTTCAGAATTACCACAGCTGATATAGGCTGACAATTAGGAACCTTGAATAAAAAAAGAAAAGAAAAATATAAACGGATTTTATATGTACCATGTAGGGCATGATTCAGAAAAGGGCTTACCACTAAGGTAATCCATGATGAAAGTATACAAATGACTACGAGTTAGTCCTCCACCAGGTTCTTTATCAAGCAACATTCTTATAGAACCATGAAACATCACAAAAAGAGAGTGGATTTCCTTAAGAACACTGCGTAGTGCTTCAATTCTCCATATGGCTTCTGTCTCTTTGCTTTTTGCAACCACCTACAACATAGACTGTTTTTAACTTGACAGAAAACATAGAATTTATTTTTATCCCCTTTAGAAAATGACTTTGACAATTTTTGAGGAGTATTTATGGCAGTTATGTCTTTCCCGTTACGCAATGTAACAAAACTTCATAACATGATAGTCTATGTGATTGGAAATGCCATCAAGGAATATGTAGCAAGAAAAGCAAGATGATAGGACTTAGGACGTAAAAGGGTATATAAATTTAGGAATATAAAGGGATGAGGATATAAAGACGCCTTTTACCATTTTGAGCGAAGTCATAATAAATGAATACGTATAAAATGTGTGACAAGTGACGGAGTAATGGAAGATTATAACTTATAACCACACATGACAACAACGTATTAGAAACTTTCATAAAGACCACAGTGAAGATATATCAACACTATCTGAATTAGATTATGATAAACCATCTTATTCGGCAAATAACAAATGATCACCAAGAGCATACGAACAACCGAATCTTTGTATCTTTAAAACTAAAATCATCAAGATAAATTACAACCATTAATCATCATGTTTTACATAAAAAAACACACTTACCATTACCATCCAAATATCAGGCTCTGCCTCAAAGAACACATGCGAATGCATTTCCGCTTCTATAACCTCACAAGCCGCTTCAGGCGAAAAAATTCTGCAAAAACACATCCAAACCAAATTTACATATTTCTGCCAAAAATCCAAACCATTTCATTCACAAGTTAAAACGAATCACCTTGTGAAAGTAATGAGTCCTTCGCTGAGGCCAACGACTGAAAGCTGAGCCGGAAAAGGCAACTCAGCTGGAAAAAAGAACAAAATCTTCTCCAATTCCTCTCCCTCATGTTGCCCCCTTCTTAAATCAAATATGCAAAACTTCAGTGGCTCACCGGGAGTTGTAGTAGTAGCAGCAGATGATAAACCCATAGTGTAACGTCCTAATCAGTTATAATCAAACAATTTACACAGATCACTACAGTTTCATGTATCTTGCACAACACGTAGCCTTTGAAACTGAAATTGAAACCCTAATTTTGAACAACTAACGGTAATTATGTTGCTATCGATCTTAATTAGAAATTAGGGTTACAAAATTGACATATCTCATTGCAATTTGTGATTCCTTTAATTCTAACAGATTACAGTCGGATAGTTAATGAATTGTATGAAATTTTAATGTGTTTTGAGCATTTTGTGACGGTGAAGTATGTTTAGGGGGTGTTTGGCCTAGCTTTTTTAACAAAGCTTATAGCTTTTTTAGCTTTTTTTTACAAAATAAGCTTAACGTGGTGTTTGTTTTAGCTTTTTAAGCTTATGCTTATTAGCTTATATAAGCTAATTTGAATAAGCTTATTTGAGGATGGTTTTCTAGCTTATTGAAGAATGATAGGAAATAAGCTATAAGCTAATCCAAACACTTAAAAATAGCTTATCAAATGATAGAAAATAAGCTATAAGCTATTTTAAAATATAAGCATAAGCCAAAAAATAAAAGCTAGGCCAAACACCCCCTTAGAGAAGAAAATTGAGGATATTACCGGAAAATTGGATCGATCGGAAAGCCGGCGAGTGGTAGTAGGTGTGTCGATGGTGCAAACAGCAAAATAAACCCGAGTAAAAGAGGTGCACAGTGCCACCAACACGAGAGACACGAATTAGTTTTTTAACGACTAAATAGGTTTTGTGATGGTGTTAAAATTTAGAAGTATTATGTGTTATCAATAAAGAACCATTTTAGCACATGTGTAGTCATAAAGCTCATTTGGGGCGTTATGTTATAAGTGGCGAAATGCGTAAAAGATTGGCTTTATATCACAAGAGAGTGGCAAGAGGGTTATATAACCCTTTAATTATACATACATATGTATGTATGTATATATGTATATGTGTGTGTGTGAGTGGGGGAAACATGGGGAGTTAATCCTCTACACCATGTTTTAGACGCTTTCTTTAAATCCTGCCCCCATATAATAAATACCTAAAATTGGTACGGATACAAGTTCGATATAGGTACTCATACGGGCATTTGAGAAAGAAAAACCCATCCATACTCCTTAGCACACCAAAACACATGGTCCAATTGTATAGCTGTTTTTTTCCCTTCAAGTAGATTTAATCGGCATTAAATATGGGTACTTATTACACTTATCAGTTTTACTGTTTTAAGTCCTTGTGTAATGGGGCTTTATATCACCGGGAGAAGGGGCCATAACGCCACTTCCAGACACATATATATCACGGGGAGAAGGGGCCATAACGCCACTTCCAGATGAAACGCCACATTTATCTAAAACGCCATTAATACAAAACGCCAAAACTTAATGATTATATGCGTTGCAGATTTAACATATAAATGTAAACAAACAGTAACTGAAAGTTTATTTATTAACATTTATTATAAAAAATTCTCTCCTACACTGTTTTCGTAACCGGTTCGGACCGCCCGGTTCAACCGGTCCAACCGGGATTCGCTACCTCTTCCGATCCGGTTTGGCTGTTTTTAGAACCTGTTAAAAAATCGCCCGGTTCGATCCGATCTCCGTTTCCCGGTTCAACCGGTTTTGGCAGTTCGACCTGTTACTTCCTTTTTATTGGTTTTTTTTCCCTTATTTCTCCCAAATACACAAAACCCTACTGCCACTTATCATCTTTTCACTTCAGCAGTTCAGCCGTAACCCTTTAATCCCCATCTCTCCCCACAAAAATCGCTCAACCCTACATGAAGATTGTAATCTAACCTTGGAAGAAGAAACGAAGAGAGACAAATGAAGAAGTGTGATATTAAAAGTGTTGGCTGCCACATTCAGTAGGGTTTCGGTAAAAAAAAAAACGTAGAAGATGATGGCTGCATCTTAAACATGTCTGGTTTAAAACTAAAAGTTATATCTGTGGCTTATGGGCTGGATTTGAAGTATCCAACAGGCCCACCGTAAATATACTTTTATTATCAATATTTCTTTACATAAAATGAGATTTTGGAATTTTTTATTGCACTCTCTATATTATTTATATATTGATAAATCATAAATCTATACCAATAGGAATATATTTGGAATATATTTATTATATTACTAATGACGTCAACCGGTTTTTTAATCCGGTTCGACCAGTGAACCAGTAAGCCGACCGATTCGATATCTGATCCGGTTCTGAAAACATTGCTAACCTAAACTACGTGCCAAAGAAGATTTAGAAGTGAAGAAAATAATGGTGCAAAGAATATGGATCATATGGGAGGCTATTTATACTAATCTTCAAGTGGTGAGGTTGTGATAAGTGTCCTATGAGGTGTTATGTGAGTGATTAGTGTCCAACATGTGTCATAACAAGAATAAATGGTGGCAAGGAAGGATCAAGGTGGCAAGATTATGTGAAAGGTGGCAAGATATGCAGCTGGTTGCTGCCAGCTCCAATTATGATGTCAGCGTACCCCTTACGGACTGTAAGGGTGATGCCTTGCGGTCCGTAAGAGACCTAGCGCGCAAAATAATTTGAATACCCCTTGCGGACCGCAAGTGGTTATGGTTACGGTCCGTAAGGACTTCTTGAAAACCAGAATTTTGTCTTTAATGCAGATTTAGCCCCTCAACTTATAATTTATATTATTTTTTATGATTTTTAACCCTTCCTTTCAACATTGTGAATTATGTGGAAGGTTTCTACACACGGGTCACACTAGAATTTGATCTAAAACATCGAGATGTTACACATCCGCTTCCTTTTCTATCTCCACCTGAGGGTTGCGATATGAATTAAAAAGCCGTGTTAATTAATTCATATCCAAACTCAAAAGTCTTTTTAAATGTTTTGAGGTGTATGTATATTTTGTTTCGTGTATTTTTTTAATACAGTTGTATGTGAAAAACGACGTATCTTTTTTATAATAATTAGAATTTTGACCCATGCCTTGCATTGCTGCCGCGCGTTGCGGCGGCAACATCGCGTTTGTGACTTTGTTACTTGCGTAACGATGATGACATTAACGTGTGGTGCGCGCACGTGACATTACACGTTGTTTACTTTGTTACACACGTTACATTGATGACATTAACGTTATTAAACATAGATAAAAAAAGAGTATGTCTCAGACGTTTACGGTGTAAAATCGTAAAAGTAATTTAGACGGTGGTATAAAGTCGTAAAAGTAAGACATTAACATGGTATCGTATTGGCTCACAGTAAAATTAGACATCATTTGTAATTAACTTTAACGTGTCCATATAAAATTTCGGTTGCTATAGTAATTGTATTAAGGAACATTATATTCATCAATTACAAATATTTAGCTAAATAATTAAAAAAAAACACTATAATCTAGTGGTATAGTTGTATGGTATTGGTTCACTACAAAAGAGACGTAAGTTCAAAAACTTGCAAATAAAAATATTTAAAAAACATTAGTTAAATCATTAGAAAAAACAAAATAAAAGCCTAAAACTAAAAGGGTTATTGGATTTTATCACCCCTAACTATTGGCTATTAGCCGCTGTTACCCCCAACTATCACTTTGACGCCCGTCACCCCCAACTTAACACTTAGTGTGTTCTGTCACCACGTCGTTAACTGATCACTAACTTTTGATCATGTTACTATACTTTTGGGGGTGCTATAGGGATCTTAGGAAGGTTTTAGGGATCTTAGGACACCCTCAAAAGTATAGTAACAGGATCAAAAGTTAGTGATCAGTTAACGACATGGTGACGGAACACACTAAGTGTTAAGTTGGAGGTGACGGGCGTCAAAGTGATAGTTGAGGGTGGCAGCGGCCAATGACCAATAGTTAGGGGTGATAAAATCTAATAACCCAAACTAAAATAAAAATTCAACTTAAATAATAATAAAATTAGTATGCGTAAAACCCAAGATGACGAAAAGCTGTGTGGAAGGATATATATGTTAATGTTTTGGATTAAATGAAGAAAATATAAAATATGATCAAAGTTAAGGGGTTAGCTATAACATGTATAACAACTTTGTCTTTTACCAATGGTATTACAATAAACCACAAAAGAAAAAAGAACCACAAAAGGACGAACAGAATCAAACTGCTGGCCTCTTGTATAAGCACAAACACAACTTACCACTGGTGTGCAGATAAACATTATTCATTCCCTAACGCCAAAGTAACTTATATATGAAAGATGGCGGAGGCTACGATGTGACAGCCACCGACCATCATTTTTAAGATATATAGTAAAGTAATATATTCAAAACATAATTTTTATAAAGACCACCGAGTCTTATTGGTTGTCTTATAATAATATTAGTAAATAGTAATAGTAATACATTCAAAACATATTTTTTTTATATAGACCAGCAATGAGTCTTATTGGTTGTACTAATCAAACAAACTTCACATAATATTAGTTGAAAAACTTTACGTAATGTTGTAAAAGAAAATATATGGTATGTTAGAGAAACCTATAACTATTAAAAAAAATTATAACCAAAGAAATGACTAGTTACATTACATAAAATTATAGAATAAAATTAATAATTTGTTACACTAATTACACAAACTATCATCACGTAACATTTGTGTGAAAGTTGTTTGAACGTGTAATGCTGAGTGGGTCCCACCCTCTTACCCCACAAAACCTCCATTGCTAACGTTCATAACCGCTTTCACTTGCTACACGTACTCAACTCATCTTCTTCATCAATTCAAACCTGAATCTGAAACTTGAATCAGAACTCTTCAATTCAATCATACCTCCTTCATACTGTTCGCGATGAAGAAGCTCAGATCAAATCTACCTCGCCGGAAACGCACAAACTGCTCTCCAATTCTCAAATCACCTATAGCTCGAAAATTCAATTCCAGTTCAATCATCGATTCTGCTTCAAACTTTACGCGAAATGTTGCATTCTCAACCGATTCTATTTCTACAGTATCAACGAAGAACAAATCGACGAAGAAGAGAAGTTTCGCCCACGGAAATGGCGAGTTTCGTAGGATTACGAGATCTTACAGCAAGCGAATGGAGATTATGGCGGAGAAGAAGGTAGAGTCAGAGTTATCGGAAGCGTCATCGTGTGTACACCTGTTGAAGTTGAATTCGAGCTCGAAGAACGTAATTCGAAAAGGATCTGTAGTTTTCAAAGCGGAAGCGGAGAATAATGTCTACGAAATCGAGAATTCAGAAGTTACGACGAGATCTGAGTGTTCAGTTTTTCCGAAATTGTTGACAGATGGAAGTGGAAGAGATAACCTGCAAGTTAATGAAGAAAACGATGTCGTTTCAGTTTTGAGAGAGAATACGGTCTGCGAAATCGAGAATTCAGAAGTTACGACGAGATCTGAGTGTTCAGTTTTTCCGAAATTGTTGACAGATGGAAGTGGAAGAGATAACCTGCAAGTTAATGAAGAAAACGATGTCGTTTCAGTTTCATCTCGACGAGTTTCTCCTAAACCTAAATTCGAATCGACTTCTCGTTTCAAATTATCTGATGCAACAATCAACGAAGGTGAATCAGTTGCTTCTGGTTTCGAAATCACTCCGTACGTCAATAATTCGGTAACGGATGGTACAGTCAACGATGATGAAGTGGAGAATTGTGGAGAGTCAAAGCTGATTTCAGCTGAATTTGATCTGAAATGTTCAGAACATTTATCCAGCAGGTATGAAGAGTGTGATTACTCATCGGCTATGTATACGGATGCTAATACGGAGAGTTGTGAGTTTGAGGTTTCATCTGACTTTGATACATCGATGTGGTATTATGATTCCGGTAGTCAGTTTTCTGAACGATCGTTCGGTGATACAACTCCATCACCGACGTTCCAACTGTTCCTCGTTTATCGTCAGAAGTTTTGCAAATCGGAGTTTTCTTCGAAAGTAGTTTCAGAACAGAAAGATAACCAGCCTTCTAACCAAATTGTTGTAAGTGATTATGCACCACTGCATTAGCTTCAATTGATATTTGTATATGCACGTTGCAAGTTTCTCCATTAGTTATTGCAGTAACTCATTAAGTTTAGAAAGAGTAGTTTGTCACTTTGTTGCCATATTCAGAAGTTGTACTCTTTTGTGATGAACTTAGCTTTATCTATACAACTATTAGTTAACTTTTCTTATATATGTAGCTGCTATTCACTGTAGGCCGTAATGGATCGATTAACACAACGATAATGAAATCAAGATAAACATAATCAATTGGCAAAAACCGATTCGTATTGTGATTTCTGTATAATATGTTACAACGGTGGTCGGCGATGGCGCCAATATATATCTGCCAGAAAATCGTATCTAATTGACGCGACGGTTGGCTAATAACTGGGACGTACCGTTTAATCTATTTACTAATTACAATATCAGCCAAAACTTTCTAACAATTACAATTAGGCACCAACTATACTAACGAACTAACGAGATCGGGACTAGTTTTAACATGAACATGTTAAGTATAGACATAGGGTTCTCCTTTGAGATGTTTGATGTGCTTTATGTGTTGTTTACTGGATTACTTTAGATTATAATGGTAAATATAGTATGGTTTACTGTTTATTTTGTGATGTCTAGAAATTGTTAAGACCGGAAGATGAAGTACACGAAGAAAGCTACCAGATGATGAAGAAAAGGGAGAGGAGGCAAGTGTATCTACACGATTATGCTGCAGAATACAGTGGAATGAAGGAATATGGCGATTTGGTTGTCCTACAAAGGTCGAAGATGGTGCATTGGATAATGCAGGTTTGTTAGAATTGCTATATGATGCAAAGTATTTTAGAAATTTGTTTTCTCACAGAACCCATACTTCACACTTTCTAAAAGCAGCATTCAGCTTACAAGGAACTCCAGGAGGAAACCATGTTCCTAGGTGTCAGCTTCTTGGATCGGTTTCTAACCAAAGGATACTTCAGAAACAAAAGAGATCTCGAAATTGCTGGCATTGCTTGTCTCACCCTTGCAACAAGGATTGAAGAAAACCAGCCCTACAACAGGTCTGACAATCCTGTCTTATTTCTAATGAGTTGATGACAATAAGATGTCACATTATCATGAAATCAGGATTGAATGCTTTTCCATATCTTGCAAGCTTTTAAACAGGCAGCATGATGTGAGATAGCAAATCCTTAACCATATTATGATATTAATATCTCTGATTGGGAAATCACTGTATTATGTATGCAGCATTCGGCAGAAGATATTTAACGTTGGAAGCAATGAATACAGCAGATCAGAAGTGGTGGCCATGGAATGGCTAGTGCAGGATGTCCTCAACTTCCAGTGCTATTTGCCAACCATCTATAACTTTTTATGGTAACTTTTTATAGCCATTTTGACTCAATATTAAGCTTGACAGCACAATCGCTAACGCGTCAATACGAATTCTAGTCAAAACAAGTTGAAATGGATCATTTTAGAAAATAAGTATCAAGTTTTATTAAAGTGACCTATTTTACCTCATTGTATAAATTAAGTAGACCAAAGTTGCCGTGTCGTATATTTTATTAGACCCAACTTGACCCATTATATTACTAATCAATAATGGACATGCGGACCATTTTGACGCAAAACTTAGCCACTTTTGGTCTTTTGCACTGATTAGACATTGGTGTAAAAATCTACTACCTTTGCGCCGATTACACTGACAACCAATAACATATTGACACATGTCTTAATTGACCCAAAAGCATCCTATCTGAATCATTGGCATATAACATGATACGAGGGGCATGTTTTGATTAGATGAAATCATTTGTAACGATAAAATTCATAATTTGTTTTTAAAAAAAGGTCAAGAATATTTGCGCAAATACCTTCTTTCTAACCATTAGAATGTAGAAGTCTTCATTTCTAATAAAAAAAATATGAGTAAAATGTCATTTTCGTCCCTAAGGTTTGGCCAGTTTTTGCAACTTTCATCCAAAGATTTGTTTTCCCGCATTTGGATCCAAAAGGTTTGAAATCTTGTCATTTTCATCCGGCTCGTTAACTCCATTCATTTTTCTTCGTAAATTCAGAGGTATTTCTATTTTTTTACATAAAGTGAAAAAGACCAAATTGTCTTATAACTTTTTAAGTTAGCAAAAAAGACAAAAATACCCCTAACTTAACGGAGAAAAATGGAGTTAACGTGCCGGATGAAAATGGTAAGATTTCAAACCTTTTGGATCCAGATGCGGAAAAACAAACCTTTGGACGAAAATGGCATTTACTCAAAAATTATAAATCAACAGATTGAATCTATTATTTCTGTATTTGTTCTTATTCATTGCCATGTTATAAATTGAAAAAAAGGTTCTATCTCAAAGCTGCACGAGCCGGTCAAGGTGTTGCCAAGACTGCCAAGCGTCTTGCGGCGCATGCACTACTGGGCCATGAACAGTTGTCCTACTGGCCTTCAACTGTAGCAGCCAGTTTAGTGTGCTTAGCATGTCTAACTGTAAACAAACAATCATCTCACCAACAAATCACAAGGGTACAAAACTTATAACCTATGTTTAGATTTATAAACATAACTTAATTGCTTCATATGCAGCCAAAGTGTTCTAAATCTAGCCATCTATTAATCCCACTCTATGGTCTTCCATTTTCAGATTTGGAACGGGTCGAATGATAAGGATCTACCTGACTGCATAAAGGTAATTTACTGGACTGGTCCACGTATATAGGTTAACCTACACTGCATACAGCTTCCTAACTTTGAACTCGTACAATGACAGTCGATGGAGTGCTTGGTTCAGTCAATACGCTAATACGGATCAGAACGAAAGACGGGCAGTCCATAAAAGATATCCCACTTTTACACTAGCAAAAAGACGATAGTTATAAAATAAGCGGAACACGGTTCCAAAACGTACATTCTGTTCTATATTCTAGGTTCAGTATGACCAGATTCTTTATAACATCCAATGAAATATTAAAATGGACCTTCAATGCATTGGAATGTAGTTGTTATCGTTGGATGGTTTGACAGGGGTCACAGTAGTGTCTTTGTTTGAAGACACCTCAGCTTTTTGAACCTTCTCGGTAGTCTTTGACCCCTCTTTTGCTTCGGATTTGTCAACACTTTCTATAGTCTTTGACCCCTCAGATTTGGCAACACTTTCGGTAGTCTTTGACTCCTCTTTTTTCTCCTCGGATTTTTTAACATTCTCTTTAGTCTTTGACCCCTCATTTACTTCATTCTCTGTAGTTTTGGACCTCTCTTTTTCCTCTTCAGCTTTGCTAACCTTCTCCTTAGTCTTGGACCCCACGCCTTCAGCCGCCTTTGCAACCGCAGCAAAAGCACCGGCAACCCACACGGCTCCACTGGACACAAACTTGTTGCTCATGAGAGCCGAACCAGCAGTATTCGCCTTCTGTTCAGCTACAGCAATGGCGGATTTTGTTGTTTCCGTCACTTGATAACGTTCATTCACTTCTTTCATCCTTTCATTCATGGCAGCGGTCCCCATGCTTAACTTATGGGTCAAACCCATCTTACGATCAATTGAAGCAACAGTAGCCGATGCATTAGACGTTAACTGGTGTTTCTCATCGAACGACTTAGCCTTTGTTAGTGCATCTTTTCCCAGAACAAAACCCTTTGCAAGCATCGTGCTCACCACTTCCTCAGCCTTTTGTGCAACTGCATTTGAACCTTGTGCCCCTCTCTGGTTCATAGTTTAAGGGGGTCAATAATATGTTATATACATGAAAAGTAATAAATATATTAGTGAACTAGCCAAGGGAGTACCGGTGATAAAGGAGGAGCCCCAGCAGGCAGTTGGTAATTCTCAACATGGCTTACTGTAACCGGTTTATCCCCAATTGTGGCTCCCTGTAAATTATTTATATAAGAAAAAAAATCCACAACGGGCATTAAATCAATTTTTATGTTACAACCTTTTTATAATTAATAGTTATAAAATTGCTATTTAAAAGTGATCATAATAAAACTAGTTAAAAGTTAACTTACTGTCAAAAGAACTGCTGTATTTGCTCCCTGTGCTTCCTTAAAGGTAACAAAAGCGTGTTTCGTGGTTTCACTTTCACTGCACAGTTAAGTTAACCATCTAAACATAAGACTACTCGAATGTTGGATACATAAATAGCGTCAATAAACGTGTATTGGATATTATATAACACATAAAAAGGACTTTTTACGGATGTCGCGTGACACCGGTGTTTAGTATGTGGGTCCACCCTTACATTTTCATATTGCAAATAAACTTTTATTGACATTCAAACCTTTTCATATCAATATAGTGGATATTTCCTGAAAAAGAGAAGAACTCCCATATATCCTTCTCGGTGACAGACAACGAGACATTACTCACGTCCACCGTTTTAATCTGTTAATTGGAGATCATCGCATCATTATAATTTACAATTAGAAAACAAAAGATAAATAAATTTTTCCAAAGTAAAAAAAATGTTGTTCGGTTCTCACTTCTGAAACATTCGTTGGTGACTTAGGTGTAGAAGGAAGAAGAGCATCTGTTTCGGTTCTTGCTTCAGCAGCAGCCATGGGAACCTGAAAATTTAGATGTTCAATCATGTGTTCGGAAAGCACGTAAGATGGCTAAACCACTTTGAGTAAAATCTGAACCCTCGCACCAACCAATAGTGTCCCGTTTTTTTTTTTGCTACCTCATGAGTTCATCCATCATGAGTTGCTCCCACCCAAGCATGTTTAACTGTTCATCAAAAGTGTAAACAAGCTCGACCGCTTGAGAGCTACTCAAGATGACTCGCTAAAAGCTTAAATCAGGCCGAACGTAAACGAGTTGGAGTCTAGATTGGAGTTTATTTAATAAACGAGCTCGAGCTTGAACCCAAGCTTCATAGCTTGACTAGGATTGTGAGCCTATTAATTATATTAATATATTAACTTTAACTTTCATCTAATAAATAAATATATAATCACATAGTAAATATTCCTCTATATAAAGTGAACGTGCACTAATTTTAACGTTATTTTACTAATTTCGTGAAAATAACGTTAAAAAATGGGGGACGGTTAATCATGCATGATGTGGTGGCGTTGATAGCCGAAGGACAAGGGGGTACATGCAGTAATCGGCCTTTGCTGAGTGTTATGTGCCTTATGTCCAAGGCTTGATGCAAAACTACTATCGAGCCGGGGTTTCATTGTAAGCAGTCTCTCTATTCCTACGGGGGTAGAGGTACTGTTGTCTACATCTTACCCTCCTCAGACCCTACCTTAGCTTTAGGGCTGTAAACGAATCGAACGTTCAGCGAACAATTCGTGAACCGTTCGGCGGGAAGTTCGTTTATGTTCGTTCGTTTAATAAACGAACGAACATGAACAAGAAATTCCGTTCGATTAGTTAAATGAACGAACATGAACAGAGGTCTCGTTCGTTCAATTGTGTTCGTGAACGTTCGGTAAGGTGTTCGTGAACATTCGTTGATTTGCGTTCGTTTATGTTCGTATGTTTGTGTTTTAATTGAAGATCTTTGTACTTTCTTATATTTTATTTTTACTTTTTATATTATTAAACTTTTATTTATTTTATTTCTCTAACAATTAAACTAGGAAACTCACTTTCACCTTATTTATGCATCATTTCTCTTTCATTTCTCATTATTTACATCCACGAATACAATCGACCTCCTTTCTACAATAAGGAATTCAAGTTCGAGTGCCACTCTCTGGGCAATCTATCTTTATCCTTCGTCGCGTTCGCCAAATTTATTTGTGTTCGTGAACCGTTCGCGAACACGCTCATTTCCTTAATGAACGAACACGAACATAAAATCTCGTTCGGTAAGTGTTCATGAACCGTTCGTGAACACATTTATTTCCTTAACGAACGAACACGAACAAGGCCTTGTTCGTGTTCGTTCGGTTCGTTTACAGCCCTACTTAGCTTTGCTATTGGTGGAATTTACTGAGTATGATGATGATGCTGATATATGTGTATATACACACTCCCACATATGTGTAGTTATATTAAAATACATATATACACAAAAACAATTATATATGTATTCAAATAAATAAATAAATAAAGTATTTGATAAATCAAATACAAGTCTAACCTAATTCAAGCTCGGGCTTCAAAAATAGAGCTCAAAACAAGCCGGGCCAAGCTAGGCCTGTTTACACCCGTATTCTCATCGATAATCAATGCATCTTTACATAAATGGGAACCGAATGGCATGAACTATTAAGATCTTCCATGAAACAAAATGTGAACTTGACATAAACTAATGAAATATACCATGCATATCATCATCATGTGAACGAGCATCTCTTTTGCTATAATAAAACCACAAATTGCCTACCCATTTGTTTGACTTTCTTCATTCAATTATGATATGTTGATTCTTTATTACCCAGCGTTGACCACAAAGGTCCAAATATCATAAATTCTTAATTGTACTTTATTATTCAACCCCCTAAAATCACTATAAAATCCCAAATTATTTGATCAAATTCCACATGGTTGTATTTAATCAAATACCCATAAAATGAATATCTATCTTGTATGCATTTGGGGCAGATGATGATCGATCACAAGGCATAGGGTTTGAAGGCCAAAATCAATACAATAATTTTTAATCATGAAATATTATAATATAAAAAAGGATGGGTATGAAACGTACCGATATTCCTATTTTTGAAGAAGATTTATATGATGGGCAAAATGGGATTAGCAAAAGTGGATCGGCAGGGAAAGAAAGAAAGAAAACGGTGGTGTTCGGCGGGAGGAATGATAAACAATGAAAAATGATTCCCGCGGGAAATTCGGCTGCCTCCATCAATATCATCCTCTCCCATTTCTGTGATCAAAATATGTTTATGTCCACTAAATTAATAAAATCTCTTAAATTTAATTTAAAATTACTGTTAGAAAAGATAGTTAAAGTGTTTGGGTTTGCCTAAAAACATTTTTTATCTACTAAACTGCCAAAATGATCCTTGAGGTTTGGTCACTTTTGTCATTTTAGATCAAAACTCAAATCTTTTGAATCTAGGTCCCTGTGGTTTCGATTTTGTTGTCATTTTCATCTAAAATCAAAATCTGATCAGATTTTTCAGTTAGGTGGTGTTTGTTTTTTAGAAAAAGTACTTCATAACCTCTTTTGTCTTCTTCACGCAGACCGCGCGCAGATGTAAGGGTCTGCAGCCTGTTTGTTTTTTGGAAGAGGTTTCATTAAAAAACCTCTTCCCTGCCACTTCCTCACACAGACAAGTTCCCACGTCTTCAGTCCTCTTCTCCATCTCCCCTCTTTCAAAACACTGAACCCTAGCACCCATCTCCCCTCCAGCCGCACCTCACCTCCTCCGCCACCCCCTCCACCTCTGCCGCCCTGCACCTGCGCCGGCCTTCCACCTTCGTCGCCCTCCACCTCTGCCGGCCATCCACTCCACCCGACACCCACCTCCGTCGCCTCTTTTGTCCGCCTCCGACCTGCTGCTGCCTCCGACATCTGCTGCCGACAACCACTACTGGTATGTTCATTTTTGTTTAATGTTTTTTTTTATGTTAAGGCTTTGATGATTTCTTGGTGATAAATTGTTTGTTATTACTTATATAAGTTTAATGATTTCGATGTGTTTTTTGCTTTGATGATTAATGGTTTCTTGGATTTGATAAGGTTAGAAATTAGGTTTTTTTTTAGAAAGGGAAATTGGATTTTGATGATTTAAAGTATGAACCTCATGGAGAGTTCGATCCTGGCTCAGGATGGCGGCATGCTTAACACATGCAAGTCGGACGGGAAGTGGTGTTATGATATGTTAGTGTTTTTTAGTGTTTTTATGCTCGATCTGTTAGAGATAATCGTTGTAGATTTATGCTCGATCTGTTAGAGTGACTTTGAGCAGTCTGTAAAAGTTAAAAAACAAACGGTCTTTTTCTTGCGGACTGCAGAGGTTTGGTCCACCTCTTCTGCTACAGATGTCTGCAGATGTGGTACGCAGACTGCAGACATTTTACCTCTGAAAAAACAAACAGCACCTTAATATTCAACTTTCCTCCTTTTTTAATGAAGGACAAAATGGTCTTTTTAACATTTTATTATAACAAATTAAAGGGATTTTTACATATTTCCCCCTTCTAAGAAGTTTTATTACATATTTCCCCAACCCATAAATTTAATTACATATTTCCCCTTCCTAAAGAAGCCTTATTACATATTTCCCCAATCTCTAAATTTTTATTACATATTTCCCAAATCTCTAAATTTAATTACATATTTCACCTTTCTAAACGTCATATATTACATATTTATCCATTTTATTAAAAATACTCTTACAGAATATTTTACCCCTAATGAGTTTATTAAATAAATAACTACAATATATTTCCTAGCTTTCTGCAGTGATTATAAATTTAAAAGTAACAACTTCAATAATATTTTTAAATCTTTGTACGTGTTTCCAGTAATTAAAAAACTTTATATATGAGTCACATTGAACTCTATAGAGCGACAAATAACGAGGATAAATAAGGGTTAAAAAATAAATCTCAACAGACGGTTTGCAAATGGAACGATGGAGATAGAATAAGTTTAAAAACTAATAACAAAATGATGGATCAAAATCAAATTACAAAGATCAAAAAATGACTATCAGTACAATGAGACATATTTTAATTAATTGGTGGAGTGAGAACAAAAGTGTTTGTGTTTATCATTTTATAAGTAAATAATAATACGTAAGATTTTATATTATTAAGTAGCCAAAATAATATATAATACACAATAAAATAAAATTGTAAAACCACTATAAACTTTTCTAAAAAGTCATGATGTATTTGACAAATTCGTGACCAATTCAATATAGACTTCTCTTCTTTCAAGTAAAAAAATTCTCATATATAAAGCTTTTTAATTACTGGAAACACATACAAAAATTTAAAAATATTATTGAAGTTGTTACTTTTAAATTTATAATTGCTGCATGAAGCTAGGGAATATATTGTAGTTATTTATTTAATAAACTCAATAGGG
Source organism: Helianthus tuberosus (assembly GCA_030545235.1). Taxonomy (NCBI): domain Eukaryota; kingdom Viridiplantae; phylum Streptophyta; class Magnoliopsida; order Asterales; family Asteraceae; genus Helianthus; species Helianthus tuberosus. The sequence goes on from CM060451.1 coordinate 182,152,955, forward strand.
GTAAAATAGTAATTCTATAAGAGTATTTTTAATGAAATGGATAAATCTATTATATATAATAAATGAAAGTTATTTGGGCCACGTGTCACTTGATTAGGGCATCCTCAGTTCTCTTTTCCCGCCCAACAGTGCCATCCTCTTTTCCTTATATAACCTCTCTTCTCACTTCTGATCTTTCTTTACAAACGCCTAGGGTTCTTTCTCTCTCTATATTCAGGCGATTCAAATTCAAATTTCACAAACCTTAATCTTCTTCCAGACGCCACCATAAAATCATCTTTTGTTCATCGATTACTTAATCAAAAGGTTTGTTCTTCTTTTTTTTAGTTGAAATACTTTCATGATTTCCTGTTATTTATACTAATCCTTTGTTTTTTGTGTCTTTTCATGTAACCATTGTTAGGGTTGTTGTCATCAAAGTTGAAATCTGCTTAGCTGCGGATAGATTTCTGCCATAAGCTGGTATGTTTGAATATGTTTTGAAATTAGCGTTTTTTTCTAGATGGTGATGATATGAGTATAACATCTGTTGATTATTGATGTTTGAGTATGTTCAGCCATTATTCTTTCTGAAATTAGAGTTTCATTGGTATTATCTGTTTGTAACAGCAGTGGTTCAGCATCTACAGTGGATTCAACATCAGGTGTTTGCTATTATTGTTTGATGTTGTTTGCTATTATTGTCTGATGTTGTTTGCTATTGTTGTTTGATGTTGTTTGCTATTGTTGTTTGCAGTTGAAGATATCTTAATTAAGGTAATAATTGTATTACATCCTGTTGAAAATTAGAATTGATAAATTTAGGGAAAGTGGGGTTGAAAGTTAATAAACCAACAGTGGAGCATTTCATTCTACAGGTTCCATAAATTAAGGGTATTCTCATATAATGATGATGATTGTTCCACGGTTGTTTCCAGTATTATTGTTCCAACATCGTTTAAAGTATGTGTTTTTTGCTACTCTGATTTTCAATTTTGAGTTTTTTTATTTTGAAGTGATATACTCTAATTCTCGGTTTATATTTCAGTCTAATCACAGTTGTTTGAAATTCATACAATCTGCTGCGGGTTATTATAGGTTTGTATTTAAAGAAGCATAAAGTTTAATTAAACACAAAGAAAGATTATTAAATTTATAGTTAAAATAGATTTTTGCTTATGTCTAAATGATGATGATGATTATAATTGACTTGTGCAGAAGATGATGATGTAGAACCCACAGTAGTTCCTACTAAACGCAAGAAAGGATCTGCTATTGTTTAATTGACTTGTGCAGAAGATTTCATGTTGTAAGAATCAGTGAATTCTCAGATAATAGATTGCTTTGCCGGATTAGATTATGTGTTAAGTTATAGTTCTTTAAGTGATTGTTTCGTTTTCTTGAATTCTATGTAATTTTGTAAAGAAGTACAATAACAAACAGTGTTTTTAACATCTGTTTGCAATTGGGTCAATAGTTAATGCAAACCCCTGTTAGGTTGAACAGTAGATGTTATTAACTAAAACATCTGTTCAGGAAAACGACTGTTTGCACTTTATGTACCTAGAGTTTGATTAATCAAAGGAAAACGACTGTTTAGTATCAGCAGTGGTTCAGCATCTACAACGGATTCAAATTTAGTATTTAATTATCAGTGGTTCTTATGTAACTTTAGTATTTCATTATGAGTTTGTTTCATGTTGTAAGAATCAGTGAATTCTCAGATAATAGATTGCTTTGCCGGATTAGATTATGTGTTAAATTATAGTTCTTTAAGTGATTGTTTCGTTTTCTTGAATTCTTTGTAATTTTGTAAAGAAGTACAATAACGAACAGTGGTTTTAACATCTGTTTGCAATTTGGTCAATAGTTAATGGAAACCCCTGTTAGGTTGAACAGTAGATGTTATTAACTTAAACATCTGTTCAGGGTTAAACAGATGTTTGGGGTTTAACAGGAGTTTGGCTCTAAACCAAACATCTGTTTAAGGTCAACATCTATTTGAGTATTGGTCCTGTTGTGAAATTTGTTTGACCCAACAGTGGTTTTAAACCACCAGATAAACATCTCTTTATGTGCAAACACCTGTTTATGGTCAAACTTCTGTTTATGGTCAAACTTCTGTTTATGGTCAAACTACTGATAGGAAAAAATAGCCACAGGTGACTTTTTTATTCTTGACATCCATTGATATTTACCATCCATGGTGTTAATTAGTGATATATTGAAATTATCAAATAAAAACTACAATTAAAATGAAATTACAATTTTACCTAATCGTTACATTGCAATGAGATAAGAGTTCCTGCAATATTGTTTTCCTGATGAAATTTAATCTTAAATTAAAAAATAAAAAAATACTCGATGGATATTTCCTGATGCAAAACTAGAATTTCAAACTGACGGTTATCTCCGATTACACTTCTTTGTTTAAAAAACTGTCACTGCTAGGAAAAATAGCCACTTCTCACTTTCAAATCAGATCACTGATAATATCAGTAATTTTGAAATTTTGAAATTAAATTTATGCAAGATGGTAATTTAGAATTGACTAAAAATACTTTTTTTTCCCCTACTTTGCATATCATTACTAATATTTATTTACTTTATTAAGGAGGGATATAAAGATATACACTACTTACCTAACAGTTCCCAATAAACATCAGTTCCCAATAAACATCATCACAATTGCGGTCAAATCAAATCAGTAATTACTAATAATATCAGTAATTTTGAAATTCAAAATTCAAACCATATATATTTTTATCCTTAATGTTAAATTAAAAAATAAAAAAAATACTTTTTGACTATTTGTTGCAAATCTAATCAATAATAATTAATTGTAATTTCTTGAGCTTTGGACTTTTAAAATATGCAAAACTAGAATTTCAAACTGACGGTTATCTCCGATTACACTTCTTTGTTTAAAAAACTGCCACTGCTAGGAAAAATAGTCACTGCTCACTTTCAAATCAGATCACTGATAATATCAGTAATTTTGAAATTTTGAAATTAAATTTATTCAAGATGGTAATTTAGAATTGACGTTCTCTCTCTCTTTTTTTTCCCTACTTTGCATATCATTACTAATATTTATTTACTTTATTAAGGAGGGATATAAAGATATACACTACTTACCTAACAGTTCCCAATAAACATCAGTTCCCAATAAACATCATCACAATTGCGGTCAAATCAAATCAGTAATTACTAATAATATCAGTAATTTTGAAATTCAAAATTCAAACCATATATATTTTTATCCTTAATGTTAAATTAAAAAATAAAAAAAATACTTTTTGACTATTTGTTGCAAATCTAATCAATAATAATTAATTGTAATTTCTTGAGCTTTGGACTTTTAAAATATGCAAAACTAGAATTTCAAACTGACGGTTATCTCCGATTACACTTCTTTGTTTAAAAAACTGCCACTGCTAGGAAAAATAGCCACTGCTCACTTTTTGTTTACCATTGACTGACCAAACATCAGTGTTTATAAAACTGTGGGGTATCCACTGATAGGAAAAATAGCCACTGCTCACTTTTTTTTATTGTTGAGATCTATTGATGTTGACCATCAGTGGTTTTCTTAAAAAACGGCCATTGCTCACTTTTTTGTTATTGATTGTTTTAGTTTAGTGATAGATTGAAATTATCAAATAAAAAGTAGAATTACAATAAAATTACCATTTTACCTCTTCTTTACATACCAATGAGGTAAGATTTCAAACAACATTGTTTTGATCATAAAATTTAAAATTAAATTAAAAAATCAAAAAATTTCTTTATAACTATATGTTGCAAATCAAATCAGTAATTAATGTTAATTTCTTGAGCTTTGGACATTTCAAACTCACGGTTATTATGATTTTAAAAATTAGAAAAGTCATCATGACAATGACAGTTGCTTTCAAATCATCATCAGTAACTACAGAAAAGTCATCATGAAAATTGACCTTCTCTCTCTGTTTTTTTTCCTACTTTGCATAACAATTCAAATATTTAATATTTTAATAAAGAGAGGATTAGGATATATACTACTGTGGATTACGTATAAACATCAGTTCCCAATAAATAAGATAATTTAATAATTATCAGTTCCCACATTCAAAATTGAAAATTCAAACCGTATATTCTAATCCTATAAATAAGATATAATTATCTACTATCAGATTCAAATCTCGCTCGCTCATATATGTGTGCGTATATCTCTCTCTCAAATGCATCTTTCTCGTGATTTAGGCGCTAATCTCCGATTACACTTCTTTGTTCGAATGTTTGTTGAACATGTTATCGTTCCAGTATCATTGTTCCAACATCGTCGTTTCAATGAAGATTCCCATCACAAGTCAACCTTTCAATATGGATGTTGCAGTATCATTGTTGCAACATCGTGAAAAGTTGCGTTGTGAGATTTTCGTTAAATCGAAAGTCAGGTTTTCTTGTGTCAGGTTTGTCATTGGGATTTCTTCTTTTATAGAAAGTATGGATAGATTCTTGTAATATCTTGAAAACTTAGATGTGCTACAACAGTTGAGAAGAGACCTTTGCATTTTAGGTTTGTTTCTTGTTTGTGTTGTCAGTAATATAGAGTGCGGTGATAGAGACTTGCAGTTCTTGGCGATGCTGAAGTACATACATCTAGAGGTTCAGCAATGGATGGAGTTGAAACTAAAGTTTCTTAATTCTTGCTGTTATTCTTAGATTTGAACTTTAATACTGTTTAGTATGTCATGTAATTATTGGACTTTTAGTTTTAAGGTCATGAATAAATTAATAAATTTTATTTTATGAATCTATGTTGTATTTTTTTTTTATTATTTACTGTTTTAGTAATATTTAAATTATGTTGATGTTGAATTGTGTCTGAACATCTGTTTGGTAAGACAACAGAGGTTTAATAGTGTCAATGCTTCTTCTCAAAGGGTTATGTTGCGGTTATAACAGCTGATCATGCTAAGGATTGTTATAGTTAACAACTGCTCTTTATAAAGACTGATGTTCTTAATGGTTGATGAGGCCAATCCACTGTTGAAGACAAAGCCATGTTAAAGACAATGTAGCTAAAGCCTGATCAACCAAAGGAAAACCACTGCTCAGTAGCAGCAGTGCTTCAGCATCTATAGTGGATTCAACTTTAGTATTGATGTACCAGTGCTTCTATGTTGTGTTATATTTTTATTTATTATTTAGTGTTTGAGTACGATTTAAATTATGTTGATGTTGAATTGTGTCTGAACATCTGTTTCATAAGACAATAGAGATTTAATAGTTTCAATGCTTCCTCTCAAAGGGTTATGTTGTGGTTATAACAGCTGATCATGCTAAGGACTGTTATAATTAACCACTGCTCCTTATAAATACTGATGTTCTTAAAGGCTCATGAGGTCTATCCACTGTTGAAGACAAAGTCATGTTAAAGACAAGCACTTATGTACCTAAAGCCTGATCAACGAAAGGAAAACCACTGCTCAGTAACAGCAGTGCTTCAGCATCTATAGTGGATTCAACTTTAGTATTTCTGTACCAGTGCTTCTATGTTGTATTCTATTTTTATTTATTATTTAGTGTTTGAGTACGATTTAAATTATGTTGATGTTGAATTGTGTCTGAACATCTGTTTGATAAGACAACAGAGGTTTAATACTTTCAATGCTTCATCTCAAAGAGGTTTTTTGAGTCGTTATAACAGCTGATCATGCTAAGGACTGTTATAATTAACCACTGCTCCTTATAAATACTGATGTTCTTAAAGATTGATGAGGCCTATCCACTGTTGAAGACAAAGCCATGTTAAAGACAAGCACTTATGTTCCTAAAGCCTGATCAACGAAAGGAAAAACATTGCTCAGTAGCAGCAGTGCTTCAGCATCTATAGTGGATTCAACATCAGTATTTTATACTCTGTTAGATTGTTAAATTTCATATCATGATCAGCTGTTTATATGTAACGGTATTTATCACATCACCCCAGCATGCTAACTGATTATATGTAATACTTTATTTAAAAAATCTCAAAATTCATCTTAAAAATAGTTAAAATGATTTTTTTTTATGAATTATAAGCATTAAAATGTTTTAAGGCTATCCACTGATAACTTAAAGTCTCCCACTGTTTTTCAGTGTAATCATTGCAACCACTGTTATTATTCCATCAGTGTTTTCATAAAACAACTGTGTTCCATTACTCATCAGGGGTTGGCTCGTGGACAGTTCATAGCCGTCAGATCTTTTGTAACCGCTGCCACGTCAGCATTCACTTTTCGTGCTATAAAACCCTGATCAAAACCCCCAATCAGGGTTTTAACTGTCGAATCGAATTCATTTTTCCTTTTTCAAAGCAGTTATCCTCCATTTCTCTCAAAATTCCTCATCCTCCTTCTTCCTCAAATGGAAAAATCACGGTCTTCATCAGGTAAAAGGAAATCCAGTCAAAAGGTCATACAAATTCGATACAAAGCTCCCCATAACTACTTGGGTCTCTTGACAAAACCAAGTAACACTGAAACGTTCAATTCCGTCATAGATGCCCTTTCGTCTTCAAAATACAAAACTTTGTTGACTTCTGATGCTCCGATTTACTTGGCAACCCAGAGGGAATTTTGGAAAAATGCAAAACTTGAATATCAAGATAAAACACCCATAGCTATCAATTCCTCGATAAAGGGTGTTGATGTTAAAATCACACCACAAACCATTTCTGAGGTGTTTGAACTCAATGATCTTGAAGGTAAGACTTTTTTTCCCTAAAATAGAGTATCAAACAGATTTTTTAGAAAGAGGGTATGCAAAGCAAATGAAAAAAAACACTTTGCAAAAAGGCAGTTTTCCCCCTGCCCCAAGGTTTTTGTTTCATACCCTCTTAATGTGTATTTCTAATAAGACCACTGCTTTCAATGAAATTCCATTAAAGATCCAATACCTGGCATATGCTATCTTGCATGGGGAAAACTTTAACTATTCACAGGAGATCTTTAATGACTTGGTAAAAAATGTTGATAGCAAATCATTTTTACTATTTCCAAGGTTCCTAAGCTTTTATTTTCAAAAGAAATTTGGAAAGGATGATGCTCATGTACTCATCCAGGGTGAACCTTTTCAAATAAATGGCCTTACACCGTTAACATTTACAAGGCTATCAAAAGTGTCCAAAACACAAGCACAGGCTCCTGAGCAGACTTTAGCAGCTACCACTGCTCCTCAGGCACCTGCTGCTAAGCCCACTGCTCAAGGTGATCACAGCAGCAAAACAACTGCTGTGAAACCGACACCTAAATCCACCAAAAGACCAAGACAGAAGAAAACACAAAAGCCCCTCAAACCTAAAACAAGGCAACTCTGGAAGATGAGATCCCAGAGCCACTGCCGGTGAAAACACAAAAGTCACCAGAAACCACTGCTGCTACTTCCTCACAGCAGATGGTAGAAATATCTCAACCTGAGCCTCAAACTCCTCCTGTTTCTTTTCAAAAAGAACAGGTTGTAAGAATAGGGACATCAAATTATGTTGCTTTGGACTCACTTGAATCCATCATCCCCAGCCCACTGCCCGGGGCAAATCCTCTTTCCACTCCCGTACTCACTGTTACAATTCCACCACAAACAAAACTTTTGTTGGATGCAGTTGATATAAATCAGATAGCAATCAGTTCCTCTCAACCCCCTATCACTGAGAGCATGCCACAGAAAGTGACTGTGTCTGAGCTCCCTATCATTGCTAACCCACCAACAACACCTGAGGTGGTTACACTGCAGGATGTACAAGTACTTCCTGTCAGTAGTTCAAGTGAAGCAGCTACTACAAGTGTTGAACCCACTGGTTTACACTTGGACAGTAGTTTCATTAATCAGACTTCCTTGAAGGCAATTTCTTCTATGGGAACCTTTCTAAATACGGGTGTGTATCCTGTATACACTGGTGAGCTTAGATTGGTAACCTCTGCTGAGGAAAGAAGTCCCCAGTTCCAAGAAAAAGGGGCAACAGGGGATGACTTTTGGGAAAGTCTCCCTCAGTCAACCACTGTTACAACCACCTCTGATGGGAAATCAGATGATCCCATTAAATTGGATGATGGTTTAATGTACCGAGAATTGGGGGAGAGGCTTAACAAACTGGATACATCTGTTGCAGAAATCAAAACCATACTGCAACAGTTGTTACAAAAACAGCAGGCACCACCTGCTCCCACTGACCTTTGGGCATTATTTCAACCTCTGCTTCACCAACAAAGAGCAAATGCTGATCAGAAACATGAAATTCAGCTTCAAAATATCAGAAATATAATGGAAGCTAGGTTCAAAGACACTCAGGCAGATATAAAAACCCTGAAGGCTCAATTTATGAACACCACTGGCACTGCTCCTCCCTCTATCATCTTTGTGGACAGCCCACCACCGAATAATGCCAAAAAGGCGGAGAAAATGAGGCAGTTGAAGAAAAAGGGATATGAAGATGGTCTGTACATTGCACCAGATAATTCAACAATGCTTGCACACATCCCTTTGCCAGATGGTTCCAAAAAGGTTGATGTAACCTTAAATGCCATTGCTGATGCAAAAGCAAGGGTGAAAAAGGATATGGAGGCAAAGGATAAAGGAAGGTTTGAACAGGAGAAGAGAGTTTTTATGGAGATGAATGAACAGGGTACTTCTGAGGCAAAGGATCAAGAAAATTCTCAGCCCATAAGAAAGTCTACTAGAAAAGTCATACAACCTGTTGTATCAACAGTTGTTGCTTCTTCAGTAATTTCAACATCTGTTATCCAAACTTTCACCGCTACGACTTCAACACACACTACATCCACTGTCTTATCTCCATTACGAAAAATCCCTTCACCACCACCAATACCACCTGCTAAAAGGCAGAAGACAACAGTTGACACATCATCCGTGGTAATGGCAACAGTGGTTGAAACACCAGTTGTTTCAACAGCTGTTAGTCAAACACACACCATCACTACTCAAACACCCCAAACAAAACCATCATCACAAAACTCACCACCTGCCTTAAAGCAAAAGACAAATGTTGATACATCAACAGTGGTTGAGACACCAGTTGTTTCGACAACTGTTAGTCAATTACCTACCACTTTTAACAATCCTTCCCAAGCCATAATTCTGTTTGCTCCAAAACCTCAAATAGAAACACCTCCTCCTGAAAATGTGTATACTAGAAGAAAAAATATTCAAGTGCATGATGATGATATACCAGCACCTGATCCTGTTTCATCTGTACCTTACAAAATCACCAAACCTGAATCTTTCATTCCTCCAAAATTGGTCAATCCAATCAAAGATCCAATATCGCTTCAAGGATATGAGTCTGCAGATGGTACCCCAGTAGCTGCCAGTTATCCACTGGAACTCCATGCAGTAAAGAATGAAATGAGGCAGTTCTACACAGTTGATGATCCTTCAAAAAGGAAATTCCCTTCTCTGGTTGGTTTTAGAAATCCAAAAAACATGGATGAATATCTAAAACTAAAAGCTAGACAAGCTCAAATAATAGCTAGGGTTGAATGCGAAGGAGAAAATGACAATGTGTATTCAAGTCATTATCAGTTTTTACTCACCAAAGTCAAGCTCATGGAAGACTATGCTAGAGATTTGAGTAAAGAAATGTCAAATTTACCACCAGAACCTGGCCTGCAAAAAGATGTGAGAAAAGACATTCTGGCATTGATCATGAGTGAGAAGTTCTACCCTGCCAAGGAAGAGCAATTCCAAGATTGGCCACTTGTTGGTCTCAAAGCAGAACTCAATAGAATTGAAAGAGTAAAAAGAGATCCAAGCATGAAAAGGTCAGCTCCAAATTGGCGTAAATACAAAAAGGCTATTGATGATCTTACCTTGGAGTATAAAAGAAAGAAACAAGAGTTGGTTGATGCAAAGGTTGCAACTGCCAAGGCCATAGCAAAATAGACAAGGCAGTACACTGATGAAGCTTATGAAAGGCTTAGAAAAAAGAGAGAAACAGATCCTAGCCTTCCAAAGAAGCCTGATTACAAAACTATTAACATGTCAAAGAAACAGCTCCACAATTCTGAACCACTGTTCACATCATCAGATACCTCTGTCATTATGTTAAACCAAAGAAAGAGGCAAAAGTTGACTGATGCAGAAGAGAAAGAGTAAGAAGCTGTATATTTTAAACAGGCTATCAAGACAATGTCATTTGAAGATGACAGCTCAGCAAAGCTTCTACATACATTGGAATCCAACCACTGATGAAGCATAAAAATTGAACCTCAAACATCAGTGCTTAGATTACAACAGTGGAATGAAGAATCAATGTTTATGTATCAGTAGTTTGAATATAATCAGTGTCTGTTGTTATAGATTCAGTGTTTATGTTGAACATCTGATTTACTTTTGGTCAACATTTGTTTGAATTTTGGTCAACATCTTATTTTGTTAAGAAGTACAAGAACAAACATTTTTACAAAATCCCAAATCACCCGATCATTTAAGTGCATTGAAGTAAAATTGGAAATGAGGATGGTTTGCGCATGTGAAGCGGAGGCAAACGACGGCACCAGTTAGAATAGTGGAAACTCTTACTGTGGAGGGGAGGAGAGGAAGAGGCAGACCCAAACTGACATGGGATGAGCAGATTAGGCATGATTTACTAGAGTTGCATCTTTCTGAGGACATGGTCCAAGATAGGACTTCGTGGAGGCGTAGGATTAGGGTTAAGGACTTCTAGAGGATTTTACAGTAAGGTCTTGGGTGTGTTTTAGGGACGTAGGTTTTCCTATCCTTTAAGTGACTTTACCGGTGATTGCGTTCTTGTGTTCATGCCCAAATGATGTTACATGCTATTATACATGATCTACATTATATTGTGTCACACTGTTCATTTTCTTGGGTTTGGTGATTTCTTTTTTCTATTCTTCGACGTGGTGTATTGGTATGCTGTTCGTTTGGGAGCTGAGGGTCTCTCTGGAAGCAGCCTCTCTATCCCTAGGGATAGAGGAAAGGTCTGTCTACATCCCACCCTCCCCAGACCCTATAAGTAGCTTTGCTATTTGGGGGATTTACTGGGTATCTTTGTTGTTGTTGTTGTTGAAGTAAAATTGGAAATAATGTTATTCATGTGGTCCTGTTGTTGAATAGATCTAATTCCGTGATTTTAAGACAATGTCGTTGAATAGAATAAGATGGTTGATGTAATGTGGTCGTATTAATAACAAATTGTAATTAATTAATCTAAATAACTTTCCCGAGCCCGGGAAACAATCCCGGGTAAAAACCTAGTATGTAATATATGAGGTTTAAGAAGGTGAAACATGTAATTAAATTTAGGGATTGGGGAAATATGTAGTAAAATTTAGAGATTGGGGAAATATGTAATAAGGCTTCTTTAGGAAGGGGAAATACGTAATTAAATTTATGGGTTGGGGAAATATGTAATAAAGCTTCTTAGCAGGGGGAAATATGTAAAAATCCCCAAATTAAATATCTAACCATTTTACCCTTCATTAAAAAGGAGGATAAAGACCAAAAAGCTGATGTTAACTAAAAAATCTGACAAGATTTTATTTTTGAATCAAAATGGCAACAAAATTAAAACCACATGGACCTAATTTAAAAGGTTTGAGTTTTGGACTAAAATGACAAAAGTAACCAAACCTCAGTGATTATTTTGGCAGTTTACTGTTTTTTATTCAATACCACTTTAGAGGATCATAACATTTTTTATTAGAACACAATTTTATTAAACTTTGGAATTTTACGAAAGGAATTGATTACGGAAAATTTTGTTTGCTAGAATAAATAAATTGTGTTTAGAAGCCCAGCTTTACGTTCCAAACGGTGAACAAAATTGTTAGACACAAGGTTTTAAAAACCGGTTTATAATGGCCACTTAAATCAGATGCCAGAAGTTTGGCCGACACAAATCATACCGATAAACTGATGAATCGGGAAAGAAGTTGTACCGTTGGTAAATTGGATTATACCGGTATCAGGTTAAATGTTAAAATTTGGACTTTTAAACTTTGATGGTCTTAATAAGAGGACAATTTAATATTCTAATAAAATCTAGCGCTCAAAAGGGCACTAATAGTGAATTTTTGACTGTTAGCCATAACCGTTTGGCATTGCGGTTTAATGGTAAAAATCATTTTTTTTCAAAAACCTTACAAATTTTTACCTATAAATACCCTCCCAACTCCTTCATTTTTTACAAAATTCTTCAACCAATCTCACACCAAACTTTCATTTTTTTCCCAACCAAACAACAAAACCGAAAATGGTGAACTGGACGGAGAAGGAGGAGATCGCGCTTGTCACTTCGATCGTCAACGCACAGCGTATGTTGCAACGCGGTCAAACCGCGTACTGGGGACAAACGTTCCAACAATACCAACAACACATTGGTAACAATTGCCACAATCTAAACGTCTGCCAACACAAGTGGCGCAAACTAAAACCAAGGCTGGATCAGTTTAAAGTTTGTTTCGATCGTGTCTCTGCGGGGGACCTAAGCCACGACGATCGAATGGAGATTGCGAAGTTCGAGTGGATGCACGACTAGAATCCATAATTTAAGTGGGTTCCCCACTTTAATATTTATAGAACTTTGTAATTTTTTTAGGAATTATTAACTACTTTTTTTTTATTTTTAGGATTTAATAAGTAGTTGTTTTTTAGGATGTTATGTAACTTTTTTTTTAAATAATATAAGTTTGTATTTTATTTTATAAATCTCAATTATATATAAAAAAAATAAAGTCGGTCAAGCCAACATGGCAGCCCAACGACGCTAACCCACGCCGCTTCCACACCCCACTTTTTTTAGGGTGGTCCGGTGGAGACCACAATCGCCACGTGTCGAGCAAAGCTCCTAACCCAAGCCCCCCGCCCCCCCCCCCCCCACACCACTCCCCGCAGTCTTATAACAGTCGTACCCTTTCACGGAGAGTTACAATGTTTCATTTAAGTCATTGTGATGGTTTCGACCCATGTTTAAAGCATTGATCATTTTGTCTATTTTACATACGCAATTACAACTTCGTTTCCACATAAAAAACAATCTTGTGCTTTGCAAAAACTTTATGTTTTATCCGGCTATTGAGTTTGCATATGCACAAAATATTTTAATCTAATAGCGAATTAGTACACGATTCAGAAAGCTATCCAATCCCAAAGATTTGAAACACAAAAGGCATATTCTCACAAATTCAATTACTTTCGTTATTTAGGGTGTGCATGGGTTGGTTTTAGACTCTAACCGAACCAAAACCGAAAACTTTGGTGATATATGTAAAACACCTTTACCCAAATCTCTCCAACATTTTCAACTCACCATAAACATGTTGTCTGTTGCCTTTTACATGAAGATCTGCAATACCGTAATGCACCAAAAGTCAAATAAATATTTTTAGAATGTTATTATTATTAGCATAACTCATTATAAACATGTTGTCTATTAGCACTGTGCAGCCACTGCTGCAGCAGCTGAGGACATAGTTTTAAACTTTAAACCGCAAGCTATTAACCTGAATGTTGTTGCATCATAACTAATATTTCTTTGATTGACATTCTTGATTGAACCAGAAAGTGTTAAATGTAAGATTAAACATATTATGGTATAATATTTAATCTAGTAACCATTATAATCATTTACATTATATAGATCAAAATATATAATTACCTATTAAATAATTAGTTGGTAATTGTTGATGGACCATATTACCCTTATTAACTAATTAGGTTTCCTCCTGGGTGCTTATATAAGGAGAATTATGTGGAGGTTAAGGGGTTACTCAGTTACACAATTAGACACACCCTATTAGCATAACATCATCGACCTCCTCTCCTAAGCCGATACCCCTTTTCGGTTTTCTAAGTCCCCATCATCAGTCAGCACCCTAAGGAGGAACCAGATCACGATGACAAGCATGTCGAACTCCATTACTGGATTCTCCAACGCACTGTCTGCTGTAACAAGTATGTTTTAATGTTTTCCCTCATATATAAACAGAACTGATCCAACATGTGGTATCAGAGCGTATGTTGATTAGTCAGTTCTGTTTTGTATCCGTAAATCTGGATTAAAGCAGGAAAACAGGATTTGAAAACCCTAATTAAATTCGTTTTATTTATCATCAGAAATTTCATCTCGGATCAGTTTCGGATCATATGTTTCATCTATTATTACTGTTCCGAAATCATAATGTTCAAGAATTTGATTAAATGTTCAATAATTTTCCAGATTTCGGATATAGGGTTTAAGGTTATTTTTTAGGGTTCATCATGTTCATAGTTAAAAATCGAATTTTCCTTTATGATTTGGAATAGAGTTAACTGCCATTTTCGTCCCTGTGGTTTGGTCACTTTGGCCATTTCAGTCCATTTTTCAAAAATGCGCCATTTTCCTCCCCGACGTTCTGGAAAGGTGCCATTTCAGTCCAAAAATCATAACCCAGTTAAATCGGTTAGTAAATAAGGACTGATTGTGTAAATTTGTAACATAAAGGACTGATTGTGTAAATTTGTAACACCACCACCACTAGCCCTGCCACCACCACCACTCCGCTGCCACCACCACCACCACCACCACCACCACCACCACCGCCACCACCACCACTCCGCTGCCACCACCACCACCACCGCCACCACAGCCACCACCGCCACCACAGCCACTGCCACCACAGCCACCACAGCCACTGCCACCACCACCACTCCGATCTGCCACCAACATCTCATACCACCATCTCCACCTCATTCACCACGGAGGTCGGCGGTGAACGAGGGTTGTCGGAGAGGATGACGACGATGAACGGAGGTGAACAATGGTGGTGAACGATGACCGGAGTGAGGTTCAGGTTAAGTTCAGGTGGTTATCGGGCACGGTGGTCTCGAGAACTCCAAACACAGCGGTGGTGATGTGCTTGGTGATCGTTGTGATCGTTGACGGAGATGATGGCGATGATGAACGGTGACTGTTGATGAACAATGATGGATGGATTGGTGTATGCTCTGCAATCACCACCATAGTATGATGAATAAGTTGAAAGTGAAATTGCTCAGAGGAACTAGGCTCCGGTGAGAGAGATTTTGGTTTCGTTGGAGAGAGTTGCACAGATGGGATTGGAGGATGATTGATGATAATGTTGTTGCTGCTGTTACTGTTGCTTCCTTCAAATATTATTTCCCACAATACAATGGAAACATATTGGTATTCTTTTGGTCTTGCTCCTGGTAGAGGCTACATTATGAGGGAAAACAACTATTAATAGAGGCGATGATGATGATGAATTTGTCGTCGTCTGAGTGGATCGAACAAAGCTTGAAACAGACCGTATCTTGGCGGGGTAATATCCGGAGGCTTCTATTTGAAGCAAACGTGATGTTTGCCGCCGCCACCGCACATTCTCGTTCATCGTTCATCACCGCACCATCACATTCTCGTTCATCACCGATTCACCATCACTGATTCACCGATTCACCATCACATTCTCGTTCCATCGTCATTACTCCGACACGCTCCTCATCACCGCACAATCCGAACACCGCAGTCACCTCCGACAACCATTAACACCACCATCTCCTCACCGCTGCACCATCACCATAACCCACCACCACTTCACCGTAAATCACCGTTCACCTCTGTCATCACCTCCGTTCACCGCTGTAAAACCGACAACCTGCAACTCATCTTCATCAATCATCATCACAGTCGGAGAGAGAGAGAGATAACGACGAGAGAGAGAGAAGGAGCCGGGAGAGAGAACCGGCGACGGTGGGGGTGGTGGTGATGGCAGCGGAGTGGTGGTGGTGGCGGTGGTGGTGGTGGTGGTGGCAGCGGAGTGGTGGTGGTGGCAGGGCTAGTGGTGGTGGTGTTACAAATTTACACAATCAGTCCTTTATGTTACAAATTTACACAATCAGTCCTTATTTACTAACCGACTTAACTGGGTTATGATTTTTGGACTGAAATGGCACATTTCCAGAACGTCGGGGAGGAAAATGGCGCATTTTTGAAAAATGGACTGAAATGGCCAAAGTGACCAAACCACAGGGACGAAAATGGCAGTTAACTCTTTGGAATATGATTTGAATTGTTAAATGTTTCCCTAATTTTGATCTAATTTTGTCTATTAAGTTTTTTCGAAATCTGTTAATAAGATAAACAGATTATGTTTTTCGAAATTTTATGATAAAAATAGATCAATGTTATAATTGGAAACTCTATCACAATTCTTAATTTTCGAATTTTCAGTTATGTTATCACAATAAACAGCTATCAACAGAGGGCTCGAGACCATTAGTCTCGACTCGAAATCATCAGGTCCTTAAACCTTTACAACTCGAGACCATAAGATCATAACTCGAGACAAAGGTCTCGACTCGAGACCATAAGGTCATAACTCGAGACCATAAGGTTGTGACTCGAGACCGTGGTTGCGACTCGAGACCTCATCATGAATCCAGATCTCATAAGATATAGTAGTCGAGACCATGGTTCCGACTCGAGACAATAAGGTTGCGACTCGAGACCTCATAACTGACTCGAGATCTCATAACTCAGTTCGATCCGCGCTAACGGGTGGTTTGCTATTAAATGATTGGTTTTGTAAATACTTAGTTAATTAATAAGGATCAAATAATGTTTCACAAAACCAAAATGGCTTAACTTGAATGAGCTTCTGATGTATCACTTCTAGCCAAAGCTGATTTGATGCATCTACTTATCATCCAAGTATTACGAAAGCTATGTTAAGTGTGCATCATAACACATGAATGTCTTAATATCTAGCCAAAGCTGATTTAATTCCTTCATAGATGGCATACTTAACAAGTGCATAACTAAGGTGATTGTCTCAATTTCTGGCCAAAGCTGATTTGTTACAACCACTTTGCACACATGCTTAAATGATTACACTTCTGGCCAAAGCTGTTTTGTCTTCGTTTAAGTAGAACTTTAAATAAGTCTATTATTTTGATGTTAGTAATAGACATATCACAACCTCTTCACATAATGATCCTTATATTAATGATCCTTAATTAAGTTTTATGATCATTTCGTCTGCCTTATTCTTAGTACCCATAATTTTTACTCACTATAATTTTCTTCTATAAATCTATATCTCATCCACTCTAATTCCTAAATCTAATATGTTTTGCTTAAAGTTTCTATAAGAATTAGCTCTTAAATTAAATCCTTGATTATCTCTTAAGGCACGATAATCCTATTGCTCTCTTCGGATAAAACACTACAGAATAAAAGTAGAGCATGATTAATAGGACAATTCGAACATGATGTATCTTATGATAATCAAGAATAAGTGCTGTCACTAAAAGGTTATTCCAGATTAAGTCTTTCCTAAGACTAATCTATAATTGTGGAATAATCACTAGAACTCCTAAGATGCATGCCTTCATTTAAATTATAAATTATAAAGCTAAGTGGTATATGTGAATACATAATAATGTACAATACCATGACCCATAAAGTTAAGGGCTTACGCGTGGAAATAAGTACATTTTTCCAGTACATTACATACTAAGATTTTCACTTGTACAATTTGATGCATTATAAATCAACTATAACACTCAAAAGTACCAAAGTATAATGAGTGTGTTGATAAGCAACATATGTACAAAGAAATAAATGTTTGAAACTGGAAAATAAGATGTTATTCACCTTACAACCACTAATACTTTAAAAGAGGATTGTTCTAAGGTCCATAGACAAAATGCAAGTACAAAATCCCAACTCTAAGGTTCTTCAAGTGAAAATCTCACTGCATAATTATGCCATTAGACTAGGCATAAGCAACGAGACTATCCATTATTATAAAGAACAGTTGAATAAATTAATTAGATAGTCACTTACTAATGATATTTAAGTCTGATAATTTTTAATATTCCAATTAACACATGATTAGTTGACTCTAGTTCCATACGTTTCCTTACCAGAACTCGACAAATAACTAACATGAGAGTTAGTGACAAAATTAAATGTTAAGGCTATAAGAACCATAATAAGCAGTCTTTTAACAAAGCTTTTCGATATCTTACATATTCTGAAAATTAATCAGAATATAGTATCATAATTAAGCAATGTTATGAAGGTTTTTAGGTTTGCATAGTCAACATAAAGTCACACTTACCTTAAACTCTCATCTTATTTGTTCTAAATATCCGGATAGAAACATTACTAAGATGGAAATAGATGACACCTTACACTTTCACAACTTTTGTCATCATGCAAATGAGAATTTGACAAAAGGAAAATGAGACTTATAAATTTCATCCATTATAACCGAAATTCATGAGAAATCATGACATGGTTAATGAGGATGATTATTCAACTAATCTCATTCTAAGTGATTTTAAATCATGACGTTATAGCCTTAAAATATTACTTGGCTTAAGGAATAAGTATGGGTCCATCATAAGTCATTCATTGACATTCGTGGAACTTATTCCAAATGGAATATTCAGACATAATTCATTTATCATTTGAAAGACTATCAACTTGTATCTAAATTTTGTCGCATATGACCCACGGTCTTAGAAGAAATCTATTCATATATATATACTTAATAAGATTTCTATAAATATGTCTCTAAAGTTTCTTATGATATCTGGACATTAAAGAAATCAAATAAAGTCTAACGTATATATGATAGGTTCCCACGTCACGTACCTCATTGAAACTTCTCTTGTAGCATTTCTAGAGATATTAAAGATCAGTGGGAGCATTAAGTGTTTTAAAACAACTTGCAATAGTTGCAAGAGGTGGGGAGTGAAAATTTTACATTACCTCAATTTGCACCTCTTGTACAAGACACCGCTCCATCACGACACTGTTCTATCAAAACTTATCTCCTTAAATCTAATGCTACTCTTACAAAAGTTTCATTGTTGCCTAATTGTGGGCACACTTAGATTTCTTAACTAAACTAACATAATCCTCAACAAGAGAAACTACAACGACTGACGTCATTAATTTGTGTTTCTCTATTAGAATTTGTTGGTCGTTACATATTGACCCTAAGCATGCTGAGTTCCTAAAGATTTCTAAGGTTAGTGGGAGCAGTCAAAGTCCTTATCATGATTTGCAAGGAATACAAGAGGCGGGGGGAAGAGTGTCATTAAATTTCACTCCGAATTTAACTCTGATTACACCTCTTGTACACCATACTGCATCAACTCTTAAAAACTTAGAATCCTGAAAATGATAGCAACCTAACCAAGAGCTAATCCATAAAACTGAAACTTCTAATGAACCCAATAATCAACTCAGGAGGTCATCTAGGTTTAAAAGCCTACTAACTTTGATGATTACCTAACCTCCCTAACTGAAATTGAAATGGATTTTGGAAATGTTTACTGATCCTATCTCTTCAAATTAAGCCATTAGTGTCAATCAATCTTCTAAATGGAATAAAACAGTTTTCTAGTAAAACTTATTTTATGTGTTCGTATAACGTTTGAGATTTGATTGAATTACCTAAGAGTGTTCATAACTAAACCAAATCCTGATACAAACGTTAAGACACTAAGAAACATGATTGATTGTCAAAGGTTATACTTAGGAAGAGATAAATTATCAAAGTTTTCTTTGAGTATCATCACTGTTCTAGTAGCTTATAATAGTTTAAGGCTACATTAGATGAACATTAAAAACAATTTTCCCTAACAAACTGGCTGACACATTTACATGTTCATTAGATAACAACCTAAAGTTTCAAACTAAAGGTTAAAGAACACTTTATTTGTAAGCCAATAATATCCATGTATGGGTTAATGCAAACATTATAATGTGATGTGATGAAATCTTAACGTAATTATTTTCATCAACAATCAAGTGGATTAATGTACCTACCTCAAGATGAGTGGGAGCAACTAAGATAAACTTGTCTATATAGATGACATTCTTTTGACAAGTATATGTTACATAAGTCAAAGCATTGTTAACACAAACTTTGATATAATAAATCTCAGAGATATCTCTTACGTGATTGATATCATAACATACTGAGATAGACCCAATGGGATATTAGTTCCGTTCCATAAGTTTAACATTAAATGGGTCCTTACATATGTAACAATCAATATTGCTCTCCTTCAGAGGATAATATGGTAAATGAGATTATTTTTTACGCTTCATTAATTGGAAGCCTTATGTAAGTTCAAGTCTATACTCGTTTAGATATTACTCACATTGCAACACACTAGATATGTCTAGATTAATGTGAAGCATCTAATGGAGTATTACAATATCTTTAAAAGAAACGAGAGACTATAATTTAAAGAAGAAGTGAGAATTAAAACCGGTTTATTACTTTATCTTTGAAATATTCAAAGATGATAAAATGTAATTTCGGGTATATCCTTATGTCAGCAGACAAATCCATCTTATGGAGGAGTCATAATAAACTGATAATAACAACCTAAGTTATAACGACATAATATAGTCACTAAATGTTGTTGAAAAATTATCAGTGGACTCATAAGTTTATTAACTCCATATAATTAATGTTTTTGAAGACTTAGTGTGATAAAGTCAGCTACCATAACTCCTTGAACAGTAACAGTTCAAGAGGTGCTGCATTAAGTTTCGATACGCAATTAATTATTCGTTTATGAACGAATTGAGGAAACTAAGTTTTGTATCGAATACATTCATGATATGCTTAAGGATCCTATAACTGAAGGGCTATTACCCATAAGTCTTATTAAGAGAGCTCAGAGACGGGTATTAATTGATGGCCATGCGCAACTGCATATCGTACTATGAATGACTAAGTATTAGTTAATTTTCCTCATCAGTTTGATTTTGTATGTCTCTAAGAATATGTCAAGCTAGCATAATGGCGTATAGACAAATATAGTTACAAATCAAACAAAGGGCTTATGCGTATTTTGATCATAACGATTAGGTTTTAAATTAAGGCTATAGTATGATTAATGGGGGTCCTGAGTCGCATAATGATTTAACGGTTGTATTTCTCTGCTATAGTACTTGTTTAAGGCTAAAATGAGTGTTAACTCCTGATCAGGCTTATCTAATACTCATAGTAAATGATTACTCGGCTAAGTGGGAGAATGTAAGATTAAATATATTATGGTATAATATTTAATCTAGTAGCCATTATAATCATTTACATTATATAAATCAAAATATATAATAACCTATTAAATAATTAGTTGGTAATTGTTGATGGACCATATTACCCTTATTAACTAATTAGGTTTCCTCCTGGGTGCTTATATAAGGAGAATTAAGTGGAGGTTAAGGGGTTACTCAGTTACACAATTAGACACACCCTATTAGCATAACATCATCGACCTCCTCTCCTAAGCCGATACCCCTTTTCGGTTTTCTAAGTCCCCATCATCAGTCAGCACCCTAAGGAGGAACCAGATCATGATGACAAGCATGTCGAACTCCATTACTGGATTCTCTAACGCACTGTCTGCTGTAACAGGTATGTTTTAATGTTTTTCCCTCATGTATAAACAGAACTGATCCAACATTAAATTTATTTAAATTATTTTATATAACTCATACCCCTTGTGTATGCCTTATCTTCAAAACCATTACAAGAGGTAAGAATGACAGATTACAAAGTTAAGAATTATACCCCTTCAAGTGGTGCGGATTCTAGTGGGTGTGAGTCTGCCGTTCTAAAAAAACCGAATTATACATCTGTTATTTGTGGGTTGGTTTTGTCATCGGTTACAGGTTATCCTTGATTGCGCGGAGTATCTTCAATGCATCCACTTTCAAATGCATCCAAACACGCCACATCAGATTCCCACCTATATTTCAAACACTCATTTCCTCTCTAATGCTACGTCTACTTTCAAACACTATGATCCACTTGCATCCGTTTGGAAAACCCGACGTTGAGAAACAAATCGGCCATCTCCATTGGTATGTTCCTCCCTTTCATCATAGCAAATAAATATTATTTTTTAAGTTTATTTTTTTTACCGGGTTTTTACTTTTAGTTGACATAGATTTACTTATTTTTGGGGAGGCAAAACGGCGCCGGCAAAAAGTGCGAAATCTACGGCCGAAATTAGTGTTACAAAGCTGTTTGGTTTGCTACGACTCTACATGTTCCTTGGACCCAATGGAATCCCAATTTTACCATTTTTATCTCTCCTTTTACACCTATTCACAATATACATTATTATTATTTTTTAATTCTAGGAGGAAATATAATGCAAAATTTTTAAAGACCAAGCATAACATAAACAACATAAATAATTAAATACTTTAACTTTAATTTTTATGAGAAAATGGTTGCATTGTAATGTTTATTCATCTCTATTTAAATTTTAAAAATAAATCATATCATCATCATCATCGTACTCAGTATATCCCACCTATAGCAAAGCTAAGGTAGGGTCTGAGGAGGGTGGGATGTAGACAGCCTTACCTCTACCCCGTAGAAATAGAGAGGCTGCTTCCAATGAGACCCCCATACAAATAAATCATATATAATTTCTATTTTCTTTTATGTATATACCATACAAATTTGTATATAAAAAGTAAAAATTCAAAACAATATGTACCATTAAATAACATAATTATGAAAAAATTGTTGCCATGTAATGTTTATTCATCTCTATTTAAAATCTAAAAATAAACAATATATAATTTCTTTTATGTATATAACATATAAATTTGTATGTAAAAAGTAAAAATTTTAAAACAATATGTAGCATTAAATAACATAATTATGAGAAAATGGTTAAAATGTAATGTTTATTCATATCTATTAAAATTTTAAAAATAAACAATATATAATTTCTTTTATGTATACAACATATAAATTTGTATGTAAAAAGTAAAAACTCAAAAACATTGTGTACCATTAAATAACATAATTAAGCGGTTTATATTTGTTCTCGTAATAACTTAGTGTTCGGCAATAAATGTCGCGCTTATTGTGTGCTTGTGTGCGCACGAATGTACCAAGTTTGAGCAGAGAGATATGAAAATCCTATAATCTCTCATGAGTGTTGGTAGTCTATATAGCGGGAGAAAAAAAAAACGGATTATAGTAAGAGTGGTAATTTCTTACATGAACACAATACCCAAATGATAAGATTTTAAGTTGTCATATCTAGTTGTTTAATAAACGGGTTATATCCTGGTTAACATGTTAAACCCTTTAATCAAACAGGTCGGACACCAACCTATTTACTACCTGTTTAATCAATTTAACAGAGTTCATTACCTCATTTATTTAACACATTTAGAACTTGGATATAAGGGTGGAAGGAGCACCAT
Source organism: Helianthus tuberosus (assembly GCA_030545235.1). Classification (NCBI taxonomy): domain Eukaryota; kingdom Viridiplantae; phylum Streptophyta; class Magnoliopsida; order Asterales; family Asteraceae; genus Helianthus; species Helianthus tuberosus. The sequence goes on from CM060451.1 coordinate 182,176,203, forward strand.
AGGGTAATACCCTAGTCGTGTCCAATTCTACGATGACATGTTAATTCTACACCCAAGAACCACCAAAACACTAGTGGTGCCTACCCAAAAGTACGCTAGAACCATGGACCACACTCCATTACTCCACCCACCAATCACACACACCCTAAAGAGATGGATCCCACATCCTCGCTCACACCTTAAGCGGTAAAGGGTTGCCTAGTGGCAAATTAGCCCTGCAACCCTAGGGGGGGTGGCGGTGTTGTCGCATGGCTTCGAACCCTAAATGGGTTTGCCGCAAGGCACCCCACCCCTAACTTGAATAGGACCCATTTAGATTCAAGACACACGATTTCAAGTATGTGCAAGTTTGGAAATATATTCGGCCCAAATAAATATATGGGTTATGATGATTAATGATTTAATATGTTGATTGAACACCCTTGACACCACAAATTTTACCCTCTTTCTATTTCTATTTTTATTAGTATTATTATTATATTAAAATGTTTTTAATATAATTAACAACTTTTATTTATTAAAAGTAATAAGACGTAAAAAGAAAATAAAACGTTAGTTAAGTTGGCTGGCTTTAAAGCTTCATTTAATTTTTTGTGTATCATTGTTTATACAAACCGAATTCGCATACCCACTTCAAGCCGGTATGAACAAAAAAATCCATTTCAAAATTAAAATGACTCGCTTTAGTTTAAAACGTAAGAAAACGATTATTTTTCAAATAATCAAAAAAAGTTTCTTTTTAAATAAAATAACGTTTTAAAAACAAATACTAGTAATAATAATAATTAAAGATAAAATATGAAAGAAAAACAAAAGGGTTTGAATTATATTAATGTAAAAGTTGAAGGAGGGGGTGCATTCAGCAGATAAGAGTGTACATTTAGCAACACCCTTTTTTAATTTACATTGACATTCTTTATAGTCCTATTTATCAAATATTAACCTTCTATAACTCATGTAATCAACGTAATTAATTAAAAAAAAATGATGAAAATAATAGAAATTGACCGGGTAAAATTTACAAACTAAACAATCATTTCTTACTTAAAAAACTAAAAATCTAAATTAAAATATAAAAAACAATTAATTTTTGCAAATATAATTTATTATTTTTCCCATTTCCATGATTAAACCCCATCCTTTAAAAGCTGAAAGTCTCCACTCTCTCACTCTCCTTCCCTACATATATATTTTCCCCTTGATTGATTATTCTTCCAAATTGTTTCAAATTCAATTCAAATTTTTCTCACATACTTCAAACATGATCGAAAAATGCAAATGGATATTAAATCTTCTTGAGAGCAAGTTTTTCGGGGCCTGTATCGATCACCGAAGCATGGCGAAGAGCGAAAAGAATGTGTTTTGCATGGACTGTAATCTTTGTTTATGTGGACATTGTGTTTCTGGTTTTAAACCACGGTGTCACCACCACCACCACCGTCGTTTGCAGATTTTCCGGTATGTTTACCATGATGTTGTTCGTCTACAAGATATTCAGAAACATCTTGATTGCTCAGATATTCAAGTTAGTCTTTCTTTCTTTATATCTTCTTCATCAGTTTTTATATATTATTTTGATGATACAATTCAGTTATAATCAGTGGCGAAGTTTGAGATTTTCGACGGGGGTCGAAAATGTATATACCAAAAATTTCTATAGAACCAGGGGTCAAAAACGTATATACCCAAAAATTTCTATACGAAAACCACATATATTACACTACTGAGCGAAAAGTTCAGGGCCTCCCGGCGCCAATGCTTATAATGATTATTATTATTATCATTACTGTTGTTATGGATATTAAAGTGCATGAATATGAATAGTCTTTTTTTCAGTTTTATTAATTTACCATTGAATTTCTTGAATTTTATTATTTGTATTTCAGTTTATTTTAATTTAATTAAATTATGAGCTTATAGATCGAATTAACCAAATTTGAATTCGGTTTTTGAATTTTCAAATCAGATTATCATCTGAATTGAAATTTGAATTTGGTTTTTGAAACAAATTTGATCTACATATCGAATGTCCATTGGGACAACTGTTATGTGTTTTAAAATTTTTATTTCACATAATTTGGTGTATTCTAGTCATTTTGAATGGAAATTTTTAATTTAGTTTAAAAGGTTAAAATTTGAATAATCCGATTCCATATAATACATAGTTATTGTATGTTGATTGGTTGGTTTTAGCATTTATAGTTAGAAGTTCCAAGAATTTGGAATTAAGAAGATGCAAATTTTATAAGACTAGAAGGTACGGGGGCCGGCTTAGGCCCGGCGAGGCCCGGCGCCGGTCCCCCACACCGCCCCTCCCATCCTCTCCGGCTTCCACCAGCCGATCTCGCCGGCCCTCTTTCTCTCTCCCTTCTCTCACATATACCTATACATACATACATATATATACATAAAGGGGTTCATCCCCCACCCCCCTAGGTCCATCCCCTCCGAGCCACTCCTACGTGGCGCCTACGTGGCGGCCCATCCTCGTGGGGATGGGCCTCACCATACCCCTTAGTCTAATTATAACTGGATTTATGGTTCATAATATTTCCAATGATGATTGATAATTGGCTGATGAGGTTATTTTTTATTTGAATTCAAAATAGATATGGGAAAATTATTATATGCACTTTCAAAAAATCAAAATTTAAATAACCCCGTTTAACTTGAAAGCCGATTTAATTAATATCCATATTTTGTTTGTTGATTGATTGGTTTTTCTAGCATTTAAAGTTTAATTAGGAAGATGTAAAGTTTATGATTATAATTTGATTGATGGTATATACTATTACTAGAAATGGTTGATAATCAATTGATTATGTAAATTCTTATTTGAATTAGATGGAACTTAAACACAAAATCAAAGTTTAAAATGTGAATGCAATTTATTTGAACTAAACTTATTATGCTCGTCTTTTTAATAGACTTACAAAATTAATGGCGAAAAAGCTGTTCACTTGAATCCCCGACCTCAACAACATAAAGACTCAAAACCATTTAAATCGAAAGTCTATGGCACTTATTGTGAAGCATGTCGAAGGCATATTCAAGATGTTCCGAGTCGGTTTTGTTCAATTGCTTGCAAGGTATATTTTAACAAACAACTTAAAAAGTCCATGTTTAGGGTGGTTATTTATTAATTTGTATGTTATCATGTCAAATCTTTAACATACTTGTGTTTTTCAGGTGTCAATAGTGATAGAGGCCGATATAAGTATAGAAGATAACTACAAGACGGTGTCATATTCTTTTTGTAAAGAAAATTATGATTTTGAACGACGAACGGATGCAAACGAATCATCACTCTCTTCATCACTTGACTCGGTTGAAGAAAACATACGAAGGAGCACTTGGTTAACTTCGAGTTTAAAGGCTAAAAAAAGTGTTCATAAGAGGAAAGGTGTTCCTCAAAGAGCCCCATTATGTTGATACATATTTTCATTAAATTTATTATTCGGAAAATATTATAATAAAAGAATTATATTTATGTTTGATTTTAATATTTAATTGAATTTTTGGTAAATTTTGGTTTTGTCAAGATCGTTCAAGAACGAGTTGTATAAAAGGTTCGTTTTTGGCTCCATATTATTCTTTCTCTAGGTACCGATAAATAATTAGTCGGTGGAGGAACCCCACATGTTTAAGCTTTTATAATTTGATATAGTGTTTTATTTTTTAAACCACATAAGAATTATAAAATATTATTATTTCTTACTAATTTAGTCTATATAAATTAATAAACTTAACTTTTCATTTCACATTAAAAATTTCATTTAATAATGTCTATAAGTTTTCTATCCTTTAAAAACAAGAACACGCCTAATTGTCCGCCAAGAAGCATCATTGGGGAAGCCATCCACTTCGCATCAAAGCGTTTGACATCATTTTACGTGGACTCGAGCTTGTGATGTTGAAAGAGATTAAGGCCGAGGGGAGAGAAAGGTGTGTGAGTGAGCGGAGAAAAGACGGTTGCAGAAGGTGTGGGAGCACCGCCCTCATCATGCGGTGCCTGCGTCTATTTTTCCCCGTATGGGTCATCCTCTACCCACTCCATGAACCTAAGATGCTCTTGTTTTTTTTTTAGTATTTTACAAAAAAATATCTTCACATTTTTACAATATAAAATAGTAGAAACAAAAACAAAACCTACTTCTAAATCTTACCAAACTAAATCTTAGTTGACATGTAGATTCCATTGTAGAACAGTTATATTTTATTTTGATTAATGGAAGATAATTTTTATATCATCTATCTTGAATTAAAATATGTTAAGATATTAGCGTCGTGTACTATTTCTAGATTAAATCAGGTTGTAAATCAAAAGTCTAGGGAAAACATATTCACAAATGAATCGTTAGCGGTAGGGGAGGGTCTTTGTTAGGGTCACCCCCCCCCCCCCCCCCCCCTCCCCCCTCCCTCCATTTCTTTTCCTTTAAAACCTCTGGCCCCTTTTTAAAAGTTCAAGTTCCGCCACTAGTTAGCAGCGAGTCAGAGAGCTTGGGGCCAATTTCTCAACCCTAAAACATGTATAGACCGAAACGTTGTTTCAAAACGTCAACTTCATTGCAAATGACTTAAAAGCGATATGTTCAACACTTTGGAATTGTTTCGGTTCACTCATAATCACATATCATACTCATCACAACACATGATGCTAACAACCAGTGGTGGATCCAGGTTTTTTTTTTCTAATGAGGTCCATTTTTTTCGGTGTTCAAAATTTTCATAACAAAACGTTAAAATTTTCGGGTCGGTCCTCGTTTGGGTCGGGTCAAAGCGAGGTTTGAACTAGATTAAAAAAAACAGGAAAAACAGGCTATACAAGGGTTGAACCCATGACCTCTTGTTGATAAAGAGGGGGATTTACCACTACACCAGCCTTCCTTTTTCATTCTATGGACTATGATGTCCACCTAAGGGTGGACGGTATCATGCGGTAAACATTAGCGAGGAGAGGTTTTACCGATCGGTGATCGGTTGCCACCTCCATTTCGAGGAGCGGGGAAGGAAACAATCGGTGTATACTCACCGATGCGGGAAGAGGATGGAAGGAGGAGAGAGGGGGTTTAATTGTGGGTCTCAACCCCTTTCAACCAATTACATTTTTTTTTAATTCTTTACCACTCTCCATGTGTTTAAACCATTGCAAGTGATTAAGTGCAAAATGGGAAGTGGAATGGGGACTTGACATGTCATGATATTATTGGCTAGAAATAACTCAAACACCCTAAAGTGATTGAACGATACCCTCCACCCTAATTGTATTTATGGGATTCTTTTACAATTTAATATACTGAATCTGCTAATTTTTTTAAAAACATTGGGGTCCGAGTACCCCGACCACTCTATGTGGGTCCGCCACTGCTAACAACATACTAGCAAATATGGATTTTGACCATTTGAATTAGGTTTTAAACTTAATAGGACCCGTTTGCTTTAATATCCAAGGATGATGCTACTCGTATAGTATGTGTTTGATCATTCTAACTTTGTGTTGTTCCACCCCTAGTTTAATTGTGTTTTAAGATTTTGTCTATCAATTACTGTTGTGAATGACACCATTTTCTTTTATCAGAAAAAGTCAGATTCTAACATGTATATGTGTGTTTCTATTTTCAAATTGACCAATAAAAAAGTTATATGATTTCACACACAAAATTAGTAAAAATAACTGATTTACAGTAAAATTTATGGGGAGATTGAATTTAAGAGACTTAAACTATGGGGGGTGTGGAGGGGCTTGGGTTGGGGGCATTGCTCGACACATGACGAGGGTGAGATTCACAAGCTAATACTTAAAAACTAGGGGTGTGGCGGGGTGTCGCTTAGCTAGGCGTGGTCAGCCATGTGGAATTTTTCTTTTTTTCGCTTAGCAACAGCTAACCTCAACGGCTACTTTGAACCAACCAACCATAACCCGCCACGTCACCCCCCCCCCCCCCACACCAGGCGGAATATCCACGCCAAGTCCAACGCAGAACTGGGATGGTGTAGCCGACGTTAAACCCCTTTTAACGTCACAACCCACTCCTCATACCCACCCGTCTTGTCAATCATGTTGATTTGTAATTATTGTTGGAAAAATAGGTGAAAATTGCATTTTTCACAAATATAGGAAAATGATTTTTCCTATTTTGGACTAGTCTTTTTCCTATTTTGGACTAGAAATAAATATAATAAAATGGGCGGGTTTTATATATTTATTTGTGGGTTTGTGTTATATGTTGCAAGAGCTTCGCAATGAACTAAACCACGTCCAAAACAGAGCTAAGATGAATGAGATATCGATGCTCAAAGTTGGGTGTTTGAAACATTGAATGCTGAAACAAAAGGGAAAGTAGCACCTTGTCCCACATCGGAGGAGAGATGGAACTTAAATGGGTATTTAAGGTGGAACTCTCCATCCTTATTGTTTCATGGAAGCACACACTAGTGTCCTCGCGAAGGGTGTGTAGCACCCACACTCGCGCTCGCGCGCATGGCGTGGGCGATGAGACGCAATGTGGCGCTTTGATGGCGCACTTTGCACTTCGCACACTCGCATCACCGCGAGCCGCTTGAGAGCCGCCTTTGTATTTTTCACCACGTGCGCATGATGAATCACAGAGGTTGCAAGGACCAAGTGGCGTGCAGGATCGAGGCGCGTGACGGTGGCGCGCGGTTGCGCATGGTGCATGAGTCCTGATGTGTCGTGCGCGGCGCACCAGAGTGAGCCAATACGGCGCGACTGTGTGGCGTGCTCGTATAGGCTCACAGGTGACGTGGCGCACATGCGCGCATGGACCTGGGCCAGTGTGGCGCCCGCGCGCATGGAAGTGAGCCAAGAGGACGCACCGCGCATAGGCGTGCAGACCTGGGCGCGCGCACCAGTGTGACAGCATTGAATGACAGTGCAGTTTCAGTCCAGCTTCGTAACTGACGAGTTAACGAGCTTTTACTGAGAATTAAATGACGTATTAAACTGCATTGAAGACGTTTAATGCAATTTAAACCTCTCTTTAATTCGTTTTGACTGCTTCAACTTAGGAGCTGTATAAATACAGCTCCATACCCAGCTGCAGAAGACACCAGCTACACAACAGCAACAGCAACATCAACTTTCTCTCTACATTCTTCTGTTCTTTTCTTGCAGTTTCAAGGTAACCTTCGGGTTGTAGGCGAACTCCGGCAGTACTACTGCTCCGGCTGTTGTACCCTGGGAAACAAAACGAGTACTCTTGAGAGACTCGGAATTTGTTTTAAGGGAAGAGTGTTTAACACGTGCCTCAGTCAATTCTGTTTCTACTCTTTCTTGTATTTTGGTTTATTTCAGTTGTATTCGTACTAGTATTTTTAGCTTTCTTATTTCTCTATTGTAATCGTATTAATAAAAATTTGTTTTATTTTATTTAATTACGCGAACGGTTCCGACAATCTTAAAACAAATTTTAAAACCGTTCGTGTAATCAAAACCATTCTGTTTGGTGATTCAAACCAGTTTTGATTCACTCAGTTTGTGTTTTAAAAACAGTTTTTTTTTTCATCTTCAAAGGAGCGACTTTGGTTGAAAACATTTTTTGATTACTTCAGAATTTGTCCTAAAATTTGCTTACACTTTCTGATTTGGTCTTCAAAGTTGCACTTAGAAGCCAATCAGTAAGTTCTTAAATTATAAATTTTCTGTTTTTGGTCTTCAAAGTTGGACTTAGAAGCCTAAACAGTAAATTGGTGGTAAAAATTAAATTTAGTAGTTCACTTCTGTTTTTTTCGCGTAAAACAGAATTTTTTTTCTAAAAAGCTTTAAATTTTAATTTTTCAGCATGTCGAACGAAAACGTCAACGTTAACAACACTACAAATGTTGTGACGGGAACCCCCTTGAATGCCACCACTGTGGGAGCGTCCACAGTGGCCAATCACGCTGAACGACCCGAGAAGTTCTCGGGTTTACACTTCAAAAGGTGGCAGCAGAAGATTTTCTTCTACCTGACCACCATGAACCTTGAGAGGTTCTTGACGGAAACCGCTCCCCAACCTGTGGAAGGGGAGACCGAGGCACAAAGTAAGTGCGCGGTAGATACGTGGAAGCACTCGGATTTCATATGTCGAGGCTATGTACTCAACGGTCTCTCTGATGCACTGTATAATGTGTACTATAATATCAAGACTTCCAAAGAATTATGTGAGTCTTTGGAGAAAAAGTACAAAACGGAGGATGCGGGAACAAAGAAATTTGTTGTCGCCCGTTTCTTGGACTTCAAAATGGTTGATAACAAGACTGTTATGAACCAAGTCCAAGAGTTGCAAATCATACTACATGACATCCATGCTGAGGGAATGGTACTTAGCGAGACATTCCAAGTGGCAGCGATGATTGAAAAGTTACCTCATGATTGGGTGGATTTTAAGAATTATCTTAAACACAAACGAAAGGAGATGACTTTAGAGGACCTTATTGTTCGTCTTCGGATTGAAGAGGGCAATATAATTGCCCTAAAAGGCAGCCATGCGCAAACTTTTGCTAGCGCAAACGTGGTTGAGCATGGGCAATCATCTAAGGGCGCGAAGGGTAAGGGGAAAAAGGACAAGGAGAAAGCAAAGGCTAGCAAACTTGGACCGAAGAAAGGGGCTGTGAAAAAGAAACCTCAAACGTTCCAAGGGACTTGTTACAACTGTGACGAGCCGGGGCATCGGGCTAACCAATGCAAGAAACCAAAGCGTGAGCGTGCGCACATGGTGGATGAAGACGGAATGCCTTTGGTGGCAATGATTTCCGACAAAAGCGCAATGATGGATGAGGTCAATACTGTGACTAACACTCCAAAAGGATGGTGGGTTGATACGTGCGCGACCCGTCTTATTTGCGCAGACAGGAGCCTCTTTACCACCTTCAAGGCGCTTTCTGGAGAAGAGAAGCTGTATATGGGAAATGCAGCCACCGCCGACATCATGGGTAAAGGAACGGTGATCTTGAAGTGGACTTCGGGGAAGGAGCTCACTCTAAGCAACGTGTTGTATGTCCCGGACTTGCGCAAGAATCTAGTCTCGGGTTGGTTGCTTAATAAGTTTGGATTTCGTTTAGTTATTGAGAGCGATCAATTTGTACTAACTAAACGAGGAATGTATGTAGGCAAGGGCTACGCCCAAAATGGTATGTTTAAATTGAATGTAATGGCAGTCAAGAAAAACATGAATAAAATTGCTACTACTTCTACTTATATGCTTGAGTTTTCTGAATCGAATAAATGGCATGGTGGATTAGGTCACGTAAATTTTAATTCAATACGCCGTTTAATCAATTTAAATTGTATACCAACATTCCATATTGATTCACACTATAAATGTGAAACTTGTGTAGAATCCAAACTTACAAGAACATCATCCAAATCGGTTGAACGAATAACCGAACCCCTTGATTTAATTCACACCGATATTTGTGATTTAAAAGCGGTACCCACAAGAGGTGGAAATAAGTACTTCATCACGTTTATTGACGATAGTACTAAATATTGCTATGTGTATTTACTAAAAAGTAAAGATGAAGCAATAAGTAAATTTATCTTGTATAAAAAATGAAGTTGAGAATCAACTTCAAAAGAAGATAAAAGCTTTGCGAAGCGACCGAGGAGGCGAATATGTTGCACCTTTTGCTGATTTATGCGCAAAAAGTGGCATTGTACATGAATGTACACCTCCTTATTCTCCACAATCAAATGGCGTGGCGGAACGAAAGAACCGCACATTGAAAGAAATGATGAACGCGATGTTGATAAGTTCTGGGGTGAGCCAGGAAATGTGGGGGGAAGCCATTCTCTCGGCTAATTATCTTTTGAATAAGATACCACTAAAAAAGAGAGACGAAACTCCATATGAGTTATAGAAAAGGAAGAAGCCTTCATACAAATACTTGAAAGTGTGGGGGTGCCTAGCAAAGGTGATTGTACCACCTCCTAAGGCTCTTAGGATAGGACCCAAAACAGTTGATTGCATATTTATTGGGTATGCGCATCAAAGTAGTGCACATCGCTTTCTTGTACACGAGTCCAAGAATCCTGATGTACACGTAAACACTATCATGGAGGTGAATCCTAACATTGTGTCTTACTTTGAAAATGTGTTTCCTTTGAGAAGACAAACACATGCAACGTCATATACACCTACTTTTGAAGTAGGTGAAAGCTCATCTACACCAGTTGATGAGATAGTTCATGATAAGACACATGAACGACCTGAGGTTGAAGAAAGTGATCGTAGGCGAAGTAAAAGGCCAAGGGTTGAAAAATCCTTCGGTCCAGACTTCGTTAGCTATATGGTTGAGGGCGAGCCCAATACATATCGCGAAGCGGTTTCTTCTTCAGAAGGACCTCAATGGAAAGAAGCAATAAGGAATGAAATTGATTCTATATTGCAAAATCATACTTAGGAGTTAGTAGATCTTCCACCTGGTTGTAAACCACTTGGATATCGTTGGATATTCAAAAGGAAGATGAAAACTGATGGAAGTATTGATAAATACAAGGCTAGGTTGGTGATTAAAGGATTTAGACAAAAGGAAGGTCTAGATTACTTTGATACCTACTCGCCTGTGACGCGCATGACCTCGATTAGATTGGTTCTTGCTATAGCGGCTTTAATAAATTTGGCAGTTCACCAAATGGATGTTAAAACCGCATTTCTAAATGGCGATTTAGAAGAAGAGATTTACATGGTCCAACCTGAAGGTTTCTCCGCCCCAGGTCAAGAGGGTAAAGTATGTAAACTAGTCAAGTCTTTGTATGGCTTGAAGCAAGCACCAAAAACAATGGCACCAAAAGTTTGATCATGTCATGATTGACAATGGTTTCAAAATAAATGAGTGCGACAAATGTGTTTATTTCAAAGACACAAATGAAGGTTATGTGATTTTATGCCTCTATGTAGACGATATGCTTATCATTGGGAGTAATGATAAAATTATCAAAGCTACTAAAAGCATGTTGAAAGCGAGATTTGACATGAAAGACATGGGTTTAGCAGATGTGATTCTTGGAGTAAAGATCATAAGAACCCAAGAAGGTCTTGTGTTAAGTCAATCTCACTATGTGGATAAAATTCTTGAAAAATTCAACTCGGGAGATACGAGTGTAGCTCGAACTCCAGTTGATACCTCCCAACATCTCAAGAAAAATAAAGGAGATGGAGTTGCTCAGTTAGAGTATTCAAGAATTATTGGCAGTCTAATGTATCTAATGACATGTACTAGACCCGACTTGGCTTACGCGGTGAGTAGGCTAAGTAGATACACCAGCAATCCGTGCGCGGATCATTGGAAAGCTATCACGAGGTTGCTTAGATACATAAGATACACAAGAGATTATGGACTGCATTATACTCGACAACCAGCAGTGATCGAAGGATACACTGATGCAAACTGGATATCGGATAATAAAGATTCCAAATCAACAAGTGGTTACGTGTTTACACTTGGAGGAGCTGCTATTGCTTGGAAGTCTTCTAAGCAAACGGTCATAGCAAGATCCACAATGGAATCCGAATTTATCGCCTTGGATAAGTCAGGCGAGGAGGCGGAATGGCTACGTTAATTCGTGGAATATATTCCAAGATGGCCAAAGCCTTTGCCAGCCATATGTGTACATTGTGATAGCCAATCAGCGATTGGTAGAGCTCAAAGCTTGATGTACAATGGCAGATCAAGGCATATGCGACGTAGACATAACACGATACGACAACTACTCTCAACGGGTGTTATCACAATTGATTATGTGAGATCAACGGATAACATTGCGGACCCGTTTACAAAAGGCTTAAGCAGAGAGTTAGTAGAAACGTCGTCAAGAGGAATGGGACTAAAGCCCGTGGTAAATGGGAATATGAGGGAAACCTAACTTAGTTGACTGGAGATCTCAAGATCTAAGTTCAATAGGACAACTTAATCATATTACCAAACGGAGTCACTGTGGGGGAGTACCCCAAACTAAATAAAAGGGAGTTATATATACTTCCTTGTCCATTCCAATCAGTGACATTGAAGTGAGGCTAAGCATATTAAGGTTAACGATTTCGGGAAATCAAATAACCATGATGCTTTTAATGATTCAGGGAATCACCTATGTTAGAGAGAAGTAGGGTCGCTTCAAATGGATTTGTGGGGTGCGCAAATCCTAGAGCTCTCGTAGAACCAGGCTAGTGTTCCAGGACCATAATAGGACACGACAATGAGGGGTTGGCCAAACCAGGGAGAGTATTGTGTGAAGTGTATTGTCATTTACACAAATGGGGGTATGTTCAAGGACATCGTGTCTACACACCGCTAGTAAGCTAAGTGCGCTTCACAAAAGAAGGTTCAAAGGTGACAACCCACCTATCTTGCAATACTCAACTGTCGAAGCTTATCGTTGAAAAATGTAAGGAAAAGATCCATTTCCATACATGTGGGGGATTGTTGGAAATTTGATGAAAATAGCATTTTTCATGTGGGGGATTGTTGGAAAAATAGGTGAAAATTGCATTTTTCACAAATATAGGAAAATGATTTTTCCTATTTTGGACAAGAAATAAATATAATAAAATGAGCGGATTTTATATATTTATTTGTGGGTTTGTGTTATATGTTGCAAGAGCTTCGCAACGAACTAAACCACGTCCAAAACAGAGCTAAGATGAATGATATATCGATGCTCAAAGTTGGGTGTTTGAAACATTGAATGCTGAAACAAAAGGGAAAGTAGCACCTTGTCCCACATCGGAGGAGATATGGAACTTAAATGGGTATTTAAGGTGGAACTCTCCATCCTTATTGTTTCATGGAAGCACACACTAGTGTCCTCGCGAAGGGTGATAGCACCCTAACTCGCACTCGCACACGCTCGCGCGCATGGCGTGGGCGATGAGGCGCAATGTGGCGCTTTGATGGCGCACTTTGCACTTCGCACACTCGCATCACCTCGAGGCGCGTGACTGTAACACCCGTTCTTATTACATCAAGTTTAACGTATAATTTACGAAAGCAATCATGTAATTAGGATTACATATGTAGCGGAAATACGGGTTATTAAAAACTTTTACAAATTTAAAAGTTTTGGAGCATAATGTAATTAAGTTCGTCATTTGAAATTAACAACGAAACGTCGTGCGGAAGCTTGTATCTTGGTCGTGTTCGGTTCTTCAATGAGCTTGATCTTCATCCGGACAATCCTAACAAAAACCTGAAGTCAAAACCACTTTAAATGTTAGTTTTGACATTGATATTTCGTGTATAAACGAGTTCTAGCATTGAAATGTGAGAAATAAAATAAAATTTCAAAACTGATCCTGTCGCGTGTCGCGGCAGGATTCGTTTGCTTTGTCGCGTGGCGCGGAAACCCCCGCGTGTCGCGCCAGTTTACAGTGTCTCCCCCGCGTGGCGCGGGGGAGTACGTTTTCCAGCAAGTCCAGGAGCTGGTCCTGCATATCTACCCAGCTCCGGAAATTCCCAAAACTCAACTTTGAACGCTCATAACTTTTTGCTCGGTTGTCCGTTTTAGGTGATTCTTTTTCCTACGCGTCCGTAATTTATTTCTCCATCTTATGGAGTTAAAATCCGACATCCGGATTAACATTATTTCAGACTTTTAAGTCTTCGGCTTACTACATTTTTTACCAAATATTGACCCATTCATAATTCCATCTAACAAACTTGTTTGTGGCCCTTGTTTCTTTTGTAAACATAATATTATGATTATTTTCTATTGATCAAGGTTCAATTCACGAGTTATTACACATTCTTAACCCGTTTCGCTATTACTTCTAGTTTGACCCGTTAAGGGTATTTATGCACTAAGGTCTCATATCATCCCTTTTTGTACTTATCCTAAGGATTTAGTCTATCAAAACGCTTATTTCCAACAACCTTTAAATGTCGTTTGCCCGATTTACCCATCAAGGGCATTTTAGTCAACTTTAGCCCCTCATTTACGGCGAAGGGCATTTGCTACTAATTTGACCCAAAAATGTATGTCTAACCATAATCGTATTTATACGTACCTGGCTCGAGTCAACCTAGTGACCCGTTTCGACACCTTGCTTTTATTACCGATATTCTTATGGCGACGCAATTACCCAAACTACTATTCGCCCCTGTAAACACATGACTTGACAACCACATTAGTTGATTTTGTCAAATGGCGTTATTCCCGCCGTTTGGCCCGTTCGACCTACATAACCCGACATTTTCATATGTAACAAAACATGGGTTTTAATTACCAATCACACATCCGACCCATTTCAGATTTTCTCACTAGATCCCTTTCTTTTCTAAAGTCATTTCTTAGATTTTTAACCAATTCGGCTTACGCTATGGGTGTCCTTTGAACCTTAATTTATTTTAGTCGATACTTGACTAAATTTCCATTTTTACCCATTTTCCCATTATTAGTTACGCTATAAGGTAACTTTAAGAAAACTCACTAACTCTTAGCCAATTCGTGACTAATTTACCATCTTGCCTCTTTCACCATTAATCATGGTTTAAAACATTTTTATTGGTTCCGACCCATTTCGTTTCGTGTCGGAACCCATGATTCGAACCTAATCCTTTATCGTATTCTTCGCTTATAATATAAACACATATACTACAAGTGGGTGTAAGTTTTACTTACCTCGCATCCGAAGTACGCTTTTCCTTCTTATTTGCTTCGTTTGACTCGCTTCCTTTCCAAGCCTCCACCTAGCTTGTCAAGCGTCAAACTATCATCATAATTCGTAAGACGGTTAGTTTAGTCATTATCACATACGACTATTCCATCTTACGATCTCTATGTCGGAACTACTATTCGACTTCAATGTTGGTTTATTTGACTTTCGATAGTCAACTAACTTCAATAATATTATACACACAATAAGTTCAATCAACATCACGTTTAGAACCCATATTATTCCGTATTACACGTAGTTAGTCGAGTTAGCCAATTACGCGTTTATTTCATAATTTCATTATGTCAACATTCATTCAGGCATTTTAACAAACACCTAATGTGCATAATATTACTTATTTACTAACTAGTTCATAACTAGTTATCTTTACCAAGATTTACATCAACACATTCAAACCTCTAAGTCTAGTGTTCATGAACTACATCAAGAACTTATATCATAACCTCAATATTCATCAATCTTACATTCTAATATGAGTGTTCATCATATTAACATAAACCCACTTAGCACATAATAGGGTAATTACCAAATCCCTAGTTTTGACAACAATTCATCAAATTTTCTACTAGGGTTTGTTTCTAAACCAAGATATAATCACAATAACACTCATAGATTCAAGATTCATTCCAGAATTTCGATTATGATTGTTCATCATAATCTCAAAGTATCACTAAATCATAAATTTCAACATACCTTGTGATCCCCACGACTAGGTGATCATTAATACGTGTTCATGCATCCGATTCGGGCTAGATTTGACCTTCAATTTTGTTGATTGTTGAAGTTAGGGCTAAAGCTCCATGGGAGCTTTCTCCTGGCCTTACCCACGCACACACACACTTGTGTGTGTTGTGTGTTTTTTTTTAAGTTTATAATTCCAATTTCAATTTACCCGGCTTTGGTCCATCGTGTTTGGTTAGTTATTAAGTAGATCACAACCTAATTATTTTCAATAATATTCCCACTTATTAACTAGGTTTAATATTCCTAGTGAACTTAGTGGGTTCGGGAATATTTATGACTAAGTTTATTTTAGGTCCCGCTAACTCGGGCCTTTTATCCTTTTTATTTCCTTAAAAGCTTTTATTCACCTTTTAGTAAATATTAGGATTATTTATTTAAGTCCTAATATTCACCGGGTTAAATTTTACCACTAACGGTATTTTCCCCGTCTTTAGTAATTAACGGGGTTTAATTACCAAACCCGTTTTCGGGGTGTTACAGTGACGGTGGCGCGCGGTTGCGCATGGTGCATGAGTCCTGATGTGTCGTGCGCGGCGCACCAGAGTGAGCCAATACGGCGCGACTGTGTGGCGTGCTCGTATAGGCTCACAGGTGACGTGGCGCACACGCGCGCATGGACCTGGGCCAGTGTGGCGCCTGCGCGCATGGAAGTGAGCCAAGAGGACGCACCGCGCATGGGCGCGCGCGCACCAGTGTGACTTCCAGCATTGAACGACAGTGCAGTTTCAGTCCAGCTTCGTAACTGACGAGTTAACGAGCTTTGACTGAGAATTAAATGACGTATTAAACTGCATTGAAGACGTTTAATGCAATTTAAACCTCTCTTTAATTCGTTTTGACTGCTTCAACTTAGAAGCTGTATAAATACAGCTCCATACCCAGCTGCAGAAGACACCAGCTACACAACAGCAACATCAACTTTCTCTCTACATTCTTCTATTCTTTTCTTGCAGTTTCAAGGTAACCTTCGGGTTGTAGGCGAACTCCGGCAGTACTACTGCTCCGGCTGTTGTACACTGGGAAACAAAACGAGTACTCTTGGGAGACTCGGAATTTGTTTTAAGGGAAGCGTGTTGAACACGTGCCTCAGTCAATTCTGTTTCTACTCTTTCTTGTATTTTTGTTTATTTCAGTTGTATTCGTACTAGTATTTTTAGCTTTCTTATTTCTGTATTGTAATCGTATTAATAAAAATTTGTTTTATTTTATTTAATTACGCGAACGGTTCCTACAATGATTGCTGAAGAATATATACCTAATTTTTTCAAAATAAAAGGTTTTACATATTTTACTTTTATATAGAAATAAAGTCCAATTGATGTGACCAAAAGTAACGAAGATGAAATCCCGACCACTTCAAGAATATAATAGATGTCTGGAAACAAATTATAAAAATCTCATTTATAACACAAAACATTTTCTTTCATTTTCTATCGGTAAAGCACTACCTTCGAACATCTGTGAGGTGGTGCCTACCTTTTCTTCTTGTATTAAACGAGTTGGCGCAACCCCGCGCGTTGCGGCGGGGTATTTATTATGAATGTGTTTAGTATATGCGTTTTTTTTTTAAATTAAAATTACCAAGAGTGTGGTTAGTATCCGACCAAAATAATAAAAGACAGATATAATTTCAAGGGCATAGGGTAAAGTAGTTGAGATTACGATAATAGCTATGAGTAATAGATGCGTAACTATAAAAATTACATACTTTGGATTTACATTATTCTATATACCCATTATAATTACTCTTTTATTACTTCCAAACAATAATACATAATTAACTTTTGAAAAAGTATATCGTACATTACGGCTTAACGTACTTCACGTACAACAACGTGCGTGATTTGTTCTATAACATGCGTGATTAATGTTTTCAATATGCGTGATTATTGTGTTTCAACATGCGTGATTTTGGATTTTTGAGTTATAACGTGCGTGATTTTAAAATGAACGTGCGTAATTACCTGTCGTACGTGATGTACGTTAAGCCGTAATGTACGTTAACCTTCATCTTAACTTTTTTCGGTGTTACCCTTACTCAAATTTATTGATTAGTTAGATACAAAATTTAAATCCACCTATTGTGATCCAACATACGTTCAAGCTTTCATGTGAATTACTTTTCAATTAGGTCAAATGTTAATAATGCATTAAACTAAATATATATTTTATGGCGGTGCACCATGATGAATGTGAATTTTGAAAATTATGACTTGGGTACACGCAAATCCTGGGTTAACCCATAAACTATAAACTAAATTAAAAGATAAAGACTTAAAGTTTTACTATTAAATTTCGCTGGAAAAAATAGATGATGTATGATTGCCAATATTATGAAATTCCTTTTTTTTTTTCAAATTAGATTAAACACTAGGCTTTAGTTTTGTTTAAAAAAAGGCCCAATATATTAGATTAATATAAGGTTATCTTCTTCTTCCTCTATTCCTGCCAAACAGAAGATATGAATATGTTTGTTTCTCTTTTTCTATTTATCTCAATGGCTCTCTATCTACGCAGACATAATTTGAGAGGGTCAAAGTGAAGAAAGGCGAGGAAGTTGTATATCCATGTTAGAAGAAATTTTCGTCGCCAGAGGCTCAACGTACCCTCCTGTGATTCCGCCATTGCTCTCAAGTCTCAAATCTCAATCGCTCTTTTCTCGTATATCTAACGCCCCACTTATTCCATGGCGACGTTGGCGGTGAAAATTATTCTCTCTCTCCCCTCTGTTTCGCAGCAGTACTATGTTTTCAAGTGAGGGTGTGGGACTAAAGATCGGGTTTGCCATTGAAGAGGAAGAGAGAGAAGGGGTTATTGCTTTTGTAAATTGTATATTGTATATTGTATATTAACTTGATTGAATGAATTCAGGATTGAACTTGTGTTAATTAACGCTTGTGTTTTTGTTTTGTACAAAGAGGCATGTATACAAGTAGATGCCACCGTTCATAAACCGACACAACTCTTATCTAAATGACGTGATGTTTAAGTCAATATTCAAAATGCTTCTTCGAACAAACCGATGCGGTGAAAAGGTGTTAATTTTATACATTTATACGAAGCGGTGGCAAATTTTTAATATAAAACGGTTTAAAAAGGCATGTAATGTGTTTGTTTATGCAAGGTATTATTAAGGGGTGTGTTGTGATGAGACACAACTATTAAGTTAGTCTAAGGTACCCTAAGTTATTTTTTGTATGGTTATATAATAAGTTTTCAGTAAAATAAGAGTTAGAGTAAAGTACAATTTCAGTCTCTGGGATTTATACCCACCCTCAGGTTCAGTCCCTGTTTAAAAAAATCAACACTCAAGTCCCTAACATATTTAATTGCTCAAAGTTAAAACCCTGAGACTAACTTCCATCAGTTGACCGTTAGATTACTTAACGACGTGAAAGGCAGTTTGGTCATTTCACAAAAAATTGACCCTTTCACATCATTTAACCCTCTAGCTTCCCAAAGAAGCACACAATCACTCCCTCTCTCCTCCAAAACCCTCCGGTGAACAACGATTTTCCAGCCAAGCTCACAAACAACTCCGACCAACTCCGATCTTTGAAAACATGAGGCAATACGCAATAATCTTGATGACAATCCACGTTGTTGGTACGACATTGTGTAAATTTTACTTAAATTCCTTGATTTCGTTTTGTGTGCCATGTAAATCTGAAATGTGGGTTGGTTTTCATCGAATTCTAGTCGGAATTCGCTTGCAGGTTACCCGACGCACAATCCGGATCCAATACCGGGTTCTGTTGAGTACTGGAAGGGGGTTAAGGATTAAGCTTTGTTTCAGCCGACTAGGATGAAGACGGGTGTGTGCTTGGTTTGCTGTACATATTATATCTAACTATTAGGATAAGTAGAACACTTTAAAGGGTTGATTTTTGACTGATCCTTGTCATTTTTGTGTTTTTTAATTTATGATCAGGATTAACCCTTTTGTGATGTTCATTAGGATGCTAATTAAATTGTTCTTGATGCTTATTAAATTGTGTTTTACTTATTAAGTGGATGCTAATAGTCGTCTTTAATGGTTAAATCAAAGTGTTAATGATGAATATTCTACTATGTTTGAAGTTATTAAACAGGGTGTGGCTAATAATGTGGATAATAATGACTTTGATAACATTAACTGTGTTTGGTTGTCAAACAGGATTCTAAAGTTGGGTTAGAATCAATTGTGTTTTCTATGTTGTGCATCAGAATCATGTCAGTAGTGTTGTGCATTAGGATGATGTCAATAGCATATTATGTTTTCAATGCACATAATCAGTTATGTTGTGCATTAGGATGATGTCAATAGCATCTTCATTAGATTACATTCAGTTGAATAGCTGCTGCACATTAAGTATTGAATGCACATAAGCCTTTGAAAATGAAATGCACAATTCAACTTACATATAAGTTGAATAGTTGCTGCATAATAAATTTTGAATGCACATAGGGCTTTCAAAATGAAATGCACAATTGAACTTACATATAAGTTGAATAGTCGTTGCACATTATGTTTTGAAATGCACATAAGGCTTTGAACATGAAATGCACAATTGGACTTACTTATAAGTTAAACAACTACTGCACATTAAGTTTTAAATGCACATAAACCTTTAAACATGAAATGCACACTGGGTGTTTCTCATTGTATGCACAATTGGACTTGCTTATAAGTTGAACAAGCATGATAGACTATGTTTTGCACAACTGGATTTATCAAACTCTGGAACAATGCTGATAGACTATTTTATGCATAGTAGGATTTGTCAATCACTTGAACAGGGAGCATACATCTCATTGTATGCACAATTGGACTTGCTTATAAGTTGAACAAGCATGATAGACTATGTTTTGCACAACTGGATTTATCAAACTCTGGAACAGTGCTGATAGACTATTTTATGCATAGTAGGATTTGTCAATCACGTGAACAGGGAGCATACATCTTGGTAAGGATAACATAAACTGTTTGACCAGATAAAAAGGTCACAAGTGAAAGTCAAACCTAACCTAACTCCAAAAAGTCAAACCCAGTTCAACTTATAAGCTGCATTCCAATTTTGGTTACATGTGTTGATATCTTGTTGTTGTTGTGTTAGTACATTGATATTGTTGTTTAATTTTCTAGTTACATGTGGTTTGTTACTAGGTTAGGAAAAACATTTGAAAAATGGAGGGAAATTAAGAAATCAACCTGCATGGGCTGAAATTGTAAGTAAAGTTTTGGGGGGTATTTTAGTCTTTTCACAGAAACACTAACGGTCTGTTAGTGTCAGGGTTTTAATTGTGAGTAACTGAATACGTCAAGGACTGGAGTGTTGATTTTTTTTTAAATAAGGACTGAACCTAAGAGCGGGTGTAAACCTCACGGACTGAAAGTGTACTTTACTCTAAGAGTTAATTCTTCAAGCTACAAGATGAATCAGGTTATAAACGAGTCAATTACGAGCTTGTTTTCAACTTGGTGGGGATATTTCAAGAAAATAATAAAAAGATACTAAATTAAAATGATAACATAGTTTTTGGATTTTAAGTTATATAATATCTAAAAGGTAGATTGTTGAATTGGTCTCCTATTTTTCTCTTTTTAATTAATAAGGATTGAAAATTTGGACCTAGTATTGAACTAGTTAAAATAATCAAACCACATTCTAAACAAACTTAATTCCCATAGATAATATAGACGATGTAGATAAAGTTCGTAGACTGATATAAAGTGTCGCAGTTTATTTTTCTTATCTCATCCATTGTGATGTTCTTTTTATCTTCGTCTCAACTTAAATTTAATTCTAAATCAAGCATTAGAGATTTTCGGCACATTAACATCCTCGCCTCAACACGCAAATTTACGACTACTAGTTTAATATATTTAACAGAACTTATATAAATAAGAAGCTCATTTACTAAAGAGCTTATTTTTCTGGCTAGAGCTCTAGCAAACTCAGGTCAATTCAAGTTTTAAGCGCGTCAATCTCCTATATTTATATTAATCTTCCTATACTAACAAATGAAAATCTTTGTGTATACGTGTCACTCTCTGGTGCCTCCTCCCTTTTAATAATAGTATTATATATTAATTTTTATACACAAAATATAATATAATATTAATTAATATAGTAAGAGATAAACGTATAAATTCAAATTTAATTAATAATTATCCATAACAAATATAAATGTATCAAATAATATAATAAGTATAATATTATTTAATATAGTTAGAGATCAAACGTATAATTTCAAATTTAATTAATAGTAAATTACTTTTTGAGTCCCTATGTTTTAGTAGTTTTAACTACTTGAATCCAAAATCAAAAAGTTTAACACCCTGAGTCTCTAACCGCTCGTTCACACGCCCTGTAAAAAAATCAAAAACCCTTTTGTTAAGCCGAGTTCTCTAAGTTCTCACAACTTATAGAAGTTTTCATTTTACCCTAACCATATATATTTGTTAAGATAAAATATATTATTTGGATATAAACAATAATTACTAATAAAATGTCAAATCACATGTAAAAGTACTTATAGTATATAACTTAGGAGACTAAAATTACAAGCGGATTATCTAAATAAAGTACCAAATTATTTTTAAAACGAACACTTTATAGTTTAAAAAACTTTAGTCCTAATTTTTTAACGTATACTTTAGTTTTAGTATGATTTTTTTAATAAGTAATATTTTCTATACAATGATGATATTCGTATCTTGTCTCATGATCCATATATCTAAAAATAGTATTTATTATATCATTAATATACACAGTAGAATTTAATTACAATTCATTTACCATAACCCCATAACTTATAATTATTTTTAAAAATACTTACAATTTTATGATCATTATTTTTTAGTGTTACTTCTTTTTAAGACATAATAAAATGGATTGTACTATTGTAGTATCTCAAAAGAGAAGTGAAAACTTAAAAAATTATTTTGAATAGCGAAAATATAACTGTTCTTTTGTTTTATTATTCTATCTAAATAAGTCATTTTATTAATAAGGATTATATACAAGTTTATAATTTATATCTTTCGTCATTCAACCCGTGTAATACACGGGGTTGTAAGCTAGTATTAGTTTAAATAAAAATATAAACAATTTTTTTTGTGTCGAAATAAAGGAAAATAATATTAAAGAGTTGGAAAAACTATAAAGTAGTTAAGAGGGGGAGAATACGAAGGTGTGGTTAATGCGTGCCTCATGGGTAGTTGGATTTTAGATGGAGATTGTGGTTTCATGTAAATCTTTGTCGGGTGAGGTATGGCTTCTAATTTTGTCTTCTTTGACTTTTTAGTTAAATAAAATAAATAAATAAAAAGCCAAACCGGTTTTTAAAACATTGCGTATATGTATAAATATAAACTATGCTTCATCAAAAACATTATTTAAGAATTATTTTTTCATCTTGAGATCTGCTTGCTAAAGAAATTATTTCATGACGTTTTTGTAGTTAACGTAAAAAAATACGTATAGAAATATAAAGCATATGAATCAGTTTTCGTATTAAGAGTTGCCTGATAAAGAAACGATTTCATGCCAATGATGGTCTAGTGGAGCTGGTCATAGCTATCAGACTAGTCAACAAAAGATTGAATAAAAAGTATGTTATCGTACAAAATGTACGAATGGAGTGGGTGGAAAAAAAAACGCGATGACATTTCGTAATTATGCCACAATATATATACATATACATATACATATACACATACATTTATAATTTTATGTATATACACACATTGGCGAAGCTTTATTGGGGCCAGAGGGTAGCCCGCCCCCACGGATTTTTCGCTTGTAGTGATAATTTAACCAAAAATTTATGAATTTTTTTTTAGTGTAAAATACTAGATTTTTTTAAGAGTGTGACACTCACCGATTTGGAATTTGAGAAGCCGGTCCCCACTGATTTTTCGTTAAAGCCCCGCCATTGTATACACACAACCACCCCCTCTATCTCGACACTCATACCTCATCTCCCATCGTCGACCCGTCGTACCAAACATCAGTACACTCGTCTTTCATGTCGTTCCAAACATCATTAATTTATCATTATTATTTATTTAAAAGTAAAAAAGAAAATTAAAAAATAAATGTGAATATATAAATGTGTGTGTATATGTATATACATTTTATTTATAATTATTTTTATTTAAAGTTAAAAATAAAATTTGTACAATTAAAAAACAAAAGAATAAATGGGAAAGTGTCAAAATCATCCCTGAGGTTTGCGAACTGCCAAAATCGTCCATGAGAGTTAACGATACATTTTAACTGAGTTTGCTATTTAGATGGAAATGACAACAAATATGAAATCTCAGGGACCCAGATACAAAACGTTTCATTTTTGGACTAAAGTGACAAAAATATCCTAAACTTAGGGACCGTTTTGACATTTTACTTCGTTGCATTTGTGAATACTTTACTACAAATTATAGTATATGTAATTATCAATGAATAAATCATTAAAAATTATAGTGTATTCAATGGTGAATATGTCTAAGGGGTTGTTTGTTTACCTCTTAATGAGGCTCTTAATAGTTCAGACCTCTTACTGGTTCAGCACTTAATGGTTCAGACTGTTTGTTTCACGAGCAGATGTCTGAATGGTTCAAACATTTGCCTCTGAATGGTTAAGATTTATACAAAGTCTGAATTGTTTAGACCTCTAATTTGAATTGGTCAGACATTTGCCTCTGAACGGTTAAGCATTATATAGGCTCTTAATGGTTCAGACCTCTTACTGGTTCAGCACTTAATGGTTCAGACATCTTACTAGTTCAACACTTAACCATTCAAATGTTGCCAAACAACCCCTAATTGTTAGTGAATATATCACATATATACATGTAATTTTAAAAATGTTTTTCTTCTAAGCCTACCTACATTAATAAGATTCACCTTTTAAACATATTACCTCATAAAAAACATGTCAAATTAGTTTGAACCCTTCCCCTTTTGGAAGTCAACCTTGCATCCCCCCCCCCCCCCCCCCAAACCCCCCAACCAGGGGCGTAGCTTTCAAGGGGCCTAGGGGTGTTTGACCCTTCGAACTTTTCACTCAGTAGTGTTATATATGTACGTTTCGTATATAATATTTTTGGTATATACGTTTTCGACCCCCGGTTTTATAAGAAAGAAATTTACTTATATAGAATTTTTAGGTTCAGTGACTTCTGACCCCCGGTGGAAATTTTCAAGCTTCGTCACTGCTCCCAACAAAAAAATTGCATGTTTACCTTCAAGACATCTCTTATAGTGTAGCCGCAGGTCCATAATGCGTATGTCTGAATCCACCCCCCCCCCCCCCACACACACACCAAAAAAATTCATGTTTACCTTCAAGACACCTCTTATAGTGTAGCTGTAGGTGTAACAACCCTCATTAAAAGTCATATTTATTTTATTATTTTATCCAATAGGAAACCCTAATTGAGACACCCAAGTGATTCTGCACAAACCCTAAAAATTTCAGAACAATCAGAATCAGGATCAGGGCCCCTAAAACTCAGGGGCGGTATTTCTTACTCAACGATTATCCATATATCTCGCTGTCTAAATTAAATTTCGAGAAACCGTCGACTCACCTGAACTCCAAACACATGTGGCTATCCTATAGTGACTTTGTGTCCCTTGCGCACCGTAAGGGTTGAGGCTTACGGTGCGCAAGCGAGTCAAATTTTGTGTATAAATAGCAGAGTCTGGGACTTGAAACTGGGAGTTCGTTCGACGATCAAATTCAATTTGTACGTCGAGTTATAGTAGAAACAGTCTCAAAATCACTAATTAGTATAGCGGGGTGCTGCTACGATACAGGGTATTAACTTGATTGCTGCTACGATTCAATGTCCGATCGATTTAAACTATCCGACTGGATGTTTAAGCGCTATCCTTTGTCATTAATCGTGATTTCGACATGATGTTTGAGTACCACCCGAACTCGGGGAATACTCTGTCATTCGTTGCGAATCCGATGGATGTTTAAGTGATTGCACTTTGTCATTCGTTGTGAGGGTTTTAATCTCGTGAGTTATCGTAAATGCTGTATTAGTTACCTACCTAGTTCGTGTGCACTAGGTTACAAGGCTAGATCAATAGGCTAAGCTCTGCTTGTATAATCTGCAATATATCAAGGCTTATCTGTAGACTGAACTTTGCCCGTATGAATCTGCATGCTTATAAAGTGAGTCATTCTCTTTTTATCAACTATTTTACAATACCTCAAATTATTTTCAAAAGTTATAAATTACAGGGACTAAGTCGTGGATATCTTGAATCACTGGCTAGTGGGGTATTGTGCACATTACTAATTTTCTCCTAGTTAGGTTCATAAACCTACTAGGGATAATCATCACTATTTAGGTTCATTGACCTAATAGTGGTATGACCATCGTCACCATTGTGACATGTCACCATTGTGACACGGCGCCAGATAAAAATAAGATAGAAGCCATTGTAATCGCTCTTATGCTGTAATTAATAGCTATGCATCATTTTATGTAAATAGAATGATTCACTCAGTATTTCCCGCTGACAAAACCTTTTTAAAACGTGTTTAAGGTAATTACAGTAGATTGGAGTAAGAGATGGATACGGCATTGAAAGACAGCAAGAAGTGGCTTATTTTATTAATTAAATCAAATTAAGAAATATTGTTTTATGTAATCAAATTTATCTTAATTAAAGCTACCATTGTAAAACATGGGTTTATCCCATCTATTTAATAAAATCCGGTGTTTTCTAAACTCTGATATTTTTCCTAACTCACGGTCCTGATGAAATTTCCGCTGCAACATTTTCAAAATAATCACCGGTACCACGGGCTGTTCGCGACTCCCGATTCCGTCCAGGGTGGGTCGGGGGTCGTGA
The DNA here is from genome assembly GCA_030545235.1 of Helianthus tuberosus. Lineage (NCBI taxonomy): Eukaryota > Viridiplantae > Streptophyta > Magnoliopsida > Asterales > Asteraceae > Helianthus > Helianthus tuberosus. The sequence continues at coordinate 182,202,478 of CM060451.1, forward strand.
CAGAAGGTGGTATCAGAGCCACTGCTTCAAGCCTTTAGGTGTTGTAATAATAATACCTAAGCATATATAAAAAAAGTTAGGGAGATTGCTATTAACTGGTAGCATACAGGATAGTATTTAGACTTGAACTTAAGAAAAGATGCCTTAGTATAAATTTCAAGATAAGCTAAGTATTTATGTGAATAAAGTATGATGGGTTTTGATATACCATAAGAATGATAATTAGAATATTGTAAGATATGATAAATAAGCAAGAATTAATAGTAATTATTGCTTTTTGATATTACTTGGGCTAGAATAAGATATGTTACGGGAATACAAGTTTCCTTGGTTCTGGATAAAAGCCCTAATAAAAGAGGCACTTTTGAAAAGATACTATTTATGGGAAATAGAAAATTTTCTCCGGCAAGACTGGGTATGGTGTAGCAGACTCTCCAGTTTGTCCGGATATACTGAGGTTACCTCTCCGGCGCAAACCGGGTAAGACGGGGTATATAATATGTCAAACGAGTGTCAAGATTTCCCTAAATAGTATCATGACCAGATATCTGACTGGTTTTTGGAAATATGAATCTGTTAAATACATTGACTTGATAAATGGTATGTTTATTTCAGCATGTGAAATATATTATTATATAGATATATATATATATCTATAAGAAAAATTCCAAAAAGTCAATTAGGAATAAAGCACAAGCATATGTGTCTAGATTTCTTTATTAAGAATCTCTTTTCCAATATCAAACATTATTTTGTTTGATCATCTGTCTTGTAGCTCGTGTGATAAAATAAACGTTTAATCATCTGTCTTGTAGCTCATGTGATAAAATAAACAATGGAAACCTTTTAAATTAAAACGCCATCAAAAGAATTTCTAACGCGTTACCATAAACTATTAATGCAAGTAAGAAATATGTAAAATTGTGCTAGTGCACAAGAAAATACATGAAAATTTAAATTATACGTCCATAGACGTCAAAGTATGTCACATACAATTTCCAAGGCAAGACCTTTGAAAAATATAAATTGGGCACGATGACACCAAAGCTAATTCCGTCAGTAGAAGAACTACTAATCAAAAAGCAGCACTTTGCCAAGTGATCCTACAAACGACATGAATATCACCGAGGTACGTTGTAACAAGATTTCACAACCATCAGTGCACAGTCTAAATCAGAGTCATAATTATTATCACTGCAAAAGGAGTCACATACCATTGCAAATTTTCTATTTCATTTTATTTGACATTCCCTGGTAATTTCACTTAACAACGGTTATCACACGAAATTCCAGATAAAATTCTTATATTTCTTTTTCTGAATTCTGCATATAATGAGTTGACTTTTGCATTTCTACTTCCCCTAATGGTCATCATACCATAAGGATTCATTTCATAGTAACGAATATTGATCTATTTCATTTCTTGGTAAATTCCTACGTTCCACATGCACTGTTTGTTGCGCATGTGGTTCGTTTGATTTATGAAGACCACTGGAGGATTTCATTCCAATTTGTTATTTTATCCAAACTCAAATATCATTCCGCTTTTTGTACTGTGAACCGCATTATTGCAAAACAATAACTCCTTGATATCGAATCAATAAATTCTTAAAAAAAAATTAATTTTCTTTGACATACATAGTTTCTATTGTGACCATGTCCGAACTTTCTTATTAAAACTTGTTTTGTTTAAATCAAGTTCAAATTATTTGACTTGCTCACATTACATATTCATTTCAAGATCCCATATGATGGATGGAAGCTATCATATTCAAAATAGTCCCAACAAGCACTTCATTTGTTTTGAACCATAATAGGCTTGTTTAGTCTTCGACTTCATTGAATTATTTGTTTGATCACGATCACCTTGTACTGATGTTTTCACAAAAATTTAAAGCTTGCACTAATCTTGTTTATATATATCATATACGTATTTAATTATTTATATATTTATAAAAGCCATCTTAACACAAATCGTGTGCTAAAATAATGATACACAAATTCTTGTCATATTTCAGTATTTCTCTTAAAGATTCTTACAACATCAATCTAGCCTTTCGTAATAATTATTATTTTAACATCTTTAATCGAAAAACATTATATAAAAATTAATTATATATGGAAACTTACATAAGTGATTATCTAATTTTCAAAATAGTATTACTATATTCTTATTAAACCATTGAGGTGAAGAATTTATATTTTTATATATATGTATAAAACTTTTGTTTGAGTTATACTCTCATTTAAGTGTATGTTTAGATAATTATTACTAATATCAGTTTTATTATTAGTAATATTAATAGTAATAGTGTTAGTATTATTTTAAAATACTAGGGTTATTGTCAAGGGCAGATATTGAATAACCTAGCCTTAGTTAGGCATGGACTGGCCACCTATGCTTAAACAAGGCAGCACTAACCAATATCCAACCATGATAATGACTAGTTAATATATATATAAATTAAGTCATCATACTTATTTAGTAAATCTTAAATATTTTACTTTGTACTATAAGGAGAAGACATATTTACATAAAAAGAATTAGAGGGACGAATAAAATTATATAAATAATTATTTATCACATGTTTTGTGGTAACTATGTACCGTAACGTTCTGACAAGAAAATAACTATATAAGAATAATATGATATTCATCAACTACGTTGGGTTAAGGGAATATGGTAATATATAAGAATAGTCCCCGTTTTCACTTATTTACAATATTTGTAAATACATTCACAACGTTATATGATTTCAAAATGAAAATAAGTAATCAGATAGAATCGACCCAATAAGTGTTATATATTTACAAATACTTTTGTATAATAAATATTTTTACACATTTATTTACAATTTTCATTTAACGTTATAAATAATAGTGATTTCTTTTACAAAATAATAAAATATTTTGTAAAGTAATAACTTCATTGCAATGTTTTGTAATATATATTACATTTTGCCTTACAAAATATAATATAATAGTTGGTTATGTCAAAACAACTTGTTCTTATTATATTTCGATCTCTAGGACATAGTATGAAAAATATGGTCCCTAATAGTGTACTATCACATTGTTTCACAATTAAAACAACTTGAAACTTTAAACGATGATACACTAACTCTATTGTCTTTTAGTATATATTTGCAATTCACTCATCTCAACACTTTAATTTTCTCATATCATAAATATTTGACAAATCATTTTTTATGCTTTTATTTTATTTTATTTTGAACCTGTCAATTCTAAGTCTTCCTCAGTTGCCAATCAAAGTAAGCTTCTTTTTGACAAATAATTTTATTAAATTCTAAGAGTCATTCACATTCATTTTAAATATCTATTGATCATATATCTTTTGGCTTGAACCTAGTCACTTTGGAAATTTATACCATTTCATCTCATTCGTTTGACAATCAATTTCTTCAACTAATTCAGTTGAACCATTGAATCCTACTTATGATACAATTCGTATTCACAAAAAAAAAAAAAAATCTGTGTCATCTACCTTAATATTATTTTTATTAACTAAAATGTGACATAAGTCTAAAAGAAATATCATAACCCAAATACACTTGGAAGCTGGAATCTGAGATGAAGAAAAAGTATTCCTACTTATTCCAGTAAATCTCGAGGACGAGAATTTTATTAAGGTGGGGAGAATGTAACAACCCTCATTAAAAGTTCTATTTATTTTATTATTTTATCAAATAGGAAACCCTAATTGAGACACCCAAGTGATTCTGCACAAACCCTAAAAATTTCAGAACAATCAGAATCAGGATCAGGGCCCCTAAAACTCAGGGGGGGGGGGGTATTTCCTACTCAACGATTATCCATATATCTCGCTGTCTAAATTAAATTTCGAGAAACCGTCGACTCACCTGAACTCCAAACACACGTGGCTATCCTATAGTGACTTTGTGTCCCTTGCGCACCGTAAGGGTTGAGGCTTACGGTGCGCAAGCGAGTCAAATTTTGTGTATAAATAGCAGAGTCTGGGACTTGAAACTGGGCGTTCGTTCGACGATCAAATTCAATTTGTACGTCGAGTTATAGTAGAAACAGTCTCAAAATCACTAATTAGTATAGCGGGGTGATGCTACGATACAGGGTATTAACTTGATTGCTGCTACGATTCAATGTCCGATCGATTTAAACTATCCGACTGGATGTTTAAGCGCTATCCTTTGTCATTAATCGTGATTTCGACATGATGTTTGAGTACCACCCGAACTCGGGGAATACTCTGTCATTCGTTGCGAATCCGATGGATGTTTAAGTGATTGCACTTTGTCATTTGTTGTGAGGGTTTTAATCTCGTGAGTTATTGTAAATGCTGTATTAGTTACCTACCTAGTTCGTGTGCACTAGGTTACAAGGCTAGATCAATAGGCTAAGCTTTGCTTGTATAAATCTGCAATATATCAAGGCTTATCTGTAGACTAAACTTTGCCCGTATGAATCCGCATGCTTATAAAGTGAGTCATTCTCTTTTTATCAACTATTTTACAAAACCTCAAATTATTTTCAAAAGTTATAAACTACAGGGACTAAGTCGTGGATATCTTGAATCACTGGCTAGTGGGGTATTGTGCACATTACTAATTTTCTCCCAGTTAGGTTCATAGACCTACTAGGGATAATCATCACTATTTAGGTTCATTGACCTAATAGTGGTATGACCATCGTCACCATTGTGACATGTCACCATTGTGACACGGCGCCAGATAAAAATAAGATAGAAGCCATTGTAATCGCTCTTATGCTGTAATTAATAGCTATGCATCATTTTATGTAAATAGAATGATTCACTCAGTATTTCCCGCTGACAAAACCTTTTTAAAATGTGTTTCAGGTAATTACAGTAGATTGGAGTAAGAGATGGACACGGCATTGAAAGGCATCAAGAAGTGGCTTATTTTATTAATTAAATCAAATTAAGAAATATTGTTTTATGTAATCAAATTTATCTTAATTAAAGCTACCATTGTAAAACATGGGTTTATCCCATCTATTTAATAAAATCCGGTGTTTTCTAAACTCTGATATTTTTCCTAACTCAAGGTCCTGATGAAATTTCCGCTGCAACATTTTCAAAATAATCACCGGTACCACGGGCTGTTCGCGACTCCCGATTCCGTCCAGGGTGGGTCGGGGGTCGTGACAGTAGGTCTGATAATGCGTATGATATAATAACACTTAAAGCTGCAAATGAATTGAATAAACACGAAAAAGCATTTGTTCATATTCGTTTGTTAAGAAATATATATGCTCATGAACACCTACTGAAAAGGATTTTATGTAGGTGTTCGTTTGTTATGGAAACGAACATTTTCGTTTATGTTTGTTAATTTTGATAACGAACACAAACTAATATTCATAGACACAAATGAAAACCAACAAACACATACAAACGTTCATGAACAAAATATATTATACACTAATACTTGCTAAATATTTTATTTGTCAAAATTTTGACTTATTCAAATAAAATATAAATATTAAAAACAATAATGAACTATCAAACATAAACGAACACTTTACCGAACGTTTCACGAACATAAATGAACGAACGTGTAACAACCCTCAGTAAAACCGACACTCTCGAATATTTCTGATACCTTAGTATATGTTAAAATGTCTCAATATGTCTTTAAATACACCCCGTATGTGAAAATCGAGCCCGAAATACGTTATAGTAATTAAAATAATTAAAAATATGAAAATTTTAAGTTGAGGCGGGCCGCGTAGACCCACCCCAACATTTACGCGGGCGGTATGAATGTTAGAACCTGATTCCATCTGATTTCTTAAGTCCAAGCGGGCCGCGTAGACCCCATCTCGATTGCGATTCCGACCGGATTATGGGGGTGTTTGGGATTCCTTCTCAAACACACAAAACTCTCTAAAATAAGATAATTCAAACACTTAAAAAACAACTTATTAACTTTTACAAGTCAATAAGTCATAAGTTGCTCCAAAATAGGTAACCCAAACACCCCCTATGGTGATGGCAGCTAGGATTTCAAGGGAGAAGCCTGTGAAGACGGCGGTGATCGGTGTTACAGCTACGATTCCGACTGGATTTTTGTTTTTCGGTACCTGCAAATCTTTCTCTTGAGGGTAGATGTTTTTTTTTTTGGGTTTTCCGGTACCACCGTGTAACTGATAGGGTTTAATGTTAAAGGCTTTGATGCCTCCTCTATTCTCATTCCTCAATATGGAAATATAATATTGACTCCTATTACACCCCCGCAGTCGAAACGGGAGGTTGCCGAATGTTGAGACTGGATCGAAAATCATCAAAAAGTATTCGAGGCAGTCCCTTGGTGAATATGTCAGCAATTTGGTGTCGAGAAGGCACATGGAGGATTCGCACTTGACCGCGTTGAACTTGTTCCCGCACAAAGTGAATATCGAGCTCAATGTGTTTGGTACGTTGATGTTGCACTGGATTACCGGACAAGTATATGGTGCTCACATTGTCACAGTAGACTAATGTGGCGCGAGTGAGAGGATGACGAAGCTCAAGAAGCAAGTTGCGCAACCAGCAAATTTCAGCGACCACGTTAGCTACCCCACGATATTCGGCTTCGGCACTGGAACGAGATATGGTCGGCTGACGTTTAGATGACCAAGAGATTAAGTTATCACCGTAATAGACACAATAACCACTCGTGGACCGTCGAGTGTCGGGGCAACCGGCCCAATCCGCATCGGTATATGCCACGAGAGAAGGAGTCGCGGACGAGCATAGGGTAAGGCCGTAGGAGGTGGTCCCTTTGATGTACCGAATTATGCGCTTTAAGGCGTTCCAATGTCCTGTTTTCGGTGCATGCATATGCATGCAGACTTGTTCTACTGCATAACTGATGTCGGCCCGCGTAATTGTAAGATATTGAAACGCTCCAGCGAGACTACGATACAGCGTAGGATCATGAAAATCCTCACCGGAGAGAGCACTCAACTTGGAGTGCGTGTCGACAGGGGTAGTGACAGGATTGCAAGACTGCATCCCGGCCCGAGCAATGATATCCAACGCGTATGACTGTTGAGAAAGGAACATTGTATTATGTTGGCGAGTAACCGCGACCCCGAGAAAGAAACTGAGTGGCCCGAGATCTTTCATAGCGAATTCATTGGCTAAGCGAACCATCAACTGATGTCGAAGGTGATCCGTGGATGTAACAAGAAGAATATCATCAACATAGAGAAGTAAGTAGGCAACTGTCATACCGTCATGCAATGTGAACAACGAAGCATCACATTTACTTTGCCGAAACCCCAATGTTAACACATAATCAGTGAACCTTTGGTACCATGCCCGTGGCGCCTGTTTCAACCCATATAATGACTTTTTCAACCGAAAGACGTGGTTGGGAAACCCTTCATGCCGAAATCCCATAGGCTGATACATATAGACGACCTCATTTAATTTACCATGCAAAAAAGCGTTCGAAACGTCTAATTGATGAACAGGCCATGACTTTGACAAAGCGATCGACAATACCGTACGTATGGTAGACGGTTTGACGACCGGACTAAACGTTTCTCCACAATCAATACCCACCTGTTGTAATCGACCGTCGCACACAAGACGTGCCTTGTATCGTTCTAATGTAGCGTCTGACTTAAACTTGTGTTTGAATAACCACATGCTGCGAATAATATTCATATTTGGTGTACGTGGCACAAGATCCCAAGTATCATTTTTAATAAGAGCATCGAATTCGTTGGACATAGCTTGAAGCCATACCGGTGCGGATAAGGCCTCGGTTGGGTTTTTAGGGAGGGGAACGACGGTTGAAGCAGTGGTGGTGTGAAGGTTGAGGTGCCGCTTGGGTTTGATAATCCCGTCCATTGCGCGGGTTCGCATGGTACGGGTGGGTTGGGTGGCAGTGGGCTGGTTCGGTATATTAGTAGAGATAGGTGGAGTGTCAACCGATGAGTTAGGCAGTGGGGTAGGCTGAGTAGTTGGTGGGGGTGCTTGGGCCGAAGAAGGGGTGGGGGTGGCTGTGATAAAACGGGAGTGGAAGGGTTATGGGCCGGGGAGTGTTGGGCCGATGGTGGGGTAGTGGTATGATGGGCCGGCGAGATTTGGGTAGGGGGAAATTGCACAGCAGGCCATGGCAGTGGAGATAGCCCAGTTTGGAGGAAATCATATGAGGGTTTAGGTGATATATGGTTAGCAAACGGAAAGGTGGTTTCGTCGAAGACGACATGGCGGGAGATAATAATTTGTTTGGTTTCGAGATTAAAGCATTTATAGCCGCGGTGATTGAGTGGGTATCCAAGAAAGACACACGGAAAAGAACGGTGTTCAAGTTTATGGATGGTTGTGGAAGGGATAAGAGGATAGCAAAGGCATCTGAAGACCCGGAGATGGTCGTTGATGTGTGTAAAATGCAACATATAAATTACATCAAATATGGCATAAAACTAACCCTTTTTAAGTACTAATATTGGAAAAAGAGTGTTTTTGTCTTCCTTTTGTATTTTCAGGATTAAATGAGCTCAAAAACACAAAAGAAGCAAAAAGACAACTAATTCCAACATAAATACAAGAAAAGGAACATTAGTGGACTGCCCGACCCCTCAAAGGCATCTTCCCAAGCAAAATAAAGAAGACAGAAGACTGAACACGCCCCGTGCTCATCCAGCACGGGGCCGTGCCCAAGAAGCAGCAGAAAAGACAAACCTATAGAAGCTTCTATTGCCCACCACGGGCCGTGCTCAGCGGACACGGGGGCGTGTCGAAAGTACAGCAGGCGCATTTATTGTAATTGCGAATTACAATTAATGAGGAGAGAGATTGTCAGACGGACACGGGGCCGTGCCCAGCGGACACGGGGCCGTGCCCAGCTCTCTGTTTAGCCTATAAATAGGAGTGCTTGGATTCATTTCATCTCATCCCTTGGCACACCACCTCTCTCACACTTCATCCACCACCCTCCACCATCACAACACCATCATCCACCACCATCATCCATTGTCCATCGTAGAGTGTGTGAGTCGTCTCGGGATCTAAGATTGATCGTAAGAGTTCTTGACAATCAAGGCCATGTTTGCCTAAGTCTCTTACATCACTTGGTGAAGACAAAGTGTCTAGTATAATACTTTTTATTTCTAATCTTTTGCACTTTTTATTTGGTTTTGTATTAATGACTTTAATAACTAGTTACTTATGTTGAAGGTGATCTTTCCTTATCGTTTGTCTGTGGTGTCTTGGCATTATTTTACTGGCTATATAAAATAAATGATTTTCACCATTCATATCTCCACGGTCTATATGGAGATATGTTGGCTACCTGGTCGGGGGTTAAGGGAACGGTTTGGTAAAGGTCTTGCCATTGTTCAGCGTTTAGAGGTCCTGCAATGGACCTGGGTCAAATTTAGTAGGACCTCCTTCAATACTTCACGGTATTGGATGGCGGGGGTCCAAACTCTTTGATCCCCTCATAAGTTAACTACTATTAATACTATAACCCGGCTATTTAGGACTGTATCCCTGCTGACTCAGACTACTTAGCCGAGGGTAACGTCACCGCCAAAAGCGGGGTCTACCACAATACTGCATTAATAACTTAATTCATTATCTTCCAATAATCCACCCTTTTAGGATTGTATCCCTGCTGACTCAAACTACTGGGGTGAGGGTAACGTCACCTTCAAAAGAGAGGCCTACTACAATAACTAAGATAATCTCTTAATTATGTGCAAAAGTGCGGAAATAATCAAAGGTTATACTAGATACGAGTCGGAACCAAGTGATTCATCTTGTCTATCTGTTTTTTCTTTTATTTTTATTTTCAGCATTTTAGTTATTTTTTAATTTTCTTAGTTTAAAACATTTTTCTAAACTTTTATTTTGGTTAGACGTTGAGGATAAACCGGTACTAAAAGCTCTTGTGTCCTTGGACGACCTCGGTATCTTACCAACGCTATACTACACTCAACGATGGGTGCACTTGCCCATATGTGTGTTTAGTGTTAGTGAAATATCGTGTTTTATAAATTTAAAACTTGGCTAAAATAAGTGTTAAAAAGGGCTTAAAATATACACCTAAAATAAGTAACACTTCGCACGCATCAGTCGTACGTTGGGATTCGGTGGTATAAGTTTTCGGTGGGTGTGGTGCTATTTTTGTGTTTAATGGGAAGTATGTTGAGAAGATAGGTGGCGGTGTCGAGGGCATAATCCCAAAAGTACGATGGTAGGGATGCATGGGCCAATAGGGTGCGAAGCATATTGTTAATGGTGCGGATTTGGCGTTCCGCTTTGCCATTTTGGGATGACGTGTGAGGACACGAGAGGCGATATTGCATGCCATGGTTGTTAAAAAATTGTGAGAAAGAGGAGTCGACGTATTCACGACCGTTATCACATTGGAGAGTTTTTATTTTCTTTTCAAACTGGGTTTCAATATATTTGTAAAAATTGCAAAAAACATAGTAAACTTGGGATTTCTTAGATATGGGATAAGTCCATAAGAAGTTCGTGTGATCATCGATAAAGAGAATGTAGTATCGATGACCACCCGAGCTTAGTACGGGTGATGTCCAAAGGTTGCTATGTATAATATCAAACGGTTGAAATATATGTGTGTGAGAAGTGACAAATGGCAAACGAACAGATTTTCCAAAAACACAAGATTGACAAATGCTATTATTCAAAGTACTGAAATTTATAGAACATGAACGTTTTAAAGTTTGCATAGTAGGTTGTCCCGGGTGACCGAGACGATGGTGCCATAATTGAGAGGAAATAGCCGCAAAAGTGGAGGGGTTGGTTATGCTTCCCGGACCAAGCAATAACGGGTATAGATCACCGCTGCTGTTGCATCATAGGATAGGGATCCGGGTCTTGTAGTCCTTCACAAGAAAACCAAACGGGTAAAATTCAACTGAAACGGAATTATCAGTAGTAAAGCGGCGAACGGAAATAAGGTTTTTAAGTAGTTTTGGTGCATATAAGACATTCTTTAGAACAAAGGGTGGAAAGGGCGGTGGGAGGATTTGAGTGCCATGTCCAACAACCGGAATGGTCGAGCCATTACCAACGATAATATCTTGTGGGATGCTGTTATTAAAAAAAGATTGAAAGTTACCTTCGGTGTTAGTCATGTTGGTGGTAGCGCCAGTGTCCATTACGGGAACCGGATCATGTTGTTGCAAGGACATGGAGTACATCGCCTGTTCGATGTCCATGGGTGTGTAAGCGGCTTGATTCGCTTGATTGGGCCGAGGAGCGAGGAGACCATTAGCCGATGTCGAGTTGCCAGCAGATGAGTTCATGGTCGGGTATGGGCAGGGTGGGGCAGCCCACTGCTGTTGTTGGTAACCGGCCCATGATGGCTGAGTTTGGATGTTCCATTGTGGCGAAGCCCAAGGTGAAGGAGAAGCTGTCACTTCCCCCGACCCACCCTGGACGGAATCAGAAGCCGTGAACAGCCCAGTGGTACCGGTGATAAATTTTATAAAACATTGCAGCGGAAATTTCATCAGGACCGTGAGTTAGGAAAAATATCAGAGTTTAGAAATACTGGATTTTATTTATTTAAATAGATGGGATAAACCCATGTTTTACAAAGGTAGCTTTAATTATAAAACAATATTTCTTAATTTGATTTAATTAATAAAATAAGCCACTTCTTGAAGCCTTTCAGTGCCGTATCCAGCTCTAATTTCAATCTACGGTAATTACCAGAAAAATGTTTGAAAAAGGTTTTGTCAGCGGAAATACTGAGTGAATTCATTCCATTTTTATAAAATATATTGTTATACCTTACAGTATTAAGGTTTTTATATCTATTTATATTTACCCAACTCAATCAGTATTTGTCACATGGTGGCAGTTCCGATGTGACAGTAATCATATCACTCATTGGCTCACTTTCATTCAATAGTGAATTTATCAAGTAATTATATTTTACTATTATCCAATTTATCTGTCACTAGGCGATTCCTGTGAATGTAATCACATCATTGTTGATCATTCTTTCAACTAATGATTCTGGTCTTATCACTGTTGATCATTCTTTCAACTAGTGATTCTATAACACTGTTGATCATTCTCTCAACTAGTGCTTTTGGTCATGTCACTGTTGATCATTCTCTCAACTAATGACTTCGGACTTAATTGTGTCCCGTGACATTATTTTGTCAAATATATTACTTATGGCACAAAACCATTTTAACTCAGAAGATAACATATATCATTTGATGTCAAACTACTATAATTTATCAAATATAATATGTTAATTAAATAATTGTAATATCACTATTTAATATATTAACGTGACTAAAAATATAATCTTCGTATAGTAGAATATATTATAATTGACTATTTTATTATGGTATACACCATTTAGATTTATCTCAAACATACATTAAATTAATTAATGATTTAATGTTAAAATAATATTAGTTATATCTACTGGGCATAATTCCCACTGTGATTGTGGTCATGCTAATATTGACTAACTTTCTGGCAAATAATAATGAGAATCAAATAATGTATAAAATCTCCCATACCCGCAGTTATTATAGAATATATAACTTTAATCACTGTAAGTATAACTGATAAACATTTTAGGATTTTGAAAAGCCTTTGTAAATATAATTGTATCACAAAAAGGTGATAAAATTATGAGAAAATAGAGTGGACTCACAAACGGTGAGAAAAGAGAAATGAACTCACATTGCTGATTTCTACGGACAAAGCTTAGTCTACAGATAAACCTTGATATATTGCAGATTTAATTTGAGCAGAGCCTAGCCTACTGATTAGCCTTGTAACCTAATGCATACAAACTAGGTAAGTAACTAATACAGCATTTACGATAACTCACGAGATAAAACACTCACAACGAATGACAAAGTGCAATACTTAACAATTCAGCGGATTCACAACGAATGACAGAGTATAGTCCGATTTCAAACAGCACTCAAACATTCAAGTCGAAATCACGATGAATAACAAAGTATAAACTCAATTTGAGCGGCACTTAAACAATCGTTGGATAGTTATAATCGATCGGACGTTGAATCGTAATAGCGATCGAGTTAATACCCTGTTTGTGGCAGCACCCCGCTATACTAATTGGTGTTTTTGGTAGTAATCAGACGATAACTTCGTGTCAGAGTCGAATTTTATCGTCGAACGAACGCACAGAAGCCAGTCCCAAAGCCTGCTATTTATACCCAAATTTTGTCATGGCTTACGGACCGTAACAATATTCCCTTATGGTCCGTAAGGGACACCTTTTCTTCATAGGGTCGCCACGTGTGGGTGTAGGCTTGCTGAGTCGACGATTTGATTAAATTCTATTTTTATAATAAGTTATAAGGATAATCGTTGAGTAGGGAATGTCCCCCCCTGAGTTTTAGGGGCCCTGATCCTGATTCTGATTGTTCTGAAATTTTTAGGGTTTGTGCAGAATCACTTGGGTGTCTTAATTAAGATTTCCTATTGAATAAAATAATAATATAAATAGGACTTTTAATGAGGGTTGTTACAGAAGCCCACTGTTGTGCGGCCCAAGGGGGCGGTGTCGACCAATGTTGCTGCTAAGGAGAGGGGTTGTGGTTTCCACGGCCACGACCCCAGTTGTTCCTGCCACAACCTCTGCCACGAGACCCACGGCCACGCCCGCGGCCACCGTAGTGTCCGTCCGACCGGTAGTCAGCCTGTGTAGTGGTATTGCCGGCCGATCGGGATGAGTTTACATTGAGAGCAGTGCCGGCAGTCTGAGAAGCTTGAAGGGCTTGTTCGGCTTTGCGGGATTCAACCATGATAAGCTTGGAGCGTGCATCATAGAAACTGGGAAGAGGATCCTGATTTTGAAGAATAGTTGCGATCCCCTCATATTGTTCATTCAACCCGCTGATCAGTTGTAAAACAAGGCTCTGGTTATCAACAGGTGAACCAACACTTGCAAGTTGATCGGAGAGAACTTTCAATTGCTAACAATACGCGGAGACGTTCGGAAAACCGCTGAGGCGCGTGTTAGAGAACTTGTGAAGGAGATGAATGGCCCGTGAACTTTTATTATCCTGAAAAATATTCTCAAGAGCTACCCATGCTTCGTGAGCCGAAGCATTGGGTTTCAGAATGGTGTGTAAGAGGTCACTGGATATGGTGGCATAGATCCATTGTAAGACGATAACGTCTAGGCGATCCCACGAGTCATCAACGGGCTTAGCATATTTGTCTTTGTCTTTTTCGGCTTCTTTGGATGATGAGGATTCAGCAACTGGCTTTGGTGAGAGGTGTTGTATAACCTGGAACGCACGACAATGGAGGCGAAAGAGTTCGCTCCATGAGGCGTATAAACCGCTGTCCATCTCTAGGGTTACGGGAATGAGACTTTTGATGTTTGTAACAGTGGATGCAGGATGTAATTTAGTATCCATGGTGAAAGAAAGAGAGGAGACGAACAGAAGAAGAAGGGCAGAAGCGAGAAGAGGGATCAGAGGGGGGGGGGGGGACGGCGGTAATTAGAGAGCCCGGTCTCTTGATACCATGATAGGGTTTAATGTTAAAGGCTTTGATGCCTCCTCTATTCTCATTCCTCAATATATATAGACATGTACAAAACCCTAGAATTAATTACAATTGACATAATTATGGAAATATAATATTGACTCCTATTAGTAACAAATATGAGTGAGTTTTGAAGTTTTTTTTGGGTTTGCGCAAGGGATTTGGATTGATTGCAAGTTAATAAAAATAATGAAATGGTGGTGATAGTTGGATGTGCAAAGCGCAGAAGAAGAAGAAGAAGAAGAAGAAGAAGAAGAAGAAGAAGAAGGAGGAAGGAAGGAAGGAAGGAAGGAAGGAAGAAAGAAAGGAGGTGGGGTTAAGGTAAGGGTGGGGGTAGATTAGGTATTAATCATTCTTTTATGTATTATTATTATTATTAAAAGGAGTGGGTCTTACAAATAAATAAATATATTAAGTTATTTTGTTTTATAGTAAGGGTATTTTTGTCATTTCACACCCTCTTAACTGAGAAAACTAACTGATGTTACGCACAGAAACTATCCGGGAACGAAAATTGAAAAGTTGTGGACTATAGCTGTAATTTTAGAAAGTTAGGGACTAAAGGTGAAAAAAGGGTAAACCACATGGACTATCCGAGCATTTAACTCTATTAAATAATAATAAGTAAATAGTAAATCAAAGTTCATTTTTAGAAGATAAATCTTGACAGATGTATGTGTTAACATATGACATTATATTTTATTCAACACGTCCAATATATGAGTTTTTTAAAGATATATCTTTTTTATTATTTATTATATAAAATTACATTTATGCAACCCGTGTGACACGAGAATCTAATCTAGTTTAATAATATTAGATAATCATCGTACATACATACGAAAACTTTGAAACACTATTAAAACAATAATCTATTAAATTATGATATCTAGTGGTCGTTCTGTGAAGAGTTAAATACGATTTTAGTCCATGTGGTTTGAGCTATTTTGCCAGTTTAGTCCAAAGGTTTCATTTTTCGTCTGTGGGTCCAAAAATGTTTCACCGTTGCCGTTTTAGTTAACTGGGTTAACTTCATCCATTTTTCTGTTAACAAGAAGGACAATTTGGTCATTTTATATGTAATTCTGTTAACTAGAATGACAGTTCAGCCATATAAAATAACCGAATTGCCCTTCTCGTTAACATAAATAATAGATGAAGTTAATCCAGTGAACTAAAATGGAAATAGTGAAACCTTTTTGGACCCATAGGTAAAAAATAAAACATTTGGACTAAACTGACAAAATGACCATACCACAAGAACTAAAATAACATTTAACTCTTATTTGAAAGTTAAGTTTTTCTTCAAAAGGTACATCACTGAACAACGCGGCCCAGTTACCATATAACCGTAGGCTAGGCCTACGAGGTTTTTTTCGGCCCATAGATTGAAAAGTCCAACAGGTTTTAAGTTTGGCCCAATGAAAAAAAAGAAACAAACCCACCCTTTGTTCTTTTCGTATCCTTCTTCACTCGATCGAGCAAGTTAAAAGAGTTTTGCAAATACTTTATATACATACACACACATATATATGGTTTTGTGAAAGATGAAACCAATTTAAGATTTTAAGCACGAATAAACATTTATTATTTCAACTATGATACAAAAGATGGTTATGTAATTATATAACCGCTTCACCATCTCTGTCCCACTTTATCTTTCAAGCAGAAGAACGCGCAATTGTTTTTCTAACAATGTACACATGTGCATCTAGACAAAACATTATCAATACCATATTTAAAGAAAATACATCCCAAACATATTGAAATACACATGGATTATAACCACTTTAGGGTGTACGGGGTGGTCGCGGCAAGGGGATGCGGCAACCCCTTTGCCGATCGGCAAACACCGCCGCCACCTTAATTCGCCGCGTGGGGAGGTCTGGATTCGGGGGATGGTTGCCGCATGCGGGAAGGGAAAAGGTGATGAATGTTGGGTGGGGCCCACTAGTATTCAACCAATGATGTTTTTTTTTTCTTTAAATTAGTTTGCCCCATCTCATTTTAGGCATGCACCCCTTATGTTTTTTAGACAAGAGGCAAGAATGATAGGGGAAATTACATGACACAATATGATATTAAACATGGTATTTCAATACATATAGTTATTAAGTGGTTATAATCCATGTGTATTTTAATATATTTGGGATGTAATTTCTTTAAATATGGTATTGATAATGTTTTGTCTACATCATGTACATGTGTACATTGTTAGAAAAAGTACAAGGTTAAGACATTTTTGCTGTATTCAACATAAAATTATTTATTATGAATGAATGATTCATATATACATATAGTTATTAAGTTTATATATACATTACATAAATTTATGACCTCTAAAGGAAGTAGGAAATCAAATCTTGGGCTCATGCCAAGCATTATGTTTCGTCCTTTTATGATTTAAAAGTTGTAAGTGGATTATTAAGGGTATGGTGGCAGACAAAATTGCCATCTAAAAAGTTTGATTTTGATTGGTTATTAAATGCATCAACCATGTTTTCTTTGTTGTAAAAAAGAATAATGGAGGGCAGAGAACCAATATTTAAGGATTAAAACTTAGATAGTTCGTGCGAATAATGTTTAATAACCACGTTTTAAAAGTAAACATCTCCTTTATGATGCAATAAAATCTTTAACACGAACATTATTTCATTTCTCATTATGATGCAATAAATTTTTTTTTGGATTTTTCTGTTTTTCAAATGTTTTTGAATTTTTTGTTTTTCAAATATTTTTGTATTTTTCTCATTTTCTCCCCCTAAAACAATGGATATGTACATATATGTCCCTCTAGTTTAGGCTTGTAAATGAACCGAACGTTCAGTGAACCGTTCATGTATCGTTCATCGAGAAATTCGTTTATGTTCGTTTATATAGTAAACGAACGAACATGAACATTTTTTTCCGTTCATTTAATTAAATGAACGAACACGAACAATGTTTCGTTCGTTCATTTACGTTCATGAACGGTCGTGTATGTTCATTCATTTATGTACGTTTATATTCATTCGTTTATTTAATTCTTTAACTTTATATATTACTAATATTAAGTTTAAAACTAATACAAAATTTAAAATGTACAAGATTTTCTTTACCATCATGACATTGAATTGGTGATTTCAAAATGGTGTTTTGAAGTTTCTATTAGACTATAACTTTCACGAATTTATTTACGTTTACTTTTGGTTGGTGTTTCATCAATGTGTTCCTTAATTTATGTTTAGTTATGCTCGTTTGTGTTTGCTCACTTATGTTCGTTTAGATTCCCTTATGTAAGATTACGTTCGTTTATGTTCGTGAACCGTTCGTTTAATGAACGAACATAAACGAACATGAACATGCTCATTTTGTAAACAAACGAACTCGAACAAGAAAATCCGTTCATTTAAATGTTCGTGTCCCGTGTCCGATCGTTTGTTTGGTAAAACTTTAACGAATGAACACGAACATGCCTCGTTCGTGTTCGTTCAGTTCATTTACAAGCCTACTCTAGTTCATACATTTAGTTTCGATTTTAGGTAAGAAAACAATAGCAGCACGCTTATGATTGTTATAAATAACTAGTATTAAGCACCTCGCGTTGCGGCGGGGGCGAACACTAATGCCAGCGACCACTAACACTGAAGTTGCGGCGTGTTAATGCGAAGAAATTAAACTGAAACGTAAAACATAGAATAGAATAACTAAGTTGATCTAGGACTCGCGTGTTACGATGAACCCACGTCTATTTTTTCCCGTTTAACTGGATCATCGTAATCTATAATGTATATCATTACCACTATACAATATCTCTCTATCATTACCACTATACTAACCATAATGCATACATTACAATAACCATTGTATCAATATGTTGCAAATTATACAACTATACAGACCATAATTCATGGGTTACAACAACGCAAAACAAAACAAAATATGAGATGAGGAAATGTGCCCATGGCCTATGAGTACAACTAATTATGCATAACATACAACAAAATATTAGATAAGGAAATGTGGCTATGGGTACAACCAATTATACATTAACATACCACCCTCAATGCAACATATAACCAATTATGCATAACATATCACCCTCAATGCACATATATGTTGCAAATTTATAGTATATAATATAATGTACAACCTTTGTAAATTGGAAATACGTATTGAAACGACACACTTTAGATGAAAAACATTACTATAGTTAATTTAGTTGGTGATTAATTGGCAACCAAAGTAGTTTAATACGGTTGATGATAAACGGGTTGTTATTTAACTACCATAGTTTTTTTTTTTTTTTTTTTTTGAAACGTAACTACCACAGTAGTTAATTTGAGCTATTCCCTATCCCTTTCGTCTTGTTAAATTCATAATCTAATCTAAATATACGAGTGTGAACAACACACCTCTTAACCCATCAAATCTTAATTACAGAAAATGAGTAACAGTTATAGAATGAAGAACGAATTTCCATATTTGACATTTCAACATTTATGTATGAAATAATTTGGCCAAACTTGAGAATTAGGTGTTATAAGAATTGGACCTTTCAAAATATAAGAATTACATCTTTTGGGATAAACATCTTTTGTTTAGCATTAAACTTACAAAAGAAAAAGATTTTCTTTGATAATGTTGCTATGTAAATTATTTGTTTAGCATTAATATATGGGGTCAGGATTTAGAGAAAACGGTGAGAACGCTTATGAATCGTCCGATGAAAACAATCTATGGACTAGATTGGCGCTGTGACGTTTTCGTAAATAACACGAATTTGTAAGATTAAATATATTATGATTTAATATTTAATCTAGTAGCCATTATAATCATTTACATTATATAGATCAAAATATATAACAACCTATTAAATAATTAGTTGGTAATTGTTGATGGACCTAATTACCCTTATTAACTAATTAGGGTTTCCTCCTGGGTGCATATATAAGGAGAATAATGTGAAGGTTAAAGGGTTAGACAATTACACAAACCCTAATAACACATAACATTAATGTCGCCTCCCTCTCCATAACCGATTCCCCTTTATCGGTTTTCATCATCACCATCATTAGATTGCACCCTAAGGAGGAACCAGATCAAGCTGACAATCATGTCAAACTCTGTTGCTGCGTCTCCATCTGGATTCTCTGCTGGCCTGTACTGATGCAATCAAAGGTATGTTTTCACATGTTTTCCATTATGTCTAAACAGAACTGACCAACATGTGGTATCAGAGCATATGTTGATTAGTCGGTTCTGTTTTCCTATCCTTAATTCTGGGATTGAAATCTGGAAAACATAAGTTTTGAAAATTTAATGAACATCACGGCTGGTTTCGAGTCTGATGTGCCGAAGTCAATTTTTCGGAAAAAGAATGTTATATAAATGACTCGAAATCATAATGGTTAAAATCAAGTCCGAAATCTGTTTATAAAAATCTTAAAAATTCAGGTTTCGGGTTCCAGAATTTTGTTCTTATGTTTAGGGTTCATCATGTGTTCTTAGGAAAATTCGAAAATTCCCTTATGTTTTGGAATGTAATTAGGATTTATGAGTGTTATTTCCTGTTTTGATCGGTTTTGCATTCTAAAGATTTTCGAAATCTGTTAATAGATAATCAGATAAAATTTTTGAAATATTTTGATAAAATTAGATCATCACTATAACAGGAAACCATATCTCGAAATCCCAAAAAAATCGAATTTTTAGTTATTTTCACAACAACAGCTGTTAACAATGGACTCGAGACCATCAGGTTTCTACTCGAGACCATCAGGTTTCGACTCGAGACCACAAGGTCTCGACTTGAAATCATAAGGGTTCTCAAATCGTCTCTACTCGAGACCATAAGGTCTCTACTCGGAATCATAACTGTTCTCAAACCTTTACAACTCGAGACAACGATTTCGACTCGAGACCATAAGGTTTAGACTCGAGACCACTGAGGTTTCGACTAAGGGCTTCAAACTTCACAACTCGAGACCATGGTTGCGACTCGAGATCTCATCAAGCACTCGAGATCTCATAAAACATAGTAGTCGAGACCATGATTACGACTCGAGACACTGAGGTTGCGACTCGAGACCATTAATGAGTCGAGACCTCATAATGTTGCAAGATGAGTTGAGACTTGACTCGAGACCTCACTCGAGACCTCATAATTGAGTCGAGATCTCACCCGAAACCTCATTATTTTAGGCTGTTTAATGTGAACTAAGACTTAGCTCGGGGCTCCGCCTCGAAAACCCCAGCGAACTCACCGCGGAGTTCGAACCGCGCTAACAGGTGGTTTGCTATTAAATGATTGGTTTTGTAAATACTTAGTTAATTAATAAGGATCAAATAATGTTTTACAAAACCAAAATGGCTTAACTTGAATGAGCTTCTGATGTATCACTTCTGGCCAAAGCTGATTTGATGCGTCTACTTATCGTTCAAGTATTACGAAAGCTATGTTAAGTGTGCGTCATAAACATGAATGTCTTAATATCTGGCCAAAGCTGATTTAATTCCTTCATAGATGGCATACTTAACAAGTGCATAACTAAAGTGATTGTCTCAATTTCTGGCCAAAGCTGATTTGTTACAACCATTTTGCACACATGCTTAAATGATTACACTTCTGGCCAAAGCTGATTTGTCTTTGTTTAAGTAGAACTTTAAATAGTCTATTATTTTGATGTTAGTAATAGACATATCACAATCTCTTCACATAATGATCCTTATATTAATGATCCTTAATTAATTTTATGATCATTTCGTCTGCCTTATTCTTAGTACCCATAATTTTACTCACAATAATTTTCTTCTATATATATCTCATCCACTCTAATTCCTAAACCTAAAATGTTTGCTTTATTTAAAGTTTCTATAAGATTAGCTCTTAAATTAAATACTTGATTATCTCTTAAGACACGATAATCCTACTGCTCTCTTCTGGTAAAGGTACTACAGAAGATAATTAGAGCATGATGAACAGGACAAATCGAACATGATGTCTCTTATGATAATCAAGAACTCTCTAACATAATGCTATCACTAAAGTTATTCCAGATTAAGTCTTTCCTAAGACTAATCTATTATGTGTTGGTTAATCACAAGAACTCCTAAGATGCATGCCTTCATTTAAATTCTAAACTATAAAGTTAAGTGGTATATGTGAATACATTATAATGTACAATACCATGACCCATAAAGTTAAGGGCTTACGCATGGAAATAAGTACAATTTTCCAGTACATAACATACTTAGATTTTCACTTGTACAATTTGATGCCTTATAAATCAACTATAACACTCAAAAGTACCAAAGTATAATGAGTGTGTTGATAAGCAACATATGTACAAAGAAATAAATATTAGAAACTGGAAAATAAGTTGGTACTCACCTTACAACCACTTAAAACTTTAAAAGAGGATTGTTCTAAGGCCCATAGACAAATTACAAGTAAAAATTCCAACTCTAAGGTTCTTCAAGGTAAAATCTCACTGCATAATTATGCCATTAGACTAGGCATAAGCAACGAGACTATCCATTATTCAGAAGAACAGTTGGATAAGTTAATTAGGTAGTCACTTCCTAATGATATTTAAGTCTGCTAATTTTTTAAATATTCCTATTAGTTGACTCTAGTTCTAAACGTTTCCTTACCAGAAGTCAAACAAATAATTAACATGAGAGTTAGTGACAAAATTAAATGTTAAGGCTATAAGAACCATAATAAGCAGTCTTCTAACAACGCTTTTCGATACCTTATATATTCTGAAGATTAATCAGAATATAGTATCATAATTAAGCAAAGTTATGAACGTTGTGAGGTTTGCATAGTCAACATAAAGTCACACTTACCTTAATCTTTCATCTTATTTGTTCTAAATATCTGGATTGAAACATTACTAAGATCGAACTAGATGATACCTTACACTTTCACAACTTTTGTCATCATGCAAATGAGAACGTGACAAAAGAAAAATGAGACTTATAAATTTCATCAATTATAACCAAAATTCATGAGAAATCATGACATGGTTAATAAGGATGATTATTCAACTAATCTCATTCTAAGTGATTTTAAATCATGACGTTAAAGCCCTAAAATATGACTTGGCTTATGGAATAAGTATGGGTCCATCATAAGTCATTCATTGACATTCGTGGAACTTATTCAAAATGGAATATTCAGACATACTTCATTTATCATTTAAAAGACTATCAACTTGTATCTAAATTTTGTCGCATATGGCTGACGGTCTTAGAAGAAATCTATTCATATATATATATATATATATATATATATACTTAATAAGATTTCTATTAAATATGTCCTTAAGTTTTTTATGATATTTGGACATTAAGGAAATCCAATGAAGTCTAACGTATATATGATAAGTTCCCACGTCACGTAGCTCATTGAAACTTCTCTTGTAGCATTTCTAGAGATATCAAAGATCAGTGGGAGCATTAAGTGTCTTAATAATAACTTGCAATAGTTGCAAGAGGTGGGGGAGTGAAAACTTTATATTACTTCAATTTACACCTCTTGTACTCCTCTTGTACAAGACACCGCTCCATCACGACACTGTTTCATCAATACTTGTCTCCTTAAAATCTAATGCTACTCTTACAAAAGTTTCATTGTTGCCTAATTGTGGGCGCACTTAGATTTCTTACCTAAACTAACATAATCCTCAACAAGAGAAATCACAACGACTAACGTCATTAATTTGTTTTCTCTATTAGAATATGTTGGTCGTTAAATATTGACCCTAAGCATGCTGAGTTCCTAAAGATTTCTAAGGTCAGTGGGAGCAGTCAAAGTCCTTATCATGACTTGCAAGGAATACAAGAGGCGGGGGGAAGAGTGTCATTAAATTTCACTCTGAATTTAACTCCGATTACACCTCTTGTACACCATACTGCACCAACTCTTACAAACTTAGAATCCTGACATTGATAGCAACATAACCAAGAGCTAATTCATAAAACTAAAACTTCTAATAAACCCAATAATCAACTCAGGAGGTCATCTAGGTTTAAAAGCCTACTAACTTTGATGATTACATAACCTCCCTAACTAAAGTTGAAATGGATTTTGGAAATGTTTACTGATCCTATCTCTTCAAATTAAGCCATTAGTGTCAATCAATCCTCTGAATGAAATAAAACTGTTTTCTAGTAAAACTGATTTTATGTGTTCTTATAACGTTTAGGATTTGATTGAATTACCTAAGAGTGTTCATAACTAAACCAAATCCTAATATAAGCGTTAAGACACGAAGAAGCATGATTGATTGTCAAGGGTCATACTTAGAAAGAGATAAATTATCAAAGAGTTTTTTTTTTCTTACCTATCTTACATAAGATTTCTTTGAGGATCATCACTGTTCTAGTAGCTTATAATAGTTTTAAGCTACATTAGATGCACATTAAAACGATTTTCCCTAACAAATGGCTGACACATTTACATGTTCATTAGATAACAACCTAAAGTTTCAAACTGAAGGTTAAAGAACACTTTATTTGTTAGCCAATAATATCCATGTATGGGTTAATGCAAACATCATAATGTGATGAAAAGCTAACGTAATTATTTTCATCAAGAATCAAGTGGATTAATGTACCTACCTCAAAATGAGTGGGAGCAAAATGGCTGACACATTTACATGTTCATTAGATAACAACCTAAAGTTTCAAACTGAAGGTTAAAGAACACTTTATTTGTAAGCCAATAATATCCATGTATGGGTTAATGCAAACATCATAATGTGATGAAAAGCTAACGTAATTATTTTCATCAAGAATCAAGTGGATTAATGTACCTACCTCAAAATGAGTGGGAGCAACTAAGATAAACTTGTCAATATAGATGATATTCTTTTGACAAGTATATGTTACATAAGTCAAAGCATTGTTAACACAAACTTTGATATAATAAATCTCAGAGATATCTCTTACGTGATTGATATCATAACATACTGAGATAGACCCAATGGGATATTAGTTCCGTTCCATAAGTTTAACATTAAATGGGTCCTTACATGTGTAACAAACAATATTGCTCTCCTTTAGAGGATAATAGGATAAATGAGATTGTTTATTTACGCTTCATTAATTAGAAGCCTTATGTAAGTTCAAGTCTATACTCGTTTAGATATTACTCACATTGCAACACACTAGATATGTCTAGATTAATGTGAAGCATTTAACATATTATTACAATATCTTTAAAAGAAACGAGAGGCTACAATTTAAAGAAGAAGTGAGAATTAAAACAGGTTTATTACTTTAACTTTGAAATATTCAAAGATGATAAAATGTAATTTCGGGTATATCCTTATGTCAGTAGACAAATCCATCTTATGGAGGAGTCATAATAAACTGATAATAACAACCTAAGTTATAACGACATAATATAGTCACTAAATGTTGTTGAAAATTTATCAGTGGACTCATAAGTTTATTAACCCCATAAAATTAATATTTTGAAGACTTAGTGTGATAAAGTCAGTTACCATGACTCCTTGAACAGTAACAGTTCAAGAGGTGCTGCATTAAATTTCGATACGCAATTAATTATTCGTTTGTGAACGAATTGAGGAAACTAATTCTTTGTATCGAACACATTCATGATATGCTTAAGGATCCTATATCTGAAGGGCCACTACCCATAAGTCTTATTAAGAGAGCTCATAGACGGGTATTAATTGATGGTCATGCGCAATTGCATATCGTACTATGAATGATTAACTATTAGTTAATTTTCCTCATCAGTTTGTTTTTGTATGTCTCTAAGAATATGTCAAGCTAGCATAATGGCATATAGACAAATGAAGTTACAAATCAAACAAAGGGCTTATGCGTATTTTGATCATAACGATTAGGTTTTAAATTAAGGCTATAGTATGATTAATGGGGGTCCTGAGTCGCATAATGATTCAACGGCTGTATTTTTTCTGCTATAGTACTTGTTTAAGGCTAAAATGAGTGTTAACTCCTGATCAGGCTTATCTAATACTCATAGTAAATGATTACTCGGCTAAGTGGGAGAATGTAAGATTAAATATATTATGATTTAATATTTAATCTAGTAGCCATTATAATCATTTACATTATATAGATCAAAATATATAACAACCTATTAAATAATTAGTTGGTAATTGTTGATGGACCTAATTACCCTTATTAACTAATTAGGGTTTCCTCCTGGGTGCATATATAAGGAGAATATTGTGAAGGTTAAAGGGTTAGACAATTACACAAACCCTAATAACACATAACATTAATGTCGCCTCCCTCTCCATAACCGATTCCCCTTTATCGGTTTTCATCATCACCATCATTAGATTGCACCCTAAGGAGGAACCAAATCAAGCTGACAATCATGTCAAATTCTGTTGCTGCGTCTCCATCTGGATTCTCTGCTGGCCTGTACTGATGCAATCAAAGGTATGTTTTCACATGTTTTCCATTATGTCTAAACAGAACTGACCAACAGAATTCTATTGAGTGGACGCGCTTCATTAAGGGTAAAAAGGTCTTTACACTTCTATACCAAAACGCCAAAGTAATGAATAAAACGCCATTACTGGCCAAAACGCATCCCTATATAAACAAAACATTCTCATACATAAGAACACACCTCCCCCACCTGAAAACGCCATATTTTCGACTATATAACATTCATCTTACAACGCCAAAAATTCCAAAACATCAAACACACCTACTCAAAAAACGCCATATTTTACTATATACCAATCATATTAGAAAACGCCAAATCTCTCAAATATAAAAAATTTCCAAAAAATGGACGTTTCTTTCAGATACACTATTTCCTCAGTAAAACGCCAAAAATGCCAAAAATCGTTTCTTGTATATTCAATATTGTTCTACGCGAAGTTTCGGAGAATGCATTCTTTCCTGAGGTGCTGTGACTCAAATAACATTTTGCTGAATGAGATGGACAAAACTTCAAGAAAAAGATACTGGTGTCAGACTTATGTCAGTTTTTGTGTTTTGTTATTGATGAATAATATAATGGCATGAATAGACGAATGACACTGATGAGTGGTTTGAAGATACATATTCAAACAAAAAACTCATGTCATATTGTCTTTCCAAACGGCCACAAAAACACAAGCATGACAAAGCCAAACCACCAGTGAACATGTTTCAAAGAAGAAAGAGACTGATGACAGTGAAGATTTGGAAGATGAATTGTTTCTATTTTCAGTTTTTTAATTTTCCTTTTCTGTTGTTTGTTATGTATTTTTCGACTAAGAATAAAAAAGTTTAATAAAGAGCCAAAAAGTCATAAAGATTGGGAAACGCCATAATGCAGTAAAACGCCAAAAACTCCCAACCTATAATAAAAGTAATTTGGAGAAGTATTATTAAAAGCTAAAAATGAAAAAAAAAAAACCAAAAACTACTTAAAGCCATTAAAAAAACGACAAACTTGGAAGATGGAATGTCTATGACCATAAAAACTCATAAAAAGCTGAACAAAAATAGTAAAAAATACACACAGTAACTGAAAAGACGGCTACTTTATTAATATCATTTATTATAAATAAAAACCCACTTAAACTACGCGCCAAAAACATCCTATAAGAGAGACGTCTCTGCACAATCAACTGATCACACCACCAAAAACCATCTTTCCAAGAAACCATTCACTTTAAAACGCCAAAAAAAGATACTTAAAAAAGCCACAGATGCGTAACCTCATTTCTTCTATATTGAGTATTGTTCTGAATGAAATTTCACTGAATGGATTCTACTCTGAGGTGGGTATCTCTATAAGCTTTTGCTGAATGAGATGGACAAATATTCATGAAAAAACGAAGTAAAAGACACTTTTACCCCTTAATGAAGACGGACGTTATGTAGAAAAATAAGGATCTGCATAAGGTATTCAAAACAGGTTCAAAACGCCAAAAAAGTTAAAGTAGAAGAGACTGATGACAGTGAAGATTTGGAAGAGAAATTAGATTATAATTTTTTTTTCAATTTCTATTGTTTGTTATCTAATTCTCTACTAACAAAAAAAATTAATATAAAACGCCAAAAACACCAAAACGTCTGATAGTGTGAAAACTGACAGAACGGATGCTAGCAAAGCACGATGTTGCTATAAAACGCCAAACAAGGTATTACTGAAAAATCAACACTAATTCACAGATGAAATTGAACGAAACAGTAATTGCTAACAGTAAAATGAAAAGACGGTAACATTATTGCCAAACATTTATTATATTAAAAGCCACTAGATGGAAAACTGAATTTATTTATCTTTTCAAAACGCCATAATTGTCTGTCACATTATAGACCTGTATCCTACTTGATATAATAAACATCAAGAAAATTACTGATGTTTTTTACATCATAGACATGCATCCTGATTTAAAAACAATAAAAACGCCAAAACATACTTAAAACGCCAAAATGTTTACTATGATCCCGATCTACAAACAATAAAACGCCGCGTATTTATTAAACGCCAAAAAAATGGAAACGGGATCTGACACGCGTTTAAAAAAAGAAATATGAAAGGACAAAAAAGCCCCTCCGCCCTTCTCTATGCCGCGTGACACGTGTTGGACCAGGATGCGTTCTCACACTTTTAAGCGTTTTCTTCTGATTCCGTTTCTTAATATATGAATAATTAGTTATATGTGTTATAAACAATAGAGCAAACAAAGGAAAAAGAATTGATTCCCTATCTATTTCATGTACATATATCATATATATAGATCAATACAACAACAACCCTAAAGCCCATTAACATTAGGTCAGGCTTGGCCTATGGGCCTAAATGTCTGCATTCATAACACTCCCCCTCAGACATTTAGAAATACACATACACTGTTAACATTATACTACTAGATAATGTTTACACGATTCTTCAGGACCGATGTTAACTGATACTGCAGGACCAGTTATGTTGCCTCATTAAAACCTTACTAAGAAAAACCCAGTGGGACAAAACTTAGTCAAGGAAAAAGAGTACACACACTCTGTATATTATGGGTACATTACTCCCCCTCAATTTTACTTGTAAATCTTGATGATGTTGAATCCAATCTTCTGTGACAATTGCTTGACTTGATATTTAGCGTAGTCTTCTTTGATTTGAGTGTTGTTGTCTACATTGTCTTCATACAGTATAGCTTGAGCTTCTCTTGATCAACTCTAATCTACATACTTCTTAAATATGCTGAAATCTTCGACCTTCATAACTTGTATCTGGATTGAGATCGAACTCTATGCGAGTCTAATATATATCAATCATAACCCATGACGCCATATTGTTCGTGTGGAACTATCCCGTGTCTCGAGTTTATAAATATGTCAAATAATTATTTAATGCGCTTTATAATTCTGTCTCGTTAAAAACCATGCCAGGAAAACCCAATGGGACAAAACCGTAGCTAAGGGAAAAGAGTGCACTACGCATTATACATAATTAACAACATGATTTATGATGATGTTATATTGTACTTCGGGACCTATAAGATAAACTGATACTACTGGATCAGTTATGTTGTCTCGTTAAAAACCTTACCAAGAAAACCCAATGGGAAAAACTTAGTGAAGGGAAAAATAGTGCAACATTTGAGATTAGAACTGTAATCTTACCAATACATCTAGCAAGAACGTAATATCAGATGTCGTCTTGTTTGCAAGATACGTCAATGCTCTGATCGCAATTAAGTATGGTACTTCTTGACTAAGTAGTTCAACATCCCTTTCTTGGGGTTGATAATAATATTTTTTCTATGTCAAGCGATCAGACAATCGTTCATGTACTCAACGAATGAGCTTTTTCTATATAACATCTTCTAGATGTAGTCAGATTGATGAGCAAAGATAGTACATATATACTCGAACTACAGGTCGAGAATAACTACACTTTGTAAAGGTCATTCAAAATTTTCCTCTTTAGTTTGAGAGTTCCCTCTCAATAATGTTTACATTATCACTGTAAGAGTGAAATTTTGTTAAATAGATGTAGCTCATTTTATCAAAATTATACCTCTCTTTTCAGAGTATAGTCGACTGTACCACATACGAGTAGTTTCCTTTAAGATTCACATATATAACACATATGGGGTTATTGTTTCATAGTGCTTTGAGAATTTTTAATCCTTCAGGGGTTTTCATACAGATGTCATTTGCAATTGTCTCGTATACGGTGATGACATCCATAAGTTGTTTTATCTGAAGTCATTCTGAGACTGCGAGGCCGCTTAAACATCTAAAGATTATCGCATCCACTACAGGGGTATACGTTTCCTCGTAATCAACTGCTGGGATTTGGGAAAAATCTTTATGTTAAAATGCGTGCCTTACATCGCAAAAACTCATTATTTACGTTTCCTTTTATTTAAAGACACCCATTTATAACCTACTGGTTTGACGTCTATGGGTGTTCAAACTGCTGGTTCGAAAACGTTTAGTTTGTCGAGCAAATTTAGTTCAACCTTAACTCATGTAGCCATTTTGGCTATTTGTGTGCGTATACTCTTGCACACTTTCTATATACATAATCTTTTTTTTTCATCGATTACATCTATTGCTATAGCATAATCAAATATATCATTTTACACGTGTTTCATTACGGTTCCATATTGTACTTATTTTGTACATAATTCATCGCGATCTCATATTTGTTTGGTACTAGAGTTTCTTTTAGAACTCCATTAGCCTCTTTTGGGGTTTTGACAACAACCTTCTTTAAGGTTTAGTATGCAACTACTTCTGGGGTTTTGTATGCAACCACTTATGGTGTTTTATATGCCACCTCTTTTGGGGTTACACCAACTGCGTTACTCTACTCTTTTTGTGTTTGTGAGTTTTATATTTTTGGAACCAGATTTATCTCTCACAATTTATTAATATGATAATCATTTTGTGAGTACTTCCATTCGAGCAGATAAGTTTAAGCTAGTATATGTGACTTTGTCACCTTATTTGTGTTAGTGAATGCATCTTGTATTTCATTTGTTATTATTTGCAAATACGCGCTCTTTCTTTTGGACTTCAGATTTGCATTGACCACTCCAGGGGTCGATATATAATATGATGCATTTTTTTTTATGTTACTAGTCTTTCATTTTCTTGTCTCCCCCTAAGACTGGGAATACGATGTACATATCCCATTTTATATGTTATGGTGGTGCTATTGGTACATCGGCTACACAACAAAATATATAAAACATGGAAAGTTGGTTCTCTTCAGGAGACCAGTTGTAATGGGGAGTATTTGTGATAAGCAGTTGGTTTTGAATTGATACTCGACTACGTATGCCTCTCACTATATTTCACATTGTGCCCAACAATGGTCCCTACAATTGGGTTGTTAAAGAACGATGTTAAACCATGTCAAAAAACAACGTTCCATAGTGTTGGGCATATGCTACATACGGGTAGCTAAAAACTCACATGTAACCATGTATGAATGCCACAATCCACACAACTGTGCATTTCAATGGTCCCATATAAGAGTGATTGTTTATAGGAGTTTATTGTTTGGAAGGGCATAAAAATTTATTTGCCACAAAAAAAAAAAAAACTAATTAGACATATGATAAGACATTTGCCTCCTCAATTTGTGATCGCTCTACTGGAGCTTCTAGATTTGCATATGTTTGGGCCATAGATATCAATTTTTTTTTCATGATCATCCACACGTAAAGCCTATACTACGGCCGATAATCCTTTGCTCGTCAGGTGACATTAACAAATTATAACATTTACATTCGAGCGTTTTGTGAAATCACATTCTCGGTATTGCTGCATCAGGAGCATGTCGAGAAGATTTATAAAAGCTTTTCAAAGGATGACTAACTTCTGGTGGTCAAACATGTCGATCGGGTATCTTCACACGTCTAGAATACGTCATGGAGGAGAAATATTATAGTTTTAGCCTTTGTTTAGAGGGAAAACATGTACTATTCATAAGGTTTTCCATCACTAGGCTATATGTTAGTCAAAAACGCCAAGTGCGATGAACTAAAGTTTGGGTTGAACTTGAAAAATCATTATTAAAACAAACGGGACTTTGTATACATTTGGGAGAACTTCGGGTTCTCAACATTGATTTAGGATTCATGTGAAATTCAGTAATAATGAGCATCAACACTAACTCAAATGAATTGTTATCTACCAATTTATGTAACTAACATCAGAGTAGTTTACTTAAGCTAAAGTCCACTAATTATTTTCATAGTTATTTTTCATCATTTTCATGTGAGGGCACATTTCTAATGACTATATCAATGTCTATTAATATTTGTTTAGCAACAATAAGCAATTAGAAGAATAACCATACAATTAATTATGTTGACTATGCATAGCATTGTAACAAGCTGAAATATCAAATCACTAAAGCATAACAATGTTTATCTCAGCGTGGTTGTTTGGTAACCAGCTAACAATGAAATTTGTATTAATTTGTTTAGCACATTTAACTTGTCAAAAGGCAATACATCTAACATATATGCTATCTAAAACAATGAGACCAACAGAAGTATTGCTAAACAAATGAAATCCGTAATATCTACCCATAAGCAAGTTATATGCATGTTAATTATTCACAATTTATATGTATATCAATTACATATATAAATCACACACAATCCTAGGACATTATACGTATACATGTATGTGTGTGTGAGTGTTAAAGAGATTAAGTTCATATTAATTTGCTTGTCATGTCAAGAAAGAAAAAAAAAAACGAATTGAATTTCCGAGGATTGAAGAAAGTGTTGGTAATTTTAGTGATTATCAACATTTGTAGTGGTATTGGATTAACTCGTTGAATAAGTATTCTCGCTATATATTAACCAAGTTAGGCAATGCAGGAATGACGGACTTGGTTGTTATAACGAGCTGTGTTATCGTAAAAAAAAGTTTCCAACTAATCATATAAACATTCAATTTATTTATTTTTTCTCATTTTAATAAAAAATATAAACTAATAGAATTACTTTCATGTGTACGTAAACATAGAAAGTCTTGGAGTTATTAAATATATGTATTATTAAATTATGATTAGTTTTATAAAAATAGTTAAAGAAAGTTATTAAAAGATATATTATACTTTGGTAAATAAATTTCATCTCCGTCATGTGTTTTCCGGTTTGACCATCGCCGGTCAAACATCGGACAAATCAAATCATTTTTACGTTTCATTTTGTTATTATTATTATTTTTTAAACCTGATCATTTAGGTTATCAACAATTAAAGACATTAAAGTGCAATCCCAATCTGTAACCGATCCGTTACTCGTAATCATATCGACACCATGACTTATTTTTAACTCTTGAAACTGAACACCCATCAAGGCCTTCCTTCATTATCGATTAAGAACCGGAAGTTCAGAAACGGAATCACAAATCACAACCACTACTCACTGTGCAACAACCGTAGCCGCACCATCATCACGGGAAAAATTAAGGAAAACCGTTCGAAGGAAAAATCAAGAAAAGACGAAAAAATTGCCGGTTGTTACGGTTACTGGCTACTCCAATTCTTGAGCCCTCACGAACAACCGACCGTGTTACCGTAATTTTTTTTTTTTGATGTTGCATCACATGATCGAATTCACAATAGAAGGTAACATACCAATTGATTGAGTAGGTTTTAATCGAGATCTATAACAGATCTCCGACCACCATTAAACTTTACGGTCAAAAACCAAGCATTATATTTTCATTTAAAACTTAGCTACTACCTAGCTTGTGCTATGATCAGAATGTATCTTATTAAAAGGGAATTGGTTATTACCTGGTTGTCGACTAAAAAGGAAAAACGGAAGAATTCGGTGTCTATCACTGTGGGCACATGCCATAGTTTCTGGAGCTTGTGAGTTGTGACTGCAACGTAGCCATTACAACCATCACCTATCCTAGTAACTCTCCTTCGGTTTTTATCTACGGTGCTCGCTTGATTTTTTTTTCACAATGCTAGCAATAACCAAAAAGGATCTTCGAAAGATTGTCAAGGATCTCCCATGATAATTTTGTGAAAAAGAATGAGATAAAAAAACTGATGTAAGAGAGTAATCGTCTGATAACGTGTTATAAACAATAGAGCAAACAAAGGAAAAAGAATTGATTCCCTATCTATTTCATGTACATATATCATATATATAGATCAATACAACAACAACCCTAAAGCCCATTAACATTAGGTCAGGCTTGGCCTATGGGCCTGAATATCTGCATTCATAACAATATGTATATTGTATAGGAAATTTTGAATAAGTTAATCATTGTATTGATTGAGTTTACAATTTCTGAAATTCTTTGTTCTTAATAGTTTAATCAAGTATTCATTAGTCGTGAGGACTGCTTCACCACATTAACAAATAACACAATTCAATTTAGGACTGCGGAATGCACTCCTTATAAATTTTCAACCGCACCCCTTAAAAATTTTCAATCGGTCCCCTTAGAAAAAATTATGAATTATAAAATAAATAAATTGTCACCACTGATTTTTATTAATATATAAGTATATAACACAACTTATATAATTATTCTTTAACCACTTATTCACCTAACCCAATCAAACTATCAAAGCGCAATCTACAATCCATTTTTATTAAGCCAAGTCCAAACCCAACCTAAAGAATTTTGAACTAAATAAAAAAACTCAAACCCATCTAACCATTCCAATTCCATTCTCCCAAATCCCAATCTCCCGCCCCACAAAATCTCCAGCGACCACTGTGCTCGACCAGACCTGTTTTTTTGCCGGAAAAACCAAAATTCCGGCCGGAACCGACCCATATTTTTCCGGAATTCTCATAGAGAACATGTATGGTTTCTTTATTGATTTTGTTGTTGTTGTTGTTTTATGTGATGATTAGGTTGTTCTAGACTTCTCATATAGAACAGGTATGGTTTCTCATATAGATGCATAAGAGTTTTTATCTTTTTATGTTTTTTTTTTTTTTTGTTGTTCTAGACTTCTAGTTAATCATTTTGTTGTTTTATTTAACACTTTATTTGTTTAAATGATTAGCTACAAGTCATCAATATTTAAAATTAGGGCTTGAATGTATGAAACTTAAAATTGAAAATTATGGACTACGGTTGATGATTGTTTATTTCTTTAAGTGTTTAGTGTTGTTTTATAAACTTATGGAGCGAGTTATATAGAGAAATACTTGCTTAGGAAGGTCTCTCTAATTTATTTCTGGGTAGATTTCAAAAATAAAACCCGTATAGCCCAATTTCAAAAAATAAAAATTTCTGAATTCGCCGCTAAAAAAAATTATGAAAGTTACCGGACCCAATCATTTCAGGGTAAAGTACTTTTTGATTGAGTAGTAAACCGATTCCAAATTATAAAACCGATTCTAATATTTCTTGCATAATGCTTAATTTAATTCCGTTCTAAAACATTACATTGTTTGCAAGAACCATTATATATGATTTCAATGTTTTAAAATAATTAGAAAAGATAAACGTTTAAACAAACGTTTTTAAAAAAAAAAACTTTGGTGTCATGAAGTTAAATCGTATCAAACATGCTCGTTAAATAATTAAATGTTCACAAAACATTTTTAAATCTTTTTTTTTCTATAAAATAAACCATACCCAACATGCTCCTTAAATAAATGTTTACATTCTAAATTTTTCGGTTTTATATAAAATAAACAGCATCTAAACGTACGTTAGATATGAAACATTTACTAAACCGATACTGGTCGACAATCCGCCGCAGAACGCAGAGAATCCCACTAGTTATATATGAATGGTTAACGGCTTTTGAAACAAAAAGATATAAAAAAGGTATTCCAAACCGTGAAACCGGCCAGTATGGTTGGTCGTTTCCTAGGATTGTAGTTAGCGATTCGAAACAAAATATTCGTCAAACGCATCCAAACCGGACAGGACCGTGACCTTAACCAAGAACTAAAGAAGACAGTAACTTATCACACACTGTCTTCAAAAGACAGCAATCAATCTGTGCATTGCAAATTGTTACAAAAAGAATATAAATTAGCAAAAGAAGAACGAAAAATACTACAAAACAAAAAAAAAAAAAAAAAAAAAACCCTCTTGATTATTAAACAGATGACAAATAAGGTAGCAGATAAAAGAAGCATCATAAAGAATACACAAACCAAACATATCTCCAATCAAAACCGATTCTCGCCATCAGAATTGATGGTTGATGCCATAGGATCATGGTGCGCGTAGGCTAAAGAGGCCAGGCTCGATCGTGTGTTGTCGGTGCGCCCAGACTCGTTATCCATGGCCTGCCATCTCTTAACCACCTGAGGCAAAGGCGTGTCGAGGTCAATTCCATAAATATCATCCTGGTCTGATTCAGTTGGTTTCCAAAGGTCGGTAAGAGACGATAACACATTGACCGCATGACTCATGTCTGGTCTCTGGTACGGTTCACGGGCACAGCAATGACCGGCTAACTCAGCTACCATTGTCACACTGGCTAACACTGTTTCATCGAGAAATGGTTCAAGACACGGGTCAATGGCTTTTCTAAAGGTGGCCTTGTTTATGTGCATTTTTTTAAACCATTGGACCAGATGAACACTGTCTTCTGGTTGGGTTTCTTCCAACGCTTTTCTTCCTGTGATTAACTCCATTAGAATCACCCCGAAACTGAACACGTCGATCTTGGTAGTCACTCGGCCCGCAACTGAATAAACATCAATACATAATTTAGCAATAATAAAATACAAAATCTAAAAGGGTCTTTGGAATTGATTGCTCAAACGTTAATAATGTTAAATAACTAGTAAATTGCCCCGTATGTTGCCGCGACGTCCCGAAAAAAAAAATAAGTCGTAAATCAACTGAAAACATACATAAACATAAGCACAAAAACGTATTATAATTGACCTGACTCCTTTCTGGAAAAAAAAACAAAATTTATGTCAAAACGTAGACCAACAAAAAACGTACATAATAATAAGCATAACAACATATTATATTTGACCAGACTCATTTCCGGGGAAAATTTACGTCGAAACGTAAATCAACTTGAATTTATACCCACATGCTATGTAGTTAATATCCCGATATATCACCAACATATCAGTGATATATCGGTCATCGGTCCTCTACCGATAATATCGGCGATATTGGACCAATATTTGATCGATATATCACCGATTTTCCCGATATCAGTACCTTTCTTCTTATTTCTTCCATTCGTCTTTCTTCTTATTGCTACTATTAGTGTTTTAAGTCTTAATTGTTAGTTGTTACTATTAAATGTTAGTGTTTTAACTCTTAGTCAGTTCCTACCTGCTACAATTGTTAGTGTTTTGCAAGTTGCAAAAGGCTCCTTTGTTAACGGTAGGAGAGTATGCTAAATTGTTAGTGTTAAATTGCTCTATATATAAATTTAGCATGATATTAAATTACCGATATCCCACCGCGGTAACCGATATCTCAAATATCGGTCCTTGACCGATATCCGATATTTTACCACAATTAACTACTTAGCCCACATGTACATAAAAATAAACGCGTAAGAAAGTTAAGGGGTTGTAAATGTCAATACTGAAAGTTGAGGGGTAAACGTATAAAAAGATTAACAAAAGCAAAAAACTGGCGGCTAGAAATATGAACTATCATTTACCTGCATATTCTGGTGCAAGGTACCCAAATGTTCCCGCCAATTGTGTAACAAGTGAAACTTTACCATCCGGAGCGAGCCGAACAAGCCCGAAATCCCCGACTTTAGCCCGCATATCATCACCAAGAAGAATATTAGACGGTTTAAGATCGCGATGAATGAAACTTTGTTGTGCTAAACCATGCAAATATTCAACCCCCTTAGCCACATCTAAAGCAATAACCAATCTCGTAGTCCAATCAAGAGGCTTCAAATCTTCGCTCTCCCAGTTAAACAAGAACCGACTTAGGGCCCCTTGAGGCATGTATTCAAGCACAAGTAATCGCTCGTTTCCATCCAAACAATACCCTAAAAGCGCAACTAAATGTCGATGTCTAACCTTAGTAAGAACCGAGATTTCGGACTGAAATTCGAATAATCCTTTCTCATTCGTGATACTCAATTCCATTCGTTTGACCGCGATTTTAGTTCCGTCATGCAACTCGCCTTTGTAAACGGTTCCAAACCCGCCTCTCCCTAGTATGTTACTCGGGCTGAAATTGTTCGTGACGCTTTTAAGAACTTGGATTGAAATTAACAGATTCCCTACTTCGATTGCGTTGTCACTTGGTCCGCTACTCGACATACTGTTTATCTCCTGGGACCGGTTATCAGTGCACGCATCATCAATCGTGATCTTAACCCCGTCACCGTCAGAACCCGAGTGGCGGGGATGTACCACCACTGTACTATGATTAACCGGACTACGCGAACGGTTAACTTTAAGTTTGATTTTGAGTTTGTAAACACAATATGCTAGCAATGCCATTAGCAAAACGGTACCAACACCTCCAATAAAACATCCTACAAAAATCCCCGTATTTGAACGACCACCACCACCACCACCACCACCACCACTATCACTGCCTCGATCACCACCACCATTGCCACCACCACCACCATTACCTTTCGGTCTTTGATCACTGCCAGAGGGTGAAACCGGCGTTGCAGTGGGACCGTCTGTCTCCATCTTCGGATTCCCGTGACTTACCACCGTAACATTCTCCTTAAAGCTTGGAACTTTACCATAAAGTTGATTGTGTGAAACATCTATCTCCACAAGATGAGGCAAATCTTTAAGCTCGTTAGGTATAACACCCGTAAGATTATTATCCGCAAGAATCAACCTTTGCAGCGACATAATCGACGAAAAATTCGTCGAAATAGTACCCGTAAGCCCCATTTTTCTAAAATTAACAACCGTAATCTCCCCGCTACTCGAACACGTTATCCCCAACCACAAGTTACATGGATCATTCCCCTTCCACTTCCCAGCAAAAAGTTGCGGATACCCAACAGACTCTGCAACCGCAACCAACAAATTAACACGTGAATCACACTCGACCCCTGGTTCTTGCAAACAAAGACTATCAATCCCAGTCATATCAACCGAAACCGACTCATCAAACTTCGGCATTGGCCCTTGAAACATATTATTACTCAAGTTCAAAACTTTTAAAGACTGCAAACCAGTTAAAGAATGTGGCACAGTGCCTGTTAAACTGTTATTACTTAAACTCAAACTCTGCAACTTATTCAACCCCCATAACTGCGGCAAAGGACCCGAAAACAAATTCCCATGAAGCCAAACTTCAGTCAACTGTGTCATGTTCTGTAAAACACCAACACTACCATTCAACCTATGCAAACTCTGCTGCCCATTTAACCACAAACTCTGAATCAAAGAACCCGAAAACGTATTGGGCAACCCCCCTTCTAAATAATTCAAAGCTAACCGAAGCGTAACCAACCCGGTAAACGTATCATTCCCAAAAAAATCAGGTATTTTCCCAGTTAAATTAGTGGCAGTAGCAGAAAATATATGCAAATTGGAAGCAATCTTTAAACTATGAGGAATAGACCAAGAATCAAAGGCATTGTAATCAAGATAAACATTCTGTAACGAAGACATACCGTCGAAAAAATCGTTGGGAATTGAGGTAAAATTGTTGTTGTTGATGAAGAGGTTCTGGAGCTGAGTTAACCCGGTGAGACTCGGTAATGGGCCACTGAGTTGGTTGAATTGGAGCTCTAAGAGTTGGAGTTGAGTGAGATTGTTGAGGGTTTGAGGTAATGAGCCTTTAAGGTTGAGACCATTGGCTTGAATGCCGGTGACCCGGTTGTCTTTGGAGCAGGTTACGTAGACCCAGTTGCATGGATTCGGGTCGGACCAATTGGGTGTGGTTGATGGGTCGAGATTGTGTTTTAGGGTCTGCATTACGTCGGAATCGTTCGACTGCGAGTGGACGGTTGTGAGTGAAAGAGTGAATGTTAACAAAAGGAATGGAAGATGGGTTTTCTTCATTTATGAAATGAATCGGATTGTAATGATGAATGAGGATTTAGATGAGTGATTAGGGTTTGTTTGTTGGGGATGATGACATTGAATTTCGGGAGAAAGGAAGAAGAAGATGATGATGACGAAAGGGAGAAAACAGAATTGGATTTTTTGTTTAACATCACATGAGAAGTGTGTGTACAAGGAAGGTGATGTGTATATGGCCTTATATATATATATACGCAAAAATCAAATACAAATAAACTTAACCTACTAAACATACAAATTGAAGGAAAAGTAAAAAAGACAAGGTGACATTTTTGTAATTACCACCAACTATCAAAGTTACTATACAAATGTGAACTTAACCAAAAATACCTAAAAAAACACAATTTTTTTTTAATATTTTTTATAAAAAACCGCTACATTTTGTTACAAAAAAAAAATTTGCTACTAAAAGTAGTGATTTTTTTAATAAAAATATTAAAAAAAAGTATTTTGTGTGTGTGTTTTTTTAGGTTTTTTTGGGGTTTAGTTTTTAGCATTTTAGCTTGGGTGGGGGGGGGGGGGGGGGTTAGGTTTTTTTTAGGTTTTTGGGGGGTGGGGGGTGGGGGGTGGGGTTTAGGTTTTTTAGATACATTTGTAGAGTAACTTTGATAGTTATAGATAATTACAAAAATGCCACCTTGTCTTTTTGACTTTTCCTTCAATTTGTATGTTTAGTATGTTAAGATTATTTGTATAAGAACTTTCCCCTATATATATATATATCCTATATCTAATCTCATTCTAATCACAATCATAATACAATTATATCAAGTTTATCTTAGTATCAGAGCCTAATCCTAATCAGTCGCCGCTTCCGTCATTGTTCATCGTCACTATTTACGGTTACTGTTCATGATTACAATTCACCGTCAGACATCTTTTGAAACTTTTATTTCTTCTTTTTCGATAGCTGGTTAGCAACTAATAGCCTTCACCACTGCAGAAAGAAACATCACACAACTCTAATAAGTTTGGCTTTACCCTGTCCCCCATAAATTATCGCCATTCGAAACTTATGATACAACCCTTTTTAACCACCCACAGCCTATTCGGCTATGTTGATGGCAATATTCCTTGTTCGCCACCAACCATCACAACCTCATCTGCATCTGGTAAAGACAAAGAAGGCACATAACCCGTTACTCAACCCAACCCCAGATACATAACATGGTTGTGTAACGATGCGCATGTCCGGATCCTGATCTTCTCTACTATCTTGGAAGCCACTTTTCAACACGTTCAAGGTGTCACTTATCGTGATCTTTGGCTAGATCTTGACCGTGCTTATGCACCACACATCTCCTCTAGAGAATTTACCTTGAAAACACAGCTTTTGAAGATCCAGATGAAACCAGAAGAGACATTTGCTGCCTATCTGACTAGGGCACAGGAGTATGCCAATGCCCTTGCCAATATTGGCCAACCCATGGCTGATAAAGATATTTTGATGCTTGTTGTTGCAGGTCTTCGTGATGAGTACAATGGAGTCAAACAGAATCTCTTTGCAAGATAATTCACAATTGTGTTTAATGAACTTCCTGGGCTCCTTGCTGACCACGAGTTCTTAGTCGCAAATCAGTCCCAGAACCTGCTCCTATACATGCATTCACGACTGCTACAGCAGCATAATCCTCAGCAGCCTCGACTGAAACAGTGCAGGTCATCCAACAACTTGTTTCTTACTTGGGTTTCAACTTCAACCTGTCTCGGGTGCCCCTCAGAATCCCATTCCTCAAGCTTTTTACACCAACAAGACCGAACAACCAAACTATTCACGTGGTTGTGGTCAACGTGGTGGCCGTGGTGGTCGGCATACCAACTACAACCGCAATCAAGGCAATTGTACTTCGGGTCAGTTTAGTTGGGCTTGTAACCAAAACACTGTATATGGTACTTGTAACAAGTGTGGAATAGGACATGTTCCCTCCCAATGCCCAAACAGAGATCCATCTACAATTCTCAACAGACAACCCACTGCCAACTATGCTGATTTTCTATCGCAAGCCTCCACTACCTATCTTCCAGACACATGATCCAATGGCCATGCTTCAGTTGATATGTCAGGTTTTGATTTTGCC
This sequence comes from Helianthus tuberosus, assembly GCA_030545235.1. Taxonomy (NCBI): domain Eukaryota; kingdom Viridiplantae; phylum Streptophyta; class Magnoliopsida; order Asterales; family Asteraceae; genus Helianthus; species Helianthus tuberosus. The sequence goes on from CM060451.1 coordinate 182,244,075, forward strand.
GAGCCCTACTTTTGGCTTTTCTCTTTTGGTTATTATATCGATTACAGGTATCATACTGATGTTGTAACAAACACCAATAGCAACTGAACCCCTACCACAATGCGCTTAGGCATTTTACTAGTTCAAATTAAAAGAAGACTTGTTTCCTTTATTTGAAATATCCTTCCCAGTTGTAATAGCTAGAATTCGAAAGTCCAATTACTTTTTCCTTAGAATAAGACAATTTATATTGTATTTTTTAGACAGTTTCTGATTTGACTCTATTTATATTAATAGTAATTGATCATATCTTATCTTTCAAATCTTCACGATATAAAGCATTTCAATCATTAATATTCAAAATTTTAGTGTATTTAACTGTAGTAATATTAATTGACCCCATATATAGAGTTAATTGCCAAAATCGTCCCTGAGGTTTGAGCAGGTTTGCCATTTTCGTCCAAAATGACATCAACGATTGAGGCATCCACACTCTTAATTGTTCAAGACTATGCTTTCTAAATACCATTTACCTGTTTCTGCAAAGACTTTTAATTTGATTGTTTTGTTGGGAAATCCTCCAAACTGCATTTATTATTATCTGATTATAAATGTACTCATGTTTTGGACTTAATTTTTTGTGATGTTTGGGGTCCAGCCCTTGTAACTTCGTATGATGGTCATAATTACTTTTTAGAATGTGTTAACCATTTTTCTAAATTTATGTGGTTGTTCCCCATGAAACGAAAATCCGAGGTGTTTCGAATTTTTAAACAATTTGTCAGTATGGCTGAGCACCAATTTTCCACCAAACTAAAAACTGTCCAGTCCGATTGGGAAGGAGAGTTTAGAAGTCTTTCACTTCTACTTGCCTCCCTTGGCATCGTCCATCATTTGTCTTGTCATCATACCAGTGAACAGAACGGTATCGTTGAACGCCATCACCGTCATGTCACTGAAACTGGCCTTACCCTCATGTCATAAGCCCATGTTCCCCAACGTTTTTGGCATTACGCTTTTGAAACAACTGTTTATTTAATCAACCGCATGCCCTCTCGCACACACTCCACAATTTCTCCTTTTGAATAGTTATTCAAACGCCACCTGATTTCTCATTCCTTCGTGTCTTTGGTTGTCAGTGTTTTCCCCATCTTCGACCTTATAGTCCACATAAACTAGATTTCCGTTCCATACCTTTTATTTTCCTCGGATACAACACATCTCATCATGGTTACCGTTCTCACCGAGCGCAGTTATGTCACTCGTCATGTTCCGTTTCACGAACATATTTTTCTCTTCTCCATTACCACCACAAACCAATTAACCACACCTCCACCTGATAACCCCTATGTTTCCTCTAATCTAAATCTGCCCATTCCTATCCCACATGACATACCCACAACACACATCGCACCAGCACCTACACCCCAAAACACCCCAGCACCGACCCCAACATAACCCGGCCTAGCACCCATCACCGACATGACCCACCGACCCGGTCCACATGTCACGCCCCGATATTTCCACGTATTACCGGTGGGCCCGGTGGGGAGTATCGTGACGTAGTTGATATCATCATAGACAATTTATCACAGTTTAATACACAGCGGAAGTCGATAGATAAAAACATTACAAATCGAATGAAAGTAATATCAATTATTACAAAAACGGTTGTAATGGATCCACAGGCGGATCAAAGTTAAAAGGAACATTGTTCAACAGATTTATAAACATCTAAGCTTGCAAGACTCTTTATTGATGCTAGGAGTAGCCAGCCTATTCCGTCTAGTACCTGCACTTAACCTTTTGGAAAATACGCCAGTTTACACTGATAACCCCTATGTTTACTCATTTTGAAAATGTTTAAGAAAATTGATTTGAATGCACAAGGCACAAAATAATATTTTATAACTTGGGATAATTATTTAAAAATAAACTTGTTAAAGAATTACATGTTTATTATGCATTCAGTAGCCCGGGCTGAATACCGTGTTAAAGATTAACAGACACACCACATGATATAATCCCGCGGCGAGTTATTCTCGAACAGGTGGTTATATCTTTTTATATACGCACCAGCAGGTGTATGCCTACACCCCGTGCTTAAGTCGTGGCCATTTCAATGAATGAGCCGAGGATATCCAGGACATGGTCATTAACCCCCCAAAGGCTTAGAATAAACAAAACAGATTAAACGGGTTATCTCAATAATTTAACCTTCATATGATTAAAAATTCAATACCCGACCAAGCGGTATTTTATATACCGTACCCCAAGCCCGTATAAGGGAAAATAAGTTAAAAGTATTTACCTGAGCAAATTATACAAATTTATCCCAGCCGTACAAATCAACAAGTGCAGTTATCTTTTACTGGTCTCCTAAATCTGGAACGAAGGTTTTAATTAACCTATTAGATTCCTAACGGGTCTTACTTAAGTTTAAACTTAGACCGGTTAGTTTTAAAGAAAGGTATACGGTTCAAAACGCATGATTAAGCGAAGACCGGTGATGCGTGTGAAGTGTCGTTAGTTTTTAATGTATTTATTAAGCCCTTTTTAACACTTTTTAGCCAAGTTTTAAATTTATAAAACACGATATTTACTAACACTAAACACACATATGGGCAAGTGCACCCATCGTGAGCGTAGTATAGTGTTGGTAAGATACCGAGGTCGTCCAAGGACACAAGAGCTTTTAGTACCGGTTTATCCTCAACGTCTAATCAAATCAAAAATTTAGAAAAAAGGTTTAAACTAGAAAAGATAAAAACTAACTAAAAATGCTGAAAATAAAAACAAAAACAGATAGACAAGATGAATCACTTGGCTCCGACTCGTGTTTAGTGTAACCTTTGATTATTTCCGCACTTTTGCACTATTTAAGAGATTATCTTAGTTATTGTAGTAGGCCCCTCTTTTGAAGGTGACGTTACCCTCAACCCAGTAGTTTGAGTCAGCAAGGATACAATCCTAAAGGGTCGGATTATTGAAAGATAATTAATTAAGTTATTAATGCATATTATGGTAGGCCCCTCTTTTGAAGGTGACGTTACCCTCGACTAAGTAGTCTGAGTCAGCAAGGATACAGTCCTAAGTAGCCGGGTTAAAATATTAATAGTAGCTTACATATGAGGGGGTCAAAGAGTTTGGACCCCCGCCATCCAATACCGTTAAGTATTGAAGGAGGTCCTACTAAATTTGACCCAGGTCCTTGCAGGATCTATACACTGAACAAGGCAAGACTTTTACCAAACCGTTCCCTTAACCCCCGACCAGGTAGCCAACATACCTCCATATAGACCGTGGAGATATGAATGGTGAAAATCTTTTATTTTATATAGACAGTAAAATAATGCCAAGACACCACGGACAAACGATAAGGAAAAATCACCTTCAACATAAGAAACTAGTTATTAAAGTCATTAATACATAACCAATTAAAAAGTGCGAAAAGATTAAAAATAAAAAGTATTACACTGGACACTTTGTCTTCACCAAGTGATGTAAGAGACTTAGGCAAACATGGCCTTGATTGTCAAGAACTCTTACGATCAATCTTGGATCCCGAGACGACTCACACACTCTATGATGGACAATGGATGATTGTGGTAGATGATGGTGTTATGGTGGTGGTGGGTGGTGGGTGAAGTGTGAGAGAGGTGGTGTGCCAAGGGATGGTTTGAGCTTGAGCCAAGCACTCCTATTTATAGGCTGAACAGAAGCTCGGGCACGGCCCCGTTTCCATTGGGCACGGCCCCGTGTCCACATCCTTCTCTTTCTTCATTAAATGCAGTTTGTCTGTATTAGTTGACCATGCCACCGTGTCCGCTGAGCACGACCCCGTGTGCAGAAGCATATCTGTACTATCAAGATTTGCCTGGATTCTGCGAATCTTATAGTTGACCACGGCCCCGTTTCCGCTGAGCACGGCCCCGTGGTGGGCGATGGAAGCTTCTACCACTTTGTCTTTTCTGCTGACACTTGGGCACGCCCCCGTGCTCAGTGAGCACGGGGCGTGTTCAGTCTTCTTTCTTCTTGTTTTGCTTGGGAAGATGCTGTCGTGGGGTCGGGCATGTCACATTTGTTCCTTTTCTTGTATTTATGTTAGATTTGGCTGTCTTTTTGCTTCTTTTGTTAAGTTGAGCTCATTTAATCCTGAAAATACAAAAGGAAGACAAAAGCACACTTTTTCCAACATTAATACTAAAAAAGGGTTAGTTTTATGCCACAATTGATGTAATTTATATGTTGCATTTTACACACATCAAATACCCCCACACTTGAATCTTTGCTTGTCCTCAAGCAAAACTCTTTATAATGTGGCTTTACACTCCCAAATGGAATGGGTAGAAGAGAAGGGTTTTTTTTGGCTTGTCATAGAGTGTCAGGATTTCCAAGATTCCTTATTAAGTTTTACTTTTATTTATTTACAATCCTATTCGTCATGATTTATTTAAAACTTTTCATAAGATAAATTACTTATTAGGGCATAACATGCCTCTTTAAAATTCTATTTATATACAAGTTCACATACCTCACGGGGGATCACTCAACACTCGGCCGAAGATGTATTTTAGTGAATCACTCGAGAGCGGCATGGAACTTACTCCTACCATAGGCTTGCCAAGCAATCAATCCTCCTCCTTTTTAACTATATACCTTTGTAAATATCAAGAGGACTTTTGGGTGAAGGGTTAGGCTTGGGTTAAAGGTAGGTGGTTGGGTTAGTGGTTAGTAGAAAAGGGCGAAAAAGCGTAAAAAGCGTCGGTTTTCGAAAGACTTTTTATTTTTGAAAATTTTATTTTGATGAAGCTATTATTCAAACAAAGTTATTTTTGATGAACTTGTTTGTTTATTTCTTTTGCTTCATCATCAACAAAATATATATATATATATATATATATATATTTCAAAGTCATACGAAAAACCGAGCTTGTTACTAAAACAAAGGGTTAAAAATAAAAAGGTTTTGGTGGGTGAAAGGGTGTTTGGGTTGGGTTAAGAAATTAAAATGTTTAGGCTCAAAAGGGGTTAACTAGGGGGATTTTGGGTAGGTGGTTAAAAAAAAGAAAAATACTGGTGTAGAAATAAAAAGGGTTAGTCCTAATGCCTCCATCATTTACTTACTCGGGTTTAAGTTGGTAAGGACCAGGAATGTATCGTCGTGGCAAGTTCTAGAGTCGTAAGAACCAAGCGGCTATTCACACAAGAAACGAAAAATGAGCATTTAGTTTAATGATATGTATTTGTATGCTCAATAAAGACTCAAAACTCACTTTTGTGGGAATGGGTTTTTATGTAATCAAGTATATATAATCAAATTTTAACTAAGCTTGCCATGTCGTTTCATAATTTTCTTATGTTGGTTCTTTTTATCACGACGCTATCGGTTGTAAATTTATAAAAATATAACCTTTTTAGAACTTGAATTTCCCGAGTTAAACCTAGACAAGTAAAAAAAATGAAAATTTTTGAAAAAAATTGGGGTGATTAGCGGTTCCAATAGAGTTTTGTGTAAGGCTTGTAGTTAGGACTTGAAAGATTCAAGGTTTTAGCATCCCCCCACACTTAAATTACACATTGTCCTCAATGTGTCTCAAAAATAAATTTTTAGGTTGATTGAATGTGTAAAAGGGTGTGAAAAAACAAAAAGGATAAATTACACTTTTCGTCCTTTATGTTTGTATCGGATTGCAATGGATGTCCTTTAACTTCAATAATTACAGTTACAATCCTTTGTTTGCAAAACTCATTACATTCTACGTCCTTTAACACTAACAAGGTTAAATTTTTAAGTTAAGTATGGCATGTGCACCTCATGTGAGGGCATATGTGTCCTTTTACCCATGATTAGGACAAAATAGTCCTTTTACCCCATCTATTTATCTATTTAAATTTTATATAGTAATAATCTATAAATCCCCACCCCTCTTTCTTTTATCTATCTTCACTCCTCGTCTCTCTGTATACACATCATCACCATCACCATTAACTGTTATCCTCATCACCATCAACATTCATCACCATTAACCATCATAACCCCAACCATCATCACCATGTACCAATGTCATCATCAGATCGAAACACCACCAGCAGACCGCAATCCCGCCGCCATCGACCATCATCATCATCATCGACCTCCACGGTCCCGCTACCATCATAACCCAAGCCTTCATAGACCTGACATCAATTGAAGGGAGGTGGTGTTGTAGGCGCTCCGATTTGAAACCCTAGGCTATGGTGGTCGTGGTTAGGATTGGGGGTTATAAGTTTGTTGTCGATGGTGTTGATTTTTGCGGAATCTCCAGCTGATGATAAATCCCTGTTCAAATCTGATGTCATGTCAACAAAAGTTTTAGCATCCACATTCTGTATCCTGGAACTTACATGCTGAATATCCGCATTATATCTAGATGAATCCACAGAGAAAGCATCGATAGTTTTTGAATTCGTATTCTTAGTTTCTACATCGTCTCTAGATGAAGAATCCCTGCTAAAATTATAGGATAAACCAGCAGTAATGGTGGTGATTCATAAAGTAAGTTTCAGCTTCATCTCTAGACGAATATCCCTTCTCGAAGATTATGTCATTAGTAGTGGTGGTGATGCTCAATTGTCATGGCTGATCTTTGGTGATGGTGGGGGTGGGAGTGGGGGTTGGTTGGAGAGAGAGAAAGGGGGAGAAAGAGCTGGCTTATATTTATTTAAATACATTTACAATATACCAGTAAAATTACTAACCTACCCTCATGTGCAAGGCACATGCCTAACTTAACTAAAAATTTTAACCAGGTTAGGGCTAAAGGACCTAAGGTGTAATGGGTTTTACAAATAAAAGATTGTGGTTGTAATTATCGAAGTTAAAGGGCATCCATTGCAATACGATACAAACATAAAGGACGAAAAATGTAATTTACCCAAGCAAAAATTTGTGTTACTGGGCGCTGGACACGGCCCCGTGTAGGTTTAGATAGGCTTTATGCAAATAATGACGTTTAATTAATAAAAAGCTTTCAAATTACGATATTGAGCATAACTCCTAATTTAGACCTCAAACTGATGTCAAATTTTTTGGACATGTTTATAAATCAATAACAAAGGTTTCTGTCCTCTCACATTTTTAAAAATCTCGTTTTAAGGTCAAAAGGGCATAATGGTCAACATTTAAGCAATTAACGGAAACATGCAAATGAATTGGATTAATTAGGAACCAAGTTGTATAACCTCAGAGGGTTATTCTAACCTATAACCTGGTCCTAAAGGAACTCTAAGGCATATCTGAACCAAGCTAAATCGGTCAGAACTGAAAGTCAAAGCAAAAGTCTACTTTTGCGACTTTCGGTTCCGAACCGAGCCTAAACCCAAAATTGTCGGGTTGAACATGCTTGGACATGTTCTTACATTAATTACCAAGTTATACAAGTGTTAAAACAGGTTTCATGGCTTCTACATTGTTAATTATGTGTTTATTTGAAAAATAGCTTTCTGTTGACTTTTTATAATTAAGTTTGACTCGAGAATTGACCTAGTTAGAGTGGAAATCAGAGGGTGCCTTTTTAAGGGTTTATTACCCACATAATTACCAACTCATAGCCACTTTCAATTCGAAAAATGGCTGGACCATTAGTGATTAATCACTAGGTCAAAGCTTAATTACGACGGCTTTGACTTTCGGTCATTAAACTAATAAAACATGAATTAGGAAGGCTAAGAACACTCACAATGGTCCTTAGCACGAATTATGATCTGATGGAAGCTTGCTTGAAGTCCAAAGAGCTCCAGAGAGTGTATGAGAATGATTTTCAAATGAGCAAGAAAAATGTTGCAACTTATGTTCTTTATATAGTGATTTCAATTGCTCAAGATCATTCCTACAAGGTCTACACATGTTTCCTAATCATCCCTGGTGTCCCCTATGCATGAAATATCACTGGTGCAGCCCCTGAATTCGAAAACCATGCATCTAAGGCGGTGGAACCGGCTGAACCTGCAGCTGTCCACTATTTTCTGCCCAGTTACAGGTCTTACGGACCGTAAGCTTAGGGCCTTACAGTCCGTATCCGCTTTTTAATCTTTATCGCCCAGATCAGCCACCTTACGGTCCGTAAGGCATACAGTTTGCGGTCCGTAACCCTTGTCAGAAGACAAAAATCTTGTGAACTTCTAACATTTGACCATGCAATCTTTTATAACTCGTATCTTTAGTCATTATCAACACAATGGGTCCACTTGATCAGGTCTGGTCAATCTTGAAAGTGTTGCCATGCAATGGTGTTGCCTTGGAGTCTTTTGGAAAGGATAATGAATGTAAAATTGTCGTTATTGGCACATGATCATTTACTTGACAATTGAATTATTTCTCACAAGGTTTAATTCAGATACCTTGGAATTCTTTAACAGACATTTCTTGAAAGGATAATATTGTTTTACCGAGAATTGGAAACGTTAAAAGGTCACTCAGAGGTATAAATTAACATGTTGACACTTTTAATTCCTCCGGTTATCTTTTATCATGATCAGGGTTTATAACACGTTTAAGGTCCATGACACGTGTCTTTATTATATTGGACGGGTTTTTCCCGAGGTGTTACATCCTCACCCCCTTAAAAAAATCTCGACCTCGAGATTTACTGGAATAAATGAGGGTACTTTTGTTTCATTGTGGACTCAACCTCCCACGTATACTCTGGGCCTCTTCGTGCATCCCATTTAACCTTCATAACTGGTACGTGCTTTTTTCGAAGCTTCTTAACCTGTTGATCTTCAATTGACAAAGGTTTTTCCACAAACTTTAAGCTCTCGTCTATATGCACATCCTTATGTGACATGGCTAGCGATTCATCGGCTAGACATTTCTTCAGATTGCAGATGTGGAACACATTATGAATTCCACTGAGCTCTTCAAGCAGGTTTAACTTGTAAGCCACTGTTCCGACACATTCGATGATCTCGAATGGTCCTATGTATCTGGGGCTTAACTTGCCTTTCTTGCCAAATCGCATTACCCCTTTCCAGGGTGATACCTTAAGTAACACTTTGTCACCTACCTCGAATTTCAGAGGTTTACGCCTTTTATCTGCGTAGCTTTTCTGCCTATCCCTGGCAGCTTTGAGACGATCACGTATCTGCACAATCTTATCTGTCATCTCCAGGACTATATCAGGTCCTGTTAGTTGGACATCTCCAACTTCCGCCCAACAAACTGGCGTCCTGCACTTTCTTCCATACAAGGCTTCAAAAGGTGCAACTTGAATACTGGAATGTTAGCTATTATTATACGAGAATTTGATCAATGGAAGATGATCATCCCAACTTCCACCTAAATCAATAACACAAGCTCGTAGCATATCCTAGAGTGTTTGAATTATACGCTCACTCTGACCATCCGTCTGAGGATGATATGCAGTGCTGAAGTTTAATCGAGTGCCTAGGGATTGCTGAAAGCTTTTCCAAAAATGCGATGTATACCTTGTATCCCTATCAGTGATGACAGACACTGGCACTCTGTGAAGAGATACAATCTCGTCCATGTACAGCTGAGCTAGCTTATCTGAGCTGTGTGTTTCTTTAATAGGTAAGAAGTGGGCTGACTTGGTCAGTCTATCCACTATAACCCAAATAGTATCATTTCCTCGCCTTGTCTTTGGTAACTTGGTGATAAAATCCATAGTCACCATTTCCCACTTCCAGGTGGGAAGTTCAGGTTGTTGCAGTAAGCCTGACGGTTTCTGATGCTCTGCTTTGACTTGAGCGCATGTCAGAAATTTAGCCACATAAGTGGCTATAGACTTCTTCAAGCCTATCCACCAATAATTTGCCTTCAAATCCTGGTACATTTTATCACAGCCGGGATGAACAGAATATTTGGAGTTATGGGCTTCTTGAAGAATCACATCCCTAAGTCCTCCATAAATTGGAACCCATATTCGTCCATTCAATCTTAGGATTCCATCCTTGCCATATGATAACTGTTCAGCAGTTACACCCAACTTTTCATTTGGATAGTTAGCTTCTAATATAGCTTCCTTCTGAATGGCTAACAATCTTTCATTTAAGATGTTCTTCAATTCAATGCTCTTGGCATTGATTCTAATGGGCTTAACCCTTTCCTTTCTGCTTAAAGCATCGACGACCACATTCGCCTTACCTGGATGGTATCGGATTTCACAATCATAATCATTCAGTGTCTCCATCCATCGATGTTGTCTCATGTTCAGATCTTTCTGGTTGAACAAGTGTTGAAGGCTTTTATGATCAGCATAGATCACACACTTGGTACCATATAAATAATGCCTCCAAAGTTTTAGTGCAAATACAACGGCACCCAACTCCAAGTCGTGGGTGGTGTAATTCTTTTCGTGCACCTTTAATTGTCGGGAAGCGTAGGCAATGACTTTTCCCTTCTGCATTAGCACACATCCCATACCTGTGTGTGATGCATCGCAGTATACCACAAACTCTTCTATTCCCTCAGGCAATGTCAACACAAGTGCATTGCTTAGTTTCTGCTTAAGTATATCAAAGGATTCTTGCTGCTTAAGACCCCAATCAAACTTTATATTCTTGCGAGTTAGTGAAGTTAGGGGTGCAGCAATCCTTGAGAAATTTTCAATAAAACGCCTGTAATATCCTGCCAGACCCAAGAAGCTGCGAATCTCTGTGGGCGTCTTCGGCTCTTGCCAATTCATGATAGCTTCAATCTTAGCTGGATCCACCTGGATACCACGCTCACTAACCACAAGTCCAAGGAATTGGACTTCACGAAGCCAAAATTCACACTTTGGAAACTTGGCGTAGAGCTTTTCTTGTTGAAGAAGTTTAAGAATACAACGAAGATGCTTCTCATGATCAGCCTGGTTCTTTGAATAAATAAGGATGTCATCAATGAAGACAATGACAAACTTGTCCAAGTAGGGTTTGCAAACGCGATTCATGAGATCCATGAACGCTGCTGGTGCATTAGTGAGTCCGAACGGCATCACTAAGAACTCGTAGTGACCATAGCGAGTTCTGAATGCAGTCTTGTGCACATCTTCATCTCTAACCTTCAGCTGATGATATCCTGATCTCAAGTCGATCTTGGAGAAGTAACTGGCTCCTTGAAGCTGATCGAATAGATCGTCGATCCTGGGCAATGGATATCTATTCTTGATTGTAACCTTGTTCAGCTCTCGATAATCAATGCATAAACGCATTGATCCATGCTTTTTCTTTACAAATAGGATCGGTACTCCCCAAGGAGATGAGCTAGGCCTAATAAATCCTTTTGCCAACAAATCATCCAACTACGTTCTCAACTCTTTCATCTCAGTTTGGGCCAACTGGTAAGGTGCTCTTGAGACAGGTGCTGCTCCAGGTATAATGTCAATTCTAAACTCCACTTGCCTATCTGGTGGTAAACCAGGTAGTTCTTCATGGAATACGTCTGGATATTCAGAAATGATGGGAATGTCTTCGATCTTGGGCTTTGGTTCATCAATAGTCACTTGTGCCATATAGATGACACAACCTTTCTTCATACACCTTGATGCCTTAAGCATAGACACTTGCTTAGGCAACCCGTACCGAGTATCTCCTTGTATGGTAAGTGGCTCACCATACGGAGTCTTGATAACCACTTGTTTCATGCCTATGTCAAATCCTGCTAGTTTCAAAGGAAGCAAAGACAATGTAAAAGAGTGGTTCCTAATGGATATGAAACATCCATCTAACACGGTTGAAGCAGTTTCTATGGTACCATCGGCCAATTCTACTTCATATTTTATACTTAAGGTTCTAACGGGCAGATTTAATAACTTACAAAATTTATCATCCACAAACGACTTATCCGCACCCGAATCAAACAATACCCTTGCATAAACATCATTTATAAGGAAGGTACATGTTATCACGTTATCATCCTGAACTGCTTCCCGTGCATTCATTTAAAAGACCCTAGCATTGGTCTTTTTGTCTTCTTCGGGTTTCTTGGCATACTTTGGGCAGTTGGACTTGATGTGCCCCTTCTCGTTACAGTAATAGCACGTCGCATCCTTTATCTTCTTGCAGTCTAACGTCTTGTGCTCATTTGACTTACAAATCCCACAAGCCCTGGGTTGCGATTGGGATTTCGATTCGTACCTGCATTTCCCCAGATGAAGTTTCTTGCAAATTTTACACTTGGGTTTTTCACCCGACTGTTGATCATCCCTTTTAAATCCGGAACTCTTTTTGTGGTCAGAGTTCCCTTTGTGCCTCTTGTCTGAACAGTGTGAGTTATCATCCTCACGTTTTCTCTTCCCAGTATCAGAATGCCTAAGCGATCTCTGCCTGACCGCATCAAGGGTAAGAGATAGTGAAAAATCAGCTACAGACCTAAAGGTAGTCGGTCGAGACGCTTTCACACTAGCTTTGATCTCTGGGGCTAAACCCCCAATGAAACGGGCTATACATTTTGGTTCCGGCGTCACCAAGTAAGGAACCAATCGAGACATGGTATTAAAACTCGTAAGATATGCCTGACAGTCCAAATTTTTCATAACTAATGTCAGGAAGTCAGTCTCGATCTTCTCAACTTCATGTTGAGGACAGAAAGTATCCCTGATTAACTTTGTCAGAAGACAAAAATCTTGTGAGCTTCTAACATTTGACCATGCAATCTTTTATAACTCGTATCTTTAGTCATTATCAACACAATGGGTCCACTTAATCAGGTCTGGTCAATCTTGAAAGTGTTGCCATGCAATGGTGTTGCCTTGGAGTCTTTTGGAAAGGATAATGAATGTAAAATTGTCGTTATTGGCACATGATCATTTACTTGACAATTGAATTATTTCTCACAAGGTTTAATTCAGATACCTTGGAATTCTTTAACAGACATTTCTTGAAAGGATAATATTGTTTTACGTAGAATTGGAAAAGTTAAAAGGTCACTCAGAGGTATAAATTAACATGTTGACACTTTTAATTCCTCCGGTTATCTTTTATCATGATCCGGGTTTATAACACGTTTAAGGTCCATGACACGTGTCTTTATTATATTGGACGGGTTTTTCCCGAGGTGTTACACCACAATACCGACCCAGAACCAAATTCAGAATTGGCCCAACGACAAACTCAGCCCACTACTACCTACTTCCGTCGACCCACATCTCAACCCACAACTCAGCCAACCGCTTTTGACCGCTACCAAACCTCCACCGAAATAGCACCGCCTCCGCCTGCTTTCCCCAATACCCCAAATCATCCACCTCAGCCCCGTACTCTCCCACCAAACCTACGTCAAAACCCCAAACAAACAAACCCATTTAAATCCACATTCTTCCATACATCATCCACTACACCTGAAGCATCACCTGTTGTTGAACCCACCTCCTTTGCCATTGCCAACAAAGCATCTCACTGGTATCAGGCTATGGCAGATGAATACACTGCACTTAATCAAAATGGTACTTGGTCATTGGTTCCTCGTGCTCCTATTACAAATATAGTTGACTGCAAATGGGTGTATAAGGTTAAAAGTGATCAACATGGGGCTATTAAGCATCACAAGGCGCATTTGGTTGCTAAAGGCTTTAATTAGCAGGTATGTATTAACTATATGATACTTTCAGTCGAGTGGTAAAATCTACCACTATACAGGTTACCCCCTTATCATTGAAAATTATCAACAATAAGGTTAGGCTTCATTACAAAAGCATCATCACTCCCGCTAGGACGTAAACGCTCCTAAAATAATAAATTATCAACAACTTAATCCACATACTTCATTAAAAAATAAAACGTATATAAATAATAAAGTTTACCGCTTGATGATATAAATCGTTGAATGTGTTCAATTTTGTTTGCATCGCGAGCCATTTTGATCTAACTTGGTGGTGGGTTCGGTTACTTCCTCCAACCGTTTGATTGAAGTGGTTTAGAACTTGCTTCCAAAAACCATCCACCTTTTGGTGATTGCCTTTTTTCATTCAAAGTGCAATGAACATAAGTCTTTGCCAACGCCTCTTCTTGTTTAGGCGTCTAATTTTCCCGTTTCGCTTTTCCTTTTCTTTTCTTTCCGGTGCGGCTTCATTTTGGTTCACGGGATTTTCTTGAACCACAACATCTTCATCCTCATCATAATGTTGCTCTTGGGTATCCGACACGAACTCTTCATCGGAGTCTTCTTGTATGTCTCTTGGTGATTGTGGGCTTGGGGTTTGAAAAGCAAACTGGTCAAAAGAATTTTGGGCGTCTAGGGGGTAATCATAAAAACCGGGTCGAACCATCGTCGGACCGTGTTGCATCCAATTTTGGTGGGGTTAGCTATCATAACCGAAATTTGAATGCATGGGTTGGTTAAAAAAAATGGAGGTTGGGTTTGATGAGCAAAGCCAAGTTGGGGATGAAACAACACACTAGAACCACCCGAACCACCGCGTTTATCTTGAGCCCTCGCCTTCGAACCGGACCCTACATTTTTTTTCTTGCCTTCACCTTTGTTTGAGCCTTCCATTTCTTTGAAAAGATTTGAAAAATTGAGTGAGAATTATAGTGAATATGGAGGTTGGGTTTGTTTGGTGAAAATGAAAATTGATTTGTTTTAATTTATAAAGTTAAAAATTGATTTTTTTTAATATTGCAACGGCTATATAGCCGTTTGAAACAACTTTCCCGAGCAGCAACCTGTCACCGATCGAGCTTGAAACCGCACAGCAAAGGGGGTAGGTGGCGGTGTTCCCGAGCGGCAAACCCCCTTTGCCGATCCCCTTTGCCGCCCACTCCGTATCCCCGTATTTATTATCTTATACTGATTTTTAATCTTCACTAAACCGTCAAGAGCCGTGTACATTCTATCTTCAGTCTGATCTTTACCTTTGGCTAAAGTGCTTCAACTTATGGTGATCATGCTTGGACATGTGGTGGTGGGTGTAAAGAGTTAAGCTCCTTCAAAGTGTCTTATTTATAAGCTGTCTTACCTTAAGACCAACTTATTAATCAACACGTGATTAAACATCGACCAATACATTATCAATGCATTTAACACTTGGATAATTTGTTTGAACATCTAATATTTCATATACTAATCTCTTTATTTTTGTGGTCAATGAATAAAAGCATTTGAATAGATTCATTTGTGTTTTAAACAACTGTTGGATATTTATGTCCGGTTTGATAAGTCAACACTGCCAACCGGGTCTTGACCCGTAAGGGTTACACCGTGGGCAACAAACTAAAATCCACTTAACTTGTTTAACTGGTAATTACTAATGACATACGAAACGGATCATAATTATATTTTTGAACATGTGCGGGTATTAACTGAGAGACGGGTACATGGACCGGGTTAGACAACTACACCCACCTCGCCACTTGTCGCACATGCACCTTTGCTGCACCATATGTCGCACATGCACCCACCTAGCGCCACTTGTCGCTCATGCACTCTTGCATCGCCACTTGCCACGCATGCAAAGAGTTTTAGCCACTTGTCGCACACGCATTGTGCATGTCCGCCACTTGGCAAACATGCATAGCCTCCATCTTCTATTTAAACAAGAATTTTGGGTCTTGCAAATGTTGGATGAAGAAGAACAGAATGCTCACAACAAAATACATCACCGGCCGAGCCAGTCCTCCGCCGCCGTGAGCTCGGCGCCGCTGCCTTGCCTGCCACCGCCAAATGCCGCCGCTGCCTTGGCGCCGGCTGCCACCGCCTGCCAGCCGCCGCCAAATGCCGCCGCCGCCAAATGCCGCCGCCCCTTCGCCGTGTTTCGTTGGTTCGTAACACTAGCACGTGTTCGTTGAACCTCGGTGTCTCAACCGGTTAGTCACTAACCGAGGTATATCTTTCTCATCGGTAGTTAAATAGTAGCAGGGTGCCCCCGCAATGCGGCGGGGGTGACATTTTGTATTGTAATACCCTTTTCTTGTAATTCTCTTATTCGTATAATATTTATTGTCACATCATTTTGGTGGATATACATAATAAGCGTTACACATGTCTAAGTTCCTAATAGATTTAACGTCATTGTATACTTTAGGCCAACTCATCAAAAACTCATATTTAGTTGTAAATTCATGAATAATGTCCAATGAAGGTAGTAGAATGCATATTAAATTTTCTGTTTATGTTATATCTAAGAGGATTTGCTGAACTTTTGTGACCACAACTTGAAAACTTCAAATATTGTCTTATTCCCACAGGTGGTGAACCACTTGGGCACTTATCTTTTTTTTAACAACCAAACCCAACTTTATCAAACCAAACAGTCAAGGCCACCACCTAGCAAGGAGCTGGGCAGAGACCAGACACTTGCATCATATTGCCCCCCAAGAACAGAAACAAACCAATAATAACATACCAAAACAAAAACACAAAGTTACAAGTCTAGACCAGAGAACGACGCCCAGTTTGTGATATAGACTCCCATGATCGTCGATCTCTTAAGCATCCACCACAAAGTATTCTCCTTAATATCTTAGAAACATCCTTGATTGTGATGTGTTGACACCGTCATTAAGAAAATAGCATGGATAACCTTCTTTTTAGCCTGCACATCTAGACTGAGGCTGAACTCAAGGATTTGTTTTGGAGACTCGAAGGGAGGCATCACTGGAAGGTTGAGCCAAATGCATAGCTGCCATACCAGCAAGACCTTAACCCAAAACACATCCATCGGGGGTCTGCCAAAAACGTTCTTCCCATCTTCAAATTAACACCCTAAAACACAATAAGAAGCTTAATAAATGATGTAATTATATTTAACAAACTCTTAATTAATCACTTATTACCAAAAAATGAAAAGTTTCCTACTAAGGTTATTGGGTGTGGAGGTGGTCCATCACTTGGTGATGGGCCTCCACGTAAGCGGCCACGTCACCTGGGGACCATCACCGAACCCAAGTGATGGGCCTAGGGTGTGGTGATGAGCCTCCCCCTTTAAATTGATCATTCACAAACTGCCATGCAACAAGATCCAATAAACAATAGGCTCCTCACTTTCATGGGTGGCCGACGGAAGCGCCGCGACGGAACCGGAGGGGGGCGGTAGTGCCGTGCCTCGACGGGCCGGGGACGCACCCCACACCCACCGGCCTAATAATTCTATAATAATGGGTAACTTTCAAAATTTCATGTTATATCAGGCTGTGTTGACCTCTTTTTTCAGACTAAGACTATAATAGCAAAAAAACATATTTAATAACAGGGGATAACATGCGACTGTCTTCGTAATAATAAAGCACATTTGTACATGAAATTAAATAACATATAAAAATAATAAGGAGTGACTGCTCGTTACCTTTATTTCATGTATAGCTTGCTCTCAGGCTTGATATGAGAACCAATTAACACATATCACTTGGAAAAAAGAACTTTAAAAATAAAATCAAATTTAATGGAACAAAGTCATGATATTATAGAACTTTGAAAGGCTTTACTTCATCTACATAACTCTGATTATGACTCTGTCAAATGGCATGGAATCATGGGACTCAAATGTAACAATTGTTAGTCATAATTAAAAGAAAAAGAAAATTGAATCAATATATAATACATGATTAGATAAAAGAACCTGAGCAATTCTCCTTTTCTTTTTAATCCAGTGGCACCTGCTTTATTTAAAGCAAAAAGTAGCCATGAATTCTACAATTTGTCAATTGATTGGTAACGATTTTACTATTATAAATTTGTAAAATAACAAGATCGGGTAATGTCACCATAAAGTGTCCATGTAGGAGTTGATCAGAAGGTGTTTTTTCTACACCCAAATTAACAATCCTGATGACATGCACATGAGACCTAGCAAGAACCATCTCATTTGTTTGAGTCTGCAATTGGAAACAAGAAACAATTACCTCAAACATATATGAAAATCATTCAAAATATTTCTCATTCCTAACTTGTGCTTTAATCCTCCTTTTTTGTAAAATTGTCAATGTTATAAAAGCTAAGATTGATAGAATTATCAGATCAAAACATATAATAACAAAAAAAAAAAAATCAAGAAACTAATTTAGACAATTAAAATGGAAACCGTGTTCAACAAAACCAACTTCGGTTTAATAAGAAACCATATATCTTCTATTAAACTCAAGACATTAACCAAATACAAAAAAAAACCTATAATAAAATTGTGAAACAACCTTACTGGAGTTGCCGGAATCTTCAACGGAACTTGGTTGGAAGGTTCAATCCTCCTCTCCTCTGATAGTTGTAGGATCTTAACACATTCACCTCCGTTTTTGCCGGAACACTAGATCTGAACACTCTAAGTTGTCACCGCCGCTGTTCAACCTCGTAACCACAACCTACACCAAAGCCAAAAAGAGAAAGCTAGTGAGAAATTGTAGGATTGATCTTAACAAAGAATCAAAATTGGATGAAATTGTACCGAATCCAACTCTGATCCGTCGAAATTTGTAAGTATCATCTCGATTGGAGCACTCGTACAACGACAATGGTGACATCAGTGGGTCAAAATTTGGTGAAAATGAGTGTCTCTATCGCTTGCTACTCTCTATGTGCAGAATGAGCGGAGAAAAAGGTGGCATGTGAGGTGTATTTGGAGAATTTCAAAATTTGATATTAGAGCTTAAAAACCTATATTACCTTTTTTATTGCAATATTCAGTTTTTTAAATTTCAAAATCTAAGTGCGAGATAAGTCAAATCTTAAAATAGTTTTCGGAGTTTTAGGTTCAGTCTGTTGTAATATAGATGTGTTTCCATGAGATTGCTTTATTTACTTGTACATCAATGCATCATCTACTTGTATATTTTAATCCGTACATCAATATTGACTAAAACAAATATCGAAACGTCGACAAAAACGAGCATGTGTCACGGTGCCTTCGAATGTTTTTTTTAAATATCATAGTTTAAAACATACCACCAAAATACATAAAAGAATTATATAAGTTTGTTGAGAGAGAGGAAAATGTAACTACTACCTAAATGACCAAGTACGTTAGGCTTTAATCACTTGTACACTAATGCATATCTACTTGTACATTTTAATCCACACGTCAATACTGAACAAGACAAGTATCGAAACATTGACAAAAATGAGTAGGTCGTCATGGTGCCTATGAACTTTTTTTAAAACATATAGTTTATAAAATATGTCAAGAATAAGTAAAAAAAAATTATAAGTTTGTTGTTGTCACGCCCCAACCGATGGCGGAAACATCGGGGCATGGCACTGAGCGAAACAGATTGTCCAGAAGTTTCCATAACAACTATAATTACCAATTATTTAAAGCAACACGTCCCATACCATGTCATAAAAGGTAATACAATTATTACAGAAAAGATCTAGTCAAATTGTTCTGTTCCGACAACTCATATTTTTATTACAGATAATTGTTTATTGTTGACCTAGGTCTTTCCTAGCATCGATTTCACAGCAAAGTAAGCAAATAAGCATCCTAAGCATCTGTCACATACGTTAAAGTAAAAGTCAATACACATAGTGTAAAGGTGAGCATACAAGTTTAATAGATATAATAGAGTTCGAAATCGATTACGCATAACCAGCACGTACACAGTGTAAAATGAGGCATGTTAGTTATCGACATGAACCTATCGATATCAATGAATGCGGGTTGACTGCCCAAGGTAGTTCGCGATACACACTCACCACTGTGAGCCATGTAACTAATTGTCCTTAACAACCCCTGAGTGAACAGGTGCTGAGTCCAAACTATAGTAATATCGTTGCTAAGGCAGGTAGACAGCATTCCATGTGTAAACATAACAAACAAGCATTCAGTAAGTCACGTATAACATGCGGTAATTGGTTAGCGATTAAAGTGTTGCGTAGTGTGTTTGAAGTGATTTAGAATAAGTAACGTATGTAACACCCAAAAGTGCATAAAGCAAAAAAGGATCGAGTATACTCACAGCGATTGGTGGATTGAAGGGGGCGCTAGAGAGCAAGGTTAGCCTGAACAGATCGATAGCATAACAATGTTCACGGCCCCCGACCCGGTTTGACCCGTTTCAGGAGCCGCGGGACAGAAATCCCGTGGTATTTAATTAATTGAGTTTAACAGCGGAAGATTTCTTCAGGATCTTTTTAAAACTGAAATATTTCCCGATTATTTTATTTCACAACTCGGGATAAAACCCGGTAATTTACAATCATGAGATTTCACGAAGAAATCTATTATTTTACAAAACATGTTTCTTTATTTTATATTGAGCCACTTCCTTAAGCTGGTAGTGCTTCACGGCACTTTTCTTGGATCACAACAGATCACCTGAAACATGTTTGAAAAAGGTTTTGTCAGCGGGAATTACTGAGTGAATCATTCTATTTATAAAAAATGACTCGTTTCTTATAATTTACAGTATTAAGAGAGATTACAATGTTTCAGATATCAAACCAACTACCCACAGTACTTGTCACTCGAACATCCATCGGAAGCCTCTTTGCCCGATGGTGTCTGTGACTATGGTCATATCACTCATTGGCTAACTCGTTGTCCAATAGTGACGGTTATCAAGTAATGTATACAAAACCCCACATACCGGCTGTAACTTGGTGATTACATAAACTTAATCCCTGTAATTATAACCTTGAAAATAAATATGATTTTGAAAGTAATTTGATAAAAAGAGAATGACTCACATTGCAGATTTAATTTGAGCAGAGCCTAGCCTACTGATTAGCCTTTTAACCTAAATTAATAACAGGCACACAATTTGGTTAGTAACTTAATACAGCATTTACGACAACTCACGAGATTAAAACCTTCACAACAAATGACAAAGTGCGATACTTAAACATCCATCGATTTAACGACGAATGACAAAGCATAAACCCTAATGTGGGCAGCACTTAAACATCCATTGGATAGTTTAATCGATCGGACATTGAATCGTAGCAGCGATCGAGTTATTACCCTGAATTGTGGCAGCACTCCGTGATCAGTGTGTGTTTTCGTAGTAAATAGTGTCTAACTTTGTGTACGTAAAGAATTTTAACGTCGAACTGAAGCCAGGATTCAAGTCCCAAGCCCCTGTATTTATACCCAAAATTTGCATCTCCCGCGTGTCGCGACAGAATACATGGTCCCTGTCGCGACTCACCTGTGGTGTCAAGGTAGAGTAGGGTAGGCTTGTCACTGGTATAGGCCTGCTGAGTCGACGTTTCGTGAATTTTCATTTTTGACAGCGTTTTCTGTAGATAACTATAACTAGGGTTTATCCCCCCTTAGTTTTAGGGGCCCTAATCCTGATTCCAAATGTTCTGAAAATTTTAGGGATTATGCAGAATCACTTGGGTTTCTCAATTAGGGTTTCCTATTGGACAATTTAATTAAATAAATATGACGTTTAATGAGAGTTGTTACATTCTCCCCACCTTAATAAAAATCTCGTCCTCGAGATTTACTGGAATAAATGAGGATACTTTCGCTTCATTTCTGATTCCAGCTCCCAAGTGTAATCAGCTCCTCTCTTTGAATCCCATCTGACTTTGACTAAAACTAGTCGTTTATGTTTAAGAAACTTGATCTTTCGATCCTCAATTTGAAGAGGTTTCTCAACAAATTTCAGCTTTTCGTTTACCTCTATATCTCGAAGAGGTACTACCAAAGATTCGTCTGATAGACATTTCTTGAGATTGGATACATGAAATACATCATGTACTCCAGCTAACTCTTCTGGTAGTTGTAAACAATAAGCAACTGGTCCTATACGTTGGATTACTAGAAACGGTCCTACGTACCTTGGACTTAGCTTTCCTTTCTTACCAAATCTAACAACTCCTTTCCAAGGAGAAACTTTTAACAGTACTCTGTCTCCAACTTGGAATTCTAACGGCTTGCATCTATTGTCTGCATAACTCTTCTGGCGATCTCGAGCAGTCTTTAGTCTTTCCTTGATTTGAGTAATCTTATCAGTCGTCTCTTGCACTATTTCAGGACCTGACAATTGACTTTCTCCTATTTCTGCCCAACAAACTGGAGTTCTGCACTTTCTTCCATACAGTGCTTCAAATGGGGCAGTTTCGATGCTTGAATGATAACTATTATTATAGGAGAATTCGATCAGGGGTAAATGATCGTCCCAATTTCCACCAAAATCTATTACACATGCTCGAAGCATGTCTTCTAGAGTTTGGATTGTCCTTTCACTTTGCCCGTCTGTTTGTGGATGATATGCCGTACTCAGATTTAGTCGAGTTCCCATAGCTTGCTGGAAACTTTTCCAGAAATGAGAAGTAAAACGACTATCCCTATCCGAAACAATGGAGAGTGGAATTCCATGTAAGGATACGACTTTATCTACATACAATTTTGCCAACCTTTCCATACTAAAGGTTTCTTTCATTGGTAGAAAGTGAGCTGATTTGGTTAATCGATCCACAATTACCCAAATCGCATCATTACCTTTTCTTGTTTTGGGTAACTTAGTAACAAAATCCATGGTTATAAGTTCCCATTTCCATATAGGCATTTCTAATTGTTGTAGTAGACCTGAAGGTTTCTGAAGTTCTGCCTTAACTTGTGAACAAGTAAGACACTTAGAAACATATCTAGCTATATCCTTTTTCATTCCTATCCACCAAAAGCTATTTCTTAAATCTTGGTACATCTTATTGTTTCCTGGATGAATTGTATACCTTGACTTATGGGCTTCTTCTAGAATCTTATTTCTTAATTCTCCTTGCTTAGGTACCCAAATTCTGCTTTTGTGGAATCTCCAAATTCCATCAGCTCCTTGCTTTAATTCTTTTATTCGTCCCTTCATTCCTTCAGCGTCATCTTTGATTGCTGTTTCCTGAACACTCTTTATTTGTTCCATTAAATCTAATTGTAGATTTAATATGAGAGCACGAACTCGTCGTTGTTTTTCATGATACTTACGACTTAAGGCATCTGCAACTACATTTGCCTTTCCTTCGTGATACTGAATATCACAGTCGTAATCACTTAAGATTTCCATCCACCTCCTTTGCCTCATGTTTAACCCTTTTTGCCCGAATATATAACTTAGACTTTTATGATCTGTATAGATAGTAAACTTACTTCCGTACAGATAATGTCTCCAGATTTTCAGGGAAAAAATTACAGCTCCTAATTCTAAGTCATGAGTCGTATAATTTTCTTCGTGCTTTTTCAACTGTCTTGAAGCATATGCAATTACCTTCTTGCGTTGCATTAACACACACCCAAATCCTAATTTTGAAGCATCACAATATACTTCAAAATCTTCTGTTCCTTCTGGTAAGGCTAAGATTGGAGCATTAGTTAATTTATGTTTCAAGATCCTAAAAGCTTCTTCTTGTTTAGGTCCCCAATCAAACTTAATAGCTTTACAGGTTAGCTTAGTTAATGGTACAGCTATCTTGGAAAAATCCTTAATAAACCGTCTATAATAGCCAGCTAAACCTATAAAACTTCTAATTTCCATTGCAGTTTGTGGAACCTTCCAATTTGTAATCGCCTCTATCTTAGCAGGATCTACATGAATACCTTCGTGATTCACCATGTGTCCTAAGAATTGTACTTCTTGCAACCAAAATTCACACTTCGAGAATTTAGCGTAAAGCTTTTCTTTTCTTAACAAAGTTAAGAGTGCATGCAAGTGCTGACAATGTTCGTCCTGACTTTTGGAATAAATAAGTATATCATCTATGAAGACAATTACAAATTTATCCAAATACGGTTTACAGATCCTATTCATCATGTCCATGAATGCTGCAGGTGCATTTGTTAACCCAAAGGGCATGACTGTAAACTCGTAATGACCATACCTAGTTCTAAAAGCAGTCTTAGGTATGTCTTCTTCTTGTACCTTCAATTGATGATATCCGGAACGTAAGTCGATCTTAGAAAAATATCTAGCTCCTTGAAGTTGATCGAAAAGATCATCAATCCTAGGTAATGGGTATCGATTCTTAATTGTAACCTTATTCAATTCTCTATAATCAATACACATTCTCATCGAACCATCCTTTTTCTTAATAAACAACACTGGTGCTCCCCACGGGGATGAACTAGGTTGTATGAAACCTTTACTTAGTAATTCATCTAATTGCTTTTTCAGTTCTAACATTTCTGTGGGAGCTAACCGATAAGGTGCCTTAGCTATTGGTATAGTTCCTGGAATTAGATGAATCCTAAATTCTACCTCCCTATCTGGTGGTAATCATGGTAATTCTTCTGGAAATACATCTGGGTATTCTAAGACTACTGGAATCTCCTTAAGTTCTTTACTCTTAGTACTAATGATTACCGAAATTATATACACTATTCCTTGCTTTCGTTCATAACTAGCAACTTTCATTACTGATATGAACTTCATGGGTTTGCGTGGTTTATCTCCTGTAATCATAATGACTTCTCCAGTCGGTGTTTGAATTTCTATAGAGTTCTTATCACAATTGATTTGGGCATGGTTGGCTATTAACCAATCCATTCCTAACACAACATCAAATTCAGCTAATTTCATAGGTAACAGATTTGCAAAGAATTTATGACCTGAAAGTTCTAATTCTATATTTTGCAAAACCTTATCTATTTTAACTGAATTCCCATCAGGCGTTTCGACTGTAAAAATCTGCCTAATGTTGGTTAAGGGTACATTAAGAGCTTGGCAGAAATAAAGTATTGATAAAACTTTGGTTCGCACCAGAGTCAAATAATACTTTGGCGTAAATGTTGTGAACTAAAAACGTACCGGCTATCACATCAGGAATCATCTCGGCTTCCTGAGTAGTTAACTGAAAGGCTCGAACATTCTTCTTAGTAGCTCCGTCGGCTGTTTTGGTTTTGTTGTCTGCTGGTTTGATTAATTTAGGGCATTCTGGCTTAAAATGTCCTATTTCTCTGCAATTATAGCAGACTCTTGTTTTCTTTCTACATTCCTCTTCACGATGTCCTACCATTTTACAAAAATTGCAGGTTACACTACATCTTCCAAAATGTTTCTTTCTGCAATTCCTGCAAAACGGCGGATTTGAAGATTGCCCTGTTCCTCTTTTCTTGAAGCTGTTATTATTACCCATACGAAATCCTTGGGTAATTTTCTGAGCCAGTTCTTTCTTCTTGTTTTCATCTTGTGTACGTACCAGTTCGTCAGTTAGGGTGTTAGCTAATTCCACAACATCGTCAATAGTGCGAGGTCTCGCAGCTTTAACGATATTGCGGATTTCACTAACCAGTCCCCAAATGTAGCGAGAAATGAGTACCGGTTCTGGCAAAGCCAGCGTTGGTACCACTCTAGCATATTCAAAGAATGTCGAAGTATAACCGCGACAATCTATACTCATCATCCGATGATTTAGGAACTTATTTGTCATTTGTTCCTTTTCATACTCGGGACAGAATTTTCTTTCTACAAGACTCTTAAATCCTTCCCAATTCATGGCATAAGCTATCATTCTTCCTTTTGCTTGTAACACCGTGTTCCACCATTCTAGCGCCCCTTCTTTAAAAAGGTTTGACGCGTACATGACCTGATCATCCTGAATACATTTACTTATGGCAATTACTGCCTCGGTTTTCTCTAACCAACGCAGTGCCGCAATCGCTCCTTCATTGCCTGCAAACTCAGTGGGTTTACAAGCAAGAAATTCTTTATAAGTGCAACCAGATGTTGCAACTTTCATTTTCTTAGGGAGCGGAGCTTGCCGTGGTTCATTATCATGATTAACATGATCATTGCCTCCGTTTACGCTATTACTGAAGTTATCTTCAGAAATACGTTTGCTAGGAACGATTTGTTGCGGTTCTATTGTATTTTTAACAGCAGCAACGAATGCTGGAATAGCATTGGCTATCCCTTGAGCAACGATATTTTCTATATCTTGCCTAGTCACATATTGATCCCCCGGTTGTTGTTCAGATTGATTAACCTCATTAACTGGTTCATTATTAGCATTTTCCATCTGATAATTAATATATATAATTTATTAGTATCAAATAAATAACAATTACATAAAACAATTATACAGAATTCATAACACCAATATAGCCAAAACTATCGATTCTCGATTTCTATTTATATTTAATAGTATGCATCAATACATATTATTATCTTACAAAGTTTTATTTGTAGTTATTTTACAGACTGATTTTACTTATTAATATTACACTACTACAGTTCCATAAACCCCTTATCTTTTGTCAGTTGGTATTCTAGTAACGACGTTCCCTCTTATCGTAATTCCAGGAGATCTGTCCCAAAATCTCTTGGATCCTATTCCCAGCATCCATTAGTTCTTTGTCAAAATGGCAGAGTTCATCCCTTTTCTCGTTACTCATTGGTGGATTTGGTAAAGGTTCTAGATTGTACTGAGGAAAAAGCTTATAGGGATTGTTTTGTAACTGTATTTCATTAGTCAACCATTCGTCTATTTGTGAGTGGATTGAAGGGTTTGGAATAGCTGGTTCTAAATTCATTGGTAGTTGTTTTTCAAGAGAATGAATAAAATCATTTTCATTAATCGGCTTAATAGTATCACAGCTTGTCAATATCAGATCTAGCTCTTCCTGAGATGGTAACCCCTCAATTTGCCTAGAGCTTTCCCCAATTTCCATTTTCTTAGGCTTAGGTTTCTCGAGAGGTAAAGTGTTGAATTCTATAGGTTCTTCTATGTCTGGTATATACCTATTGAAATCTCTGGAAACTTCTATTCTTACTGGATAAAGATTTAAATTCTGAAGGGCATCAGACAAGTCACTCATGCTGTTTAGCAAAATACACACAATTACTAAGTTAAAAATCATAACAAAATTTTATAGAAAACTTTTAAATATTATTTCATACTGGGTAAGGTTTCTAGACTGTAGGTAATCCGGGTACTAAAACTTTGAGTCAGATTATTTTAAATTTATTGCTACAATGGCTAGCATATAAAAATCTGCCCATACTATATCTAATTAATCAGATAATAAAACACATAATCACAAAATAGTAATTAATAAAAATTAAGTATTTTCTAAATACTTAATTGGCTTAAATCAGTGGCTCTGATACCACCTTTTTCTGTCACGGCCCCCGACCCGGTTTGACCCATTTCAGGAGCCGTGGGACAGAAATACCGTGGTATTTAATTAATTGAGTTTAACAGCGGAAGATTTCTTCAGGATCTTTTTAAAACTGAAATATTTCCCGATTATTTTATTTCACAACTCGGGATAAAACCCGGTAATTTACAATCTTGAGATTTCACGAAGAAATCTATTATTTTACAAAACATGTTTCTTTATTTTATATTGAGCCACTTCCTTAAGCTGGTAGTGCTTCACGGCACTTTTCTTGGATCACAACAGATCACCTGAAACATGTTTGAAAAAGGTTTTGTCAGCGGGAATTACTGAGTGAATCATTCTATTTATAAAAAATGACTCGTTTCTTATAATTACAGTATTAAGAGAGATTACAATGTTTCAGATATCAAACCAACTACCCACAATACTTGTCACTCGAACATCCATCGGAAGCCTCTTTGCCCGATGGTGTCTGTGACTATGGTCATATCACTCATTGGCTAACTCGTTGTCCAATAGTGACGGTTATCAAGTAATGTATACAAAACCCCACATACCGGCTGTAACTTGGTGATTACATAAACTTAATCCCTGTAATTATAACCTTGAAAATAAATATGATTTTGAAAGTAATTTGATAAAAAGAGAATGACTCACATTGCAGATTTAATTTGAGCAGAGCCTAGCCTACTGATTAGCCTTTTAACCTAAATTAATAACAGGCACACAATTTGGTTAGTAACTTAATACAGCATTTACGACAACTCACGAGATTAAAACCTTCACAACAAATGACAAAGTGCGATACTTAAACATCCATCGATTTAACGACGAATGACAAAGCATAAACCCTAATGTGGGCAGCACTTAAACATCCATTGGATAGTTTAATCGATCGGACATTGAATCGTAGCAGCGATCGAGTTATTACCCTGAATTGTGGCAGCACTTCGTGATCAGTGTGTGTTTTCGTAGTAAATAGTGTCTAACTTTGTGTACGTAAAGAATTTTAACGTCGAACTGAAGCCAGGATTCAAGTCCCAAGCCCCTGTATTTATACCCAAAATTTGCATCTCCCGCGTGTCGCGACAGAATACATGGTCCCGGTCGCGACTCGCCTGTGGTGTCAAGGTAGAGTAGGGTAGGTTTGTCACTGGTATAGGCCTGCTGAGTCGACGTTTCGTGAATTTTCATTTTTGACAGCGTTTTCTGTAGATAACTATAACTAGGGTTTATCCCCCCTTAGTTTTAGGGGCCCTAATCCTGATTCCAAATGTTCTGAAAATTTTAGGGATTATGCAGAATCACTTAGGTTTCTCAATTAGGGTTTCCTATTGGACAATTTAATTAAATAAATATGACGTTTAATGAGAGTTGTTACACAATGAGCGACGCGTAAGATGAAACATGTGTTAGTGGGTCGGACGGCAGCTCGATCGGATGGTAGTCCGATCGAATAGCCGGTCGTGCGTGTGACAGTCCGCTCGGATGGTCATCCGATCGGGTGACCTTTCGAGTGGATTGTTCCCTCATTTGGGAAGGATGTGTTTGTGTATGATGGCTTGACTTTTGAAGTTTTCGTTGTAGCATTTTGAAAACTTAGAAGTATCTCTGCCTTTCAGGTCGATCGACCGAATGACCGTTCGATCGGACGACAAACCGATTGGTTAGACACTCTAGCGTGAACAAGTTCGCAGCAGGTTGTCACTTGATCGGACGATTGTTCGATCGGGTGACAACACATGTGCATTGAACATGTTGAAAATTTGTTTAAGTATTGAAGTTCCAAAACATCACATAGTCGAATGGTCAGTCGATCGGGTGGTAACTGGATCGGACGGCTATCCGTTCGGTGTTCCAAAACTTCTTGAAGTTTGATTTGAAATCTAAACGTGGGGCCAAGGTGCAAGTCGGTCGGGTGACAACCCGATCGGATGACAGTCCGATCGGACGGCATTCCGTCCTGGTCGTTCCGGTCGTCTCCTTCCTTGGTTATTTTGATAGTTTGTCATTTTTCGAGATGTTTTGACAACGTATTAGACAACAGAAACCTCGTCAATACTTGGTACTCCTGATCGGACAGGAATCACCCAAATCCGGCCAGTTAACTGTTCGAGACGGTGTTCCATGTTTAACCCGAAATCGGTATTCTCGTGGATAGAATTCAGATCTTGAACCAACACAACCTCGAGAATGAGTAGGAAGTCGGTACAAGCTCCGATTCGATCGGTTTTGAATGCATTGAGTGTAAAAAAGTTGAAAGAAAGTTGGAAAGCCATCTTTCAATCCTTTTCATCGTGAATATGTTTAGATCCATGAAAGATCTTTGTTTGTTTATGTGGAAATCGGTTAGATCTAAGTTGTTCTCGGTGGATTGAGACCAAAACATGAAGTTCTCAAGAACATCATGATGACATCATCCTAGAACACCTCAACTCTAGTGATTTCTCGGTTAAAAGTTAAGATTTAAAAGATAGAAAGGTGTAGAATCAAGCGTAGATCAAAGAAGTACAAGATTTAGGTTGAAATCTTACCGGAATCGCGACAAATCAAAGGAAAAGTGGGATTGGAGCGCTGGTCGGACAGGAGTGTGCAAAAGTGGTAAGTTTGATGTGGACAGGGGGTATTTATAGGGTTTCCCAAAGTGGAAAAGGTGGATCGATCGAGTGGCAGCCTGGTCGACTGGCTGATCGATCGAGCGGTAGTACGATCGAACGGCTGGTCGATCGGCCGGTCACTTGGTCGATTAGCCAGTTGGTTCGAGTGTTCGGTGCGACGAGTTTTGCCGTTTCGATTGCGATTGGGGGGTGCTATGATGCGATGGAGTTTCCTATTCAAATTACTTTTAATCCCAACTACTATATCAACATACAATCATCCTTAATTGACTTGCGTTTAGCGTTTGCGATTCGATTGCGATTCGAGTTTCGCTTGCGTTTTGATTATCCACCACAACATAACACAAATAAACATGCACAAGTAACACATAAGGCACACACACACATAAAACAATATCCAGAACGCGTAATTCGAGTTGCGAGTGCGATTGCGA
The DNA here is from genome assembly GCA_030545235.1 of Helianthus tuberosus. NCBI lineage: Eukaryota > Viridiplantae > Streptophyta > Magnoliopsida > Asterales > Asteraceae > Helianthus > Helianthus tuberosus. Next base: position 182,274,075 of record CM060451.1, read on the forward strand.
TAGCGATAAAACATGCGATAATTTTCGAATAAACCTCGATTATTAATAAGTACTCCACATAATACAACTGACGATTTACTCATGTTTTCGTACAGTTCACTGACGACTTGGGGTACAACTTTTGCCATTTGCTTGGTAATCATGGCAGCGAGGCCTTTGTCTGCTTGCTTTCGGCGAGCATTTCGGGTAGCGCGAGATCCAGATGACGACATTGTCTGCAACAAACATCGCCACAGGACTCAACACAATATGATCGAATCGCACCTCACAATCCTAATACTACTCAAACTCGGGAACACATTTACATAACATATAAGCATATAGTCACATATTCACATAAGCACGTAGGGCACAGAAGCACAAAAGCACAGAAGCATATAAACACGTAATTCACCTAGAAGCACACGAGAGCAGTCAGAATACAGAAACCTATTATGCAAAGTTCGCGAGCGTTGGAAAATAGCGATCGCGATTATCATGGCGAGTAGTATAGCATGCGTATAATCCCCAATATTGTCGATTTGTTAGCGTGTTGAGATAGATGTGCAGTGCGAGTCGTGTGTGTCGATTGAGAAGCAAATGTCGAAAATCGAATAAATCACTGGAAATCAAAACTTATAAACATATAAATACACACATAAACACACAAAATCGACGAGTATCAGAGTCAGCAATTGCGGGCTCAGAATCGGAACACATAAAAATCGAAAAATGGATCGTCTGCGGCTATTTAGACATCGACTACCCAAAGTGATTCGACTATTCACAAGGACCTGTTGTACACACTTTGACTTTCAGGATTGTACTTTTGCCTCGAATCTTGGGTTCGGCACGCATCCTTTCAGTCATATCATGACTTCAAGTCGTTGGAGTCCGTCAAGACTTTGGTGAGAGTTTTGTAAAACCAAGTAAAGGTCGGAATCAAGTCGTCAAGGTTCGGGTTTCACCCCTGTCTTAACAACGTCGTTCCTGTTTTGATAAAATAAAAGAGAATTATGCGTCAAAGTATGGATTTCACTCCTGATTCAACGCAATTTCTCATGTTTATAGATGAAAATGCAAGGCGAACAAGCAAATTTGGTCGAGAGTTTGCGGTTTTCACACCTAATCTCGGCCTAATCGCTCGTCCATTCTTTGAAAACTAAAGTGCAGTGATAGTGTAGCGTGGGCGAGAATAGTGAGAAATAGCAGTAAGCTCGTACATAATCCCTACCGGATAAGCACAAGTCGGTCTGTTGGTTCCTAACTATAGACTAGGTCATTTCTAAGACATTGGCCCGAACTAGGTCGTGTCTTGCCTAATTCCCTATAGTTATGGCTCTGATACCAATCTGTCACACCCCAACCGATGGCGGAAACATCGGGGTATGGCACTGAGCGAAACAGATTATCCAGAAGTTTCCAAAACAACTATAATTACCAATTATTTAAAGCAACACGTCCCATACCATGTCATAAAATGTAATACAATTATTACAGAAAAGATCTAGTCAAATTGTTCTGTTCCGACAACTCAGATTTTTATTACAGACAATTGTTTATTGTTGACCTAGGTCTTTCCTAGCCTCGATTTCACAGCAAAGTAAGCAAATAAGCATCCTAAGCACCTGTCACATACGTTAAAGTAAAAGTCAATACACATAGTGTAAAGGTAAGCATACAAGTTTAATAGATATAATAGAGTTCAAAAGCGATTACGCATAACCAGCACGTACATAGTGTAAAATGAGGCATGTTAGTTATCGACATGAACCTATCGATACCAATGACTGCGGGTTGACTGCCCAAGGCAGTTCGCGATACACACTCACCACTGTGAGCCATGTAACTAATTGTCCTTAACAACCCCTGAGTGAACATGTGCTGAGTCCAAACTATAGTACTATCGTTGCTAAGGCAGGTAGACAGCATTCCATGTGTAAACATAACAAACAAGCATTCATTAAGTCACGTATAACTTGCGGTAATTGGTTAGCGATTAAAGTGTTGCGTAGTGTGTTTGAAGTGATTTAGAATAAGTAACGTATGTAACACCCAAAAGTGCATAAAGCAAAAAGGGATCGAGTATACTCACAGCGATTGGTGGATTGAAGGGAGCGCTAGAGAGCAAGGTTAGCCTGAACAGATCGATAGCATAACAATGAGCGACGCGTAAGACGAAACAAGTGTTAGTGGGTCGGACGACAGCTCGATCGGATGGTAGTCCGATCGAATAGCCGGTCGTGCTTGTGACAGTCCGCTCAGATGGTCATCCGATCAGGTGACCTTTCGAGTGGATTGTTCCCTCCTTTGGGAAGGATGTGTTTGTGTATGATGGCTTGACTTTTGAAGTGTTCGTTGTAACATTTTGAAAACTTAGAAGTATCTCTACCTTTCAGGTCGATTGACCGAACGACCGTTCGATCGGACGACAAACCGATTGGTTAGACACTCTAGCGTGAACAAGTTCGCAGCAGGTTGTCACTCGATCGGACGGTTGTTCGATCGGGTGGCAACACATGTGCATTGAACATGTTGAAAATTTGTTTAAGTATTGAAGTTCCAAAACATCACATAGTCAAATGGTCGGTCGATCGGGTGGTAACTCGATCGGACGACTATCCGTTCGGTGTTCCAAAACTTCTTGAAGTTTGATTTGAAATCTAAACGTGGGGCCAAGGTGCAAGTCGGTCGGGTGACAACCCGATCGGATGACTGTCCGATCGGACGGCATTCCGTCCTGGTCGTTCCGGTCGTCTCCTTCCTTGGTTATTTTGATAGTTTGTCATTTTTCGAGATGTTTTGACAACGTATTAGACAACAGAAACCTTGTCAATACTTGGTACTCCTGATCGGACAGGAATCACCCAAATCCGGCCAGTTAACTGTTCGAGACGGTGTTCCATGTTTAACCCGAAATCGATATTCTCGTGGATAGAATTCAGATCTTGAACCAACACAACCTCGAGATTGAGTAGGAAGTCGGTACAAGCTCCGATTCGATCGGTTTTGAATGCATTGAGTGTAAAAGAGTTGAAAGAAAGTTGGAAAGCCATCTTTCAATCCTTTTCATTGTGAATATGTTTAGATCCATGAAAGATCTTTGTTTGTTTATGTGGAAATCGGTTAGATCTAAGTTGTTCTCGGTGGATTGAGGCCAAAACATGAAGTTCTCAAGAACATCATGATGACATCATCCTAGAACACCTCAACTCTAGTGATTTCTCGGTTAAAAGTTAAGATTTAAAAGATAGAAAGGTGTAGAATCAAGCGTAGATCAAAGAAGTACAAGATTTAGGTTGAAATCTTACCGGAATCGCGACAAATCAAAGGAAAAGTGGGATTGGAGCGCTGGTCGGACAGGAGTGTGCAAAAGTGGTAAGTTTGATGTGGACAGGGGGTATTTATAGGGTTTCCCAAAGTGGAAAAAGGTGGATCGATCGAGTGGCAGCCTGGTCGACTGGCTGATCGATCGAGCGGTAGTACGATCGAACGGCTGGTCGATCGGCCGGTCACTTGGTCGATTAGCCAGTTGGTTCGAGTGTTCGGTGCGACGAGTTTTGCCGTTTCGATTGCGATTGGGGGGTGCTATGATGCGATGGAGTTTCCTATTCAAATTACTTTTAATCCCAACTACTATATCAACATACAATCATCCTTAATTGACTTGCGTTTAGCGTTTGCGATTCGATTGCGATTCGAGTTTCGCTTGCGTTTTGATTATCCACCACAACATAACACAAATAAACATGCACAAGTAACACATAAGGCACACACACACATAAAACAATATCCAGAACGCGTAATTCGAGTTGCGAGTGCGATTGCGATAGCGATAAAACATGCGATAATTTTCGAATAAACCTCGATTATTAATAAGTACTCCACATAATACAACTAACGTAAAACATAAAATAGACTAACTACAAGTCAAAGAAGTCAAAACAGGAATTGAGCAAGGAGTGACAGATCGCAATTAGCAATCTTGTCTTCCTTTGACTTCAATCTTGACTTTGACTTTGACTTTCGAAACACGGGTTGTTACAGCCTCCCCTAGTTGAGGGAATTTCGTCCCGAAATTAGGCCGAAGCCGTAACAAACAACTACGGGTACTTCGCCTTCATGTCGCTTTCGATTTCCCAAGTGAACTCTGCACCTCGTTTGCTTTCCCATTGGACTTTCACAATAGGAATGTGCGAGCGTCTGAGCTGCTTGGTTTGGCGATCCATGATTTCGACAGGCTTCTCCACGAAGTGTAGTGTTTCGTTTATTTGGAGATCATCAAGGGGTACAATTAAATCATGCTCAGCCAGGCACTTTCGGAGGTTCGAAACATGGAAAGTCGGGTGAACGTTACTAAGCTCCTCCGGTAGTTCGAGTCTGTAGGCGACTTTTTTTATCCTTTCCAGAATCTTAAAAGGTCCAACATATCGAGGCGCTAGTTTCCCTTTCTTGCCGAATCTGACCACACCCTTCCAAGGTGATACCTTAGGAGTACGTAGTCGCCAACGTCAAATTCAAGGGGTTTGCGTCGTCTATCGGCGTAACTTTTCTGTCAACTCCGAGCTTTCAGCAAATTATCTCGAATTTGGAGGACTTTGTCACTCGTTTCTTGCAATAGCTCAGGACCGGTTAATTGCGAGTGCCCGATCTCGTGCCATACAATAGGCGATCGACATTTTCTTCTGTATAAAGCCTCAAATGGTGCCATTTGTATGCTGGAATGATAACTGTTATTATACGAGAATTCGACTAATGGCAGGTAAGCATCCCAATTACCACCGAAATCCATGACACACGAACGGAGCATGTCTTCAAGAGTACGGATCGTTCTCTCAGTCTGACCGTCGGTTTGAGGGTGGAATGCGGTACTCAGATTAAGCGTAGTACCGAGAGCCGCTTGAAATGTTTCCCATAGTCGTAAGGTAAACCGAGCGTCACGGTCAGAGATGATGTCGCGAGGCGTCCCATGTCGACAAATAATCTCATTGGTGTAGATTCGGGCTAATCGTTCTACCTTGTAGTCTTCTCGTATTGGCAGGAAATGAGCTGATTTGGTCAAACGGTCAACAACAACCCAGATGCTATCGTGACCTGATGGCGTGCGCGAGAGCTTTGTTATGAAGTCCATAGCTATACTCTCCCACTTCCACATAGGGATCGGGGGTTTTTCGAGTAAGCCAGAGGGTCTTTGGTGTTCAGCCTTGACCTTTGAGCAAGTCAGGCACTTCCCAACGTAGAGAGCAATATCCCTCTTCATGCCCAGCCACCAGTACTTGTAGCGAAGGTCCTGGTACATTTTATCGACACCGGGATGAATAGAATACTGGGATTTGTGGGCTTCGTCCATCAATATCTGTCGTAATTTGGTCCGTTTAGGGATCCAAATTCGGTCCAGAAAATGGAATATCCCATTCGACTTATTCACAAGCCGGGCTCCATCGTGATAGATTCGCTCCTTCTTCAGAGTGCGTTCATTAAAACATGCATGTTGGGCTTCGCGGACGAGGGTCTTGAGATTGTATTGGGCTTGGGTATCACGAATGCTGAGCAGATAGCTCCGTCTGCTTAGAGCGTTGGCAATGACATTTGCTTTGCCTGGGTGATAACGAATCTCACAGTCGTAGTCGTTGAGAAGTTCTACCCACCGGCGTTGACGCATATTAAGTTCCTTCTGGTCAAAGATATGTTGTAGGCTCCTATGATCGGTGAAGATCGTACACTTGGTACCATATAGGTAGTGTCGCCAAATCTTTAACGCAAAAACAACTGCGCCTAGCTCGAGATCATGGGTTGTATAGTTCTTCTTATGGATTTTGAGCTGACGAGACGCGTAAGCAATGACCTTGTCCCGTTGCATGAGGACACAACTAAGACCAAGGTTCGAAGCATCACAATAGACAATGAAGTCGTCGTTTCCGTCGGGTTGAGTGAGGACAGGAGCATTGCAGAGCATGTGCTTGAGGGTTTGGAAAGCAGACTCTTGTTCAGTTCCCCAAACAAAAGGCTTGTCTTTATGCGTGAGAGCGGTAAGCGGCACAACGATTTTTAAAATCCTTCGATAAATCGTCGATAATAGCCCGCTAATCCGAGAAAAGAACGAACTTTAGACGAGTTCTTAGGTGTAATCCAACTCTTAACGGCTTCAATCTTCATGGGATCGACTTGAATACCTTGACTATTGACAATGTGACCAAGGAATTGAACCTCCTCCAGCCAAAATTCGCACTTGGAGAACTTGGCATAGAGTCGATTCCCTTGGAGTAGCTCGAGAACCAAACGTAGATGTTGCGCGTGTTCGGCTTTCGACTTTGAATAGATCAAGACATCATCGATGAACACGATGACGAAGCGGTCGAGATAAGGTTTACACACGCGATTCATCAGATCCATGAAAACCGCGGGTGCGTTGGTTAAACCAAAAGGCATAACAACGAACTCATAGTGGCCGTATCGAGTGCGAAAAGCGGTTTTGGGTATATCTTCCTCTTGAATGCGTAACTGGTGATAGCCTGAGCGTAGATCGATCTTGGAGAAACACGTAGCACCTTGTAGCTGATCAAACAAATCGTCGATGCGAGGCAGGGGATAGCGATTCTTGATTGTCAACTTATTCAATTCCCGATAGTCGATGCACGTCCGAAACGACCCATCCTTCTTTTTGACGAAAAGGACTGGTGCGCCCCATGGAGAGGTGCTCGGGCGAATGAAGCCTTTATCAAGTAGTTCCTGGAGCTGACTCGAGAGTTCGCGCATTTTGGATGGAGCGAGTTGGTAAGGAGCTCTAGCAATAGGGTTTGCCCAAGGGATGAGGTCGATACGAAAGTCGATATCACGACTTGGCGGTAGTCCGTGAAGATCCTCAGGAAAAACGCTAGGAAATTCTCGAACCATAGGAACATCGTTTACACCAGGTCTTCCTTTCTTTTCCTTCTCCGCTACTACAATGTTAGCCAAGAAAGCTCTGTATTCCTTGCGGAGATACTTACTAGCCTGGACACACGACATGAGCTTGAGACCTTTCGAATCAGTTTCGCCATAAACACACATTACATCACCATTCGTGAGCGAGAATCGAATCATCTTATCGAAGCACACAACTTCAGCATGGTTTTCACGAATAAAGTCCATGCCTACTCTGATGTCAAAACTTCCGAGTTGCATAGGAATAAGGTCGATTGGGAAGATGTGATTATTGAGCTCAAGAGTACATTCATGAAGAACAGAATTAACGGCGACGGTTCTTCCGGTGGCGGCTTCAACACCGAATGTCGATGGGAGTTGGGAGCGCTTACGACTAAGGAGCTTCTCGAATTCAAATGACACAAAGCAGTTATCGGCTCTAGTATCAAACAAACATGAAGCATAAATACTATTCACAAGGAACATACCATTGATCACGTTGTTGTCAGTCTGGGCTTGGCGCACATTGATGTTGAAAGTTCTGGCACGTGCGGCTTGTTGCTGTTGCTGTCGAGGCTGCTGCTGCTGGGGCTCTTGTTTCACAACCCTGTCCGGGCACATGTTCGCAAAGTGGTTGGGATCACCACATGCGAAGCAGACTCGGGCGTTGACCACGGGTGCCTGAGCCGCTTGTTGGCTTTGTGGGGCTGGGAGCAGAGCTTGATGAGCAGTGGCTTGAGTTGGTGCTTGACGGGGACCTGTACGGCAGTTAGCAGTGAAGTGGTCGTACATATTGTAGTGCGTGCAAAAACGGCAGGCGAGACCCACCGGGTGATGATAAGTGCATGTCGGGCAGGCAGGGTGGGGACCAGTATATGAACGCTTTGCAGGTGGTGCATAGATAACTGGAGCTGGTCAGTGCTGAGATTGCTGCTGAGCCGGTACGGCTTGAAGTGGAACAGCAGTGGTAGTGACAGCACAGTTCTTGTTGCTGGAGATGTTGTTGTTGTTCTTCTTCTTCTTCTTGCGGCGAGAGGACTTTGATGTCAGCGATGCGGTGGCGGTGGCGGTGGTGTCGGCAGTTGGTGCGGCGGTAGCTTGGTGTAGGTTCTTCGAAGCTTTATCCCAGTAACCAGCTTTTACCTGCTTGTCGTTGATTTCAGTGGCAAGCAAGTAAGTTTCTTCGATCGTTGCTGGCTTTGAAGCGTGCACAAAATCTGCAACACAATCCGGCAGAGCGCGGTTATACTTCTTGATCGCCATGTCGGTAGTCTTCACTTGATCGGGGCAGATGATGCTGAGCTGCTTAAAGCGAGCAGTGAGGGCAGCGTTATCACCATCTTTTTGCTTAATGTGCCAGAATTCATCATCCAGCTTTTGGCGCTCATGGGGAGGGCAGAACTCATCGAGCATAACGTTCTTCAACTCGTCCCATGACAGACCATAGGCTGCATCATTTCTGCGCTTGTTTCTCTCGGTGGTCCACCAGTCTAAAGCGCGGGACTGGAAGATGCCGGCCGCGTTCAGTGTGCGGAGATTGTCAGGACATCCACTCTGACGTAAAGTGACTTCGATCGAGTCGAATCATTGAAACAAAGCGGTAGGGCCTTCTTCGCCGGTGAACTGTTTCGGTCCTCATGCCTTGAACTGTTTGAAGCTGAAAGCAGCTTTGGGAGTTTTGGCTCTGGATTCTTCAGACGATTTACTCATGTTTTCGTACAGTTCACTGACGACTTGGGGTACAACTTTTGCCATTTGCTTGGTAATCATGGCAGCGAGGCCTTTGTCTGCTTGCTTTCGGCGAGCATTTCGGGTAGCGCGAGATCCAGATGACGACATTGTCTGCAACAAACATCGCCACAGGACTCAACACAATATGATCGAATCGCACCTCACAATCCTAATACTACTCAAACTCGGGAACACATTTACATAACATATAAGCATATAGTCACATATTCACATAAGCACGTAGGGCACAGAAGCACAAAAGCACAGAAGCATATAAACACGTAATTCACCTAGAAGCACACGAGAGCAGTCAGAATACAGAAACCTATTATGCAAAGTTCGCGAGCGTTGGAAAATAGCGATCGCGATTATCATGGCGAGTAGTATAGCATGCGTATAATCCCCAATATTGTCGATTTGTTAGCGTGTTGAGATAGATGTGCAGTGCGAGTCGTGTGTGTCGATTGAGAAGCAAATGTCGAAAATCGAATAAATCACTGGAAATCAAAACTTATAAACATATAAATACACACATAAACACACAAAATCGACGAGTATCAGAGTCAGCAATTGCGGGCTCAGAATCGGAACACATAAAAATCGAAAAATGGATCGTCTGCGGCTATTTAGACATCGACTACCCAAAGTGATTCGACTATTCACAAGGACCTGTTGTACACACTTTGACTTTCAGGATTGTGCTTTTGCCTCGAATCTTGGGTTCGGCACGCATCCTTTCAGTCATATCATGACTTCAAGTCGTTGGAGTCCGTCAAGACTTTGGTGAGAGTTTTGTAAAACCAAGTAAAGGTCGGAATCAAGTCGTCAAGGTTCGGGTTTCACCCCTGTCTTAACAACGTCGTTCCTGTTTTGATAAAATAAAAGAGAATTATGCGTCAAAGTATGGATTTCACTCCTGATTCAACGCAATTTCTCATGTTTATAGATGAAAATGCAAGGCGAACAAGCAAATTTGGTCGAGAGTTTGCGGTTTTCACACCTAATCTCGGCCTAATCGCTCGTCCATTCTTTGAAAACTAAAGTGCAGTGATAGTGTAGCGTGGGCGAGAATAGTGAGAAATAACAGTAAGCTCGTACATAATCCCTACCGGATAAGCACAAGTCGGTCTGTTGGTTCCTAACTATAGACTAGGTCATTTCTAAGACATTGGCCCGAACTAGGTCGTGTCTTGCCTAATTCCCTATAGTTATGGCTCTGATACCAATCTGTCACACCCCAACCGATGGCGGAAACATCGGGGTATGGAACTGAGCGAAACAGATTATCCAGAAGTTTCCAAAACAACTATAATTACCAATTATTTAAAGCAACACGTCCCATACCATGTCATAAAAGGTAATACAATTATTACAGAAAAGATCTAGTCAAATTGTTCTGTTCCGACAACTCAGATTTTTATTACAGACAATTGTTTATTGTTGACCTAGGTCTTTCCTAGCCTCGATTTCACAGCAAAGTAAGCAAATAAGCATCCTAAGCACCTGTCACATACGTTAAAGTAAAAGTCAATACACATAGTGTAAAGGTAAGCATACAAGTTTAATAGATATAATAGAGTTCAAAAGCGATTACGCATAACCAGCACGTACATAGTGTAAAATGAGGCATGTTAGTTATCGACATGAACCTATCGATACCAATGACTGCGGGTTGACTGCCCAAGGCAGTTCGCGATACACACTCACCACTGTGAGCCATGTAACTAATTGTCCTTAACAACCCCTGAGTGAACATGTGCTGAGTCCAAACTATAGTACTATCGTTGCTAAGGCAGGTAGACAGCATTCCATGTGTAAACATAACAAACAAGCATTCATTAAGTCACGTATAACTTGCGGTAATTGGTTAGCGATTAAAGTGTTGCGTAGTGTGTTTGAAGTGATTTAGAATAAGTAACGTATGTAACACCCAAAAGTGCATAAAGCAAAAAGGGATCGAGTATACTCACAGCGATTGGTGGATTGAAGGGAGCGCTAGAGAGCAAGGTTAGCCTGAACAGATCGATAGCATAACAATGAGCGACGCGTAAGACGAAACAAGTGTTAGTGGGTCGGACGACAGCTCGATCGGATGGTAGTCCGATCGAATAGCCGGTCGTGCTTGTGACAGTCCGCTCAGATGGTCATCCGATCAGGTGACCTTTCGAGTGGATTGTTCCCTCCTTTGGGAAGGATGTGTTTGTGTATGATGGCTTGACTTTTGAAGTGTTCGTTGTAACATTTTGAAAACTTAGAAGTATCTCTACCTTTCAGGTCGATCGACCGAACGACCGTTCGATCGGACGACAAACCGATTGGTTAGACACTCTAGCGTGAACAAGTTCGCAGCAGGTTGTCACTCGATCGGACGGTTGTTCGATCGGGTGGCAACACATGTGCATTGAACATGTTGAAAATTTGTTTAAGTATTGAAGTTCCAAAACATCACATAGTCAAATGGTCGGTCGATCGGGTGGTAACTCGATCGGACGACTATCCGTTCGGTGTTCCAAAACTTCTTGAAGTTTGATTTGAAATCTAAACGTGGGGCCAAGGTGCAAGTCGGTCGGGTGACAACCCGATCGGATGACTGTCCGATCGGACGGCATTCCGTCCTGGTCGTTCCGGTCGTCTCCTTCCTTGGTTATTTTGATAGTTTGTCATTTTTCGAGATGTTTTGACAACGTATTAGACAACAGAAACCTTGTCAATACTTGGTACTCCTGATCGGACAGGAATCACCCAAATCCGGCCAGTTAACTGTTCGAGACGGTGTTCCATGTTTAACCCGAAATCGATATTCTCGTGGATAGAATTCAGATCTTGAACCAACACAACCTCGAGATTGAGTAGGAAGTCGGTACAAGCTCCGATTCGATCGGTTTTGAATGCATTGAGTGTAAAAGAGTTGAAAGAAAGTTGGAAAGCCATCTTTCAATCCTTTTCATTGTGAATATGTTTAGATCCATGAAAGATCTTTGTTTGTTTATGTGGAAATCGGTTAGATCTAAGTTGTTCTCGGTGGATTGAGGCCAAAACATGAAGTTCTCAAGAACATCATGATGACATCATCCTAGAACACCTCAACTCTAGTGATTTCTCGGTTAAAAGTTAAGATTTAAAAGATAGAAAGGTGTAGAATCAAGCGTAGATCAAAGAAGTACAAGATTTAGGTTGAAATGCGATGGAGTTTTGCCGTTTCGATTGCGATTGCGGGTGCTGCAATGCGATGGAGTTTCCTATTCAAATTACTTTTAATCCCAACTACTATATCAACATACAATCATCCTTAATTGACTTGCGTTTAGCGTTTGCGATTCGATTGCGATTCGAGTTTCGATTGCGTTTCGATTATCCACCACAACATAACATAAATAAACATGCACAAGTAACACATAAGGCACACATACACATAAAACAATATCCAGAACGCGTAATTCGAGTTGTGAGTGCGATTGCGATAGCGGTAAGCGATAAAACATGCGATAATTATCGAATAAACCTCGATTATTAATAAGTACTCCACATAGACCTGGCAATTTTTACCCAAAAGCTAGAATATGGGCTGATTTGGACTTTAAAAGTAAAGCAATGGGCTGTTTTGGGTTAAGATTTTTAGTGGAATGGGTTAGAATGGACATATCAAAAATTAATTAAAAACATGAATGGGTCAGGATGGGCCAACTTAAAAAGAACCGTGGGTCAAGATGGGTAACCCTAAAATAACATAAAAACTTAACAGGTCTTCCAAAGTCCAAACGAAGTAACTCAAAATTGGCAATCGCTGCATCGGACAATCGGTTTTTATTGAACGCGACCACGCGGTGAGTTCTTTATCAAGAATCCATTGTTTCAGCAGGTTTTCTCTATCAAGAATCCATTGTTTCAGCAGGTACGTATACATTCGACACCATTTTAGTAATTTAGTCTTCCTTAAATGGATCCTGATGTTGTTGTTTGACATCCTGATAGTGAATTAGGACTTTTAATCTGACAAATTGAAGGCCCATGTGTTTAATTTATTATTATTGAGTGTTTTGCTTGATGCCTACCAAGTGTTCGACCTATTGCCCCAATGAAAATGGTTCATTGATTATGTCATTTTTATTTCAATATATTTGTTCTGCTTTTTGTAATTGTTGTTTTATCATAATACCCATGTCAAGTAGCTATCTTTCGTGGGCTTTGTTTAATTTATTATTATTGATGGTTAATTGATTATGTCATAATACCCGTGTTTTGCTTTATTGCAGATTAAATTAAATATGTCGGGTAACGATGATCACGAAGATGAAGTTAGTTCATTTAGTTCGGGCAAACATTCTTCCGTGGTTTGGAGCTATTTTGATAAATTACCAGTTGGACCTGGGGGAATTCAGAAGGCCAGTTGTACGGGTTGTGGAAAAGTGTTTAGTGCCAATTCGGGAACATCTAATATGAAACGACATCTTCCCAAGTGTTTTGATCTTAATGAACCCGGTCCACCAAAAAAGCTTGACCCATTAGATCAAGCAATGTATAGGGAGAAATTAGCATACTCTATCATCAAGCACAACTACCCTTTCAGCTATGTTGAACATGAGGGAACAAGAGATTTGCACAAGTTTTTACACCGCGATGTGAAGCCCATAACAAGAAACACTGCGAAGGCGGATGTCCTAAAAATATATGATAGAGAGAAGACAATTCTTAAAGAAAAATTACAAAAAGTAAATGGTAGAGTATGTTTGACTACTGATTTATGGAGTTCTATCACGACAGATGGGTATATGGCTCTAACGGCTCACTACATTGATGAGAATTGGGTTCTAAGAAAAAAGGTCTTGAACTTTAAAGTTATACCACCTCCGCATAGTGGTAAAATTTTAGCAGAGTACATGATTAACTTTTTAGCAGATTGGGGCATTCAGAAAAAAGTTTTTACGATCACATTAGACAATGCTAAATATAATGATGTTTTGGTAAATTGTTTAAGCAGTCACTTGCGTTTGAATAATGTGTTAGTTTGTGATGGGGATTTTACTCATGTACGTTGTTCTGCACATGTGTTAAACCTTATTGTTCAAGAGGGCTTGAAGGTAATTGAAGGAGCTATTGAGAAGGTGCGAGAGTCCGTGAAGTTTGTTAGAGGAAGTGGTGCAAGAAAGTATAAGTTTGCAGAATGTATACACCACCTTTCATTACAATGCGGGAAATATGTGCGTCAAGATATTGTAACTAGATGGAATTCTACATATCTTATGCTCGATAGTGCGTTGGAGAGAAGAACTTGACGTCTTACAATATTGGAAGGATAATCAAGGTAGATATCCTCAATTGTCTCTCATGGCTCGTGATATATTGAGCATCCCAATCACTACTGTTGCTTCAGAATCATCTTTTAGTATCGGGGGACGGGTTCTAAGTAAATACCGAACTTCACTACTTTCATCAAGTGTCGAGGCTTTGTTATGTGCTCGTGATTGGTTGTTCGATTTAGAAGGTATCAAATTCTTCTCTTTGTGACTTAACTTTATATAGGATCATAATCATAATTCATCGTTTACTTTTTTGGCATATCCAGAGGAAGATGAGGAAGATATGGAGGATGAACTTGCAGAAGATATTGAAGCATTGTATCCAACATATCAAAGTAGCCAAGTTTAGGTAATATTCACTTTATTTCTAAAACTCGAGCTCAATTCTAAAATTTTTACATATTGCCAATTCTAAAATTGTTGTAATTTATAGGGGCCGTGGGACTACGTAGCTTAATGGTGAGGTTGAATGGACCGACTTATGTTGTGATGATTTTGGAGATTTGTGTTTATGTTTATGTTTTGGTTATATGGTATGTTCGTGGTTCCTTATGTTTCGTATGCGATGATAGATATTAACGCTTGGTTAAGATTAACGAACACAGTGATTGTGTCGGAAACTTGAGCGAGAAAGATTTGGGATTGCCTTTGAATCTAAATCTTTGACATATGATTTTTAAGCAGTAAATTACTTCTGTATGTGAGTGTGTTTTTGTATGGTTAAAGCTTGAACACAACGTTCGTGAAATAGTATGGGTTGGTTCGAACGAGTATGGGCCGTAAAAGAGCTGATCTTGTATCCCGTTTACAAATCAGGTGTGTTCCGGTTGGGTTGTAAGTAAACGGGTTGACCCAAACACACTTAAAATCACTTGATCCACGCTTTCGCTTACACTAATATTTTATTGAAATGCCTTTGGAAATATAAATTTGTTTTGTTTTGTCTTCAAAGAAGTGAATGCTGGCTGAACTATTAAGATCAGAATCTAGCTATTCCACATTTACTGTTTGCAGGTACAGAATATAAACTTGTTCTATGTATATACTATTTGCAGGTACACATTTATGGTTTTAACATTATTGTTAACTGTTTGTCTAAACTTGTTCATGGCTGTATGCGATGTTTTTTTGTATGCTTTTTCGTATCATGGTTGTTATGATAGTAGGACTGTTTAGGTTGTTGGTAACTTGGAGTTGGACTGCAAAACAGATTATATCGGACTGATTCTGCAGTGCGGCTAAATAATAAACAGATCCGTAAAATGAAACGAATCTGATTTGCAGATCTGTAAAACAGATTCTGCAGTGCGGCTAAATAATCGGACTGATTCTGCACTCTGCTGTGCGGCTAAATATCGGACTGATTCTGCAGTGCGGCTAAATAATAAACAAATGAAACGAATCAGATTTGCAGATCCGTAAAACAGATTATTTCGGCTAAAACAGATCCGATTCTGCAGTGCACGGACCTGTTCTGCACGTTTGTTTAATTTTTTTAAAACAGATCTGTAAAACAGATTATGTCGACTGATTTGCAGATCCGTAAAACAGATTATATCGGCTAAAACAGATCCGATTCTGCAGTGCACGGACCTGTTCTGCACGTTTGTTTAATTTTTTTTTAAAACAGATCTGTAAAACAGATTATGTCGACTGATTTGCAGATCCGTAAAACAGATTATATCGGCTAAAACAGATCTGATTCTGCAGTGCACGGACCTGTTCTGCATGTTTTTTTAATTTTTTTAAAACAGATCCGTAAAACAGATTATGTCGACTGTTCTGAGTTCGTACGAAGTGGTGGCTTCGTAAACACGTGGGATCGTACCAAAAACGATTGCTGTTCAGCTTCGTAAAAGACAACCTGTTCTGCACGTTTATAATTTTTTTAAATTTTTTTGTTTTTTTAATTTTTTTAATTTTTTTAATTTTTTAAATTTTTTTTTGTTTTTTTAATTTTTTTAAATTTTTTTTGTTTTTTTAATTTTTTTATAATTTTTTTTTTCAGTTTTTATTATTATTAATTTATTCTCAACCCATCCTGACCCAAACCCATCCTGACCCGAACTCATCCTGACCCAAACCCATCCTGACCTTCTTCTTTCTTTTACCCATCT
Source organism: Helianthus tuberosus (assembly GCA_030545235.1). Classification (NCBI taxonomy): domain Eukaryota; kingdom Viridiplantae; phylum Streptophyta; class Magnoliopsida; order Asterales; family Asteraceae; genus Helianthus; species Helianthus tuberosus. Next base: position 182,290,102 of record CM060451.1, read on the forward strand.
TAACCCAAACTCATTCTAACCCAAACCCATCCTGACCCAACAACCAATCCAATCCAACTCATCCATTTTGCCACCTCTAACTCCACATAATACAACTAACGTAAAACATAAAATAGACTAACTACAAGTCAAAAAAGTCAAAACAGGAATTGAGCAAGGAGTGACAGATCGCAATTAGCAATCTTGTCTTCCTTTGACTTCAATCTTGACTTTGACTTTGACTTTCGAAACACGGGGTGTTACAGTTGTGGAGGGGTGAATTGTAACTAATTATCTATAATTTTGTTAAAAATCTTAGGGATTTAAGGGTAATAAGTTTAGGGGATAAAAAATAAATAGTGTTTAAAAGACCAAACAACCCTCATTTTAGGGGTCTTTTTATAAATAAATGGGGGGAAAATTTCTTATTTTTTTGGTATCTTAAAATGCCCTTACCTCATGCATTATAATATAGTATAGATACTTATCACTTTGCTCGTATTTGCATGTAACAGGATCCTGCCGGGTTTCGTTTATTGTTGATGACTTGTTTATTTTTCCGTTGCGTTTTATTAATTAACTCGCTTAATTAATTGATTATTATTTATTGAACCGGGTTTTGAAAAATAAAATTTTAACCGATCACCCTGGAAACCCAACAACAACAATTTTTAACACGAAAATACCACCCAACATAGCACTTGCAAGGATTTGAACTCATATTTCTAAATCTAAACAAAACTTGGTCAAATTAAGTTCAACTCACCTTATGAATATGCAAATTAGTTAAATGTAATCATGAAACTAGTTGGAAACTCAAGTACGCTGCACATATGAATTATTATCTATTAACGTTAGAATACTATGACACAACTATAGTTATGTCAAGTGTTTTTATTTGCCTGTAATGTAAATAAGTGTAATCTGTATGTATTAGGGTGAAGGGAGTGGTTAAACACTTTGAGTGGCAAACTAAAAAATCAACCAATGAGAGTGTGCCATGTCAAAGTGGTAAACTATGCTCAAAATGTTGGCAATGGTTTAGACACTTGGTGAAGTGGTAAACTATTTTTTTTTAAAAAAAAGGAAAAATGTGTGATTGGTTGAGATGGCATGGACCCCACCACAAAACCCCACTCTCTCCCCTCTCCTCCCTCTTCCCGAATCGGTATACCTACACCGATTTTGGCCTCATTTTCGGCAAATGGTGTTCGGCAAAATTGATGGCATTGGTTTGCCAAGTGGTAAAGTGAGTTTACCACTTCCACTCCCTTCACCCTTATTAACTTCAACTCACAGTTTCATGATTAATAGATAGTAGTTTCATGATTGTGTAATAGTATTCTAGCATTAATAGATAGTAGTGCCGTTCAAAAAAAAAAAAATTAATAGATAGTAGTTCATAGGTGTGGCGTACTTGTATTTCCCCCCAAAAAAACATATTTGATTTCAGCGCCTCAACTACCTGCTGCCAAATCATTGAGGCAGAAAAGCACGAAAGGAATATATGGTCAATTTCTTCAACAGTTGTGCAACGAAACAAGCACCTACTTGAGGCCATACAAATGCCTCGGGTTGTGAGGTTCACTACTAAAGAAATTTTGTTCTGTCGTAATCTTCAAACGAAGTCGTTCGTTTTTGTGGAATCCAGTTTACCCATATGAATTGCTCGAACGCATTCAAAGTGGTTGATTAAAAATAGACAAATAAAAAAGTAGAACTAAAAGATTTTTTTTTTTTTTGAACAGCAACAAAACACTTTTATTTCCACCATGTCAAGAGGTTAAAAACGACATATAGCAAGATGCTAGATATCGCCACCCGACATTCTCAAGAACAATCAAGCACAAATTCAAGCACACAAAATACATCAAGTATCATCGAGACTACTACTGGTACATACTTTTTATGATCATTCTTCCCTTGGACAAAATTTCAGCCATTCGTTCCATGATATCCCTAGTCTCTTCGATCTTAGGTTCACCCAATCCAAGGATTCTTCTTTAATCTCTTCCACAAGTCTGGATGGTACCTTAACTTTGTCATTAAAGATTGCATCGTTTCTATTCTTCCACAAAGACCATGCCGCCAGCAGGTGGATAGCATAAATTATTTTTTCCTTTCTCCTTGGCCAGTTTGTTTTTTCTTGGAATCTTGCTGTCATACTTTCATTGTGGTCACGAACGGGAATTTTCATCCATCTCCATAACTGAACCCACACTTCCTTTGCTAACGGGCAATGAATTATTATATGTCTAGCCGTTTCTGGGCCCAACCCACATACGTTACACAGGTCCGGACCAGCAAACGAACGTCTCTTCTTTAACGCCACCTTTGTCGGAATTCTTTCTTCCATCGCTCTCCATACGAACAGGTTAACTTTTGCCGTCGCTATCTTACTCCATTCAAAACTGTTTGGATTAAGGTTAACGTCGACAATCCCAGTTAATGTATTCCTGATTTCCTTCACCGAGTAACCTTTCGAGTCTTTATCCTTCCATCTCCATTCGTCCTCGTTTTGATTCAAATTCTGTTGTAGTAGTAATGTCTTTAGTGTTTCCCATTCATTCTTTTCTTCATTGCAATTAGGGAGCCTATTCCAACTCCAGTCCCACATCCTACCTCCTTCGATTCTTTTGTAATTTTGTTGCACTTTGTTTCTTTTATATTTTGCCAAAGCAAACACGCTGGGAAATTCCTCCTTGAAAGGCCTGTTGGACGCCCAAGAATCCAGCCAGAATAATGTTTTATTTCCACTACCCACAGTGCATTTTAAGCAATTATCCGGTTCAATCCCCACCTTCCTGAACTCCTCTTCCATCCCCATTATTGCTTTCCATGTTCCCGAGTTTGATTTCTTTAACGGAATACTCTTAGTTACCCTCTTGTTATGGTGAATAGCCTCTATGATCTTTACCCAAAACTGCTCTGGTTCAGCTTTAAATCTCCATCTCCACTTCATTAGGAGTGCCATATTCATTTCCCTTATTCCCCCAATCCCGAGCCCGCCCATGCTTTTTGATGCCACTATTTTTTCCCACTTCATCCATCGAATTTTCCCCACACCCCCACATCCTCCCCACAAGAACCTTCTTCGGATCCCTTCTAGAATCTTTATTACTTTTTTTGGTGCCTTATACAATGATAAAAAGTAGTTCGGTAGGGCTCCCAATACCGACTTCACAAGCGTCAACCTCCCCGCGAAGGATAATAATTTTGCTTTCCATGTTGACAACCTTTTGTTGAACTTGTTTATTACCTCCTTCCAGTAGCCTACCCTATTCATATTTGCACCAACCTTCAACCCCAGGTATGTGAATGGAAAACGTCCCCTTTTACATTTCAACGTACTAGCCATGTTCTCAATATCTTCTTCACTAATCCCAATCCCGTAGAGACAGCTCTTGTTGTGATTCACTTTCAAACCAGACATCATGTAAAATAGTCTCATAATTCTTCGTAGTGCCATCATATTTTCGACATCCCAGGTTCCCAAGAAGATAGAATCGTCAGCAAAGAATAAGTGTGATAGGCGTGGGCCGTTGTTTGGCAACTTTAATCCTTTAAATACACCGGAAACTTCTGCCCTCCTCATTAGTACATGCAACGCTTCCATCGCAATTGTAAATAAGAATGGGGATAACGGATCGCCTTGTCTCAATCCCCTCTTGTATTGAAACTCCCCAGTCGGTGATCCGTTTACTAGAAACGATGCTTTGCCAGCAAATAGGATTCCCATGATCCATGTTTTCCACCGAGATGGAAAACCCATGTGTGTAAGGGTCGAAATTAGAAACTTCCAGTTTAACGTATCGTAAGCTTTCTCCAATCCGCTTTGAACATAAAAATCTGTTTCTTTTGTCTTTTAGCCCACGAGGTTACTTCATTTAGGATCAGCGGCCCGTCAATTATGTTTCGGTTGGCAACGAAGGCCGATTGTTCATGGGATATAATGGTATTCAATACTCTTTTCAAACGGATGGCTAGGGTTTTTGATATAATCTTGTTTATGACACCAATAAGCGAAATTGGTCTAAAGTCTGATAGGGTAACCAGATCACTAACCTTAGGGATCAGAGAAATGAAAGATGCACTGTAGGACTTTTGAATGGAACCGTGAATATGAAACTGCTCCATCATTTCCATTATGCTTTCTTCAAGTTCCTTCTAGAATTTCTTTATTACAGCGAAGGTTATTCCATCCGGACCAGGCGCTTTATCCGATCCACATTCCCACACCGCCGCTTTTACCTCCTCTTTTGTGAATTTTTCAACTAAAGCACTTGCGTCTAATTCTGATAACTTGCTGAATCCATGAGATGTCATCCGGGGTCTAGACTCCACTGGTTCCGAAAACTTCTTTTGCAGGTTATCTTGAATATACTTCATAATTCTCGATGGCTCAATGACCCACGTACCATCTATCCAAAACCCGCTAATTTTGTTCCTTGCCACGTTGCTGTTTACTATGGTATGAAAGTACCTGGAGTTCTCGTCGCCATCCAATATCCATTTTATTCTGGATTTTTGTTGCATATCCTTAGCTTTCCTGCGAAACCATTCCCTGATCCTACACTTACAATTTCTCCAAGTTACTAATTCTTCGTCCTCTAGTATTCTTTCTTCGGCTTCTGCGTCTAGTTCTTTTAACTTGTTCAGTGCTTCAGTAAATTCTTGCTCCTCAACCTCTCTTGTTTCGCTTCTCCATTTTTTAACTTCCTCCTTTATCCCCTTTAGTTTATCTTTTACCACTAAGTCTTTAAAACTACCTTCCGTCCGGTTACCTATACCTTTCTTTATTATCTCCTCTACGCCCTGGGACTCCAGCCAACTATTAAAAAAGCGAAAAGGAGATGGACCAAAATTCGAACCACCAATGGTCAATATTATCGGACTATGGTCTGATATTGTTCTTTCGAGGGCTCTAAAGGTAGCATTTGGCCACTTTGACATGAACTCACTATTTACCAATGCCCTGTCTATTTTGCTCATCTTCTTCCCATCACCAGATAGAAAGGTAAATTTTCTCCCAGTCATTGGATATTCTAGTAGTCCCGCTTCCCCAATAAAGTTGTTGAAATGTAAAGCATTATTTGCATCAAAATTGGAATTCCATCTATCTTCCGGAATCCTAACTTCGTTAAAGTCACCGATCAGAATCCAGAGCCCCGGTATAAGGTTTCGGATCGACAACAGTTTGTTCCAGATCTGTCTTCTTTCCGAGGCAATGTTTGGGGCATAGACATTTACTACCGACAATTCTACATCTTCTCCAATCAGGTCACCTTTAACCATAATAAAATTCTGATCTACTAATTCCATACTCTTTCTAAACATACCTGGATTCCACATCGAGACCAAGCCCCCCGATCTGCCTATTGCATCAACTTTTACGTATTCCAGAGATGTTCCGTTCCAGAATTTTCGGACCTTTGCATCAGACATATTACATAACTGTGTTTCCTGTAGAGCCAAGAACCCCACACTGTTCTCGTTAATCATCCTCCTAACCATTGGTGCTTTCCCTGGACCCCTGCTCCTTTCATATTAAGTGATGCCCAATTCATCTTCTACTAGCATCCACCTGTTCTTCATTGATGATCTTCTCGATCTGAGCACTCTTACCGACCAAATCAATCCCTAGCACCTCTCCGATTACTTCCGTATTTCTCATCTCCTCAGTCACCTCATTTTCACTACCCAGCTCCTTCGTCGTTTCCGGGTTTGTGTTCGGCACTAGGGTTGAGTCTGATTGTGTTTCATCTTCCCACTCCGATTCATATTCATCCTCCAGTGAGTACCCTTTTTCCCCCCACTGTTCTTCAGTCTCCCGAAATTGTTTGCCTCGTGTCCTATTCTTCCTTTTTTTGAGCTTCATCTTTGTTGACTTCTTTCTAGGGTTCAGTCTTGTTTCATCTGATAGCTCCATATTTAAGTCAAAATTTTTGTATTTCCTGACCTGATGATTTGGTTTGAGTGCTTGGTTTTTTACTTCTGATATAAGACTCCTTTTTCTTTTTCTTTGGGCCACCTTCTTATTATTTTGGGCCGGTCCACTTATGTCATCACCTTGTTTTTCATTTGGCCCACGGTATTCACTAGATTGCATCTGGGATTCTGTCACGTGCCTTTCCTGTCCTTCACTAGTATTATTGCATGCTTCATTGATGTGACAACTCGAGTTTCCGACTTTCACTTTCGCATTAAGTGCACGTTGACTTTGACTGTGTAGTTGTTTGACTTGTTTAACTTGTAACTGTACACGTTATTTTTTTTTAATGAACGCATTGTGGTTGCATGATTTTGTGTTTGGCTGTATAACATGAAACCTGTTGAAAACTTAAACTGTTAACACATAAAAGGACTCGACGAAACAGACAGGACCCGACGAAACAGACTGTTTCGCCATAAGCATCTCGACGAAACAGAAGTCTGTTTCGCCAAGCCCAGTTTCGCCAAGCCCATTAAGGGCCCAGAACGGTAATTCGTTCATATTAACGTGAACCGACTTCCTGTTTCACATCTTTGGCTAAAACAAAAACCCTAGAGCTCCATCTTCTCTGATTGACGGCGATCGTGTGCCCCGGAACCCCGAATCGACTTAATTACTGTTCCGTTCATTGTGGTTAGTGATTAAATCCCTGCATGATTGTTTGATTTCATTGTTGTAAACTGTTTTTAGTTCAAGTTCATTAGAATCAATGATAGATAGTGTTGTGTTCATGAATGATTTATGATTGGGTAAACGGAATCTATGGTTAGTTACGTTTTGTATGACAGATCTGATTGTATGATGATCCCTTGAACCCACGAATCGGAACTAGTATTAATCGTATGAACACCTAGTAATATGATGGATTGTGCTCGTGTTATACTCGTTGTCTGAATAGCTTGTTAAGGTTAATGCTTGGCCTATTATGATTGATTGATTCCATGATGATATCTATGTTAATGATGTCCGCATGATTGCTTCTTGATGTCGACGACATTTAGGGTTTCTGTGATTTTGACGAAACTGACATCACCCTGTAACAGGCTGACGAAATAGATCTCTTGGCGAAACAGAAAGTGTTTCGCCAAGGGCATTCGACGAGACAGAACTTTGTTTCGCCAAAGGAGACCACGGCGAAACAGAATGTGTTTCGCCAATTTGTGTTTCGCCGAGGGATATCACGACGAATCAAGTGATTCGTCGAAGGGGCTCACGGCGAAACAGAGGGTGTTTCGCCGACTTGGGTAATTTGCACAGTAACTGTTTCTGTTAAAACTTAACTGAGTTAACTAACTGCTGTTAGATGTTATGCCTGACTTGTATGATCATGAATGCGTGCAATGTGCTACTTGGTGATTATTTATGCGTTGTCCACTATGATTATACTTACGTGCCAACTTCGTGAATGTAAACTGATTATGTACACGTGCGCACTTTAGGACGTGATTGATTACTTGCGAGCATACACTTAGCATACCGAGCAAACCAAGGTGAGTTCACACAGCCAAGGCATGGGATTCCCCGGTGGTTTGGGAATGGGTTAAGAAATTAAAAATGGAACCTACATATCCTCCTTGGGTAGGATATGTACCGCCATCCTCCATGGGTAGGATGCCAATATTAATCCTGCGTATTCTCCTTGGGTAGAATACATACGTTCGTCCTCCTTGGGTAGGACAACAAACCTTAACGCATGCTCGTCCTCCTTGGGTAGGACAATCACACTCGCTACGGTCCTTGGATCAAGAAGGGCACGTACAAACACGACTAGTCTAACACATGGGGAAGCCCCCACTAATCTTCGCACAGATGCCTGAAAAGGCCGCGATACGGCCACTAATCTTCGCACAGATGCCTGAAAAGGCCGCGATACGGCCACTAATCTTCGCACAGATGTCTGGAGGACCGCGATGGGAATTAATAAGAAACATGGTTTACAAAACGAACAACTGATTTACGAAACGAATTCTATAACTGAACAACCAACTGTGAACTCGCTCAACTAGTTGTTGACTCTCTGTTACATGCCTTGCAGGACCATAGGTACTCTTGGAGCTTGCACGGGAGGCGCAGTCGTTGTGGGCACGGATGTGGATGTTTTGTTGGAAAACATTATGACTCTTTAAACTAAACACTTGTGTTGGATGTTCATAACTATGCTTCCGCTACCTATGCTATGCTTTTGGTTTAGCACCAATTGTATTGTGATGGATTACATTTACTTTTACTTTTACTTATTACTTATATGTTCAATATGATTGGTGGCTTGATCCTGGTCATGTCACGCCTCCAAGCGGTGGTACTCCGCGTGTGGATTTTGGGGGTGTGACAGATTGGTATCAGAGCCATTGGTTATAGAGAACTCGGTTTTAATAAGGGGAAAACGATTTTTATTAAAAGCAGACTATAACCAGTACAGTGCTCAACGATCCACAACGACGCTTCGCTCCACGTGCAAGGCTCAACATCATAGGTATTACTATTCATGTTACTTTACCTACATGCTAGAACTACATAGAACTTTGCTCGTGGTATGCTTAGATTACATTGTTTACTATTCGTTACTGCTTGAGAACGCTTATATGCTCACACTCTTCTGTCATCACACTATTCGCGAACCTCTCTTACACATGTCCTCCTTGATGTCAAGAATCATGAGTGGACGCGTTAACCTAACTCAAGCCCAGTTGGCGGCTTCGATCACTGAACAAGTTACTGCAGCACTCGCAGCTGCCCAGACAGGAGGTGTAACCTGCCATCACCACTTACTCCAGGATTTTTAGATCCTACTCTTGTAACTCAACACTAGTGCTTAATTTTGATTACTCTTACGCACACGACAAGTCAACACGCTCAGCCACCTGTGTGCACATACACGACTTTTATGGACTGTCGTCCTACTACTTTCAGCGACACTGAAGGAGCTGCTGGACTCCTCCATTAGTTCGAGGAACTCGAATCGGCCTTCAAATGTGCGAATGACCTGAGGCTCGTAAGGTGAAATATGCCACTGATATTCTCGAAGGCACTGCGCAAACTTGGTGGAACGCGCAAGTTACGATGTTGGAGCTGGCGGCTGCTAATGCCACCCCATGGAATGATCTTAAGGAACCTATCAAACGTGAATACAGTAGTTATGATGCCATCCACAAGTTGGAAGTGGAGTCCTTTAACATGAAGATGACGGGGTCAGAGATAGAAGCGTGCACGATAACGATCCAACAAACTGGCAATTTTGTGTCTAACTATGGTGGATCCTCCCATCAAGAGCATTGAGCTGTACCTCAAAGGCTTAGTATCAGAGATTCAAAGTCATGTGACTTCTGCCAACCTTGCTACTATTCAAGATGTTACTCGTCTTGCTCATCGTCTCACAGACCAGGCAGTGGAACAGAACAGGCTGCTCAAGCGTATCGGTGCTACTACTACTACTACTATTACTACTTCTGCTACTCCCAGTGACAACAAACTAAAAGGGGATGGAACCTCTAGCAAGGGTTCGACTTCAGTTCAGTCCCAGGCACAGCAGCAAAGGATTGATGATAACCAAAGTCCTGGTCAGCAATCTTTTGGTAATCAAGGGCAGGGTGGATACAGGGGAACCCACCCTAAGTGCAAACGATGTAAATTGCACCACAGCGGGCAGTGCAACCGAAATCATTGTCAATGATGCGACAAGTTTGGTCATGGAGCCAAAGATGGTAGAAACTCACGTCCTGCGAGCCAGAACCAACAACAACAGACACAAGATCTATAGAATCAGCAGCAACAGCAGGGTAACAAGGGATGTTATCAGTGTGGTGCTGAATGTCACTTCAAGAGACACTGCCCACGGTTGAACCAGAACCAGAACCACAACCAAGGAAACGGGAACTAGGGAAAACAACAACGGGAGTAATAACGACGGCAATGGTGCCAGGGGTCGAGTGTTCGTGATTGGTCAGGGTGATACTAGGAATGACCCCAACGTTGTGATGGTTTTGACATCGATATTGGTATGGATTGGCTACCTCAACATCGAGCGGAGACTCTTTGCAAAGAGAAGATCATTCGCATTCCTCGTTCAGGCAAGGAACCTCTCAAAGTTCAAGGTGACAAGAGTGGTGTCGTGAGTGGCATCATATCCTTCTTGAAGGCTCAGAAGTGTTTACGAAAGGGCCACACAGCTATATTAGCACCCGTTACAGATACATCGAAGAAAGAGAAAAAGATAGAGGATATTCCGGTTGTACGCGACTTTCCTCAAGTGTTTCCTGGAGAGTTACCTGGGTTACTGCCCCATCGTCAGGTCGAATTTCAGATCGAGCTAGCTCCAAGAGCAGCACCCATAGCTCGAGCACCTTATCGCTTAGCTCCAACGGAACTGGAAGAACTATCTAAGAAACTGCAAGAACTCTTGGAAAAGGGTTTCATACGTCCTAGCTCTTCGCCCTGGGGAGCTCCAGTACTATTTGTAAAGAAGAAGGACGGTACCTTCCGCATGTGTATAGACTATCGCAAACTGAACAAGGTGACCGTGAAGAATCACTATCCTCTTTCACGCATCGACGACTTATTCGACCAGTTGCAAGGGTCGAGCTATTACTCAAGGATTGACCTGAGGTCAGGATATCACCAACTGAGAGTCCGGGATGAGGACGTCTCCAAAACAGCATTCAGAACACGCTAAGGTTACTACGAAGTTTTGGTCATGCCATTCGGGTTAACGAACGCGCCTGCGGTTTTCATGGACCTTCTGAACAGGGTGTGCAAACCTTATCTTGACAAGTTTGTTATTGTTTTCATCGACGACATCCAGATCTATTCGAAAAGTCAGGAGGAACACGAGCAGCACTTACGACTTATTTTGGAACTCCTTTGAACGGAACAACTGTACGCCAAGTTTTCAAAATGCGACTTCTGGCTTCGTGAAGTCCACTTTCTAGGCCACGTGGTAACCAAGGATGGGATTCATGTCGATCCATCCAAGGTGGATTCGATCAAGAACTGGCCTGCACCTCGCACACCAACAGAAATACGCCAATTCTTGGGTTTGGCGGGTTATTACAGACGGTTCATCAAAGACTTCTCAAAAATTGCTCAGCCACTTACACTACTGACGCCGAAGGGTGTTGTTTATCGTTGGGGTAATGCACAGGAAACAGCGTTTCAGCACTTAAAGGATAGACTTTGGAGCGCACCTATCCTCTCATTGCCTGAAGGCACGGACGATTTTGTAGTCTACTGTGACGCATCCATTCAAGGTCTTGGATGTGTGTTGGTGCAATGGGATAAAGTCATTGCTTATGCTTCGCGCCAACTTAAGATTCACGAACAGGAATTACACTACACATGATTTAGAGCTGGGAGCCGTTGTTTTTGCACTCAAGATATGGCGACATTACCTGTACTATACTAAGTGCACCATCTACACTGATCACAGGAGTCTCGAACATATCTTCAAGCAGAAAGAATTGAACATGCGACAACGTAGATGGGTCAAATTACTGAACGATTACGAATGTGCTATAAAGTACCATCCGGGCAAAGCCAATGTGGTGGCCGACGCCCTCAGTCGAAAGGACACCGCGCCTAAGCGCGTGCGAGCTTTACAACTCACTATACGGTCTAGTCTTCCTTCTCAGATACGAGATGCTCAGTTAGAAGCATTGAAACCAGAAAATGTCAGGGCTGAAGCCCTACGCGGCTCAAGGCAACGCTTAGAACAGAAGGAAGATGGTGCTTATTACGTAACAGGACGCACTTGGGTCCCACTTTATGGCAACCTACGCGAGCTTGTAATGGATGAAGCTAATAAGTCTCGCTACTCGGTACATCCAGGTTCAGATAAAATGTACCACGATATCAAAACTACATATTGGTGGCCTAGCATGAAGGCCCACATAGCTACTTACGTCAGCAAGTGCTTGACTTGTGCGAGAGTCAAGGCAGAATATCAGAAACCGTCAGGACCACTCCAACAACCTGAGATATCACAATGGAAATGGGAGCAAATTTCCATGGACTTTGTTACTGGCCTACCTAGATCTCAGCGCGGAAATGATACTATTTGGGTGATCGTGGATCGACTCACAAAGTCTGCTCACTTCTTGGCTATCAAAGAAACAGACAAGTTCTCTACCTTAACAGACATTTACTTAAAAGAAGTGGTCTCGAGGCACAGGGTGCCCACCTCTATTATCTCTGATCGTGACGCACGTTTTACTTCAGAACTGTGGCAAGCAATGCACAAATCTTTTGGCTCTCGTTTAGACATGAGCATAGCTTATCATCCTCAGACCGATGGGCAGTCTGAGCGCACTATTCAAACTTTAGAAGACATGCTTCGAGCGTGCGTAATTGACTTTGGCAATGGTTGGGAGAAACATCTGCCACTTGTGGAATTTTCGTACAACAACAGTTACCACACCAGCATTAAAGCTGCTCCATTTGAGGCATTGTACGGGCGTAAATGCCGGTCACCTCTCTGTTGGGCAGAGGTGGGATATAGTCAAATCACAGGTCCAGAGATGGTAGTCGATACTACAGAAAAGATTGCACAAATACGACAACGCATGGCGGCAGCACGCGACCGTCAGAAAGCATACGCCGATAAAGACAGGAAACTACTCGAATTCCAGGTTGGGGATCGAGCGCTACTCAAAGTTTCGCCCTGGAAGGGTGTGGTTCGTTTTGGCAAACGCGGCAAACTTAATCCACGATACGTCGGACCTTTCGAAGTTATTGAGAAGATAGGCAGGGTGGCCTACAGATTGAACCTACCAGCTGAACTCAGTGCAGTTCACAACGTCTTTCACGTGTCGAATCTGAAGAAGTGTCTGTCAGATAAGACCCACATAGTTCCTCTGAAAGAGCTCACTATTGATGAACAGTTACGATTTGTCGAGGAACCTGTTGAAATCACGGACCGGGATGTTAAGGTCCTCTATAACACTAGAATACCTCTTGTTCGAGTTCGTTGGAACTCCCGTCGTGGCCCAGAGTTCACCTGGGAACGAGAAGATCATATGAAACTCAAGTATCCCCAGTTATTCGGAAACCGTGCAACTACTACTGAGGCTGAAGCTACTACCGAATTTCGGGATGAAATTCCAACTCAACGGGGGGATGATGTGACACCCCAGGAAAACCAGTAAACGATACAACTTACTTAGCTTCCTCAGTAACCGCATGCTAAATTTCGGGACGAAATTTCTTCCAAGTTGGGGATAATGTGACAACTCGAGTTTCCGACTTTCACTTTCGCATTAAGTGCACGTTGACTTTGACTGTGTAGTTGTTTGACTTGTTTAACTTGTAACTGTACACGTTATTTTTTTTTAATGAACGCATTGTGGTTGCATGATTTTGTGTTTGGCTGTATAACATGAAACCTGTTGAAAACTTAAACTGTTAACACATAAAAGGACTCGACGAAACAGACAGGACCCGACGAAACAGACTGTTTCGCCATAAGCATCTCGACGAAACAGAAGTCTGTTTCGCCAAGCCCAGTTTCGCCAAGCCCATTAAGGGCCCAGAACGGTAATTCGTTCATATTAACGTGAATCGACTTCCTGTTTCACATCTTTGGCTAAAACAAAAACCCTAGAGCTCCATCTTCTCTGATTGACGGCGATCGTGTGCCCCGGAACCCCGAATCGACTTAATTACTGTTCCGTTCATTGTGGTTAGTGATTAAATCCCTGCATGATTGTTTGATTTCATTGTTGTAAACTGTTTTTAGTTCAAGTTCATTAGAATCAATGATAGATAGTGTTGTGTTCATGAATGATTTATGATTGGGTAAACGGAATCTATGGTTAGTTACGTTTTGTATGACAGATCTGATTGTATGATGATCCCTTGAACCCACGAATCGGAACTAGTATTAATCGTATGAACACCTAGTAATATGATGGATTGTGCTCGTGTTATACTCGTTGTCTGAATAGCTTGTTAAGGTTAATGCTTGGCCTATTATGATTGATTGATTCCATGATGATATCTATGTTAATGATGTCCGCATGATTGCTTCTTGATGTCGACGACATTTAGGGTTTCTGTGATTTTGACGAAACTGACATCACCCTGTAACAGGCTGACGAAATAGATCTCTTGGCGAAACAGAAAGTGTTTCGCCAAGGGCATTCGACGAGACAGAACTTTGTTTCGCCAAAGGAGACCACGGCGAAACAGAATGTGTTTCGCCAATTTGTGTTTCGCCGAGGGATATCACGACGAATCAAGTGATTCGTCGAAGGGGCTCACGGCGAAACAGAGGGTGTTTCGCCGACTTGGGTAATTTGCACAGTAACTGTTTCTGTTAAAACTTAACTGAGTTAACTAACTGCTGTTAGATGTTATGCCTGACTTGTATGATCATGAATGCGTGCAATGTGCTACTTGGTGATTATTTATGCGTTGTCCACTATGATTATACTTACGTGCCAACTTCGTGAATGTAAACTGATTATGTACACGTGCGCACTTTAGGACGTGATTGATTACTTGCGAGCATACACTTAGCATACCGAGCAAACCAAGGTGAGTTCACACAGCCAAGGCATGGGATTCCCCGGTGGTTTGGGAATGGGTTAAGAAATTAAAAATGGAACCTACATATCCTCCTTGGGTAGGATATGTACCGCCATCCTCCATGGGTAGGATGCCAATATTAATCCTGCGTATTCTCCTTGGGTAGAATACATACGTTCGTCCTCCTTGGGTAGGACAACAAACCTTAACGCATGCTCGTCCTCCTTGGGTAGGACAATCACACTCGCTACGGTCCTTGGATCAAGAAGGGCACGTACAAACACGACTAGTCTAACACATGGGGAAGCCCCCACTAATCTTCGCACAGATGCCTGAAAAGGCCGCGATACGGCCACTAATCTTCGCACAGATGCCTGAAAAGGCCGCGATACGGCCACTAATCTTCGCACAGATGTCTGGAGGACCGCGATGGGAATTAATAAGAAACATGGTTTACAAAACGAACAACTGATTTACGAAACGAATTCTATAACTGAACAACCAACTGTGAACTCGCTCAACTAGTTGTTGACTCTCTGTTACATGCCTTGCAGGACCATAGGTACTCTTGGAGCTTGCACGGGAGGCGCAGTCGTTGTGGGCACGGATGTGGATGTTTTGTTGGAAAACATTATGACTCTTTAAACTAAACACTTGTGTTGGATGTTCATAACTATGCTTCCGCTACCTATGCTATGCTTTTGGTTTAGCACCAATTGTATTGTGATGGATTACATTTACTTTTACTTTTACTTATTACTTATATGTTCAATATGATTGGTGGCTTGATCCTGGTCATGTCACGCCTCCAAGCGGTGGTACTCCGCGTGTGGATTTTGGGGGTGTGACAATTGATAAACTCGTCATTACTATTGTCTTGTTCCAACACAACTTCTTGTACATTTACTTCGCCGCCTGCCTTTTCTTGATCCCCATAAACCTTTTCCTCTTCCTCTACCGACTTTGATCTTTCGTCTACCTCTGGATTCTGTTGACCTCCCCCCTCCCCAGTTGTCACCGGAATGTCCGCCGGAGCATCCCCTCCTTCCGTTTGATTTTCCTCCCCACTATTCGCATTGTTCGACGATGCTTCAGGACTATTTTCACCATTGTTCTTTACAATGAACCCCGGTGCCCATGTTTCATCCATTTCTGTGATCCAGGCCTCGAAATAATTACCTTTCCAATTTACCCCAATCTTATCGTTGATTCTACTCCCATGTTTTACAAGAACACCAACATTATCCATTGATAGATTTAGATCCCATGCATCCGCTGTTGATCCGCTGACCACCTCTCCATACTTTCCTGCTATTACATCCATCACCTCACTGCACCACAGCTGCATGGGAAACACCTTTTATTGATAGCCAGGCAAGCCGTTGGTAAGGGAGTACTTGCCCGTTCCAAGCGTATACATCGGTCAACTCCTTTTCCCATATTTGTTTTGCCCCCTTCATGAAGTCCAACATTATATTCTCACTATCAAAAGTTGCTATGAAACTTAATCCTCCTGTGTATCTTAGAAATCCTCCCTGACTTCTAACTTGCTGTTTTAGAGTATGTGCTTTCTTTAGACCTTCAAAGTTTCTAAATTTTCCCACAAAATCTTTTCTAGCCCACCATTTTACTGTATCCGTATCAATGTTAAAATTCAGCACTACAGTATCCTCCTGCATATCATCTCTCTTATTACCCATAAGTATATCTTTCCAATGACTGCTCCCTCCCCCATAATTTGTTTGTTCTCGTGGTTGAGTTGAATTAGTATATCTCTTGTGTTCAACCTGTTTCAAGTTCCCTTCTACACCTTTGTTTCTCCCGTTATTATCCTTCACATTCTTCATTTTCCTGCTGTTGTTGTTGTATTTGGCAATGTTTGCCTTTAATCTAGTATCCTTTAGGTCCACCATATTGATTGCCTTTACCAGTTTATCCGCATCCCGAACGTAAGCATACCTCAGAAATCCGAACCTCCTCCCAAGTGTGTCTTTTTTCTTTGCAATGTAAGCATCAACCAACCAACCTAGGTTCCTGCACTCCGTCCATAACTCCGCATCTGTCATCCATGGTGGTATATTAGTAACGTAAAACGTAGTGGCATCCTCTTTCCTTGGCTTGACTGCATCCTCTCCTCCTGGTTTAGGGTTTTTCCCAGATGTTGGTAACTCTCCTTCTTCTAACTCCACACTACTTGATGTTCCCGCCATGTTTCTGGTCCAAAACAAGCCACCAGATAGAAACAGTACCCGGAAAGCGAATGGAGAAGTCGAATAGACAGGAATAGGGTGAAGGGTCAGATCAGTTCCACAACAACTGTGTTCGGATCGATGACTGGCCCCTTACGCTATCCGGGTATCCTACCCTCGTCGAGCCACCGGCGTAGTGTTTCCGTCGATTAGTATTCCTAGCAACTATCCCCGGAACCCGGACAGCGAATGGGAACGATAAACGCCCAAGATAGGATGAAAGGTAGGCCACCGATAACCGATACGTGTGGTAGCGGAGGAACCTCGCACACTATCCGAACGATTATTATTCCGTCGAGCCTCCGGCGAAGGGGTTTTTTAGAGAGAATGTTCCGGAAAAAAGTGGGTACGTGTCAACTAAATCTTTAAGATAAGTATGGGACACATGTCACACACTTACGTCGATAGATAATATTCTATCATCTCAACAACCTTCGTGATTATCTCCTACAATATTGCTATGATTGATTTATTCATTTATTAGTTTGACTTTGTATTCAGTGTAATTTATTTTATTTCATTTTGTATGTAATTGTAAAGTTTATATAATATCAAAAATACAATCTCTCAAATCATTGAGAGTTTCGATCCTTTCATGGTATCAGCAAGGGTGCCTCTTTTTGATCTTCTTGTTTCTTCGATCACCTACCATGACGTAAACGGTTCCTTCATCGTCTTCCTCCTCTTCTGTTGAAACCAAACTCCCCATGGCAACCATTTTACACATGATCACCATCAAACTCTCCACTTCTAATTACCTTTCTTGGCAACATCAAATCTTACCTCTCCTTGCTAATCAGGGTCTTCTCGGCCATGTTGATGGCTCTTCATCTCCGCCTTCCAAAACTGTCCTGATCAACGAGAAAGAACAACCGAATCCTGAATATTCGGCTTGGTCCCTCCTTGATCAACAAGCTATCCTTATTCTCAATGCCTCCCTTACCGAACAAGCCATTGCCGAAATTCTCGGTTTCACCACCGCTCGGCATATCTGGACCGCTCTTGAAGCGGCCTATAGCAACACTTCCCTTGAACGTATGCATCTTCTTCGTGATAGTCTGTGTCAACTAACCAAAGGTTCATCAACCGTGGCTGATTTTGGTCGCAAATTCAAAGGGATATGCTACCAATTATCGGTCATCCGGTTAGTGACACAGATAAAACTCATTGGTTTTTATGTGGTTTAGGATCCTCTTTCGAAAGTTGGTCCACAGCCATTCGAACCAACCGTGACGCGATGCCTTTCCGCAATCTTCTAACCAAAGCCGAGAGCCAAGAACAATTTCTTGCGTCTATTCAGCCCCCGTCTCCTGCTCCGGTCTTTCACTGCCAATTGGTCCTCGGGTTATAATCCCACTCGCTCCCGCAATGCTTCTTCTTCTTCTTCTCGTGGACGGCCTACTCCACCGCCTGCCAAGGGAAATCATCGTCCACCACATTGTCAGTTATGCCGCACAAATGGACATTATGCAAACAAATGTCCAAAACTCGCATCCTTTGCTACTTCGGCCTCCTCTAATGAGGATCTTGCTCATGCGTTTCACTCCAAGTGCGATGTTCATGATGATGCTCCTGATTGGACCGCGGATAGCGGAGCCGATCTCCACATGACCGATGACACTGGTAAGCTTCATTCTTTTTCTCCTTATCATGGCAACACTTCTGTTGTCTTTGGAAATGGTTTATCTTTGTCTATCTCTCATAAAGGTCATGCAAAAATTAACAACACCATTCCTTTAAAGGATGTCCTAGTTGTTCCCAAAATAACAAGGAATCTCCTTTCAGTTAGCAAGTTGACCAAAGATTATCCTGTTGATGTGCTTTTCTCAGATTCTTTCTTTGTCATTCAGGACCGGAAAACAAGTAAACCGCTCGCTGAAGGACGATGTGACAATGGACTTTATGTGATTCGGGATAAATCTTTTGCCTTTATTGCTTCAGTTTCGTCAAATAAAGCCTCATTTGAAATGTGGCATAATCGTTTGGGACATGTTGCTTTTGACACTATTTCTATTTTGCAAAACTTGGTTGTTTGTCATTTACATCTATTTTGCCTAAACCAACTGTTTGCTCTCCTTGTCAACTTGCTAAAGCACATAAATTGCCATTTTCTCTAAATGAAAAACGTGCCTCTCATCCTCTTGATCTAGTTCATTGTGATCTACGGGGACCCTCGCCAATCATAAGTAGAGAAGGTTACAAATACTATGTGGTGTTTATTGATGATTACTCTAGGTTCTCATGGGTATATCCACTTAAAAATAAAACTGAGTTCTACGCGACTTTACAAACCTTCTTACGTCTTGTTCAAACCCAATTTTCGTGAAAAATTAAAAATTTTCAAAGTGACGGTGGTACTGAATTTGTAAATCAATATGTGCGTACCATTTTTGATGAAAATGGCACTTTTCACCGTCTTTCTTGTCCATATACCGCTCCTCAAAACGGACGAGCCGAGCGAAAGCATCGTCAAATCGTTGAGACTGGTCTAGCCATGCTTTTTCATGCCCACGTTCCTATTAATCACTGCGTAGATGCTTTCAGCACCGCCACCTACATTACTAATCGTTTACCCACAAAAGTCTTGAACAACAAATCTCCCTTTTAGATTCTTTTTTCTACCCAACCTTCTTTTAATAATTTTCGGGTGTTTGGTTGCTGTGTCTATCCATATTTACGTGATTATGCTCCTCATAAACTTGCTCCTCGAAGTATTCCTTGTGTTTTTCTCGACTATGCGCCCCAATACAAGGGATACAAGTGCTTTGATCCCACCTCGTCTCGTATTTATATCACAAGACATGCTCGGTTTGATGAGACTTATTTTCCCTTCAATAATAAGTCCTCTTAAGCCGACATCACCAAGCTTCTTGTGTCCACCTTCCATGAACTGTCCTCTTTCTACCAACCCAATACTCAATCTACGGCTCCTCCACCCGAGCCTCAAATCCCATCCATGACACCCTCCCAATGTTCTCTGTGCAAAGATCCAAAATCATCTCCTTCCAGCCCAACTCCCATCCAGCCCACTGCCACTGGGCCTGACGTTGCTGGGCCTACCGTCGATGCTGCTGCTGATGGGCCTGCTACCGCTGGGCCTCACGTCGCTGTCACTGGGCCTAACGGCGATGCCGCTAGGCCTACTCATTCTACTCAGCCCGATAATGGGCCTCCTTCTCCCAATTCCTCTTCAACCCAATCCTCATCCTCATCTCAACCCAATTCACCCTCTGCTTCTCATCCATCTTCGGTCCATACTCAATCCTCAGCTGAGCCACACCATCATTCCAATTCATCCCATCCTATGATAACTCGATCCAAAGTCGGTACATTTAAACCCAATCCTAAACACACCTCTTATCTTTCTAAGGTTATGCATTCCTGTCTTCATGCTGCCCTCCTTAGCAATGTTGATCCAAAGGGTTTCCGGAGTGCGTCCAAACATCCTCATTGGATGCAAGCTATGCATGACGAACTAAATGCACTCAACCGAAACCACACATGGACACTTGTGCCTCGACCCTTTTCGACAAATGTTATTGGTTCTAAATGGGTTTTCCGTACTAAATATCACTCGGATGGTACACTGGATCAACATAAAGCCCGTCTTGTGGCCCAAGGGTTTACGCAAATTCCGGGTCTTGATTTTCATCACACCTTCAGTCCCGTGGTTAAGGCATCCACCATTCACATTGTTCTTTCTCTAGCCGTCATCAATCAATGGTCCCTTCATCAATTGGACGTGAACAATGCTTTTCTTAATGGGACTTTATCCGAAACGTCTTCATGGAGCAACCTCCCGGTTTTGTTGACCAACGCTTCCCAAATCATGTATGCAAACTCAACAAGGCTCTCTACGGCCTCAAACAAGCTCCTCGTGCTTGGTTTCATCGTCTTAGCTCCTTTTTAACGTCATATGGCTTCACATGTAGTCGTGCGGACCCTTCCTTATTTATTTTTCATCAAGATGATCTTATTATGTACTTACTCGTTTATGTTGACGATCTCATCCTCACAGGGAATAATGCCACGT
Source organism: Helianthus tuberosus (assembly GCA_030545235.1). NCBI lineage: Eukaryota > Viridiplantae > Streptophyta > Magnoliopsida > Asterales > Asteraceae > Helianthus > Helianthus tuberosus. The sequence goes on from CM060451.1 coordinate 182,310,872, forward strand.
TACTTTGTAACTTCACGACACGTCTTCATAACGAGTTTGCAATAAAGGATCTAGACTCCTTAAATTACTTCCTTGGTCTCGAAGTTCTTACCACATCTGATGGTCTTTTCTTAACTCAACCAAATACGCCAATGACATTCTCATTCGTGCCGGTCTAACCGAAGCTAAACCTGCTCCTACTCCGCTCTCCACATCCGACTCCTTTCTCTCGGATGGTGAACTTTTTTCGGATCCTACCACCTACCGCTCTCTTATGGGAGCCCTTCAATACTTGACCATAACTCGACCTGACATATCTTATGCGGTTAACCAGGCATGTCAACATCTCCATGCTCCCACTATCAAGCATTTTCAAATAGTTAAACGCATTCTAAGATATGTCAAGGGCACTATTTCGCATGGTCTAGTGTTCTCTCGTCCTTTGTCTAATTCAATCTTAGGGTACCCGGATGCCGATTGGGCACGGTGTATCAAAACAAGAAGATCAACCTATGGATACTCTATATTTTTAGGAGGAAATTTGGTCTCATGGAGTGCCAAGAAACAGCCAATTGTTTCTCGTTCTAGTTGCGAGTCGGAATATCGGGCAATGGCGAATGCTGCAGCTGAAATTGTTTGGATTACACACTTGCTTCAAGAACTTCATGCTCTAGCACCGACTCGCCCCACTTTGTTATGCGACAACAAAAGTGCTTTGTTTTTGAGTCAAAATCCCGTTTCTCACAAACGGGCCAAACATATCGACTTGGATTACCACTTCGTTCGAGAACTTGTTATGTCTGGGAAATTACACACTAAGATCGTTCCTACCAAGCTTCAACTTGTGATATTTTCACTAAGAGTAAACCGCGCCCGCAATTTGAATTTTTTCGTGACTTGCTTCGGGTTCAATCTCCGCCGTTTCGCTTGCAGGGGATAAAAGATAATATTCTATCATCTCAACAACCTTCGTGATTATCTCCTACAATATTGCTATGATTGATTTATTCATTTATTAGTTTGACTTTGTATTCAATGTAATTTATTTTATTTCATTTTGTATGTAATTGTAAAGTTTATATAATATCAAAAATACAATCTCTCAAATCATTGAGAGTTTCGATCCTTTCAAGAACTGAAATTCTTGTTTTTATATTTGTATTTGATAGTCTTGTCTTGTTTTGACCGTTTGGGCTTGACAAACTGCAGATGCTTGTGTCCCGCATCGTCTGCCAATGCAAATGGAAGGCATCATATATTGAGGTTATTAATTTTATTGAGTTTATTAATTTATCGACTATTAAATTATAGAGGTTCTACTGTATCCCTTTTTTCCTACTATCTAATTATATATCATGAAGATTCAGCTTATATGGACTAAATAAAGTGGCCAGTTTAAAATGCAGATATGCCTGAACTAGATGTTCTATTCTATGGTCATGGGCTCATTAATGTTGGCCAAAATCACCTGTCATTATCAACAGAAGGCATTGTTGATGTTTCACAAAAAGGCACAATTGTGATTTATCTATAATAGATACAAAAAAATCAAATTGTGATGTATCTATGTATTCACATAAGATGTTATTAAAGAGCATATTCAAACCTAAAGAGAAGCAAGCAAACAATTAAACCGAGTATTTTAGCTAACCTTCTAGTAATAAATCATTTCTGATCATTTAATAATAATTTATACATCTAATCACAAATATAGTTCGAATTTACATCGAGATAGTTGGTAAACGGGCAACAAGATGCGCCGCTACCCCCTTTTGGATAGCAAAACTAAGCCTTTTAAAAACTACGTCCATAGATCTCGGGGTCATAACATTACTATGCATGACCCTTTGAACTCGACTAAGTAGATCCACAGCCTCTGGCGCTAGAAAACCAAAAGTATCACAGCCTCTGGCGACTAAGTTAGCTAACCAAAGTTTAACTTGAGCGCATTTTTCCAGTTTATATGTTGGTTAAATCTTCAACAGTTGTGGAAATCCAGTTTGAAACTAAAGAAACTTTGTTCTGTCAAAATCTCCAAACGAAGCAACTTGTTATAAGCGGAATCCAGTTTACCCATACGAATTTCCCAAACACATTCAAAACGAGCAATGAGTCGTCAATGATTTAACTAAAAATTGACCCCAATGATATAACCAAAAAATGACCCGTTTAATCCGCTGTCCATCTCCACTTGTCGTCATTGTTCTTAAATACAAAACTCTCCAAAATGCACTCCAAGTCGGCAACATCTAACTGTTAATTTTGCAGCAAGATTTTTCTACCTCCAGCTCCATGTGAAAGAGTTAGCCAGATTCCCGTATGATGACATCCTTTGCGATACAACTATACAAGTATACAAGGTAGTCTTTCATGGTTTTCAAATCAAACAACCTAGAAAACATGCTTTTGAATAAAAATAGACAAATATAAACGTAGAACTGAAATTTTTGTTTTTATTTTTGTATGTGATAGTCTTGTTTTGACTGTTTAGACTTCACAAACTGCAGATGCTTTTGTCCCACATTGGCTGCCAATGCAAATGGAGGCCATCATATAAACAGGGTAAGGAGGTGAACCACCATGACCTTACTTGAACAGGATCTGTTCTATAGGCTCGTACCTCTGTATTCTTGATTCCTAAGAAGACAGAAACCCATGTCTGGTTGATGAACCAGGACCATGTAACCAGAGCGTGATTAACAGAGTCCATGGTCCTGACCATGGCTCGGTAGAGGATCGTTGTCAGTCCATCTTCTTGGGCTTGACATGGTTACATGGTTGTCTGACAGACATCCTATCCTTCCTTACAGAAGGTATTGCTGATGCTTCACAAGAAGTCACAAAATAATTGTGATGTAGCTATTTATCCACCAAAAAGATTTTATTAAAGAGCATATACTTGCTAATAACATTTTTTATTCCTTTCTGCTTGACATAATTCTTTTTTTTTTCCCTATCTGGTCATATCTCATGAAGATTCTTTCATCTTATATGGACTAAAGTGGCCAGTTTAGAAAGAAAATAAGCTGTTCGACGATATGGTCATGGATGGGCTCGTTAATGTTGGCTTAATATTATGTCAGAACTTACTGTAATTATTGACAGAAGGTATTGCTGATGCTTCACAACAAGTCACAATTGTGATGTACCCATATCTATGATTATAAATAAAAAAAATTCAAATTGTGATGTAGCTATTTATCCACCAAAAAGATTTTATTAAAGAGCATATACTTGCTAATAACATTTGTTTATAAAAAAAATGCAAAAATTATTAACGGTATAATCGAAATCGAACCAAAGAAAAGCAAAAAAAACTATTAAACCGATTTTTTAGCTAACTAATGTTTTCAGATTTAGTTTTAAAAAATATTGAAAAATAGAAGAAGAAAAAAACTATCCTGAAGCTTATTCAACTAATAACTGACCCGTTTGATTGGCTGTCCATCTCCACTCGTCGATGTTCTTAAATATAAAACTCTCCAAAATGCACTCTAAGCCCGCAACATCTAACTATTAATTCCGTGGCAAGATATATCTTCCTCGATCTTCATGTGAAAGAGTTAGCCAAATTCCAATTCGATGATATCCTTTGCAGTTTGCTTTACGACTATACGAGGCAGTTTTTCATGGTTTCCAAATTAAACAAACTAGGAAACATGCTTTTGAATGAAAATGGACACATAAATTAGTAGAAGTTTTTCGTACAAGTCGGAGCAAACACCAGTCGGTTTGAACTGGCTGAAGCTATATGTGTGCGTTAATTAGTCGTACATATAGTTTAACGTATATTCGATATGTATTAGATTCAAACACGGCCGGTTTTGACCATGACTTTCTTTTTGCAGCTTTGCACCTCAGGATTTGTGGGTTCAAGACAGAGTCATGAGTAAAAATAAGAACTAAAGAGATTGAACTATATTTTTTTTTTTATTATTGTATCTGATAGTCTTGTTTTGACTGTTTAGGCTTGACAAACTGCAGATGCTTTTGTCCCACATCGGCTGCCAATGCAAATGGTAGCCATCATATAAGCAGGGTACGGAGGTGAACTAGCACGACCTTACTTGAACAGGATCTGTTCTATAGGCTCGTACCTCTGTATTCTTGATTCCTAAGAAGACAGAAACCCATGTCTGGTTGATGAACCAAGACCATGTAACCAGAGCGTGATTAACAGAGCCTATGGTCTTGACCATGGCTCAGTAGAGGATCGTTGTCAGTCCATCTTCTTGGGCTTGACATGGTTGCATGGTTGTCTGACAGACATCCCTTCTTTTTTTTACTTACTACATTTTTTCGAGCTCGAACAAGACACCTGAATTCTCAGGGCCGGCTCGTATATATCATGCGTTAGTGACACCGATTTTTTTACCTATGTAAACTTTTTTTGTCTTTATGAGTACACTTGGCGAAATAAAATGAAAGAGTGAAAGAGTGGCCATTCAAGGATAGTAACATCACTAGGATTTTGGATTCTTTTAGGTGATGACCGCCACCACCCTACCAGATAAATACGACGACTTCTACAAGGAGCGCTTCCATTAATTCAATTGACGAACCATAAATACACACCCTTAATAGTCTTTTTGTTATAACTTGGTATGGTTATTAAAAGTTTTCTGGAACTCAAAAGGTTACCAGCAATTTGAAAGTTAAATATCGGTCGGTTTGACTCCATAAGTCAAACCAACAATCTCCAAGAGTTTAACATACCTTAAATTTAAATTGATAGCTGGACATAAACTCTCCTGGGCGGGCACAGAGGTTTGCGGCTGCTATCGAGATTTCAAAAGGGATTCAGCTCAAACAACCTTAAAATAACTTATGTTTTGTTGGATCAAAGTTTTAGGGTGAAGATCAGTGGCTACATTCTTCCTTTGCAAGCAGAATCTAAGGTATGTAGTTTCTTCTTAATTCAAGTAACACTTCTCTAAATGCAAGTTGCAATATGATGAAATGGCAACCATTGAGCTATGTCAAAAATTCCCATTTTGGACTGAAGCGGATAAAATGGCCAAACTACAGCGATGAAAAACGAATTTAATTGGTTATTCAAATCGTATCCATTAACATTTGTTTTAATGGCTATTTCCTTCGTAGAGGAAGAGCAACAACAAGACCAACAAATAGACCAAATAGTAGTATCAACAATCCTATAAAATTGACCACAAGCGCTTCTTGACCTTGCTTCAACTTTTGAAAAACAAATTTCTCTGTTATTCCTGTCTCGGCGGTCACTATCGCCATAGCAAATATGACTAGACCAAAGAGAACATGCCATGGAGCGAGTCTTGCCCGTGTTGCTGACTCAGCACCCGGAAACAAAAATGTGACAAATCCCAATAGCAACTAGCATGTATAAAGTCGTGTTAGTACATATATATGAACAGGTAGATTACATATAACTTTTGGGATTGGAGTAGAGAAAGATTACTTGAAGCCCGAATAAGCAGATGGTAGACAAACCAATCCAGGAATGTAATGTGTACATATGTGAGATATCGAGTTCATTATGAAACTTGAAGACTACATACACGCCCAAAATTCCAGTGCCAAGCGCGATCAAATGAAATATTAGGTGAGTTAGTTTAAGCACGCGTCTCGTTGCTGGGATTGCGTTGTATGTGATGATTGCTGATTCGAAACAAAATGTATGCATTAGCGCGTATGCAATGTGCGGTCATGGTAACAATTTAAGATGCACTTGTAGTTTCGGGAACAAACCCATAATAATGTTTCAAATTATAAAATTTTACTATTTGTTCATGTCCTATGCAGTGGCGAAGCTTGAGTGTTCCGACCGGGGGGTCGAAAACGGATATACCAAAAAATTTCTATAAAAACGGGGGGTCGAAAATGTATATACCAAAAAATTCTATATGAAAACTATGTACTCTCCACTACTGAGTGAAAAGTTCGGGGGGTCAGCCGCCCCCTCCCGCTCCTACTATGTTGCGCCCCTGGTCCTATGTATGATGTGTGGAGTGTTAAAAATGGGGTAAATGAGCCCAATCGTCAGGTCGTTCTTAATATCTTGGTTCAGTAAATAACTAATATCTAGTCAAAATTAAACAAGCTCGAGCTAAGCTAAAACTCAAATTGAAGCTCGTTTAATAAGCTCAATTCCAAGCTTCATACATCAAGCCTTTCATTAGGCTTGTCAAGTTAAACAAATATGTCTTTGTATAAATGTTGTTATATTTTTACAATACTATAAAATACATGATTACAAGATAATAATTATTATATATTAGTTATAACTAAACTATATATCAGTATGTAAATTAATTTTGAATACAAATAAAAAACAGTTATATGATATATAATAGACGAACAAGCGGCGAACCAAGCCCAAGCATTTACGCATTTACTCACGAATGGAACTCGAACTTTAAGTTAAGTGGCGGACCCATGAATTTTTCCCTGGGGGTGCGGAATATTTTTAAAGATTTTAGGCCCCGAGCTGTATAAAAATATCGGTTCATAGCGGGTCGGGTCGGATCATGTAAGACAAAAGAACATCAAACTAAAATTTATAAATCATCAAAAACACGTCAAACGTCATTACAAATTACAAACGTATTTAAAATTGTGCCCTACAGTTTTTTTTTTTTTTTTGAAATATATCCAAAATATCATCTAAAGATACTAAACACACCATAAGTTCATTACATTCTTACTCATTGTTCCTAACACATATAATTTGCTCCATAAGTTCATAAAACAACACTAAACACTTAAACAAAAGAAAAATCATGTTCAACCATAGCCCATAACTTTCAGTTATATTTTTAAACATTCAAGCCCTAATATTAAATGTTGATTACTTGTAACTAATCATTTAAACAAACAAAACTATAAAGAAAACAACAAAATCAATTAACTACAAGTCTAGAACAACAAAAAAAATCAAAAAATATATAAAAAGATTAAACCCTTACACATCTATATTTTTCTCCTAATTATCACATAAAACAAAATAATTAAATAAATAAATAAACCATACTAGTTGTATATTGGAATTCTAACGTAATATGGATCGGTCCAACCAGAATTTTGGTTTTCCCGGTAAAAAAAGCCACCAGGCCGTGAGCAGTAGCGTCAAGTCACTGGGAGTTTTTTTTGGGGGCAGGATTTGGAAATGGAATGGGTGGATGGGTTTAGGTTATTTTATTTAGTTCAAATTTCTTTAGTTTGGGTAATAAAAATCGACTGCAGATTGGGCTTTGATTTGATTAAATAATTAATGAATAAGTGGTTAATAATTTTTTTTTTCCTAAGTGGGGCGGTTGAAATTTTCAAGGGGTGCGGGTGAAAAATTCCAAGGGGTGCGGTCGGGATTTCCGGCGAAAAATAACACTAAAAAATATTTTTTTCATGGGGTGCGCCCGCCCACCCTTGGCTTAGGGTGGGTACGCCCCTGCTTAAGTTAACTGAGCCAAGTTTAAGTGTCGTTAAGTTAAGGTTTGGCTTGACTCATTTACACCCCTGCTTAAAAACTCATATAGCTTAAGTACTAATGTATTTCTTACCTTCCCCAGAAAAAATAATGAATCCAAGTATCATGAGAAGTGGATGCAACTGCAAAACAAACAAAAAAAAATACGTAAACTAAAATTATATCTCTAAGCACATATGTTATTTGGAATATTAGATGATTATAAACATATTTTTCTTTAAAACTCACATTGAAAATCTTGAATTTCACATCTGAAGTGAAAGCAAAGCCTTCCCTGAAGTTCAGGAGCCAATACAACACGAGAAGAGTAATCGATACCCCTAACAAATGGGTGAATATGGTCGCGAGTAACATTGTCATGCGATAACTTGACTGGTCGCGCGCCATGATACGTCCTAAGAGATTTGTGTCTTGTAGATTCACCAAGTTGCCTTAATTGGAGACCAGCGTATAGATATGGGAATTGTAAGGAATTTCTTGCTTTCATCTATGAGAAATGGAGATTGCAAGAAAATTAGAGGACACTTGAGTTTTGGCAAAACATGTGAAGACAGCTAACCTTAAATATTTGGTGCATACTATGAAGTTGGATTGTTGGAAGTTTTGTTTTTTTGAGATTGTGTTTTTATGTAGCAATGTAACGGTCTTGGAAACAAGAGTGTAATATTAAATTTTGTAAAATTGGGAATAATAAAAAGTTAAAAAAAAAATCATTTTCATTTTTGTAAAAAATAATATTGCACTGAAATAAAGAGAGGTAACTAATCTAAAAAAGTTATTTGATGAACTACCATTATATAATAAATATCATATTGATTTGTATATAAAAAAATCAGGGCCGTCTTCGAAAACTCAAAGAAAATTTTAGGTCGTGGGTGACATAAAAAACTGGGCCCAATTGGTTAATGGGAAATTAGTTAATAAAATAAAATCTTGGTGCTAGGACCAAGCCTTGAACTTGAAACATCTACTTATCTTAAGATGGGTTTTTTCACTCCAACACCAACATTTTTATCTATAATAAATGGATGCATATGCTAAATACACACACATTAATATAAAAGCTTATAAAAGCTTATAATATTTCGTCGCCGGAGAGCTCGACGAGAAGGAGCTATCGGAATAGTGTTTGAGGAATATCGGCGGTGTGCCTGAGGTTCCTTTATCCCTATCCTGCGTAGATTTCTGACTCCATTCGCTTCCGGTCGCTTTTCTTCGTCTTCTGGTCTTTGTGTTTTAGAGAGACAAGTGAGAATTCTAAAAGTCGCCGGAGAGCTCGACGAGAAGGAGCTATCGGAATAGTGTGTAAGGAATATCGGCGGTGTGCCTGAGGTTCCTTTATCCCTATCCTGCGTAGATTTCTGACTCCATTCGCTTCTGGTCGCTTTTCATCGTCTTCTGGTCTTTGTGGTTGTCTCCCTCGTCCGAGGCGGATCTTGTTTGCTTTGTAGATCCGTGTTTCCCTGTTCATGGATAGAGGGGGAAGGTGGGGTGCGTTCGGTAATAACAAGTGTTTAAAAAATGATGTTTGGTATCCGGTGCTTAGCAAGAAAGACGCGAGAAGGGTGATGTCGTTTGAAGCTAGAGAGCGCAGGCTCCGGGATTGTACTTCCTTCTTTATATCTAATCTCCCGGACTCTTGCAATCGGGACAGGATATGGAAAGCCTTCGGCCATCTGGATGTGTTAGAAGATGTTTTTGTTCCGAAGAAGAGGGACGGGGCAGGAAATAAGTTTGGCTTCATAAAATTATATAAGATTCGGGACGTGAATTATTGGATTGCCGCTCTAAAGGAAGTTAGAATCGATGGCGCAGTTATAAACGTGGAGTTGGCTAAGTTCAACAGGGACGGCTCAAAGGTCGAAAGAATGCAAGAGGGGGACCGGGTTTCTGTGTTCTCCAGACTGAATAGAGACCCCGGTGGCCCAGGTTGTTGGTCAGTTGATTGAGCTGCCCCCGGTTAATACATAGACGAAAAAGAATTTGGAGTTCAAGTCATTGGTGGGGGAAACGAAGGATATTGATATCCTAAACAATCTGAAAGAAACATTGGAAGAAGGTTTAAAGATAAGATATTTAGGTGGCCTTAAGGTTCTCATTTCCTTCAATAGCGTTCAAGAAGCAGATGAATACCTCCGTTCGAGAGTGGAGGAGTGGGAATAGTGGTTTTCTAGGCTATACATGTGGGAAGGTGTCCCCCCGATGTTCGAGCGTGTGGCCTGGATTAAGGTTTTGGGTATTCCGATTTCTTTATGGGATCGACATATTATTAATAAAGTTGGAGAAAGATGCGGTCGTCTCCTTGTGAAATCCGATGTTTCTCCAGGCGATGGAAATATGTCGGAAGATCGAGTGGTTGTGGAGGTGAGGGGGTACGGTGCGGGTAAAAGTGAACCCGGGAGGAGGTGTGTTATCATCAAGGAATCGGTAGGATGATGATGGTGTGGGGATGGTGTATGGGAAGACCGTTTCATCAAATTTGACGTGTCTTGATATGGAAACTTTCCCTGTAGTGGGGTCAAAGCACCGGTACCCAAGGAAGTCTGGTGGGTAACCCAGGAATATGCACCGGGTGGACCTTGGGTGAAGTTTATGTGGTTGGGTGGCGGAGGTGTTCGGATAACAAGCACACCCGAAGACCCGAAGGTGGTCGTAGGTGGGGTGTCGAAGGTAAAGGGAAAATGTTGGGGTGAAAAAATTGAGTCGTTTTGTGGGTAGGATATTATGGAGGTAGGCGGCGATGTGAAGGGCTTCAACCCAAAAACTAGGAGGGAGGTGTGCGTGAATGAGGAGAGCGCGTATTATGTCGTTGAGATGACGAATCATGCGCTCGGCACGGCCATTTTGGGAAGAGGTTTGAGGGCAAGAGAAACGAAATAATAAACCGTGTTGAGTGGCAAAGTTTTTGAATGCATTATTGTCAAACTCACCGCCAAGATCACACTGAAAAGTTTTAATGTTTCGATTGAATTGGGTGGCAATTAGACGGTGGAATTTGACAAATGTTGAGAAGGTTTCGGATTTGTATTTTAACGGGTACACCCAAATAAAATGTGAAAAATTATCAATTAACACCATATAATATTTGTAACCGGATTTACTCAAAACCGGTGACGTCCAAAGGTCACAATGAATAATATCAAACGGTGAAAAAGTAAATGAATTTGAAACGGAAAATGGTAAACGTTTGCTATTGGAAAGCTGACATGAATGACAAACACCAGACGGTTTGTTCTTATTACAAGGAAAATTTAAATTAAAATTACGACTAAGGACATCCAAGACTTGAGCGTCGGGGTGTCCCAAACGATCATGCCATGGATGAGAAGAGTGAGTGATGAAGGCTGCTTGTTGAGGAAGAGCTGGTGGTGTGACTGGATAAAGGTCCCCGGTGCTATTGTGGCGGGAAAGGAGGCGCCCAGTTCGTAGGTCCTTCAAAGAAAAACCAAAGGGGTCAAATTCAATGGATACATTGCTATCACGAGTAAAACGTCTAACATAGATTAACTTTTTAATAATTTGTGGGCAGTATAGGATATTTGGTAGAATATAGGTGCGGTTGGGTAAGGTTAGGTAGCCTGTTCCAGACCCTAGAACGGGCAAAGACGCGCCATTACCGACCAAAATTTTACTACAAATAGGAAAAGAGTTGGGAGTTTTGATAGTACCTTGTTCATCAGTGGAATGGGAGGAGGCACCGGTATCCATAATCTGATTTGGGTCATAATTTAGCTGCATCGATGAGAAGGCTGCATTCAGATCGGAAGGACATAGAGGATTGTAGTTAGTGGGCTGGTTTGTGGTGTAGTGGGCATGAGGAGTGTAGCCAGCGGGTGGTGGTAATCTAACCTTGGCTAACTTGGTTAGATTACAGAACTTGGTTTCAGGTGCAGATGGTAGCCGAGGCTACTGGAAAAAAAAAGGAAGGGAAGGGATCGAAGGTAGGAGAGCCAAGGCTCTGATACCATAAAAGAGATTATTGTGTATATTTTCTGAATGAATACAATGATACAAAAGATCCCTTTAAATAGGGGAAAAACCCTAGCTCTATACAAGGAAACAATAATCACAAATAAATATAATTGATAATCTCTAAAATATGGACAACATCAATCTAGGCATGAATATCGGCTAATACTTGGTTCATTCCGGTAAATGTATATCCAGAGAGTTTTCTCTGAAATGGAAAGATCATACCTTTCATGTTTGGGTTGAAGAGATATCTGGGCAATGGTGTCCCGATTTTTTGGACTCGAGTGTTTCGGATGTCGATGATGAGTTGTCATCGGAGTTTGATTCAGATTCGTCGGAGAAAGATAGTCCGATTAAGTCTCCGGAAGAGAATCAGTCCAATGATGTAGGGGGAGTTCAACCGACTAGTCCTTTGGAGGGCTCCCCTGTCTTTTGCATGGGAAATCCTAATTCTTCTCGATCCCCTAATACGCATGCAACCGACATTCCTAGGGATCATGATGTGGAGTATGACTTTGTGGAGGATGACTTTGTGGAGGAGAGATAAAATGTGGGGGAATTAAACGTTGGCAGTGGGGCAAATATTGAGAGAGATGGGCTTGGTTCAGGGCCTATTAGACCCAGTTACATCACTTTGAGGCCCAAACCTAAACCTAAACCCAAACAAAAGACATCCACAGAGCATAAGATTCCGGATCTTAATGAGACGAATGTGGAGTACTCGGAGGCGGTCGATGCAGCGGACTCAGATCCGTTCAATATCGAGGAGATTTTCAGGCTCGAGAATCATCATGTTAGGGGAGAGGACGAGATTTGCAGGTCTTCCTCTCATCGTGAGTCTTGTGGGAACAATCTGGGCTCCGAGCAGGAGTTGGATGGGTTTGAATCGGAAGTCGCGAAGACGATGGAGTTCGGAGCAAAATTGGGAATTGAGGTAACTGGTTTCGATAATCATGTGAGAAAAATTGTTAGGGGGGAATTGGAGATTAATGGTTGCAAATGAATATTATTTCTCTGAATATTAATGGGGTTTCATCCGGGGCTAAGGGTTCTTGGGTGAGGAGGCTCAAAGGCAAGATTAGAGCAGATGTCATAGGTCTCCAAGAGACTCATAAATCGGGGCTCTCTGATGTTTTTCTTCGTAGTTTTTGGGATGCTTCGAATTTGAAAGTGGCTTCGGTAAATTCAGTGGGCAGATCTGGGGGCTTGACGCTGATGTGGAACCCGGATTATTTCAGCGACGAGGTGACTGTGAAAAATCAAAGATTCCTATTGGTTTCGGGGAAGGTTTCGAAGGTTGTAGAAAGAGTAAATTTGGTTAATATTCATGCCCCTAATGACGCTAGTTCCAGAAGAGCTTTGTGGTCCGAGATTTCGGAGCTATTTAGTCAATTTGATGGCTTATGGATTCTGTTTGGCGATTTCAACGAAGTCAGGTCTGCAGAGGAGCGGGTTAATTCCAGATTCGACATGGGGGCAGCGGAGGAATTTAACGGGTTTATTTCGAGGTCGGGTCTTCTTGAATATCCTATGACATGAGGTAAGTATACCTTTATCTCTGGTCATTCTGATGTCAAACTAAGTAAACTGGATCGGTTCCTAGTCAATGATTCGTTCATGTCTAAATGGCCTGGTGCTAAAGTTGAGGTTCACCCGAGGGGATTTTCTGATCATTGCCCAATTTCTCTGTCTTGCAATGCCTCCGATTTCGGTCCAATTCCGTTCAAGTTCTTTAACACTTGGGTAAGGGATCAAAATGTGGTGAGTATTGTTAAATCAGCTGTGGTAGATGATTCTCGAAGGGGCAAAGCGGATGTTGTGCTTTCCTCGGTCCTAAAACATATCAAGGGGGAGCTAAAAAAATGGAGAAAACAGGTTTTTCAATCGGAAAATTCGGAAGTTAAGGAGATGTCAAAGATTATTGAGGAGATAGAAGACAAAGCGTCGATAGGGCCTGTTTCGGATGAGGATAAAAATCGCAGAATGATTCTCAGATTAAAGTTGCTAGATTTGGAACGGATCAAAGTTAAAAACTTGCAACAAAAGGCGAGAGCGAATTGGGCGAAGTTAGGGGATGAAAACAGCTCCTTTTTTCACAAAATTCTGAATGTGAATATTGCTTCAAGCAGGATTAACGGGCTGCGATTTGAAAACAGGTTGGTTTCGGACCCGGTAGAGCTCAAGTTGGAGATTAAAAATTGGTTCAAGAAGTTCTTTTCAGAACTGATCAGAAGGAGACCAAAATTCTGCGGTGAAGGTTTACCTAGATTGTCGGATCATCTCAGCCAAAGTTTATGCGTCCAGTTCTCCGAACAGGAAGTTTTAAGAGCGATCAGAAGTTGTGACGGGAGTAAGGCCCCTGGCCCGGATGGGTTCACCTTGAAATTTTTTAAATCTTTTTGGGAGGAGTTTAAAGATCTTATCATGGGGGCTTTGCGGGATTTCTTTATCAGTGGAAGTATTAGTAAAGGGTGTAACTCCTCGTTTGTGGCTTTAATCCCCAAAATCAAAGACCCCGAGGTCATCAATAATTTTTGTCCTATTTCTCTTGTGGGGTCGCTTTACAAGATTTTATCTAAGATCTTGGCAAACCGTATAAAGGTTGTTTTGGACGAAGTTATTTCCAAGACACAATCGGCCTTTGTCGGTGGGAGAAATATTCTAGACGGTCCTCTTGTAGTGAGTGAAACCGTCGCTTGGGCTAAAAAGAATAAAGCGGATCTATTAATTTTCAAAGTTGACTTCGAAAAGGCGTACGATTCTCTAAACTGGAAGTTTCTATTCCAAATGATGGAACATATGAATTTTCCAGAAAAATGGATATCATGGATTAAAGGTTGCTTAGTTTCTGGTATGGGGTCGGTTTTAGTGAACGGCTCGCCGACGTCTGAATTCAAGTTTAAAAGGGGTTTAAGGCAGGGAGATCCCCTATCGCCTTTTCTTTTTATCATAGCGATGGAAGTTATTAATCTGTTTCTTCTCCGTGCTATTGATCATGGTCTGTTTCAGGGATTCCAGCTTCCAAACGGTGGCCCTGTGTTATCTCTCCTCTCGTATGCGGATGATGTTTTATTCATTGGCAAATGGTCGGAGCAAAACGTGGTCACCCTCAGTAGGCTTCTAAGATGGTTAAATCTGGTTATGGGTTTAAAAGTGAATTATCGCAAATGGAAATTGTTCGGTATCGGTATAGAAGAAGGAGAAGTGGCTCGATTGGCTTCGGTCCTCAAGTGTGAAGTGGGGAGTTTTCCGTTTATCTATCTCGGCATCCCTATTGGTGCAAATATGAAACGGGCTAAGCTTTGGAAGCCGGTTATAGACAAATTTCATTCTAAACTATCCAAATGGAAAGCCAAACACTTGTCGTTCGCGGGGAGAATGACTTTAGCGAAATCGGTGTTAGGAAGTATTCCCGCGTATTTCTTATCCATTTTCGCTGCCCCTAAATGTGTTCTTAACAAGCTTGAAAATATTCGTATAGATTTTGTATGGGGAATCTCGGATAGATGCAAGAAGGTCCGTTGGGTTCGTTGGGAGTTGTTAATTAAGTCAAAGAAAAAGGGGGGTATGGGAGTCGGAAATATCTCGGATTTTAATCTCGCTATGCTCACTAAATGATGGTGGCGTTTCAAGGAGTACCCGGATCAGATGTGGGCGAAAGTGGTCGCGGCAATTCATCATAACAGTAATGTGGCTCATTTTGTTCCTTTTAAGAGTTCAGTTTCGGGTGTTTGGAAAGACATAGGGACCGTGGATTCTAAGTTATCAAAGCTGGGAATTGATTTAAAGCAGAGTTTGACTTTGTATAATGGTTCGTGGTCTTGGAGAAATAATGCAGATCGTCTGTTCTGGGTTAAACAAGTCCGAAAGGACTTAGAAGATGCGAGGTTGGCAGGGGTCCCTAATGATTTGTGTTATAACTGGAATAGTTGGGCAACCCCAAAATCTAACTTCCTGCTCTGGAGAGTGTTAATTGACCGGATAGCTTCGAGAGAAAATCTTTTGAAAAGAGGTGTTCAGCATGATGACGGTTGCTGCCCTCGATGCGGCCTGACGTTGGAGAGCAGTGATCACATTTTTTTGGGTTGTCTATGGGCCAGATGCATTTGGTGGAACGTCCTTGCTTGGGTCCGTATCAGATTCCCGGTCGAAGTGTCTTCGTTTCGGGAGCTTCTTGAATACACTAATCAGAGCCCAGGTAGTAAAATATGGAAACGTATTATCCATTTGATCGTTCTTGCTACGACTTGGAGGATTTGGAGTGCGCGGAATACGAAAGTGTTTGAAGGTCATTTCATTCCCATTAAAACATCGGTCGACCTTATTAAAGAGGACTCCTTCGTTTGGCTAAGTAATCGAGCGAACAATAGAAGGCCTTTGTGGGATAACTGGCTGAAGTTTGATGTCATGGATATTTTGTAGGTTTCTTTGTTTTCTGTTGTCTTTTTCTGTTTTGTTTCGTTTGGTTATTCTTAGTCTCTGGCTGGCTCTTTATATATATTTATAAAGTGATTTTGCCGTTCAAAAAAATATATAAAAGCTTATAAAAATCTTCTAGACTCTTTGAAAATTTGGGCCTTGGGCGACGGCACGGGTTAGCCGGCCCAAAAAAAACCATTGTTATTTGACAATTTGCCATTATATAACAAATAACACTAAAAAAGTATATGCAACTTAGAGTTGTCAAAATGTGTTGTATTGTGTGAAACAGGTTTGTTCGACACAACAGATCTAATTGATCGTGTCATTTTGTTAGACACTAACACGGACATACTTAATAAACGGGTTACATGACACATTTAACATCATTAAATGTAATCTATTCAATATCATGGATGACATGACACGTTTAACACGATTAAATATAAGCAGTTCACTATTACAAATGACATAGCACAACAAGTTTAACTCAATCATTAACACGACTCATCAAACAAAGTTAAGATGTAATTGTAAGACACAATTGACACGACAAAATAAAATTTATCAAATATTATAATGCATACGGATGGTTTCTATAGTTTGGGATAAATTGGGGGGTTTGGCCTCTAGATCCAAATTAAAAACTCAATTCGAACAAGAATCAAATCAAAGAAACTAACCAGAATGATATAAACCAGAATCGGATCGAACCCTTTTTACGACAATCTTCAAAATCGAAAACCCTCAATGCTCATGAAGATCCCACCTAGATCAATGTTGATGGCACAAATTGTTGGAACCCTTTGTTGAGGAAAGAGTTCACTTTCACCATTGTTTCCACCATTAAAAGAGCTATGCATCATTGTGAAAGGGTCTGAACAATAATTATAAAACTTTTGGTAAAAGTTTAATAAGTGTGGCATATATAATTGACCAGGAAATTAAGTTAGAACACACACAATGTGAGTTATTACATGGTATAATTTGCCATATATTAATTAACAATTAACTTTTACAACCCACCAAAATAGGCTGCCGCATCTAACGGTCATCCTGTCCCCGCCACAACGATTTCGTATCCCAGGACACGTATCCTAATTTATTATTTTTAGATAAAATATGTAATGAGGAAATTGTCCATCAATTTAACTGATTAAACTAACAGTCCTAAACCAATGGATTATTTACTAAACAAAAGATCAAATACAAATAGAGTTGTAGTACAAAATATACTAATGGTATGGAAAGGTAAAAAAACGAGATGACATTTTCATAATTATGATACACTTTTAGTGTAATTTTGAATTTTACGTTGTTTGATGCACTTATAGAGTAATTTTGAATATTATGTTGTTTGATAAACTTATAGAGTAAATGTGGTTGTTATTTTTTTTAATGAACTGGCAGAGTAATTATGATGCACTTTGTAGAGTAATAATGATAAACTAATAGAGTAATTATGATACACTTGTAGATATGGTTGTTCATGAGTCGAGCTGAACCGATCGGACCTTTGCTCATGATCGGTTCGTTTATAAACCGAACCGAATTGAATCGAGCGTTTTTTCAACCGAGCCAAAGTCGAACGAGCGCCTTTCGATTCATGCATTTTTCGAGCGATCTTCGAGTGAGTATCAAGCGTCAAAGAACAAATAGGAAAGTGACGATGAGGGTATTATTTTAGAGTAAAGTGCAGTTTTCACCCCTAAGGTTTCGTCCAATTAGAATACAAGTATAAATTTAACAAATAACAAGGAACAGAAAAAACACTTGACTGGTTCTACCGAGATCATCTGAGTAGAAAGATGAATTGTCGATCAATTGAAGCGGACCACTGTTCTATAGGAAGTTCGAAATCGAATAAACAGATTGAAGCAAAACATGGGGAGTTGGCGTCCTGGCAACGGAGAACACGGATAATGATCTCGATAGTTAGGATTATGTACTTCTGCGTGGCCGGGTGATACTTGAGTATCGATGGACATTTCATATTTCAGTATTTTGACATTTTGATTCAATTATTAAATGGACATTGAATTATTGAACAATGGACTATTGGTATATGATTTTAGTTTTATATTTAAATAGACTCTATTTGGAACTTGGACCAAACATCTTTATTTTGCGCCTCTAGTTATTTTTTAATATATATATATATATATATTAGAAATTAAATCGAGCCAACTGAGCCGAACCGAACTGAGCGGACCTTTGCTCGTGCTCGGATCGTTTACAAACCGAATGATCTGAACCGAGCACCTTTTTCAATCAAGATGAATCTAACAAGAAAATTTCGAACATTTTTCCGATCGAGCATCGAACGAGTTTCGAGCGTCGAGCAATTTTAACAGCCCTATTTGTAGAGTAATTTTGAATTGTATGTTGTTTGATGCAATGTTTTAAAAACCAGTTTTTAAATCAAACCGGATTAGGCTAAAAAATGGTTCAACCAGTTGAACTAGGTTGTACCGAGCGGTTCAATCAGGTTGACTTCCTAACTCTATAATTTAATAAATTAACATTAACTCAAAAGTTAATCCAAAAATGCATGATTACATATTAAAAGATGATCCAAAAGTAAATCCATAATAAAAAATTATCGAAAAGATAATCGAAAATCATTCAATTTTCCAACATGCTCTTGTAGTAGTGTATTAATGATGAACTAGTCAGGGCCGGTCCAAGCTTTTTGTAGACCCAAAGCGAAACTAAAATTTGAGGCCCTTTTTCCGAATGTCGTTATAACACCTTAATTTGGAAAGGAAACACAACTTTTCAAGAAGCCAATTCATAATTGTTGTCATCTATTGACTTTTGAGTTCAAAATGCTAAAAAAACTTGTTTGTAGAGGACTGTGTTTGCAAATTAATTTACTAAAAAAAAACTCTTGTGCAACATATACCTTACTCTTTTTTTATTGAATACAAACAAAATCATTGAGGGTTAGTTAACAGCATAAAAAACATAATAGTAAACTATAGAATCAAATTTGAACCAAATAACAATCTTAGCAATTGATCAACAATATAGGAAGAGTAAATTACAAGTTTTGTCCTTTATGTTTGTCTCAAATTTCAGGCACTGTCCTTTATCTTTAAATTTGACGAGTTTTGTCCTTAACGTTTCAAAATCCTGCACATTATGTCCTTTAGTGCAAACCCAGTTAGAATTTTCTGTCAAGTTATGTCACATGCATTGCACACAAGGGTAGAATAGTCATTTCCCCTCCCCACTTGTGTTTCCCCTTTTAAAACCCTAATAAGATCCCCAATTCGGGTGTGTTTGGGATTCCTTTTTAACCTCTAACTTATCAAAAGTCCTTCTCAAAAGTGAGAAGTTAGAATTTCTAACTTCTCAACTTCTCCTTTCTTTTAAGGCTTTTAAGGCATAAAAGGACTTTTTCAAATGCATAAAAGGACTTTTCCAAAAAAGTGTTTGGTATTCCTTCTAATTTTTTAGAAGTTAATAAGTCAAAAAGCCTCCAAAAGTGCTTTTTAAAAGGAATCCCAAACATGCACTTCGTCTCTTTTTGTAAATTAGGGCTCAATATCACTCACAAAACACCACGCTCTCATCATACCCACAGGCAATCACTCAAACATCTTCATTTCTGCTGCACTCATCTCCCTTTACGCCAATCTCTACCACCCCACTTCATCCACACAAGTATTTCACTCATTTCATGGCTTTAAAGAAATCTTCCTTTGGAACTCCATCATCCAAGTCCAAGCCCATTTTTCCAATGCTATGTACTCATAGTGTCTCCATTTTTATAATTCCATGAGGGTTTTTACTCATCTTTTGCCTAACCAGTTTACTGTTCTCATGGTTGTTTCCGCTTGTTCGGAGGTTCGAGACTTGGATATGATAAATACTTTCTTTTAGCTATACTTGGAATTTAATCTGCGCACAAGCAAAAAAAAACACGGTTAAACTTGGATATGATAAATACTTTCTTTGTTTCAAAGGTATCCTCTTTGTCTTTTGTGCAGTTTATGTTTGTGAGATCTCTCTCTGGTGGGACACCGTATTTTGATGTTCAGTTTTTATCACCATCATTTTTACTTCATTTATTTGCTTTCATTTCTCATAGTTTATGAGTTTAATTGAAATTCCAGCTAACTGAAAGCATTAAAGGAAGTTTCCTTAGACTGCTTTCATCAAAAGGTACATGTCGATTGATCTTAAATTTATTCGTTAACTGTAATTTTGGTGGGTGATCTTGAGCCCTAAATACAAAAGTGATGAATTGTGGGTGTTTTATAGGATTTTAAGAGGGGGAAACACAAGTGGGGAGGTGAAATGACTATTCTACCCTCATGTGCAATGCATGTGACATAACTTAACAGGAAATTCTAATTGTGTTTGCGCTAAAGGACATAACGTGCATGATTTTGAAACGTTAAGGACAAAACTCGTCAAATTTAAAGGTAAAGGACATTGCCTGAAATTTGAGACAAACATAAAGGACAAAACTTGTAATTTACTCATATAGGATAATTAAATTATCAAAAAACAAAGAATAAACCGCCAAAATGGTCCCTGTGGTTTGGTCACTTTTGTCAATTTAGTCTAAAATTCAAACATTTTAAATCTAGGTCCATGTGGTTTCAATTTTGTTGCCATTTTCATCCAAAAGCAAAATCTGATCAGATTTTTTAGTTAACATCCAGTTTTTTTGCCTTTTTCCTCCCTTTTAATAAAGGGCAAAATGGTCAGACTTTTTTAATTTGTTATAATAAAACGTTAAAAGACCATTTTGTCCTTTATTAAAATGGAGAAAAAAGACAAAAAACTGAATATTAACTGAAAACTCTGTCCAAATTTTGATTTTGGATGAAAATAGCAACAAAATTGAAACCATGTGGACCTAGCCTCAAAAGGTTCGAATTTTGGACTAAAGTAGCAAAAGTAACCAAAGCTCAGGGACCATTTTGACAGTTTACTCAAAAACAAAATAACAAATTTTAGAATAAAAAACAGATTAACAAATGATGGCTGAAAACAAATTAGAAATCAAGAAAAAAACTACCTTTAAGCTTCAACCATTGACGAATGAATTTCTGCAATGTGTAGTCCCTTCGACTATTTCAGAACCAACAATGCTCTATTTCAGAACCAACAATGCTCTATTATTCAAAACTAATCAACGATGAATGACAGTCCGTGTGAATTCCTGCAATTACGATGATTATCTTAAACGATGTTCAAATTTCAGTCCATATTGATGTTTGATACGGGGAAGGCCAAAGCCAATTGTCGTTTAATATCACTAGTAGTTCGCTCCATTTTAGATCATGATGGCCGCTCTAGAAGTCATGGGGTTTTATGGAGTCTAGTAATTAAAAAAATATCAAGGCCCAAATTCAGATTTAGTACATATATATTTTTTTAGGATAATGGAGACCCTTTATTTTGGAGGCCCCAGACCCAAGCCTTACCTTGATACTCTATTGGGCCGGCCCTGGAACCTAGTAGAGTAATTATGATGCATTTACAGTGTAATTTTGAATTGTATGTTATTTGATGAACTTGTAGAGTAATTGTGTATGTTATGTTATTTTGATGAACTGTTAGAGTAATTATGATACATTTGTAGAGTAATTTTGATAATTACTTTACGAATATATGCACTTGTAGAGTAATTTTGATAATTACTCTACGAATATAATAATAACGAAAATTTCAACGCGTTTTTTTTTTACTTTTTCACCTTATTTGTAAGTTTTGTACGATAAGCTTATTTGTACGAAATCTTTACTCTTATTTACTAAATCATACAACAACTTTAAGAACTATCCGTAAAAAATTAATTGATGGACAATATCTATAACTTAATTCATCGCATAAGAACCATGCATGTAAAATACTCTAATATATTTGACTATTACAACTATATGCTCCTTTGATAAACGGGTTATAAACACGTCGTGTTGGCCAATTAATTTTTTTTTAATAGAAGGCGATTTCATTAAAGAAAGAGGCTTAAGCAAGAGGCTCAAGTCGAAACATACATAAGGAAACAATAAGAAACAATAACAAGACTATAAATTTACATAGGGAAGTCTTTGAACTTAAAACCTCTCCACTTCTCCCAATTTAAGTTCGGGAGTCCAGCCCTGTTATTCACCCATAAGTATGATAATGACTTGATGTCGCCGATCAATTTCGCAAGATTAGGGGGTCTTTTATTGAAGATAAACTCGTTTCTCGATCTCCATATATTCCAGCATGTTGCGGCCGCGATGGTCCAGATTGCTTTCTTGAGAAGTTTGTGAGTTTTATAAGTGGAGATGTGCTCGAACAGTTGCACGATGCTTAACATGAAGCGGGGCAGCGGGATCTTTATCCATTGGAATATAACGGTCCAGATGTTCTGAGCAAAATCACAAGTAACTAGAAGATGACCTGCAGTTTCGAGAGTGTGATCGCAGAAAACACAGCCTGTAGAAGGGAGCGTGATATGTCTGGCTAGGAAGACTTCTCTGGAGGGGATACGATCAAGAACGACACGCCATAAAAAGCAGTTCACCTTTTTTGGAATCCAGTGCAACCAATTGAGGACTTTAGTTTCGGGGTTGCAGTTTATTTGATCCAGTTTAGATCTTAAGGATTGCACCGTATAGTCTCCGGAGGACTTAGCATTTTTCCATATCCAACGATCAGAGCCTTGACCGAGACCGACAGAAGGCAGCGTGGCGATGCATGTATTCCATTCTGAAATGTGTTCCGGACATGACAATGGGTTGGAGCTGCCCCAGATCCATGATGTTCCTCCTTGCGAGATAGTATATCGTTGTTGGACCGTGCATCTTTTATCCGTTTCCAAGGAGTATAGGTTCGGAAAAGTGTCACGAAGAGGTTTGTCTGCCACCCATACATCAAGCCAGAAGAGTGTTTTATCTCCAATCCCCAGTTTTGGTATCAATCTTTCGCTAATTTGTACGGTAGGGTTACGTGAAGCTCTACCCATGTTCACAATAGATTTCCAGACACCGCTGATTGTGCTTTTTAGTGGAATGCTTGACTTGCATCTTGGCCCGGTGTGAATAGACGTAATGACCCTTGCCCATAGCATGTGCGGTTTGTTTTTGTATCTAACACTCCACTTTACCATCAGTGCTTTGTTTATGGATGCAAGGCTACCAATCCCAGCCCACCCTCGTTTTTTGGGGCGACCACCTTGTACCAGGGGGCCCAACTAATTTTGTTTTTTTTTTCCCAAACTTCCCCCCCTCCCAAAGAAATTTCCTACGTATGCGTTCCAATTGCTTGATGATTTGCGTAGGTGCACAGAAAAGTGAAAAGTAGTACGTGGGGAGGTTACCTAGGGCCAATTAATTTATTTAACACGATAAGTTAAATGCGTCATGTTTGACAAAAACAAGTTAAGTTAATTGAATTTGTTTAAACACGGTTTTAATCATGTCATTAAAGTGACTATCACTTTATGGCCCAACTTGTTTACCCCATACACTAATATGTATAACTTCATGTCAAGTTGTATCATTTTTATGGGAACGTGTCATAAATTGTTAGCTTTAATGCGACACCATTTTTTTTATAAAGATATGCGGCACATGTATTAACCTAAAAAATTCAGTTGTTATTTGATATATCTATATCTATACATATAATAAAGTAAATTAAATGTGTCCACGTGGCAACTGATGAGGGTATTGTTTATTTGGTTTTGGCGCAATTCCCCTGCTCCACATTTACTTCACGTATTTGGATTTGGGTTTCTGTAACTTACTCGCCTATTCATTTTGTGTTTTTTTTTTTCATTTTTTGAACAATTCGGTATTTGGGCATGTGTGTTATGCTTCTGAACTATTGTTGGGCATGTGTGTTATGCTTCTGATCTATTGTCATTGTAATTATGCAAGTGTATGTATATATAAATGGCTAACAATAATTAATCAGTCATCTTTATATAACTCTAATTCTGCCCCTTTTGAAGCCACCACTTCGAATCCTCAACCGTACCCGCCTCACAATTCAGCTCGGGAGTGACATTCACCAAACGAGGTCTGAGTCGAAAAGGCACCTCACAATTCAACTCGGTCGTGACATTCAACAAACAAGGTCTGAGTCGAAAAGGCAAGTACTACATTCTTTGCAATGGTCATTCCGTTTTAATGATTTAGTTAATATATGTATAGATTAAACGTTCTGTCTTTTGTGTTTCCTAGACAGTATTCCCACCTGAATACGCCCGAACTTAAAAATGCAAGGGACAAGTTTGAAAGTTCATAACCAGATTGTCGATTGACTCGCGTTGAAGGTATGGGACATAAAACTCTTCATTTACATCTGATCGTTAGGAAGTTTAGGGGAAAAAAAAACTTAATTGAACAGTTAAATATTATTTTAAAATTTGTGTTTCCTGGACAGTATTCCCATCTGAATCATATACCATTTGCAGAACCAACTAAAGGTTTTAGAGTGATTTAGTGTTTTGAGATGATATGTGGATAAGAAAGGTGATACTTATAGAAGGATAATGTTCACTCGACTGTTGAGTAATTTCAGTTATGCCTATTATGTTTTGATTGTCAGTCACTAATGGCCCTATTCTCATTGCGCCAACCCAACCCAACCCAAACAAATATAATTGTTCAACCTTAAAGGGTTATTTTGATAAAAATGATAATTCAAATATATGTATAGATTCTTGAATAATTTCCGTATAAGAATTTTTTTCATAGATGATACCAATCTCAATTAGTGTTTGCATATAATAATTACAATAATTAGATAAAATGTATTTAAACTCACTAAAATCATATTTCGGTATCCATTTATTAATGAGGAATAGTTTATCCATTTAGCAATTTTAATATTTCTCTTTACTTTCGTGGCTTTTATCTATAGAGTGGAGATACAATAGGAAGTTAATTTGGCTAGGAAGGCTAGGAAGTGATCTTGACCATCCATATAGTTAATCAAGGGCTAAGATTAAATCAGGGAAATTGAAAAGAAGAAAAGAGGCGCGTGAGTTTGTTTAGGGGCATTCTAGTCAATCCAAGTCAATAGTTTCTCTTTCCTCCAATTCCCCCCATTTTTTAAACGTTAATAACTCTTTCATACGACATTATTTTTTTATAAAAATTGCACCAAAAAAACGAGCGTTTTTTTATCTTTAAAACTAGTATACTATTGCTATATTTTAAAAAAAAATTAAAACCCAGTTGCGTAAAACGCAATAGAAAAACCCCCTGTTACGTAAAACGCAATGAAAAAAAAACCTAAAAAATGACATTTTTCTAAAACGCAATGCACCAAAAACACAAATAAATGACTTATTTGTAAAACGCAATGGCCAGAAAACACAAAGAAATGTCTTATTTCTAAAACGCAATGCACCAAAAACACAAAGAAATGTCTTATTTGTAAAACGCAATGGCCAGAAAACACTTAAAATGTCTGTTTTCTAAAACGCAATGGACTGAAAACACATAAAAAAGTGTTTTACCTAAAACGCAATGCACAAAAAACACAAAGAAATGTCTTATTTGTAAAACGCAATGACTAGAAAACACTTAAAAATGACTCATTCTAAAACGCAATTGCCTAAAAAACAAAAGAAAGTGTTCCCTGTAAAACGCAATGGACTGAAAACACCTAAAAAGGTGTTTTACCTAAAACGCAATGGCCAGAAAACACCAAAGAAAATGTTCTTTCTAAAACGCATTGAACCATGACAATAGTTTTGTCTGTGCTGTGAATTGTCTGTGCTATGAACTGTCTGGACCAATGCAGTTTCCAGAGGCAATTTACAGAAAATTAATTTTTCTGATGCATTTTTGTTACAGCAATTTAATCCAAAAAAAATGTCTTGTAGAGTAATTTTGTTAGCATTTAGTTATGGGGTTTAGTTTTTAGCTTTTAGTTGGGGGGGGGGGGGGGGTTAGGTTTTTTTTTTTGGGGGGGGGGGGGTGGTGGTGGTTTAGGTTTTTTTAGGTTTTTAGGAGGTGGTTTAGGTTTTTTTTGGGGGGGGGGGGGGTGGTTTAGGTTTTTTTTTTTTTTTTTTTTTGGGGGTGGGGGGTTAGTGTAATTTTGATAATTACCCTACAATTTTGATAATTACCCTACACGACCAAAATTACTCTACATGAACTTTTACAAAATTACTCTACATAAGCTCAAAATTACTCTACTAGAGTAATTTTGAAGTTGCTGATAATTACCAAAATGCCACCGCCACTTTTTTTGACTTTCTTTCAATTCGTACGTTTATTTTATTTTATTTTCACAGGAACTTAACTCTAGTTATCTATTTCTGAATTATAGTTTCATTACTAAACAACAATTCAAAAATACTAGATATATTATAAGTTCAAATTATTAAACTTTAAAATCCTAGATAATCCAAAATTTAAACAATCATGATAATTCAAAAACATAAAAATCATTGTCTATTTATACCTTTTTATGTTATAAATACTGCACCCCATTAATCATCATTCAGAACAACCAGAGACATAACAAAGGTGTTGTTTATAATTAAGCGTATATTTTTTCCATCACATTAATTTGTTTTACGCACTTCTTTTATATTTTTTTCACTATTCACTATTATATATTCTTTCACAGAACCATGGAAGGGAAAAATATCATCTATTTGAACGATATTGACGGCAAAACAAGAGCTTTTACAATAAAGGTAAAAGTGGTTAGGCTATGGAAGAGATCAAATCCCAAAAAGGTTAGTGAGACATGGGCTATTGATATGGTACTCATGGATGAAAAGGTATAACTTTTACAACTTTAATTAGTTAATATGTCTTTACTTAATCATGTTTTAGGTTTTTTAACATACATTATTTTGACTTGTAATGTCAGGGAACCAAAATGCAGGCTACTGTGTGGAGTAATGACTTTAAAAAACATGAAAAAGTTTTACAACAAAATGAATGCTATATCGTTTTTAAACCCCGTTTTGATAAAAATAACCATAAGTTTAAACATTTTGATACCAAATATGTGTTAACCTTCAATTTTGAAAAAACCATTCGAAAGTGTAACAACTTTATAGGACCAACACATGGCTTTGAGTTTTCAACATTTAAGTCTATTAAAAATGGTGGAGTTTCTTCAGATTTTCGAACTGGTACGTTTCCTAAACTAAACAAACTCATAATATACCAGTTAAATTATGTTTTAGTTTTAATGTTAGAACTTATCTTTTCTTTCATTGTAGACTTTATTGGGTACGTCGAGGAATGGTTTCCACGGGAGGATACAACAACACGATATGGCAAACAATCCTACAAGATGGACTTAATATTGAGAGATTTGGAGTTTGTTCTCCTTTAATATCGTTTTTCTAATAATTTTCTTCATACTGTATTGATTATTTTTCGCTAAATTAATAACAATTTCAGGGGTATTGCTCTAAAGTTGACATTGTGGGAGGAAAATTGCGATCAAATGAAAGAGTACATCTCCAAAAATAAGGAAGAAGTACATATTGTACTTATTGTTCAGTTTGGTAGCGTCCATGACTACAAAGGTTTGTCATTTTCTGTAGATTTAACTTTTTATATTTCGTTATGATACTAACTTACTATATATTTTATATTAGGCACCATCAATGTCGCAAATGCGTACTACATTACTAAGTTGTTCATCAATGAACGCAATGAAGAGATTGTTAATTTCAAAAGAAGGTAAATCCGTATGTTTTGTGATAAAAGACCGATTTCCATAACCTGAGTATTGTTGATTACACATTTCTTACATCATATACCTAACCTTTAACAGTTACATTGGGAAAACTTCTGTTACAACATCGACTCATCGTTCTATCGGCCAGTCTAGGGTCACATCTAATGAAGACGAGTTCTTACATAAGATTTTTTCAGCACAATTCGTCAGATTAGGGAAATAGCTCAGGCATGTTCAATATTAAAATTACGCCCATATCAAACATTTACTTTCCCAATATGGATATTCTAAATAAGGTTTAGTGGTTACATATGCACATACGTTTTGCAGGTTATGCATGTTATTGTTGTTGGTACTGTGATGGTTGTAGACAAAGATAGCGAATGGTATTATCTTGGTTGTGAAAGTTGTAATTGCAAAGCTTCCCCAAGTTTGCTATTCCGGGAAGATGATAAGGGAAGTGATGATGTTGACCCAAAAGAAGTGTTAGTATGTACTAATAAGAAATGCAAAAGAGATGTTGTCCCAGCAGTTCACATGTATTCAATCAACATATACAATTATTATATATATCTTATTATTCAACTACAATAACATATCCGCTAACTTGCTATACTATTGAATGTCTGTTATATTTTAATATTCTTTGAGGTTTCGGATGATGAGAAAACCATACCTACTGAATTCAATGCTTTCATCAACAAAAAGTATGCATTTAAAACTCATGTTAAAAAATATAATGTGGACAACAAGGTTGATGGATTTTCGATCAATAAGTTAGTGGATGATCCGACAATAATAGCAAAACTTGAAAAGAAGTTTGATGTTGTCCCGGTATGTTACATACAAATTTAATATTAGGCCGCTAAAATTCGTTTTAACCTTTATTTTAATGTTGCAGTTTGAAGAGTTTGACTCAATGATTCTCCCCACCACTAGTAGTGAAAATTATCATACATTGGGAAGTCTTCTTCCTAAACAAGGTGACCAACCAAAATATGCCCAGCTCTATATATATGACACTAATAACGAAGTTTCTAATAGAAAGAACATATTCAGGTATCCCTCAAAACCTTATTAATATTTGTTTATTACTTATAAATACTTTTATGTTCTTCCAACAGTTAGTTTATCTAATTAATACTTTTTTAAGATTTATTTACAGTAACTCAAAGAAAGTGTCTTCAGCATCTTTTGATTCCTTTGACACTGAAATCATAGAATACTTAAAGGTGATGTTAGATTCAAATAATTAGCTGGTCAAAACATATAGGCGTGTAAGAGATCGCTTTCTTGACAATCCTCATGTTGACCTTAAATTACGCCTAAAGTCAAAGAGGACTAAAGATGGACGTACATACAACTTACCAACATCTTCTGCTAATTAAAAACTCCGTAGATCCTATGTCGAGTTTAATTGACTTTGTATACCCTTCTCTCCTTCAACTGTATAAAGATAAAGATTATTTCGCAGAAAGAGCCATACTTGCACCAACAAATTAATAAAAGATTGCTTGCACTGTTTCCAGGAGATGAAATTGAGTCTTTGAGCGCTGATAGCATATGTCAAACTGACTAGGCTAAGAATCCATCACACGAAAATTTATACTCACCTGACGTTCTAAATGGTCTTAAAATATCATGATTGCCTAATCATCGATTAGTACTTAAAGTGGGTGTCCCAGTAATGTTGCTGCGTAACATTGATCAACAAAATGGCTTATGCAACGGTACTAGATTACGGATTACCAAACTTGCAAAACGTGTTATTGAAGCTGAAATTATATCCGGAGGAAACATCGGTACGAAAACATATATTCCACGAATCACTTTGATACCATCTGACAAAAAAATCCCAGTCAAGTTTCAACGGCGTCAATTCCCATTATGTTTATGTTTTGCAATGACAATAAACAAAAGTCAAGGACAGTCTCTATCAAGGGTTGGATTGTATTTGAAATATCTTGTTTTCACACATGGCCAACTTTATGTCGCATTGTCAAGAGTAAAAAGCCGAGTTGGTGTGAAGTTACTTATATTAGATGAGCATGAAAATGTTAAAAATAAGACAACCAATGTGGTGTACAAGGAGATCTTTAGTGAAATTTAAATTATTTTTTTATTCTTAAAAAATATCCTATGTATTTTAAACAATATTTTTTTTAATATTAAAAAAATCATTTCATTTCCATTCTATTCGATGACTATTTTCTTTTGTTAAACCGCGTGTACACGCGGGTTCTAACCTAGTACACACATATACTAGAAGGGTGTATGCGCGATACGACGGGAACACAATCACTGATAATCACGTAATATGTTATTTATTTTAAACTAAAATAAAAGTTATTGGAATACTATACTTAAATTAAAGAGAATACAATACTCGTTCTAATGATGTAATTTAAAAAATATATATTAATGGATGAAAAAATTATGGGTATTTAAAAATTGTGTGAGAAGTTGGTTTAAAAACATGTTTTATTGAAATTACGTAAAGTCTTAAAATTACATTATTATCCTCTTTATGTGTTATAATATAGTATTAACTAGCGGTGTTTCCCGCTCTCCACTGCGGACTTTCGGTCTGTATCTGTTTGGTTTGGTTCGTCAAAGTATCGGTATGATTCGGTCACTCAATATAGCAAGCGGAGATACATGCACGTCTGGAAAACCAAAAAATACTTTAGCTTATGGTACTAAAAATGTTCTATTGGGATACGTCAGAAACACCATATTAACAAATACTCTACCAATAACGATGTTCTTCAGACGATAGTAGTTCAGTTCGTCATGGTAAAGAACAACTATATAGACACGTTCGAATTACACTTTTATCGAATAATAGACAAAATATAAGCATGTCGTAAAGGTATATACGAAATTAAGAAAAAAGAAATGCTTAAAAGCAATATAAATAATAGTAACAAAAGAATAAAATAGTTGAATACGAAAAATAAAGAAATAAACATAACAATCATTGTTCAGGTAGTTGAATTTTGTTATAGTATATAAAGTCGAATTTATATCGACAGTATTAGAAAGTTGAGGGGGTAAAAAAATCTAAGGAACCAAATGTAACTACCATACTACTAACAGGTAAACAAACGCTGACCAAATCAGGAAAAACACATAAAACAAAAACTAATAAAAAGAATCCAAAAGTTTATTGTAAAAAATAAATAAATAAAAACACTCACAAAAGACAAAAGAATGGTACTATTCATCACGTTGTTATGAATTAATATATATAAAGAATATATAGAAACGGGATCAGCAGAAAACGCTCAAAAGTGTGAGAACGCTTCCTGGCCTAATACGTGTCACGTGGCATAGAGAAGGGCGGAGGAGCTTTTTTGTCCTTTCATATTTCTTTTTTTAAACGCGTGTCACATCTCATTTCCATTTTTTGGCGTTTAATAAATACGTCGCGTTTTATTGTTTGTAGATCAGGATCATAGTTAATATTTTGGCGTTTTAATTATGTTTTGGCGTTTTTATTGTTTTTTAAATCAGGATGCATGTCTTTGATGTAAAAAATATCAGTAATTTTCTTGATGTTTATTATATCAATTAGGATACAGGTCTATAATTTGACAGACAATTATGGCGTTTTGAAAAAATAAATAAATTCAGTTTTCCATGTAGTGGGTTTTAATATAATAAATGTTTGACAATAATGTTACCGTCACTTCATTTTACTGTTTAGCAATTACTGTTTCGTTCAATTTCATCGGTGAATTGGTGTTTGGCGTTTTATAGCAACACCGTGCTTTGCTAGCATCCGTTCTCTCAGTTTTCACACTATCAGTCGTTTGGTGTTTTTGTCGTTTTATATTAATTTTTTTAGTAGAGAATTATATAATAAAATCAGAGAATTAGATAACAAACAATAGAAACTGGAAAAAAAACAATAGATGGCGTTTATTTTTTTGGTGGTGTGATCAGTTGATTGTGCAGAGACGTCTCTCTTATAGGATGTTTTTGGTGCGTAGTTTAGGCGGGATTTTTATTTATAATAAATGATATTAATAAAATAGCTGTCTTTTCAGTTACTGTGTGTATTTTTTACTGATTTTGTTCAGGTTTTTATGAGTTTTTATGGTCTTAGACATTCCATCTTTCAAGTTTGGCTTTTTTAATGGCTTTAAGTAGTTTTTGGCGTTTGTTTCCATTTTTTAACTTTTAATAATTCTTCTCTAAATTACTTTTATTACAGGTTGGGAGTTTTTGGCATTTTACTTCATTATGGCGTTTCACAATAATTATGATTTTTGGCGTTTTATTAATATACTGTTATTTTTTTATTCTAAGTTGAAAAATACATAACAAACAACTGAAAAAGAAAATTAAAAAAATTAAAAATATAAACAATTCATCTTTCAAATCTTCACTGTCGCCAGTCTCTTTCTTCTTTGAAACATGTTCACTGGCGGATTGGCTTTGTCATGCTTGTGTTTTTTTGGCCGTTTGGAAAGACAATATGACATGAGTTTTTTGTTTGAATATGTATCTTCAAACCACTCATCAGTGACATTCGTCTAATTCATGCCATTATAATATTCATCAATAACAAAACATAAAAACTGACATAAGTCTGACCCCAGTATCTTTTTCTTTTAGTTTTGTCCATCTCATTCAGCAAAATGTTATTTGAGTCGCAGTACCTCAGGAAAGAATGCATTTTCCGAAACTTCGCGTAGAACAATATTGAATATACAAGAAACGATTTTTCGTATTTTCAGCGTTTTTCTGAGGAAATAGTGTATCTGAAAGAAAAGTCCATTTTTTGGAAATTTTTGATATTTGAGAGATTTGGCGTTTTATAAGATGATTGGTATATAGTAAAATATGGCGTTTTTTGAGTAGGTGTGTTTGATATTTTGGATTTTTTGGCGTTGTAAGATGAATGTTATATAGTAGAAATATGGCGTTTTCAGGTTGGGGGAGGTGTGTTCTTATGTATGAGAATGTTTTGTTTATATAGGGATGCGTTTTGGCCAGTAATGGCGTTTTATTCATTAGTTGGCGTTTTGGTATAGAAGTGTAAAGACCTTTTTACCCTTAATGAAGCGCGTCGACTCAATAGAATTCGTGTTATTTACGAAAACGCCACCGCGCCAATCTAGTCCATAGATTGTTTTGATCGGACGATCGATAAGCGTTCTCACCGTTCTCATACTTTTCATCGTTTCTCTAAATCCTGACCCTTAATATATATAACTGGAGTTCTTTTATATACATATTATTAAATTATTTTTATCCTAATATTAATTATTATATAAATGTCATAAATGAAAAAAAAAACCCTCGTTAAGGCTTGCGAGACGATTCAAACTTGATATCTAAAACTAGTTAGTCCTCTGGAAAAATTGGGACTCGGCTGTGCGGCTCGCTCACCCCCATGTTGGCCCCACTATTCATCACCTATTTCTCCTCTCTTTTGGTGTTTGGGTTATAACAAACCTGAAGAAACACCAAGTTAATTCGAGGGTTAACATTTTCTAAAGTTAACACATATTTACCCGTATCAATTTTAATCCATTCTCACTATATCTAAACTAACCATTATCGACTCGTTCTTACCAGACTCGTTCGTTTTGGTTAGGGCTGTAAACGAACCGAACGAACACGAACAAGGCTATGTTCGTGTTCGTTCGTTAAGGAAATTTGGATGTTCGTGAACTGTTCACGAACACATGACGAACAGAAGCTTGTGTTCGTGTTCGTTCGTTAAGGAATTTTGGTTGTTCGCGAACAGTTCATGAACACTGACCACGAACGCAAACGAACACAAATGAACTTCAATTTTGAAAATTAAAAAAGACACCATTAATCTTAAACATTGTACACAAAGAAAGTAGTTAAATATAACCATTTAAAGATTGAAGGGATGGATGATATTGGGTTCAATCGATTGAAGATAGGCTGAATGAAGGAGCGTGATATCAAAGAGAGAGAGGGCCAGAGAGAGGGAAATACATGTGGGGGAAAGTAAAAATTAATAAAACATTAAAAACTTTTAGAAAAATAAACATAAAAACCGAACACGAACGGACATAAACGAACAAACACGAACGGACATATTACCGAACGTTCACGGACGCAGTCGAACGAACGAGATCTTTGTTTGTGTTCGTTCGTTAAGCTTATCGAACAAAATTTTTTGTTCGTGTTCGTTCGTTAAGCTTATCGAACGAACATAAACGAACTTCCCGCCGAACGGTACACGAACTGTTCGCTGAACGTTCAGTTCGTTTACAGCCCTAGTTTTGGTTTTATCAATGCATGTAATTCTTACAAACCAAAATTTCACTTCAAATAAACATGTGTGTTGTTTTGTATGACACCATTAGACTTTTTTTAGGGATTATGCTATAAAGTATAAACGTATCCCGCCACTTATCTATATTAAGGCCATTTTTGGCTTAGTTTTTCAAAACAACTTATAATTTTTTTGGAAAAGTTAATAAGTCACAATGCAGTGACTTATTGACTTTTACCCTCACAAAATAGTTTCCCCCAAATACTTTTTAAGTTTTCAAAAAGTTAATAAGCTAATAAGTCACTAAAATAAGCACTCCCAAACACCCCTATGTACCATTTTCCCTACCAAATCCGTCATTTCATCACTTTACTTTTGGGGCTTTTGAGGATGACCATAATAAACAGTTTTTTTTAATCCTTTTTAGCCTACTAAATAATGTATCTATCACTTTACTGTTTTGTTTTTTGTTAGATATTTTAGTGTAATCGTGATTAACTTGGTAAACAAAGGGAATTATAATATACATCAAACAAGTTAGGAGTGCACGCTTGTTCGAGTGCTTATAATTCCGAGAGTTCGGGCGTTGTTCCGAATGGGGGTTCCAAGGGGGTAACGCCCCTGGGAGCAGGGTCCGAGGGGCGGCAGCCCCTGGCCGGGGTCGAGCTGACCTGGACTTTAATTAAATCTTACAAATTTTGGACTTTAATTTACGAAATAAAAAACAAGGCATTTTGAAGCCTTAGAAATTAAATTTTACAAAATTTGGACTTTAATTTTCCAAATAAAAAACAAGGCATTTTGGAGGCTTTTTATTTAAAATAGAAAGATAACTGCCCATGGCAGTTACTCATCCCTAATCCTAAAATTCTCAAATAGGTTTTGGTTATAGTTTCCTTTGGTTCATTCACGAATTTTGCAACACACACATACTTTTTGTTCGATTTCTCAATCAGAGTTGTATCCTATTGAATTATTCGGGATAACCACCGAAATAATTTGATTTAAGAATCACTACACGCCTCTCTAATTATCACTTTTTATAAAATTCCCCAAAGGTTTTTCCGGTTGTGAATTGTTTTTCGGCTTGCTCCTTGGTAGGGTTTGGTTATGATATATTTCTGCCTTTCAAGAAAAAAGGGGGTTCTATTACACATTTTTGCCTCTTAAAATGAGCCTTTTTTTTTCTCTTGAAATGCCTAAGCCCGATTCTCAAATTATGCAGATTAACAATAAGAAAAAAACGACATGAGAAGGGGAAGGTCTTGGGTTCAAGTTCCACAAACGACAGGGGATTAAAGAAATTAGCCGTTCAAAAAAACGAAGGCTGTAATGGGATAAGTTGCATGTTTTATTAGTTACTTCCCATTTCTATGAATTGAATAATGACATACATTTTTCAGTACTTGTATGCCATTATACTCCAAAAATATTCATTATATATGTACCAGAAACTATACAAACCAGTAAACGTTTACCAATTTAAATGTATGATGAAAACTTACCATTTTGAACTAGGATTAATTGCAATATAACGAAATGTTAAAATCATTATCTTTAGAAGTGCCCGGTGCTCAAATTTGGTATCGTACTATTCAATATGGTACTAATTCGTAACTTTTAACAGGTATCGTATCATACTATACCGGTACTGACCCAACATATATGATACGTCATTCGGTTTTACACGTAGCTAAATTACGATATTAGTATTATACAGCACAATACCAAACTATACCGATTCTATACATGCCAATACCGATCGGATCCCTATACTTAAAACTACGTGTCTACATCCATATACCTATATTATATATAAAATAGTTATTTATCTGAAACATTCTTAAAACTGAAAACTTTAACTGTATGTCACGTGATACTATTTTAATCATATTCATTTAATGTATTACATTAAATATTACTTTAACGTGACACTATACGATATAAATTAACATAGAAAGTCAAGTTTTAGGTATAAAGAGCATAGGGATGTTCCCATATGTGTCGGAATTTGGAATTCACGTGCATGTGTTATGCATTATAGAGCTGTACATTATGGTACAACCCCCGATAGCTATATACTTACGGAAATCGAGGAATTCGCTTGAATTTAATGATTGCAATCTATCTATATGGAACACGTGTTTGTTCAGTTCTGTTTATACATGAAGGAAAACATTAAAACATACCTGTTACAATAGACAGTGCGTTGGAGAATCCAGTAATGGAGTTCGACATGCTTGTCATCGTGATCTGGTTCCTCCTTAGGGTGCTGACTGATGATGGGGACTTAGAAAACCGAAAAGGGGTATCGGCTTAGGAGAGGAGGTCGATGATGATGTTATGACTAATGGGGTGTGTCTAATTGTGTAACTGAGTAACCCTATACCTTCACATAATTCTCCTTATATAAGCACCCAGAAGGAAACCTAATTAGTTAATAAGGGTAATATGGTCCATCAACAATTACCAACTAATTATTTAATAGGTTATAATATATTTTGACCTATATTATGTAAATGATTATAATGGCTATAGATTAAATATTAATACATAATATATTTAATCTTACATTCTCCCACTTAGCCGAGTAATCATTTACTATGAGTATTAGATAAGTCTGATCAGGAGTTAACACTCATTTTAGCCTTAAACAAGTACTATAACAGAGAAATACAGCCGTTGAATCATTATGCGACTCAGGACCCCCATTAATCATACTATAGCCTTAATTTAAAACCTAATCGTTATGATTAAAATACGCATAAGCCCTTTGTTTGATTTGTAACTTAATTTGTCTATATGCCATTATACCGGTTGAACATATTCTAAGAGACATACAAAATCAAACTGATGAGGAAAATTAACTAATACTTAGTCATTCATAGTACGATATGCAATTGCGCACGGCCATTAATTAATACCCGTCTATGAGCTCTCTTAATAAGACTTATGGGTAATAGCCCTTCAGTTATAGGATCCTTAAGCATATCATGAATGTATTCGATACAAAACTTAGTTTCCTCAATTCGTTCATAAACGAATAATTAATTGCGTATCGAAATTTAATGCAGTACCTGTTGAACTGTTACTGTTCAATGAGTCATGGTAGCTGACTTTATCACACTAAGTCTTCAAAACAATAATTATATGGAGTTAATAAACTTATGAGTCCACTGATAAATTTCCAACAACATTTAGTGACTATATTATGTCGTTACAACTTCGGTTGTTGATATCAGTCCATTATGACTCCTCCATGAGATAGGTTTTGTCTGCTGACATAAAGATATACCCGAAATTACATTTTGTCATCTTTGAATATCTCAAAGTTAGAGTAATAAATTGGTTTTAATTCTCACTTCTTCTTCAAATTATAGCTTCTCGTTTCTTTTAAAGATATCGTAATACTCCATTAGATGTTTCACATTAATCTAGACATATCTAGTGTGTTGCAATGTGAGTAATATCTAAACGAGTATAGACTTAAAGTTACATAAGGCTTCCAACTAATGAAGCGTAAAAAGATAATCTCATTTACCATATTATCCTCTGAAGGAGAGCAATATTGATTGTTACATATGTAATGACCCATTTAATGTTAAACTTATGGAACAGAACTAATATCCCATTGGGTCTATCTCAGTATTTTATGATATCAATCACGTAAGAGATATCTCTGAGATCTATTATATCAAAGTTTGTGTTAACAATGCTTTGACTTATGTAACATATACTTGTCAAAAGAATGTCATCTATATAGACAAGTTTATTTTAGTTGCTCCCACTCATCTTGAGGTAGGTACATTAATCCACTTGATTGTTGATGAAAATTATTACGTTAAGATTTCATCACATTATAATGTTTGCATTAACCCATACATAGATTTTATTGACTTATAAACAAAGTGCTCCTTAACCTTCAGTTTTGAACTTTCAGGTTGTTATATAATGAACATGTAAATATGTCAGCCATTTATTAAGGAAAATTATTTTTAATGTTCATCTAATGTAGCCTTAAACTATTATAAGCTACTAGAACAGTGATGATCCTCAAAGAAAACTTTGATAATTTATCTCTTCCTAAGTATAACCTTTGACAATCAATCATGTTTCTTTGTGTCTTAACTCTTATATTAGGATTTGATTTAGTTATGAACACTCTTAGGTAATTCAATCAAATCCCAACGTTATACGAACACATAAAATCAGTTTTACTAGAAAACTGTTTTATTCCATTTAGAAGATTGATTGACACTAATGGCTTAATTTGAAGAGATAGGATCGGTAAACTTTTCCAAAATCCATTTCAACTTCAGTTAGGGAGGTTATGTAATCATCAAAGTTAGTAGGCTTTTAAACCTAGATGACCTCCTGAGTTGATTATTGGGTTCATTAGAAGTTTCAGTTTTATGGATTAGCTATTGGTTAGGTTGCTATCATTTTCTTTCTAAGTTTGTAAGAGTTGGTGCAGTATGGTGTACAAGAGGTGTAATCGGAGTTAAATTCGGAGTGAAATTTAATGACATTCTTCCCCCCGCCTCTTGTATTCCTTGCAAGTCATGATAAGGACCTTGACTGCTCCCACTAACCTTAGAAAACTTTAGGAACTCAGCATGCTTAGGTCAATATGTAACGACCAACAAATTCTAATAGAGAAATAAGTTAAAGACGTTAGTCGTGATTTCTCTTATTGAGGATTATGCTAGTTTTAGGTAAGAAATCTAAGTGTGCCCACAATTAGGCAACAATGTAACTTTTGTAAGAGTAGCATTAGATTTAAGGAGATAAGTTTTGATAGAACAATGTCGAAATGGAGCAGTGTCTTGTACAAGAGGTATAAATTTAGGTAATGTAAAAATTTCACTCCCCACCTCTTGCAACTATTGCAAGTTATTATTAAGACACTTAATGCTCCCACTGATCTTTAATATCTCTAGAATGCTACAAGAGAAGTTTCAATGAGCTACGTGACGTGGGAACATATCACACATACGTTAGACTTTATTTGATTTCTTTAATGTCCAGATATCATAAAAAACTTTAGGGACATATTTAATAGAAATCTTATTAAGTACATACATGAATAGATTTCTTCTAAGAACGTGGGCCATATGCGACAAAATTTAGATACAAGTTGATAGTCTTTTAAATGATAAATGAATTATGTTTGAATATTCCATTTAGAATAAGTTCCACGAATGTCAATGAATGACTTATGATGGACCCATACTTATTCCTTAAGCCAAGTAATATTTAGGGCTATAACGTCATGATTTAAAATCACTTAGAATGAGATTAGATAAAAAAATCATCCTCATTAACCATGTCATGATTTCTCATGAATTTCGGTTATAATGGATGAAATTTATAAGTCTCATTTTTCTTTTGTCAAATTCTCATTTACATGATGACAAAAGTTGTGAAAAATGTAAGGTATCATCTAGTTTTATCATAGTAATGTTTCAATCCAGATATTTAGAACAAATAAGATGAGAGTTTAAGATAAGTGTGACTTTATGTTGACTATGCAAACCTCACAACCTTCATGACATAGCCTAAGTAATGATACTGTATTCTGATTAATCTTCAGAATATGTAAGGTATCGAATAACTTTGTTAAAATATTGCTTATTATGGTTCTTATAGCCTTAACAATTAGTTTTGTCACTAACTCTCATGTTAGTTATTTGTCGAGTTCTGGTAAGGAAACGTATGGAACTAGAGTCAACTAATCATGTGTTAATTGGAATATTAAAAAATTATCAGACTTAAATATCATTAGTAAGTGACTATCTAATTAATTTATCCAACTGTTCTTTAGAATAATGGATAGTCTGGTTGCTTATGCCTAGTCTAATGACATAATTATGCAGTGAGATTTTCCCTTGAAGAACCTTAAAGTTGGAATTAGCACTTGTAATTTGTCTATGAACCTTAGAACAATCCTCTTTTAAACTATTAGTGGTTGTAAGGTGAATAACATCTTATTTTCCAGTTTCAAACATTTATTTCTATGTACATATATTGCTTATCAACACACTCATTATACTTTGGTACTTTTGAGTGTTATAGTTGATTTATAAGGCATCAAATTGTACAAGTGAAAATCTTAGTATGTAATGTACTGGAAAAAATGTTCTTATTTCCATGCGTAACCCCTCAACTTTATGGGTCATGGTATTGTACATTATTATGTATTCACATATACCAGTTAGCTTGATAGTTTAGAATTTTAAATGAAAGCATGCATCTTAGGAGTTCTTGTGATTATTCCACAATAATAGATTAGTCTTAGGAAAGACTTAATCTGGAATAACTTTAGTGATAGCAGTTATTCTTGATTATCATAAGAGACATCATGTTCGATTTATCCTAATCATCATGCTCTACTTTTCTTCTGTAGTGCTTTATCAGAAGAGAGCAATAGGATTATCGTGTCTTAAGAGATAATCAAGGATTTAATTTAAGAGCTAATTCTTATAGAAACTTTAAATAAAGCAAAACATTTTAGGCTTAAGAATTAGAGTGGATGAGATATAGATTTATAGAAGAAAATTATAGTGAGT
Organism: Helianthus tuberosus; assembly: GCA_030545235.1. Classification (NCBI taxonomy): domain Eukaryota; kingdom Viridiplantae; phylum Streptophyta; class Magnoliopsida; order Asterales; family Asteraceae; genus Helianthus; species Helianthus tuberosus. The sequence continues at coordinate 182,351,214 of CM060451.1, forward strand.
AAAAATTATGGGTACTAAGAATAAGGCAGATGAAATGATCATAAAAATTAATTAAGGATCATTAATATAAGGATCATTATGTGAAGAGGTTGTGATATGTCTATTACTAACATCAAAATAATAGACTTATTTAAAGTTCTACTTAAACGAAAACAAAACAGCTTTGGCCAGAAGTGTAATCATTTAAGCATATGTGCAAAGTGGTTGTAACAAATCAGCTTTGGCCAGAAATTGAGACAATCACTTTAGTTATGCACTTGTTGAGTATGCCATCTATGAATGAATTAAATCAGCTTTGGCCAGAAATTAAGACATTCATGCTTATGATGCACACACAACATAGCTTTCGTAATACTTGAACGATAAGTAGATGTATCAAGTCAGCTTTGGCCAGAAATGATATATCAAAAACTCATTCAAGTTAAGCCATTTTGGTTTTGTAAAACATTATCTGATCCTTATTAATTAACTAACTAATTACAAAACCAATTATTTAATAGCAAACTACCCGTTAGTTCACATTAAACAGCTTAAAATAATGAGGTTTCGAGTCAGGTCTCGACTGAGTTATGAGATCTCGAGTCAGTTATGAGGTCTCGAGTCGCAACCTTATTGTCTCGAGTCGGAACCATGGTCTCGACTACTATATCTTATGAGATCTCGACTCATGATGAGGTCTCGAGTCGCAACCACGGTCTCGAGTCATGACCTTATGGTCTCGAGTCGAGAACTTATGGTCTCGAGTTATGACCTTATGGTCTCGAGTCGAGACCTTTGTCTTGAGTTGTAAACTTTTGAGCCCTTATGATTTCGAGTCGAGACGTTATGGTCTCGAGTCGAGATCTGTTGGTCTCGAGTTATGAAGGTTTAAGGACCTGATGATTTCGAGTCGAGACCTTATGGTCTCGAGTCGAGACTGATGGTCTCGAGTCGTAATCTGATAGTCTCGAAACTTCCTGTTAACAGGTGTGAATGTGAAAACATAACTGAAAATTCGAAATATAAGGGATTTAGAGGTATGGTTTCCTGTTTTAGTGATGATCTAAATTTATCAAATATTTCAAAATTATAATCTGTTTATCTTTTAACAGTTTTCGAAAAATCTTTAGAGGACAAAATCAGATCAAAACAGGAAAAACACTTAATAATCCGAATCATATTCCAAAACATAATAGAATTTTCGAATTTTCCTAAGAACATGATGAACCCTTAAAACATAAAACATAAATTCTGGAACCCGAAACCTGAATTTTTTAAGGTTTTTAAAACAGATTTCGATAAAAACATAATCCAGTTAATTTCGACTGAACATATAATTAATCCTTTTTTCCGAAAACAGGGATTTCGAGCGGCTCTTTATGACTCGAAACGGCTGTGATATTCATAAGGTTTTCAAAATTCCGTTTTCCAGATTTCTATCCCATAATTAATGGATACGAAAATAGAACTGACTAATCAACATATGCTCTGATACCACATGTTGGTTCAGTTCTGTTTATACATGAAGGAAAACATTAAAACATACCTGTTACAGTAGACAATGCGTTGGAGAATCCAGTAATGGAGTTCGACATGCTTGTCATCGTGATCTGGTTCCTCCTTAGGGTGCTGACTGATGATGGGGACTTAGAAAACCGAAAAGGGGTATCGGCTTAGGAGAGGAGGTCGATGATGATGTTATGACTAATGGGGTGTGTCTAATTGTGTAACTGAGTAACCCCTTAACCTCCACATAATTCTCCTTATATAAGCACCCAGAAGGAAACCTAATTAGTTAATAAGGGTAATATGGTCCATCAACAATTACCAACTAATTATTTAATAGGTTATAATATATTTTGACCTATATTATGTAAATGATTATAATGGCTATAGATTAAATATTAATACATAATATATTTAATCTTACAACACGGTGTAAGAAATAAAGGGGAATTCGTTTCTGTGGATCAAGGAAAGATAAAAAATAGCAGGTTTCGCTTGGGAGAGATGGAAGAACTTTAATGTTAGAGATGTCATAACTTAATTCTTTGTTTCGTTGTCGTTTTTTTTTTGAACGACTAATTGCTTTCCACATGTAAACCCACCTTTTCGGAGCTATGTGCAAAGGCCGGCTACTCAACCACCGCAAGATAGCGTAGCACACCCCTTATGCGCGGGAACCCCGTGGAATGGGTAACCCTCGCCCCCTGTTGGACTCGAACCCGGGATGAATCCTGAGCCGAGCCTTCACCCGGATGTCTCACCCTGGGGCAGTCCGGGATCGAACCGGATCCTCCTATGGAGACAACCAGCCAACCAGTGGCGAAACTTGACCCGAATAACGGGGAGGGGGGGGGGTCAAAAACGTATATACCAAAAAATTTCTATAGAATCGGGGGGTCGAAAACGTATATACCCAAAAATTTCTATACGAAAACCACATATATAACACTACTGAACGAAAAGTTCGTGGGGTCGGGCCCCCCCCCCCCCCAGCCACCTTCTAAGCTACACCCATGCAGCCAACCCAACAGCTGAGCTAGAGATTATTGACATTTCGTTGTCGTTTTTATTTTCTGTATTTGTACCTTAGGTTTTTTCAGCTCTACTGGCCTTTTTCTATAATCATAAAATCTTTGAAGTTCAAAAAAAAACTTACGGACGATGATATTATATATCTTCGAATGGTACTACTAACACAACACCAGCGATACTATTATATGTTTTTTCTAATAATAACACAACACTCACCCTATTTTTATTTATATTTATATATATAACATTTTACAAAAAGAGGAATAGTGTCAGGTAGCTGTCTGGTACTTCTTCATTAGTCCAGCAAAATTATGATTTTGCCCTGTTGAAATTTACACTTTTACCATTGGTTTTGTTTTTTTACTTCTCCTAGCCAAATTATGATTTTGCTCTCAACTCAAATATATAGTATTGCCATTTTTTTTCCCTGTCACATTATGATTTTGCCCAAATTATAGACATGTCATCGTTTTAGTTTTTTTGGACAAACTATGGCAGTGTTTTGTTTGAATTGGTTGCCTCGATGTAATTTTTATTCATGCCAAGCGGTAGTTTTTCCATTGTTTTAGTTTTTTTTAGAGTAAAATGCACGGATAGTCCCTGTGGTTTTGCAAAGTTTCAGCTATAGTCCCAAGATTTTGGAAATTACACTCATAGTCTCTGTGGTTTGACAGTTTGTTACGCGGATAGTCCCTGGAGTGGATGGGGGTTAGTTTTCTCAGTTAAGTTGGTGTGAAATGACTAAAATACCCTTATCATTAAAATAAAATAAAATAAAATAAAGGATATATATACATCTCTTATTCCCCTCTCTGTACCGCCATTAACACCAACACCCCACCTGATTAGTGATTACTTCCACCAGCCACCACCTCCACATCCCTGTGACCACGCCACCACCTCAACCTGACCACCTTCACCAGAAACCACCTACACATCCCTTCAAATCCCCAATTCTTCAAACCCTAATTTACCCTCAAATCCCCAAAGTTTCACATATCTCTGATTCAAATCATGGCAGCCAGCAGGAGCAAAATCACAGGTAGGTTGATGGTGGAATGGTGGCGACAAGGAAGAAGGGTTGTAGTGGATGGATCTGATTTGTTCATAGGGTTTCCACCACCACCACCACCACCTTCAACCTTCACAACAACAATCGACAAACAAAAATCAAAATCAAGCAAATCATCACTACTTATACACACAACATACAGATTAACTACGAGATTAACAAAATAGCATGATTCAGATGAAGGGGAGAGAGTTGAACGTTGCTCCACTGTTCACATCGCCGTACAAATTGATGAAGGGGACCGTCACTGTTAAGATTCAGATGGAGGGACCCGTCGCCGTTCAAATTAAGATGAAGGGCACCCGTCACGTTCAGATTCAGAAGAAGTAGAGCCTTCACCGTTCAGATTCAGATGAAAGGGGTCGTTCACGTTGTCGCCGGAGCTTCTCTATCTACCATCTCGCGCCACTCTCTCTCTAACTTTCCTGTTTTTTTTTCTCTCTCTCTCTAAGCTTTTCTCTGTATCTCTCTCTCTCTCTAAATTTTTCAGATTTGAAAAGGGGTGTGTCTTAATGGGTGTAGGACGGTAGAGGTGGGTTGTGGAGGTGGGTGGTGCAGGTAGAAAAGATGAAGTTGGTGGTGAAGATTAGATGTTGATTTTTAAATAAAAAGTGGGTCCCACTTAATTTATTAAAGTTTAGTTATATTTTTTATATTTAAGTTAATGTATTTTAATGATAAGGGTATTTTAGTCATTTCACACCAACTTAACTGAGAAAACTAACCCCCATCCACTCCAGGGACTATCCGCGTAACAAACTGTCAAACCACAGGGACTATGAGTGTAATTTCCAAAATCTGGGGACTATAGCTGAAACTTTGCAAAACCACAGGGACTATCCGTGCATTTTACTCTTTTTTTTAGCAAAAGTATGGTAATGTTATGTTTTAATTGGTTGACTCGGTGTATTTTTTTAAGATCGTGTTATGAGTAGTATGTATAAGTAACTGAAACACAGGCGTACATGTTATGAGAGCGAAATATACGGCTTAGTACCCCGCAACGCAGACGGGGCAAAAACTAGTATACAACAAAATCCATGAGGGGGAATAGTGACAGGCAGCTTCCTGACACTCCCCATTGGTCTAGAAAAAATACGATTTTACCCCCAATTAAAAACTACGATCTTGCCCTGTTCAAAATCACGATTTTGCCCCGGTTCAAATTCACGTTTTCATTAGACGATATAAATTCGAGTTATTTTACGTTTCAATCCTGCCGCCGCAACACGTCGTGCCATTCTTTAACTTAAAAAACATGATCTTCTTACATGTTTATTTTTATGTACGTGTCGATATAAATACATGTTGGTTACCGTTTTAACGTAATTTTTTTCCGCAAATAAGTAGGTCCAGGTATAATACATTTCGACACGACCGCAATTTTCAAAAGTGGAAAACATAAATCAGAACATAGAAATTAAAAATAAAAAACAAATCGGTGAAATTTGTCGAAATGATATATACATCTGACAGTGTCACACCGATACAACCGCTCACTTCTCTTCCACAATCTCTCTCTTCATCTTCTTTCAAAAAAAACCTTAGCAATCTTTAAACTTAGTGTTTCTGTAACAGCTGCATCCCACCTTGTGCTTCATAAACATAATTGCAACCTCCAAGAACATAAATGGATAGTTTTCTTCATATGATGTTTGTTATGCTTTCTGTTTTCGTTGTTGTTCATGGTTTTTCAAGAAATGATCTACCCATTCTATCTTTTGATGAAGGGTATTCGAAGTTGTTTGGAGATGATAATTTAATGGTATTCAAGGATGGAAAATCTGTTCACTTATCTCTTGATCAACGAACAGGTTAGTTCGTAACCAATAACATGTTGAGAACCACAAAAACTGCATGCTGTATTTGTGTGTAATGCTTTAAATGTGATACATAACCGTCTCACTTTCTTTCTCCCGTTAGTTTCATTGTTTTCTATGAACCAATGTTTGTGAAATTTTCAACATGTTGACACTCGGCATTATCTGCCATTTGGCGGTTAATGGGGGCATTATGGGCAGTGGCGAAGCTTGAAATTTTTTACGGGGGTCGAAAATGTATATACCCAAAAATTTCTATAGAACCGGGGGTCGAAAACATATACACCCAAAAATTTATATACCAAAACTACATATATATAACACAATTGACCGAAAAGTTCGGGAGGTCGGGCGCCCCTCCCGGCCCCTTCAAAGCATCGCCCCTGGTTATGAGGCGTTTTTCTAAAATAAGTGTAGTGGTATAATATTCCATAATGCCCCAACAATGATTATCTAATTGTTATTTTTTTAGAAAAATAAAACATATAATATTATCGTTAGAAATTTCTTATTGGTCCAAAGAAACAAGTGAAGGCGTTTAAAAAAGGACGGCCAACCATTTTTTTTTTAAAAACGCCCCAGGGCGGTTCCGAGGCGTGTGTTTGGGCGTTTTTTTTTGGGAAAAACGTCAAAAAAACCCCACTGCGGATGGTGTTATTGGTTTCGTTTCGAGATAAACGCACCCCTTGTTAAATCACATTTATTTCAGAACAACAATGTTATGTTAAAGAACTTTGAAAACCATATAATATACTAATATAGAAAAGTTAAATTAGTGAAAGTGAGAAAGTGGGTTGGTTAGGTAACCATTGGCCTATTCTATACACACCCCCCTCTCTTCCTGATTACACCCCCGTTGTGAGAGGAAAACTGTCGGTCCCACGTAGGCCCCACCTGTAAGTATGTGAGAGGAGGGAGGTGAAAAAAGTAAATAGGGGGTGAAGAAAGTAGCATCCGTAACCATTTTATGTATCAAATGTTAAAATGTATTATTTGTATTATTCGGTTCATTTTCTTCTTTATGTGTGTATTTATAGTGTGTTTGGAGTGTGTGCAGGTTCTGGATTTGTGTCTCAAGACCTTTATTTCCATGGATTCTTCAGTGCCTCCATTAAACTTCCTGCAGATTATACAGCCGGTGTTGTTGCTTTTTATGTGAGTTCTTTTCTTAAAATATTTTTAAATTAGTTTTATCTTTGTTATATTGTTGACTTGATTTTGTTTATTTTTATAAACCTTATAATTAAGGGGTGGAGATACAATAGGAAGTTTATTTGGCTAGGAAGTGATCTTGACCATCCATTTAGTTAATCAAGGACTAAGATTAAATGATGGAAATTGAAGGTGAAAAAAGAGGCGCGTGAGTTTGTTTAGGGGCATTCTAGTCAATCCAAGCCAATAGTTTCTCTCTCCTTCAATTCCCCCCCATTTTTTAAACGTTAATAACTCTTTCATACGACATTATTTTTTTATAAAAATTGCACAAAAAAACGAGCGTTTTTTTATCTTTAAAACGAGTATACTATTGCTATATTTTCAAAAAAAAAATTAAAAACCCAGTTGCGTAAAACGCAATAGAAAAACCCCCAGTTACGTAAAACGCAATGAAAAAAAAAACCTAAAAAATGACATTTTTCTAAAACGCAATGCACAAAAAACACAAAGAAATGTCTTATTTGTAAAACGCAATGGCCAGAAAACACAAAAAAAATGTTCTTTCTAAAACGCAATGGACTGAAAACACATAAAAATGTGTTTTACCTAAAACGCAATGGACTAAAAACACTTCAAAATGTGTTTTTCTAAAACGCAATGGACTAAAAACACAAAAAAATAAAGATTTTCTAAAACGCAATGGATTAAACACACAAAAAATTATGTTTTTTCTAAAACGCAATGAAGTGAAAACACAAAAAAAATATGTTTTTCTAAAATAAAATTAAAAAACGCTATAGAGTAAATAAAAAAATGATTTTTTATTGTGTTATCCAACATAATGAAGTAAAACACAATGAGCTGAGTCTTTTATAAAACAAATTAAAAAACACAATGACTTGATTCAACAGAGTTTGGTATAGCAACTTAAAACGCAATGAACTAATAAAAAATGGTCAAAATTGTTTGGAAACTGATGTTTCACCCTAAAGTATGAAGGTAATCATAATCACTTTTCTTCATCCAAAACTCTTAAATATAATCTGTCTGGATTTAGAAAACCAATGAGCATAGCAGAAACAAAACAAATTCATTTCCCAAAAAGTTAACATTTAATCTTTTTAATTCAACACCATTAAACCCACTAGAAACAATATACACCAATAAGAAAAAAAAACGTAAAACGCAGTCTCTCCTAAAACGCAATCACATTCACATGCTTCTGCTGATTCTTCAAATTAGGTAGTTTGTGTTATTGAAGGTAATTCTGATTTTACAAAAATGTATGAGTACAATGTGAACAAACAAATCAATTTACTTCTAAGAAAAACGTAAAACGCAATATCATCATTCTCACCAAGACTTTCAGCATTAACTCCGATGGCGGCAGGGACGACTTCAAGATTTTGAGATCCAAACTCTGTTGTTCCAGCCGAGTTAACTCGCCGGAAATCGGAGATCGAAATCGAGCTTATATTCAATTATGTACCAAATCCGTAACGATTATTGCATAAAGGAAACAATTGAAGAAGAACGGAAGATGGTCGTGGTGGTGGGGGAGGATGACGGTGACGGTTGTGGTTGTGGTGGGCGGTGGAGTGGTGGCGGCGGCGGAGGAGGTGGTGGTGGTGTGGGGGTGGGATGAACTATAAGGTTCTGATGAGTTTTTTTTATTTAGGGTTATAAGAAACTAATTTGTGTTGGACTAAAATGCCCTTCTTATGATTTTTATTCTTTGCCACGTGTCCTTCTATTATTGCTTCCTATCCTTCCTAGCCAAAATAAACTTCTTATTTGATCTTTTCCCTATAATTAAGTTCATAAATTGACTGTCTATAAATTGATTTTATTTTATTTATTTTCAAGACCAGAAAGAAAATATTAGAAATATGGATTCTTTTTTTCGGTCTGGAATAACTCTATTAGATTTGTAAAATCAAAAGTTGAAGATAGATACAATAAAAAAAAGTAGATGAACATTATAAGCTAACTTTATATTCTAAAAAAGTAGAAAAGAATAAATAATAAAGGTGAGGGTCAGTTCGGTTTAAACAATCAATTTCAAGTTTTAAACCATGAATTGAACCGTTAACTTAAGCCGTTAAGCCTAATTTTTAAACCATTAACTGGTTGAATAGATGATTTACTTAACGGTTTAATTGTTTGTAATGTTTTGAATGTGCATTCAATAAATGTTTTGTCTACCTATGATATACTGATCTAGTGGTATGGTGTCTGTCCTTGCGAGAGGGGCTTGAAAAAAATGTTTTTGCCTTTTTGTCATTACTAGAGTTTGATAAAAATTAATAGAAGTTAATTTTTTTATTGTTGCTCATTGCTTGATAATTATTTCTTAATTTCTTCATTCACATTCAATATTATTGAATACTTTCACCCAAAATCACTACTTTTGATGAATTATTCTCTTATTTAAATCAAAATTTTGTCTAAGTGTTTTTATCTTCCTTAGACCAGTGGGGCTTGAACTTCAAGCCCCTCCCTTGGACATTATGCGACGTGTGGCTCCTAATCAGCAAAGTGGTTTGAAGTTAAATAGGGGTGTAGTGGTATAATTCCCCTTGCAATGATTAGATATTGAAATTGAATTAAGATAAAAAAAATTAAAGAAAAAAACATAAAAAATGTTCCATTGGCCATTCTCTCTTCAATCAAGCGTGTTTAAGGAAACGCCCAACAAAAAAAACCCATCAAAAACGCCCCGGGGGCGGTGAGGCAGGCGTGATGGGGCGTTTTTTGGGGGAAAAACGTCCAAAACCCCTTCCACTATGGGTGGTCTTATAATTAGCTTGGAATCACATATAAATTCGATTCCTGTTGTCTGTATTGCAGTTCAAATGAATTGTTAGAAGGAAATTAAAAAATCAAAATATCTAACTTCATATATTAACATTTTTCAACTCTAAAATCTAAATAATGACTTCTTTTTAATAAGCCCCTGGTTAGCCAATTTGTTAAACTAGTGATGTTCGAGTTAACCCATTTATTGAACGCGTCGGGTTCAGGTATCTCTGTTTATAAACGAGTCGGGTTATTAATTGTTGTCGTCCCTGCTCTATATAGAACAATAAAACAATTAAACTTATGTTATTATTATTTTTATCATTATTAGTATCAATGTTATTAATTATTGCAGATGTCAAATGGAGATATATTTGAGAAGAATCATGATGAAATTGATTTTGAGTTTCTGGGTAATATCAGAGGAAAAGAATGGAGAATTCAGACGAATATTTACGGAAACGGAAGCAAAGTTGTTGGTAGAGAAGAAAGATATGGTCTTTGGTTTGATCCTACTGATGATTTCCATGGATATAGCTTCCTTTGGACTCACACTCACATCATGTAAGTTATTTACCAACTATCCAAGTTCATTTTTGGTCATTTAATACGTTTATTTTGCGCTTCACAAGCTACGAATAGGGTGTAAACGAGTCAAACGCTCGTTAGTGACTCAAGACGTTAAATTCTCGAACTGAGCTGAACTTAGACGAGTTTGTCAAACTCAAGCCTAAATTGGATCTACTTGAGTCTGAGATTCACTCATCGAGCTTGATTCAGACATAACCATAACGAGCCTAAAATTTCAAAGAAAATAATAGTATTTATGTATATAGTGATTGCAATAATTATATAAATAAATATTACTAAAGGTGATTTTGCGTAACTTTTATTTGGTGAGAAAGGACCAAATTAAAAGATGTTTCTGGCTAGCTTACATTCTTTCTGCCAAAAGTTTTTTTTTTTTTCTTGTTCTTTTTCACATTTCTGGATTTGTCATGCACTTACTTTGATGGAAACAACTTTAAAAAGATGTTGAAATGACACCACTTGTTTCAATATGATCATCATGTGATTATATATTTTTTACATGACTAGTGCTCTAGTGGTATATATTTTTTACATGACTAGTGCTCTAGTGGTAGTAACGGGTATTAAGTTCTACCTACGGTGGGTCTGGGTGAGTTTTCCCCTTCAGGTCTCAAGTTCGAGTCTGGGTGACAGGGTTTCTCATTGAGAGGTTTAAATTGGGGATCTATTGTGCGGCGCGCGCGCGCGCGGGGGGGGGGGGGGGGGGGCTCTAGCTCGGACCCGATTAAGAAAACGTATGCTAGACCTCCCGACATTCACGAATAATTCACACCTTCAAAAAAAATTTACAATTTAATATTCCATATTTTTTTTTCTGGAAAACTATTTAATAATCATTTTTAGTGTGTTTAGACATTCATTTTTAAGATATACACTAGTGTTCATCTCATACTGGTTCTTCCCTCTACAATCAGAAAAAAACATTATCCTATATTTTGCATATCTACTTTATCTTCAGATATAATAGACATGCATTTGATGTATATAAATCCAACCAATATTTTTACTTATCTTTATAGACACGTGGAAATTTTGTACTGTATCTACTATATTTTCTTAAAAAGCTGGTTAGGTTTGGGCGTTTCAATAAATTTATGATGATACGGGGAGATAAAATCAATAGATAGCGATTTGGGTAAGTCTCCAAAAATGTTCATTTTTTATGATTTTCTTTATATTTAAACCGGGGAAATTTCATATATTCTCTTTTAAACTTGCAAAATTTCATGTTTCCGCAAAACCCAAGTTTTCAATACATAATGTACAATACTCTCCGAGCATGATTTGGGGAAATATGAAATTTTGTAATTTCAGGGGGGGGGGGGGATACGAAATTGCCCATCTAACAATGCTACCATTTCGTGTTTAAATGTGACAAATTTAAAAGTAAAAGGGAATTGATTAATATGTTGCATTTGATATGGTTACAAATTGCATCTTTTTTACCTGTGGGTAAGGTGCATTTACGGGATGGTGCGCCATTATGACCGATAGTACTCGAGTATATGATATTTGAAACATGTATCCGATACGTATTTTACTACAAACTAACCAAATAATTAAATTACTTATTTTGGTAGGAGTAAGGTGTGTATTAAGTATTCTGTAATGTACAAACAACAATTTTTATTAGTTTGTGCATTGCTAAGATAGCACGATAATATAATGTCTTTAGAAATTAGAACATTTTTTTATGTAGTTGATGATGATGTGGTATAGCGTGTTCCTAACGTGGCATTATCATATTGGGTTTTATGCAGTTAATATTGGTTAAATCGGTCCCCTGGTAAAAAATCGGTCTCAAATATCGGTATCGATAATATCGGCGATATTAACCGATATTTGACCGATATAATCGATATTTGACGGATATAACCGATATATCACTGAATTATCAGTGTTAAATTGCTATATATAAAAATTCTGCATTATATTAAAATTACCGATATCCCACCGATATCTCACCGAGATAACCTATATCTCAAATATCGGTCCTTGACCGATATCCAATATTTTACCGCATTAACTACATAGGTGTTTAAAACATTTCATTATGGTGATTAAGGCTGGCAAATCGTGTCTTAACAGGTTTAACAGGTTTCTGACGGTGCGCACAACATAAGTTTCAAACATGATTACGACTCATTTAACTACTTTGTACCTCATGTTTATAAGACAGTTTTATGTCTTATGTACAAAGATGAATAAATGATAGATCCTAACATTGTAATTTTAATTATTTTAAAAATTAAAAAAGTCAAAGGGTGTATTTTTCAGTCAAACGGGTCTAATCGTGTCTAAACAGGTACCCAATTGCCAGCCCTAATGGTGATGATGATGGTGATGTGGAATGATGCATTCCTAAGATGGCATGATATCATAATGTGCTAGATCATTTCATGAAGATGACGATGACGATGACTATGTTGTATTATGTATTCCTAAGATGTCATGATATCATAACGTGCTTAGAACAATTTATGATGAGGATGATGATGATAATCTTGATGTTGTATAATGCATTCTTAAGATGGCATGATATCATAATGTGTTTGGAACATTTCATGATGATGGTGATGTATAATGCATTCTCTAAGAGGAATTTGCTTAAAACATTCCAAGATGATGATGGTGGTGGTGGTGGTCTTGGCCGGTCCTGGGGTGGGTGGGGAGGACCAGTGGACCACCAGCCAGGGTCCGATATTTTGAAGGGCACGTTATTTTATGAAAAAAAACCTGATATGTATATGTTAACTATTTTTAATATGATATACCCGTACAAACACCAACATAGGCTCACTTATAAAACTATTCTTATGGTTTAGATTAGTTATTAGCAAATTGGTATTAGGTTTTGACTTTTAACGAGCTCAATACCCAATTTCGTTAAGGCCTAAGGGCACGTTTTTTTGAACTCGAACAGGGTACACGAATTAATAGGGTCGGCCCGGGTAGTGGTGACTATCGTAATTAGGTTAGAACATTTCATGATGATGAGGATGGTGATTTTGTATAATGCATTCCTAAGATGTCATGATATCATAATGTGTTTAGAACATTACATGATGATGGTAATGTGGTATGTCATGGTATTTCAAGTACTTTATGGGTTGCTATGGAATATGTTGATGTACCCAAATGGCAAATGGTCCACACTCCATACCATGATATAATTCATTTACCATTTAAAGCTGCAGGAATAATTGTTTTAGTGGTAAATTGTATGATGTATAGAAATATTGATTAGCTTTTCATGTAGCAATAGTGACACCTCTCTGCCTAACTTCAATTATATATCATCACCTGCATCTGCCACTATTCAATGTTTGCTCATTCCTATAAAAGAAAGGGTAGATTGGTAATTTTCTCATCTTTTTAAATTCTGAAAACATGTAACCAACTTTATTTTGATTTAATCATTTATGATAGTCTTTTAAGTTAACCCGTTTTCCACGCATCACGTGGTGAAAAAGTCACCATCATGTTTGTTACCATGCGTATCGTTTTGACGCATAACCTGGTTAGATTACTCTAGACCGTAAACTCTTTTGAGTTTGTGTTTCTTAACAAGACTTTTGATTGTTTGTCAAAAAATCGCTATTTGCATTCGTAACTGGAATGAGGAGTGAATATTATTTGTCAGTTTTTTTTATTAGACTGCGTCTGGAACTTATTTTTTTATTTTTTATTTTTTGGTTTAGATTTTATGTTGACGATGTCGCCATCAGAGAGATCAAACGAACGGAATCTATGGGCGGAGATTTCCCTTCAAAGCCGATGACTTTATATGCAACGATATGGGATGCTTCCGAGTGGGCTACAAATGGTGGCAAATACAAGGTAAATTACAAATACGCCCCTTATATTGCCGAGTTTTCCAACTTTATCCTCCATGGATGCGCGGTGGACCCCATTGAGCTCACATCATTCAAATGTGAAACCACACCAAACCTTAATACAGTCCCAACTGGTATCACACCCTCACAAAGGGCGAAAATGGAAAGTTTTAGGAAAAAACATATGCAATATTCGTATTGTTATGATAAAATCAGGTACAAAACGCCACCCTCCGAGTGTGTGTTTAACCCTAAAGAGGCTAAGAGGTTGAAGAAGTTTGATCCGGTAACATTTGGTAGCGGCCACAACCGCCACCATGGGAAGAGATACCGTAGGAGTCGGAGCCCGACTCAGTCTATTTGAAGATGGTTATGATTTGTCAATGCTTCTATTAGTGTCTTTCCTTTTTTCAGTTGCTTGTTTTGTTGATCTGTTGTTTAGTTTTACGTGATGTGACAAAAATATTAAAATTAAATGAATGATATGAAATAAAATTTACAAAAACACATATATTCAAAACAATTTGACCATATGAGATGAACACTAGCATGCATGATGACTTTACGGATCAAAAACACCGCAAACGCTCCGTATAACTCCTTCGTCGCCAATCAACGGCCTAATTTCGCTCATCTTCACCATCGCAGCTGCAAAATCCGACTTAAACTTTAAGTTATTACCGCTATATTCCCTAACAATATTGTCCGTTGATCCACCACTAAACAACACCTGATCCGATTCAAGAAGACCCTTCTTTTGTACCAAGTTCCTAAAGTAATTATTGTCAAAAGAATTAGGTGTCACCAAATCTAGCGGCGCTAGATTCGCGCCACCATCTTTAGTGTGACAACCGCGTCTACGAGTGCTAGCAAACCCACTATCAATATCCGACTCGTTGTTAAATATCCGGTCATGGAACGAAAAACAATGAACTTGTCCGATAGTATGAGCTCCCGATAACGCAACCATGTCTCTTGTTGTAAGCCCGTTATTGTCGAACTTCGAAATAAGCGACTCGAGTGGGTCTTTAAAGCTAGGAAGACCGCCAGTCTCGGCTAGAACAAGGTTAGCCGTGGTTGAGTCTCTTCTTCCGAGCTTTACTGACCATGACGGGCCACCGAGCTTTTCTGACGCATCTCGTGCAGCCACGGTCAGTATGTCCGCACAAGATACGACCCCGGGACATAGTTTTTCAACCTCGGATTTTGCGGCCTCTATCACTTCATAACCTCGTACTGAACCCTTGTTAGGTAATGCATTCTTTTCGCTTACTATTAACGGACCATCATCTAGCAAGATTGATGCATCACAACCCTGCATAAATAACGTGCAACAAATGTATAAAGTTTTGATCACACTATTAAAAAATGACCATTATGCACCTTAGAAAGTAAAAACCGTCGTTTTATCGCAAATGCCAACATGTTTGCGACTAGGTATGGCGACACCTAAGTGTCAGTCAAGTGAGCACTTCTGGGACCATTTTTTTTAACCAATTCTGCGGCCGTATTTTTGAGACCGATTTAGCTAGCTTGTTCTACATGACCCGTGTAGCGACCAAAATATTTTAGAAGCTAATTTTTGTTGCATGTTACCAAGTGACAAGATTTTTGTGACTAGCTTAGCGACCAGTGTATTGTTTTGTTTCATTTTATTTTGTTAGTTTTGCTATAATTTTTTTTTTACGACAAATTTGTTCTTTTTTTATTTCTTACATTGTTACCGGCTTATTTTTATTTCTTTTACTTTAAAAAAAAAGTTATGCATAGTTGCTGCGACATAATTTTTATTCTGTCCATGGGCTAAGCTTTTAAAACCCATACCTAAAATTTCCCGGCCCCCTAATTTTATTGACCCCCCCCCCCTATATATATGTGTTCAAGCTTCATCCCTGATTCTATTTGTTCTTTTTGTTTTATTTTTTTAAATTAGAATGATTTTGTAAGAGACTTAATTTTTTAAAATTAGCGACGGTTTTGCAACTGATTGGTTTCTGCTAATTTGTGACAATTTCATTTTGGTTGCTAATCCGGTCTAGTTTGTGACAATTTTTGTCGCTCCCTTTTGCCTTTTTTGTAATAGTTTTCATCTATGTTGTCAAAAGCGAGCTAGCGCGCTCAGGAGCAGTTAAACCGCCTGGTGGAGAGCTTGGCGCAAATCTATGTCTTTTTTCAAAAAAACGCACTCTAGCGCTTTCCTGGAGCTGGGCGTAGGCGCAAAAAAAGTGACCCTAAACCGGAAAAACCAGCCTTAAACAAGAAGGGACGTCCTGAAACGTTAATTTAGAGAGGGTAGATAGTTAAAAACCTGGTTTAGCAACTTCTTGAAGACTACTTGGTTAAATTCTAGAGCATTGTGGCTGACCAGCAATGTGGTGGACTGGTGTCGGTAGGCTGCTCTTTTTGATAGGAAACCCTAATTCAATAAAATTGATGGGTTGCCTTTTGTAGATTATTTGTAGATTGTATTGGGTCAGCCTTTGTTTTAAATAACTAAACTATTTTATAAAATAGATGGGTGGCCCAACTAAAGATCTTTAAATTGTTTTTGACTTTATTGTTTTAGTTTGTTATAAATACTTGGATATTTTTTATAAATATTAATTATTGTTGTACATATTCTAAAGGATATTATGATTTTTTACATTATATTTGTATAATAGTGTAAAACTATTAATTTTATGCCTATTATATATAATTTCTTTTATTTTTTTACTACGACGCCTTACTTAAAAAAAATCCTCGCTTCTTTTGCGCCTAGGCTCCAGGCGAGACCTTGGCGCCTTAAGTGCGCCTAACGCTTTTGACAACATCGGTTTTCATATGTGGTTGAAGTAGTTAGTACCTGAACGAAGCAGTCATGGAAGTGGAGACGAAGGATGGAAGCTGCCATGCGACGCTCATGCGATATGGCGGTTCGGACGGTAGATCTGATTGTACGTAGCGCATTAGGACATGTAGCGTCGTAGAATGTAGAAGATAATTGTGCTTCACATAGTGTGTTGATAGTTAGGAGGAGCAGGAAGAATATGAGTGCAATAATATTTGTGGAAGCCATATATGTTTCGTTTGAATTGAATTGAATTGAATTGAATTGAATTGAATTGAATTGAATTGAATTGAATTGAATTGAATTGGTGTTGGTGGAGATTTATTTATAGGGTTGAGGAAATACCAAGTGTCAAGGTTTGATCGATAGTGGAAGGAATCATGGAGATTGAGCTCACTTTGTTCATCTTGCTGGTTGATGCTCTTACCCAAAATGTTGGTTTCACCATTAACAAAGTCAATATAAATTGTCTACAACACGTAACCACAACTTTCTTTTCAAGCATAATATAAAATATAAAACTTCAAAATTTAAATATAAATGGGCCGAAACATACAAATTGAACTTAACGTAAAATAAAGAAGGGAATTTTTTTATCTACTTACTTAAGTATGATGTTTATTTTATCATCATCATACGCAGTAAATTCCACCAATAGCAAAGCTAAGAAGGGTAAGATGTAGACAGTGTTACATCTACTCCGTAGGAATAGAGAGACTGCTTCCAGTGAGACCTCCGGCTCGATAGTAGTTTTGCATCAAGCCTTTGACATAAGACACATAACACTCAACAATCAGAGTAAGATGAATCTTTTTTTGGGAGTTCTATATTTATCTTGCTATATTACGTAAAATCCATACCCCTATCCACAACACAACTCACATTTTAGTAAAAAACGACGAAATAGTGTTAAAATGTCAGTTTAATGTGCCTTGTTATTTTTATATTTTTCCTATAATGTTCTATGTCACACCCCCAAAATCCACACGCGGAGTATCACCGCTTGGAGGCGTGACTGACCAGGATCAAGCCACCAATCATATTGAACATGCATGTAAGTAAACATAATTCAACCAACCAATATGAAAGTTGTTCAAAAACCAAAGCATAGTTAAGTGTTTAGCGGAAGCATAATTTGTAAAACCCATAGCAAGTATCAAATATGAAATAAAGAAATGTTTAAAGCATGGCACACATCGCCATGTCCCACAACGACCGTTCCTCCCTGTGCAAGCTCCATGGGTACCTAATGACCTGCAAGGCATGTAGCAACGAATCAACAACAAAGTTGAGCGAGTTCACAGTTGGTTGTTTGGTTAAAGCATTCATTTCGTAAATCGTATGTTCGTTTTGTAAACCATGTATCGTATTAATCCTTATCGCTGCCAGTCCAGGCATGTGTGCGATGATTAGTGGGGGCTTCCCATGTGTTACAAGACCACGCGTATCGACTGCTACGAAAATGTAAGAGGTGCCCTAAGTCAATGTCTATCAGCATTGACCCTTTGCCCATAGTCCATTAGTACACGCCCGTCCGACTGGCACGGTGTGAGGTTTGTTAAACCTAATAGCGCTATTAACTAATGACCCGCTCGCCCTAGGCCTCGGCGATTAAGTCGATAATTGAGGGACTTCCTTTGATAGAGGTGATGGTCTTAAGATCGTGTACGTAGGCATTACGTACGTGCCCTTCAACCCGAGGACAGTAGTAAGTATAACTGTACGTAGGTTTTACGTACGTGCCCTTCAACCGAGGACAGTAATAATTTGTTTAATAGTAATAGTTGTACGAGTAGTTATTCAATCCCATTCCCAACCCCTGGGAATCCCATGCCTTGGCTAGTGTGAACTCACCTTGGTTTGCTCGGTATGCTAAACTGTGTTCTCGCAACAATCAATCAATCAAGGCCTAAGGTAATGCATTTACACACAGTCAGTTCATGTTGGTCAAGTTTCACATACAATCTATGTCACAAAGTGCTTGGCAGTTAATCTCATGTATCGTATAAGCAGTTAATCAATTTCATGCCATTCATGCTTCACATCAGTGTCTTTCACAGTTTATTCTAATATGTTTATCCAATAACACACTTAACTGAGTTAATAAGCTTAACTGGATTATCATATATGACAGAGTTACATTTTAACAAAGTTACATGCATAACTTAACACAGTTAACATGCTTGACAGAAACCACATACCTTCCGGTATTAATAGGCCAAACAGAATTAACAAGCTAACAGTGTCAATTAACTAACAGGGTTAACAATTAGTAGAGATATATACTTAACAGAGTTAATAAGTTTAACAGGGTTAACATGTTTAACTGAATTAACAACTAACAGAATTAATGACTAACTGAGTTAATAAAATAACAGATTTACATACGAGTTACAGTTCAATAGCCGAAATCACTTAGGGCCGAAATCACTTAGGGCCGAAATCACTTTGGGATTTCGTCGAGATGATTTCAAGTGAGGTGGGGGTTTTTGTCGTCTACATCATCATCATCAACAGATCAGTTACGTTCTACATCATCCCTAGTCATCATCTAACAATCATTCAATTCGGACCAAACTATGTAATCATATGAATCACCAAATCATTATACAATCATGATCAACATTCAATTTTCATTTCAATCATCCATCAACAGCAGGTTGTTGTGATCATTAGATGTTTGTCATATCTTTTACATAAAAATCCTAATATCCAAATCAGTTCGAAATCATATGCTCATCATCATTACTTTTATCAATTCCAACATCAATGGCCGACAATTGTTAATGGTCTCATGATGTTATTGGACCAAAATATGTAGTGGGCTGCAACATTATTTATTGACACATGCAAATTTCAATACACAATACAATTATCAAATATAATTGGACCAAACAATTGAGATAGGCTGACAACAATCACATCCAACACTAATAGATCTTATCAATTAATCATGTTACTTAATATACAATAACTAATAATCGGCTTTTAACCTAATACAATATTCGTATAGCATGGTCATCATCAACGAATAATCAACATATTATAATACTTTTAGCAAATGATGATCACATAAGGAACAATCAAATAGAAATTAATACGAATATAGATTTACTAACCAAGATCCACGATCAATAGGGTGATGTCTCGATCGAGAGGGAGGGGGAAACAATCCTCTGCCGTGCGTATGTTAGGGGTAGGGTTTTGTTTAAAGTTACAAATTAAAACACCCCTTCCCCTTGTTTACGTAATACAAAAGAATAGGAGGGGATTGGGCCGATTCCACTATTGTTGGGCTTGGGCTAGTAATTAGCAAACACAAGGGGGTAAGGTTGGGCCGAGTTAATGAGTTAGTCAAGACTAACGGGTTGGGCCGAGTTAATTAATTAAACGATGATGGCCCGGTGCATTATAACGGTAGGTGCGGCCCAACTATGTCGGTTTTCTAGATTAGCTATTCAACAGTTAAACATTTAAACACACGTAGACATATCCAATCACGTTACACACTTAATACACATCATACATAACATATCAATCACAAGACGATTTAACATATTACAAACGTGTATAGTTGTGAAACAAACAAGTCGTGTAAACAAACAACTTAATTAACGTGCAATTAATGCGAAGATGGAAATCTTGGAAACTCGAGTTGTCACATTATCCCCAACTTGAAAGAAATTTCGTCCCGAAATTTAGCACGCGGTTACTGAGGAAGCTAGTTGTGTTGTGTAGTTTACTGGTTTTCCTGGGGTGTCACATCATCCCCCCGTTGATTTGGAATTTCGTCCCGAAATTCTGTGGTAGCTTCAGCCTCAGTAGTGGTTGCACTGTTTCCGAATAACTGGGGATACTTGAGTTTCATTTGATCTTCTCGTTCCCAGGTAAACTCTGGGCCACGACGGGAGTTCCAACGAACTCGAACAAGAGGTATTCTGGTGTGCTTGAGGACCTTAATATCCCGGTCCGTGATTTCAACTGGTTCCTCGACGAATCGCAACTGATCGTCGATAGTGAGCTCCTTCAAAGGAACTATGAGGGTCTCATCTGACAGACACTTCTTCAGATTTGACAAGTGAAAAAAAAAAACGTTGTGAAGTGCACTGAGTTCTGCTGGTAAGTTTAGTTTGTAGGCCACCCTGCCTATTTTCTCGATGATTTCGAAAGGTCTGACGTATCGTGGGTTAAGTTTGCCTCGTTTACCAAAACGAACCACACCTTTCCAGGGTGAAACTTTGAGTAGTACTCGCTCCCCAACCTGGAGCTCAAGTGGTTTCCTGCCCTTATCGGCGTAGCTTTTCTGACGGTCACGAGCTGCCGCCATTCGTTGTCGTATTTGACCAATTTGTTCTGTTGTGTCTACCACAAGTTCTGGACCAGTGATCTGACTATCTCCCACCTCTGCCCAACAAAGAGGTGACCGGCATTTACGCCCGTACAATGCCTCAAACGGAGCAGCTTTAATGCTGGTGTGGTAGTTGTTATTGTACGAAAATTCCACAAGTGGCAGATGCTTTTCCCAGCCGTTGCCAAAGTCAATTACACATGCCCTAAGCATGTCTTCAAGGGTCTGGATGGTGCGTTCAGACTGCCCATCCGTTTGCGGGTGATATGCTGTGCTCATATCTAAACGTGAGCCAAAGGATTTGTGCATCGCTTGCCAAGGTTCTGAAGTGAAACGTGCGTCACGATCAGAGATAATAGAGGTGGGCACCCTGTGCCTCGAGACAACTTCCTTAAGATATACGTCTGCTAAAGTGGAGAACTTATCCGTTTCCTGGATAGCCAAGAAGTGTGCAGAATTTGTGAGTCGATCCACGATCACCCAAATAGTATCGTTACCACGTTGAGATCTAGGCAGGCCAGTAACAAAATCCATGGAAATTTGCTCCCATTTCCATTGTGGTATCTCTGGTTGTTGGAGTAGGCCTGAAGGTTTCCGGTATTCGACTTTGACTCTCGCACAAGTCAAACACTTGCTGATGTAGGTTGCTATGTGGGCCTTCATGCTAGGCCACCAGTAGGTAGTTCTGAGGTCGTGATACATCTTATCCGAACCAGGATGTACTGAGTAGCGAGACTTATGCGCTTCATCCATCACAAGTTCGCGTAAGTTCCCATAGTGTGGGACCCAAATGCGTCCTGTTACATAGTAAGCGCCGTCTGCCTTTTGTTCCAGCCGTTGTCTTGAACCGCGTAGGGCTTCAGCCCTGACGTTTTCTGGTTTCAATGCTTCTACCTGAGCATCTCGTATCTGAGAAGGAAGACTAGACTGAATAGTGAGTTGCAACGCTCGTACACGCCTAGGTGTAGTATCCTTTCGACTGAGGGCGTCAGCCACCACATTGGCTTTGCCCGGATGGTACTTTATAGAACATTCGTAATCGTTCAGTAATTCGACCCATCGTCGTTGTCGCATGTTCAATTCTTTCTGCTTGAAGATATGCTCGAGACTCCTGTGATCGGTGTAGATGGTGCACTTGGTACCGTACAGGTAATGTCGCCATATCTTGAGCGCAAAAACAACAGCTCCCAGCTCTAAATCATGTGTAGTGTAATTCCGTTCGTGAATCTTAAGTTGGCGCGAAGCATAAGCAATGACTTTATCCCGTTGCACCAACACACATCCAAGACCTTGGATGGATGCGTCGCAGTAGACTACAAAATCGTCCGTGCCTTCAGGCAATGAGAGGATAGGTGCGCTACAAAGTCTATCCTTTAAGTGCTGAAACGCTGCTTCCTGTGTATTACCCCAACGATAAGCAACACCTTTCTGTGTCAGTAATGTAAGTGGCTGTGCAATCTTTGAGAAGTCTTTGATGAACCGTCTGTAATAACCCGCCAAACCCAAGAATTGGCGTATTTCGGTTGGTGTGCGAGGTGCAGGCCAGTTCTTGATCGAATCTACCTTGGATGGATCAACATGAATCCCATCCTTGTTTACCACGTGGCCTAGGAAGTGGACTTCACGAAGCCAGAAGTCGCATTTTGAAAACTTGGCGTACAGCTGTTCCGTTTGAAGAAGTTCCAAAATAAGTCGTAAATGATGCTCGTGTTCCTCCTGACTCTTCGAGTAGATCAGGATGTCATCGATGAAAACAATAAAAAAACTTGTCAAGATAAGGTTTGCACACCCTGTTCATAAGATCCATGAAAACCGCAGGCGCGTTTGTTAGCCCGAATGGCATGACTAGAAACTCGTAGTGGCCGTAGCGAGTTCTAAATGCTGTTTTGAAGACGTCCTCATCCCGGACTCTCAGTTGGTGATAGCCTGACCTCAGGTCAATCTTCGAGTAATAGCTCGACCCTTGCAACTGGTCAAATAAGTCGTCGATGCGTGGAAGAGGATAGCGATTCTTCACGGTCACCTTGTTCAGTTCGCGGTAATCAATACACATGCGGAAGGTACCGTCTTTCTTCTTCACAAATAATACTGGAGCTCCCCAGGGCGAAGAGCTAGCACGTATGAAACCCTTTTCCAAGAGTTCTTGCAATTGCTTCGATAGTTCTTCCAGTTCGGTTGGAGCTAAGCGATAAGGTGCTCGAGCTATTGGGGCTGCTCTTGGAGTTAGCTCGATCTGAAATTCGACCTGGCGATGAGGCGGTAGCCCAGGTAAATCTTCAGGGAACACTTGAGGAAAGTCGCGTACAACTGGAATATCCTCTAACTTCTTCTCTTTCGTCGATGTATCTGTAACGAGTGCTAATATAGCAGTGTGGCCCTTTCCCAAACACTTCTGTGCCTTCAAGAAGGAGATGATGCCACTCACGACACCACTCTTGTCGCCTTGAACTTCGAGAGGTTCTTTGCCAGAACGGGGAATGCGAATGATCTTCTCTTTGCATAGGATCTCTGCTTGCTGTTGGGATAACCAATCCATACCAATGACGATGTCAAAACTATCACAACGTTGGGGTCATTCCTAGCATCACCCTGACCAATCACGAACACTCGACCCCTGGCACCATTGCCGTCGTTATTACCCCCGTTGTTATTCCCGTTGCCCTGATTATTGTTGTTGTTGGTTCTGATTCGCAGGTCGCGAGCTCCTGAAATCCTTAGCTTCATGACCCATCTTGAGACACCTCTGGCAACGACCCCTGTTGCACTGACCACTGTGGTGCCTGTTGCATCCGTTGCACTTCGGGAGGTTTCCTCGATGTCCACCCTGCCCTTGACTACCAGAAGATTGCTGACCAGGGCTCTGATAGTCATCAATCATTCGCTGCTGTGCCTGGGACTGAACTGAAGTTGAACCCTTGCTGGAGGTTCCATCCCATTTTCGCTTGTTGTCACTGGGAGTTTCAGAGGTAGCTGTAGCACTAATACATTTTGGTAACATGTTCTGCTCCACCGCCTGATCAGTGAGGCGATGAGCCAATTGTACAACTTGCTGGATGGTGGCTAGGTTGGCTGAAGTCACATGACTTTGGATTTCTGGCACTAAGCCCTTGAGAAAAAGTTCAATACGCTTAATTGGAGGGTCCACCATGGTAGGACACAGTAATGCAAGCTCATTCGATCTCTTCGTATACGCCTCAATTTCTGACCCCGTCATCTTCAAGTTGTAAAACTCTACCTCCAGCTTATGAATGTCATCACTGCTACAATATTCTCGCTTGATCAGTTCCTTAAAATCATTCCATGGGGTGGCATTAGCAGCCGCCAGCCCCAGCATCTGAACTTGCGCGTTCCACCAAGTTAGCGCAGTGCCTTCGAGAGTACCAGTGGCGTACTTCACCCTTCGAGCCTCAGGGCATTCACACATTTCGAAGACAGACTCGAGCTTTTCAAACCAATGGAGGAGTCCAACGGCTCCTTCAGTGCCACTGAAAGTATTAGGATGACAGTCCATGAACGTCTTGAATACGCATACAGGTGGCTGAGCGTTCTGACCTTGTTGCGCAAGGAAGAAAAGACTGGGTTAAGCGCGAGAGTTGGGTCATGAGAGTAGGATCTAACATCCTAGGATAAGTTCGGAATAGCAGGTTATACCTCCTGCCTGAGCGGCTGCGAGTGCTACCGTAACTTGTTCGTTGAGAAGAGCCGTCAACTGGGCTTGAGTTAGGTTAACGCGTCCACTCATGATCTTGATATCAAGGAGAACATGAGTGAGAGAGGTTCGCGGAAGTGCGATGACAGAAGAGAGTAAGCACACAAGTGTTTTCAATCAACAGTTGTTACGTTTATCTAAGCATACCATGAGCAAAGTTCTATGTAATCTAGCAAGTAGGCAATGTAAACATAAATCATATCACCTAGAATGTCGAGTCTTGCACGTGGAGCGAAGCGTCGTTGTGGACCGTTTGAGCACTGTTCAGGTTATAGTCTGGTTTTAACAAAACTTTTTCCCTTATTAAAACCCAGTTCACTATAACCAATGGCTCTGATACCAATCTGTCACACCCCCAAAATCCACACGCGGAGTATCACCGCTTGGAGGCGTGACTGACCAGGATCAAGCCACCAATCATATTGAACATGCATGTAAGTAAACATAATTCAACCAACCAATATGAAAGGTGTTCAAAAACCAAAGCATAGTTAAGTGTTTAGAGGAAGCATAATTTGTAAAACCCATAGCAAGTATCAAATATGAAATAAAGAAATGTTTAAAGCATGGCACACATCGCCATGTCCCACAACGACCGTTCCTCCCTGTGCAAGCTCCATGGGTACCTAATGACCTCAAAGGCATGTAGCAACGAATCAACAACAAAGTTGAGTGAGTTCACAGTTGGTTGTTTGGTTAAAGCATTCATTTCGGAAATCGTATGTTCGTTTTGTAAACCATGTATCGTATTAATCCTTATCGCTGCCAGTCCAGGCATGTGTGCGATGATTAGTGGGGGCTTCCCATGTGTTACAAGACCACGCGTATCGACTGCTACGAAAATGTAAGAGGTGCCCTAAGTCAATGTCTATCAGCATTGACCCTTTGCCCATAGTCCATTAGTACACGCCCGTCCGACTGTCACGGTGTGAGGTTTGTTAAACCTAATAGCGCTATTAACTAATGACCCGCTCGCCCTAGGCCTCGGCGATTAAGTCGATAATTGAGGGACTTCCTTTGATAGAGGTTATGGTCTTAAGATCGTGTACGTAGGCTTTACGTACGTGCCCTTCAACCCGAGGACAGTAGTAAGTATAACTGTACGTAGGTTTTACGTACGTGCCCTTCAACCGAGGACAGTAATAATTTGTTTAATAGTAATAGTTGTACGAGTAGTTATTCAATCCCATTCCCAACCCCTGGGAATCCCATGCCTTGGCTAGTGTGAACTCACCTTGGTTTGCTCGGTATGCTAAACTGTGTTCTCGCAACAATCAATCAATCAAGGCCTAAGGTAATGCATTTACACACAGTCAGTTCATGTTGGTCAAGTTTCACATACAATCTATGTCACAAAGTGCTTGGCAGTTAATCTCATGTATCGTATAAGCAGTTAATCAATTTCATGCCATTCATGCTTCACATCAGTGTCTTTCACAGTTTATTCTAATATGTTTATCCAATAACACACTTAACTGAGTTAATAAGCTTAACTGGATTATCATATATGACAGAGTTACATTTTAACAAAGTTACATGCATAACTTAACACAGTTAACATGCTTGACAGAAACCACATACCTTCCGGTATTAATAGGCCAAACAGAATTAACAAGCTAACAGTGTCAATTAACTAACAGGGTTAACAATTAGTAGAGATATATACTTAACAGAGTTAATAAGTTTAACAGGGTTAACAATTAGTAGAGATATATACTTAACAGAGTTAATAAGTTTAACAGGGTTAACATGTTTAACTGAATTAACAACTAACAGAATTAATGACTAACTGAGTTAATAAAATAACAGATTTACATACGAGTTACAGTTCAATAGCCGAAATCACTTAGGGCCGAAATCACTTAGGGCCGAAATCACTTTGGGATTTCGTCGAGATGATTTCAAGTGAGGTGGGGGTTTTTGTCGACTACATCATCATCATCAACACATCAGTTACGTTCTACATCATCCCTAGTCATCATCTAACAATCATTCAATTCGGACCAAACTATGTAATCATATGAATCACCAAATCATTATACAATCATGATCAACATTCAATTTTCATTTCAATCATCCATCAACAACAGGTTGTTGTGATCATTAGATGTTTGTCATATCTTTTACATAAAAATCCTAATATCCAAATCAGTTCAAAATCATATGCTCATCATCATTACTTTTATCAATTCCAACATCAATGGCCGACAATTGTTAATGGTCTCATGATGTTATTGGACCAAAATATGTAGTGGGCTGCAACATTATTTATTGACACATGCAAATTTCAATACACAATTCACAATTATCAAATATAATTGGACCGAACAATTGAGATAGGCTGACAACAATCACATCCAACACTAATAGATCTTATCAATTAATCATGTTACTTGATATATAATAACTAATAATCGGCTTTTAACCTAATACAATATTCGTATAGCATGGTCATCATCAACGAATAATCAACATATTATAATACTTTTAGCAAATGATGATCACATAAGGAACAATCAAATAGAAATTAATACGAATATAGATTTACTAACCAAGATCCACGATCAATAGGGTGATGTCTCGATCGAGAGGGAGGGGGAAACAATCCTCTGCCGTGCGTATGTTAGGGGTAGGGTTTTGTTTAAAGTTACAAATTAAAACACCCCTTCCCCTTGTTTACGTAATACAAAAGAATAGGAGGGGATTGGGCCGATTCCACTATTGTTGGGCTTGGGCTAGTAATTAGCAAACACAAGGGGGTAAGGTTGGGCCGAGTTAATGAGTTAGTCAAGACTAACGGGTTGGGCCGAGTTAATTAATTAAACGATGACGGCCCGGTGCATTATAACGGTAGGTGCGGCCCAACTATGTCGGTTCTCTAGATTAGCTATTCAATAGTTAAACATTTAAACACACGTAGACATATCCAATCACGTTACACACTTAATACACATCATACATAACATATCAATCACAATACGATTTAACATATTACAAACGTGTACAGTTGTGAAACAAACAAGTCGTGTAAACAAACAACTTAATTAACGTGCAATTAATGCGAAGATGGAAATCTTGGAAACTCGAGTTGTCACATTCTAATAAGTGTTTTTTGATTTTTGATGAGGTTGCTTTGGGTTTGCTATATTTGGGCCGCTCCTTTCAGTTGCAGCCTGCTTCTCCTTTTGGGCCGCTCCTTTCAGTCGCTGGCCTGCTTCTCCTTTGGGCTTCTCTAGCTAAGGTCCAGTTGTCTAGGGTTATGCTCCGCATAAGAAGGCTCCAGTTGTTGGCATTCATCATCATCTCAGCTCTCATCTCAGTCCTTTGTGTCCTTTGTCTCCTTTGTTTCTCACAAGTAAAATACGTAAGAGTTTAGGGCTTTATTGTTGTTGCTACTGATCTTGTTCATCTTGTTCTCCAGTCAATCTGTGATGATGACTGGTTAATCTTTTCATTGTAACTTTTCTTGTTTCATATGATTAAATCCGTGCCTTTTATTAGATCTGAGATTTGTGACATGGTATCAGAGCCCCGGGGTTGATTCGGTGCTCTAGGACCCTTCCGCTGCGATTCATGGTTCCGGCTGTTTGTTTCCTTCCAATCTAGGGTTTCGTCTCAACGGCGGCTTCCCTTGAGTCGGTCCCTGTTTCCGGAGTATTCTTTGCTCAGTAGAGACAGTGGTGTTCTTGAAGTGTGAAACCCTAATTTCTAGGGTTTTGGAAATCTGTTTCTGGGTGTTTTGATCTTCCGTGACGGCGCTACCATAAAGTAATTGAAACCCTTATCTGTGGTTTCATCTCGAGTTGCTGAAGAAGATCCTCGTTGGTCCCATTTCGGGCAAACCAACAAGAATAGCATCTAGTCTTCTGATCAGGTACTTGTAACCCTAAGTGAAGGTTACAAGCCTGATCCAATCAAGCGAGCACCCACTGTGAGATCGTTCCCTCTCTCTCTCTCTTTTATTTTTTTTACTCTTGCATCACTGAGTCGTGTGTCTAGGCATTTTGATACTGGGTTTTAGGCAAGACCGGCTTGATTTGGGACACAGAGAGGGTTCACTCTGTTGCATTTTGTCTGGTTTGGTCTGTGGTGTTGTGGCTCCCTGGTTACCGTCTGCGGAGGCATCTTGAGTGACGAACCTCTGATCAGACCTCTATCCAGGCTTCGTCGGTCTTTTTATTTGGTTTTGTTTTCTTATTTATCTACTCTGTTTGTTTTTTTTGTTTACTTATTTGTTTACCTGTCTGATCTGTCCTATCCATGGTATATTCTGTGCTTTTGTCTGCTTAACTTGCTGATATTGGTGATAAAACTGATCCTTCTGTGACCTTGATTAGCAAACTTGATGCTAGTGACCCATTATATCTCCGTGCTAGTGACTCTAGTGGTCTCAGAATAGTTAATATAAAACTAAAAGGGACTGAAAATTATGTGGTCTGGTCAAATGCTATGAAACTTGCTCTAATGGCTAAGAACAAATTAGGGTTTATTGACGGAACATGTGCTAAATCAAAAACCATTGATGTCCTTGCTAGTCAGTGGGATCGATGTAATTTAATTGTTCTAATCTGGATTCTCAATTCTGTGTCTGATGAGCTATATGTTGGTCAAGTCTATTCAAAACTTGCTTCAGAAGTCTGGGATGATTTAAAGGATACCTATGATAAAGTTGATGTGTCTGTTGTGTTTAGTTTATATCAGAAAATCAATTCAGTAAATCAAAATGGCTCTAGTGTGTCTGAGTATTATCATAAAATCAATACTATGTGGAAACAATTTGATGCCATGTTACAGTTGTCCTATTGTATTTGCAATGCTTCTACTAAGTTCAATGAGTTCAATCAGTTAATCAAATTATGCAGTTCTTGATGGGTCTTGATGATATTTATCAACCTGTTAGGACAAACCTATTGACTAGGGATCCTCTACCAACTATCAAAACTGCATTCTCTATTATTTCTAGAGAAGAATCTCATAGATGATCAAATAGTGGATAAAAAATTTCTAATGTTGGTTTTGTTGCTAAGTCAAATAATTTTAATGACAACAAGAAACAAGGGCCCTAATCCTAATCTTAAATGTACCCATTGCAATAAAATTGGGCACACTATTGATAAATGTTTTGAGCTACATGGCTGTCCTACCAATTATAGACAAAAAGCAAATCAAAATGGTCAATGGTCTAGGTCTAATAACTCTGCTAGTAACAGTAATGGTCCTTCTGTGAATAACTATGTGAGTGATAAAAGTGCTAGTTCCTTGAAGTCTCTGTCTGCTGATCAGTTTTCTAAGTTTCTAGGGTTGCTGAATGAAAATAAAATAGAAGACACTAATAAGTCCAATGTAGGAGGTAAATACTTTAATTCCTTCTCTTCTCTAGGAGCCTGCAAAAGTTTTTTCTGTTTTAACTCTATAGGCTCTTCAACATAGAATCTGAATTAGATCATTGACTCTGGTGCAAACCAACATATGGTTATGTCTAGTGAAAATATGTTTAACTTGGTTGTTGTTTCTGAATATAATATAACTATTAAACATCCTAATGGGACAGATGCTAAAGTCACTAAAATTGGATGTTTTAAGCTATCCGATTCTGTGATTTTAAAAGATGTGTTTGTTGTGCCTGAATACTATGTGAATCTCATTTCTTTGTATAAGCTAGCTAAAGACAACAAACTTAGAGTTATATTTGATGAAAACACTTGTTACATTCAGGATTTATGCTCAAAGAAAACCCTGGTGACTGGTAGACAAACTGAGGGTTTGTGTTTTTGTGGTAACTCCCTAGGACCTACTTTCTCTTGCTTGAGTAAGACTGAAAACATAAAGCTCTGGCACTCTAGACTGGGTCACCCTGCTGAACAAGTGTTAAAAGTTTTACAAATTAAATCTGAGTCTAATGTTACCAACCCTTGTGACATCTGTCACAAGGCTAAACAACACAGGGTACCTTTTCCTCTAAGTGACCATAGGTCAACTAAAGTAGGGGATCTGGTACACTTGGATGTTTGGGGTCCATACAAAGTCACTAGCATAGATGTGTACAAATATTTTCTCACTGTCGTTGATGACTTTACCAGATCCGTATGGGTCTATTGAATGAAGTTCAAATCTGAAGTCTTTGAAAACATACAAAGCTTTTACAATCTTGTCAAAACTCAATTTGAAGTTAACATCAAAGTGTTTAGAAGTGATAATGGTTCAGAATTCATTAACTCTCAAATGTCTGATTTTGTTAAAACAAAAGGACTCATTCATCAA
The DNA here is from genome assembly GCA_030545235.1 of Helianthus tuberosus. Lineage (NCBI taxonomy): Eukaryota > Viridiplantae > Streptophyta > Magnoliopsida > Asterales > Asteraceae > Helianthus > Helianthus tuberosus. Next base: position 182,382,152 of record CM060451.1, read on the forward strand.
ACCTCATGTACGTATACCCCACATCAAAATGGTGTTGTGGAGAGAAAACATAGACACTTGCTAAATGTTGCGAGAGCTTTATTATTTCAGTCAAAAGTCCCTCTTAAATACTGGTCTGAATGTGTGCTTACTGCTTCTTACTTAATTAACAGGCTTCCTTCTTCTGTGCTGCATGGTAGTTCTCCTTATGAAATGTTGTTTGGGTTCAAACCTTCTCTTGATCACTTGAAAGTTTTTGGCTGTCTTTGTTTCTTTACTGTTCTAGACAACTCTGATAAACTCGAAGAATGAGCTGAAAAATGTGTTTTTATGGGGTACTCTAACTTTAAAAAAGGATATAAGGTCTGGAGTCTAGACCAAAAGAAATTCATCTTCTCTAGAGATGTGAGTTTTAATGAAACAGTTTTCCCTTTCAAAAATAATTCTCCTGTTCAAATCAATGCAAACCTTTTAAACCAACTAAACTTTTTGACAACTTTGAAACTTCAAGTGATACAAATCCCGATGATGAAGAGAAGGGTGTCACTGATTCGCCTGCTGAGACTCAGCAGCACGGTGATGAGGTTGAATCCAGTGTTGTGAGCGATGCTCAGCAGTCATTAGGGTCTGATGATGTGTTTGACAACCATGAGCCCACAAATGTTGAACCCGGTCCTGTGAGGGCTGAGTCAAGCAGTGTCAATGATGAATCAAACCTTCCTGAGGATATTCAAACTACTAAGAGATCGTCCAGATCTGTGTCTGCTCCAAAAAGATTTAATGACTTTGTGGTAGGACATGCTAAGTATAGTTATGACAAATTCGTTGATTACTCCAACTTACCTAGTAAAAATATTTGTCTTGCTGCCAACATTAATAAAATCACTGAACCAAACACTTATAACGATGCACTTAAGGATAATAGATGGATTGATGCCATGAATGATGAGTTATCAGCCCTTCATAAAAATAACACCTGGGATATAGTTGATCTACCTAGTGGAAAAAAACCCATTGGGTGTAAATGGGTGTTTAAAGTCAAATATAAATGCACGGGTGAGATCGATAGGTTTAAGGCCAGACTCGTTGCTAAAGGGTTTAACCAACGAGAAGGTATAGACTTTAAGGAAACCTTCTCCCTTGTTGTTAAAATGGTCACTGTTAGATGTGTCATTAGTTTATCTGTCCAGAATGATTGGTCGTTATATCAACTTGATGTTAATAATGCCTTCCTTTATGGACATCTTAAGGAAGAAGTTTACATAAACCTTCCTGATGGGTTAAGTGTCAAACACCAAAACAAAGTCTGCAGGTTGAACAAGTCCTTATATGGCCTAAAACAGGCCCCACGTATGTGGAATGAAAGACTTGTTCAAGCCTTAGTTAAAATTGGGTTCGTTTAGTCCAAATGTGATCATTCTATGTTTGTCATGTCAAAAAAGGATGTCTTTATTGTCCTACTTGTCTACGTCGATGATATTGTTCTAACCGGGAATAATGAAGGGAAGGTTAATGAGGTTAAAGAGTTTTTAAAAACTGAATTTCTGATCAAAGATCTTGGGTTGTTGAAATTTTTCCTTGGTATCGAAGTTATAAAAACCAATGATGGTGTGTGCCTTTCACAAAGAAAGTACTGCATGGACTTATTGAATGAATATGGGATAAGTGGGAGCAAACCAATTAGTTGCCCCATAGAACAAAATCATGTTCTAACTAATTTAACAAAAAAGGAAACCAACGCTGTTGACATTACACAATATCAAAAGCTGGTTGGTAAGCTAATCTATTTGTCGCACACTCGACCTGACATAGCCTATTCAGTACATTATTTATCTAAATTTATGCACAAACCAACTGAGGCACACACTCAGATTGCCTTCAAAGTGTTGCGGTACCTAATGGTGCCTCTGGAACTGGGATTATGTTAAAAAAAAATCAATTCTTTTCACCTAGCTGCCTTCGTAAATTCCGATTGGGCAAAATGCATTGACAGCAGAAGGTCTGTCACTTGCTTTTGTATTTTCTTGGTGGCTCTTTGGTTTCTTGGAAAAGCAAGAAACAGAGTGTTGTATCCAGATCTTCTGCCGAGGCAGAGTATAGATCCATGTGCAGCGTAACTTGTGAAGTATTATGGCTAATAAATATCATTCGTGAACTCCAAGTTGATGTTACTATCCCGGTGGCTTTAAAATGTGATAGCTCTGCTGCCTTGTCTATTTTCGCAAACCCAGTTTTTCATGACAAAACCAAGCACTTTGAGGTTGACCTATTCTTCTTACCGGAAAAGGTAGCTTCGGGCCGGATCAAAACTCATGGAATCAAGACAGAAAATCAGCTTGTAGACCTATTCACTAAAGGCCTCTTACCAAAAGCCTCATTCTCAAATGTGTAAGTCCCTGGGTCTTATAAACCTGTTTGCACATTTAAACTGAGGGGAGGGGGGGGGGTGTTAAAATAAGCGTTTTTTTTTTGTTTTTGATGAGGTTGCTTTGGGTTTGCTATATTTGGGCCGCTCCTTTCAGTTGCAGCCTGCTTCACCTTTTGGGCCGCTCCTTTCAGTCGCTGGCCTGCTTCTCCTTTAGGCTTCTCCAGCTAAGGTCCAGCTGTCTAGGGTTATGCTCCACATAAGAAGGCTCCAGTTTTTGGCGTTCATCATCATCTCAGCTCTCATCTCAGTCCTTTGTCTCCTTTGTTTCTCACAAGTAAAATACGTGAGAGTTTAGCAGGGGTGTTCAGAATTCGTTTCGAATTCAAAAAATTCGAAATTCATTTAAATTCGATTCGATTATCAAGAATTCGTTTAGATTATAAGAATTTGAATTCGAATTCGATTCAATTCGAGTCAAGTAAATTGAATACGAATCGAATACGAATTTACAATTTCAAATTCGATTCGATTCGAAATTCGAATAAAAATTATATATTTTTATTTATTATTTTTATATATAATACATATATAACTTTTATTAGGCTATACTATAAATTATTTTTAAAATTTATTCCAAGTATTAAAATTACCCATTACCAAACCAACTACATGTCCCATAACTAAAACCTAAGTAACAAATCTATCAATAGATTTCTAACCTTAAAAATATTAACGTGTAATGTGGAGTGGTTATTCCTGACTTCTCGTTTTGAATTTTAGATTTATGATACTTTATTTAGAACTGTTTTAATATGATTTCGTGCTTTATGGTTGCTTTAAAATTTATGTTTCATTTTGATAGTTTTTTACATGTTTTTAAAGAATCTAAATCAAATCGAATTTATTCGAATTCGATTCGAATTCGAATTTTTAATCGAATACGAATTGGGTTTTTTATTCGAATACGAATTCGAATCGAATTTGGTAGATTTTAATCGAATTCGAATCGAATACGAATTCAAGGGAAAATAAAAATTATTCGAATAACTCGATTCGAATAATTCGAAAATTTGATATTCGATTCGATGAACACCCCTAGAGTTTAGGGCTTTATTGTTGTTGCTACGGATCTTGTTCATCTTGTTCACCAGTCAATCTGTGATGACTGGTTAATCTTTTCATTGTAACTGTTCTTGTTTCATATGAATAAATCTGTGCCTTTTATTAGATCTGAGATTTGTGACAAATAGTTGGATTTAATAAAAATATATTTCAAAAGTTTTAGTTAAACCTTATTTTGCTATAAACAAAATGGCAAGTCATATATAACCCCAAATGGCTACCCCGGTTCGAATCCCGGCGTCTACGGTTTGGGGGTTGGGATGTCCCGATGATGGATCGTCTCCTACCGAGGCATGGAACGGTCTTGAGGGCAACCCGGTTTTACCCAGCTGTTACCCCAGCGAGTCTCTCGTGTGGGGGCAGTATGGTTTCCGGGCGGAAGTCAGCTCACGCGGCAGGCCGGGGCCCAATCGAACATCGCGTCCGCAGATGCGGGGCTGACGGGGGAATGTCTTTGACATAAACCCGGTGACCAATGGTCCAATACATAGAAAGTCACCTTCCCAAAAAAAATATATAACCCCAAATAAAAAGTTATAGTAAAATATTTTTTTTTGTGTGAATATGGGTTGTTTAAAATGATGATTGAAGTCTTTTAAGTTGAAATCATTTGTTCATTACATGATGAAAATGCTTGTGCACTATCAAATCAACAATCAAATTTAAGCACCTGTAAAGCCTTTATCTTTTTTATCTTGTGCACTATCAAATCAACAGTCGTATCCAACCACGTGTGTAGGCATTTTTCTTCTTTGTTTCATGTTTTATATGAGATGAGCCTTTTTATAATACTTTTGCATTTCTTGGTAGAGAGTCCATCGTGTGTTTGTTGTTCAGTGTTTTATGTGAGCATAATATTGATTAGTTTGTATGTATGTAATGGAAAACATGTAAAAATGTACATGGTAAGCCAGCAACTGCAACAAGGACTGATGTAGACGACATGATTGTCAGGTTTATTTGATTCCCGTCTAAAGTGTATATTTAGCAATGGGGATTATGAGTTCTTGAACTTATGAACACGTTGGTTTTGTGTGTGTGTGTGTGTGGGGGGGGGGGGGGGGGGGATGGATATGGTATGATTTTATGAAGTGTCTAACCCTTTAACCTCTAACCTCTTTATTTATTTTTTTAAATACATCTAAGGAGAAACCTTTATTAGTTAATAAGGTAATATGATTCATCAACAACTAACAACTAATATTATAATAAGGTATAATTTAATATTTTGTTCAAATATTATATAAATGATTAGAATGGTCATATACTTAAATATAATCATATAATTAATACAACATATAAGTGTTGTAATGAGAGTTGCTTAAATATATGTTAGAAAGTGAGATTTAAAAAGTTGACAGCAATTGCAATTTGCAATTATGCTCTTATACCTCATGTGGTGTGGTTGAGTCACCATTGAACCATGAGATTGACTATGGTTCTTGAATCATTTGATCTTTAGTCTGGTCATGCTTGGCACTATTTTCCCTATGATTAAGTCAATGATCGGACATGGACCTTGAAGTTGTAATTTGGTTAAGCGTAGTCGATTATTAGTGGTTCTATTCGCAGAATACATGTTTTTTTGTTGGCTAATATGAATATTTTCTGCGGCTGGACAATTCGTGCATGCTCACATTATTGTTGTAATGTATATATTGTTGTCGTTTGGTTCTCATGTCATCGTTTTAGACCACTTGGTTGTTTTTTTAATGTTTGGGCATGACTCGAGAGTAGCAAATTATGAAGATATGATCATTTGTAGTTGGAAATAAATTCACATGTTTGTATTTTTAGAATTATCAGAAGGTACCAAAAGCCCAAGAGATTCATATAAGGAGTAGTTAATATACTCCTACGTTATATGATCGAAAAGGCAAATCTTGTTGGTCTTAATTCCGAGTATTGGTTGGCATAGCCGAACCATTAGTATTAACTAAAAAGTTTAGGGTTTTAGGCCCCCATTTTTTTAGGGACCGATCCTGTCGAATACCCAGATCCCGGCTGACGTTCAATGGATCTTGGCTGACGTCAAGATATCCCGATTCTTGTAGCTACAAAAAAGTAAACCGTTAGCCTCGTCACGGAGGGCCCCGGGAGGGGGATCCGTGACCAAGCTCCGGCGTGAAAGTAAGTAAACTTGCCGGAGAGATGGAGGAGTCTATTCCGATGAGTGTGATCACCGGAATATTTTCTCAAAGGTGTGAATCCAATAAATGTGTGTGTATGATTAATATGTGAGAATATTGGTCGGAATAAATGTGAGAGGAGTAAATGAGAGGGAAATAAATGAGAGAGTCCTGAATGTGATACCTCCGATCCCCCTTTATTACCGTTTTTCCCTTCTTATATAAGTCTTAGGCCTTATCTTGCATGTGGGATATTAGTTAAGATGATCCAACGGATTCTGATGGTCTTCGGGGGGCTCAGACACGTGTCTGACCCCCAACCGTAGGATGGTTGCCTCATTTAATACTTCCGGTTGGAGAAGTACGATGCCAGCCGAGATACTCTTCACATCGGACATTAAATGCAGCCTGCTCCTTCTGAATCCTCGTTTCCCGCTCATTTCATACGGAGGAAACCTTAATGGAGAAGTAAAACCATTTTTGGGCCTTATCCGTTGGGCTTGTGTGATGGCAGCCCAAGTCGGGTAAATGGAGCAAACCATTGGCCCGTCATCAAGTCATCTTTAGTCCCTGGCTCTGAGACCCAAGGCTCATGATCCGGGGCTAAGTCATACCTGTTTAAAAAGTAATTCTCTTGGTTAAGGAGGAAAAGAGAACGTGGGCCCGTCCTTTGGGGTGGTCACTATTCACCCCTTAATTGTCTGCCGAGTAATAATGGCGGGGTTTAATCCCATCAATACACGTCCTCCTTTTTTGAATTTCGAAGGGACGGCGATGTGACGGTTATCGCCCCTGTCAGTTACCTCTTTAAATACCCTCTTGTTTTTCTCGAACCCTCATTTAACTTCCACCATAATTCTTTGTTTCTTACCTTCTTTACATTCTTCCGATCACAATTTCTTTTTCAAATATGAGTCGTACCGGTCGCTCGGCGATCCGACCAGTTTTAACGGCGAAGGACTTGAAATCCTTTGTCAAGACTTACCACATCCCTGATCGTTTCTCTCCCACCTTGCCGGGTCCTGATGAACCGGCTGACTGTACACCAGACCGAATACCCCTTTATACATTGGCGTTTTCCTCTTGTGGAGTCCGATATCCCCTTTCGTCTTTCAAGATTGCCTTGCTTCCTCACTTTGGGGTTCACTTTTCTCAGTTTCATCCCTTAGGGTTTATGAGAGTGGTACACTTTGAACTGTCTTGTGCGGCCGTATCCGGCGAGCCATCTGTCCCTTTGTTCTGTATGTTTTACAAACTGATCTCTGATGGGGATTGGTTTACCTTTGCTAAACGGCAGAATAGTGTGTCGAAACCCTGCTATACCTTCATGCCGACCTCCACTTATCCCAAAGAGTGGAAGAGTAGGTTCATCTTTGTCTCCGCTACCATGATACCGGAGTCCCCACCGCTAAAGGATGTTGAGGCCACTATTGAAGACACTGTTCCTACCTTGTCTGCTAACGAGACCGTTTTGTGGAAGCGCATGTATGAAAATCCTACAAGAGCTTTTACATTTTCTGAGGGAATCCTGGCCATGGGGGGATTGAGCCCTTCCTACTCAGTTCGTCCCAGGGCTTTTTTTCGGTAAAAAGGTATCCTTCTGCCCTGGTTTTGCTGTCATTTGTTTGTGTTTCTCGGTATCTGTGTAGTCATCTTTAGCATCTTTTCTTATGCAGAGTTAACTTTGTGGAGACTGCTTTAGGGGGATTCTAAGGATGTGAAGTTTATAGTTGGTGATGAAGTTGATCCGGGCTTGAACCGGAGTGGGGCGGTGCAGGTTACCGGGGGGTCTGCCTAGGCTGGGGGCTCCGTTGCTGTGAAAGGGGGCGAGGAGACCTCTTCCGACAGGGAGGAAAGTTCCCCTGACCCCGCCCCTGTTAAGCATTCTGATCAAAGTGATGATGAAGCTCTGGAGGTCCGTTTAGTTCATAAGAGGAAAGCTGCAGGTCCCAAGCCGGTCCCCGCTCCTCGTGATATCCGGCAAAGGCTCCGGAGTGCCAGTGGGCAGAAGCCCCCTCCTTCATCGAAGGCTGCTTCCGACCTTCCCCCTGTTGGGGTTAAGGGTTCCTTGTCCAAACACCTGAGGTCTTCAAGCCCTGTGAGTGCACCTTTGTTGGTGAGTTCATTTTTTTCTTTTACCTGTTCGCCCCGTGTTTGTTTTAGGGGATTTTTGATGTTCTTCTCTTTCTCTTTTTTTTTGTGTGTAAGGAAGTTCTCATGATCCCATAGAGATCCCCACTGGTCCCTCCTCTTCCCGTGTTCGGGACAAGATTCCGGAAGTGAGCATGGCTCATTTTGCCTCGGCCTTTGAACTCTCTCCTCACCATGCTACTGGGACCAGTAAACCCACTCATCATGAGGGTCTTTCTCATCGATCCCCTTTGGCTCCCCTATTTGCTGATGCTATCCCCTTCACCTATGTCCCTAAATGGAAAATAACTCATTCCTCGGTGATAGGGACCTTGAGACTGCTAGGGATTTTTTGAATCATGTTGTTCCTCCCTCTCATAGATTCATGAATTCTGCTTTGAGGGATGATCTTTTTGAGGATCAGTATAGCATGTCTCTCTGCGAGAGTTTTTTCAGGGGTGCTGGCATGCTGCAGCGGATTGATGATTTGAGAAGGGCGGATGAAGAACTCAAGGGTGAGCTCAAGGCCTCCCAGTCTGTTGCTGCCGAGCTTAGATGTCAAGTGGTTGATGCTGAGAGAAAGTTGCAAGAGGAGAAGGTATTCAGCCTTTCTCCTCCCCCCCCCCCGCTTTTTTTATATATACCTTCCAACTGCTTTGTGGGTTTTTATGATGTTTTTTGCCCAGGGGGCTGGAGCCACGTTGGAGCGAAAGGAACGAGCCTGGGAAAGAGAGATGGCGATGCTGGCGGAGGAGAAGGAAGAGCTGGCTGCTAAGTTAAAGCATTTGAAGGAAGTTGGCTCCGTTTCTCAGGAGCAGCTGAATACTATGTATGCAGACTATGGGATAACTTCTGATGATAACCAGCGACTGGCCAAGGAGAAACATTGGTTGATCACCGAGGGTTTTGCAGCTTTCCTTACTGCAGTCTCTCAGTCAGAAGAATTCAAGAGTGGCCTGGAGGAGGTGTATAGGGTGTACCGGGATGTTGGTTACCAGGCTGGGTTGAAGGATGGGTATAACTACTCTGCTCAGGGTCTGGGCAGAAAAGAAACTCCGCTTTACAATTCCAAAGCTAAGAAGTGGTTGTCCACGCTGGATCAGGAGCTCGGAGCCAAGACCCCGGCCATTCTCAAGAAAATCCTGGAGCATCCCATGATATCCATAGATGAACTGAAGGCCCTGTTCTCCTCTGCCGGTCCCTCATCTCCAAAGTCTGTGTCTGGGGGCGATTCCCCGTGAATTCTGAACATTAATCCCTTTTAATATGGTTGTAATCTGGATAATTACTTACCCTAGGATACTTTAAACTCTTTTGATGTTTGCGAGGAGAGCCTTTGTGTAGGGGTTCTCCTAGGTACTTAATCATGTAGCTTATGATTGTACATCGCTGTCTTGTTTTTTGCTTGTTTTTTTTTTTGTTGTGCTTTTTCATGTTGCAGGGGCATTTGTCAGGGAAAAAGTCAGCACTTTTCTAAAGACCCTGGGGCTGTTTTTCAAGAAGCTGTGCCTTGGTCTAAGTTTGTTGTGTTTGTTGTTTTGTATGCTATTTGCTTTTGCCAAAGTTATTAAGGCTTCTCTTTGTACATTTATTTTGCAAATAAATAAATAAAGACTTCTTTTTGTAGTTTGTTTACAGAAGTGTGTTGTATTTATGGTTTTTTTGGTAAACCAAGATTGTCTGTTCGAGGCCAATCGCTGGACAAGTTTATAATGTGAGATTATGTTTTTGGTTTGTTTTGTCCGCTTTCTTTGGGTTAGCTAGACCCTATTTTGCCCCACAGTCGGGCTTTTGGTATGTTTGATATACCTTATACACGTGCGTTTATTTATTGGTTAGGTTTATAGTGTTTCTGGGCACGTCTGCCTAGATATAATACATGTTATTTTGCCAAAAGAGGACAGGTTAGCTGTCCGTTTGTCATTCATTTCTTGGGGATTAAATTTCCCAGCATACGTTGTTACAAAAGATCTGTCCTTGGGGTAAACCCCAGACTAATAGTTAAATATTACAAAAGTGGCTCCTTGGCCGTTTTTCCTGGGGGTTCACCCCTCATGTGTGGTACTTCCTGAGTTGCATGAGGTTCCATGTCCTGGGGACCTCCTTGCCTTGGAGTGTTTCCAACTTGCAACTCCCTTTGCCGTTTGCCCATATGACCCGGTAAGGCCCTTCCCAATTGGGTCCAAGTTTTCCGGTGCTCTCCTGTAGGATGGCTTCATTTGCTCTTAGGACCAGATCCCCTGGTACGAGGCTAAGTTTTTTCATATGGGCATTGTAATAGCTTTCCAGTTGCTTCTTGTACTTAGTCTCCCTGACTGCTGCCACTTCTCTCCTTTCTTCCAGCAAGTCCAGGTTCATCCGGAGGTCTTGTTCATTTTCTGCCTCCCTGAGCTTCATACTTGCAGTCGGGGATCCTATTTCAGACGGGATGACTGCCTCTGTCCCGTAAGTTAAGCTGAAAGGAGTTTCCCCATTGCAGTCCTTGGGGGTGGTCCTGTATGCCCATAGTACAAACGGTAGCTCCTCCAGCCATCCTTTTTGTTTCCTCCCGAGTCTTCCCTTCATTCCCTTGATAACGCTTTGGTTGGCTCTTTCTACCAGTCCATTGCTTTGGGCATGAGTGACGGAGGTAAACACCTGCTGTATGTGCATCTGCTCGCACCATGGCTTGAAAGGTCTTCCAGCAAATTGGACACCGTTATCACTTACCAGCTCTTTTTGGACCCCGTACCTGCAGATGATGTTGTCTAATACAAATCGCCTCATCTGTTCCCCGGTTATTTTTGCCAAGGGTCTTGCTTCGATCCACTTGGTAAAATAATCAATAGCAACCATCACATACTTGACTCCTCCTGGACCCTCCAGAAATGGCCCGATTATGTCGATGGCCCACTTTTGGAAGGGCCAGGACGTTGAGACTGGTATCATCGGGTGTTTCTGTCGATGAGTCATAGGTGCATGCACCTGGCAATTGTCACATCTCTTAATCTCTTCGGATGCTGTTTCGTACATTCGAGGCCAATAGAATCCCGCGTTCATTGCCTTTGCTACTACCATCCTTGGCCCCGAATGCATTCCACAAATCCCCTCATGTATCTCTCTGATCACATACTCAACTTCTTCCATGTCAACACACTTCAGGGATGGGCCCAGGTACGATCTTCGGTACAGTTCCCCATCAACCAACTCATATTGCAAGGCCTTTACCCTTATCTTCCTAGCTGCCCAGTCTCCCTCGGGTAGTGTCCCATCTCTGAGGAACTTTACAATTGGTGTCATCCATGTTTCTTGTGCGTTTTCAACTGCAGCTACCTCCTCTGTGCTGAGGGAGGGGGAGGTTAGGACTTCCACTTTGACTTCCCTTGCTAGGTGATCAAATGCTACTGAGGCTAGCTTACTGAGGGTCAGACTTTCTGTTTCTCCCGCGAGGGATGTATTCCAGCTTAAAATTTTTGAATACCTTGGCCGTCTCTTTTACTTTTGCCACGTACTGAGCCATGGTGTTGTCTTTGGCCTCATATTCTCCTTGGTATTGCTTGACTACCAGCTGTGAGTCAGTGCTGGCTTCCACATGCTTTGCTTTCATCTTTTCTGCCAGCCTCATCCCTGCTAAAAGGGCTTCATATTCTGCAGTATTGTTGGTGTTTTCGAAGTCCAGTCTTATGGCATAGGTTAGCTCAACTCCTTCAGGGCTTATCAAAGTAATGCCTGCTCCGCTCCCTTCTTCGCTGGAGGTTCCATCTGTGAACAGTTTCCACACAGCCTCGTCTTCCTCTCTTTCCAAGGCTTCCCATTTTAGGAGTTCTTTTTCTTCATCCTCAGGGACTTCTACTAAGAAATCGGTCAGTATTTGTCCTTTCACGGCTGTCCTGGGTTTGAACTCCAAGGAGTGTTCTCCCAGTTCCACGGCCCATTTAGCCAACCGTCCCGACAGCTCCGGCCTCCTGAGCACCTTTTAGAGGGGCTGATCTGTCATCGGGGTGATCTTGTGCCCTTGGAAATACCTCCTGAGTCTCCGGGATGCAAAAACAAGGGCCAATGCTAACTTCTCCAGAGGCATGTAGCGTTCTTCACGGCCTTTAAGTGTTCTACTGATGAAATATATTGGTATATGTTTTCCCTCCCGTTCCACCATCATGACCGCACTTATGGTTGTTTTTTAGGCGGACAGATACAAGATCAGATGCTCCCCGGGTACTGGGGTGGCCAGTGTTGGGAGTTACAGATATAGGCCTTCATTTCTTGAAAAGCGGCTTCCGCCTCAGAGGTCCACTTAAACTTGTCCGTTTGAAGGCAGTCCTTCAGCACCTTCATGAAGGGAAGGGTCCTGTTAGCTACTTTTGATAAAAAAAACGGTTTAATGCGATTAGCCTCCCGTTTAGCTGCTGGATGTCTTTCAGGGACCTAGGAGATCGCATTTCGGCCACAACTTGAGTCTTTTTCGGGTTAGCTTTGATTCCGCCCTTAGTGACCACTACCCCTAAGAATTTCCCTTCTTCTACCCCAAAACAACACTTCCCAGGGTTTAGCTTCATATTCACATCTTGCATGGTGCGGAGGGTTTCAGCTATATCATCTATCATGGCCATCTCGGTTAGGCTTTTGATAACAATGTCATCGACGTATACCTCCAAGTTCCTTCCCCGTTGTTCCCTGAAGAGGGCATTCATGAACCTCTGATATGTGGCACCAGGGTTCTTGAGTCCGAAGGGCATTTTGGTATAGCAAAATGTCCCTTCGTCTGTGATGAAGGCGGTCTTTTCCTCATCTTCCATTGACATTTGAATCTGATGGTATCCTTTGTAGGCATCCAAGAAGCACTTCAGGGGATACTGGGATAAAGGGTCCACTTGGACGTCTATCTCTGGGAGAGGGTAGCAGTCCTTGGGACATGCTTTGTTCAAATCTTGAAAGTCAATGCACATCCTCAATCCTCCGTCTTTCTTCTGGACCATAACCGGGTTAGCAACCCAAGACGGGTACTTCACTTCCCTTACTATTCTGGCTCTAAGCAGCTTCCTGGTTTCTTCACAGGCGGCCCTCCTCTTACTGGGACCCATGCTTCGTTTTTTCTGCTTTACTGGCTTTGCCCAGGTGTACGTATTGAGCCGATGTTCGGTTAGGCTTCTTGGGATTCCTGTCATATCCCCATGTTGAAATGCAAACACATCTATGTTGAGAAGGAGCAATTCCTTGAGAGCACTCTTGCACTTGTCACTCAGGTGACTTCCTACTTTAACTGTCTGCTCCGGGAACCTGTCGCAAAGGACCCATTCTTCGACCCCCTCCTTCTGGGGCTTCTCGGATGCTTCCCCCTCAGACACGGAAGAAACTACTTCGTATGCAGACTTTACCCAAGCCAAGCCCTTTGGCGTCTGAAACACTAAGGCTCCGTGTGGGGTGGATGCTTGTGCTTGCAAATCCCCAATTCCAGGTCTTCCCAGGATTGCGTTGTACTTTGAGGGTGCTCGGACCACTGTGAAAGTTAGGTTTATAGTTCGAACGCGATCTCCTACCCCAACTATGAATGGGAGTCTGATCTTTCCCAAGGGGTGTGACACACTGTTGTTGAATCCTACTAGAGGGATGGAATCCTCCTCAAGCCTGTCTCTTACATCCCTGTCGAACCTGAGGAAACAGTGCTCGTATATAACTTCTACCCCAGATCCCCCGTCCACGTGTATTCTGGCCACCTTGTGGCCAGCTATTATGGATGAGATGTTTAGTGGGAGCCGCTGCACCTCATTTTCCTCCAAGTGTGGCATTAGGATGGAAGCTTTCATGCAGTCCGGGGAGCCCAGGATTCTGGCCTTTACACTCCTGGTGGTATCAAATTCATTCCTCCTTCTAATCATATCTACATCTGCCCTCCCAGGCTCCCTTGCATCTTTCCCTTTGCGAACCCCCCCTCCTTCTTTAATTTCCTTAACCAAATGGGCCAGTTTTCTCGTTTTTACCGCGGCTTCTATTTCCCTCTTTAGGTACATGCAATCATCAGTTTTATGGCCAAACCCTTTGTGAAAGTCACAATATTCGCTTGGTTGTGCCTTTGGCCCAGGCTTTATGGGTGGTGGTCTTGGGAAGGAGCTCTTCACCCTCTCAGTGGCCAATATTTCACTTGGGGTCTTGGTGAGAGGGGTGAAGCTGTCAGAGTAGGGGGATGGGCCTCTCCCCCGAGGCCTATATGGGGAGTACGAGGGCCTTGTCCTATCATGCAACATTCTATCAAAAGCAGGTTTTCTGGAATAAGGTGTACCTTTATCGAGAGGTTTTGCGGCCGGGGTGACCCTTCGGGGTGGGGTATCCGTCTCCTTAGCCTTGCTGACTGTGTCTTTGCCTCTGACAAAGGCTCTGACCCTGTCCATGAGATTGTCAAATGAGTATGGGAACTCTTCCCCTAGTTTCTCGCATAGTTGTGCATGCTTTAATCCATTTATGAAGCTGATGATCTTCATGACCTCTGGGACATCCTTTATGTTCATGCTTTCCTTGACAAACATTTCCATGTATTGGTCTATCCGCTCGTTGTCCCTCTGCCTTATGTGCAAAATTTCGTTTGGGTTCTTGACCACCTTTCTTTGTTGACCAAAGTTTCTCAGGAACTTTTCACTCAGTTCTTCATAGTTGTCAATCCCCCCAGGAGGGAGGCTGTCAAACCAGAGTCGGGCTCCCTCTGTCAGGGTCTGTACAAACATATGGCACCAAACTGGCATGGGCCACAGCCCCAGTTGTCCCGCACCCCTGAAGGCATGGAGATGATCTTCAGGGTCTCTCGTCCCATCATACCGGTCGAAGTTTGGAGGCAACTTTGTCTTAGGGGGCATTGGTGCTTCTGCAATCCTCCGGGTGAACTTTGAGACTTCAGCCAAGTCCCGTGGGAGGTAGGGTTGATCCAGGCCATCGTCGCTTTGGCTTTCCTTTTCCTTTTCTTTTTCTTTCGGTTTCTTTCCCGTGATGAGATCCTCCCTTTCTTCTGAGGACATTCGTCTAAGGGCTGTCATGAACGTTTCCAGTGAGTCACTACCACTGCCCTTGTTTTGAGGGTCTATCCCTTCCCGGTTAGCAGGTGTGTCGAAGGACAGTCTAGCCCTAAGGCTGTTGAGCTTGTCTTGCCTCTCCAAATCCTTGAGACATTTTTTTAGCTTGTCCCTATGCATGGCGACGACGTCTGGCGTGATGGTCTCTTCTCTTTCCAGGATTTCCACCTGGTTCTCATTCTCTTCCTCATGAGTTATGTCTTCCACCGTAACTTTGTCATGGTCGTTCTGCACCGTCTGGATGACACGTGAACCGGGTGTGGTGTCCATGTTGCTGTTTCTGAAACGGGTTATCTCTAACGTCGGAGTTCAGTGTGGAGACACCGGTCAGGCTGATGTCCCACGGATGGCGCCAATGTCGAATACCCAGATCCCGGCTGACGTTCAATGGATCTTCGCTGACGTCAAGATATCCCGATTCTTGTAGCTACAAAAAAGTAAACCGTTAGCCTCGTCACGGAGGGCCTCGGAAGGGGGATCCGTGACCAAGCTCCGGCGTGAGAGTAAGTAACCTTGCCGGAGAGATGTAGGAGTCTATTCCGATGAGTGTGATCACCGGAATATTTCCTCAAAGGTTTGAATCCAATAAATGTGTGTGTATGATTAATATGTGAGAATATTGGTCGGAATAAATGTGAGAGGAGTAAATGAGAGGGAAATAAATGAGAGAGTCCTGAATGTGATACCTCCGATCCCCCTTTATTACCGTTTTTCCCTTCTTATATAAGTCTTAGGCCTTATCTTGCATGTGGGATATTAGTTAAGATGATCCAACGGATTCTGATGGTCTTCGGGGGGCTCAGACACGTGTCTGACCCCCAACGGTAGGATGGCAGCCTCATTTAATACTTCCGGCTGGAGAAGTACAATGCCAGCCGAGATACTCTTCACATCGGACATTAAATGCAGCCTGCTCCTTCTGAATCCTCGTTTCCCGCTCATTTCATACGGAGGAAACCTTAATGGAGAAGTAAAACCATTTTTGGGCCTTATCCGTTGGGCTTGTGTGATGGCAGCCCAAGTCGGGTAAATGGAGCAAACCATTGGCCCGTCGTCAGATCCAAATGATTTTTTTTTATACTAGTATATAAAACTTTCAACCAAATCCATTTCTCAGTAGACTCCACTTGATTCTTGTGTTCTTCGTCCGCTAAAGTCAACAAGGAATGGTTATACTAGTACTTTGTAGTTTCTTACTTGGCAAACTATTATCAAATCTATATATCGAGGGAGGATACCGTACATGACACTTAATACGTACGAAGTATACGCGATAACAACAGTCGTCCATTTGGAAGATCTATGGACTAGAAAGACATATGACAATTTGCTAAATTTCAGGTTCAAAACAATTGAAATAACAAGGAGACAAAGGGTATGTTGGTCTTTTCTCAATTAACTATTTCCCCCTCCCCTGATTTTCCAACAGCTATAACTTTTTCATACGTTAATATTTAAAAGAAAATACACCGTATTAATGAGTATTTTATTCTCTTTAATTCAAGCAATCTATCGCTATAGTTTTTTTTTAAATTTCAGGATTTGGAATACACATTACGTGATTACGTGACTTTGAATACCTAGCACATGACTACGTGATTTCATTAGTATTTTAGGCTAGAGGGTATGGTGATGGTCCTTCATGGGAGGATGGTCCGCCACGTAGGCGCCACGTCATAGTCCTCCCAAGGATGGTCCATCCCACTAAACTAGAGGGTATGGGAGGATGGTGCTAGATGATCCTACCCCACAAAACTATGTACAAGTATTAAAGCCTAATGTACAAATCCCATTCACAAACAAACAAACAAAGGGGGCCCACCTGTTTTGGATCGTCCTGGACGTCGAGAAAAAGACGGAGAGGACGGGGACGGGATGAAGACGGGGGGGGGGGGGGGGGGATGGGGTGGCGCCGGCGCCGGGATGGAGGACGGGACCATACCGTCTAGCCTTATGTGAAACCCCACTAAGTGATTACATAATTACGTGTCAATATATAGTTGACTAGGTATTAATTAGTACGTGACTACGTGATTTGGAATGCCCATTTTGTGATTACGTGATTTCATTATACTATCTTATGTTAAACCACACTGAGTGATTATGTAATAACGTAAAAACAAAAACATGTAATACAAAATATTTTATATGGAATACCTAATATTTCAGGTCTAATCACGTATTAAGGATAAATTATATACAAAAAAATAGTCAAAAATCAACTTATAATAACCACATAATGCTATATATTAGAAAATTATTCATGTAATAAAGTATAAACAATCAAGTTCTTATTATTTGAATGTGTAATCACGTAATAAGCATAATTGTAATAACATTAGTTATAACAAATCATATTGAATGTGTAATCACGTAATGGATTTATAATGAATGTGTAATCACGTAATAGTTTATGTTGAATGTGTAATCATCTGCTGGGTATTCAAATCATGTAGTCATCTGCTGGGTATTCAAAATCACGTAATCACGTAATGGACTAATAGGTATTCAAAATCTTGTAATTTTTTTAAGAAAACTATAGCAATAGGCTACTCGAATTAAAGATAATGAAATGCTTGTTAATACGGTTTAATTTTTTTTAAAAATATCAATGTATAAAAAAACTATAATCGTTTGAAAATGAGGGGGGGAGGGGGTTGCTTCAAATAAGAAAGGACTAAATTACCCTTCAAGCCAATGCTACTTGTCCTTCTCTCCTTGTCACGTAGGCTTTGTACGAAAGTTTAGTCATGTACATGATCCAGATACCTCTTATTTATTATTAAATTGTATTCATTCTTGGCTAGTAAAGAACTTATTAGGCCAATTGTTTAATTAAGAGTGTATCTATTGGCACACCCAAATGTCTATATGCACACCAACAAAGGGTTTTTTTGTCCTATATGCACACCCTGCAGTGTCGAGCTGTGGCCAAAGCGCGGCGTTTTGGTCCGGTCAACCAGACAAAAGACTGACGGGTGTCTGACGGGTCTGTTGACCGGACCAAAACGCCGAGCTTTGGCCGCGTTTTGGTCCTGTCAACCAGACAAAAGACTGACCGGGTGTCTGGTTGACAGGACCAAAACGCGGCCAAAGCTCGGCGTTTTGGTTCGGTCAAAAGACCCGTCAGTCTTTGTCTGGTTGATCGGACCAAAACGCCACACTTTGGCCACAGCTCGACACTGCAGGGTGTGCATATAAGACAAAAAACCCTTTTTGGGCAGACTATCTACACACCAAGTGTGCAAATAGTCTCCCCCTTAATCAAATAATGTCACACCCCGACCACGTAAAACATACAAGACGTGGCGAAAAACATCGGGGAGTGTTGTAACAGAATTAATTGTTTCATAACCATGGCATACAAAGTTGTATTTTATTTATTAAGCAAGAGTTTCATTGTCTTAAACAGGAAACAAAGAGTTTTTAACATAATTAAACATAGTCTATCTTCGTTTTAAGTCTCTAAGGCACAGGTCCGCCCTAGTGTCATGATCATCATCCTATGGAAAGGCACCTGAAAACACATGTGAAAATAGGTACGTCAGCATAAAAATGCCTGTGAGATACATAGGTTTTGTGAAAATAGGATTCATGACTTAAGTTTAAGAAATAGTTTAGTCATGAACCTTGTATTTTGATTTGTTTTGTAAATCGCTTGAAAAACAATAAGTTCAGATGATATGTATAAATAAGTGAATAATGTATGGTTAAATGAATAACCATGTAAAATGAGTTGTATAAAAATAAACCGTATTGTAAACCAAAGTCATGTGAAAACATGTTACTTGTATAAAATGTATAAGTCCAAAATGGAATGATTTAAATAACGCTATGATATGTAATATAATACAAACACTTATATATAGGAAGTACCAACGACGTATCCACCATGCTTGTATCATATTACCCACATCTCGTTATTTAAGTTACTTAAACAAACCACCAATGTATAAAGTCTATGTTTAAACCAATAGTCAAAAGTCCTTATATAAACCATGTCAAATGTTGATAGTCCAAAAGTAGTCAAGTAATGTGTAACAAATGTTATGTATTGTAAGTAAAGTATTGTCACATAATCCAAATGTAGAAATGTACAAAACAAAGTATTTTGAATATATCAAAAAGTTATGTTTTGTAAAGTAATGCATGTTACATTGATACAAACATTTATGTGGTAAGTTAACGCATACATTCAAGCCTTGAGACAGTCGGATAACCCTTTCAGTCAAGGTTATCAAAAGAAATGTTTTCGGATTCAGTCATTCCTTACATCCAAACAAACCCGGGATGTCAGGAATGGGATTTGTCAAGTCCTATGGTACCACTACTTACTACCGAGCGACGTAGCAAATGTTAATGAACGTTATAAAGACCCGTTTGTGCAAACCAAATGTCATAGCGGTTGTATACATGTCATATGAAAACAATGTACTAAGTATGCTAAGTTAACATACAAAGTAGAAAAGTCTTGTAAATCAATGTGCTAGCATGCTATCAGTCAACATACATAGCAGAAATGTAATGTAAAACAATGTACTAAGTATGCACGCAATGGACATACATAGCATGAAATGTAATGAAATCATGTACTATAATGTACTAACAAACATAGCCGGTATATGATGTGTAAACAGGAAAGCATGAAAGTAACAAGTAGGCACATGTGTTTCACCCCAAAACAGTTTGGAAAACAGTAAAAGAGGGGTCTATGTACTCACTTGAGATTGTTCAGTAGTCCTAAGATAACCACCAAGCAATGCTAGAGATCTCGGAATCAAACGACACCTAATATAGGTAACTATGTTAATAAACCGGACCTAAATCGGAAGATCGGATAGAATGAGGGTTCGTAAACCAAACGAGTGTAGAGACTCGTGTCATTTGGTTTAACAAAGCCTACATACTAAATGAAACCTAACATAATTGTTTACGACCCATTACGACCCGTTTGGGTAGCTTTTGCTACTTTAACGCGTCGTTCGCGTGAAACGCGTTCGGACCGCCTAACTAGTCCTATGACAAGTGTTATATGCCTAAACATGTTACATAATCAGTTATGTGACAAAAGTTTAGGTTACATATGCTTAATTACCAATTATACATGAAAAGGGTATTCTGGTAATTTACCTAAGGCATATAAACTACCTATCATACAACTACTTAAACGATGTGACCATTGGGTATAACCTCGGAAGGTTATTCCCTACCTACTATGGTCACCTAATGTATTTGGTCGGATCCTAATGATCGACCAAATGGGTCAGGTTCGAAGGTATAAGCGATTTATTAGATCGCTTATCCTACGACCCTAGACAACGTGGTAATCAGTAGGCATAGTCCCAAGGGACTATAACCAACGTGATTACACTCACGTTGCGAAGTTCAAACGAACTTCGCATTGACCATAAACTGGTCAACGCAGAAAGTCAAACAAAGTTTGACTTTCAGACTCGAAAAGACTCGAAAAGCAATAAAAGAACGAAAGAATACTTACGAAGGGTCCCCGAATGCTAATCTAGATCAAAATAGCTCAGGTATGAAACAAAGGTTTCAACTTAGAGCATTTGAGATCAGATTCTAGTGAGTTTAGAGGTTGTATGGAAAGGGGTATTTATAGTGAATGGTCCACTATTAGGATAGTTTGTCGAAATACGTGCCTTAATCTCATCTGTACATGTGTCGGAACCTTATGGTACCCAAAAAGGCCACTCACCATAAGAGATCAACATGTGGCAAGGGATTAAGGAGTGGATAACAGCTTCAAACAGGCTGTTTAATACACTGCATCTGGTCTGGGGACTGCTTACGGACCGTAAGCATATTCCCTTACGGTCCGTAAGGACCTTGCAGACCAGCAACTTTGATTTTTGGCAGTTTTGGTCCCTGTGCGCGTATGGTCGTGTTTTGGCACTTCTAACACCCGTCAAACCCATTTTTAAGCTTCACAAGGTTGTTAAAGTATGGGGAACATGAAATATGCTCAGAAATATGTCTGATGTCGGTTCGTTTGGTCGTACGAACGCGATGTTTGCTTAATTACGACGGAATGCGCATAAGCGCGAAAAACGATCCAAATGACGCAACGAATGGATTTTTGGCAAGCCAAACACTAAAGCATAATATAGTCATGCTTACATAAATTTTTGGATGTCCGGGTGTATTCAGAACGTAAGTTATGCGAGAAAGTGCAAACTTGTGCACTTTTTGACACTTTTAGTCCCTGAATGACCCAAAAGTTTATTTTAGCATACCGAACCCCTCAAAGCCTATTTCTAAGCTATGTAAAGGATATTTATGGTATGTTTAACTTATGGTCATGTTTCAAAATGTCTGTTACAGTTCAAATTGGCATACTTTCGCAGTTTGTCAAGTTTAGTCCCTGTAGTCGAATTAACTTGTTTTTGCCATACCAAAGCCTTTAAAACTTATTTCTAAGTTATGTAAAGGTTATTTAAGGTATGTTAAGTATATGTTGATGTTCCGGAGTATTTGTCGCGTTAAACTAAGTACGTTTACGCACCAGTTTGCGTATAACTCTCCAGAAAGTGATATAGAGTTTGAAATTGGATAAAAGTCAAAACATGAAAAATGTAAAACACAACCAAAAAAACATTGGGATCAAATAAAATTGCTTTATTGATAATAGAACTGTTCATAATGATTACAAGCACAGATGTTACAGTCTCCCCTACTTGTGGAAATTTCGTCCCGAAATTTATTTAGAGGAAACTCGTGGGAAAAGATGCGGATATTTCGCCTTCATTTGGTATTCGCGTTCCCAAGTAAACTCGGGTCCATGTTTAGCTTCCCAGCGAAATTTGACCAAAGGAATGCGCTTCCGTTTAAGCCACTTGACTTCACGTTCCATAATTTCCACTGGCTTTTCAACGAATTTCAGTGTCTTACCAACCCGAATTTCGTCAAGTGGTATGTGGAGGTTTTCATCAGCTAAACACCTCTTGAGATTGGACACGTGAAAAGTTGGATGAACATTTCCAAGTTCAGGAGGTAACTCAAGTCTGTAGGCTACCTTTCCGATTCTTTCGACGATCTTGAATGGTCCAACGTATCTAGGTGCAAGTTTTCCTTTCTTTCCAAATCTGATCACACCTTTCCAAGGTGAGACCTTAAGTAATACTCGATCACCGACTTGAAATTCCAAGGCCTTGCGTTTTGGGTCCGCGTAACTCTTCTGACGGCTTCTAGCTGTCTGAAGGTTATCACGAACTTTCTTGATCTTGTCAGTAGTTTCTAAAATGAGGGCAGGTCCAGTAAGTTGAGCCTTTCCGATCTCATTCCAGCAGACTGGTGAACGACATTTTCGACCATAGAGAGCCTCGAAAGGAGCCATTTTGTTGCTGGTGTGATAACTGTTGTTGTAGGAGAATTCAATCAACTTAAGATGTGAATCCCAACTACCACCAAAATCGATCACACAAGCTCTAAGCATATCCTCCAGAGTCTGGATTGTTCTCTCAGATTGACCATCCGTTTGCGGATGATAAGCCGTGCTCAGGTTAAGTTGGGTCCCCATAGCAGATTGCATGGTTCTCCAAAAATGAGAAGTGAAACGAGCATCTCTGTCAGAAATGATGTTCAAAGGAACACCATGTCGAGCTACAATTTCATCCACATAGATTTGAGTAAGTCTGTCAGCAGGAAAATCCTCACGGATTGGCAAGAAATGCGCTGACTTAGTAAGACGATCAACAACTACCCAGATGGCATCATGACCTTTCTTTGTGCGCGGAAGTTTAGTAACAAGATCCATAGTAATGTTTTCCCATTTCCAAACTGGGATCTCTGGTTGCTCCAATAAAACAGAAGGACGTTGATGTTCATCCTTAACCTTAAGACAAGTAAGGCATTTTGATACGTATAAGGCAATGTCTTTCTTCATACCAGGCCACCAATAATGAATACGAAGATCCTTATACATCTTATCTGAGCCCGGATGAATAGAATAACGCGACTTATGGGCTTCATCCATAAGTAAGGTACGAAGATTATCTAGGCTTGGGACTCACAAACGGTCCATGAAGTAATACGATCCATTGTCCTTCAGTTCCAGATCAGGTGTTATGTGATAGGGAAATTCCTTATCCATCAAACCTTGTGAAACACAAGATTGTTGAGCCTGAGAAATGCGTGCTTGGATATCAGATCGAGCTTGAATAACAGATTAAACACGTACACAATGAAGCTTAGTACGTTCCTTACGACTCAATGCATCAGCTACGACATTCGCCTTACCAGGATGGTAGCGAATTTCGCAGTCATAGTCGTTTAAAAGCTCAACCCAACGTCGTTGCCTCATGTTGAGTTCTTTCTGGTTGAAGATATGCTGAAGACTTTTGTGGTCCGTGAAAACCACACATTTTGTACCGTACAAATAGTGTCTCCAGATTTTTAGAGCGAAAACAACTGCACCCAACTCAAGATCATGAGTGGTGTAGTTCTTCTCATGTATCTTCAACTGCCTCGATGCATATGCTATGACTTTGTTCCTTTGCATAAGAACACAGCCAAGACCCAGTTTAGATGCATCGCAATAAACAACGAAATCATCATTGCCCTCAGGCAAAGTTAGAACAGGCGCGTCACAAAGTTTCTGCTTCAAGTTTTGAAAAGCTTCCTCTTGTTTGAATCCCCACTCAAAGGGCTTGTTCTTCTGAGTTAGAGCAGTTAGAGGAACTGCAATCTTCGAGAAGTTTTCTATGAAACGGCGATAATAACCCGCTAGACCAAGAAAAGAACGAACCTCAGTAGGAGTAGTAGGCGTATCCCAATCCTTAATCGCACTGATCTTGGAGGGATCTACATGAATACCTTGTTCGTTGATAATATGTCCTAAGAATTGAACCTCTTTGAGCCAGAATTCACACTTGGAGAATTTGGCGAAAAGTTGCTCTTTCTTTAGGAGTTCCAGAGTAAGACGAAGATGTTGCTCGTGATCAGCTCGCGTCTTTGAATAAATCAAGATGTCGTCAATAAAAACAATGACGAACTGATCCAAATAAGGTTTGCAGACCCTATTCATTAAGTCCATGAAAACAGCAGGAGCATTAGTCAAACCAAATGGCATGACTGTGAACTCATAATGTCCATAACGAGTACGGAACGCTGTCTTGGGAATATCTTCTTCATGCACCCGAAGTTGATGATATCCGGAACGTAGATCAATCTTCGAAAAATAAGAAGCGCCCTGTAACTGATCAAAGAGATCGTCTATGCGCGGTAGGGGATATCGATTCTTGATGCTAAGCTTGTTAAGCTCACGATAATCGATACACATCCTAAAAGATCCATTCTTCTTCTTGACAAAAAGAACGGGAGCACCCCAAGGTGAAAAGCTAGGACGGATAAAACCCTTGTGAGTTCCTGAAGCTGATTAGACAACTCTTGCATCTCAGACGGTGCAAGACGATATGGAGCTCTAGCAATGGGATTTGCTCCAGGTACGAGATCAATATGGAACTCGACTTGGCGTGCTGGAGGTAGACCAGGTAAGTCTTCAGGGAATACTTCAGAGTAATCCCGAACGACAGGAATATCTAAAATAGACTTACCCTTGCCTTTATCTTATGTAACATGTGCTAAGAAAGCCACATAGTTCTTCCGTAGATATTTCCGAGCTTTAAAACAAGACATGAGTTTGAGACCACCAGCAGGTTTCTCACCTTGAACCTGTAGGATCTCGCCTGTCGACAGCGGCACACGAACAATCTTCTCAGAACAAACTATCTCTGCGTGATGCTTAGATAACCAATCCATACCCACTATAACGTCGAAGCTTCCAAGTTGCATTGGCGCGAGGTCGATAGGGAAAAGATGGTCGTTAAGGTTTAACTGGCAGTTGCGAAGAACAGAATTAAGAACAATGGGTTCACCTCTAGCAACTTCTACTGTCAAAGGTTTACCTAGTTTCGTTCTAGACACGCGAAGCATTTGCTCAAAAGACAATGACACAAAACTCTTGTCGGCACCCGAATCAAAAAGAACAGATGCAGGCTGATTATTAATAAAGAACGTACCGTTCACCACTTCATTGTCTGCCTGCGCCTCTTGGGCATTCATGTTGAAGACTCGACCTCGAGCCGGAGCCTGATTCTGATTCTGATTCTGGTTGGCTAGCCTTGGGCACCGGTTCCTGTAGTGGGTCAGATCCCCACAATTGTAGCACGAACCTGGAGGAAAATGAGGTCGTGCAGCTTGACCTTGTTGCTGAGCAAGAGGCTGAGCAACTTGTTGAGCTTGGTTCTGAACTGCCTGGTTCTGGTTAACAGGAATGCGGTAGGTGGCAGCAAGATGACCATTTCTCCCGCAGTTGGTGCACTGACGACACTGGAGGTGTGGTTGGTGATGGCCGTTACACCTGTTGCACAAAGGTGCATTGCCAAAATAAGGCTTCTTGGCTAGTAGCTGCGCAGGCTGATTTGGTACAGCTTGAGCCTGTGCAGTAACGACATAGTTTTGGGAAGCCTTCCGCTTCCTAGACCCTCCAGAATTCTTTCCCTTCTTATTTTGACCTCTCTTGCTATCCTCATTATTAGCCGACTGCTTCTTGCCTTTGTTACCCTTTTTATGCAGCTTTCCCTTACGAACCTGCGACTCAGTCAATGTCGCTGATAACTCGATCGCCTGACGTAGTGTGGCAGGGTTACTACCAGTAATGATGTCTTGCACTGAGTCAGGTAGGCCGTCGATGTACCTTTCGATAGCCTTGTCGAGTGGGGTAACCATAGTCGGGCAAAGCAGACTCAACTCCTCAAACCTATCAGTATACGCCCGATGCTCACCACTATCTTGCTTCAAATTATCAAATTCCTTCTCCAAAGCTCGCTGCTCATGACGAGGACAGAATTCCCTCATCATAAGGGCTCTAAGTTCAGCCCATGTCTGTGCGAGAGCAACTTCTGCACCTCGGTCTCTCATTACCCCATTCCACCATGTAAGAGCCCTCTTCTGAAACACGCTCGAAGAAAACTCGACCTTGTGATTATCCGGACACTGAACATGACGGAAAGTATTCTCAATGCTCTCGAACCATTGAAGAAGCCCAGTCGCCCCTTCATAACCACTAAACTTGAGTGGTTTAGCCGAGTTAAAAGTCTTGAAATTGCATGGACCATTGTTGTTGTTGTTGGCTTGGTTCCATTGAGCAAAGAGATTTAGGAATTGAGCAGTCATCTGCTGTGCAATAATTTCTGCCAGTTCGGCAGTCGCAATTAGATTGTCGCGTCGAGGAGGCATTCTAAAAGAGGAAAACATGAAAGGAAACGAGTGAGATGATTGGGTGAAAAGAATGAGATGAAACAAAATGAACAAAAGAGAAGATGGTGGTCATTTATCCGCATTACCAAGCAAACAAATGACACACAGTGACTAATCAAAGTAAATGGGTCAAAAATAATGTATCGCGAAGACATGCTCTGTCACACCCCAACCGATGGCGGAATCATCGGGGCGCGGCACTGAGCGAAACAGATTGTCCAGAAGTTTCCATAACAACTATTATTACCATTCAATTTAAGTTAACATGTCCCATACCATGTTTTAAATAGCAAACAAGTTATTACAGACAAAAACTAAACAAATGTTCTGTTCCGACAACTCAGATTTAGACATAACAAGTTATTCGTTGGTTTCTAGGACTCCAGACCCTAGCTTCAAGTTCATCACAGCACAAGGAGCATAAAAGCAACCTAAGCACCTGTCACATACGTTAAAATAAAGTCAGTACATAAAATGTAAAGGTGAGCATACAAGTTTGATAATAGCATATAGAGTTCGAATTCGTTTACGCATAACCAGCACGTACACATAGAGAAATGAAGCACGTTAGTTATCGACATAGATCCATCGATACCAATGAATGCGGGTTGACTGCCCGAGGCAGTTCGCAATACACGATTACCACTGTAATCCATGCAAGTAAAAGATCCTTAACAACCCCCGTGTGAACGGGTGCTGAGTCCAAACTATAGTACTATCGTTGCTAAGGCAGGTAGACATCATTCCATGTGTAAACATAACAAACAAGCATTCATAAGCCACGTATAACATGCATTAATGGTTAAGCGTTAAAATAGCTTGAGTAGTGTGATAGTTGTAGTTTGAATAGTTGTAACGTATGTAACACCCAAAAGTGCTAAAAGCAAAAAGGGTTCGAGTATACTCACAGGGATATGGATTGAAGGGAGCGCTTTACAGCGAGTACGATTAGCCTGAATAGATTCGATAACGTAACGATAAGTGGCACATAAAACAGTACCAGTGAGAGTGGGTAGGGTGACTGATCGTGCGGATCAGTTATCCGTGAGTGGAGGTCATCCGTGCGCATGACCCATCCGTGCGGATGGTGATGCGTGCGGATGGTGATCCATCCGGGTAAGTTATCCGTGCGTGTGACTGTCCGTGCGGGTGGCAACCCGTGCGGACTAGTTGTACGTGCGGATGACTTATCCGTACGGTTAGATTGCTTGTGTGGATAAATGTTCAAGTGGATTGTTTCTTCCTAAGATGTGTTTGTGTATGATGGCTTGTGCTTTGGAGTTTTCGTTGTAGCATTTAGAAAACACCAAAGTGTTTCTACCTTTCAAGCCGGTCGCGCGGACGACAGTCCGTGCGTACGGTAGTCCGTGCGGGCAGCCTGTGCGCGCGGGCAGAGACAATCCGTCCGGATAGCCTGTCCGTGCGTACGGCTTGGCCGTGCGGACGAAGATTGTTTGATTTTCATTTTAAGGCCTTAGTATCTCATGATCCGAAGAGTAATCCATTTAGAGGTCGTCCGTCCGGATTGCTCGTTCGTCGATACTCAAACCTCGCTTGGAAAGTGGGTCCCAAGGGTAGTCCGTGCGGATGACAACCCGTGCGTATGACCTGTACGTGCGTATGGCCTGTACGTGCGTATGGCCTGTACGTGCGTACGGCTCGTCCGTGCGGACAGCTAGTCCGTGCGGATAGCTTGTCCGTGCGGACAACTGGTCTGGTTGTTCCGTTCGTCTACACTTGGTTTCTGTTGTCGTTCATCGAGACGTTCTGATTACGTGGCAACCACTTGGAGTTGTGTTCTCACCCGCGTGACTAGACCGGTCAGGAACCACCCTAACTCGGCCTGTCGGCGACTCAGAACGGTCATCCCGGTTAACCCCGAAATCAGTTGTCTATGGGTAGGACTCCGGATCTAGAACTAGGGCATCACTATTGACGAGTAGAACCCTAGGACTGATCGGATTCGTACCGGTTTTAAGGATAAAAGAAGGAGAGAACTTAGGTTTATTTCTTTCAACTCTTTTATCCTTAGAAAAGTTTAGATCTAGGTGAGATTATTGTAAAAACTTGTAGAAATCGCTTAGATCTGAGATATTCTTGGTGGAATGAGGTCAAGCTTGAAATTCTTATGAACTTCGTGATGACGTCACCCGAGAATACCTCAAATCCGGATGATTTCTTGGTTAAAATGGAAGATTCGAAAGATAGAAATGTGTAGAATTGTGTAGTGATTAAAGATGTACAAGAATTAGTGCAAGATTTTACCTGGATTGAGAGAAATCTGAGAAAAGGTGAAGAATGCGTGTGGTTCGGACGTCACTTGCCAAAAGTGGAAAAAGTGGAGAGTGACCCATGTATTTATAGGATGCCAAAAAGGGAAAGGGTGAGCCGTGCGCATGGCACGCACCCGGGTAGGTTATCCGCGCGGACTGGTCATCCGTGCGGATTGGCAATCCGTGCGGATTGGCCATCCGTGCGGACGCCACCTCCTTTGGTGTGTTCGGTGCGATGTTGATTCGGCTTCGATTTGCGAGCGATTCGATAGGGTTTCCTGATTAAATTACTTTCAGTCCCAACTACTTCTAATAGGGTTCGACTCGGAATTCGGGTTCGGGTTCGTTTAGATTCGAGTTAGACTTCGAGTTCGATTGAGTTCGCTTGATTATCCCAACATAAAATAACATAAAATAAACATGCACAGGTAACACGTAAGGCACACACACACATATAATGACAAGTAAAATACCAAGCTCGAGTTACGATTTGAGGTCGATTTGATTAGCATAGCTTGATTAACTTTATCGCATTGTTACTTCCTATCGTTCACAGTCGTAGGTCGATTGGAATACGGTTAGTATGACTTGATTATTGCAATGTACGACATTTACTCCACATAATCTAAATATCATACAAACAATTCTACGAGTCACGTCGCGCGAAATCGGTCGTTGACTTTGACCTTGACTTTGACTTTCACTCGTGAAAGCACGGGGTGTTACAGCCTCCCCTTGTTTAGGAAATTTCGTCCCGAAATTAAGCCGGAAGCTGTAACTAATTCGTGAATCACGTGTGAGAGTCCTTCGTTTGAACCATTGAAAATTGTCAAATTAACCAGGATTCTACGGTTAAAATCGGCTGATTTTTGGATATGATAAGCGAAAGTACAAGTGGTATCTGAGCAGGAGCTCGGTTGCGAGGATCATTCGCACTTAGTATATATTATAACTGTGACTCTATTGGTTAGGTTCCGGTGTGATTTGTTTCGATTGCGATCCGACTCGTACGACGTGCGGAATCCGTGCACGAGTGAGATCGAACAGACAAAACGTACAATTTCAACGTGATTCTATTGATAATCTGACGATTACAAGCTCCGAAAATCACGTGAGAGACTTTCTCTATCTAGACTTTCTCTCTCTACTATTATCTCTCTAATTAAACAACTGCGGGTACTTGGCCTTCATGTCGCTTTCGAGTTCCCACGTGAACTCCGCGCCTCGTTTGCCTTCCCACCGGACTTTCACAATAGGAATGCGTGAGCGCCTGAGTTCTTTGGTTTTGCGATCCATGATTTCGACAGGCTTTTCCACGAAGTGTAATGTTTCGTTCACTTGTAGATCATCTAGAGGAACATGTAAGTCAGGGTCGTAGATGCACTTTCGGAGGTTTGACACGTGGAAAGTCGGATGGACGTTGCTAAGTTCTTCCGGTAATTCGAGTCTGTAGGCGACTTTTCCGATCCTTTCCAGAATCTTAAAAGGTCCCACATATCGAGGCGCGGGTTTCCCCTTTTTGCCGAATCGGACTACACCCTTCCAAGGTGATACCTTTAGGAGTACGTAGTCACCAACGCCATACTCACGGTGCTTGCGCTTTTTATCGGCGAGAAGCTTCTGTCTATCCCGAGCTTTCGCTAGATTGTCTCGGATTTGGAGAATTTTGCCTGTCGTTTCTTGTAGCAGCTCCGGACCGGTTAGTTGCGAGTGACCGATCTCGTGCCACACAATAGGCGATCGACATCTTCTTCCGTATAAGGCCTCGAAAGGTGCCATCTGGATGCTAGCCTGGTAGCTGTTGTTATACGAGAATTCGACTAACGGTAGGTGTCTATCCCAATTACCACCGAAATCTAGAACACACGAACGGAGCATGTCTTCAAGCGTACGAATCGTTCTTTCAGTCTGACCGTCGGTTTGTGGGTGGAACGCAGTACTTAGATTAAGCGTTGTACCGAGTGCTGTTTGAAATGTTTCCCACAATCGCGAAGTGAACCGAGCATCACGATCAGAGATGATGTCACGAGGCGTCCCATGTCGAAAAATGATCTCGTCGGTGTAGATTCGGGCTAATCGTTCTACCTGGTAGTCTTCTCGTATCGGCAGAAAGTGGGCTGATTTAGTCAAACGATCAATAACAACCCAAATGCTGTCGTGACCTGATGACGTGTTTGGAAGCTTGGTTACGAAATCCATAGCTATGCTCTCCCACTTCCACATGGGGATTGGAGGTTGTTCGAGCAAGCCAGAGGGTCTTTGATGTTCAGCCTTGATTCTAGCACAGGTTAGGCATTTTCCGACGTAAAGAGCGATATCCCGTTTCATACCCGGCCACCAGTACCTATATCGAAGATCATGGTACATTTTGTCAGCACCAGGATGAATAGAGTATCGGGATTTGTGGGCTTCATCCATGATAATCTGTCGCAGGTTGGTTCGCTTGGGAATCCAGATTTTGTCTAAGAAGTGGAATATCCCGTTCGATTTGCTCACAAGTTGAGCTCCATCGTGGTAGATTCTTTCTTTCTTCAAGGTGCGTTCGTTGAAACAAGCATGCTGGGCGTCGCGAATAAGAGCTTCGAGATTGTGCTGGGCTTGAACATTTCGGGTGCTAAGCAGATAACTCCGTCTGCTAAGTGCGTCGGCAACAACATTTGCTTTGCCTGGGTGATAGCGAATCTCGCAGTCGTAGTCGTTGAGAAGTTCTACCCATCGGCGTTGACGCATGTTTAGTTCCCGCTGATTAAAGATGTGCTGTAGGCTCTTATGATCGGTGAAGATCGTACACTTGGTACCATACAGGTAGTGTCGCCAAATCTTTAATGCGAAACCAACTGCGCCTAGATCGAGATCGTGGGTTGTATAGTTCTTCTCGTGGATTTTGAGCTGACGAGATGCGTAAGCTATAACCTTGTCTCGTTGCATTAAGACACAGCCGAGACCAAGGTTAGAAGCATCGCAGTAGACAATGAAATTATCGTTTCCGTCGGGTAGTGTGAGAACAGGAGCATTGCAAAGCATGTACTTGAGGGTTCGAAAGGCAGACTCTTGTTTGGTTCCCCAGACAAAAGGCTGGTCCTTATGAGTGAGAGAGGTAAGTGGTACAGCAATCTTCGAGAATCCTTCGATGAATCGTCGATAATAGCCCGCTAGCCCAAGAAAGGAGCGGACTTCAGTCGGGTTCTTAGGCGTAACCCAGCTCTTAACAGCTTCAATCTTCGCAGGATCGACGTGAATACCCTGACTATTTACGATGTGCCCCAGAAACTGAACCTCCCCCAACCAAAACTCGCACTTGGAGAATTTGGCGTAGAGTTGGTTCCCCTGGAGTAACTCGAGAACCAAACGTAGATGTTGCGCGTGTTCGGCTCTCGTTTTGGAATAGATCAAGACATCGTCGATGAACACGATGACGAAACGGTCAAGGTACGGTTTACACACTCGATTCATCAGATACATGAAAACTGCTGGTGCATTGGTCAGGCCAAAAGGCATGACAACGAATTCGTAATGGCCGTAACGGGTGCGAAACGCGGTTTTGGGTATATCTTCCTCTTGTATACGCAGCTGATGGTATCCTGAACGTAGATCGATCTTCGAGAAACACGTAGCGCCTTGTAGCTGATTAAACAAATCGTCGATTCGAGGTAGAGGATAGCGGTTCTTGATAGTCAACTTATTCAATTCCCGGTAGTCGATGCACATCCGGAACGACCCGTCCTTCTTTTTAACGAAAAGGACTGGTGCGCCCCAAGGAGAGGTGCTCGGGCGAATAAAGCCTTTTTCAAGCAATTCCTGGAGTTGGGTTGAGAGTTCGCGCATTTCAGACGGCGCGAGTCGATAAGGAGCTCTGGCGATAGGATTAGCTCCAGGAATGAGATCAATACGAAAATCAATATCACGCTTCGGAGGTAGTCCGGGAAGATCCTCTGGAAAAACTTGAGGAAATTCTCGAACCACTGGAACGTCTTTTACTTTCTTCTTCTCTTTCTTTTCCTTCTCCGCTGCTACGGCGTTAGCCAAGAAAGCCCTGTATTCCTTGCGGAGATACTTGCTAGCTTGTAGGCATGACATGAGCTTGAGACCCTTCGAAGTAGTATCCCCATAAACGCACAATGAATCACCGTTGGCGAGCGAAAAACGAATCATTTTATCGAAGCACACAACTTCGGCATGGTTTTCGCGAAGAAAGTCCATGCCTACTATGACATCAAAGCTTCCTAGTTGCATTGGAATAAGGTCGATCGAGAAGATGTGATTGTTGAGCTCGAGAGTGCAATCACGAATAACAGAGTTTACAGCGACGGTTCTTCCGGTAGCGACTTCAACATCGAATGCAGAGGAGAGTCGAGAATGTTTACGACTAAGGAGTTTCTCAAATTCGAGTGACACAAAGCAATTATCGGCTCCAGTATCAAACAAACATGAAGCATAAATACCATTCACAAGGAACGTACCATTCACCACGTTGTTGTCGGCCTGGGCTTGACGCACATTAAGATTGAAAGTTCTGGCTCGTGCGGCCTGTTGCTGCTGCTGCTGTTGCTGTTGTTGTGGTTGCTGCTGTTGCTGCTGGGGTTCTTGTTTCACCACCCTGTTCGGGCACATGTTGGCGAAATGGTTCGGGTCGCCACATGTGAAGCATGCTCTGGCTTTGACTGCGGGTGCCGGAGGAGCTTGTTGACCCTGTGGGGCAGCGAGTAAAGCTTGATTGGCAGGAGCTTGACGAATACGACAGTTGGCAGTAAAGTGGCCGTAGACGTTGCAATGAGCACAGAAGCGGCATTGAATAGCAGTCGGGTGATGATAGGTGCAAGTAGGGCAGAGTGGGTGTGGTCCAGTATATGCACGCTTTGCAGGCGGTGCATTGGCCACAGGCGCCACTACTTGACGCTGTTGAGCAGGTACAGCTTGGATCGGTGCAGCAGTAATCGCACAGTTCTTGTTGGTGGAGCTGTTCTTTCTCTTGTTCTTTCTCTTGTTGCTTGATGACGTGGGTTCAGCAGTTGGTGCGGTAGTAGTGGCTTGATGCAGATGCTTGGAGGTCTTATCCCACACCCCAGCCTTGACCCTTTTGTCATTGATCTCAGCGGCCAGCAGATAGGTTTCTTCGATCGTGGCAGTCTTAGCCGCTTGCACGAAATCAGCGACGCAGTCGGGTAAAGCTCAGATGTACTTCTTGATGGTCATCTCAGGGGTCTTGACTTGGTCAGGACAGATAATGCTGAGCTGTTTGAAGCGAGCAGTGAGACCAGCATTGTCTCCATCCTTCTGATGTATGTGCCAAAATTCATCTTCAAGCTTTTGACGCTCGTGAGGAGGGCAGAATTCCTCTAGCATGACTTCCTTGAGCTCATCCCACGACAAACCGTAAGCTGCATCATTCCCTCTCTTGTTCCTCTCGGCCGTCCACCAGTCCAAAGCACGGGACTGAAAGACGCCGGTAGCGTTCAGAGTTCGAAGGTCATCAGGGCAACCACTTTGTCGCAGAGTAACCTCGATAGAGTCAAACCAGTGGAATAGAGCAGTAGGACCTCCTTCGCCTGTGAATTCTTTCGGCCCACATGACTTGAATTGTTTGAAACTGAAGGGCCTCGCAGCAGCTCTAGGACCCTCAGTCCTCGATTCCTCGGAGGATTTGCTGGCATTCTCGCAGACACCGCTCACAGCCTTTGCTACAGCTTTCGCGACGATGGAAGCAAGGCGTCTGTCCCTCTTTTCCTGGCGAGAGAGTTGATGACGGGATCCAGACGACATTGTCTGCAATAGACATCGCCATGGAACTCAACACATGTATTCGAATCTCACCTCGCACGTCTACTACTACTAAAGCTCAGTAACACGTACCATGTAAACGCATATAGTCACAAAGTCACAGAGTTGCACAAATCACATAATCACATAGAGCACATAATCACAATATTCCTAAGCATATAAGCATAACAGCAAGAAACACACATACTTAGTTACTAAAAGCACCTACGAGCATACAAACCGTTTTGACTGCCTCCATTGTCGATTCGCTAGCGATGAGTCGTGTGGGTTTTGTGTTTTAGCAGGAGCAATAGTGTTGAGTCGAAACCAATAGTATCTCAAAATGTTAACAAATAACAGAAAATGCATAAAATTTTCATAAAGATCGATAAATCGAAAGTAGATTGTCTGCGGCTAATAGACTGCGACTAACCAAAGTAGCTCGACCATTCGCAAGGATCCTGCACAACGACCTCCAGGACTATGCCTTTGCCTCGATTCTTGGGCGCTGGCGCAATTCCCGTTGGTTAGGTAGTGTCTTTAGACCGTTGGAGTCCATCGAACTTTGGCGGAGTTTTGTATAAAAGCGGGACGAGTCGTCAAGGTTAGGGTTTCACCCCTATCTTGCAACTTCTGTCCTTGTCTTTAATAAAGATTGAGGAGATTATTCATCAAAATATGGATTTCACTCCTGATTTGGTATAATTCTCCTCGTTTGTAGCTAAAACGCAAGCTGATCAGGCAACTTTAGTCGAGAGTTTGCGGTTTTCACAACTATTCTCGGCCTCATTGCCCGTTCACAACTTGAAAATTCGAGTGTAATGATAGAAAAGAGTGAGTGATAGTGACGAGTTTACGCATACGCGCGAGTTGGTCTGTTGGTTCTTAACTATAGTCTAGGTCTCTAAGACTCCGACCCGGACTAGGTCGAGTCTTGCCTAATTCTCTATAGTTATGGCTCTGATACCAATCTGTCACACCCCAACCGATGGCGGAATCATCGGGGCGCGGCACTGAGCGAAACAGATTGTCCAGAAGTTTCCATAACAACTATTATTACCATTCAATTTAAGTTAACATGTCCCATGCCATGTTTTAAATAGCAAACAAGTTATTACAGACAAAAACTAAACAAATGTTCTGTTCCGACAACTCAGATTTAGACATAACAAGTTATTCGTTGGTTTCTAGGACTCCAGACCCTAGCTTCAAGTTCATCACAGCACAAGGAGCATAAAAATAACCTAAGCACCTGTCACATAAGTTAAAATAAAGTCATTACATAAAATGTAAAGGTGAGCATACAAGTTTGATAATAGCATATAGAGTTCGAATTCGTTTACGCATAACCAGCACGTACACATAGAGAAATGAAGCACGTTAGTTATCGACATAGATCCATCGATACCAATGACTGCGGGTTGACTGCCCGAGGCAGTTCGCAATACACGATTACCACTGTAATCCATGCAAGTAAAAGATCCTTAACAACCCCCGTGTGAACGGGTGCTGAGTCCAAACTATAGTACTATCGTTGCTAAGGCAGGTAGACAGCATTCCATGTGTAAACATAACAAACAAGCATTCATAAGCCACGTATAACATGCATTAATGGTTAAGCGTTAAAATAGCTTGAGTAGTGTGATAGTTGTAGTTTGAATAGTTGTAACGTATGTAACACCCAAAAGTGCTAAAAGCAAAAAGGGTTCGAGTATACTCACAGCGATATGGATTGAAGGGAGCGCTTTACAGCGAGTACGATTAGCCTGAATAGATTCGATAACGTAACGATAAGTGGCGCATAAAACAGTACCAGTGAGAGTGGGTAGGGTGACTGATCGTGCGGATCAGTTATCCGTGAGTGGAGGTCATCCGTGCGCATGACCCATCCGTGCGGATGGTGATGCGTGCGGATGGTGATCCATCCGGGTAAGTTATCCGTGCGTGTGACTGTCCGTGCGGGTGGCAACCCGTGCGGACTAGTTGTACGTGCGGACGACTTATCCGTATGGTTAGATTGCTTGTGTGGATAAATGTTCAAGTGGATTGTTTCTTCCTAAGATGTGTTTGTGTATGATGGCTTGTGCTTTGGAGTTTTCGTTGTAGCATTTAGAAAACACCAAAGTGTTTCTACCTTTCAAGCCGGTCGCGCGGACGACAGTCCGTGCGTACGGTAGTCCGTGCGGGCAGCCTGTGCGCGCGGGCAGAGACAATCCGTCCGGATAGCCTGTCCGTGTGTACGGCTTGGCCGTGCGGATGAAGATTGTTTGATTTTCATTTTAAGGCCTTAGTATCTCATGATCCGAAGAGTAATCCATTTAGAGGTCGTCCGTCCGGATTGCTCGTTCGTCGATACTCAAACCTCGCTTGGAAAGTGGGTCCCAAGGGTAGTCCGTGCTGATGACAACCCATGCGTATGACCTGTACGTGCGTATGGCCTATACGTGCGTATAGCCTGTACGTGCGTATGGCCTGTACGTGCGTACGGCTCGTCCGTGCGGACAGCTCGTCCGTGCGGATAGCTTGTCCGTGCGGACAACTGGTCTGGTTGTTCCGTTCGTCTACACTTGGTTTCTGTTGTCGTTCATCGAGACGTTCTGATTACGTGGCAACCACTTGGAGTTGTGTTCTCACCCGCGTGACTAGACCGGTCAGGAACCACCCTAACTCGGCCTGTCGGCGACTCAGAACGGTCATCCCGGTTAACCCCGAAATCAGTTGTCTATGGGTAGGACTCCGGATCTAGAACTAGGGCATTACTATTGACGAGTAGAACCCTAGGACTGATCGGATTCGTACCGATTTTAAGGATAAAAGAAGGAGAGAACTTAGGTTTATTTCTTTCAACTCTTTTATCCTTAGAAAAGTTTAGATCTAGGTGAGATTATTGTAAAAACTTGTAGAAATCGCTTAGATCTGAGATATTCTTGGTGGAATGAGGTCAAGCTTGAAGTTCTTATGAACTTCGTGATGACGTCACCCGAGAATACCTCAAATCCGGATGATTTCTTGGTTAAAATGGAAGATTCGAAAGATAGAAATGTGTAGAATTGTGTAGTGATTAAAGATGTACAAGAATTAGTGCAAGATTTTACCTGGATTGAGAGAAATCTGAGAAAAGGTGAAGAATGCGTGTGGTTCGGACGTCACTTGCCAAAAGTGGAAAAAGTGGAGAGTGACCCGTGTATTTCTAGGATGCCAAAAAGGGAAAGGGTGAGCCGTGCGCATGGCACGCACCCGGGTAGGTTATCCGCGCGGACTGGTCATCCGTGCGGATTGGCAATCCGTGCGGATTGGCCATCCGTGCGGACGCCACCTCCTTTGGTGTGTTCGGTGCGATGTTGATTCGGCTTCGATTTGCGAGCGATTCGATAGGGTTTCCTGATTAAATTACTTTCAGTCCCAACTACTTCTAATAGGGTTCGACTCGGAATTCGGGTTCGGGTTCGGGTTCGTTTAGATTCGAGTTAGACTTCGAGTTCGATTGAGTTCGCTTGATTATCCCAACATAAAATAACATAAAATAAACATGCACAGGTAACACGTAAGGCACACACACACATATAATGACAAGTAAAATACCCAGCTCGAGTTACGATTTGAGGTCGATTTGATTAGCATAGCTTGATTAACTTTATCGCATTGTTACTTCCTATCGTTCACAGTCGTAGGTCGATTGGAATACGGTTAGTATGAATCGATTATTGCAATGTACGACATTTACTCCACATAATCTAAATATCATACAAACAATTCTACGAGTCACGTCGCGCGAAATCGGTCGTTGACTTTGACCTTGACTTTGACTTTCACTCGTGAAAGCACGGGGTGTTACAGCCTCCCCTTGTTTAGGAAATTTCGTGCCGAAATTAAGCCGGAAGCTGTAACAAATTCGTGAATCACGTGTGAGAGTCCTTCGTTTGAACCATTGAAAATTGTCAAATTAACCAGGATTCTACGGTTAAAATCGGCTGATTTTTGGATATGATAAGCGAAAGTACAAGTGGTATCTGAGCAGGAGCTCGGTTGCGAGGATCATTCGCACTTAGTATATATTATAACTGTGACTCTATTGGTTAGGTTCCGGTGTGATTTGTTTCGATTGCGATCCGACTCGTACGACGTGCGGAATCCGTGCACGAGTGAGATCGAACAGACAAAACGTACAATTTCAACGTGATTCTATTGATAATCTGACGATTACAAGCTCCGAAAATCACGTGAGAGACTTTCTCTATCTAGACTTTCTCTCTCTACTATTATCTCTCTAATTAAACAACTGCGGGTACTTGGCCTTCATGTCGCTTTCGAGTTCCCACGTGAACTCCGCGCCTCGTTTGCCTTGCCACCGGACTTTAACAATAGGAATGCGTGAGCGCCTGAGTTCTTTGGTTTTGCGATCCATGATTTCGACAGGCTTTTCCACGAAGTGTAATGTTTCATTCACTTGTAGATCATCTAGAGGAACATGTAAGTCGGGGTCGTAGATGCACTTTCGGAGGTTTGACACGCGGAAAGTCGGATGGACGTTGCTAAGTTCTTCCGGTAATTCGAGTCTGTAGGCGACTTTTCCGATCCTTTCCAGAATCTTAAAAGGTCCCACATATCGAGGCGCGAGTTTCCCCTTTTTGCCGAATCGAACTACACCCTTCCAAGGTGATACCTTTAGGAGTACATAGTCACCAACGCCATACTCACGGTGCTTGCGCTTTTTATCGGCGAGAAGCTTCTGTCTATCCCGAGCTTTCGCTAGATTGTCTCGGATTTGGAGAATTTTGTCTGTCGTTTCTTGTAGCAGCTCCGGACCGGTTAGTTGCGAGTGACCGATCTCGTGCCACACAATAGGCGATCGACATCTTCTTCCGTATAAGGCCTCGAAAGGTGCCATCTGGATGCTAGCCTGGTAGCTGTTGTTATACGAGAATTCGACTAACGGTAGGTGTCTATCCCAATTACCACCGAAATCTAGAACACACGAACGGAGCATGTCTTCAAGCGTATGAATCGTTCTTTCAGTCTGACCGTCGGTTTGTGGGTGGAACGCAGTACTTAGATTAAGTGTTGTACCGAGTGCTGTTTGAAACGTTTCCCACAATCGCGAAGTGAACCGAGCATCATGATCAGAGATGATGTCACGAGGCGTCCCATGTCGACAAATGATCTCGTCGGTGTAGATTCGGGCTAATCGTTCTACCTTGTAGTCTTCTCGTATCGGCAGAAAGTGGGCTGATTTAGTCAAATGATCAATAACAACCCAAATGCTGTCGTGACCTGATGACGTGTTTGGAAGCTTGGTTACGAAATCCATAGCTATGCTCTCCCACTTCCACATGGGGATTGGAGGTTGTTCGAACAAGCCAGAGGGTCTTTGATGTTCAGCCTTGATTCTAGCACAGGTTAGGCATTTTCCGACGTAAAGAGCGATATCCCGTTTCATACCCGGCCACCAGTACCTATATCGAAGATCATGGTACATTTTGTCAGCACCAGGATGAATAGAGTATCGGGATTTGTGGGCTTCATCCATGATAATCTGTCGCAGGTTGGTTCGCTTGGGAATCCAGATTTTGTCTAAGAAGTGGAATATCCCGTTCGATTGGCTCACAAGTTGAGCTCCATCGTGGTAGATTCTTTCTTTCTTCAAGGTGCGTTCGTTGAAACAAGCATGCTGGGCGTCGCGAATAAGAGCTTCGAGATTGTGCTGGGCTTAAACATTTCGGGTGCTAAGCAGATAACTCCGTCTGCTAAGTGCGTCGGCAACAACATTTGCTTTGCCTGGGTGATAGCGAATCTCGCAGTCGTAGTCGTTGAGAAGTTCTACCCATCGGCGTTGACGCATGTTTAGTTCCCGCTGATTAAAGATGTGCTGTAGGCTCTTATGATCGGTGAAGATCGTTCACTTGGTACCATACAGGTAGTGTCCCGAAATCTTTAATGCGAAAACAACTGCGCCTAGCTCGAGATCATGGGTTGTATAGTTCTTCTCATGGATTTTGAGCTGACGAGATGCGTAAGCTATAACCTTGTCTCGTTGCATTAAGACACAGCCGAGACCAAGGTTAGAAGCATCGCAGTAGACAATGAAATTATCGTTTCCGTCGGGTAGTGTGAGAACAGGAGCATTGCAAAGCATGTACTTGAGGGTTCGAAAGGCAGACTCTTGTTTGGTTCCCCAGACAAAAGGCTGGTCCTTATGAGTGAGAGAGGTAAGTGGTACAGCAATCTTCGAGAATCCTTCGATGAATCGTCGATAATAGCCCGCTAGCCCAAGAAAGGAGCGGACTTCAGTCGGGTTCTTAGGCGTAACCCAGCTCTTAACAGCTTCAATCTTCGCAGGATCGACGTGAATACCCTGACTATTTACGATGTGCCCCAGAAACTGAACCTCCCCCAACCAAAACTCGCACTTGGAGAATTTGGCGTAGAGTTGGTTCCCCTGGAGTAACTCGAGAACCAAACGTAGATGTTGCGCGTGTTCGGCTCTCGTTTTGGAATAGATCAAGACATCGTCGATGAACACGATGACGAAACGGTCAAGGTACGGTTTACACACTCGATTCATCAGATCCATGAAAACTGCTGGTGCATTGGTCAGGCCAAAAGGCATGACAACGAATTCGTAATGGCCATAACGGGTGCGAAACGCGGTTTTGGGTATATCTTCCTCTTGTATACGCAGCTGATGGTATCCTGAACGTAGATCGATCTTCGAGAAACACGTAGCGCCTTGTAGTTGATCAAACAAATCGTCGATTCGAGGTAGAGGATAGCGGTTCTTGATAGTCAACTTATTCAATTCCCGGTAGTCGATGCACATCCGGAACGACCCGTCCTTCTTTTTAACGAAAAGGACTGGTGCGCCCCAAGGAGAGGAGCTCGGGCGAATAAAGCCTTTTTCAAGCAATTCCTGGAGTTGGGTTGAGAGTTCGCGCATTTCAGACGGCGCGAGTCGATAAGGAGCTCTGGCGATAGGATTAGCTCCAGGAATGAGATCATTACGAAAATCAATATCACGCTTCGGAGGTAGTCCAGGAAGATCCTCTGGAAAAACTTGAGGAAATTCTCGAACCACTGGAACGTCTTTTACTTTCTTCTTATCTTTCTTTTCCTTCTCCGCTGCTACGACGTTAGCCAAGAAAGCCCTGTATTCCTTGCGGAGATACTTGCTAGCTTGTAGGCATGACATGAGCTTGAGACCCTTCGAAGTAGTATCCCCATAAACGCACAATGAATCACCGTTGGCGAGCGAAAAACGAATCATTTTATCGAAGCACACAACTTCGGCATGGTTTTCGCGAAGAAAGTCCATGCCTACTATGACATCAAAGCTTCCTAGTTGCATTAGAATGAGGTCGATCGAGAAGATGTGATTGTTGAGCTCGAGAGTGCAATCACGAATAACAGAGTTTACAGCGACGGTTCTTCCGGTAGCGACTTCAACATCGAATGCAGAGGAGAGTCGAGAACGTTTACGACTAAGGAGTTTCTCAAATTCGAGTGACACAAAGCAATTATCGGCTCCAGTATCAAACAAACATGAAGCATAAATACCATTCATAAGGAACGTACCATTCACCACGTTGTTGTCGGCCTGGGCTTGACGCACATTAAGATTGAAAGTTCTGGCTCGTGCGGCCTGTTGCTGCTGCTGTTGCTGTTGTTGTGGTTGCTGCTGGGGTTCTTGTTTCACCACCCTGTTCGGGCACATGTTGGCGAAATGGTTCGGGTCGCCACATGTGAAGCATGCTCTGGCTTTGACTGCGGGTGCCTGAGGAGCTTGTTGACCCTGTGGGGCAGCGAGTAAAGCTTGATTGGCAGGAGCTTGACGAATACGACAGTTGGCAGTAAAGTGGCCGTAGACGTTGCAATGAGCACAGAAGCGGCATTGAATAGCAGTCGGGTGATGATAGGTGCAAGTAGGGCAGAGTGGGTGTGGTCCAGTATATGCACGCTTTGCAGGCGGTGCATTGGCCACAGGCGCCACTACTTGACGCTGTTGAGCAGGTACAGCTTGGATCGGTGCAGCAGTAATCGCACAGTTCTTGTTGGTGGAGCTGTTCTTTCTCTTGTTCTTTCTCTTGTTGCTTGATGACGTGGGTTCAGCAGTTGGTGCGGTAGTAGTGGCTTGATGCAGATGCTTGGAGGTCTTATCCCACACCCCAGCCTTGACCCTTTTGTCATTGATCTCAGCGGCCAGCAGATAGGTTTCTTCGATCGTGGCAGTCTTAGCCGCTTGCACGAAATCAGCGACGCAGTCGGGTAAAGCTCGGATGTACTTCTTGATGGTCATCTCAGGGGTCTTGACTTGGTCAGGACAGATAATGCTGAGTTGTTTGAAGCGAGCAGTGAGACCAGCATTGTCTCCATCCTTCTGATGTATGTGCCAAAATTCATCTTCAAGCTTTTGACGCTCGTGAGGAGGGCAGAATTCCTCTAGCATGACTTCCTTGAGCTCATCCCACGACAAACCGTAAGCTGCATCATTCCCTCTCTTGTTCCTCTCGGCCGTCCACCAGTCCAAAGCACGGGACTGAAAGACGCCGGTAGCGTTCAGAGTTCGAAGGTCATCAGGGCAACCACTTTGTCGCAGAGTAACCTCGATAGAGTCAAACCAGTGGAATAGAGCAGTAGGACCTCCTTCGCCTGTGAATTCTTTCGGCCCACATGACTTGAATTGTTTGAAACTGAAGGGCCTCGCAGCAGCTCTAGGACCCTCAGTCCTCGATTCCTCGGAGGATTTGCTGGCATTCTCGCAGACACCGCTCACAGCCTTTGCTACAGCTTTCGCGACGATGGAAGCAAGGCGTCTGTCCCTCTTTTCCTGGCGAGAGAGTTGATGACGGGATCCAGACGACATTGTCTGCAATAGACATCGCCATGGAACTCAACACATGTATTCGAATCTCACCTCGCACGTCTACTACTACTAAAGCTCAGTAACACGTACCATGTAAACGCATATAGTCACAAAGTCACAGAGTTGCACAAATCACATAATCACATAGAGCACATAATCACAATATTCCTAAGCATATAAGCATAACAGCAAGAAACACACATACTTAGTTACTAAAAGCACCTACGAGCATACAAACCGTTTTGACTGCCTCCATTGTCGATTCGCTAGCGATGAGTCGTGTGGGTTTTGTGTTTTAGCAGGAGCAATAGTGTTGAGTCGAAACCAATAGTATCTCAAAACGTTAACAAATAACAGAAAATGCATAAAATTTTCATAAAGATCGATAAATCGAAAGTAGATTGTCTGCGGCTAATAGACTGCGACTAACCAAAGTAGCTCGACTATTCGCAAGGATCCTGCACAACGACCTCCAGGACTATGCCTTTGCCTCGATTCTTGGGCGCTGGCGCAATTCCCGTTGGTTAGGTAGTGTCTTTAGACCGTTGGAGTCCATCGAACTTTGGCGGAGTTTTGTATAAAAGCGGGACGAGTCGTCAAGGTTAGGGTTTCACCCCTATCTTGCAACTTCCGTCCTTGTCTTTAATAAAGATTGAGGAGATTATTCATCAAAATATGGATTTCACTCCTGATTTGGTATAATTCTCCTCGTTTGTAGCTAAAACGCAAGCTGATCAGGCAACTTTAGTCGAGAGTTTGCGGTTTTCACACCTATTCTCGGCCTTATTGCCCGTTCACAACTTGAAAATTCGAGTGTAATGATAGAAAAGAGTGAGTGATAGTGACGAGTTTACGCATACGCGCGAGTTGGTCTGTAGGTTCTTAACTATAGTCTAGGTCTCTAAGACTCCGACCCGGACTAGGTCGAGTCTTGCCTAATTCTCTATAGTTATGGCTCTGATACCAATCTGTCACACCCCAACCGATGGCGGAATCATCGGGGCGCGGCACTGAGCGAAACAGATTGTCCCGAAGTTTCCATAACAACTATTATTACC
The DNA here is from genome assembly GCA_030545235.1 of Helianthus tuberosus. Classification (NCBI taxonomy): domain Eukaryota; kingdom Viridiplantae; phylum Streptophyta; class Magnoliopsida; order Asterales; family Asteraceae; genus Helianthus; species Helianthus tuberosus. Next base: position 182,426,139 of record CM060451.1, read on the forward strand.
ATTCAATTTAAGTTAACATATCCCATACCATGTTTTAAATAGCAAACAAGTTATTACAGACAAAAACTAAACAAATGTTCTGTTCCGACAACTCAGATTTAGACATAACAAGTTATTCGTTGGTTTCTAGGACTCCAGACCCTAGCTTCAAGTTCATCACAGCACAAGGAGCATAAGAGCAACCTAAGCACCTGTCACATACGTTAAAATAAAGTCAGTACATAAAATGTAAAGGTGAGCATACAAGTTTGATAATAGCATATAGAGTTCGAATTCGTTTACGCATAACCAGCACGTACACATAGAGAAATGAAGCACGTTAGTTATCGACATAGATCCATCGATACCAATGACTGCGGGTTGACTGCCCGAGGCAGTTCGCAATACACGATTACCACTGTAATCCATGCAAGTAAAAGACCCTTAACAACCCCCGTGTGAACGGGTGCTGAGTCCAAACTATAGTACTATCGTTGCTAAGGCAGGTAGACAGCATTCCATGTGTAAACATAACAAACAAGCATTCATAAGCCACGTATAACATGCATTAATGGTTAAGCGTTAAAATAGCTTGAGTAGTGTGATAGTTGTAGTTTGAATAGTTGTAACGTATGTAACACCCAAAAGTGCTAAAAGCAAAAAGGGTTCGAGTATACTCACAGCGATATGGATTGAAGGGAGCGCTTTACAGCGAGTACGATTAGCCTGAATAGATTCGATAACTTAACGATAAGTGGCGCATAAAACAGTACTAGTGAGAGTGGGTAGGGTGACTGATCGTGCGGATCAGTTATCCGTGAGTGGAGGTCATCCGTGCGCATGACCCATCCGTGCGGATGGTGATGCGTGCGGATGGTGATCCATCCGGGTAAGTTATCCGTGCGTGTGACTGTCCGTGCGGGTGGCAACCCGTGCGGACTAGTTGTACGTGCGGACGACTTATCCATACGGTTAGATTGCTTGTGTGGATAAATGTTCAAGTGGATTGTTTCTTCCTAAGATGTGTTTGTGTATGATGGCTTGTGCTTTGGAGTTTTCGTTGTAGCATTTAGGAAACACCAAAGTGTTTCTACCTTTCAAGCTGGTCGCGCGGACGACAGTCCGTGCGTACGGTAGTCCGTGCGTACGGCTTGGCCGTGCGGATGAAGATTGTTTGATTTTCATTTTAAGGCCTTAGTATCTCATGATCCGAAGAGTAATCCATTAAGAGGTCGTCCGTCCGGATTGCTCGTTCGTCGATACTCAAACCTCGCTTAGAAAGTGGGTCCCAAGGGTAGTCCGTGCGGATGACAACCCGTGCGTATGACCTGTACGTGCGTATGACCTGTACGTGCGTATGGCCTGTACGTGCGTATGGCCTGTACGTGCGTATGGCCTGTACGTGCGTATGGCCTGTACGTGCGTATGGCTCGTCCGTGCGGACAGCTAGTCCGTGCGGATAGCTTGTCCGTGCGGACAACTGGTCTGGTTGTTCCGTTCGTCTACACTTGGTTTCTGTTGTCGTTCATCGAGACGTTCTGATTACGTGGCAACCACTTGGAGTTGTGTTCTCACCCGCGTGACTAGACCGGTCAGGAACCACCCTAACTCGGCCTGTCGGCGACTCAGAACGGTCATCCCGGTTAACCCCGAAATCAGTTGTCTATGGGTAGGACTCCGGATCTAGAACTAGGGCATCACTATTGACGAGTAGAACCCTAGGACTGATCGGATTCGTACTGGTTTTAAGGATAAAAGAAGGAGAGAACTTAGGTTTATTTCTTTCAACTCTTTTATCCTTAGAAAAGTTTAGATCTAGGTGAGATTATTGTAAAAACTTGTAGAAATCGCTTAGATCTGAGATATTCTTGGTGGAATGAGGTCAAGCTTGAAGTTCTTATGAACTTCGTGATGACGTCACCCGAGAATACCTCAAATCCGGATGATTTCTTGGTTGAAATGGAAGATTCGAAAGATAGAAATGTGTAGAATTGTGTAGTGATTAAAGATGTACAAGAATTAGTGCGAGATTTTACCTGGATTGAGAGAAATCTGAGAAAAGGTGAAGAATGCGTGTGGTTCGGACGTCACTTGCCAAAAGTGGAAAAAGTGGAGAGTGACCCGTGTATTTCTAGGATGCCAAAAAGGGAAAGGGTGAGCCGTGCGCATGGCACGCACCCGGGTAGGTTATCCGTGCGGATTGGCCATCCGTGCGGACGCCACCTCCTTTGGTATGTTCGGTGCGATGTTGATTCGGCTTCGATTTGCGAGCGATTCGATAGGGTTTCCTGATTAAATTACTTTCAGTCCCAACTACTTCTAATAGGGTTCGACTCGGAATTCGGGTTCGGGTTCGTTTAGATTCGAGTTAGACTTCGAGTTCGATTGAGTTCGCTTGATTATCCCAACATAAAATAACATAAAATAAACATGCACAGGTAACACGTAAGGCACACACACACATATAATGACAAGTAAAATACCCAGCTCGAGTTACGATTTGAGGTCGATTTGATTAGCATAGCTTGATTAACTTTATCGCATTGTTACTTCCTATCGTTCACAGTCGTAGGTCGATTGGAATACGGTTAGTATGACTCGATTATTGCAATGTACGACATTTACTCCACATAATCTAAATATCATACAAACAATTCTACGAGTCACGTCGCGCGAAATCGGTCGTTGACTTTGACCTTGACTTTGACTTTCACTCGTGAAAGCACGGGGTGTTACAGCCTCCCCTTGTTTAGGAAATTTCGTCTCGAAATTAAGCCGGAAGCTGTAACTAATTCGTGAATCACGTGTGAGAGTCCTTCGTTTGAACCATTGAAAATTGTCAAATTAACCAGGATTCTACGGTTAAAATCGGCTGATTTTTGGATATGATAAGCGAAAGTACAAGTGGTATCTGAGCAGGAGCTCGGTTGCGAGGATCATTCGCACTTAGTATATATTATAACTGTGACTCTATTGGTTAGGTTCCGGTGTGATTTGTTTCGATTGCGATCCGACTCGTACGACGTGCGGAATCCGTGCACGAGTGAGATCGAACAGACAAAACGTACAATTTCAACGTGATTCTATTGATAATCTGACGATTACAAGCTCCGAAAATCACATGAGAGACTTTCTCTATCTAGACTTTCTCTCTCTACTATTATCTCTCTAATTAAACAACTGCGGGTACTTGGCCTTCATGTCGCTTTCGAGTTCCCACGTGAACTCCGCGCCTCGTTTGCCTTCCCACCGGACTTTCACAATAGGAATGCGTGAGCGCCTGAGTTCTTTGGTTTTGCGATCCATGATTTCGACAGGCTTTTCCACGAAGTGTAATGTTTCGTTCACTTGTAGATCATCTAGAGGAACATGTAAGTCGGGGTCGTAGATGCACTTTCGGAGGTTTGACACGTGGAAAGTCGGATGGACGTTGCTAAGTTCTTCCGGTAATTCGAGTCTGTAGGCGACTTTTCCGATCCTTTCCAGAATCTTAAAAGGTCCCACATATCGAGGCGCGAGTTTCCCCTTTTTGCCGAATCGGACTACACCCTTCCAAGGTGATACCTTTAGGAGTACGTAGTCACCAACGCCATACTCACGGTGCTTGCGCTTTTTATCGGCGAGAAGCTTCTGTCTATCCCGAGCTTTCGCTAGATTGTCTCGGATTTGGAGAATTTTGTCTGTCGTTTCTTGTAGCAGCTCCGGACCGGTTAGTTGCGAGTGACCGATCTCGTGCCACACAATAGGCGATCGACATCTTCTTCCGTATAAGGCCTCGAAAGGTGCCATCTGGATGCTAGCCTAGTAGCTGTTGTTATACGAGAATTCGACTAACGGTAGGTGTCTATCCCAAATACCACCGAAATCTAGAACACACGAACGGAGCATGTCTTCAAGCGTACGAATCGTTCTTTCAGTCTGACCGTCGGTTTGTGGGTGGAACGCAGTACTTAGATTAAGCGTTGTACCGAGTGCTGTTTGAAACGTTTCCCACAATCGCGAAGTGAACCGAGCATCACGATCAGAGATGATGCCACGAGGCGTCCCATGTCGACAAATGATCTCGTCGGTGTAGATTCGGGCTAATCGTTCTACCTGGTAGTCTTCTCGTATCGGCAGAAAGTGGGCTGATTTAGTCAAACGATCAATAACAACCCAAATGCTGTCGTGACCTGATGACGTGTTTGGAAGCTTGGTTACGAAATCCATAGCTATGCTCTCCCACTTCCACATGGGGATTGGAGGTTGTTCGAGCAAGCCAGAGGGTCTTTGATGTTCAGCCTTGATTCTAGCACAGGTTAGGCATTTTCCGACGTAAAGAGCGATATCCCGTTTCATACCCGGCCACCAGTACCTATATCGAAGATCATGGTACATTTTGTCAGCACCAGGATGAATAGAGTATCGGGATTTGTGGGCTTCATCCATGATAATCTGTCGCAGGTTGGTTCGCTTGGGAATCCAGATTTTGTCTAAGAAGTGGAATATCCCGTTTGATTTGCTCACAAGTTGAGCTCCATCGTGGTAGATTCTTTCTTTCTTCAAGGTGCGTTCGTTGAAACAAGCATGCTGGGCGTCGCGAATAAGAGCTTCGAGATTGTGCTGGGCTTGAACATTTCGGGTGCTAAGCAGATAACTCCGTCTGCTAAGTGCGTCGGCAACAACATTTGCTTTGCCTGGGTGATAGCGAATCTCGCAGTCGTAGTCGTTGAGAAGTTCTACCCATCGGCGTTGACGCATGTTTAGTTCCCGCTGATTAAAGATGTACTGTAGGCTCTTATGATCGCTGAAGATCGTACACTTGGTACCATACAGGTAGTGTCGCCAAATCTTTAATGCGAAAACAACTGCGCCTAGCTCGAGATCGTGGGTTGTATAGTTCTTCTCGTGGATTTTGAGCTGACGAGATGCGTAAGCTATAACCTTGTCTCGTTGCATTAAGACACAGCCGAGACCAAGGTTAGAAGCATCGCAGTAGACAATGAAATTATCGTTTCCGTCGGGTAGTGTGAGAACAGGAGCATTGCAAAGCATGTACTTGAGGGTTCGAAAGGCAGACTCTTGTTTGGTTCCCCAGACAAAAGGCTGGTCCTTATGAGTGAGAGAGGTAAGTGGTACAGCAATCTTCGAGAATCCTTCGATGAATCGTCGATAATAGCCATCTAGCCCAAGAAAGGAGCGGACTTCAGTCGGGTTCTTAGGCGTAACCCAGCTCTTAACAGCTTCAATCTTCGCAGGATCGACGTGAATACCCTGACTATTTACGATGTGCCCCAGAAACTGAACCTCCCCCAACCAAAACTCGCACTTGGAGAATTTGGCGTAGAGTTGGTTCCCCTGGAGTAACTCGAGAACCAAACGTAGATGTTGCGCGTGTTCGGCTCTCGTTTTGGAATAGATCAAGACATCGTCGATGAACACGATGACGAAACGGTCAAGGTACGGTTTACACACTCGATTCATCAGATCCATGAAAACTGCTGGTGCATTGGTCAGGCCAAAAGGCATGACAACGAATTCGTAATGGCCGTAACGGGTGCGAAACGCGGTTTTGGGTATATCTTCCTCTTGTATACGCAGCTGATGGTATCCTGAACGTAGATCGATCTTCGAGAAACACGTAGCGCCTTGTAGCTGATCAAACAAATCGTCGATTCGAGGTAGAGGATAGCGGTTCTTGATAGTCAACTTATTCAATTCCCGGTAGTCGATGCACATCCGGAACGACCCGTCCTTCTTTTTAACGAAAAGGACTGGTGCGCCCCAAGGAGAGGTGCTCGGGCGAATAAAGCCTTTTTCAAGCAATTCCTGGAGTTGGGTTGAGAGTTCGCGCATTTCAGACGGCGCGAGTCGATAAGGAGCTCTGGCGATAGGATTAGCTCCAGGAATGAGATCAATACGAAAATCAATATCACGCTTCGGAGGTAGTCCGGGAAGATCCTCTGGAAAAACTTGAGGAAATTCTCGAACCACTGGAACGTCTTTTACTTTCTTCTTATCTTTCTTTTCCTTCTCCGCTGCTACGACGTTAGCCAAGAAAGCCCTGTATTCCTTGCGGAGATACTTGCTAGCTTGTAGGCATGACATGAGCTTGAGACCCTTCGAAGTAGTATCCCCATAAACGCACAATGAATCACCGTTGGCGAGCGAAAAACGAATCATTTTATCGAAGCACACAACTTCGGCATGGTTTTCGCGAAGAAAGTCCATGCCTACTATGACATCAAAGCTTCCTAGTTGCATTGGAATGAGGTCGATCGAGAAGATGTGATTGTTGAGCTCGAGAGTGCAATCACGAATAACAGAGTTTACAGCGACGGTTCTTCCGGTAGCGACTTCAACATCGAATGCAGAGGAGAGTCGAGAACGTTTACGACTAAGGAGTTTCTCAAATTCGAGTGACACAAAGCAATTATCGGCTCCAGTATCAAACAAACATGAAGCATAAATACCATTCATAAGGAACGTACCATTCACCACGTTGTTGTCGGCCTGGGCTTGACGCACATTAAGATTGAAAGTTCTGGCTTGTGCGGCCTGTTGCTGCTGCTGTTGCTGTTGTTGTGGTTGTTGTTGTTGCTGCTGGGGTTCTTGTTTCACCACCCTGTTCGGGCACATGTTGGCGAAATGGTCCGGGTCGCCACATGTGAAGCATGCTCTGGCTTTGACTGCGGGTGCCGGAGGAGCTTGTTGACCCTGTGGGGCAGCGAGTAAAGCTTGATTGGCAGGAGCTTGACGAATACGACAGTTGGCAGTAAAGTGGCCGTAGACGTTGCAATGAGCACAGAAGCGGCATTGAATAGCAGTCGGGTGATGATAGGTGCAAGTAGGGCAGAGTGGGTGTGGTCCAGTATATGCACGCTTTGCAGGCGGTGCATTGGCCACAGGCGCCACTACTTGACGCTGTTGAGCAGGTACAGCTTGGATCGGTGCAGCAGTAATCGCACAGTTCTTGTTGGTGGAGCTGTTCTTTCTCTTGTTCTTTCTCTTGTTGCTTGATGACGTGGGTTCAGCAGTTGGTGCGGTAGTAGTGGCTTGATGCAGATGCTTGGAGGTCTTATCCCACACCCCAGCCTTGACCCTTTTGTCAGTGATCTCAGCGGCCAGCAGATAGGTTTCTTCGATCGTGGCAGTCTTAGCCGCTTGCACGAAATCAGCGACGCAGTCGGGTAAAGCTCGGATGTACTTCTTGATGGTCATCTCAGGGGTCTTGACATGGTCAGGACAGATAATGCTGAGCTGTTTGAAGCGAGCAGTGAGACCAGCATTGTCTCCATCCTTCTGATGTATGTGCCAAAATTCATCTTCAAGCTTTTGACGCTCGTGAGGAGGGCAGAATTCCTCTAGCATGACTTCCTTGAGCTCATCCCACGACAAACCGTAAGCTGCATCATTCCCTCTCTTGTTCCTCTCGGCCGTCCACCAGTCCAAAGCACGGGACTGAAAGACGCCGGTAGCGTTCAGAGTTCGAAGGTCATCAGGGCAACCACTTCGTCGCAGAGTAACCTCGATAGAGTCAAACCAGTGGAATAGAGCAGTAGGACCTCCTTCGCCTGTGAATTCTTTCGGCCCACATGACTTGAATTGTTTGAAACTGAAGGGCCTCGCAGCAGCTCTAGGACCCTCAGTCCTCGATTCCTCGGAGGATTTGCTGGCATTCTCGCAGACACCGCTCACAGCCTTTGCTACAGCTTTCGCGACGATGGAAGCAAGGCGTCTGTCCCTCTTTTCCTGGCGAGAGAGTTGATGACGGGATCCAGACGACATTGTCTGCAATAGACATCGCCATGGAACTCAACACATGTATTCGAATCTCACCTCGCACGTCTACTACTACTAAAGCTCAGTAACACGTACCATGTAAACGCATATAGTCACAAAGTCACAGAGTTGCACAAATCACATAATCACATAGAGCACATAATCACAATATTCCTAAGCATATAAGCATAACAGCAAGAAACACACATACTTAGTTACTAAAAGCACCTACGAGCATACAAACCGTTTTGACTGCCTCCATTGTCGATTCGCTAGCGATGAGTCGTGTGGGTTTTGTGTTTTAGCAGGAGCAATAGTGTTGAGTCGAAACCAATAGTATCTCAAAACGTTAACAAATAACAGAAAATGCATAAAATTTTCATAAAGATCGATAAATCGAAAGTAGATTGTCTGCGGCTAATAGACTGCGACTAACCAAAGTAGCTCGACTATTCGCAAGGATCCTGCACAACGACCTCCAGGACTATGCCTTTGCCTCGATTCTTGGGCGCTGGCGCAATTCCCGTTGGTTAGGTAGTGTCTTTAGACCGTTGGAGTCCATCGAACTTTGGCGGAGTTTTGTATAAAAGCGGGACGAGTCGTCAAGGTTAGGGTTTCACCCCTATCTTGCAACTTCCGTCCTTGTCTTTAATAAAGATTGAGGAGATTATTCATCAAAATATGGATTTCACTCCTGATTTGGTATAATTCTCCTCGTTTGTAGCTAAAACGCAAGCTGATCAGGCAACTTTAGTCGAGAGTTTGCGGTTTTCACACCTATTCTCGGCCTTATTGCCCGTTCACAACTTGAAAATTCGAGTGTAATGATAGAAAAGAGTGAGTGATAGTGACGAGTTTACGCATACGCGCGAGTTGGTCTGTAGGTTCTTAACTATAGTCTAGGTCTCTAAGACTCCGACCCGGACTAGGTCGAGTCTTGCCTAATTCTCTATAGTTATGGCTCTGATACCAATCTGTCACACCCCAACTGATGGCGGAATCATCGGGGCGCGGCACTGAGCGAAACAGATTGTCCCGAAGTTTCCATAACAACTATTATTACCATTCAATTTAAGTTAACATGTCCCATACCATGTTTTAAATAGCAAACAAGTTATTACAGACAAAAACTAAACAAATGTTCTGTTCCGACAACTCAGATTTAGACATAACAAGTTATTCGTTGGTTTCTAGGACTCCAGACCCTAGCTTCAAGTTCATCACAGCACAAGGAGCATAAAAGCAACCTAAGCACCTGTCACATACGTTAAAATAAAGTCAGTACATAAAATGTAAAGGTGAGCATACAAGTTTGATAATAGCATATAGAGTTCGAATTCGTTTACGCATAACCAGCACGTACACATAGAGAAATGAAGCACGTTAGTTATCGACAGAGATCCATCGATACCAATGACTGCGGGTTGACTGCCCGAGGCAGTTCGCAATACACGATTACCACTGTAATCCATGCAAGTAAAAGATCCTTAACAACCCCCGTGTGAACGGGTGCTGAGTCCAAACTATAGTACTATCGTTGCTAAGGCAGGTAGACAGCATTCCATGTGTAAACATAACAAACAAGCATTCATAAGCCACGTATAACATGCATTAATGGTTAAGCGTTAAAATAGCTTGAGTAGTGTGATAGTTGTAGTTTGAATAGTTGTAACGTATGTAACACCCAAAAGTGCTAAAAGCAAAAAGGGTTCGAGTATACTCACAGCGATATGGATTGAAGGGAGCGCTTTACAGCGAGTACGATTAGCCTGAATAGATTCGATAACGTAACGATAAGTGGTGCATAAAACAGTACTAGTGAGAGTGGGTAGGGTGACTGATCGTGCGGATCAGTTATCCGTGAGTGGAGGTCATCCGTGCGCATGACCCATCCGTGCGGATGGTGATGCGTGCGGATGGTGATCCATCCGGGTAAGTTATCCGTGCGTGTGACTGTTCGTGCGGGTGGCAACCCGTGCGGACTAGTTGTACGTGCGGACGACTTATCCGTACGGTTAGATTGCTTGTGTGGATAAATGTTCAAGTGGATTGTTTCTTCCTAAGATGTGTTTGTGTATGATGGCTTGTGCTTTGGAGTTTTCGTTGTTGCATTTAGAAAACACCAAAGTGTTTCTACCTTTCAAGCCGGTCGCGCGGACGACAGTCCGTGCGTACGGTAGTCCGTGCGGGCAGCCTGTGCGCGCGGGCAGAGACAATCCGTCCGGATAGCCTGTCCGTGCGTACGGCTTGGCCGTGCGGATGAAGATTGTTTGATTTTCATTTTAAGGCCTTAGTATCTCATGATCCGAAGAGTAATCCATTTAGAGGTCGTCCGTCCGGATTGCTCGTTCGTCGATACTCAAACCTCGCTTGGAAAGTGGGTCCCAAGGGTAGTCCGTGCGGATGACAACCCGTGCGTATGACCTGTACGTGCGTATGACCTGTACGTGCGTATGACCTGTACGTGCGTATGGCCTGTACGTGCGTACGGCTCGTCCGTGCGGACAACTGGTCTGGTTGTTCCGTTCGTCTACACTTGGTTTCTGTTGTCGTTCATCGAGACGTTCTGATTACGTGGCAACCACTTGGAGTTGTGTTCTCACCCGCGTGACTAGACCGGTCAGGAACCACCCTAACTCGGCCTGTCGGCGACTCAGAACGGTCATCCCGGTTAACCCCGAAATCAGTTGTCTATGGGTAGGACTCCGGATCTAGAACTAGGGCATCACTATTGACGAGTAGAACCCTAGGACTGATCGGATTCGTACCGGTTTTAAGGATAAAAGAAGGAGAGAACTTAGGTTTATTTCTTTCAACTCTTTTATCCTTAGAAAAGTTTAGATCTAGGTGAGATTATTGTAAAAACTTGTAGAAATCGCTTAGATCTGAGATATTCTTGGTGGAATGAGGTCAAGCTTGAAGTTCTTATGAACTTCGTGATGACGTCACCCGAGAATACCTCAAATCCGGATGATTTCTTGGTTAAAATGGAAGATTCGAAAGATAGAAATGTGTAGAATTGTGTAGTGATTAAAGATGTACAAGAATTAGTGCAAGATTTTACCTGGATTGAGAGAAATCTGAGAAAAGGTGAAGAATGCGTGTGGTTCGGACGCAGGCCTGTAAATGAGCCGAGTCGAGTCGAGCTCGACCTGGCTCGAGCTCGGCTCGAACTCAATTCGAGCTGGCTCGGCTCGAGCTCAAATTTCAAATCGAGCTGAGATTTAAGGCTCGAGCTCGACTCGATTAAAATTCGAGCTAGATCGGCTCGGCTCGATCTAGCTCGAACTAACAAAGAACCGCAAAATTTACTACTTAAAAAGCCCTAAAATTGAATCTTTTCATAGACTAAGGGCCATAATTGCAATTATATTTAACCAAATGGCTAAATATGCAAGTATAAATAATTAACTCACTTTGTACATTTTCTTTACCTTCTTTTATAGGGGAGATACTCTCTTAGTTTTTGTCTTCTGAGCGATGTGGGACAAAAAAATCAAGGATGTAAACCTTATCGAGCTGGCTCACGAGCTCGCTAGCCGAGCCAAGCCAAGCTCGAGCTCGGCTCGTTTACAAACCGAGCCGAGCCGAGCTGGCTCGTTTACAACCGAGCCAATTTCGAGCCGAGCTCTTTTCGAACTTTTTTCGAGCGAGTTTCGAGCGAGCTGCGAGCCACGAGTTTTTTAAACACCCCTATTCGGACGTCACTTGCCAAAAGTGGAAAAAGTGGAGAGTGACCCGTGTATTTATAGGATGCCAAAAAGGGAAAGGGTGAGCCGTGCGCATGGCACGCACCCGGGTAGGTTATCCGCGCGGACTGGTCATCCGTGCGGATTGGCAATCCGTGCGGATTGGCAATCCGTGCGGATTGGCCATCCATGCGGACGCCACCTCCTTTGGTGTGTTCGGTGCGATGTTGATTCGTCTTCGATTTGCGAGCGATTCGATAGGGTTTCCTGATTAAATTACTTTCAGTCCCAACTACTTCTAATAGGGTTCGACTCGGAATTCGGGTTCGGGTTCGTTTAGATTCGAGTTAGACTTCGAGTTCGATTGAGTTCGCTTGATTATCCCAACATAAAATAACATAAAATAAACATGCACAGGTAACACGTAAGGCACACACACACATATAATGACAAGTAAAATACCCAGCTCGAGTTACGATTTGAGGTCGATTTGATTAGCATAGCTTGATTAACTTTATCGCATTGTCACTTCCTATCGTTCACAGTCGTAGGTCGATTGGAATACGGTTAGTATGACTCGATTATTGCAATGTACGACATTTACTCCACATAATCTAAATATCATACAAACAATTCTACGAGTCACGTCGCGCGAAATCGGTCGTTGACTTTGACCTTGACTTTGACTTTCACTCGTGAAAGCACGGGGTGTTACATGCTCTCCTATAAGTGAACACTCATCCCAAGAATTCCCAGGTAAGCACAACTGGTCTCGCGTCTGATGAGATATATACGAAGTGCTTGCCTAGACAGAAAACCCAGAATACAGGCATTCACTCTTCCAGTTTGCACGTGTTCACATTATTTAAAACCCAAAACCTTGACGAGATTTTGAAAATTTGAAGGCACAAGGCCAAAAATTTTAGTTAAACTGGAAGGGTTCAAAACCTTACAAAAGAGGGTTCAAAACCATGTAATAAATTACCCAAAAACAGATGATTGTTTTTCAAAAATCGTTTCGGAAAATTTGGTTCTTGTTTTGATAATCACCTAAGGATAGGTGATGTACATGTTTTAAGATCTAAACACAAGGTAACTCGTGTTAGGGTCCTAGAAAGGTTATAGTCTAGGTCAAAGCATTACTAATAACCTAATTCCCTATAACCATTGGCTCTGATACCAACTCTTCTGTCACACCCCGACCACGTAAAACATACAAGACGTGGCGGAAATCGTCGGGGAGTGTTGTAACAGAATTAATTGTTTCATAACCATGGCATACAAAGTTGTATTTTATTTATTAAACAAGAGTTTCATTGTCTTAAACAGGAAACAAAGAGTTTTTAACATAATTAAACATAGTCTATCTTCGTTTTAAGTCTCTAAGGCACAGGTCCGCCCTAGTGTCATGATCATCATCCTATGGAAAGGCACCTAAAAACACATGTGAAAATAGGTACGTCAGCATAAAAATGCCTGTGAGATACATAGGTTTTGTGAAAATAGGATTCATGACTTAAGTTTAAGAAATAGTTTAGTCATGAACCTTGTATTTTGATTTGTTTTGTAAATCGCTTGAAAAACAATAAGTTCAGATGATATGTATAAATAAGTGAATAATGTATGGTTAAATGAATAACCATGTAAAATGAGTTGTATAAAAATAAACCGTATTGTAAACCAAAGTCATGTGAAAACATGTTACTTGTATAAAATGTATAAGTCCAAAATGGAATGATTTAAATAACGCTATGATATGTAATATAATACAAACACTTATATATAGGAAGTACCAGCGACGTATCCACCATGCTTGTATCATATTACTCACATCTTGTTATTTAAGTTACTTAAACAAACCACCAATGTATAAAGTCTATGTTTAAACCAATAGTCAAAAGTCCTTATATAAACCATGTCAAATGTTGATAGTCCAAAAGTAGTCAAGTAATGTGTAACAAATGTAGAAATGTACAAAACAAAGTATTTTGAATATATGTTGATAGTCCAAAAGTAGTCAAGTAATGTGTATTGTAAGTAAAGTATTGTCACATAATCCAAATGTAGAAATGTACAAAACAAAGTATTTTGAATATATCAAAAAGTTATGTTTTGTAAAGTAATGCATGTTACATTGATACAAACATTTATGTGGTAAGTTAACGCATACATTCAAGCCTTGAGACAGTCGGATAACCCTTTCAGTCAAGGTTATCAAAAGAAATGTTTTCGGATTCAGTCATTCCTTACATCCAAACAAACCCGGGATGTCAGGAATGGGATTTGTCAAGTCCTATGGTACCACTACTTACTACCGAGCGGCGTAGCAAATGTTAATGAATGTTATAAAGACCCGTTTGTGCAAACCAAATGTCATAGCAGTTGTATACATGTCATATGAAAAAATGTACTAAGTATGCTAAGTTAACATACAAAGCAGAAAAGTCTTGTAAATCAATGTGCTAGCATGCTATCAGTCAACATACATAGCAGAAATGTAATGTAAAACAATGTACTAAGTATGCACACAATGGACATACATAGCATGAAATGTAATGAAATCATGTACTATAATGTACTAACAAACATAGCCGGTATATGATGTGTAAACAGGAAAGCATGAAAGTAACAAGTAGGCACATGTGTTTCACCCCAAAACAGTTTGGGAAACATTAAAAGAGGGGTCTATGTACTCACTTGAGATTGTTCAGTAGTCCTAAGATAACCACCAAGCAATGCTAGAGATCTCGGAATCAAACGGCACCTAATATAGGTAACTATGTTAATAAACCGGACCTAAATCGGAAGATCGGATAGAATGAGGGTTCGTAAACCAAACGAGTGTAGAGACTCGTGTCATTTGGTTTAACAAAGCCTACATACTAAATGAAACCTAACATAATTGTTTACGACCCATTACGACCCGTTTAGGTAGCTTATGCTACTTTAACGCGTCGTTCGCGTGAAACGCGTTCGGACCGCCTAACTAGTCCTATGACAAGTGTTATATTCCTAAACATGTTACATAATCAGTTATGTGACAAAAGTTTAGGTTACATATGCTTAATTACCAATTATACATGAAAAGGGTATTCTGGTAATTTACCTAAGGCATATAAACTACCTATCATACAACTACTTAAACGATGTGACCATAGGGTATAACCTCGGAAGGTTATTCCCTACCTACTATGGTCACCTAATGTATTTGGTCGGATCCTAATGATCGACCAAATGGGTCGGGTTCGAAGGTATAAGCGATTTATTATATCGCTTATCCTACGACCCTAGACAACGTGGTAATCAGTAGGCATAGTCCCAAGGGACTATAACCAACGTGATTACACTCACGTTGCGAAGTTCAAACGAACTTCGCATTGACCATAAACTGGTCAACGCAGAAAGTCAAACAAAGTTTGACTTTCAGACTCGAAAAGACTCGAAAAGCAATAAAAGAACGAAAGAATACTTACGAAGGGTCCCCGAATGCTAATCTAGATCAAAATAGCTCAGGTATAAAACAAAGGTTTCAACTTAGAGCATTTGAGATCAGATTCTAGTGAGTTTAGAGGTTGGATGGCAAGGGGTATTTATAGTGAATGGTCCACCATTAGGATCGTTTGTCGAAATACATGCCTTAATCTCATCCGTACATGTGTCGGAACCTTATGGTACCCAAAAAGGCCACTCACCATAAGAGATCAACATGTGGCAAGGGATTAAGGAGTGGATAACAGCTGCAAACAGGCTGTTTAATACACTGCATCTGGTCTGGGGACTGCTTACGGACCGTAAGCATATTCCCTTACGGTCCGTAAGGACCTTGCAGACCAGCAACTTTGATTTTTGGCAGTTTTGGTCCCTGTGCGCGTATGGTCGTGTTTTGGCACTTCTAACACCCGTCAAACCCATTTTTAAGCTTCACAAGGATGTTAAAGTATGGGGAACATGAAATATGCTCAGAAATATGTCTGATGTCGGTTCGTTTGGTCGTACGAACGCGATGTTTGCTTAATTACGACGGAATGCGCATAAGCGCGAAAAACGATCCAAATGACGCAACGAATGGATTTTTGGCAAGCCAAACACTAAAGCATAATATAGTCATGCTTACATAAATTTTTGGATGTCCGGGTGTATTCAGAACGTAAGTTATGCGAGAAAGTGCAAACTTGTGCACTTTTTGACACTTTTAGTCCCTGAATGACCCAAAAGTTTATTTTAGCATACCGAACCCCTCAAAGCCTATTTCTAAGCTATGTAAAGGATATTTATGGTATGTTTAACTTATGGTCATGTTCCGAAATGTCTGTTACAGTTCAAATTGGCATACTTTCGCAGTTTGTCAAGTTTAGTCCCTGTAGTCGAATTAACTTGTTTTTGCCATACCAAAGCCTTTAAAACTTATTTCTAAGTTATGTAAAGGTTATTTAAGGTATGTTAAGTATATGTTGATGTTCCGGAGTATTTGTCGCGTTAAACTAAGTACGTTTACGCACCAGTTTGCGTATAACTCTCCAGAAAGTGATATAGAGTTTGAAATTGGATAAAAGTCAAAACATGAAAAATGTAAAACACAACCAAACAAACATTGGGATCAAATAACATTGTTTTATTGATAATAGAACTGTTCATAATGATTACAAGCACAGATGTTACAAATAAGGCCCATTATGGTTTCTTATTAACCCTAGTTTTATATCTATAAATACCCCTCATTGTAATTGTAATGTTGTGCCTTGAGCTTAATGAAATAACCTAGTGGTAGCACGTGAAAGTATCTCCTATTGGGACTAGACCACATAAAATTCTTGTGTCGTGTTTCTTATTTTCTATTTATCGTGTGTGCCATTTGAGTGTTTGGTTCCGCTATGCTACTTGAGACTAACAAGTGGTATCAGAGCTATGGCTTGTGGTACACACGGTTATCATTGACTAAACAATTTGCAGAAAAGGTTTGATTACCCGTAGTTGCCGTTTATTTTCTATCCGTTTTCCGTTTCGATTGTCGTATGCGATTGAAGAAAAGAAAAAAAAAGGAAACTGATTCTTTTGGCAATCGTACACCATTTAAGGAGAAAGAAACAAAATTGTTTATTTTTTTGTTACTTGTGTTAACCATGGGAACTAAACAAAGGTTTTTTTTTTTTTTTTTTTTGGTGTGTGATGTCATCACATCAGAAACCATAAACAAATGATTGGATTGTGACTTTTTTCTTTCACTTTGTTCCCGAGTCTCCTTTAACAGGGAAGGAGAAAGAAAAGAAATAAAAATATGAAAAATCCATGTTCTCAAGATTTTTTAAGGATACAAGGAGAGGGGAAAGGAGAGTAAGTGGAAGAAAATTTGTTAATATATTTATCCTCTAAAATCAGAGAGATTAGGAGATAAAATTTAATTAATTACTAAATTACCCTTATATCTAATTAAAATGTTTTATGTTTAAAGGGTATAATGGTAAAAGTGTTTCTTTCTTTTAAATTCCTCCAAACTCGGGAAAACATAAAATGCTTGATTTCTTCTTTTTTCCTTTACTTTTCATTAAACTCGGGAACACGAAAAAAAATCACATATTTCCCTTCTTTTTCTCTCTTAATTCATTTTCCTTCCCCTCCCCCTGTTAAATGAGACTCGGGAACACAGTGTTTGTGTTATTGGACGAAAAAAGGTGGGGCAAAGCATGCGACAATTAGGATGACGAGGTGATGAAGGTAAGTACCGAATAAAAATCCTTTTAGCCGGGTTTGTTTTAATTTGATTGGGTAGCCGTTTGTTAGGGTTAGGGTTTGTTTTAGTCGTTAAGTCCAGTTGTCAGACGCCATATTTTCTAGTTTGTGTTGGTGATTAGGGTTTGGTTAAAAACTCTTGGAATCATTGGGCTAAGGATTAAAGTTTGTTTTCTAAGTTCGTGTTTGGCTATTAATTATTAACAGTGATTTGTAACGGGTTTTTTTTTATAATTTGTTTACAAAGGTTATTTGTAGGAGCAAATCGATCATTGATGGTGTTCAGTAGAACAATTGTTAAGTTCAAGCCCATGCTATTGTTGTGTTTGTTCACTGTTTTAGATTTGTCCTCATTTGTTATTATTATAATTGAAGACGAGTTCGTTGTAATCAGAAAGTTCGACGACTTTGGGTTTCGGTTGCTTAGTTTGTCAAGGGAACTTGTATGTGGTACGGATGAAGGGTAAAAGCTTGAGAAGTGAAAAAAGAGAGGTTAGTGGAGAGTCATGTGAACGATTACTCGTTTTGGAAGATCTTTATGTTAAGGTTTGCGTTAGCTGGTCGTGTGTACGATCATAAAACCTTTGGTACCGCTTGCTTTCCATTGAAAGCTCGATTGTTGTTATAACCGTATACTTGCTAACTAGTCTGAAAATGTGAAGCTATTCTTGTTCGGTGATCAGTGGTTTGACATTTAAGGAGATCTTTGTATTGATATTGGGTGAAGATTTCGTTTAGGAAATATGAGCGAAGATGTCACACCCCAACCGATGGCGGAATCATCGGGGCGCGGCACTAGGCGAAGCAGATTGCTAAAGAGAATCCATAACAACTATTTAGTGACAATACTTAATACGTTCATTATCCCATACTAATAAACTATATATCAGCAAACAGCCATACAGATTTCATGTTCTCTCAAACAATTCAAATCCAACAACCTAGATTTATTGTGAGTTTCTAGCCTTCGTAGCTTGATTTCGAGATAATCTGCCATTAACCTGCAACATACGTTAAAATAATGTCAATACAAAAGTATTGGCGAGTATACAGGTTTGAAATAGTATAAAGTAGATAAAAACGTTGCGAATTTCCACATACATAAATGAGATACACAACATACACACTACAAGACAAATACTACCAGGTAAGCGAAGAGTGGGGGGTGATGAGTGAGAGCATTGCGTTGACATGGAGAAGGCGATGAGTAAAGCGATTCGTTTGACTAAACAATGGTATCTCACGAGTTAGCGATCCAAAAGCGTTTTGAGTTCTCGAAAAGTTTTGTTAGTTGTTACAAAAAGGTTTTAAAGAAAACTTGGTTATGAAAATTTCATCACGGTATGGCGTTAACCTGAGTCGATGTTCACACCAGCGTTGTAAGAAAAGTTTAAATTTAGTGTCATTAAAAGGTTTCTAGGAAATAAAGTTCGTTTCACGAAATTTTTCTTATGACGGGGTGTTAACTTGAGTCGATTGTCAAACCAACGTTACACGAAAGTTTTGTTTTTTTTCCAAAGGTTTTGATTAAAATTTAGGAAATTCTCCCTTTGTTTCTAAAAGTTGTTAAGAAAATTTTGTTGATACAAATAAGTTGTAATAATGCAAAAGTTTAAATTTAGAGTCGATCCCCACATGGCACCTTTCCACAAAAGTTTGATAATATGGCAAAAACACTTATATATAGGAAGTACCAGTGGCGTATCCACCATGTTTTAGCCATATTGCCTCCGTCCCGTGGAGCAGTGTCATGCGTGTCGACATGATATGGATAGATTCTCGTTTACTCTGTCCAAGCGATGAGTGGGTGGACCAAGTTCTGGAGGAAGGTTGAGTAAACTGAGCGGCGAAGTTGTTTGCAACTCAGTTAGCGATGAGAGTGTGTGCGCGAGTGGTTCAGCGATTGAGAGCATCGAGGGTCGAGCGAGAGTGATAAGCGTCGGGCATTGAGGGAGCGTTGAGCGATAAGGGACATGTGGTAAGCGATAAGCGAAAAACGACGAGCGATAAGCGACGTGTGATAAGCGTTAAACAATAAGCGAAAAGCGATAGTGATGGCGATAAGCGAATAGCGAAGAGCGAATGGCGATGAGCGAATAGCGGTAGCAATCAGCGATAAGCGATAGACGTCAAGGGAAAAGCGGTAAGCGATCAGCGAAACACGATACGCGAAAAGCGATAATCGATAAGCGTTAAAGCGATAAGCGTCAAAAGCGGTGAGTGTTTCGATAAGATTCATAGATTTGATAAGCGTTTAAGCGTTGATGCGTAGAGCGGTACCGAGTGCGAGTTAGATTCCAGCGAAGGTGCGATTGTTCGCGTGTAGACTTACAAAAAGTCTAGCGATGACGCGTTTGAGTTACGATGAGATGTTACGCCTTGCGAAGGAGTTTTAGCGTGTTGAAAATAGTCTCAATAATATAAGAGGTCTAATAACGTTCAAGTCCGCGTTTTTGAAGTCAAGTACAAGTCAAAGTCAAAGGAAGAAAAGATTGCTAAATGCGATCTGTCACTCCTTGCTTAATTATTGATTGTACTCCTTGACTTGTAATCGATACTCTAATTTAAGTTGCTTTAGTTGTATTATGTGGAGTACATGCTAATAAACCGCTATTTAATCGCAGTTTAATCGCTAATCGACTTATCGCTAATCGTATCGCTATCGCATCGCAAACTCGAATGTTAGGTTATGGATATTGTTTTACGTGTGTGTGCTATTATGTGTTACTTGTGCATGTTATGTTTATGATGTGGTGATTATTCGCAAACGCAATCGCAACTCTATCGCAACGCAATCTCATCGCAAACTCGAGATTTGGGGATTACTTTTGTGTTATTTAGTAGTCAGGTTGTTTGTGTAACTAATGGGTAATACTATCGCACTGCTTACTCGAAACGCATCGCAACGCTCAACGCATGAAACGAAGCGTCAAAAACCAACTCGCACCCACCATCCGATCGAATGACCATTCGATCGAATGGTCATCCGTCCGGATGACCATCCGATCGGATGGCCATCCGATCGAACCGCCACTCGTTCGCACTACTACACCATCTCTTCTCATCTCTAGCCTATAAATAGCACATGTCACATCAACAATCATTGATGTGACAGCTCCTCCTCCAACCAGCACCTTCCAGCCCTCTGTTCTCTCGATTTCTCGTGATTCTTGTAAGTTTCTACTCCAGATCTTGTACTTCTTTGATCTTTGCACACTTTTACATCATTTCCATAACTTTCTCTCAACTCTTTCAACTCTTTTACACTCTTGCACTCAAAACTATCGCAAACCCCGATCCCGATACAAATACAGGAACGGACGGCCGCGAGCCAGTTTTGGTGGTATCGCGTATTGTCTAATTTGGTAGCGGAATTTTCATCAGGACCATACTAAGGAAATATTTTATCAGAGTAAAACACCACATTTTATATAAATAAACATATTGGGATAAAACCCAAGTTTTTTTATTACAAATTGATTTATAGAGATAAATCCCATTTTATTTGAATTAAAACGCCTTCTTTATTTAGGTAACTTTTATAGCCACTTTTCCAAGCCTTCAGTGCTGTCCAGCTGGCTTCTAATTGGCTTTCACATTGTGTTACCTGAAACACGTTTTAAAAACATTTGTCAGTGGGAAATACTGGTGAGTGAATCCCAGTTTAATCAAGAAACATTAATTTAATTTAAACAATATTGAGAGCGATTACAATGTTTATATCTACCCAATTACTCATTCAGTACTGTCAATCCTGACTGGTGGGTCATATTACACATTGGCTAACTCTTCGTCCAATGATAACGTGTCTCACATTTTGTATACAAAACCCCAAAATACTGGCAGTAATCGTAGAATTACAAAGACTCAATCATTGCTAAATTGCATTGTAAAATAGTTAAGGTTTTGTAAAAACTGTTTACAAAAAGGAGATTACTCACATTGCTGTCTTAGATTATCCTTTAGGGTTTCCTAGTGAAAATATATAATTTACACAAATGCATATGTGTTAGTATAATAACCCATTTTAACATTAGTAATACCTTCCCCGAGACGGCATTCCAACTACTACGTCGGGCAGAACCACGACAGCCGTTACGGAACCCTAGATCAATCAGGCAGAGTATCTAATACGTATCCAGGGGTTATGATACTTACAACGTAGCAGAAATTCGCTATTTAGGGGGGTATTATACCCGAGTATTATGCCTACACTTCAGAATTTAGAGAAAGAAAATGTTTTTGAATGAATTCGACTGAAGATTCGAGGCCCTCTATATATAGTGCTGATTTATGGTCCTCAACGCTGGTCAACAGCGTAGGTGATCCGAGTCATCGACTAGACATGCCACGATGATGACACGTGTCATCACCGAGCTGCGCCAAATTCTAGATCTCTAGCGGCCCGCGTAAGACCCTTAAGAGGTTTACGCGGCCCACGACAAACCCAAAAATTCAATTTTTAATTATTTTTAATACTATTTAAGGTATTCGGGGTCCGTTTTTGCGTATGGGGTGTATTTTAGGACATATTGGGATATTTTAAAATACATTAGGGTGTCGGAAATAATTCGAGGGTGTCGGTTGAGGGTTGTTATATCCTCCCCACCTTGTTTTAGAGCTCGTCCTCGAAATCTATTGGAACAAGTGTGGATATTTCTTTTGCATTTCAGATTCAAGCTCCCATGTGTACTCAGGTCCTCTTTTGGAGTCCCACTTCACTTTGACCAGAACTAGTCTCTTATGTTTGAGGTTTCTGACTTTCCTGTCTTCAATTTGTAGAGGCCTTTCTACAAACTTGAGTTGTTCGTTTACCTCTATATCTTTAAGAGGTACTATCAGATATTCATCAGCTAAGCATTTCTTGAGATTAGATACATGAAACACATCATGTATTCCTGCCATTTCCTCTAGCAGATGTAGTTGATAGGCTACAGGTCCTATTCTTCTAATAATCTCAAAAGGTCCAACATACCTGGGACTTAGCTTTCGTCTTTTGATGAATGTTACTACTCCTTTCCAAGGCGAGACTTTTAGCAATACTTTATCTCCTACTTGAAATTCCAATGGTTTGCGTCGGTTATCAGCATAGCTCTTCTGTCGATCACGTGCTGTTTTCAGTCGTTCCTTGACTTGAATAATCTTGTCGGTTGTTTCCTGCACTATCTCAGGTCCAGATAGTTGCTTTTCCCCAATTTCTGCCCAACAAACTGGGGTTCGGCACTTTCATCTATAAAGTGCTTCGAATGGTGCATCGTTGATACTTGTGTGATAACTATTATTATAAGAAAATTTTATTAAAGGTAAGTGATCATCCCAGTTACCTCCGAAATCAATTACACAAGCTCTAAGCATGTCTTCCATTGTCTGAATTTTCCTTTCGCTTTGTCCGTCTGTTTGAGGATGATAAGTTGTGCTTAGATTTAACTTGGTTCCCATTGGTTTTTGGAAACTTGACCAAAAATGAGAGGTAAAACGACTATCCCAATCAGAAACAATTGATAAGGGAATTCCATGTAAAGAAACAATTTCATTTACATACAATTTAGCTAGCTGTTCCATACTGAAAGTTTCTTTCATTGGTAGGAAATGAGCTGACTTGGTTAGTGTTAGTGCACTATGTTTGTTGACTTCGTCTTGTATCAAGTATTGCATTTAGAGTGATAGATCAGGGCTCGCAAAACGAGAAAACATGTTAAAATGCTAATTTCGCTTGAAACAGCCAAAGGTTATTTCAAACGGAATTAACAATGTTAATTCCGCTTGAAATGACCCTTGGTCATTTCAAACAGAATCAGCAACACTATATATAGAGGAGCCTAGGGTGTCATTTGAAACGAAATTAACTTTCGGACTTGAGTAGCGAAGCTCTGCCGAATCGTCTCCAGGTTGTAAATCATTGTTAGATCAATAATAGAGACATTATAATTGAATCGAGCGTCCGTTTCATTGATTCCGCCTTTGATTCAGATCCAAAACTCTTCTGAACGACTCATTCAGGTCGCACAACGATCCTACAAGTGGTATCAGAGCTCAGGAGGAAGAGTTTAGCTTGATTTCATCTGTATTCTGACTTCTACACCTTCTTTTTCAAAATTCACAAAATTTTACGGACAAAATGGACTGAATTTCACACATTACATGCGAAACAATGTTTTAACAAAGCCTTGAAAGAATTGGACTTAAAATCAACCTAAAACTTGATAAAATGGGTAATTTCGCTTGAAAATCTGTTCGGACATGATGACATCAGCATAATTTCGTTTGAAATAGATTGCTAATTTCGTTTGAAATCAGTGTTAATTCCGTGTGAAGAGGGTATTTCGCACCAGATTGGTAATTCTGTTTGAAAGGTTCACACGGAATCAGCTATTTCGCTTCAAAGTGTAATTCCATTTGAAGTTCTGATTTCGCTTTAAGTTGTGATTTCGTTTGAAGTTGTTATTCAGAGATTCCGTTTAAAAGTGTGATCTCGTGTGAAAGGGTATTCCGTTCCAAAGTGATTCCGCACCAAAGTGATTCCGTTTGAAGATCACTATTCCGTTTGAAAGGGGATATTTTGCATCAAGATCATTTCAAGTCAACCGAGTGTCAGTTTGTGTCAAGTTGTTTGATATTGTGTAGACTGATTGTGTTTGTTTGATTGTTGTCTCCAGGTAATTCAAGAAGTTCACATCATGGCTGAAGAATTCTACAACACGTTCTATAACGCATTAACATCAGAATCATCCGAAACTACAACTGTTACACCAAAAACCATAACAAAAGCAATCAATGAAAACATTAAACATAACAATTTTTATGGAACACATTCAAAACCACCAACACTCGAAAGTATTGAAGACTATACTTGGTGGAAAGAACGTTTCATTAGCTGGGCAAAATCTTATGCGCATGAAAGCTGGTTCTGTCTTGAGTTCAGATATGAAAGACCAAAAGATGATAAAGGAGAAAATCTTCCACTCAAGAACTTATCCAAAGAAGACAAATCTGAATTTGCAGCAGAACAGAGAATGATTGCTTTGATCCAGTCATCAATCAGAAATGACATGTTTACCTTATTACAACATGATGGATCTTCAAAATCAGTTTGGGAAGCTTTAGGGTTAAAGCTGAGGGGGGTAAACAAATAAAAAAGAATAAAATTGCTTTGTTAAAGAAAGAATTCGATTTGTTTGACAGTCTTAACGGTGAATCAGTTCGACAAATGATTGAACGTTTTTGTCATCTAAAAATCGAACTTGAAAGATTTAAGATTGAGAAAACGAGAGAAGAAATAATTGATAAAATCATAGAAGCGTTACCACGAGCTGATCAGTGGCAAACGTTTGTGTTTATATTGAAAAATGATGCTTTGTATGAAACAATTTCTCTTGATATGTTAATTGAAAAGATTGAAACTCAAGAGCTTGAATTGCATAAACAAAGCAAGATGAGCAGTTCTTCACATCAATAGAATGTTGGTCTCTATTACAAAGGTAATCTACCTTCGGTGAAAGTTGGAGAATCACCAAAGACAGCATTCAGTGGTGAGAGGACAAAAGAACCTCAGACAAGCTCATCAAGCTACAATCCGGGTTATCATTCATATTCTTCAAAAGCTAATTCTGAAGAATCAGAGGAGATACTGTGCAACATTGCTCTCAAGTTGAAAAATTCTTCGGCAATGAGCATCAATGCAGCTAAGCAGCAAATGAGTTTTCTGGCATCTGTTCTGGAATCGTATGAAGGTCTAGTTGCAGGCAAAATTGGAAATTCCGAATTGACCAAAGAAGAATACGACCAGATCGATCCGGAAGAAATGGAACTCATAGACATTCAATGGTTTTTGGCAAGTTGCATCCGTAGAGCTCAGAGATACATGGAGATTACTGGGAAACAGTCACTCGGTGGTCCATCAACAAAACTTGGATTTGATAAGTCCAAAGTGACCTGCTTCAAATGTAAGCAAAAAGGTCATTTCAAGAGAGAATGCAACAATTCTGCAGTTGGTGGAAATGAACATCCGTTCAATGATGATTATTACCGAAAGGCAATCTACCACCGAAGCAAAGAAGAGCTGAAAATGATTGAAGATAAACCCAGAGATAAGTCAAGAGCTTGTGCTGTAATCC
The DNA here is from genome assembly GCA_030545235.1 of Helianthus tuberosus. Taxonomy (NCBI): domain Eukaryota; kingdom Viridiplantae; phylum Streptophyta; class Magnoliopsida; order Asterales; family Asteraceae; genus Helianthus; species Helianthus tuberosus. Next base: position 182,451,409 of record CM060451.1, read on the forward strand.
ATGATGATGAAGGATACGACTGGAGTCAGATTCTTCCAGTAGAAGATCGTATTGATAATCGAAGTACAGCTCATGGCAGAAACCCATCAAAGAGCAATCATTATGTTTTCGTTGCTGAAATTAAAGAGGAAAACAAAGAAGAAAATGTTATAGCTGAAATCAAAGAGAAAACCAGAGAAGAGATTCTGAGTGAGAAAACTTACAGAGAAAGAAACATTGCTTGGAACAGGATGGATGAAATGCAAGAGGAGTATGAAAGTGCAGTGAGCAATAAAAGATGGGATAAAAAGAGAGAGTGCTATTTCAACAGACAAGGTGAACCTGTTGTTCCCAAAAAGCACATAGTTTTTGATGATGTTCTTCTCATAATTCCTCGATCTGTCGAATATTACACAAATGTTGAAAAAGATAAAACATATGTAAATAGGCTTGAAAAGAACATAAGACATGTCATGATATCGAGTTTGAGAAAGAGAGATGAAGAAAGAATGAAGAAGAATGTAGATGAGATGGTGAACGATTTGAAGAAGGTTGCTGAAGATGTGAAAGTCGAAGCTGTGAAAGTTGAAAATGTGAAGATTGCTGAGGAAGAGAAGGTAGAAGAAAAAGTTGTTGAAAAGGTAGGGATTGTGAAAATAGAAGTTAAAGAAGTTGAGAAGATGGATGAAAATCTGATTAAAGTGAAGAATGAGAATTTAGTTGTTGGTAATGTTGGTGATGAAGTTGGTGTTGAAGAAAAACAAAAGAATGATGCTGATCAGACAGAAATTGCAGCAAACACCGAAGTGCCAATCAATGAGGTAAATTCTGATTCTAAAATCTTAAATGAAACTGTTAAAGAGTGCAAGAAATGCATGGAACTATGCAGTGCTTGTACTGAAAAATATGAAAAATTCAGAACAAGAAATTTTGAATTCAATAAAATCGAAGAGGTTTTCAAAAATAAATACAAAGAAATGTTAGAAAATGAAAAGGTTTTGAAAGATAATGATGAAAAACTTTCAGAAAAATGTAAAAAGTTAGAAAAAGAAAATGAAGTTTTGAAAGAAAATGTTTTGAAAAAGACAGAAGAATGTGATCAAAAAGAAAATGTTTGTCAAGAAATGAAAAAGGAATATGATTCAATAAAATTGGCATATCACATTACAAAAGAGTCATGTGAAAAAGTGAAAAGTGAAATGAAATTTGTTCAATCAAGATTAGATTACTGTTCTGAAACAACTAATACGTTTAAGCGAAATTATGAAATAAAGCAACAAGTTGTTAATTCTTACATTGAGGATGTTGTTAAACTTAAGCGTCAGATTGCTGATTTAGAACAGGATAATAACAAGTTAAAAAGTTATCACGCGTCGTCATATGTGCTTGAAAGAATTTTCATCATAAAACCGGATGGAAAAGATTCTGAGCAAAACAAGAAAGGTATTGGCTCAGAGTTTCATCAAGTTCCACCACCGGAAAAGTTTGCATTTTATGATGATGAAAAGGTCGAAAAAGCTTTCAACATGGTAGATCAATTGCCAGATAACATTGACGTAACCTATCCCAAATCTGTTGATTCTAGTGATTCAGATGTGGTAGGTAAGGTCGTTGAAAGCGTGTTGAAAGAAGAGTCGGTTGATACAGGTAAATCTGAATCACAGGATGAAAATGAAGGTAATTTTCATGATGGATATCTGAAAAACTCAAAATCTGAGAAAAATTTGAATGATGATTCAAAAGGATTGGTTTATACCATGATTGGATCGGACAAATTATTCTTAGATGTTGTTTTCCCGATTCAGAATGTGATTTCAGAAAAGATTGACAAAGTTTTCAAAATGGTTGAGATTGAGAAATTCGAAATTCCAAAGTTTGCTGGAAAATGTCACAAAACTTTTTATAACAAACCTGGTTACAAGAAGAAAAACATGAAGGCTGGGTTGGGTTATAAAAAGAAACAAAATAAAAATGAACCGTCAAATTATCAGACAAAGATGAATTTTGTTCATGGAACAAGTTCCGAAGAAGAGAAAGAACTCAAATTTAGGCGTCAGTCTAATGAAGAATTCTATGCTCAAAAGAAAAAGCAACAACCACAGGTTAAAGATGTGTCCAAGAGAACATGTTTCAAATGTGATCAAACAGGACATCTTGCACACAAGTGTCCAAATCTGAAAACCTGTTGATGTTGACAAAAAGAAGTCTGATGATGTTGAGAAACAAAAATCTGAGGATGTGAAACAAAGGTCGACCAGATTTGATTCAAAACAAACTTGGAGGTACAACACAAACAAGTTTGCTTCGAGTCAAATTTGGAAATCAAATCCAAATAGGTTCGATTCAAGACAGACCTGGATTTCTCACACACCCAGATTCAGAACAACTCAAAGTTGGAAAACATCAGTTGATATGACAAAACCCCAAGAGTTTTGGAAACCAAAAGTTGTTGTTCAACATCAAAACGTTCAAAAAGAGTCACATTTTTACAAAAGAGGTACTCCGAAAGGTCAAACATGGAGTGTTAAGAAACAAATGACCTCAGTAAAAGATGAAAAAGTTGAAGTCAAAGTTGAAAAGTCTTTGTTCAAAATGACAAAGATTTTCCGAAGTTGAATGAAGCATATTGTGTTGAAATGCCTAAGGTCAAACAGACCTGGGCTAAATTGTTCAAGTGACTGAATAGTTGAATGTGCAGGTGCTCAAGAAAACTGAAGATTGTGAAAATGGAATTCGGAGTAGCCTGGCACAACAAGAAGAGGAGGCTACTGGATCCTGTGTTGGTTAAAACAGGGAGTTTGTTTGTTTTCTGTATATAAATAAACAATATTTCAAAAACCCTAAAAATTGAAAAATTTAAAAACCAAAAATATGTTTTTATTTTGTCAAAACTTTGAAAAATCAAAAATATGTTTGTTTTTAAATTTGTCAAATATTCAAAAATTACAAAAATATGTTGATTGAATATGCCGAAACCCTCACGGCTGAACAAACATGATTAATTTCACAAGATTGAAAAACGGTTTTCAAACTGTAAAAAATCAATGTGTTGTAAATCATGGGGGTATTTACTGCTTTTCATGCATTTTGGTACATAAGTAGCAGAAAATGGATGGCGAGACAAAGCTATCAGTATCGGTTATCAAATTTTCTTTAAATGATTCTGCATTTTAGGGGGAGTAATCAAGGTTGTAGAACTCGCTAGTCGCTAGTCGGCCGGTGAGGTGGGGACTAGCGACTACTCGGGATTAATCGGATCGGAAATTTTATATGTATATTTTATTATTTTTATAAATATGTATATATATACTCACACATCCATATCAATATAATACTTAAAAAGGTAAAAATAGTTCAAAATCATCAGTTCAGTACAGATTCATCTAATAGAGTCCAACCTATAAACTGTAAAACAAGTACTGTGACTGTGTAACAAACTGTTAAAATAAACATCAACCTATAATCGGCCAACTGAAACTTAATTGTAACAAACTGTTAGATTCATTCATCTAATAGAGTCCAACTGAAACTTAATTCATAATCTGCCAACTGAAACTAAAACTTAATTCATAATCGGCCAAGGTCTGAATTCTGAAAGTGAAACTTAATTCATAATCGGCAATTACATAAATTCTGAAACTGAAGCTTAATGCCAGCTGATAACTCAACAGTTAACAATTACATAACTTACCTATTGGAGTTTGGAAGAACCGAAGAAGCAGTGTCGCCTGATGAAGATGATATCGCTGAACCGCTGAACCGAAGAAGCGAAGAAGCATGGCTGCCGGAGAAGCAGGGCCGCCGGAGAAGCAGTGTCGCCTGATGAAGATGATGTCGCTGATATTTTGTAAAGAATTTAGGGCAGCGATTCAAGTTATGTTCGCAGATAACAATGATTTAGGGCATAAGATATGGAAATTGGGCTAAATTTTGAGCTTTGGGCCACTTTTTTAACCTTTTTCACTGGGCCGACTTGGGCCGACTAGGAGCGATTAGCACCGGCTTTGACCGGCTTTGATCGACTAGCGATTTTTTGACTGATTAGTTAAAAATTACTCAGTAGGAGGCCGACTAGCGACTAGTCGGCGATTAATCGCTGACTAGTCGCGATTTTTGCAACACTGGGAGTAATATTGTCAGAAAATCCAAAAACATTTGAAAATTTGAAAAAGCCAAAAACATGATAAAATTCGAAATTTGAGTTTTTGTGTAAAAAGAGGAAATGATAGTACATCAGTAGACAGTTACAGTATGCTAAAGAAATGTAATGATTATATAGCGTTAAACGGTCTCACTGATGATATGTCGATAGGTTTTTATACATTTAGTAAACTTTTTCGGGATATAAACTTAAATTCAAACTTGCTTATTTCTTGGGGAACACTACTTGGATATATAGGTAACCCCTGAAATCTCGTTTGAAGGACCCCTCTTTCTGAGATACTAGGTATTTATGCTTAGTGATATCTGGGGTATTATCCCGGGACTTCTGGTTTTATGGAAGCAATGGCCTAGTCCCCGTATAATACTTTCTGCTTGCTTGAAATATAGCACCGCCCTCAGCATAAAAATGATGAAACATTGAAAAATGCTAATCATGTGCTGTTGAAGAAAAGATTCTCTAAAGGGAACACACCTAAAGTCGAAGCCGTCATCTCACTGATTTTGCGGAAGCAATAGCCTGAGCTCTCACGGCCCTCGCATTTTAACCCCTTACAGATATCATCTAGGTATATTCACCTGTAAGACTGAATATTGGGATCTGGATACGGGAGTATATTCAAGAGGTGGGACACATGAATGAGTTTAAGTTCTTAATACATCTAATTCGTATCCTGAATCAATTGAAGTTTGTGTGAGAATTTAAGTGGATCAGTATATCGACAATCTAAGTGAATTGTTTAATTCTTAATGTGTAACTAAACTCAACGGTACTTGTGACTTGTCAGAAACTGATATGATCCTCTGACGCAAACTCAAACAAAAATATTATCTATAAATATGTTTGTAAATATTTCTTTAATGCTTTATGTTTCAGAAAATACAAAAAGATTTTTGATTCTGCTTTATTTTCGAAAACCGATGTCTGGAATGCTGAGTTTCAAAATCTAAGTAAGCTAATTGTGTTTCTGAAAATAAAACAAGTTCATTATTTTGAAACTTGAAGTTTTTTTTAACAGAAATCAAAAACAGTTTGTGATATCTCCAAGGTCATTAGTTTGGACTTGGATGATTAACTGTGAGGGATTTGGATGCTTATATTGTTAAAATCTTTGAAATAGAGTCAGTTTCCGATCTTGAAATTTGTTAAAAAGTGTTAGTTTAGAAAGTTTGAAAGAGTCAGGTCACAATTCCTGGATAATTGAATGTTTGAAATGTTTGTACTTATAAATGTTTGAGTGTTGCAGATGAGATACCAGACTATGATCCCGATAGCTGAGTCTAAGGGGAAGTCTGAAGACGAGCTCAAAGCAAGGGGGAGCTTGTAACCAGAAAGCAAGGTGTCGATCCCTAAAGCACGGAAGCTTGACGAAAGGGGGAGCCTAAAGAAGCTGTTAATGTTAGAGCCAGAGACAGATCCTGGTATACAATTCAAGATAGAAGATGATCAGAGAAGAAAAAGATTAATGGATGCTTACAGTGTTAGACAATTTGGAAAGAGTGAGAAGATTGATCAAGACTGAAGATGTGTCATGATAAAGACTCGACACTGAAGACTTCGCCAACATCCAAGGGGGAGTCTGTTAGTGCACTATGTCTGTTAACTTCTTCTTGTATCAAGTATTGTATTTAGAATGATAGATCAGGGCTCGCAAAACGAGAAAACATGTTAAAATGCTAATTTCCCTTGAAACAGCCAAAGGCTATTTCAAACGGAATTAACAATGTTAATTCCGCTTGAAATGACCCTTGGTAAATGGAATCAGCAACACTATATATAGAGGAGCCTAGGGTGTCATTTGAAATGAAATTAACTTTCGGACTTGAGTAGCGAAGCTCTGCCGAATCGTCTCCAGGTTGTAAATCATTGTTAGATCAATAATAGAGACATTATAATTGAATCGAGCGTCCGTTTCATTGATTCCGCCTTTGATTCGGATCCAAAACTCTTCTGAATGACTCATTCAGGTCGCACAACGATCCTACAGTTAGCCTATCTACAATCACCCAGATTGTATTATTACCTTTCCTTGTTTTGGGTAATTTGGTAACAAAATCCATTGTTATCAGTTCTCATTTCCACACTGGCATTTCTAGTTGTTGTAACAAACCTGAGGGTTTCTGGTGTTCAGTTTTAACTTGTGAACAAGTTAAACATTTAGAAACATAGGTTGCTATGTCCTTTTTCATTCCTATCCACCAGAAATTCTTTCTTAAATCCTGATACATTTTATCACTTCCTGGATGCATTGTATATTTAGACTTATGGGCTACTTCTAATATACGATGACGTAGCTTTCCTAATTTAGGTATCCACATTCTCTTTTCATGGAATCTCCAAATTCCATCTGTTCCTTGTTCTAATTCCTTAATCATACCTTTTAATTTTTCAGTGTCCTCCTTGATTACTGATTCTTGTGCTTCTCTTATCTGATTATTTAAATCTAGTTGCAGATTTAATTTAAGAGAACGTACCCTTTTTGGCTTTTCGTGATTCTTTCGGCTTAAAGCATCTGCCACTACATTTGCTTTTCCTGCATGATACTGGATATCACAATCATAATCACTAAGCATATCCATCCAGTGTCTTTGTCTCATATTCAATTCCTTTTGCCCGAAAACATACCTTAAACTTTTATGATCGGTGAATATGGTAAACTTACTACCATAAAGATAATGTCTCCAAATTTTAAGGGCAAATATTATAGCTCCTAATTCTAGATCATGGGTTGAATAATTCTCTTCATGATTCTTAAGTTTTCTAGATGCATATGCTATAACCTTTTGACGTTGCATGAACACACATCCATAACCTAACTTAGAAGCGTCACAATAGACTACAAAGTCTTCAGTTCCTTCTGGTAACGCTAGTATGGGTGCATGGGTTAATCTTTGCTTAAGAATTCTAAATGCTTCTTCTTTTTTGGTCCCCATTCAAACTTAATAGATTTACAGGTTTACTTAGTTAAAGGAATGGCTATTCTTGAGAAATCTTGAATAAATCTTCTATAATAACCGGCCAATCCTAAGAAACTTCTAACCTCGGTTGGTGACTCAGGGGTTTTCCATTTGGTAATCGCCTTGATCTTTGTGGGATCCACATGAATTCCTTCATGATTAACTAAGTGTCCAAGAAACTGTACTTGCTCTAACCAAAACTCGCACTTTGAAAATTTAGCGTAAAGCTTTTCTTTTCTTAATAAACTTAAAAGTGTGTGCAAATGCTTTATATGATCATCCTTACTTTTAGAATAAATTAGAATATCATCTATAAAGAAAATTATGAATTTATCCAAATATGGCTTACATATTGGGTTCATCATGTCCATAAATGCAGCTGGGGCATTGGTTAAACCAAATGGCATGACAGTAAATTCATAATGACCATACCTTGTTCTAAACGCGGTTTTAGGAATGTACTCTTCCTGTACCTTTAATTGATGATATCCTGACCTTAAATCGATTTTAGAGAAAAATCGAGCTCCTTGCAACTGATCGAACAGATCATCAATCCTTGGTAATGGATACCGATTCTTAATTGTGACCTTGTTTAACTCACGATAGTCAATGCACATACGCATTGATCCGTCCTTCTTTTTAACGAATAAAATTGGTGCTCCCCACGGCGATGAGCTTGGTTGTATGAATCCTTCTTCCAACAATTTGTCTAATTGTTTCTTTAATTCCTGCATTTCGGTTGGTGCCAATCGGTAGGGTGCTTTAGAAATTAGTGTTGTTCCTGGTAATAGATGGATTCTGAATTCGACTTCTCTGTCTGGTGGTAGTCCTGGTAGTTCTTCTGGAAAGATATCTGAAAACTGAGACACGACTGGAATGTCTTTTAGTTCTTTTCCTTTAGTGTTAGTGATTATAGAAATCAAATACACTATAGACCCTTGTCTTATATATCTTGCAGTTTTCATCACAAAGATAAATTTCGTGGATCTAGATGGCTTATCTCCTTTAATTGTGATCTTTTCACCCTTTGGTGAATTTACTTGAATTGACTTTTGATCACATAAACTATTAGCTTTATTGGTTATTAACCAATCCATTCCTAATACAATATTGAATCCTGCCAGATCCATAGGATAAAGGTTTGCCATAAACTATTGATTTAAAAATTCTATTCTTGCTCCATGCAAGACTTCAGAAATCCTAACCATTTCTCCATTCGCTGTCTCGACTAGACATTCTTGTGAGAGTTTAGTTAATGGTTGATTAAGGAGTTTGCAAAATGAAGTATTAATAAAACTTTGGTTTGCACCAGAGTCAAATAATACTTTAGCAAAAACATCATTAACTAAAAATGTGCCGGCTATGACGTCCGGAATCATCTTAGCTTCATCTGCAGTTAGAACAAATGCTCTAGCATTTTTAGTGTTCTTGTTATTGGTAGCTGGAGCTAATTTTGGACAGTTTGGCTTGATATGACCTTGTTCTCCGCAGTTATAACATATTCTGTTGTTGGCTTTCCTCCTGCAGTCTTCTTCCTTGTGACCTGATATTTTGCAGAAATTGCAATATATGGAGCATCTTCCAGAATGCTTCCTTTTGCAATATTTGCAATAAGGTGCAGATGTGGAACCTACATTTTTCCCACGGTTGGAATTTCCAGATCGGAATTCCTGGGTAAGTCTTTGAGCTAGGTTTCTCCTCTGATCTTCCTCTTTAGTACGGATTAATTCATCTGTCAAGGTGTTTGCTAGTTATACAGCTTCTTCTATGGTTTGGGGTCTAGCTGCCATGACTACATGTCTAATCTCCCCGATTAATCCCCAGATGTAACGGGAGATTAATACTGGTTCAGGTGATGCAAGGGTTGGTACTATTCTAGCATATTCAAAGAATGTAGTAGTATAACACTTACTATCCACCCCAGTCATTCTTAGGTTCAGAAACTTATTAGCTATCTGTTCCTTTTCATTGGGAGGGCAGAATTTCCTTTCTACCATATTTTTAAATTCCTCCCAATCCATATTTGTAACACCTCAAAAATTCATGTCCAGTGAAATAAAGACACGTGTCATGTTATGCAAACGTGTTATAAAAACGAATCCAGATAAAGATGTACGGTAGGATTTAAAAACGTCGACATGTTAATTTATACCTCTGGGCGACCTATTAATAAATCCCTAACCAGGATATAATTAATCAACATCTGAATTATGTATATAAATCTGGCTATCCTAATTAATAAATTGGTTACAACCTTAGAAATGGATCCAATATGAATTTCTTGGTATTTCCGACATTAAAAACCTCCCATAAGAATACAAGTTGTGTAAGTGCATGGCTAGGCATGCAGTGATTGACTTCATGGCCCCCATACTGATTAAAGAACAAAAGATTCGGAGATGTCATAGTTGCATGGTCACAGCCTGAAAGAAAACAAATTTTTGTCCTCTGGCGAAGTCTTACGGACCGTAAAGGTCTAACCTTACGGTCCGTAAGGGAGTCGCTTACGGACCGTAAGCTCCAAATCTTACGGTCCGTAAGGCCTGCATCTGGGCGAATTTTTGGACAGCTGCCTGTTAAAACGGTTGCACCGCCTTATTTGAGTGGTTTTCGAATTCAGGGGCTCCTATATCCGGTTTTTAGCATCATAGGACACCTGGGAACATCTTGCAACCTTCCTAGACCTATGTGTGATGATCCTATGGAATTTAGCTCACTATATAAGAAGGTGGAGTTGCAACCATTTGTTCACTTCATTCAAGACCCACTTCAACTGATTTCTGGAGCTCTCTGGACAACAACCAACTTCTCTTAGGATCCATAAGCATACTTAGGACCTTTGTAAGTGTCCTTGACCCTTCCTAATTCAGTTTAGCTTAGTTAATTAGCTAAAAGTTAAACCGTCGTAATTAAAGTTTGACTTCGAGATTAATTAATATTTGTTCAGTCAAATATCGAATTAAAAGTACCTATAAGTAGGTAATTATATGGGTAATAAACCCTTAAAATGGTACTCTCTGATTCCCACTCTAACTAGGTCAATTGTCGGGTCAAACTTGTTATTAAAAAGTCAACAGAATGTTTATTTTCAAATTAATGCATATTTAGCAATGTAGGATCCATGTAACAAGTTTTATCATTAATATAACTTGGTAAATAATATAAGAACATGTCTAAACATGTTCAACCCGACAATTTTCAGTAGAGACCCGGTTCGGAACCGAAAGTCTCATAATTTGACTTTTGCTTTGACTTTCAGTTCTGACCTGTTTATGCATGTTTTAGAAATGCCTTAGAGCCTTATTTGGACCAAGTTTCATGTTAGTATAACCCTCTGTGATTATACAACTTGGTTCATTAATTATCCGATTCATATGCATGTTTCCGCTAAGTGCTTAAATATTGACTATTATGCCCTTTTGATTATAAAACGTGATTTTTGGAAAAGTAAAAGAGTAGAAACCTTAGTTACTGATTTATAAACTTGCACCTAAAATTTGACACCAGTTTGAGGTCTAGACTAAGAGTTATGCTCATTAGCGTAATTGGAAAGCTTTTATTAAATAAACGGCGTAATTAGCATGTAGCCTATTTAAACCCGATTTTTAATACCAAACTTTTTACCCACTGATATAAAATAATACTTTGAGATTTTTAAAGTTTTTATTTAATTTTTGGCTGAGCATAACATAGGTCTCTAAGCTTGATTCGGTAATTGTCGGTTTTGCCCTTTTAGGCTATAAAATGAGTTTTACAAATAATTTTGATACCAAACCTTTTGCTACCGATATTTTTAGTATATTTTTATATATTAACAGCAAGTAAAAGTTTTTAAACTCAGGTTTCCAGTTTTGACCTTTTAAGCCTAAGTGAAATTACCAAAATACCCCTAAGGTGCATAGTTTGGTTTTAAATGATAAATTTCACATATAGGTTATACCCTACTGATATAACTTAGTAAATTAAGTATATTTACAAGATAAATCAGACCTATAACTCAGATTACTAATTAAACTCTTTTATAACCTTTTAAATGACCAAAATGCCCTTACGAGGCATAGTTTGAGTTTAAATCCATTTCGGCCATAATAGGAGATATCTTACTGATGTCTCAACATTTTTAAAGCATATTAACTTAGGAAACTTGTATATGACTCTTATGGTTACCCGTTACGCCCTTTTCCCGTTCGATTCGGTTTATATAACTAGTTTGCATAAATTGACCAAAACGGGTCAAACCTTATCATCTTTGTCTCAAAATCTAGAATGTGTTTAGTTTACCCATATTATACAAGTCTTCAAACTTGTCGGGTCTAAATCACATTCCATTCCGGTCTTCTCTTAATCGTGCGTTTGAACTGTATCTTCCTTTAAAACTAACCGGTCTAAGCTTAAGCTTAAATAAAGACACGTTAGAAATCTAATAGGTTATTATAAACCTTTGTTCCAGAATAGGAGACCCAGTAAAAGCTACCCGCATTTGCCATTTGTGAATTATACTTGCAAAGGTAAATACTTTTAACTTATTTTCCCTTATACGGGCTTGGGGTATGGTATATAAAATACCGCTTGGTCGGGCACTGAATCTTTAATCGAATAGAGGTTAAACCATTGTTATGCTCCGTTTTGAAATGTTTTGTTTGCTTAAAGCCTTTGGGGGGTTAATGACCATGTCCCGGATATCCTTGGCATCATCTTACGAGATGGCCATGACCTAAGCACGGGGTGTAGGCGTACACCCGTCAGTGCCTAACCAAATAATGTGGTGTGTCTATTGATCTTTAACTCGGTCTACGGATCGGGCTACTGAACGCATAAGAAACATGTAATTCTTTTACAAGATTATATTCAAATAATTATCCCAAGTTATAAAATGTTTTGTGCCACGTGCATTCAAATCAATTTTTTAAACCTTTTTAAAATGAGTCAGTTAAATTGTATTTACCAATGTAAACTGACGTATTTTCCCAAAAGGTTAAGTGCAGGTACTACTCGAACTAGGCTGACCTTGTCCTAGCGTCCACAATAAGTCTCGCAAGCTTGGATGTCAATAAAACTGTTGAACAATATCTCCTTTTTATTTTGATCCGCCTGTGGATCAATTTCAACTATTTCGTGATATTTAATATTACAATTTATTAAAGTTGAAATGAATCTATCTTTGCTTCCGCTGTGCATTTAAATTTGTGTTGTTTGACTATGATAATATCAACTACGTCACGATACTCCCCACCGGGCCCACCGGTAATACGTGGAAATATCGGGGTGTGACAGGTTGGTATCAGAGCCAACGCTGAGTGAATTAAACACTAGCCTTTTGTGTTTAATCTCAGTTACACAATTGCACATTCCTCGATTCTTGAGTCTAGACAAAGGACTTAGGATTAATCCAAAATTTGTTTTATTTTTTAACTTTGTCTTTTATATATACTTGTTGTATTACTTGTTTGTTTTTTACAGGTTAAACAAAATGCCACCAAGAATGAGAGGGAGAGGAAGAGGAAAAGGGCCACTCGTCGCCCCAAATGACCATGAAGCCGGACCTTCGCACCGGCGAACACTGTCAGATTCCCACAACTCGGGTCCTCAATATCTCTGGAGGACCTACATTGAACCAGCGAGGAACTCAGTTTCGCTGAGTACCTCCCATTCTTTTCCACACTCTTTTGGGCCTCATTCTGAAAATGAGCCCCACAATTCCCACCAGTCCTACATTCCTCTCCAAGGTCACAACTCACCTTTCGACCACCTGTCGCCTATCTTCCAGGGCCAGTTCAACCCGGCCGACTACCTTGGAGAACCAGTGGGTTTTAACCCACTAGGACCGGAGGACCATTTTTCCGGTGGCAATGCGATGGATATAGATGAGGACACCGATCCTGCAGAGCCACCGTTCGGAACCCCTAACCACCCCATCGAAATTTCAGATGGGTCACCTTTTGTGGGATCACCTTATAATGGTCCCAACAGCTATGAGGAGAGGTTCAGACAGTGTGATTGGGTGTTTACCCCCAGTTACCACAACTCTCCGCAGCAGCAGCAGGATCCTTCCGAGGATTCTCGATTTGTCATGGTCACTCCACCGCCACCACCAGCCCAGCAATAGCCTCCGGAGCCCCCAAGGCGAAGAAGATCGAACGCACGGATATCCGCGCGAGGAGGAGTGCGTATCAACACCCCTCCACTTTCAAGTGGCGGCCGATACTCGCCACTTCATGAAGAACCGGAGATGGGAGAATCTTCACACCCCGTCTCGGAAGTAAACTCTGCGCCAGTCGCGCCACCACCACTAGGTTTTGGAGACCCAATTCCTACATACACTGGTGCGGCGGCGTATAATCCCTTCGAGCAGCCGATCCACACCAATTACAACTATGCCGAGGCCGATCTTTACTTGGTAGCTGCAAACTACAACGCTCTCCATCCGGAAGGTCCCTATGGAGGCCCTTGGACTACGGGATACCCGGCTTATGGATACCCACCACATAGGTATCACCAACCGCCGCCTCCTCAACCTCCGCTTTATCAGCAACCCCCGCAGCCGCCGGTGATGTCACCACCACAATATCAAGAAATCCTTTAAGGGATAAATGAGGTGCGGTAGGAGGTGCGGGAATACCGTAGGCATAACCGAGGGATGTTCAAGAAAATGGTGGACTTAATCAAGGGAAAAAGTAAGAAGGATCACTAAATCCTTTGTTTGTTTATTTTAGTGTTGTAATCATGTCCCTGCGAGGACATTTGTTTCTGTACTCTGCCCCTGCGTGGGCATGTCTTTCTGTTAACCCCTGCGTGGGTATGTTTGTTAGTTTAGCCCCTGCGTGGGCGTGTTATTTATGTAAAAGTCCCGTTTAGGGCAAACTTGTACTAGTTTAATTCTAATAGAATGGTTAGTTCAAATTTTTCATTTTTAAATTATATGCATAAATATAATATATGAATACAAGAAAAATAACATTCATTTTATAGATTTACCATTTTAATAAGATAATAAGAATCTTAAAAGGTAAAACCTTGCTTGTATGTCATAATAAGACCTGGCCAATATGGTAAAACCTGTTTAAAAAGATTCAAATCTCTGTTAACATCTGCAAACATGTTAACATTCTTGGCTAATGTGATTCGCAAAATCACACATGTCACCCTTATAATGAATTATCCAAATTCCTTATTATTATTATTATTTAAACATCCGATTGGGATGTAATGCCTACGGGCTATAATTGTTGTTATATAAGACAAAAGACAGTCGTAGCCTATAAACTCCCTGTCAAGAAAAGTAATGAATTTTAATTCAAACCTTAAATAACTAGATCCTATAAGATCTAATTTAGAATTGTCCACGTGACTAGGCCTGTTGTGCCAATATTACATTTCATTCTAAAACTAAGGGTTACTAGTAAAAAGTCCCGAATGAAATTACTTAACAAATTAACTAGTATGGCTCTTTAATTACCATGGTTAATAAATTATCAAGATGACAGACCTATTATAATTCCTTAAATGAATCATTGTCATCATCTTATGTAGCAGTTCAACTACATGGCCGAGTCTGACGAGGTCAACAGTCGGCCAAAGGAAAATCATGACGTCACCAGGATCAATATAACTATTGCAGAACTCCAAACATTGATTGACAACGCCGTCACTAAAGACATAGAGAGGCAATATAGTGAATCGAGTAGTACTCGAAGCAGGACCCAATCAGCACCCCATTCTAAGCCAAAAACACATTCTGAGGCTCATAGTAAGCCACCCTCTAAGCTAGATAAGCCAAAGAAGGATGATGACGATCATCACTCCTCGAACCAGCAAAGTATCCCGTCAAAGAGGATCGAGCTTAAACAGGAACCGCGAGGTAAGTTCTGTACATATAAATACTTTGTCTCATGTAAACCCGGAGACTTTACTGGGGAGAAAGGAGCGATTGACTGCATGACATGGTAGGATGAAATGGATACCGTGGTCGACATCAGCGGGTGCGCTGATAAGGATGTAGTAAAGTTTGTGTCTCAATCGTTCAAAGGTGAGGCCTTAGCCTGGTGGAAATCGTTGATTCAAGCTACAGGGAAGATTCCACTGTACAATATGACATGGGAACAATTTGTTACCCTCATCAAGGAGAACTACTGTCCTCAGCATGAGGTTGAAAGGATTGAGTCAGATTTTCTGTCGTTGGTAATGAAAAATCTGGATTGCCAAGCTTACCTCACGAGCTTTAATACAATGTCAAGGCTGGTTCCTTATATTGTAACCCCGGAACCCAAAGAATAGCTCGTTTCATTGGGGGTTTAGCCCCAGAGATTAAGGCAAGTGTAAAAGCCTCTCGGCCAACTACATTCAGGTCTGTGGCTGATATATCCTTGTCCCTCACACTGGACACGGTCAGGCAGAGATCGCTGAGGAACACGGATGCTGAGAAAAGGAAGCATGAAGATGACAATTCACGGCGGTCTGACAAGAAGCACAAGGGAAACAATGACCACAAGAAGGGGTCTGGATCTAGGAAGGATGGGCATCAATCTGGAGATAAGCCCAAATGTAAGGTTTGTAAGAAGCACCATTTTGGGAGGTGCCGGCTTGAGTCGAAATCCCAGTCTCAGCCGAGGCCATGTGGGATTTGCAAATCTTCGGAACATAAGACCCTAGAGTGCAAGAAGCTGAAGGACGCAACATGCTACAGTTGCAATGAAAAAGGGCACATTAAGTCAAATTGCCCAAAGATCACCAAGAAAACCGAGGATGGGAAAAAGACCAATGCTAGGGTCTTCAAGATGGATGCAAAGGAAGCTGTTCAAGATGACAATGTGATCACAGGTACTTTTCTCATAAATGATGTTTTTGCTAGAGTGTTGTTTGATTCTGGTGCAGATAAGTCTTTTGTGGATAACAAGTTTTGTGAGTTGTTGAAAATGCCTGTAAAAGCCTTAAGTGTGAAGTATGAGGTAGAATTAGCTGATGGAACCATAGAAACCGCCTCAACTGTTTTAGATGGATGCGTTATATCCATTAGGAACCACTCTTTTCCTTTGTCCTTACTTCCCTTTAAGCTAGCCGGTTTTTGATATAGTGATAGGTATGGATTGGTTATCATATAACCAAGCCCAGATAGTGTGCAACAAGAAGCAAGTTGTAGTCAAAACCCCGTCTGGTGAGCCACTTACCTTTCAGGGAGATACTAAGTATGGACTGCCTGAGCAAGTGTCTATGCTCAAGGCTTCTAAGTGTTTGAAGAAGGGTTGTGTCATTTATATGGCACAGGTTACGATGGATGAGCCGAAACCTAAGATGGAAGATATCCCCGTCATCTCTGAATATCCTGAAGTTTTTCCCGAAGAGCTACCTGGTCTACCGCCAGATAGGCAAGTGGAATTCAGGATCGACATCATCCCTGGAGCAGCACCTGTTGCTAGAGCACCTTATAGGTTGGCACCAACAGAGATGAAGGAATTGAGGACGCAGTTAGATGATCTGCTAGCCAAAGGTTTCATTAGACCTAGTTCGTCCCCTTGGGGAGCGTCGATCTTGTTTGTAAAAAAGAAGGATGGATCGATGCGTCTGTGCATCGATTACCGTGAGCTTAATAAGGTCACTATCAAGAATAGGTATCCTTTGCCCAGGATCGATGATCTGTTCGATCAATTACAAGGGGCAAGCTACTTCTCTAAGATCGATTTGAGGTCAGGCTATCATCAATTGAAGGTTAAAGATGAAGATGTACATAAGACTGCATTTAGGACTCGTTATGGTCATTACGAGTTCCTAGTGATGCCATTTGGGCCCACTAATGCTCCTGCCGCATTCATGGATCTTATGAATCGCGTCTGCAAGCCCTACTTGGATAAATTTGTCATCGTCTTCATTGACGACATCCTCATCTACTTGAAGAACCAAGCTGACCATGAGAAACACCTTCGTTGTATTCTTAAACTTCTACATCGTGGGAAACTCTACGCCAAATTTTCGAAGTGTGAATTTTGGCTTCGAGAAGTCCAATTCCTTGGACATGTGGTTAGTGAGCGTGGTATCCAAGTGGATCCCGCTAAGGTGGAAGCTGTTATGAATTGGCAAGAGCCGAAGACGCCTACAGAGATTCGTAGCTTCCTAGGTTTAGCAGGATACTATAGGCGATTTATTGAAAACTTCTCAAGAATTGCAGCACCCCTGACTTTACTCACCCGCAAGAAAAGTAACTTTGACTGGGGGCCTAAGCAGTAAGAGTCTTTTGATATTCTGAAGAAAAAGTTGAGCAATGCTCCTGTATTGACGTTACCGGATGGAATTGATGAGTTTGTAGTATATTGTGATGCATCACACACCGGTATGGGTTGTGTGCTTATGCAGAAAGGCAAAGTCATTGTCTATGCATCACGACAGTAAAAGGTGCATGAGAAGAATGACACCACCCATGACTTGGAGTTGGGTGCCGTTGTATTTGCACTAAAACTGTGGAGACATTACTTGTATGGAACCAAGTGCGTGATCTACTCGGATCACAAAAGCCTTCAACACTTGTTCAATCAGAAGGACTTGAATATGAGGCAACGACGCTGGATAGAGACTTTAAATGATTATGATTGTGAGATAAGATACCATCCAGGCAAGGAGAATGTAGTTGCTGATGCCTTAAGCAGGAAGGAAAGAGTGAAGCCTATAAGAATCAATGCCAAGAGCATTGAGATAAAGAATAGTTTGAACGAAAGGTTGTTAGCTGTACAGAAGGAAGCTGTGTTGGAAGCTAACTATCCTGATGAAAAGCTAGGAGTAACTGAGGAGCAGTTATCCTATGACAAGGACGGAATTCTAAGGTTGAATGGACGAATATGGGTTCCAGTTTATGGAGGACTTCGGGATGTTATCCTCCAGGAAGCCCACAGCTCCAAATATTTCGTTCATCCTGGAGCTGATAAGATGTACCAGGATCTAAAGGCAAACTATTGGTGGATAGGCTTGAAAAAGTCTGTAGCCGCCTATGTAGCTAAATGTTTGACATGCGCGCAAGTCAAAGCTGAGCATCAGAAGCCATCAGGTTTGCTACAACAGCCCGAACTTCCCACATGGAAATGGGAAATGGTGACAATGGATTTCATCACCAAGTTGCCAAAGACCAGGAAGGGAAATGATACTATATGGGTGATAGTAGATAGACTGACTAAGTCAGCACATTTCCTACCCATTAAGGAGACTTATAGCTCTGACATGTTAGCTCAATTGTACGTAGATAAGATTGTAGCTCTGCATGGTGTTCCAGTGTCGATTATCTCCGACAGAGATACAAGATACACATCACATTTTTGGAAAAGTTTCCAACAGTCTTTGGGCACGCGCTTGAATTTTAGTACGGCTTACCATCCACAGACAGATGGGCAAAGTGAGCGTACAATCCAAACTTTGGAAGACATGCTTCGTGCATGTGTGATTGATTTAGGTGGTAGTTGGGATAACCACCTGCCTTTGATCGAGTTCTCCTATAACAATAGCTATCATACGAGCATTAAGGTTGCGCCTTTTGAGGCATTATATGGTAGAAAATGCAGAACGCCTATTTGTTGGGCAGAAGTAGGAGAAGTTCAGTTATCAGGACCTGATTTGGTCTTTGAAACAACGGACAAGATTGTCCAAATTCGTGACCGCCTGAAAGCTGCCAGAGACAGGCAGAAAAGCTACGCAAATTTAAAGCGTAAACCTCTGAAATTCGAGGTTGGTGATAAAGTTTTGCTTAAAGTATCACCCTGGAAGGGAGTGATGCGATTTGGTAAGAAAGGTAAGTTAAGCCCAAGGTATATAGGACCATTCGAAATTATCGAATGTGTCGGGTCAGTGGCTTATAAGTTGAACTTGCCCGAAGAGCTCAGTGGTATTCACAATGTATTCCACATCTGCAATCTGAAGAAATGTCTAGCAGATGAATCGCTAGTCATACCACATACAGATGTGCATATAGATGAGAGCCTGAAATTTGTGGAAAAACCTTTGTCGATTGAGGATCGACAGGTTAAGAAGCTTCGGAGGAAGCATGTGCCTATTGTAAAGGTCAAATGGGATGCCCACAGAGGTCCCGAATACACATGGGAGGTAGAATCTACCATGAAGGGAAAATATCCTCATTTGTTCCAATAAATCTCGAGGTCGAGATTTCTTTTAAGGGGGTGAGGATGTAACACCTCAAAAATTCATGTCCAGTGAAATAAAGACACGTGTCATGTTATGCAAACGTGTTATAAAAACGAATCCAGATAAAGATGTATGGTAGGATTTAAAAACGTCGACATGTTAATTTATACCTCTGGGAGACCTATTAATAAATCCCTAACCAGGATATAATTAATCAACATCTGAATTATGTATATAAATCTGGCTATCCTAAATAAAAAATTGGTTACAACCTTAGAAATGGATCCAATATGAATTTCTTGGTATTTCCGACATTAAAAACCTCCCACAAGAATACAAGTTGTGTAAGTGCATGGCTAGGCATGCAGTGGCTGACTTCATGGCCCCTAAACTGATTAAAGAACACAAGATTCGGAGATGTCATAGTTGCATGGTCACAGCCTGAAAGAAAACAAATTTTTATCCTCTGGCGAAGTCTTACGGACCGTAAAGGTCTAACCTTACGGTCCGTAAGGGAGTCGGTTACGGACCGTAAGCTCCGAGTCGAGTGGTTTTAGAATTCAGGGGCTCCTATATCCGGTTTTTAGCATCATAGGACACCTGGGAACATCTTGCAACCTTCCTAGACCTATGTGTGATGATCCTATGGAATTTAGCTCACTATATAAGAAGGTGGAGTTGCAACCATTTGTTCACTTCATATAAGAAGGTGGGAACATCATAGGACACCTGGGAACATCTTGCAACCTTCCAAACCTTTTGCTACTGATATTTTTAGTATATTTTTATATATTAACAGCAAGTAAAAGTTTTTAAACTCAGGTTTCCAGTTTTAACCTTTTAAGCCTAAGTGAAATTACCAAAATACCCCTAAGGTGCATAGTTTGGTTTTAAATGATAAATTTCACATATAGGTTATACCCTACTGATATAACTTAGTAAATTAAGTATATTTACAAGATAAATCAGACCTGTAACTCAGATTACTAATTAAACTCTTTTATAACCTTTTAAATGACCAAAATGCCCTTACGAGGCATAGTTTGAGTTTAAATCCATTTCGGGCATAATAGGAGATATCTTACTGATGTCTCAACATGTTTAAAGCATATTAACTTAGGAAACTTGTATATGACTCTTATGGTTACCCGTTACGCCCTTTTCGCGTTCGGTTCGGTTTATATAACTAGTTTGCATAAATTGACCAAAACGGGTCAAACCTTATCATCTTTGTCTCAAAATCTAGAATGTGTTTAGTTTACCCATATTATACAAGTATTCAAACTTGTCGGGTCTAAATCACATTCCATTCCAGTCTTCGCTTAATCATGCGTTTGAACCGTATCTTCCTTTAAAACTAACCGGTCTAAGCTTAAGCTTAAATAAAGACCCGTTAGAAATCTAATAGGTTATTATAAACCTTTGTTCCAAAATAGGAGACCCAGTAAAAGCTACCCGCATTTGCCATTTGTGAATTATACTTGCAAAGGTAAATACTTTTAACTTATTTTCCCTTATACGGGCTTGGGGTATGGTATATAAAATACCGCTTGGTCGGGCATTGAATCGTTAATCGAATAGAGGTTAAACCATTTATATGCTCCGTTTTGAAATGTTTTGTTTGCTTAAAGCCTTTGGGGGGTTAATGACCATGTCCCGGATATCCTTGGCATCATCTTACGAGATGGCCATGACCTAAGCACGGGGTGTAGGCATACACCCGTCAGTGCCTAACCAAATAATGTGGTGTGTCTATTGATCTTTAACCCGGTCTATGGATCGAGCTACTGAACGCATAAGAAACATGTAATTCTTTTACAAGATTATATTCAAATAATTATCCCAAGTTATAAAATGTTTTGTGCCACGTGCATTCAAATCAATTTTTTAAACCTTTTTAAAATGAGTCAGTTAAATTGTATTTACCAGTGTAAACTGACGTATTTTCCCAAAAGGTTAAGTGCAGGTACTACTCGAACTAGGCTGGCCTTCTCCTAGCGTCCACAATAAGTCTCGCAAGCTTGGATGTCAATAAAACTGTTGAACAATATCTCCTTTTTATTTTGATCCGCCTGTGGATCTATTTCAACTATTTCGTGATATTTAATATTACAATTTATTAAAGTTGAAATGAATCTATCTTTGCTTCCGCTATGCATTTAAATTTGTGTTGTTTGACTATGATGATATAAACTACGTCACGATACTCCCCACCGGGCCCACCGGTAATACGTGGAAATATCGGGGTGTGACAATATTATAAATTTTATCACTTCCTCTGGACTGGAGGATAGTGTTCCACCATTCTAAGGCTGAGTTCTTAAATAGATTAGAAGCAAACATTATCTTGTCTTCTTCAGCACACTTGCTTATTTTTAAAACTGCCTCAGTCTTTTCTATCCAGCGTAGAGCTGCAATGGGTCCTTCGTTGCCCGAGAATTCTATTGGTTTGCAGGACCAAAATTCTTTGTAAGAACAACCATATGGCATGGTTCTTCTTCTTTTAGGAATGGGCACTTGAAGTACGGGTCCATGGTTCACGCTGTGTTCTGGTTTAATTGGTCGCTTACTGCTATGTTTACTTTTATTATTTGCTTCTTGAACCGTTTGGATAATAAATGGCATTGCATCTATAATTCCTTGTGCCACTATGTGTTGGATGGCACTATTATCCACTTGGTTTCCATTGTTATTGATGCTCGGATTCTCACTAACCAAGTTAATGTTACTCTGGTTATCATTATTCAGATTTACTTGATTTTCTTCGTCGGCCATCTGAATTTTAAACATTTACCACGTATTAATATCACAAAATAATATTTAATATAGTCAATCACATGACAACATCTATTACACACCAATACTGAAAATAAAAATAAAAATAAAAATTACAATGCCAACTGAAATAAAGTTACACTACTAGTAATAGGCATCCGTAGTTTTTTTTTCATACACATACACACATATTTTATTATTTTATTATTATTATTATTATTATTATTACTACCGTCTCCACCATCACATTCATGGATATGGATTCATCCAAAAATCCATATTGCGCTCGTCATACTTCCAGACGAGTCGCTCTCCCACCTGTCACATCCTTTCACTATTTTCTAAAATTTCCTCACCAAATGTCCTAAGTTATTGTACGTTTTCTGCACTCATTGGGGGTGCAGGTTCTAGGACTGGGTTCAGAATCTGGGGTGCGGGTTCCTGGTACGGAGGTATAGGGGCCTGGTATGGGTAAGGATTCTCTAAAATCTCCCTAATGAATACATCTTGGTAATAGGGATCTAAAGGATCCAAACCTGGGTAGGCTCCTATGTTTGGCATGGGCATGTCTTCATGTATCGGGTAACGTTGCACATAGTCCCTATTGTCATCCCACCAAGGGTCATAATTTGGGTTTAAGGGATTTGGCGCTGGTACCCTAGGTATTTCCTCCGGATTAAAATCATGCATTTCTACTTGATTTTCAGGGTTTTCTATTTCCATTGGTTGGTCAGGAATTGGTGATTGTGGTTGGGGTGCTATCATTTGTTCCAGATTAGGGTCAGCTGCAGTAGTTGCTAGGATATGAATATTGGCTCTACCCCTATTAATCATATCCTGGGAATAAGCATCGGTTTCTCTTTTAGCTGCTGCTAGTGCTCTCTGGTCTTGTAACGTTTTCATACGCTTCCTACGCTCGTGTGCCCCTCGACTAAACCATCCTCTCTTTTTCTGAGGGAATGGCTCCTCGGATTTAGCCTTAAATACGAATATTCCTTCTTCCGTATCAGGAGAGTACCCTGGGAGGGCAGGCTGAGAAGAGGAGGTGCCTTCGCTTCTAGGCGAACAAGACAATTGACGATACGCGTCAGATTGTCCTTGGTCACTCATACTGTAAACTAACAAATAGTCAAATAACACATACCAATAAAATACAATTATGCACGTATTTTCATAATTTATTTCCTAACAGATTGAATTTTGATGTCAGCAGAACACTTCTGTGGCTGAATCAGTAACCTGGCTCTGATACCACCTTCTGTCACATCCCCCGATCCCGATACAAATACAGAAACGGGCGGCCGCGAGCCAGTTTTGGTGTATCGCGTATTGTCTAATTTGGCAGCGGAATTTTCATCAGGACCGTAGTTAGGAAATATTTTATCAGAGTAAAACACCACATTTTATATAAATAAACGTATTGGGATAAAACCCAAGTTTTTTTATTACAAACTGATTTATAGAGATAAATCCCATTTTATTTGAAGTAAAACGCCTTCTTTATTTAGGTAACTTTTATAGCCACTTTTCCAAGCCTTCAGTGCTGTCCAGCTGGCTTCTAATTGGCTTTCACATTGTGTTACCTGAAACGCGATTTAAAAACATTTGTCAGTGGGAAATACTGGTGAGTGAATCCCAGTTTAATCAAGAAACATTAATTTAATTTAAACAGTATTGAGAGCAATTACAATGTTTATATCTACCCAATTACTCATTCAGTACTGTCAATCCTAACTGGTGGGTCATATTACACATTGGCTAACTCTTCGTCCAATGGTAACGTGTCTCAC
This sequence comes from Helianthus tuberosus, assembly GCA_030545235.1. Lineage (NCBI taxonomy): Eukaryota > Viridiplantae > Streptophyta > Magnoliopsida > Asterales > Asteraceae > Helianthus > Helianthus tuberosus. The sequence goes on from CM060451.1 coordinate 182,475,186, forward strand.
ATTTTGTATACAAAACCCCAACATACCGGCAGTAATCGTAGAATTATAAAGACTCAATCACTGCTAAATTGCATTGTAAAATAGTTAAGGTTTTGTAAAAACTGTTTACAAAAAGGAGATTACTCATCTTAGATTATCCTTTAGGGTTTCCTGGTGAAAATCTATAATTTACACAAATGCACACGTGTTAGTATAATAACCCATTTTAACATTAGTAATACCTTCCCCGAGATGGCATTCTAACGACTACGTCGGGCAGAACCACGATAGCCGTTACGGAACCCTAGATCAATCGGGCAGAGTATCTAATACGTATCCAGGGGTTATAATACTTACAACGGAGCAGAACTTCGCTATTTAGGGGGGTATTATACCCGAGTATTATGCCTACACTTCAGAATTTAGAGATAGAAAACGTTTTTGAACGAATTCGAGTGAAGATCCGAGGCCCTCTATATATAGTGCTGATTTCTGGTCCTCTCGCGGCCTGCGTAAAGGTAGACCAAGATCTACGTGGCCCGCGTCAACGCTGGTCAACAGCGTAGGTGATCCGGGTCATCGACTAGACCTGCCACGATGATGACACGTGTCATCACCGAGCTGCGCCACATTCTTGATCTCTAGCGGCCCGTGTAAGACCCTTAAAAGGTTTACGCGGCCCGCGACAAACCCAAAATTTCAAATTTTAATTATTTTTAATACTATTTAAGGTATTCGGGGTCCGTTTTTGCGTATGGGGTGTATTTTAGGACATATTGGGATATTTTAAAATATATTAGGGTGTCGAAAATAATTCGAGGGTGTCGGTTGAGGGTTGTTATATCCTCCCCACCTTGTTTTAGAGCTCGTCCTCGAGATCTATTGGAACAAGTGTGGATATTTCTTTTGCATTTCAGATTCAAGCTCCCATGTGTACTCAGATCCTCTTTTGGAGTCACACTTCACTTTGACCAGAAGTAGTCTCTTGTGTTTGAGGTTTCTGACTTTCCTGTCTTCAATCTGTAGAGGCATTTCTACAAACTTGAGTTGTTCGTTTACCTCTATATCTTTAAGAGTTACTATCAGAGATTCATCAGCTAAGCATTTATTGAGATTAGATACATGAAACACATCATGTATTCCTGCCATTTCCTCTGGCAGGTGTAGTTGATAGGCTACAGGTCCTATTCTTCTAATAATCTCAAAAGGTCCAACATACCTGGGACTTAGTTTTCCTCTTTTGATGAATCTTACTACTCCTTTCCAAGGCGAGACTTTTAGCAATACTTTATCTCCTACTTGAAATTCCAATGGTTTGCGTCGGTTATCAGCATAGCTCTTCTGTCGATCACGTGCTGTTTTCAGTCGTTCCTTGACTTGAATAATCTTGTCGGTTGTTTCCTGCACTATCTCAGGTCCAGATAGTTGCTTTTCCCTAATTTTTGCCCAACAAACTGGGGTTCGGCACTTTCGTCCATAAAGTGTTTCGAATGGTGCAACGTTGATACTTGTGTGATAACTATTATTATAAGAAAATTCTATTAAAGGTAAGTGATCATCCCAGTTACCTCCGAAATCAATTACACAAGCTCTAAGCATGTCTTCCATCGTCTGAATTGTCCTTTCGCTTTGTCCGTCTGTTTGAGGATGATAAGCTGTGCTTAGATGTAACTTGGTTCCCATTGCCTTTTGGAAACTTGACCAAAAATGAGAGGTAAAACGACTATCCCTATCAGAAACAATTGATAAGGGAATTCCATGTAAAGAAACAATTTCATTGACATACAATTTAGCTAGCTGTTCCATACTGAAAGTTTTTTTCATTGGTAGGAAATGAGCTGACTTGGTTAGCCTATCTACAATCACCCAGATTGTATTATTACCTTTCCTTGTTTTGGGTAATTTATCTATGAGATATCTATGTCTGTAATAACTGTTTTATTTTGATGAGTTATGGTATGGGACATAATGTTAATTATCTGGTAAATTAGTTGTTATGGATTTCTCCTGGACAATCTGTTTCGCTCAGTGCCGCGCCCCGATGTTTCTGCCATCGGTTGGGGTGTGACAGATTGGTATCAGAGCCATAACTATTGGGAATTAGGCAAGATTCGACCTAGTCCGGGTCGATGTCTTAGAAACGACCTAGTCTATAGTCTAAGTACCAACAGATCGACTTGTGCATACCCAGTATGGGTTTTGCACGAGCTTACTTGATATTCTTGCTCGAACTCGCTGAACGCTACACTCTTGCGCGAATAATCGCATACTACTGTCCGCGCAGGATCAGCCTTTCCTAAGGCTGGCAACACGCACAAACGGATGATCTGGTTGAGATTAGGTGTGAAAACCGCAAACTCTCGACCAAATCGCTCATTCGACACACATTTTTACTATAAACATGAGAATTTGCGTTGAATCAGGAGTGAAATCATACTTTGAAGAAATTCTCCCTATCTATCTCGTGATTCTATCAGACAAACAGGAATGGAGTCGCTAAGTTAGGGGTGAAACCCGAACCTTGATGACTCGTTTCGCTCTCTATTTTGGTTTTACAAAACTCTCACCAAAGTCTCGATGGGTTCCAACGAATAGGGGCACGTAATGGTCGAAGGGATGCGTGTCGATCGCCCGGATTAAGGCATGAGCACAGTCTATTAAGCCAAAATGTGTAACCAAAGTCCTTGAGAGCAGTCAAATCACTTTGGGTAGTCGACGTCTATCAAGCCAAGACAATCTCTTTTCGATTTTATGTGTTTCAACTCTGGATTTTGCCACCGCTGACTCTGTGATTTATCGATTTTATTTGATTACTCGCTTTTCGCTGTTCGCTTTGATCAACACACACAACTCGCACTACACAATTACCTCAAAACGCCAACAAATCGCACGCTATACTACTCGCTATGCTACTCTATGTGTACTCGCTACTCGCAAATCTCGATCGCAATCGCAACTTTGAGTAATAAAGGAACACGTCTATCATAGGCAGGTGAATACATGCAATATAAAAAGGTGAATACGTGCAAAATACCTGCTTATGTGAACTATGTGCTTATGTGCTACCGTGCTTACGTGGACTATGTGCTTATGTGCCTTTGTGATTACGTGATTGATATGTTCCTGTGCTAAAAAGTACCTTTTGGAGAAATCGCTAGACTATGCTAGGGTTAATCGAAATTGTGTCTGAGTCCTGTGACAATGTCTGTTGCAGACAATGTCATCATTTGGATCACACACTGGTCGCTCCGCTCGTCGTAACCATGAGGACAAACGCATCGCTGTACTAGTCGCAAAGCAGATGGCGAAAGTCATTCCGTAAATTGTCAGCGAGCTTAATGAAAACGCTAGCAAGTCCTCTGAGGAATTAAGGACTGACTCACCTAAAGGCACTTTTAGCTTCAAGCAGTTAAAAGCATGCGGTCCCAAAGAATTTACCAGAGAAGACGGGCCTACGGCCTTGTTTCAATGGTTCGATTCAATTGAAGTCACCCTGCACTAAAGCACGTGTCCCGAAAACCTTCGCACTGTTAACGCCACTGGAAATTTCCAATCCAGGGCTCTGGATTGGTGGACTGCCGAGAGAAACAAGCGAGGGAATGATGCAGCCTATGGGCTTACGTGGGATGAGTTGAAGGACATCATGATGAAGGAGTTCTGCCCTCCCCACGAGCTTCAGAAACTGGAGGACGAGTTCTGGCACATCAAACAGGAGGGTGGCGACAATGCTGGTTTAACTACTCGCTTTAAGCAGCTGAGTATCATTTGTCCGGGTCAAGTTACCACTCCTGAGATTACCATCAAGAAATACATCCGTGCCTTACCGGATTGTGTTGCTGACTTTGTGCAAGCCGCCAAGACGACAACTATTGAGGAAACCTACCTGCTCGCTGCCGAGATCAACGACAAGCGAGTTAGGGCTGGTTACTTTGATAAAACCACCAAGAGTCTTCCCCAAGTTACCGTTGCTCCCACCGCTAAAATCGCCGCACCGCAAGCTTCAAAGTCTTCACGCCGCAAGAGAAAGAACAGCAACTCCAGCAACAAGAACTGTGTAGTAACTGCCGCTCCACTCCAAGCTATACCCGCTCAACCGCAACCTCAGATCCGCCAAGTAGTGGCGCCTGTGACCAATGCACCGCCGACAAAGCATGCATATACTGGTCCACACCCGCTCTGCACTACTTGTACTTATCATCACCCGGTTGGAATCACATGCTAGTTTTGTGTTCACTGCAACCTGTACGACCACTTCACTGCTAACTGTCGTACCTGTCCTCGCCAAGCTCCAGCCCCAGTTCAAGCTCCTGCTCTACCCGCACCTCAGGGACAACAAGCAGCTCCTGCTCACGCAAGAGCCTGGTTTGCGTGTGGTGATCCCAACCACTTCGCAAATGTCTGCCCAAACAGAGTGGTGAAGCAAGAGCCACAGCAGAAGCCGCAGCTAGCACCGCAATAGCACCAGCAGCAGCCAGCTCAGCAAGCAGCCCGTGGGCGAGTCTTCAACATCAACGCCCATCAGGCTCAGGCAGACAACAACGTGGTTAATGATACATTTCTCGTAAATTGCTTCGTGTTTGTTTGATACCGGAGCCGATAACTGTTTTGTATCGTTCGAATTCGAAAGGCTCCTAAACCGTAAACACGTTAACCTCCCATCAACATTCGACGTAGAAGTTGCCACTGGAAGAACCGTCACTGTTAGCTCCGTTCTGCGTGACTGTACTCTCGACCTCAATGGTCACGTTTTCCCAGTCAACCTCATCCCGATGCAACTTGGTCGCTTTGATGTCATAGTAGGCATGGATTTCCTTCGGGAGAATCATGCTGAAATTGTTTGTTTCTATAAAATGATTCGCTTCTCTCTCGCAAATGGTGATCAATTGTGTGTTTATGGCGAAGTCGCTTCGAAGAAGTTGCAGCTCATGTCGTGTTTCAAAGCTAGCAAGTACCTCCGCAAGGAATACCAAGCTTTCTTGGCGCACATCGTAGTAGCAGAGGAAAAGGAAGTTAAGGCAATAGACAAGGTGCCTGTGGTTCATGATTTTCCTCGAGTCTTTCCCGATGATTTACATGGTCTACCTACCACTCGTGATATCGATTTTTGAATCGACCTTATACAGGAGCAAATCCTGTTGCCAGAGCGCCTTATCGCCTCTCTCCTTCTGAAATGCGCAAACTCTCTAGTCAGCTCCATGAATTGCTTGATAAAGGCTTTATTCGCCCTAGCACCTCTCCATGGGGAGCGCCTGTCCTTTTCATCAAAAAGAAGGATGGATCGTTCCAGATGTGCATCGGCTACAGGGAATTGAATAAGCTTACCATCAAGAATTGTATCCCTTGCCTTGAATCGATGATTTGTTTGATCAGTTACAAGGTGCTACGTGTTTCTCGAAGATCGATCTACGTTCAGGCTATCACCAGTTACGAATTTAGGAGGAAGATATACCTAAAACCGCTTTTCGAACCCGATACGGCCACTACGAGTTTGTTGTTATTCCCTTTGGTTTAACTAACGCTCCCGCGGTCTTTATGGATCTAATGAATCGCGTGTGCAAACCCTTTTTGACCGCTTCGTCATCGTGTTCATCGATGATATCCTGATCTATTCCAAGTCAAAAACCCAACACGCGCAACATCTCCGTTTGGTTCTTAAACTACTCCAGGGAAACCGCCTCTATGCCAAATTCTCCAAGTGTGAATTTTGGCTTGAGGAGGTTCAATTCCTCGGTCACATTGTCAATAGTCAAGGTATTCATGTCGATCCTGCGAAGATCGAAGCTGTTAAGAGTTGGGTTACACCAAAGAACCCATCCGAAGTTCTTTCTTTCCTCGGATTGGCGGGTTACTATCGCCGATTCATCGCTGATTTCTCGAAAATCGCTGTACCGCTTACCTCGCTTACGCACAAGGACAAACCTTTTGTTTGGGGAACTAAACAAGAGGAGGCCTTTCGAACTCTCAAAGCTATGCTTTGCAATGCTCTCGTGCTCTCCTTACCCAACGGAAACGACGACTTCGTAGTCTACTGCGATGCCTCTAACCTCGGCCACGGTTGTGTTCTTATGCAACGAGACAAGGTTATCGCGTACGCATCTCGACAGCTCAAGATCCACGAGAAGAACTATACAACCTACGATCTCGAGCTTGGTGCAGTTGTTTTTGCGTTGAAGATATGGCAACACTACCTTTACGGTACCAGGGACATCTTTAACCACAAAGAGCTGAATATGCGCCAACGCCGATGGGTTGAACTCCTCAACGATTACGACTGTGAGATTCGCTACCATCCGGGAAAAGTAAACGTCATTGCCGATGCTCTCAGTCGACAAAGCTATTTGCATAGTGTTCGTAATACTCAAGCCCAACACAATCTTGAAGCTCTTATCCGTGACGCCCAACATGCTTGTTTTACCGAACGCACTTTGAAGAAAGAAAGGACCATCAATAATGGAGAACAACTGGTGAATAAATCGAATGGTATATTCCAAGCATACCAATTTACGACAGATTCTGCTAGACGAAGCCCACAAATCGCGATATTCCATTAATCCCGGTGCCGATAAGATGTACCATGACATGCGCTGCAAGTACTGGTGGCCGGTCATGAAGAGAGATATCGCTATCTACGTTTCAAAATGCCTGACTTGTTTGAAAGTCAAGGCTGAGCATCAACGCCCCTCTGGCTTACTTGTGCAACGCGAAATCCCTACGTGGAAATGGGAGAGTAAAGCTATGGATTTTATAACGAAACTTTCGCGCACACCATTAGGTCACGACAGCATCTGGGTTATCGTTGACCGTCGTACCAAATCCGCTCACTTTGTACCGATACGGGAAGACTATAAGGTAGAACGATTAGCTCGGATCTATATCGACGAAGTTATATGTCGACACGGGACACCTCGTGACATCATTTCTGACCGCGATGGTCGATTCACCTCGCGTCTTTGGGAAACGTTTCAATCTGCATTCGGTACTACTCTCAATCTTAGTACTGCTTTCCATCCCCAGACCGACGGTCAGACTGAACGCACGATTCGTACCCTCGAATACATGCTTCGCTCGTGTGTTATAGATTTTGGTGGTAATTGGGATTCACATTTACCTTTAGTCAAATTATCGTACAATAACAGTTATCACTCTAGCATCTAAATGGCACCATTTGAGGCATTATACAAAAGAAAATGTCGATCGCCTATTGTATGGCATGAGATCGGGGATGCGCAAATTACCGGTCCTAAGCTACTGCAAGAAACGACTGACAAAATCCTCCAAATTCGAGACAATCTGCTGAAATCCCGGAGTCATCAGAGAAGTTACGCCGAAAGACGCCGCAAGCCCTTTGAATTGACGTTGGCGATCATGTACTCCTAAAGGTTGCACCTTGGAAGGGGGTGATCAGACTCGGCAAGAAAGGAAAGCTCGCGCCTCGATATGTGGGGCCCTTTAAAATTCTGGAAAGAATTGGAAAAGTGGCCTATAGACTCGAACTACCGGAGGAACTTAGTAATTTCCACCCGACTTTCCACATTTCAAACCTCAAAAAGTGTCTAGCCGACCAGGATTTACATGTCTCTCTTGAGGATCTACAAGTGGACGAAACATTACACTTCATGGAAAAGCCTGTCAAGATCATGGGCCGAGAAACCAAGGTACTCCGACGCTCACGCATTCCCATTGTGAAGGTTCGCTGGGAAGGCAAACGCGGGGCCGAGTTCACCAGGGAACTCAAAAGTGACATGAAGGCAAAGTACCCACAATTGTTTGTTACGCCTGCGCCTTAAATTTCGGGACAAAATTTCCTAAAGCAGGGGAGGCTGTAACAACCCGCGTTTTTGAAGTCAAGTACAAGTCAAAGCAAAGTCAAAGTAAGAAAAGATTGCTAATTGCGATCTATCACTCCTTGCTTAATTATTGATTGTACTCCTTGACTTGTAATCGATACTCTAATTTAAGTTGCTTTAGTTGTATTGTGTGGAGTACAAGCTAATAAACCGTTATTTAATCGCAGTTTAATCGCTAATCGACTTATCGCTAATCGTATCGTTATCGCATCGCAAACTCGAATGTTAGGTTATGGATATTGTTTTACGTGTGTGTGCTATTATGTGTTACTTGTGCATGTTATGTTTATAATGAGGTGATTAATCGCAAACGCAATCGCAACTCTATCGCAACACAATCTCATCGCAAACTCGAGATTTGGGGATTACGTTTGTGTTATTTAGTAGTCAGGTTATTTGTGTAACTAATGGGTAATACTATCGTACCGCTTACTTGAAATGCATCGCAACGCTCAACGCACGAAACTAAGCATCAAAAACCAACTCGCACCCGCCATCCGATCGAATGACCATTCGATCGAATGGTCATCCGTCTGGATGACCATCCGATCGGATGGCCATCCGATCTAACCGCCACTCGTTCGCACTACTACACCATCTCTTCTCCTCTCTAGCCTATAAATAGCACATGTCACATCAACAATCATTGATGTGACAGCTCCTCCTCTGACCAGCACATTCCAGCCCTCTTTTCTCTCGATTTCTCGCGATTCTTGAAAGTTTCTACTCCAAATATTGTACTTCTTTGATCTTTGCACACTTTTACATCATTTCCGCCATCAAATCTTCATTTTTCACCATGAAATCGACTGGTTTGAGGTGTTCTAGGATGATGTCATCATGGGGTTCTTATGAACTTCAAGATTTGACCTCATTCCACCAAGAACAACTTAGATCTAAGAGATTTCAACACATTTAAGCAATGATTTCATCCAAATCTAAACATTTTTCAAGGTTAAAAGAATTGAAAGAATATTTCCCATAACTTTCTTTCAACTCTTTTACACTCTTGCACTCAAAATCAATAGAATCGGGGCCCATTCTGGCCTTTTACTCATTCCTTAGTAAAGTGACGGTCTGGGAACTGATTCCTAACGGAGAGACGACTGATTCACGGGTTGAACATGAACAACCGTCAAGAATAGTCAACTGGTTAGACTGGGGTGATTCCGTCTGATCGGATGACTTGGGCTGAATGGAGTTCTCGTTGTTAAACACGTTGTCATACCGTCTCGGTCAAACTGCAAACTTTTCAAACTTAGCAAAATAATTCAAGTTTCGAACGATCAGGTCACTAAACGGACTGCCATCCGATCGAACGACAATCCGATCGGATGACTCATGATCTCAACACTTAAACATTTTTACAAAGTATCAAAGATCACCAGTTTCTGACGAATAGTCATCCGATCGGATGACCATCCGATCGAATGACTATTCTGCTATGAACTTTTTCTCTATGAAATGCCTCACCTGGAACGGATGACCGTTCGACCGGACGAACTGAAAGGTAGAGATACTTCTCTATTTTCAAAATGCTACAACGAAAACTTCAAAGTCATCATACACAAACACATCCATCCCAAATGAATGGCAAACGGACCGAATGGCCATCCGATCGGATGACCCTCTATCCGGATTGCCATCCGATCGGATGACCCTTCGTCACTTCGTTACTCGCACCGTTTAACGCACTGTTCTTCGCTTATACTGTCATTCTGTAATCAGGCAAATCAGCGCTCCCTTCAATCCAAGACGGTGTTTATCTATTAAACACTATCTGTGAGTATACTCGATCCCTTTTTGCTTTAAGCCCTCTTGGGTGTTACATACGTTACTTATATCAAATCACAACGATCACACAACACAAACACTTTTATACGCTGACCGCTTTGCATGTTTACGTGTTATTCGATGAATGCTAGTATATTATGTTTACACAGTGATTGTTGCCTGACACCTTAGCAACGATAGTACTATAGTTTGGACTCAGCACATGTCGTGGACAGGGGTCGTTAAGGGCTTTTCTTCACATGTCATAGTGGTGATATGTGTTGCGCATTCTACAACTCGCAGTCACGTCTGTGCATATTTCATTGTCGATAACCTACTTACTTCGCATTATACATGTTACATGTTGGTTATGCGTAAACTCGCTTTCGCTATCTTCTATACTATTAAACTTGTATGCTCACCTTTACACTCTGTGTATTGACCTCTATTTTAATGTATGTGACAGGTGTTTATGATGCTTGCTAGGACCTGCTTTTTTGGAATCAAGTAGGGGAGTCTAGAAACAAAACAATTTAAATTCTGAGTTGTCGAAACAATTTATTTGTCTATGAGATATCTATGTCTGTAATAACTGTTTTATTTTGATGAGTTATGGTATGGGACATAATGTTAATTATCTGAGAAATTAGTTGTTATGGATTTCTCCTGGATAATCTGTTTCGCTCAGTGTCGTGCCCAGATGTTTCCGCCATCGGTTGGGGTGCGACAACTTATATATAGGAAGTACCAGCGGCGTATCCACCATGTTTCCACCACACACTCCGTCCTGTGAATAGGTGTCACACTTTGTCGACATGGTTAAGACACTTATATATAGGAAGTACCAGCTGCGTATCCACCACGCTTAACCATGCTTTTAACGTTATGGCATCATTGGAACTTACTACGATCTCCGTGCACATACCACAGTAATCCCGTGTGCACCCGTGATTAATTTGGTCCTTGCACATTTATCGTAACTTTTTTCAAGGACGCGTAGTAAGGGTAAAACACATTATATAGTGATATAGTATATAGTACTAGTATTACAGTCTGTGTATGCAAACTCAGACTAAGTGCGAGGACGAGGGAGAGAGAGAGAGAGAGAGAGCGAGAGAGAGTCATCGTCGCATATTGTGGCGACATCGAGCGAAAAAACAAGCATAAACATAAGAGTTTTCGTTGAGAATCGTACCGTCAATGGTGTCGTTCAGCGTCTGGTTGGCGTTGATGTTGGAAACTCTTGCTAGAGCTGTGGTTGTTGCTGGAGGTGTGAGCTGCGTTGGCGGTGCGAGGAGTGCTAGCATGCCTTGACGTCGTGGTCCTGTGCGGCAGTGGCGGGTGTAGTGACCGTAACAGTTGCAATTGATGCAATAGAAGCAACCAGTTCCCGCTTGGTGGTGATAGGTACACTTCATACACAGGGGAAGAGTTCCGGTGTAGGCGCGCTTCGAATGAACTGGAACTGCTCGGAGAGGTTCGGGGTTTAAAACTGTTTGGGGTGAGCTGTTGCTGAGCAATCAGGACTCGAGTTCTTTCGCTTGCGGCTGGGTTCGTCGGTGTCGTGCGGTGTCGTGTCGTCATCGGACAAGTCGGTAGAATCATCTGATGATTCGGTGGTACCATCAGATGACAAGGTGATAACATGGTTTGCCTTCCTGGTAGGATTCTTGGAGAAGTATCTATCCAAGAATCGTTTGTCGTTGATTTCGGCGGCCAAGCGATAGGTTTCTTCGATGGTAGCAGGTTTGGCGGCTTCAACAAAGTCGCCCACACACTCAGGCAAGGCGCGGATGTACTTCTTGATGGCCTTATCAGGAGTGTCAACTTGGCTTGGGTAGATAATGCTAAGTTGTTTGAACTTTGTTGTGAGGCCGGCGTTGTCACCTTCAACTTGCTTGATTTCTGAAAATTCGTTTTCTAGCTTCTGGACTTCGTGGGGAGGGCAGTACTCTTCCTTCATGAGCTCTTTCAGCTCGTTCCAGGAGAGTGAGTAGGCTGCATCGTTTCCGAGTTTGTTACGCTCGGCTGTCCACCAGTCGAGGGCTCTTGATTGGAATACTCCTGTAGCGCATGTGGTACGGAAATGCTGGGGGCACCCACTCTGACGAAGGGTAACCTCGATAGCATCGAACCACTGGAGTAGTTGAGATACACCTTCTTCACCTGTGAAGACCATTGGGTCACAGGCTTTGAAGTGTTTGTAATAGAAAGTAGATTGTGGTGCGTTGGTCTTAGAGCCTTCCGAGGATCGAGAGTTGCTGAGAGATTGAACCTGCGCGACGATTTGAGGAATAACCCTGGCCACTTCCTTGGCCACGAGTGAGGCGATCCTCTTATCGGCGTTTCATCTGGCTCTTCTCATGGCTACGCGTTGCGAGAGGGAAGCGTTCGAAGACATCTAGACAAGGAGAGATTTGGAGTGAGGTTCGATCATAGTGATTTTGAGATTTGCGATGCGTTTGAGCGCGTTTAAAACTTGTTGCAAGTAGTATAGTAATAATTATTCACATAGGAGCCACATAGGAGACACGAGATTCCTAAGTTCTCACGTATAACACATGTAATCGTATAATATATATTCTTACGTACATATTCGTTTGTATAGATAGCGTGAGGACGCGATGAAGAGAGAGAGCGAGTTGTTAGACTTTAGTTTTGTTGCGGACATTCGGCTCTTATTTTAGATTGCGATGGCTGCGTGAGTTGTGCATTCATAAAGCGGGGAGCGAAAATCGGTAAATCGAGAAATCAATAAAGCGTAAAATTTTCAATCGTAAACATATAAGCGTAATAAATTCGATGAAGCGTGAAATCGACGATTGCAGGCTAGAAAATAGATAGAGTGTCTTGGGTGTTTAGACATCGACTACCCAAAGTGATTTAACTATTCTCAACAAGTTCGAACCCACTCTTTGTCCTAGTAGACTATGCTTCCACCGGGATGCGGCTACAGCATTCGTCCTTCCAATTACTACGCTGCTCGAATCATTGATACAGCCGAGACTTTGGTGAGAGCTTTTTGAAAACCATTTTAGTGATTCAACTATTCTCAACAAGTTCGAACGCATGCTTTGTCCTAGTAGACTATGCTTCCACCGGGATGCGGCTACATCATTCGTCCTTCCAATTACTACGCGGCTCGAATCATTGATACAGCTGAGACTTTGGTGAGAGCTTTTTGAAAACTATTTTAGAGAGTGAAACGAGTTATTAAGATGCAGGTCTCACCCCTAACTTAACAACTTCGCTCCTAGCTGTGGTTGTGCTCGCCGAATCAATTCGGGAGTTCCACTAGATAGAAATGGAGATTTTCGTTGAGATGTGGATATCACTCATCGCTCAACGAAAGGTTCTCGTGCTAGAATAATGCGTCGAGTGAGTGATTTTATCGAGAGTTCTTGGTTTTCACACCTAATCTCGACACAATCATTCGGTTGTGTTCTGCGAGTGTTTTCGAAAACGTGTGTATTGTGTTAGCCTTAGGAAAGGCAAAGTAGATTTTCAGCCTTAGGAAAGGTTTTCTTCATACGAAGCTGTAGTACGCGGGATTGCACGAAGATGTAGTTTTAGCGAGTTCGAAGGAGAGCAAGCTTGTACAAACCCATACTGGGCTCGCACAAGGCGGTCTGTTAGTACTTAGACTATAGACTAGGTAAATCCTAAGACATCAACCCGGACTAGGTCGTGTCTTTCCTAATTCCCTATAGTTATGACTTAGATACCAATCTGTCACACCCCAACCGATGGCGGAATCATCGGGGCGCGGCACTAGACGAATCAGATTGCTCAAGAGAATCCATAACAACTATTTAGTGACAATATTTAATGCGTTAATTATCCCATACTAATAATCTATATATCAGCAAAAAGTCAAACAGATTTTATGTTCTCTCAAACAATACAAATCCGACAACCTAGATTTATTATGAGTTTCTAGACTTCCTAGTTTGATTTCGAGATAGTCTGCGATTAACCTGAAACATACGTTAAAATAATGTCAATACAAAAGTATTGGCGAGTATACAGGTTTGAAATACTATAAAGTAGATAAAAACGCTGCGAATTTCAACATACATAAACGAGATACATAACATACACAATACAAGACAAATACTACCAGCTAAGTCACTCGATGACTGCGTCGAGGATCCCAAAAAAGGGCATGATATCCTTAACTAGACCCCGTCGGGTGTGAGTCCAACTATAGTACCATACTAGCTAAGGTGGGACGTCGCGAGTAAGAGTCCTAGCACGTATGTATTAAGCATCACGTGTAAATATGTACGCCAGTTATTCGCATGTGATAATAGTTTAGAGTATGTACCGTGTTTGATAAGTGCGTTTAGATATGAACGTATGTTACACCCCAAAGTGTGTTTAAAGCGTTTAAAATGGGGGGGTCAAGTATACTCACAGTGCGTGTTTAGCTAGTAAACACAACTCTGAATTGGTTTGAAGGGAGCGCGTTGAGTTAGCCTGAGCATAAAACAGTAGCGTAAGCATTGTACAGCGTGTAAACAGTGCGTGGGACGAGTCAAGTGTCGAATGGTGAGTCGATCGGATGGTCATCCGGACGGATGGCCATCCGGACGGATGGCCATCCGGACGGATGGCCATCCGTACGGATGGCCATTCGAACGGTTGATCATTCGAATGAGTAAGTGTGTTTGTAGATTGTTTCAAAACTTTTGAAGTTTTCGTTGTAGTATAAATCAAGTCATCCGATCGGATTGTCATCCGGGCGGATGGCCATTCGATCGGATGGCTATTCGATCGAGAGTTTGATAGTCTGTAGTTTGAGCAAATTGTTTAAGTGTTGAAAGTTATAAAGGACAGGTCACTTGGTCGAATAGTCATTCGATCAGATGGCTATTCGACTGAGCGACCTGATGTTTTGAAGCTTGTAAAATTTTCTAAGTTAACAAGTTTGAGTTTTAACAGAGACGGCGTTATGAAGTGTTAAACAACGGAAATCATGCCAAGTCCAGCTCATTCGATCGAATGGGAATCACCCCATTCGATCGGACTCACTATTCGTTCGATGAGGTTTCATGTTCAACCCGTTAATCGGTCATCTCTCCGGTGGAAATCTGTTTTCAAGCCGTCTCTCAACTAGAGAATGAGTAGAGGGTCTGAATGAGCATGGATTCCATCGGTTTTGTGTAGAATGTTGAAGAAAAGTTGAAATCAGTTGAAAAGTGTTGAGATCTTGCAAAACTTAGTGAAATCATGGTGGAAATCTCTTAGATCTGAACCAATCTTGACGAGTTAGTGCTTACAACAGCTTGCATCAGCAAGGTGAGTGAAGAACACCTTCAAGAGGTCCGTCTCAGTGATTTCAGAGGAAAGTTAGTGTTTGTGTGTGATTTTGATGGAGAAGATGATGTAGAAGTGTTTGGTGATGATGATTGTACAAGATTTAAGGAGAAATAGTTATGAGATGGCCTTGAATCGAGAGAAATAGCGTCTGAGAGTGTTTAGTGTGCAGGTGGTCGAATGGAGATGTCACATCAGTGAACAGTGGTGTATGGGCGGGTATTTATAATGTGAGAGGAGAGTTAAGGCGGTGCTGAAGTGGGTCAGATGGCCAGGCGATCGGATGGCCATCCGATCGGATGGTCATTCGGACAGATGTCCATTCGATCGAATGGTCATTCGATCAGACGGTTTGTGCGAGTTAGTTCTCCGACTTTCGTTTCGTGCGTTAAGCGTTGCATTGCGTTTAAGCGAGTTAAGTAGTATCATTTTATGTTGTGTTTCAGTGCGATAAATTGAGTTGCGCGTGCCAGCGACTACGCGTTTAGACATGTTTAATACTCAGATATTTATATTTATCTATATTATTATTATTATATAACTGGTCATAGCATAAGTAATTGCGTTTCGAGTTTGCGTTTGCGTTTGTGTGGCGCTACGACGATCGAGGGGAGTAGTTAAATACTCACGCGATGTCATAGTTAGCGTTAGCGTTGTATGCGTTGTGATGTGCGATATAGCGTGTTGAAAGTATGCGATATAATGCGAAGTAGTATTGTAAGCGATTTAGTTACATTATGATACGAATCTCTGGTACTAGGCGTAACAAGTGTAAGGAGAGTAACAAGCGCGATAGTGCAGGTTGTTACAGAAGACTCGAATCATGGGTGTCGGTTTTGTCATGGGTTGAGATAAGAAGGACAGTGGGAGCTGGGGATAGATGACTTGGTGGACATTCATTAGTGAAATTATGCTTCTTAGAATGTGTTTGGGTTTGATGCATTGTGACTCAGTGGGAGGCAGTGAAGACTCGTAGGTTCGACATTCTATTTTGCTTCATTTCTTGTTACTCACTTTGATGAAACATCAAGGAATCTATTGTTGAAGAATTTTGGAGTGTGCAGGTTATTGTCCCACAGGAAGAAGTGAACCAACTTCCGAGTAGTAAAGTCTTGGCTTGCTGATTCAAGAGTTAAACGAGTCCAGCTTACAGCAAAGGACTTTGGGACTCCAGGTAATCCGCTTGAACGTATTTGGAGGTCAGAGTGAGGAGGGGTTTTCGTAACAATGTGAGCACAAGGGGTGTTCTGACACATTTTGGAAATCAACGTTGGGTTCGGAAGATTAGGAGTTTGAATGAAATCTCTTATGGGAAGTTCCTGCTAGAGGAGAATGTTCTTTCCTATGGTGTCTCTAGAGCTGGTGATTCGAGTAAGTGGGAACCAATTGAGATTGAGGATGTGTTTATGGTGGGTTTTACCATGATTGGGTCTGTTAAGACCGTATTGGAGCTATTAGGAGCTTCAGCGGGCCTTTAGGGAACTAATGTGAAAGGTGGCTTCAACTAGGTGGATTATTGAAATCTTACCTTGTTCCTGGGGGACTGGAGGCCTGGAGATTTTTGTTGTTTAGAGATTACTAGAGTTACTAGTTACGGGTTTGGCTTAGATGACAAATTGTGGATTGCAAAGTCTTCAAATGGGAGATTGTTGGGCTAGTGAAGACTTTATTGGGCTGGTTGTTTAATTAGATAAGACCCACTATGGTTTCTTATTAGACCTAGCTTTATATCTATAAATACCTCTCATTGTAATTGTAACCTAGTTGCAGCTCGTGGATGTAGGTCAACCATTAGGATCAAACCACGTAAAATTCTGTGTCGTGTTGTTTTCTGTTTTGCGTGTTTTATATCGTTTGTGCGTGTGTTATAAAACACAGTTGGCACATCATGCCCTTAAATACTCTTCAGGGAGGCTAAGCTATTTTTATGGTTAACTTGAACTAATATGTTTACGGGTAAATAAACTATTGCAATATCTCACTTTAAGCTAAATGTTGGATGAAATACCTTGCAAGAAATCATCCAATTATAATATGCTGATCATGAGACACTTTGAATTGATAAAACAATTATCGTCACAAGTCATCTTGTTTTTCGCTTATTTGATATTCTATAACGATTAGAGTTTTATTTGATATTCTATAATGATTAGAGTTTTATTTGACACTCCGAATAGTGTAAATTTTAGAAAAAAATTGACGTTTTATGACGTTTTTTCGATTTCATTACCCCTTTTCTGAAACGTTACCCCTAGACGAATTTTCTAGATCCGTCGCTGTTAAAGATACAGTGTTGATCTAATTTTCAACATATGCAACTTGAGAAACTTGATGTGTTATAACAAGGAACTCCATATACAAAACTATTTTGACAATAGAAAGTGGTTATTTGTTGTTAGAATCACATGGCTAAGAATATAAATACTGGGAATTTGTTGTTGGGCTCTTAGGGGGTGTTTGGTGTTGCGTTTTCAAAATAGATTATGCGTTTTCAAAACTGCGTTTTGGAGGCAGATAATCACTTTTTCATCCAAACATTTTTTTAGATTATTTATGTTTTACAAACGCAATAATCAAATAATCACTTCAAAACGTAATACTAAACACCCTCTTAGACAACATACATATATTTAATACCATTCGTTTTGTGATTTGGTTATTACTAAAGAATTCAATTTCAGAATATCCAATATCATTCATTTTTTGATTTGCTTGTCACTAAAAAATTCAATTTAAGAGTTTGCTTTGTGGCTAAAAAAATGTTTGCAACCATGGTAAACGGGTTTGAGGTTTTGTCACTTATGCTAAACAACTCCATCAATCCGTTTCAACTTGGTTCCACCCCTTTCTATGCAAACATAAAATGTTTCATGTCTTCATACTTTAACATAAAACTTTAAACCTAATAAACTTTTCTTTTTCAATGCCCTTGTATCGTTTTTTATTAATTAAAAAAACATCAATGTATGTAAACTTTTCTTTTCCAATGCCCTACAAATAGCTACCAAATGACGTCTTGAACCAGTTGCTGCTTGTGAAGTATGGAAGGAGATCAAATTTGAGCTATGCTATGAGTGAGATTTTCTGCTAGATGTGTATGATTTAACGTGTTATCACACATTCCTGATGAGAGACGCTGGTTTGGTTAGTTCTCTAAAGTTTGATTGCAACTTGATACTATGATGATCTTATTTATTTGACTCGTGATATTTTTCCAAACTTGAGTTGGCTACTTTATTATCTATTATTATATGTAAATATGTAACCAAGGGGCTCATCATATATATATATATATATATATATATATATACCAATTTTTGTTATCTATAATACTATATAAAGGAAATGTGATGTACAATATTGTAATTTTACTATATTTACAAGTTGCAAAGCACCATGTACAAGGATGTGTAAGCCATTTTAAAGGGGTTAAATATGTATTTCATCCAAAGTTTTAAGACACAGAGGGGAGGGGGTAATTAGGGGATTTTGATTGAATGCTTCAGTTTTTCAGATCGATTCAATTCCTTCAATCTACTTTAAAGTAGCTTATGCTTATTTTCTTTCATTTGATAAGTTATTTTTAAGTGTTTGGATTAGCTTATATTCTACAAGTTGATAATTAATAATTAATCTTTAGTTGTTTGTTAAGTTATTTTGTATTATGGGAAGGGGTATAATATCATTGTGTGTAATGAGTAAAAAACCATCTTCTTCAAATAAGCTTATTCAAATAAGCTAAAAAACCATGTTCCCATAAGCTTCTTGGAATTAGCTTATATAAGCTAATAAGCATAAGCTTAAAAAGCTAAACCAAACACCCATTAGTGCTTATTTTGTAAAAATAAGCAAAAAAAGCTATAAGCATAGATAAAAAAGCTAGGCCAAACTAGGGATGAGCTCGGTACCGAACCGGTACCGGTACTGGAAGTACCGGAACCGATTTTCATGAAACATTGGTACCGAATACCGTACCGAAAATACCGGTTCGGTACCGGCTTTTCGGTATGGTACCGAATTTTACAAAAAGCTATTGATTTGGATTTGGTGCAATGTAATCATATTCTCTTCATCAGTCAATCCGATTCAAAAGCCAAAAGCTTCACTGATACATAATGAGATTAGTACTATTAACATGAACCAACTTGCAGAATTCAAAACATATGTTTACTATGAAGTATTAAGAATTCATAACATATGTTTATTATGAAGTATTAAGCATTAAATTTTGCATGACTGTGTTTAAAAATCAACTTACAGAATTCATCAGTGATAATACATATGAAAAACTAAACATTCACACAAAACAAATATATTATAAAGTAAACATTGCATTAGAAAATGGTTCACACCAAAACACATAATTTGTTACAAGTGTTTCAAGCACAAACCATACCAAACATGGGTATCATTATGAGTTTGAGCAACCCATCTCATACACAAAAACTTGACCTCACATCAGGAGAGTTAAAAGACACTTAGGTCAAATAATAACAAAACAAAAGTCTAACTCCATGTGAGCAAAAGTCTAACTTCTGAACTTTCAAATTAACTTTGGAATTATAAAACAATATTAAGAATACATGCTATCAAATATGAATGGCTTGGTCAATGTTTTGGTTTGTGGTCAACAAAACAGAACAAAGGGATAACATATCACCAAGAATGGGATTCGGTACATAGGATACATCATCGGTACTACATAAGTGGTGTATATATAACCGGTACTCATTCGGTACTACCGGAAAAAACCGGTACCGGTACCGAATTTCCCGGTCCCGAAATTTATTAATATTTGGTACCGGTACCGGTACCGAATATGACCGGTTCGGTACGGTTCTGGTTCGGTACCGGTTCGGTACCGGTACCGGGTCCATTTTGCTCATCCCTAGGCCAAACACCCCGGAGAAGGTGAGACCAGGAATGGCCTCCGGCCTACCACCTTAAACTAGGGATAACGATGACAGTGATTGTGTCAGTTGTTCAGAGAACGAAGATCGGGATCGGTAGTTTAAAACCCTAGGCAACGATGGGGTTCTTCTTAATACGATTAGGTCATATGGTTCAGATGACTCCAGCGACCGGCGGCTAGGGTTTGCTCTAATTTAGCTGTTCATCCTTGCCTTGCTTCTGTCGTGACGGCAAACTATTCTGAGCGACCTTTCAATTTCATATTAAATAACCAGGTAACCCTTTTTATTTTATATAGAAGATATTTTCTGTTGTCGCTCGTGTTTGCTTCATTCTTTGCCACCCATGAAGGCCTTCTCTTCAAGATTTCATCACAAAGGAAGGTATGAATCAACTTTATTGCTTTTCTAGATCTCTGGAGCCATTTTAATATATAAATGTGGCTAACATTTTTATTGCTTCTTCAGATTGCATCTAAGTTTTGAAACCGAACAAGAAGATTGTGGAGGAATTAACAATAACTTGGTGATCCGCTCACTTGTGCTTGTACATTTTTACACTCTAACTTCAATTTTGTTATGAACTTGGTTCTGCTTGTTTTGTTGGAAAACAGATTGGATGTTTATATTCTGGATTATCTTACCAAGAGGAAACTTAACGCTTCAAAAAAAGCATTTGGAGAAGAAGCAAAAGTATCCGTTAACCATCGCTGTAAATGGATATAATAGTTTATATGTGCTTTTACTTTATCTTCACATAAAGGATTAAAATTGATGTTCTTTATCGATTTTTGACACAATAGCAATCGACGCGCCGCGTGGTTTCCTTGTTGAATGGTGGGCGGTTTTCTGGGATATCTTTATTTCTCGGTACAACACCACCGAGGTATTATGGAACCTATCAATGAGGTAAGCTTATGCGATGACATATTTTTCCATTTGCATTTACTTATGTTTGACTCGGAAAGTCAAATCACATGACATAATGGGATCAGATGTTTGGTTCTGATTTCTGAAGAATGTTATTAATACGATTATACGAAGATGGGTTTTTTATTTTATAATTTATCTACTTACGTCTACTTACGTAGAGTTTAATGACAGGATTTTAGAGTACCACAACAGCATCAGCAGCATCAGCATCAGCAAGGAAGTCAACTTCAAAGTCAAATGGTCAACGCAAACAACGTTGGTACCGAAAAGAACGCTTTGGTTCTCGAGGCATCAACCCAAATAAGGCAAGCGATTCCCAAGGTAGGAAATGTGATTTTTAGTTTCTTATGAGTTTGTTTATAATATACTTATTAAAAAATTATATGTTTTTTTTATAGCAATGCTATGGAGACAATGTGGGCTTAATTATGAATTACATTAATTCAATGAGTAACCAGCCGATTCCGTATCAGAAGCAATCCTTGGTACCTACACTTATGTGTATCTTTCGGTTTTTGCTTTACAGTATAATACACGAGCCTCAGGTGGTGTTTGGATCTGAGTTTTTAACGTGATTATCGCAATTTGAAAAATTATAATCATAATTATAATCAATTTGCATATATCTCAATAATCATTTTTCTTGCAACAACTCTTTTTTGGTTATTATGATCCTAAATAATGAGGAAAATATAAAATAATATGTTTAACTAAACTATCTAGACTGATTATTGACTTCAAGTCGTAGTTAACGAATCTAAACGCACATCCAAACACCCTAAACTTATTATTATGTCAAATTACTTTATTTTCTAATTTTTTTGGTGGAACAGGACATAAGTAATATGATAAGTTCTTTGATCAATCAAAGTGCTCAAGGGTCTGAGGGTTTACCAAGGGAAGCTCATGGTTGTCTCCGAGGGTTTACCAAGGGAAGCTCATGGTACTTTTTGAATAATATTTAATTTAATACACTATTTTAGGTCACAGTTATGAAAATTGAGCTCTTTAGAATTTGATCCTGACATGTTTAGTCGGCCATGGTTTAATTAGATCCGTTTAGATTACACTTAGATAGTGATTTGACTTAATTTTTTAATTAGCCCATTAATTATCATTGTTTAATCACTTTTTTTGTTGTATGTTTCAGCAGCAGCTGGAACGTTAAATAATATGCCTTTAAAGGGATGGCCGTTAACGGTGAGCCTCTGAAACTTAAGTTGTATGTTGGAAATGATTATTTGATTATATTACGGAAATCAACAGGGTCTGGATCAAATTCAGGGTCGAGTTTATCAGCAACAGGGTGCACTACACCCGCCCCCACTATCGTATGAAGGTCAAATGCAGGGTCAAAGTCAACTTTCAAATGAACGAGAAATAAGTCAAACTGAGGATCAACTTCATCATTCAATGGAAAACAAGAGAAAGCAGCCATTGATGTCTTCAAGTGATGCTAATCCATCAGCAACTGCAAATGTTATTGCAGCATCGCTTCCTCATTCTCCACAAAATGATAAGGTATTTTTTTACCTTGAAATCTAAACGAAAATATAATCTATTTATAGTTAATGCATTTCATCAACCGATCCATGAACTGTTAGCGCCTTACAATTGCCGAATTTGACCCATTTGGAGTGTAGTTGTAAGTAGTTTTGTAGGAAATTCTTGAACTGCAAATCGAATATGTATCTCTGATATGCGATGAAGATTGAGATTTTGCAGGTTGGTTAAAGGCTCACATTGACGTTTGGAAAGATATTTTGTAAAAGCCAACCATTAGAAGTTAGTTCCCTTGAATGTGAGTTATTCCTTTTCCTGTAGTTTCAATTTAAATATTAAACGAGCCTAGCTCGAGCTTGAAAAATTATCTATGAATCAAGCTCAAGCTCCAGCCTTCATAAGTTAAACGATCTCGAGCTTGGCTCGGCTCGTTTGCACCGTTCACATCTATCAACAGTAGTAAATATTCAAGAAATTATTTAGCAGCTATCATGTGCTCTTTTTTCTCTTAAAAAATAACTGAAAATTTAACATTTCTTTAAATTATATACCTCGGAAAACCTGATGGTCCTGCTGCCTTGAATGTTCATTGCACGTTGAGTTAGTGATGATGCTTGATATAAGAGACTGATGCTCATTCTAAAAGCCAAGGAATATGTATTTATGAATGTTTAATGAAAAGAAAGAACTATGATTTAACCGACTCTAAAATTAAATACATTTATGAATTAACCTGTCGCATTGCATTGGTAGTTGATGTTATGAACTGCAGAATACAGGGGTTTGTTGCTCTCTTCACTGGTGACACTGGTGAAATACAAGCCTAGGTCAGAGTTCAGAGAATAAATTGACACAAAGGTTGCAGAGTGGTGGTAGGAAGGAAAGGCTGAGAGCCTGAGATCATCCCAGGCGTCGTGTTCATTGATGAAGTTCTCAAGCTTGACATCGAGTGCTTTCATTTCTCAACTGTGTGTTAGAAAACGACATGGCACCCGTATTTAATCAAGCTTACAAGTGATGGTTTTTTTAGAGGTTATGAAGTTTCACCTCGTCATCACAACCTGATGGGTTATTTAAGGAAGTTAACTTAAAACCAGAATTGGTTTTGTTCTATGAAGGGTAATTTGAGATTGTTTGTTATATGATTTGATCAACTGACTTAAATATTAATTAGTTTAGTAAAATTGTGCTAAAGATCTTTTGATGAATATAGGTTCTGTTGTAAAAGATTGCTTTTCTTTGAAATTATTATAGTGTTAGTTTTTATGTACAACATTGCTTGTTTTGAAATCATTATGGTTTTTTAATGTTTGACCATTTCGAAGGGCAGTCGATGCTATCTAATTACCTCAAGGTATGTGAATTGTGAAGTTCAGGTTCTTGAACGATTCATGCAGGTGTGCATGCCATCTTTTGGAACATGCTTGTGTAATTATTCATACACAATAACAAAATTAGTTCTTAACCAACTTGTAATTTGTTGTTTATGTTATAATTTTATAAAAGTTTCCAAAGAAGAAAGTAATGTTATATTTCACTATTTCAAGACAAAAGGTGATATTATGATTAATGTATGCATATATATGTTATTTTTGGTAAAAATAAGTGCCCTTTTTTAACCCGGTATAAGTATACGCACCCGTCGCAACGCGCGGGCATTCCCACTAGTATACCATATATTTGTAATAATGATGATAGACACACTTATACTCATTAGTATAGCGTATGAAGCTCAAGCTCGTTTTTTAATTAAGCTTATTTCAGATCTGGAGTAACTCACGAGAAAGTTAAGCTAATTTACACCCATATTGATCATAAAATATATCTTACATTCTAGTATTAGGATGGTTTCATGATGTGTTTAATAAATGCTTTTGGTAGATGTAGAAGTGTAAATTTTAAAACATTATATATTATGAATGATTGTGTTAACGTTTAATAAATGATGAATGATTGTGTCAATGTTTAATAAGTGAAGGATGGTAACACATTGTCTAGTTATAACGTTTTGTTTTGTGTGCACATATGATTTCCCCAATTCATTAGAGTTAAAACCTCTAACAATCTATACTATCTATTAAGGGAGATTAGACGCTGACTTAATTTTGCCTACGTGTCATCTTCTTAGCTATGTCACATTGCCTCCGCTGATGTCATAATTCCGATTCATTTATAATATAATGTATATATTATAGATATAAAATATATAAATTCAAAAAATAATCTATAATAATCTCTAATAAAGCGGGTGTTTCAAATTTTGAATTCATTTACTCATCCCAAGACACCCTCTTTCGTTATAACCGTAAAAATTGAGAGAAATTCATAAATATTCACACACATTGAAAACCCTAAACTACCAGATCCTCCATCAAGGCTTATTTCTTAGTTGTTCAATCCCTGATTTGTAGACACAAGTATCTCCATCAAAACATTCATCTTTGCATTGAAAACCCTAAACTACCAGATTCTCCATCTAGCGTTTTGGTGCAGTAGGTTGTTAAGCGATGAACATGGGTGGCAGTGTAACACCCTTAATACTGGACGGAATTTAAGTAATAATTATATAAACTTTATACTAATCAGAGTTTACAAAAACTTTTCGTGTTTAAAACCATACACATTTGTGATAGTACCAAAAACAAATTCAAGATGGTGCATAACAAGTTTAAAGTTAACCCTTGCTAGTCAACTAACAACTAGTTTAAAGGATTCAAAACACTACTGACAAAACATTTACAACATGATTAAAGTCTAGACAAAGTTAAGTTTGGTGCGGAAGCTTCAAAATGCGTGTTCGGTTCTTGACAACGTACTTGATCATCATCCGGGAGGACCCCATCCATACTTAGGGTCAAACAACTAAAGACATTAGTTTTGACATTAATATAATACATATAAACGAATTCCGACATCGAAAAGTGAATAAAATACTTAGTTTCCTGAGCTCTACCGTAATTTACGGTACCTACCGTAAATTACGGTAGACTTTGAAAATTCTTGGTCTGCCGTAACTCAGTAAAGGTTCACCGTAAGACCTTTGTTTTCCACCGTAAATTACGGTGGAGACCGTAATTTACGGTGGACACTGTAACCTTGCCATTTAACTATTTTGTGGATTTCTCTCTAATCCGAATACCGTTTTAGGCTATTTCTTTTCCTGTATGTCTGTAAATTCATTACGGACATGTTCATTTCAACTATCGTATCAACAATTGACTCACCGATCATACGGCTAAAGGTTTCTATACTACCATTTATTCGACCCATTCTAACTATAAGAGTTTATTTCCAATTTCTTATTCCAAAACCTTTTAGATGCCATTACCCAAGTTCCCGGGCTTGTACATCTTGGTGTGTTTGCGCTATTCATGACTTTGTGTTCCCTTGGAACTAGGAGCTCGTTTCCTCGGAATTCAACATTCCGTTTTGAATGGCCTTTTCAACATACCCCCATTTATTATTCCAATATCCTGGATTTACAACTTAAAGTATCATAGCTAGGTTCATAAGTATAGTGCAATCCAACACTTGACAACTTACGAAACCATTATATCGCTATTGTCATGATTCCTTATATGGTATCTATTCAACCCGTTTGACTATCTAGTGAAAACCATCACTTTATTAACAAGTCAAACCCAGTCCCAAGTCTTTATTTTGACCCGTTTGATGCTCAAGTGAACTACGCCACTTAAGAACATGTCAAACGCATCCTTCACACTACGATTCTACCTGTACACTAAACTCAAACATATATGCGTATTTTAACGAGACCAAAGTCACGTACCTTTAGAGTACACCCTTCAAGCGCGTATCTCCTCCTCCGGCTTATCCGCTTGACGATCCGGATGCTTGGCCTAAAGAGTTCAATTCAACTTACATTTAGAACCCTTTTTTGTAATTATGAACACATAAATTTCCACATTAGTCAATTATGCGTTTTTATCCGATTTTCAACATATTAATTCCCCACTTAGGCGTTTCAACAAACACCTAGTGGGCCAAATTTTCACATGATTATTACCAAGTTCATGACTTGTTAACTTGTCTAAATCAACTTCAATTAGGCAATTATATATATTTTTTCAACATCAATATTTCAGAGATTATCACATAATTTCAGTTTACACTAAATCAAAAGTCTTAATCCTAGTGTTTATCAAGTTCTACTAACTTGTTAATCACCCACTATGGTGATTATGAACCTTACAAACATCATGCAAGATTTTGACAAGAATTCATCTAGGGTTTGTCCCTAAACCTTATATCACTTCCAATTTCATTCATACATGACACAATCAAGCTCAATTTCAACTTTTCATGATTTGTCTAGAACTTGAGATGAATCAAAATTACCGAAATTTACATACCTTGTGATCCTTACAACAAGGAGACCACTAATCTGTATTCAGATTTTGATTTGAACTTGCTTTGAGCCTTCAATTCATGGTTTTTGTGATATCTAGGGTTTTGAGAGTGGGGGGTCGCCCTTCTCTTGCTTCTGATCGACCAGACATCCCAAATGGGGTGTTTAGTTTTGTTTTTAATTAAAAATTGATAATACAAGTTTCAATTTTTGACAACATAAGCCCCTCCACTTTTGTTTAACATATAGTTTGGTTATTCTAACCCTATTTCGAGTTATTTCTAGACTTCTAGTTAACTAGGTTATAACTTCCTTGGTAAATAGATTCTTGTTTATTTATACTTTATAACTCTAATATAAAGTTTTATATTTTCGGGATGTTACAGGCGGCGGCTAAGGTTCCGTCCACCAGGTAAGTTCAGGCAACGGTCGCAGTTTTAATGTTTTGCTCTTGCATAAACCTTCAGTTGAATCTGATTTAGCTTCGAGTTAGAATAAATTCACATCACTGAGTTGTTATTGACTTATTGCATAGTTTGTGATGAACGATGTGAACATTTAGGGATTCTCTTTGTAAATCTGTAATACAGGCAAAAGAGCGTAAACAAGAGATTCTCAAACTCAAACAAGAGATCGTAGAAGTTGAAGGTTCATATCTCCCCGTGTGTGTATATGGTTGACAAATCTATATGTTGAGAGTTTTATGTTGAGAGAACTCAGGATGCAAAACAAGGGTTACAGAAGGTTGCTCTTGAGAGCATGAGGTAATGTTTGTTGAATGTTATAGATAGTTGTTTTGTGATTTTTTATTTAGTGAAAGTATTGGTTTTTGTGAATATATTTTTTGGTAGTGGTGTTGGTGTAGTATATTTGAGATCTGATTATTGTTTTTGAATGTGAAAGTCGGAGGAGGATTTGGCGTTGAAACAACAGTTGGAGCTTTATGTTGAGAGGACTCAGGATGAAGAACAACAAGGGTTATAGAAGGTTGCTCTTGAGAGCATGAGGTAATGTTTGTTGAATGTTGATATAGATAGTTGTTTTGTGATTTTGTATTTGGTGAAACTATTGGTTTTTGTGAATATATGTTTTGGTAGTGGTGTTGGTGTAGTATGTTTGAGATTTGTTAGGGTTTTAGATTCCTGTAAGGTGTTGATTGAGGAATATGTTAGTTTTGATAAGCTAAGGAGATTAGGGTTACATGTTTTATAATTAGTGACAATATTGTATATGACATTAAACGCTTACAAGACGTGTCTGTGGTTTCTTAGGAGTCTCAAACATACTATCGCTATGTAGCGTATAAGTTGGGTGTCGCTATCGTTTGCTATTCGCTATTGACAACTATGATCCATCCTCCATAGACCCTACCAATTGCTTTGCTATGGTTGGGATTTTACCGGGTATGGTTGTTGTTATGCCACTTTTTGCAAGAAACATGTAAAAAGAAATTGAAAATGACAAAAATGCCCCTAAGTCAATAAAGAAGCCATATTTAATCTAAAACATGTTGAACCTCATTAAGTATAGCTGTGTACATTTTCCTTAAATAACTCATAGATATAAAATGGTATATTAATGTTCCATATGAACCTTGCCTTTAATTTACACCAAACAGCTCATTTCATGTGATACTGTGATGTGGCAGAGAATGGAAATGATCCCTTAGACTGGACTACAAGGATGAAAATAGCTATTGGATCAGGTAAAGGGTTGGCGTATACAGTCATTTCACATGAGGATTGTGAGTTGTCAATTAGTAACTATTTTTTTTCTATTGCTATTAAACTGTCAAGATATTTAGTTCTGGAAACTGTTGGAACTTACTTTTAACATTGCAGGTCAACCTAGGATTGTTCAACGAGACGTCAAGAGTGCCAATATACTTCTTGACAACAATTTTCAGCCAAAGGTAGCAGTTTTACTTATCTTTTAGCATCAATATCATCTTATGTTATTAATTGGATTCTTATATTCAGGTAGCAGATTTTGGGCTTGCATGCTTTATTTGTGATACAGAAACTCACATTTCCACATGTGTGATGGGAACCTTCGGGTAAGGGTTTTTTTCATTTTTCTTGTCATTTCACACACACACATATATAGGTTAGTGTAAAAAGTTTTTTTACCCTAAAAATGCTAAGCAGGAAGTTGAACCATTGGTCATAGATAATGAATGAATGCCATGTTTAGGGCTGCCACGTCATATAGGGTTATGGAGCAAAATGGGTGGAGGGGTAAAATGGGTATAGCCAACCGTTGTTGACTCTTAACCAACTTCATTATAGCCAATCTAGGTGCCAATTTGCACATAGTGTTTTACACTTGTGTCTTAAATTACACATGGTGTTTCTTAAATCATACTCCTTAGAAGTGAGGCTAATATTATAATGCAAATGCAGTCCACAATCTAAACTACTCCAAATCGAATTAGACATATGTTCCATCTTAGTTAAATATAATTTGTTCTTTGAATCATATGAAAACAGATGTAAAATAAATTTAAGTGCTTGAACCAAATAAGATGTGTTGAATCATTTGAAAAGATTTATTATCTATTTTTGGGCAGTCTTTTTTTATTTATTATTTTATATAAGAGCTCAATAAGCCCAAACCGTGAAACCATACCGAACCGACTTCAACTGTTTGGTTTGGTTTGGTTCAGTTTTAATTTCAACGGTTCGGTTTCAATTTCGATTAAAAGAAAAACTTTATGTGATTTGAGTTGACATAACAAGACATATCCTTAGAGAAACCACTTAAAGAGGCCTCCTAGAATCAACAGGTTGCATATTTTCACCTTATTAAGTCAAGAAAATATACCATCAAACAAAACAAACAAATTTTCTTATACTGTTATGACCCGTACCAATTGATCGTTTTCAAAAACGACCGATTGTATCCTTTAAGTGCTTTTATATTCTAACCTTAATATCTTTTGCTGAATTTGCAGATTATTTGTTGAGACTTATAAACTTTCTTTTAGCTTATCCTGTTGACTTTCGGGATGAAGAGCTTTTGTCAAATTATATATCCTTCTTCAGGTTTGCTATATTTCAGCCCGTGTATTAGTTTTCTAAAATTATCTTTTCTGATTATCAAATGCTTCAGCTGTTAAGGGGACACTTTCGTCATGTAATGTTGGTTTCGTGGCAACACGCACACTGTTAGTGAGTCGGAAAATATTGATACTTCTATTTATATAAATGAAATACGATTTTATTTTTAATCTGTTGATTTTCATGCATCATTGTATCTAGAACTTGCTTAAAAAATTACTTTCTTAACCTTCAGGTTACTGATACAGAGAAGAACCATGAACTCTCTAATTGGATTATTGAATTGAAATTGTAGAATGGGAAACTGTGGTGACGATGAATGTGGAGCTTGAAGATGAATCGTTTGTTGTTTCTGATGCTAATGTAAGTTTCTTACTGCCTCTTTGTATATCATGATATGGGTCAATATGTTTGTAGTTATGTTTGATAATGGTGGTTATGTTTGTAAACATCATGTTTTGTGTGTTATTAAAACTGCATGCAAGGTGTTTGGTGAAATGCATGTTTAAGATTTATGTGAAATAGGAAAGCGATCCCATACAAAATAAGCAGTTTATGCAGTTCGGTTGAGTTTTATTGGAGGTGTGTGTGGTTTTATGTTCATTTGGTGCGGCTTTATCGTTTTGCGATACGTTCTGTTGATTATCCTATCTTAAAAGAGCCTAACAGGAATGCATTTGTCGTTTTACCGTTTACAAGTCAAAAGTTTAAGTCTGGTTTGACTATTCAATATATGTACCTATTTATACCTAATTTATATCTATCTTTTATGCGAGTAAAGTGTTCTGTTTGTGTTTGGAATGTTTTCGAGGCTGCAGAGAAGAATGAAGTCCATTGCCAGTGGTAGTTCTCGGCGTTAAGCAGAAAATACGTTCCCACAATTGTCACGCAAATGGTCACGATGATAAGAATCAGGAAAACAAGCAGCATAAATCTGTAAACGTAGTACACCTGCAAGTATTACATGGGTTAAATAAATGTAATTTTATACAAGAAGTCGAACAAGCCTCATGTAATCTGTTTTTTAGTATTTGATTTCGATTGTTATTAAACCTACCCGTGTGTTCACACGGGTCTTACTACTAGTATACTACTAATAGTAGTCAATAACTATATCTGATAAGTCCAACCAATTAATGATAGAGTGAATTGCAAATTTTGTCCTTTCTCTTTATGCCAAATTTCAAGCGGTGTCCTTTATCTTTAAAATTGATGAGTTTTGTACTTAATGTTTTCAAATGCTACACGTTCTGTCCTTTGACATTAACCCAGTTAATTTTTTTTGTTAAATTATATAACACAAGGGTAGTTTAGTATTTTTACCCATTTATTTAAAAATATTTTGATAAATAAAACAAAAATATATTATACAGACACTCTTAGCCCCTTCTCTCGCTACCGCCCCATCCTGCCACCACCGTCACTACCGAATGAAAGATCGGTTGGCCGGAAAATCGTGTAGCAGTAGGTCTGTTTTTTTTCATTCGAAACCAATGCTCTCGACATTATACTTTGTTGAATTCCTACAAAAGAAAACTCACAATTTTAATGTATCCAATTCAAAAACATCAGATAAAAAACTCATACAAACTTAATCATCACCAAAAATCAAACATCAATAATCATGCCAAGATCCAATATCATTATATCAACCATAGTTCAATCAAACTCATATAAGAAACACCTAATTTAAGCAACACATAAAAGCCCCTAACCCTATAAAACCAAAAATATCAAATCAAATCATAATATTGTAACAAAATCATAGAACAAGAGTTGCATACTTTATTGGAATTAGTGGCGAGTGCGGAATCGGAGTGAGTGCCCTTGGATTGTTCTAGGTTAGCGTAATCTTTGTTAGAACACATGATATCATCGGATGCAAAATTAAAGATGACCTTAAAAGGATCTTGAATTGATGTTCCAGGCCGAACGTGTGTGATTATAAATGAGTGTTTTGTGTAGATTCATCGGGTACTTAGCAGTAGTTGCAAAGATGGATCAAGGCCACAGTGACCTTGAGGGTAATTCTATAAAAAAAACTTTCTTTAAAAAACCAAAAACAATTAGATGGAAAGGAAAGGGGTGGACTGTGGTGGTGGCGGGTAGAGAGAGGGGTGGCGGTGGTGCTTGTGGGTGGGGTGGAGGTGGCAGGTTGTGGTAGAAGTATCTTTAGAGAGAAAGAAAAAGACAAAGGTGAGGGAGATTGTGAGAATAAGATTTTATATTTATCTTTTTTTGTTTGAATTTTTATATTAATGAGTAAAAAGACAGAGTTGCCCTTATGTGGGGTCCATGTGATCTGATTTAACAAAAAAAATTAACTGAGTTAGTGTCAAAGGACAGATCGTGTAATATTTGAAAACATTAAGTACAAAACTTATCAATTTTAAAGATAAAAAGTACTGTTTAAAATTGAATATAAAGATAAAGGATAAAACTTGCAATTGTATGAGTTATGAGGTTTGGATCTCCAATAGTGGAAGAATAATTAAGGCATAGTCCAATTATGTCAAGGTCGTGTATGAATCAATCAATATAATTGGAGAAGAGAACTAAATGGGCCGGGCAACCCGCCAATCCGAGTTAACCCGCAAATCCGGGTGAACCCAAACCCAAACCTAGCAATGGAACCAAATAAGAACCCTAATCGAATTCATCCATCCATCATTTGTTCATCTCAGCTCCCCTCCATATTTCCATCACTCTCTCTCGCGCCTTCAATCCTTCGTCAACACGAACTCGTGTGGCGATTTTCCGGCCAGCATTGGAAGCTCCGGCCACCGTACCAACAACCTACACAGTCGCATCTCCACCCTCGACAGATCTCTGGTAAATGTTTGCGCCTCTCGAAACCCTAAAATCGCTTAAAACGGAATCCTGCGATTCGATTTTTGCTCCGATCAACTACTGACGCAACAGAGGTAGTAATTCCTAACTTTTTATTTGTTTTCTAGTCATTTTATTTGCCCTTACGTTTCGTTAGGACCAATTAACATGAATTTGTGATAATCTTGAAGTTTTGAGCATAATATGTGTTGTATCTTTTGATTCATGTTGATAATAGCATCTTTATTTCGTGTTATGAAAGGCACATGATGTGGTTTTTCTAACTTTTGTTGATGATTTGATGGAAGTTCATGTATTTTGGTGGATGAGTCCGTAGGTCGGTAGGTGGATCTTCTGTATTCTGCAAAATATGATAATAATGCTGGTCACTAACGCGAAATTATGTTCGTATCTGCATTTTTGAGCATAATCTGTGTTGTATCTTTTGAATGAAGTTGATAATAGCATCTTTATTTCGTGTTAATTTCATGATTTGATGGAAATTCATGTACTTTGGTTGATGAATTGCTTAGGTAGACTTTCTGTGTTTAGCATAATTTGATAATAATGCTTGTCATTAACTTACACAATAAGGTAGAAACTGGTTAAAATAAGACTTCTGAGGCGCCGGACTTGTGTAATTGTTATTGCTTGATTGATACTGCTATTGGATGTAAGTCGTGTTTGCACGTTGACTGACGTGTGTATAAATAAATGGTGTTTAAGTGAAGGTTTGGTGTTTTGTGAGTTTTGTGAATTTTGTACCATTGGTAATTGGTATTCCTTTTTGGCTATAGAGTTAGAAACAGAAAAAAGATCAACGTGCAAAACGTGTACATGAAAGCTTATGACACGTCGGATTTGTAGACTAATTGCGTTAAGTCGTTGACGCTACTAACCTATTGTTGAGTACTTGCTAAAAATGGTTATTGTTTAGAAACATGTTCTTCAAAAGTAGACGCGTAAGATATTACATTGAAAATGGTTAATGTATGATATATTGATACATGTCATGAAAATGATATGTACATATGTTACCATAAACATAATGCACGTGTAATCCAGTAGCCACCTGCCCACCTAAGATCATCACACTCTGCAGAACTAAAACTAAAAGGCATTAAAGGCTTTGACTTGTTTACAAGTTACAACTGATACAATAGTAAAACGTAAGATTGTTTGGGATCTTTGATAGTTGGATTTTATTTTGAAATTGATTATTACTCTTTCGTAAAGATTTAAAACAAATGATTTACATATGGAGTCGTAAGTGAAGGATAATAAAGATACAAAAGTAATTATTAGTTATATATTGAAAGAAAACACTATAATCCTTTGATGCATGTTTGAAATATTGTCACTACGATAAAAAAGATGCTCGGATATTATATAAACTTTCGTATAAACTTATTCAACTAACTATACATATTCTATTTATTTTTCATCTTTTGATATTGGACATAAAAATGTTAAAATGGCATTTGTATCGTACTTTTGAAACTAATGAATTACGTTCACCAGGTGAAATGGCTGATCATCGAAACGGTGGAAACCATCCAGCTGCTGCCAGTAAGGGTGCAGGTGGAGCTTCAGGCGGGTACACAATCGATGCAAACACTTTACAAAGGAGGCTAAAAACTCTGTATTCTAATTGGCGGGAACACCGAGACGAGCTATGGGGATCATGTAACGCATTCGCTGTAGCTACACCACCACCATCTGACGATCTTCGTTATTTAAAGTCATCAGCTCTCAATATCTGGCTACTTGGTTACGAGTTTCCCGAAACAATCATGGTTTTCTCAGAAAAACAGATCCATTTCTTATGCAGCCAGAAAAAAGCATCACTTCTTGACGTTGTGACAGAGTCGGCTAAAGAAGCTGTAAATGTAGACGTTGTAATGCACGTGAAGGCCAAAAACGATGACGGGTTGACCCAAATGGATGCGATTTTAAACTCCATCGAGTCTGTTGATTCTCCGGTTCTTGGGTATATAGCAAGAGAGGCTCCTGAAGGGAAGCTTCTAGAAACGTGGACTGAGAAGATAAAGTCATCGGGTTTACACCTTAGCGATGTAACAAACGGATTATCCAATCTTTTCGCTGTTAAGGACTCCGGTGAGCTTACAAACGTGAAAAAGGCTGCTTATTTAACCGCTTCTGCAATGAAACAGTTTGTTGTTCCGAAACTCGAGAAGGTAATCGATGAAGAAAAGAAAGTGACTCATTCTTCTTTAATGGATGATACCGAAAAAGCGATTTTGGAGCCTGCTAGAATTAAAGTGAAGCTGAAAGCCGATAACGTTGATATCTGTTACCCTCCGATTTTCCAAAGTGGCGGGAATTTCGATCTTAGACCTAGTGCGTCAAGCAATGATGACCATTTGTACTACGATTCGGCTAGTGTGATTATCTGTGCTCTCGGGTCCCGTTACAACAGCTACTGCGCGAATGTAGCAAGAACGTTTCTTATCGATTCAAATACTACACAAAGCAAAGCTTATCAGGTTCTGTTAAAAGCGCATGAGGCTGCTGTTGGTGCGATGATGCCTGGTAATAAAGGTAGTGACGTTTACAAGGCTGCACTCGCGGTGGTTCAAAAAGAAGCTCCGGAGTTGACTCCGAATTTGACCAAATCAGCTGGGACGGGAATTGGTCTTGAGTTTCGCGAGTCGGGTTTGAACTTAAACGAGAAAAACGAACGAGTTATGAAAATGGGAATGGTTTTTAATGTTTCACTAGGGTTTCAAAACATGCAGACGAAGAGTAGCAAAGCGAAAAGTCAAAACTATGCACTCTTGATTGCTGATACTGTTATTGTAACTGCTAGTGGACATGAAGTGGTGACAGCGTTAAGCTCGAAAGCTTTTAAAGACGTTGCGTATTCGTTTAACGACGGCGAGGAAGAAGAAGATGAAAGGCCACAAGTGAATGCGGATTCTAAAGTTAACGAAGCTTTGTACTCTAAAGCGACGCTAAGGTCAGACAACCATGAAATGTCGAAAGAAGAACTTAGAAGACAACATCAAGCGGAACTCGCACGCCAAAAGAACGAGGAAACCGCACAAAGACTCGCGGGTGGGAAAAGTGCGGCGGGTGATGGAAGATCTTCTTCACGAACTTCAAACGATTTAATTGCTTACAAGAACATAAACGACGTTCCGCCACCTAGAGACTTGATGATTAAAGTTGACCAAAGGAACGAGGCTATTCTCATCCCGTTGTACGGAAGTATGGTGCCGTTTCATGTTGCTACTGTTAAAACCGTATCTAGTCAAGCTGACACTAGCCGAAATTGCTACATTCGTATAATATTTAACGTTCCCGGAACACCATTTTCTTCTCATGATCCAAATGCGCTGAAGAATCAAACAGATATTTTCTTGAAAGAGGTATCGTTCCGTTCAAAGGACCCAAGGCACATTAGTGAAATCGTACAGCAGATCAAAACGTTAAGACGAAACGTTGTTTCTAGAGAGTCAGAACGAGCGGAGCGGGCGTCATTGGTTACCCAAGAGAAACTTGTGCTTGCGGGGCATAAGTTTAAACCGATAAGGTTAACCGATCTTTGGATCCGCCCAACGTTCCCGGGTCGTGGACGGAAGCTTCCGGGTACTCTGGAGGCTCACGACAACGGTTTCCGTTACTCGACATCTAGAGCAGATGAACGTGTTGATATTCTGTTTGGTAACATCAAACACGCGTTTTTTCAGGCGGCGGAGAAGGAGATGATCACGTTACTTCACTTTCATCTCCACAACCACATCATGGTCGGAAACAAGAAAACGAAAGACGTTCAGTTTTACGTTGAGGTGATGGATGTCGTGCAAACGTTAGGTGGTGGAAAGAGATCTGCATATGACCCGGATGAGATCGAGGAAGAACAACGAGAACGGGACCGTAAAAACAAGATCAATATGGATTTTCAGAACTTTGTTAACCGTGTTAACGATCTTTGGGGACAACCGAAATTTAAGAGTCTTGACCTTGAGTTTGACCAGCCGTTAAGAGAACTCGGCTTTCACGGGGTTCCACATAAAGCTTCCGCTTTCATCGTTCCGACTTCAAGCTGTTTGGTTGAACTTATCGAAAATCCGTTTCTCGTGGTCACTTTGAGTGAGATTGAAATCGTGAACCTCGAACGTGTCGGTCTTGGACAAAAGAATTTTGACATGGCGATTGTGTTTAAGGATTTTAAACGTGACGTGCTTCGGATCGATTCAATTCCGTCCTCGTCGCTCGACGGGATTAAAGAATGGCTCGACACGACCGACATTAAATACTATGAAAGCAGGCTGAACATGAACTGGCGGGCCATATTGAAAACAATCACCGATGACCCGCAAAACTTCATTGACGAAGGCGGATGGGAGTTTCTGAATTTGGAAGCTAGTGATTCCGACTCTGATGCTTCACAAGAGTCTGATCAGGGTTACGAGCCGTCGGATGTGGAGCCGGAGTCTGAGTCGGAAGATGACGGGTCTGAGAGCGCTTCGTTGGTGGAGTCTGATGATGACGAGGAAGATGGGTCGGAGGAAGATGGGTCGGAGGAAGAAGAAGGGAAGACGTGGGAAGAGTTGGAGCGGGAAGCAAGCAATGCAGATAAGGAGAAAGGTGTCGAGTCGGATAGTGAAGAGGAACGGAAACGTAGGAAGATGAAGGCTTTTGGCAAGTCGCGTGCGGGTCCCAGCAGCAGCGCGCCCAAGCGCCCGAAGTTCAGAAGGTGAAATTTTAAGTTACAGTAGTGGAATTGTGTTGCTAGGAATCTGTTTTGTGAACTTTTTTGTTGAATCTGGTATGACTTATATGCAAGCCACTCTTTGTTTTTACTTTTAAAATGGTTTGTCTATTAATATATCGGGCTTAAGTGATTCTAGAGATCTGAGATATCAGATATGTGACAGGCTCAAGCCAAACCGTTCTGTCGCCCAAGTCGGTCATTGTCTGAAACCGACCGGGGATGAAAAAAGTAGTTATATTGGTTATAAGTAGTTATAACCTTTATTTTGATATAAACAAAACAAATCATACATGAAGGGAAGCTAAGGTTCTAGTGCGGTTAATCATAACTGAAGGTTATATTCTGATCATAAAATTCGTTATAAACCCTTGATGCCTCTTATCATATGTTCGAAATGTTACTTGAAAATCGTGATCCTGTTGTGTTGCATATATCAGGCTCATGTGACAATAGTCGAGCAACATCAAGGGACATCGATATGGCCTCAAAGCAATTTACAATATACCTAGCAGAGTCCCACTCATAGCGAAGTTATTACCTCTATGGCTCTATCCCTAGAGACAGAGGACTGCTACCAATGAATCACCAGCTCCGAAGTCGTAACCACACATAGAAGCCAACTTAGGATGCACATAGCTACTCAAAAACTATACCTTTGCTAAAACGCCATGAACAATTATCTCATCAAATAGAATACACAAACGTCTTTAGCCTTGATTTTGCATGACTTTGTCTCCACGGACTTCTATCCTCA
This sequence comes from Helianthus tuberosus, assembly GCA_030545235.1. Taxonomy (NCBI): domain Eukaryota; kingdom Viridiplantae; phylum Streptophyta; class Magnoliopsida; order Asterales; family Asteraceae; genus Helianthus; species Helianthus tuberosus. The sequence goes on from CM060451.1 coordinate 182,513,202, forward strand.
ACCATTTCTCCAGAAAGATGCAAGTGTAACATATCTTGTCTATTCCAGTCCTTCCAAGTCAGTTTCGGTCGGCCTTTACTCCTTTCCTCCATAGGGATGAGGGTGCATGTGAGGCGATGGTGGTGCTAAAACGGAATTGAGTTGTTTGTGTTCCAAACACTAAGAAAGACACATTTCTTGTTCTTTTTTAAAACATTAAAATAACATATCTGTTTGTGTTCATTAAACCTTTTGACAGATAAAGAGGCATACATATATGTAAAAAAATAGTATGGTGTTTCTCCTTTTAAGGATGATATGAGTTTAAATTCTTGCAAATACTTATAAGAGTGGCGTGAGTTTAAATTCTTACAAATTCAAGGTTATATAGTATTCAAGTGTAATAAAAATAAATTAAATTTGTATTATTAGTGATGAAACACTGGTTAACATTAAGTTATCCCAGCTGTTCGTCTCGTGGATTAATGGTTCAGTCTCTTCCTCCACTCGCAGTTAGCGGAGTATTATGCAAAACAGAACACCGGTGACTCGCCACAAGGAGAGGAAGAGGGGGTGGGGGGTCTCCTTGTAACCACCCTCCGGCGTGAGAATAAGTATTGTTCTGAGGAGAATAGTGTGTGTTAAGAGTAAAGAGTGAGAGAGCCGAATCCTTAAACCTGAGGGTTGAGTCCTCTATTTATAGCTGGAGAATGAAAGAGAAGGAGGAGGCCTGCCAGCTATCAATGCTTGCCAGCTGTCCGACCAAGGGGAATATTCTTTATGTCCCTTCTGCTATCGTCAGTCATGTGGGTGATGTGGCACGCTCTTATTCGTCAAGCTGGGCGCTCACTGGTACTGGTTGCCGGCCTGCTCTCCAGAAATCTTGCAGTAATGGTTGGCGTCCATCTATAGGTGCCACGTGTCGTCCTTTTTGTCTGAAGGAGCATCTTTCTCGTCACTTGCGATTTCTTCCAGAAGCTTCTAGATCCAGAGCTTCTGGATGTACTCGGATGATGTGGACGCCATGCTGGAAAACTGATGTGGTCCCCGTGGACATACCTCTTCAATTAGCAAAGAGTTTATTATAAACAAACAAAAGTTATATATATTTACTTTAATAAAGTAAACTAACAAGGGACACATGTTTTTCATTGGATGTATCTATTTTTAGTTTTTCCGCATTTCGATCAAACTTAATATAGATAATTATTTTTTTAATTAGTAAATCTAAAACTTCACAAATCATTTATATATACTTATATTTATTTTTTAATATATATAATCTTTATCTTTATCTTATTCTTATCTCTTATTTTATCCCCCTACCCAGCCCAGTTGGTTCCCCATGTGGTTGTTGGGCCGGTTCCTCCTTGGAGGTCACCGGTTCGACTCCCGGCTGCGGCATTTGGGGGGGGGGGGGACGTCCCAATGATGGATCGTTTCCTACCGAGGCAAGGTTCGATCCGGAGGGCAACCCGGTTTTACCCAGCTGTTACCCTAGCGAGGTTCTCGTGTGGGGGCAGTATGGTTTCCGGGCGAAGGTCAGTCTGCGCGGTGGCCGGGGCCCGATAGAACATCGCGTCCGAGAGGCGGGGCTGACGGGGGATTGTCTTCGACAAGAACCCGGTGACCTAGGTCATGTACATAGAAAGTCACCCTTCAAAAAAAAAATCTCTTATTTATTTAATTTTTTTCCGCTTATTAATACTAACTGTTTAATATTTTATTGATCCGACCACGTGTAACACACACGTTTCTAACCTTTTAATAAATAAATAATAAAACAAAGTAAAATGTTATTACATGTAAATACCACATCAAAGTTCGTTTTTCATAAAAATGTATCTTGACGAATGTGTGTTAACTAATTAATGAGGGACACATGTCATTCACAAAAGACATCTATTTTTTAGTTTTCCCGCCTTTCTCTCGTACTTAATTATAGATAACTATTTTTTTAATTAATAAATCTGAAACTTTATAAATCATTTATTTATATCTGTTACTTATATTTATCTTCTGATATATATATAGGGTAAGGTTCATGCGAGAACCACCTTTATTGCGAGAACCAATGTGAACACAACCTAAAATAGCTAAAAAAACCTAACCCTCACCCCCCCCCCCCCCCAAAAAAAAAACCTAACCACGTATCTTGACGACTGTGTGTGTTAATTGATTACATTATATTTATTCAAGTAGTGTAATAGACGTGTTATTCACCTCGTGTAATAGACGGGTTTTTAAAGATGTAAATTTTTTATTACTTAGACCACCTGGTGTGGTATACCGGCCTCTGCCACCTCACCCTCTTTGGCTCCCCATGGCGCCCCTCCCCTATTTCTTGGGCACCATAGGTTGGGGTTGGGGGGGGGGGGGGGGGGGGGCGTTATGGGCAATTTCGTTACCACAATGGCGCGCACTATAAGGGTATGCATGTGGGACCCATTCATTCCCACCAATCATATTTCTCTTTTCTTTTTATTTTTATATTTGTTTAAAATGGGCGTTATCCCACACCATGCAAGTTAACAATAAAACGTATCGCTTATGTGGCGCATACTTGACGCTGATGTGACGTGATAAAGCCCCTATGGGCTTTGTACCACATCACACAGTCTTAGTACATAAAAATATATTTGATCAATCTGTGCAATATACGAGTTTCTAACAGAGTATAGATTATATTTGCGTATCTTATATAAGTTTACTTCCTAGATTCGGTATAGATATATCACTAAAATTCTTAGAAATGTAATATATGTATGCTAATATAATCTATACTATAATAAAAGAAACCAATTAGGAGACACATGTCATTCATTGAAGGTATCTTATATTAATTAATTAAATATATAAAACAAGAAATTTACGTGTTTGCTTAAATATTAAAAGGATTATCTTAGAATCTCTTTTAAAGTAAAATAAATTTACGGCATATCCATTTATATTAGATAAATAAATAAAGATTTAGTATTAAAAATAATAAGCATATAGATGTATAATTCTTTAAAATCTATAAAATTATGTATAAGATTATCTTAGAATCTCTTTTAAAGTAAAATAAATTTACGGCATATCCATTTATATTAGATAAATAAATAAAAATTTAGTATTAAAAAATAATAAGCATAGATGTATAATTCTCTTAAATCTATAAAATTATGTATAAATAAGCTGTTAACAAACCGAATCATTAATTTATTGCTTTTAGCCAAACTAAATAATAATAGTAATAATAATAAAATGAATGAGAAAGTGTCATATGACATTAACTAAAGAAACCAATTAGGAGACACATGTCATTCATTGAAGGTATCTTATATTAATTAATTAAATATATAAAACAAGAAATTTACGTGTTTGCTTAAATATTAAAAGGATTATCTTAGAATCTCTTTTAAAGTAAAATAAATTTACGGCATATCCATTTATATTAGATAAATAAATAAAGATTTAGTATTAAAAATAATAAGCATATAGATGTTTAATTCTTTAAAATCTATAAAATTATGTATAAGATTATCTTAGAATCTCTTTTAAAGTAAAATAAATTTACGGCATATCCATTTATATTAGATAAATAAATAAAAATTTAGTATTAAAAAATAATAAGCATAGATGTATAATTCTCTTAAATCTATAAAATTATGTATAAATAAGCTGTTAACAAACCGAATCATTAATTTATTTGCTTTTAGCCAAACTAAATAATAATAGTAATAATAATAAAATGAATGAGAAAGTGTCATATGACATTAACTAAAATCGACAATACACACACAGGTTCTTAAAGATATAATTTTTATAATCATTTAGTATACAAAATTACATTTATTCAACCCATGTAATATAAATGGTTTTTAAAAATATATCACGGGGTTCTTAAAGAAATTTTTTTATCGTTTAGTAAACAAAATTACATTTATTCAACCCGTTTAATACATGGTTTTTAAAGATATATCTTTTTTATTATTTGGTATATAAAATTACATTTACTTAACCCGTACAATACACGGAGTTCTTAAAGATATGGTTTTTTTATTTAATATATAAAATTACATTTATCCAATACATGTACTAAATGAGGTTTTAAAGATATTATTTTATTATTTAGTATATAAAGTAACATTTATTCAACCCGTGTAAATACACGGGGTTCTATCCTAGTATATTAAATAAACAAATGGTCAAATGTTTACACCTAAAGAGTTTATCAACGATACACCTCGTTGAACTTGCAATCTAAACTTCGTTTATGGGCGTCATTCACATACCATGTAGGCGGGCGTTGAGCGTGGTACACTCTCACAAGTGGGCGCCGTTGAGGGCACGAGTTTAGGGCGTTGACGTGCTAGTTGTCGTGGGGCGAGAGAGTAGATGAGGTTAGGAAAGACAATGGGCCGGGCTCAGGCCGGGTATTGGTAATCCCAAGCCCGTATCCGGTTGTACTTCTTTGTCCCATACCCGGTTTTGATTTCAACGCAAAAAAGCAAAACTACATCATTTCGTAATAAAAAATATTCCAAAAGTTAATCCGTAAACAAAAAATAATCCAAAAATTCAATATTGTTGCCTTTGTGGGCGCTAGGTTTTTTACTAAGGCCAGGGGGTGTGGCTTCGTGCCACCCCGCCACATAAGCTCAACAGCGCCTTTTGGTGCCCCACCCCACCCCACCTCCGTTAAAGGGGGCGCTATCGATTGATTCCGCCAAAGGGTTAGCGCTAGAGGATGAAATCAAGGGGCACCACCTAAAGTCAACCAAACAACTTCTTTTTATTTATCTTTTTTTAAATATAGTTAAAAAGGGCTTTATAAGGGGCGTTATTCCATACCGTGTATGTTAACGATAAAACCCCCTGCTTATGTGTCGTCTACGTGGTGTAATAAACCCTCTAGGGCTTTAAACCACACCCTCTAGCCTAAGAAGGTAAAATGTCACTTTTTGGGCTCATAAAAGATTAAAAACCCAAATTTTAACCTTTGGCCCAGTATTGGTATATCGGTTTAAAGCGATATAACCTAATTTACAGGCGGTACAACTTGTTTGCCATCCTAGTTTATCGGTATGATTCGTGCCGGCCAAGCGTTTAACCGGCTTTTAAAACGTTAACCATACATTGTTGTTTAGCAAAACGGCCGATCCAAAGTTTTTATAAAAATAAAAAGTAAGGGTTGAATATGTCACTATCCAAATATATAGGGGTCTCTATGTGATAACCCAAACATGTTTATAACCTATCTCGCCGGAAAACCCATTCCTCCGTCGTCGGCACAACCACCAATGGCGGAAACGGAGCATCCACGTCACATCCTCCACGGTTTTCTCTCTCCTAATATCTGTAAGGTTCGTGACCACTGCTCAACGATCATTATTTACATCTGCGTGCTTATTATTATTATTGTTATCATTCGATTTAGGGTTTTATATACGTTTTTTCAACCCACAGGAGCTTGAATTCATACACAAGAGCTGCAGCACGATTGGATACAGACAAAATGTGTTCTCCACCACGCTTTCTCATCTCATTGCCACTAACTCTCCTCATTTGATCATGCCGTTCATTCCTTTACGCGGTAATCAGTTGAATTAGGGTTTTTTATGTTCTAACATGTGTTAACTGTTATGAGTATCTGTCATCTGATGTCGTAGGGTTGTAAATGAGCGTGTTCGTGTTCGTTTATGTTAGTGAAGAAAATGAGCGTGTTTGTGTTTGTTAATAATATAAACGAATTGTTCACGAATGTAAACGGACACAAAAGAACCAATATACTTGAACATAGATGAACCGATATAACTGAGCGAAAGCCAGTTAGAACTAATCGTGAACGTCAATTGGTTTGGCCTATAAAGTTAATAAAACTAGACTATGCAAGAGGTGATATCTTAATTTCGTAAGTCTAGCTATCTAAATCATTCAGACATTTGCTTGCGAAACAAACAGTCTGAACCATTAAGTGCTGAACCAGTAAGAGGTCTGAACCATTAAGAGCCTCATTAAGAGGTAAACAAACAACCTCTTAATTGTAATGGGCCTAAATATGTTAAATGAAAGTACAAATGAAACAATCGTAAACCAACGAACATAAACGAACGAGCATAAATGAATGTTCATGAACATAGATGAACGAATGAGACATGTTTTCATATTCGTTTGTTACCTAAATGAACAAAAAATGTTCATGTCCATTCGTTTATTAAATAAACGAACTTCTTGCCGAATGGTTCACTTAACGTTAGATTCATTTACAAGCCTATCTGATGGTGATTTGTGTTGGGGAATTACAGAGAAGCTCAAAGAGAAAGTAGAAGAATTCTTCGGTTGTGAATACGAGCTTTTTATCGAATTCACTGGTTTGATCAGGTTCGTTGGTCCCATGTTACTATTCTTGAGCTAGGTTGTTTGCTATATTATTACTGCAACAGCATTGTAGTTTATGATAAGTCGATTAATGTTGATGTGTAGATTATAAAAGATTCAAAGTTAAGTTTTCTTTCGTGCTTTCTTTTGACATCAGATTGTAGGACATGCAGTACTTTGAATACAAGAAAACAAAGAAATATAAAAGATAATATATGTTTTTCTAATTTATAATAAAATAACACCACTTTTTTACTAATATGAATTTATGAATGTTGGATGACATGTTGGCAAACTTTCAACTTTCTAGTTGCTACATGTTTGATTAATTGATTAATTTATTAATTATTTGTTTCTAAATATCTCTCGTATCTTAGCTGGACCAAAGGTGCAAGTATCGGCTGGCACAGTGATGATAACAGGCCATATCTGAAGCAACGTGACTATGCGGTAATTTCTTAATATTTATCGACTATAGAATCTAACCTTGATCAAGTGGTATTTATCAGACAGTCACCAACTCTGATATATCTAGTCAACTTAAGTGAAGGAACAATTTTGAATCTATTTGACTGCATTGACTTTTTCCATTATATGTTTAAGGCAGTATGCTATTTGAATAGTTACGGTGTGGATTTCGGTGGTGGTCTCTTTCACTTCCAGGATGGTGAACCTGCAACTTTTGTCCCCATGGCTGGTGTAAGTTGTACTCGTTCCGTTCCGTTCATATGTCATAGACTCATAACTGCTTTGTATTACGAAAGTTTGACCAATATGACTATTGTACTTTTTCAGGATGCTCTGATTTACACTGCAGATAGCCGTAACATTCATTCCGTTGATGAGGTATCTTTACTTTATTCAACAATTTTACGTCATTCTGACGTTTACATGCATGTTTTTGAACTTAAAGGAAAAAACAGAAAGAGTAAAATGTCATTTTCGTCCTGAGGTTGTTCGGTTTTGAGTTAAAGACGTTAAAAATGATGAATCGATGTCGACTATAACCCCTAGCCGGCCACTTTTGCGACTTTCGTCCAAAGGTTTGTTTTTCCGCACCTGGATCCAAAAGAATCTTGCCATTTTCATCCGACTCGTTAACTCCATCCATTTTTCTCCATTAAATGAGGGGCATTTTCGTCTTTTTAGACATTTTTTATTAAAATAAAAAAATGCTATAAGAAATAAAGATCCACCTCTGTTGACTTTCTCCCCACCCAAACCCTTTAATCATCATAAAATGTCTAAAAAGACGAAAATACCCCTAACTTAACATTAAAAAATGGATGGAGTTAACGAATCGGATGAAAATGGCAAGATTTTAAACCTTTTGGATTCAGATGCGGAAAAACAAACCTTTGGACGAAAGTCGCAAAACTGGCCAAAGCTAATTTAAATCCAATTATTTTTGGAGAAAATCACGAAACTTAGGGACGAAAATGGCATTTTACTCAAACAGAAAAGTTAAAATTGGGAAAAAAAACTAGTTTAAATCCAATTTTTTTTTGGAGAAAATCACGAAAGCACGCCCTTTTTTGAGTGTGTTATACACTTATGCCTGTATAGAAATGTTGAAACAAATGACTCATTTAGCTATGTGATATGCAACACGAGCCTATTAGATCTTTTCCAACCAACGATGAGTTAAGCTAACGTGATACACGACACCATATCGCGTATAGAATGAAAGTACTTAGCGTTTAGGCAAGTAAATGTAGATACGCGATCGAATTCTTGTGGTTCTCATGGCTATATGCTTGAAATTGTTCCAACACGACCATAGAGGTATATAACACACTCAGAAAAGGGCTAACCTCATAATTCTCGTTAATTTTTTTTTATCAACATTGATTGCAGATTACACATGGAGAAAGACTCACTCTTACATTATGGTTTAGTCGGGATAAATCTCATGATGAAGATTATAAACTCGTTTCATTTCTAACAAAACTCCCGTTAAACTATCCCAACACTGGTTCAAACGCGTACCTACCATTGCCAGCCTCACAGAACATGTACTGGTTTCCTCCTGAACATTCGGAAACTTACGAATCAGGATTTGATATACGATGTGCAAGATTACATGTTCTCGGATACCAACTTTATTCGAAAAATGCAAGTTTTGTTGCGGATGCACATTCATCTCGAGATTTCTCTGACATTATGCTTGAACCGTTACGCGTGGTTCGAGGTAGTGATTTGTTTGACTATGAATTCGCCAACATACTACATCTCCTTCAGGTACAATTTGTAATGTGACCATTGTACCCTTCTTATTCTCTTTATGCTCTAAAGTCTTACCCTAATGCAAGTTTTAAGGGAAGGGTATAAATGTCCTAAATTTGAAAATGGGTATATTTGATACTTAGCTTTCGTTAGGTAAATATTGGGCTGCAAATGAACCGAACGAACACGAACAAGACCTTGTTCGTGTTTGTTTGTTAAGGAAATATATATGTTCACGAAGTGTTCATGAACACTTACCAAACAAGACTTTATGTTTGTTCGTTAAGGAAATTTTAGGCAACAAACGCAAACGAATGTTCATGAACAAAAATGAACACAAACCAATGTTCATGAATACAAATGGAAACAAACAAACAAAAACAAGCGTTCATGAACATAATATATAATACATTGGTACTTATTAAATATTTTATTTTTCGAAATTTTGAAGTATTTAAATAAAATATAAAAACTAAAAACACTAATGAACTATCGAACACAAACTACATAAACGAACATGCCCTCTGTTCATGTTTGTTCATTTAACTAAACGAACGGAATTTCGTGTTTGTGTTTGTTCATTAATTAAACGAACAAACACAAACGAACTTCCCGCCGAACGGTTCAAGAATTGTTCGCTGAACATTCGGTTAGTTTGCAACCCTTATATTATACAAAGTTTTAAAGAGATTTATGAAATTATCCCTACATTGGTTCTGATATAGGGTAGTTTTCTAAGTTCACTTGTTTTTCATGCGACACGTTAGTAAAAAGTCAACAAGGTCAAATGCCACAGCTGGAATCTAACATTTGAAAGTCACATTATTACTTTCTAATCATCTGCTTTTCGGGTGGAACAGGTGGTTCAGTTCTACCATTGGAAGGCACCCGAGTTAAAGCTGTCAGAAGTACAAACAGAGCCTGCTAAAATTGTGTCAGTTTCTGCGTCACAGCAGGAGAACATTCGGCTTTTGAAGCTAGAACTTCTAAAGGATCATCTAGTGGAAACAATCTTTCAGAGTGGGATTTATGGTGAGCACGTGGAGCATGATTTGGTGAAGTTTTCTGGCATGGTTGATTTATGGGAATCGTATACGAGTAACTTATGGCATGATTTGGTATTGAGATTACCGAGTTGGATAGAAAACCAATCGATTTTTGTTGACACGAGTGTTGGATGACTGTTTGACATCATCTTGTTGGTGGTATAGTTCTGTAGTCATGAAAGATTGTGGTAGATTGGTCTTTGAAGGTTAGTAATGGCCAAATAGCTAGAAAAACCGTGTTTGATTGTAAGTTGTTTAGATTACAATGTTCTAGTTGTAGACTTGTAGTAAAAGATGGAGTAGATTGGTCAAATAACAATATTTGTAAATTAGTAACATCCCCAACTACGCTATCTCCGCCTACTGCCCATCTTTGAGACAAGCCTTACCGATCTCCGACTACCAATACACACTCGACTATCCAAACCCCCGCCTTAAAAATCAGTGTACGGTTATGAAGGCACGCAGACAGGGTGGAGGAGACCCTGAAAGGGTGGCAAGGTGGTGAGTATCGCTATGTGATGTGTCGCTTTTGGTTTCAAACGATATGGGACGAGCCTTGATTTGATCTAGTGCGTACATCGATGTTGATATATACTGGCTAGGTGCATCCAGTTGAAATATTCCAAGTTACGACAACACAATAACAGTGTTTGGGGCCCTTCCGCATCTAACCCAATATCCAGACCAGATACGTCGTCATGTACCAAACACATGTAATAACGTTATCTTTTAATAGCTCAACAACCAATAGATTACATTACACTCCAACCGTTTTTGACTTTTGTTGTACAATGACCACTTGGTCGGACCTTCTGCCGGAGATTCTCAACAACATCGCCGGAAAGTTAGATTTCTATGAAGATTCTGTCAACTTTCTTTGTGTTTGCACTTCATGGAAGAAGTCTTCTTCTGCCACCACAACCAAACACTCCATTCAACATCTTCCTTCTCGGTTGCCCATGTTGATGCTTGCAGAATCCAACACAGATGAAGACGATGAACACCAACTGCGTACGTTCCTTCTTCTATCCAACGACGGTACCATGCGTAAGCTGCCACTACCAGAGGCGCAACGACAGCGATGTGTATCTACTCACGGGTGGCTGCTAACAACCGGGGAACAAGAGTTCTATGCTAAGCTTGTTAACCCGCTTACTCGTGCTCAGGTCGATCTCCCACGGCTGTATATGTTTGAGGAATTATACTTTGATCAAGATGAATGGATGTACTACTTGTTTAGCATGAGAAAAGTTGTGTTTACATCACCAAACCCTTTGTCATCAGACCCCTCGTTTCGTGTTATCATCATTTGGGGGAGAACTATCGGGTTTTGCCAGCCTGGAGATGCTTCGTGGACTCGAATCAACGGTTGGGAAGGACATCTGTTCGATATCTCGTATCATGGAGCGCGAAAACGGCTCTATGTAGTGGCCACCATGGGAACAATCTACGAATGTGACGTAACTAACAATGTTTTGTGTCCTAAAACGTTGTCTCGAGTGACAACATTCCCAGGAGAAGAGTTTGGGTGCTCGTGTGTTCCCTGGGCGTATTTACTCGAGTTGGGGTGTGACAGTTTGCTAATGGTTACGCGCGAACGTTACTATTTCAAGAAACACGATGATGAGTATGGGCGTTATGGACCGTATAGGACTAGTAAGTTTCAATGTTTTGTGTTTGGGTTAGACGATGGAAAGTGGTCGAAAATCACGAGTTTGGGGGGTAAAGCGGTCTTTATAGGGTTCAATTCATCGTTTGCTATCGATGGTGGGGAAGGTGTGAAGCCGGATTGTATTTACTTCACCGATGATCTTTATGAACCATACCGTGGTCTACCGGAGGGCGGTGGAGGAGATGTCGGAATATATCATATGTTTAACGGTAGAATCGAAACCCTCTTCGAGTCACAAGAGTCGGTTTTCCGGTCTAGTCCTCCTTTATGGCTTGAAACAAGCACTCTTCCTATAATTAAGTAGTTGTTTAAGGGTGCAAATAATGTCTATTAGGTTACTTGTATAAGCATATCGTAAGATGTTTGTTTGGTGAAGAAATAGCATAACAATGTTTACTTAGGATTATGGGTGACAATTGTGCTGTCGATGATAGTTAATCGTTGAATCCAACACTATTTATGTATTCATTCATGTCAAATAGATCTACATGTAGACACTTAGTTTTTTTCTAACGAGAAAGTGGCAATATGACAAGAGGTAAACAAATGGCAGGCATTTTCGACAGCATCCTCACAAAGACCACACAAAATAGTCTTGATCTGGATGTGGTGATGAACAAGAGCTTCCCGTGTCGGAAGTCTATCCATCTCTGCCGTCCACACAAAAACATTGACTTTCTTTGGAACCGAGTTGTTCCGATCCATAATAAAAGTAGCAGTTGAACTCGACACCCTGAATTACACTTTCTTCATAGAGGCAACCGAAAACTTCCTAGACGGGTCCTCAAGCCAAACCCACTCATCTTTAGCATCTGAAAACGACATTCTGGATCAAGTTAAGAAGAACAAACATTTCAGCCACCTCAGTAGAGTTTAAATGACTCCTCTTCCACCTCCACCTCCAAGACCAAGACCAATTATTAGAATCGAAGTAATCCTTAATTCTAAATCACATTCACATATTCACTTGTTTCCCTAATTCTTAATCCATTCGCCTCCTCCTTTGGGCAATCGGCAATCTGCCTCGCACTTCCAACTATCTTCAATCAGGACTTCCCCTTTGTCTGGTCCAAGTACACATCACTTGTCTCTAATACTTCTCTTCTCTTAATTCATGGTGGACAAACATTATTCCAGCTTATATATATGTTATGCCCCCATGGATTGTCATTGTTATTTAAATTACTTGGAAAAGAAACGCGGTGCCATGGGGAAAACTGTTCGTTTTCGTTCCTTGTCGGAAATATTGGAAACTTGTGAAGTTGCTGAGGCTATAGTTTGTTTGAAACAAAGTCATTCTTACGGTGACAACAACGGTGGTAGGACCTTTTTTCCACTAGATGCATTCGATGTTCAGGACATTTTGCATGGTGCAGATCATTCCAGACGTCGTTTAGGATCTGTGTCGTTTCCGTTTATGTCCAATCCTAGTGCACCCACTTCTGTAGCCCGTCAAGAGTCACCAAGTCTGCTTGTTTACAGTAAGAGGAATATGTGTACCCACTCGTCGTCGGAGAAAGTGTTCCCATGTCACATCAATCATTAAGGGTCCGTCGTTATGGTCTGATATATAACCATCGCCGTTGTGAACACCCTCTCGATGCTGACCAACCCGTTCCTTCCCCCAATGGTGATACCGAGAAAACTGATAATCGGCGATGGTCTTGTTGTGTACCCGGATCTAGTCGTCAAGAATGCCAGACATCCTCTATACCCCTGCAGTGGTGTTCGAGATGTTTCCTGGTGTATAGTAATTAGAACATGTTCTTTTTTGTTGTTCCAATGCTATAGTTTGTAAAGATGGGACAAGTACTTGGTTTTTTGACGGTAGTTTATGTGTATTCCTTGTCAACATGTCTATCGGTTTATAAGTAGTTTATGTCTATATTACCAAGATGTCTGCTTCTTAGCGTGATAGGGATATAACTAAATTGTAGATAAAGAAGCTAAGAGATAGGGAATAATCTTGACTCAAATCCTGCTTATTCTCATTCCATACGTAACATCCACATAAATAGATAAAAAAACTTACATAAGACACCCCCCACTAAACCAAAATAGCATACTAATCCCTTGACAATAAAAAATAAAAATAAGACACGTAACAATACTCTTCCGTTACATAAGACACCCTCTTAACCTACTTTTTTGCCCTCAAAAAGTACTTCAAGAAACCTTGTCTTCATCCTCTTCCGTTGCTTGTTTTTCATCATCTACCACTTCAAGTATGTAGAGTTGTTTTTTCTTACACTTGTGCCCCGGAACGAACCTTTCGGTACACCAGAAACATTCCCCCTTTGCCCTTTTTTGCTCAAGCTCATCACTCGTCAAACGCCTCGATCTAAGGATTCCTGGTGTAGAACTTGATGGCTCGGTTGTTGGACTTGGCAGCAAGGGTAGTTTTGAACCATTAACGGGAGGTGTTATTTTGACATCTTCGGGTTGCAGCCCATCCTCCACAGCGTTGAAACGCTTCATCAAACATGTGTTGTTCATAGTTTGAATTCTTGCTAACCCATACGCCTCACGTAGTGTTTGAGGCTTGAACATCTTTACCGGCCCTTTTATTTCCGGCTTCAAACCCTTCAAATATAGGCTAACGGCATAAAGTTCGCTAACGGTAACCTTGTTAAGCAAACGATCGAAACCTGAATTATATTCTTGTAGACCCTTGGCGTCATCCGTAAGTTGAACGAGAGAAGCAATCTCTTCCATAGGGTCTTCAAACATTGCATCAGAAAAACGGGCAGAGATCGAACGAACATAGTCCGCCCATGGGACCTCGGCAACCGTGGCATTACGGGTCTTCAAGTAGGCACGGTGCCATTGGAGGGCATCGCCTTCCAAGTGAACCACAGCACAGCGTAATTTCGAGTCATCGGGAGTGTCATCCATCGAAAAAAAATGTTCGCAGCGATAGACCCACCCCTCAACATCGTCCCCCGAAAATTTAGGGAAGTCGATCTTACCTATACGGAATGGTTTGGATGTTCGTGAGTCACCATCTGGGCCGGAGAAGGACCCGAAGGAACTACCCGACGACTGCACGGCTTTATCACGCACCGCCTTCAAAATATCTTCCTGCTGCTTCGAAGATTGTTCATGTTGCTTCATCAGGGCCGCTAACGTAGCTTGATGTCGCTGATTGCCTTACCATGGGACTTGAGGGTGTTGTCGATATCATTATTGCGGGTGTTAGTCATGGCGGCGGCAAGGAATTCCGATGAGGAATCGATTGGAGCTCTGATACCCTTGATAGGGATATAACTAAATTGTAGAGAAAGAAGCTAAGAGATAGGGAATAATCTTGACTCAAATTCTGCTTATTCTCATTCCATACGTAACATCCACAAAAATAGATAAAAAACTTACATAAGACACCCCCCACTAAACCAAAATAGCATACTAATCCCTTGACAATAAAAAATAAAAATAAGACACGTAACATAGCGGTGTATTTTTGTGAATGTGTAAATTTGTCTGTGCGCAAATGGCAACTATCCTGTTAGTTCAAAATGCTGTATACACCATTCTGTCAGTGGTAGTAAGATGGTCTTTTGTATTGTGCACGAAAGAGAATATTAATAGACTCGTGAGATAAAATATTCAAAGAAATTTTATTGATAAACTAAATAAGAGAAAAATACCCGAATAGTCCCTATGGTTTGCCATTTTCACCTTTATTCCCTAACTTTCTAAAATTACAGTTATAGTCCCCAACTATTACAACTTCGTTTTCGGATAGTCCTTAGGCCTAATACCAGTTAGTTTTCTCAGTTAAGTGAGTGTGAAATAATAAAAATACCCTTACTATAAAACAAAATAACTTAACTTATTAAATAGATTTATTTATTTATTTGTGAGACTCACTCCTTTATTAAAACAAAATAACAACCCCACCCCCTTTCCTCTCTCTTTCTTCTCTCTTACCCTGCAACTCAATCATCTCATTTTCTCCACAAGAACACCCAAAACCCTATCATGGCTTTTCTTCTTCTTAACAAAGACCAAAACCTTCCACAACAACAAGAACCAAACTCCTCGAAACCTTCACTCACAATTTCTTCACCATAATAATATTCTCCGCATCACAACCGCATGGATGATGACAACGATCGGAGCTCCGAAGCAACTCAATTCCACAACGATGACGACGGAAGATCTCTACTCTGGCAAATTACAAGCACCCCTCAAGTTGTAACGCCTCGCTTTTGTAACTTTTCTTATTTAGAAACTTTGTCTTGTATTCTATTTTTGGAAACTTGTATCCCCCTTGTATTCGTATTTCATTTCCAATCATTGTAATCCGAGACTTGAATCATAATGAAAGCTTGATCTTTTAATACATCTTGTTATACAAAATTCGTAACTACTTGTTATACATTCATTATACGTGCATACTTGATACAATTATACGCAAATCCATACTTGTTTATACATACAAAATTCATTTATACATTTATTTATTTATACATTACACTTATGCATTTCACATACACGATCGAAACGCTTAAAACCGACAAAACTCGTGAAATCATCGAACTTGAATTTCGTATACAAGGGAAAGACCCCTTTCGTGCGAAAGGCCCTGTCGCCCGAAACTCACCAGTCATCCCAAACTCTCACCTAACCCTATAAATACCCATCCACACCTTCATTTCCCACCTTCCACAACTTCGAAAACTCTCTCAACTTACTGATTTCGAGCTATTCAGCTAAGCTACTTCCAACAACCTTCTAAGTGAGTTTACAACTCACAAACACCTTGAATTCTTCTATCTTTCTTCTACTTTTCTAGACTTTTATACACTTCTTCAATCATTTAAACTTGGTTTCTCAGATTCGCATTGGCAATCTGATATTAACTCTCAACCTGTTGAGGATCAACTTAAAGATTATAGAGTTATCTTTCAAACCTTTTACAAAACAAATTTTCTATTACTAAACTTGTCCGAATCAGAGACTCACCGAGCTCACAAGCTAAGTTCATGGCTGTGGGTTAGTGTTAGAGTCGATTCCAGCCGGGAAGATGAGAAGTTCAACCAAAACTGAGCTGTTTTCATCTCGAAGCCGAGCCTCTCGCACGAAAGGCCGTCCTGTCTTGCGAAAGGTTACCCCTTTTGCACGACAGGGACACCCTCTCGCACGAAAGGTACTGTTTCCACTTGTTCCGACGTTTTCTAAGTGTTGTATGTTAATCCGATCCTCATTTTTGATATGAACGATCTCGATATAAAAATTGTGTGAACCGTGGAAGCCTTGGTTTCCAATCTAGTTCCACCACCTCACTTGAACTTGTAGCACGAACACCCAAATAATCTTCTAGACCAAGAATAAGTTAACCCCGTCTAACCTCTAACACTTAGTTAACTCTTTCCATGTTGAGACGGCACACCCGGGTTGTTCTTGTTTAGTTGTTTAGATATTTAAATTCTGTTATTTCCATTTTTATTATTCATGACCAACCGGTTAGTTAACTTTGTTAACTAATTTGTGCTTTGGTGAATTATAACGAGGTTATTACCTCTATGCATGACTTCTATGAACTCTATGAACATCCTGGACTATTAGACTATGTATTATAATTAAATAACACAACTGGACACACAAACATAGCCGTTAAATGGTTAAAACATTCGAATGAAGTTCGGTTTGCACCAGACAGGCCCCTGTCGCACCAAAGGATCCCTTTCGCGCGAAAGGACTCCTGTCGTGCGAACTGTCCAGTCGCCCGAACAGTTTGTGTCGTTTCAGTTTCCACGTTCCTCGTTACTGATTCTGAGGGGCAAATCAGGACCCATGAAATCACAGAAAGCTCAGTGTCTTAATGAGTGCCTGGACAGAATATACTTTCTGTTTTATTATACTTTTATACTATGTACTACGTACTTTATTCCGAATCTAGATCCTCCAATCAATCTCCATAACTCACGCCTTCATTTACCCCCTATAGGGTAACCTTGGCGTTCCTGTGCTCGTCAACAACTCAACTCTTCTACTTACGGGATTAACTAAGAAGATTTAGCAAAACCGTGAGTATACTCGAACACCCTTTTTACTTTTCACACTTTGGGTGCAATATGTTTACTATTAAACCTACAGAGTTACACTTAGACTTTTATACAAATTCACAAACAATCTAATACATGCATGCTAATATGTTATACTGGATTCGTCTATCTGGGTTCTTCTTATTTGATAAACTTGTCATTAACTTCGTACGAGCCTTCATTTAACATGTATAGCACTATAGGAGTAACGCACCGCCCGTATTCTTGTGGTCATTTTAAATATAATACTTGTGGTAATCAGAGGATTGACTTGAATATTCGCATGCCAGTTTTACGTTAATCATGTTAACTTTGTTTGTTATGTGGATTTGTGTAAATCATTTTATATCTGTGTTATGTATTAAACTTGTATACTCACCAATACTTTTGTATTGAACCATGTGTTTCTAAACATATTGCAGGTTGATGATGTTGAGATGGATGAAACATAGTAGGGATTCCCTAGTTACACACTTAGAATCATTAGATCATGTTGTTGTATCATTTTTTTAATTACGTTGTATTTGTTTCATGTATCGTTGTTGTATTTGAAACAATTTTTATATTTGAATTTAATGTATTGTAACTTGACAATTTGAAATGAATGAAATCAGTTTACTTTAAATTATTGTCGCAAATAGTGTTATGAAGTCTCGAGCAATCTCGTTCGTCTCACTCCGATGTTTCTGCCATCGGTTGGGGTTTGACACAAGTTGACTGACATAAAATTCATGGTAAACAATGGCGTATTATTCTTCTTCCTGCGTGTGTCGGAATTAATAACGAGAAATTGAGGTAGGTGACGCATTGAGATCTTTGATCCAGCAGACTGTAAGTTTGTTCATCAATTGAAGTGTGTTTGGATTAGGTTTTGGTTTGGGGGAAGTTTGTGGTGCTGTCGGGGAAGGATTGGGTTGACTCCGGACGTCGTCGGAGAGAGTCGGGTAAACGTAAGTGGTGGTCAAAGGGTAAGAAAAAGGTTAAAGGTGTGTGGTGTTATGTGATGTGGTGTGGGCTGCAAAATATAGGATGCACCCAGAGATATGCCGGTTTCCTTCTTTGCATTTTTATGATGGTAACTTACTGAATGGTGATGGGATGTTTAGCAAAGAAAAACCATTTCACAAGACAGAAGGCGTTGGGCCTTATTTACTTTTTGATATAGTGGATGGGTTGGAGTCTCATGGTAAGAACCCTGGTTCTCTCTAAACAAATGCGAGCAGCAGAAAACTCACACTTTTCTTCACTAAAGTTTCCCGGGAGATAGTAATAAATTAATAATTTTGATGGTGGAATTTAATGAAGGTGGTTGGTTACAGGTTGGGGTTATGGTGGAGGTGGGTGTTGGTATGTTGGTTGCAGGTGGTGGAAGAAGAGGTGAGGGTGGGGAGGGGCCATTAGGCTTTTTTTAATTATATTCTTTTATTTAATGGTAAGGCCCACTAGATTCTAAATGTTTAATTCAAATTATCTTTTAGTGTTTTAATTTTTATTAGTAAGGGTATTTTAGACATTTTGCACCTACCTAACACAAAAATTAACC
Organism: Helianthus tuberosus; assembly: GCA_030545235.1. NCBI lineage: Eukaryota > Viridiplantae > Streptophyta > Magnoliopsida > Asterales > Asteraceae > Helianthus > Helianthus tuberosus. The sequence continues at coordinate 182,532,084 of CM060451.1, forward strand.
CCCATCCGCGTCAGGGACTATCCGGGAATGAAATTGAAAAAGTTGGGGACTATAGCTGTAATTTTAGAAAGTTAGGGACTAAAGGTGAAAAATGGGCAAATCACAGGGACTATCTGGGCATTTTTCTCACTAAATAATTACGCACTTAAGAAAACATAAATTTTGTTGTCCTCTCACCGTTAGGGGCATGGGTTTACATGTAATATTTCTTAAGTTGAGCAACATTCCATGTCCGCGGTATAGGGGACCCATCCAGGTGTGCCAGGTGGTAAGCACCTTTTCCTAGGTGCCCTTTGATTATGTAAGGTCCTTCTCACTTGGGACCTGATTTTTCGGTGCTCTCTACTCTGCTGGCTTCGTTGTCTCCCATAACATATTCGCCTACTTTAGACGATGTTTGTGCCACACACCAGTTATAATACCTTCCCATGATTTTCTTGTACTTTGCCTCCCTGATGGTAGCCGCCTCGCGCCGTTCATCTAGGAGGTCCAAACATTCTCTTAGGAGTCGATCATTATTGTCATGGGTAGTAAGTCATCGTAATGATGGTAAACCCACCTTGGCTGGTATCATTACTTCAGCTCCATAGGTTAGACCAAAGGGCGTTTCATTGTTTCTCGTCTTTAGCATGGTAAGGTGCAACGACAAAACGTTTGGAAGTTCTTCGACCCATGAACTGACCTCATTATCCAACCGCTTCTTGATGCCATCTAGCAAGCCCCTATTGGCTCTTTCTACCCGCCCATTGCCTTGGGGTGGGCGACAAATGTGAATATAAGTTGTATCTGGAGTTCCGCGCACCAGTCCTAGAGCAACTTATCAGCAAATTGCATTTCGTTGTCACTAACCAGGTACAACGGAAGCTCTAAGCGAAAAACGACATGTTCCCAGAGGATTTTTTGTCGTTTCTGCTGTTATTTATGCTAGCAGTTTCACTTCTACTCATTTGGCGAAAGTGTATGGCCACCATAATATATTTTATCTTTCCAGGGGCTATCGGGAAGGGACCCATTATGTCTACCGCCCACTTCTGGAAGGGCCATTGACGTGTGTGGGTATGTATATATTTTTTAGTATATTTTTTGCTCTTTTTACTCGCCGATTCAAGTTTTAAATTTATAAAACACGATATTCTACTATCACTCTACACACACGTTAGGGCAAGTGCACCCATCGCGGACGTAGTATAGTGATGGCAAGATATAATGTATCCAACATGCCTCGCGACGCGCTACCCATCGCAAATCTTACGTTACTTGAAAGGAACTCCGAGCTTAGGCTTGTGGTATCCCAAAGACGGTGAGTTCAACCTTGAGGGCTACTCTGATTCATATTATGGTGTCTGCAAACGCAATGCAAAGTCTACAACGGCCGGCTGCCAGTTCTTCGAAACACATCTGGTAACTTGGCAGTGTAAGAAACACGGTCACTCTATCTACATGCGAAGCTAAGTAAGTCTCAGCTAGCAGCTATTGTTCACAGATCTTGTGGATTCGACAACAGATGAGAGACTTTGGTCTGCAATTTCTTAACTCGCCTATCTTTGTAGATAATGAGGCTGCTATTAACATCACAAAAAACCCTGTTCATCATGCTAAAACTAAACACATAGAGATTCGACATCACTTCATTCGTGACTGTTACGAAAAGAAGTTGACTAGAATCGAAAAAATCCACACCGATAAATAGAAAGCTGAGTTACACACAAAACCGTTTCATCATTCACGTTTTAAATATCTTTTGAAACTAAACGGTATGTGGCTTTTGTCGTCAGGGGGAGAAATAGTTGGCGTTGATGAAGATTCCAAAGCAGAGGACATTGAGAAGCGATCTGCATTGGTTTGTCAAATTCTCTTTAAATGTTTTGGATTTTAGGGGGAGAAAATTGTAGTAAAAAATGCAAAAAACATTTAAAAATAAAAAAAAATGTAAAAAACATAGAAAAAGACAAAAAGAGTTAGTGTAAAAAGATGAAATGATAGTACATCAGCTAGACTGTCACAGTACGCTAAAGAATTGGAAAGCTAAAAGAGATAAACGGTCTCACTGATGATGTGCTAGTAGGTTTTTGCACATTTAGTAGATTGATTTCGAGATATAAACATAAAAACTATATCTTGCTTATCTCGTGGGGAACATCTCTCGGATATATGGTAACCCCTGAAATCTCGTTTGAGAGATTGCCTAATTCTGAGATACTAGGTCTTTATATTGTTTGATATCTAGGGTATTATACCAGGTCTTCTGATTTTGCGTCAGCAATGGCCTAGACCTCGTATAATACTTTGTGTGCTTTAAAAAGCTTTCCCTCTGCATAAAAATTGAGAAAAATATCGAAAGATATAAATCAAGTGCAGTTGTAAAGAAGATGCCTAATTGGGACACACCTAAAGTCGAGCCTTCATCTCTTTGACTAAACAAAGTTAATTTCGTTTGAAAGTGGCAATGTCACTTTCAAACTAAATTACATGGTTCAAACGAAATTACCTCAAAACCCTATAATTTTCTCGTATAACGTGCCCTGATCTAACATTTTTAGTACCAGACTCGATACAAGACGAAGTCGACAGACGCATGCACCAACAGACTCCCCCTCGAATGTTGACGAGTCTTAAAGTGTCGAGTCTTCGCATCTTCAGTCTTTATCAGTCCTCTTGAACTCTTTGAAGTATCTTGACACTGTAAAGCATCCTTAAATCTTTCTCTTCTCTTTTCATCAGCACCAACAGACCCTGTTTACACTCCTTCCTTTAGGTGTCTTCAGACTCCCCCTTTCGATATGCTCTGATCGCAACCTGGCTTGATAAAATCACAGAGTCTTCAGGTATCGGAACCTGGCTCTCTATCACTCAGATATCCTGCACATTCTCTACCCAAAAATAAATTTTCTGATGACCACTTGTAAAAATAATTTCACCATCTAATGAATGCTTGTGGATAAGAAATTTAAACAATGATTTTACAATGTTAGTCTCTGATGAACCATTTGCAGGAATAACGTTTTCATTTCAAAAACTTTTCTCACTTCATTTCAAAACATCTCAAACAGTTTTACCCAAACCATTTGTTCATCATGTCTAGCACTTGGAATTTTGAAAATCAGCTCTTCAACACCAATTGTCGAAAATCTTTTTGTATTTTTCAAATTTATGCTAAAACACACTAAAATCTTTTTGGATTTTTATATGAAATGAAAATGCAATAAAAAATATTTACAAATAATATTTTTGTGAGTTTGTGTAAGAGGATCATATCAGTTTTTGACAAGTCACAAGTACCGTTGAGTTTAGTTACACATTAAGAATTAAACAATTCACTTAGATTGTCGATATACTGATCCACTTAAATTCTCACACAAATTTCAACTGATTCAGGATACGAATTAGGTGTATTAAGAACTTAAACTCATTCATGTGTCCCACCTCTTAAATATACTTTCGTATCCAGATCCCAATATTCAGTCTTACAGGTGAGTATACCACAGATGATATCTGTAAGGGGTTAAATTGCGAAACCGTGAGAGCTCAGGTCAGAACTTCCGTTCAGCAGAGAGATGACGGCTCGACTTTTGGTGTGTCCCCTTTAGAGGATCTTTTTTACAACAGCATTGATTAGCAATTTTATTGTCTCATCATTTTATGCTGAGGGCGGCGCTATATTTCAAGCAAGCAGTAAAGTATTCTCCGGGGACTAGGCCATTGCTTCTGCATTATCAGAAGTCCCGGGATAATACCCCAGATATCACTGAGCATAAAGACCTAGTATCTCAGAAAGAGGGATCCTTCAAACGAAATTTCAGGGGTTACCTATATATCCAAGTAGTGTTCCCCACGAAATAAGCAAGTTTGAATTTAGGTTTATATCCCGAAAAAGCTTACTAAATGTGTACAAACCTATCGGCATATCATCAGTGAGATCGTTTAACGCTATTTAATCATTACATTTCTTTAGCATACTGTAACTGTCTACTGATGTACTATCATTTCCTCTTCTTTGACACAAAAACTCATTGTCTTTTTCAAATTTTCAAATGTTTTTGGATTTTCAGAAAATTCTTACTCCCCCTAAAATGCAAACACATTTTAGGAAATTTGAAAATAAACTATACAGAAATATGACAACTGATATCGAATCGCTTCAAATCGCCATTCACTTAGCATAAACAATCAGAACTCCCCCTCACAACAAACTATTTTCCCATTGTGATTTCAAAACACTTAAGTTTGTTTTAATCAAATGGTTTTTCCGGAAAATAAGTTTTGTTGATTTTAACTTGTAGATTAGGGGTTTGGTTCATCACATTGTCTTTAAACCACTTGTAGGAAAATGCAAGTACAACTTAATGTCCTTGATTTACCAATTGTAAGAAAAAAAAACCTTTTTCAACCACATGGCTTACCAACCAATACCATATGTAGGTTGAATTCTCAAGATGCCGATACCTACTCCTCACTTACCAACCTGGGAGTTCCGGCAAGTCATACTAGTGACCATTTTTTCAATTTTTCTAACAAAACAATATAAGAATGATGCCGATTCCTGCTTCGCGATTACCAACTTGGGAGCTCCGGCAAGTCCAGAATTTTACTGTTCATAGTAGGTACCATCCCAGTCACAAACCAGGGATGATACTTTACCTTGCTTCTTTGTTTTCTTCTCGTAAAACTCCTTGACACCTTTAACCTTCCTGTCAACCATTTTTCCAAAAATGTTATGAACTTTGGAATTGAAGGTTTTCTCAATATCAAAATCATTCTTTTCTGAGAAAAATTGATTTGAAATTTCAATTTTACCAACTTTCTTCTTAAAATTTTCAGACCGAAGTGGTGGAAAATTCACATCATCCACAGTCGGCACTGACTTTTCACTTTTTGATTCAACTTGTGGCTCCTCTAATTTTGTGGAATCAGATTCATCGCCAGAAGATAGCTCCTCTGATTTTGAAGAATCAGAATCATTGCTAGATCTACCATCAGACTTCTTAACAACCCATTTCTGGTTGTCAAGTTTTGCTCTTTTCTTGTAAAATTTGTTTGAACATTCACCGATTTCAAATTTTGAATCTTTGAAAAGTTTGGTTCTATCAATTGGTGGTTCAAACTCAACCCCTTTTTCTTTTAGTTTAGAAACTCCCTGTTTGGTTTGAATTGCTTGTGAACATTTCACAGCTAGAAGTCCAATTCTACCACATTTAAAACAGGTTCGAGTCTCCTTCTTCTTTTGATTTACCATCTTCTCCATTTCTTCTTGCTTCTTCGCAAGGAATTCTCTGTTGGATTGATTCCTGAACAGATTTTCTTTTTCCTCTTCAGTAGATGTACCTGAAACAAATATCATTTTTGATTTAAAGTCACGAACATATTTTTCATTTTTATGATTTTCTGGTCGAATAAATCCAAGACCTTTCTTTTTGAAATTACCGTTATGGTTTGGTTTCTTTCGATAACCAGAACCAGAACTGTAACCCTTTTTCTTGTTTTCTCTTTGTTGAACTCTTGAGGTGTACTTTTTCGGTTTATCAATAAGATTCACATCTTTTATGTCAGAAATATTAATTTCTGTTAGTTTGAAAACCTTTTTAATCATTTCTGGTTTAACACCTCTTATTGGAAATTCCTCATCAAAATATAATTTGTCAGAATCATTCAAAGTATATGCAACTTTAAACGTTTCATCATTCAAATTAGACTTTGATAACAGGAATTCTTTATTGTAAACCCTTTTGCCCTGTTTGACAGACTGACTCGGAATGCTTGACTCAGACTTTGACTCTGACATAGACTCCAACTTTGACTCCTCGGATTCATCTTTATCCAACACCTGATCGACCACTTTCTTTATTAACTCGGACTCATGATCAGTATCAGATGATGTAAATGTCACATCAATATTTTCTGGCAAGTTTACTGAAGACTCCGACTCCCACTGTAAATTTGTTGCCTTTTCGACTCTTTCTAAATTTGGATTTCTCAGAGAATATCCATTTTCAAGCGGGGGTGAACACTTGTTGTAACTGGCACCTTGTTTCTTACCAGATGTTTTTGATTTAGTATCCTTCTTCTTTTCTTTCTTCTTCTCAGAAGTCTTTTCTTCAGAAGTCTTCTGTTCTTCAGTTACCTCATCATCTTCAAATGCCTTCATGCCTTCAACAGTTGGATAAATCCTGTCAATGACATAAGAAGTACATGAGTAACTTTTCAACAAACGATTAACTCTTTCAGTTTCAATTCTTTGTGTTTCAAGTTTCTGTTCTAGCACAGCACACTTCTCAATGTAATTGTTCACCACTTTCTGTTTTATCATGAAAGCTCCCTGAAGTGTCTTCATGGCTGTTGCTTGTTCTTCACTTGATTGATTATACTGATTCATGGCCTTGTTCAGAACATCATAAGATTCCTTCAGCCTGTTCATGTTGTTCATCAACTCACTGTTTTTCTTTTTTATAACCTCACAATTTTCACAAATCACCGGAATCTTCTTTGCATCAACTTCCTCACTAACTTTGAACTTTGAAACTTCCTTTATCTTTTTCTTTATTACTGGAGCTTCCTCGTCATCACTGCTGACCGGTGTTTTGACCTTTTTCTTTTTCTTTTTGACTTTTTCATCTTCACTATCGCTTTCTGCTATCAATTTCAAATCAGCTGCCAATCTTCTTGCATGATACTCTCTATCATCATCACTATCTTCTTCAACTCGAGCGACATATTCTTTGTGATTTGAATCTTTGTTTGGATCATAATTATCCCAATTGAAATTTACCCAGCTAAAACCTTCAGGCAATTTTTCATCATCTTGGTTAATCAGGCATGCTTTATTATCAGCTGAGATATATTTGTCCCAACTAAATCCTTCTGTTGGCTTATTGTCATCCCGATTCACCATACAAGCTCTCTTTGAAGATTCTTCAATCACTTTTCTTCCATGTGTCACTTGTGGTTCTTGTTGTTGTTGAGCAACTTGATGATAGATGGCCTTCCGATAGTAATCATTATTGTTGTTAAACGGATTTTGAGCTCCACTTGCTTCACGGTTTTTGCACTCCCTCTTGAAGTGTCCTTTTTCCCTGCAACGAAAACAAGGACTTTAGATTTATCAAAACCTAAAGTAGAAACATTAGCTTCACGTAAATCATCTCTTCCTGTGATCTGCTTAAATTTCTCAGCCCGTCTTAACACATTTTCCAAACACCACTTTATGTCCATTAATTCCATCTCTTCAGCATCAATCTGATCATAATCCTCTTTAGTAAGCATTGGATTCCCGATCCGCCCTGCCACAAAACTTCCATAAGATTCCAACACGGTTCCCAACAAAGACATGTGACTCTTAGCAACTTCTGCTGAATAATCCTCATCATTCTCCAGATTCAGTACAATATTGCATTGTAGCTTCTTGCCATTCTTTGTTGCTGAAATGTTTGGATCAAATGATGGATATGATGAAAAACTTGTGTTGCTGCTTGATCCTTTTGATGAACTTCCAGATGAACCCTTTGCATTGAAAGCAGTTTCGATTTTTGGTGACATGTTGGTGGATTTATCACTGACACCACATTTGTAATAGAGACTAATGTCTTGTTCACCATCGAAATTTTTCATTCTTGAAATCTTTCTCTGCTCCATCTCCAGAGCCTCAATCTTTTCAATGAACTTGCTTAATGTCAGATTGCTAAACCCTTTCTTGTTCCTCAACATCATGAGATATGTACCCCAAGTCTCATATGGTAATGCATCAGCTAATTTGTCAATCAACTCTTCATTATCTTTCTCGATGCTCAATCTCCTCATGTTGGCTAGCAAATTGCAGTATCTCTCAATGATTTGCTTTGTGCTTTCATTCTTCAAACCACGAAACAGGTCAAACTCTTTCTTCAAAAGCGATTTTTTGTTCTTGACCATCTCTTGGCTTCCATGAAACTTCGATTTTAATGCTTTCCAGATAGAATAAGAAGTTCCATTATGTTGCAAGAGAACCAAGATATCTTCTTTCACAGCTTGTTGTAGTAAACTTAACATCATTTTCTCATCTTTGTATTTCTTTTTGTTATCGGCACTTAGATCTTTGATTGCAATAATCTCTTCGTCATCATTCATCGGTTGAACATATTTCATCTCGACACATTCCCAAGCATCTAAATAATTGGCTTGTACCCAGTTCTCAAAATGACCTTCCCAACCTTTGTACTCCTCGATGTTCATGAGTTTAGGCAGTTTTTGCATAGTCCCCGATTCATTTTCCAGCATTGTGTTCTGTGCAAGAGTGATCGGGGTAACCGGAGTAGCAAATGCGTTATAAAATTCCTCTTCCATGTTTCGGTAACAAGATTCACAAAAACAACCTTTCAAACGAAATGATTCACCTCGTGAAACACCTGTAGACATAAAAACAAATAATCAGTTTAAATGAACTGAATATGTGAATGTGTGTGACGGTTGAATCGATCTAGGACTCGTGTCGAAGATTCGTGGACTCATTTAATGTATTCCGCAAACTAAATGAATGGGCCGGATAGTTTTTCACATGGGCTTTCAACAATCCATAATCAACTTTTATTGAACCTTCACGATATGAAATAACATGGGCTACAGCTCTTTAATCGATTGATAATTGGGCCGACAACAATTACCAATTCAAATCAAATTTAATTGGACCTCAAATTCCACTAACCCGGCAACAACATTAATTGGCTGTACTGAATTACTTTTAACCAAAAGCACATGGGCCAACTGAATATCCAATTTAATCTAATTTGACCTCAAGTAACACTCAACTGACAACAGTGAAGTTTACTTCAAACCTGATTGGGCCTCAACTATGAACTAATCTTCAATTAAAGATGACCGACAATTGTGATAACTACTCAATTCCCATTGGACCACTCGAATTGAAACAATTAAACCTCACTAGAACCACGTGATAGTTCAGAGAACCAATTAACTTGATTGAACCGATTATAAGAACAGAATACTCCCTCAAACAAAATACCTAATATCGTTTGAAATAACAACTTTTCAAACGGAATTGCTGATTATGTATGAGTGTTCAAACGAAATAACAATTTGAAACGGGATTGCTACTTTCAAACGAAATCCTCAAACGAAATGACTATCTTCAAACGAGACTACCCAACTTTCTCAAACGGAATACATGTTTCAAACGGTATTAACATGTATTTTCAAACGAAATCAGTCTCAAGGTGCTCTCTCAAACGAAATCAGCAGGACAACTCAAACGAAATCAGTCTCAATATGCTCTATCAAACGAAATCAGCAGGACAACTCAAACGAAATCAGTCTGATGTCATCATTTCGGTCCAAATTTTGTCCAATTGATCAAGTTTTAATCAGTTTTCAGATCTGAAACTCTCAAGGGTTTGTTAAAACACAGTTACGCACACATTGTGAAAAGATTAGCCGATTTTAACCATGAAAACTTGTTTAATTTTGAAAGAAGATGTAGAAAAACAGAATTTGCAGCTGAATTGGTATGAACTATTCCTCCTGAGCTCTGATACCACTTGTAGGATCGTTTGCAGACCTGAACAAGTCGATCAGAAGAGTTTTATTCAATACGAAAGGCGGAAACAGACATACTGAAGTCAATTCAGCAAGAATATCACTTTAAACTGTCGTTATATTGATTTCACAATGATTTACAGCGAGATGACACTTCGGCAGCACTTCGTTGCTCTAACCGGAATCGTTACAAATGATTTCGCTTGAACACCTATTTATAGGATAGGTGATTTCGTTTGAATGTGTCATGTGCCATTTCAAACGAAATTAACAAAGTTAATTTCGTTTGAAAGTGGCAATGTCACTTTCAAACTAAATTACATGGTTCAAACGAAATTACCTCAAAACCCTCTAATTTTCTCGTATAACGTGCCCTGATCTAAGATTTTTAGTACCAGACTCGATACAAGACGAAGTCGACAGACGCATGCACCAACATTTACAACTTGGCGACCCGCCTTTAGCATCCACTTTCTTTCCCGATTCCACAGTGCGAGCTTTCTTTGTAGGGCTTGGATTCACATCCTGTGCCCTTCTCTCACCCCTTTCAACTTGTTTCTTCAACTCTATTTCCCGCTCCCAGGCGGTGTTGATGATTTCTGTGAGGGTTTCATACTTTGAGGGAGTCATGAACTCCCGGTATTCAGCACTCAGCATGTTGTAATAGTAGTATATCTTTTGCTCTTCAGTGGTGACTAACTCGTCACAGAATCTCAGCTTATCCATAAAGATGCCCGTGATCTTATCGATTGTTTCACCCTTTTGTCTTAGCTGGATGAATTCTTCCTTAATCCTGTTAATAATCGCTTTGGGACTATGGTGTTTAAGGAACGGCACCTTAAACTCATCCCAAGTCATGACCCTCGCCGCTTCGGCTCCTATCTCCTTCTTTTTATTGTCCCACCAATCCTTGGCTTGACCTCTTAATTGACCCATTCCGTAAGCAACAAAATCACCCACGTCACAATGGGTCCTTTCAAAAACCCCTTCGACGTCACTTAGCCATCTTTGGAAAATTATCGGGTCAACCTCCCCATTGTAGATTGGTGGTTTACACGCCATAAATTCTTTGTACGAACATCCTTTACGTTCTCCCGATTTCTCTTTCATAAGGTTGACACTATCTTCCAACCTTTTGACTCGTTCCTCGACTAATGATAATACCATGTTTTGAATTTGTCTATGAACCCGGATAGACTACCCTCAATTGCCTTTCCCACTTCTTCGGCAATTAACTCTTTCATTTGTTCGGTACTTGTCGGATCATCATCGTTTCCTTCCGACATCTTGAAACTGAAATGTTTACATCAATTATTAAACAACTCATTTATAACATAACTTTATTTGCTTTGGTTTAGCCAAGTTCGTAACTTGCTTTAACCGTTCGCCTTTAGTGCACTTTCCGGGTTTGAGTGCGTTAACACGCTCTTCCCATGCACATTGATTTACATCTTGTTTCTTACATAAGATAAAATCTACTAACATAAATAATTAATTCTTACCGGACGATCAATCAAGCTTGAACCAAACACTTTGTTGACAACCTTAAGCTCTGATTACCAACTTGTAACACTCTACTCGTTTTCATAATATTTTATTATAAAACAAGGTCTTAATATACCAAAACCTTGACTTTTATATCAACATAATTTAACCAAGTTAACATCTAGGACAAGCACTACTAGTTTAAGAATCCCAAAACAAAGGAACAAGTGTTTAAGTGTTAACTACATAGACATTAATTTGAACATATTTAAGTAATCACGGAAGCTTCAAAATATCGTGTTCGGTTCTTGAAATTTGCTTGATCGCCATCCGGATTAGGTCCATCGTCACCTTTGGTCAAAACCACACAAAAGATTAGTTTTGACACCTTAAATATAAGTCCAGTTAAGTTCCATACCCAAAAATATGCAAAAACAACAAAATCCAATCACCCTGGACGGTCGCGCCGCGCGACGAGGGCCACCCAAGGTGGTCGCGTGACGCCACCACCTGTCGCGTCGCGCGACGGGTTTCATGCTCGGCCGTGGCGTAGCGCCACGGCATGATTTCGACAGAATGTTGTTGCTGATTGCTGTATATCAGTTCAGCATCACTAAATTCCAATTATAAACTTTAAACTATCATAACTTTTGACTCGTAAGTCCGTTTTAGGTGATTCTTTTTCCTATGCGTCTGTAATCTCGTTACCGACGTGCCTATTATAATTACCTTACCGAAAATTTGGCTTACGGACCGAATGACTAAAATCACTAAGCATTTATTCGACCCGTTAAAGTTACACTTATATTTCTATCTTTTCAATAGTAAACATAAAGCGCTTTTTACCCAACTTTCGGGGCTTATTATCACTGGCATTTCATTATCCATCTTATGGCTTCATGCTCGTATGATTTTAACCGCCTATGTTAACTATTAAATGACTTTGACGCTACCAATACACCATTATTCAACCCGTTTGGCTCATCTACGGAATCCTCCATTATGATGACTACCAACGAGTTCTAACCAATTCTTGACCTATTATTCCATATAGCGAACATTGTCGCTTCAATCAACACAACCTTTATTCTACAACTCAACTACACATATGCTAATTATCAAAATTTACCCAATGTAACGAATCAAGTTACATACCTTTAGAGCACGCCCTTCAAACGCAAATCGCCACTGGCTTGTCCACTCGACGCTCTGGTATCTTTTCCTATAGAGTTCAATCATGACGCGTTTAGAACTCTTTTCAATCATATATCGCATAATTTGCCAAAACATCACAATTATGCGTTTTAACTTTAAAATTTCAGTTTCGAGCCTTCTTTGAGGCATTTCTACAAACACTTAAAGGGCAGGATTTTATATCTTTTATATTCAAGTTCATGGCTTGTCGCTTAGCCAAAATTAACATCAATCGAGCTATCACATATAGAATCAAGCATTAAATTTTCCAGAAATCAGTTTCTATGAATCAAATTACACTAGAATAGCATTCAAAACCCTAGTGTTCATCAAGTTCTATATAACCCACTAATCACCTACAATGGTGGCCATGGATTTCACTAGAATTTAGCATGATTTCAACATGTACTTGTCTAGGGTTTACTCCTAGACATTTCAATGTTCCTATTTCATCTACAAATCACACATGCATCATCAGATTTCGAATTCTCTAAATTCATGAGAATTTCAAGTAGAGAGTTTTTACCAATTTTTACATACCTTATGATCTCCTTGTAATGGGGATCACTAATCTATGCTCGGATTTCGTTTTGGACTTGATTTGAACCTTCAAATTGGAGGTTTTGACAAGAACTAGGGTTTTGGGGAACTTGGGATCGCCCCCTGCTTCTGATCAATTTCCAGCAACAAAACACAAGTGTGTTTTGAGTTTAATTTTTTTTGTTTTATTAATATTAGTTTCCATTTAAACACTTTTGGCTCCTCAACTTTCGTTTTTATTTGTTTTAACTCTTTAACTACTCATAAGTCATCACCTAACTAGGTTAATGTCATTCCTAGTTAGTTTATTTTTCTTATTTATTCACCACATAATTGTATTATAAGAATTTGTATTTTAAGGGTGTTACAAGTCCACCCCCCTTAAAAGGGTTTCGTCCCCGAAACCAGAGTACATACCGAATAGTGTAGGGTAGAGACGCCGCATCTCCTCTTCGGACTCCCATGTGGTGTCCGAACCTTTCCTATGCTCCCACTTGATCTTGACTTGATCGATTTGTTTATTTCGCAAGTGCTTAACCTTTCGATCTAAAATATCCAATGGCCTTACCGCATAATTCAGGCTATCATCCACCTCGATATCGTCATAATGGATATACGCCGTTTCCTCCGCTAGACATTTTCGTAGCTGTGATACATGAAACGTGCCATGTATCCCACTCAACTCTTCCGGTAGCTCGAGGCGATAGGCTACCTTGCCCACCCGCTCAATGATTTTAAATGGCCCAATAAACCTCGGGCTTAGTTTCCCTCTCTTTCTGAACCTGATAACGCCCTTCCATGGGGAAACCTTTAACATAACCATGTCGCCTATCTGAAATTCAATCGGTCTTCGTCTTTTATCGGCATAAGACTTTTGCTTATCTTGGGCTGCTTTCAAATGGGCTCGTACCACTTCAATTTTCTCATTAGTGGCTTGGACAACATCTTTATGGGCCAGTTCACGTGGTCCCACTTCACCCCAACACACCGGGGTTCTACATTTCCTACCATATAGCATCTTGTAAGGTGCCATGCCAATGCTCGAATGGTAACTATTGTTATATGAAAATTCGGCCAACGGTAGATAAACATCCCAACTTCCGCCGAAGTCGATGGTACATGCCCGTAACATATCCTCTAGCGTCTGTATTGTTCTTTCACTCTGCCCATCCGTCTGGGGATAGTAAGCGGTGCTAATGAAAAGTTTCGTTCCCATTTGTGCTTGAAAATCTCGCCAAAAGTTTGAAGTAAACCGGGTATATCTATCCGACACAATAGATACCGGTACTCCGTGACGTGCCACTATTTCGTTTGTATATACCTCGAACATCTTTTCCGAAGTATATGTCTCACGTATAGGAATAAAATGAGCACTCTTCGTTAGTCTATCCACAATCACCCATATAGCATCGAATCCCCAAATCATTTTAGGCAGTTTGGTCAATAGGTCCATAGTGATATGTTCCCATTTCCAAATCGGGATCTCCAAAGGTTGCAGTTTTCCATATGGTTTCTGGTGTTCCGCTTTGACTTGTAAACAAGTCAAGCACTTCTCCACGTATTTTACTACATCCCTCTTCATTCCGGGCCACCAATAATTTTGTTTCAGATCATTGTACATCTTGGTCACACCCGGATGAATAGAATTTCGGGATTTATGAGCTTCATCGAGTAGAAGCGTCTTAACCCCACAAGAATTTGGAACCCATATTCTTCCTGATCGAGTCTTCAACCCGTCCTTTCCATCCAACAAATCTTTTAACTGTCCGATTATTCTTTCCTTTTTCCAGTTATCCTCTTTCACTGCTTCTACTTGCGCTTCTCGGATACGTTCAAGTATGCCCGAGGTCACAACAAGCTGCATCGACCTTACTTGTATTGGGACATAATCCGCTTTTCTGCTCAGGGCATCCGCCACCACATTTGCCTTTCCGGGGTGGTAATGTATTTCACAGTAAAAATCTTTCACCGTTTCTAACCATCGCCTTTGTCGCATATTTAGCTCCTTCTGATCGAAGAAATATTTTAAGCTCTTGTGATCGGTGAATATGGTGCACTTTACCCCATATAATTAGTGCCTCCATATTTTTAACGCAAACACCACCGCAGCCAATTCGAGGTCGTGCGTGGGATATTTCTTTTCATGTATTTTCAGTTGCCTCGAGGCATAAGCTATAACTTTGCCCCGTTGCATTAAAACGCATCCGAGCCCCGATAGTGAGGCATCCGAATAAACCACCAAGTCTTCGACCCCGCCCGGCAATGTTAATACCGGAGCTTGAGTTAACTTCTCTTTTAGCGTTTGAAACGCTCTTTCTTGTTCGGCACCCCAAATGTACTTTTCCTCTTTCCGGGTTAACTTAGTTAGCGGCGACGCAATCTTGGAGAAATCTTGAATGAATCTCCTATAGTATCCCGCAAGCCCTAAGAAGCTTCTGATTTCCAAAGGATTCTTCGGAGGGCTCCATTTTGACACGGCCTCTATCTTTGAAGGATCTACCAATATTCCATCGGCGCTTATGATATGGCCAAGGAATTGCACCTCTCGCAACCAGAAGGCGCATTTTGAGAATTTCGCGTACAACCTTTCTTGCCTGAGCATCTCTAACACCTCTTGTAAGTGGCGCGCATGTTCTGCATCACCTTTCAGAATAGAATTGATTCGAAATCTCTACTTTTCAAACTTTTTGTTTAAAATTTGCAGCCCGCAATGGTGGAAAGTTGACATCATCCATTAGCGGTACTGACTTTTCTCTTTTTAGCTCAACTTGTGGCTCCTCTGACTTTGACGAGTCAGATTCATCACCAGAAAGTGGCTCCTTTGCTTCCGAAGAAACAAATTCATCGCCAGATTTAACATCTGATTTCTTAGCAACCCACATTTGGTTGTTAAGATTCACTCTTCTTTTGTAAAAACTTTTAGAACATTCACCAACTTCATATGTTGAATTTTTAAACATTTTAAATTTTTTAGTTGGTGGTTCAGTTGTATCAACAATTTTTTCTTTGAGTTTAGAAAGAACTTTCTGTTTTATGTTGGTTGCCATTGGACAGTTCCAGGCGATGTGACCAACTTCATTACATCTATAGCAAGTTCTTGTTTCCTTTTTGGTTCCAAACACAGTTTTCTCAAACTTTTGTTTTTCAGCAAGAAACGTTTTGTTCGATTGCTTCCAGAATGAGCTCTTTTTCTCTTCTTCAGAACTTGCCCCTGAAACGAATACAGTTTTTGATTTAAAATCTTTAATATTTTGATTATTTTCAACATCAAAACCCAACCCCTTCTTTTTGAAATTGCTTTTATGATTCGGTTTCTTTTGATGACCTGGACCGAAACCTTTCTTCTTGTTTAAACGTTGTTGAACTCTAGAAGTATATTTAGGTTTTGAAAATCCCATTTTATCTTTTATTTCTGAAAACTTTATTTTTATAATTTAAAAACTGTTTTAATATTTTCAATTTTCACATTTTTAGTTGGAAATTCATCATCAGAATATAATTTGTCTGAATCATTCAAAGTATATGCCACTTTGATTGTTTCGTCATTTAAATTTTTTTTTGATATTAGAAAATATTTGTTGTAAACCCTTTTGACCGATGATTTCGAACTGTCCACTGATGAACTGAACTCTCAGATTCAGACTTTGACTCTGACTCCTCATCCTTATCCAACACCTGACCGACCACTTTCTTTATTAACTCAGACTCATGATCAGTATCAGACGATGTGAATGTGACGTCAATGTTTTCTGGTAACTCATCAGTTGTTTCAGACTTTAACTTTATTTTGACTGCCTTTTTGACTTGTTCCGAATTTGGTTTTCTGGGAGAATAACCTTCCCAGATCGGAGGCGGACATATGTTATAATTTGCACTTTGTTTCTTACCAGTATCCGTATCTTCCGACTTTTTGTCTTGAAATGCTTCAAAACCTGCTACTGTCGGATAGATTCTATCAATCAAGTAATCAGAACTTGAGTAACTCATTAGCAATCGTCTGATTCTTTCATTCTCAATCTTTTCAGTCTCCAATTCTTGCTTCAACTTTGCACACTCATCAATATAGTGATTGATGGCCTTCTGCTTAGACATCATTACTGCATTCATCATTGTCAAAGCATCTTCCCTTTCTGAGTTTATCTTTTCCAACTGATTGACTGTTCTGTTCAACACATCATAAGATTCTTTCACGTACTTAACATCGAACAACAATTTTTCTTTCATCTTGTCTAGCTCACTAAACTTCTTATCTTTCTCTTCACAATGTTTGCATGGTTCCAAATATTTCAGACAAGGTTTTGTGACCTCTACAATCTTTTCAATCTCAACAATCTTCTCAACAGCTTTAACTTCTTCACTCTGTTCATACTTCTCTTCCTGAACAACATTCTCACATTTTACCTCTTTTTTTTCTTTTGCTGCTCGTTTCTCCTTTAGCTTCTCCAATTTATCTGCAAAATAAAATTTGAAACTTTCAGGAGATAAATGAGTTTTACCAATGTTTATTTGTTTAATTTCTTCATCATCATCACTGCTATCAATTAGGGATTGATCAAAGACTGGTGTCTTTTCTGAACTATCTTCTGAAGAGACAGACTCTCCATCTTGACTTTTCTCAACATTAGCAAACACATCCATCCATTCTTTCATCAACTCTGGATCTTGAATGATCTGTGCAACAAATACTCTAAACTTTGAGTTAGTTTCAGCCGGAATATATTTGTCCCAGCTAAATCCCTCTGGCAAACTTTTATCTTCTTGATCTGGAGGCATTGTAATACAATCTCTCTTCTTTCCATCTTCAATCGGAATAGTACGGGATGATGACGGTTGTTGAGCTACCTAATGATATATTGCTTTCCGATAATATTCATTGTTCCCGAAAGGATTCTGAGCTCCACCTTCTTCTCGGTTGGTACATTCCCTCTTGAAATGTCCTTTTTCCCTGCATCGAAAACAAGTAACTTTAGACTTATCAAAACCTAAAGTAGAAACATTAGCATCACGTAAGTCATCTCTTCCGGTAATCTGCTTAAATTTCTCAGCTCTCCTCAACACACTTGCTAAACACCACTTAATATCCATTAGCTCCATTTCCTCAGCATCAATCTGATCGTAATCCTCTTTTGTTAACATAGGATTTCCGATTCTTCCCGCAACCAAACTCTTATATGATTCTAACACGGTAACTAGTAATGCCATATGACCTTTAGCGACTTCTTCAGAGAAAATTTGACCGTTCTAAAGATGCAACGCGATGTTGCATTGTAGCACATGACCATTACCATTGTTTGAGCTTTGAGACTGATAATTTGAAGTTGAAACATTAGGATTAACACTCGGATATGAAGAAAACCCACTGTTGTTGATTGAGCTTTGATTGAGCGATCCGGATGAGTTTTCTGCGCTGAAAGCGGTTTGGATCTTCGGACATGCTTCAACAATTTGAACATTACCTTTGAAATACATCTTGCTATCTTGTTGACCACTCGAATTGTTCATTCTAGCGATCTTTTGTTGTTCAAGATCTTGTCCTTCAAGTTTTTCAATGAATTGAGCAATTGTCAATCTATCATACTCTCCGGTATTCTTCAAAATCATAAGATATGTACCCCATTCTTTTTGAGGTAAAGCATCGGCTAATTTTTCAACCCATTCCTCTCGATCTTTATTGATATCTGATGTGTGCAAAATGCAACATATAAATTACATCAAATGTGGCATAAAACTAACCCTTTTTAGTACTAATGTTGGAAAAAGTGTGTTTTTGTCTTCCTTTTGTATTTTCAGGATTAAATGAGCTCAAATGAACAAAAGAAGCAAAAAGGCAGCTAAATCTAACATAAATACAAGAAAAGGAACAAACGTGGCATGCCCGACCCCCCGACAGCATCTACCCAAGCAAAACAAGATAACAGAAGGCTGAACACGCCCCGTGCTCAGTGAGCACGGGGGCGTGCCCAAGTGTCAGCAGAAAATACAAAGCTGTAGAAGCTTCTATCACCCACCACGGGGGCGTGCCCAGCGGACACGGGACCGTGGTCAACTCTAAGATTAGTAGAATCTGGGGAAATATTGATAGTACAGATACGCTTCTGCACACGGGGTCGTGCCCAGCGGACACGGGGGCGTGCCCAGCGGACACGGGGGCGTGGTTAACTAATGCAGACAAACTGCAATTAATGAAGAAAGAGAAGGAAGGTGGACACGGGGCCGTGCCCAATGGACACGAGGCCGTGCCCGAGTCTCTGTTCAGCCTATAAATAGGGGTGCTTGGCTCATTTGCAAACCATCCCTTGGCACACCACCTCTCTCACACTTTACCCACCACCCACCACCACCATCACACCACCATCATCCACCACCATCATCCACCACCATCATCCATTGTCCCTCATAGAGTGTGTGAGTCGTGTCGGGATCCAAGATTGATCGTAAGAGTTCTTGACAATCAAAGGCCATGTTTGCCTAAGTCTCTTACATCACTTGGTGAAGACAAGTGTCTAGTGTAATACTTTTTATTTTTAATTTTTTCGCACTTTTTATTTGGTTATGTATTTATGACTTTAATAACTAGTTTCTTATGTTGAAGGTGATTCTTCCTTATCGTTTGTCCGTGGTGTCTTGGCATTATTTTACTGTCTATATAAAATAAAAGATTTTCACCATTCATATCTCCACGGTCTATATGGAGGTATGTTGGCTACCTGGTCGGGGGTTAAGGGAACGGTTTGGTAAGAGTCTTGCCATTGTTCAGCGTTTAGAGATCCTGCAAGGGACCTGGGTCAAATTTAGTAGGACCTCCTTCAATACTTAACGGTATTGGATGGCGGGGGTCCAAACTCTTTGACCCCCTCATAAGTTAAACTACTATTAATACTATAACCCGGCTATTTAGGACTGTATCCCTGCTGACTCAGACTACTTAGCCGAGGGTAACGTCACCTTCAAAAGAGGGGCCTACCACATTATGCATTAATAACTTAATTAATTATCTTTCAATAATCCGACCCTTTAGGATTGTATCCTTGCTGACTCAAACTACTGGGTTGAGGGTAACGTCACCTTCAAAAGAGGGGCCTACTACAATAACTAAGATAATCTCTTAAAAAGTGCAAAAGTGCAGAAATAATCAAAGGTTACACTATACACAAGTCGGATCCAAGTGATTCATCTTGTCTATCTGTTTTTTACTTTATTTTATTTTTCAGCATTTTAGTTAGTTTTATTTTTCTTATTTAAAAACCTGTTTTTCTAACTTTTGATTTGATTAGACGTTGAGGATAAACCGGTATTAAAAGCTCTTGTGTCCTTGGACGACCTCGGTATCTTACCAACACTATACTACGCTCACGATGGGTGCACTTGCCCATATGTGTGTTTAGTGTTAGTAAATATCGTGTTTTATAAATTTAAAACTTGGCTAAAAAGTGTAAAAGGGCTTAAAAATATACATTAAAAACTATACACACTTACACACATCAAGTTTTTGGCGCCGTTGCCGGGGACACAAGGATTTTAAGAAAGTTAGGAATCAACGGCTTAATCGTTTTTTCTAATTTTTCTGTTTTTTTAGGATTTTTCTAAATTTTTCAGCTTCTGCAGAACTCAGCACGGGCCGTGCCCGCTGAACACGCCCCGTGCCCAATCCTTGGAACTGACAATCCTGTTTTAAGTCAGACAGTAAGCTGAACACGGGGCCGTGCCCACTCAACACGCCCCGTGCCCAAGATTCAGTTACTGAAAACAGAACCATAAGATCCCGACGGTTGGTAATTTCTGACACAAACATGAGTGATACTGATATTTTTTACTTTCGGCACTCTTATGATACGTGGTGTCAAATATGTGGTGGTTCCCATAAAGAATTAGAATGTTATTTTCTAAATTATAAGCCCCACTATATAGACCCATTGTTTTCCTGTAGCCTTAAGAGGGGCGAAAGTAAAAATAATCCCTATCTCTCCCTCGTATGCTCTCAACCGGATCTTCTAGGAGAAATGCTTCTTGATGAACTATTTCAAATGGAAGATCTAATTCTTAATTGGTTAAAAGAACTTAGGATAGATTTCAATAATTTATCTCAAGACGATAACCAAGAAGAATTGTTGGGATCGCATTCAAATGAAAACAACTTCGTTGTTCCCGATGTTACCTCTAACTCTAGCGAGGACTTGAGCGATAGTCGTCCCTGTGCCGATTGTGCCATGAAGGACTCTCCATCGACTTCGTTCGGTGCATACATAGACCTGAGCGATTTGGCATACACCTTCTTTAACGAGAGCCCGGGAAAGGGTTGGACTTGTCCACCTACATATAGCATAGGAATCACCCTCACCGACAACCTCTTGCGTTCTCGTCTTAATCTAGATCAATTGAGGTATCTTAGGCACTTTGGGGTTGTTCCATCCAGTAAGGAACCACCCGATCTGGATAAATTCCTTAAAAATAGGAAAACTCCATAAGACAGCTTCTAGACACGGGGCCGTGTCTAGGTCAACACGCCCCCGTGTCCACCAAAAGATTCCTTTCTGATTTTTATCAGAATACGGACAAAATGTGTCAGGATTCTGTCTGCACACGGGGCCGTGTCCAGCCGACACGGGGCCGTGTGCAGCGTACTGTCGTTTTCTATAAATGCAGCAAGATTCCTGCTCATTTGGACCACTCCAAAGACAAAGATTTGCTGGGATCTTCATTCATACCATCCTAGGTATATTCTAAAGAAGGTTCTCAACAACCATCTTGTCTTTTCCACTTTTGTTCATTACCTTCTTCTTCAATTTTCACTCAATACCTCCATTAAAGCTTGAAATCTCCATGATTCCAAACTTTATTGTAATGTTTGTAAGGTTATTATTCAAGGAATCTTGTTTAAAATAAGTGATACAACTTTATTTTAAATTATTTATGCTTAAAAGTACCTTATAAATTGAAAAAGTAATTTAAAACTCCAAGATTCCTTGCTCTAAAAACCTGCAGACGGCTGAACACAGGGCCGTGTTCATTGAACTCGGGGCCGTGTCCGAGGTACTGTTCCATAAAAATTGAACTCTTTTCGGTCTGTTTTCTCAGAATGGCGAGCAGAACTAGCGGAACATCTTCGTCGCAATCAAGGAACAACCGACAAGGGAGGAGGTCGTCAACGGTAGAAGACTCTCTCGTAAACTATGTTTACGCTTTAAGAGAGGCTATTGATGAAATGACGGGGGTGGAAGAAACATTGGTCGACCGTATCAATCACTTAACGGTGGGACTAGAAGGGTGTCTTCGATAGGTTAACCTTTTGCATCAAAGGTTGAACATTCTCGCATCTCCTCCTTTGGTACCCATCATCACCCAAAGGGCATGGAACGTGGTGCCTGAAGTCATCATACCAGCCGAATGGTACACCATACACCGGGACCTCCTCGCGATATACTACAAGGGGTTTCGGTTGGTGTCACTCCCCCTCCACAAGATGTTGAGGAAAATGAAGCCGCCTTCTTCCTCCCGAGAGAGATAGAAGAATGGCTTTAACAAGATCTTGGGAGCATCCATCGGCTTGGAGTTCTACAAAGATACCGGAGAACTATTTCCGGAATTTTGATTCTTAATGTAAAAGTAGAACTCCTTAGAATGATTTTATGTATCACTTGACCTATCTAGTTTAGAATTTTTAACTTTTATTTTTCTACTTTGTTTTTCGGATTATTATGTAATTCTCTCTATGTTTTAATGAATGATGGTTTTAGCTAATTTGGTGTTTGGATGATGTTGTAATGGATAAAACACACTCGGGATAGTAAAGGATAACAAAGGAAACTTGAACCATCACCCCATGCACAAAAACAAGGCTATCCGACAAAATTTTCTTCATTACAGCAAGTTCAGCATGGGCCGTGCTCGCCCAACACGGCCCCGTGCTGCACAATCTGTAGAAAATGACCAGTTCAGGTAACTAGACATGGGGCGTGCTCACTGAACACGCCCCCGTTCCCAGGCTTCTGTTTCTGTTGGATCTGAGTTTGGTTTTGATTGTATTTTCTGTTTGAATTAATATGGAAATGGATGAGTTGTGCAGCGGAATTAATATGGAAACAAAATTTGCATACAATCAAACGAGAGTATTTCTTTGATCAAGTCATTTTCAACAGAGAACCGAAAGATTGAATTTAATTTCAACAACGATTACAAAGTAATGCTTGAATACAAACTCCCCCTCAGCCAGAGCTCAGTGTTTGTTCGTGCAAAGAAGACGGTGTTGCAAAGAGCTAATAGAACAGTACAGATCACTGTTCTATTTATAGGCACTAGCAAACCACTGAGCATCTAAGCTGACGTCACCATGAAAGTGACATCTAACCTCCTAACAAACTCTAACCTCTGATCTATACAAACACTGCTATACTAACTACTGCTTATTACATTACATTACATAAAAGACACTTAAACAACTGCTGCAACCTTCCACTGCTGTGAACCCGGCAGTGCTTGTCCGGATCAGCAGTACTTGACTCAAGGCAGTAGATTGAGCAGCAGAGCTTTAGTCTTCCATCAGCCTTTACTAGAGCAGCAGATTGACGGTCAGTGGCTTGTACGATCAGTAGATAGGAGGTCAGCAGATGTTGAAACCACTTTCAAGGGGAGAGACTTGTATGTAACATTTGCTTATTCTGGATCCACTGACCTGACCCAGTTTTGGCTTTAATTATCTGTTCCTCTGGTAGGGTTCGATCCCAACAATCTCCCCCTGGAACAGATAATGCCAAAACTCTTCATTATTGTGGAATTCTTTATTGCCTCATCAGCAGTTCCCTTATCTGACCTTTAAATTGTAATTCAAAGTTTAAGGCATCTGTGTCATCATCATCCCTGCTAAGTGGAAGATCAAGGAGATCCTGCAAATCTTCAAGACTCAGGCCAAGAGCTTGTTCCCTTGATATTTTCTTCACTTCTCCACCAGACCTGAGCAAAGTCAATACGTAGGTCTGTTTGTCAGTTTCCCACTTTTGTATTTTTGAGCCTGGTGGGTTTCTTGGGAGATGTTTATTTGCAAATGTATTTGGTGAGGTTGGCCTATTCATGACTGGCTGAGCAGCACTTGCAGATTGTTCCAATTCAAGATCTTCTTTTATCATTAATTTAATGCCTGCTTTTACAATAGCATTTCCAGCTTTTAGATCTTGAATTGTTTCAGCACTTGGCTGGTTTTGGCTCCTTCTTTTGTAGATGGCAGCACCAGCTGGAGCAGTGGTTCTTTTGACTTGCAGCTTTGGTGGTCTTTTTGAGACCTCTGCTTTAGAATAGCCAGGCCTTTTAGGAACTGTAGGATCTTTCTTCCTCAGTTCCTCCAATCTTCTATAAGTGGCCCTGACTACATCTTCTTTCCATCTTGACACTTGATGTTTAGACCCATAGTCAGCAGCAGCTAACTCCTCTTTCATTCTCTTCAGCTCAAGTGACTTGTCAGGCACATTCTTTTTGTACTTTGACCAATCTGGAGGAGTGTGTTTGACCTTATTCTTTGTCATTTCTTGAATCCTGGCTGCTTCTTGCTCAAGCTCAGGAATGGTCTACTCTTTGTACATCTGCTTATCTCCCTTGTATTTCTTTGTTGCCATGATGCTTTCAATGTAGTCTTCTCTTAGAGTTTCATCTGCTCTTTCTGAGATTTGTTGACATACATTCTTTGCAAATTGCTCCAAGGATCTGACTTGTGTGAGTAAGAATTGGTTGTTCTGCTGGATTTCTCTGTCAGATTTTCCTTGTGCATTTCTTTTAGAGATATCTTCTGCCTGTTTAGCTTTGACCTTTAAGTATTCTTCAATGTTGTTTGGCCTTGGATATCCCTTAACTGATGGCAACTTCCTTTTTGCAGGGTCTTCCTCATAGTAGAAGGATTTTATCTCTTCTCTAACTGCTTCAAGTTCTAGAGGAAATTGGACACCTACAGGAGTAATGACAGAGATGGCTTGTTGTACTGGTGCTGATGAAAGAGGAATAGGTTTGGGTATAGTAACAAGTGACATGGATGTTGAAGATATTGGTGGTGGTGATGGTGAATCATCATCTGGTATGTAAATCCTTTTCCTTTTTGTTTTAGAAGAGGCAAATCATGTTTTGGGTGGATCAGTGGTGGTAGATTGTGTGGCAGTGGATTGTGTTTGACTAACAACTGTTGAAACAACTGGTGTCTCAACCACTGTTGTCATTACAACAGATGTTGTCTTCTGCTTTTTGGCAGGATAAGGTGGTGAGTTTGTTTTTGGTGGAGATGACAGTGATGGTAAGGCAGTGGTTGTGGTGTGTGTTGAAGTGGTGTGTGTTGAAGTGATGTGTGTTGAAGTGATAACAGATGTTGAAACAACTGAAGTACCAGCAGCAGTTGATACAACAGGAGTTACAACAGCTGTTTGGGTGGAGGTTTGATGCTGATGGCTTTTGGATGGTGGTTTTGGAGGCTTTGGAAATCTGGATGGGATGGACTTAGGTTTCCTTTTTGTCTTAGGATTTTTAGTATCCTTTGATCAAGAACAACCCTGCGCATACAGTTCCATGAAAGCTCTTTTCTCCTCATTCCATCTTGAAATATCCTTTGCCATTCTATCCCTCTTTACACTTGCTACTCCTTCATCAAGTGCTTCTTGGGTAGCATCAACCTTTTTACTACCATCTGGCAATGGAATTTTTCTGGTCATAGCATCCTTCTCAGGTTCAATGTACAGACCATCATCTATTCCTTTCTTCTTCCACTCCTGAATTTTCTCCCCCTTTTTGGCATTATCTTCTGGGAGTTGATCAATGAAAAGTACTGTTGGAGGAGCAGTGCCAGTGGTTTCCAATAAATGGGCCTTGATTGCCTTAATATCTGCTTGAGTGTTCTTGTACCTAGACTCCATAATGTTTCTCAGCTTTTGGACATGAAGTTCATGTTGCTGATCAGCCATTTCTTTTTGTTGTTGGAAAAAAGGTTGGAAGAGGTTCCAGAGCTCATTTGTAGCAAAAGCTTGTGGTGGAGCAGGTGCTTGAGGTGGAACAACAGTGGACTGCATCTTTTGTGTTTTCAACACCTGCAGTAGCATATTTTTAAGATCTGCAACAGATGTATCCAACTTTTCAATTGGTTCCGTCAAATCCTGATATTTTAAATCATCACCCAATTTAATGGGATCATCTGATTTCCCATTAGCAGTGGTTTTATCAGTGGTTGGGGTAGGGAGTGTACTCCAAACACTAACCACTGATGCCCCTTTTTCTTGGTACTGGGGTCTTCTTCCTTCAACACTTGACAACCTTTTGATGTTGCCAGTAAGATAATTAAATCCACTGGTGGTTGGCAGAGGTGCTATGTAAGGAATTGCCTCCAAGGAAGACTTATTAATGTAACCACTGTCCAATTGTAAACCAGTGGGTTCAACAGTTGTAGTGGCTGCTTCACTTGGACTACCACCAAGAGTTACATGTAACTCAAGGGGTGTAACCTCCTCAGGTTGTGTTGGTGGGTTAGCAAGGATTGATACATCAGACCCAATCATTTGTTGAGGTATGTTCTCATTGATAGGTGATTGAGAAGGACTGGTTAGTGCCTGGTTCAAATCAATTGCATCCAACAGCAGTTTAGTTGGTGAGGGAATTGTGGATGTGAGGTTTGGTGTAGAAACAGGATTTGCTCCGGGCATTGAGCTGTGGATGATGAAACCAAGTGATTTCAGAGCATCATGATGTGGTAGCCCTATGTGTACAACCTGTTCTTTTTATGAAGAAGCAGAAGGAGTATTGGTTATGGTTTGAGATATTTGTACCAACTGCTGTGAGGAAGAAGCAGCAGTGGTTTCTTGTGACTTTTGTGTTGTCACAGGCATTTGCTCTGGTATCTCATCCTCCAGAGTTGCCTTTTTGATTGGTTTGGGGGGTTTTGAATTTTTCTTTTTCTGTGGCTTTTTGGTGATTTTAGGTGTGGGTTTCAAAGCAGTTGTGCGGCCACTTTGATCACCTTGAGCAGTGGGCTCAGCAGCAGATACCTGAGGAGCAGTTGTAGCTGCTAAAATCTGCTCAGGCACCTCTGCTTGTGTTTTGCAAGGTGTTAACATTCTTGAAAAAGTTTCAGTAGTTAAACTGTTTATTTGAATATAATCACCTTGGTTTATTACAGCAATATCATCCTTACTGAATTTCTTTTCAAAATAATAACTTAGAAACCTTGGAAACAGTAAGAATGATTTTGTTTCAACATTATTAACCAAATCATTAAAGATTTCCCGGGAATAATTAAAATTTTCTTCTTGAAGAATAGCATATCCCAGATTTTGAATCTTTAATGGTATTTCATTAAAAGAAGTGGGTTTGTTTGAAACAAACATTAGGAGGGTATGGAATAAAAACCTTGTTGCAGAAGGAAAGAAACCTTTTTGTAAGGTAGCTTTCTTCATCATTGTGTCTGCATACCCTCTCTCAATGAAGTCAATTTTTAACTCATTTTTAGGGAAAGAAGTTTTACCTTCCTGATCCTTGAGTTGAAAGACCTCTGAAATTTCTTGTGGTGTGATTTGGACATTTTTACGCTTTAGAGAAGAGTTGATGGCAGTTACAGTTCTCCTTGTGTTTCAAGGGTTGCATTCTTCCAAAACTCTCTTTGGGTTGCCAAATAAATTGGTGCATTGGCTGTTAACAAAGTTTTGTACTTTGATTTAGCCATTGTGTCGATGATGGAGTCGAAAGCCTCTGTGGTGCCGGGTTTTGTGAGAAGACCCAGAAGATTGTGAGATGGTTTATGTGGAATTTCAGTGGAAGTGGCCTTTTGAGAGACTGCTTTCGACGATGATTTTGAAGTGGGTTTTGTGGATGGCTTCGATTTTGTCATTTTGAAGATGATGATCGAAAAAATTTGTGGAGAAATGAGAAGAAAAACTGCTTTGAGAAGAGAATTTTTGAGAATTCAATTCGACAGTAAAACCCTGTTTTTGATGTGAAGTGGGGGTTTTATAGAAGAAAAAGTGAAGGCTGACGTGGCAGCAGTTACAAAAGTACTGACCACTATGTACTGCCCACATGCCAAACTCTGATGAAAGGAAGGACAGTACTTTTATGAAAGTTACTGATGAAGGCAGTGGTTACAACGGTAAAATGGAAGCAGTGGATGATTTTCACTATCAGTGGATAGCATATCAGTGGATAAGACACTGCTTTTGAACAACATAGTTTATCAAGGAAATGATAGAACAGAGGATGGCTTTCAGCAGTGGACAGACTTAGTAGGAGAACAGTCTTTTGAACAATCAGTGGTTATGGCAGACTTTTAAGGATTTAATGAAAATTTCATTTTTAGCTATTTTTAAGGATGGATTTTTGATTTTCTGAAAACATTTTAATGCTTTTATGCATAGAACGACAAGATGTTGCTTGTTATTCCATGTTTAGCATCCCAATTCTAGAGACCAAGCTTTCAAAAGTGGCTGTATCAAGTGCTTTTGTGAGCACATCTGCCAACTGGTCTTTAGTTGGGACATGATGCAGAGAAATCAAACCTTTTTCATAGCAATCCCTCACAAAGTGATGTCTGATGTCGCTGTGTTTGGTGGTTGAATGGGAAACTGGATTTTTGATGATATTTTCTGCTGCCTGGCTATCCAACATGAGTGGAGTCATTAAGGCAGTGATACCAAAATCCAGCAACTAATTTTGAAGCCACAGGAGTTGGGCTGTACAGCTTGCAGCAGCAATGTATTCAGCTTCAGCAGTGGATGTAGAAACAGCTGCTTGCTTTTTGCTTTGCCATGAAACTAAGCAATCACCTAGAAACTGGCACCCTCCTGATGTGGACTTCCTTGTGGTGTTACATCCAGCAAAGTCACTGTCTGAAAATCCTGAAAGCTTGATATTCCAATTAGCTGGATACCAGATACCAAGTGTGGGAGCACTTTTTATGTATCTGAATATCCTTTTTACAGCAATAAGGTTGGATTTTCTAGGGGCTGATCGACTTCTTGCACAGACACATGTTGCAAACATGATGTCTGGCCTAGATGCAGTTAGGTACAATAAAGACCCAATCATGCTTCTATATAAGGTTTGGTCAATCAGCTCATCCTTTTCATCAGATATGACAAGCTTATTTGTTGCCATGGGTGTGCTGCATGGTTTACAATCATTCATATCAAATTTGTTTAAAAGTTCTTTTGCATATTTGCTTTGATGAATGAAAGTACCATTTTGCATTTGCTGAACTTGGAGACCAAGAAAGCATTGCAGCTCACCCATTGCACTCATTTCAAACTCAGCTGTCATGAGTTCCCTAAACTCTTCACACATTGAGTTACATGTGCTTCCAAAAATAATATCATCCACATAAATCTGGACAATCATTAAATCCTTCCCTCTCCATTTTAGAAACAATGTTTTATCAATGGTACCTCTTTTGAAACCATTTGAGAGTAGGAAGTTGGAAAGAGTTTCATACCAGGCCCTTGGTGCTTGTTTCAGGCCATACAAGGCTTTGTTTAGCCTGTAGACATGATCTGGATAAAATGGATCCTCAAAGCCTGGAGGTTGACAAACATATACCTCTTCTTGAATTGTACCATAGAGGAAAGCACTTTTGATATCCATTTGAAACACCTTCATGTTGTGGTTGACAGCAAAGGCCAGGAACAGTCTAATAGCTTCCAATCTTGCAACAGGGGCGAATGTTTCATCATAATCAATCCCCTCTTCCCGTCTGTAACCTTGAACCACAAGCCTGGCTTTATTCTTGACAACAATGCCCCTTTCATCTGTTTTGTTCTTGAAGACCCACTTTGTGCCAATGGGACTAACCTCTTCTGGCAGTGGTACAAGCTCCCATACTTGTTGTCTTTTAAACTGTTGGAGCTCTTCTTGCATGGCTTCTACCCAGCTATTGTCTTTCAGTGCCTCTTGGTACTTGACAGGCTGATGGAGTGATAGAAAACCAGCAAAAAGACAAATGTTTTGGGTTTGGCTTCTTGTGAGCACCCCTTCTTTGATGTTGCCAATGATTTGATCAGGTGGATGAGATCTCAAAAAGATTAAATCTCCTTGGTATGGTATGATGGCATTTGTTGGTGAGAGCTGCAAATGTGTGTCATCTGAGCTAACCACTGCTGGTGACTTTGATGACCCAGCAGTGGCTTCAAAAGGTGGTGGAATAGGAGGTAATGAAGTGGACACCAGCTGACTTATATCCACTGTTTGGGGACTTTTGTCAGCAGTGTTTGAGGATGTGGAAGCAGTGGTTGATGGGCTACTTTGGTCAACAACTGTTGAGGTAGCAGTGCTTGAGCTTTGACATCTGTTTTGAACATCTGATGCTCTTCCCATTTTGACAGACCTTTGAGGAATGATGATTTCATATCCATAGTCTGGGGTTGAATCCTCTGATGGACCTGCACTGTTAGTCTTGATAGCAGTATTTTCAAAAGTAAATTTTTCAAGATCAAACAGATCTGCATGATTTGCTGGGATTTTCATTGATGAAAGTTCATTGAACTTTACATTCAAAGTCTCCTCCACTGCCTTGGTCCGTGTATTAAACACTTTGTAGGCCTTGGCAGTGGTTGAGTATCCAAGATGATAACCACAATCAATTTTGGCTGCAAATTTTGAAATGGAATCTTTTAAGTTCAGAATAAAGCATGGGCAGCCAAACACTTAGAAGTATGACATCAGTGGTTTGATTTTATACAGAATTTCATAAGCAGTCTTTTTGTGCCTGGGGTTTATTAAAACTCTGTTCTGGATATAGCAAGCAGTGTTTACTGCCTCTGCCCAGAAAGTTAATGGCAAACCTGAATCAGCAAGCATGGTTCTGGCAGCCTCAATCAAAGTTCTATTCTTTCTTTCAACTACCCCATTTTGCTCAGGTGTTCTAGGGATGCTGTACTGCCTTACAATCCCTTTCTTCACACAGAAGGCATCCAACTCCTTATTTTTAAATTCTGTGCCATTGTCACTCCTGAAGCTTTTCACTGGAAGGTCAAATTGCTTTTCAACCTGTGTTACAAAGTCTTGCAAAATGCCTGCAGTCTCATCTTTTGAGTGTAAAAAGAAAGTCCATGTAAACCTAGAAAAGTCATCAACAATAACCAAACAATATCTTTTCTTCTTGAGACTCATGACTTGAACTGGGCCAAACAAATCCATGTGTAGCATTTGCAAACACTGGGTTGTTTTGGACTCTTCAATGGACTTATAAGAACTTTTATGCTGTTTTCCTTTTAAACAGGAAATGCAATGTTCAGTACATGAAAACAATTTTTGTGGTAGGCCTCTCACCAAACCATTTTTTGAAATTTCAGTGATTGTCTTAAGATTTGTGTGCCCCAGCCTTCTGTGCCAAAGTTCTGTCTCTTTGTTAGAGACAGCTGAGAACAGACATGCATCAGCTCTGGGACACTCTTTTGACATATCAACAACATAAACATTGCCACTTCTTTGAGCAACAAGTTTTGTTTGACCAGTGTTTATTATTGCTTCAATCTTTTTGACCATTTCTGGTCCAACAATCCTACAACACTCCTTTGTGAAGAACGACCCATAACCCTTGTCACTCATTTGTGAGACACTCAGGAGGTTGAATTTTAGACTGTCTATCAGATTGACATTTTCAAATTTTACATTTCCAGATTGTACTGTACCAGACCCCAGAACTTTCCCTTTAATGTTATTCCCAAAGGATATATCACCCCCTCCATGAATTTTGAAATCTTTGAGTAGGGCTTTACATCCAGTCATGTGCCTGGAGCCTCCACTATCAACATACCAAAGGCTATCTAAACAGGCAGAAGCTCCCTGCACATGAAGTAAAAGGATTAGTTCATTAGGGTTTCCAAAGCCAATAAGGCTTTGGATGGGGTCTCAACAGTGTCTGGGATGGATGCACATTGATGGACAGTGGTTAAGTCAGGAGTTTGGACAGTTTTAGTACTGTTTCTTGCTAACCACTGTTGGGGTTCTTGACCAATCACCTGTTGGTAACCAAAAGGATGCCTATTCACTTTAGGTTTAGAGGGCCTTTTGTAGGTCTCATAAACGTGTGGAATCCTTTGGTAAGACTGTTTTTCCTTGCCTTTTCTGAACTGATTGGCAGGGGGTGCATCAGTAACCTGAACATATCTTTTGACAGATGTTTGGTTCAGCTGTTTTGTGACAGCTGTTTGAACTGGCACAAACAGTGGTTGGTTCTTGGTGAATTTGACAGATGATGATGGACTCAAGGATGTTTTAGCAATGTACTTATTCTTTTTCACATCAAAGTTTTTGAGATACACACATGCTTGAGTTTTGTGGTTTGTTTTAACACAAACAATGCAGCTTTCAACTGAAACAATGACACTTGTTCTGTTTAAATCATAAGCTTTTAAGTGGAAACAATCTTTTGTTAGATGATTCCTTTTCTCATAGAATTCACAAAACAAGTTATCAATTTTTTCTTTCTTCTTTCTCTTTTCAGACTCCTTTGCAACAGAGGTTTTAACCTCTGTTGGGATGTCCTTGAGAGGAATGACTTTAGCTTTTGGAGCTTTAACACCATCTGTTGATGTAAAGTCCATTGGCTTGAAATTTTCAAGAATATCACACTCATCAGACCATTTTGGTTTAAACTGATAATCTTCAAACTCCTCAAAAGTAGAGGATCCCATTGGTCTGTCAAGTGTGATTTTGTTACCAATTTTGTCAGTGATTTTCACTTCTTGGCCTTTCTTGTTTGTGGGGATGAAACCAGTGGTTACATCAGTGGTTTGAACAGATTTTCCAAAAGCAGTGTTTTCATCATCATGTTTTCTATAACCAACACCAAATTTCACATTGCTTTTTATCTATTTTTCAAGCATAACCTCATACCCTTTGCATGATTCCACCCATCTTTCACAGGTGATCTGGGTGGACTCCAACTCCTTTTTGCAAACTTGGTATTTTTCTACCATAGTTTGGAGTTGAGTTTTGGTTATGCTTTGTTCTTCTTTCAGACTGCTGATCTCTTTTTCCTTTTCAGTCAATTTGTTTTTAAGTTCTTTTATAGACCTTTCAAATTTGACTTCATCAGTTAAGATTTTATCCCGATGGTTTTCATTTACCTCTTTGATGTTAGCAAAAGCAATAATGCAATTGTCAGAACATAGTTTTTCAAGAACTTGAGGTGATACCTTGGCAGCAGCCATCATTGCACAATCACATTGATGATTTTCCTCATCATCAGCTCTTTCTTCCTTCTCACCTATTTTCTTTTCTTCCTCTTCTTCTTTGTCCTCTTTGGACCATGGGTCTCTCAGTGGTTCAATCAGGGTTTCTGAATTTTCTCCCAACAGCAGTTCACCAGCAACTGCATTAACAACTGCTTCAGTCACCTCAACCACTGTTTCATTACTTAGCTGTTCACCTTCAGTTTCAATTCCCTCTGGTATTGACTCTAATGCCATCAAACAAAATTCATCATTAGAAGATTCATTAGAAGCATAGAGTGCAAAATTTTCATCACTAAGCTCATCAGGCATGCTGCTCCAGTCAACAAAGCCTTGAGTGAAAAAGCTTTGCTGATCTGGTTGTACCACTGCTGGAGCAGCAGTTTGAGGTGCAGGTTGCACTTGTGCCTGGGGGACAGGGGTTTGAACATATTGAATATGTGGAAAAGTGGTTTGGACATAATGCACAGGCACAGGGGCAGCAGCATAATGAGCAGTGTTAACATGGGCTGCAGGGGTATATTGGGTATAGTGCACAGTGCTTTGATTTTGAGGTCTAGGGTTTGAGCTAGGGTGAGTGATTATAGGACCAGTAGTTTGACTCCTGCATTCCCTAGCAAAATGTCCCAACCTATTACACTTGTAACACTTGATTTTCGATTTATCCAACCCAACCCTCAGATTCCCATGTAAACCTGGGAATTTTCGCCCTGTTCTTTTGTAGAATTTGCTAGTTCTAACACTGAGCAAAGCCAATTGGTGCAGGATGTCCATTTCCTCTAAGCCAGTGGGATCAAAATGTTGTAAATCATTGAGTTCAAAGCACAAATTATCTGACATCTGGTTTTCAGTGTTTGCAGTGAAAGCATAGTTTGCAGAGTGAGAATCAGGGTTGGTAAAGTTACCACCAGCTGTTATATCAATGAAATGATCATAACCCTGTTCCTTACTACTGCCACCAGATTCTTCCTGACCCAGAAGAGCTGTGCTACCGAATGAGTAATCATCAGTAGCTTTCCCAGACTCTTGCAGCTTCTTTTTCTGGTTCAACTCCCTTTCATAGGTCAGGAGTCTACCATGAAGTTGGGTCAGGGTCAGATCTTTGAACTCAACAGAGTTTCTAGTCACAAATGCAATTGTGTCCCATTTATCAGGTAGCGATCTAAGAAACCTGCTATTTTGGGTTGATCTTGGAAATTCAACCTTAACAAGCCTTAGCTCACTGATGAGACAGCTAAAACGTTCAAACTGTTGGGTCAATGTTTCACCCTTAATGTGACAGAAGGTTTCAAACTGTTGATTCAGAATTTCCCTATTGTTTTCAATAACTTCTTCGGTACCCCCAAATTGTTCCTTCAATGCATCCCATAGCTCTTTGGCACTGTTACAATGTAACAGTCCAGCATAGATCTCATTTGGTAATGCAGATGCTATGATGCTAAATGCTTTGGCATCCAGTTCGAACTTTTGAAAATCAGTTTCAGTATAGTTTTCATAAGGTTTTGGTACGTTCTTCTTTGGATCCTCAGCACTTGGCACCATAGGAACATGGGGACCAAAAACGACAGACCTCCAACATCCAGTGTTCTGTTGAGCAAGGATGTGACCCATCCTTCGCTCCCAGATGTTGTATTCATTTCTTTTAAGCATAGGTGGTTTAAAAAGCGAGCCAACATTATTCTTATCATCCTGTGATTTTGACGTCATCTTGGTTGTTTTACAGACACTGATTAATCAACTTTAATGGTGATTAAACCTTGCTCTATTTTTCAACTAAAACGAACAAACTATCGATATCAACGATTTTGAGCTGAACTATTTATGTCAAAATGATTGTTAAATCAAATTTGACTGTCCTAGCTCTGATACCAATTGTTGGATCTGAGTTTGGTTTTGATTGTATTTTCTATTTGAATTAAGATGGAAATGGATGAGTTGTGCAGCAGAATTAATATGGAAACAAACTTTGCATACAATCAAACGAGAGTATTGCTTTGATCAAGACATTTTCAACAGAGAACTGAAAGATTGAATTTAATTTCAACAACGATTACAAAGTAATGCTTGAATACAAACTCCCCCTCAGCCAGAGCTCGGTGTTTGTTCGTGCAAAGAAGACGGTGTTGCAAAGAGCTAATAGAACAGTACAGAGCACTGTTCTATTTATAGGCACTAGCAAACCACTGAGCATCTAAGCTGACGTCACCATGAAAGTGACATCTAACCTCCTAACAAACTCTAACCTCTGATCTATACAAACACTGCTATACTAACTACTGCTTATTACATTACATTACATAAAAGACACTTAAACAACTGTTGCAACCTTCCACTGCTGTGAACCCGACAATGCTTGTCCGGATCAGCAGTACTTGACTCAAGGCAGTAGATTGAGCAGCAGAGCTTTAGTCTTCCATCAGCCTTTACTAGAGCAGCAGATTGACGGTCAGTGGCGTGTACGATCAGTAGAAAGGAGGTCAGCAGATGTTGAAACCACTTTCAAGGGGAGAGACTTGTATGTAGCATCTGCTTATTCTGGATCCACTGACCTGACCCAGTTTTGGCTTTAATTATCTGTTCCTCTGGTAGGGTTCGATCCCAACAGTTTCTTTTTAAAAACTTTTGTTACTGGCGATCTGAACACGGGGCCGTGCCCGGACACCACGGAGCCGTGTCCAGACGCCCAGTAACATAAATTTTTGCTTTTTCACACCTTTTTACACATTTAATCAACCTAAAAACTTATTTTTGGGACACATTGAGGACAATGTGTAA
The DNA here is from genome assembly GCA_030545235.1 of Helianthus tuberosus. Taxonomy (NCBI): domain Eukaryota; kingdom Viridiplantae; phylum Streptophyta; class Magnoliopsida; order Asterales; family Asteraceae; genus Helianthus; species Helianthus tuberosus. The sequence continues at coordinate 182,567,774 of CM060451.1, forward strand.
TTTAAGTGTGGGGGATGCTAAAACCTTGAATCTTGCAAGTCCTAATTACAAGTCTTACACAAAAATCTATTGGAACCGCTAATCACCTCAAATTGTTTCAAATTTTTTTCATTTTTTTTACTTGTCTAGGTTTAATTTGGGAATTTCAAGTTCTAAAAATGTTATATTTTTTACAAATTTACAACCGATAGCGTCGTGATAAAAAGAACCAACATAAGAAAATTATGAAACGGCATGACAAGTTTAGTTAAAATTTGATTATATAGACTTGATCACATAAAAACCCATTCCCACATAAAAACCCATTCTCACAAAAAGTGAGTTTTGAACCTTTATTGAGCATACAAATACATATCTTTAAACTAAATGCTCATTTTTCGTTTCTTGTGTGAATAGCCGCTTGGTTCTTACGATTCTAGAACTTGCCACGACGATACATTCCCGGTCCTTACCAACTTAAACCCGAGTAAGTAAATGACAGAGGCATTAGGACTAACCCTTTTTATTTCTACACCATTATTTTTCTTTTTTTATCACCTACCCAAAATCCCCCTAGTTAACCCCTTTGAGCCTAAACATTTTCATTTCTTAACCCAAAACAAAAACCCTTTTACCCACCAAAACCCTTTTTCATTTTAAACCCTTTGTTTTAGTAACAAGCTCGGTTTTTCTAATGACTTTCAAAAAAAAAAAAATGATGATGATGATGAAGCAAAAGAGAAATAAACAAACAAGTTTATCAAAAATAACCTTGTTTGAATAATGGCTTCATCAAAATAAAAACTTCAAAAAATAAAAAGTCTTACGAAAACCGACACTTTTTACGCCTTTCGCCTTTTTACTAACCACTAACCCAACTACCCACCTTTAACCCAAGCCTAACCCTTCACCCAAAAGTCCTCTTGATATTTACAAAGGTATATAGTTAAAAGGGAGGAGGATTGATTGCTTGGCAAGCCTATGGTAGGAGCAAGTTCCATGCCGCTCTCGAGTGATTCACTAAAATACATCTTCGGCCGAGTGTTGAGTGATCCCCCCCTGAGGTATGTGAACTTGTATATAAATGGAATTTTAAAAAGGCATGTTATGCCCTAATAAGTAATTTATCTTATGTAATGTTTTAAATAAATCCTGACGAATAGGATTGTAAATAAATAAAAATAGAACTTAATAAAGGATCTTGGAAATCCCGACACTCTATGACAAGCCCAAAAACCTTCTCTTCTACCTATTCCATTTGGGAGTGTAAAACCATATTATAAAGAGTTTTGCTTGAGGACAAGCAAAGATTCAAGTGTGGGGGTATTTGATGTGTGCAAAATGCAACATATAAATTACATCAAATGTGGCATAAAACTAACCCATTTTTAGTACTAATGTTGGAAAAAGTGTGTTTTTGTCTTCCTTTGTATTTTCAGGATTAAATGAGCTCAAATGAACAAAAGAAGCAAAAAGACAGCTAAATCTAACATAAATACAAGAAAAGGAACAAACGTGGCATGCCCGACCCCCCGACAGCATCTTCCCAAGCAAAACAAGAGAACAGAAGGCTGAACACGCCCCGTGCTCAGTGAGCACGGGGGCGTGCCCAAGTGTCAGCAGAAAAGACAAAGCTGTAGAAGCTTCTATCACCCACCACGTGGGCGTGCCCAGCGAACACGGGGCCGTGGTCAACTCTAAGATTCGAAGAATTTGGGGAAATCTTGATAGTACAGATACACTTTTGCACACGGGGTCGTGCCCAGCGGACACGGGGGCGTGGTCAACTAATGTAGACAAACTGCAATTAATGAAGAAAGAGAGGGAAGGTGGACACGGGGCCGTGCCCGAGTCTCTGTTCAGCCTATAAATAGGGGTGCTTGGCTCATTTGCAAACCATCCCTTGGCACACCACCTCTCTCACACTTCACCCACCACCCACCACCATCACAACACCATCATCCACCACCATCATCCATTGTCCATCATAGAGTGTGTGAGTCGTCTCAGGATCCAAGATTGATCGTAAGAGTTCTTGACAATCAAAGGCCATGTTTGCCTAAGTCTCTTACATCACTTGGTGAAGACAAGTGTCTAGTGTAATACTTTTTATTTTTAATCTTTTCGCACTTTTTATTTGGTTATGTATTAATGACTTTAATAACTAGTTTCTTATGTTGAAGGTGATTCTTCCTTATCGTTTGTCCGTGGTGTCTTAGCATTATTTTACTGTCTATATAAAATAAAAGATTTTCACCATTCATATCTCCACGGTCTATATGGAGGTATGTTGGCTACCTGGTCGGGGGTTAAGGGAACGGTTTGGTAAGAGTCTTGCCATTGTTCAGTGTATAGATCCTACAAAGGACCTGGGTCAAATTTAGTAGGACCTCCTTCAATACCCACCGGTATTGGATGGCGGGGGTCCAAACTCTTTGATCCCCTCATAATTAAGCTACTATTAAAACTTTAACCCGGCTACTTAGGACTGTATCCCTGCTGACTCAGACTACTTAGCCGAGGGTAACGTCACCTTAAAAAGAGGGGTCTACCACATTATGCATTAATAACTTAATTAATTATCTTTCAATAATTCGACCCTTTAGGATTGTATCATTGCTGACTCAAACTACTGGGTTGAGGGTAACGTCACCTTCAAAAGAGGGGCCTACTACAATAACTAAGATAATCTCTTAAAAAGTGCAAAAGTGCGGAAATAATTAAAGGTTACACTATACACAAGTTGTATCCAAGTGATTCATCTTGTCTATCTGTTTTTACTTTATTTTATTTTTCAGCATTTTAGTTAGTTTTATTTTTCTTGTTTAAAAACCTTTTTTCTAACTTTTGATTTGATTAGACGTTGAGGATAAACCGGTATTAAAAGCTATTGTGTCCTTGGACGATCTTGGTATCTTACCAACACTATACTACACTCACGATGGGTGCACTTGTCCATATGTGTGTTTAGTGTTAGTAAATATCGTGTTTTATAAATTTAAAACTTGGCTAAAAAGTGTAAAAGGGCTTAAAAATATACATTAAAAACTATACACACTTACGCACATCAATATCCAACCGACTCATTGAACGTACTAAATGACAATATCTCTCAATAAGAGTCTTTGTAGTTTCACCCGACAAACTTGAGAACAATTCAAATTCTTTCTTTAATAGTGACTTTTTATTCTTGATCATCTCTGTACTTCCCTCGAATTTTGTACGAAGTGCTTCCCAAATCAAACGTGCACTATCATCATGTTGAAGTAGTATGAAAATGTCTTCTTTCACAGCTTGTTGAAGTAAACTGATCATCATTTTTTCTGCCTTGTACATTTCTATCTCTTTTTCCGTAAATTCAGAAATATTCTTTATAACTCCCACATTACTACGAGGTCGAACGTACTTAGTTTCAATACACTCCCAAGACCTTAGATGATTTGCTTGAACCCAATTCTCGAACCGTTCTTGCCAATTATAATATTCTTCAATGCTCATCAGCTTTGGAGGTTTCTGTAACGTTCCCGTTTCATTTTCCGTGTTTACCTTTTGAGCAACGGTAACAGGAGTACCGAGGGCAGTAGCAAATGCATTATAAAATTCGTTGTCCATGTTTCGGTATCGAAAATTCACAATAACAGATTTTCAAAAGAGCTGGAGGTTGTCACAATCTAAATTTGATGCGAACTGGAAACATTGTCAAACGATCTGGTCAACCCGTGCGACCTGGAGAATTCTCACACGACCTGAAGACAACTTCGTACGACCTGAAGTGATTTCACACGACCTGATATACTCTCACGCGACCTGATTCAAACCGTGCGACTTGAAGTCCGATTTCAAACAACCTGGTGACTTTCAAACGACCTGGAGTCCAATTTCAAACGAACTAGAGCACTTTCACATGAACTGGACCAATTTCACACGAACTAGACCAATTTCACACGATCTGAAAGCTTTTCGAATGACCTGAACAGTTTTTCACGCGGTTTGGTCAATTTTATCAAGTTTCAGGTTGAATTAGGTCCTGATTCGTTCACGGATTGATTAAAACAGTGTTTTACGTGTTATTTGTGAAAATCAGCTCATTTTAATCGTAAAAAACTCAGTAGATTTGATGAAAAAGTGTAGAAGAGTGAGTAGAAATCAGCTCATTTTAATCGTAAAAACTCAGTAAATCAGCTTATTTTATCCCTGAAAACAAGCTGAAATGGTAAGAACTCTTCCTCCTGAGCTCTGATACCACTTATAGGATCGGGGAATCGATCTAAACGAGTCGATCAGAAAAGTTCTAGACCAAATCAGAGGCGGAATTCATTGATTTGATCTTCATTCAGCTTGATATACACTTAGAAGTAGATTAAATGTCGATTGTATTGATTTCACAACGTTACATGAGCTGGCGACACTTCGGCAAAGCTTCGCTACCGGAATCAGAAGTTGTTACAAATGAAGATCAGGACTCTCCTATTTATAGAGAAGCCAGGTCGCATGAACAAGACACTCCAGGTCGCACGAACTGATCAAGCCAGTTCGCACGAACTGGTCACCTCGTGCGAGGTGGCTGGTTCAAGCCTGTTTCCCGTTTCTTTCGTACAACGTGTCCTGGTCTATCAATTATATTACATGACTCGATACAAGACGAAGTCAACAGACATATGCACTAATAAAAAAGACATCACTCTACATGTGAAACGACCACGATGCATGAAGAATATGCCCCTGAAAGAGATGGAACAAGACTTTTACAAAGATTTCAGAGGATGGGCATATGATCTAAAGATATGCCAGGCAGTGATTGCTCTTAGAGACGAGAAGTTTGTTTACAGGCGTATCTACTTGATCGATGTGATGTGGCTGGTCAACTGCTCAAAGAAAGACATTGATTGTTTGTTCTTAAATAAGATAATGTATTATGAAGCTGACAAAGAACAAGCTCTGCAATATCAGAAGGCGGTAACAGTATGCTTTGAAAAAGATATCAATTCAGGCCATTATTGGAAGTCGAAATGGAGAGATCTTGAGCTAGAAGAATTCCTGAAAGAAGAGCGCAACAATGAAAAGATGGATAAGAAAATGGCTGAGGCTGCGAAGAGAGCTAAATGGAAGCTGGGAATGGGGCAGTATGATACAGACCAAACTTCGATTGAAAAGGAGGAGCGAAAGATTCCCAGGTGGTCGAAGACATTGGATGGTATTAAAGAGTATCGTGAATGGTGGATAACTAAAGGAAGGTTCGAACGCAAAGAGAAGCTAGCTCAGAGGGAAGCTGAAAGAAAACAGAAGCTGAGGGAAAGAAAATACAACAGGAAGGGCTGTGAAGACTATATAGACGGCTACAACTACATCCAAGGGGAGTCTGTGAATGCATTATGTCTGTAGCTTCCGTCTTGTATCGAGCCTAGGTTTAATGTTGTTTGTATGTATTTGTATGTTATTCGTATTGAAGTGAAAGGTTATGTTATGTAGAAGTCCCTTCGTACGAAGGCAGGATTAGTCACTTCGTACGAAGCTAGAACTAACACCCGATTCGTACAAAGGGGGATGTCTATTCGTACGAAGCCAGCAAGTCTATATATATGGGTGTTGGGTTCTTAGTCTGTGTAACTTTTGGGTAACTATAGCGATGCTCTGTCCAATCTTCTCCAGGTTTTGTACAACTTTGAATATTAATGAGAAGATCATTTAATTGTGTCTGTGTGATCATTATGTCAATCTATGTCTTGGATTCCGCACTAGCACATAGTTTCTAGATCCGATCGTAGCGTTCAACGAAGACGAACACGGCCCTCACAACATAAACAAACAAGTCTAATGCATTATAGTTAATCCGAAACACATCTAAATTAGGGTTCATGGATACTAAAATTAAGTGGTTTTCTTTTATATAAATATTAAGTAAGTCATCAGTTATGATCTAAGAAAAAAATTAAATTTTCTTTTATATTACTAGAAAACTCAATTACTGATTAGTTATATTTATATAAGTAGTTAGAAAACCTAATATTTATATAAAAAATAACTATTTATGTATTTGCTAAAATTTAAATGAACAAAAACGAATATGAATAAACGAACATAAACGAACCTACACGAACATAAATGAACCAACATAAGGTGTGTTCATGTTCGTTCATTTAATTAAACGAACAAATTTGTGTTCATGTTCGTTCATTTATTGAATAAACGAACATAAACGAACTTCCCGTTGAACAAGTTTACGAACGCTCGGTTCGTTTACAGGCCTAGTATCCACTCATATAGCTGCTTTATCATTTCTGAAGAAAATGCAACTAACTTTCTTTTCCCCAAGATAACGAAGGTGTGCACCTTTAGGACTCGCAGTTTAGGCCTAACAATGCTTATTATCGGGCATTGGCTGATTCAGTCTAGTGGTAGTCAATGGGTGTACCAACTATTTTATATTGGAAAGATTACTAGAATAGACAAGTTGACCTTCAAAGTTATCGGAACAGACATGCATATTCAGCTTTGGAAAAATAGACAAAAGTGTAGGCTAAATGGCCGAGGATAGGATTTAGTCTCTTGTTTTTAGCCTACGTTTTTTTTCATATGCCGGCTATTTAGCCTACGCTTTTTCATCCGAAGATGTCTTTTTTATTGGTTTTTGTGGACCCAGTTGTACTTCACCATGATTTTTTGTGTAGGCTAAGCCTTATCTGTCTTAGCCCATATCCTAATTGGCTCTTTTATCTTTGTTTATTTTGATAAGTGCTAAATAGTCATGTCCATTCTATTAACATTATACCTCATATACATTTTACAAGTCGGGGGAATAGTGCCAGACAGCTGCCTGGCGAGTCCCCATTGGACCAACCTTTTTTTTAATTTAATTTTATTCCCAGTTTAAAATTACGCTTTCGTCCTTCGTTTAAAATTACGCTTTTTCCCCCAGCTCAAAATAAAATTATAATCTTGCCCCTAGCTCAAAATTACGCTTTTTCCCTCGGTTTAAAAACTCATTTTTTATTTTGTTCTCAGTTTAAAATTACGGTTTTGCCCCCAGTTCAAAATAAAATGTTCTTTTTCCCTCTAGCTCAAAATTATGATTCTGCCCTCAGCTCAAAATTACGTTTTTGCCCACAGTTCAAAATAAAATTATGATCCCCCCCCAGCTCAAAATTATGATTTTGCTCTCAGTTTAAAATTATGATTTCGTCTCCAGCTCAAAATATAATTACGATTTTGCTTTCTATACAGACATACATGTTATGAGAGAGAAATATTCGGTTTATTGCCCCGCAACGCGGGCGGCGCAAAAACTAGTTATTAACATTAACATATTAACATATGTTAATAAGCAAACACACTGAATAGTGCCACTAAGTGGTCGATGTGGTGGTGAGGGCTGATTAGGCCCTTTTGGCGGTGGTTACCGCATCACCAAACCAGCAACTATGTGTTGAGGAGATTCTTATCAGCATGAGGGTAAATCTCATTAACAAACGTTTTTTCTCTTTTTCTCACCAGTCACCGCCACCATCCATAACCACAACACCCTCTCAGATCCAAACGGTAATTTCCACAGGCATTGCTTCCATTTTATCTCCGGCCATTCATCGAAGCCGCAATGCGGCGACGTTAGGGTTGCTAGAGAGAGAGAGAGAGAGAGAGAGAGAGAGAGCGATAGAGACAGACGGAAGTTGTTACCGCCGGCATCTTCACTCCGCCACCTTTGCCGGACGGTGGCGGTCCTGAATCTGCCGCCTTCGCCATGTTGTCGGTCTGTCGGTGGTCGATGGTAACGGTGGTCGACAAATGGTAGGTTTAAGAAGCTGTCAAATTTGAATAAAAATCCAATCTTTGTAACGAGATTTTTGTGAGATAGTGTGGAGTTATAAAGTTGTGGAGTGGACTGTATAATTAGCGTTGATGATTGATGTGTTAGGGTTTTTGTTGTTTGTTTTACAGATAAATAGCATCTTCCGCGGATCCATGACATCACCAGAAGCACAGCGGGATTCGTCTACTATCCGAAGAAAAAATACAGAAATTGGGGACCAGTAACATTCCGGATCTAATGCAGCTACAAATTTTCAAGAACACATTCCAATCTGGTTTCTTATCCATTTTATACAGCCTAGGGTATGTAATTTTTGGTTCAATAGTTTTGTTTGTGCTTTTATTGGAATATTGTAGTTTTGAATAAATGGTAGCTTCTTATTTGGCTATGTAATTGGATGTTTTTGTAGGAGCTAGCCTTTGTAGATATGGGATAAAGAAGGTGAGTGCTGACTTCTTTTATTGTGATGCATTTTGTTTAATTATGAATTAAGTGTTCGTATCACTCTTACCCAATCAGTTGTTGTTCCAAAGTAGAGGATGCGGAACCATATTAAACTTGAGTTGTTTTCGTGTCAAAATATTGTGATGATTGGAACTAGAACTTCATCATTGGTAGCAAAAATTGCAAACGTCTGAGGCGTTTGACTCAAGATCTTGAAAGTCAGGGCGAGAGGCCAGGGCTTCATGTATGCGAGGCGTTATTCTCTATACAACAATTTAGCTATTGTGGCCTCCATATTTAGTGTATGACATCTGATGAATTTCTTTTTGTAGGTTTTCCCATGTGATTATCTACACACCCAAGGAGATTGGAGGGCTGGGCATGTTATCAATGGGTCACATATTGATTCCCAAAAGTATCAAAGATGATGTCGGTGTAACACACATTAGAAGTGGTATGAGTCATGAAGAAGACACGTTGTTTCCAAATTTGTATCATTATATTTAGGTGTATGATGTAAGATCTCCAATATATTTGAATGCTAACAATTTTTATGGCGATTTGTTTTCTGACTGCTTTTCTCTTTTTCAAAAGCCATGTGATTGATTCACAACGTGTTTGGGCAGAATATGCTCTCAAGAGGCAAGAAGCTCAGTCGCATAATGGGAGTTTAACAGTTGAAGATTTGGAAGTGAGCTTCAGTTTTGCAATGTTAATACAAATATCGCTGTCATGTGGTAAAGATAAATTTGTTATAGGACTCATGGGCATGTGGAATACCGAGAATCAATATTTTGTTCCAGAAGGATTGACACACACTTGCATATAGGGATGAGCAATTCGTTCCCGGTTCCGGTACCGAACCGGGTACTTTTTCAGTACCGATTCAGGACCGACTTTTAGCATTTTCGGTACTGGTTCGGTACCGGTCCGGTACGGTACTGGTTCGGTACCGGTATTTACCGGTTTTTACCCTCAAATATCGGTACCGAACCGGTACCGGTACCAAACCATACCGAACCGGGTATATTCGGTACCGGTACCGGTACCCACTTTTGAGGATTTTCGGTACCGGTTCTTTCGGTACCGGTACGGACGGTACCGAGCTCATCCCTACTTGCATATGACAAAGGGTGGAGAGTGAGAATAGATTTTAAGCAATACCACGTTCTCAAACAAAAACCAATTTGGTGCACCCACCAGAGACATAATGGTAAACTTTGGAACTTGAACAATCACCAAACTGACGTTATTAAGGCGCTAAGGGGTGTTAAAGGAATTTTGGAGCATACATTATTCAAGGGAAAATAGTACGGTTTACTCACTTATTTCCTCTTTTACTTAACTACGAATTTGTGCCCTCTTATTCATTTTATTATTAACTGATTCATTTTTTACATTGTTTTACAGTTTCCCACATGGGAGGGTCTTTTTTATGAGAAAGCTTCAGGCTTTGTTGATTTACAGGTCTTGTGAATAATGGGTGCTCATGAATATGGTTTCGATTCAATTGCTATGATTGCTACAGGATGTGTTATAGCCCGTATCTGCCAAACAAATAACTATCTACCTGGTGTCGCGAGTCAGGTAAGTGCTACGAAAATGGGTGGGTCAGTTGGGTTGGTGATGGGTCAGGATGGGTGTATTTAATATAGATCTACTAGGCATTTCCATCAACTGTAGTAACATGTTTGATTCATTTAGTATGAATAAATTGTACCCACATATGATGAAGTTGCATTCTTTTAATACAAAGGTACCATCAATTTGGACTTTGAACATAGATTAAGTCAATAAAATATAAGGAAATTTCAGTAAAAAAATTTTAATAGGTGATGCATAAAAAGGGAGGTGATTTGTAAGCTGGTCCTATTTGTCATTTAGGGACCATTTGATGAACAAGCGTTAGGAGACCATGTAGTACTAGCAAAAAAAAAAAAAAACAGTTCATTAAATATTTAGTTGCTTGGTCTTGATTCATGAAGTTGCTGAAACTTTTATGAGTGGTTTCAGATTTCTGGTGAAAATGATCAAGAGGAGGTTGTTCAACAACTTCACAAGGTATGTTGAGTTCTTGATTTTTGGTGAAGTGTTCATGCTTTGATGGTATTTGTATTATCATTTATCTTATTTGCTTCTTTTTATACTCGTAATCGACCAATCCAAAAAAAAACTTTTATTTCGACAGTTATGTGTACACTTTTCACATTATCACAAATATTTGTTCCATCTTACTCATGTATTGTTTGTTGTTATGTGTAGTGTTAGTTTCATATTAATCTTTGTGATTGTTACATTTTATGCCAACAGCCAAATGAAGAACACAAAAAAAGAAGATAGTGATTAGTAAAATGAACGCGACAAGGAATGGAAGTTTAACATATTTTGATGCCCAAAATTATGAACATTAATCTTTATATACTAAGACTTGGGTGGTTAAAAAAAATAAATAAAAAATTCAAGGACCACAACTTCTTAATGCTATATTATTGCTCCTAATAGATAGGTAAGACCAATGGTATTTGTCTATATACTATGTGAATGATGTTACCAGAGAACACATGTATGGCTTGACCCTACATAGAATTATTTTTTCTTTGCAAAACAGGTCGGTTTCCTGACGCAGCGCTTACGCTGATCATTTTTTCTTTGCAAAACAGGTGACGCAACGCGCGGGTAGGGACAATCTAGTTAACTTTGAAGGTTAATTTTAATTTTCCCTTTTGTATTTAAAAACTAATTACATGAATTATTTTCCTTTAAAGAACCCATTAATTATATCAGGATGCAATAATATTGGAATCAAAGTACTAATGGACAGATAGAAACAACAAAACTCAAAACTTTAATGTTACACATATAGGTCTTAGTGTCTACATTTGTACTTACATACATATACATAATTATTATATATATCCACTCCAAGAAAAATGACGTTGGTATTCTTTGGTCCGACTAGCATGAACAACAATAGTACTATACTTGAAACTCTCTATTTACGTATTTTTATTTCCTTAAGTTTCTCCTTTTGATATAATCTCCAGTGATCACTTTCACGGGGTCATTTTACTCTTGATATGATAGCTTAAGCGGCCAGAGTATTCATCATCAGAATGAAAATCTAAACTCGCACGGGGTTGACATCCAAACCTCTCTGATAAACAAAAACTTCGATACGTTGTTCGTGAAACCTTAACTTCAATGGAAAATAAAGCTTTCACGGGTCTATGATCCGACAATCTGATTTCGCTTCTTGTGTAAAGAAGTTGCTTTGATCCCTCACCCGTCCAAATTATCCTATCACACCTATGGACATAATAGTTTCTTGAAATTCTACTCGAAATGAAAATATAACTACTATAAAGATGACTTTCACCGACGAATAAATCACCCAATCACCGTCGGGTTAATATGTCGGTAATAATCGTCGAGTTGAGGTTATCAACAAAAAATAACAAACTCCAAAAAGAGGTAAATCAGTAAATGTTTTGCATGAATTTAGAGAGAAAAATTACCATGCAGGAGCACGTTTCTTTTTGGGTTTGGTACCCAAATGACCACAACCATAGTATTCATCACAATTAGGTTGGTACTTGTAAGTAGGAGCAAAACTGATAGTTCCCTCATGCCAAGCTTCAAATGCTTGCCCATCCATGAGTTCCATTCGAAGCTTTATAAGTTATCAAAGGCCACAATTAATCCAAATTTAATAATATTAAGTTCTAAATTCAAATTTTGTATAGAGTTCTAGTAGATGTTCAAGTTATAGTATGACTCATAGTTCCACTCTTGTTATGTTTAATTAAGGGTGAAACTATCTACACACCCCATCTGTCTATTTGCACACCCTCTGCCTTGTATAGGCCTATACGGGGGGGCGTATAGGGTTCCATCAAACTCAGTGTCTGACTTATATCAGTTCTGGTTTGGCTGCGTACAAGCCTATACGTGGCGTATAGGACCCCTCGTATAGGTCTCGTATATGACTCATGCCCCATATAGGCCAATATGGGACGTATATAAGGGTTTTTTCACAAACATTTTATACAATGTTAATCCTTTTAGCAAATTTTTATAAAAAAAAATAAGTTTTCTATTTTAAATAAATAAAAATAACAAGTATACGATATGATACAATACAACACTTGTATAGGCTAGCTATACGAGACTTATATTATATATTTTATGATACGATCCAATACAATACGATACGATACGATATAACAGCTGTATAGGCCTATAGGTGTAGTATAGGTCTCGTATAGGACCATAGGTGTGATTTATGTCCCGTATAGGCCTATACAAGACATATACGAGACCTGTACTACACTGTACGATATGATACGAAACAATACGGTACAATACTATAGGATACGATACAACACCCATATACGAGGGTGTGTGAGTATGTATACCCTTAATTAAATTGTGTTATGATCAAGATATTGCCACTTTTAAGTTACCTGATCGTTCTCAAGTAGTGTATTCCAATCCTTTCGGTTTACTAGTAATCGTGTTTCACTCTCTGGCAATGAAATCCGATAATTTAGGTCTCCCAGCAAGACAACACGACTGTCATCATACAAAAACTAAATAATCACGTATACGTTGTGTTGACAAAGATACTAAAACACAAAAGAGAAAACGATAATAAATTATAAGATTACACACCGACATTTGGTAAAACAAGATATATATATATTTTTCTACATAATTAATAGAAGTTTTCAACATTTTATTAGTAAAGAGTAAATTAGGTTTTTAGCCCCTGTAATCACTTTCACTATATTAGCCCAAAATAAGAATTTTTAACATATCTGCCCCCATGGTCTTTGTAACTAACCATTTTAGCCCCTAAGTCTAGAAATCATGGGGGCCAAAATGGTTAGTTATAGATACCATGGGGGTTAAAATGGTTAGACTTAGGGGCCAAAATGGTTAGTTATAGAGACTATAGGGGCAGATATGTTAAAAATTCTTATGTTAGGCTAATATAGTAAAACTGATATAACCATAGGGGCCAAAAACGTAATTTACTCATTAGTAAATTATAACCATAAGTTTCATGAGATTAAGAAAAACTGTTAAATAATAAGTTTCTAGATAAAAACAAGCCATTGGTTGATATGAATTGTTGCTTCTTTTTAAATAATGAACGTGTCTTAATCATCAAGTAATTACATTGATACAGTATTTAATCACACACATTTTTTAAGCTGAAGATACCAAGCAAATCGATCAATCATCTCTTTGGGGCGGTTATTAATATTGACTAATAAAATAATGGACCACAAGCTTGCTTCGGCTTTTTGTCGACAACTAATCCATCGAGGGAAAAAAGCCCTTTTGAAGGCTTATTTATATTATTTACTTTCCATCAAAAGTGAAGCTTCAAAACATTTTTCTTGCAGGTATTATTTTATAAGGTTTTAAAAAACTATATGTGTGAAGATGGGATTTCAAACTAACCATTATTAAAACAAGTCAAACTAATAAAGAAATATTTTTAGGCTTTAACAAAAAATCTTAATAGGCATTATAAACAATCTTAATAGGCATTATAAAAAAATTAAAGGCATTTTAAAATACTTAATTAAGCCTACATTATTGAGCAATTTAATCACTTTTGGTTATTCTTTTCATTGATTAAAATATTGTATTTGGTCGTTTTATAGAATTTATTTGTAAGTTCAAGTTTTTTCGAGTCATGTTTCTAATCTAATTTTATGTATCATCTATAAACAACCATTCTAAGTTGTCGTTAATCATATATATATATATATAGAGTGCGGTTAACATACTTCACGGCTTATCATACTTCACGTAGGCGACAATGGTAACCGTCGGATCAGGGGTATAATCACGCATGGAACATATAATCACGCATGGGAACATATAATCACGCATGGGATCCAAAATCACGCACGTTCTTTTGATCAAAATTGTAATTACGCATGTTATATACTTGGTCGCGTACGTTAATGTACGTTAAGCCGTGAAGTACATTATACTTTCTCTCTCTCTCTCTCTCTCTCTATATATATATATATAGGATCACACTAAAATGAGAACCACCTCGAGTTGTAAGAACCGTGAGAACTACACCGTACGGGGCGAGGTGGACCAATTTTTTTTTCACAAACGTAGATGCGTGTATTATAATATAACACATTTGTAAAAAAAATTCAAAAAAAAAAAAGTTTTTGAGCACCACAAGTGTGTGTTTACGGGTACCGTAAATTTTCCGGTAGGATTTACGGTACTCGTAAACACAAACTTGTGGTGCTCAAAACTACACACACGACATTTTTTTTTGAATTTTTTTTTTTTTGCAAATGTGTTTATAATACACGCATCTACGTTTATGAAAAAATTGTTTGGTCCACCTCGCCCCGTACGGTGTAGTTCTCACAGTTCTTACAACTCGAGGTGGTTCTCATTTTAGCGGTCCCCTATATATATATATATATATATAGGGTAAGGTTCATGCGAGAACCACCTTTATTGCGAGAACCGCGAGAACCAATGTGAACACAACCTAAAATAGTTAAAAAAACCTAAAAAAAACGAACCCCCCCTCCCCCCCCAAAAAAAAAACCTACCCCCCCCCCCCCCCCCAACCCCCCAAGCTAAAACGCTAAAAACTAAACCCCAAAAAAATCTAAAAAATGTTTTTTTTTAATATTTTTATGTTAAAATCGCTACTTTTAGTAGCAATTTAAAAAAAAAAAAAAAAAAATTTTTAACTTTTTTTTTGCTACTAAAAGTAGCGATTTTTTTATAAAAAGTATTAAAAAATTTTTTTGTGTGTTTTTTAGCTATTTTTAGGCATTTTTGGTTGTGTTCACATTGGTTCTCGCAATAAAGGGTGGTTCCTAACGGATCTTTGTCATATATATATATATATATTTCAGAGAGAGGACACTACTAGAAAATTGGACAATTTCCTACATAAATTTCCTACACAATTTTGTACAAGAGAGTGAAAACGTGCGAAATGTACGAAGCCTTCAAATTTTACCACAAACCTAATAAATATATAGAAAAAGGGTAACGTACAATAGGTCTTATCGTACGCTCGTACGTTATTGTGAAATCGCATTTTATTAAAAAACATATTGGTAAATATGATGAAATCACATGTTGGTAAAATTGATGAAATCTCATGTTGGTTTTTGTAACAATTTCGCATGTTATTTGTTTCATCACAAATCGCATGTTAAAAAATAAAGTCCACGTTGAAAAATCGGTCGCGTACGCTCGTACGTTAACCCCTATTGTACAATAACCAACCCCTATATATATATTTCTAAAAAACATCCTTCAAAGAAGTCAGAAGTGAAGACAGAATCTAAATAACCCCTTGTCTTTTTACCACAAACTTTTGAGTAAGATACTTTTGTTTCTTCCTCTGGATTATTTGTGTGAATAATTATAAAGAAATGATCATTATGTAGTTCTTGTAAAGGTAGTTTTATTGGGGTGCTACTTTCTACACCCCTCTAATTACTTTTTACACCCCCCTCTTCTCACATACTTACGGGTGGGACCTGCGTGGGACCGGCAGTTTTCCTCTCACAAGGGGGTATAATCAGGAGGGAGGGGGGTGTGTTTAGAATCAGCCTTTTATATTCATCTGCCACTTCAAACGATAACGACAAGACAAAAACATCAAAACTTCAATAAATCAAGTATCCGTTGAATTTTTAATGTCACATTCATATTATTAGTTTATTATAGGAAGATAATTTTGGGTAAATTAATCGTACAACTTGGTTTTTAGTTTATTATAGGAAGATAATTTTGGGTAAATTAATCGTACAACTTGGTTTAAAGTATAGAAGCAAATATGATTGGCAGTTGGCAAATATATAAAAAAATATCATATCCGAAAGCAACTTGTTAACTTTTCAAAACGCGATATTCGTTTTTTTTCCTACAAACAAACCATCTCTTTCAGTTAAACGTCAATGAACACGCAGTGTTTTTAGTTTTGACGAATTGTGTGGCACTTGCCATTCCTAATAGCTTTTTCTTGTGGAAAGCAAGACGCCAATGGTTTGAAATATTTACTAGTGAAATAGAAACGTACTCGTGGTCTAGAATCGTTTTGGGCAGATCAAGTGACGGTCCCATCGCGGTTGGAAAACTTGTTCTAGAGAAAATCTCGGTGGCATTCGAGTTTCTAACTCTCTCATCTCCTTCTCTCCCTCCTGACGCTAAGTGAACACACACGAAGCAAAAGCTTGTCTCGTGAAACTGGAATCGTACTGAAACCGAGCCCTGTAGATAACATATAGTTATAAGATTAAAGTGATGTTTATAGCTTTCAACATATTATTGGCTATTTCAACATGTTTACCATCTTTTATGAAAAGAAAAACCATACTACTTGCATGATTATAATGATCTTGTGAGTAGAGACAATTTTATATAGGTAAAAAGCTTAAGGTAATCAAGCATCTTACATGAAATAACAAAGAATATACTATTTAGATCATGGTTTATACATATGACATTTTCAAAGAGTTTAGAATACATGTTATAAATCCATTTTGGTATTCAATTGAAGACAATTAGTTACCTTGTTGCCAAGGCATCCCATGATGCCACAACCTACACAAGAGACATTAGGGTTTCGAAAAAATGGATGGAGATCGCTGCGAACCCATACCGATATCATTATCCCAACCATTTGTTTGCTCATTAGACATCTAAACTCCGGTTGAATCATGCTACTCTCAGTGTTTGATTTCTTGCCTTTCGTCGCACGTTGCTTCTCGCTCAAGTTATTGTTGTATCGGTCGAGTGTTTTCTTGTTTAGAGTTTTCCTAATCAAGGAGTTCCATTTCATAGATATCTTCTTCTTATCTGATCCAAGAACATTGGAAGCTCTTAGAGGAACCACTTCTTGAAACCTTAAAATCAAACATGCATGGAGTATGCAGTTGTTAGATATTTTCTTAGTACCATGAGGATATTTTAATTAAAGAAAATTGTTATTTATAAGTTACTAAAAGATTACCCAAGTACGTAAATATCGCATGTAGTATTGCTTGTATCTAATAAATCATCGATATTTAAATCGTCGGTAGGTGCAACACCGCCAACGTTCCATGTGCTAACGAAGACCCTTCATATTAAAATAATACACAAACTTAATAAACGAAGAAATTCTCACTCAAATCAAATTATAAAAACACAAAATTCAGAAAGGTGTGGTGCATTAAATTTTAGTTATATATATGTACGTTAATTTTAGACATTTTAGACTCATATCAAGTATTAAGTCGATAACTGTATAAAAACTGCGAGAACTGTATAATTCACTTGTACATGTGTATGTGCCGCGTCTTACTTGAACTTTTGTGTATCCTGGTAATCAGCCAAGAGAATTTTAGGACTCGGGACAGGTTCGAGATCCAATGTTGGAAGATCAAGAAAAGAATAAGTGTTTCCCGGGAAGTCCGCAACAAAGTTATTAGATCCTAATGTTTTTCTGAGTAGCTTACTAGCTACTAATCTTGGCCACATAACCTTAAAACACAACATAAGAATGTCAGCTTCCATGTGCATGTTATATGTGTATATACATTTCCATGTTATGAATTTGTGTGAGAAGTGTATATATATGTGTGTATACAAACATAATATATATATATATATATAGAGAGAGAGAGAGAGAGAGAGAGAGAGACTCACTTCTCCTCGCATGGTCTAAAGGAAATTGTTGGTGAAGTTGAAGATGTAGGGAGAGCACAAGAGAAACCCTCAACAAGAGAGAACATCCAAAGGAATATAAAGACATGAGAGAGAGAGAGAGAGAGAGAGAGAGAGGGGTTTCTTAATGATTTAATTTATATATTGATTTTAATTTTTTACTATTTTATGGAAGAGAAATGCAAGTTGCCACTTTAGAAGTTAGTATATAATGACGTACAGAGTGATGTCGATGCATGAAGAATTCAAGCTTACTCGAAATAGTACATTAGCGAAAAAGTTATTTACGTGATTTTACGTTAAACACTCCTAGTAATAAAGTAATATAATATTTATGAGCATAAAAAGGGTCTCAACTTCTTTGTTTTTTTATTTACAGTATGAGGGTAGATCAACACAGTTTAACCACTAGTGGTATTATCCCTATATCAATTAGCAAAATTACTTTTACTCACACAAATACTGTCAATTTTAATTGTTTTGATTGGTGATAATGTGAGCACACTTGAGACCCATACCACTCCACCAACCACTTCTCATCTTGTCTTTATCCCTATATCAATTAGCAAAATTACTTTTACTCACTCAAATACTGTTCAATTTTAATTGTTTTGATTGGTGATAATGTGACCACACTTGAGACCCATACCACTCCACCAACCACTTCTCATCTTGTCTATGATAGCACTAGGTCAACGAGCAAATTTATAATCTGCACCACCACCCTTTAGATAAGACCACACGGTATGGGGTCGTCCCCCTACCGTTCCGGTCCGGCGCCGTTCCGCACACCCCCCCCAGCTTCGTCGTGTCCGTCTCTTTTGAGACGTTGGGGACGCTCACAAGAAGACAAAAACTAGTCCTCTCCCTCTCTCACACACCTATACATACAATATATACATATACATTTTAGGTTCATCCCCCCATTTCCATATCTCCATCCTCTTTGTCCCATCTTCACACCCATCTTACGTGGATCCTATGTGACGGATCATCCTACAAGACAGGACCATCACCATACCGCATAGCCTAGGCCGGAGCAAACCTCTACCTTTGACCACCCAGATTAAAACTCCAGATCCACAATTTTGTGACTAAAAATCTTTTGTCCAAGTGTAATAACTAGAATTTTAATTTTTATTATAATACTATATTTTAGTTAGTTAAATGAGTAAAATGCACGGGTAGTCCTTGTGGTTTGGTGAAATTTCATCTTTAGTCTCCAACTTTTCAAAATTACACTCTTAGTCCCTGTGGGTTGACAAGTTGTTACTCGGATAGTCCCCAAAGCGGATGGAGGTTAGTATTTCTGGTTAAGTGGGTGTGAAATGACAAGGACTATCCGAGTAACAACTTGTCAAACCACAGGGACTATCCGAGTAACCTTCATCCGCTTTAGGGACTATCCGAGTAACAACTTGTCAAACCACAGGGACTAAGAGTGTAATTCTGAAAAGTTGGGGACTAAAGGTGAAATTTCATCAAATCACAGGGACTATCCGTGCATTTTACTCTAGTTAAATTTAAATGTTTTAAGATATCCTTATATAATCAAGTTAAACCTGTTTCTATGGGATCTCATTTATATTAGTTTTTTTTTAACTATAAACAGAAACAAAACACAAACTAAAATTTGTTGTCTAAATTGGAAACAGTTGATTTTAAATCAACAACAAATTGTAAATATGTAAAACGAGTTGTATACACGGCATGTAATATACGATACGTTTTGTGAGTTAAATGTCGCAACGTGAGTGCGTGATTCAAATCTTTTACATCTGTTTTTTGTTTAGTTTAACGGTCTCACCGCAACGCGCGGGTCCTAAATCCTCGTTACTTTTAAATATATATGTTGATAGGGTAGGGATTCTGTACATTAATTTAGAAGTGTGATAAGTGTATTATAACACTATATAACAGGGGCGGATGTACTATATATTAAGGGGTGGCGTCCGCTACGGCTTGGCGTTCCGGCGGTAGTGTAAAATTAGTGTAAATTTTGGAAAATTTGACGTTTTTTCGATTTCGTTACCGCTTATTTATAAAACGTTACCGCTTGGCGCGAATCCTAGATCCGCCACTGCTATATAACACAATATAAACACTGTATAACACTATATAACACCATATAACACTATGTAACACTATATAACAAAATATAAACACTTTATAACATTATATAACACCATATAATACTATGTAACAATATATAACAATATATAATACTATACATCTATCATAGACATGCTATCAGACAAAATATAGTGTCACACCCCAACCGATGGCGGAAACATCGGGGCGTGACACTGAGTGAAACAGATTGTCCAGAAGTTTCCATAACAACTATAATTACCAATTATTTAAAGCATCACGTCCCATACCATGACATAAAAAGTAACATAATCATTACAGACAAAATCTAGCCTAATTGTTCTGTTCCGACAACTCAGATTTCAAATACAGACAATTCGTTTATTTGTTTCTAGACATTTCCTAGCCTCGATTTCACAGCAAGCCAAACATCTAAACATCTTAAGCACCTTCCACATACGTTAAAGTAAAAGTCAATACACATAGTGTAAAGGTGAGCATACAAGTTTGATAGATATGATAGAGTTCGAAATCGTTTACGCATAACCAGCACGTACACAGTGTGAAATGAAGCACGTTAGTTATCTACATGAACCTATCGATACCAATGACTGCGGGTTGACTGCCCAAGGCAGTTCGTAATACACACTCACCACTGTGAGCCATGTAATTAATTGTCCTTAACAACCCCTGAGTGAACAGGTGCTGAGTCCAAACTATTGTACTATCGTTGCTAGGGCAGGTAGACAACATTCCATGTGTAAACATAACAAACAAGCATTCATTAAGTCACGTATAACATGCGGTAATGGTTAGCGTTAAAGTATTGCGTAGTGTGTTCGATGTGATTTAGAATAAGTAACGTATGTAACACCCAAAAGTGCATAAAGCAAAAAGGGTTCGAGTATACTCACCGCGATGATGGATTGAAGGGAGCGCTTAGAGTGAGATTAGCCTGATCAGAACGATAGCAATAACGATAAGCGACGCGTAAAACAGTGTGAAGTGTCAATGGATCGGACGGTAATTCGATCGGGCGGCAATCCGATTGGGTGGCCGGTCGATCGGGCGACAATCCGTTCGGATGGTCATCCGATCGGGTGACCGTGCGAGTGGATTGTTACCTTGTTTAGGATGGATGTGTTTGTGTATGATGGTTTATCTTTTGAAGTTTTCGTTGTAGCATTTTGAAAATAGAGAAGTATCTCTACCTTTCAGGTCGGTCGATCGAACGGCCGTTCGATCGGGTAGCAATCCGATTGGCACGACTTTTCAGATTGAGAACAAGTTCACAGCAGGACGGTCACTCGATCGGATGGCTATCCGATCGGGTGGCAATCCGTACGTACTGAACATGTTAAAAATTGTTTAAGTGTTGAAGTCAAACATCACATGGTCGGGTGGCAATCCGATCGGATGGCAATCCGATCGGGTGACAATCCTTTCAATGTTCAAACCTCAAATGTGGAAATAAGAGTTAAGTGTGGGGCCCAAGGTGCAATCCGATCGGGTGGTATTCCGGTCGGGTGGCAATTCGATCGGACGGCAATCCGTCCCAGTTGACCTGATCGTCTTCTTCCTTGGTTGTTTTGACAGTTTGAAGTTTTCTCGAGACTGTTCGATAACGTGCTAAACAACAGAAACCTCGTCAAGACTTAGTGACCCGATCGGACAGGAACCACCCTAGTCCGACCAGTTTAACTGTTCGAGACGGTGTTTCATGTTTAACCCGAAATCAGTAACCTCGTGTGTAGAATCCAGATCTTGGACCAACACATCCACAAGAAAGAGTAGAAGATTAGAACAAGCTCCGATTCCATCGGTTTTGAGTGCATTGAGTGTAAAAGAGTTGAAAGAAGGTTGGAAAACCATCTTTCAATCCTTTTCTTCATGAATATGTTCAGATCTATGAAAGATCTTTGCATATTTGTGTGAAAATCGTTCAGATCTAAGTTGTTCTTGGTGGATTGAAGCCAAAACACGAAGTTCATAAGAACACCATGATGACATCATACTAGAACACCTCAAATCTAGTGATTTCACGGTTAAAAGTTAAGATTCAAAAGATAGAAAGGTGTAGGAGTGCGTGTAGATTAAGAAAGTACAAGGTTTAGGTGGAAAACTTACAAGAATCGCGAGAAATCTGAAGAAATAGCGGCTGGAGCGAGTAGAGAGGGAGAGAGCTGTCAACATCAAGAGATGTTGACATATGAGGGTATTTATAGGGTTCCCATAAATGGAAAGGGGAGTAAGTGGCTGGTCGATCGAGTGGCACTTCGATCGGGTGGCAGCCCGATCGGGTGACAGCTCGATCGGCTGACCACTCGATTGGAGTGCTCGGCGCGATGAGTTTTGCAGTTTCGATTCGAGTGTTGAGCGTTGCGATGCGATAGAGTTCCTCATTCAAATTACTTTTAATCCCAACTACTATATCAACATACAATCATCCTATTTAACTTGCGTTTAGCGTTTGCGATTGAGTTGCGATTGCGTTTTGATTAATCACCACATCATAAAACATAAATAACGTGCACAAGTAACACATAAAGGGCACACACACATAAGAATCATAACCAGACGCGTAATTCGAGTTGCGACTGCGATTGCGATAAAGCGATAAAAGATGCGATAAACATCGATTAAACCTCAATTAGTAATAAATACTCCACATAATACAACTAACGTAAAAGTATAAAAGACTATCTACAAGTCAAAGAAGGCAAAACATGAATTGAGCAAGGAGTGACAGATCGCATTTAGCAATCTTGTCTCCTCTTTGACTTCAATCTTGACTTTGACTTTCGAAACACGGGGTGTTACATATAGTGTTATATTTGTTATATAGTGTTATATGGTGTTATATGATGTTACATAGTGTTATACTGTGTTTATATGGTGTTATATAGTGTTATATATATTGTTATAATACACTTCTCACACTTCCGAATTAATGTACATGATCCTCTATCTATGTCGATATTTGTTTTCCATTTTATAACTTGAAGTAATACGTTGTTTTTATTTTTAATATTAGAGTTTCATTACTAATACGTGTTCCTGTTTTTACAATATTTTAAATCTAAATCATGTTCAAAAAAGATGAAGAACATAACCTTGTAGAAGAATAAATCAACGGTAATTTTATTTATATTTTTATGTGTTTGTTTATACGTTATAACTAGGTTAGAACTCGTATATTAATTACACAGATTATAAATGGCTTTTTATAAATATTATAATAAAAAAAATTCAATGAATATAGGAAAAAATTTAAAAATTTTATATTGTTAAAACACTTATACATATTTAATAGTTTAATAAGTTATAATAACTACATTATATAAGAATTCACATAGTATAAATGTTTTTTAGAAATATTTTATAAAGAAAATTCAATATTTATAGGAATAGAATTTCAAAATTTTACATTGTTAAAATACTTATACATATCTTTCAAAAAAAAAAAAAAAAACTTATACATATATAAAACTTTAATAAGTTATAATAACTATATTATATAAGAATTTAAGATTTATAAACTAATAATTGATGTAAAAAATATTTATAGTTACAAACCAAATCTTAAATTTAAGAGTAAATTACAAGTTTTGTCCTTTATGTTTACATCAAATTGCAGGCGTTGTCCTTTTGGCCAAAAGTTTACAGGCGGTGTCCTTAACCTTTTAAAATCTTGCACGTTTTGTCATTTAGGTTAAACTTGGTTAGAAATCTCAGTTAAAAACTGTCATGTGCAATGCACATGAGGGTAAAATGGTAATTTCCATCTCAACTTTTCAATATGCCTTATCCTGCTATATAATAATAATTAGCTTTAAAATTCATTTCATCCACCGTTGTTCTATTCCATCATTTTTTATCCTCGAAATCTTGTAACTCATGTCCACCATTTTACTTCTCGTGGTAACCTGCAACGATATGTCAAAAAAAATGATTTTATGTCTTAAAAACAGTTGGCTTTAATTGAAGGTGCAGAGATCTACCGCCGCCCAATATGCCTCCCGGTTTTCAGCTCCCGAATCGCGGTTCACACCCCGAACAGACGCTTGATGGGTCGTCATCTGGTTCGGACAGAACAAGTATGAGATTGGAGACGGACGGAACAGGTCTGAGATCGGAGACGAACGTGATGGTCAATTTCCCTCAACTCGCCTGCAAAACAGTAAAACATAACCTCAAAACCTTCACTTTCTTCCGTTTTCTTAATCTTTTCTAAAACCCCAATTCCGTTAGCTGATTATTCGAGCTGGGGTTTTCACTTCATCTTCTTTAGGGTTTGTTCACTGTTTGTTCTTGATTAATCGAACAATCTGTTAACCGATCGATCGAGAAGATGATTACAGATGAGTGGGATGATGAAGACGATAGGAACAGAAGATCGGATCGTCGTCTAGTGATGGCAAGATGGTGATAAAACTCAAGATTCCGATTTGGTGGGTCATCATCTGGTTTTGGTAGGTTGTTTGGGGGAAGCAGGAGAAGGCATATTGAAAGGCTGAGAGGGAAATTACCATTTTACCCTCATGTGCATTGCACATGACAGTTTTTAACTGAGATTTCTAACCAGGTTTGGCCTAAAGGACAAAACGTGCAAGATTTTGAAAGGTTAAGGATACCGCCTGTAAACTTTTGGCCAAAAGGACAGTGCCTGCAATTTGATATAAACATAAAGAATAAAACTTGTAAT
Source organism: Helianthus tuberosus (assembly GCA_030545235.1). Classification (NCBI taxonomy): domain Eukaryota; kingdom Viridiplantae; phylum Streptophyta; class Magnoliopsida; order Asterales; family Asteraceae; genus Helianthus; species Helianthus tuberosus. Next base: position 182,592,517 of record CM060451.1, read on the forward strand.
TTACTCTAAATTTAAAATATTACAATCTTTAAAAAATAGTAATTTTATCAGTGCCAAAAAAAAAAAAAAAATAGAACTATAAGTGTTTATCTCTAGATTTTTTTTAGAACAAATTATCGGCAATATCATTCCACACGAAAAAGGGCAATTACAAAGCAATGGCAGGTAGTCGGGCAACAAGTTGCGCCGCCACCCCCTTTTGAATAGAAAAACCAATTCTACTAAATACAAAGTTTGAAACCTTTAGCGACGAAGAATTACTATTAACGACTTTTTGAACCCTATTCAAAAGTCGCACAGCGTCAGGAGCGAGACCACCAAAGGTATTAAACGCAAACGGGACAAACACATGTTGATTCTCCAGGCAGGCTTTCTCATGTTTTGCCACTTTGCTTGCCTCTACCTTGAGCACCGCTTGCCCTACGACAAAGCCCTTGTCCTTGAGCCCGACAAGGGGGGAGACTCCAGTTAGATCTACACAAGCGTGTTTCCCCCTTCCCATCCAAACACAAGGATGTCCGCCGGGCGTAAAGTGGACCTCCCTGTACAAAAAAACTGGTTTTAGAACCGAAACCGGTTTTTTTTAACCGGTTTTTTTATAACCGGTTTTTTTTAACCGCCGGTTTTTATACCGGTTACTATTCTTGACTTCAAAAACCGGTTATTAAAAAACCGGTTAAAACCGGTAAAAACCCGTTTTTTTTTTTGGGAAAAACCGGTCCCAACCGGTTATACCGGTTATTGTTTTGGACCTCAAAAACCGGTTAGTAACCGGAACCGGTTATAAAAAAAACCGGTTTTTATTTTGGGTGAAAAAACCGAAACCGGTTTTTGAAAAAAAAACCGATTTGTACACCTCTACCTCTAAGGGGTCAGTCAGGAAATTTACTGGAGCCTCCTTTTTGACAGAGATCCCGGCCCGCTTAAGAACATCACATAACACATCTCTCACCCAATCATGCCGATATTTAAACCCTGGTAGCTCTTTACAGTGGATCGCGTGCTCGCTGAAAGAATCCAAACACGCTTTGCGGCATACCGGACATGGCTCGTCAACTGGGAACAAAGGAATTATCAGTCGGTATCTAAGGATAGCACGGTATTCCACAGCTGACATGTGTTGCCCCAAGCCTTCAATAGGTGCGACAGACAGAAAATCCTGAGCATGTGGGGCACGTAGACATTCAAACACAGCTCTTTGCCGAGGGGATAAAACAAACTTCTCTTCAAACCTATTGACAATTTCGCCATATAAGGCATTCGCCAGAATTTTCTGGGATTTAAGAGGGGCAGTGTCTTTAATGTAGAAACCGCCAATATCAATGTCGGGAAGAGAACTATGCAAAAGGTCCAACGCACTCCTGTAATCGGAGTCTAAAACATCCGCACCACATTCTCGGAGTATGTGGTCTTGTAAACCCCAAGATTGGGCCCTTGAAGCCACGAAAGCATATGAAGAGGCATCCTCGGCCGTACAAATCCCTAAGCCTCCGAACCGGGTCGGGAGAGAAGCCAACCTCCACTGGAGATCTCCAAAAAAGGCACCCCCACAAACAACAATATCCTCTAATGCTCCCCGGAGGCCTTCATAAAAAACAGAGACAACTCCCCCGACCAAAGAAGGTTGACACGTTCGAAGACCAAACAGTAATTTAGCAACACTCATACAAGAACGAAGCAAGAGGAGCTCGCTCCGAGGGTCCCGTAGGCGTTTAAGGCACCTCATCAGCTCGACTGCACAATTCTCTCTTTTAAGAGCCATACTACTAATAAACTCTGCAACACGACTAACGACAATAAATTAAATAAACCCAGGAATCCAAAATTTACTAAGTCAACATTTAGCAAATCTAATTCCTACAATCTTTTCCCTCAAAAAAGAGGAAACCTAAAAATAAGTTCAAGTGACACATAATAATTAGTTTAGACTGTACTTTATTGGATAAAAATTATGTTATAATCTCATGTATACATGGCTTTGAGTAAATATAAAACTATATACTTAATAACAAAAGGCCATTTCTTTAAAATAGTACACCAAAATGTCTATCAAATAATACTATAAACATAGTTCGATACTTTATTTAAATAACCCGTATGGAATTATAGTATTCTAAGTTATATTATTAATCAATTTAATTAATTATTTTATATATTTAATAATACTTAAGGTTAGTATTATCATTAAATATGTAATTTTATGATTACATATATGTAATTATAAGTTTACATATGTGTAATAAAAAATACACATATGTAATATAAAAATTATATATATATATATATATATGATAAAATTATCCTTAAATTGTATTAAATATATAATATAATTAATTAAATTAATTAGTTGTTAGAAGTTCTCAGAGTCCTTAAACTTTTAGATGTCATGAAATAAACCTAAATCTTTCTTTCTCTCTTTCTCTCTTTCTCTCTCTCTCTCTCTCTCTCTATATATATATATATATATATATGTATTTAGGGTTAGGTTTATTAGTGAACAACCTTTTAATTGTTAACACTAGTGAATTAATTCTAGACCTTGATTATCAATACACAAGCGTAAATTAATTTCCAGAATTTAATGATGAAAATACCCTAGTGTATTTTACGATTTGATGATGTAAATCAATGGTCAGGATTTGTTCACTCGGTTTACAAATACACTAGTGTCTACTGTAGAACCCTACCCTATATGTGTTTTTGTGTGTGTGGTCTGGCTACAAAGTTCAAAACTCTTAAAAAGTGTGAGAAGTCCATGACGTTTTAGATTCTTTTGGCATGGTATTATATAAAAAACAACAAAGGAAACCATTTAAAACACAAGGAAATGTATTTTACGCATGGTTGTAGAAGGCGCTAAGCGACCCAGGTTGGTCAACAGGTGAGTTGCGAGTAAGTGGCCTTAGCGGGGAGTACTCTGACATGATAAATTATAAAAAAAAATTCAGGAAATTATATTTATGCCAAATGTCATAATGTAAATACATGAATACCAATATAAAAAAACTATAAATGTTCAAATACTAAAATATTTCATTAATTGATATTTATCATTAAAATAAAAGACAAAAAAATACGTTTTGTTTTTTAAGTGAAACTCGTTCCGAGTTGTCGATTAAATCCGATTTTTGCTGAGGTTAGCCATCTTTGATCGATTTCGAGTAACTAAGTGGAGTTGAAGAAAATTATCTCGGCACCGTACCTTGTAACGATTACTCGGCAAGTACACGGCCTTCTAGACCTAGTTTTATAACATTGATTCTACGCATAAAATTTAAGACACATTGATTAACTTTCTTTATATGGTATTTTAAATTTTATGTTTAGAAACAATTCATTTTGCTTTAAATTGTTAGATTTGTTATTTTATATAATAACATGTCAAAAGAACCTAAAACATAATATCTAAGATTAAAAACATAATTTTTACATAGACTTTACACACTTTTTAGAAGTTTTAAATTTTGTAGCTAACTCTTAACACCCACACACATACATACGTATATATATATATATATATATATACACACACCCACACCATGTCAAACGAATCTAAAACGTAATCTCTAAAATTTAAAACATAATGTTTACATAGACTTTACACACTTTTTTTATAAGTTTTAGAAATTATAGCTAACTCCTAACACACACACACACACACACACACACACACATACACAGGGCTCGGTTCAAATGAGAACCACCATGAGTTGTGAGAACCTTCTTCCCGCACGAGTTGGGCCAAATTTTTTTTGCACAAACGTAGATGAAAATATTATAAACACGTCTGTAAAAAAGTAAAAGAAAATTTTTGAGTCGCTAGTTTTAACTGATGCAAGTTTTTTTATGCGCTGGTGTAAATTTTGTACGAATATAAATATTTTTGTACGCCTCATGTAAATGTGTGTATGTAGCATTTAATTTTTTTTTTTTTTTTTGCTAAAACAAGTGATTTTTCTATAACTTTCGAGAAAAAAATTCAAAAAACCTTTTGAATGACCTAGTTTTTACGGTTCTCACAACTCAAAGTGATTCCAATTTTAACCCATCCCTATATATAACATTAAAGATGCAATATATACAATAGACTGAAAAAGACTACAACGATTAGATATGTATCTTATTTTAGCCAATGACATGAGCTTTGTATCTCTTAAACATTTTTTTTGTTATTTATATCCATTGTAGTAGTGGCCATACCCATATTTGAAAGTGGAAACATATATGGTCCAATGAGAGCCTCCAATCTATGTTGTGTTGTTGAGAGACCATTGGAGTTCTAAGTCCACAAGGAACAAACTTGTCACTATGTAGGCACTATATAAAATTATACATCCATATGTGATTGACATTTCGTAAATAGTTTAATACAAGTTGTAATTTGTAACCAAACTACTTGATTTCCCGCCCGTATTGTGGGGCGATCGCCGAATAATTCTCAATTAATTAAAAAAACATTACTATAATTTTGCTAGGAAAAAAACTAAAACAATGATAAGACCGTAATTTTCGGCACAGGGCAAAACTGTAACTTTTCAGGACTAATGAGTGAGTGTTAGACAACTCCTTGACACGAAAAAAAAATTAAATGGAGTCGGCCAATAAAAACAAAAAAACTTTTATAGTTTTGCTAAAAGAACTAAAACGATGGGAAAAACGTAATATTGAACTGAGGGCGAAATCATAATTTTAATTCAGTGATAAAATCATAAATTAAATGGACCAATGGGGGAGTGCCAGGTAGCTGCCGGCATAACTGTAATTTACACTGGAGGCAAATTTGTAATTTAACCAGAAAAACAAACAAAAACGAAGGAGAAAATGTAAATATAAGTTGAGGGCAAAATCGTAACTTGGCTGTGAGAAAAAAAAACTAATGGAAAAACTGTAAATCTAAACGGAGCAAAATCATAATTTTGAACCGAGGGGGAAATTGAAATTTTTAACTGCGAGCAAAAGCGTTAATTTATTTTTAAGTGGTGGTAAAAACATAATTTTGAACTGATGGCAAAATCGTAATTGTAAGGAAAAATACTAATGGCAAAAGTGGAAATTTAAACGGGGCAAAATCGTAATTTTGAACCGAAGGAAAAATTGAAATTTTTAGCTAGGAGCAAAAACGTGAATTTATTTTTAAGTTGGGGTAAAAACATAATTTTGAAGTGATGTCAAAATCATAATTTTAAAACGGGATAAAATCGTAAATTTGTTGGGCCAATAAGGGAGTGCCAGGCAGCTGCCTGACACTATTCCCTTTGCCACCCATTTCACCCAATCCGTGGAAAACACCATTACCTCATCTTGAAAATGTAGATGTAGTAAATTAGGTGATGTCCCGCCCGCGTTGCGGGGCGATCGCCGAATAATTCTCAACCAATTAAAAAAACAGTACTATAGTTTTGCTAGAAAGGAAAAGTAAAAAGAGTGTTAGGCAGCTCGTTGACACGATTTTTAGCTGGGGGCAAAGTCATATTTTTGTTTTTACTTGGGGGAAAAATCAAATTTTTTTTCCCGAAGGTAAAATCTTAATTTTTAGTTAGGGGAAAGCTATATTTTTATTTTGTACCGGGGAAAAACGGAATTTTGAATTGAGGGTGATATCGTAATTTTGAACCGAGGGGAAATTCGTAAATTTTAGCTGGGGGCAAAAGCAGAATTTTATTTTGAACTGGGGGCAAAGACGTAATTTTAAACTGGGGGCAAAACCATAATTTTAAAGTGAGTATAAAATAATAAACTGGTGTAAAATCGTAATTTTGAGTCGGGGGGGGGGGGACAAAATTTTATTTTGAACTGGGGCGAAAACGTAATTTTGGTTTAGGGTAAAAGCGTAATTTTTACAGAGGGTGAAATCGTATTTTCGGTTTAGTTGGGTGTAAAGTCATATTTTTATTTTGAACTTGGGGAAAATCATAATTTTGAACCGAGGGTAAAATCATAATTTTGAGGTAGGGGAAAACCATAATTATATTTTTAGCTGGGGGCAAAAAAGTAATTTCAAAATGAGGGTGAAATCGTAATTTTGAACCGATGGAAAATCGTAATTTTAAGCTGGGGGCAAAAGCATAATTTTATTTTGAACTGGGGGCGAAGACCTAATTTTAAACTGGGGGCAAAACCGTAATTTTAAAGCGTGTATAAAATAAAAAGCTGAGGGTAAAATCGTAATTTTTTAAGCAAGGGCAAATTCGTAATTTTGAGCTGCTGGCAAAAGGGTTATTATATTTTTAAGTTGGGAGAAAAACGTAATTTTAAACTGGGGACAAAACCGTAATTTTAAAATGGATATAAAATAATAAACTGGTTGGTCCAATAGAAAAATGCCGGCCGCCCATTTCGGCCAATGGCAGGGAAACACTATTCCCTGCCACTATTCCCGCTCATGTGTTTTGTAGATATAGGAAATGTTTAACATGCAATTGGTAAAAGCCGGATTTTAATCATAACTAGTTGATTTTCCGCCCGCGCGTTGCGGCGGGGACCCAATGTCTGCAAAACGTGTGTCAGCAGTAGTTACCGAATATCAAAACATAAATAAAAATGACGTGGTAAGGATGATTACTCCGTCCTAAAAAAATCGATTTTAAATAACCTAATATATAATAATAGGACCCACACGTCCTACATGTTGGAAATTCGGTTGTTTTCAATTTAGTTATTACGGTGCTAACACGTTAAAATATGGATGAGCTCGGTACCGGTAACGGCACCGAAAGTACCGATCCGGAAAATCATCGAAATTAGGTACCGGCACCGAAAATGCTCGGTACAATACGGTATGGTATTTGAAGGTAAATATCAATAAATACAGGTATGGTGCTAGACCGGTGTCGAACCGAAAGTAACGATTCTGAAAACGCCAAAAGGTGGGTACCAAATTGGTACCGAAAATGATTTGGTATAGTAAATTTGGTACCGATACGATACCTGTTTGATTACAGGATTTGATACGATTTGCTCATCAATAATCTAAATATCCAAGTTAATTTTACATGCTACAATTCATTCATTACAGAAAAAAGACAAAAAAGAAAGCAAAATAAGTTGTTGTGTATATAAAACCTCATTCAAACGAAATACAGTTTACTTACTGTGTGTATGAATAGTAATCTAAACGGTGCAATTACTTGCATTGCTACGTTGCTACAGGATTTGATGAGCTCGGTACCAACCGGTATCGAAAATACTGTTACCGAAATCCTCAAAAGTATGTACCGGTACAAAATATACCTGGTACGGTACGGTTCGGTACTGGTACGACACCAGTATTTGAGGGTAAAAATCAGTGAATACCGGTGCCGAACCGGTACCGAAAATACATCCGATTTGGTAAAATCGGGTACCGGTACCGGTACCCGATTTAGTAATCTTACTGTTCATTCACTTCTATATTTAATATATAGGGTATCCGATACTATTTATTCATCCCTTAGTAATCTTACTGCTCATTCATTTCTATATTTAATATATAGGTAATATATAGGTAATTAACCTCCCATGTATAAAAGTGTTCATTCTCTGGTTGTACATGAAACACAAAAAAAACTGCATTTAAATCTAATCGGAATTGACGTCGGTGCACCATATGTATTTGTTTTTCGTTAAAAACTAATTTGGATACAATATTAATAGGAAAAAGTGTATCGTATAAAATGCCTTAACGTACGAAGTGTACGCTATAGCAAGTTCGCATGTTATAACCTTAGAAAGAAAATCTCGCATGCTGTAAGAAACTAAAGATCGCATGTTAAAAAAAATTCGCATGCTAAAAAAAATCGCATGTTACAAAAAATCGCATGTTGCTGAAGAAACCAAAATCGCATATTCATACTGCATCTCGTACGCAGTGTACGTTAAGACAATTTGTACAATAATCGGCCTCATATTAATAGTAAAATTGTTGAATGTTTTTCTATAAAATAAAAAATTACCAAGATAAAAACGAAAACATATTAATCATCTTTTTACATGGATAATCTTACCCTAATCTAAGTGTACAAAATTACTAAAATTCAGATGTGTAATATTAGTAAATAATAAATATATTTACATGGACACAGCCATTCAAAATAACCCAGTATTATAGAATTAAGATTAACAGACTATGCATAAAACTTCAAATAATGAACTATATCTGTTTTGTACATATTTGTTATGTATTGAATTATTGCAAGGCATAGTCTTTCGAATTCCATTGATAATATCAACTTGATATAGAGGCCTGAGGCCAATCATTTTGAATAACAATAATTATTAGACATGTAACCATATGAAAAGTTTTTTTTTAATATTCCTTTTTCTTGGTAAATTTATAGCCTTATACGTTTTAGCTGTATGTAGATTAAAATTTAATTTTATAGATCCTGCAGTATAAGATTTGTTCCACTTTAACAATTCATGAAGGCCTAAGTTCCATTCGGATATATATAGCTTCTTATCCTTTAATGCTTTATAATAGGTTTAAGGATATTAAGAGAAGAAATAGAACACATTAAGAAGAAATGAAACAAAAATTTTTATAATACAACTCAAGATAAATGATAAGAAGTTCTAGACTATAATTGTTATTATGTTACCAGTTACAAGGAGTATTTTACATATTTTTTCTGATATAATAATTTAGAAATGATTAATCATTAAACAAAAGAAAGATGCAGGTGTTTATGTTTATGTCAAATTGGGAGCAATATGGTCAATCCAACAATTTCTTTTTATCAACATGGCAAGTCTTACACAATCTCATGGACTTAAAGTCAGTTCGCCAACATATACCAAGCTAGAAGATCTATAATTTTAGGCTTTCAGGGATGATATGACGACTACGAGACTACCATAAGAGGTATTGTAATCATTAAAAAACTTGAATAATTACATACAGGAGATGGTCACTCGCAATTGGTCACCTGTATAAGCTCCGACTAGACTTGTTTACTGAAAAATACACTACGTGATTTTTTACTTTTTTTTAAATAAAATAAACTTCTTTATACATAAAACATACAACTGTGTTACAGACATGAGATATAAAGTAGTTAAACAAGTTGTATTTATGTTTAATACTTGTGTTATTTACGTCGTCAGAGACCTGTTAAACACGATTTGCCAGGCCTTATGGTGCCTTTTTAATGGCAAATGCAACAAAGGAAAAGGAATGATCACAGAAGTAATGAATGCTTCTAAAATGGTAAGCTAATTTTATGGTTGACTATATTAACAGTATGTATCCATTCCTTTTTGTGAGGATTATGTTGACTTGTCCATTTCTTGACTTGACTGGTTGGCGGCTCTAATACACCCCCGCAAGATAGAGGATCCGTCAGATGCTCCAATCTTGGAGTGGTTGTTGAGATATGGAGCAAATGGTTTAGTAAGCATATCGATGGATTAATCTTGAGATTTGATGTGAAGGACACCTAAGTGACCAGCTGAGACTTGTTCCCTAACAAAGTGATAGTCAAGAGCAACGTACTTTATGCGTGAATGGCAGACTGGAGTGGTACAAAGATATGTGGCATCTGTGTTGTCACAAAATAAGGTAGGCGTATGATTAGAAGTAACACCCAGTTATCTAAGTGAATTCTTGCGCCACACGAGTTCCACAAATGCATTGGCTAAGGCCTTGTACTCGACTTCGGTAGAGGAGCGTGAAACCAACTTTTGTCGTGTAGACTTCCAAGAGACAATGTGGTTGCCAAGGTAAAGGATGTACGTAGTGGTAGACTGACCAACATCATTAGATCCACCCCAATCGGAATCGGAAAAGGCAGTGAGCGTGAGAGGATAGTTACGGTGAAGAAACAAGCCATGATGGATAGTTCCTTTTAGGTAGCGAAGAACCCTTTTAAGGGCTTGCCAATGAGCTTAGCGAGGGGAATGCATGAAATGGGAGAGTTTGTTGATGGCAAAGGAAGTATTGGGACTGGCAAAGGCTAGGTATTGGAGAGACCCAACTAGTTTACGATAATAAGTAGCATCAACCGAGGGAGATAGATCGTTAGGGGATTGGGTCGGTGGCGCTGAGAGGTGTAGTAACATTTTTAGTGTCATTCATGTGTAATTGGGTAAGAATATCCTTAATGTGTCGGCGTTGAGATAAGAAAAGACCGGTAGGTGTATGAATTACTTCAACACCTAGAAAGTGGTGAAGTATACCAAGATCCTTAACAGAAAAGTTCTTGCTTAAGGTTGCGATGAAATGATCAAGGAATTGTGAGTTGTTGCTTATGAGCACAATGTCGTAGACATAAACCATGAAGTAGCATGTAACATTTTGTTATTCGTAGTTGAAGAGAGAGGCATCAGCTCGGGTTCGAAACCCAAACCGTTCATAGAAGTTTGTTAGCTCAATATACCAAGCTCCAGGGGCTTGTTTTAGTCCATAGAGTGAGATTTTGAGCTTGCATAAGTGATTTGGGAATTGAGGGTTGACGTAACCCGGCGGTTGAGTCATGAAAACATCTTCATGAAGTGTACCATGAAGAAAGGCATTGTTAACATCAAGTTGTCGTAATAACCAATTATTAGAAAGAGCAACCAAGATAATGGTGTGAATTATGAGAATGGTGAGGGGTTTTGTAACCAGGCTAAACATGTCAAAGTAGTCTTTTCCATATTGTTGAAGAAAGACTTTTGTGTTGCAGCCCTCGATCCTACCCCGAGAGCGGGCGCCACGAGCACGAGCCGGTGGTATCGGTGTTTATTAATTTGGCAGCGAAATTAAAACATCAGGATCGTAGTTAGGAAATAATTTCAGAGTTGCAAAACACCAAATTTATATAATAAACAAATGGGATAAAAACCCATATTTCATTTATAATATCCTTATAGGGATAAACCCTAGTTTGCTAAAAATATAACTTCTTCTTTTATTCAGGTAAATTAAAGCCACTTTCTTTAATCCTTCAGTGCTCCATAGCTGGCTTCTTATAGCTTCACATTAAGTTACTTGAAATGCGTTTTGAAAACATTTTATCAGCAAGAAATACTGGCGAGTACATTCCATTTTATAAAAACACATTGTTATAACTTCACAGTATTAAGAGCGATTACAATGTTTATATCTAACCAAAAACTCCAAGTACTTGTCACTCGACGGATCTGTGACTATGGTCATATCACACATTGGCTACCCGTGTCCAATTGTGAAGATTATCAAGTAGTGTATACAAAACCCCATAATACCGGCAGTATTTTGTAGAATACAAAGACTTAATCACTGTAAGTATAACTGAAAAACATTTAGGGTTTTGTAAAATAGTTTGATAGAAAAAGAGAACGACTCATATTGTAAACTTATGTTTTTCTACAAGCTTCCTGGAAATATTTTCTGTTAATATTCTTGAATTCCTATTAAAATATACAATGCACACCCGTTAGTATAATAACCCAAATTCAACTTATCAATACGTCACGAGACAGAACTCCAACTTAGTTTACAAAGCATAGCCCTAAACAGGCAGCGCTTTAGCAGCAGTTTCTGGGTTCCAGATCAATCGAACAGGGTATCGAATTAGTGATCGGGGGTTAAAATACTTACAACGGGGCATAGCTTCATGATTTAGGGGGTATTTTATCTGTTATTTTCAAATTATACAGAGAGAAAGAAAGAAAGAACTGAACAAGGTTGAAAGGCAGCTGAACTGCTCCATTTATACAAATTTCGGGGGTCTCTCGCGCCCCGCGACCCGCCCAAGGGGGTCCTCTCGCACCCCGCGAGGGCACCCTAGCTACGGCTAGGGTTGCCGGGTGGCACCTAGGTTCGACACATGGCCTGACACGTGGCACAAGGGGTGACCGGAAAGTAATTACTTGTCGCGCCCTGCGACCGCCCTCCCTAATCCTGCCGCGGCCCACGACAGGTAATAAAACTTGATTTTTAATTTTTTTTAATTAAAATAAATGTTACGCGGGTCCGGTTTCGTACATACGGGGTATTTTAGGGCATTTTCTAGGGTTGTTATATCCTCCCCACCTTGTTTTAAATCTCGTCCTCAAGATTCACTGGAATAGGTATGGATACTTCCTTTGCATTTCTGACTCTAGCTCCTATGTGTATTCGGGTCCTCTCTTTGAATCCCATTTTAACTTTGACCAGAACTAATCTCTTGTGTTTGTGATTCTTGATCTTTCTATCTTCAATCTGAATGGGCTTCTCTACAAACTTAAGTTTTTCATTTACCTCTATATCCTGAAGAGGTATCACCAATGATTCATCTGCTAAGCATTTCTTAAGGTTACACACATGAAATACATCATGTATTCCTGTCATTTATTCTGGTAACTGTAGCTGATAAGCTACTGGCCCTATTCGTTTGATAATTTCAAAAGGTCCAACATACCTTGGGCTTAGCTTTCCGCTCTTACCGAATCTTACGACTCCTTTCCAAGGCGAAACTTGTAATAGTACCTTATCTCCAACTTTAAATTCTAACGGTTTTCGCCTGTTATCAGCATAACTCTTTTGACGATCTCGTGCTGCTTTCAGTCTTTCCTTGACTTGAATAATTTTTCAGTTGTTTCTTGCATAATTTCAGGACCTGACAGTTACTTTTCTCCCATCTCTGCCCAACATACTGGTGTTCGGCATTTCCGTCCATAGAGGGCTTCAAAGGGTGCAGCATTGATGCTGGTATGATAGCTATTGTTGTAAGAAATTCTATTAAAGGTAAGTGTTCATCCCAATTTCCTCCAAAGTCTATCACACAAGCTCTAAGCATATCTTCCATAGTCTGAATGGTTCTTTCACTTTGTCCATCTGTTTGAGGATGATAAGCTGTACTTAGATTTAATTTAGTTCCAATTGCCTTTTGGAAACTTGTTCAAAAATGAGAAGTAAAACGACTGTCTCTGTCAGATACAATAGACAAAGGAATCCCATGTAGTGAAACGATTTCATTCACATATAGCTTGGCTAACTGTTCCATACTGAAAGTTTCTTTCATTGGTAAGAAATGGGAAGATTTAGTCAATCTGTCTACAATCACCCAGATTGTATCATTACATTTTCGTGTCTTGGGTAATTTGGTAACAAAGTCCATGGTTATCAATTCCCATTTCCAAATTGGCATTTCTAATTGCTGCAATAATCCGAAGGTTTCTAATGTTCAGCTTTAACCTAGGAACAAGTTAAACATTTAGAAACATAATTTGCTATATCCTTTTTTCATTCCTATCCACCAGAAATTCTTTCTTAAGTCTTGATACATCTTATCACTTCCAGGATGCATCATATACTTGGATTTATGAGCTTCTTCTAGAATTTGATTGCGTAGGTTCCCTTGGATAGGTATCTAGATCCTTTTCTTATCGAATCTCCAAATTCCATATGTTCCTTTTTCTAATTCTGTATTCATTCCTTTCAAACCTTCAGCATCGTCCTTGATTGCTGTTTCTTGTACCTTTTTCACTTGTTCATTTAAATCTACCTGCAGGTTTAGTCTGAGAGAACGTACTCTTTTTGGCTTCTTATGGTATTTACTACTTAGAGCATCAACTACTACATTAGCTTTCCCTGCATGATACTGGATATCACGGTCATAATCACTAAGGATTTCCATCCAACGTCTTTGCCTCATGTTTAATTCCTTTTGTCCAAAAACATATCTTAAACTCTTATAATCTGTGAAGACAACGAACTTACTACCATAAATATAGTGTCTCCAAATCTTAAGGGGAAAAATTATTGCTCCTAACTCTAGATCATGTGTTGTATAATTCTCTTCATGCTTCTTAAGTTGTCTAGAGGCATAAGCAATTACCTTTTGACGTTGCATCAACACACATCCAAATCCTAACTTGGATGCATCACAATAGACTATAAAGTCTTCAGTTTCTTGTGGCAAAGCGAGTATTGGTGCATTGGTTAATCTTTGGTTTAAAATCCTGAATGTTTCCTCCTGTTTTGGTCCCCATTCAAACTTAACTGATTTGCAAGTTAGTTTGGTTAATGGAATGGCTATTCTAGAGAAATATTGGATAAAACGTCTATAATATCCTGTCAATCCAAGAAAACTTCTTACTTCTGTTGGTGATTCAGGGACTTTCCATTTGGTAATAGCTTCGATCTTTGTGGGATCCACATGAATTCCTTCATGATTAACCAAGTGTCCAAGAAATTGCACTTCTTGCAACCAGAATTCACATTTTGAGAATTTAGCATAAAGCTTCTCCTTTCTCAACAATGTCAGAAGTGTATGCAAATGTCCCACATGCTCTTCCTTACTCTTAGAGTAAATTAGAATATCATCTATAAAGACAATTATGAATTTATCCAGGTATGGTTTACATATCCTGTTCATCATGTCCATAAATGCGACTGGGGCATTGGTTAAACCAAATGGCATTACTGTAAATTCATAATGACCGTACCTTGTTCTGAAAGCAGTTTTAGGAATGTCCTCTTCCTGTACTTTCAATTGATGATATCCTGAGCGTAAGTCGATCTTAGAAAAGAATCAGGCTGATTGAAGTTGATCGAATAGATCATCGATTCTCGGTAGTGGGTACCGATTTTTAATCGTAACCTTATTCAATTCTCGTTAATCAATGCACATACGCATCGATCCATCCTTCTTCTTGACAAATAACACCGGTGCTCCCCACGGTGATGAACTAGGTTGTATGAAACCTTTTTCCAATTATTCGTCCAACTGTTTCTTCAATTCCTGCATCTCCATTGGTGCTAGTCGATAGGGTGCTTTGGCAATCGGTGCCGTCCCTGGTATTAGGTGAATTCTAAAGTCAACCTCACGATCTGGCGGTAATCCAGGTAACTCTTCTGGAAAAACGTCTGAGAATTTAGATACTATGGGAATATCTTTTAATTCTTTTCCATTAGTGTTAATGATTACATAAATCATATACATCATTCCTCCTTTCTGTGCGTAGCTTGCAGCTTTCATCACAGAGATGAATTTTGTTGTTCTCGTTGGCTTGTCTCCTTTAATTGTAATCCTTTCACCAGTTGGCGTACGTACTTCTACTGACTTTTGATCACATAAAATACGTGCATGATTGGCTACCAACCAATCCATTCCTAACACAACATCGAATCCGGCTAAATCCATTGGTAAGAGGTTAGCAGTAAAGTTATGGCTTAAAATTTCTATCTTCCCTTTCTGAAGGATTTCGCTTATTTTGATAGAGTTTCCATTTGCCATCTCCACCAGACAGTCTTGGTGAAGTTTAGTTAATGGTTGATTGAGAAGTTTGTAGAAAGAAGTATTTAAAAAACTTTGGTTTGCACTAGAGTCAAATAATACTTTAGCATAAACATCATTAACTAAAAACGTACCGGCAATCACATCAGGGATCAGCTTAGCTTCTTTGGTTGTTAGAACAAATGCTCTGGCATTCTTCTTGGGTCTTTCTGTTGCCTTTGCTTTGTTGGTTGCTGCTAGAGCTAGTTTTGGATAGTTCGGTTTGATATGGCCAGCTTCTCCGCAGTTATAGCGTATTCTAGCACTAGCTTTCTTCCTACAATCTTCTTCCTTATGTCCTGGTAACTTGCAAAGGTTACAGGACATAACACTTTTCCCTGAGTGCTTTCTTTTGCAGAACTTGCAGTAGGGTGAAGAGGAAGAACCTATTCATTTTCCGTGATGGGAATTACCATAACGTAGTTCTTGAGTAATCTTCTGAGCTAGATTCTTTTTCTGATTTTCCTCTTGTGTACGTACCAATTCATCTGTCAGAGTGTTAGCAAGTTCCACTGCTTCTTCTATTGTTTGTGGTCTTGCTGCCTTGACTATATTTCTGATCTCACTGATTAATCCCCAGATGTAACGGGAGATTAATACTGGTTCTGTTGAGGCTAGAGTTGGGACTATCCTAGCATATTCAAAGAATGTGGTAGTATATTCCCTGCAATCTACCCCAATCATTTTATGATTTAAGAATTTATTGGCAATCTATTCCTTTTCACGAGGAGGACATAATTTCCTTTCAACTATTTCCTTAAAGTTGTTCCATTCCATGTTGTAAACTATGTCACTTCCTCTTGACTGGAGAATGGTATTCCACCACTCTAATGCTGCATTCTTGAAAAGATTAGAAGCATACATGATCTTATCTTCATCTGCACACTTACTTATTTTTAAAACTGCTTCTGTCTTTTCTATCCAGCGCAAAGCTGGAATGGCTCCTTCATTGCCTGAGAATTTTATTGGTTTACAGGATAAGAATTCTTTATAAGAACAACCATATGGGATGGTCCTTCTTCTTTTGAGAATTGGAGCTTGGATAAATAGTCCGCGGTTTCCATTCACGCTGTGACTTGGCTCAGTAGGCGCACGTTTACTGCCTATTATGGAATTATTATTTTCTGCCTTTTTATTAATAGTGTCGATAATAAATGGCATGGCATCTATGATTCCCTGAGCTACTATGTGTTCTATAGCACTTTTATCCACTTGGTTTCTGTTATCAATATTATTCTAGACTTCCTGATTTACTTCGGTTGCCATATGGATTGTAAACATTTATCAGATATTAATATCACAGAATAAATTAATACAAACAAACATTCACGCATATTGAACCAAAATCGCCGAGCATAGCGGCATTTACTCTTTTCATATATATATATGTATCTATTACAAACTATGACTGAAATTTAAACATTAGTAATTATGCATCAATACATATATATAGGTGATATATATAATATATATTTTAGTGGTTATGCTTTTTTTATTATCAAAGTAACAGAAAATACACAAGTACATATATATATATATATATATATATATTGTGACAATTGTCAAAATTTGCATGTATCCGTACAATAATTAGACAATGATTAGTGCTGATTTAACATTTATGATATGAATGTTTTCTGATTGTTGTTATCATATATACATGTGCATCATATATTGCAAAATGTCATATCATTATTGCATGCAACACTTATTGATTCAAATGATGCACGGAACAGAGATAGCACAGTATTCAGACAAATCAGAAAAATGTTGGCGGAGTTCAGTACATAGACAGACATGGTATTGAGACACAGAATGTGCCAGAAACCAAGAGTTACACTAGTATAGATTGTAGGAAAGTAAGGATCATAAAACTGCCTTCCTAGTGATAGTTTAAGTGCCGGAAAGTGCCTAAAACTCACACAAACTGCAGAATTCTGCAGACTTCAGCAAAATTCAGCTCTTAAACAACTTATTATCATGCAGAAATATGGTTAAATGGTCCAGAATGCTTTCCTAAGTGTCAGGAATCAAAACTGTCACAAAAGGTAACATAAAACACACTAAACTGCATAGTTTAGCACCTTAACGAACCGGTAACCAACCGAACAATCGGATACTACCCGAAACACCAAATTTTCACTAGAAGCATTGTTTTATCATTTCTAAGCTAGTTATGGTCCCCGAACATCATAACACCGTATATAACATCAAAACAACTAAATTCCCTAACTAGACACTTAGAAACTAACTTGATAATCTAACTAATCTATACCCCCTCCTATTTACGGCCACCAAAGGTGGCCCACACCTTGATTTTCTTTGCATTTTTTATTGGATCTTGTCTATTACTTTGTGAGCATATTACACATTAGAGAAATTGATGTTGGGAGTTTATAAAGAATAACCAAGAGATCATTCACATCATTTCTCATTCCACACAACACACCACACACCACACTCACTCTCCCTCTCCTTCTCTAGTCTCGACCGATAACAAGGCCACACACCACCACCATCTTCATTCAACTTTCATCCATTCTCAAGCCATACAAAGGTGTTAGGAGCTTGTTTAAGGAGCTTGGAGCCTTTGGGGATTGAAGGACCTCTTTCAAGTGCTATTAACCACCCAATTCATCTTCATCTTCATTTTGTGTTCATCCCTAGCCTTGAGCTAGTGGTAAGACCATCTTAATCCCATTTTACATCTTGTTAGTTGGTTAAAAGATGAAACAAGTAAAGAATCATGAAGAACACTAATGATCAAGAAAAAAATCTTAAACATAAGAGTAAAAATCACTATGAATCATGTTGTTTAAGTGTTGTTATGCTTCTTGATTGTTGATTATTTGTGTTAATGATGTTAAACATCATATGAACTTGCTAGATGGTGATTAAAGACATAATCTAGCAAGATGAGAGGATGATCTTATGAAAGATCAAGATGATCATCCTTATGTGAAAGCATGAACTTGAAGTATAAAATGTTTTCTTGAAAAATGATGATCAAAGAGTAGAATAAGTCTTGTAAACATGTGATTTCAAAAATAATTTTCTCAAGAAACTAAGTTAAAATACAAGATTTACATAAACTTGGTTCTTAAAGAAACTAACCACATTTTTAGTGGTTAATCAAGTGTAGAAACATATTATTACCAAGAAAAATTCAAGAAGAAACATTTTTAGAAAATTATTTTACAAGTTGTAAACATCCAAAATCTTCAAGAATGATGTTTTTAAATAAACAACCACACTTTAGAGGGTAACTAAGCTTACTAAACACACTACCAAGTTACTACAAATTTTTATAAACTTTCAAGTTCATGAAGTAGTGATTATAGCTTGATTTTGGCACTTGGTAAGTATTGTTTGCTTTGTTGATGATTTGTGATGATTTATAAAGAAAATGATATGCTTTGAAAGCATGGAAACCTCCATTTTTAAGGGGAAACTATGGCAAAATTTTTCTAGAAAACTTAGAAAAATATTTTTAAACAAATATTTACAAGTATATTTTAACCATGATTTTTCATATAAAGTTTGCCATAATTTTTGTTACAAAAATTATAAATATTGGAGGTTGGTGTTTAATAAATAAAAGTGACTAAATATGTATTTAGGAAAATATATATTTAGATGTCACAATGTGTGTGATTACTTGTATATTATGTGTATTAGTTATATTATTTTAGGACTTGAAATAATATAACTCACCAAAATACCAAGAAATTATAATACCAAATATTACCAAAATTCCAAGAAATAAATACGTAATTTATACCCAAAATTGGAGAAACCGAACAAGGAATATAACTTACATAAATATTCCGGAAATAAATTCATGAGTATATTTTTGTAAACGGTATTTTGGACACCAAGAGAACAAAAATATGATTTTTACAATTATTATAAAATTATATCGTATTTTGACAAGAAGAAATCATATTATTTTTGGGAAAGAAAAATATATGTGTTTTCTTAAATTACTAGAAAATATACTATTTTTGGAGAAAATATATATTTTCTTAAATAAACTTAGAATATATTATTTTTGGGTGAAAAATGGAGTTATAAATATTTTCTAAGGTAATTTTGAAAATATATTATTTTTGAGATTTATATGAAAATATAAACATTTTTGCCAAGAAGAAGTATAAATAAATTCCTATAAATGATTTCTTAAAAATATATATTTTAAGAATATATATTGGTGAATTTTTATTAGAAATGTTATTCCGGAAAAATAAATACAAAAATTGAGTATAAGAATACTTAATAAACACAATAAAATACGTATTCTCGTACGTATAAATACACCGGAATTCGTCACCGATACTTGGCAAAAATATACAAGTTTAAATAATACGGGTATGAATACACCCATCCTTGGGGAAGTTATACGTGTACAAATACATTATGTGACAAGTTAAAATATATTATTTTAACTAATATTCCAACAATTAATAAATATAATTTAAGTTAAAATATTTATTATTTTAACAAATAATTATATACTTGGAATAATATTGGTGACACAAAGAAACGTAATTCAAAGACACTAATTAAGACTAAGGTCAAGGCACGACCCACCCGTCTAATAACCCGTAGTACGTTTGTAGGTAGTCGTGCACTCTAGAAGAAGCTTTGGGTTATTTGATCGAAGAACGCAAGACAGTGAGTTCATGTTCCCCCTTTTCTTTTAACTGTTTTCAGTTTTACAACTTCGGGGGTGAAGTACATGTTACAAATTGTTTACAAACGTTTACATATGGTATGGTTAGCTAAGGAATGAACTGTTAGATCATGTGAGTGGTGGGTACAACGCTTAAGACCATTAATCCTCGTAGTAGGACCGAGGGACATGAGTGATAGATCTATTTGGGTGTTGCGAGCCCCACCCATGAGGACCGGGATTTGGCCCATGAGGTGACTATGTCTTCCAGCCGAAAGCCCGGTACAAAATCCGCTAGGATTGAGCCTTCCTGCATCACGTCACACATATTAATGGCCTTGCAAACCATTAATTGATCTGTTTCCTTGTTTGCTTTCATACCGGTTTACAAATACATACATACTTACAATGTTTACGAAGTTTATTCGAGCTCACATACAAAACACATGAACTCGCTCAACTTTTATTGATGTTTTCAAACTACATGTATTTCAGGGAACTGAAATGGATCTGGCGGGCGTTGGAGTTTTACAAGTTGTGTCTTCCAAATAAAAGATGTCATCCTGTGTCGAAGGGTTTGGGTTGTGTATCTTACCCTGGATAAGATACATAGCTCAAAGCCTAGTTTGTGTAAGCACATCGTGGCTCCGATCCTCGATCCTGTTCCTCTTGTAGTCACCCCTCCCGAGGATTGGCCTTTCGATGATTTGTTTGATGACGACGTCGATTTGTTTGTAGACGGTCCTCCAGTTGACGCCCAGGGTGATGGGGAGATAGATGAGGATGTCGTAGCTGTCCCACCTCCTGAGATTCCTGTCGTTGAGATATCTTCTTATTCTAGTTTGCACTCCGTTTCAGACTCCTTTGAGTCTGTGACTTCTTCAGCTTTACAGACGGCCGGATTGCAGCTTTTTGCTACCAACTCAGACGATGACACTGCTATGTCTGTTGCTACCAACTGCGATGTCTACAATTAGGTTTTCAATTTACAAACTCAAGAAATCATTGGTGTTCATAAAATAATCAAACCATTCATGTAAATAACTCTAGATACTTATTAATCCGAAACCCGGGTGTGATTCGTGTTTACGTATCTTGTTTTAAACCATCAATTACAATTCCGTGCATTTTTTTAAGTTCTAGTTAGCTAGTAATTAAAACCAAATTCTCGGTTCATTCCGACCCATTTTCTTAACAAACAAAATTCATAAAAACAATCTTGTAAGCTTCATAATTGTGACAAACCTTTAAAATCAATCAAGTCCATTCGCAAACCACAAACTCTTCGTGCTAGGGTTTGGTTTTTGTTCTTGATTAATAAAGCATACTATTGTCTCATATTGTGATGGTTATCTTGCACCGGTTGCGTATGATAGACGATTGTTGATGTCTAAGATTAGGATTTCAAATTAACAAACTCAAGAAATCATTGGTGTTCATAAAATAATCAAACCATTCATGTTAAATAACTCTAGATACTTATTAATCCGAAACCCGGGTGTGATTCATTTTCTCATATAGTATTTTTAACTAATCAATTAAGTTTTGCAATTTTAGTTAATAAACCGTTGTTTTGGATAATAGCAATTTGTCTGTTCACCCCGACTCTTTAAATCAAACAAACAAAGAAAATTAGCAAGCTTTATAATTACTTTGTACATTTTTGTAAATAGTCTAACTAATCGAACAGGTCGTGCAATACTAACCACATGCTCTTCGTGGATACGATACTCGACTTACCCTAGCTACCTAGGTTAATTGGGTTTTTTACTGATCGGGACGACACGGTCTGTCAAAATGGCGCCGTTGCCGGGGAGCTAGTGCGCTTAGTATTTCATTGCTTGTTCGATTTTAGTTTAGTTTTTTTTTCTTTTTTCTTGTATATTCGTGATTTTACTTTGGGTGGTCGAGCTTGTGTGTGCAGGTACATGTTTTGCAGGAATTACATTTCAATATGAATTGGGTGGATGATGATCCCTGTGAGTGTTGCGGAAGCGGAGAGCATTATTTAGATGATTGCTCTGTTTTCCACGAAAAAGTTCAAGCTTACAAGGATCGGGAAGTACCTCAGCGGATTATACGGATATGGGAGGACAAATTATGAAGATTTCAATGGTCCATCCTCATATTATCCATTCGATAATCCACCACCACCACATTATCAAGAATACTACTATGAAGCCGAATTGCCACATTTCTCAAGTTACCGGGAGGAGTATGATGATTATTATAATGAATACCCTCAACCGGCATACAAGGAATCTCAAGACTCAATAAGTTCCAAGCTCGATGCCATCATGAATGCCATCACCACTTCAAATCAAGAGATTAAGATGGAACTGAAAAAGGAACTTGAGGTGAGAGATAAAGCTCATGAAGCCTTGGCAAAGAAAGTGGGTCAACTCGCCGAAGAATTGGCTCAACTTAGACAAGACCAAGAGGTGTTGGCTAGTGGTACCATGTTTGATGGTGATGTGTTGGAAGAGGCTATGGAACTTCTGGAGCAAGTAATTGAATGTTTGAACCGAACGGAAGACGTAACACCACAAGACGGGTCAGAGTCAAAGGAAGCTCAAAGTCATATCTCTCATTCTCCCAAACTTATCACTCCAACCAACAAAGTTGGGGATGCGGGTTTGGGTATAAGGATTCGAAGGGTGGCCTTGCAAGACATTGGATAATTCGTCAAGAAACGACCTCAAAGTAGTTTAATACGCATGTCGCGTAAAATAAAAAGAGAATGGATCCGGCATGCCAACTACCGAGCGTATGTTGGAAACTCGGTAGGCAAATGTGCACTTCGACCACTATGAGAGGCAAATCAGGTATGATTGTTGTAGAGTTTGTATTATTTTCGTTTTGTTTTGTTTTTCTTTCTTAGTTAAATGAACGTTGTAGATGTGTTCCCTATATAACCCTCACGAGACCTACTCGTCCTCCCGAGCTATCAGGTGGTTTAAAAGGGCTTGTTGCATAAGCTAAATGCAACTGTGATTCCTACGAAAGTGAGTTAGGTTTGTTGTTATTGTAAATTATTTTTCCACATAAATCAAAGTGAATTAACATATGACTTGGTAATATTTTCATAAAAGTTGTAGAACTAGGTAGCTAATAAATTTTAATGGTTATGAGAAGCATGCTTCTACACAAGGGTTAACATTTGTAGGTACATTATGTTCGTGGGACAATCGCTTTCTTGAAGAGAAGAAGAGCACACGAGGAATGAGCTCAAAAATCAGGTGCATACGTTTCTTGTTACTTTTGATTTTTAGTTAGCAAATAAGTGGATTGTAAATTGTATTTTATTTTCCAGGGTGAAATTTTGGGGTGGTTAGCCGTGTCACATCCCTTGTGCGTTTAAAAGCTCCAATTTTACCCATGGGGATGGGGAGTAAAAGTTTTTTGATTTTTGACCCGTTCATTTAAACACTACACATTGAGGACAATGTTGACCTCAAGTGTGGGGATGGGGAGTAAAAGTTTTTTGATTTTTGACCCGTTCATTTAAACACTACACATTGAGGACAATGTTTACCTCTAGTGTGGGGATGGGGGGAAAAATTTCAAAAGATTTTCAAAATGTCGTTGTTTGAAGCGATCTAAAAAGCATAAGTAACTAAGTTAACGAGGGATGACACAACCCATTTGGTCTTTTGTCATGGTCAAGTTCAAGTTAGTAGCATAACAGGTATTTAGTGGGTGGTTATTTGGGAGTAATTTGCCTAAGAAACTTGCAATTCATGCATATCATATTCCATACCCTTACACGTGAGATTTTGAGCCACTTGTATACATTATATATACACATATTTCTTTGTTTGAGTGAACCATTAGTCATGTATTGTAGAACTTGCATCTTTTGAGACCATAGACCGAATACAAGCACGAGAATGATTAAGGCATTAGGTAAACCTTTTCCTTTAAAACCATTTATCTATCCTTACCCAAACAAATCCCCTAGTCGCCCAATTTGAGCGTAAACCTTTCGTTTGACAACCTACTTAGCCATAACCATAAGCCTTTTCTTTTTAAACCCGTGTGATGAAAGTTCGATTATAGGAGTATATGTTTGTATAGTTGTGATTTGACTTTGTGAAAAAAAAACATAAAAAAAAAAAAAAAATTCAGAAAATGTTGTGAAAAAGAATGAAAAAAAAAACATTGTGAAAAGCACAAAAAGATGTGTTAGTAGTTTGTTGAATAAAAGGCAAAAGTTGTTGCCTCATAGTTGATGTTTATAGTTAGTTTTGTTTAGTATACTAGTTTGTAATAAAAATCGAATTTTCATCACCTTAGCCACTTTAAAATACCCTATTTCCTACCCTTCGCCTCGCCCCATTACAACCCTTCAAAGACCTTTTGACTTATGCTTAGTATTCGTGTTCGGTGGTGGAGAATGATTGAGTTGCAAGCCTATACGGGTACGTGTTCTAATCGGTTTGAGTGATTATTTCAAAAGCGCTAATGCATCAATTATTAGCCAATTTTAAACCGAGTGGAGAGAACATTGTGAGGGATGTGCATGATTTGTTGGTTTCAAGGGCGGGTTAATCTTGGATAACCATTTTATATGTGATTATTCACTTTACCGTTAGATATTTTGTAAATTGTAAAAAGTTTGAACCGGGTATGACTTTAGACCTTAACCTTAGTCTCGGGAATGGGACATGTGTTTCTCGTTCGACCCACATGAAAGTGAAAAGCATATTTGCTTGAGGGCAAGCAAATGACAAGTGTGGGGATGTGATGGGTTGGTAAATTTCCAAAGCTTAAGGTGTTTAATTTTACCGATTTGTGTGAAATTGAGTTTTATAATACACTACTTTGAGATGGTTTGTATTTTGCAGGCCTTGACATGTTTAAGGTGTATTTTGGAAGCTTAATGGAGCTTGGGAATGGAGTTAGGAAGAACGAGAGCGAAAAACAGAGCTAAACGGCGAAAACCGGACAAAGACTTCAGAGACCGGCGTCCCAGACGCCCAGACCAACGTCCCAGACATTGGTCCCCAGCGTGAATTTGGGGAAAACTTTAGTTAAAACCCATTTTCGAGTATCTAGCTACGGAGACTCCATTCTGGACTTCCAGAGGCGATTTGGAGAGATTTTTGAAGGTTCCATTTGATCTATTATCACATTCCATCATGTTTTGAAGATCAATCATAAACCATGGGTGGCTAATTTTCCCAAGATCATCCCCAGGTGAAAGATTGTGAGTTTCTAGGGTTTGTTTTTCATGTTTTGGTTTGATACAAACATTTGTTAATCTTTGATTGAAATTGTGTGAATCATTTGTTGGTATTGCTTTGAACTCGAAATTGTTAAGTTTTCTTGCAACATTGACGTTGAGAGATGATTGCTACCATTAAGTTGTGATTTATGCCAGGGTTTGGTTTTTGTTCTTGATTAATAAAGCATACTATTGTCTCATATTGTGATGGTTATCTTGCACCGGTTGCGTATGATAGACGATTGTTGATGTCTAAGATTAGGATTTCAAATTAACAAACTCAAGAAATAATTGGTGTTCATAAAATAATCAAACCATTCATGTTAAATAACTCTAGATACTTATTAATCCGAAACCCGGGTGTGATTCGTTTTCTCATATAGTATTTTTAACTAATCAATTAAGTTTTGCAATTTTAGTTAACAAACCGTTGTTTTGGATAATAGCAATTTGTCTGTTCACCCCGACTCTTTTTAAATCAAACAAACAAAGAAAATTAGCAAGCTTTATAATTACTTTGTACATTTTTGTAAATAGTCTAACTAATCGAACAGGACGTGCAATACTAACCACATGCTCTTCGTGGATACGATACTCGACTTACCCTAGCTACCTAGGTTAATTGGGTTTTTGACTGATCGAGACGACACGGTCTGTCATATACGAGCTCGAGGAGGAGCTTGCACATGTTCGCAGTTTGCTTTTCTTCCCTCCTCCTCCGCCATCAGTACAGTAGGTTTTTTGTCTTATGCAGATGCATTACTTTTAGTGAGAGCACTACTATTGAGCCGAGATTGTGAAGACTTTTGAAGACCACTTTTGACCATGTGATTTTTGGTATATTGACAGACTTATTGGATAAGGGTAGTGTGACCCTATGCCCCTTTTGATGTGATACACTTTGTAAACAATGTAACTGTGGTCGGTAATTAATGAAATCTCAATCGTCCTGTTCTCACTAAACACTTTGTCGATTTATATGTTATGCTAAGCTTATGTTGTTGCTTGATTGCTTGCTATGATGGTTGCCTATATGTATATGTATATGTACATACGACCTCTAGACAACTATTTACTTACTTGACGAATAAGACCTGACCTATCCGATCTTCTTCTTAGAAGATGCCGCCTCGAAGGAACACCGATACCAACAACCCTCTGCCGACGACAGAGGCAGAATTACAAGAGCGGATCTCACAGGCCATCGCACAACACGAGGCCCTTCGCTCCGAACACAACGGAGGTACCTCAGGGAATAACCCACCTAACGGTAATGTTTAAGTCACCTAAGACACATTACAATACGTTTGGACATTTCCAAGTGTGCTTTGCTAATGCTTTCTGTGAATGAAGTTGCTGGTGTACAGGCTGTACCTATAAGCAGTTTTTGGACTGCTAGCCTCTGAACTTCGACGGCACTGGAGGTGCCGTAGCTTTTGTGAGATGGGTTGAGAAGACGGATTCTGTTCTACGGATGAGTAAATGTGCTCCAGAGCATCAGGTCACGTACCTTTCTGGACTGTTTCTAGATGGGGCTCTGTCATGGTGGAACATTCAGGTTCAAACTTTGGGTGAGGCTGCTGCGTATGCATTGTCATGGGATGAATTAAAAGAACTGATGCGAAAAAAGTATTGTTCCCGAGCCGAAATCCAGAAGTTGGAAACTGAATTCTGGAATCTGAAAATGGAAGGCCCTAAAGTAGCTGAGTATGTGCAGAGATTTCATGATTTGCCTCGCGTGGTTCCTTACTTGGTAGAACCAGAGTTTAAGAGGGTTGAACGTTTACTCTGGGGATTGGCACCTCAGATATTGAGCATGGTGACTGCTTCTAAGCCACCAACCATTACTGTGGCAATTGACTTGAGTGTGGCACTGACTGAAGAAGCAATCAGGTTGGGCAAGTTCACGATTTCTGAAACTAAGAAGAAAGAAACTCATGTAGAGTCGTCTGGAGAAAACAAAAGAAAGTTTTCAAACTTCAAGAAAGGTGCTCGGGCGAATAACAACAATGCCAACAAGCGCAGAGACGCTAATCCACCAGCTGAGGCACAGACTGGCGCTGCAAGTGCTGAAAACAAAGGAAAAGGGTACATGGGTACTCTACCAAAGTGTGATGTATGCCAGTTTCATCATGCCGGTCAGTGCAGGTTTAGGAAGTGTGGTAACTGTGGAAGGAATGGTCATTCTAAGGAAACATGTTAGGTTAGAGCTATTCATGGAAATGGAGGACAAGTCGGTAACGCTAATGGTAACCGTGGTGGAAATGGTTATGGGAACAGAAATCAAGGAGGAAAAAACAATCAGGGAGGCAATGGAAACAGGAATGTAAATGGAAATCAGGCGGGAAATGGAAACCGCGGGGGAAATAATAACAACAACCAAGGTGGAAATGGGAATGAACGCGGCCAAGGTTGCTTTGGTTGTGGTGAAATAGGGCATTTTAAGCGGGATTGCCCAAAGAATAACCAAGCTCGTGGAAGAGTGTTCAACATTGGAGCTAGGGAAGCACGCCAGGATCCGAACGTGGTTACTGGTACGTTCCCTATTAATCAACATTTTGCATCTGTGCTATTTCATACCGGTGTCGATTATAGCTTTGTATCTCTAGAGTTTAAGAATATACTTGGTTTAGTTGCAAATAAGTTAGACGTCCCGTATTCAATAGAACTAGCTAATGGAAAGTTAGTGGAAGCCAACGAGGTGATTAGAGGTTGTGTTATAGAGCTTGGAGAGCGTGAGTTTTCGATAGATCTTCCGCCAATTGAGTTAGGAAGCTTCAACGTTGTTGTTGGGATGGATTAGTTATCGAGTAATCGTGCAGAGATTGTATGTCATGAGAAGATTATTCGCATCCCGTTGGCAAGTGAAGAGACAATTGTGATACACGGGGATAAGTATGATACGCCTCTGTGGATTATTAGTTGTTTGAAGGCATGGAAGTTTTTGCGTAAAGGATGTGTTGCCTTCTTAGCTCATGTCATTGATAAAGAGGCCGAAGAACCGAAGCTCGAAGATATCCCTGTGGTAAGGGAATATCCTGAAGTCTTCCCCGAGGACTTTCCAGGATTACCTCCTCAACGACAAGTCGAGTTCCACATTGACTTGGTTCCAGGCGCCGCGCCTGTAGCCAAGACACCTTATCCACTTGCACCTTCAGAAATGCAAGAGTTATCAGCGCAGCTTCAGGAGTTACTAGATAAGGGGTTCATAAGGCCAAGCTTCTCGCCTTGGGGAGCTCCAGTGCTGTTCGTCAAGAAGAAGGACGGTAGTTTTCGAATGTGCATCGACTACCGGGAGCTGAAAAAGTTAACCATCAAGAATCGGTATCCCTTGCCGAGGATTGATAATTTATTCGACCAACTTCAGGGATCAAGTTACTATTCCAATATCGATCTTCGATCAGGTTATCACCAGTTGCGGATTCAGGAAGAGAGTATACCGAATACTGCCTTCAGAACTCGTTATGGACATTACGAGTTCCTAGTAATGCTGTTTGGGTTGACAAATGCGCCGGCAGTATTTATGGATTTGATGAATCGGGTTTGTAAGCCATATCTCGATAAATTCGTGATCGTATTTATCGATGATATTTTGATTTATTCGCGGACAAAGGAAGACCATGAGCAACACCTCAGAGCCATCCTAGAGCTGCTAAAGAAGGAGAAGCTCTACGCTAAGTTCTCTAAGTGTGAGTTTTGGATACGCGAAGTACAGTTCCTCGGTCACGTGGTAAACGAGAATGGTATTCATGTGGATCCCACCAAGATCGAGGCAATCAAGAACTGGGAAACTCCGAAGACGCCAAC
The DNA here is from genome assembly GCA_030545235.1 of Helianthus tuberosus. Classification (NCBI taxonomy): domain Eukaryota; kingdom Viridiplantae; phylum Streptophyta; class Magnoliopsida; order Asterales; family Asteraceae; genus Helianthus; species Helianthus tuberosus. The sequence goes on from CM060451.1 coordinate 182,621,420, forward strand.
TGATATCCGACAGTTTCTGGGTTTAGCAGGGTATTATCGTAGGTTCATAGAGGATTTCTCCAAGATAGCTCAACCGTTGACCTCCCTTACTCAAAAGGATAAGAAGTACGAATGGGGAGACTGTTAGTGCATATATCTGTTGACTTCGTCTTATGTCTTGTATCGAGTCATGTAACTAGAATAGATAGACCAGGACACGTTGTACGAGAGAAACGGGAAACATACCTGAATCAGCCACCCCTCACGAAGTGGCTAGGCCACTTCGCACGAGGTGACCATGTTCGTGCGGTCTGGCCAGTTCGTGCGACCTGGGCTAGCTCGTGTGGACTGGTTCGTGCAGTCTGGTATCTCTTATATATGTGGTCTTGGGTCTTCATTTAGAAATTTTGGATTCCGGTAGCGAAGCTCTGCCGAAGTGTCGCCAGCTCGTGTAACTTTGTCAAATCAATACAATCGACATTTAAAGTGATTCTACGTGCAAATCTAGCTGCTATAACATCAATACGTCTGATTCCGCCTTTCGTATTGATCGAGAACTCTTCTGAACGACTCGTTTGATCGAATCCCGATCCTACAAGTGGTATCAGAGCTCAGGAGGAAGAGTTCTTACCATTTCAGCTTGATTTCTTCAAAAACAACTTCTTTCTACTCATTTTCTACACGTTTTTCTCAAAATTAACCGTGAATTCGTGGTTAATATGACCTGATTTTGTGATATAACACGTAAAACTGAGTTTTAATCAATCTATGAACATATTAAACCATATATCAGACCGAAAATTTGATAAAATCATGAATTTTTGGACATAGAAATCTCAAATGAGGTGGAAATTAGTTTGAAAAGTATCAAACAATTTGAATTTTGAACCAGAACGTTTGAATTTTATTCAAATTGCGTTGAAAATGTTTTAGATCGTTTGAGAGTGTTGTTCCAGGTCGTACGGTTTGAGTCAGACAGTATGAAATTTTGTCCAAGTCGCACGGGTTGATCAGGTTGTTTGAAATTGAATACAGATTGCACGGTTTGAAAAACCAGTTCGCACGGTGTGGTTAAAAGGTCATACGAGTTGAGTCCAGCTTGTATGAATTGAATTACTAGACCGTTTGAACTTCAGATCGTGTGAATTACTAGATCGTTTGAAGTTATACCCAGCTCGCACGGGTTGAATTCCAGACCGCACGAGGTGAATTGTTTACCAGATCGTTTGAATTAATTCTTCCAGGTCGTGTGGTTTGAGGCTTCCAGCTCGTTCCAAACCCTCAGATCGTTTGAAAATTCTGTTTTTGTGAACTCTTGATACCGAAACATGGAAAACGAATTCTATAACGCTTTCAGTACTACCTCAGCTACTACAAGTTCAGTTGCTCAGAACGTAAACATGGAAAATGAAACAGGAACGTTGCAGAAACCCCCAAAGCTGATGAGCATTGAAGAATATTACAGTTGGCAAGAACGGTTCGAAAACTGGGTTCAAGCAAATCATCTAATGTCTTGGGTTTGTATTGAAACTAAGTATGTTCGACCTCGTTCTGATGTGAGACTTATAAAGATTATTTCTGAATTTTCGGATAAAGAGAGAGACATGTACAAAGCAGAAAAAACGATGATCAGTTTACTACAACAAGCTGTGAAAGAAGACATTTTCGTATTACTTCAACATGATGGTAGTGCACGTTCGATTTGGGAAGCACTTCGCACAAAATTCGAAGGAAGTACGGAGATGATCAAGAATAAAAAATCATTATTAAAGAAAGAATTTGAATTGTTTTCAAGTTTTCCGGGTGAAACTACAAAGACTCTTATTGAGAGATATTGTCATTTAGTGCGTTCAATGACCCGATTGGATATCAATAAAGAACGAGAGGAATGGGTTGAAAAATTAGCCGATGCTTTACCTCAAAATGAATGGGGTACATATCTTATGATTTTGAAGAATACCGGAGAATATGATAGATTATCAATTGCTCAATTCATTGAAAAACTTGAAGGACAAGATCTTGAACAACAAAAGATCGCTAGAATGAACAATTCAAGTGGTCAACAAGATATCAAGATGTATTTCAAAGGTAATGTTCAAAATGTTGAAGCTAGTCCAAAGATCCAGACCGCTTTCAGCGCAGAAAACTCATCCGGATCACTCAAACAAAGTTCAATCAACAACAGTGGATTTTCTTCATATCCGAGTGTTAATCCTAATGTTTCAACTTCAAATTATCAGTCTCAAAGCTCAAACAATGGTAATAGTCATGTGCTACAATGCAACATCGCGTTGCATCTTCAGAATGGTCAGAATTTCTCTGAAGAAGTCGCTAAAGGTCATATGGCATTACTAGTTACTGTGTTAGAATCATATGAGAGTTTGGTTGCGGGAAGGATCGGAAATCCTATGTTAACAAAAGAGGATTACGATCAGATTGATGCTGAGAAAATGGAGTTAATGGATATTAAGTGGTGTTTAGCAAGCGTGTTGAGGAGAGCTGAGAAATTTAAGCAGATTACTGGAAGAGATGACTTACGTGATGCTAATGTTTCTACTTTAGGTTTTGATAAGTCTAAAGTTACTTGTTTTCGGTGCAGGGAAAAAGGACCTTTCAAGAGGGAATGTACCAACCGAGAAGCAGGTGGAGCTCTGAATCCTTTCGGGAACAATGAATATTATCGAAAAGCAATATATCATTAGGTAGCTCAACAACCGTCATCATCCCGTACTATGTCGATTGAAGATGGAAAGAAGAAAGCTTATATTACTATGCCTCCAGATCAAGAAGATGAAAGATTGCCAGAGGGATTTAGCTGGGATAAATATATTCCGGCTGAAAGTAACTCAAAGTTTAGATCATTTGTTGCACAGATCATTCAAGAGCCAGAGTTGATGAAAGAATGGATGGATGTGTTTGCAAATGATGGGAAAAGTCAAGATGGAAAGTCTGTCTCTTCAGAAGATAGTTCAGAAAAGACACCAGTCTTTGATCAATCACAAATTGATAGCAGTGATGATGATGAAGAAATTAATCAAATAAACATTGGTAAAACTCATTTATCTCCTGAAAGTTTCAAATTTTATTTTGCAGATAAATTGGAGAAACTAAAGGAGAAACGAGCAGCAAAAGAAAAGAAAGAGGTAAAATGTGAGAATGTTGCTCAGGAAGAGAAGAATGAACAGAGAGAAGAAGTTAAAGTTGTTGAGATTGAAAAGATTGTAGAGGTCACAAAACCTTGTCTGAAATGTTTGGAACCATGCAAACATTGTGAAGAGAAATATAAGAAGTTTAGTGAGCTAGACAAGATGAAAGAAAAATTGTTGTTCGATGTTAAGTATGTGAAAGAATCTTATGATGTGTTAAACAGAACAATCAACCAGTTGGAAAAGACAAACTCAGAAAGGGAAGATGCTTTGACAATGATGAATGCAGTGATGATGTCTAAGCAGAAGGCCATCAATCACTATATTGATGAGTGTGCAAAGTTGAAGCAGGAATTGGAGACTGAAAAGATTGAGAATGAAAGAATCAGACGATTGCTAATGAGTTACTCAAGTTATGATTACTTGATTGATAGAATCTATTCGACAGTAGCAGGTTTTGAAGCCTTTCAAGATAAGAAGTCGGAAGATACGGATACTGGTAAGAAACAAAGTGCAAATTATAAAAAGTGTCCGCCTCCAGTTTGGGAAGGGTATTCACCGAGACATCCAAACTCGGAACAAGTCAAAAAGGCAGTCAATATAAATTTGAAGTCAGATACAACGGATGACTTTCCAGATAACATCGATGTCACTTTCACAACATCTGATACGGATCATGAGTCCGAGTTGATTAAGAAAGTGGTAGATCAGGTGTTGGATAACGATGAGGAGTCAGAGTCAAAGTCTGAGTCTGAAACTTCGAGTTCATCAGTCAACAGTTCGAGTTCATCGGTCAAGAGTAGTCATAATAAAGAGATTCCAAAAACAGAAAATAGTTTGAATGATGAACCAATCAAAGTGGCATATACTTTGAATGATTCAGACAAATTATATTCTGATGAGGAATTTCCAATTAAAAATGTGAAAATTGAAAATATTCAAACAGTTTTTAAATTGATAAAAATAAAGTTTTCAGAAATAAAAGATAAAATGGGATTTTCAAAACCTAAATATACTTCTAGAGTTCAACAACGTTTAAATAAGAAGAAAGGTTTCGGTCCAGGTCATCAAAAGAAACCGAATCATAAAAGCAATTTCAAAAATAAGGGGTTGGGTTTTGACGTTGAAAATAATCAAAATATTAAAGATTGTAAATCAAAAACTGTATTTGTTTCAGGGGCAAGTTCTGAAGAAGAGAAAAAGAGCTCATTCTTGAAGCAATCGAACAAAGCGTTTTTTGCAGAAAAACAGAAACATGAGAAGAATGAAGCTAATCAGAAAAAGGAGACAAGAACCTGTTACCAATGCAATGAAGTTGGTCACATCGCCTGGAACTGTCCAAAGGCAACCAACACACAACAGGGAGTGTCTTCTAAACTCAAAGAAAAAGTTGTTGATAAAACTGAACCACCAACTGAAAAATTTAAAATGTTTAAAAATTCAACATATGAAGTTGGTGAGTGTTTTAAAAGGTTTTACAAAAGAAGAGTGAATCTTAACAACCAAACGTGGATTGCTAAGAAATCAGATGTTAAATCTGGCGATGAATCTGATTCGTCAAAGTAAGAGGAGCCACAAGTTGAGCTAAAAAGAGAAAAGTCAGTACCGCCAATGGATGATGTCAACTTTCCACCATTGCGGACTGAAAATTTAAAACAAAAAGTTGGAAAAGTAGAGATTTCGAATCAATTCTATTCTGAAAAGAAAGAATTTGATGCCGAAAAAGCGTTTAATGGCAAAATGAAACATATCTTTGGTAAGATGGTTGATGGAAGGGCAAAAGGGGTAAAAGAATTCTATGAATCACAAAGGAATGTTCAAAGACCAAGTGAAATTGAACCGGTTACACCCAAAGCTGGTCAGGCTTGGGTGTCAACATTCTTTGTTTGAAATCCTGACTTGCCGGAGCTCCCAATGTTGATAATCGTGGAGCATGAATCGACATCTTTCTTAGAAATAAAAAAATGTTTCTGTGAAAAATCTACAAGTGATAGTTTTTACAAAGTGGTTGAAAGAACAAAGTGATGAATGAATCCCCATGATGTGTGAAATCAATAAAACTAATTTTCCGGAAAAACCATTTTGATTAAAACAAACTTAAGTGTTTAAGCCAAGAGAATGGAGAATTGAAGCAATTCACATCAGTTTGTCATTTTATCTGTACAGTTTATTTCTTTTACTTTCAAATTTTCCCAGAAAATAAAAAATTGAAACATATTTTTGATTTTAGGGGGAGTAAAAAATTAAAATTTTGAAAATTTGAAAAATACAAAAACATCAAAAAATAAAAAATGAGTTTTGTTGTGAAAAAGAGGAAATGATAGTACATCAGTGGACTATCACAACACGCTAAAGAAATGGAAAGTCAAATGTGATTAACGGTCTCACTGATGATATGCCAGTAGGTTTTTACACGCTTAGTAGATTGTTTTCGAGATATAAATCTAATTATAAATACTTACTTATCTCGTGGGGAACATCTCTCGGATATATAGGTAACCCTTGAAATCTTGTTTGAAGGGCTTTCTATTTCTAAAATACTAGGTCTTTGTGCGTGATGATATCTGGGGTATTATACCGGGACTTCTGATTTTGCCGGAGCAATAGCCTAGTCCTCGTATAATACTCTGCACTGCTTTAATCATAAAGCCCACCCTCAGCATAAAAAATGATGAAACATTAAAAAATGCTAATCATGTGCTGTTGAAGAAAAGATCCACAAACGGGACGCAACTAAAAGTCGAGCCATCATCTCTTTGTCTGAACGGAAGTTCTAACCTGAGCTCTCATGGCCTCGCATTACCCATTTACAGATATCATTAGTGTACATTCACCTGTAAGACTGAATATAGGAGTCTGGATACGGGAGTATATTCTGAGGTGGGACACTCGAATAAGTTTAGATTTTTAAAACACTAATTCGTATCTTGAAACAATTGAACTTTGTGTGAAAATTTAAGTGGATCAGTATACTGACAATCTAAGTGAATCGTTTAGATCTTAAAGTGTTTAAAGCTCAACGGTACTTGTGATTTGTCATAAACTGATATGATCCTCTTACACAAACTCACAAAAAGATGTCTGTATATAGTTTATTTCCCAAAATTCAAAAAGATTTTCAGTATGTTTTAGCATAAAATTTTGAAAATTAAAAAAGATTTTATTTCATCTTATTTTCGACAACTGATGTTGGAAAACTGATTTTCAAAATTCCAAGTGCTGAACATGATGAATAACAAGGATTGGGATAGTTTGTTTGAAATGAAAAATGAATTTGAAATGATTAAATGGTTCATTAATTTGAAACCAAATTTGTTTTTACAAGTGAATAATCAGAGTTCATTAATGTCAAAATTGTCTATCTTGCAAATGGTGTCTAGATGATTATACTATGAATGTTTTCAAAATGAAAAACCTTATGTTTTGGGTAGAGGATGTGCAGGTAAAAAGCTTTGAAAGAGCTAGGTTTCGACTCCTGAGGATTTTCCGCATAAGCATATGCAGATTAGAGCCAGGTTTCTGATTCAAAGCTTGCAGATAGTGAATTCCAGATTGCGATCCCAGCTTATCGAAAGGGGGAGTCTGAAGACATAAGAGCCAGATTCAGATCTTGGAATAGCGTTCGAGATAGAAGCTGCTAATGCTGAAGAGCTTAATGAATCAAGAGATCTGATCAAGAGAATTAGAAAGATCGAAGAGTAAGGTTGTGATTCTGGAAGAGTAAGAGAGAGTTTGATAAAGATGTGTACAATGGAGAATACTTTAGTGAGAGCTAGAAGACTGATCAAGACGGTAGACTCGACACACTGAAGACTCGTCATCATCCAATGGGGAGTTTGTTAGTGCATATGTCTGTTGACTTCGTCTTATGTCTTGTATCGAGTCATGTAACTAGAATAGATAGACCAGGACATGTTGTACGAGAGAAACGGGAAACAGACCTGAATCAGCCACCCCTCACGAAGTGGCTAGGCCACCTCGCACGAGGTGACCATGTTCGTGCGGTCTGGCATCTCCTATATATATGTGGTCTTGGGTCTTCATTTAGAACTTTTGGATTCCGGTAGCGAAGCTCTGCCGAAGTGTCGCCAGCTCGTGTAACTTTCTCAAATCAATACAATCGACATTTAAAGTGATTCTACGTGCAAATCTAGCTGCTATAACATCAATACGTCTGATTTCGCCTTTCGTATTAATCGAGAACTCTTCTGAACGACTCGTTTGATCGAATCCCGATCCTACAGAGACAAACAAGAAGAAGCATTTCAGCTGCTTAAGAATAAGTTATGCGATGCACCTATATTATCCCTACCCGAAGGCATCGACGACTTCATGGTATATTGTGATGCCTCGCGTCAGGGATTGGGTTATGTGCTAATGCAACGCCAGAAGGTTATCGCTTATGCTTCACGCCAACTGAAGGTCCATGAGAAAAACTACACCACACATGATTTGGAATTAGGCGCAGTGGTGTTTGCTTTGAAGATTTGGCGACATTATCTATATGGTACTCGATGTACTATTTTTACGGATCACAAGAGCCTTCAGCACATATTCGATCAGAAAGAGCTTAACATGAGACAACGACGATGGGTTGAGTTGTTAAATGATTATGATTGCGAGATTAAGTATCATCCCGGAAAGGCGAATGTGGTAGTAGACGCCTTAAGTCGAAAGGAAAGGATTAAGCCCATAAGGGTTAGGGCTTTAGAGAGGATTATTCAGATAGGCCTCATGTTGCGTATTCGTGTTGCACAGAAAGAAGCTCTTAAGAAAGGGAACATTAAGGCTGAATATCTCCGAGGAATGGAGAAGAAGTTGGTACCCAACAAGGAAGGAACCTTGTATTTCATGGGACGTATTTGGGTTCCGCTTTATGGTGGTATTAGAGAGGTTATTTTTTATGAGGCCCATAAATCGAGGTACTCGATCCATCCAAGATCGGACAAGATGTACCAAGATTTAAAGGATTACTATTGGTGGCCAAGACTTAAAAGTGATGTTGCTATGTATGTTGGGAAGTGCTTAACTTGCGCCATGTGACAACTATGTTCTGTAATCGATGTATAATATAAAACAATGTCAATTATCAATAAAACAATGTGCTTTGGTGTTATTATATATGTTCTGGTGTTATTATGTGTGTAATTGTGTTTGATGATTTTACAATTTGAGTTGATTTCGATTTCAAACTTTAAATCGCTTTCTGGAAAGTTATACGCAAACTGGTGCGTAAACGCAGTCAGTTTAACGCAACAAACCCTCGGGAATAGTGACATAGGCTTAACATACCTTAAATAACCTCCACATAACTTAGAAATAAGTTTTGGATGGTTTGGTGTGTTGAAATCAAGTTTGTTCGATCGCAGGGACTAGTTGTGTCAAACTGCGAAACTATACCGATTTATACAGTAACGAACATTCCGAAACTTGATCATAATTTAAACATACCCTAAATATCCTTTACATAGCTTAGAAATAGGCTTTGAGGGGTTCGGTATGCTAAAATAAACTTTATTGATCAATAGGGACTAAAAGCGTCAAAAAGTGCATAAGTTTGCATTTTCGCACATATCTTACGTTCTGAATATATCTGGACATCCAAAAATTTATGTAATCATTAAAATATTTTATTTTAGCGATTGTGACGCTAAAACTTCATTCGTTTCGCAATTTGGATCGTACACGCGTTCGTTACGACTTCCGTCGTAATTAACCGAACAACGCAACCGTACGACCAAACGAACCGACACCCGAGATGTTTTCAAGCATATTTCATGTTCTCTATGCTTTAACATCATTTTGGAGCTTGAAAATGGCATTGACGAGTGTTAGAAGTGCCGAAACGCGACGAAACATAGTGCAGGGGCTAAACTGTAATTAAGTGAAACTGGCTGGTCTGCAAGGTCCTTACAGACCGTATGGACCTTAGCTTACGGTCCGTAAGCAGTTTCCAGCAACACAGAAATCAGAAGCTTCCAATTCAGTAGCTGTCCTGGTTTTGAATCCCTGATTTCTCAATGTTGTGGACTTGTTGCTGGTTTTGCTCATTGCCCAATCAATGTTTAACAAATGTATGGTCAAGATTTGAGCTTCACAACACTTGGAATGATCTTAGAGGTCCATACTTCCTATAAATAGCAAGGGGTTCTCATTGTTTCTTCACACTTGATCTGAAAATCTGCTCTAAGTTGGGGTGTTTACACTTCATACCTGAGCAATTTTAGATCAAACATCCTTTCTTGGACCCTTTGTAAGTCTCCTTCATGCTTGTTCATATATTTCAAGCATGAAAGTCAAACAGTGTTTGACTTTCAGCTTTGACCAGTCAATGGTCAACATGAAGTTCGTTTGAACTTCGTAACGTGAGCGTAATCACGATGGTTATAGTCTTTAGTGACTATACCTACTGATTACCACGTTGATTAGGTGTAGTGACGAGTCGTAGTTTCAGCCAAAATGCGTATTTGTGCGTATTTTGTAACCAAACTACTCTTGGGTATCAAAACCATTTGTTTTGATATCAAAACCTATTTTCTAACTAAACTAAACATATCTTAACATGTTTAGCTCGTCACTTTTAGTTTAGTGCTTGTGTAGAGTCGTAAGTCAAGCAGACTAAACACCCGCTTAGACTTTCGAACTCGACCCGTTTGGTCGATCATTGGGATCCGACCAAACATGTTTAGTGACCATAGTTTCATAGGGAATAACCTTCCGAGGTTATACCTTATGGTCACTTAGGTTTAATTAGTTGTATGATAGGTAATTTATATGCCTTAGGTAAATGACCAAAATGCCCTTTTCATGCATAATTGGTAATTAAGCATATGTAACACAAACTTTTGTCACTTAATTAATTATGCAACATGTTTAGGCATATAATACTTGTCATAGGACTAGTTAGACGTCTCGAACGCGCTTTGCGCAAACGACGCGTTAAAGTAGCGTAAGCTACCTTAATGGGTCGCAATGGGTCAAAAGCACTTAGGTTAGGTTCCGATCTTGGATGTAGACTTTGTTAAACCATATCACATGAGTTCCAACACTCATTTGGTTTACAAGACCTCATTCTATCCGATCTTCCGATTGAGGTGTCGATTGTTTGACTAGTGATTCGATTACTAGGTGCTGCTTGATTTCTTTGAGTTTGTTGAAGTTCTATTGATTGAGGATACTTTGCACTTCATGTGAGTACATAGTTCCCCTATTTTACTGTTTTCAATTGTTTTGGGGTGATTCATATGTATCAAAACGATTTCGATATTTTAACAATGGTTTCAAAAACGATTAAGATGGTTTATACTAAACTAATAACGATTTCGATAATGTGAACGAACTTGTTGGTTGTAGTTACATAACGAATGACATTCATTAATTTTTTCCGAACCGACCAGTATTAGGTTATGGTACCATAGGATCTGACAAATCCCGTTATCAGACTACACCCATGGTTATGTGTGGGTTATGTGGGTAACGACTGAATCTGTAATTGTTAATTTACCCTTTGGTGGTTTATTAATGCGAGAAGCGAGATAGTCGAGTCGCGAAGGTTTGGATGTTATTAGCGAGAAGACGAAAAATAGTTTTCACAATTAAAACGAGGATGATTTAAACGAGTTAACGATTTGGAAACGATTTGAACAAGATTAAACTAGTTGGATAAACGATTGGTTTTTGGTTAAGTGTTTAGATAACGGGACGAGTGTAATGTGGTGAAAACATGGTAGATACGCCACTGGTACTTCTTATATATAAGTGTTTTCAACATATTACATACCGTGGCGTTATTTAGTTCACTTGGGTAAACGATTTTGAAACGATGTCACATAACGATGTTTTCGAAAGGATATAAACCATACGAGATTTATTAAACGAGTTAATACGAAATGTTTTACAATTTGGTTTACTAAAACAAATGTTTTTGGGTTAAGAATCATGGCTACGAGGTTTTATAAATTATAACCCGCTTGATTTGAGTTGGTTAATTTCATTGCAATATTATACTCTTTTCAAAACAAGGTTTTTAATAAGGTATTGCAACATGTAAACTCGCCAACATTTCTTTGCTGACTTTGTTTTTACATATGTTTCAGGTGATGTTGCTTGATGTTGATTCTTAGGATGCATGAGTCACATAGGATCTGGACGAGGCCTTAGTGACATAATAACAGTGATAGTCGATATGTAACTCGTTTGTTTTGTATTAAAACAATGTAAATTACTTATTGAATAAATAAAACGAAACTCTTTTTGTATCCATGGTTGTGAAACAATAATTCTGTTACAACACTCCCCGACGTTTCCGCCATGATTTGTTGTTTTACGTGGTCGGGGTGTGACAGAAGAGTTGGTATCAGAGCCAATGGTTATAGGGAATTAGGTTATTAGTAATGCTTTGACCTAGACTATAACTTTCTAGGACCCCAACGCGAGTTTTTCTTGCGTTTAGATTTTAAAACAAAACCGTCACCTACCCTTAGGTGATAACCACAACGAGAACACAAATTTCGAATCTACTTCGAAAATTAATCATCCGTTCTAGGATGATTGATTACTAGGTTTTGAACCCTTCCAGTTTGACTCATTTTTGGCTTAATGCCTTCTTAGTCTTCAAAATCTCATCAAAGTTTGGGTCTAAATAATGTGAACACGTGCAAACTGGAAGAGTGAATGCCTGTACCCTGAGTTTTCTGTCTAAGGCTAGAGTGTTCGTACAAATCCACATAATCGGACAAGTCACTCTTACCTGGGAACTCTTGGGGTGAGTGTTCACTTATAGGCGAGCATGTCTTCGCGATACGTTATTTTGACCCATTTACTTTGATTAGTCACTGCGTGTCGTTTGTTTGTTCGAGGTAACGAACAAATGATCGCCTTCCTTGTGTTTTGTCGATATTTTCAATACCTCTTTTGTTTTTCCTAATTGTCAACCTCACTCGTTTCTCATATTTCCTTTTAGACAATGCCTCCTCGACGTGATGCATAATCTTTTACTGCTGAAGAAGTCGCAGCCCTTGTCTCTCAGTAAATGGCTGCTGTGCTTCCAGACGTTGTGACCCAAATCCACGAGTTATACAACAACAACAATAATAACAATGCACAGTGTAATTTCAAGAATTTCAATTCTGCTAAGCCGTTGAAGTTTTCTGGGTCGCAAGGAGCAACTGCACTCCTTCAATGTTTCGAAAGTATCGAGAGCACATTCAGACATGTGCAATGTCCGAATGGGCGTAAGGTTGAATTTGCATCAAGTGTGTTTGAGAAGCGTGCTCTTACGTGGTGGAATGGAGTAATGCGCGATAGGGGTGCTGAAGTGGCATTAGCACAAACATGGGAAGAGCTTCGAGCTCTCATGATGAAAGAGTTTTGTCCCCGTCACGAGGTTCGAGCATTGGAACGAGAGTTTGACGATCTAAAGCAAGATGGGGGAGAACACCGTGCGTATACGGATCGTTTTGAGGAGCTCAGTCTTTTGTGTCCTACTATGGTTACCCCGTTGGAGAAAGCGATAGAGAGGTATATCGATGGTTTACCCGATTCCATACAGGATATTGTGACTGGTATTAATCCTACTACTGTTCGTCACGCGATCGAGTTGTCTGCTACCCTGACTGAGTCTCAAGTCAGGAAGGGTAAACTTACCCGTAAGGGTGATAAGAAGAAGTCGACCGATTCTGTCAAGGAAAAGGGTAAGAGTAAGAAAGGTGAGTCGTCGAAGAAGTCGAGAAAGCGAAAGGGTGCTCAGAAATTTGCAGTAACAGCTCAGAACCCTCAGAACCCACCGGCTCAACCGCCTGCGAAGAAAGTGTATGCTGGTACTGCACCTCATTGTGCTCGCTGCAACAGTCATCATGTTGCAAAACAAGCTTGCAAGCAGTGCACAACGTGTGGTAAACTTGGGCATCTGGCCAACATTTTTCATCTGGGTCAGAATCAGGTTGCTCAGGTTCCAGCACAGGTTCAAGGGAATGCTGGGAGATTCCCACCGGGTTCATGTTTCAATTGTGGAGAGTTTGGTCACTTCCGCAACAACTGCCCGAGGTTGGTGAATGCAAATGAGAATCCGAACATGAATGTCAACGCGAATGTGAATCCCGCTCGTGGGCGAGCGTACAATCTGAATGCAAATGAGGTGAGGGCTAACAACGAGGTTGTCAATGGTACGTTTCTTGTTAACAATCGACCTGCATCTATTCTTTTTTATTCTGGTGCCGATAGAAGTTTTGTTTTGTTATCTTTTGAGCCTTTACTTGCGATACCTAGAACTAAACTGAGGAAACCCTTATCTGTCGAAGTTGCTACTGGTAAACCTCTTGTTCTCGATTCTGTTATTCGTGATTGTCAGTTGAACCTTGATTACCATCTTTTTCCTATTGACCTCACACCAATGCAAATTGGGAGTTTCGATATTATCGTTGGGATGGATTGGTTAACCAAACATCATGCAGAGGTGATTTGTTTCGATAAGATCATTCGTATTCCTCTTTCGTCTGGCGATGTTCTGAAAGTTCGTGGCGAGAAACCATCTGGTGGATTGAAACCCATGTCGTGTACGAAAGCCCAAAGTTATTTACGAAAAGGATATGTTGCTTTTCTGGCACATGTCACCGAGGAGAAAAGCAAGAGCAAGAATATTCCGGATATTCCGATTGTTCGGGATTATCCAGAGGTGTTTCCTGATGAACTGCCTGGTTTGCCTCCAGTTCATCAAGTCGATTTTCATATTGACCTTGTACCCAATGCCAACCCGATTGCGAAAGCACCTTATCGTCTTGCACCGTCTGAGATGCAAGAGTTATCGAAACAACTTCAAGAGTTATCTGATAATGGATTCATCCGTCCGAGTTTTTAGCCTTGGGGAGCTCCTGTCCTCTTTGTGAAAAAGAAAGATGGATCTTTTCGAATGTGTATCGATTATCGTGAGCTTAATAAGCTTACCATCAAGAATCGATATCCCCTACCTAGAATTGATGATCTCTTAGACCAGCTGCAAGGTGCTTCATGCTTTTCCAAGATCGATCTGCGTTCTGGGTATCATCAACTTCGTGTTCTCGAAGAAGATATTCCCAAAACTGCTTTCCGCATGAGATATGGGCATTACGAGTTCACTGTCATGCCTTTTGGTTTGACAAATGCCCCAGCTATCTTTATGGACTTAATGAATAGGGTCTGTAAACCTTATTTAGACAAGTTCATCATTGTGTTCATCGACGATATTCTCATTTATTCGAAGTCTCGAGCCGATCACGAGCAACATCTTCGTTTGACATTAGAACTCCTAAAGAAGGAACAAATTTTTGCTAAATTCTCCAAGTGTGAATTCTGGCTTAAAGAAGTTCAGTTTTTGGGTCATATAGTCAACGAACAGGGTATTCATGTAGATCCATCCAAGATAGTTGCCATTAAGGATTGGAATACACCGACGACACCTACAGAGATTCGATCTTTTCTTGGTCTTGCTGGTTATTATCGTCGATTCATTTCTAATTTCTCAAAGATTGCAGTTCCACTCACTGCTTTGACTCAGAAGAATAAGCCTTTTGAGTGGGGACCCATGCAAGAAGAAGCGTTCCAAACGCTGAAACATAAGCTATGTGATGATCCTGTTCTATCTTTGCCTGAGGGAAACGATGATTTTGTTGTCTACTGCGACGCATCTAATTTAGGCCTTGGTTGTGTCCTTATGCAACGAGGTAAGGTTATTGCGTACGCATCCAGACAATTGAAAGTTCACGAGAAGAACTACACAACTCATGATCTTGAGTTAGGTGCTGTGGTTTTTGCTCTTAAAATTTGGAGACACTATCTTTATGGCACGAAGTGTGTGGTTTTCACAGACCACAAAAGTCTCCAGCATATTCTTAATTAGAAGGAGCTGAATATGAGGCAACGACGTTGGGTTGAACTCTTGAACGACTACGACGGTGAGATTCGCTACCATCCTGGTAAGGCGAATGTCGTAGCCGATGCGCTTAGTCGAAAGGAACGAGTCAAGCTTCATTCTTTTCAAATTCTATCTGACCTTCAAACTCGTGTTCTTCAAGCTCAACAATTTTGTGTTTCACAAAATTTGATGGGTAAGGAATTGCCACGTCAACTTGAGCTTAAGCTCGAAGCAAAGTACGATGGTTTACTCTATTTCAAGGATCGTTTGTGGATTCCGAAACAAGACGATCTTCGCACTTTAGTAATGGACGAATCTCATAAGTCTCGATATTCTATCCATCCCGGTGCTGATAAAATGTACAAGGATCTTCGTACTCAGTATTGGTGGCCTGGTATGAAAAAGGATGTTGCCTTGTATGTATCAAAATGCCTAACTTGTCTCAAAGTCAAGGCTGAACATCAACGACCTTCTGGTTTTGCTTGTACAACCAGAGATACCGGTTTGGAAGTGGGAGAACATTGCTATGGATCTCATCACAAAGTTACCGCGTACATCTAGAGGTCATGATGCTATTTGGGTTGTTATCGATCGATTAACGAAATTAGCTCATTTTATTCCGATTCGCGAGGATCTATCTGCTGATAAACTTGCAAAGATTTATGTTGATGAGATTGTATCACGACATGGTGTACCTTTGGATATCATTTCCGATCGTGATGCTCGATTTTCATCTCATTTCTGGAAGACCATGCAATCTGCTTTGGGAACCCAACTAAATCTAAGCACTGCTTATCATCCCCAAACAGATGGACAATCTGAGAGAACGATTCAAACTTTGGAGGATATGCTTAGAGCATGAGTGATAGACTTTGGTGGTAATTGGGATTCTCATCTTCCACTGATCGAATTCTCATACAATAACAGTTATCATGCTAGCATTAATATGGCACCATTCGAAGCTTTATACGGTCGAAAATGTCGTTCACCCGTCTGTTGGAATGAGATCGGTGAAGTTCAGCTTACTGGACCTGAGCTCATTCTGGAAACGACAGACAAAATCAAGAAAATCCGCGATAATCTTGTGACAGCTCGAAGCCATCAAAAGAGTTATGCGGATATGCGACGCAAGCCATTAGAATTTCAAATCGGAGACCGTGTCCTACTCAAGGTGTCACCTTGGAAGGGAGTGGTGAGATTTGGAAAGAAGGGAAAACTTGCACCACGATATGTTGGACCATTTAAGATTATTGAAAGAATTGGAAAGGTTGCCTATCGACTAGAGCTACCTCCAGAGCTTGGAAATATTCATCCGACTTTTCACGTGTCCAATTTGCGAAAGTGTTTAGCTGATGCTGATCTTCACATTCCTCTCGACGAGATTCAAATCGATGAAACGGTGCACTTTGTCGAGAAACCTGTGAAGATAGTCGACCGTACATTCAAACAGTTGAAGAACAAACGGATTCGATTGGTCAAAGTTCGCTGGGAGTCCAAACGTGGCCCAAAGTTTACTTGGGAACGTGAGGACCAAATGAAGGCGAAATATCTGCATTTGTTTTCACAAGTTTCCTCTAGTTAAAATTTCGGGAAGAAATTTCCTAAAGTAGGGGAGACTGTGACAACTGTGTTCTGTAATCGATGTATAATATAAAACAATGTCAATTATCAATAAAACAATGTGCTTTTGTGTTCTGGTGTTATTATGTGTGTAATTGTGTTTGATGATTTTACAATTTGATTGGATTTCGATTTCAAACTTTAAATCGCTTTCTGGAAAGTTATACGCAAACTGGTGCGTAAACGCAGTCAGTTTAATGCAACAAAACCTTTGGAATAGTGACATAGGCTTAACATACCTTAAATAACCTCCACATAACTTAGAAATAAGTTTTGGATGGTTTGGTGTGTTGAAATCAAGTTTGTTCGATCGCAGGGACTAGTTGTGTCAAACTGCGAAACTATACCGATTTGTATAGTAACGAACATTCCGAAACTTGATCATAAGTTAAACATACC
This sequence comes from Helianthus tuberosus, assembly GCA_030545235.1. NCBI lineage: Eukaryota > Viridiplantae > Streptophyta > Magnoliopsida > Asterales > Asteraceae > Helianthus > Helianthus tuberosus. Next base: position 182,638,451 of record CM060451.1, read on the forward strand.
CTAAATATCCTTTACATAGCTTAGAAATAGGCTTTGAGGGGTTTGGTATGCTAAAATAAACTTTATTGATCAATAGGGACTAAAAGCGTGAAAAAGTGCATAAGTTTGCATTTTCGCGCATATCTTACGTTCTGAATATATCCGGACATCCAAAAATTTATGTAATCATTAAAATATTTTATTTTAGTGATTGGGATGCTAAAACTTCATTCGTTTCGCAATTTGGACCGTACATGCGTTCGTTACGACTTTCGTTGTAATTAACCGAACAACGCAACCGTACGACCAAACGAACCGACACCCGAGATGTTTTCAAGCATATTTCATGTTCCCTATGCTTTATCGTCATTGTGGAGCTTGAAAATGGCTTTGACGAGTGTTAGAAGTGTCGAAACGCGACGAAACATAGTGCAGCGGCTAAACTGTAATTAAGTGAAACTGGCTGGTCTGCAAGGTCCTTACGGACCGTACGGACCTTAGCTTACGGTCCGTAAGCAGTTTCCAGCAACACAGAAATCAGAAGCTTCCAATTCAGCAACTGTCTTGGTTTTGAATCCCTGATTTCTCAATGTTGTGGACTTGTTGCTGGTTTTGCTCATTGCCCAATCAATGTTTAACAAATGTATGGTCAAGATTTGAGCTTCACAACACTTGGAATGATCTTAGAGCTCCATACTTCCTATAAATAGCAAGGGGTTCTCATTGTTTCTTCACACTTGATCTGAAAATCTGCTCTAAGTTGGGGTGTTTACACTTCATACCTGAGCAATTTTAGATCAAACATCCTTGCTTGGACCCTTTGTAAGTCTCCTGCATGCTTGTTCATATATTTCAAGCATGAAAGTCAAACAGTGTTTGACTTTCAGCTTTGACCAGTCAATGGTCCACATGAAGTTCGTTTGAACTTCGCAACGTGAGCGTAATCACGATGATTATAGTCTTTAGTGACTATACCTACTGATTACCACGTTGATTAGGTGTAGTGACGAGTCGTAGTTTCGGCCAAAATGCGTATTTGTGCGTATTTTGTAACCAAACTACTCTTGGGTATCAAAACCTGTTTTCTAACTAAACTAAACATGTCTTAACATGTTTAGCTCGTCACTTTTAGTTTAGTGCTTGTGTAGAGTCGTAAGTCAAGCGGACTAAACACCCGCTTAGACTTTCGAACTCGACCCGTTTGGTCAATCATTGGGATCCGACCAAACATGTTTAGTGACCATAGTTGCATAGGGAATAACCTTCCGAGGTTATACCTTATGGCCACTTTGGTTTAATTAGTTGTATGATAGGTAATTTATATGCCTCAGGTAAATAACCAAAATGCCCCTTTCATGCATAATTGGTAATTAAGCATATGTAACACAAACTTTTATCACTTAATTGATTATGCAACATGTTTAGGCATATAATACTTGTCATAGGACTAGTTAGACGTCTTGAACGCGCTTTGCGCAAACGACGCGTTAAAGTAGCGTAAGCTACCTTAATGGGTCTCAATGGGTCGAAAGCATTTAGGTTAGGTTCTGATCTAGGATGTAGACTTTGTTAAACCATATCACATGAGTTCCAACACTCATTTGGTTTACAAGACCTCATTCTATCCGATCTTCCGATTGAGGTGTCGATTGTTTGACTAGTGATTCAATTACTAGGTGCTGCTTGATTTCTCTGGTTTACTTGAGTTTGTTGAAGTTCTATTGATTGAGGATACTTTGCACTTCATGTGAGTACATAGTTCCCCTATTTTACTGTTTTCAATTATTTTGGGGTGATTCATATGTATCAAAACGATTTCGATATTTTAACAATGGTTTCAAAAACGATTAAGATGGTTTATACTAAACTAATAACAATTTCGATAATGTGAACAAACTTGTTGGTTGTAGTTACATAACGAATGACATTCATTAATTTTGGCCGAACCAACCAGTATTAGGTTATGGTACCATAGGATCTGACAAATCCCGTTATCAGACTACACCCATGGTTATGTGTGGGTTATGTGGGTAACGACTGAATCTGTGATTCTTAATTTACCCTTTGGTGGTTTATTAATGCGAGAAGCGAGATAGTCGAGTCGCGAAGGTTTGGATGTTATTAGCGAGACGACCAAAAATAGTTTTCACAATTAAAACGATGATGATTTAAACGATTTAAACGAGTTAACGATTTGGAAATGATTTGAACAAGATTAAACGAGTTGGATAAATGATTGGTTTTTGGTTAAGTGTTTAGATAACGGGACGGGTGTAATGTGGTGAAAACATGGTAGATACGCCGCTGGTACTTCTTATATATAAGTGTTTTCAACATATTACATACCGTGGCGTTATTTAGTTCACTTGGGTAAACAATTTTGAAACGATGTCACATAACGATGTTTACGAAAGGATATAAACCATACGAGATTTATTAAACGAGTTAATACGAAATGTTTTACAATTTGGTTTACTAAAACAAATGTTTTTGGGTTAAGAATCATGGCTACGAGGTTTTATAAATTATAACCCGCTTGATTTGAGTTGGTTAATTTCATTGCAATATTATACTCTTTTCAAAACAAGGTTTTTAATAAGGTTTTGCAACATGTAAACTAGACATGAATCCGACACTCTTATAAAACCTATGTGCTCGCCAGCATTTCTTTGCTGACTTTGTTTTTAAATATGTTTCAGGTGATGTTGCTTGATGTTGATTACTAGGATGCATGAGTCACATAGGAACTGGACGAGGCCTTAGTGACATAATAACAGTGATAGTCGATATGTAACTCGTTTGTTTTGTGTTAAAACAATGTAAATTACTTATCGAATAAATAAAATGAAACTCTTTTTGTATCCATGGTTGTGAAACAATAATTCTGTTACAACACTCCCCGACGTTTCCGCCACGATTTGTTGTTTTACGTGGTCGGGGTGTGACACGCCAAGGTAAAGGCCGAGTATCAGAAACCCTCAGGTCTCCGGCAACAGCCAGAAATACTCATGTGGAAGTGGGAACAGATGTCAATGGACTTCATAACAAAGTTACCCAGGACTCCCAGAGGTCATGATACGATTTGGGTAATCGTAGACCGGTTGACAAAGTCTGCGCACTTCTTTCCAATTAGAGAGAAGGATAACATTGGTAAGCTAGCTGAGCTTTACCTAAGGGAGATAGTAGCACGTCATGGAGTGTCTATCTCGATTATATCAGACAGAGATGGACGGTTTGTGTCAAGGATTTGGCAATCCTTTCAAGAAGCTTTTGGTTCTCAGTTGAATCTGAGTACAACTTTTCACCCACAGACTGACGGGCAGAGCGAGAGAACTATTCAGACGCTAGAAGATATGCTACGTGCTTGTGTAATGGATATGGGTGGCAGTTGGGATACTCATCTGCCCCTGGTTGGTTTTCCTATAACAACAGCTACCATACAAGCATCTAAGCCGCACCGTTCGAGGCTCTCTACGGACGTAAGTGCTGATCACCGTTATGCTGGGCAGATGCAGGTGACAGACAGATGGTTGGTCCCAAACTGGTCCAAGAAACAACTGATAAGATCATACAGATCCGAGAGCGCATCAAGGCGGCTCTTGATCGACAGAAGAGTTACGCGGATCAAAGACGAAAACCCTTGGAATTTGAAGTGGGTGATATGGTTTTGTTAAAAGTTTCACCTTGGAAAGGTGTAGCACGCTTTGGGAAGTGTGGTAAGTTAAACCCATGTTATATCGGGCCATTCAGGATTTTGGAAAGGGTTGGTACAGTAGCGTACAAGCTGGAGCTACCAGCGGAACTAAATGGTGTTCACGATACATTTCATGTATCTAATCTGAAGAAAAGTCCAACTCAAGAGACAGTTGTCATCCCTGCGGATGAAGTACACATTGACGACACACTCCACTTAATTGAAGAACCCGTTGAGATTACCGACTGGAAAGTTAACAAGACTCGGAGGAGTAGTGTTAAGCTTGTCAAGGTTCGTTGGAATGCACGTCATGGCCCAAAGTTTACTTGGGAGCGTGAAGATCGTATGAAAGCAAAATATCCACATTTGTTCCCTAACTTCCCTGCAGCTAATAGCATAGCTTAAAATTTCAGGACGAAATTTTCTTAACAGGGGGAGAATGTGACAATTGTCAAAATTTGCATGTATCCGTATAATAATTAGACAATGATTAGTGCTTAATGACTGTGCTGATTTAACATTTATGATATGAATGTTTTCTGATTATTGTTATCATATATACATGTGCATCATATATTGCAAAATGTCATATCATTATTGCATGCAACACTTATTGATTCAAATGATGCACGAAACATAGATATCACAGTATTCAGACAAATCAGAAAAATGCTAACGAAGTTCAGTACATAGACAGACATCGTATTGAGACACAAAAAGTGCCAGAAACCAAGAGTTACACTAGTATAGTGTGTAGGAAAGTAAGGATCATAAAACTGCCTTCCTAGTGATAGTTTAAGTGCCGGAAAGTGCCTAAAACTCACACAAACTGCAGAATTCTGCAGACCTCAGCAAAATTCAGCTCTTAAACAACTTATTATCATGCATAAATATGGTTAAATGGTCCAGAATGCTTTCCTAAGTGTCGGGAATCAAAACTGTCACAAAAGGTAACATAAAACACACTAAACTGCATAGTTTAGCACCTTAACGAACCAGTAACCAACCGAACAATCGGATACTACCCGAAACACCAAATTTTCACTAGAAGCATTGTTTTATCATTTCTAAGCTAGTTATGGTCCCCGAACATCATAACACCCTATATAACATCAAAACAACTAAATTCCCTAACTAGACACTTAGAAACTAACTTGATAATCTAACTAATCTTTACACCCTAATCTATACCCCCTCATATTTACGGCCACCAAAGGTGGCCCACACCTTGATTTTCTTTGCATTTTTTATTGGATCTTGTCTATTACTTTGTGAGCACATTACACATTAGAGAAAATGATGTTGGGAGTTTATAAAGAATAACCAAGAGATCATTCACATCATTTCTCATTTCTCATTCCACACAACACACCACACTCACTCTCCCTCTCCTTCTCTAATCTCGGCCGAGAACAAGGCCACACACCACCACCATCTTCATTCAACTTTCATCCATTCTCAAGCCATACAAAGGTGCTAGGAGCTTGTTTAAGGAGCTTGGAGCCTTTGGGGGTTGAAGGACCTCTTTCAAGTGCTATTAACCACCCAATTCATCTTCATCTTCATCTTGTGTTCATCCCTAGCCTTGAGCTAGTAGTAACACCATCTTAATCCCATTTTACATCTTGTTTAGTTGGTTAAAAGATGAAACAAGTAAATAATCATGAAGAACACTAATGATCAAGAAAAAAAAAATCCTAAACATAAGACTAAAAATCATTATGAATCATGTTGTTTAAGTGTTGTTATGCTTCTTGATTGTTGATTGTTTGTGTGAATGATGTTAAACATCATATGAACTTGCCAGATGGTGATTAAAGACATAACCTAGCAAGATAAGAGGATGATCTTAAGAAAGATCAAGATGATCATCCTTATGTGAAAGCATGAACTTGAAGTATAAAATGTTTTCTTGAAAAATGACGATCAAAGAGTAGAATAAGTCTTGTAAATATGTGATTTCAAAAATAATTTTCTCAAGAAACTAAGTTAAAATACAAGATTTACATAAACTTGGTTCTTAAAGAAACTAACCACATTTTTAGTGGTTAATCAAGTGTAGAAACATATTATTACCAAGAAAAATTCAAGAAGAAACATTTTTAGAAAATTATTTTACAAGTTGTAAACATCCAAAATCTTCAAGAATGATGTTTTTAAATAAACAACCACACTTTAGAGGGTAACTAAGCTTACTAAACACACTACCAAGTTACTACAAATTTTTATAAACTTTCAAGTTCATGAAGTAGTGATTATAGCTTGATTTTGGCACTTGGTAAGTATTGTTTGCTTTGTTGATGATTTGTGAGGATTTAAAAAAGAAAATGATATGCTTTGAAAACATGGAAACCTCCATTTTTAAGAGGAAACTATGGCAAAATTTTTCTAGAAATTAAACACTTAGAAAAATATTTTTAAACAAATATTTACAAGTATATTTTAACCATGATTTTTCATATAAAGTTTGCCATAATTTTTGTTACAAAAATTATAAATATTGGAGGTTGGTGTTTAATAAATAAAAGTGACTAAATATGTATTTAGGAAAATATATATTTAGAGGTCACAATGTGTGTGATTACTTGTATATTATGTGTATTAGTTATATTATTTTAGGACTTGAAATAATATAACTCACCAAAATACCAAGAAATTATAACACCAAATATTACCAAAATTCCAAGAAATAAATACGTAATTTATACCCAAAATTGGAGAAACCGAACAAGGAATATAACTTACATAAATATTCCGGAAATAAATTCATGAGTATATTTTGGTAAACGGTATTTTGGACACCAAGAGAACAAAAATATGATTTTTACAATTATTATAAAATTATGTCGTATTTTTTACAAGAAAAAATCATATTATTTTTGGGAAAGAAAAATATATGTGTTTTCTTAAATTACTAGAAAATATACTATTTTTGGAGAAAAAATATATTTTCTTAAATAAACTTAGAATATATTATTTTTGGGTGAAAAATGGAGTTATAAATATTTTCTAAGGTAATCTTGAAAATATATTATTTTTGAGATTTATCTGAAAATCTTTATAAATATTTATTATTTTAACAAATAATTATATACTTGGAATAATATTGGTGACACAAAGAAACGTAACTCAAAGACACTAATTAAGACTAAGGTCAAGGCACGACCCACCCGTCTAATAACCCGTAGTACGTTTGTAGGTAGTCGTGCACTCTAGAAGAAGCTTTGGGTTATTTGATCGAAGAACGCAAGACAGTGAGTTCATGTTCCCCCTTTTCTTTTAACTGTTTTCAGTTTTACAACTTCGGGGGTGAAGTACATGTTACAAATTGTTTACAAACGTTTACATATGGTATGGTTAGCTAAGGAATGAACTGTTAGATCATGTGAGTGGTGGGTACAACGCTTAAGACCATTAATCCTCGTAGTAGGACCGAGGGATATGAGTGATAGATCTATTTGGGTGTTGCGAGCCCCACCCATGAGGATCGGGATTTGGCCCATGAGATGACTATGTCTTCCAGCCGGAAGCCCGGTACAAAATCCGCTAGGATTGAGCCTTCCTGCATCACGTCACACATATTAATGGCCTTGCAAACCATTAATTGATCTGTTTTCTTATTTGCTTTCATACCGGTTTACAAATACATACATACTTACAATGTTTACGAAGTTTATTCGAGCTCACATACAAAACACATGAACTCGCTCAACTTTTGTTGACGTTTTCAAACTACATGTATTTCAGGGAACTGAAATAGATCTGGTGGGCATTGGAGTTTTACAAGTTGTGTCTTCCAAATAAAAGATGTCATCCTGCGTCGAAGGGTTTGGGTTGTGTATCTTACCCTGGATAAGATACATAGCTCAAAGCCTAGTTTGTAGGTGTCTTTTGTGAAGTCCTATATGGAACTTAAAGCTCTGTTTGTGATGTATTCGAAACTTGAAGTCTGTGTTTGGATTTAAAACAATGTTGTTTATAATGTTTAAAACTATCAAATGGATGAACATCTTGGTTTTATCATATAGTTGTTTGTTATGGTTGAATGCAATGATGTTAAGCAAGTCACACATAATCACGCTTCCGCAAAAGTCAGGGTGTGACATATATATAGGGTACTGCAATGATCCTAACCCTATATATAGGGATGAGTTCATTTCAGAACTCTAAATAACTACAGAACTTTCAGAACTCCTAATAAACAATCATTTTATATATAAGTTTTTGTATTTTGAATCTTTTTATCATCTATTATATGTATTTCTTTGATTACATACATGTTAAAAGTAGTTTACATATGTTTAATTGCCAAAATTATATATATGTGTCATAACTAATTACATATATGTAAAAAACTAGTTTACATATGTGTAATTATAAAATTACATATAAAAAATGATAAAATTACTTATAACATGTATGTAATAGTAAAAATACACATAATAAATGATAAAATTATCCTAAACATAAAAATATATAAATAAAAAGATTGTTTATTAGGAGTTCTACGAGTTCTGTACATATTTATGGTTCTGAAATGATCATGGCCCTATATATATATATATATAGTAGGAGTTGGGTAGAAAACGCATTTTTCCTAGAAAGTCTAGGAAGCAATAACCATTGGACATGTGGCATTTAGGGATTTTAAGTAGAAGGTCAATTATGTAATTTCACATTTTATTTTTATATTTGGAATTTATCTTCATTAACTAACATTTGCATGTTCTCGAATGTAACTGATCCTGTCCATGATTTTCGGAATTATGGTTCTTATCGAGTACAAATCTCTTCAAATCATATGTAAATATAAATCTTTCGGTCATTTTCTTGCTCACCAACATCATTCGTATTCGATATTTTTTTTGCAGAGAGAAAAATCATGGCTTCAAATACACTTGTTGATTGTGGAGATAGTAATTACAGTTATTTTTTCTTTATTATTGTAGTATTGTGTGTAGATGATTAATAGTTATCATGGCATGTTCTTGATGATGTGTTTTAACTTTCAGAGAGGTTGAAGTCTATGTGTTTATTTGATTCCAAAAAGTGACTGATGGTTTGTAATATGAAGATCACTCTTTTTTTAGATTGTTGTTGGTGTGTTTTAACTTCCATAGTTGTATTTTTGTCTTTTGTTTTTTAAACTTTTTCTGGAAAACCATCAGCCTGTTTCCTGGTAATGTGTTTTAACAGTTAGGTAGACTGAAGTCAATGTTTTTTTATAGTTTACAAAATGTGAATGATGGTTTGTAATATTCAGATTACTCTTTTTTTGGGCATTGAATGGTGTGTTTTAACTTGCATTATGTTGTTTTTTTTCCAAGGTTGACTAGTTATTAGTTTTTTAGTATGTAGGTTAGCATTTTTGTGTTATGGTGTGTTTTATAAGTTCATTATTTCGTAGCATGATCTGTATGTTTTTTACTATGGCTTGTTTTATTTTTTACAGCTTAAATTTTTTTTATGTTGGTTTTTGTTTTGTTTTTATTAAAGTGTGTTTTATAAATGTGTTTTATGCTCGTTAAATCAGTTGTTTTAAAAATGTGTTTTATGCTCATTAAAATAGTTTTGGGTTTTCTATCTTGGTACCTCAAATGTGTTTTAAGATTCAAATCTGTATATGGTTTTTTTTGTGTTTGCTAGACCCTTTTAGTTTATGTCAATGAGGTGTATGCATTTTTTGTCATGTTTTGTAGATGCTCCCAATTACCAATTACGTGGCGTTGAACAAATTTCTCCTAACTCGGGAACAAAGAGATATATTCCAGATTCACCATCTTCGTTGACTCCAGCAGTTGGCATGTTACTTGACACAGTTGATGCTGCATATAACTTTTACAAAGCTTATGCAGAAGCTGGAGGTTGGATAGTTAGGAAGGGCACACAACATGAAAATCATGGTATTGTAGTAAATAAGTATTTTTTTTTGTTCAAAAGAGGGCCACAAAGAGTTTCGATAGGTCGATACTTTAGCCGAACAGCCTTCTGATAGGTGGGTACGTAGGGTACCATCCAAAAGACCGGATGCCAAGCGATGATCAAAATAAAGCTGAACGATGCCAAGAAGTATGAGCTATATTATTTCACAGAGGCGCACAACCATGATTTTGTGCACGAAGAAGATTTACATCTTCTCAAGGAAAACAGGGGTCTTAATCGTGCGCACGAAGAGATGATAAATAAGATGTCAAATCTTAACATTGGTCCTGTTCGTGCATTTAACATTATGAAGGAAGTGTATGGTGGGTTCGACAAAGTCGGTGCGACCAAAGTTGATTTCAAAAATTTCAAGAAAGAATTAAATCTGTTCATCGGAGAGTTTGATGCTGAAATGTTTGTCAAGCGACTAATGAGGAAAAACGAGTTTTTACCGAACTTTTCTTGCGAATATGAAACGACGGACGAAGGTGTGTTGAAGTGCATTTTTTGGGCTGACGAGGATATGAAGAGGAATTATTATATGTTTGGAGACGTTATATCATTTGATGCTACCTACAAGCGGAACAAGTAACGACGAGATTAATTTTTTATATATTCATTGTGTTTTACACCCTACTGTGTTATAAATACATTATGATATTTTGTCATTCGCTGATTGTTTGTCTTTAGGTATAACATGATGTTTGTCCCTTTTACTAGGATTGATAATCACAATAGGAACGTCACACTTGGTGCTGCAATTCTTGGTTCTGAAACGGCAGAGACGTATAGCTGGTTACTTAAGGCGATCAAGGACGCATATGGGTATGCGCCTCCCGTAATCGTTACTGACCAAGACCCTGCGATGAAAAGGGCTATAGCGGATGTTTGGCCCGAGTCTAGGCATCGGTTATGTATGTGGCACATCATGGATAAACTCACTACAAAGGTCTGTTTTTTTATGACAGTGTTTTTTTACATGTGTATTTTTACTGTGTTTTAATTTTTGTTTTTTTAACATACACCCTAAAATGTTGCTTTAGGTCGGGGCTGCCCTATGTTCAAATACCGATTTCATGAAAAGATTGTCTACAGTTGTTTGGACTGATTCTCTATTGCCCGAAGCGTTTGAGACTGAATGGGCAGCTATCTTAAATGATTTCGGTTTAACTGACCATGAATGGCTGACGTATATATACGGGCTCCGTGAATCATGGATTCCAGCTTACTATCACGAAGAAGAAATGTCTGGACTTATGCGGACGTCATCTAGATCCGAAAGCGAGAATCACTTTTTTGGCAAGATTAGCAATCCAAAGTGCACGTTGGTTGAATTTCTTAGCCACTTCGACACAGCTATCGAAGCGCAAAGACAGGAGCATCAGAAAAACGATCATGACACTCGATACACCAACCCTGCGCCGTGGAGTGATTTTGTTCTCGAGAAGCAAGCAGTTCAGATATATACCAGAACTATTTTTTTTGATGTTCAACTTGAGATTCAACATGCTATTCATCGTTATACTAGTGTCCGATTAGATCATGCCGGTGATTTCATTAAGTTTTTTTATAAAGGATCTCGATCAGCCATGTTCTGCGTTCTTTGAGGTGATATTGTGTTTTATGTTATTTATACATTATTCTGCATTTTTTAAGTATCCATCTGATTTATGCACTGTGTTTTATGGATATTCAATGTTACAGGTTATGATACGCGAGGAGGATGTTACTGTTAAGTGTAACTGCAACAGGTTTGAGCAATTTGGATTGTTGTGCAGTCACATTTTTTGTGTGTTACGGATTCTTGATGTAAGGGAGTTTCCGAAACAATATATACTGAGGCGATGGACGCGTGAAGCTGTTCCAAATAGTTCCCCCGGGTCCATTCTTACAGATGGTGGAGATCCAGATTGTAGTGAGGAGGTTAACCGTTGTGTTCGTGAGATTAGTCACGCAACTGAGTATGTTGTGAACAAGTTGATTTCAAAATTTGATCAGTTGTGTAATTTTTGTGATCATATCAAGCAGTTTATGTCAGTCGCTGATGAAGCTCAGATAAATGCACCTCCCAAGACACGACGTAATCGATTTGCTGAACTGCTGGGAGTTGCTCCAGAGAGCATGGCCACTATCCGTGTTCCAGTTGGTACTAGGTTCAAGGGTTGTGGTTCTCATAAACGTCTCAAATCTCAAAAGGAGCGAGCCATAAGTCAGTCTGGAAGTAAACGTCGTCAATGTTCCTTATGTAAAAAATATTGTCATAACAGAGTAACGTGTTAGAAATACATCGTGGTTGTGCCTGAGGCAGGTGCTTCGCGGAATGCTGTAGGTAATGATGCTACAATTGGTGAAGGTGACACTACTACAGTTGTTGAAGGTGATGGTCCTGGATCAAACGATGCTGATGATGTGTTTTACACATCTGGAAATGATGCAGATATGGATGATGAAGACATGGCAGAGTAGGACCTTTTTTATCAAAAAAATTAAGTGTTTTGCTGAACTTTTCATTTTTCTGTTTTAATTTTCTCGTGTGTTTGTTTTGGATTTTTGTTTATTGATTTTAAAACTTGTTGGGTTGGACATTTATGTTCTTGTTACTTTGTGTTTTAGTGGTAACTTTGTTTTTTAAACAGCCTCCGATGTTTTATCTGATGCATGCATTGTTCGTGGTTTGGTGGGTTGAAGGATGTTGTAATGTGTTTTACTTATCACACATTATAATACCACCCTTTTTTATGTAATTGTCATGTCATGTAAACATGGTGTTATACTCTTCAGGAATCATGTTGTCTTTTAATGTCTATTACATATTTTTACATATCCATTGTACTAGTTAGTTTTGGTATACAGTTTAACTTTTAAAGTTATTAAAATGTGTTTTAACTTGGTTTACATTTTAGAGACTTGATGAAAAAGATAGGCTGGTTTCCAGATCACATTATCTTCATAATGTCTATCTGCTGTGTTTTAACAGGTCATACATTAATACAAATTGTATGTCTTTTGTGGATCCAAACAAAGTAACATTATCGACATAAATTCACATTGTTAAAGAGGTACAAACTGTTCTAGTTGACATTTTTATCGATAGGAAACTCAAAAAACATAACTGAACATATTCTAATATATAAAATTCCAAAATATAACACCACCAACGAAATGTTAAGATTGTTTTTGAAACACATCCCATATTACTTCAAGAAACCACCACCAACGAAGTGTTATTATTGTTTTTTTTGAAAGCATCCCATTTTAAGTTAGTTGTCCAATCTTTCATTGATTGCGTCGAAGGCTGCTGCTTCTAGCCTTTTTTTCATCGGCCGACAACTTTTTATATTTAGCAACTTCAGATTCAACAAAACTTCTGTACTCGTTTGCATCACTTAGGAGCATCTTTGTAATGTACTTATGCCTGAGATCATCAATTTCTTTGCGCTGCTTGTATGTAATCTCACCCGCATCAGTGCACTCGTTTGAGAATCCGCATTCCCAACCTTTTCCAGCCACGCCCTTGTATGTTTGCATATGGCGCATCAGGAAAACACCATAATCGATTACATTATGTTTTGTACTCCATAGCATCTCCAATCGTATCGGCTCAACTTGACCGATCACCCTGCCCGCTGGATGCCTGGTTTTTTCCAAGTACACTGATAAAGCATCACGCTGCATGATACAAAATTTAATCAGGTTATGTTTTAAACTAAATTCATGTACATGCACAGGTTGTGTTATAGGTTTGTTTACGTATACCCGTTATTAACAAAGGGAATAATTTATAATTCTGATGAAGTGTGTTTTAAGTACATAATGGTGGTATTATGTAGTGTCACATTACACTGTCTCTTAAACTATTAATAATGCTGATAACATATCATTCAGTGTCAATTGTGTTTTAATACCAAACTTTATATATAGATAACTTTATGCACTATCTCATCATTTTGGGTTTTATACTACTAACATGCGTCATAAGATATGTTTGTCCTCATGAATTGTGTTTTAAGTGGTAAAGAGAGAACTTAAGATACTTACAAGTTCATGCAGTTTGTTAATTGTGTTTTATAAATATGGACATCAGATGGCATGCATTTGTGTAACTAAGGACGTTTGTAGTTTATATATAGAGGGGCGTACCAAATTTTCCGGCCGTTCGTTGTATTTGTCTTTCATCGACACATCTTTAGCGCTGTTGTCCAAAACCTCACCTTCATGTCCCTCAAATTAAAACATACGCAATAGAAATGATCGTCGTGTAAGAGTGGTACAAAGATGAGCGACCTATTAGGTATCGTTTTCACATCAGCAGAAATTAAGACTGGTTCCATGTTTTCTGCGAATGTTTTTTACCTTGATTTCGCACTTTTATTGTAGTCTTCTTCATTCTGCATTTTAAAGTGATTGTGTGAAACAATATTACAAAAGTAGTAAACTTTTATTACAAGGTCATTATGATCATACTTACCAACATATTCACATAACAGAACAGGCGTGCGATGCTCCCCTTTTGCCTGAATTTTTCTTCATAGTTCAGCAAATCCGCCCATGCGCTTATTACCAATATGTGCAATTCCATTCCCGGTAATAACGATTCGAGCGGCGATCTCATCACCGGCACACCTCTCTTAGTTCTAAACACAGTATCCCTAACGAACACAAACATGTTTTAAACAATGTGTTATAATAATTTCAGACGAATCAGTTACAATCATTGTGTCTTAACATATTTTTTAGAAACATTGGTCTTTTAAATGACAATTTTTTTACATACCACATTGAACCCCATGCCGAAAACATGTATGAGCTGACCGAGACCTCAACGTTGTCAAGCTTCGTCCTAATCTCTATTGCCCGCTTCACGTATGGAGACCTTAGAGCATCGGTCAACTCTGTTTGTCTTTGTAGTCTTACTTTCCGCTTTCCAAGGTCCAACTCGTGTATAAGCTGCCCCCGTCTAATCGAATATTCATATTCCTCATGTGTTTTTTGGGAGATAGGTGTGACGACGAGTGCGGGCTGCTCCACTACTGCAAGCTGAGTCGTCGGTGTGGTTGTCTTGTCAACGGTCTTACATATCTCTTCGACCAATGAAGGTGTCCACTGTGACAATTGTGACAGATCCACATTCTTCTTATTTGCCTCTTTTTCTGGTGTTTATCGGTAGGAGTTTGTGGTTATCCGGTTGTCGTACATGTGGATCCAACCTTTTTCAGCTTCTCAGTCCACATTGTGTGTATCTCTTTTATTTTCTCACTTTCGGGGTACAATTGGAAACCTTCCGTAAAAGTGTCATTTATCCTTTTCACACATTCGTCGAACTAATTCAAGAACACTTCCAACATTCCCGCATGCACCTGATTTACATCATTCAAACTTTACACATTAGCATTAAGCAACAACATGATATTTGTGTCGAATTACATCACATTGTGTTTTAGTGTTGAGTTTTAACCAATCCTTTGCATTTTATAATAATCTGATTGTGTTTTAAGGTGTTGTATGACTCACATTTCATAAGAATGTGTTCTAAAGGCTCGTTGTATTTTTACCAATCTGAAATGTGTTTTACCAATCTGAAATGTGTTTTTACCAATCTGATTGTGTTTTAAGGTGTTGCATGTGTCACATTTAATAAAATTGTGTTTGAAGGGTTACAGTGTGTTTTAAGATGTTTTACCCTTTTTTTTATAACGTTGCATGTGTCACATTTCATAAAAATGTGTTTTAAGGGTTACATTGTGTTTTAAGGTATTTCTTATTTGTATTTAAATGTGTGCACTTATACATTATATTGTGTTTAATAGAATTATTAAAAAAAACTATGAAAGTACCTCGTCGCTTTGGCTCGCTTGAGGTGTCGACCCATATTGAGATACCATAGGTATCCTAATCTCTCCATCAAAGCCTATGTTAATCCCCGGCTGAGTTTGCTGTGGCCCCCACTCGCCGGTTTCAATGTAGTATTTCTCTATATCGGATACATCGACAACAGGCACTATTTCCGGGCCAACTTCTACGTTCATGTATTCTTCAAACTCTGCATTTTTTCCCGCATTAACGGGAATTTCTTCGACAATAGGCGCAGTTTCCGGGCCACCTTCAACATCAGATTTCTTCTCCCCAACCTGATCGGTTTTCGCCCCTTCTTTTTCAATTTGATTTTTTTTCGGTACATCTGACTCTGTAGGTTTACCATGCGTTTTACTGGTCAGCTTCACAACAGTCTTTTTGCTTTTTACCAGATCAATTTTGCTATTGTGTTTTACTTTCTTGGTTACATCTTTCTCATCTGCTTTCACTTCTTTTGCTTGAACTTCTTCATCAGCCATTTTTTCAAACGGATATCTTTGTTCCGGATGCAAGTCATATTCCTCCACTAACATTTGATCAAACCTGACCGCGTCCAATTTTATGCTGACTGACTCGATATCGTCCTGTGTGATGTCTTCGATGAGCTGCTCTTGGCTCATCTTCCTCGGATTTCTTTTGGTCACGTATCAACGTTGCCTGTAAAGAGGACGTACAACTGATTTCAGATGTGTTTTAAGTGTTTTATATACATCAGGTTGTGTTTTAACAGTCCCAATGTAATTTAACATGTTGTTTTTTATATTGGAGATTAACAAACACTTTGCAAGTTAAAACTATCTAAATGTGTTTTATAGCAAACACATGTGTTTGCATGCACAATCCAAGTGTGTGATTAGAAAATTATATATGCATTCGAAGCATACCACTAGCAAAGGCATTGGACCAGGAAAAGGGTCCTTTGGTGTCCATGCTTCCACTGTTCGATCCAGACACCTGATCATGTATTCACACCAGTTAAAACTTCTGATATCCATCCCTCGACGCAAGGCTGGTAGAAACCTCATATTAATTGAGGAATTGGTAGTTGTCTCTCCTAGCAGTGTGTTGTAGAATAGCAAAAAGTTTAACACAAAGATTCTCCCGCTCGCTTTTTGGCCCTGCATGTATGTCTTGAATTGAACAGGCGTTAAACGTGCAGGAGCGTTTTCGAATTGTCCTTTCCATTCCGGCACAACCTCATGGAAATCTGCCCTTGCTCTCTCAACCTCCTTTATTTTTTCATCCCCTCTCGGTACGCCGAAGACATCGTTCACCAATTCCTCCGTTATTTGAATGTGGTGGCCACTGCAATTCAAGACCCATGTTTTAGGGTCGTAGTTATTTACCAACCACCAACCCAGAGTTGAGGAATCGGACCCATTTTAAACCCAAGTATTGACCCGAAACCTATGTTTCTGACAGCCTCCCGTTGATTTTCGTTGAAAGATTCCATCAGCTCCCCATGTGCTTAAGAGCTAATCGCAAGGTTAGTTTCCCATCTGAAAGTGGAATGTAATTTTTGACCGCTGTTAACCTCTTGCGTGTTTTTGAGTCTTTGCTTGACTTAGCAACTGGGCGTCGTTGTGGTTTTTCAACAACTTGTTGGCTAGCTGAAACGCCCAAACTTCTACGTCCGAAAGATTATACTATTATACAATTTATTTACAAAATTCGGGCATGACCCGTTCGCTTTATGAACAATTTCCTGTTTACAATATTCAAACCATTTATCCTACGACACATTCCATAAAAACATAATGAAAACTATAACATTTAAAGGCTTTTCAAACATCCATCCAAGACATCAAGTTTAGAGTTTGTAAAAGCCAAACTTGGCCTAATTTAACAAAGCATTTAACCATTGATGATATTTCAAAAGTTGCGGAAGCGCAATGAGGGCGTTCATGGCGTGTTCGATCCGAGCGAGACAAAAGCACTTAAGCTTGAGTTTTACCTAAAAACCAATGCGACAAAGGAACTTGTTAGTATGCTTACATATTACAAATTTAATTTCTAGCAACAACAACATTCAACTTTCTTAGGTCCATTCTTTTACTCACTTCATCATCAATATGTAAACCCCAATGAATGGGTTAACATATCTTACTACTTTCCTTCTTTTCTTTCTTTTAAGCGATCGACCCGTTTAGATACGGTTCGGCAAGCTAACATTCTTTTTCATCCTTATTCTATACAAATAATCCCGTTCATAACGAACCATCATCATAACCAAATCATGAACATTCCCATTCATTCCCAATTGACCCGTTCAATACGGATCAACATAACTCCTTATTCTTGACTACACGTTCAATTTGGAACATACCTTCTATATTTAACAAGAAACTAGTAGATTATAAAACTAGCAATAGTCATGGATTTGTATCAATAAATGTACAACTACTAACATTACATAAGCTTGTAAGTGAATGGACTTACCTTGTTCTTGCGATTTTTGTTGCGAACCGGAGCTTCCTCCTTCCTTCTTGTTTCCTACACATAATCCATTCTTACTTAGATCATGTCATCTATTTACATAGTTTTCGTATTCATATTAAATTCACATTCCACACATAAGGCAAAACATCCCAATTCACTCAATTTACATGAATCGATTATTCAAGCATTTAATCGAACACTTGGCGTGCGTACATCAATTTTAGCACTAAGTACAAGTGTTTATGCATAATTTCTCTAGTAGGATTCACAATTCTTTTTATCAATCTCAATCACATAACAAATCATTCTACAACATAGTAATTCATCTATTATCTTAGAATTCATACATTCATCTATCACAACAACTCAATTTATTGAATTGCAAGATTACCATACTACTAGGTTAAATAGGTTTTACTTCAAACCTTCATTACAAACGAATTCAGACATAGAACATCTTCTAAATAAAAATTCTAATGCATATCTAAGCTTAATTTCATACTTATTCATAGATTGATCAAAACCCACATTCACTAACTAGAATCAAATCATAAAATCTGACTTACTCTATGTAGGAGACTCTTAGATGGTTGAGATTTTGATCACATGCATTCGAATTAGGGCCAGAATTCATTCAATTGTTTGTTGATTTGAGAAGCTAGGGCAAGAAGGGTTGTTCCCTTCCTGAACGTTCCCTGCGTCGCACACACCCACACTCCAGACAATTCCCTTCTTTTATTTTCTTATTTATTGCAAATTTACACATTCAGTCCCTTGGGATTTTTCAAGTTATCATTCTAGTACATTTTCCTAACTTCCTAAACTTCCTTGTATATTAAAACTTAATATAATTTACTTAAAACTTTTAAACATTCAAATAATCTATTATTACATTTTTGGGGTGTTACAAATCTACCCCCCTTAAAGGAGGTTTCATCCCCGAAACCTTAATACGTACGGTTTAATAACATGCATACACATTATGTAATCCAACTCTTTCGGGTATAAATGGTCCTACCACGATCATACATGCCTTACTACTCAAATTTCTTACGTATAATTTACATGCTCACAAATCTATTAAACAAATGCTAATCACAACATCTATGCGGATGATTCTTTTACATAATAAACTACATCCCGTGCATACATATTCACTTAATATCCTTTGAACAACCTACTATAACAGGTGCACCATTTATTAGCATGTTACCATATTCTAATCACATCACTTCACATATCTATAGTGTCTCAATAAGTTTTACTTATTAAAAACTTAGCCATGTCCAAAAAGAAAACATATAAACATACATACCACATCTTCGTACTTGCCCTCCTAAGTTTTCGTTCTTACATGTACCTCACAATACTCTATAGTAGGCTTAGGATACCTTTGGGAAGCTTATCGGGGCCTTGAAAGCAAGGAAAAGTGAGAAAGAACGCGAAAAACGGGTTTCTGACGCTGGACCCGCGTAGACAACAAGATAAGGTGTCGGCTGCAACAGGGCAAGGCGTCGCCGATGCCTCCTCTGAGCTCAGACGCTGATTTTGCATTTTGTTCTTTCTACTCACTAACCGTGTGTCCCGAAGGTTCTAATACTTGAAATAAATCATTATTCAAGTTCTTAATTCATTCCATACCTTTCCCAACCCAATCCACATGTTCTTCGGTTAAATCTTTATACTAAAAGTTTTGACTCGCTTGCCCCTACGTTGAGGTTTCACCGGATTGACATCGAACGACCATTACAACCATTCTCATCCTAGCAATTCCTGTAGATCTTTACTTGATTTCAGTTTTCCAATTATAGATAACTTTATCTAAACAAAATAAGAAGTGAGAGCGATAGTCACTTACATTAAGCGTCCGTATTCGTGATCACTTCCTCGCCTCCTTTTGACCCATTTGCCTTTCGTGCTCGCGTCATCTTGATATGATGCTTATCATTACATGTCACCACATTCACATTCTTGTTAGCATACATAATTTTATATATCACTTATCATCTCTAGTTCATATCTCGCATTTGACTTTCACCTTTCATTTGTAACAAGCACAAGGCATAGATTCAATAATACATCATTCCAAATTCACGCAAATTTAACATATCATTAAGTATATCATACAAGGATCCATCATGCATCATTCAATCCTTCTTTTCTTACAATCATATTAGGATTTCTAATCATGTTATTCTCATACTCATTGACCTTTCTGAAAAGTCAACGATCAAGTATGCAAACTTCCAACTTAAGAACATATGTCCATATCGATGTAGTTGGTTATGCTAATGACACCATAGTTATTTCGTACCCATTTAGTATACAACCATGTAATCACCTAATTACATACACAAATACACATAAACAATTTTACACATACTAATGCTTTCATTATCTTACATTTGACAAGCACATACAAGATTAGTCAATTTAACATAATCATAACATCATCCTTCACTAGCAAGTTTATATGTTTTACTTTTAGCACACATTCAATTCTTAATCGCAAATTAAGTAATTAATGTAAAACATGGCGAGTATCACCCATTCAAGCACAATGTACAAGCCTCTAAAGCATAATCTTTTCAAAACATATATTTTACCCGAATTCTTGTACGAGTTCCATCTATAACACATTCTTCAAGTTATTTTACAACTAACTACATCATTATCATATTTCAATCATATATGTCAAGTCTTTCTTTCATACAATCTCAAATCCTAACTTCACTTAGACATTTCATCATTTGCATTATTCCCATAAACCTCATGTTTGTATTCCTTCTATTATATTATATTTGGCTTACTCATCCACTCGATTTCACCACTTTAATCCATTTGAATAATAGTAAATTAATAAATATTTAACCCGCTCACAACAGAATAAATACATGACTATTTCAAACATTATATTCTAGCTCGTTGACCCGCTTCTACCGGATTTGTCTACATATTCATTCTAAGCATAACATTCTTATTCTTTGACCAGTTCATACCGGATCAACTGTATGACCATATTAAGCATTTCATTCCAGTTCGTATATAAATATTATTCCGTCTATAACTTTCTATTTATCATTCACAAGTCAAATACTTTACTAACCTTATTATTTGCATAAACAACAATCCGTATCCTGGTTCAGCCCGCCTCTTCATAAGCGAGTGTCAAAAACTAGATTCACCTCATCCATTCATGTGACGGGCTTCCACTCGTGTGCATCCTTTCATTAAGTTTACTAGTTTTATCACGCCAAGAGTTCGTCCATTCTCATCTACAATTCAAGGGTTAACACATTTCATTCAGTTTCCCTCAAGCATGGCATTTATCAAATCATCCTGTTTACATACTAGTCCTTACTAGATTCTTTTAAAACATAATTTGTTTGACCCGTTCGTAACGGGTCAATACATGACCGTTCCTCAACATATCATTTTCACTCGTTTGACCCGTTTATGACAGGTCAATACATAACCATTTTTTTAACATACTATCATTTTCATTCAGGTGTTCACTGTATTCGGTGTTAACTCACCTATATTTCTTTCACAAATTTCTCACTTATTTGATATACTACATTACACACTTCGTTTCTTACGTACTACTCTTGCAGTTTATCAATTATATGCTAAATTCTGCAGTTTGACTTTTCAAGGTTAATCTGCCACTTATTACTTATTGTATACTTATATTGGATCATGTGTTGTACTTACTTCCAATTCACACTTTCTAACAAAACATCATTTCACCGTGTTAGCAGTTCGCGGACAACTCTTCAACCTCATCCATACTTATGCCATTCTCCGGGTCGTAGCCCGTCATCCACCCCAACTCACATGAGTTGACTTTTAATATGTTTCCTAGAGAATTTTGTTTATATTACATTTAGCTTCATCTCCCTTTCCATCATATTGTCATTGGTCTTACACTTAACCATATAACCCGTTTGACTCCAACAAGGTCGAACCGTCAATACATTTTTTTTAAACTCAACCTATCCCTCGCTTGTTCGTAAGTGCATCATATGTATATATGCATCATGTTAGTCAAGTGACCTACTTGACTCGACAAGGCTACCGGCATCACTTACTTACAAGATGTATACCTACCTTAGTAGGATGAATAAGCACATTATCTCCCTCACTTTTACCCATTTCCACCTGTTTATGGATTCGACCTTTTGTTCTTATGTGTTTGGTTCACATATACTTATGGATTCAAGTCTTTTCATTCTTACTTATGACTCTTATATGTTCGATCCGTATTTGCTTACGGGTTTTACCTTCCATTATTATGTTCCATTCTTATAAGTTTAATCCGTACAACCCTTCCCGTAACGATACCCATTTAAATCCGTGGTATTTGCATCCCCTTCGTTTGCCATCTACAATTACATACTTGTATTAGATAGCATTCCATTAATTCTCTTCATCATTCTATACTTTGTTAGTTTTTTTTTAAGAATTCATTCTCGTAGATCATTTTCGTTACAAACATTCTAGACGTGTTAATTCAATCATACATTCATTCTTACACTTACTTCTTATTCCTTCATTCTTTAATTAATTGCCTTCGTGTTAGTCAACTTATATTCATAGTTTCATTATCATTCACGTTTACATTGTTCGTCATCTACATTAAAACATTTATTTCATTCATTAAATTTCTTTTCATACTCTCCTTTATCACATTTAACTCATTTTATCATACTACAATCAAATTTTTTTATATACTTCATGCATTATCGTCATCGATGATCAAGTCGTATCGTGTAGATCAAAATCTTTGATCGCAACGATTTACCCTTTCGCCCTTTGTATATATTTTCCCTCATCACTCTTAATATAAACATTATCTTAAACATTGATTATGAGGCCTTAAAAACTAGTTAAAACAAGTCCCAAAATTAAATCAGCAAGATTAAAAAAAATTTGCCAGCTTTTTGGTCCCTGGCGGGCCGCGAAAGCCCACTCTTGGTCTTATGCGGGGCGCGAGAAAGCCACCGTAAGCTACGGTGGCTACTGCAGCTTACGGTGCTGACTGATTCTTTACGGTGCCAAGCTACTGTCTTACGGCAGCCCATTTATTTGCCCAATATCTATCGTAGCTTACGGTGGCCACCGTAAGCTACGGTAGTGCCCTGCTAAAAAGACCCAAATTTTCATATTTGCAACCGTTCCGAACCGTTCCCAAGTACGGTTTCAATTCCGCTAATCCCTGAGAATCCTAATACACCATTCACTACTGTAACTACATTTAAGACTCATTCTAACCTTTCTATTACTTTATAACTCGTAACATTAATTACTATAAAATTTCTCAAAAGTTTTACCTCTTTTTGCGTCTCGGAGCGAACACACCCATTCTTACGAGCTTTCGGCTTGAGTCCGAGCACTACATTGTGTTCGAATCCCTCAAACCTAGGCTCTGATACCAACTTGAAACGCCCAAACTTCTACGTCCGAAAGATTATACTATTATACAATTTATTTACAAAATTCGGGCATGACCCGTTCGCTTTATGAACAATTTCCTGTTTACAATATTCAAACCATTTATCCTACGACACATTCCATAAAAACATAATGAAAACTATAACATTTAAAGGCTTTTCAAACATCCATCCAAGACATCAAGTTTAGAGTTTGTAAACGCCAAACTTGGCCTAATTTAATAAAGCATTTAACCATTGATGATATTTCAAAAGTTGCGGAAGCGCAATGAGGGCGTTCATGGCGTGTTCGATCCGAGCGAGACAAAAGCACTTAAGCTTGAGTTTTACCTAAAAACCAATGCGACAAAGGAACTTGTTAGTATGCTTACATATTACAAATTTAATTTCTAGCAACAACAACATTCAACTTTCTTAGGTCCATTCTTTTACTCACTTCATCATCAATATGTAAACCCCAACGAATGGGTTAACATATCTTACTACTTTCCTTCTTTTCTTTCTTTTAAGCGGTCGACCCGTTTAGATACGGTTCGGCAAGCTAACATTCTTTTTCATCCTTATCCTATACAAATAAACCCGTTCATAACGAACCATCATCATAACCAAATCATGAACATTCCCATTCATTCCCAATTGACCCGTTCAATACGAATCAACATAACTCCTTATTCTTGACTACACGTTCAATTTGGAACATACCTTCTATATTTAACAAGAAACTAGTAGTTTATAAAACTAGCAATAGTCATGGATTTGTATCAATAAATGTACAACTACTAACATTACATAAGCTTGTAAGTGAATGGACTTACCTTGTTCTTGCGATTTTTGTTGCGAACCGGAGCTTCCTCCTTCTTTCTTGTTTCCTACACATAATCCATTCTTACTTAGATCATGTCATCTATTTACATAGCTTTCGTATTCATATTAAATTCACATTCCACACATAAGGCAAAACATCCCAATTCAATCAATTTACACGAATCGATTATTCAAGCATTTAATCGAACACTTGGTGTGCGTACATCAATTTTAGCACTAAGTACAAATGTTTATGCATAATTTCTCTAGTAGGATTCACAACTCTTTTTATCAATCTAAATCACATAACAAATCATTCTACAACATAGTAATTCATCAATTATCTTAGAATTCATACATTCATCTATCACAACAACTCAATTTATTGAATTGCAAGATTACCATACTGCTAGGTTAAATAGGTTTTACTTCAAACCTTCATTACAAACGAATTCAGACATAGAACATCTTCTAAATAAAAATTCTAATGCATATCTAAGCTTAATTTCATACTTATTCACAGATTGATCAAAACCCACATTCACTAACTAGAATCAAATCATAAAATCTGACTTACTCTATGTAGGAGACTCTTAGATGGTTGAGATTTTGATCACATGCATTCAAATTAGGGCCATAATTCATTAAATTGTTTGTTGATTTGAGAAGCTAGGGCAAGAAGGGTTGTTCCCTTCCTGAACGTTCCCTGCGTCGCACACACCCACACTCCAGACAATTCCCTTCTTTTATTTTCTTATTTATTGCAAATTTACACATTCAGTCCCTTGGGATTTTTCAAGTTATCATTCTAGTACATTTTCCTAACTTCCTAAACTTCCATGTATATTAAAACTTAATATAATTTACTTAAAACTTTTAAACATTCAAATAATCTATTATTAGATTTTTGGGGTGTTACACTAGCACCCGACCTCATTTTTTTCCAAGGTGGGTTGTCAAAATCATCATCAGAATCTTCTATCGTGGTACCTGACAACTCACCAACACATAAAGCCGATCAACAAGTCAGACTTTTTAGTAATTAAAATTAGTTTATAATTTCAATTTACCGTGTGCTACTTCTTTAGGTTTATTGATTGTTGGTATAACTGCAGACTTCTTTTGTTTCGGTTCGATTCCAGCTTTCTTGTCCTCCCGCTTCTTACCGGTTTTGCTACCCGTCTTGTTCGCGTCGGCTGAAAAAAACTCATAAAAATTTATGTTACTATTATGCATTGTGTTTTACCACAACAAACATATGGTTTGCCGTTTGTTCATCTAACTTACATATCGGCATTTCACGATTTTGGAGGGGTTCCGACTGCAAATTGTCATTTTTATCCATTACGTACAGAAACAGATTTGCAATGTCAGACAGAAGGGTGCCAGCAGGCGGTCGTTGTGCACAGTCTACTATGTTGTCTACCTTTTCTGTAGTTTTGTTAACAGCTTGAACTGCTAGTAACAAAAAAACACAACTGGTCAGACAGCTAACTATACAAGTAACCCCCCACCCTTCACCGCCACAACTAACCGCACCTTGTATAGGTGATGCTTCTTCTGTGTCTGATTCATCCAGCCTAATTGGTTTGTTAGGTTTGTTTCCTGGTTTTTTCGAAAGCCATTTTCCTTTTAATCTCTCACTCTTTCTCCGTTTGACTGAAAAACAGTTGTTTTAAGCATTCATGGATATCTCTTCTTAATTTAACCAACTTTATAAAACACAAATCACAAACCCACATTACCCTTATAAAACACAGTTCATCAGGATTTCAAAAGTTAACAACTCAAGCATAATTGTAAAACCGAGCCAAATAAACAAACCTAAAACACATTTGTAAAACACAAGTTCATGATACATAGTAAAACACATTTAGAAAAACCAGTAACAAACCCAGTATTAAAACACAATCCACAAACCCAAATTAGTCCTCTATAAAACCCAGATCATAAGTGTTTCAAAAATACCCAATTCAAGCATGAGTGTAAGAATACCTACATACACACACCGTAAAACACATTATAATACACACTTAACCAAACTGTGTTTCAGATGTACCCAAACAATACACTATGCTAGTAAAACACACCAACATCAACACATTACCAAACACATTCGTAGATAAAGTTTAATCCTTCCATAAACACAAGCACTAAAAACACATTAATCGATAATGAACTGTAATCCTACAAACATCTTGTGACAACTGTGCTCTGTAATCGATGTACAATGTAAAACAATGTTAATTATTAATAAAACAATGTGCTTTGGTGTTATTATGTGTGTATTTGTGTTTAGTGATTTTACGATTTGATTCGATTCCGATTTCAAGCTTTAAATCGCTTTCTGGAAAGTTATACGCAAACTGATGCGCGAACGTAACCAGTTAAACGCGACAAACACTCCGGAATAGTGACATAGGCTTAACATACCTTAAATAACCTTCACATAACTTAGAAATAATTTTTGGATGGTTTGGTGTGTTGAAAACAAGTCTATTCGATCGCAGGGACTATTTGTGTCAAACTACGAAAGTATGCCGATTTGTTCAGTAATGAACGTTCCGAAACTTGATCATAAGTTAAACATACCCTAAATATCCTTTAAATAGCTTAGAAATAAGCTTTGAGGGGTTCGGTATGCTAAAATAAACTTATTTGATCAATAGGGACTAAAAGCGTTAAAAAGTGCATAAGTTTGCATTTTCGCGCATATCTTACGTTCTGAATATATCCGGGCACCCAAAAATTTATGTAATCATTAAAATATTTTGTTTTAGTGATTGGCATGATAAAATTCCATTCGTCACTTAATTTGGATCGTTTTTGCGTTCATTACGACTTCCGTTGTAATTAATCGAATAACGCAACCATACGACCAAACGAACCGACATCCGTGATGTTTTTGAGCATATTTTAAGTTCCCTAGACTTTAAAATCATTTTATAGATTTGAAATGAGGTTAACGGGGCTTAAACGTGTCAAATATGCATCAAAACACAAGTTTTTCAAGTGCAGGGACCAAAATTGATATTTCTGGAAACTAGCTCTGGCGGGCCGCGTAAGCTGAGGTCTATGCTTACGCGGGGCGCGACAGACTACCAGACAGATTCTTTGAATTTGGTCCATTTTTGCAACTTTGATGGTTTTCAACACCTGATTTGGATACCATCTGCTAGTTTTAGCTGGTATATCATGTCCCCATGGTTTTTAAAACCATTAGCCCACATGTATGGCCAAGATTGTTCCCTCTTTAGCAAGAAACGATCCTAACGGTTTACCAAAAACTATATATAGCCATGCCCTCATTCCATTTTCTGCACCCTTGATCATTTTAATGCTCTAAGTTGAAGCCTTTGCTTCATACCTGAGTATTATAGATCAAGTTCTCCCTAGCTTGGACCCTTTGTAAGTTTCTTCCGTTCTTTTATTGCTTTTCGAGCGTGAAAGTCAAACAGTGTTTGACTTTCTGCTTTGACTAGTCTTTGGTCAACACAAAGTTCGTTTGAACTTTGCAACGTGAGCGTAATCACGATGGTTATAGTCCCTTGTGACTATACCTACTGATTACCACGTTGATTAGGCGTAGTGACGAGTCATAGTTTCGGTCAAAGTATTTTGCAACCAAACTATCCTAGGGTATTAAAACACTTTGTTTTGATATCAAAACCTTTTTTCTAACTTAGTTAAACGTGTTTCAACATGTTTAGCTCGTCACTTTTAGTTTAGTGCTTGTGTAGAGTCGTAAGTCAAGCGGTCTAAACCACCGCTTAGACTTTCGAACTCGACCCGTTTGGTCGATCATTAGGATCCGACCAAGCATGTTTAGTGACCATAGTTTCATAGGGAATAACCTTCCGAGGTTATACCTTATGGTCACCTAGTTTAAGTAGTTGTATGATAGGTAGTTTATATGCCTTAGGTAAATGACCAAAATGCCCTTTTCATGCATAATTGGATTTTAAGCATATGTAATATAAACTTTTGTCACATAACATATTATGCAACATGTTTAGGCATATAATACTTGTCATAGGACTAGTTAGACGTCTCGAACGCGCTTTGCGCGAACAACGCGTTAAAGTAGCGTAAGCTACTTTAATGGGTCGTAACGGGTCGAAAGCACTTAGGTTAGGTTCCGATCTAGAATGTAGGCTTTGTTAAACCATATCACATGAGTTCCAATACTCATTTGGTTTATAAGACCTCATTCTATCCGATCTTCCGATTTAGGTGTCGATTTACTTACCAGTGATTCGATTACTAGGTGCTGCTTGAGTTTCCTTGATTTGCCTGAGCTTGTTGAGTTCTTTAGATTGAGGATGCTTTGCACGTCGATGTGAGTACATAGTTCCCCTATTTTACTGTTTTCAATTGTTTTGGGGTGATTCATATGTGCAAAATGATTTCAAGGTTTAAACGATGGTTTCAAAAACGATTAAATGGTTTATATTAAACTAATAACGATTTTTGATCATGTGAATGAACTTGTTGGACATAGTTACATAACGAGTAACATTCATTAATTTTGGCCGAACCGACCAGTATTAGGTTATGGTACCATAGGATCTGACAAATCCCATTATCAGACTACACCCATGGTTATGTGTGGGGGTTATGGGTAACGACCGAATATGTGATTGTTAACTTACCCTTTGGTGGTTTGTTAATACGAGTTTAACGATGGAAAAGTCACGAAGGTTTGGATGTGATTAACGAGACGACCAAAAGTAGTTTCACAATTAAAACAAAAACGATTTTGGGACGAGTTAAATGATTTGAAACGATTGAAACGAGTTAAACGATTTGAAACAATTTAAACGAGATAAATGATTTGAACAGACGATTGGTTTTGGGTTGTGATTAGATAATGGGACGGGTGTAACATGGTAAAAGCATGGTAGATACGCCGCTGGTACTTCTTATATATAAGTACTTTTATCATATTATATTCCGTGTCATTATTTAGTTCACTAGGGCAAACGATTTTGAAACGATGTCACACAACGAGGTTTTCTAAATGATATAAACCATACGAGTTTTGTAACGAGAACAATTTACGATTTGGTCTTGTCACACCCCGATATTTCCACGTATTACCGGTGGGCCCGGTGGGGAGTATCGTGACGTAGTTGATATCATCATAGTCATACAACACAAATTTAAATGCACAGCGGAAGCAAAAAGTTAGGTTCATTTCAACTGAATAAAATTGTAATATTAAGTATCACAAAATAGTTGAAACAGATCCACAGGCGGATCAAGTAAAAAGGCAAACTGTTCAATAGACTTTGACATCTAAAGCTTGCGAGACTTGATTATTGATGCCTGGAGTAGCCAACCTATTTCGTATAGTACCTGCACTTAGCCTTTTTGGAAAATACGTCAGTTTACACTGGTAAATACAACTTATCTGACTCATTTTGAAAAGAGTTTGAAAATTGATTTGAATGCACTTCGGCAAAAATATCTTTTATAACTTGGGACAATTATTCAAAAATAATCTTGTATACAGTTTTACTTATTTGTCGTCCATTAGGGCCGGTTTGTAGGGCCGGACAAGATTAACTGACACGCCACATGCTTGTATGCTTGTAGGGCCGGTTTGAATGCACTTCGGCAAGAATGTGGTTTTGACCCGACAAGCTTGTATGCTTGTTTAATATGGGTAGCTTAAACACATTCTAGATTTTGAGACAAAAAAATGATATGGTTTGACCTGTTTCGGCTAATATGTGCAAACTAGTTACATAAGCCGATCCGAACGCGAAAAGTGCGTAACGAGTAACCATATGAGTCATATGCAAGTTTCCTAAGTTAATATGCCTTTAATATATTGTGACATCAGTAAGATATCTTCTATTATGCCCCATATGAATTTAAACTCAAATTATGCCCCGTAAGGGCATTTTGGTCATTTAAAAGGTTATAAAAGAGTTTAAATATAATTCTGAGTTTCGGGTATGATGTAATCAGTAAAAATACTTAATTTACTAAGTTATATCAGTAGGGTATAACCTATATGTGAAATTTATCATTTCTAACCACACTATGCACCGAAGGGGCATTTTGGTAATTGCACTTAAGGTTTACAGGTCAAATCTGGAAATCTGAGATTAAAACTTTGGCTTACTGCTAAAGTATAGAAATTAACTTAAAACATCAGTAGGTATCAAGTCTTATATATCTAAAATGGTTTTAATACATACTATGCGCTTAAAACGCGTAAAAATGCTTAAAAAGGCGATTTTGGGCTATTTCCGGGTTCTTAAAGGAAAGCTGATATTTTTATTATTCCAGAAGGCTTAAAATATTTTATTTATCATATTAGATCAGTAGAAATTGGTTTGGTATCAAAAGGTTAGGTAAAACTCCTTTTATAGCTTAAAAGGGCAAAACCGACAACTACCGAATTTAGCTTAGAACTCTAGGTTATGTTCAGCCTAAAAATAAATAAAAATCTCCAAAAATCCCAAAATATTATTTTACATCATTGGGTATAAGGTTTGGTATCAAAAATCGGGTTTAGATAGGCTATATGCTAATTACGCCATTTAATTACTAAAAAGCTTTATAATTACGCTATTGAGCGTAACTCTTAGTCTAGACCTCAAACTGATGTCAAATTTTAGGTACAAGTTTATAAATCAGTAACTAAGGTTCCTACTCTTTTACATTTTCAAAATTCATGTTTTAAGGTCATATGGGCATAATAGTCAACATTTAGGCATTTAACGGAATTATGCATATGAATCGGATAACTAATGAACCAAGTTGTATAATCTCAGAGGGTTATACTTATAGGTAACTTGGTCCTAATAAGGCTCTAAGGCATTTCTAAACTATGCTCTAATGGGTCAGAACTGAAAGTCAAAGCAAAAGTCTACTTTTGCGACTTTCGGTTCCGAACCGAGCTTAAACTGAAAATTGTCGAGTTGAACATGTTTAGACATGTTCTTACATTAATTACCAAGTTATATTAATGATAAAACAGGTTGCATAGCTTCTACATTGCTAATTATGCATTAATTTGAAAATAAGCTTTCTGTTGACTTTTTAAGATTAACTTTGACTAGACAATTGACCTAGTTAGAGTGGGAATCATAGGGTGCCCTTTTAAGGGTTTATTGCCCACATAATTACCAACTCATAAATACTTTCAATTTGAAATTTGACTGGACAAATTAAGATTAATGACGAAGTCAAACCTTAATTACGATGGATTGACTTTAGGCTAATAAACTAATTAAAACTGAATTAAGGAAGGTTAAGAACACTTACAATAGTCCTAAGCACGACTAGAGATCACTAGGAAGAGGTCTTGAGCTCCAGAAATCTTCAGAATTGAAGTTGTGAGAGTTTTCAAGTGGGTGTCAAAATGTTGCAATAAGCATGCTCTTATATAGGACCTTAGAACTCACAAGATCAATCCACCAAAGCCTATAGACGTTCCTTGATCATTTACAAGTGTCCCTATGCTTGAAAAACCATCAAACAAGTCCCTAGAATTGAATACAAGGCTTCTAAGGCGGTGCAACCTGCTGAAACTCGCACCTGTGCATGATTCTGTCCAGCTCTCGCCGTGGTGTAGCGCTACGGCAGAAGGGGGAGGTGCTGGTGCTACGCCAGCATGTGGCTTATCAGTCAAACAAGTTTCAAACATTTGCATTTCACCCCCTGGACCTTCTAAACATGGTTTTAAGTTTATTTCTTGCACTTTTGGCCCTCTAACTTGACTTTTAAGGGCTCCAAGGTATAAAAAAAACATTGTTAAGTCCTTGGTTAACTTTATGATCATCCGTAAAGCCTTACATTTCAACGTTGACGCTTTTAACCCCTCGTATACGAATATTGTCATAACTTTCTCATACTTTAACGAAACCTTGTGAAATTTTTATCACTTATTCTCGTGAGTATAATTAATCATTACAAAGCTTCGGGTTCGCTAAAAGGTCACTCAGAGGTGTACTTTAAACATGTTGACACATTTAACCCCTGTAGTTTGTAATCTCTCACTTTCTTTCACAATTAGCTTCGTATGATCCATGATTCATTCGTTTAAGGGTATAAACATCGTGTAGGGTTGTTAAAAGATATATTTATCCATTGTTGACACTTTGAACCCTCTTATTCACATACGTTCCTTGTTTGTGAACTTTAGTCCCTCTAAGTAATTCTTTACACGTTTAAAGTCCTTGACACGTGTCGATACATTATTGGACATGAATTTTCGAGGTGTTACATCCTCACCCCCTTAAAAGAAACTCGACCTCGAGATTTACTGAAACAAATGAGGGTACTTTTCTTTCATTGTGGACTCTACCTCGCACGTGTATTCGGGACCTCTGCGGGCATCCCATTTAACCTTTACAATAGGCACATGCTTCCTTCGAAGCTTCTTAACCTGTCGATCCTCAATCGACAAAGGTTTTTCCACAAATTTCAAACTCTCATCTATATGCACATCCGTATGTGGTATTACTAGCGATTCATCAGCTAGACATTTCTTTAGAATGCAGATGCGGAATACATTGTGAATACCACTGAGCTCTTCAGGCAAGTTCAACTTATAAGCTACTGACCCAACACATTCGATAATCTCGAATGGTCCTATATACCTTGGGCTTAGCTTACCTTTCTTACCAAATCGCATCACTCCCTTCCAGGGTGATACTTTAAGCAGAACTTTATCACCAACCTCAAACTTTAGAGGTTTTCGCTTTAAATTTGCATAACTTTTCTGCCTATCCCTGGCAGCTTTCAGGCGGTCACGAATCTGGACAATCTTGTCCATCGTTTCAAAAACTAAGTCAGGTCCTGATAATTGAACTTCTCCTACTTCCGCCCAACAAACAGGTGTTCTGCATTTTCTACCATATAATGCCTCAAAAGGCGCAGCCTTAATGCTTGTATGGTAGCTATTGTTATAGGAGAACTCAATTAATGGCAGGTGGTTATCCCAACTACCACCTAAATTAATCACACATGCATGAAGCATGTCTTCCAAAGTTTGGATGGTACGTTCACTTTGCCCATCCGTCTGTGGATGGTAAGCCGTACTAAAATTCAAGCGCGTGCCCAAAGACTGTTGGAAACTTTTTCAAAAATGTGATGTGTATCGGGTATCTCTGTTAGAGATAATTGACACTGGAACGCCATGCAGAGATACAATCTTATCTACGTACAATTGGGCTAACATGTCAGAGCTATAAGTCTCCTTAATGGGTAGGAAATGTGCTGACTTAGTCAGTCTATCTACTATCACCCATATAGTATCATTTCCTTTCTTTGTCTTTGGCAATTTGGTGATGAAATCCATTGTCACCATCTCCCACTTCCATGTGGGAAGTTCAGGTTGTTGTAGCAAACCTGAGGGCTTTTGGTGTTCAGCTTTGACTTGCGCGCACGTCAAACATTTAGCTACATAGGTAGCTATAGACTTCTTTAAGCCTATCCACCAATAGTTCACCTTCAAATCCTGGTACATCTTATCAGCTCCAGGATGAATGGAGTATTTAGAACTATGGGCTTCCTGGAGGATAACATCCCGAAGTCCTCCATAAATTGGAACCCATATTCGTCCATTTAACCTCAGAATTCCGTCCTTGCCATAGGCTAACTGTTCTTCAGTTACTCCTAGCTTTTCGTTAGGATAGTTAGCTTCCAATACAACTTCCTTCTGCGCAGCTAACAAACTTTCATTCAAACTATTCCTTATCTCAATGCTCTTGGCATTGATTCTGATGGGCTTCACTCTTTCCTTTCTACTTAAGGCATCAGCAACCACATTTACCTTGCCTGGATGGTATCTTATCTCACAGTCATAGTCATTCAAAGTTTCCATCCATCGTCATTGCCTCATGTTTAAATTCTTCTGACTAAACAAGTGTTGAAGGCTCTTATGATCAGAATAGATCACACACTTAGTTCCATATAAGTAATGCCTCCAAAGCTTCAGTGCGAATACCACGGCACCCAACTCCAAGTCGTGGGTGGTGTAATTCTTCTCATGCACTTTTAATTGTCGAGAAGCGTAGGCAATAACCTTGCCTTTCTGCATAAGCACACATCCCATACCTGTGTGCGATGCATCACAGTATACTACAAATTCCTCTATTCCATCAGGAAATGTCAACACAGGTGCATTGCTCAACTTTTGCTTAAGGATGTCAAAGGATTCCTACTGCCTAGGGCCCCAATCAAACTTAATATTCTTACGCGTCAACGAAGTTAGGGGCGCAACAATCCTTGAGAAATTTTCAATAAATCGCCTATAATATCCTGCTAAACCTAGAAAGCTACGAATCTCTGTAGGCATCTTTGGCTCTTGCCAATTCATGACAGCTTCAACCTTAGCGGGATCTACTTGGATACCACGCTCACTAACAACATGTCCAAGGAATTGGACTTCACAAAGCCGAAATTCACACTTCGAGAACTTGGCATAAAGCTTCTCCTGCTGAAGTAGTTCCAGGATACATCGAAGATGCTTCTCGTGGTCAGCTTGATTCTTTGAATAAATCAGAATGTCGTCAATGAAGACGATAACAAATTTATCTAGGTAGGGCTTACAGACACGATTCATGAGATCCATGAATGCGGCAGGTGCATTAGTGAGCCCAAAAGGCATCACTAGGAACTCGTAATGACCATAACGAGTCCTAAATGCCGTCTAATGTACATCTTCATCTTTAACCTTCAATTGATGATAGCCTGACCTCAAATCGATCTTAGAGAAGTAACTCGCCCCTTGTAATTGATCGAACAGATCGTCGATCCTGGGCAAAGGATACCTATTCTTAATAGTGACCTTATTAAGCTCATGGTAATCGATGCACAGACGCATCGATCCATCCTTCTTTTTCACAAACAAGATTGGAGCTCCCCAAGGAGACGAACTAGGTTTAATGAAACCTTTAGCTAGCAAATCATCTAGTTGTGTCCTCAACTCCTTCATTTCTGTTGGTGCCAACCTATAAGGCGCTCTCGCAACAGGCGCTGCTCCAGGGATGATGTCAATTCTGAATTCTACCTGCCTATCTGGTGGCAAACCAGGTAGTTCTTCAGGGAATACTTCGGGATATTCAGAAATGACTGGAATATCTTCAATCTTGGGCTTCTGCTCATCAATAGTCACCTGTACCATATAAATGACACAACCCTTCTTCAAACATCTAGATGCCTTGAGCATAGACACTTGCTCAGGCAGTCCATACTGGGTATCTCCCTGAATGGTAAGTGGCTCACCAGACGGAGTCTTGATCACCACTTGCTTCTTATTGCAGACGATCTGGGCCTGGTTATGGGATAACCAGTCCATGCCTATAACTATGTCAAAACCGGCTAGCTTCAAAGGAAGTAGGGACAATGGAAAAGAGTGGTTCCTAATGGATATGAAACATCCATCTAACACGGTTGACGCGGTTTCTAAGGTACCATCAGCTAATTCCACCTCATATTTCACACTTAAGGTTTTAACCGGCAATCTTAACAACTCACAAAACTTATTATCTACGAATGACTTGTCAGCTCCTGAATCAAAAAGTACTCTTGCATAGACATCATTTATGAGGAAGGTACCTGTGATCACATTGTCGTCCGGCACAACTTCCTTTGCATCCATCCGGAAGACCCTTGCATTGGTCTTCTTGGCTTCCTCAGGCTTTTTAGCGTATTTAGGGCAGTTGCTCTTAATATGCCCTTTTTCATTGCAGTTGTAGCACGTAGTATCCTTAATCTTCTTGCAGTCTACTGTCTTGTGCTCCTTGGACTTGCATAACCCACATGCAGGTGATCCTGACTGAGACTTGTTCTCTAGCCTGCATTTTCCAAAGTGGCGTTTTTGGCAAGTCGTGCACTTTGGCTTTTCCTCTGTGCGTTGACTATTCTTTCCATACCCAAACTTCTTGGAATCAGTGTTTCCCTTGTGCTTCTTCTCCGACCCTCGTGAGTTATCATCCTCACGCTTTCTCTTACCTTCTTCAGAATTCTTGAGCGATCTTAGCCTGACCGCATCCAAGGTAAGAGACAGAGATAGATCAGCTGCTGATCTAAAAGTAGCAGGTCTTGAAGCCTTAACACTGGCTTTGATTTCTGGGGTTAAACCCCCAATGAAGCGAGCAATCATTTTGGGTTCCGGGGTTATCAGATACGGAACTACCCTAGACAGGGTATTGAAACTGGTGAGGTAAGCTTGACAATCTAGATTCTTCATCACCAATGATAAGAAATCTGACTCAATCCTTTCAACCTCATGCTGAGGGCAGTAATTCTCTTTAATGAGAGCAACAAACTGATCCCATGTCAGAATGTAGAGTGGGATCTTTCCAGCAGCTTGAATGAGAGACTTCCACCATGCTAGTGCCTCTCCCTTGAAGGACTGGGATACATACTTCACTACATCCCTTTCAGCACAACCGCTGATGTCAACTACTGTGTCCATCTCATCTAACCAGGTCATACAATCAATTGCCCCTTTCTCCCCAGTGAAATCCCGGGGTTTGCAGGAAACAAAATACTTATAAGTACAGGACTTGGTACGTGGTTTATCATCAAATACTATCCCCTTGGATGGAACACTATTTTGGTTTGAGGAATGTCGATCATCATCTTTCTTTGGCTCATCTTTCTTAGAGGGTGGCTTGCTGCGAGCTTCTGAATGAGTCTTAGGGACAGACTTAGAATGTGGTACATATGGTGTTCTACTGTTCGTCCCACTAAACTCCCTGAATTGCTTATCTATAGCTTTAGATACAGCTGTGTCAATCAGTGTACGGAGCTCTCCTCTTTATATTAACCCTATCATCATCGTGGTTTTCCAGGGAATGACTGTTTACTTCTTCTGACCTAGCCATGTAGCTTTAATTGCTACATAAAATCAAATAAGGACAAGGTTTATTTAGAAGCCTATACAGTACTGTCGTTCTTGACGATTTATTAACCATGGTTCTTAATAATCATTTTGGTTAATTTGCTAAATATATATAATTATTCAGGATCTTTATCATAAATCCTAATTTACAAGTTAATAATAGCACAAAAGGCCTAGTCACGTAGACAAGTTTAATTTATAAGCCCATATTTTTATGGAATCGAGGCATTAAGATTTGAATCAAAGTTCATTACCTTTTCTTGGCAGGGAGTTGTAGGCTACCACTGTCTTTAGTCTCAAAGGACGTTAATTATAGCCCGTAGGCACTTCATCCTTAAGGGATGATTATTTAAATAAGAAGGGATTTTGGAATATCCCAATTTAAGAATGACTTATGTGATTTTATCGAATCACATTTTGTCAAGCATGTTAATATGCTTTTAGATGTTAACAAGGATCTGAATCTTTTGAATAGGTTTTACCACCTTGGCCATGCCTGAAATGACATTTAGGCTAGGTTTTACCTTTAAGATTCTTTTAATATTTAACGTAGAACAATCCTAAATTGTGATGTTAACAAGGATCTGAATCTAATTGGGGAACTACCATCTTGTCCCTGTCTTAAGATGACACATGAGCTAGGTCTTGCCCCTTTTAGATTTTGCCATTTTATTATAATGGTAGATCTTATGAAAGGAATGATATTTTTAAATCTTACCGTTCCATTAAAATTTAAACAAGTACATGGTTGCCCTAAACGGGACTTCTAATTGAAATGACTTGCCCATGCAAGGGCTAATCAGAAAAATAACAAAGGAAACAAATAAGGACAAAATAAAACGAACTAGGATTAGTCCTATGTTCTTTGTCTAGACTCGAGAATGTGCAACTGTGTAACTGAGATTAAACACAGAAGGCTAGTGTTTAATTCACTCAGTGTTGGCTCTGATACCAACCAGTCACACCCCGATATTTCCACGTATTACCGGTGGGCCCGGTGGGGAGTATCGTGACGTAGTTGATATCATCATAGACATACAACACAAATTTAAATGCACAGCGGAAGCAAAAAGATAGGTTCATTTCAACTGAATAAAATTGTAATATTAAGTATCACAAAATAGTTGAAACAGATCCACAGGCGGATCAAGTAAAAAGGAAAACTATTCAACAGACTTTGACATCTAAAGCTTGCGAGACTTGATTATTGATGCCTGGAGTAGCCAGCCTATTTCGTATAGTACCTGCACTTAGCCTTTTTGGAAAATACGCCAGTTTACACTGGTAAATACAACTTAACTGACTCATTTTGAAAAGAGTTTGAAAATTGATTTGAATGCACTTCGGCAAAAATATCTTTTATAACTTGGGACAATTATTCAAAAATAATCTTGTATACAGTTTTACTTATTTGTCATCCATTAGGGCCGGTTTGTAGGGCCGGACAAGATTAACTGATACGCCACAGGTATAAAGCCCACAAGGTTGATTCCTTTAAGTGGATTACCAGTTTTTACATAATGCAACTGTCAGGTGTACACCTACACCCCGTGCTTAGGTAGTGGCCATTTCTTTGAATGATGCCAAGGATATCCGGGACATGGTCATTTAACCCCCAAAGGCCATACACCAAATAATACTGAATAAAACGAGTTATGTAAATACATTAATCACAATCCGATTTAAATGACTACATACCCGACCAAGCGGTATTATTATAATACCGTATCCCAAGCCCGTATAGGGAAAATAAGTTAAGAGTATTTACCTGAGCTAAATATAAATTTAATCCCAGCCGTATATCAATTCAGCAAGTACATATAGCTTTTACTGGGCTCCTAATCTGGAACGAAGGTTTTTAATAACCTATTAGAATCCTAACGGGTCTTTAATTAAGCTTAGACTTAGACCGGTTAGTTTTCAAAAGGAAGACACGGTTCAAACGCATGATAAAGCGAAGACCGGTTTAGAATGTGGTTTTGACCCGACAAGCTTGTATGCTTGTTTAATATGGGTAGCTTAAACACATTCTAGATTTTGAGACAAAAAAATGATATGGTTTGACCCGTTTCGGCTAATATGTGCAAACTAGTTACATAAGCCGATCCGAACGCGAAAAGTGCGTAACGAGTAACCATATGAGTCATATGCAAGTTTCCTAAGTTAATATGCCTTTAATATGTTGTGACATCAGTAAGATATCTTCTATTATGCCCAATATGAATTTAAACTCAAATTATGCCCCGTAAGGGCATTTTGGTCATTTAAAAGGTTATAAAAGAGTTTAAATATAATTCTGAGTTTCGGGTCTGATGTAATCAGTAAAAATACTTAATTTACTAAGTTATATCAGTAGGGTATAACCTATATGTGAAATTTATCATTTCTAACCATACTATGCACCGAAGGGGCATTTTGGTAATTGCACTTAAGGTTTACAGGTCAAATCTGGAAATCTGAGCTTAAAACTTTGGCTTACTGCTAAAGTATAGAAATTCACTTAAAACATCAGTAGGTATCAAGTCTTATATATCTAAAATGGTTTTAATACATACTATGCGCTTAAAACGCGTAAAAATGCTTAAAAAGGCGATTTTGGGCTATTTCCGGGTTCTTAAAGGAAAGCTGATATTTTTATTATTCCAGAAGGCTTAAAATATTTCATTTATCATATTAGATCAGTAGAAATTGGTTTGGTATCAAAAGTTTAGGTAAAACTCCTTTTATAGCTTAAAAGGGCAAAACCGACAACTACCGAATTTAGCTTAGAACTCTAGGTTATGTTCAGCCTAAAAATAAATAAAAATCTCCAAAAATCCCAAAATATTATTTTACATCAGTGGGTATAAGGTTTGGTATCAAAAATCGGGTTTAGATAGGCTATATGCTAATTACGCCATTTAATTACTAAAAAGCTTTCTAATTACGCTATTGAGCGTAACTCTTAGTCTAGACCTCAAACTGATGTCAAATTTTAGGTACAAGTTTATAAATCAGTAACTAAGGTTCCTACTCTTTTACATTATCAAAATTCATGTTTTAAGGTCATATGGGCATTATAGTCAACATTTAGGCATTTAACGGAATTATGCATATGAATCGGATAACTAATGAACCAAGTTGTATAATCTCAGAGGGTTATACTTATAGGTAACTTGGTCCTAATAAGGCTCTAAGGCATTTCTAAACTATGCTCTAATGGGTCAGAACTGAAAGTCAAAGCAAAAGTCTACTTTTGCGACTTTCGGTTCCGAACCGAGCTTAAACAGAAAATTGTCGAGTTGAACATGTTTAGACATGTTCTTACATTAATTACCAAGTTATATTAATGATAAAACAGGTTGCATAGCTTATACATTGCTAATTATGCATTAATTTGAAAATAAGCTTTCTGTTGACTTTTTAAGATTAACTTTGACTCGACAATTGACCTAGTTAGAGTGGGAATCATAGGGTGCCCTTTTAAGGGTTTATTGCCCACATAATTACCAACTCATAAATACTTTCAATTTGAAATTTGACTGGACAAGTTAAGATTAATGACAAAGTCAAACCTTAATTACGATGGATTGACTTTAGGCTAATAAACTAATTAAAACTGAATTAAGGAAGGTTAAGAACACTTACAATAGTCCTAAGCACGACTAGAGATCACTAGGAAGAGGTCTTGAGCTCCAGAAATCTTCAGAATTGAAGTTGTGAGAGTTTTCAAGTGGGTGTCAAAATGTTGCAACAAGCATGCTCTTATATAGGACCTTAGAACTCACAAGATCAATCCACCAAAGTCTATAGATGTTCCTTGATCATTTACAAGTGTCCCTATGCTTGAAAAACCATCAAACAAGTCCCTAGAATTGAATACAAGGCTTCTAAGGCGGTGCAACCTGCTGAAACTCGCACCTGTGCATGATTCTGTCCAGCTCTGGCCGTGGTGTAGCGCTACGGCAGAAGGGGGAGGTGCTGGTGCTACGCCAGCATGTGGCTTATCAGTCAAACAAGTTTCAAACATTTGCATTTCACCCCCTGGACCTTCTAAACATGGTTTTAAGTTTATTTCTTGCACTTTTGGCCCTCTAACTTGACTTTTAAGGGCTTCAAGGTATAAACAAACATTGTTAAGTCCTTGGTTAACTTTATGATCACCCGTAAAGCCTTAAATTTCAACGTTGACGCTTTTAACCCCTCGTATACGAATATTGTCATAACTTTCTCATACTTTAACGAAACCTTGTGAAATTTTTATCACTTATTCTCGTGAGTATAATTAATCATTACAAAGCTTCGGGTTCGCTAAAAGGTCACTCAGAGGTGTACTTTAAACATGTTGACACATTTAACCCCTGTAGTTTGTAATCTCTCACTTTCTTTCACAATTAGCTTCGTATGATCCATGATTCATTCGTTTAAGGGTATAAACATCGTGTAGGGTTGTTAAAAGATATATTTATCCATTGTTGACTCTTTGAACCCTCTTATTCACATACTTTCCTTGTTTGTCAACTTTAGTCCCTCTAAGTAATTCTTTACACGTTTAAAGTCCTTGACACGTGTCGATACATTATTGGACATGAATTTTCGAGGTGTTACAGGTCTACTTAAACAAATGTTTTGGGTTAAGAATCATGGCTGTGAGATTTTATAAACTATAACCAACTTGATTTGAGTTGGTTAGTTATGTTGCAATACACTTTTCAAAACGAGGTTTGTAACTTTTGACTCTTGTAGTCCAACAAGGTACTGCAACATATAAACGAGCCATGAATCCGATACTCTCATAAAACCTATGTGCTCGCCAGCAATTTCTTTGCTGACTTTGTTTTTACCTATGTTTCAGGTGGTGTTGCATGATGTTGATTGCTAGGATGTATGATTCACATAGGATCTGGACGAGGCCTTAGTGACTTAATAACGATAATAGAAGATATGTAACTTGTTTGTTTGGTTTTAAGACAATGTAAATTACTTAATGAATCAATAAAACAAAACTTTTGAATCCATGGTTGTGAAACAATAATTCTGCCACGACACTCCCCGACGTTTCCGCCACGGTTTCGTTGTTTTGACGCGGTCGGGGTGTGACAGAAGAGTTGGTATCAGAGCCAATGGTTATAGGGAATTAGGTTATTAGTAATGCTTTGACCTAGACTATAACTTTCTAGGACCCTAACGCAAGAAGATTTGCGTTTAGATTTTAAAACAATAACGTCACCTATCCTTAGGTGATAACCACAATGAGAACACAATATCAAATCCGCTTCGTAAATTAATCATCTATCCTTGGATGATTGATTATAAGGCTTTGAACCCTCTCAGTCTTCAAAATCTCGTCAAGGTTTGGGTCTTATATTGTGAACACGTGAAAACTGGATGGGTGAATGCCTGTACCCTGAGTTTTCTGTCTAAGGCTAGAGTGTTCGTACAAATCCGCAGTATCGGACCAGTCATTCTTACCTGGGAACTCTTGAGTTGAGTGTTCACTTATAGGTGAGCATGTCTTCAGTGATACATTATATTGACCCATTTACTTTGATTAGTCACTGCGTGTCGTTTGTTTGTTCGAGGTAACAAACGAATGATCGCCTTCCTTGTGTTTTGTCGATGTTTTCAATGCCTCTTTCATTTTTTCCAATCATCAACCTCACTCGTTTCTCATGTTTCCTTGTTCTTTTTAGACAATGCCTCCTCGACGTGATGCACAACCTCTAACCAACGAAGAAGTCGCAGCCCTTGTCGCTCAGCAAATAGCTGCTGTGCTTCCAAACATAGTAACCCAGATCCATCAATTATACAACAACAATAATAACAATAATGCTCAGTGTAGTTTCAAGAATTTCAATTCGGCTAAACC
Organism: Helianthus tuberosus; assembly: GCA_030545235.1. Taxonomy (NCBI): domain Eukaryota; kingdom Viridiplantae; phylum Streptophyta; class Magnoliopsida; order Asterales; family Asteraceae; genus Helianthus; species Helianthus tuberosus. The sequence continues at coordinate 182,681,314 of CM060451.1, forward strand.
GTTGAAGTTTTCTGGGTCTCAAGGAGCAACCGCGCTCCTGCATTGGTTCGAAAGTTTGGAAAGCACATTCAGACATGTGCAATGTCTGAATGAGCATAAGGTTGAGTTTGTATCCAGTGTGTTCGAGAAGCGTGCTCTTACATGGTGGAACTATGTGATGCGTGATAGGGGTGCCGATGTGGCTATGGCACAAACATGGGAAGAGCTCCGAGCTCTCATTGTAGGATTGGGGAATCGATCAAACGAGTCGTTCAGAAGAGTTCTCGTTCAATACGAAAGGCGGAATCAGACGTATTGATGTTGTAGCAGCTTGATATACACTTAGAAGTAGATTAAATGTCGATTGTATTGATTTGATGATGTTACACGAGCTGGCGACACTTCGGCAGAGCTTCGCTACCGGAATCAGAATGTTGCAAATGAAGAACCAAGACCTCCTATATATAGAGAACCCACTTCGCACGAACCAGTAAAGATCAGGTCGCACGACCTGGTGCCAGGTCGCACGAACTGATCAGTTCGCACGAACTGGTCAGTTCAGACCTGTTTCCTGATTTTCTTGAACTACGTGTCTTCGTCTATCTAATCTATTACATGACTCGATATAAGACGAAGTCAACAGACATATGCACTAACAAATTCCCCCTTAGATGTTGACGAGTCTTCAGTATGTCGAGTCTTTAGTCTTGATCAGTCTTCTCGCTCTTTCCAAAATGTCTTTCTCTGTAAGCATCCTTCAATCTTCTCTCTTCTCTCTCTCAGAATCTCAACCTGGCTCTATCCTCTTCTCTAATTCTCTTGATCAGATCTCTTGATTCCTTAAGCTCTTCAGCATTAGCAGCTGGCATGGACGACAGGATTCGAACCTGGCATTAAAGTCTTCAGACTCTCCCTTTCGATAAGCCGGGATCGTAGTCTGGAATTCACAATCTGAATCTTTCACAGATTCAGAAACGTCTCCTGATTTTCAGAAGCAACAGAATCAGAAACCTGGCTTTAATCTGCATATACTTATGCGGAAAATTCTTAGGAGTCGAAAACTAGCTCTTTCAAAGCTTTTTCCCTGCACAAACTCTACCCAAAACATAAGATTTTTATTTATAACAATTTTAATCTCTGCTTAACCACTTGTATTTGTAACACACAAATTTGGTTTCAAATTAATGAACCATTTAGACATTTCAAAATCATTTCTCATTTCAAACAAACTCTCCCAACCCTGTTGTCCATCATGTTCAGCACTTGGAATTTTGAAAATCAGCTTTCCAAACATCAGTTGTCGAAAATAAGATGAAATAAAATCTTTTTGAATTTTCAAAATTTTATGCTAAAACACAATCTTTTTGGTTTTTGGGAAACAAACTATATACAAACATATTTTTGTGAGTTTGTGTAAGAGGATCATATCAGATTATGACAAATCACTAGCACCGTTGAGCTTTAAACACTTTAAGATCTAAACAATTCACTTAGATTGTCAGTATACTGATCCACTTAAATTTTCACACAAAGTTCAATTGATTCGAGATACGAGATTAGTGTTTTAAGGACTTAAACTTATTTGCGTGTCCCACCTCAGAATATACTCCCGTATCCAGACTCCTATATTCAGTCTTACAGGTGAATGTACACTAATGATATCTGTAAACGGGTAAATGCGAGGCCATGAGAGCTCAGGCTATTGCTTCCGCAAAATCAGAGAGATGATGGCTTGACTTTAGGTGGGTTCCCTTTAGAGAATCTTTTCTTCAATAGCACATGATTAGCATTTTTCAATGTTTCATCATTTTTTATGCTGAGGGTGGGCTTTATGATTAAAGCAGTGCAGAGCATTATACGAGGACTAGGCTATTGCTCCCGCAAAATCAGAAGTCCTGGTATAATACCCCAGATATCATCACGCACCAAGACCTAGTATGTCAAAAATAGAAAGCCCTTCAAACAAGATTTCACGGGTTACCTATATATCCGAGAGATGTTCCCCACGAGATAAGTAAGCATTAGATATTTAGGTTTATATCTCGAAAACAATCTACTAAGCGTGTAAAAACCTACTGGCATATCATCAGTGAGACCGTGTATCACATTTTAACTTTCTAATTCTTTAGCGTACTGTGATTGTCTACTGATGTACTATCATTTCCTCTTTTTCACAACATAACTCATTTTTTATTTTTCGATGTTTTTTTGGGTTTTTCAAATTTTATCATGTTTTTTGATTTTTCAAATTTTCAAAATTTCTAAATTTGTTACTCCCCCTAAAATCAAAAATATGTTTCAATTTTTGATTTTTAAGGAGAATTTGAAAATAAACGCAATAAACTGTACAAAACAAATGACAAACTGAAGTGAATTGCTTCAATTCTCCATTCTTTTGGCATAAACAATCAGAACTCCCCCTGATAACAAACTATTTTCCCATTATGATTTCAAAACACTTAAGTTTGTTTTAATCAAATGGTTTTTCCGGAAAATTAGTTTTGTTGAATTCACACACCATGGGGATTCATTCATCACTTTGTTCTTTCAACCACTTGTAAAAATATCACTTGTAGGTTTTTCACACAAAACATTTTTCAAGAATGATGCCGATTCATGCTCCACGATTACCAACTTGGGAGCTCCGGCAAGTCGGGATTTTTTAAGCAAAGAATACTGACACCCAGGCCTGACCAGCTTTGGGTGCATCCGAGTTATTTTCACTCGGTGTTTGAACATTCCTTTTTTTATTCATAAAATTCTTTTACCCCTTTGGCCCTACCATCGACCATTTTTCCAAAAATATGTTTCACTTTGCCATTAAACGCTTTTTCGACATCAAATTCTTTCTTTTCAGAATAGAATTGATTCGAAATTTCCACTTTTCCAACTTTTTGTTTTAAATTTGCAGCCCGCAATGGTGGAAAGTTGACATCATCCATTGGCGGTACTGACTTTTCTCTTTTTAGCTCAACTTGTGGCTCATCTGACTTTGACGAATCAGATTCATTGCCAGAAAGTGGCTCCTTTGCTTCCGAAGAAACAAATTAATCGCCAGACTTAACATCTGATTTCTTAACAACCCACGTTTGGTTGTTAAGATTCACTCTTCTTTTGTAAAACCTTTTAGAACTCTCACCAACTTCAAATGTAGAATTTTTAAACACTTTGAATTTGTCCGTTGGTGGTTCATTTTCATCAACAATTTTCTCTTTAAGTTTAGAAAGAGCTTCCTATTTTGTGTTGGTTACCATTGGACAGTTCTAGGCGATGTGACCAACTTTTTCGCATCGGTAACAGGTTCTTGTCTCCTTTTTCTGATTAGCTTCATTCTTTTCCTGTTTCTGTTTTTCTGCAAGAAACGCTTTGTTCGATTGCTTCCAGAATGAGCTCTTTTTCTCTTCTTCAGAACTTGCACCTGAAACAAATACAGTTTTTGATTTAAAATCTTTAATATTTTGATTATTTTCAACATCAAAACCCAACCCCTTCTTTTTGAAATTGCTATTATGATTCGGTTTCTTTTGATGACCTGGACCGAAACCTTTCTTTTTGTTTAAACGTTGTTGAACTCTAGAAGTATATTTAGGTTTTGAAATTCCATTTTATCTTTTATTTATGAAAACTTTATTTTTATCAATTTAAAAACTGTTTTAATATTTTCAATTTTCACATTTTTAATTGGAAATTCCTCATCAGAATATAATTTGTCTGAATCATTCAAAGTATATGCCACTTTGATTGGTTCGTCATTCAAATTATTTTTTGACATCAGAAAATCTTTATTGTAAACCCTTTTGACCGATGATTTCGAACTGTTGACTGATGAACTCGAACTCTCAGATTCAAACTTTGACTCTGACTCCTCATCCTTATCCAACACCTGATCGACCACTTTCTTTATTAACTCAGACTCATGATCAGTGTCAGACGATGTGAATGTGACATCAATGTTGTCTGGTAACTCATCAGTTGTTTCAGACTTTAACTTTATATTGACTGCCTTTTTGAGTTGTTCCGAATTTGGTTTTCTGGGAGAATAACCTTCCCAGATTGGAGGCGGGCACTTGTTATAATCTGCACTTTGTTTCTTACCAGTATCCGTATCTTCCGACTTTTTATCTTGAAAGGCTTCAAACCCTGCCACTGTTGGATAAATTCTATCAATCAAGTAATCAGAACTTGAGTAACTCATTAGCAATCGTCTGATTCTTTCATTCTCAATCTTTTTAGTCTCCAATTCCTGCTTCAACTGTGCACACTCTTCAATATAATGATTGATGGCCTTCTGTTTAGACATCATTGTTACATTCATCATTGTCAAAGCATCTTCTCTTTCTGAGTTTGTCTTTTCCAATTGGTTGATTGTTCTGTTCAGCACATCATAAGATTCTTTCACATACTTAACATCAAACAATAATTTTTCTTTCATCTCGTCTAGCTCACTATACTTCTTATCTTTCTCTTCACAATGTTTGCATGGTTCCAAACATTTCAGACAAGGTTTTGTGACCTCAACTATCTTTTCAATAACTTTAACTTCTTCACTCTGTTCATTCTTCTCTTCAACCTGAACAACATTCTCACATTTTACTTCTTTCTTCTCCTTTGCTGCTCGTTTCTCCTTTAGCTTCTCCCATTTATCTACAAAATAAAATTTGAAACTTTCAGGAGATAGATGAGTTTTACCAATTTTTATTTGATTAATTTCTTCATCATCATCACTGCTATCAATTGATGATTGATCAAAGACTGGTGTCTTTTCTGAACTATCTTCTGAAGAGATAGACTCTCCATCTTGACTTTTTTCATCATCTGCAAACACATCCATCCACTCTTTCATCAACTCTTGATCTTGAATGATCTGTGCAACAAATGCTCTAAACTTTGAGTTACTTTCAGCCGGAATATATTTGTCCCAGCTAAATCCCTCTGGAAATCTTTCATCTTCTTGATCTGGAGGCATAGTAATACAAGCTTTCTTCTTTCCATCTTCAATTGACGGTTGTTGAGCTACCTGGTGATATATTGCTTTCCGATAATATTCATTGTTCCCGAAAGGATTCTGAGCTCCACCTGCTTCTCGGTTGGTACATTCCCTCTTGAAATGTCCTTTTTCCTTGCATCGAAAACAAGTAACTTTAGACTTATCAAAACCTAAAGTAGAAACATTAGCATCACGTAAATCATCTCTTCCGGTAATCTGCTTAAATTTCTTAGCTCTCCTCAACACACTCGCTAAACACCACTTAATATCCATTAGCTCCAATTCCTCAGCATCAATCTGATCATAATCCTCTTTTGTTAACATAGGATTTCCGATTCTTCCCGCAACCAAACTCTCATATGATTCTAACACGGTAACTAGTAATGCCATATGACCTTTAGCAACTTCTTCAGAGAAATTCTGACCATTCTGAAGATTCAACGCGATGTTACATTGCAGCACATGACCGTTACCATTGTTTGAGCTTTGAGATTGATAATTTGAAGTTGAAACATTAGGATTAACACTCGGATATGAAGAAAATCCACTGTTGTTGATTGAACTTTGATTGAGTGATCCGGATGAGTTTTCTGCGCTGAAAGCGGTTTGGATCTTCGGACTTGCTTCAACATTTTGAACATTACCTTTGAAATACATCTTGATATCTTGTTGACCACTTGAATTGTTCAATCTAGCGATCTTTTGTTGTTCAAGATCTTGTCCTTCAAGTTTTTCAATGAATTGAGCAATTGTCAATCTATCATACTCTCCGGTATTCTTCAAAATCATAAGATATGTACCCCATTCTTTTTCAGGTAAAGCATCGGCTAATTTTTCAACCCATTTCTCACGATCTTTAGTGATATCCAACCGACTCATTGATCGTACTAAATGACAATATCTCTCAATAAGAGTCTTTGTAGTTTCACCCGGTAAACTTGAGAACAATTAAAATTCTTTCTTTAAAAGTGACTTTTTATTCTTGATCATCTCCGTACTTCCTTCGAATGTTGTACGAAGTGCTTCCCAAATTGAACGTACACTATCATCATGTTGAAGTAATATGAAAATGTCTTCTTTCACAGCTTGTTGAAGTAAACTGATCATCATTTTTTCTGCCTTGTACATTTCTCTCTCTTTTTCGGTAAATTCAGAAATATTCTTTGTAACTCCCACATTATTACGAGGTCGAACGTACTTAGTTTCAATACACTCCCAAGACCTTAGATGATTTTCTTGAACCCAATTCTCGAACCGTTCTTGCCAACTATAATATTCTTCAATGCTCATCAACTTAGGAGGTTTCTGTAATGTTCCCGTTTCATTTTCCATAGTTACACTCTGAGCAACGGTAACAGGAATACCTGGGGCAGAAGCAAATGCATTATAAAATTCGTTGTCCATGTTTCGGTATTGAGATTTCACAAAAACAGACTTTTTAAACGAACTGGTCAAACCACACGTCCTGGAATTAACTTTTCAAATGACCTGATCACACTTCAAACGACCTGACGACCTAAGTTCAAACCGTGCGAACTGATGTAATTTCAAACGACCTGGAGTCAACTCGTGCGAACTGGGGTCAATTCGTACGACCTGAGATGATTTCCAAACGACTTGACTATCTTTTCACACGTCCTGGATACTTCGTGCGATCTGAGTTTATCAAATCGTGCGATCTGCTGAACTTTCAAACGAACTGAACAACTTTCAATCGAACTGAAACACTTCGTGCGACTTGGATGATCAGCTCGTGCGACTTGGAGATGTTTCGAACGAACTGAACAACTTTTCACGCGATCTGGTCCATTTTATCAAGTTCTAGATTGATTTTAGGTCTGATTTTTTCAATGATTGATTAAAACTCAGTTTTACGTGTTATATGTGAAAATCAGGTCATTTTGTCCGTAAATTCGTTGAAATTTTGAAGAAAAAATGTAGAAAGTGAGTAGAAGTGAGATGTTTTTGAAGAAAACAAGTTGAAATGGTAAGAACTCTTCCTCCTGAGCTCTGATACCACTTGTAGGATCGGGGAATTGATCAAACAAGTCGTTCAGAAGAGTTCTCGATCAATACGAAAGGCAGAATCAGACGTATTGATGTTGTAGCAGCTTGATATACACTTAGAAGTAGATTAAATGTCGATTGTATTGATTTGATGACGTTACACGAGCTGGCGACACTTCGGCAGAGCTTCGCTACCGGAATCAGAATGTTGCAAATGAAGAACCAAGACCTCCTATATATAGAGAACCCACTTCACACGAACCAGTAAAGACCAGGTCGCAATACCTGGTGCCAGGTCACACGAACTGATCAGTTCGCACGAACTGGTCAGTTCAGACCTGTTTCCCGATTTTCTTGAACTACGTGTCTTGGTCTATCTAATCTAATACATGACTCGATACAAGACGAAGTCAACAGACATATGCACTAACACTCATGATGAGAGAGTTCTGTCCCCGTCACGAGATTCGAGCTTTGGAGCGAGAATTTGACGATCTGAAACAAGATAGGGGAGAACACCGTACGTATACGGATCATTATGAGGAGCTCAGTTTGTTGTGTCCTACTATGGTTACCCCGTTAGAGAAAGCAATAGAGAGGTATATTGATGGTTTACCCGATTTTGTGCAAGACATTGTGACTGGCAGTAATCCTACTACTGTCCGTCAAGCGATTGAATTGGCTGCTACTCTGACCGAACCTCAGGTCAGAAAAGGGAAATTGACCCGCAAGGGTGACAAGAAGAAGTCAGCCGATTCCACACAAGAAAAAGGTAAGGGTAAGAAGAAGGGTGAGTCTTCTAAGAAGTCGAGGAAGCGCAAGGCTTCCCAGAACTTTGCAGTCACTGCACAGAATGCTCAGAACCCACCAGCACTACCTCCTGCGAAGAAGCAATATGCTGGTACCGCACCTCACTGTGCTCGATGCAATGGTCATCATGTTGCCCAACAGGCTTGCAAACAGTGCACTACGTGTGGTAAACTTGGGCATCTGGCCAACATTTGTCGTTTGGGTCAGAATCAAGCTGCTCAGGTTCCAGCACAAGCTCAGGGGAATGCTGCGACATTCCCACCTGGTTCGTGTTATAATTGCGGAGAAATAGGTCATTTCCGCAACAACTGCCCAAGGTTGGTGAATGCGAATGCAAATCAGAACGTGAATGCCAATGCGAATGTGAATCCCGCTCGTGAACGAGCATTCAATCTGAATGCTAACGAGGTGAGGGTGGACAACGAGGTTGTTAACGCTACGTTTCTTGTTAACAATCAACTTGCATCTGTTCTTTTCGATTCTGGTGCCGGTAGGAGTTTTGTTTCGTTATCTTTTGAGCCTTTACTTGCGATACGTAGAACTAAACTGAGGAAACCCTTATCTGTTGAAGTTGCAACTGGTAAACCTCTTGTACTCGATTCTGTTATTCGTGGTTGTCAATTGAACCTCGATAACCATCGTTTTCCTATTGACCTCACGCCGATGCAATTTGGGAGTTTCGACATTATCGTTGGAATGGATTGGTTAACCAAACATCATATTGAGGTGGTTTGTTTCGATAAGATCGTTCGTATTCCTCTTTCGTCTGGCGATGTCCTAGAGGTTCGTGGCGAGAAACCATCTGTTGGTTTGAAACTCATGTCGTGTACGAAAGCCCAAAGTTATTTACGAAAAGAATATGTTGCTTTTCTGGCACATGTCACCAAGGAGAAAGGCAAGAGCAAGAATATTCAGGATATTCCGATTGTTCGGGATTATCCAGAGGTGTTTCCTGATGAACTTCCTGGTTTGCCTTTCAGTTCGTCAAGTCAAGTTTCATATTGATCTTGTACCCAATGCCAACCCGATTGCGAAAGCACCTTATCGTCTTGCACCGTCGGAGATGCAAGAATTATCGAAACAGCTTCAAGAGTTGTCTCATAAAGGATTCATCCGACCTAGCTTTTCTCCCTGGGGTGCTCCTGTCCTCTTTGTGAAAAAGAAAGATGGATCTTTTCGAATGTGTATCGATTATCTTGAGCTTAACAAGCTTACCATCAAGAATCGTTATCCCCTACCTCGAATCGATGATCTCTTTGATCAGCTGCAAGGTGCTACCTGTTTTTCCAAGATCGATCTGCATTCTGGGTATCATCAACTTCGTGTACTCGAAGAAGATATTCCCAAAAGTGCATTCCGCACGAGATATGGGCACTACGAGTTCACTGTCATGCCTTTTGGTTTGACGAATGCCCCAGCTATATTCATGGACTTAATGAATAGGGTCTGTAAACCTTATTTAGACAAGTTCATCATTGTGTTCATTTATTCGAAGTCTCGAGCCGATCACGAGCAACACCTTCGTTTGACATTGGAACTCCTGAAGAAGGAACAACTTTTTGCTAAATTCTCCAAGTGTGAATTTTGGCTTAAAGAAGTTCAGTTCTTGGGTCATATTGTCAACGAGCAGGGTATTCATGTGGATCCTTGCAAAATTGCAGCAATTAAGGATTGGAATACACCAACGACACCTACATAAATTCGTTCTTTTCTAGGTCTCGCTGGTTATTATCGTCGGTTTATTTCGAACTTCTTGAAAATCGCGGTTCCACTCACTACTTTGACTCAGAAGAATAAGCCTTTTGAGTGGGGACCCAAACAAGAAGAAGCGTTCCAAACGCTGAAACAGAAGCTGTGTGATGCTCCTGTTCTATCTTTGCCCGATGGAAACGATGATTTCGTTGTCTATTGTGACGCATCAAATCTAGGCCTTGGTTGTGTCCTTATGCAACGAGGTAAAGTGATAGCTTATGCGTCAATACAGCTGAAAGTTCACGAGAAGAACTACACGACTCATGATCTTGAGTTAGGAGCCGTAGTTTTTGCACTCAAAATCTAAAGATACTATCTTTATGGCACGAAGTGTGTGGTTTTCACAGACCACAAAAGTCTCCAACACATTCTTAATCAGAAATAGCTGAACATGAGGCAACAACGATGGGTTGAGCTCTTGAGCGATTACGATTGCGAGATTCGCTACCATCCTGGTAAGGCGAATGTCGTAGCCGATGCACTTAGTCGAAAGGAGCGAGTCAAGCTTCATTCTGTTTGAACTGTATCTGATATCCAATCTCGTATCCTTCAAGCTCAACGATCTTGTGTAACCAAAGGCTTATTGAAATATGAGCTACCACTTCAACTCGAGCTTAAAATCGAAACGAAGGACGATGGTTTACTCTATTTTAAAGATCGTTTGTGGATTCCGAAACAAGACGATCTTCGCACTTTGGTGATGGACGAATCTTATAAGTCTCGATATTCTATCCATCCTGGTGCTGATAAAATGTACAAGGATCTTCGTACTCAGTACTGGTGGCCTGGTATGAAGAAGGATATTGCCTTGTATGTATCGAAATGCCTAACTTGTCTCAAAGTCAAGGCTGAACATCAACGACCATCTGGTTTGTTTGTACAACCAGAGATACCGGTTTGGAAGTGGGAGAACATTGCGATGGATCTCATCACTAAATTACCGCGTACATCTAAAGGTCACGATGCTATTTGGGTTTTCATCGATCGATTAACGAAGTCAGCTCATTTTATTCCTATTCATGAGGATCTATCTGCTGATAAACTTGCAAAGATTTATGTTGATGAGATTGTATCTCGACATGGTGTCCCTTTGGATATCATATCTGATCGTGATGCTCGATTTCCATCTCATTTCTGGAAGACCATGCAATCTACTATGGGAACCCAACTAAATCTAAGCACAACCTATCATCCCCAAACAGATGGACAATCTGAGAGGACGATTCAAACTTTGGAGGATATGCTTAGAGCATGCGTGATAGACTTTGGTGGTAATTGGGATTCTCATCTTCCATTGATCGAGTTCTCTTACAACAATAGTTATCATGCTGGCATCAATATGGCACCGTTCGAAGCTATTTACGGTCGAAAATGTAGTTCACTTGTCTGTTGGAATGAGATCGGTGAAGCTCAGCTTACTGGACCTGAGCTCATTCTGGAAACAACAGACAAAATCAAGAAAATTCACGATAATCTTGTGACAGCTAGAAGCCGTCAAAAGAGTTATGCGGATATGCGACGCAAGCCCTTAGAATTTCAAGTCGGAGACCATGTCCTACTCAAGGTGTCACCTTGGAAGGGAGTGGTGAGATTTGGAAAGAAAGGAAAACTTGCACCTCGATATGTTGGACCATTTAAGATTGTTGAAAGAGTTGGAAAGGTTGCCTATCGACTAGAGCTACCTCCAGAGCTTGGAAATATTCATCCGACTTTTCACGTGTCCAATTTGCGAAAGTGTTTAGATGACGCTGATCTTCACATTCCACTCGACAAAATCCAAATCGATGAAACAATGCACTTTGTCGAGAAACCAGTGGAGATAACGGACCGTGCAGTTAAACAGTTGAAGAAAAAACGGATTCGATTGGTCAAAGTACGCTAGGAATCCAAACGTGGCCCAGAACGTGAGGACCAAAAGAATGTGAAATATCCGCAATTGTTCTCACAAGTTTCCTCTAGTTAAAATTTCGGGACGAAATTTCCTAAAGTAGGGGAGACTGTGACAACTGTGCTCTGTAATCGATGTACAATGTAAAACAATGTTAATTATTAATAAAAAAATGTGCTTTGGTGTTATTATGTGTGTATTTGTGTTTGGTGATTTTACTATTTGATTCGATTCCGATTTCAAGCTTTAAATCGCTTTCTAGAAAGTTATACGCAAACTGATGCGCGAACGTAATCAGTTGAACGCGAAAAAAACTTCGGAATAGTGACATGGTCTTAACATACCTTAAATAACCTTCACATAACTTAGAAATAAGTTTTGGATGGTTTGGTGTGTTGAAAACAAGTCTATTCGATCGCAAGGACTATTTGTCTCAAACTGCGAAAGTATGCCGATTTGTTCAGTAACGAACATTCCAGAACTTGATCATAAGTTAAACATACCCTAAATATCCTTTACATAGCTTAGAAATAAGCTTTGAGGGGTTCGGTATGCTAAAATAAACTTATTTGATCAATAGGGACTAAAAGCGTCAAAAAGTGCATAAGTTTGCATTTTCGCGCATATCTTACGTTCTGAATATATCCGGGCACCCAAAAATTTATGTAATCATTCAAATATTTTATTTTAGTGATTGGCATGATAAAATTCCATTCGTCACTTAATTTGGATCGTTTTTGCGTTCGTTACGACTTCCGTCGTAATTAACCGAATAACGCAACCGTACGACCAAAAGAACCGACATCCGTGATGTTTTTGAGCATATTTTAAGTTCCCTATACTTTAACATCATTTTATAGCTTTGAAATTAGGTTAACGGGGCTTAAACATGTCAAATATGCATCAAAACATAAGTTTTTCAAGTGCAGGGACCAAAAATGACATTTCTGGAAACTAGCTCTGGCGGGCCGCGTAAGCTGAGGCCTATGCTTACGCAGGGCGCGATAGACTACTAGACAGATTCTTTGAATTTGGTCCATTTTTGCAACTTTGATGGTTTTCAACACCTGATTTGGATACCATCTGCTAGTTTTAGCTGGTATATCATGTCCCCGTGGTTTTTAAAACCATTAGCCCACATGTATGGCCAAGATTGTTCCCTCTTTAGCAAGAAACGATCCTAACGGTTTTCCGAAAACTATATATAGCCATGCCCTCATTCGATTTTCTGCACCCTTGATCATTTTAATGCTCTAAGTTGAAGCCTTTGCTTCATACCTGAGTATTATAGATCAAGTTCTCCCTGGCTTGGACCCTTTGTAAGCTTCTTTCGTTCTTTTATTGCTTTTCGAGCGTGAAGTCAAATAGTGTTTGACTTTCTGCTTTGACCGTCTTTGGTCAACAAAAAGTTCATTTGAACTTTGCAACGTGAGCGTAATCACGATGGTCATAGTCCCTTGTGACTATACCTACTAATTACCATGTTGATTAGGCGTAGTGACGAGTCAAAGTTTCGGTCAAAATACGCATTTGTGTGTATTTTGCAACCAAACTATCCTAGGGTATCAAAACACTTTGTATTGATATCAAAACCTATTTTCTAACTTAGTTAAACATGTTTCAACATGTTTAGCTCGTCACTTTTAGTTTAGTGCTTGTGTAGAGTCGTAAGTCAAGCTGTCTAAACCACCGCTTAGACTTTTGAACTCGACCCGTTTGGTCGATCATTAGGATCCGACCAAGCATATTTAGTGACCATAGTTGCATAGGGAATAACCTTCCGAGGTTATACCTTATGGTCACCTAGTTTAAGTAGTTGTATGATAGGTAGTTTTTATGCCTTAGGTAAATGACCAAAATGCCCTTTTCATGCATAATTGGATTTTAAGCATATGTAATATAAAATTTTGTCACATAACTGATTATGCAACATGTTTAGGCATATAATACTTGTCATAGGACTAGTTAGACGTCTTGAACACGCTTTGCGCGAACAACGCGTTAAAGTAGCGTAAGCTACTTTAATGGGTCGTAACGGGTCGAAAGCACTTAGGTTAGGTTCTGATCTAGAATGTAGGCTTTGTTAAACCATATCACATGAGTTCCAATACTCATTTGGTTTACAAGACCTCATTCTATCCGATCTTCCGATTTAGGTGTCGATTTATTTACTAGTGATTCGATTATTAGGTGCTGCTTGAGTTTCCTTGATTTGCCTGAGCTTGTTGAGTTCTTTAGATTGAGGATACTTTGCACTTCGATGTGACTACATAGTTCCCCTATTTTACTGTTTTCAATTGTTTTGGGGTGATTCATATATGCAAAATGATTTCAAGGTTTAAACGATGGTTTCAAAAACGATTAAATGGTTTATATTAGACTAATAACGATTTTCGTTAATGTGAACGAACTTGTTGGACGTAGTTACATAACGAGTAACATTCATTAATTTTGGCCTAACCGACCAGTATTAGGTTATGGTACCATAGGATCTGACAAATCCCGTTATCAGACTACACCCATGGTTATGTGTGGGGGTTATGGGTAATGACCGATCTGTGATTATTAACTTAGCCTTTGGTGGTTTGTTAATACGAGTTTAACGATGGACGAGTCACGAAGGTTTGGATGTTATTAACGAGACGACCAAAAGTAGTTTCACAATTAAAACAAAAACGATTTTGGGACGAGTTAAACGATTGAAACGAGTTAAACGATTTGAAACAATTTAAATGAGATAAACGATTTGAACAAACGATTGGTTTTGGGTTTTGATTAGATTATGGGACGTGTGTAACATGGTAAAAGCATGGTAGATACGCCGCTGGTACTTCTTATATATAAGTGCTTTTATCATATTATATTCCGTGTCATTATTTAGTTCACTGGGGAAAACGATTTTGAAACGATGTCACACAACGAGGTTTTCTAAATGATATAAACCATACGAGTTTTGTAACGAGAACAATTTACGATTTGGTCTACTTAAACAAATGTTTTGGGTTAAGAATCATGGCTGTGAGATTTTATAAACTATAACCAACTTGATTTGAGTTGGTTAGTTATGTTGCAATACACTTTTCAAAACGAGGTTTGTAACTTTTGACTCTTGTAGTCTAACAAGGTACTGCAACATATAAACGAGCCATGAATCCGATACTCTCATAAAACCTATGTGCTCGCCAGCAATTTCTTTGCTGACTTTGTTTTTACATATGTTTCAGGTGGTGTTGCATGATGTTGATTGCTAGGATGTAGGATTCACATAGGATCTGGACGAGGCCTTAGTGACTTAATAACGATAATAGAAGATATGTAACTTGTTTGTTTGGTTTTAAGACAATGTAAATTACTTAATGAATCAATAAAACAAAACTTTTGAATCCATGGTTGTGAAACAATAATTCTGCCACGACACTCCCCGACGTTTCCGCCACGGTTTCGTTGTTTTGACGCGGTCGGGGTGTGACACATCTGTTAGTTAAAACAAATACCTACTGTTCCGGCGGCTTTGCCTCTGCTTCCGGTAACTGTGTCGCTTCTATCCATCTTGTCCAAAGTCCACTGTTTTTTAAATCTCTTTCCTGCAACCAACAAATACTTCAATGTCAAACTCGAATGAACCCTAATCGCTTAGTAAAACACGAAACACAATGACCGCTTAATCTTACGTATATAGAACAAGGAAAATCTCTTATCTTCATCCATGATTTTAGGTATATTTGGTATGATTTTGGGGGTTTTTGTTGTGGGTTTAGAGAGAGAGAGAGAGGGGGGGGGGATTCGTGTGGAAATAGGAGATATGATATCCTTGACAGTTTTTTTGATTGATTTAAAACACGGTTATTGACAAAATTGCCCCTAATCATTTAAAACAATCAATTAATTAAAGTTAAATATTACAAGATTGCCATTGATTTAATCTCAACCCTTAATCACACCAATCGGATGGACGAGATCGCTTCCTAGACTTTCTAGGAAAAACACACTTTCCGCAGGATCCTTACTATATATATATAGTATATTAGGCGACTGTTTAGTATTGCATCTCCCTCTCGTCGTATTTCAAGACGAGATTTTCCCCGATACGGCGAATCCTATTTCCCTCCTGAATTAAATCTTCACCATAGTGGAGAAGTTCTTCCACATTCTCGTGGCTCATTGGTGGCATCTGGGCTGGTACGGGTTCAGGGTATATTGGTTCTGGTTCTCCATAAGGCATGTATGGGTAGGGATCATTCATTGACTCCTGGAATGTCCAATCGTTGGTTTCCCAATATTCTAAAGGATTTGGTGCTGGTAATCTAGGTATCTCATTTGGATCAAAGGCTGGGATTGGAAGTGGGTTTTCCTGGTTTTGTTCTGGGTTCATGAGTTGGTCAGGGTACAATAGTAGTAGTTATGGTTTAGGAGCTGCTACGAGGTTAAGATCAGCTGCATTTTCTTCATTTCTAAACATATCCAGATTTGCTAGTCTTCCATCTAATTCTTCCCATAATGGTCTAGTCACTGGAATCTAGGCTGTTCCCTCAGCTATGGTTTTTGCGGCTTGTTTCTGTTTTTGGATTTGCCTTATTCTTTTCCTCCTTTCTTTCTTCCTTTTACTAAACCATCCCCTTTTCTTAGGTGGGAATGCTTACCCGGCCTTGGCTCTAAAAATAAAGGTATCTTCAGACTCTGTTACATATCCTGAGGCTAAATTGGATGGTCCTTCGTCCATTGGAGAGTGGGACAGGTGACGATAAGTGTCGGAGGTAGTCTGATAACTCATACTGCGAACTCAAAATTTTTCAAAATACATAAAATCATATTATACACATTTACACAGAATAACACATAAGTTATGAATATTTCCTAACACAAATGTTTAAAATTTAGGTATTTAAAAGAACACCTAAATGGTTTAAAACAGTGGCTATGATACCACCTTCTGTCGCAGCCCCCGACCCCACCCCGGGAGCGGGCACCGCGAGCACGAGCCGGTGGTATCGGTGTTTATTAATTTGGCAGTGGAATTAAAACATCAGGATCGTAGTTAGGAAAGAATTTCAGAGTTGCAAAACACCAAATTTATATAATAAATAAATGGGATAAAAACCCATATTTCATTTATAATATCCTTATAGGGATAAACCCTAGTTTGGTGAAAATATAACTTCTTCTTTTATTCAGTTAAATTAAAGCCACTTTCTTTAAATCTTCAGTGCTCCATAGCTGGCTTCTTATAGCTTCACATTAAGTTACTTGAAACGCGTTTTGAAAACATTTTATCAGCAAGAAATATTGGCGAGTACATTCCATTTTATAAAAACACATTGTTATAACTTCACAGTATTATGAGTGATTACAATGTTTATATCTAACCAAAAACTCCAAGTACTTGTCACTCGACGGATCTGTGACTATGGTCATATCACACAATGGCAACCCATGTCCAATTGTGAAGATTATCAAGTAGTGTATACAAAACCCTATAATACCGGCAATATTTTGTAGAATACAAAGACTTAATCACTATTAGTATAACTGAAAAACATTTAGGGTTTTGTAAAATAGTTTGATAGAAAAAGAGAATGACTCATATTGTAAACTTATGTTTTTCAACAGGCTTCCTGGAAATATTTTCTGCTAATATTCTTGAATTCCTATTAAAATATACAATGCACACGCGTTAGTATAATAACCCAAATTCAACTTATCAATACGTCACGAGACAGAACTCCAACTTAGTTTACAAAGCATAGCCCTAAACAGGCAGCACTTTGGCAGCAGTTTCTGGGTTCCAGACCAATCGGACAGGGTATCGAATTAGTGATCGGGGGTTAAAATACTTACAACGGGGCAGAGCTTCGTGATTTAGGGGGTATTTTATCTGGTATTTTTGAATTATACAGAGAGAAAGAAAGAACTGAACAAGGTTGAAAGGTGTCACACCCCAATATTTTAACCATAATCCGGTGGGCCCGGTGGGGAGTAACGTGACGTAGTTGATATCATCATAGTCAATTAAACACAGTTATAGCACAGCGGATGGCTTGGAAGGTAAATTACTATTACAACCCAATTGTTCAAAGTACGAATAAAAGAATATACAGACGGTTGTAAATGAAAGGATCCACAGGCGGATCTAAATAAAATACAAACAAAGTTCAACAGACTTAAGGCATTACGGACTTGCAAGATCCTCTACTTAACGTCCAGAAGCTCCCAACCTATTACGTGTAATACCTGTCACTTAGTCTTTTGAAAATACGTCAGTTTACACTGATAAATACAATTAACCTACTCTTTTGAAAAGTGTTATGAAAATTGGTTTAGGTGCACAAAGCACAAAAATCTTTTATAACTTGGGACAATTATATTTATAATCTTGTATATAGATTTACATGTTTGTCATACATTTAGGGCCCGGTATAGAAGCCGAGACATGATTAACCGACACACCACTAATATAAACCCACAAGGAGTTATCCCCAACAATGTAGGTATATCTTTTTAAATACACAACTGTCAGGTGTATGCCTACATCTCGTGCTTAAGTCATGGCCATTTATAATTAAATGAGCCTAGGATATCCAATACACGGTCGTATTAACCCCCAATGTTTATGTTATCAAACAAAAAAGGTTATGCAGATTTATTAATTACAATCCGACCAAATGATCCCATACCCGACCAAGCGGTAATATTTTACCGTATCCCAAGCCCGTATAAGGGAAAATAAGTTAAAAGTGTTTACCTGAGTTTCTAAATGCGAGATCTATCTACTCAGCCGTATAATGTACTTAGACTTGTGAAGGTAGCTTTTATCGGGGCTCCCTAATCTAGAACGAAGGTTTTATTAACCTATTAGAATACTAACGGGTCTTATTTAAGTCATAGACTTAGACCAGTCAGTTTAAAGAAGGATTTTCGGCATGAAACGCTAGATTAAGCGATGACCGGAATGGAACGCCATTTAGACCCAATAAGTATGGAGACTTGTATTATATGGGTAAACTAAATACATTCTGGATTTTGAAGTTCAAATGATAAGGTTAAACCCGTTTCGGTTAATTTATGCAAACTAGATACATAAATCGAACTGAATGCGTATAAGCATAAACGGGTAACCGGATGAGTCATATACAAGTCCCATATGTTATTATGCTTAAAATGTCATGATATTAGTAGGATATCAGCAAGTATGCCCATAAAGATTTTAAAACCGAATTTAGCCCCATAAGGGCATTTTGGTCATTTTAAGGTTTATAAAAGGGGTTTATATGAAAACTGAGGTTCTGGTCATAAATATTCTGTAAAAGTATTTAATTTATGTTATTATAACAGTAGGATATCATACATATGTGTGGTTTATGATTTATGGCCAAACTATGCGCCGTAGGAGCATTTTGGTCATTTCACACATAGTTTTAATGACTTATTCGGGATTCTGAGTTCATAACTTATACCTACTGTAAAAATTTTAAAAAATGGTTTATAAATTCAGTAGGTAACAAGTCTTGGGTGCTAAGTGTGGTTTAAAACCATACTATGCACCTATTTAGCGTAAAAGTCAACAAATGACGATTTTTCGATGTTTAGTCAATTCTGAGGTTATGACCAGCTTTGAATGGTAAAAGTATTTTATTTATCAAAATATATCAGTAACAAAAGATTTTTGCATGTTAATTATATTTAAAACCCAATTTGTGTGTGAAAAGAGTATTATCGTCATTTACTAACTTCATGAAAGAACTCTAAGTTAAACTCAGAATATTATATGTTTAAATATCCCAAATAATTCCAAGTATGATATCATATCATTAGGTGATGAGTTTTCATGTTAAATTATGTTAAAAACTCATTTTATGTGAAAAAGGGTATTTTAGTCCTTTTTAAGGCTTATATTTTGATTAATTAAGCAAACTTACTTTATGACTAGTTTATAAATGTTAAAATATGCTAAACGTGTTAACATATCAGAATGTAATTCATTTGCATACTTATTTATGTTTAAAATCTCATTTTAGAATAAAAAAGGACATAATAGGCAAGTTTAAGCATAATAACGGAATCAAGTAAATAAACTCAGATTACTAGGTGACCATGTAATATAACCTCAGAGGGTTATACTACTACATAATATGGTCACAAAGGAACCTTAATACATAAAGGAATTAAGCTAATTCGGGTCAGAACTGAAAGTCAAAGCAAAAGTCAAGCTTTTGCGACTTTAGACCGAGCCTAAACTTAGAATTGTCGGGTTGAACATGTTTAGACATGTTCTAATAATGTTTACCAAGTTATTAAAGTGCCAAAACATATTTTATAACTTCCACATTATCAGATTTGAATTTATTTAAAAACTGACCCGTTTGACTTTTTATGTTAATTACTTTGACCTGACAATTAACTAAGTAAACGTGGTAATTAGGAGGTGCCCTTTTGAGGGATTAACACTTACCTAATTACGATCACGTAGCCATATTCGCCTCGAACAATGGTTAGACCGTTTAGGTTTAAACTGAAAGTCAAAGCCGATTTGCGGCAACTTTGACTTTCGGCTTTTAAATACATAAAAACCGAACTAGAGTGGCTAAGGACACTTACAACAGGTCCTAGCTTGAAAACTTGACTTAGGGGGAGCTTCCTTTTGATCAGGAACCTCAGAGAAGAAGTATAGAAGTGATTTTTGAAAGGTGCAAGTTCAAATGGAGGATGAAGGCACCTATTTATAGTAAATCATGGTGTCTTAGGATCAATCTAGGTGTTTTTGATCATCCTCAGATCATTCCAAGTGTCCTAGTGTCAGTAAATACCATCAAACAAGCCCTGGTTTCGAGTTTCAGGCATGCAATGTCGGTTTGTGTGGGCTGCAAGGCTGCTACATGCAGCTGTCCAGTTTTTGATTATTGGGCAGTCTCTCGCGGGTCGCGAAAGATAAGTCATTAATCTTCGCGGGCCGCGACTCTCCTTCGGTTCCGGTAAAACAAGTTTCAAAATTGGCAGTTTCTGTCCCTGGTCCTTATTAACTTCATATAACTTTCATTTTTAGCACTATTGCCCCCTATAGTTAGTTTTTACATATCTTGGGAATATTTTTAAACATCGATAGGCTCCCGTTCAGTTAAAAGGTCACCCGAAGGTACTAGTTTTCCCTCGTTGACGCTTTTAACCCTTTTTCTTAAAATGTTGCACAAATACCATATAATGATGCCGAAACTTTTCGTAATTAATATCAAGCATTCTTGGAAGTAATATTGGACGTTACGAAGCCCCGGGTTTGTTAAAAGGTTAATCAGAGGTAAGAATTAACATGTTTACACGTTTAACCCCTTAGTCTTGTAAAGTTTCAATTGTTTTCACAAATGGCTTCTCACGCCCAATAATACACTTATTTGAGAATACGAACATCGTGTAAGGTCATTCAGAGGCATAGTTTTAGCATGTTGACACTTTTAGTCCCTCCGCATACATTTTTTCTCTGTTTGTCAACTTTAGTCCTTCAAAGTCAATTTATTATAGGTTTAGGGTTTATGACACGTGTCTTCACATTATAGGACACGATTTTGCGAGGTGTTACATCCTCACCCCCTTAAAAGAAATCTCAAGCTTGAGATTTACTGAAACAAATGAAGGTACTTTTGTCGCATAGTGGACTCAACCTCCCACGTATATTCTGGGCCTCTACGGGCATCCCATTTCACTTTCACAATTGGTACATGCTTCCTTCGAAGCTTTTTAACCTGTCGATCCTCAATCGATATAGGCTTTTCAACAAATCTCACGTTTTCATCTATCTGCACGTCTTTATGAGATATTGCTTGCGATTCATCAGCTAGACGTTTCTTTAAGTTGCAGATGTGGAACACGTTGTGAATTCCACTAAGTTCTTCAGGTAAGTTCAGCTTATAGGCCATACTACCAACACACTCGATGATTTCGAATGGTCCAATGTATCTTGGGCTTAGTTTGCCCTTTTTACCAAAGCGCATTACCCCTTTCCAGGGTGATACCTTTAGTAGCACTTTGTCTCCTACCTCGAATTTTAGAGGTTTGCGCCTTTTATCTGCGTATCTCTTCTGCATATCTCTGACAGCTTTTAGAAGATCACGGATCTGAACAATCTTGTCCGTCGTCTCAAGGACTATTTCAAGTCCTGATAGCTGGGCCTCCCCAACTTCTGCCCAACAGACGGGCGTTCTGCATTTTCTTCCATACAAAGCCTCAAAAGGTGCAGCTTGAATGCTCGTATGGTAACTGTTGTTATATGAGAATTCAATCAGAGGAAGATGATCATCCCAACTTCCACCCAAATCAATAACACATGCACGAAGCATGTCTTCAAGTGTTTGAATTGTACGCTCACTTTGTCCATCCGTCTGAGGGTGGTAAGCAGTACTGAAATTCAAACGATGCCTAAGGATTGTTGGAAACTTTTCCAAAAGTGAGAAGTGTATCTAGTATCTCTATTGGACACAATAGATACTGGCACTCCATGTAATGATACAATCTTGTCCACATATAATTGTGCTAGTTTATCAGAGCTATGAGTCTCCTTGATGGGTAAGAAATGAGCCGACTTAGTCAGTCTGTCAACTACGACCCATATTGTATCATTTCTATGCCTTGTCTTAGGTAACTTGGTGATAAAATCCATGGTTACCATCTCCCATTTCCATGTGGGAAGTTCTAGTTGTTGCAATAATCCTGAAGGCTTTTAATGTTCGGATTTAACCTGTGAGCACGTCAAACATTTAGCTACGTGTCTGGCTATGGATTTCTTCAAACCCATCCACCAATAATCTGCCTTTAAGTCTTGGTACATCTCCAGGGTGAACTGAGTATTTGGAATTATGAGCTTCCTAGAGGATTATATCTCTAAGTCCACCATAAATCGGAACCTAGACTCGACCATTCAATCTGAGGATTCCATCATTCCTAGGTGACTACTGATCAATATTTGCACCTAATCTTTCTTCTGAAAGGTTATCTTCCAATACAACTTATTTCTGTGCTGCTAACAACTTTTCATTTAGACTGACCCTAAGTTCAATACTCTTAGCATTGATCCGTATAGGTTTGACTTTACTTTCCTGCTTAATGCATCATCGACCACATTCGCTTTGCCAGGATGGTAGCGAATTTCACAATCATAATCGTTCAATGTTTCCATCCAACGGTGTTGTCTCATGTTGAGATCTTTCTGGCTAAACAAGTGTTGGAGACTTTTGTGATCTGAGTATATCACACATTTAGTTCCATACAAGTAATGTCTCCATAGCTTAAGTGTAAATACAACAACACCCAATTCCAAGTCATGGGTGGTGTAATTCTTTTCATGCACCTTTAGTTGTCGTGATGCGTAGGCAATCACCTTGCCTCTTTGCATAAGCACACAGCCTACGCCAGTGTGCGAAGCATCACAGTAGAAAACGAATTCTTCTATTCCTTAAGGAAATGTCAACACAGGAGCATTGCTCAACTTCTGTTTGAGGATCTTGAAAGACTCCTGCTATTTAGGACCCCAGTCAAATTTTACATTTTTGCGTGTTAAAGTAGTTAGAGGTGCAAATATCCTTGAAAAGTTTTCGATGAACCTCCTGTAATATCCTGCCAACCCTAAGAAGCTGCGAATTTCAGTAGGTGTCTTAGGTGCTTCCCAATTCATGATTGCTTCTATTTTCGCGGGATCCACCTGGATACCACGCTCACTCACCACATGTCCAAGGAATTGGACTTCGCAAAGCCAGAATTCGCACTTGGAGAATTTAGCGTAAAGCTTCTCCTGTTGCAGAAGTTTTAGGATGCACCGGAGGTGTTTCTTGTGATTAGCTTGATTGCGGGAATAAATAAGTATGTCATCGATGAAGACAATGACAAACTTATCCATATATGTCTTGCAGACTCGATTCATGAGGTCCATGAATGCTGTGGGTGCATTAGTGAGCCCGAAAGGCATCACTAAGAACTCATAGTGACCATACCTCGTTCTGAATGCAGTTTTAGGTACATCTTCAGTTCTGACTTTTAGTTGATGATACCCCGACCTTAACTCAAGCTTTGAGAAGAAGCTTGCTCCTTGTAGCTGATCAAACAGATCGTTGATCCTGGGCAATGGATAGCGGTTCTTGATTGTTGCTTTGTTTAGCTCGCGATAATCAATGCACAAATGCATTGAACCATCCTTTTTATTCATAAACAAAATGGGTGCTCCCCAAGGTGACGAGCTAGGCTAAATAAAACATTTTTCCAAAAGTTCGTCTAATTCGGTTCCTAGCTCTTTTATCTCGGTTGGTGCTAAACGATAAGGAGCTCGTGCGACTGGTGCTACTCCTGGTATAATATCGATCTTGAACTCTACTTGCCTCTTGGGAGTTAATCCAGATAGTTCTTCAGGAAAGACATCTGGGTACTCTGAGATGACTGGAATGTCTTCTAATTTGGGCTTCGGCACGTCTACTGTCACCTGTGCCATGTAAATGACACAACCGTTCTTCAAACATTTAGATGCCTTAAGCATAGACACTTGATCAGGCAATCCATAGTGCGTATCTCCTTAGATAGTGATTGATTCACCAGAAGGGGTTTTGATGTTAACTTGTTTCTTATCACCGGCAATTTGGGCTTGGTTAAACGATAACCAATCCATTCCTATAACTATATCAAACCCCGCCAATTTCATTGGAAGTAAAGATAACGGGATAGAATGATTCTTAATGGATATAAAACATCCATCAAGAATTGTCGAAGCAGTTCCTAAGGTACCATCAGCTAGTTCTACTTCATATTTAATGTCTAGAGTTCTAATAGGCAGATTTAACAGTTTACTAAATTTAATGCCTACAAAGGACTTATCTGCACCTGAATCAAATAAAACTCTAGCATAAATATCATTTATGAGGAAAGTACCTGTTATAACGTTGTCGTCTTGCACTGCCTCCCTGGCATTCATCTGAAACACTCTGGCGTTTTTTTTCTTAGCCTCTTCAGGCTTCTTTGCATTTTTCGGGCAATTTGACTTGATGTGCCCTCTTTCATTGCAACCATAACAGGTTGCATTCTTCAGATCCTTGCACTCCAACGTTTTGTGTCCCTTTTTCTTGCAGATTCCACAGGGTTTGGCCTGCGGATCTATGGTGCATTTCCCAAAATGATTCCTTTTGTAGTTCTTGCACAAGGGCTTTTCACCCGACTGATTGGAGTTTTTTTTGGACCCAAAGTTACCTTTCTTTTTCTTATCTGAGCAGTGCGAGTTATCATCTTCTCTCTTTCTCTTCCCTTCATCTGTAGTCCTTACAGACCTATTTCTGACGATACCCAATGTCAGGGATAGAGATAGATCCACTGCTGACCTGTAGGTGGCAGGCTTTGAAGCCTTAACATGTCCTTTTACCTCAGGGGCCAAGCCACCTATGAAGCGCGCTATGCGCTTTGGTTCTGGATGTCACACCCTGACTTTTGCGGAAGCGTGGGTTATTGGTGTGACTTCTTAATACCATAGCAATCAATCATAACAATGCTATATGATAAAAACATGAGATGTTCGTCCATAAATAAGTTTAGAAAAATACCATATTACACTTGTCTTAAAACTTCAAATTCCAAAATAAGTTACAAACCTTGACTTATTTAAATGGATTCATAAAATCTTAGCAAAAGACCTTAAATAAACTAGGCTTAGAGATATGTAACCCGTCCAGGTAGAGGTTACATCTTCTAAACCCTACAACTCTGGATGACTTCTTTATTCAAACGCAGCTTGAAAATATATGCATACCGTGCCAGATCCATTAGTTTCCTGAAATACATGTAGTTTGAAAAATCAACAAAAGTTGAGTGAGTTCATGTGTAAGTGAGTATGTATAAACCTTTGTAATATGTCTGTAAGTATGAAAATCCCTGGTATGTAGCAATTAAGGAAAAAGAGATCACCACTGGGTTGCAAAGCCAATGATATGTGTGAAGTGATGCAGGAAAACTCAAACCTAGCAAATTTTGCACCGGGCTTCCGGCTGTAAGACATAGTCACCACATGGTCCACTCAACGGACTCAGGAGTGGGGCTCGCTACACCCAAATAGATCTATCACTCATGCCCCTCGGTCCTACAACGAGGATTAATGGCCTTCAGTTCGGCCTACCCACTCACATGATCTAAGTAGTATACCCTCCTTAAGCTAACCATACCATGTAAATAAATGTCTGTAAATGTCTGTAATGTCTGTAATGTCTGTAAATGTCTGTAAATGTCTATAAAAGTCTGTAAACGTCTGTAACATGTATTTCACCCCCGAAGTATAAAACTGAAAACAGTTAAGGGAAAAGGGGGACATGAACTCACTGTAGTGCGTCTTGTACCGAATCTCAAACTCCGTCTGCTACACGACAACCTACACGTACTAATGTCTATTAGACGAACGGGACGTGCCTTGGCTTAGAGTTTAGTATTTTGAGTTTCGTTACTTATATTGTTCCACGTGTTAAATATTTGTTCGTTCAAAGTTCTAGCAATTTTTAGTCTTAGAAAGCAAATATTTACTAAGTGTTATAATTTTCGGAAAATTTCGCCATAGCCTCCTTTGTAAATAGAGGTGTCCATGCTTAAAAGCATATTATTTTCTTTCACAAATATCTCGTATAGTGTTCCCACATAACCAATCCGACAAACATACATGCAATGCCCTACTTACGTCTTTTCAGCTTTATTAAACCAAACAGGACTGTTTTCGAGTATTAAAATAAAATAGTTAACATTTTCCAAAAATTATCAAATTTTTACAGAAGGTCATAAATAATCCACGATTTATTGTGTAAAAATTTCGGAGATCAGTTCCTTACCAATTTTATATAAAAATTCTATTACCCGACTGCAATCAGATTTGTTACTTTCTGATTGCAGTTTTACGGAAAAATTCACTAAAAATCAACCGTAAGTCGGATCGATGAAATTCCAGTTGGAGGGTCACGGGAACAACCGTGAAAATCTACAGTAAAAATTCCATGAGCTGATTCTGCCCAGGTTTTAAGTTTTGACTCTGATTACAACATACTTTTTCAGCAGAAATATTTCAGCTTGAGCTGCTGTCTAAAAATAATTCTTTAAAAATAGTAAACGATCTCGAAAAATTACGATTCCAGTTTCATTTGTTCGGTTATTCAAAATTACATAATTTAGACTCCAGAAATTCTGTTTTTCGTTTAAAAATGAACCAGTTACAGCCCGTTGAAGCAGGCTGGAAATTTCAATCAGCAAGCTGTTTGCATGTAGAAGTGACTAAAAATGCATAAACAAAGACCTTAACCATGTTTTATTGCTGAATAAATGCTCAAACCTCAATCATGCATTAACCAACCCTAAACCACCCAGATTTCAACTTCATACAACCCTTTTATCTATGGTTTTTATGCAGAATTTTAAGTTTACAAATTAGTGTTTTAGCTTATGGGTGACAAGAACATTCAAACAAACATAACAAGAATCAAGGTAGAACAAGAGTGTGGAGGAACATACTTCTAGCACAAGGCTAGGGTAGTAATCTTAGGACAAGATGATGGTGAAATGTTGGTGACAAAGGCTTGAATCAAGCTTCCGTGAAGACCTTCAATCTTGCACTTCAATGGATGAATCTTCAACTTGAATGAGAGCTTTTGGAGAAGAAAATGGTTGAGGTGAAGGATGGTGATGGTGAAATCGGTTGTGGAGAGAGAGGGGGGGGGGTGTGTGAGCCGAAAATAATAGGGAAGAGGGAGGAGGTGGAGTGCAAGCTTTGTAGTAATGATGGAAATTTTTAGGAAATTGCAAGATTCTCTTACACAACTTGACAACTCTCTTAGCCATGCACAAGGTTCCCACCAATGGGGTAATGGGGCAAAAAGAAGGTGATTAAGGTGGGTCCCATGGCTGAAATCGGTTGGGGGGGGGGTTAAGTGTAGATTTGTTAGTTAATAGGTATTAAGTTAGAAGGTTAAGGGTATTTCCAAGTGTAGTGGGTGTATGTCATGTTTACTTGTATGGGAATTTTTGTGACCGAAAATAATTAAGAAAGATAAAAATAATATTTCTGAAAATATTTTAGTGTCCCGGAAAATGTCTGGTTGTTCGGTTACGTATCGTCCCGTTAAAGCGTTTAATTGTACCGTATAGCGTCTTTTATGCATCTTTATGTAACGAAAACGTTCCTGGCACTTAGGAAAGTATACAGGACCACTCTGCTATATTTGTATATTATACTGGTATAATAAAATGCTGAATTAAATAAAGGAATGCAGAATTCTTGTATTTAACGCGTGTTTTAGGCACTTCCCGGTACTATATCCGTCACCTAATGACGCAGTCTTTTGGTCCTCACTTCCCTACACTACAAACTAGTGTACTACTCTATCCCTGGCTCATACTGGCCATAGTAATATCGTCTGTCTCAGTGCTGGCATTGTCAGCTTTATTTCTGAATCAACCGTTCAGTGTGTCAACTGTGCTGAGTGCATCAAGTATGTCACTAATGTAGGTGTGTAATGAATGGAGTGACTGTATAAAATATGATGCATGTTTATATGATATAGAATCATAGAGCAGTTTAAATTATCAGTTGTAATCAAGCACAGTCATTAAACACATAATCGAAATTAATTAATTTATACAGTACCTGAAATTTTGAGGGTTGTCACACTGGAGTTACCAAATAAGGCACAAGTCTAGACATGGAGTTGAAGCTAGTAACATATGCTCGGCAATCCAGGTTCTTCATGACGAGAGTCAAGAAGTCGGCTTCGACCTTCTCCACTTCATGTTGTGGGCAGAAAGTTTCTTTCATCAGTTTTGCAAATTTAGCCCACGATAGGTTGTAGAGTGGGATTTTCCCCGAGGCCTGTATTAGTGCCCTCCACCAAACTAGGGCGTCACCTTTAAAAGACTGGGATACAAACTTAACAACATCCTCCTCGGCACACCCACTTATGTCAATGACTGTCTCCATCTCGTCAAGCCATTTCATACAATCTATGGCTCCTTTTTCACCGGTAAAGTCTCTTGGCTTGCAAGAGACGAAGTACTTGTAGGAACAAGCTTTGGAATGTGGTTCCTGGTCAAACACTATCTTCTTGGGTGGTTGACTATTTTGATTTGATGAATGTACTAACTCGTCCTTCTTTGATGTATGCGGTTTGGAATGGGACTTAGAATGGGCCACTGAATGAGTCTTGGAGCGAGTAGCACTCGACTCCCTTAATACTCGGCCTACAGCTTTAGTTACAGCAGTATCTATCATAGCTTGTAAATTGGCGCCTGTTATGTTCAGTCTCGTGTCATTATTCCCTTCAGTTGGGTGGCTATGTGCCTCATCCGAGTTAGCCATGAAGAAGCTTGAATGCTATATATCAAGTGACAACAACTTATTTAGTGGTCAAATATTGAATCATCATAATCGATGATTAACTAACCATGGTATAAATAAACCACATAGGTTAATCGGTTTAATCATTTTGAAGAATATTTATTTGTACTTTTTATTATAGTTAGCCTAGGTTATAAAAACCATCAAGAGCATTAGAGTGGCACAAAAAGGCCTTGTCACTTGGACAATTTAAAATATAAATCATGATCTTATTGGATCAAGGGTATTAAGGTTTGAACATAGTTCTTCACCTTTTGACAAAGAGTCATGGACTACTAGTGTCGTTGTTATGAAATGGTATAGCTTGGCCCGTAGGAAAAATTATAACATCACCAATGGATACTTTAATATGATCATCTTATTTGACGATATCAGCCATGATTCACATTGATAATTGAGGCTATATAAAGACTTGGAAGAAATCCAAGTATTTTGATGACTAGTGTGGTTTCTCAAGCCACATTGTCAGGAGTGTTAACATGTTCTAGATGTTAACAAGGATTTATTATTTTAAGAGGGTTTTACCATCATAGCCATGTTCATATGACATATAGGCTAGGTTATACCATTAAGAAGGTCTTTTGGAATTTTTTGATAGATCAACTAGAAATTGAAATGATTGTTTGGTCATTGATGTAATGAATATATATGTATAATATAACAATGTAAATTCCAAAAGAAAAATTATCTTTAATAGTACTAAGGATTACAAAAACTGCCCTAAATGGGTCCTTTTAAATAAGATAAATTATCCACGTAGGGACTAAAAGATAAACAAGTCCTCGCAGGGACTAATACTTAAAAGAAATGTCCACGCAGGGACTTAATTTAAAAGACAAAAATAAAAGTAAAGGTCTTCAATCGTCTTCCTTCTTTCCCTTGATAAATTTTGCAAGACCCTTAAGAAACTTATGGGTCTTTCTTTCACGTCTTTCCACCCTACGTTCAACCTTTTACACCCTTTGCAAGATTTCTTCTTGTTGTTGTTGTTGGGGTGGAGGTTGAGGTTGTGGCTGTGGTTGAGGTGAGGGTATTGATACCCATAAGCAGGATACCCAGTTGGGTATGCTGGTGGGAAAGGTAAAGGATAGAGGGCGTTATAATTGACTGCCTTGACGTATGGGTCGTAGGCAGGTGGTTGGTAGTTATAACTCACAGGAGCTTGTGGCTCAAACGGGTTATACCCAGTCGTATCTGGGTAAGCAGGAATTGGGTTTTCAAAACCCATCGGAGGTGGTGGTGGTGGTGCAAAGGTGGCCGGAGTAATGTCGATTTCTGGCACAATGTTTGAGGGTCCACCCATTTGTGGATCTTCAAAAATGGGAGGGTAGTTGCTAGCAGCTTGAGGGGTGCTAAAGCGTGGACCCCCTCGCACGGACATTCAAGCGTTTCTCCTCCGCCTTGGTGGTTCTGGTGGTGGCGGAGGTTGTTCTTGTGCTGGCGGTGGCGGTGGCGTGATTGCTTGAAAGTATGGCTCCTCAGAGGGAGTCCGCTGTGGTGGTGTGTTGTGGTGGGAAGGTGTGAATTCAAATTTCCACTGCCCAAACCATTCTTGGTATTCATCGGGACCTCGGTAGGGAGATCCCGCAAAGGAAGAACCACTTGAAATGTCAATGGGATGCGTGGGTGTCCCAGATGGCGGCATTACTGGATCTGGATCCTCGTCCACATCCATGTCTTCAGGGAAATGATCCTCTGGACCCAACAGGTTATGGCCTACTGGTGCGTTGATATAGTCATTAGGGCCGAAGTGACCTTGGGAATGTGAGTGGTGAGAAGAATGATGGGAGGAATGATGCGAATGCAGCGAATGCTGCGAATGGTGGGAGTTTTGGGGCTCTTCTGGTTGCTGTGGTCCAAAAGAATGATGGTAGGAGGGTGAAGTGCTAAGTGAGACAGATCGTCTTGCGGGCTCGAGTGAATGTCCCCAATCGTCATAAGGATCGGAGCTAAACGATGCAGAGGGCGTACGTTGATGAGAAGGCCCTGCTTGGCTATGCATTCCTCCTCGCATAGGTCCTTTTCCTCTTCCCCCTCTAACACGTGGCGGCATTTTGATATGTGAACCTATCAAAAAGCAAAGAAACAATATATATATTAACCAAAGAGTTAATTGCCAAAATCATCCCTGAGGTTTGGGCAGGTTTGCCATTTTCGTCCAAAATGACACTTTTGTACCAAATTGCACCCAACGTTTTTAACATTTTTCCATTTTCATCCAAACCACTAACTTAGCTTATTTTTTCTGTTAAGTTGAGGATATTTAGATGAAACTGGCAAATGTAAAATCACAAGGACGATTTTGGCAATTTACTCAAACTCTTTTAAATTTCTTTTATTTAATTAATTTGTTACATATATAATAAAAAAATACATGCAATTTTTATATGAAAAAAATAATAGCTTTGTCACATAATTTTTATAAATTTTCATCCAACCACTAACTAAGTTAATTTTTCTACTAAGGCGAAGGATGTTTATAAACTAAGTCAGAAATTAATTTCTAATTTTTTATATAGATCAGTTTTATAAAAATAAAATCTACTTAAACTCTAAATTTTATAAAACTAAAATGTTGGTAACCTTATTGAAAAAGGTCAATTAAAAAAATCTTATCATATGTACCAAGTTTGTAATTCATTTTCTACTCTTTTAAATTCGCTTATAAGGAAAAACAGAAGCCAGTGCTCCCCCCCCCCCCCCGCTATCAAACAACGTATCGTTACCAAACCTTAAAGTTACCCACCAAATTGTAATTATAATGCTATGAACCAAAAGTTTCTTTACTCAAGCCACTCAGAATAAGTATTAGTTAGTTACCCTCATAATCTTAATTAAATAACTATTTTATTTCTACCAACATATTTCCTAAGTGCTCAACACATTTAAAAAATATGTAACGTTTTACAATTTTTTTCTATCTCTACAACTGATGGGGGGGGGGGGGATATTGCACCGTCCTCCCAACCACTGGAGTGATCCCACTCCACAAGCTAGCTTAGCCCCATAGCTGTCTGGCGGTTAATACCCATCCGGAAGCGAAATGGCCCGGAGGATGTGCCTACCAGGATTCAGACCGGGGTCCTCTAGGAAGAGGTGGGTGAGGCTGGCCACTGGGACACCCCAAGTGGTTCTATCTCTACAACTGATAAATACTAAACGTTGTAATCGATTGTTATGTGTTGCACACCAATAACATTTTCTCTTTATAAAACTGATTTATATAAAGAATATGTAAATTAATTTTTGTCTTAATTTATAAAATTTAAATCATCCTTCACCTTAACAGAAAAAATAAACTGAGTTAGTGATTTGGTTGAAAATTTATAAAAATTATGTGATAAAACTATTTTTTTTTCTAAAAACTCCATGTATATTTTTTTTATTATATATGTAACAAAAATAATTAAATAAAAGAAATTAAAAAGGGTTTGAGTAAATTGCCAAAATCGTCCCTGTGGTTTTATATTTGCCAATTTCATCCAAATATCCTCAACTTAACAGGAAAAATAAACTAAGTTAGTGGTTTGGATGAAAATGCCAAAAAGTTACAAACGTTGGGGGCAATTTGGTACAAAAGTGTCATTTTGGACGAAAATGACAAACGTGCCCAAACCTCAGGGACGATTTTGGCAATTAACTCTAAACCAAATAAGATTAAGATTAACCCTAGGTCATTTGCCTAGACTCGGAAGTCTAAGGAATGTGCTACTGTGTAATTGAGATTAAACACAAAAGGCTAGTGTTTAATTCACTCAACGTTGGTTCTGATACCAACCTGTCACACCCCAATATTTTAACCACAAACCGGTGGGCCCGGTGGGGAGTATCGTGACGTAGTTAATATCATCATAGTCAATTAAACACAGTTATAGCACAGCGGAAGGCTTGGAAGGTAAATTACTATTACAACCCAATTGTTCAAAGTACGAATAAAAGAATATACTGACGGTTGTAAAAGAAAGGATCCACAGGCGGATCTAAATAAAATACAAAACAAAGTTCAACAGACTTAAGGCATTACGGACTTGCAAGATCCTCTACTTAACGCCTAGAAGCACCCAACCTATTACGTGTAGTACCTGTCACTTAGTATTTTGAAAATACGTCAGTTTACACTGGTAAATACAATTAACCGACTCTTTTGAAAAGTGTTTATGAAAATTGGTTTAGGTGCACAAAGCACAAAAATATTTTATAACTTGGGATAATTATATTTATAATCTTGTATACAGATTTACATGTTTGTCATACATTTAGGGCCTGGTATAGAAGCCGAGACATGATTAACCGATGCACCACTAATATAAACCCACAAGAAATTATCCCCAACAATGTGGGTATATCTTTTTACATACGCAACTTTTAGGTATATGCCTACACCCCGTGCTTAAGTCGTGGCCATTTACAATTAAATGAACCGAGGATATCCAAGACACGGTCGTATTAACCCCCAATGTTTATGTTATCAAACAAAAATGGATTAAAACGGGATATGCAGATTTATTAATCACAATCCGACCAAATGATCACATACTCGACCAAGCGGTAATATTTTACCGTATCCCAAGCCCGTATAAAGTATTTACCTGAGTTTCTAAATGCGAGATCTATCTACTCAGCCGTATAATGTACTTAAACTTGTGAAGTTAGCTTTTACCGGGGCTCCCTAATCTGGAACGAAGGTTTTATTAACCTATTAGAATACTAAGGGGTCATATTTAAGTCGTAGACTTAGACCGGTTAGTTTAAAGAAGGATTTTCGGTATGAAACGCTAGATTAAGCGATGACCGGAATGGAATGGAATGTAATTTAGACCCAACAAGTATGGAGACTTGTATTGTATGGGTAAACTAAATACATTCTGGATTTTGAAGTTCAAATGATAAGGTTAAACCCGTTTCGGTTAATTTATGCCAACTAGTTACATAAATCGAACCGAACGCGTATAAGCATAAACGGGTAACCGGATGAGTCATATATAAGTCCCATATGTTATTATGCTTAAAATATGTCATGATATCAGTAGGATATCAGCAAGTATGCCCATAAAGATTTTAAAACCGAATTTAGCCCCATAAGGGCATTTTGGTCATTTTAAGGTTTATAAAAGGGGTTTATATGCAAACTGAGGTTTTGGTCATAAATATTCTGTAAAAGTATTTAATTTATGTTATTATAATAGTAGGATATCATACATATGTGTGGTTTATGATTTATGGCCAAACTATGCGCCGTAGGAGCATTTTGGTCATTCCACACATAGTTTTAAGGACTTATTTGGGATTCTGAGTTCATAACTTATAGCTACTGTAAAAAAATTAAAAAGTGGTTTATAAATTCAGTAGGTAACAAGTCTTGGGTGCTAAGTGTGGTTTAAAACCATACTATGCACCTATTTAGCGTAAAAGTCGACAAATGACGATTATTTCGATGTTTAGTCAATTCTGAGGTTATGGCCAGCTTTGAATGGTCAAAATATTTTATTTATCAAAATATATCAATAACAAAAGGTTTTTGCATGTTAATTATATTTAAAACCCAATTTGTGTGTGAAAAGAGTATTATCGTCATTTACTAACTTCATGAAAGAACTCTAAGTTAAACTCAGAATATAATATGTTTAAATATCCCAAATAATTCCAAATATGATATCATATCAGTAGGTGATGAGTTTTCATGTTAAATTATGTTAAAAACTCATTTTATGTGAAAAAGGGTATTTTAGTCCTTTTTAAGGCTTATATTTTGATTAATTAAGCAAACTTACTTTATGACCAGTTTATAAATGTTAAAATATGCTAAACGTGTTAACATATCAGAATGTAATTCATTTGCATACTTATTTATATTTAAAATCTCATTTTAGAATAAAAATAGCATAATAGTCAAGTTTAAGCATAATAACGGAATCAAATAAATAAACTCAGATTACTAGGTTACCACGTAATATAACCTCAGAGGGTTATACTACTACATAATATGGTCACAAAGGAACCTTAATACATAAAGGAATTAAGCTAATTCGGGTCAGAACTGAAAGTCAAAGCAAAAGTCAAGCTTTTGCGACTTTAGACCGAGCCTAAACTTAGAATTGTCGGGTTGAACATGTTTAGACATGTTCTAATAATGTTTACCAAGTTATTAAAGTGCCAAAACATATTCTATAACTTCTACATTATCTTATTTGAATTTATTTAAAAACTGACCCGGTTGACTTTTTATGTTAATTACTTTGACCCGACAATTAACTAAGTAAACGTGGTAATTAGGATGTGCCCTTTTGAGGGATTAACACTTACCTAATTACGCTCACATAGCCAAATTCGTTTCGAACAATGGCTGGACCGTTTAGGTCTAAACCGAAAGTCGAAGCCGATTTGCGGCAACTTTGACTTTCGGCTTTTAAATACATAAAAACCGAACTAGACTGGCTAAGGACACTTACAACATGTTCTAGCTTGAAAACTTGACTAAGGGGGAGGTTCTTTTTGATCAGGAACCTCAGAGAAGAAGTATAGAAGTGATTTTTGAAAGGTGCAAGTTCAAATGGAGGATGAAGACACCTATTTATAGTAAATCATGGTGTCTTAGGATCGATCCAGGTATTTTTTATCATCCTTAGATCATTCCAAGTGTCCTAGTGTCAGTAAATACCATCAAACAAGCCCTGGTTTCGAGTTTCAGGCATGCAATGTCGGTTTGTGTGGGCTGCATGGCTGCTACATGCAGCTGTCCAGTTTTTGCATACTAGGCAGCTCTCGTGGGCCGCGAAAGATAAGACCTTGGTCTTCGCGGGCCGCGACTCTCCTTCGGTTCCAGTAAAACAAGTTTCAAAATTGGCAGTTTCAGTCCCTGGTCCTTATTAACTTCATATAACTTTCATTTTTAGCACTATTGCCCCCTATAGTTAGTTTTTACATATCTTGGGAATATTTTTAAACATCGATAGGCTCCCGTTCAGTTAAAAGGTCACCCGAAGGTACTAGTTTTCCCTCGTTGACGCTTTTAACCCATTTTCTTAAAATCTTGCACAAACATCATATAATGATGCCGAAACTTTTCGTAATTAATATCAAGCATTCTCAGAAGTAGTATTGGACATTACGAAGCCCCGGGTTTGTTAAAAGGTCACTCAGAGGTAAGAATTAACATGTTAACACATTTAACCCCTTAGTCTTGTAAACTTTCAATTGTTTTCACAAATGGCTTCTCACGCCAAATAATACACTTCTTTGAGAATACGAACATCGTGTAAGGTCATTCAGAGGCATAGTTTTAGCATTGTTGACACTTTTAGTCCCTCCGCATACATTCTTTCTCTGTTTGTCAACTTTAGTCCTTCAAAGTCAATTTATTATACGTTTAGGGTTTATAACATGTGTCTTCACATTATAGGACACGATTTTGTGAGGTGTTACAAATGCAGCTGAACTGGTCCATTTATACAAATTTCGGGGGTCTCTCGCGCCCCACGAACCGCCCAAGGGGGTCCTCTCGCACACCGCGAGGGCACCCTAGCTACTGCTAGGGTTGCCGGGTGGCACCTAGGTTCGACACATGGCCTAACACGTGGCACAAAGGGTGACCGGCAAGCAATGGCTTATCGCCCCCCGCGAGCGGCCCTCCCTGTCACACCCCAACCAATGGCGGAAACATCGGGATGAGACGAAGTGTGAAGATTGCTAGAGACATCATAACGCTATTTGTGACAATATTTAATAAACCGATTTCATTTCATAATTCATTTGTCAACATTACAAGGAAATCGAATAACATCAAGTTCAAGGGAAATACAATACAACATAATCAAAATTGATACAACGATTAAACCTAAACGTCTATATGTGTATCTAGGCATCAACGCTACTTCATTTCATGGCATCATCATCCTCAACCTGTAACATGTTTAAAATAAAGTTCAATGCAAAAGCAAAGGCGAGTATACAAGTTTGGTACATACGTATCAAAAGATAAGTTTAAACAATTCTATGTGGCAAGCTCTTGATACGAGATAAACAATAAAATTGGCATGTGTCAAACATATCAAACCAATAATGAAACGGAATATGCTCATGACATAACCACAAGTCTACGGGCGGGTCGTTAATCCTATAGCGCTATATATGTCATGGTTTGGCTCGTACGAAGTTAATGATAAGTCTAACACATAATGTCCTCAACCCAAGTTTAAAGTATCAAGTAATCAAATAAGCATGCGTGTAATAGGAATGTTTATGTATTATGATAAAGTTTGTGTGTAAGTTGATAAATAACATGTTACACCCCAAAAAGTGGTAAACGAAAAAGGGGTTCAAGTATACTCACATTATTGCATAGGCTTTCCGATTATCCAATGTGACGAAGTTGATGAGGTTAGAAGGTTGAATGTGTAAGGGTTAAAGTTCAAGTATGCTTAGAGTCGAGATTCGGAATAAAACAACATGAAAGTATTATATCAACATAATCATCTTCAACACATAACACTTGTATGACACTTGGTAACCACAAGGGTTATAATGATTTAATGAGTTGAACACTCATAAGAATCATAACAAGGTTTAGCCTTAGATGATGTTCTACTACTTTGACAAATGAATATGAATTCAACATCAAAGGTTCGAATGTACATAGATATTATTTAGGTTATATAGTATATATCATTAAGTCCAAATGTTCAAGTATTTCAAGCATGAGGTAGAAGATTACATCTTCATTTAGGTACCTCAAAATGTGTCATAGAAGTCATGTAGGAGGTAGGAAGAACGAGCTTCCATTTAGGCACCTCGTATGCGTTCACCACTACACTTGTTGTAAAAAACAAACAAGGAGGGTCATGAACTAAGACTAGTACAATAATGTAAACAATCTAAGCTATGAGAAATCATCAAATCATGTGGGGATTTTATGCTAGAAAAACCCAAGTTGTTCCATAATCACTCCTACATCAAGTTTGAAGCTTGAACATGACTTGTGGGTTAAAAACCCTAATCAAAACAGAATTTATTTGAGGTTTAACCTCTGATGTTGCATGTCTTAACCTTGTTTTTAAGCCTAACTAACTATAGGTGTGGTTATAAGCATAAGGACATAGGTTTGAGTGAGTTAAACTCATGTCTAAACAAAGATTAATGAAAACAAACTTAAACAGTGGACTTTGAAGCCTTTTTTCCGGAGTTCCAGGGACTTGTTTGCTGTGAAACACCCCTAGAATCGAAGCCAAGGTAAACCCAAGCGTTCTGGAAAAAGAATGGACCAAAACGGATAAGAAATGAAGAAGTTATGCTCATTTTAGTGGAGCTTGGTATTTCTGCTCGAACCTGCACTTTCAGCTACGAATTTGAGAGTTTGAGAGAGTTGTGAGAATGTTTCTAAAGTGTAAATGGCTTGGACAAGTGTGGGTTTATATAGGGATTGAGTTAGGGCTTAAGTGGTTGGCATTAATTATAATTAGTTGAGTTTTAAAACAATAAAAAAAAAGAAAACAAATTCTAATGGTTGTTGCTGTCTCGACATATGTGACCGAAATGGTTGTTAATCGGCCATAAATATCTTATTTCTTCTTTTTTTTTTTTTGACATATATGTAGTGCCTATGTTTTTTATTAAATCACATGTATTAGAGGATGTTTAATCAAAGAAAAGGACTTTAAATGGCACAAAATCTGATCGATGCCTTTAATTTCTTTTTTTTTTTTTTTTTTTGTGATGAAGTAATTGGTATTATCATGTTACACCGAGTAACATAAATTAGCAAAATATAAGTGGAATCTTATAGTTAGGTGGGAATTAATTTGAACACAGCAACTAATGCACACCATCAGTTGTGATCGGAACTTGGCAGTCCATTAAGTTCTTTTTATTATTTTTTTTTAACAATAATAAGTCCTATGTTAATTAAGTGTCACAAGATGATGGATGTATATCCAACAGGTTAGCAAGGTCTAGAAGGTATAACGAGCATGTTTTAATTACTAATATGCGTGATAAAATTACATGTGTAACAAGTATGTTTGATTCATGATTTGGTATGATCAAGTGAGAAAAAAATACATATAACTTAATCTTGTTATTGAATGATCAAGCATAGGAATGTATGGAAAGTTTAAAAATCACGAATACACGATCATGGTTACGAGTTCAACTTACGTTTTAAGCGAATTATGAATCATGTGTCAAACGAACGTACGTATCAATGTATTAACATGTTTAAATATAGAATATTTCGCACAAAAGATCAATTTTATTACGATCGAAGTCTCGGATTTACAATGGTTTGAAGCTAAACACGATTACAAGGAATACAAAGTTTCCTAAAATAGAATTACAAGCAAGGGTTTCCAAATATGGAAAGTATGAAAACGCAAGGCGTTACACTCCCTATCCTGTCGTGGCCCGCGACAGGTAATAAAACTTGATTTTTATTTTTTTTTTAATTAAAATAAATATTACGCGGGTCCGGTTTTGTACATACGGGGTATTTTAGGGCGTTTTCGAGGGTTGTTATATTTTGCTACGAGATGAGCTTTGTATTTGGAAATTGAACCTTCAGGATTGCGCCTTATATGAACCACTCAATTGCAATCAATTGGGGTGTGCGAGTTAACGGGTACAAAATCCCAAGTAGGGATGAGCACGGTACCCGTTCGGTACCGAAAGTACCGGTACCGAGAAAAAGGAAGGTGGGTACTCGTACCGGTACCGAAAAAAGGGGAAAGTGGGCACCGGTACCGAATATACCTGGTTCCTAAAGCTCATCCCTAATCCCAAGTGTGGTTTGTATAAGAGCCTTAAATTCCCAGTCCATGGCGTTGGGGATCTTTGGAGTCTTGAATATGGGTGGTGGATTCAAGCGTAGGTGGTAAAGGATGAAGAGTCGTGGTGTTGACAAGGTGGGGGTTGAGGTATCTGGAGTTTGGTTTTTGGTTTCGTTGTGGTTAAGCGGGTGGTGAAGCTTCGATTGTGGGTGTAGTGTGGGTGATGTTGATTCTGCTAAGGTGGGGGTAAATGGGTGAGTAAGGGATTGAGGTGAAGAAGATGTAATAATGGTATCAGTGGAGGTTGGAGCTAAATTGGCTTGTGAGGAGTCCAAAATTGTGGGAGGCGTGTGTTGGGGTAGTTTGAACAATGGTATTGGTAGTTGTCATAGTGATTGAAAAAAAAAAAGAAGAATAGGAGGATTGAAGAGTGTTCGGAGGAGCAAGGAAGATCTTGATACCATATAAGAGGTATTGTAATTGTTGAATAACTTGAATAATTAAATGCAGGAGATAGTGTCCTTTTAATGGCAAATAAAACAAAGGAAAAAGGAGTGATTACAGGAGTAACGAATGCTTCTAAAATGGTAAACTCATTTGATGGTTGAATATATTATACACTATGTTGTCGATAAGTAACCCTCATAACATACTCTTCATCCCAATCAAACCCCAGATAGACCCTTAGCAATCATCACCCAAATGTTGTCTTCTGTAACTCGTTTTTGACCACCCGCATGTCTTACCACCAAATAAACACGAAGTAATTCGATATAACAACCTTCACCTACAATTCGTGGGATCGTACGTCTATCCGAGATCATTAGATACGAGTGCAGAAACCCATCAACCATTGCATTGAATTTCCCATGTAATTCATATTTGTATTTATAAAAAAAGTCCACATCATCCAAGACACCGAGGAAAATAATGCTATCATCGAAAGATTTGACCACTAACCCGCTGATGAATTGATCATTCCAATCTAAATTTTGTATGGAATCTTGATTTAGTTCATCAAAATATGCATTCAAGTGATCGTTTTTATACTCTTCATGATCTTAAATACCGATATCAATTGAATGGCGAATGAGAGCAATGGCTTCATCTTGTTCTCTAATGAGGCAATTGATTACATAATGCCCATACTGACAACAGTAATAACAATGCCTTTGATTTAATTTGGTTCGTCGCATGGTCTTCTATGTTTTTTGTCAGAGCAATGTTGGTAGGGAAGAATTTTGATTTATAAGGATCACCTTGGATTTGCTCTGATACCACTATGTTGGATATCAATTCACACACTCACTAAAAACAACAATTGAAAACTATGATTTCTTTAAATTTGATATAGTATAATGGATATTGAGAAACAATATTTTGGTTTAGGAATAGTTACCGGTATATACATATATACAAATGATGTTGGCGGATGATGATTAGGATTTGGCACCACAAACCGTTTCGAATAACCGTTGATAATGGCCAATGACATCCTAATCAACCTTATAACCATTGAACATAATTATGCTAATTGTAACCTAAACAATATTCCTAAGATTAATAATACACTTATTGAAACAAATACATAATTATGTTTATAATACTAATAAGAAGCAAGATGCTACACTGGGAGCAACAATTTTACTTCTTGTCCCAGCACACATCCATGTAAACGGTTTGTGTACGCATCTAGGAAAATTAATCAAAACTTGTGGAGAATCTCTAAAGTGTTTTTCCACTCAATTGCTAGGGATAATTGTTAACAACAACAAATAAAGTTTAAATCTGAAAATATTGCACGACACATCATCCACTTGATTCATGTAAACATTGTTATATAGGGCTCCGGTTAAGGTCACTTCTAAGTCATCAATAATTGCATATTGATGCCAGTAAAGAAGTGACCTCGGTAATATAGGGCTCCGGTTAAGGTTATTGATGACTTAAAAGTGACCTCGGTAAAGAATCTTATTGCACGACTTGAGTGTGAGCTCGGTAAAGAATCTTATTTCGAGTAATATTGATGCCAGCAATCAATCGGTATGTTTTCGATGGGTGTAAGTGGGTGCCGTTGAAGTGTAACGTGTTCGCATGGAGGATGGAAATGAACAGAATCCCGACTTTTGATGCGCTTCTCAGGAGGGGTATTCTTGCGTGAGAGAGTTTGTGTCTGTTGTGCAGCAGCGAAGATGAATATGTGGAGCACATGTTCGTCTTGTGTGGCTTCGCATCCGTGATTTGCATTTGATCAGCAGGTGGTGCCACATTCCTAATATTTTTGCTCTTTCAATTAGAGACATCTTGCAGGTTCATAATTTCAGTAGGATGGAGCAGCGGAGAAGGTAGCGTTGAAAGGGATTGTCATTGTTGCTTGTTGGTGCTTGTGGAGGGCGAGGAACAAGTCAGTGTTCCGGTTGGGTCAGGCGAAAGTGGAAGATATTTTTAGCGAGATTAGAGCTTTGGGCTTTCTTTGGTTTAAGCATAGATCGAAGTTTAAGTCGATTAGTTGGTCGGATTGGTGTAAATTTGTGATTATGTAGCTTGGTTTTTTGTTGTTTGTTCGTCCCGGTTTTCGGGTGCGACCTGTTTCTAATGAAGTTCTCTTTTCAGAAAAAAAAAAAATTGATGAAGAATTGATGGGAAGCTAAAGCTGGTTTTTAATGATTTTGGTTATTTATTGCAAATCAGATTAGCATAAAATCGTGTGCTATTTCTCACCAACATAAAGGAGCTTAGTTATTCACACAATAAATAATCCTGTAAGGCTAGAGGGTATGGTGCCTATCCTCCCTTGGAGGATGATCCGCCACGTAGGCGCCACATCATAGTCCTCCCAAGGATGGTCCATCCCACAAAACTAGTGGAAATGGAAGGATGGTCCTAGATGATCCTACCACACCACTTTTATGTTTTTTATTTTTTTAATCTTCTACTTTTTTTAACATTTAACAAATAAATTAACAAAATATTTTCATTAATATTAAAATCCATTACATAAACTTAAAAAAAAACATAAACTTAAAAAAAGCATAGACTTAAATAATTTGAAGCTTCTTCATGATGTCGGTTTGTAGTTTTTTCAACATCGAACGTTTCGGCTCGGGTAATTATCGACATCCATCGTTATTATTTTCCATTCCTTGAGCCGAATCTTTTCATCGGACAATCGGATTTTTTCATTGGACAATCGGACCTTTTCGCGTAACTTTTCTTCTGCCACACGAGCCTTTTCTTCGATGGCCCGCTCCTTCGCCTTCGCCTTTTGGGCCGAGACGTCCGTGTACGTTTTAAATTGTTCCATAAACTCGTCCATCTTCGGGTCCACCTTTTCCTTTTCTTTCCCCTTCGCCCGCTCATTCTTTTATTTGTCCCGACCCGGTGGACGCTCCGCTTCATGTACAGCATATTCTTCTTCGTCGAAGTCGGCGTCATCGTTTAAGTTTATGTGACACCTCGCGTCCGATCCACCGGCGCTAAAACTACCCGATTCCGATGTCCTTTGCCGCTTCGCCATCTCCACCTCGTTGGGAATCGGCGCCCATTTTTGGTGCGTTCGCAAAACTTCCCACGCGCGAACGTGTGCGAAGTTCGTATTACCATTGTTCGCCTTGTACATCTCCAACGCCTTTTTAAACACATCTTCCTCACTCATGCCGCTACGACGCCCACTTGAATATATTTTATTATATTCATCGCAAAACTTATTGACGAACCCGTTCATTTTTCGCCACTTTGATGACACCGAGTCGATATCTCGATACAAGCCTTGGTCCATTAGCTCAAGGAACTTCGCCAAAACCAACTTCCAAAACCCGTCACCCGTTTGATTATTACCTATAAAATATGTTACAAAAAATAAAAAACTAATTCTATAAAATATAAACTTAAAAAAAATTAGTTTTACCAACCTTTTGTCGGGTGTGTAGACGTGCCTATGTAAGCCTTAGCTAAGGCTTCTTCTTCGATTGGCGTCCACAGTTTCGCCTTTGGTTTGGACGGTTGCTCACCCACCACTTGTTTGCCTTTTTTTCGTTTGCCTTTTTCTTTTTGCGGTTGGGTTTCGGGAACAACTTCCACATCGTCGTCGGGTTCGGATTGTTGAACGGGTTACGTCGGGATCGGTTAGGGTTGAACGGGTTGCGTCGGGTTCGGTTAGGGTTGAACGGGTTGCGTCAGGTTCGGTTGGAGATTAAAAACACCCCGCACCATCATTTGTTGAAGTGCTTGATTTTGAGAGAATTGGTTCGGTGAGTGTTGGAATGCGGCAAAGGCGTTTGACGAATATTGAGAGAATTGGTTCGGTTCGATCGTCGGATAATATCCCGGAACCGAGAAAACATTCGGTTGGGTCTGGTTGTTGGGATTGTTCGGGTTGTTGGGGACGTTCGGGTTGTTGAAGGGATCCATGGTAGAATATAAGTTTATAAAAGTGGAAGATGTTTTATAAAAAATAAAGGGAGAGAGATGAGAAAAAGGGGTTAAAATAGTGAATGTAGGTGAAAAAAAGTTTGAAATTTATATATTTGGGGTTTATGACCGTTACTTTTGATTTTAAAATTGGTAAATTAATTTTTTTTAACGGTAACAATTGAAAGGGGGCCCACATATTTTGGAAC
Organism: Helianthus tuberosus; assembly: GCA_030545235.1. Lineage (NCBI taxonomy): Eukaryota > Viridiplantae > Streptophyta > Magnoliopsida > Asterales > Asteraceae > Helianthus > Helianthus tuberosus. The sequence continues at coordinate 182,725,487 of CM060451.1, forward strand.
GTCGCAAACGTCCAGAGCCGGACGGAGAGGACGGGGACCGGGGGGGGGAGGGGTAAGCAGGGGCGAAGCTTACAAGGGGCGGGGGGGGGGGGGGGGGGGGGGAACGCCCGCCCCCCGGGATTTTTCGCTCAGTAGTGTTATGTATGTAGTTTTCGTATAGAAATTTGTGGGTATATAGGTTTTCACCCCCCCGGTTCTATAGAAATTTTTGGGTATTCTATAGAAATTTTTGGGTATATATGTTTTCACCCCCCCGGCCGAAAAATCCAAGCTTCGCCACTGGGGGTAAGGCGGGATGGTGTTCCACCCGGCGCCGGTCCGGGATGCATGGGAGACAGACCCCATACCCACCAGCCTAAGAACGATAAAAGTCATTAACTTACGTGTCTATGTCTTGTTAGAAGCAATATTTAATAAGACGGTTAAAAAACTCAACTTGAAAAGGCTTTTTTGGGATGTAACGAGTACCACACAAGAAAAGAAAGTACATGGCTACATATGACAAATCAAAGTCATTAATCTAGATGCGAGCCAATGCTTCAGTGAAATTGGAAAAGTAAGTGGCGGATTATTTATGACAAAAAAAAGTCTAACAGATAACCTAACGACATACATTTGAAGAGTTTAAATGTGTTGGAAGGAGCTAGACTAATAAATACTTGTAATGATACATTCAATTAATCTATGAAACAACTTAAACTTGGAAGCTCTTATACACAGTGTTTTCAGACCTGGACCAGACCGATCGGATCAGGAACCGGAGGTTGAGCCGGTCCCGGTCATGGTATCGGACTGGAAATACATTGAACCGGAGGTTGAACCGGCGACCAGGCGGTTGAATCGGCGACTCGACAGTTGAACCGGCGACCCGACGGTTGGACGGGAAACTAGCCGGTCGAACTGGTTGTCAGAAGGGTTGGACCGGATTTTTATATATTTTCCGATTTAACCCTATTACATTTTATAATATTTACGAAACTTTCCAGTTCTTATGTCCGGTCTGGGCGGTCGAACTGTTGAACAGGTAAGGAGACCGGTTCAACATTCGGTCCGATTCTAAAAACATTCACTTCTAGAAAACTGCTATTATTCCTACCAAAATTTCCTACGCATTTCCTACGAACGAAAATGAAGACACATTTCCTACGAAATTCCGACGTATAAGGGGACTCGGGGTGGTGCGTTATGGAGCTCGATAACGCGTGAAAGTATCACGCTACACCGCCGCCGCTTGTTTTATAACGCGTGAAGAATGTAACGCGTTAACTGTGTCACGCGTTGAACTTTTGAAGCTTGCTCTGCATGTTGCCGTCTGCCTGCTCTGAGTTCATGCATGTTGCAACACCTGTGGAGGAAGGTGTGACTTTTATGTGTTTCTGTTTTGTCATTTTATGTAATTTATCAGAGATGTTTTGTCATTTTATGGGCCAAGTCAAAGTATTCAATAATTTTGCAGAGATGTTTTGTCATTTTATGTAATTTATATAGATATAAAATTGAATAGCTATTTTCTATCACTAGTGATACCACCCCGCCTACATTTCTATCACTAGTGATAGAAATTTGGTTGATGACATGACATGATCTGATTGGACAATGGGAGTGATAGTTTCTATCACTAGTGAACCACCCCTAGTCCCCTAAGAAAGGGTCTTAGTTTTATGACAAAAAAAGAGACAAAAAAACGACAAATTGGTTTGCGTAGGAGAAGTGTCGGAAAATTCCGACAGATCTCCGACGAAATCCGTTTTCATTTTAACCATTAGCCGGATGTTCGGGGTAGGATCTTCGGATCCTAGTTTCGTGATAACTGGGAAATTGTCTACATCTACCGAATCTAAATTATATTTTGATGCCATAAGGTCACAAGAGGAGGTATTGTTTACTTCTTATCAAAGTATTGCAATTCTATAAATTATATAGTTTTTAACAATTAATTAGTAGAAAATAATAACTTAGATTATTGACCCGTTTTAACAATTTAGGTTGAAAAAGTCCGAGTTGAAATGGAAAATGAACTTGCAAATGAAAGGGATGCTAGACAAGAGTTGGAGCAAAAAGTGCAACAAATGAAAAAAGAAATAAAAGAAAACGAAGAAAAGAGAAAAAAACAATTTGAAGAGTTTATGAAAAAATTTCAGCCTCCCGGTTAGTCATTAGTAGTATTTTTTTAATTATTCTGGATCTTTATGTTTAACAACGGTGGTTTTGTGATTGAAACGGGCTCATAATTTTTGTTATTTATTCCGAATCTTTATGTTTAACAATGGATGATTTTGTAATTTAAACATGCTTTGAATTTATGTTATTTGTTTTTGTTAAATTTATATTCGGAATCATATTTATTAATATGCATCTTTCAGCAGGAAAAAAGCAGGTATTTTTTGTTTTTTCTTTCATTTTTTTAAATGTATTTGTAAGAAATGTGTAGGAAAAAGACTAAATAGGTTTCGTCAGATTCCGTTGGAATTCTGTAGGAAAAAAAGATAGTTTCATAGGAAATGCGTAAGAAAAAAAAATACACTATGTTAGAATTGTGTAGAAAAAAAAACTGATATTGTCGGAATTGCGTAGGAAAAAGGAATACATTCCGTTAGAATTGTGTAGGAAAAAAAAACTAATTTCGTAGGAAATGCGTAGGAAAAATGAATACATTGGGTTGGAATTGTGTAGGAAAAAAATATTTTCGTAGGAACTGTGTAGGGAAAACGAAAACATTCCGTTGGAATTGTGTAGGAAGAAAAAAAAAATTCTTAGGAATTGTGTAAGAAAATTAAAATATAATAAATATTATATAATAAATATAAATATAATTGATTTAAACACAAAATTTAAAAAATAAATATTCCGTGGGAAATGCGTCAGAAAGTTAAGAAAATTAATTCCGTGAAAAATAAGTAGAAGAATTCTAACGAAACATTTGTGTGGGAAATGAGTAGGAAAATCCGTAGGAAATGCGTCAAAAAAAAGATTACCCACGAGTAGAATTCCTATAGCCCATTTTCGTAGGAAATCCGTGAGTAACTGTAGTTACCTACGAATTTCCCAGAGAAATTGACGTGAGAAAAGTGTTTTCTGTTTTCTAGTCGTGATTGCTTATACGCATCTAAAAGTGTTTGTCCACTGATAAAAAAAATGTTGTATTATTAGGTAGTCTAATTCAAATAGGATCGCCTGTTTTTACTTTTTTTTTAAATAATATATTTTGTCTTAAACTTTTGAATACATAAGAATATAGTACAAAAATTGTATATAGAACATAATTTTTTTTAACCATAACGTCATAACTTAATGAGCAATCACTAACCTTCAAATATTATTTTTAAATATGAAGTAACAAATCTCTAAATCATTAATACAACTATATGCATATATTAATTAGCAACTTACAATATCTGATTTATAACTAACAGATACAAGTTATCCCATAACTATATGTGATATTCTTTTTTATAGTGACCAAAGTAAACAAGTAAAACTTATCATTTTGACATCCAATTCTCCATTGTCGTACTAAGAGAAAAAAAACAAGCAACAAGTTGCATGACTATATAACTTTAAATTTTAATTTTAAATCATGGAAGATAATATGTAATTGCTACAATTTTAATGTTAAGGAGACTTCATTCTACACAATATAAGTTAACAATAAAGGTCCCATTTTATATGGTGCAGACTTGAAGTTGATATGGTGTGATGAAACCCCTAAAGGTTTTATCCTATACCATGCATCCCATTGGCCCTCCTCTTTTTCTGATTAGTGACATTCTTTCTTTAAATACTCTGTAGCGAACCAGATTTCACCACTACTATTGTAAGGTTTAAAACTAATTCCTAAACAAAACCTCAAAATATCATGGACATGCATCAAAGTTGTGACCACTTCTTTAATTCAATTTTCAATCCTTTATGTTGGGGCGCGGGGGGGAGGGGGGATGGGTTTCTATGTTTCAACTTTCCTCATTAACAATCAATAACCAATTCTCACCTTAGTATTTCCTTAGAATTTTTAAGACTCCCTTAAACATGCAGGGAGAGTTCTCTGAACTCCAACAACTAGAAAAAAGACATTTAGTGACACAAGAACAATGACCCACACTAATTTTATGACAAGCAAACGTGTGTGTCATAAAAATTTTCATCAATGGTAAAAATGATATTTTATGGCTCTTATTTTTGTGTGTCATTGTTTAAACTGTTATGAATATATTTATTATTAATGTGGTTATCAACACCTAAAATAGATTAGGCTTGTTCCACAAGTTTTCCTCTATTATATATAGTCTCTTGTATCTCTTGTAATATACATCCCAATCAATAAGATCAATTTCTTTCTCCCTATTGTTCTCTTATATTCTTTGCTATTAGGCTAGTTTTACAACACGTTATCAGCACGAAACCCTAAGCTCTCTCCCTCATCTCTTGGAAACCCGACGGCAGCCCCACTCGAAGTCTTTCCCATCGATCCAACCAATTCATTCGGGTATCACGGTTAGTGTGACACCCCTACTTGATTTATATTCTATTGATATATGTGTTGTTTTAGATCGATGATCAACAACTAGTGGCTTGATAATTTTGTGGATCCTAAAGTGATATTTTATGTGGCTAGGGATTATTTAAATAGTTAATCGATGTTGTTAATATGGCTGGGAATTATTTAATTAGGAATCTGTTGTGATGATAAGGTCGTGCGAACCGGAGTTTTGTGAGATAATCTGAACAATGGATTTGTGTTATAGGGTATGGTAATAATAGTTTGCTTGTATTAATAAACTGTGAGAATATGATGATCAAACCTAGTTGGAATGTGGTTAATGATTGCTGTTGTGTATTCGATGTATTAAAACTGGGATGGAATGATGATGAATGCATTGATATAACAAACTGTACGGTTGACTTAGAAGTATGTATGCGATGATAATGGATGACATAGGGTTGCTTGTATGTTAAACTGATGTTAATTAATGGATGAGAACTAACCCATTGTGTGATAACATGTGTTTTTTTTTTTGGATTGTGTGTTCAAATATTACAATGAAAGCTACATGATTGTTACTGATTGATCATATGGGATTAATGATGTTATTAAGGCTTTGCTTGTGGATGTACATAATTACTCATAACAAGAATTAATTTGTGAATACAAGATTTATCGATGATGAATATGTGTTGAATTTGAATGAATAATATTTAGGATATTTATGGCATTTAATGTTATACATGGTCTAATCATTGTTGCCCACTAAAATTCACATGCATTCAAATAACCGATTCCTAGTATATCGATATCCTTTTATGGTCCAATACAATTGAAGTAAAGTGGTCTATTGAAATTGGAAAACCTTGATTAAAAGATGGAGGTCATGTGATAGCCATGATGTCCCTTTTGCAGTATTTAGTGGTTATTATGATGATGGTACATCAAAGTCAATGTCATTTTTCTTGTAATGCATTTGTCATGTGGGTTGTCTAGTCTTACATTAAATACAACAGTAGGTTGTATAGGCTGCATGTGCATGCCTTGAATCTTTGAAGTTGACCACATGCTTGGTTAGTGACTGTACGACATAAGTCCTGCATAGTTGTATTGGTGGACTTTAAATGCTAACTGGACTGCACTAACTGGTCATCACACACTCGGAGTGGGCCGCTCCTTAGTGGGCCGCACACACACACACGGTTAGTGGACCATTTGTTTCGGGCCGTGCACTTCAGTAAACCTTGTGTTATTTTTATCTTTGTTGGACTATTAATTAATTGGGCCGGGTGTTTATTTGGATCGCACAACATGATGTGGATCGCACAAGGTTGTGCTTTATGTGTGTTTAGCTGATTTGTATAACATGTTCTATGTGAATGCCATGATCGCTATGTGTTCGCGACTTGCCAGCTTATGTGTAAACTTACGTGCACTACTTGAACCTAGACCTGACTTGTATGGTAACCATGTTAGGACGTGGTTGACTCCTAGCAGCTTGATTGACTTCTTTGTGTATTCTATTAAAAGTAAACTTGGAAGGTAGTTATATATTTAAACTATAGTTTGATATGCATGACCTTCATAATTATGTTGTGTCCATTAGATACACACTTATGCTGTGCTAGGATAAAACATAAATCATAGATATTTTTAATTGGTGAAAATTAATATAACTCGTTTTATAAGTTACCTTGACTTAATGTATACATTGTATTCTATAGCTATTATTTACTTATAGCTAGTATTAAATAGAATAATTAAAACCAAAGTTTGGTTTGTTATCACCATCATGAAAAGTGTCATACTCTCAAATCTCATTATCAAATTATAAAAGGTCGTAAAATGTTAGGCTGAATCTTATATGACTCGTGCATTTAATTACTTCTCAATTTGTGTTAAGCAAAGTGAAGATTATTTACAAAGAAAAAATGTTTGTCACACTTGAGACAAATGCTCCCGAAGTAGCAATATCATTATGAGAGTTATGAAAAAGTTTGAAATCATCTCATATCGGTGTTACCAAGCATATAATGAAAAGCTATGAAATTTGATTCGGTTCTACTCTCATTCCATGATGTGAATGTGATTACATATTGACCATTGTAAATGTAATGATCATGGACATAATTGAGAAGTTGTAATAATGAGATCGACCATATTAAAGTTGTAATGATAGTCATAATGAGATCGGCCACCATAAGTGGCAAACTAAAGGGATGGTTATATGAGAATATATAGTTTGATATGATAATACATTATTCTCTCACGTCTTAGATGAGCATAAGTGCAAGTGATACATATTGATCAGAAACCAGAAGTTTATAGATCATGATTATTTAATTGATTGGCATGACCGGTTAGACCATACCGAGTCAATGATGATGTGAAAACGTTTCGTAGAACTATAAGATTCTTCAAGTTTGTAATAAGCATGCAATCTTTGCTCTCAAAGAAATTAATTCTTTGTTAATTAAAATAGGGTGTGAACCTTTAAATATTATGAAAATGATAAAAGGATTTATATGGATCATAACATGATACCATTTAGTATTTTAAAATCGATGCATCGTCTAAATGGTTATCATGTATGTAACTTGAAGTTTGCATGAGTTGTCTTAGCTACGAAGATAGCAAGCATGTTATTCCACATTGGCATATTTGGTTTGGTGAATTTAATTCCCAAGTGATAAATGATTATTGGAATAAGTGTTGAACTTTATGTATATTTATACACAAATTGCTTTTGTTGAATACGGTAACCAAATTGATTGCAAAGCCAATAATCATGAGAGCAAAAGTTTATGTTTAAATTTGAGTACATGTGATTTTAAATATGCGGTAACATTAATTCACATCAAGCCAACATGTTGTAATAGTTTCTCCCCATTATAGTTGGTTTTTGGTCAGAAACCAAAGATATCCCTTCTAAGATTTTGGTAGTGCGGTATATATTGAAATTGGTCCACCACTACGCACAAAGATGGGAAACTAAAAAGGTGGTTGGGAATATATGATAACGAATGGAGCCTTTCACGAGATATTTATTTATGGCTCAATTAATTGATACCCATCTAAATGGATTAACATTCCCAACATCAGGGGGAGATAAAAAGCAGTTGGAAAAGAAATGAGTTGGTATGAATTATCATTGATCCTCAAAACTAAAAGTATGAACTAGAAGTTCAAAGAATAACTCATTTACAAAGAGTAGCGAATATTACCAAACGCATTCACTGACCTTCAAAAGGTGACTATGTCACATATACCAACTGCTAATGCTCCAATTAAGATGAGTGTCCTAGAAGGACAACCACATGTTTGTAATGAGTCTATTGCACGTCTGAAACGTGGTAGACTAGTCGATTCCAATAATAAAATTCCTCAAAAAAATTGGAGCAAGTAATTAAGATGGTCAAGTCGAGGTTATAGTAATAAGATCTCCTGAAGAGACAGTAGACATGATGGTTCAAGAAGAACCTCAGGTACCTGAAAATAAAGAGATCTCGATAAGTTGTATCATGTCTAAGATATGTATGGAATCGAAACAAAATCGACGTCGTTATACTTTTGTATATAATATAGCGCCTGAAATGATGAAATGACAAGGATCAAGATTTAAGATCTGCCTATGAATGAAAATACATAAATGATTGGCCAAAATGGAAAGACGCAAAGTATGGCAGATTCAAATTCTCTAATGAAATGGAAAGTTTTCGGACCAACAGTCCATACAACTGAATTTGTAAAGTATGTTGGACATCAATGGGGCTTTTATGCGAATCATGTGAAAATCAAATTAAATGAGATAAGGAAAATATGGTGCACAAGGATTTTCGCAAAAACCCATGATTGATTATAATGAGACACATTCTCTAGTGGTGGATGTAATGATTTTCCAATATTTTATTAGTCTGGTAATATAAAGAGAGAATTGATATGCGTCTTATGAATGTTATGTATCACTTGATATTGAAAGTGTACATGAAAGTCCTGAAGGATTAAATTATGTAAGCCATGTAAAGTAAGTTCTCGAGAACAATGTGATTATTTATACATATTCGAATTTGAACAGGTTATGATTACTTTACATGTTGGATATAATTGGAACTCCTGATGAGTTTCTAAAGCAATTGAGTGCTTAGAAGGTTAACTTAAACATCTTATGGATGTAATTCTTGTGCACCAATAAACGTACATAGAAAACTTGTACATTGTGATTATAGCATTTCAATGTACAGTGTACAAGCATGGTACAATATGGATTTTATAAATGAAGCAAGTGTTCAAGACATCCTTGCATATAATATAAAAACCAATAAGGAGGTTTATGTAACAGAACTCCTAAAAAGTATATGCACATACGTTGTTCAAAGAGAAAAGAAGTATGTGAATGATGGTAAATGCCTGAAGCATTGGTTTCAAAGCCTCATGAATGTATCTTTATAAACTTAAAAAGATAGCATGGATAAAATAGTCGGGTTGGGCGTTGTACAATTCATGAGATATTCTAATAAAGAGCAATATGAGTTTGATAATATTATCCCTCTTTATCAAAAGTTCTCTCCTAAAGTTCACTATAATCGCAGTTTATAGTGATGATGTCTAGGCACCATCGAGAGTAACTGTCAAGCTTTTAGAGGGGGAAATTTGAATGACCATGGCACAGTCTAGTTACTACTCAACCTGCAGTTCGAGTATATTTGTGATCGTATTTTTATCCATCGATCTCATGTGAGGACATTTTAGTATAGACAAAGCTCAACCTTAATGTATGTTAAGATTGTTCAGTCACTTATTATAAGAATGACTATTATAATCTCGTACCAAAGTAGAGATTTGCAGTCTAGAAGTACCATAGTTATGCATACGTGCATTAATATGATTTGCTAGATATGTATAGTTATAATATCTTCCATTTGAGCTTATTGTCATGATATAACATTTATCAAGCATATTATGTTGATAACCAAGGGGGAGTGTTATGAATATATTTATTATTAATGTGGTTATCAACACCTAAAATAGATTAGGCTTGTTCCACAAGTTTTCCTCTATTATATATAGTCTCTTGTATCTCTTGTAATATACATCCCAATCAATAAGATCAATTTCTTTCTCCCTATTGTTCTCTTATATTCTTTGCTATTAGGCTAGTTTTACAACATAAACGTCATTTTAAAAATAATAAAACACATTAAAATATGTGTGTCATTTTTTAATTTTTAATAATTAAATGAAACATGCGTGTTATCGTTGTGTGACATCAAAATAAAACACTTATTTTCTATCTCACAATTCCCTCTCAAAAACCCAAATCCTCAGCCATTCCATCTCAAATTCCATCACACCACCATCTCAAGCCTTCATCATTCTCACTGGGAAACAAGAAATAGTGAAGAAGGAGCATCATCCAATTCTCGCTGAAAAACAACAAACAACAACATCGGTTATGCGATTGATTTCAATCGGAATTGTTTTATTTGATGTTTCGTAGATGGATTATGAGATTAGGGTTTTAATCCATTAACTGTGAAGTTAATAGTTTCCATCATCTGCTTCTGGGTAACATCATTCTTCAAATCGGTATTTAGTGTTTTCGTAAGGTAGAATATATCCGATAATTTGTTAGCTAGGGTTTTAATAATCTGTTAATTAGGGTTTTAGTGGAGTTTTAATGGTGAGAATCTCTTAGCGTACCACCTTGATACCCATTATGTTTTATATGTTACTTAGGGTTTTAGTGAAAACATCTCAGATGCGTTTAGTGCTATTGATTAGAAAGACTAAATCATGGCATCGAGTTTTGTTGTCCCTTTAATCAATGTTATTGCTAATGTTGTTATTGATTTGATTAATGTAGATAAGTTACGTGCCGTCCCAGACATCTTAGACCATAAGGTATGGTTTGGTTAGTCCCCAAAGAGACTACCCGCCACGTAGGCGCCACCTCACCAAGGGCGGAGGACCATCCCCTTGGGGACTACCCAATGGTGTGGAGGACTACCCAACCCATAATAAAAACCAATAAAATATAATATATAATAAAGGGGAGAGAGAGAAGTCAGAGGGGGCCCACTTGTTTGCCTCGTCTCCAACATCTTGGAGAGGCCGGCAGTGACACGACGACCCCATGAGGGGCGGTGTGCGACGTGGGGGAGTGACCGGGACGGGGAGGGGACGACCCCCATACCCCATGGTCTTAGATGCATTTTATGGAAAGTAGTTAAAAAGCTTTTAAAAACCACCTTAGATTCTACTACCTGAGTTTTAGGATCTTTTAAACAAGCTAGTTAATGATTGGACCGACCACCTAAATCGTTAGCAGTTTTGTATTTGTTCTGTTCTTACTTGCTACCTAAATTGTCACCTAAGTTTTGTCTTCTCTTACATCTATAAGTTATTCATTTAAGTTTAAATTTGATTTTGATTTCTGTCATGGTGGATAACTAGCTAGTAACAAATTGTCAAGGATAAACCATGGATTGTTTCAGATAGATTATCAAATGCATATGACAAATGTGTGAAAGCTTTTTTATAATTGACGCAAAGTAATAATCCTAAATTGGATATTATTCCATGTCCTTGTGTAAAGTGTATCAATTTGTGTCACCGCTCTATTGGTGATGTACATTATCATCTGTTTGCCCATGTTTTCGATGAAAATTATAAGGTTTGGTCTTTCCATGGAGAAAAACTTCTAAAGCTTGATTCTAGATGCCCTAATAAATCTTGACCTCCCGACTTTATTAATACAAAGGAAATGCTACATGATGCCTTCAATTATGTAGAAAATGAACTCGATTCATTGAAATCACTTCTTAAAGAATATGATAAACCACTTTACGTTAGGTCAAAGTATGATGCACTTAGTGGATTATTGAAATTTCAACATTTGAAGGGTCAATTTGGCTAGTCTGATGCTAGTTTTGGCGCTTTGTTGGGTGTCCTAAAAGATATCCTACCATCAAACAATACAATTCCTAGCTCGATATATGAGGCTAAGAAGTTGCTAAAAGGAGTAGGTCTACATTGTGAAAAGATTCATGCATGTAAAAACGATTGTGTTCTATTCTTGAAAGAAGATAAGGAATCTTGTGTCACATCTCGTTAGAAGAAGAATACCCAAAATGTGCCTTCAAAAGTTTTGTGGTATTTTCCTGCTATCCCTAGACTTAGAAGAATGTTTTCGTCACCAAAAAATTGCACATGTCTTAACTTGGCATGCACAAGGTTCAATCAATAATGGTAAGCTAACTCATGCTCATTATTCCCCCACTTGGAAGGTTGTTGACAACACGTAGAAGGAATTCAGAAAAGAAAACCGGAATCTTAGATTAGCTGTGTCTGCTAACGATATCAATCCTCACAAGTCATTAAGTTCTAAGCATAGTTGTTGGCCGGTTATCCTAATAACATATAATCTTTTTTTGTGTATGTCAAGAAAATTCATGATGTTAACTCTACTGATATCAAGGCCAAACCAACCCGGTAATAATGTTGATGTCTACTAGGCACCATTGATAGTTGATCTAAACTCTTGTGAGAGACTGACATTAAGACATTTGATCCTTATAAGAAAGAATTCTTCAATTTAAGAGCATTATTACTTTGGACTGTAAATGACTTTCATGCATATGGCAATCTTTCAGGGTGTGTTACCAAATGTTATCATTCTTATTCTATGTTCAGAGTATACTTGTTCACAATGGCTAGCAAAGTCCAAAAAAGTATGCTTCCTTGGGCATAGAAGATTTCTACCACTTGAACATACTTTTTGTAAAAGAAAAAAAGATTTCAGCAATCAACAAGAGAACAAAGTTATAAATAATCCATTATCAGGTGAAGAAATTTACGACGATATTGCATTGTTTGAGAATACATGGGCTAAGAAGGATACGCCAAAGAAGGAAACGTCAAGGAAGGATACGTCAAAGAAGGAAACGTCAAAGAAAGAAAAAAGAAAATATCGATGAAAAAGCTAAATTGTGGCATAAAAAGTCAATTCTTTTTTGAACTTGAAAATTGAGAGAAGTTGTTTGTTCGTCAACAGTTAGATGTTATGAACATAGAAAAAAATGTGTATGAAAGTGTTTATGGGATATTGTTGAATTTGCCCCACAATATAAAGGATGGGTTAAACGCACAAAAAGATCTTGAGGAGTTAGGCGTAAGCTTGAATTGCAACCTCAAACGAAAGGGAATCGACTTTTTCTTTTGTTAGTATACTACACATTGAATACCTTGGAGAAACATCTATCTTATGACATCTTGTCTAACATAAAAGTACCTGATGGGTATTGCTCCAACTTCAAGAATCTCATGTTTGGTGATGTTTCAAAGATGAATTTCTTGAAGTCTAATGAGTATCATATGTCAATGCAACAATTTCTCCATTTTGCAATCAAAAGGGTGTTATGTGACAACTCGAGATTTCAAGGTCATTCCTCTACGTATCAATTACTTCGCAATCTTGTTTTGACAAATTGTTCTATGATTATGTCATGTGTGGTTTGTTGTATAATTAGAATATTCTGATATTAGTTGATTTAATGAATTGATCTAAATGTGTGATGTCTATTGGTTAATGAAAACTCAAAATTGGCAAGAACCTCATGTGACGAAGATTGATCCTTCGTCGCAAACTCCTTTTGACGAAGATTGAATCTTCGTCGTCTTTGATCTCGACGAAGAATAAGGTTCGTCGTCCAAACAACTCCTGGCCCAAATCCTTTGAAGCCCAGGAAGGGCCCGATTCATCCATCCTTGTATATTCACGTAGGGTTTTGGTTATTTCACGAAAACTCACTTCACTACAAACCCTAGCACTATTCTTCTTGCTCTCTGTCGACGGCAACAATACTCTTGAGGCCCGAGTCGTTGAACGATCATTCCAACACCCTTGTGCACACAACAACTCACGGTTAGTAATGTTATCTTGAATAGAGTAAACCTTCTGTGATCCTTGTTCATGTGTGTTGGTTGACTCATTGTTAGGGATATATACAAAGTAAGGTTTAATGTTTATTTAGGGGATTGATTTGATGAAAGTCACGAGCAGATTACGAATTACATGAATCTCGTGGAATTGGAATTAGGGTTTGTGTGTGTTAATGATCAATGTTTGATTATAATTATATATGTGTGAAATGGAAACTGTTACATTAGTATAATCGATGATTGTTCATGTTAGGGTTGGTTAGATTAAACAAAGTAACTGTCGTTGATCCATTGCTCATGTTTAGAAAAGTGTTAGCTGTTGACTACATGATTTCGACGAACAATAGTGATGTTTCGTCATGCATAACCCCGACGAACCTTGGGGATGTTTCGTCATATGGGGTCCGACGAACATTGATGGCTTGACGAAGTTTAGTCCGACGAACATTGAGGGTACTTCGTCACGCATGGCTTCGACAAAGTATGTTCTTCGTCGCTAGTATACTTCGTCGTAAGGGTTATAGATGGAACAGTAGAAAGATACGATGTGTGTGATGTTGGATGTTTGTGTTTACAAATGCTAATTGTTGTATGAAAACAATACTAACCAAGTATGGAAAATCTGATTTGTCTGGAATGGTTAGAACATTCATCTGATAATGTGTTGATTTGTGATATTCACATTATGTGGTCTTGCATAAGAACGGAGTATTGATACATGCCATACAATGATTTTTATGATAAATGCAATCTGTGTTAAATACGTGACTTATTGAATTGTGAAACTGATTCTATTGGTAACCATGGTAGGATTTGGGTTGACCAACTTGAACAGGTAATTTAACATACCGAGCAAATCAAAGGTAAGTTCATTCCTCTTGAGCATGCGTCCTAGTGGGTGGGACAGTCATTGGGTATCCTTGAGAGGGATAGGTTTTTGGGTAAATCAAATGGGTATTCCTGCGAGGAATACGTCTTGTGGGTAAAATCTGGAATGTTGGATAATACACTCATCCTATCACCTTTAAGTCCCATCTTGTTTGTTACCTAACAGGTAACGGGGTATTAGTTGGTAGCGCTATCTAGGTTTGGCACCCTCACCCTGTACCTGAGAGGACGGGTGTGAACTAATGACCCAGTCATGCCTAATGCTTTGATAGGAGCATTGGGGAACAGGCAAAATATATCTGGAGGCGTCTTGTATACGAGTTATTATCAACATTATAATCAATGAACTGAACTAAACACTTGGTAACCAACGTTTTCGTAAAACTATGAACTCACCAGCATTGTCTGATACACTTGTTGCATGCTCGTAGGTCGTTAGGTGCTTTAGATACGGAACTTGCTATCTGGATGGCTGGAGTGGTCATGGGTCGTATTGCTTGGTTTTGCAAGACTTGTTAAATGATTTCACGTACATTGGTTTTTGAAACGATTAAACGGTGATTAACTATTTACTTCCGCTGAACATGTTAAACTTGGATTTGTTATGAATGTTTCAACTTTATGGATGGAAACTTTGTTTATAATTTGATATTAGTTCAATGTGATTGGTGGCTAGATCCGGGTACGTCACACGCCTAGCGGGGTCACCGCATGTGGTATTTTGGGGGTGTGACAGTTTGGTATCAGAGCCATTGGTTATAGTGAACTAGGTTTTAAAACGTTTTTATAAAACCAGACTATAACCGAACAGCTTCAAAATCGACCATGACACTCAGCTCCAGATTGCAAGGTTCGTCTCTCGTTTACTTATTGCATATCGTATTTAGTAAACACTTGTGAATGAAATTGCATGTGAACGCACACTTAACACTATAGTTTGAGTTCTTGTGTTGTAGCCTACATCATGTGATTGGTAGTGTGATACTTCTCTAAACCTTCATGATCTATGTTGTGGTGTTTTTGTCCTGTTACTCGAATTTGAGGAACCTTTTAGCATGAGTTGGGATGAGCTGAGATAAACATGCAAATCGCATTATTATTATGGGTGCACACATAATAATAAAGTGGGGTGTATGTGAGTCCCAGTAAGGCCTAACGAGTGTGAGAGGGGTTCCGCTCTGTTGTCTGATGTAAACTTTGCAGTTTGTAGAAGTCATCGTGGGGTTTGACTCCTACCTTACCTCGACTCTTAACCTTTTCCTTCTCTTATATAGAATCATGAGCGGACGAGGCCATGGGCGTGGTCACATTGCGATGACTCAGGCCGAGCTGACAAACTTGATTAACACACGTGTGGCTGAGGCTTTGGCAGCCTACCAAGCTGGTACGAAATGTGCCAAATACTCTTTATTCTTGTGTCACGTACTCAACTCTTACCCATGTGCTGTATTCTTCTTTCGTCCTTAGGTCAACAAGCGAATCAGAATCAAAACAATCCGCCTGCTTGCATGTTTAAAAGGTTCATGGATTGTAGGCCACAGACGTTCAGTGGGACTGAAGGAGCTGTGGGGCTACTGCGTTGGTTTGAGAAGGCAGAATCGGTGTTCGCGATGTGTAACTGTCCTGCTGGGGACAGGGTGAAGTATGCTACAGGCACATTAGAGGATGGTTCCTTGACATGGTGGAATGCCCAGGTGCAAATGTTGGGCATCGAAATGGCTAATGCAACTACTTGGGATGATTTCAAGGAGTTGATGCGAGAGGAATATTGTCCTCGTGAAGAGATTCAGAAGCTTGAGAACGAATACTATAATTTGAAGATGGAAGGGTCCGAAATTGAAGCGTACACAAAAAGGTCACATGAGCTCGCGAATATGTGTCCTAACTTATCACGATCACCACCCCGAAGAATCGAACTGTATATCAAAGGTTTAGCACCGCCAGTCAAGAGCTTGGTCACTGCTGCAAATCTTGACGACCTACCTCGAATCATATATCTAGCTCACAAGATTACCGATCAGGAGGTGGAGCGTGGCTCGCTACCACCACGAGTTTCTGCTACTACTGCTACTACAGCTATAGCTACTACCCCTGCTACTCACAGCAAACACAAATGGAATGATGTGGAGAAGGCGTCCAACTCAAATCAGTCGCAGAAGAGGCCAGACAACAGTAACAACCGTAGTTTCAGCCAGTCATCTTCCGTGAATCAGAATCAGAGCAACAATTCGAATCAGGCTCTTACGCGGGGAAGCAGCCTAAATGTAACAAATGCAACTTTCATCATCGTGGACCGTGCACCTGAGTCTGTCACAGGTGCAACAAGGTGGGCCACATGGCTAGAGACTGCAGGGTCTCACTCCCAAGACAACAGCAGCAGCAACCCCCACAACAACAGCAGCCACAGCAACAAGAGAGGCAGCAGCCTCAGCAGAATCAGGGAAATCGTAAGGGGTGTTTTCAGTGTGGTGACGAGGGCCATTTCAGGCGGGATTGCCCTCAACTTAATCAGAATGCTGGTAACAACAACAACAACAACACTGGGAATAACAACAATGGGAACAATGGTGGGAACGGTGCGCGTGGGAGAGTGTTTACCATTGGTGCTGGGGAAGCTCGCAATGATGGCAACGTTGTGACCGGTACGTTTTCTATGAACAATCTATTTGCTTCTGTTTTATTTGACTCTAGTGCCGATTGGAGTTATGTGTCGTTGGAGTTCAGTCGTCGGTTAGGATTGTGTCCTGCACCTCTTGTAAACAAACATGTTGTAGAGTTAGCCGATGGCAAAACGATTGAAGCTTCACATGTTCTTTTTGGCTGTAAACTTGATCTTATGGGTCAAGTGTTTGACATTGACCTACTTCTCGTTACTCTTGGAAGTTTTGATGTGGTCGTTGGCATGGATTGGTTGTCTAAGCACCAAGCGGAAATTCTCTGTAAAGAGAAAATCATGCGTATTCCCCTTCCTAGGGGAGAATCCTTGTCAGTTCAGGGTCATCGTAGTGGTTCAATGGTTGGCATAATCTCAGCTATGAAAGCCCATAAGTGCTTGCGAAAGGGCTACCCTGGTATTTTAGCTCTTGTTGCTGATACTCAACATGAAGAAAGGAAGATTGAAGACCTTCCTGTTGTTCGCGAGTTTTCTGATGTGTTCCCTGAAGAGCTTCCTGGTTTACCTCCACACCGTCAGGTGGAATTCTAGATTGACCTTACTCCAGGAGCAGCCCCGATTGCCCGTGCTCCTTATCGTCTTGCACCAGGAGAGTTGCAAGAGCTGTCCAATCAACTCCAAGAACTGTTGGATAGGGGTTTTATCCGACCTAGTTCTTCACCTTGGGGAGCCCCAGTTTTGTTTGTGAAGAAGAAAGACGGGTCTTTTCGTATGTGTATAGATTATCGGGAACTCAACAAGGTGACAGTCAAGAATCGTTATCCTTTACCGCGTATCGATGATCTGTTTGACCAGTTGCAAGGGTCAAGTTTTTACTCAAAAATTGACTTAAGATCGGGCTATCATCAGATGAGAGTCCGAGAGGACGATGTTCCTAAAACGGCTTTTCGAACGTGGTACGAGCATTATGAGTTTCTAGTTATGCCGTTTGGATTGACGAACGCACCACCGGTCTTCATGGACCTCATGAATCATGTGTGCAAGCCGTATCTTGACGATTTCGTCATCGTGTTCATCGATGAGATTCTGATCTACTCTAAGAGCAAGGAGGATCACGAGCGGTACCTGCGTCTTATCTTGGAGCTTCTGAGGAAGGAGCAGCTCTACGCGAAATTCTCTAAGTGTGACTTCTGGATTCAAGAGGTACACTTCCTTGGCCACATTGTGAATGAATCGGGAATACACGTGGATCCTGCAAAGATAGATGCTATTAGAAATTGGGTGGCTCCAAAGAATCCCTCGGAGGTGCGACAATTTCTAGGTCTCGTTGGGTATTATCGAAGATTTATCAAGGATTTCTCGAAGATCGCACAACCTCTTACCTCGTTGACACAGAAAGGCGTTTTATACTCATGGGGAACGATACAAGAAGATGCCTTCCAATTGTTGAAAAAAAAACTTTGTAGTGCACCAATCTTGTCTTTACCGAAAAGTACCGAATATTTTGTGGTGTACTGTGATGCTTCTATTCAGGGTCTCGGTTGCGTGCTGATGCAACGCGAGAAGGTGATAGCTTACGTCTCTCGACAGTTGAAGGTTCACGAGAGAAATTACACAACTCACGACTTAGAGCTGGGAGCCATGGTGTTTGCGCTCAAAATCTGGAGGCATTACCTGTACGATACTAAATGCACTATTTATACCGACCACAGGAGCCTTCAGCATATCTTTGACCAGAAGGAACTGAATATGCGACAGCGGCGCTGGGTAGAACTCTTAAATGACTACGATTGTGCCATCAAATATCATCCAGGAAACGCTAATGTAGTAGCTGATGCCCTTAGTCGAAAGGAGACGAAGCCCAAACGTGTACGAGCTTTACAGCTCACTATTCACTTAGACCTTCCTGAACAGATTCGTTCGGCTCAGACTGAAGTGTTGAAGGAAGAGAACATTAAAGCGGAGTATTTACGGGGCATGGAGAAGCAGCTCATGGAGAGAGCTGGTGGCATTTACTATTTCATGGAACGGATATGGGTTCCATTGTTTGGAAATCTTAGAGAACTTGTGATGGACGAAGCGCACAAGTCATGATACTCTGTTCACCCAGGTTCAGATAAGATGTATCAGGACCTCAAAGTCTTGTATTGGTGGCTGAAGATGAAAGCTAACATCGCGACGTATGTGAGTAAGTGTTTGACTTGTGCGAAAGTCAAGGTAGAGTATCAGAAACCCTCAGGCCTGCTCCAACAACCGGAAATACCCATGTGGAAATGGGAGCAAATTGCTATGGATTTCGTCACTGGTCTGCCCAGAACTCAAAATGGAAACGACACCATCTGGGTGATCGTTGACCGTCTCACGAAGTCGGCGCACTTTCTCGCAATCAAGGAAACGGATAAGTTCTCACAACTTGCTGCTGTTTATCTGAAGGAGGTGGTTTCTAGGCACGGGGTGCCAACCTCTATTATCTCTGCTCGTGATCCGCGTTTCATATCTGATTTGTGGCAATCAATGCATAAATCGTTCGGCTCACGTCTCGACATGAGCAAAGCTTATCACCCACAGACGGATGGTCAGAGTGAACGAACCATCCAGACACTTGAAGATATGCTGCGAGCATGTGTGATCGATTTTGGTAAAGGCTGGGAGAAACACTTGCCGTTGATTGAGTTCTCCTATAACAACAGTTACCACACAAGCATCCAGGCAGCTCCGTTTGAAGCGTTGTATGGCAGGAAATGTCATTCTCCCCTTTGTTGGGCTGAGGTGGGTGACAACCAGATCACAGGTCCGGAACTTGTTCTCGAAACTTCGGAAAAGATTGCCCAGATTAGAAACCGTATGGCAGCAGTGCGCGACCGTCAGAAAAGCTACGCTGATAAGCGTAGGAAACCCTTGGAGTTCACTGTAGGCGATTGTGTTATGTTGAAAGTCTCACCCTGGAAGGGTGTGGTGCGCTTTGGGAAGCGCGGCAAGCTTAATCCACGCTATGTTGGGCCGTTTAAAATTTTGGAGCGAATCGGTAAAGTGGCCTACAAGCTCGAGTTACCTACTGAGTTGGGTAACGTACATGATGTCTTCCATGTTTCACAATTGAAGAAGTGCTTGTCCGATGAAACACTTGTAGTACCACTTCAGGAGTTGAAGATTGATGATAAATTGCAGTTTGTCGAAGAACCCATATAAATTATGGATCGGGAAGTCAAGGTTCGTAAGCACAGCCGACTTCCGATTGTGATAGTTCGTTGGAACTCAAGACGTGGGCTGGAGTTCACGTGGGAGCGTGAGGATCAGATGAAGCTCAACTACCCTAACTTATTCCCAACCGACCAATCTAAATCAGATGCAACTGGTGAATTTCGGGACGAAATTCCCTTTCAAGTTGAGGATGATGTGGCACCTGGGGAAAATCCACAGTCATCCTGATCTGGCACCGTACTACTTTGGATCACTTATCAAATTTCGGGACGAAATTTCTTTCAAATTGGGGATGATGTGACAACTCGAGATTTCAAGGTCATTCCTCTACGTATCAATTACTTCGCAATCCTGTTTTGACAAATTTTTCTATGATTATGTCATGTGTGGTTTGTTGTATAATTAGAATATTCTGATATTAGTTGATTTAATGAATTGATCTAAATGTGTGATGTCTATTGGTTAATGAAAACTCAAAATTGGCAAGAACCTCATGTGACGAAGATTGATCCTTCGTTGCAAACTCCTTTTGACGAAGATTGAATCTTCGTCGTCTTTGTCTCGACGAAGAATAAGGTTCTCGTCCAAACAACTCCCGGCCCAAATCCTTTGAAGCCCAGGAAGGGCCCGATTCATCCATCCTTGTATATTCACGTAGGGTTTTGGTTATTTCACGAAAACTCACTTCACTACATACCCTAGCACTATTCTTCTTGCTCTCTGTCGACGGCAACAATACTCTTGAGGCCCGAGTCGTTGATCGATCATACCAACACCCTTGTGCACACAACAACTCACAGTTAGTAATGTTATCTTGAATAGAGTAAACTTTTTGTGATCCTTGTTCATGTGTGTTGGTTGACTCATTATTAGGGATATATACAAAGTAAGGTTTAATGTTTATTTAGGGGATTAATTTGCTGATAGTCACGAGCAGATTACGAATTACATGAATCTCGTGGAATTGGAATTAGGGTTTGTATGTGTTAATGATCATTGTTTGATTATAATTATATATGTGTGAAATGGAAACTGTTACGTTTGTATAATCGATGATTGTTCATGTTAGGGTTGGTTAGATTAAACAAAGTAACTGCCGTTGATCCATTGCTCATGTTTAGAAAAGTGTTAGCTGTTGACTACGTGATTTCGACGAACAATAGTGATGTTTCGTCATGCATAACCCCAACGAACATTGGGGATGTTTCGTCATATGGGGTCCGACGAACATTGATGGCTTGACGAAGTTTAATCCGACGAACATTGAGGGTACTTCGTCACGCATGGCTTCGACGAAGTATGTTCTTCGTCGCTAGTATACTTCGCCGTAAGCGTTATAGATGGAACAGTAGAAAGATACGATGTGTGTAATGTTGGATGTTTGTGTTTACAAATGCTAATTGTTGTATGAAAACAATACTGACCAAGTATGGAAAATCCGATTTGTCTGGAATGGTTAGAACATTCATCTGATGATGTGTTGATTTGTGATATTCACATTGGATGTGGTCTTGCATGAGAACTGAGTATTGATACATGCCATACAATGATTTTTATGATAAATGCAATCTGTGTTAAATACGTGACTTATTGGATTGTGAAACTGATTCGATTGGTAACCACGGTAGGATTTGGGTTGACCAACTTGAACGGGTAATTTAACATACCAAGCTAATCAAAGGTGAGTTCATTCCTCTTAAGCATGCATCCCGATGGGTGGGACAGTCATTGGGTATCCCTGAGAGGGATAGGTTATTGGGTAAATCAAATGGGTATTCCTGCGAGGAATACGTCTTGCGGGTAAAATCTGGAATGTTGGATAATACACTCATCCTATCACCTTTAAGTCCCATCTTGTTTGTTACCTGAGAGGTAACGGGGTATTAGTTGGTAGCGCTATCTAGGTTTGGCACCCTCACCCCGTACTTGAGAGGACGGGTGTGAACTAATAACCCAGTCATGCCCAATGCTTTGATAGGAGCATTGGGGAACGGGCAAAATAAATCTGGAGCCGTCTTGTATACGAGTTATTATCAACATTATAATCAATGAACTGAACTAAACACTTGGTAACCGACGTTTTCGTAAAACTATGAACTCGCCAGCGTTGTCCGATACACTTGTTGCATGCTCGCAGGTCGTTAGGTGCTTTGGATACGGAACTTGCTATCTGGATGGCTGGAGTGGTCGTGTGTCGTATTGCTTGGTTTTGAAAGACTTGTTAAATGATTTCACGTACATTGGTTTTTGAAACGATTAAACGGTGATTAACTATTTGCTTCCGCTGAACATGTTATACTTGGATTTGTTATGAATGTTTTAACTTTATGGATGGAAACTTTGTTTATAATTTGATATTAGTTCAATGTGATTGGTGGCTAGATCCTGGTACGTCACATGCCTAGCGGGGTCACTGCATGTGGTATTTTAGGGGTGTGACATGTTACACGAGTAAGTGAAGAAAACAATCATAAGTTTTTTTCAACAAGTTTTATAGTAAAGTTGTTGATGTTAGTAAACTAGGCAAGTTGCAAAGCGAGATCGTATCGACTTTGTGTTTGTTAGAGAAGTATTTTCCTCTTTCGTTTTTTGATGCCATGATCACTTGATGGTGAATTTAGTTAAAGAGGCAAGTGGCCCGATTCATTTTAGGTGGATGTATCCATTTGAGGTGATTCATGAAAACACTCAAAGGGTATGTACGAAATCATCATGGACACGAGGGTTGCATTGCAAAATGTTTTGTGGTAGAGGAAGCCTTAGAATTTTGCTTAGGTTACTTAAAAAACATGAAGTCAATTGGCAATCCTTATGAACGAGTTGATGAAAGAATCCGCACAGGCATGCCTTTATCGGGGCTACGATCGAGGGTGTGGATGCTAAGTACTTGATCAAGTTCAACTTTATGTATTATGAAACACTGTAGTTGTGGAGTCATATATAGAGTAAGAATTACAGAAAAATGTACATTCTATGTACTTTATCTAATACATAAAGTTTGTTCTAACTTATATTATAATTGAGGCAACATATGTTGGAAATGAAGAATCACGATCCCCGTACCTCTCGAAATATTACATGGTTGCAGTGCCAACACAGTCAGACATTTATTAGTCAGCTTGCTTAAGAATGAGGTTTATTTTTATTAAGTTTGTTAGAATTACAATATTTTAAATAATTTTGTTTAATTACATTAATTCTATTTCCAAGAGGTTGAAAAATGTTTGGCTAACAAGGAAGATATTTGTGTCACTGTTCGTTGGTTGGCTAAAGGGCCTAGATTTTATGTTACTAAATACAACGGTTTGCCATAAATAAGTATCAGTTCCATACAACATATTCCATACAACATCTTGAGATGAATCTAAAACAACTCAATGTAGTGGAGTATCTTTAGTTGCACATGCTATGCAAATTGCTAGTGCAAAAGACTCCAATCCCATGTATGGCGCAGTTACTTACTTTGGTCGTACAAATGAGACATGAGATCTTGATTATCGCATGTTTACCCTTCTCATTTTCATGTGTGATTGGGCTGATAGTAGTGGAGTAAATAAGGATGATTTTGGAATCAGAGTGGTTAACTTTGATAGGCTTGGTCACCGGCCTAAACGCTTCATATTAGCTAGTCAATCCAAACAAGTTTTTTATGTTCAAGATCAACATGATGAGAATTTGTCTATTGTTGGCATCACACCACACAAGATTTACAAGTATGGATCAAGTGGTGAAACTGATGATATGTTGGAATTTGATGCTACTGTTGATGGTTCACAATCTCGCTTTAGTAGACCTTGACGATGATTTTTCGTGGATGCGAGTGGATGGTAAGGGCATATTAGTTTAAACTATTTTGTGGATAATAAAAACATTAGTTTTTGTGTTTTTATTTCATTTCTTAGATATGATTAATTTCGTATGAATTGTCTGAATTTGAGAAGAGTAAACTGCCATTTTGGTCCCTGAGGTTTGGTCACTTTTGCCACTTTAGTCCAAAACTCAAACCTTTTAAATCTGGGTCCCTATGGTTTCACTTTTATTGTCATTTTGGTCCAAAAATGAAATCACCTGATATTTGGCTAATAAAATCTTTTTATTTTGTCCTTTTCCTCAGGGGCAAAATGGTTAATATAAATTTATTATAACACATTATTAATTAAAATAATTAAATTAAATATCCCTTTACCCTTGACTCTCCTGTTGTCGAATCGAAGATATGGATAAAAGCAGGAGAGCAGTGGAATCCTACTGGAGGTCAAAGATGACCGACGACGCCACTTCCGATGAAGATAAAAACATACATATGTGAATGATGATGACTCACTGTGTGTGTGTGTGTGTGTGAAGATGATATCTGCTTTTATAGGGTCAATGGTAAAGAGATGTTTAATTTAATTAATTTAATTAATAATGTGTTATAATAAATTTATATTGACCATTTTGCCCCTAAGGAAAAGGACAAAATAACAGGATTTTATTAGCCAAATATCAGGTCATTTCATTTTTGGACCAAAACGGCAATAAAAGTGAAACTAGAGGGACCCAGATTTAAAAGGTTTGAGTTTTGGACTAAAGTGTCAAAAGTGACCCAACCTCAAGGACCAAAATGGCAGTTTACTCATTTGAGAATTTTGTGATTAATTTTATGTTTTTTATTCTTTGATTCTGATTTAAAGCATGATGTAGATTCCAAACTACATGAAATTTGTCTATTTTACTTAACTTTGTTATTGTGTTTTTATTACTTAATTTTGTAACTAATTATTTTGTATTTATTACTTAATAATTCTAATTCACACTATGCTATAACTAACTATTGTTGACTTCATACCATGTTGAATATGTTGAAGTAGGTTCTCTTTTGAGATGGAATGGAATTCTACCTTGGATCATGATCATGCTGAAGAGGACAAATCACAAAGAGGCCCGACAATAAAGTCAAAAGATAGTAAAGGGAAAGTTATAAGTACCTACAATAAAAAATGTGTCCCAATTGGAGACGAAGCTTTAAAACTCTCTACTTTTGAGGGATTGGTAGCTAGAACTATGATTTCGACCCATAACTTATACCACTTGGAAGAAAGTTGGTAAGGAAACAGAGGAAGAATTTTGGCAACATCTCATGGTAAGTCTAACATCTAAATCTAATCATAACTTCAATAATTTCCATGTATTTTACTATTCATACTATGAATCCCTGTGTCATAATCTTCTAATCCAACCTAAACCAAAACTGATACCCCTATTAAAACAATTGTTTACGTTCGTTTTTCACCCAAACTAAAATCTAATTATAGAATAAATTAAACAAATAGATAGTCAGTGTACACTTGATGTTAGTATGATGGTAGTACACTACAAAAGAATCATTATCCTTAATACAATCTCTTTCTACATTCTGATGTCCATATATTCCCATTCTTGTCTACAACACTATCAAAGGCATAACCATAGACGTATGTAAGTCCTATTTCAATCAACAACTCATTCGCCTAGACTATAGTAGACTATTGATATTCATAATTACCTAAAATGATGTAGCAACCGACCTGCATGCCTGCATGGGGGCAATGTCATCAAAAGCATACAAACCTATTCTTTCTAGTTTTAAGTCATGGTGTGATCTTAAAACACATTGTACAAAAAGGTTTGGATCACAACTATGGTTGATGAAACTCGCAACATTAGCATTACGCCTCACATCTACACAAAACTCAGGCTCAGGCTCAGGCATGTTGTTTTCAAAATCCTTTTCATCTCTTCTTCTCAATTACTTAAGGATTAGGATACATCTCCCAACCTATCTAGAAAATAATTAAAATAAAACCTTTTGATCAGGCTTTAGCTTAGAAAACCATATGATGGTTATGTGAAAGAATTGTAATCTCTCTTGCCTCTTTCATTAATAATCAAGAATAAATATAGTTTACAATGGGTCTCCTCTTGTGGTCGAGAGATATACAATAAACTTACAAGATATACACATTCCTATTCTATATAAATATTTATTATCTATGACACTCCCGTAGTCGAAGCAAGAGGTGGGCGAATGCTGAGGCTGGATTAGAAATCCACTTCCTCTTCAAACCCAAGAACCACTCTTGAACCCACCACTTGACCACATCGAACAAAAAAACGAACTCAAAATATTTTAACCCAAAACTAGTAAACACTGCAACACTCCACCTATTTCCACCCACTCTTGAACCCACCACTCACACTCAAGCATCAAAAGACCCTCAATGAAGGCTATAGATTCTGAGTTTAAAGCTCTTATCCAAAACCAAACATGGGAACTTATACCGCCCAGCTCCAAAAGACTAATTGGTTGCAAATGGGTATTTTGCATCAAACGAAATCCTGATGGCTCCATTGCAAAGTACACGGCTCGTTTGGTGGTCAAAGATTTCTCCAACAATACGGGAAAGACTACTTTGATACATTTAGCCCCGTAATGAAACCTATCATCATCTACACCATTCTTTTGGTAGCTCTTTCCAAAAATTGGTCCTTACATCAACTCGATGTTAACAATGCTTTTCTACATGGTACACTCCACAAGGGTGTATTTATGAACCAACCACTGGGTTATGTTAATCCTCAATCTCCTAATCATATTTTCAAACTCAAAAAGTCATTATACGGTCGAAAGCAAGCACCGGGAGCATTGTGCGTTGAGCTTACCAACTTCCTTCTATGGTTTGGATTCTGAAAATCCTTAGCCGATGCATCTCTCTTCATCCACCAAACACCAAATGTCACGTGCTACGTTTTGGTTTATGTTGATGACATTGTCCTCATAGGAAATAATTCCCAATTCCTTGACGAATTTATCAAAGCTTTAGGTAATCAATTCTCCATTAAGGATCTTAGAATGTTCCATCATTTCTTAGGTGTGGAAGTAATTCCTACACAGACCAGTCTATTCTTGTCTCAACATCACCACATCCAAGACATTCTCACTCACTTTAACATGGAAGGTGCTAAAGATGTCACCACTCCTCTTAGTGCTACTGACCCTTTATGTACGTAAACTTGTCGGATCCCTTCAATATCTTGCATTTACTCGCCCAGACATCTCATTTGCTATTAATAAACTCTCTCAATTCATGCACGCTCCTAGACAAGCTCATTGGCAAGATCTTAAACGGGTCCTTCGTTACCTTAAACGAACTAATCATCATGTCCTCTTTCTAAACCGAAAATCCTCTCTCGATCTCTTCGCCTTTTCAGATTCAGATTGGGGTGGTGTACATGATGTCGGTCGATCCACTACTGCTTATGTACTTTATCTCAATACCAATATTGTCTCGTGGAAGTCTAAACGGAAAAAGTCGGTCTCTCGGTCCTCTATGGAAGCCGAATACAATATGGAAGCCGAATACAAGTCTTTGGCCAATGCTTTCGCAGAACTAGCATGGCTAAAGAACTTACTCATAGATCTAGGGATCTCTACTAACAATACACCAACCTAATTTTGTGATAATACAGGGGCTACATATATGTGTGCTAATCCGGTTTACCACTCACATATGAAGCATGTGGCTCTTGACTATCATTTTATACGAGTACAAGTATCGGATAGTCACTTAAGTGTTCTTCACAAGAGTTCGCAAGACCAACTTGCGGACATGCTTACTAAGCCACTATATATCAAGAGCCCCGTTTCTATGTAGCAAATCCAAGATTGACGTACCAATGGATCCTTCATCTTGTGGGGGCTGTCACGGCCCCCGACCCATTTTCCTGGTTCGATTGCCGCGAGGCAGAAAACCCGTGGTATTTAATTTTGGCAGCGGAAATTTTAACAGGATCTTTTAAAACTGAAAACACCCGATTATTTTATTTCAAGTTTCGGGATAAACCCCGTAGTTTACAATAGAGGAATTTCACGGGGAAATTCCCTGGTTACAAAAACATGTTTATTTATTTACTGAGCCACTTTATCCAAGCTGGTAGTGCTACACGGCACTTTTCCCTGATTCATAATAAATCACCTGAAACATGTTTAAAAAGATTTTATCAGCGGGGAAACACTGGCGAGTCATTCAATTTGCATAAAACGACACATTGTTATAGATTATAGTATTAAGAGCGATTACAATTGCCTCTATCTTATAATTAGCTGGTTCAGTTGTCACTCGACCGGATCTATGACTGTGGTCATATCACTTTTGGGTCCTTTCACCCAAAAGTGACGTGTATCACTATTTAGGTCCTTTCACCTAAATGTGACAAAACAATAGTCATTGTGCACAATACCCCACTTACTGCCAGTAATTTAAGATAACAAAGACTTAATCCCTGTAAAATATAACTGGAAAACATTTAGGTATTGTAAAACACTTTTGATAAAAAGAGAATGACTCACATTGCAAGTTTAATTGGACAGAACATTGCCTACTGATTAAGCTTGATAACCTAGTTAAATAACAATGCACATGAAACTAGGTTAGTAACTTAATACAACATTTACGATAAGCTCAGGAAATCAAAACCCTCACGACGAATGATAAAGTATAGCCCGGATTCGGGCAGCACTTAAACATCCATCGGATCGGTTTCAATCGATCGGATATTGTATCGTAGCAATGATCGAGTTATTACCCTGTAATTGCAGTAGCATTTCCCTATTAAAACAAACACGAATCTAAGTAGAAATTTGCTGTTTTGAAAGTATTTTGCGAACACCAGGCCATGCAACGTCCAATTTATAGCAAAATTTTGAGTTTCACGCGGCCCGCGTAAGCTTGAAGGGACTCTTACGCCGGCCACCCTAGCTACGGCTAGGGCTGCCGTGTCACCCCGTAGGTCTGCCACGTGGCCTAAAACTTATCCAGAGATTAGCCTAGCTGTCGCGCCCCGCGTAGACTAGCCTTAAGTCTTACACGGCCCGCGACAGACCAATAAAATTTAATTTCTTGATTTTTCACAAGGATTAGGGTTTTAGGGGTTCGGGTTTCTACTTACGGAGCGTTTTGGGCAAATTTCGTGCAGGTCCTTACATCCTCCCCACCTTATTTAAAATCTCGTCCTCGAGATTTACTGAAACAGATAAGGGTACTTCCGCTTCATTTCCGATTCCAGTTCCCAGGTATACTCAGGTCCTCTTTTTGAATCCCACTTTACTTTGACCAGCACCAATCTTTTGTGCTTGAGGAACTTAATCTTTCTATCTTCTATTTGAAGCGGTTTCTCAACAAATTTTAACTTTTCATTTACCTCTATATCTTGAAGAGGTACTACCAGTGATTCGTCTGATAAACATTTCTTAAGATTAGATACATGAAATACATCATGTACCCCAGCTAGTTTTTCTGGTAGTTGTAAGCGATAGGCAACTGGTCCTATCCGCTGGATCACTAGGAATGGTCCAATGTACCTTGGACTTAGCTTTCACTTCTTACTGAACCGAACTACTCCTTTCCAAGGAGAAACTTTCAAGAGTACCTTGTCTCCAACTTGAAATTCTAATGGCTTGCGTCTATTATCTGCATAACTTTTCTGGCGGTCTCGAGCCGTTTTCAGTCTTTCCTTGATTTGAGTTATCTTGTCAGTGGTTTCTTGTACAATCTCGGGACCTGATAATTGACTTTCTCCTATTTCTTCCCAACATACTGGAGTTCGGCATTTTCGCCCATACAATGCTTCGAATGGGGCAGCCTCGATGCTTGCATGATAACTATTGTTATAGGAGAATTCGATTAAGGGTAGATGGTCATCCCAGTTTCCACTAAAATCTATTACACATGCCCTGAGCATGTCTTCCAGGGTTTGGATCGTCCTTTCACTTTGTCCGTCTATTTGGGGATGGTATGCAGTACTTAAATTCAGTCGGGTCCCCATTGCTTCTTGGAAGCTTGTCCAGAAATGCGAAGTGAAGCGACTATCCCTATCCGACACAATGGAGAGTGGGACTCCATGTAAGGATACTACCTCATCTACGTATAACTTTGCTAATCTTTCCATGCTAAAGGTTTCCTTCATCCGCAGAAAATGAGCTGATTTGGTTAATCGATCTACAATCACCCAGATTGCATCATTACCTTTCCTGGTCTTGGGTAACTTGGTAACAAAGTCCATTGTTATTAGTTCCCATTTCCATACAGGCATTTCTAATTGTTGAAGTAAACCTGAAGGTTTCTGGTGTTCTGCCTTAACTTGTGAACAAGTTAGACACTTATATACATATCTAGCTATGTCCTTTTTCATTCCTATCCACCAGAAGTTACCTCTTAAATCTTGGTACATCTTATTATTACCAGGGTGCATGGTATATCTAGATTTATGGGCTTCCTCTAAAATTTTATTTCTTAAATTTCCTTGCTTAGGTACCCAAATTCTTTTCTTATGGAATCTCCAAATTCCATCAGTCCCTTGTTCTAATTCTTTTATTCTTCCTTTCATTCCTTCAGCATCATCCTTGATTGTTGTTTCTTGAACATTCTTCAGTTGTTCCATTAAATCTAATTGGATATTTAATCTAAGAGCACGGACTCGTCTTTGTTTTTCATGAGACTTACGACTCAAGGCATCTTCTACTACATTTGCCTTTCCTTCGTGATATTGAATATCACAGTCGTAGTCACTTAGAATTTCCATCAATCTCCTTTGCCTCATGTTTAATTCTTTTTGCCCAAATATGTACCTTAAACTTTTATGATTTGTATAGACAGTAAACTTACTTCCGTACAGATAATGTCTCCAAATTTTAAGGGCAAAAATTATTGCTCCTAATTCTAAGTCATGAGTTGTATTATTTTCCTCGTGCTTCTTCAACTGCCTTGATGCATACACAATTACCTTTTTGCATTGCATTAGCACACATCCTAATCCCAACTTAGAAGCATCGCAGAAGACTTCAAAATATTCAGTTCCGTCAGGCAAGGCGAGAATTGGGGCATTTGTTAATCTTTGCTTCAAAATCTTAAAGGATTCTTCTTTCTTAGGTCCCCATTCAAATTTAACAGTTTTACAGGTTAGCTTAGTTAATGGAACAGCTATCTTCGAGAAATCTCGTATGAAACGTCTATAATATCCAGCTAACCCTAGAAAACTTCTAACTTCCGTGGCTGATTGTGGGACCTTCCAATTTATGATTACTTCTATCTTGGAGGGATCTACATGAATGCCTTCGTGATTCACCATGTGTCCTAAAAATTGCACTTCTTGTAGCCAAAATTCACACTTTGAGAATTTGGCATAGAGCTTTTCCTTTCTTAATAGGTGTTTTGGTCAAAAATTACCTAAGCAATTTAGTGATCAAATTAGTTAAGTGAGGTAGTGTGCTAGAAATATGTATGAAAAATGTGTTAACAATATTTGATATAAAAACAGTTTCAGGATACAGCTCAGGATATAAAGCTGTGTCTATGATCAAACAATGAGCAAAAAAGTAAAGGTTGACACGTGATGTACGAGGAAAGCCCTTGATCAATCTAGATCGCTGGCATAAAACCTCGGGAGCTGACAATCGCAGCTGCCTCGTTCTTCTATTGCTTCAAATATCAGGATACAGTGCAGGATGTGGTGCGGATCGACTATGTGTTACAATGTAATTTGAGTACAAGTGTTGTGTGTAGTGTTTGAAATGAACTAGAGAGGAAGTGTTCGAGAGTGTAAGTGTGAAATTGCGTGCCTTAAACTGATCCGCCCTCATCTATTTATAGTAAAGATAATGTAACAAACTATCCTAAACTTCCGGGATCCAGCGAATATTCCTACTCGAACGTTGAGGACCAAGTCTTTCGGGTTCAACGGCTTCCTCATAACAAATACGCCCGAGTCTTGAGGAGAAGAAGTCCTGATGACCGTTAGTAACTTACAGCCATTAACCTGCACGTGTTTAATTCACTCAACCTTAGGATATCGCCCGGGATGTTAGCAATATCCCCTTCCAGTATCCTGGTCACAAATAAACAATTGAAAGCGGGATATTAGTCAGGATATGTATACTCAGAAAATGACCCATAACAATTGTCCCCAAATATACCGGTTGGTATACCAATCCAACGGATATATTTTAAAAGTCTTATCCCATAATTCAAGGCATTTAAAATGAAGCGACGGTCAAGATCACATCGTAACCTCCAACACGCTTTTTGCTCAATGGAGATTCATAATGCCCCTATATCTTCTCTCTTCTTGTTTGAAAAGCAGATATCTTCAACAGAGCCTTCAGGTAATTCTCCATTTCTCATTTACTTTCTATCAACTTTCATCGCCTTACTCGTAATGGATGCCGAGACCTTCTCCCAGCAAAATCTCCTCAAAAATCCCGAAAAGGAGATCTGTGCTTTCGACAACGCAGACATTGCGGCTTTGAGAGCTTCCGGCGCCTTCCCAGATAATACGGTCTTTAGACCATTCGATCGGTCAATTCGATCGGATGTTTCTTCCACTGATTGGGTTTGCTTTCCAGCATACCCTTTTTCGCTAGGTCTTCGATACCCTTTTCCCGAATTCATGATGCAATTCTTTCGAACCACCGGCATCTCTTTTGCTCAAACCATGCCCATGGTTTGGAGAGTATTAATTGTACTTAACCAAATCAAAAACCTTCATTGCCCCGATCTCTGCATCGAGGATTTGCCTATTGCCTATCGCCTCCGATCCCACGGCTCTAGCCGGTTCTTGCTTTTCTCGACCTCTAGCAAACCCCTTATTCTTAAAGCCACCAAAAACGAAGACGGATGGCAACGCAAGTTTTTCTTTGTCAAACGAGACTCCATTGCTGAGGGTGCCAACCTTCCGGTGGAGTGGTTAACCACCGGTAGGGTCATAAATATTCTCATGGACTGTTTGGTTTTTATCTCCTACTAATATTCTTCTTTTTGATCCTTATGCAGTGAACTTCAAGGAAGTAGCTCCCCCTACCGCTGAATCAGAAGAAAGAATCAACACTGTTTACCGATTACCTGCAATAGACAGGACTTTCACCACACACGTTCCGAGTTCCAGTCAATACTCGTCATCTGAAATGTCTGGTAAGGATTAGTCAAAACAGTATAATAAAATAAAGAATAATAATGATGTGAAACTTTTCCCTTTATGCAGCGCCGGCCAAGATCCCTGAAGTCTTTGACCTCGACGAATTGGACAGTTATTCTGATCAGATTCAGGTCAAGAAGGAACCTAGTCCCAAGGCCACAGCCTCATCCAGACCCAGCAGTTCCAAAGCTATCATTATTCCCAAACCTTCACCGGCTACCAAGCCCCGGAGTTCTAGTTCCCGTAAAAGGAAGGAGCCTGATTCCCCTGTCACTTCTGACACATTTCCTTATGAGAAGCACGGGTTCATTGAAGCTAGCGGGTTTATGACTTCTTTTCTTAACCAGGTTAGTATTCTCATATCATATCCTGCGATTTACATCATTTACAAAGATTTATCAATATTAATACCTGTCCTCTTACCTTCGTAGGGTCTTGAGCGTCTGGTTCACCTATATCAAGAATCCTGCAAGCTTAACAAGACGCTTGAATCTAAGCTAAAGGAAGAAGAAATCACAATCTCCGACCAAGGCATGATCGCAGCCGCCAAATCTCGTCATTACGAGGAGAAATTCAAAGCTATGATCCGGGAACACCAAACTGCTCTCAACAAAGCTACTCTTCAAGCCCAGGCCGATCTTGAAGCTGCCCATGTGCAACATGAACGGGATATGGTCAACTACCGAGAAAGCCTCAAAAGTTCCGTCGTCATTTCTCTCCTCCAAGCCAGGTTGAAGATGGCTCATGAAGCCAAAACATTAGGTTTTGAATGCCCTTCTTGGGATATTGGTGCTTGGGAGACCAAGCTAAAGAACCTCGGCGGCACCTCTTCCAAATCAGCTGTCGAAGAATCTTCCAAAGCAGTTGAAAAAGCAACCGATGCTGAGAAGGATGCTGAGGCGGATCCCAAGACGGATGCTGCTGAAATCACTATGGACGAAGAAGGCA
This sequence comes from Helianthus tuberosus, assembly GCA_030545235.1. Taxonomy (NCBI): domain Eukaryota; kingdom Viridiplantae; phylum Streptophyta; class Magnoliopsida; order Asterales; family Asteraceae; genus Helianthus; species Helianthus tuberosus. Next base: position 182,759,548 of record CM060451.1, read on the forward strand.
CTACCCCCTAGAGCTTATTTCCTTTAAATCGTTTGAACAATTTTATGTCCTATGAACAATTTTTATTTCTGCATCAAAACAATTTGATATCCGAAGGTGGATGGGTCCTGGGTTTCAGGATGAAACCTTCGGTTATTAACTAGTACTGATTGTTTCAAGTAATTTTATTTTTCATATTTCTTGCTATTATCTTCCGTCTTTCTTAGCATAGATCTTAGCTTTGCAAAATTTAGTACAACTATTTTTCAAAAATATCCTGATCAATATGCTCAGTAATATGTTATAAAAACTTTTTATTGGAGAGGACTTCCAAACATTCGTTCAACTTTGTAGAAAGTTCTTTAAAGAGTGACAAACAATCTATCTTACCAAAACCTGTTCTGACAATACCTAAATGGTCAACCTTTCAAACTAGTATTAACTTCAAATATTTTAATCAAATATTCTGAGAGGTATTTTGAAAACATATTTTGAGAATATATCAGGATATTTAACATCGTATTATTAAAAACGATGTTTACAAAGGAAAGATCATACCAGGAATAGGGTATAAACCTATTACGAAACTTCAATCCCTTTGCAACTCTTCCAATGAAGATGTCCCCTGTCTGAGACACTTAGTGCATTAGTTCCGAATCTTATCCTTTGAGCTTCACATCATTGCCTTGGTAGGAATGTCCCCTGTATACAATGTCTTCAAATACTTAGAAATCTTCTGGATATCAGTTTCCATTGCATAGGCAACTTTTCATGTCACGAGGGTAAAACCCAAAAATGTCTTGGAGATAAATTCCTTATATTCTGGGGAAAATCCCAAATTTTCGTGCGCTACAGGCGGGAGTGTATAAACTCCAAGACTTAGAAAGGTGAAAACCTTTAAACCTTAGAGAGTATGAAAATACCCTTTCGTGAGAGAGGGTGATCAATCCTCATATACCTTTAGGATTCAGGATATAGCCAACAGTAACGAAATTGTCAGCCACTTTTACATGGACTGGTCCCGCCACCTTGAACTATTCCTGAATAACTTGCGCTCCAGGCGGGGTGTTTAAACCCAATTCGGAAGAAAGGTGAATACCTTTAAACCTGTGAAGGGATCAGGATCCCTTATACGCGAGAGAGGGGGCCAATCCTCTAATCTTCCGAAGTATCTTGAGTGAACATCCTGGAGCTACATCCTGGAGCATATACTGCAAAACATCCTTAAACTAAGGTGGGTGTTAGCTTGGCTAACACCCCTCCGATGCTTAAGTTAGTATTGGGTTTCAAAGAACAAATTAAACCAAACATATTTAAAATAGATAGAAATCATACCATCCTAAGTTAGAAATTAAATTCTAAACTCACTTGAAATAAAGCTTAAGGTGTATAGCATTCCAAGATCTCGGTAGCATATCCCCTTCCATATTCTTGAGTCTATATGCTCCTTTCCCTGCTTCTGATTCAACTTCATATGGTCCTTCCCATTTTGGAGCTAACTTGCCATCGGCAGGATTAGTAGTATTCTGAAAAGCCTTTCTTAACACCCAATCTCCAACCTTAAATCTTCTGGTCCTGATATTCTTGTTATATGCTCTGGATATTCTTTGTTGATATGCTGCCATCCTTAGCCTTGCTGCATCTCTTTTTTCATCTATAGTATCCAAATCTTGACTCAAGGCTTCAGGATTCTGTTCAGGATCACTTAGGGTAGATCTTGCAGTAGGTATTGTCATTTCCGTTGGAATCATTGCTTCTGCTCCAAATACCAAGGAAAATGGGGTTTGGCCTGTTGCGTTCTTTACCGTTGTCCTATCAGCCCACAAAACAAAGGGTAATTCTTCTGCCCATCTTCCTTTTTTGGTTCCAAGCCTCTTCTTTAAGTTATTGACAATTATCTTGTTTGAGGATTCTGCTTGTCCATTCGCTTGAGGATGTACTGGAGTAGATGTTATCATTTTGATTCCCCAACTTTTGCAAAAGTCAGTAGTCCTTTTGCTTATAAATTGAGAACCATTGTCACAGATTATCTCGGCTGGTACTCCAAATCTGGTCAGGATATTTCTCTTTATGAAGGATACTACTTCTTGATCCCTAACTTGAACAAATGCTTCTGCTTCAACCCACTTGGAGAAATAATCCGTCATTGCCAACATGAAAACCTTTCCTCCCGGAGCTTTTGGAAGCTTTCCCACTATATCCATACCCCACTTCATAAACGGCCAAGGGGAAACAATAGGATACAGCGGTTCAGCAGGCTGATGTAATATGTTACTATGTCTTTGACATGCGTCACATCTTCGAGCATATTCTGCGGCATCTTTTCTCATTATTGGCCAATAATATCCTGTCCTTAATACTTTTGAGAATAATGACCTGCCCCCAGTATGGTTACCACAATCCCCTTCATGTATATCCTGAAGTACTTCTTTGGCTTCAGGATCCTCCAAGCACCTCAAATACAGTCCTGCAAGAGATTTCTTGTATAAAACATTATTTATAATAGTGAATCGTGATACCTTCATCCTAAATGCCTTAGGATTTTCATTTCCGAGGATGTGTCCTTCTTTGAGATATCTCACAATTGGAGCCGTCCAGGATTTAGGATCCTGTTCAGGATACTCCGCTCCAGGATCCCGAATACCCGCTACTTCTTTATCCTGAGGATTCGTTGCAGGATATAAGACATGTAATATTGGTATTTGGGTCCCTTCAGGTATCCTGATCGATGATCCCAAATTTGCTAAGGCATCCGCTTCAGCATTATCCTCCCTTGGTACCTGTTCAAGTGTAAAAACATCGAAATATCCTGCTAATTTGTTGAGAATATCGAGATATTCGATTAATCTCTCACCCTTAACTGCATAGGATCCATTAAAATGGTTAGTAATTAACAAGGAGTCAACATATACTTGCAAATTCTTGATACTCATATTCTTAGCCAATTCTAATCCTGCAATTAAAGCTTCATATTCTACCTCATTATTAGTAGCAGGAAATTCACACCTAATAGCCTGGGGTAATATGTCCCCCTGTGGCGATTTTAGTAGTATACCTAAACCTACACCTCTTATATTAGATGCACCATCAGTATATAACGTCCAGGATCGTGAAGATTCTCCTAACTGTTGAACTTCTAGGTCTACCTCATCCTGAATATCACTACTGAAATCAGCCACAAAGTCAGCTAAAGCCTGAGACTTTATGGCATTTCTAGGTTCATATACTAAATCATAAGCACTTAACTTTACTGACCACTTGGCCATCCTGCCTGACATCTCTGGTTTCCTAAGCACATTTTTGACAGGATAATTCGTTTTAACATGGATCCTATGTGTCTCAAAATAATGTCTAAGCTTTGTCGATGCCATGACTAGAGCTAATATCAATTTTTCTAAATGAGAATATCTAGTTTCAGCATCTAACAAACTTTTACTAACATAATATATGGGATATTGCTGACCTTCATGGTCTTTTATAAGAACGGCACTTACAGCATTCCCTGATACAGCGAGGTATAGGGATAGTGGTTCACCATTTTCAGGCTTCATCAATAGAGGTGCAGTTGAAAGATACCGCTTCAAATCCTGCAAGGCTGCTTCATGCTTTGCTCCCCATTCAAATTTCTTATTCTTCTTGAGGATATCGTAGAATTCCTTGCATTTTTCCGAGGATCTTGAAATAAATCTATTCAAAGCTGCTACTCGGCCTGTTAACCGTTGTACGTCCTTCATATTCGAGGGTGATTTTATATCCAGGATAGCTTTAATCTGCTCCGGGCTTGCCTCTATCCCCCTTTTCGTCACCATATATCCAAGAAACTTTCCTGCCCCCACTCCGAAATGGCACTTAGCAGGATTCAGCTTCATGTTGTATTGATCCAGGATATCAAATGCTCCCTTGATATCCTGGAGGTGATCCTCAGCTCTTTTAGATTTTACCACCATATCGTCAATATATACCTCCATGGTGTCCCCCAGCTTGTCTTTGAACATCATGTTTACCAATCTCTGGTATGTTGCACCTGCATTTTTTAAACCGAAAGGCATAGCAGTATAGCAATATATACCTGTTGGTGTCATGAAAGCAGTATCCTCCTGATCTGAAGGCTCCATTTAAATCTGCTGAAACCCTGAGGATGCGTCCATGAATGTTAACATTTCATGTCCAGCAGTAGCATCTACCATTGCATCGATATGAGGGAGAGGAAATGGATCTTTAGGACAAGCCTTGTTCAAGTCCGTGTAATCTACACAGACTCTCCATTTCCCGTTTTTCTTCTGTACCACAACTACGTTTGCTAGCCACTTTGGAAACTTGACTTCTCTGATCATCCTGGACTTCAACAGTCTTTCAACTTCCTCTTGGATAATCGCATTCCGCTCAGGAGCGAATTTTCTTCTTTTTTGCTGAACAGGCTTGAATGATTTGTCAATTCCAAGCTTGTGAGTGATAATGTCTTTGGATATGCCTGTCATATCCTCATGCTTCCATGCAAATGTTGACATCCTGCATTTTAAAAAGTTAGTTAACTGTTCTTCAATATCCTGAGGGATATTGGTTCCTACGAGCACCGAGATATCAGGATTATCCTGATCCAGGATAATTTTCTTCACCTCCTGCTCCGAATCCTCCACGATATCCTGGGCCCGCGTCTTTAATTGCTATACTGTACTGGGCTTAGTTGAGGATTTCATCGAGGATGAGTAGCATTCTTTCGCTTCCTGTTGATCACTTTCCACCTTGACAACCCCCCAAGGGGTAGGGATCTTGATGCATTGGTGATATGTTGATGGCACAGCCTTCATATCGTGAATCCATGGTCTTCCCAGTATGATGTTATAGCAGGATAAGGAGTCCATCACACAGAAGCGTTGTATTGAGTTGACCCCTTCAACATATACTAGTAACTTTATCTCCCCTACGGTATTCCTAGCTTCTCCACTGAAACCAACGAGCACAGTGTACTTCGAAGTGATATCCATCGGAGATACATTCATCCTCTTCAATGTTTCTAGCTGAATTATATTGACAGAACTACCGTTGTCTACCAGTATCCTGCGTACAAAATGGTTAGCCACATATAATGTTATTACTAAAGCATCATGGTGAGGATCCTGAACAGTATCCCTGTCATCACTATCGAAAGTGATCACTTTATCAGTTGTGAGGGTAGTCATTCTGACTGGTCTGTCTCCCCTCTCGCTCTTAGCTTCCTTTGCGTGTCTCTTGGCCGCCGAATACGAAGTCCCACAAATGTCGGATCCTCCTGAAATAAAGTTAATTATCTTGGCATCTGCTGGGGGTGATGCTGCTCGTTCAGGATCCTTCTCGGGATCCTGCCCTTTATTCTTCTTTTTTCCCAGCAAGTCCTTCAGATACCCCTTGCTTAACAGGTAACTTATCTCTTTCCTTAAAGCAATGCAATCCTCGGTCATATGTCCGAAGTCTTCGTGGAAGGCACACCATTTGGATTTATCCTTCCAATCAGCTTTCTGCTGGTTCTTTCGAGGCCACCTAGTTTTGTCCCCTAAGCCCTGCATAGCATACATTAATTCAGGTATATTAACAGAAAAGCAGTATTCAGATAAATCAGGATATTCTTCAGGATCCTCGTCTTCAACAGCGTTCACTTTCTTGTTATCATTTCTACCATATGGCCTAGAGCGATATGGCTTATATGAGGTTTCTGATTTCCTGTTAGTTGATTCATAGGTTGAGGTAGAATTCATCCTCTCCTGCATCTTCTTGTCATCTTCCAGACGGATATATCTCAAAGCCCTGTTACGAGCTTCGTCGAGATTCCTGCAGGGATTCATTACAAGATCCTGATAAAACTGAGAATCCTTTTGCAACCCCATCTTAAAAGCTTGCACAGCTGTTGCAACATCAAGATGTGGGATATCCAAGGATTCTCGACTGAATTTGTTCACATAATCCCTCAAGGATTCCTGAGGCCCTTGAGTTATCCTGTAAAGATCACTGGTTAGTTTCTCAAAACTCCGACTACAAGAAAATTGACTGTTAAATAAATTAACCAAATGAGCAAACGAAGTAATTGAGTGAGGAGGGACATTTAACAGCCATTTTAAGGCTGACCCCGTCAGGGTAGAACCAAATCCCTTGCACAAGCATGCTTCCTTGAGCTCCGGAGGGATAGGGTTAATCTCCATTCTTTCCCTATACTGGGCAATATGCTCTTCAGGATCCGTAGTCCCATCATACAGCTTCATGTTGGGAGTCTGAAATATTTTTGGGATTTCAGCATCACAGATGGGATATGCAAAGCGGGATATCCTGTGGCTGTCCGGGGATACTTCCGGAATTGGCTGGACCACTCCAGGTACACTGGATATCATGTCCTTCAATTTCTGGAGCTCCCTGGTAAATGTTGACGTCATACCTGCATCCTGCAAAGAGCCATTATTGTTAGTAGCAAGAATATTATTATTTGACACATTACCGTTCTGAGGATTTTGGCCATATCCTGAAGCGTATCCTGAGCTTCTCACAGTCGATATCCTGACCGAAGAGGGTATCTCAGGGGTATGATTCTGAGAATGGCTTGGGACGATATTCCCCCTATTATCCTCAGTGTAAACTGCGGAACTGAAGTTCAAAGCCCTGGGCTGTATAAGAGTGACAGTTTCTTCAGCGGGTCTACTCGAGCTAGCTTTTAAGAGTTGTATTTCTCTTAACAGCATTTGGTTAGTCTCCTGTTGCTGCCTCATTTGTTCCTGCACACTTCCAAATAAAGTCAAAATTTCATCATTAGAGGCTAAAACGGGAGCAGATCCCTGGACACTCCGAGTAGGGATAACATCTTGAGATTGTGAAGAAAATGGCATCCTTGGAGGAGGTGGTGGAAGCACCGAACCAGTAGTAGCAGAGGTTGTGGCAGGCATAGTGGAAGAGCTCATGTTTGATCTTGAGGCCATTGTAAACAATGTGGCAAAAAGTTTTGAAAATAGAAAACCGATTAATGATTTTGCAAAGATTTTTAGTAAAAGTAGCACCACTTGCCCCACGGTGGGCGCCAAATTGTTTTGGTCAAAAATTACCTAAGCAATTTAGTGATCAAATTAGTTAAGTGAGGTAGTGTGCTAGAAATATGTATGAAAAATGTGTTAACAATATTTGATATAAAAACAGTTTCAGGATACAGCTCAGGATATAAAGCTGTGTCTATGATCAAACAATGAGCAAAAAAGTAAAGGTTGACACGTGATGTACGAGGAAAGCCCTTGATCAATCTAGATTGCTGGCATAAAACCTCGGGAGCTGACAATCGCAGCTGCCTCGTTCTTCTATTGCTTCAAATATCAGGATACAGTGCAGGATGTGGTGCGGATCGACTATGTGTTACAATGTAATTTGAGTACAAGTGTTGTGTGTAGTGTTTGAAATGAACTAGAGAGGAAGTGTTCGAGAGTGTAAGTGTGAAATTGCGTGCCTTAAACTGATCCGCCGTCATCTATTTATAGTAAAGATAATGTAACAAACTATCCTAAACTTCCGGGATCCAGCGAATATTCCCACTCGAATGTTGAGGACCAAGTCTTTCAGGTTCAACGGCTTCCTCATAACAAATACGCCCGAGTCTTTAGGAGAAGAAGTCCTGATGACCGTTAGTAACTTACATCCATTAACCTGCACGTGTTTAATTCACTCAACCTTAGGATATCGCCCGGGATGTTAGCAATATCCCCTTCCAATATCCTGGTCACAAATAAACAATTGAAAGCGGGATATTAGTCAGGATATGTATACTCAGAAAATGACCCATAACAATAGGGTTAAGAGTGCATGTAGGTGCTCACAGTGCTCGTCCTGATTTTTGGAATAAATAAGTATATCGTCGATGAAGACAATTACAAATTTATCCAAGTATGGTTTACAGATTCTATTCATCATGTCCATAAATGCTGCAAGAGCATTAGTTAGTCCAAATCGCATGACTGTAAACTCGTAGTGACCATACCTCGTCCTGAAAGCAGTTTTAGGTATGTCTTCTTCCTGTACCTTCAGCTGATGGTATCCGGAGTGCAAGTCTATCTTAGAGAAATATCTAGCTCCCTGAAGTTGATCAAAAAGATCATCAATCCTAGGTAATGGGTATCGATTCTTAATTGTAACCTTATTCAATTCCCTATAATCAATACACATTCGCATTGAACCATCTTTCTTTTTCACAAACAACACTGGTGTTCCCCAAGGGGATGAACTAGGTTGTATGAATCCTTTGCCTAGCAATTCATCTAACTGCTTTTTCAGTTCTAACATTTCAGTGGGTGCCTTGGCTATTGGTGTAGTTCCAGGAATTAGATGAATTCTAAACTTTACTTCCCTATCTGGTGGTAATCCTGGTAGCTCTTCTAGGAATACATCCGGGTATTCTGATACTACAGGAATTTCCTTAAGTTCCTTACCTTTAGTGTTAATGATTACCGAAATCATATACATTATTCCTTGTTTTCGTTCATAACTAGCAACTTTCATTACTGAAATGAACTTTAATGGTTTACGGGGCTTATCTCCTGAAATCAAAATTACTTCTCCTGTAGGTGTATGAATTGGAATTCTTATCACAGAGGATTCGAGCATGGTTGGCTACTAGCCAATCCATTCCTAATACCACATCGAATCCAGCTAAATTCATAGGTAGTAGGTTTGCAGAAAATTTGTGGCCTGAAAGTTCTATCTTCCCTTCTTGAAGAACCTTATCTATTTTAACAGAATTACCATCTGTTGTTTCTACCGTATAAATCTGCCTTAGTTTGGTTAAAGGTTGCTTAAGAGCTTGGCAGAATGAAGTATTTATAAAACTTTGGTTTGCACCAGAATCAAATAATACTTTTGCGTAAACATCATGTACAAGAAACGTACCAGCTATCACATCTGGAATCAGATCTGCTTCTTGCGTTGTCAGTTGGAAGGCTCTTGCGTTTTTCTTATTAGCTCTTTCAGCAGGGTTGGCCTTGTTATCAGCTGACTTGACCAGTTTAGGGCATTCTGGTCTGAAATGCCCTGCTTCTCCGCAATTGAAGCAGATCATGGATTTCTTCCTGCAATTCTCCTCTTGGTGCCCTGGGATTTTGCAAAAATTACAGTACCCCTTACATTTCCCAAGGTGTTTTCTCTTACAGGTACTGCAGAATGGAGCAGTGGAGGATTGCCCGGTTCCCCTTCTCTTGAAGTTACTAGCATTATTACCCCCACGGAAACCTTGGGTAATCTTTTGGGCCAATTCCTTTTTCCTGTTCTCTTCTCTAGTGCGCACCAGTCCGTCAGTCAAGGTGTTGGCCAATTCTACCGCATCGTCAATCGTGCGAGGTCTCGCAGCTTTGACGATATCACGAATCTCGCTAATTAAACCCCAAATATAGCGAGAAATAAGTACCGGTTCTGGCGAAGCCAGAGTCGGCACAATTCTGGCATACTCGAAGAATTTGGAAGTATACCCTCGACAGTCAACATCCACCATCCAGTGGTTCAGGAACTTATTCGTCATTTGTTCCTTTCCGTAGGCGGGACAAAATTTTCCTTCCATCAATTCCCTAAATTCCTCCCAGCTCATGGTGTAAGCCACGTCACTTCCCTTGGCTTGTAGCATCGTGTTCCACCATTCTAACGCTTCTTCTTTAAAAAGGTGGGATGCATACATAACCTTGTCTTCCTCTGCATATTTACTGATTTTGATTACTGCCTCGGTCTTTTCTAACCAACGCAGCGCAGCAGTCGCCCCTTCATTGCCTGCAAATTCAACTGGTTTACAGGCAAGAAATTCTTTATAAGTGCAACCAGGTGTTGCAACTTTCATTTTCTTAAGTATTGGGGCTTGAACCACATTATTGTCATTATTTCCGCCTCCATTTACACTGTTACTAAAATTATCGTCACGAGTACATTTGCTGGGGTTGGCTTGTGAAGGTTCAAAGGGTTCTTAACAGCGGCGACGATTGTCGGGATAGCATTGGCTATTCCCTGGGCAACGATATTCTCTATATCTTGCCTATTAAGAAAATGGTCTTCATTATTTTGTTCGGACTGGTTAACTTCATTTACCGGTTGGCTGTCCGCGTTTTCCATCTGAATCATTTAACAATATATATATATATATATATATATATATATATATATATTACTGTCACAGAATGGATAGCAACCAAACACAATAAAGCAATCAAAACACATAGTCACATTAACACATATAGCCCAAACCGTCGACCTTGCGACATTCATATATTTTTATAATATTATGCGTCGTTACAAACCATCTATTTTACAAAAGTTTTATTTTTAGTCATTATTATACTATATATATATATATATATATATATATATATATATATATATATATTCTACATACTATTATTATACAAACACACAACCACAGTTAGCTGGCCTTTCAGAAACGACGCTCCCTCTCGTCGTACTTCCAGGTGATCCTTTCCCCCACGTCCGGAATTCGATTTCCCGCCTCCACTAGTTCCTCGCCGTAGTGGCGTAATTCAGCAACGTTTTCTGCGCTCATAGGTGGGAATGGTGCAGGTTCAGGATCAAACTGGGGAAAATAAACATTTGGATTATTCATGAAATTCTGAAAGTGCCAGTCGCTCGTCCACCACTCTTCCAGCTGGCCTGTACAGGTTGTGGGTTGACAATAGGGTCCGGAATAGAAGGTTCACGGTTAATTGGAAGTTGTGATTGGGCAGGGAAATTGAAGAGGTTTTCATCGGCAGGTCCGATGAGATCACAGTTTGCAAGTTTTCGATCAAGCTCCTCCCAGGGTGGCATTTCCTGGGCTTTCCCGGAACTTTCCCCGATCTCCTTTCCTTTCCCTTTGTCTTTCGGATCCTCATTCTTTTTCACCTTCTGGGCAGCTGGCTTCTTCCTACGTCCGCGTTTCCAATCCAAGATTCTCATCCTCTTTTTCGGCTTTGGTTTCTCCTATGGCTGGGCCTGGAACATTATTGGCTCCTCAGTATCTGCTTGATAGCCGGATAGGGTCCCGGTTGTATCCATATCAGTGGTATGGATAGTAAAGTTTCGGAGTGCCTCTGACAGTTCATTCATGATGTTAGCACACATGAAGAAACACACAAAATTTTAAGTTAAAATTTTATTTATTAAATTAAATTCTCACATAATCACAAAATGGCAATCTGAAAAATTAAGTATTTCTAAATACTTAATTAGCTTAAATCAGTGGCTCTGATACCACATTTTTCTGTCACGGCCCCCGACCCAGTTTCCTGGTTCGATTGCCGCGAGGCAGAAAACACGTGGTATTTAATTTTGGCAGCGGAAATTTTAACAGGATCTTTTAAAACTGAAAACACCCGATTATTTTATTTCAAGTTTCAGGATAAACCCCGTAGTTTACAATAGAGAAATTTCACGGGGAAATTCCTGGTTACAAAAACATGTTTATTTATTTACGGAGCCACTTTATCCAAGCTGGTAGTGCTACGCGGCACTTTTCCCTGGTTCACAGTAAATCACCTGAAACATGTTTAAAAAGATTTTATCAGCGGGGAAATACTGGCGAGTCATTCAATTTGCATAAAACGACACATTGTTATAGATTACAGTATTAAGAGCGATTACAATTGCCCCTATCTTATAATTAGCTGGTTCAGTTGTTACTCGACCGGATCTATGACTGTGGTCATATCACTATTGGGTCCTTTCACCCAAAAGTGACGTGTATCACTATTTAGGTCCTTTCACCTAAATGTGACAAAACAGTAGTCATTGTGCACAATACCCCACTTACTGCCAGTAATTTAAGATAACAAAGACTTAATCCCTGTAAAATATAACTGGAAAACTTTTAGGTATTGTAAAACACTTTTGATAAAAAGAGAATGACTCATATTGCAAGTTTAATTGGACAGAACTTTGCCTACTGATTAAGCTTGATAACCTAGTTAAATAACAATGCACATGAAACTAGGTTAGTAACTTAATACAACATTTACGATAAGCTCACGAAATCAAAACCCTCACGACGAATGACAAAGTATAGCCCGGATTCGGGCAGCACTTAAACATCCATTGGATCGGTTTCAATCGATCAGATATTGTATCGTAGCAGTGATCGAGTTATTACCCTGTAATTGTAGTAGCGTTTCCCTATTAAAACACACGAATCTAAGCAGAAATTTTCTGTTTTGAAAGTATTTTGCGAACACAGAAGCCAGGCCATGCAACGTCCAATTTATAGCAAAATTTTGAGTTTCACGCGGCCCGCGTAAGCTTGAAGGGACTCTTACACGGCCCGCGAGGGCCACCCTAGCTACGGCTAGGGCTGCCGTGTCACCCTGTAGGTCTACCACGTGTCTGACACGTGGCCTAAAGCTTATCCGAAGATTAGCTTAGCTGTTGCGCCCCGCGTAGACTATCCTTAAGTCTTACGTGGCCCGCGACAGAACAATAAAATTTAATTTCTTGATTTTTCACAAGGATTAGGGTTTTAGGGGTTCGGGTTTCTACTTACGGAACGTTTTGGGAAAATTTCATGCAGGTCCTTACAGGGGCGTATAAGGAAAGGCGATATTATGGGGATTCAGTCAAAGACATAAAGAATGAAAGCAATTGTATTCAAACTTGTAGTATTATTTCCTAGTTTAGACACACAAATCTCTCTTGTAAATGCTCTTATTCCCTGTTGTAATATGCCTATATATTGCGTGTATTTTTGTGTAAAGAAATGTATGATTTCACAGCATAATATGATTATATCCACTTGTTACACTTACAGTTTGCGTTTCTTTTTGGGATCGAATTTTAGTTTCAAATGAGGCAAGTGATTTTGAATTAGCTCCACCCAGTTTTTCCCATTTTCTTGTTTCCGTTTCTTATTCTTCAATCTCGTGAAAATTGTGATTATTTGGAGTGTTGTCTGTTGCTTCCATAAAGTGATCTTCTTCGAATCTACTTTAGTTCGGTCTAACTATTGAAAAACTAACATAACCACTGCATCAAATGACAACAAACTAGCTTCTGTTGGAAAATTATAATAATGTGAATGGAAATTAATTTAGTGATAATTAATGGACTCTTCATGGTGACTAACTCTTGAGTAGAGTTTTTATGTCACTTGATTAGCTTTTATTAGAGTTTTATGTCTCTAATTAAATCACAAATTAAGTGAAACTTTATTAGAGTTTTATGTCTCTAATAAATCACCAATTAAGAGTAACTCTTCACTACCCACATCTCTTGTAAAAAAATGGTAGGCTATGTGCCTCATTGGAATGATGAGAAAACCACAAGAAAAAAAATATGCATGAAGAATTCTTGGAGAAGTGGTGAAGACTTGAAGACACATGTGTTGGGTACTTAAAGAGATATGTTTTCTCTATTCAATTTCATCACCTTCATATCATTATTTTCCACAAGTTCTAACACTATAATTTTATCCGGTGTAACCTCGGGCGCGTGGCCATTTCCGGTAGTACATACTGCATCGGCTGTTGTACCCTGGGAAACAGACGCGTCATCTTTAGTAGAGGTGCCAAATCTATTTTAAGGGAAGCGTGTTGAACACGTTCCTCGGCCACAACCGTCAACATCGGTTTGTTCATTTTTGCAGCCAAGAAGGATCGCACAAGGAGACACGGTTCAAGTTCTCGTAGTAGAAATATTACAAGAAGAAGCTTCTCAAGCTCTTGTCAAAGACAACGATTTGAATCGATTTATTTAAATATGTTGTATTTCATATTTAGTTTTGTATGGATATGTACACGGTACGGGTACTACAATTTCCCAAAAATTATGTAAAGAGAGTATCTTTACAATTTTTATATTTATTTATATAATTTTTATTATAATTGTAACCCATTTCCTACAAACTTATAATAGATTTCGTGAGATTGTTGCTACAATCTTAAAACCTTATTTATAAGGATTTTGGGTTCACGAAAAGATTTATAATAAAAAAAATATTTTTAGAGATTATGATCTTAGAAATTTTTTTTTTTTTTTTGGGAAATATGTATGTAGTACAACTTGTTGTGTTTGGATTTCTTGAGATTGAGATACAATCTTAAATCTTATACCGTGGTACAAAACGAATAGTTTTGGTTCAAACGTTTGGTTTTGAAAAGATTTTGGGAATCGCTAATTTTTCTAACTTTTGTGTTAGATCGGGTTTATTATTGTAAACCATACGTTTTTTGTAAATGTTAAATTCTCTAACATGTGTGTTAGACTGGAATTATTGGTGTAAACTATACGTTTTTTGTAAACGTTAAATTCTCTTGAGTAGAGTTTTCTATGTCTTTAAATAAGAGTTTTATGGTACTTGATTAGAGTTTTATGTCTCTAATTAAGTCTCTATTTAAAGTATACTTTTCATCCAACCATGGATTGATATGAACAAATAAGTCTTATAATGATTTTTGTAATCATTTGTCTTCTAACATGTGTGTTAGAAATGTTAATGAAAAGCGTTAGTTTGGAAGCAATTTTTTAATTGTTTAGTTTCTAACGTGTATATTAGAAATGACTTATTTATTTGAACCATATATGTGTTTTTTGCAAGTCGAATTAACATTTTGTGGAAATGTTAATATTTCTAATGTGCGCGTCAGAATTTCTTTCATTTTAACATGATTGTTAAAAAATGGTTAAAATACAAATGCTTTGAAATGTTTTATGTAAACATTTTATAAAAGTAATTTGTTGTAGCATTGATTTTAATGCTTTGTATGATTTAGAAATAAAAGGTCATACATTGAAGTTGATGTTTGATTGCCTTCAAAAATTAAATCACCATAAAGTGATGGTGTAGTTGTGTGGGATTTATCACCCAACTTTAATTTGTGATTTCTAAATCCATTTGAGTGAAATTTTAATTACTAATTTAACTCTTCATATGGTGAAACTCTTGAGTAGAGTTTTAATGATGACACTAGTGATAATTCCCGCGAATTTCGCGGTGTTGAAAAATGATATGTTTCTTACTTTTAGAAAAAAAATTACGTTACTGATCACCAAGAAACTGTACGATGAACTTATTATGGAAATCTGAAGTTGAAGATTAAAATATAACGAAGCATCGTACTATAGATAAGTAACTATATGAGTTTACAAATTAACTAAACTCTAACTCATTTAGTTTTTGCTGATATGACATCTGACATGGCCCTTTATGCTAACATGGTATATGATGTGGCAGTTGATGTAGCTTTTTTGATGACGTGGCAACTGACGTGGCATTTTTTTATGATGTGGCAGCTAACATCAGCTAACTGAGTTAGGGTTAGGTTAGTTAGGGAGTGTTATCGGCCAATAAGTTAAAAGTTGGGAGTGCTGGTGTATAAATCGAAAGTTGAGAGTGTTATCGGCCAGTTGATGAAAGTTGGAGTTATTTAAATCAAATATCCCTAAAATGATACATACAATTAAAAAAACGTTTGATAACAACCGCTTTTAAAGTTGGTTATGTAAATATAGTCAAACAATATAACAAAAGATATGCTTAATTTAAGGAGATATATCACATGATATATTTTCTTACTATTTTGAAACACTTAATGTTAATACTTACTTAAACATGTTAATCGAGTACTTATAGTAAAATGAAGGTTCCCAAAAATATAAATTAAATTAATACCAAATTTTCTTTAAATAATGTTAACCTTTAGTTTTGACTAAATATTTATTTATGGTCAAACCAATGTTTTAAAATCCGGTTTTTTAATCATACCGGATTAGGCTCAAAAATGGTTTAACCGGTTGAACCGGGTTGTATCGGGCGGTTCAACTGGGTTGACTAATTAACTGTATAATTCTATAAATTACAACACCAACTCAACAAATAATCCAAAATTGGATGTAGATGTAAATCTGGAGGGAATGATGGTGTGATGGAAGTCTGGAACAAGTCACGAATGATGCATTGATGAAGCAAGTTTTGAATTTTGATCGATGGAGATAAATATTAAAAGTCGTTAGGTTAAAGTTGAGAGTAAACAAGAAGATGGGCCGATAAAAAGTAAAATCTTAACCCAAAAACAGACCTGAGCCGGTATCGGTATAATGGTTCAAACCGGTATACCGGATTTTACCGGCGGTACAAAGTCGATGCCGTTTCTCCTACTTACCGGGGTGTTTCGGACCGGATTTAAATCCGAAAATGGTAATACCGGTATAACCGGCCGGTATTTACCGGTTTTTAAAACATTGGGTCAAACAAATTAACCTAAAAACGTATTAAGTTAATAGGTTAACGTAACTAATTTACCATTTGATATATTTACATGTTTTGAAAGCTCAAAAAGTCTAAAAAAACAAATAAATAACTATATGATTACATTTATTGTACACAACAACAGTTACTTGCGTAAGATGATGATGGTACCATCAACAATTACTTTCATCACCTAACATTTATTATTTACGTATCATTGCTGAATCTTGTAATCAAAGATGTTATTTGTCCTTAAATGATAATCGTGGTTAAAAACTTACAACCTCTTTTTTGGCATATGACAGACATCTCATCAACACGGTCCCCGTCCATATCCTCGACCTCGTCATCGTCTTCCTCGGTTTCAGCTTCGTATCCGCTGAAGTCCTTCTCCATCTCCTCATCAGTTCGGTCCGTGAGTACGTTCAAACCCAACGAATTTGATCGTATGGGATCCTCTTCTGTTAGAGGCCTAATTCATGGAGATATTGTTGAAACACCCTGAATCTCAGCAATTTCTCAATGTTGGTAGGGTTGTTTATCTCAGACTCTTTGTTCCATGCCTCAAAACGCAGCCAGTCTTCAGCATCGAATTTAGACATTGCAACATTTGCCCCTGTATTTCATAAAAGGAGGAAATTAGTATATAACATGAAGCGAATTGAAACAAAAACTAACAGGTAACAAAGCATATGTAACATAATATTATGATCAAACCTCAATCAGTGAAACAAAAAATAGTAGCTTTTGCCTGAACCTCTCACCTTTTGAAATTTATATAGTTGTAACCACCACACCAGATACCATATGGCATCTCAAACCTGCAAATTACAAAAAAAAAAATAGTTATCCATAACTTCTACTCTGACATACATGATATTTTTAAATATTCTGAAACTGGAAAAAAATGCTTCCAACAAAATTTTGGTAAAAAATTACCTTATGACAAAAATACTCTGATCAATTTCTCTTCCCTTGACTTAATAAAAGTAAAAACACTACTTGATGTAGCACCTCTACATATATTCATGCTCTTTCATCTTCAAGAACCTGATGTTTTGTGGTTGTTGTAGCTTCTTATGTACAAATGTACAATCAATCTAGGACCTGTAGAAAAAAGATAGAAGAACCATTTTTAAAAGGTGAAAATTCAGCAATGGCTTTAACAACATGTCAACGAATAGCTCTATCTCTATGTTGTCCCTTCCCCTAACACCTTTCTGAATTTATAATCCACACTGAAGTAAATAAGATCAATGTTTTAAAATCCGGTTTTTTAATCATACCGGATTAGGCTCAAAAATGGTTTAACCGGTTGAACCGGGTTGTATCGGGCGGTTCAACTGGGTTGACTAATTAACTGTATAATTCTATAAATTACAACACCAACTCAACAAATAATCCAAAATTGGATGTAGATGTAAATCTGGAGGGAATGATGGTGTGATGGAAGTCTGGAACAAGTCACGAATGATGCATTGATGAAGCAAGTTTTGAATTTTGATCGATGGAGATAAATATTAAAAGTCGTTAGGTTAAAGTTGAGAGTAAACAAGAAGATGGGCCGATAAAAAGTAAAATCTTAACCCAAAAACAGACCTGAGCCGGTATCGGTATAATGGTTCAAACCGGTATACCGGATTTTACCGGCGGTACAAAGTCGATGCCGTTTCTCCTACTTACCGGGGTGTTTCGGACCGGATTTAAATCCGAAAATGGTAATACCGGTATAACCGGCCGGTATTTACCGGTTTTTAAAACATTGGGTCAAACAAATTAACCTAAAAACGTATTAAGTTAATAGGTTAACGTAACTAATTTACCATTTGATATATTTACATGTTTTGAAAGCTCAAAAAGTCTAAAAAAACAAATAAATAACTATATGATTACATTTATTGTACACAACAACAGTTACTTGCGTAAGATGATGATGGTACCATCAACAATTACTTTCATCACCTAACATTTATTATTTACGTATCATTGCTGAATCTTGTAATCAAAGATGTTATTTGTCCTTAAATGATAATCGTGGTTAAAAACTTACAACCTCTTTTTTGGCATATGACAGACATCTCATCAACACGGTCCCCGTCCATATCCTCGACCTCGTCATCGTCTTCCTCGGTTTCAGCTTCGTATCCGCTGAAGTCCTTCTCCATCTCCTCATCAGTTCGGTCCGTGAGTACGTTCAAACCCAACGAATTTGATCGTATGGGATCCTCTTCTGTTAGAGGCCTAATTCATGGAGATATTGTTGAAACACCCTGAATCTCAGCAATTTCTCAATGTTGGTAGGGTTGTTTATCTCAGACTCTTTGTTCCATGCCTCAAAACGCAGCCAGTCTTCAGCATCGAATTTAGACATTGCAACATTTGCCCCTGTATTTCATAAAAGGAGGAAATTAGTATATAACATGAAGCGAATTGAAACAAAAACTAACAGGTAACAAAGCATATGTAACATAATATTATGATCAAACCTCAATCAGTGAAACAAAAAATAGTAGCTTTTGCCTGAACCTCTCACCTTTTGAAATTTATATAGTTGTAACCACCACACCAGATACCATATGGCATCTCAAACCTGCAAATTACAAAAAAAAAAATAGTTATCCATAACTTCTACTCTGACATACATGATATTTTTAAATATTCTGAAACTGGAAAAAAATGCTTCCAACAAAATTTTGGTAAAAAATTACCTTATGACAAAAATACTCTGATCAATTTCTCTTCCCTTGACTTAATAAAAGTAAAAACACTACTTGATGTAGCACCTCTACATATATTCATGCTCTTTCATCTTCAAGAACCTGATGTTTTGTGGTTGTTGTAGCTTCTTATGTACAAATGTACAATCAATCTAGGACCTGTAGAAAAAAGATAGAAGAACCATTTTTAAAAGGTGAAAATTCAGCAATGGCTTTAACAACATGTCAACGAATAGCTCTATCTCTATGTTGTCCCTTCCCCTAACACCTTTCTGAATTTATAATCCACACTGAAGTAAATAAGATCAATGTTTTAAAATCCGGTTTTTTAATCATACCGGATTAGGCTCAAAAATGGTTTAACCGGTTGAACCGGGTTGTATCGGGCGGTTCAACTGGGTTGACTAATTAACTGTATAATTCTATAAATTACAACACCAACTCAACAAATAATCCAAAATTGGATGTAGATGTAAATCTGGAGGGAATGATGGTGTGATGGAAGTCTGGAACAAGTCACGAATGATGCATTGATGAAGCAAGTTTTGAATTTTGATCGATGGAGATAAATATTAAAAGTCGTTAGGTTAAAGTTGAGAGTAAACAAGAAGATGGGCCGATAAAAAGTAAAATCTTAACCCAAAAACAGACCTGAGCCGGTATCGGTATAATGGTTCAAACCGGTATACCGGATTTTACCGGCGGTACAAAGTCGATGCCGTTTCTCCTACTTACCGGGGTGTTTCGGACCGGATTTAAATCCGAAAATGGTAATACCGGTATAACCGGCCGGTATTTACCGGTTTTTAAAACATTGAATAAGATGATAAGCATGATCTTGTAAACCCAACTTACAAAAATTATAAGGAGGTATAATCAAACGTAAAATTATGAAAGCAACAATTTGACAATTAAGGTTTGGCTAACAATGAATTGCAAAAGATACAATGAGAAACACTCACTGTTATCCTCAAAATAACACAGATGTTGGCTTATAACCCTTAAATGAGAAACAAAACGACATTATGCGCATAGAAGCATCTAATACAAAGCCAACATATTATACTTGAATTTATATATGTATCATCGTATAAAAGCTCAGTAAAGAGCTGAGTTATGCCACTTCCTTATAATCTTTAAATGCGTAAAAAATGACATTATGCACATCAAAGCATCTAACGCAAAGCCAACAGACTATCTTTTGCATTTATATATGTATCATTGTATAACAGCTCAATAAAGAGCTAAGTTATGCCACTTTCCCCATTTAATACACAAATGTGTCCTCTTAGTCCTTAAATGCAAAACAAACTAACATTATGCGGATCAAAGCATCTAATACAAACACAAAAAAGAAAGAAAAATGCCATCAAACTTTTCAACAAACACTTTTTCACAATCAAAACCACAATATATCCTTTCCCAAACAATATCCACGCAATTAATATACAAATCTTACTTTCATATACAAAAACAAAACTATATTCATATTAAAAATAGTACCTTTTTAGCAAGATCAGATCTAGGTTTGACCAAACTTCAACCACGCAGAAACCGAAACCAATCCAAACAATCTCGTGTCTCTTGATACAACTAATTGACCGCCTCAAAAACAGTAAACCAATGACGATGATGAAGAAAAAAGTCGACAAATGCAGAAATAGATACTAATTTGACAACAAAAAATAAAGCAATTGTTAACTAATAAGATTACCACGACAACGACATTTAAGACAATGAGAATACGAACGACCGATATAAGAAGAGGTAGCCAAAGGAGGAATAATAAAAAATTCGAGCGAAAGCACCGAAGGCATTGTTCGATGCTCTTCAAGCCCTAACTTTCTGATCAAAATGAGATTAGCCTCCAAACCCTAATTAATTACACGCTTCGATTCAAAATGAGATTAGCCGCCAACATCTGTGCTATCATCGGTGATCCAATCTGCCCAAACATTGAACTAAAATAACCTAAATACCAGATTCACCCGACCCGTTTAAACCAAATACCGATATAACCATTTTAAGGTGTAAACAAACCTGTTCTTTTTCAGCAAGCAGGACTTCAATTGTAGCAAGTGGAGATTCTAGAAACTATGATAGTTTTAACAAAACTTCTTCCTGAAAATATATAAACAAAAATTTAGTGAATTTGAGGATTTAAAATATCAAAAAACTCCAACTTTTATTTGGTGAATTTGTCAAGCTTGTCTTTCGTCTCTAACTTTTGCTTTTCCTACTGCACATATAAATCAAAGAACATTATTTTAATTCAAAATATTTTAAATAATTGAAAAGAATTCAAAAAATAGTCTATAATTGAAATGATCAAAGAATATCACCTCATCATCAGACCGGACAAATCCAGAAAACATGCTGATACTCTTCTTCACCATGATCATCTGCAAACATATGAATCACAGTCAATAAATCAGGTAAAAATATAGAATTAATATTGCTAAATGCATCAACTTTTTCAGGATTAAAATTTCTCACCTTTGCACTTTTGCTGAAAAGAACAATGTGTAGAGAGTAGAGACTGCAAGGTGTCAACAGTCTTTCTCTTGGAGAGTTTGTATGACACTGAAAGTTTAGATACAGTAAGATTTGCAGACAAACTGAAATCCCAAACATTCATATATACACAAAATTTTGGTCAAACCTGTTTTGCATCGAGATACAATTTCCCACATCAAGGGACTTTGCAATTTACACATTTTGACACCATGTATAACTCCATTTCAATATTTACCACATCATCATCATCATCAAGCATTGATTCAAGCAACTGAAAAAAACTTGAAAAGTTCACACCAACGACGCTACATTAAAAACTGATTTTATAAGTATAAAGATCAAACCATCATCAAGTTTATCCCCCCCAAAGTTCCAAAAACTGCTCGAATCGGTCTTGTCCCATGTAATTCTTTCCTCTTTTTAATTTATATAATAGTAAAACAACATATAATAATCCATATTCCATCAAAAGGTCAAAATAATTTCACAAAAAAAAACAAAATAAATAAATAACAATAATATTTCAGTTGGCGCATCTTACATGCAAGAAGTGATGCATTGGCAACTTTAGAAGATCTGTTCTTCATGGGATCTTCATTAGATAAACATGATTAGTAAAATCCCTAATTTGAACAAAAAAAAACAATAATATGAATAAATCAATGTAAAGTTGAAACAAAGAAAGATATTGTAAAATAAACTAACATTGGAGTGAAGAATTGAAAACCCTAAAATGAGAACAACATTTTCATCCTTCCAGGTACCATCGTTGTTGACTCAGACCAACGCAAAACCCTAGATCTGTAAACAAACAAACGATGAACATAGTTTTTTGCGAAATCAAATACCGATAAAGACGAAAGCCGGTTGTTTCCTGGATGATAAAAACTGAATGATCAGAAAAATTGTACCTTGAAGATGGTGTTTCACGTCAGCAATTACCATTGTTGATCTGATGTAGAAGATACGTTAACAACAGCTAGGGTTTGATGTAGAAGAAACGGTTTCTTGCTGAAAAAGAAGGATACAAAGGAAAAAAACCCTAAGAATCCCAAAGCGTATGAGAGAAGAAGAATAGATGGAAAAACTGATCGGATAGTTGCTTTATATATGGAACGAAAAAAATGGACCCGGATAGATAATATGGATCCCGAGTCGGGTTTCACATCAGGGAAATAAGAGGATTAGAAAAATGGCGGGAAAATGAGTTTTAGAGGCTCTAGATGGGGGACATGTGTCCCCTAGGTATGACTTTTATTAGGTTAAGAAGATTTGATGAGTTTTATTAGAGTTTAAGTCTATAACTATTGAGACTTTAACTCTTCATATGGTGAAACTCTTGAGTAGAGTTTTAATGATGACATTTGATGAGTTTAAGTCTACAATTATTGAGACTCTTAACTCTTCATATGGTGAAACTCTTGAGTAGAGTTTTATTGATGACATTTGATGAGTTTTAATGATAACATTTTATGCTTTAATTTGGTCATGTTTTGTATATATAAAATGTCTTAAATTTTCTAACACGTGTGTTAGAAAATGTGCATCACGAATACGAGGTTAGAGATTGTTCATAATGAACAGAAATGTTTTATGTAAATATTTAATTGCCTATGTGTGCATTAAAAATGATGAGAAATTGTTTATTTTATAAACTATATCTTTGGAAAACGTTTTATGTAAACGTTCGATTCTATAATATGTTTGTTATAACATGTTTTTTTTTCTAACATGCGTGTTAGAAAATGTTATTTGGTAAACAACTTGGTGTTGTTGTGAACAAATTTAATTGTTCAAGTTTACTACTTAAATGTAGTATTTGTAACAACTTGGTGTTGTTTTGAGCATAATTGTCCAAGTTTAAAGTTTCAAGATGAAATAGGGAACTTGTACTTACAAGTGCATGGAGTCTTATTGAGGGAGTACCTCAAGACACACCGTGGGACGATATTGTTGAGAAGATTTCGGTCAGATTATAAAGTGTTGAAGATAAAAGCACTTTGTTATTTGATGTCTACATATTGTCTATGCTTCCGTTTAAATTTCAAAAGTGATTGGCACTTATGATTTAGTTTCCAATGTATTTTATTGTTTTGTGTTCAATATCTTCGGATAACACATGCAATTTTTTACAAAGAAATAAATCACTAATGGTTGTGACGTATAAGTTATTTTTGTGGAAAATAATTATAACATCGGTTATACATTGTTTAAAAGAATATGGTTTTAAATGGATAGTACATGAAAATACTTGGACATAAACGACTTGAGAGTTGTTACATTGACCAAAAGTCAAAGACGAAACATCAAATGTATAACCATATTATGAGTGAGTAATGAAAGAACGTAGTGAGTGTATTGAGATGAAATACACTAACGACATTCACGTCGACATACTTCATTAGAAGTCATTGGAAAATCCTCAAGTGTGAATTCTAACATATGAAAGTAAAAGTGTTATATGTTATTGTATACCTTTAATAAATCTTGCGAGATTTATAAGTAGATGCGTCTACCACTTGATTATTGTTAGGTCTATATGGAGATTTTACCTTCATTTGGGAGAGCATCCTAAATATACATATCTCCTAATGAATAACAATAGATGTGTGCAAATCACTTATGGCAAAATTATGAATGCCATATTGTTGAGTGTCGGTCTAGTTGACTCTATCTCACACATAATAGTGATTGTAGACGAGAAACATTCATCTTGTTGGCGATGAATGTGTTCACCAAGTGACTTGGATTAAGACTTATGTTTAAGTCCTTATGAGTCAATGGTAAAGTGTTGGAGATCAAAGGTAAACAAGTTATGTTCCTTAAATGAACGACAAAATTTAGCTATGTGTTATATACAATAATTTGTGAGACCTTCCTAAATATTGAAGTTTTAGGATTATGAATAAGTCTCATTATTTTGTCTTAACAAGGGATGAATGTTGCAAAGTGATATTATGATATCCTTAGGGCTGTGAAGAATCAGAATGATGCATCTTCTGTTCACATGCTAAAGTATTGTAGTCTAAAGGTTGAGGGAGAATTTACAATCATTATAAGGAAAAGACATGTAACTTTTTTAGAGTTTGTTCAAAAAGCTAATGAGGAGAACTCATTGTCTAAGCTTATTTTAGATGTTAAATTAGAATTATTCTAAGTTGGTGACAAACTTATGACAATGGCATGTGTTGCTTTGGTTAGCTCATAAGCTTATGTAAGCTAATGCAATATGAGTTGAATTCACTGATACAATGAGGTTGATCTTGTTCAATCATATGTGTATAAATGTCTCCATAAGTGGTGTTACGGAAATGTCGATCAAATGGCAAGAAATGTGGGGGAGGATCCATTTAAGAAATAACCCTATAAGGGTATGTAGAAATGGTTCTCATTAACCCATCTAGATGTTATCCAAT
This sequence comes from Helianthus tuberosus, assembly GCA_030545235.1. NCBI lineage: Eukaryota > Viridiplantae > Streptophyta > Magnoliopsida > Asterales > Asteraceae > Helianthus > Helianthus tuberosus. The sequence goes on from CM060451.1 coordinate 182,784,378, forward strand.
AACACTTAAATGTGGGGGTGTCTTGCATTTTTTTTTGGCAATAAGGATTTTGTAATCCAATCTAACATTGCAAATACACGACTAAGTGGAGGACACAAATGTCGTAGTGCATAATGGAGATGTGTTTGCCTTAAATGATAAATGTATCATTCTAAGACAAATATTATAACCAGATTCAGGTGGCCACTGAGGTTATAGTCTTAGAAGTTGACAATAGGAAATGGTAACTTTCGAGTTACGAACACGTCATGACAATTGATCTCAACTGCAAAGTTATCTTCAGTGACTTGTCAAAGACAAAGAGAATTTTATGGATCCAACAACCTGGGGGTTTATTAGAGATCAAGTTGTGGAATGAGACTAAAGCCCATGGAAAAAGGGCGTGTGAAGGAAACCTACATTAGTTGACTGGAGATCTCAAGATCTAAGTTCAATAGGACAACGAATTCATATACCTAAGGGTGGTCACTATGGGGGCATAGCTGATATGCATAAGCTAGTATATATGGTTATATATACTCCCTAAACGATAAAAGGGTGTTTAAATACGTCCTAGTTCATTCCTATGAAATTCAGTGACAAATTGTGAGGCTAAGCATATTATGTGGTAAATGATTTTGCGTAATCATGATAACCATGATGCTTTTAATGATTTAAGGAGAATCACCTATGTTAGAGAGAAGTGGGGTCACTTCGAATGGAATTGGGGGCACAATTCCTAGAGCTCTCGCAGAACCAGGAAAGTGTTCCACGACCATTATTGGACACGACTATGAGGGGATGACCCGGCTAAGGAGAGTATTGTGTGAAGTGTATTGTCGTCTACATAAATGGGGGTTTGTTTAAGGACATCGTGTTTACAAACCACTAGGAGGCTAAGTATGCTTCACAACGGAAAGTTCAAAGGGACACCTACTTATCCGACAATACTCAACTGTCGAGGTTCCATTGGAAACTTTGTGTGTTTTGATCAATCTCCATTCATGTGGGGGATTGTTGGAAAATTATAATAATGTGAATGGAAATTAATTTAGTGATAATTAATGGACTTTTCATGGTGACTAACTCTTGAGTAGAGTTTTTATGTCACTTGATTAGCTTTTATTAGAGTTTTTATGTCTCTAATTAAATCACTAATTAAGTGAAACTTTATTAGAGTTTTATGTCTCTAATAAATCACCAATTAAGAGTAACTCTTCACTACCCACATCTCTTGTAAAAAAAATGGTAGGCTATGTGTCTCATTGGAATGATGAGAAAACCACAAGAAAAAAAATATGCATGAAGAATTCTTGGAGAAGTGGTGAAGACTTGAAGACACATGTGTTGGGTACTTAGAGAGATATGTTTTCTCTATTCAATTTCATCACCTTCATATCATTATTTTCCACAAGTTCTAACACTATAATTTTATCCGGTGTAACCACGGGCGCGTGGCCATTTCCGGCAGTACATACGGCATCGGCTGTTGTACCCTGGGAAACAGACTCGTCATCTTTAGTAGAGGCGCGAAATCTGTTTTAAGGGAACCGTGTTGAACACGTGCCTCAGCCACAACCGTCAACATCAGTTTGTTCATTCTGCAGCCAAGAAGGATCGCACAAGGAGACACGGTTCAAGTTCTCGTAGCAGAAATTGTACAAGAAGACGCTTCTCAAGCTCTTGTCAAAGACAACGATTTGAATCGATTTATTTAAATATGTTGTATTTCATATTTAATTTTGTATGGATTTGTACACGGTACGGGTACTACAATTTCCCAAAAATTATGTAAAGAGAGTATCTTTACAATTTTTATATTTATTTATATAATTTTTATTATAATTGTAACTCATTTCCTACAGCTTCATGGTTGTACAAAGATGAGACTATTAGCTCTCTGTTGAGGTTGGTTTGACATCAGTTTGTTTTTGTTCCGACTCGTGCTTATTGCTCACCTGGCCACCATCATAATCGGACCCTAACAGGCTCTGCCCAAGATCAATCCAACACGAGTAATCGGATGACTCGTCGTCACTAAAAACTAGACTTAACCGATGGTGAATCAGCCAACAAGATCATTCAAACCTGTATCATAAGAAAAAAAAAGAATTCAACACTAATAATAATCGAATAGCGGTATGATCCAACCTGAATCATATATATATATTTTTTTCTCAAAATCACCCATTTTGATACAGTTTTGAAATCACCCATTTTGATAAATATTTTTTACACTAATACATTTTTGAAAGGAAAAAAAATCGGGAATTCTACTTGGCCAGTTTCATCCGTGTCTACCATCACACTAGTTAAGGGTCAGGGTATTGACACATCCCTACTTTTTAAGTGCACATCCCCCCAAAGGTGGCGTATAGGGCAATAAGGAGAGTATATAGTGTGAAAGCAATTAATGTGTCAGAAAAAGGGTTGAGATAAGCCTTTCATTGCCCTATGAGAGGCGTATAAGATTATGGTAGTTGGAGCATTAAACCCTATACACCTCTCATTGAGCAATGAGAGGCTTATCGGCACGACTTTTGATGATTTTAAGGTATAATTAGTGACATGAAAGGGAGTTCAGTCTGAAAAAGCGTGAAAGTGGCCCATATGACCCTTATCGTCCTATACGACCCTTATCGACCAAAAATGTTTATTTGCCCAAGCTTACGGGATTTATTTGATTCAAAACTTTTCAAACTCACAAAATACCGATAAAACTGAAGAAATTCTCAAATAAAAACATTGGTTGAGACCGTGAAGCATAAAGATGTCGTTTTGGGGCATTGGTAATATTTTTGGCGAAGATTCGAACCAGTTGTACGTCTCCGAAAGCGTTTGGTTATCCGGCATTGATCGAGGTGAGGAGGAGGTTGTGTCCGTGCCTCGTTGTGATGACGGGGGTGTACGACCCGTGTTACCTGACTTGAACCAGGTGTTTGTAGATGAGGGGGAACCATCTTACATTGCCCAAAGTTATCCGCGACACGAATACGGGACTTACCATTCGTATATGGAAAACCAACACAAGTTAGAGTATGAGGAAGGTGCTAAGGAGTATGAGGAAAATGATAACGAAGTCGAAGAAGGTGCTAACGACTTTGAGGAAAATGATAACGAAGTCGAGGAATGTGCTAAGGACTTTGAGGAAAATGATAACGAAATCGAGGAAGGTGTAATGCACTTTGAGGAGGGTGTTGACGACGAAGAACCTGCTAACGAGGAAGGTGTTCATGATGACGAACGTGCTAACGAGGAACGTGCTAACGCGAAAGGTGCTAATGATGAGAATAAAACAAAAAAGGTATGATATAACCGTCAATTACGTGTTATTCGTGTTATATAATGTTGATATAATTTTAGAGTGAAAAAAATGATTTTGTATACGTGTTATTCGTTATATATAATTTTTATTATGTAGGAGAAATCTAGAAAATGTTTGACCCGTCCCGACCTTAACCCGAACCCGACCATAAACTTGTGTCATATATATTAACCCGATTTCGTTATCATTTTGGTGAAATATTATAGTTATATATAATTTTTATTAGGTAGGAGAAATCTAGAAAATGTTTGACCCGTCCCGACCTTAACCCGAACCCGACCCGGAAATTGTGTCATACATATTAACCCGATTTCGTTATCATTTTGGTGAAATATTATATATATTCTGGTGAAATATTTTGTTAAAAATAGATTACTTAGGCTTGTAAATGAACCGAACGAACACGAACGAGGCATGTATACTGATTAAAAATAGAAAATGTATGACACGAAATTTCATACAAACCCAAAAATGTGTCATACATATTAACCCGAACCCGATGTTGAACCCGAGTTTTTTTATTGTTTTTTCGACAAATGAATATATTAATTTCATTTATGTGGATTTCTAATGAACCTTTTTTTTTTTGAGGTATTTGGGTCACTTGAAGAATTGAAGAATTGGGTATACAAAAGAGAAGTTGCGAAAGGTTACGTCATTGTGACCCAACGAATGATAACAAAAGGCGAAGGTGCGTCAGCAAGGACAGTGAAGATATGGTTGCAATGCGATCGTGGCGGCGAACCCAAAAGTAAAGCATCAGTTCGGCGTTCCGGTAGCAAAAAGGTTGGCTGTCCTTTTAGTCTGATAGGGAAACTAGACTCAAGTAGTGGTAATTGGAGCCTTGTGGAGAAGAAAAACATTCACAACCATGAGTCTGCTGAATTTCTCGAGGGCCACGCGTTTGCTAGAAGGCTGACCCTGGACGAAGAATCACTGGTGGAGAGACTTTATCTGCAAAACATGGAGCCTACAAATATACATTTAACCATAAGAAAATAGTACCCACATAGCGTGTGCATTCTACAAGACGTACAAAACATGATTAAAAAGATTAAACGCAAAATGTACGGCGATCGAACTCCAATGCAGATATTGGAGAGCATGTTGCAAGAAGAAAGGTACGTTTATTTCACCAGAGTGAATCCCGCCACAAACGCGGTCGAGGAGGTTTTTTTCGTTCATCCGACTCGTACAACATGTGGCATGCATTCCCACATGTGTTGATGATTGATGCTACCTACAAGACGACTGAGTATAAGCTTTCGTTTATTCAAGTTGTGGGTGTGACATCGACACACAAGTCTTTTTGTGTGGCTCATGCGTTTGTCTCTAAAGAAAAAAAAGATAACTTCTTATGGGTCCTGGAGAAGCTCAAAGAATTGTTGGTAGATTGCATGGCGCCACGTGTAACTGTAACAGATAGGGATCAAGCTTTGATGAATGCTTGCGATAAAGTATTCCCAAAAGCTTCCAAATTGCTATGTAGGTGGCACATCTCACAGAATATTCTAAAACACTGTCGGGCAAAATTTACGGATGAAGAATGGAAAATATTCAAGCTTTCTTGGTCTCGACTGTGTAGTTCTCCCACTCCAACGCTATACAATTATAACTTTCAGCGGCTTTTCACACGACTGGTTAACGAAGAACGATCAGGTTCATATTATATTAGTTTACATACATTCATCCATACATATATACATACAAACATTACAAATCATTGTATTCAATTTTTTTTTCAGATGTTCTGGATTATTTGTATGATGTGTGGCTGAAAGATTATAAAGAAAAGTTCGTTTCAGGTTGGACTAACACAGTCCCCAATTTTGGTCAACATACAACCAACAGAGTTGAAAGCCAGCATTCTAAGTTTAAGAGATACATTAAAGGGCCAAACAACTCGCTCCATAGACTTGTGTGTCTTGTTGGCAAAGTTGTAGAGTCACAAAAGATACAAATAAAACTTTGTTTTCAGGAGAGTAGGTCCTTGCAAATGGGGGACCACAGATTTCCATTTTTTGACAACCTACGCGGTAATGTTTCCCAAAAAGCCTTAGAGTTATTGGTTTTCGAGAGGAAGAAGCTACATGCGTTGAGGGTAGGAGGGGGGACTTGTGGCCACCAGCTTTATACGGGTTGTGGGTTGCCATGTGCTTATCAGATGGAGTGGTGGGAAAATACAGGTAACATAACAACTATAACATATGCTTCGATCCATAGAATATAATCATCATTATACTTCATGTTTTAATAATGATTCTTGAAAAACAGGTTGCAAAATTCCACTTGCCGCGATAGACAAATTCTTGACAAAACTTGATTTTTCGACAGAAAAACTTAATCAAGACAAGTGTAATATTCAGGCGGAAATTGATAGACTCACACAGCAACTACAGACACAGCCACCTCTAGTGTTAAAAAGTATGTTGTCGAAGATGAAAGCGGTGTTGAATCCAAGTATGACTGACCATCAACCGCCTGAGGTACAACAAGATACCCGGGGCCGCCCAACTACGAAAGCAAAACAACAAAAGAATGAAGACCTTGCGAGATGTAAAGATAAAGAACCCGAATCACAGAGGAACGACTACACTAAAAAGCCAAATGTGCGACGTAGTCGTTCAAAGAAAAGCAAAGAAGAAAAAAAATACACTTCTGATTATAGATAAAGACTTTCCACTGTTGGCCGGGCACAGGTACATACGTATATACATACATATATTTAGAATTCTTTTTCAATTTTTTATTTTTTAATATTTTTTAGTTTTTTTTATTTTTTTGCCAATTATAGGTACAAAAACATGATCGAGCGTTTTAAGGATTGGCTTCCATCTAGCTATCGGAGATACATAACACATATCGAAGATGCCCAGCCGGACGGTAACTGTGGGTTTCGATCCATAGCTATGGGTTTGGGGTATGACCAGAAACAGTGGAAGTGGGTCCGCCAAGAGCTACTCGACGAGATGTTCATTAACAAAAAGCGTTGGGGACATATACTCGAATCATTGGACAATGGATGTTACGAAAATGTGTATCGATCGATAAATTGGTTAAATGTTGAACCTGCACCTATGGCATGCTGGATGTTGTTGCCCTACACAGGGTTGTTGGTGGCTCAAAAATTTGGGGTGATTGTTTAACATTTAAGCAACGGTGTTTGTCAAACTTACTTCCCGATGTTCGATGGACTGCAAGTTTACCCGAACCATTCCATTTTAACGATTGCTTATGTCGAAGATAGCCATTTCATCATGGTTAAGTTAGCGGATGATAGCCCGATGCCAGTACCAAATGGACTTTGGAATATATACCGAAGTATGGAAGCTATGGAATGGGAGACAATGTACATGTCTCGTATTGCACAGGGTAGGGCGTTACTACGTAGTCATAGAACTCGACAAAAAGAAGTTATTGACTTGTGTTAGGTGTAGCATCCGTGAAACATAGTGTACTCAACGAACTTATTAATGTTTCTCTTTAATATAATTTAAATATATTGTAACATCCGTCAAATATAGTGTACGCAACAATTTTTTATAAATTTTTTTTAATTAAAGTGCTTTATATAAAAGAAAGGAATACAAAATAAAAGAAAACTATTGTTTAAAGGGATTTAAAATTGTTGACTCAAACTAAAAATGAAATCTGTTTTTTTTTAATAAAAGGAATTAATTTTAATATAAATAAATGAATAATAAAAAATGTCAAAAATGCAAAAAAACGGCCATAAACCAGTTTCAACGCGGCTCGAACTCGTGACCTCCCAGTTAAATGCACCCGTCCCTTCCACTGGGACAAGTGTCTCACCTATTGATTATCCCGATTCTTTTTTCTCTTATACTAAGTTTCATAGATTCAAAATTCAAAAAGGAAAGTACAACTCCTATACGCCGCTCATTGAACCATACAGGTCTCATTGAACACAAACACTTCCCAACTTCAATAAAGGGGTAAAATAGATCTAAAATTTGAAAACTCACACACTAAAACACCAAGAACACACACACAAACGCTCTGGACCACACGATTTTCACAAGACAAACTCTAGACCACACGATGAAGGTTAGTTTGTATTCCAAATTTTATTGCTTAATCTTCAACCTTTTTTTATTTTTTGGTTTTATTTCCACCGTTTGTGGTGGTGTTAGGTTTGACGATGGTGGGGGATTGACGGCGGTGGGGGATTGGTAGCGGTGGGGATTGATGGCGGTGGGGGATTGACTGTGGTGGGGAATGACGGTGGTGGTGATTGACGGCAGTGGTGGTGGTAATGGTAGTGGTAGTGGTAATGGTGGTGGTGGTGGCTGTGGTGGTGGTTGGGATTGACGGCTGTAGTGGTGGTGGTTATGGTTGTGGGGATTGACGGCTGTGGTGGTGGTGGTGGTTGTTGTGATGATGGTTAGGCGGGTGTGGTGGTGGCTGTGGTGGTGGTGGTGGTTGTGGTGGTGGTGGTGGTTGTTGTAGTGGTGGTTAGGCGGGTGTGGTGGTGGCTGTGGTGTTGGTGGTGGTGGTTGTGGTGGTGGTTAAGCGGGTGTGGTGGTGGCTGTGGTGGTGGTGGTGGTGGTAGCGTAACCCTACCCGACCCCCGGCCCGACACGTTTGCTGGGTCTAGACTTATATCATCGTTTTTTTTAAATATGCATATGTTATTTTTATTATTATATTTATCATTTTTAACAATATATTTTCGGATGTCGGGTCTAATGCTATAATTGTATGTTTTATTAACAGCATATCGAAAGTCGGTGTTTTGATGGTGGTGGTAGCGTAATCCTTATGGAGAAGTACACTGCGTTCATATTTCAGATTCAAACGCTTAACTGCGTTCGTATTCAAGATTCATGCACCGGAACGTCCACCAACGACAATGCTTCTGCACCCACAATCTGTGAGGGTGAACTGGAATGTCCTGGAACCTCCACCAACGATAATGCTTCTGCGTCAGCAACCTCGAGGGAGAACTTCTTCTGTATGGATTGGTTCTTCATGTTGTGGAACCGGTTCCTGAGATTTCTTCTGCAACAACGAGGGACCGCCAGATCAGGTCGGAGGTTCTTCATGTGGTAATGGGGAAGCGGAAATCACGTTTACCGTGGAACGCATCCTTAAACTTGATAGCAACAATATGGTGACCGAATAGAGATCTAAATAACCGATACAGTTTGCAAGAATTTAAGAATATGTAACAGTTAGCGATTTAGGGTTTAGGGTTTAGTCGTTACATTTTGTATTAAAATGACATGTTTTGTGTATTAATATAAAACGATGTTTCGTGTATTTATTGCGTTATGGTTAATAAATGACAAGCGAAAAATAATTAAAGACATAATAATAATTGATAAATAAAAAATTTGACATTTTATAATACACAAAATTCATTTCATAAAATATCGTCATGGGTCAAAGACCCTACCCGACCCCCGGCCCGACCCGTTTGCCGGGACTAGATATAACATCGTTTTTTTTAAATGTGCATATGTTTTATTATTATTATTATTATTATTATTTATTATTATTATTATTGTTATTATTATTATTATTGGTCAATGAGCAACTCAATATGTGCATATGCTTTATTACTATTACTATTACTATTACTATTACTATTATACGATACGTCGGGCCAAAACGAATTTATGCAATGGTGTTTGTCAAATTTACTTCCCGTTTGTTCGATGGTCCGGAGGTTTACCCGAACCATTCCATTTTATCGATCGCTTATGTCGAAGGTGTCTATTTCATCATTGCTAAGTTAACGGGATGATTGCCCGATGTCGGTACGAAATGGACTTTGAAATACCTCACCGACGTATAGAAGCTATGGAATGGGTGACAATGTACATGTATCGTATTACACAGGGTAGGGCGTTAGTAGATAGTAATAGAACTTCACAAAAAAGAATTTGTTAACTTGGCAAAGGTGCAACATCCGTAAAATATATTGTATGCAACAATTTTTAAAAAAAAATATTAATTAGGGTGTCTTATAACATAAAAACCCTTAATTACCACATAATTTTTTTTAAAAATTAATTTCATATGAGTCGTATAGGGTAATGAGACCCATATACAACTCCTATAAGGTGCTCATTGACCAATAAGCCTCCCCTGCTGGACACCTTATGAGTGTCTCATTGACCAATAAGTCTCCCCTGGTGGTTTCCACTTTTATCAAATGTGGAATAGTTCAACCAGGGGAGGCTTATTAGTCAATGAGACACTCATAAGGTGTCCACCAGGGGAAGCTTATTGGTCAATGAGCACCTTATAGGAGTTGTAAATGGGTCTCATTGCCCTATACGACTCATATGCAATTAATTTTTAAAAAAAATTTGTATGGTAATTAAGGGTTTTTATGTTATAAAACACCCTAATTAATTTTTTTTTTTATAAAAAAATTGTTGCATACACTATATTTCACAGATGTTACACATTTGCCAAGTTAACAAATTCTTTTTCGTGAAGTTCTATTACTATCTACTAACGCTCTACCCTGTGTAATACGATACATCTACTAACAGCTTTGCCAAGTTAACAAATTCTTTTTCGTGAAATTCTTTATTGTTGTTATTATTATTATTATTATTTATTATTATTATTGTAATTGTTATTATTTATTATTATTATTTATTATTATTATTTATTATTATTATTATTGTTTTTATTATTATTATTATTATTGTTATTATTATTATTATTTATTATTATTGTTGTTATTGTTATTATTATTATTATTATTGTTATTGTTATTGTTATTGTTATTATTATTATTGTTATTGTTATTGTTATTGTTATTGTTATTGTTATTATTTATTGTTGTTATTATTTATTATTGTTATTGTTATTGTTATTATTTATTGTTGTTATTATTTATTATTATTTATTGTTATTATTATTATTTATTATTATTATTTATTATTATTATTATTAATATTATTATTATTATTTATTATTATTATTAGTATTATTATTTATTATTATTGTTATTATTATTATTTTTTTATTATTTATTATTATTATTATTGTTATAATTTTTTTATTATTATTATTTATTATTATTATTATTATTCTTTATTATTATTATTGTTATTTTTCTTATTATTATTTATTATTATTATTATTGTTGTTATTATTATTATTATTTATTATTATTATTTATTATTATTGTTATTATTATTATTATTTATTATTGTTATTATTTTTCTTATTATTATTTATTATTATTATTATTTATTATTATTGTTATTATTATTTATTACTATTATTGTTATTAGTGTTATTATTATTATTTTTATTATTATTATTTACTGTAGCCACCGGGTTCTATACCGATGATGAGTTGGTTCAGGACATCTATACCACCGCGATTTGGGCTATGCCTGATGATCAGTTGTTTGCTTGGTGGCCCACTCAATGTCCTGGACCCTTCGGTAGGAAGGCTTGAGTTTCTGCGATTCTTGACCCACTCGTTCGCTACATACACCGCTGCATTGCCACGTCGATCTCTGCGCGTGGCAAAAGCAACGAGTGGGTCACGAAGGTGGATCTGTTCTTTCTGTACTGCTTATATACGGGCACACCGTGCGCCCTCCATCGCTCCCTAGCGGAGTATTTCGCCTCGTACGACAAACGGAAGAGGCGTAGCCGTTTGATTGGAGGGGCATTTATCACGCGTATTGCCCAGCATTGCGGTCTGTATTACCCATTCCTTGAGGATATGCCGGCCCCAGCACCACACGAGCCCTTAGATCTTAGGACGATGAGAGTGATGAAGATTGCGGTGAACTTTCCGGATATCAGACATCATTTTGTTGACGATCACCAACAGATTTATGAACCCCAACCGATAGTCCACCAGGCACTGCTCGAGGCTGGGGAGGTGGAGATGCCGCATATTGCTGACGTGCCTGCTATGGATGGAGACATGGAGCCTCAGGTTGACCAGGGGCATCCGCAGGAGCCGCCACAGATTCCACAACGCGTTTATCAGGCAGTGTGGTTGCCTCAGTCCACCCAACGTCTCCTTGAGAGGCTGGTGGCGAGTCAGGATGGTATGATGGCGAGCTGGACATAGCAGTTTCAGCGGATGGACCGGATGGAGGATTTGATGGAGTGGGTGATGGCTAGTGAGGCCGAGAGATGTACCCAGGCGGGGTTGCCGGTTCGACCCCCGCCACATCCACGAGTGTATCCGGGTTTCGACATGGAGGCAGGTCCGTCTGGGACGCAGGCAGTTGGTGGGGATGATTCTGACGACAGCGATGAGGACATGGAGGATTAGTATTTGTATTTGGTGGGTGAATTTTATTTTGTTAAACATTTGTGGGCATGTATGAACAAATATTTATTTCTTTTTGTTTATTTTGGTATGTTTAAACATTTGTAACTTGATGAATGTTTGTTCGTTTTGTTATTTATGCTTAGTTATTTATGCTTAGTCGACTTATTATAAAAAAACAACATTTTTTTATAAAAAAAAACTTAGTATATATAATAACAATGAAAAATAACAAGACAAACAACACAATATTCGATTACATTTTTTTTTAAACTTAATATATATAAAAAACGACATTTATAACTAATATTCGATTACATGTCTTGCATAAACTTACATACTAACAATGAAAAATAACTAGACAAACAACACAAAAAAAATCCAACTGATTATCAACCAATGTTCCCTCTTACGAACAACCCTTGAATGAATATCTTCAAATTCCGCTTCTTGCAATTTATAAATTCGAACATCCTCTCTCAAATACTTGACTTCGTTTTGAAGCACAGCCTTCGTATCCATCAGTTCTTTGATGACCACACATGCCCGACGACACATGGGAGGATCGACCCACACAAAGAAGTTGCACTTAGAACGCTGACACGAAAAAAAAACACTAATATACAAGGGTTAATGGAAAAAAATACATTAAAAACATACCATACAGTGACAAGTGTAAAATTGACGTCCGGGATTAGCTTCAGTCCAAGATGTTCTTAGTGCAGCCGTCCTACCACATTTGCAAACAACCATTGTGAATTTGTGATTGTGAAGATGGTGTATATTTCTGTGGCAAGTAAGGATGACAAAAATCCCCGACATTTGCAACCAACATATACAAGTTTAAAAAAAAAAAAGCAAACCAATATGCCGCTCATAGGACCATACGCGCGTATGGTGGGTACAGAGGCTGACAACTTTTCAGCCCATATGCCTCGTATAGCCCGATGTGACCCATATCCACCTACCTTTTCTGAAAATTTGACAGGACATTTATGACACCCCACTTGCATATGACTCTCATCGACCCATACGGGTCTCATTGAAGTTCAGTTTCACCTTCTTTTTATAGTTTAACCGAGAACAAGTACATATCCAAAAGTTATTTTTTGGACGAGTTCTGGACCACACGATGACAATCCGGAAGAGGACCACACGCGTCTCTCGTATAGTTTTCGCTCTCGTATCGGTCTATACGGTCGAAATATTCAAGGTTTGTTTACCCTTGTTTTTTTGTGGTTTTATTTTGGCGGTTTGTGGTGGTGTTGGGGTTGTGGTGGTGGTGGGTAGGCTGTGGTGGTGGTGGTGGGTCGGCTGGGGTGGTGGTGGTGGTGGTGGTGGGGGTGGGTCGGCTGGGGTGGTGGTGGTGGGTCGGCTGTGTTGGTGGTGGTGGTGATGGTGGGTCGGCTGTGTTGGTGGTGGTGGGTCGGCTGTGGTGGTGATGGGTCGGCTGTGGTGGTGGTGGTGGTGATGGTGGTGGGTCGGCTGTGGTGGTGGTGTATCGGCTGTGGTGGTGGTGGTGGGTCGGCTGTGGTGGTGGCGGTGGTGGGTCGGCTGTGGTGGTGTTTTGTTTTTTTTTTTTAATTTTTACAATATATTTTCGAATGCCGAGTCTAATGCTAAATTGTATTTTTTTTATTAACAGGATATCGAAAGTCGGTGTTTTGACGGTGGTGGTAGCGTAATCCTTATGGAGAAACTACGTTCTTATTTCAGTTTCATGCACTAGAACGCCGATCTAGGATTACGTGTTATCGGAGTAGCCTGTTGCCTCGTCAGCTCCCAGTGACGCTAGCCAACGCGGTCTGCCCTGTAACATGTCCTTCCAAGAGAGGAGTTCATTAGTGTTCTCATGAGCCTTCCACCAACGGGAATGCCACTTCGCTCACCATCCTGAAAAGACGCGGAAGGCTGGACGGTGGTTGATAAACGAAATGCCGACTCCACTGCTCCAACCTCCTGATCCCTTGTGCCATTTCAGTGTGGTAGATGTGAAGCAGAATCCCGTTGGAAGGTAGGGTTCGGTACGCAATTTCAAGACAGCCGGGCTGTCTTTGTATTGTGTATGCTGCACCCATCGTTTTCCTGTACAGGAATTCAAAAATATGTAACAATTAGCGATCTAGGGTTTAGGGTTTAGTCGTTACATTCTGTATCAAAGTTACATGTTTTGTGTATTAATATAAAACGATGTTTAATTACATTTTGAATTACGTTTCTTGTTGTGTTATGGTTAATAAACGACAATTGAAAAACAATTAAAGACTTTCAGAAGTTGACTTTTTTTAACATACACATTGCGTTATGAAAACAATTAAACACATAATAATAATTGATAAATAAAAAAGTTGACATTTAATAAAACGTTATAATATACCCATTTAATAAAATTTGACATTTAAAAGTTTGACAATTAAAGACGTAATAATACTCATTTAGTAATATTAAATAAAAGTCGTTTAATAAAAATTTGACAGTTAAAAATTTTGACAATTAAACACATAATAATAATTCATAAATAAAAAACTATGTTATAATATATACAATTCGTTTTATAAAAAAAATTGACATTTAATAATACTTATAAAAAATTGGCATTTTATAATATACACAATTCATTTCATAAAAATATGAAGTTTTTATAATACTAACACAATTTTTTATAACATTTTATAAAATAATTTTAATTTTCTTATATTAATATTTCACAACTTCCCCATACAAATACCCTATCAAAAATAAAGTTCCTTACACCCCAATCATTGGTAATCATTGACTGACACCCAATTATTGGCATTAATTAGATGGTAGGGACCATTTTCAAATGTATTGGGCAATGAGGGGTGTATGGGTGGGGTCAGTTTGAGGCGTATTGGGCAATGAGGGTCATTTAGGGTTAGGGGATGTGTAAATACTTTTGGGGGACCTCCTCCGTATAATAATTATAACATACCTTCCAGATTGGTTGAGAGTTGATGGGTATGAATATGCAGCCACAGGAAACGATTTCACCTATGCCAAGTTGTGTGCAATTAGACAGTGACTCCAGAATTTTTTACTTGCTGACTAATAGCTATCCCTTTTGATTGGCTGATTTACGGAGTAAAAATTTGACCAATTAGAGATCTTTAATCATGTTTTGATATGGACATAGTAAAATCGTGTAGCTAATTATCCCTTTCAAATTTCAACTGAAAAAGACATAAATGGACATAAATGGAAAAAACTAATTATCTCTTTTGATTGGCTAATTCTTTTTTTTTTTTTGGAAGGTGACTTTCTATGTACAGGACCTATTGGTCACCGGGTTCATGTCGAAGACATTCCCCCGTCAGCCCCGCTCTTCCGCACGCGATATTCGATCGGGCCCCGGCCGTTGCGCAAGCTGATTTCCGCCCGGAAACCATACTGCCCCCACACGAGAGACTCGCTGGGGTAACAGCTGGGTAAAACCGGGTTGCCCTCAAGACCGCACCATGCCTCGGTAGGATACGATCCATCAGACGTCCCTCCCCCGTATTGCCACAGCCGGGGATCGAACCGGAGACCTCTCAAAGAGGCAACCGGCCCAACCCAACCCACTTAGGACCAACTGGGCTGGGAGAGGGATTTACTAGACTTCACAACCTTTTGTGAAAGATGTTAATTGTTGACATTAATTGGTATCAACCATAAAAATCCGAAACAACTTTCAATGGCTTTTCAACAAGGAGATGTATAAGAATTATGCATGTTCGCCAGGGGTGCTGCCCTAGAGTTGTGGCCCCTTGGAACCCCATGGTCACTAGGTGACTTTGCTCTCTTGAACCATTAGCTACGTTCGAAGGTGGCAGAAATCATAATTGCTAGTCTTGAACAATATGTAGTGACCATATGGATGAAAGAAAAATCATGTATTGATGTTTATTAGTAAAATTGCTAACACACTCCGGATCCCACTTGATTGGATTTTAACTAAACTTATAATCTAATTTGAAAGCATTACTACACCGAAAGTCTTAAATAATTGAAACAAATATTTTCTACATGTGAAACAAAGTTTAAATCTAAGCAGAATAACTAAGATTATCCTAGGATCTTTAGAAAGCCTTGTGTATGTTATCTAACTTATCCTAGGATTTCAGCAATTACCCAAATAAAACGTTTCAGCTTCCACTTTAACATATACAACATTCCCTAACTGTAATGGCCATTGTCGTGCATGTTTGTTTGGCACCATCCTCATGTCACGCCTTGATAAAACCGTATAAAAGAAAAACAAATAATAAATCTTCGTTTTAGATGAGCATTTTGACAGTAAAAACAAAGCAAGTGAAGTTTAGACCTTTCTAAAAATAACAATAACAAATGTTGTAGATCACATCATGACTTTTCCTCACATAACTTAACAGCTTATAAGAGTATAAATTATGTTATCTTTCTGAAATTTTTTAATAACATAAAAAATTTCTTGTGTCAAATATCACAAGAAATCTGACATAAAAGTAACATCTATATATATTAATAAATGAGATGATTTGGGCCATGTGTCATTGGATGATGGAGCAATTTTGCTTATGTGGCATGTTATGGTGGATTAGAAGGTGATTTTGGGAGGGAATCATCTCAATTCTCAATACACAAACCAAAATTCTCAAAACACAAACCAAAATCAATATGGACGCGGGATCCGGATGTCATTTGGATCGGACTAATGGATCACCCACTTCCACCTTTTCAAAACGCAAATTAGGGGTTCTTCTCCATCTCTTTGCCGCTTCTCTATTCTCTATAGCTCTTAGATCAAAACACAAACATAATTAAGGTTTCTTCTCCATCTCTCTGCCGCTTCTCTATTCTCCATGGCTCTTAGATGCTGCTCCATCAATGTGTGACCCCAAAGGAGAAACATGCTCCTTCTTCATCATACAACATCGCGAACCCTAATTCTTGAAGCTGAGATTCTTTGTGTCATAATACAACAACGCAAACCCTAATATTACGGATTTTCGATGTGTTGGTGATGATGTTAGGGTGAATACAACCATCAGGTATTACTTCTTTGTTTGATACATGTTAATCTGTTTCTTAATCTATTATAATTCACTTATTTGTTATAAACTAATTCGATTTTTGGTCTTTGTATGTGTTGGTGATGATGTTCGGGTGAATACAACCATCGGGTATTACATCTTTGTTTGATACATGTTAATTCGTTTCTTAATCTATTATAATTCACTTATTTGTTATAAACTAATTCAGTTTTTGGTCTTTGTAGGATTTCGACTAACCTTTCATGTATTCATCGATTCATCTGTAAGATTTTGAAGGTTATGCTTTTAACACCGTTTTGTTGGATGTATATAATTTCACCAGTTTAATTTTATTTTTTGGTCTTTGTAGGATTTCGACTAACCATTATTGTGTTCATCGATTCATTTGTAAGATTTTAAAGGTGCTGCTTTTAACACCGTTTTTGTTCAATCCATACAAAATTGGTTGATTCATTTGAATCGTCCATCGATTTGAGCAGATTCATGATGTATTCAAACCCTAACTTCACATTCTTCATCAAGAAATTTATGGTTCATTGTTTTGAATGTTGCTTGCTATTTTACAGAATTAGTGAGCAGATCAATCGCTATTTGTAATTGAAACCCTAACTATCAAAAGCGATTCTGATTCCATCAATCTTGCCTAAAATCTGGTGTGTTCTTCGATCTAAACAGGTATTTACTTAATCGTTCTCTCTTGGTTACTTAAACGTTGAGCTCTTCTTTCCATTTGCTCCATGATCAATGGCTAAACTCTTAACATGGTGCAGATTGGATATAAAGTTGTGAGGGATGCTACGTCGGTAAGATGAATTGCCATGAAATATTACTTCAAACTAACTGAGATGCGTAATTGTTATATTTTATAAATAATTTCAAACCTAAAATAGGAGTCAAACTTGCGGACAAGGTTAGGTGAGGGATTAGTGCTATAATGTATATTAAGAAATTTGTAAGGCTTACAGGTGAATTAATTTTTTTTTTCTTTATGGTGAACATGGCCAATTCTTCATGGCTTTTGGTGTGTATGATCAAAGGTGAAGCATTTATGGTGCTTCCACCGTCTTAGATGGCGGGATCGGGTGGTGATTGGGCAGTCTGTTAATATGGCTTGACACGATTGCTTTTATAGGCTGACATGGAGGACACATTCAATCCACTATCTGAGATAACGGAGCCGAGTGAAGCATCTTTGTAGATTGCAGCCTTGCGTAAACCGGTTTAATAATCTATTCCTTCATTGTTATTCTTCATATTAAAGTTATATTGACTAATTTTTTGAATCTGTTTATTAGGATAAAGATGTATATGAGGAACCAATAGTGGACATTGATGATGTTGACAAGAATTATCACCTTGCAGTGGTGGAAGATATGTTTCTCATCCTGTAAACATTGATCAACCAACCTCCGTGCAGTCTGAATAATCTCACTAAACCAGTAGGTGTAGGCTATGAAATTTAACATGAATTGGTCGCGATAGGTTGCGAACCCGTTCTCTTTTACACCATTCTACTTTTGATGCAGTGTTTTTTTGATGCTTAACACGTGCCTTTGGTCTTTAGAGCTCATGTGTTCAGTTTTTGTTGTTTATGTTTTTAGGTTTGTGGCATTGTTAACTTAATTTTTCACTGTTCTTTAGGTGATGCGGGTGATTTGTGGATTGTTAATATAGGTACACGTTGTCACAAGCTTAAGGTTAGTTGATTGCATTTTCTGATTACCTGTCAAAGATTAAGAATGGCGATGGTTTTAATATTAATGTGCATCAATCTGTTGAGGTTTCACATGCTGGTATCAAAAGGTCTTTAATTCACCTGTTATAATACTTCTAATACTCTTGAGCTTATGTGTTGGATTTTGGTTTTGAATTTCCTTTTGTAACAATGTATATAGCCTAATTTGTTAGTTGTTTGTGAGTGATTAAATTTGGAGTTAATCTACCTTACTTTTTTTCATATGTGTTTGTGTGCTTGACGGTTAAGTTTTTACATTCTATGATTTTCGTAAGGTTAAATTTGATTTACATGATTAAATTATTTTATGTTTTTTATTTGTGTTTGGAATTATTAGTTTTTTCATAGCCCTCGGAGAAAATTGTATGCGGGTTCGTATTGGTAAAAGAATAAATATAATAAATAAATATACAAGTCGTGTTTGGATATAAGGTAGATTAATACACAGTACAAAAGCTCCAATATTGTATATATATTTTAAAGCTTTTCTTACATGCAGGTGACAAGACTGGTGCATCGAAGAACTCGATGGGTTGATTATCGTTTTTAGCTATTCTTGATTGGTAATCTATGAGATTCCATTTGCAATGATGAATATGCACAACTTTGATAGGTTAAATGTTGTTGAGTAGGATGCATCTTTTAACAAATTAATAGTTTAATTTTTCTTATATATTGTTACACAAGCATTTTAGTTAGTAACTTACTATTTGATGTACATTTTCAAAATGAATAGCAGATCCTTATTCAAGTATTGTGCCATATAACGAGTCAGCTTCGGATGTTGGTCCTAATGAGTACTCCCCAACCCTTGATGGTAACAGCTACTTTTCATGAACCAACTTATGTATTTTGTATATGTGAAATGCTCTAATGTATTCACCAGATCAAGTATTGGTTTATTAGGCATCGATAATATGGATCTGCTGGGAGGAAAAGTCAAACTTTGTCAAGACTTAGGTATGTGCAGAACTGAGAGGTCTTTATAACAGCAGGTTAGTCGTTTAGATTAGATACAAATCTCCATACTAAGATCTTAAATCATGCATCATGTGGTGGTGTTGATAGCCGAAAGACAAGGTGGTACATGCACTAATCGGTCTTTGTCCCGGTTGTTGAGTGTTATGTATCTTATGTCCAAGGTTTGATGCAAAACTACTATCGAGCTGGGGGTCTCACCGGAAGCAGTCTCTCTATTCCTACGGGGTACAGGTAAGATTGTCTACATCTTACACTCCCTCCTCAGACCCTACCTTAACTTTTCTATTGGTGATATTTACTGAGTATGATGATATGCTAAGTATGATTTGTTAAATATGATTAAAAAAAGTTATATACTGATGATATGGTTGATGAGAATTAGTTTAAAATGCATTTTATAATTTTCACATGTTGCATCTTATAATTCCATCATTTGCTTTTCCAGATATTGTCGTATCAATTCGGCACTTGGTTCTTTAAGGTGCTCCTTGATCCAACTTCTTCTTAAGTGGTACTAATATTCTTTTATATGTTTTTACCATTATTTTCAATTAATTTTAAGAATTGTTGTAATAATAATTTTTTTTGCAGCCAGTGCCTCATAATGTCGTATTAATTATCAGTTCTTCAAAGGGTATTTTGAGATTTATTTTACGTACATATAATGAGGGACATCTATGGTGAGAATACAACTGAGGAAGATGAACTTGTTGCATTGCGGGCAGACATGGCTTTATAAATAGGTCAGTTTTCGGCAAATAACTTAAGTTGTGACTCAGATCCTGCTATGCTCTGCGAGTAATCGTCGTTCGAATCGGACGAGTTTCGGTGAAAACGAATCGAACTTCGGTGGATTTTTTATTGTTTTCAGTGATTTACAGTTTGATTCAATTGGAATTTTGAACATTTTAATCAAAATCTGTTGACTTTCAGTTGATTTTAATGACTTTTGATTGAAGTTTCATAGTTTTTTCAGACAATCAGTGAGTTTAAGTGAAAAAAATAGAACTTTTCAAACATATTTCGGTAAATTTCAGTCATGTTTTGAACTTTCTGATTGTTTACGATTGAAAGTGTTATTAACTGAATCTGATTAACGAATCAAAGTGAATTCAGGTTTGTTGTTTGAACGAATCGAAGGTCTGAATTTGGGTTGATTTAGTTGTGATTACAGGTTGTTTCGGATCATTTCAAAGTTATACAAACTGTTTTTTGGTTGATCTTGGACATGTTTTCATCAATTTCAGATATTTTGATCGGTTGAAACTCAACGAAAATCAGCATATTGTTCATAACTTCATTTCATAATTGTCGTATACGAACACTAAAAAAGTAGGGAACCGGGGAACACTCTTCAAAATTTAACTTAACATGTTAAAAATCATTTTTTTTAAAATTTTTTTCGGCGCTTTTCCTTATAAAAATGGGTAGAAACTGCTCTAATCGGTTATGTTGATAGATGGTGTAGAATTAGGTTATAATTGTATCATAAGCAACTGCTATAATCAATTCGGGTGATAGATTATGTGGAAATTAGGCTATGATTGTATGATTGTCTCATAAGGAACAGCTTTAATCAATTCAGTTGATAGATGATGTAAAATTTAGGTTATGATTGTATCATAAGCAGCCGCTCTAATCGATTCAGTTGATAGGGGATGTAGAAATTAGGTTATCATTGTATGATTGTTGTTGCAGGCTCTTCGTAAAGAGAATTTATGTTGCTGGTAAGTTAAGTAGTGAGAGGGTTGCTTCAAAGTTATGATTGCATTAAAAGAAACATTTGGAATTGATCTATTTGATAGATGATTGAATTCAACTATTGTAGAGATCATCTGGTCTGATGACAGACGAGTCAAGTTCTGGAATTTGGCAAGTAGATCTTTGGTCTGTTCATAACTTCATACGCTTCTGGTCATGTAAATTATATATTTCTGGCTCATTATGCCGTAAATTATATATTTTAGGCTCATTATGCCGTTTACTGATGACACGAAAATATAAACTTTTACTCATGTCTTTCTATGTTACGATTTTAGATTGCAAATACCTAGGTTGGCTTTGGTTGTTTCATGTAAATGTACAGGTGGGGATATTAAACTTGGCTACAATGAAATGTGTCGAAAGTCGCTCTTAAGTGTATTCAAAATTAACTTTCATGAATCGTTCTTATATTGCATTAGATATATTATTGAAAAATAAGAACTCTATTTTTAAAGGAAATTTTTTTGTTATATCAGTTTAAAAGCATGCATATATCTTCGATGAAACAAGAAAACAAATTCTTGGTAAATTGCTTAAAGAAAGTTTGATAAAGATCATGCTCTAAAAGTTAACCATGGTTATAAAACTAGCATCAATGACGTCACTACAGAAAACAAAGAACCCTTGACCAATTTTGAGCAACCTTATTCATCGCTTAATGTCAGTAACTTTATTTGTTCACTATTTCAATGGAAAAGTGGCAGATTATATGGAGGGTTAGGTGTCCAGCAGGTTGTGGAGGTGGTAGTGGACTAAGGACTCTTCCTCCTCGAGTGAATGGATGCATACCGGAGAACTTATGGCTCTTCTAAATGGGCTTAATTTAAAAGAAGAAAGGGATCACTGGTACTGGGATAATGAGGAAGGAGTGGGTTTTTCGGCTAAAAGGGTTCGGTTTGATCTGGTTAACAACATCACGTGTCAGGAGGATGGGCAGATTTTTTATTGGAACGGTTGGGCTCCTTTAAAGGTTAATTACTTGGTTTGGAACGCTCAAATGAGAAGGGTGGTGCCTAAGAAAGGTCTGGTTGCTCGGGGTATAAACTTGGTCGACGTTTGTTATGTCCGCTTTGGCATTGAAGAAGAGACTGCAAACCATTTTTTCGCATCTAGATATAGATGCGTACTTTACATTTTTGCTTTTGTATGTATTTATGGCTCTTTACAACAAGAAAAAGTTTAAGAAACCGAATTAAAAATTTATGGTGGAGAAAAGAGAAAGATGATACTTTAAAGGTTAAAAGTGTTATTTTTTTACTTTTATTTGTTGTAAATTAAATTTTCCTACCCGGAAAATTTCCGGGTTATAACCTAGTTTATATATATATCAAACACATAATAAATTGTGTTGATTGAAGCTTTTCGATTTTGGGGGTGTTTGGGATTCCTTCTTTTTCTCCTTTTTAACTTCTACTTATTATAAGTCAATAAGTCAGGATTTCCTGACTTCTACTTTTTAACTTTTCATCACACAAAAACTCATTATAAGTCAATAAGTTAACCAAAACACCCACTAAAAACCAACTTATTAACTTATTATAAGTCAATAAGTTAAAAGTTGTTCCAAAATAAGCTAACCCAAACACCCACTTTATATTTAATAGATACACACTTTTTTTCTCCTTCTTTCGCTTTTCTCGTTTTTAAGTAATCATATATAATAATTAAAGTGATCAGATAAAAAATGATAATTTCCTTGTATAATTGATGGTCCCTCCCTTGGTGAGTAAATTAGGTAAGAAGTAGCTAGAAACTAATTTCTATAAATACTGGTCCCTTCCTTGATAATTTCAGACAGGGGTTGGCTAAATGCACCCCCTTTTTACTAAATGCACCCCCCCCCCCCCTTCCGTAAAAAACATTTTAAAACTTTTCAAATTTCACTCTTTAAAAATCCATGACTCACATTTTTTATAACATCCAGATCTCCTAAACAGTGATCAAAATTGTTTGATTTTTTTTAGATATATTGAACAAGATGTACACAATTAGAAGAGGTTACACCAACCGATTGAAAACCACAATTTTTAGATATATTGAAAATAAAGTCTTAAAAATCCATGACTCACATTTTTTATAACATCCAGATATACACCAACCGATTCAGTTCGTAAATGATCTATAACCAACTGAAATGTTCAAACTTGATTCAAAATAAACCGAATATCAATCAAAATCAATTCAATTTCATCGAAACATAATCGAATCAATCCAAACATGCATCTAGAAGGTTCCTATCCATAAGTAACAAATGAAGTTTAAAAAAAAAATTGCAATTAAAGTTTAACCAACATATTGTATACTTCGGTCTGGATTAGGGTTCATCAGCTCCCTATACCTGTTTATGCGAGATCTGTACATAACTTCCCAATCTGCTGCGACGTCACTTCGGTTCATACTCCAAAGATTGTTGGGTAGAGGCATCGGATAGTCACCTTCTAATTTAACATGGATGAAATGGTTTGTATAAACATGAACAAGCGATACCACTTGATGAGGGCTACGGACTTGGTTGGGACCGAGCAATAGAGGGAAGAAAGTTTGATTCCCGGCGATGCTTAAAAGGTGAACAATCACACAAAATCTATGAGCAATGAGGAGTCCAGTGTGGGGCATTTCCATCCAATGATCACCGGTTGCATATACCATTCCTTGATGATCTATGTTGCGACGTAGACGGTTATACTCTCCGGGGACGACCGTGTCAAAAATTTGCCTCCAAATTTTTTGGTGAGCGTCCATCTCGTGTACAAGTTCACTTCGAATAAACCCCACTACAAACATCCGCAAATCGAAAAATATTATAAAGGCTATGTTTATTTGTAAATCCACTACAGACATGATTTGTGGTAAAGTTTGAATCGCAAAAAAAAAAAAATAAGAAGAAGAAGAAGAAGAAGAACTATATTAATGAGAAAGATGAATACATACCAAGAACGCTCAATCAATTAGATTTTTGATGAAAATCAAAGTTGCACTAAATCGTTTTTCAAGGTCTCTCTTAATCTCCTTCTTTCAATCAGCAGGAATTTTGTTATGAAGCCGTTCTAATGTAAAAGCAAAACACGTTTAGGTAAGTATTCAAATTATGGGAAGTGGATAAACCCCTATAAAAAATAGGGATAGTTTCTTATGTAATTTTAAAAAAGTAGAAAACACAAGGGTTCATTGTTTTTAGAGTTAAGTTCTTTTTGAGTCCCTGTGGTTTGTGCAGTTTAACTGTTTGAGTCCAAAAACCAAACTTGTCTTGATTTGAGTCCCTGTGGTTTGTATTTTTAACCATTTGAATCCAAAATGCAAAAACTTTTCTTGATTTGAGTCCCTGTGGTTTGTATTTTTAACCATTTGAATCTAAATGGTTTTTGGATGAGGTTTGCATTTTGGATTCAAATGGTTAAAAATACAAAACCACAGGGACTCAAATCAAGACAAGTTTGATTTTTGGACTCAAACAGTTAAACTACACAAACCACAGGGACTCAAAAAGAACTTAACTCTTGTTTTTATTTACAAACTTCAGGGGGGAGGTGTAGCCAGTAAAAATTTGAAAAAGGGGGGTACATTTAGCAACACCCTTTCAGACATCTGGTTTCAATCTTAAAATATGTGTAGTCGATGTGGATTCAAAAATTTATCAATCCAAAGAGTGAATAAGGGGGTGGGGGTGGTCACAAGTGATAGAATTCCATCACTCACAAGCACCCAATCAAGTTCCGTCATGTCATCAACCATTTTTCCATCACTCACAACCTTTTTTTGTGGCAATGGTCATCACTCACCACCACACCCAACAATTTCCCCCCAACCAACAATTACCCTCACAAAAAAAAAACCATCACGCCGTGAAGAAAATAACGGAATTTGAATTCGTGGACTTTATCACGCGTGGACTTTTTGGTGGCGGTGGTCAAATGTTTTCTCCACGCGTGAACATTCCTTTATCATGTAAAAATAACGCACCACCCCTCCTTCTCTAAGGTCGTCTGGTATACTTTAACACCCATAGGTGTTAATCTTAGTTGGCATCCGTTAACACTTGTCATACCGTTCCCGGAGGGTGTTAAGGGACATTAAAAACTTCACGTGTTAAGAAGTTAACTAGGAGAGAGAGAGAGAATCAAGCATTGAGAAATTTGCACACACACAACATGCTATATATATACATTTTTAATTAATTTAAGGGGCGTTAATCGAGGTTAAACTATTTCCTTGGTGTGAGGTGAAGTGAAAGAGGGTCAAATGGGTGATGTGGCGCCTACGTGTAGTTAAGGGACATGAAAGTATACCTCATGGCCTAAGCTGTAATATATAAGGTTATACCAAATTGTCAAAGAGATATATTAACCGACTATAAAAAGCGACGCATTCTAAATATACACGTATGTTGAAGAAACAATGGTTTTAATCCGTGTGGGTTAGAACTAAAAAGGCAGTCTTGATAAAGGGTTGTACATCCTTAATCATTTCTAGATCTACGATTAATGACGTTCCGAGAGCAAATCTGCAAAACAAAGAACTGAAGCTCGCTACAAAAAAGGAGAGGTGGGGGTTCTCCTCATAACCACCCTCCGATTTAATAATAAGTATCGTCTTAAGGAATGAAACGAGTGTGTGTATTCAGAGTGAGAGTGAGAGTGAGAGAATTCAAACCCTGAAATATGTGGTTTATTTATAGCTGAAGAGTTGGGAGAAGGAAATGAGTTGATGGGCCTTGGGCCAGACGTCGCTAACAAGGAATATGCTCTTTGTCCCACCTGACACGACAGATGGTGTTTGCGGAGGTAGAGGGACGTTGGCGCACGGTGGTTGATGCCATGTGACGTGCCGAGTGTACTTATAGTCGAGTTTGCCATCAGCTTTGAGCGGAGATCGTGGAGAAGTGAATGGCGCAAACTGATTGGCTACACGTCATTGTCTTTTTTTACAATTTGTCTCCTACACGATTGATCATCGTGGGAATTTATTGGCAGAGCCTGGCGCACGATGATTCTTGTATTGGTTGTACTATTTATAAGCTGTCAAGTTGTGCATGTGCAGATGATACTCGCGCAAGAACGTTGTAAGAAGCTAAGCGCTACTATGATTAAGTTTAGGTATGGCCCTTTGTGTGCATGTCTTGCTCAGGATTTGGGTCCATACCCCTTCAAGGACCCCCCCCCCCCAATCTAGTACTGCTCCCACACACGAATGGTAAGTTGGTGGAGCTCCAGACTTGATAAGTGTTGCTTCTTTTGTTAGGTTAGTTGGCACGACCCAACTTTTCATTTTAGTTGTTGGGCCGCATGTGTTAGGTTCTTGACTTTGTTATAGTCCTGCGCAGAGTAACTTATTCCTTAGAGGGAAATAAACTTATCTGCGAATGCTTTGATGATTTGAATTGTGAAAAAAGGAATCTTTAAAGATAAAGTTAGGTGTGAAAAAGGGTTGATGTGACTGCTAACACTGTGCGAGGCATGTCATCACTATGTCAGTAGTACCTTTTCGTTTCTATGTTAGGCGAGTAAGTGTCACGCGTGCGTGATAAGCGGCACTTCCGGTTCTGCCACCTAATGTGTTATCTTCTGATTGGGACTGCACAAAAAGTTGTCTGTACAGGTATAAATTTCAAAATTAGGGTTTTCGAAACCCACTTCTTCAAATTTATTCTACCAGTTTTCTCTCCAATCTTCAAACCTTCTTCAAGTGTTCTTTGATTTGTCTTCCTTTTCGAGAAATCTCTTCATATCTTTGAGTATTCTTTGAAGATCGCCAGGAAAATTTCAAGAATCTGTTCTTATTGTCATGCCGACGTTGTCTCATCAAGAGGAGGTTGCATTGGAAGTTGAAAGGCAATCTGCTGGGCTACCTCCATTATTCAAACAGATCGTTAATGGTCTAGGGTTTCCTGACGTTTGGGGATTTTGTACCCGACACCTAGCCATACTTTCATCGATGCTCCGACAGGTTTTATAACTTTATTTGCATACTTTTTTTATGACAGTAACTTTAGGTTTCCGATTACCTAGTATTTTATTGGGAGATTTAGGGTGTTGAGCCAATTGTTGATAAATTTTGAGCCTTTTACCAGTTACAATGTACATTGGGCTTCTATTCCTTTTTGTTACGCGACAGCGTAAAGAATATACTGTCGGTTTCTTCTAAAAGCTATCATGATTGGAAAGGCAAGTTCTTCTATATTAAGATGTCATGACTCTGGTAGCCATGACTGTTAGAGGCACTGAAGAGATAGCTAAGGAAGAATCGTTGATCCCCAAAGGTGAAGATTGGTATAACAACTTGTGTGCTTTACCTTGAAAGTCCTTGGGTGAAAGAGCTCTTGTTTCCATGGCAATGAGTGCCCAACGGAAAGCACAGAACAAGCATGTGCTAGTATACCCAGAAGATGGAATTGGTAAGTCCTGTGCTACATCTTGTTTATGTTTTTGTTCAAGTTCCGTTGTTTAACCTTTTCCCATTGCGTAGAGAAACCAATTTATCATGTGGCTTTCGACTATGTGCAAGGATCAATGGGTGTTAGGGATTTGAGGTCCGGTGAACAGTTTTGGTATGACCAAATAGTGGGTAATTTTATGTTTCCTTGAGTTGAATTGTTGGCTGAGCCATTACCTAAATGTGCAATTGCGCGGATCCCTAACCCTAGACCATGTAGAGGTATGACTCCTGTTGGGGAGGAAGTAATTATTCCTTCCAGTGAGGAGTTAGTGGCTTCTTCTGGTCATGGGCTAACTCATCCCTATCATGTGTTATTTGCAGGTGTGTTGCATGGTCTAGATATTGGTCCTGATGTGGCGAGCAAAACCGACAAAGCTCCGAGGAAGAAAACTTTAAGCTAGACCGGTGGGTCGAAAATAAGGAAAAATGAAAAGGTTGTTATTGTCCCTGATGTGGACTCTCAAAAAGGTATAGTCCACGCCAGGAAAGTCACATTAGATAACTGGGTCATAGTTTCTGACTCTCTTGCAGGGCTTGATGATGCATGTGGAAGTAAAAGTAAGAAGTATAGTTCTGGCGCGAGTGCAGCAAGTGCTTCAACTGAAGAGAATCAAGCTGGCGCGACCCTTACATCTACTCCCATAGATTTAGTGGCGACTCCGGTTCACGAGTTGAAGCAAAGGATTGCTAGCAAGTGGCCACGACCAGGTAGTGTGAAAGAGGTAGTCTCGGCAGAGGTTAATCCTTAATCACTTCTAGATCTACGACTGATGTTGTTCCAAGAGTAAATCTGCAAAGCAAAGAACACCGTGAAGCTCGTTATGAGAAGGAGAGGTGAGGGGTTCTACTCCCCAGCGTGAGAAGAAGTATCGTCTTAAGGAATGAAATGGGTGGGTGCATTGGCGAAGCTTTGAAGGGGCCGGGAGGGGCGCCCGACCCCCCGAACTTTTCGCTCAGTAGTGTTATATATGTAGTTTTCGTATAGGAATGTTTGGGTATATACGTTTTTGACCCCCCGGTTCTATAGAAATTTTTTGGTATATACGTTTTCGACCCCCCCGTCGAACATGTCAAGCTTCGCCACTGGGTGTGTGTGTTCAGAGTGAGAATGAGAGAGAGAGAATTCGAACCCTTAAACTTGTGGTTGAAGATGGGTGTTTATAGCCAAATATTGAGGAGAAGGAAATGGGCTGATGGATCTTGGCCAAACATGCCCAACAAGGAATATGATCTTTGTCCCCTCTGACACAACATATAGTGTTTATAGAGGTGGAGGGTCGTTAGCGCATGGTGGCTGGTGCCACGTGGCCTGCCGAGTGTAGTTATTATCGAGTCTGTCATCAGCTTTGAGTAGAGATTGTGGAGTAGTGAATGGTGCACGATGATTGGCTACACGTCACTGTCTTTTTGTACCGTTTGTATCCTGCACGATTGATCATCGTGGGAATTGTATGGGCAGAACCTGCCGCATGCTGATTGGCTGAAGGCTCCTATCACTCGTACTCGTTGTACTATTTATGAGCTGTCAAGTTGCCCATGCACGGATGATACTCGCGCAAGAACACTGTAGGAAGCTAAGTTTTGTTGTGATTAAGTTTGGATAGCAGGATTTGGGACCATACCCCTTCATATGTTTTGCTTATATGATGCATTCTCCTTTGTTATGTATTACAACATAGTTTATAGGGTTGTATTGTATAATAGAAACGATATATTTATATAATATGTAAAAGCTTCGTATAACTAACGTATTTTTATTATTATATGACGATTCACATAAATAATTTGAATGTATTATAAAAACCGATCAATATTAATAAACGATAAGATAATATGATCACACATGTACAATTTTGCATTTATTTATTAGGTAGTAGAAGTAGAAAAGAATGTTATTCTACATTAAATATATAAAAACTAAAACCATAACAAACATGGAAACATTTATGTTGTATTTAATCAATTTAGGAGTTTAAAAAAATTAAAATAAATTATTAGATAGAGTTTAGACGGGAAATTTTTTTTTTATACAAAATAAATAAATTTTCCCGTCTAAACTATAATAAAGACTCTAAAATGATTACAAATATGCTTTAGAAACTTTGATTTATTAATATTAATAGATTAATAGATACTAATTGTATTTCATAAATAGAAGTTTTTATACATTGATCTACAACGTTTATAAATGGATTTGTTGAACAAGATGATAATGTAAATCTACTGTTTGTGTTACCCTAAGTTAATTTTATTTATTGTTCACTTGTAAAAGTTTACACGATCATGTGTGGTAACACTTTTATATTTGTCCATACAAGTGTTATGTCGTTATAATTATCTTTACAGTTTCTTAGTTTTTTAACTTGAATCTCACTTTTTACACAAATATTTCATATATAAACTATTTATTTTAATAAGCTATATACAATGTAAATAAATATAATCAAATATACGTAGGAAACAAATTGTAAATAACTTTATATGTTTATATATAGAGTTTTTAATTTCTTGTTTAACATTGTATTTTAATGATGATTATTTTTTTTAACATTGTTTTTAACGACGAGACGCTACATAAACATGTTTGGAGAAACGAGGAGAGTGCAAATATGAGGAATGAAGAGTTCTAAAGTTATAAATTAGGATTTCGATCGTGTAGTAGAGCCTGATTTTTCTAATAAAAATCAGGGTTCTAAATCTAATCATCACGTCCGAATTTTGGTAAGCACATAGAGTCCAGGAACTTGGTTCTATGTCTTTGAATGACAACAATCCAATATTTGATCTCATTTTATTTATAATATGAATTGTATGTGTCGAGACATATCTTGTATCGTCTAAGTGATCAATTATATTTCATTATGATCAATGTCGTTTAACAAGTGAACTGAGCCAAGCTAACATGAGCTTGAGCTCCGCTCGAGCTCATATTTTATGAGTGGTCCGGATTATAATTCAAACCAAGCTAGAAATTGAGCTCATGTTCAACTAGAGGCAGCTCGTGACTCATTCATGAGTACACTCACTTTTTTAATAATTTTGCACGGTTTTATATAATTAAGTCTCAAAACAATTTACAACAATCAAGAAATAAAAATATACATCTCATATACAGGAAAAGATTTACAAGGATTACCAGTACAAAAAAGTCAAGGACAAATATACATTTGATTAGTCCACAAGTTTATACTAGACGAATAACTCAGAACTACATTATGAATAAGTTTTTATCGAGCTAATTATGTATAGGTAACAAGGGAGTTGTAAGCTATAAGTTAGTTCTACAACCTTAACAATAGTACATGAATACGTATTCGTAAAATGATATTAACAAGAAATAGTAAAATGTATGTAGACATTTGTACGAAGTTATGTTGTAAAAAGAGGACCACAAAATATACTACTAATAAAATGTTCATATTCTTAATTAAGCAAGACTAAAGTGTTGAAAAGTCGGGGATTTTATATTTTAGGAAAATAAATAAAAAATATGGAAAGGGCCCATTATTACCCATCTCACTCGTCACTCTCCAACTTGGAACAACTCAATCCCACTTGAAAAATCAGATGTATGAAGAAGACAACATATTAATAAAGAACCAGTATACATGCTAAAAAGAATATTAACGTCGGACCAATCAAAAGGTGTTGATTAAGTATATAAAATACTAATATTAACGTCGGACCAATCAAAAGGTGTTGATTAAGTATATAAAATTCTAATTTTGTTTAATGAATATTATCGTACCAGTTAATGTGATAATTTAAAAAAAAAATGGAAGCTGTGATACGTTGGCTTTTGTCTTTAAAAAAAGTTCTCTAGTTTTTGGATAGAAAAAACACTATGGTAATTTTTATTAGCTTACATTCCTTTTTTAGTGACCAACAAGAGCCAATAATTTTTATTAGCTAACATTCCTATTGTAAAGGTCAAATGGGATGCCCGTAGAGGTCCCGAATACACGTGGGAAGTTGAATCCACGATGAAAGAAAAGTACCCTTATTTATTTCAGTAAATCTCGGGTCGAGATTTATTTTAAGGGGCTGAGGATGTAACACCTCGAAAATTCGTGTTCAATAATTTAACGGCACGTGTCATGTACGAGTTGTAAACCCGGATTAAATAAAATGTTTAGGTAGGATTTAAAGATGGCGTCATGTTAATTTTACCTCTGAACGACCTCATATAAATCCCAAGACCCTAATACTTATTATCAACATTTGATATAATCCGGTAAATGGCCACAATAATTGAATTCATGCACGAGAATGGAATTCCACGAAGATAAAGCATGATAACCCTTAAATCTCGGTACTTTAAATTGAATTCAAGCAATCAATACCAAAGTGGTAGGGTATGTTACTATATTAGGCACTTATTAGAGGCCCCTCAATGTAAAAAGGATGTCCCAAATTCAATTAATGAGGTTACCCTTTCGAAACACCAACAAACAAGCAATTTTGGCCCCTGATGAAGGCTTGCGCATCGTAAGCATGAGAGCCTTACGATGCGCAAGCAGTCCCCCAGCATCAGAAAACAGGCAACAGCCTGTTATGCGCGTTTTTAACCCATCTAGCCGGTTTTTCTCACTTGTGAACGACCCCTAGGCAACCCTAAGCACTAGGAACACATGTGGGAATGTTGTGGGCAGTTGTAGACTTTGTTGTCAATGCATTGTGGTGTCCTTGGTTACTATATAAAGCCCATATGTGCAAACACTTGATCATTCATTCATCAAACACATTTTTGATCAAGTGTGGAGCTTCCAAGCAGACCCCAAGCTTCCTAACCATCCATTAAACTCTAGTAAGTTTGCTTAACCCCT
Source organism: Helianthus tuberosus (assembly GCA_030545235.1). Classification (NCBI taxonomy): domain Eukaryota; kingdom Viridiplantae; phylum Streptophyta; class Magnoliopsida; order Asterales; family Asteraceae; genus Helianthus; species Helianthus tuberosus. The sequence goes on from CM060451.1 coordinate 182,816,737, forward strand.
TCTAATTAGTTTTAGCTTAGATATTTAGCTAAAAGTCAAACCGTCGTAACTACGGTTTGACTTCGTGATTAATTAATGATAGCTCAGTCTAATCTCGAATTAAAAGTACCGTTAAGTAAGTAATTATATGGGTATTAAACCCTTATAAGGGCACGTACCGATTCCAGACCTAACTAGGTTGTTTGTCGAGTCAAACGTTGACCGAAAAAGTCAACAGAAATGTAGTTTGCGATTTAATGCACAATTAACAATACGAGAGGCGTGTAACCTGTTTGAACATGATTATAACTTGGTAATTAGTGTAAGGACATGTCTAAACACGTTCAACCCGACAATTTACTATAAAGACCCGATTCGGAACCGAAAGTCACATAGTTTGACTTTCACTTTGACTTCAGTTCTGACCCGATTTAGATGGAATTAGAAATGCCATAGAGCTTCATTAGGGTTGGGTTACATGATAGTATAAGCCTCTGTACTTGTTTAGTTGATTATCCGATTCGTTCGCGCATTTCCGTTAATTGCTCATATGTTGACCGTTATGCCCTTTACACCTTAAAACGTGATTTATGAAAATGTAAAAGTGTAGAAACCTTAAGTAATGATATATAGACTTGTATGCAAAGTTTGACATCAGTTTGAGGTGTAGAATAAGAGTTATGCTCATTAGCGTAATTACGATGCTTTGTGTTAATAAAATGGCGTAATTAGCGTATAGCCTAATTAAACATACTTTTTGGTATCAAACGAATTACCCACTGATGTAATATATTATTTTGGGATTTTTAAAGATTTTTAATTAATTTTAGGTTGAGCATAACTCATAGTCGTAGGCTTAATCCGGTACTTGTCGGTTTTGCCCTAACGGGCCATAAAATGAGTTTTACATATCAAAACGACTCCAAACCTTTTGCTACTGATTAGTTATGATAAATAAATTATTTTTAGCCTTCTGGAAATATAAAATATCAGAATTATGTATCGAACCCGGAAATGGCCTTTAATCGCCTTATTTAGCGTTTTTAACGCATAGTATGTACTAAAACTATTTTTAACATACCAAGGGTGATACCTACTGATATTTGAGGCAAATTATAATATTTTAACAGTAAGCAAAGGTTGATAAACTCAGACTTCAGTTTTGAGCTTTTCGGCTTATGTGAAATTACCAAAATACCCCTACGGGGCACGGTTTGGTTAAAATTGATAAATTTCACATATCTAAAATATCTTACTGTTATAAATCAGTAAACTAAGTATTTTTGATGATCATATCAGACCTGTAACACAGTTAAACATTTAAACTCTTTTACAACCTTTTAAATGACCAAACTACCCCTACGGGGCCTAGTTTGTGTTCAAACACGTTTCGGGCATAATGAAAGACATCTTACTGATGTCACAACATATTTGAGGCATAATTAACTTAGGAAACCTGTATATAGCTCTCATGAATACCCGTCACGCTCATTACGCGTACGGTTAGGTTTATGTAACAAGTTTACATAAATTTGCCGAAACGGGTCAAACCTTAAAGGTTTTATCTCAAAATCCAGAATGTGAATAATAAACCCATATTAAACAAGTCTCTGAACTTGTCGGGTCTAAGTCACATTCTATCCGGTCTTCTCTTAATCGTGCGTACGAACCGTATCTTTGAAACTAGCCGGTCTAAGCTTAAGCTTAATTAAAGACCCGTTAGGATTCTAATAGGTTATTATAAAACCTTCGTTCCAGATTAGGAGGACCAGTAAAAGCTACGTGCACTTCGCTTATTGTGAATTATACATTGCAAAGGTAAATACTTTTAACTTATTTTCCCTATACGGGCTTGGGTTACGGTATATAGCATACCGCTTGATTGGGCATCAAATCTCCACCGTTAAGTGGGTAGTTGAATAATTTGATCGGCTCGTTTAAACAGTCTTGTTACTTAAAGCCTTTGGGGGGTTAATGACCGTGTCCCGGATATCCTTGGCATCATCTTACGAGATGGCCACGACCTGAGCACGGGGTGTAAGCGTACACCTGTCACTGTATAACTCTATAATGTGGTGTGTCTATTGATCTTTAACCCGGACAAGATCCGGGCTACTGAACGCACAAGTTACATGTAATTCGTTCACAAGATTATAATATTAAATAATTCTCCCAAGTTAAAAAGGTTAATCTTGCCTCTGTGCATTTTAATCAAGTTATAAAAATGTTTATGCCATGTGCATCCAAACCAATTTTCAATCATTTTCCAAAATGAGTCAGTTGAATGTATTTACCAGTGTAAACTGACGTATTTTCCCAAAAAGACTGAATGCAGGTACAAAACGAAATTGGCTGGATTGTCTCCTTAGCATCAATAAAAAGTCTCGCAAGCTTAGGATGCCTAAAGTCTGTTAAACTATTGTTTCTATTTTGTTATCGATCCTACTGTGGATAAACATCCGAATATTGTGACATTGAAATTACAATAATAAATTCGGTTGTGTTATATCTTTTAAATTGCTTCCGCTGTGCATATTAAATATTGTGTTGTTTGACTAATACGTTGCCAACCATGACGTCACGATACTCCCCCACCGGGCCCACCGGTGACACGTGGAAATCGGGGTGTGACAGGTTGGTATCAGAGCCAACATTGAGTGAATTAAACACTATCCTTTTGTGTTTAATCTCAATGACACATTAGCCCATTCCTTGACCTTCTGAGTCTAGACTTAACTTAGGAATATTCTCAATCCTAACCTGGAAATTTTCGCTTCCAAATTTTTATATATACGTCGCCAAGCGAAGAAGCTGTAATAAAAATCCTCCACATCTGGAGCCTTGAAATGCTGAGCTTCGTACCGCGGCTAGAATGAAACGAGCATCCAAGGAGAGGACACTCAGAAATAAAATAAAGAAGAAACTCCTCTTGCTGAAGATCGTTTCCTTAATAAGTCCTTATAAGGACATAATTATCTTTCAGTCCCTACGAGGACAACAGTATTCCTTTCAAGTCCCGCTTAGGGCAACTTTATACTTTTATTTTTATATAATGGAATGATTAAGTTTAAACTTTCATTCTAAACAAGAAATATTAAATAAATGGAAAATAACATTTCCTTTTGCAAGATCTACCATTATAATAAAATGGCAAAATCTAAAAAGGACAAGACCTAGCTTCGGGTCATATTAAGACCGGCCAAGATGGCAGTTCCTCAATTTAGATTCAGATCCTTATTAACATTTCAATTTAGAAATTGTTCTGCGATAAATATTAAAAGAATCTTAAGAGTGAAACCTAGCCTGAGTGTCATTATAAAGACCTGGCCAAGATGGTAAGACCTGTTTAAAAGATTCGTATCCCAGTTAACATCTGAAAACATGTTAACACTCCCGGCAGATGTGATTCGTTAGAAATCACACACGTTATTAAGGATTCTTCAAAAGATTCCTAACCCAGTTTAATGATCTCTAAATCCTGGGTTTACATCATCAATTAAGATGATCATATTTTAACCATACGTGGTAATATAGTGCCTACGGGCCTTGCTCATTTCCACATGAGCCAAAATACAGTGGTAGCTATGACTCCCTGACAGAAAAAGGTAATGAACTAGGTTCAAACCTCAAATGCTTTGATTCTCTGAAATCATAGCATATAATTTATAAATGTCCTTGTGACTAAGCCTGTTGTGCTAATATATTTAAAGGCCTTGATTCTCTGAAATCATGGCTTATGATTTAAAAATGTCCTTGTGACTAAGCCTGTTGTGCTAATATATTTAAAGGCCTTGATTCTCTGAAATCATGGCTTATGATTTAAAAATGTCCTTGTGACTAAGCCTGTTGTGCTAATATATTTAAAGGCCTTGATTCTCTGAAATCATGGCTTATGATTTAAAATTGTCCTTGTGACTAAGCCTGTTGTGCTAATATATTTAAGGGCCTTGATTCTCTGAAATCATGGCTTACGGTTTAAAAAAATTGTCCTTGTGACTAGGCCTTTTGTGCTATTAAATAAAACTGTTATTGTTGCTTTGATTCTCTGAAATCATAAGCTTATAATTTATAAATGTCCATGTGACCAGGCCATTGGGTGCCACAAATAAAACTGTTAATGTTTTATAATTAGGATAAATTATAATAGAAATCCTAAATAAATATGATTAATAAATTAACCAAATATGGTCTCTGCTTACCATGGTTAATGAATTTCCCTAAGGGGCAATTCCGTAATAAACATCCCTTAGAAGGGAAGTACCTACGGGCTATAGTTAATGTCCTCTGAGACTAAAGACAGTGGTAGCCTACAGCTCCCTGTCAGGAAAAAGGTAATGAACTTTGATTCAAACCTTAATGCCGCGATTCTCTGAAATCATGGCTTATAAATTTAACTTGTCTACGCGACTAGGCCATTTGTGCTATTATTAACTTATGAATTAGGATTTATGATAAAAATCCTGAATAAAATAAATATCCTTCCTTCCCTGTCAGTATGCATTTTAAAAAGAATCTTAAAGGTGAAACCTAGCCTACGCGGCCAAGATGGTGAAACCTACTCAAGGGATTCAGATCCTTGTTAACACATAAGAACGTGTTAGCACTCTTGACAAATGTGATTCGAGAAAATCACAACAGTCATCCTTATATTGGATTCTTCCAATTCCCTTATCTAGCTTAGTGATTTAGAAATCATGGCTTATATCATCCTATAAAATGATCATATTATAAACATCCGTTAGTGATGAAGTGCCTACGAGCTAAACTTGTTGTCTGATAAGACAACGACAGTGATGGTCTTTAACCTCCTGTCTAAAATATTGGACTATGTCCAAACATAATAGTCTATATGATCAATGCGATCATGACTAATATCATTTAATACGATGATAATATTATTTAACATCCTTTAGTGATGTTTTGCCTACGGGCTATAATATATTTTCCATTTGAGACATTGACATTGTTATCTTTATGATTCCTTGTCTGAGGTGGTGAGCTATGCTCAAGCCAAAGTAGTCAATATGATTAATGCAATCATGACTTATATCATCTAATACGATGAACCTATTATAAACATCCATTAGTGATGTTTCGCCTATGGGCCATATTATATTGTCCATTGTGACACAAACATTGTGATCTCTACGATCCCCTATTTAAGGTAGCGAGCTGTGCTCAAGCCTAATAGTCTATATGATCAATGCGACCATGACTAAAATCATCAGTACGATGATTAAAATTTAAACATCCCCAATGATGTTTTGCCTAAGGGCTATATTATATTGTTAAATTAAGAAAAGGCAATTGTAATCTTTTGTGATTCTTTGCCCAAGGGGGTGAGCTATACTCAAATCCCATAGTCTGTACTATCATTGCGATCCTGACTAGTATCATCAGTATGATGATCATAATATTAACATCACTCGTAATGAAATGCCTACGGGCTATACCTTATTCTAGTGTCGGTAAGACAAAGATAGTAGTGATCTTTATGATCCCCTGTTCAAAATGGTGTGATTATACCCAAACCTAATAGTCAATATGATCGATGTGATCATGACTAATATCATTAGATACGATGGTTATATATAAACATCCATTAGTGATGTTGATTGGCTTACTTTTCTGCCAAATGAATCGTCTTTCAAGACGATGACAGTTGTAGTCTATGACTCCCTGTCCAAAGGTGAAAAACCACGTTCAAACCTTGAAGCCCTAATCTAATAAGATTGCGGCTAATAAATTAAGGTCCTTGATGATAGACCATCGAGTTATGTTTTAAAGTCATTCATGACAAGCCTATGTGCTATAATTTGTCATTCGTGACAAGCTAACATATTAAATGTTAACATTCCTGGTGACATGCCTTTGTGCCAGATTTGATAAATGTCCTTATGACAAGGCCGTTTGTGCCATATCTAAATGACCTTTGCGACAAGGCCTTCGTGACGTATAATCATTTATGTCCTTCAAGACTGGGCTTTATGCCATATCTTTCTACGTCCATCGAGACAGGCTTCTATGCCATATATGTATATATATAATAAAAGTCTTGTAAGACTAGCTTTTGAGCTATTTATAATCGTCCTTGTGACAAAGACAGTTGTGACATTATGGTCCCCTGTCAAGCAGGTATTGGACTCGCTCCAAACCTTAAATGCCATTGATAGTCCTTTTGTGACCTAAGCTAAATGTAATAGATATACGTTCAAATAGCATTCATTAAGAATGTTCAGAACAGAATAGCCCATACGGTTCATGAATGCCGTGGCCAATCTAAGTCAGGTCATCAGGATGATGACTAATAATTGTTAAATCTTGGTGATTAGTACCAAGTTTCGAGTATGGAAAACTCGGATGAGGTAGACGACAGTCGCAGTACTATTAATGCGACGAAAGTTAATAAAACTACAAACGTAAACCTCAATATTAATGGAGTTAATCTCCAGGCTGTGGTTGACGCAGCAGTTGGAAGGACCATAGAAAGGTCATGAAACAATCCAAAGAGCCGAATGCTCCTCGCTCTGAATTTCATTCAAAACCATGTTCAATTGCTCATGAGAAGAGTTTTGTTCACACTTCGTATATGAAGGATGAACCAAAGGAGGAAGATAACTCCCAGAAACCTAAGAAAGAGAGCAGGTACAGGCTTAATAAAAAGCAACGAAAGTTCAGTAAGAGCCTGTATGTAAAAAGTGCTATAAAAGACACTTGGGACAGTGTCGATTAGAACAAAGACCAAAGCAGTGTGGCATCTGCTAAGGAAACTGGTCATCATTCCCATGAATATAGGGACATAGAGAATGCAGTCTATTACGGCTGTGGTGAGCAAGGCCGCATCAGAACTAGATACAATAAAGCTGCCAAAGAAGGTACAGCTAAGCCTGGAAAGGCTAAAGAAAGAAATGCCTGAACTCACCTGATGAATGCCAAGAGGCAGTTCACGTTATCATTTACCAATGATAATTTTCTGCTAAGTGTCCTGATTTAATACAGGCAATAATAAATCTTCATAAACCATAAGCTTAGCAAACTTTTATATTATTCACAAGGTATAACTTACCAAGGAAACCATAGTAACCGATTCTTCTAGTATCGGCAAGGATTCCTTCAGAAAAATCTAAGAGTACTCTTTCTTCTCATAGAGTACGACAACATATGTTATTTTAATTATTTTTCTCATTGATTTTCTATCGCCTGCGAATGCCAAACTATGTTTGATAAGTGTGCCATATGAGGGTTGGCGTGTCCTAGTGTGTCCCATAAATTACTTCCATGCCTGATCAGTATGGAGGTTTAATACATGGAACCCCTAAGATATCCCAATGATCATATTGTACTAAAGTCGACTAGTAGTATTCAACGAAGATGTCCAGAATGAACTTGTCCAAGTAAATGTTCCCGATTAAGGAATTCATGGACTTATAACATAAAGGTGTCACTTATTTGACACAAGCAATGATGGATGAACTGGAGCCTGGGATATGGAAAATCTCTGTAGCCTCCTTGCATCTTGATTATCTTCTCATAAGGTTTCCCTACTTACCTCCTGGAAGGCAGGTAGAATTAAGATTGTATCCCGCTGTGGGCTGGAGTATTGTGAAAACTCCATATTGATTATGGAATAATCGAAACCTTGATTAAGTAAGTTTTAAGATATAGGCTCATATAGCCTGACTCAATATTCTGAGGGTTTTATATTATTAAATAAGAAAGACGGTTCATATTGCTTACGTATTAAATGCCGCAACCCTAATTAGGCAACGATTAAGAATTTGCCATCAGCTACCCAGGATCTAAGGGCAAACTATTGGTGGATAGGCTTGAAAAAGTCTGTAGCCACCTATGTAGCTAAATGCTTGACATGTGCGCAAGTCAAAGCCGAGCATCAGAAACCGTCAGTTTGCTACAACAGCCTGAACTTCCTACGTGGAAGTGGGAAATGGTAACTATGGATTTTATTACCAAGTTACCCAAGACAAGGAAAGGGAATGATACAATATGGGTTATAGTTGATAGACTGACTAAGTCAGCACATTTCTTACCCATCAAGGAGACTTATAGCTCCGATATGTTAGCCCAGTTATACGTTGATAAGATTGTAGCCTTACATGGCGTACCTGTGTCTATTATCTCTGACAGAGATACTAGATACACGTCACATTTTTGGAAGAGTTTCCAACAATCTTTGGGCACACGTTTGAATTTTAGTACGGCTTATCATCCTCAGACTGACGGTCAGAGTGAGCGTACTATTCAAACGTTGGAAGACATGCTACGTGCATGTGCGATCGATTTGGGTGGTAGTTAGGGTAAGAACCTACCACTAATCGAGTCCTCCTACAACAATAGCTACCATACCAGCATTAAGGCTGCGCCTTTCGAGGCATTATACGGTAGAAAGTGTAGATCGCCTATTTGTTGGGAGGAAGTTGGAGATGTCCAGTTATCAGGACCAGAGATAGTGTTCGAAACAACGGACAAGATTCTCCAGATTCGTGACCGTCTAAAAGCTGCCCGTGATAGGCAGAAGAGTTACGCTGATCCTAAGCGTAAGGATTTTCACTTCGAAGTAGGTGACAAAGTCCTACTTAAAGTGTCACCCTGGAAGAGAGTGATGCGTTTTGGTAAGAAAGGCAAGCTAAGCCCGAGATACATAGGACCTTTCGAGGTTATCGAACGTGTCGGGTCAGTTGCCTATAAGTTAAACTTACCGGAAGAGCTCAGTGGAATTCACAATGTGTTCCACATCTGTAATCTAAAGAAGTGCTTCGCTGATGAATCACTGGTTATACCGCATACAGATGTGCATATAGACGAGAGCTTGAAATTTGTTGAAAAACCTTTGTCGATTGAGGATCGACAGGTAAAGAAGCTTCGAAGGAAGCATATACCTATTGTAAAGGTCAAATGGGATGCCCGTAGAGGTCCCGAATACACGTGGGAAGTTGAATCCACGATGAAAGAAAAGTACCCTTATTTATTTCAGTAAATCTCGGGTCGAGATTTATTTTAAGGGGGTGAGGATGTAACACCTCGAAAATTCGTGTTCAATAATTTAACGGCACGTGTCATGTACGAGTTGTAAACCCGGATTAAATAAAATGTTTAGGTAGGATTTAAAGATGGCGTCATGTTAATTTTACCTCTGAACGACCTCATATAAATCCCAAGACCCTAATACTTAATATCAACATTTGATATAATCCGGTAAATGGCCACAATAATTGAATTCATGCACGAGAATGGAATTCCACGAAGATAAAGCATGATAACCCTTAAATCTCGGTACTTTAAATTGAATTCAAGCAATCAATACCAAAGTGGTAGGGTATGTTACTATATTAGGCACTTATTAGAGGCCCCTCAATGTAAAAAGGATGTCCCAAATTCAATTAATGAGGTTACCCTTTCGAAACACCAACAAACAAGCAATTTTGGCCCCTGATGAAGGCTTGCGCATCGTAAGCATGAGAGCCTTACGATGCGTAAGCAGTCCCCCAGCATCAGAAAATAGGCAACAGCCTATTATGCGCGTTTTTAACCCATCTAGCCGGTTTTTCTCACTTGTGAACGAACCCTAGGCAACCCTAAGCACTAGGAACACATGTGGGAATGTTGTGGGCAGTTGTAGACTTTGTTGTCAATGCATTGTGGTGTCCTTGGTTACTATATAAAGCCCATATGTGCAAACACTTGATCATTCATTCATCAAACACATTTCTGATCAAGTGTGGAGCTTCCAAGCAGACCCCAAGCTTCCTAACCATCCATTAAACTCTAGTTAGTTTGCTTAACCCCTTCTAATTAGTTTTAGCTTAGATATTTAGCTAAAAGTCAAACCGTCATAACTACGGTTTGACTTCGTGATTAATTAATGATAGCTCAGTCTAATCTCGAATTAAAAGTACCGTTAAGTAAGTAATTATATGGGTATTAAACCCTTATAAGGGCACGTACCGATTCCAGACCTAACTAGGTTGTTTGTCGAGTCAAACGTTGACCGAAAAAGTCAACAGAAATGTAGTTTGCGATTTAATGCACAATTAACAATACGAGAGGCGTGTAACCTGTTTGAACATGATTATAACTTGGTAATTAGTGTAAGGACATGTCTAAACACGTTCAACCCGACACTTTACTATAAAGACCCGGTTCGGAACCGAAAGTCACATAGTTTGACTTTCACTTTGACTTCAGTTCTGACCCGATTTAGATGGAATTAGAAATGCCATAGAGCTTCATTAGGGTTGGGTTACATGATAGAATAAGCCTCTGTACTTGTTTCGTTGATTATCCGATTCGTTCGCGCATTTCCGTTAATTGCTCATATGTTGACCGTTATGCCCTTTACACCATAAAACGTGATTTATGAAAATGTAAAAGTGTAGAAACCTTAAGTACTGATATATAGACTTGTATGCAAAGTTTGACATCAGTTTGAGGTGTAGAATAAGAGTTATGCTCATTAGCGTAATTACGATGCTTTATGTTAATAAAATGGCGTAATTAGCGTATAGCCTAGTTAAACATACTTTTTGGTATCAAACGAATTACCCACTGATGTAATATATTATTTTGGGATTTTTAAATATTTTTAATTAATTTTAGGCTGAGCATAACTCATAGTCGTAGGCTTAATCCGGTACTTGTCGGTTTTGCCCTTACGGGCCATAAAATGAGTTTTACATTTCAAAACGACTCCAAACCTTTTGCTACTGATTAGTTATGATAAATAAATTATTTTTAGCCTTCTGGAAATATAAAATATCAGAATTATGTATCGAACCCGGAAATGGCCTTTAATCGCCTTATTTAGCGTTTTTAACGCATAGTATGTACTAAAACTATTTTTAACATACCAAGGGTGATACCTACTGATATTTGAGGCAAATTATAATATTTTAACAGTAAGCAAAGGTTGATAAACTCAGACTTCAGTTTTGAGCTTTTCGGCTTATGTGAAATTACCAAAATACCCCTACGAGGCACGGTTTGGTTAAAATTGATAAATTTCACATATCTAAAATATCTTACTGTTATAAATCAGTAAACTAAGTATTTTTGATGATCATATCAGACCTGTAACACAGTTAAACATTTAAACTCTTTTACAACCTTTTAAATGACCAAACTACCCCTACGGGGCCTAGTTTGTGTTTAAACACGTTTCGGGCATAATGAAAGACATCTTACTGATGTCACAACATATTTGAGGCATAATTAACTTAGGAAACCTGTATATAGCTCTCATGAATACCCGTCACGCTCATTACGCGTACGGTTAGGTTTATGTAACAAGTTTACATAAATTAGCCGAAACGGGTCAAACCTTAAAGGTTTTATCTCAAAATCCAGAATGTGAATAATAAACCCATATTAAACAAGTCTCTGAACTTGTCGGGTCTAAGTCACATTCTATCCGGTCTTCGCTTAATCGTGCGTACGAACCGTATCTTTGAAACTAGCCGGTCTAAGCTTAAGCTTAATTAAAGACCCGTTAGGATTCTAATAGGTTATTATAAAACCTTCGTTCCAGATTAGGAGGACCAGTAAAAGCTACGTGCACTTCGCTTATTGTGAATTATACATTGCAAAGGTAAATACTTTTAACTTATTTTCCCTATACGGGCTTGGGTTACGGTATATAGCATACCGCTTGATCGGGCATCAAATCTCCACCGTTAAGTGGGTAGTTGAATAATTTGATCGGCTCGTTTAAACAGTCTTGTTACTTAAAGCCTTTGGGGGGTTAATGACCGTGTCCCAGATATCCTTGGCATCATCTTACGAGATGGCCACGACCTGAGCACGGGGTGTAGGCGTACACCTGTCAGTGTATAACTCTATAATGTGGTGTGTCTATTGATCTTTAACCCGAACAAGATCCGGGCTACTGAACGCACAAGTAACATGTAATTCGTTCACAAGATTATAATATTAAATAAATCTCCCAAGTTAAAAAGGTTAATCTTGCCTCTGTGCATTTTAATCAAGTTATAAAAATGTTTATGCCATGTGCATCCAAACCAATTTTCAATCATTTTCCAAAATAAGTCAATTGAATGTATTTACCAGTGTAAACTGACGTATTTTCCCAAAAAGACTGAATGCAGGTACTAAACGAAATTGGCTGGATTGTCTCCTTAGCATCAATAAAAAGTCTCGCAAGCTTAGGATGCCTAAAGTCTGTTAAACTATTGTTTCTATTTTGTTATCGATCCTACTGTGGATAAACATCTGAATATTGTGACATTGAAATTACAATAATAAATTCGGTTGTGTTATATCTTTTAAATTGCTTCCGCTGTGCATATTAAATATTGTGTTGTTTGACTAATACGTTGCCAACCATGACGTCACGATACTCCCCCACCGGGCCCACCGGTGACACGTGGAAATCGGGGTGTGACATACGGAATCACCCATTCCGTTTGAAGGTTGTTTTATTTCGTACGAATTCAGTCATTTCGTTTCAAAGTTCATTCCGTGTGAATTTCTTTTCGTTTGAAGAAGGTCATTTCGCGTGAAGGTTAATTTCGTGTGAAAGCTTATATCGTTTGGAGGATCATTTTGTTTGAAAATTGATTTCGTTTTGAAAGGAGTTTTGTTGAAAACCGAATCATGGAAAACGAGTTTTATAATGCCTTTGCTAGTCCGATGACTATTACTCAGAGTACGTTGCTAGAAAATGAAACGGGGACAACACAAAAACCGCCTAAGCTCATGAGTATCGAAGAATATAGTGGATGGGTCGAACGTTTTGCAAACTGGGTTCAATCATATCACTTAGATGCTTGGGAACATACTGAATTTCAATATAGTAGACCAGTCGGGACAATGGAGTGAAAATTGAAATTAGAAATTTGAGTGTTGAGGAGAAAAAGAAATACAAAGATGAAAAAATGATGATGAGTCTTTTGCAGCAAGCTATTAAAGAAGACATCTTGATTTTACTTCAACACAACGGAAGTGCACATTCGATATGGTAAGAATTAGAATCAAAGTTTCTTGGAAGTGATGAGATGATAAAGAACAAAAAGTCGCTTATGAAGAAAGAATTTGATTTATTCCGAGGATTAAGAACTGAAAACACCAAGCAGATTATTGAAAGATATTGCAATTTATTGAAGAATATGAAACGATTAAACATCCAAAAGGATACAGATGAATTGATTGAAAAGTTGGCTGATGCGTTGCCACATGATGTTTGGGGCACGTATCTTATGATGTTGAAAAATAAACCGGATTTTAACAAGCTAACGCTAAGTGAATTTATTAAACAGCTTAAAGCTCAAGAAATGGAACAACGAAAGATAGCGAGGATGAAGAACTATGATGGAGAACAAGACATTGGTTTGTATTATAAAGGTGGTGTTAGTGATAAAACCAATATTTCACCAAAGGTTGAAACTGCTTTCAATGCAAAAAGTTCTTCTGAAAGTTCATCTCAAGGATCAAGTAGCAAAATGGGATTCTCTTCATATCCATCGTTTGATCCAAATTTTTCAACAACCAAGAGTGGGAAAGTTCTTCAGTGCAACATTGCTTTAAATCTTGAAAATGATCAAAATTACTCGGAAGAAATTGCTAAAAGTCACATGTCTTTGTTAGTGACTGTGTTAGAGTCGTATGGAAGTTTGGTTGCAGGAAGGATCGGAAATCCAATGCTGACTAAGGAGGATTACAATCAGGTTGATGCTGAGGAGATGGAATTGATGGATATAAAGTGGTGTCTGGCGAGTGTTTTGAGAAGAGCTAAAAAGTTTAAACAAGTTACGGGAAGAGATGATTTTCGTGATGCAAATGTTTCTACTTTAGGATTTGATAAATCTAAAGTTACTTGTTTTCGTTGCAGGGAAAAAGGGCATTTCAAGAGAGAATGCACAAACCGCGAAGCAAGTTGTAACACCCCGAAAACGGGTTTGGTAATTAAACCACGTTAATAATAATGAACGGGTAAAATAGCGTTAGTGGTAAAATTACCCGGTGAATATTAGGACTTAGACAAATAATCCTAATATTAGTTATAAATTTGAATAAATGCTTGAGAAAACAAAGTTATAAGAAGCCCGAGTTAACGGGACTTAAAATAAAACGGGTTATGACTTCCCGAACCCATTAAGTTAACTAGGGATAATTAACCTAGTTAATAAGAGGGAATTTTACTAGAAATAAATGGGTTGTAGCCTACTTAATAACAAACCAAAAGTGAGGGACCGAAGTTGGATAACTTGAAAAAGGGGTTTTAAAAAAAAATAACATAACACACACCCAAGGTGTGTGTGTGTGTGTGTGTGTGTGTGTGGAGGTCGACCAGGAGAGTGCTCCCAAGAGCTCAAACCCTAGAACTCAACAAATCATCAAATTGAAGCTTGATTCAAGGCCAAAATCGATGCATGAATACATAGAAACGATCACCTAGTTGTGGGGATCGTAAGGTATGTCAAATTTTTGATGTTTGTGAAGTTGTAAAATTTGAGTAATCTTCATAATCGCGAATTATGTATGGATTAGAGAGGCTATGGCTAAATTAGTGTTGTATGATTGCTTAGAAACAAAACCCTAAGTGAAAAGTTCACGTAGGTTGCTATGATTTGAATAATTTGATGATTTGCTACACTTAGACAAGTGGGTTTCGATTATGTAATGAAGATGATGATATACACATACTTAAAATCATCATATTGGATAGTAGAAGCAAAGTACTTGAACAAAATTGAAAGATTTAGTGTATGTTCATACAAGAATTGAAATGGGTTTTGTGGGAAGATGATGAACACTAGATTTATGATCATCAATTTGATGTTATTCGATTTCCATAAAGTAAGTCTAGGTGTGGTTATGCATGCTAGACATAAGAACTTGTGAATGATGTTAAAACTTGGGTAAATAACTAGTTATGAAAATTGATTGTTGATTTTATAGAATATGCCCACAAGGTGTTTGTTAAAATGCCTAAGTGAATGTTTGTATGTTGAAATTACGAATGAAACGCGTAATTGCCTTGTTTGACTAATTACGTGAAATATGGGTTAAAACGGGCTCTAATCATAATGTTGATTTAACTTAATTGTGCCTATTGTATAATTTAAGGTAGTTGACTTTTAAAAGTCAACTAACCAATGATAAAGTCGAATAGTAGTTTCGACATAGGAAATATGTAAGGTGGAATAGTCGTGAATTGAAATGACTAATCTAACCACCTTGTGAATGATGATAGTTTGTCGCCTAACGAGCTAGGTGGAGGCTTGGGAAAGAAGCGGTCAAACGAATCAAGCACGAGGAGAAAAGTGTATTCGGATGCGATGTAAGTAGAGCTTACGCCCCTTTACATTATTTGCAAAATTACTTAATTTCAAGTATTGTATATGAATGCTACTAAGTGGTTGGTATACGATGTTCCGACATGATTCAATGAGAGTCGGAACAATGGAAAATGGTAAGAAATCATGAATTATGGTAAAAAGGGGTAAAAGGTAAATTAGTCATGTAATGACGAATAAATAAAAACGGTTTTAAGTAAAACAAGTTTAAGGGAAAACCGGGATAGGTTTAAAGGGATGAAATGGTAACTAAATACCATCCCATATGGATAAATGGACAATTAGACTAAATGGGTCAAATGGTGTTGTTAACACCATTTGACAATTACATTTGACAATCGTTTGTTGAGTTTTGTAATCACAGGAAATAACATAAGTATGCGTTGCTTTAACTAAAAAGATTTAAAGCAAAAGTTATGTAAACGGGTCAATACCTTGACCCGAGCCAGGTACGCATAAATAAGCTTTTAGTTAAACATACAAATCTTGGTCAATTATTTAGCGAAAGTCCTTCGTCGTAAAGTGAGGGACTAAAGTTGACCAAAACACCCTTGAAGAGTATAATGGGGCAAACGACACATAGGGGTTATTTTGGAACTTGCATTAAGATTATAGAATCATTAAATATGAATAAAAGTTATAGGAATACACATTTGCGGGTCAAATGCACAAAAATGGTCATTTGCGTAAAATGACCAACCGATGAGTAAATTTGGGATAATAGGTTAGTTATGTTAAATCCACCACAAAAATAATTGTGGTGGAACATAAGCAGATATTTAGATGTGACATTACGAAGTATTGAAAAGAAAAGAGCTAGTTTTAGACCAAAATGCATAAAAGATCCCCTAAACGGGTCAAAATGAATTACGCGCGTAACTTGGGTGTTGCCGCGTAATTCACAAAACTTATGAATCCAAGATAGATATCTTGAGTTAAATACCTTGGTCTAAGAATTATGATTAACTAGAAACAAGTTTGGAGGTCTTAAATACAAACGGGTCAAAATGTGGATTTTTAATAATAAGCAGAATGCTTAAAAATTTAGGATTTTATTAGTTTGAATGTCGGATATAAACTCCATGAGATGGAGAATCAAATTACGATCATGTAGGAAGAAACGGGAGATCAAACGGATACGCGGATCGAAAAATACGAAAGTTTTCGTGTCAAAAACGGCAAAAAGGAAAGGAACTGATACAGGGGCCACCGTAACTTACGGTGACCACCGTAAGTTACGGTGGGGCTGAAATTGTTACGGTAGTTGCCTACTGAGTTACGGTGGGGGAATTTTCATACAGGAGCCACCGTAACTTACGGTGCCCACCATAAGTTACTGTGGAGGCCAGTTTGTAAACCTTGTTTTTGGATCAAGAAATTAACGTTTGGATTTCCTTCCATTATCAATATCTTGTCTTGTACCGTTATTTAAACTATCAATACTAACATTTAAGCTGGTATTGATCGTAGGTGAATGTCGAGAGTCCCGGATGAAGATCAAGCGTCGAGCAAGAACCGAACACACGTTAAATGAAGCTTCCGCAAGTTGTTTCGTCGTTATTCTAAAACGATGAATTAAATTACACTATGTTGTTTTGCTTCAAGTTTAGAAAAGTTTTAATAAACCCGTATTTTAGCATTGAATGTTTAAATATAAATACTCAGTAATTTGTGATTATTTACGGAAATCGCTAAATTAAATTATGGTTGTTACACAAGTGGAGCTCAAAATCCTTTCGGAAACAATGACTACTATCGAAAGGAGATTTATCATCAAGTTGCTCAACAGCCGTATCAACAAGAACATCAACAAACTGCACATGCTAGAAAAGTGATCGAAGATTCAAAGAAAGCTTGTCTTGTTAATCAAGATGATGGAAATTCATCAAAAGAAGACAGTTGGAATAAATATATTTCAGTAGAGAGTAAAGCATGTGTGATGAACAAAATGATAGATCAAGATGATGAAAGGCTTCCAGAGGGTTTCAGTAGGAAAGATTTCAGTTGGGATGATTATGATCCTAACAAAACTTCTTGTCATAAAGCTTTTGTTGCTCAAATTGTTAAAGATAATGGTGAAAAATACACTACTGATGATTATTGGGCAGAAAGAATAAGAAAGCATTTAAACTCTGGAGCAAAGAAAGAGGAGAAAGTTGAAGAAGAGGTTCGTGTGATAAAGAAGCAAGATAAAGAAATTCCAGAGTTTGAGATAAAAAATGAAGCTGTTGCAGAAAAAGTGTCTGAGAATTGTGAAAACTGTGATAGCATGAAGAAACAAAACAGTGAATTGATTTACAACATGAATAAGCTGAAAGAATCATGTGATGTCTTAAACAAAGCAATGAATCAATACAACCAGCCAAGCAGTGAACAAGCTACAGCCATGAAGACACTCAATGGATCATACATGATGAAGCAAGAAATGATCAATTATTATATTGGGTTGATTGCTGAGCTTGAACAGAAGTTGGAAACTCAGAAAATTGAAACTGAGAGAGTAAACAAATTGTTGAAAAGTTACTCTTGTTCTTCTTATGTGATTGATAAAATTTATCCTATTGTAGCAGGTATGAAGACATTTGAAGAAGAATCGTCTGAAGAGAAGAAGTCTGAAACAAAAGAAGAAAATGAAGAGAAAAAATCTGGTAAGAAACATAGTGTCAGCTACAACAAGTGTCCACCCCCGCTTGAAAATGGATATTCTCCACGAAATCCAAATTCAGAAAGACTCAAAAAGGCAACCAATTTACAGTGGGAATCTGAGTCTTCAGATAATTTGCCAGAAAGTATTGATGTCACTTTTACATCATCTGACACTGATCATGAGTCCGAGTTAATAAAGAAAGTGGTCGATCAGGTGTTGGATAAAGACGAAACCGAGGAGTCAAAGTTGGAGTCAAAATCAGAATCAAAGTCTGAGTCTGACACGTCAAGTTCAAAAGAGAAACAGGGCAAAAGAGTTTACAATAAAGAATTTCTATTATCAAAATCTAATTTGAATGACGAACCGATCAAAGTGGCATATACTTTGAATGATTCAGACAAATTATATTCTGATAAGGAATTTCCAATAAGAGGTGTTAAACCAGAAATGATAAAAAAAGGTTTTCAAACTAATAGAAATTAATATTTCTGAAATAAAAGATGAAAATCTTTCTGAAAAACCTAATCCTTACACCTCAAGAGTTCAACAACGTTTAAACAAGAAAAAGGGTTACAGTTCTGGTTCAGGTTATCGAAAGAAACCAAACCATAATGGTAATTTCAAAAAGAAAGGTCTTGGTTTTATTCCACCAAAAAATTATAAAAATGAGAAAATTTATAAATCAAAAACTGTATTTGTTTCAGGTACTTCTGCTAAGAAAGAAGAAAAGAGTTCATTCTGGAAGTAGACGAACAAAGAATTCCTTGCTAAGAAGCAAGAGGAAATGAAGAAGGAAGTTGCTCAGAAGAAGAAGGAGACACGAACCTATTTTCAATGTAAAACAGTTGGTCACATTGCCAGGAATTGTCCTAAAGCAATTCAAACAAAACAGGGAGTCTCTAATAAGCTGAAAGAAAAGGTTTTTGAGAAAAGTAAACCACCAACCAATAGATTTAAAATCTTTGAAAACTCAACATTTGAGGTTGGAGAATGTTCTAAAATGATTTACAATAGAAAAGTTGATCTTGACAATCGCAAGTGGATTGTTAAGAAATCAGATGATAGTTCTGGCAATGAATCTGATTCCACAAAGTCAGAGGAGCCACAGGTTGAGTCAAAAGTTGCTAAGTCAGTGCCGCCAATGGATGATGCAAATTTTCCACCATTGCGGGCTGAAAATTTTAAAACAAAAGTTGGAAAAGTTGAAATTTCAAATCAATTTTTCTCTGAAAAGAAAGAATTTGATATTGAAAAGGCCTTTAACTCCAAAGTGAAACATATTTTTGGAAAAATGATTGAACGAAAAGTCAAATGGGTAAAGGAATTCTATGAGAAGAAGATGGAAGGTAAGCAACCGAGTGTTGGTAACTCGGAATCTCCCAAGGACCGTCAGGCTTGGGAGAATCTCTCTAACTAAAAACCCTGACTTGCCGGAGCTCTCAGGTTGGTAAGCGTGGAGCATGAATCGGCATCATTCTTGATAAAAATATGTTTGTAATGTGTTTTCAAGTGGTTTTTGGTTATTCCTTCAAGTGGTTGAAGAATATTTTCACCTACAAGTGGTTAATCAAGGACATTAAGTTGTACTTGATTTATCATTCATATAAGTGGTGTTGTTGTTTGAATCTACAAGTGGTATTTTTGAAAAACAAAGTGATGAGTTTATCCCCTAACCTACCAATGGTTTATGAAATCAACAAAACTAATTTTCCGGAAAAACCATTTAGATTAAAATAAACTTAAATGTTTTGAAATCTTAATGGGAAAATAGTTTGTTGTAAGGGGGGGTTCTGATTGTTTATGCCAAGTGGATGGCGATTTGAAGCAATTCACAACAGTTGTCACTTTACTTTGTACAGTTTGTTTTCAAATCTTCTTTAAATGATTTTGAATTTTAGGGGGAGTAAGAAATTTCATAAAATCCAAAAACATTTGAAAATTTGAAAAAGGAAAAAACATTTGAAAATTTTTTTTTTTTTTTAAAGAAGAGTTTTGTTGTGAAAAAGAGGAAATGATAGTACATCAGTGGATTATCACAGCACGCTAAAGAATTGAAAAGTTAAGATGTGATAAACGGTCTCACTGATGATATGCCAGTAGATTTTTGCACACTTAGTAGATTGTGTTTGAGATATAAACCTAAATTTCAAACTTACTTATCTCGTGGAGAACATCTCTCGGATATACGGGTAACCCCCGAAATCTTGTTTGAAAGGTCCCTCTTTCTGAGATACTAGGTCTTTATTCTTAGTGATAGCTGGGGTATTATCCTCGGACTTCTGATTTTGCGGAAGCAATGGCCTAGTCCCCGTATAATACTTTTCTCTTGCTTGAAATATAGCATCACCCTCAGCATAAAAAATGATGAAACATTGCAAAATGCTAATCATGTGCTGTTGAAGAAAAGATTCTCTAAAGGGAACACACCTAAAATCGAAGCATCATCTCTTTGATTTTGCGGAAGCAATAGCCTGAGCTCTCATGGCCCTCGCATTTAACCCTTTACAGATATCATCTAGGTATACTCACATGTAAGACTGAATATTGGGATCTGGATACGGGAGTATATTCTAAGGTGGGATACTCGAATAAGTTTGTGCTTAAAATACTAAATTCGTATCTCGAAACAGTTGAACTTTGTGTGAAAATTTAAGTGGATCAGTATACTGACAATCTAAGTGAATCGTTTAGAACTTAAAATGTTTAAAGCTTAACGGTGTTGATGATTTGTTTCAAAAACTGATATGATCCTCTTACACAAACTCGCAAAAATATTGTTTGTAAATATTTCTTTACTGCATTTCTTTATATTAAAAAATCCAAAAAGATTTTCAGTGTGTTTTAGCATAAAATTTTGAAAAATCCAAAAAGATTTTCGACAACTGATGTTGAAGAGCTAATTTTCAAAATTCTGAGTGCTAAGCATGATGAACAACAGGTTTGGGAGAGTGTGTATGAAGAAGTTCTTACAAGTGGTCATCAGAGATTAAATCAATTTTTAAGACGATACCTGCATGTGATGTCTAATTTGTAAAATTTTTAAATTTGTGAAATTTATTGTGAGGTAGAGATTGTGCAGGATTGAAGATTGGAAAAAGCCAGGTTACGTTTTCTGAAGACAGACAGATTCAAGCCAGGTTCCAGATCCTGAGGATTCAAAGATTCCAGACTGCGATCCTAGCTGATCGAAAGGGGGAGTCTGAAGACATCAAGAGGAAGTTTGAAGATGGAAAAAGCCAGATTTGAATCTTGAGGTTCACGCAAGTTGTTGATGCTGATGATCTTAAGGAATCAAGAGACCTGATCAAGAGATGTATAGAGTCAGGTTGCGATTCTGGAAGAAAAGAAAGAGATATAGAGAAAGAGATTGATTGAGGTCGCTTACAATGGAGAATCTTTGTAGAGAGCGAGAAGACTGATAAAAGACTGAAGGTTTGACAACCGAACACTCGACACCGAAGACTTCGTCAACATCCAAGGGGGAGTCTGTTGATGCATATGTCTGTCGACTTCGTCTTGTATCGAGTCTTGTATTAGTCTAGTTAGATCAGGGCACATAGTACGAGAAAATGAGAAATGTGTATGTTAGAGGCATTTCGCACGAAATGAGCTAGTCATTTCGTACGAAATAGTCATTTCGTGTGAAGTTGTTTTCGCTTGAATAGTTTCGTGCGAAATAGCTTGTCTATAAATAGGTGCCTTGATGATTTCGTTTGTAACATTCGATTCCGGTAGCGAAGCTCTGCCGAAGTGTCTCCAGCAGTGTAAATCGACTTGATATCAATACAGAGACAGTTTAAAGTGATTTTCTGTGCAATTCAGCTGAAACGAATTCGATACGTTTGTTTCCGCCATTCGTATTGAAAAGAACTCTTCTGAACGACTCGTTTTGGTCGTGAAAACGATCCTACAACATGAATTCTACTAAAACCCTTACGGTTTGTTCACCTGCGCCGCCATCAAACGTATTAAAACCGCCGCCATGGAACACCGCTTATGCAGCTCCGCCTTAAACCACAGTCATCAAACCACCATGGAACATTGTCTCTGTAGCTTCGCCTCAAACTGCAGCTCTCCAACCTACACCATACAAAACATAACACATATACACACAATCACAAAAAGTATCTTTACCAAAAAGTTCGTAAGCGAAAGTTGTATAAAGAATTTCTTACAAAGACTAAAAACATATAACTTGTATAAATTTCTAATTGATGGACCTTAATAAACACCAATCATAAGCAATTCATCAAACCATTAGCATTAATAAATAATTTTTTAAGTATAAATCAAAATACCTACCAATTCAAGAGTTGCATCACATCAAATGGTGCTGATCTTAGTCCTTGCATAATGACCACAACAAAAGTAGTTTAAAGTTCAAAAGTAGAATAAAAATTCCAAATACATCAATGAATTTATAAGGAACGATGATTATAGGCATGCATAATGATAAGAATTTGGATGTACAGATAAGTTGTTAGCGTATACCTGTGAAACCACATGCTGACTTTGGGCTAATGATGCTTGAATTGGGTCTTACATGCGACTGGATTGACACCTGCTTCAGCCAACTCAATTCTCAGGGCTTTCATAGAGAAGTTCACCCACATTTCCTTCTCCGATCTCCAAACATCACACACATTTAAAATCTGAAACGGCTGCAGCCTCTTCATGAATCATGATGTCATCGACCTTGACCCATTCTTCCAGAGAAGTTAAGAACACATAAATTAAATTCTGACCTTATTAGTATTAGGCGCAAGCTTTTGTAGAGCTTTCATCTTCTGGTTAATCCTTTCTCTTCTTCGCTAAAATAACAATATATCACATAAGATCACATTTAATGGTTCAAAATTTTCAACTTTTAGTACTTTTTCTTTTACAAAATGAACTTACAAACAACTTACCCGTTCGGACGGGTTATGAACAGAAGCAGCTCTACTTCTCCTACTCGACCGAGAACGAACTGTTTCATCCTCAGTCCTACATTCTGCTTCTTTATTTTCCTGTTCAAAGTCAGGAAACATTTAAACATAATATGCTTGTAAAAAGTTTATTTATTAATAAAAGTTTTAAAATATTTACCCATCCATATTGATAAGCAGAAGCTCTAATTAGGCGAGTCAGGTGAAGGCCATGTCATCATAGTAGTGTCGTTGTCAAAGTAAATATCCTGTAAAAATATGATCAAACTATAAAATCAAGTTTTGTCACTACATATAATATATATATATATATATATATATATATAATGAATAAATTAAATTGAAAAATTACCTCATCATCTCGATTAACGATATCATGGCCCTCTTGACTTTCTTCATTGTCATATAAGTTGTATCTAAACGCTTGTCCTAAATTATTTGCTAGAGTGGTGATGTGTGCAAAATGCAACATATAAATTACATCAATTGTGGCATAAAACTAACCCTTTTTTAGTACTAATGTTGGAAAAAGTGTGTTTTTGTCTTCCTTTTGTATTTTCAGGATTAAATGAGCTCAAATGAACAAAAGAAGCAAAAAGGCAGCTAAATCTAACATAAATACAAGAAAAGGAACAAACATGGCATGCCCGGCCTCCCCGACAGCATCTTCCCAAGCAAAACAAAAGAACAGAAGGCTGAACACGCCCCGTGCTCAATGAGCACGGGGGCGTGCCCAAGTGTTAGCAGAAAAGACAAAGCTATAGAAGCTTCTATCACCCACCACGGGGTCGTGCTCAGCGGACACGGGGCCGTGGTCAACTCTAAGATTCGCAGAATCTGGGGAAATCTTGATAGTACAGATACGCTTCTGCACACGGGGGCGTGCCCAGCGGACACGGGGGCGTGGTCAACTAATGCAGAAAAACTGCAGTTAATGAAGAAAGAGAAGGAAGGTGGACAGGGGGCCGTGCCCGAGCCTCTGTTCAGCCTATAAATATGGGTGCTTGGCTCATTTGCAAACCATCCCTTGGCACACCACCTCTCTCACACTTCACCCACCACCCACCACCCACCACCATCACAACACCATCATCCACCACCATCATCCATCGTCCATCGTAGAGTGTGTGAGTCGTCTCGGGATCCAAGATTGATCGTAAGAGTTCTTGACAATCAAAGGCCATGTTTGCCTAAGTCTCTTACATCACTTGGTGAAGACAAGTGTCTAGTGTAATACTTTTTATTTTTAATCTTTTCGCACTTTTTATTTGGTTATGTATTAATGACTTTAATAACTAGTTTCTTATGTTGAATGTGATGCTTCCTTATCGTTTGTCCGTGGTGTCTTGGCATTATTTTACTGTCTATATAAAATAAAAGATTTTCACCATTCATATCTCCACGGTCTATATGGAGATATGTTGGCTACCTGGTCAGGGGTTAAGGGAACGGTTTGGTAAGAGTCTTGCCTTGTTCAGTGTATAGATCCTGCAAGGACCTGGGTCAAATTTAGTAGGACCTCCTTCAATACCCACCGGTATTGGATGGCGGGGGTCCAAACTTTTTGATCCCCTCATATGTAAGCTACTATTAATACTTTAACCCGGCTACTTAGGACTGTATCCCTGCTGACTCAGACTACTTAGCCGAGGGTAACGTCACCTTCAAAAGAGGGGCCTACCATAATATGCATTAATAACTTAATTAATTATCTTTCAATAATCCGACCCTTTAGGATTGTATCCTTGCTGACTCAAACTACTGGGTTGAGGGTAACGTCACCTTCAAAAGAGGGGCCTACTACAATAACTAAGATAATCTCTTAAAAAGTGCAAAAGTGCGGAAATAATCAAAGGTTACACTAAACACGAGTCGGAGCCAAGTGATTCATCTTGTCTATCTGTTTTTATTTTTATTTTATTTTTCAGCATTTTAGTTAGTTTTATTTTTCTAGTTTAAAAACCTTTTTCTAACTTTTGATTTGATTAGACGTTGAGGATAAACCGGTACTAAAAGCTCTTGTGTCCTTGGACGACCTCGGTATCTTGCCAACACTATACTACGCTCACGATGGGTGCACTTGCCCATATGTGTGTTTGGTGTTAGTAAAATATCGTGTTTTATAAATTTAAAACTTGACTAACGTGTAAAAAGGGCTTAAAATATACTTAAATATATATCACACCACACACGCATCAGTGGCCACATCATAGTCTCTGCCATCCTCATCACTGTCCCTATGATACGTGGTCGAATAATGGTGTTCGTAATTGCGTAACTTGATGTTTTTACATGGGTTTTAATTCCGATTAGCCTACTTTTAATTAAAATTGTATTTTGCAGGATTAATGGAGTTTAAGGTGCTTTTTGGGAGCTACACTGACCACCAGGACGAAAAAGGAACCACCGGGATGCGAAACGGGTCAACCGGGGCTAAGATTGGAGAAAAACGGAAAGCTGGAGATCCAGGCACCGTCGCCGACGCCCAATGGGGACGTCGGCGACGCCCCGTAGAAACTGACGTTGCCTAAAATGTCCGTAGACAGCAAGTAAAGCCGTCGGACAAAAGGACAATCAGCACGCACCGTCGGCGACGGCTTCAGCAAATCCATGTCGCGAAATTTGAATCTTGGTTGTTGGGGAACGACTTATACCACATCTTGGGTCATTATTTCAGGGGTTACACTTAATTTTGAGTTTGAAACTAATTCTTGGAGCCATTCTTCATCACCAATTCACTTGGGAATCCATTTATTACACGGAATCATCAATTGAATCATCATCATCTACATCCTAACCCTAAACAATTCTTCAATCCATCCATCCATTCATTTTCACCATTTCACCACAAACCCTAAACCACCATTTCATCATCCTCAAGGTTTCAAGATGCTCAAGTTCAAGATCCTGTCATCCGTTGCTCAAGTCCCGTTCACCATGAGCGGCTAATTCCTGAAGGTTTCACGCCGGTGTAGACTTGTGTAAGATTTAGGTTTTATTATGTGTTGATTTTGGTTTGTGACAACTTGAATTGCATTTGAATCTTTAGACAATTGTCCTACGTTTGTATTGAATTTACGAATTGTCGAGTGAATGATTAAATTTGACGTTGTGAAACGAATACACGTATTTATGCCTTGTCTTTTGATAGGATTTGCTAGTCAAAGGTAACGAAGTGCATGGTGGTCCGCTGTTTGTGGCGTTGATAGCGATTGGCACCTAAACTTTGTGATTGTTAACCCGTTAATGAATTAATTCGAGTAAACAAAATTAAAACACGTAGTAATCCTAGGTCTTGCATTTGTTGAAACCGGGTGTGAACCTTGTTATTCCATATTATTTTATTGTCATTAATCAAGTTTCTTGCAATTGTTTAAATTCTAGTAGTTAATTATTCCAATCAATTTTGTTAGTTTAACTCAATATCTTTCAATCAAACAAAAATCATAAAAACAAGCTAGTAAACTTCATAAATTGTGACAACCATTTATAATCAATCAAGTCCATTCGCAAACCACATACTCTTCGTGGTTCGACCCCTTACTACCACTAGCTATTTGTTAAGGGTAATTTGTGTATATAAATCTTATCTTTGACCGGAGCGCGACAGTCCGATCACCCTACTTCTGTCATGTAGTGCAGATGGTCGACTGAAATAATCATAAATTATACAAATATTTTACCATCAAGAAACCAATATTTCATCAAGTTTCTAAAAGTAGCTACATTAGTAAAAGAAGCATACATGCATGCCCATCGATGCACATTTTCAATTATATTACGCTCTTGTAGAAATGTTGTATGCCACTCGTTCCATTCACTATTTTCCTAGATCACATAGAAAGTAAGCGTTTCGGTAAGACCGTTACAGTTAATAAATACAAATTGTAACAACTTTTTATATGAAATAACAGTACACCTCACATGATCCTAACCCTATAACTACAAACACATAAAAAAATGATTAATGAACATCAAAATCTACTAACGAGTTTTAAACCTGGTTGAGTGCAAAAGCAAAAAGGTCTAACGCATGACTCTAGCTGACCATTTGATTAGAAAGTTCTTCATAGAACTGAACCGCCTTCCTAAAATACGGTGCGACATCCTTATCCAAATCTTTATGTGAACGTACGGGATCCGATAAATCCTTTGATACAATCCGAAAAGAAAAAGAAAAACAAAAACCAACACAAGATTATTATTTTCACAAAGAAAACAACCATATTCATAACTCACAAACAGTAAAACAAAAGTTATAGAACCAGGGTCTTTAGTGCAAGGACCACCAACCAACGCCACGATTCGTGCACCGGTACCAGCCATACAAGCCCCTAACAAACCAGCTGCAACACTTAATGCAACCTCGGTACACCTCAAAGATCGATGACCCGGTGCAACCGGCCATTGATCCGTGCCTAACTCCTCCAAAAGCGGGATTCAAACACTTCAATTAATAACTCATATCAACAAAATTCTTCAACTTTGTTTATAAATCATATGATATAAGGTGCCTAACTTCTCTAAAAGCTGAATTCAAACACTTCAATCAATAACTTATATCAACAAAATTCATCATTATTAAAAAAAATAGATATAACGTGCCTAACTCATCTAAAAGTTGTATTTAAAACACTTTAACTAATATAACTTATGTCAACAAAATTCTTTAATTTTGTTTAAACATCAAGATATAAGGTGCCTAACTCCTCTAAAAGCTGCATTCAAACACTTAAATCAACAAAATTCTTCAATTTTGTTTAATAATCATGATATAATGTGCCTAACTCCTCTAAAAGCTGAATTTAAACACTTTAAATAATAACTTATATCAACAAAATTCTTCAATTGTGTTTAGAGATCATGATATTCCTGCCTAACTCCTCTAACAGCTGAATTCAAACACAAACACTTAAATTAATAACTAATATATGCCTAACTCCGCTAACAGCTGAAAAACAGTATTTTATAAATGTGTGATACGATTATGATAATTTATTTCCTGGTTCATCTTTTGTATATTTTCCTATAGACACTGCACCAATTCATACTCGAAATTACAAAATCAGAATCGAAAGTCAAAAAACAAAAATCCTCACTTCTTATTGATCAAAATGGGGCTACAATTCTGGATCCGATGTTTGTGCGGGCTCATAGATAGATTTGGGCGGGCCTTTGAATTTCAAAATGAGCTCTGGATGGATGATTAGTATTTTAAATAAATGAAGTGGTTTAAAAAAATAAAGTGGGATGATGATGTAATAATGACATAAGAAAAGTTGAGTTGGCATGCCTAAGAGCTCGACACATCAGCTTTTCTTATGTCAGCGCATATTCTCCTGTAATAGATAGTAAAGATATATAACAAGTTATATTCAATAGGGATCGAACAAGAATATGTACTTATAAATGTATATATACATATACATATATATACATGTAGAAATATATAAACAATTTTTATTATAGCCAACTTGCATGCTATTGTGTTTCCATAGACCTTAAGTTGTCCTTTATTTATACTAGGGCACAAATAGGTCGAGTCTTTCGCACTTTCGGGCTTATTGTACTAGCACAATTCAGGTTCATTCCAGGTGAGTTTCACAGCTCCTATTTTACTATTTTTATACTATTTTAGGGGTGGGGGACATGCATTTATTTAAAGTACGATTGTATGAATATATTCTAGTTAAGCATTAATGTGTTTCATGAGTTTCTCATCAATCTCAAGATTACTCAGGAAAAGTCCTCGTGTTCTCATTCTCCACTTTAACCATTAGCTATGGATTTAGCCATGAAATCTCTCAAATAGATCTATTGGGTTGATGCCCCCATCCTGGGTTGGTAGCGCTAACCCGGTAAAGGCAAAGAGTGCTTGTACTTCTGAAAAACTATACATCATTGTCATGAGTGTACGATGGGCAAGGCAATTTCAGTCAAGGTTTGGTTATAGGCTCATGCTAGTCACATATGTCATTGGCGTAGCTAGGCATCGATTTGATCATTCATGAATTTAACTTGTTGTACGTATGGTTTCTCAAACGATTTACTTCGAGTCTCATAAATATGTGAACCCACCTACTTTGTGTTGACGATTTTAGCATGTTTTTCAGGTAATTAATCACTAGTCATGGAAAAAGGATCATCTTTTACAGGATACCACTTTTGGGAAGATTTTTTGTTTATTTCTCATCAACTTCGAGATATCGATGTAAAATCTTGGTTTTCTCAAAACAATTTATTTGGTGATGTAAACAGTTACCTATCTACAAAAAAAATGCCATTTAGTGACATACAAAAAGTGTCACTGAAGTGCCATGAAAGACCCTTGTAGAAATGGATGGCACACAAAAAAAGTGCCACTAGAAGTGCTGACGCTAAAGCCTTTTAGTGGCACTTTTTCAATATGCCGCACAAAGCTTTTAGTCTTTTAGTGACACTTTTTTTGCCACAAAAAGACTTTTGTGGCACAAGTTTTGTGCCTTTAAAAAGTAATCTTAGTTACATATTCATACTAGCTTTAGTGGCACAAATTTTTGTGTCAATAAAAACTGGTACTATTGTTAGTAGCCCATAATTTTTCCAAAAAAAATCACATCATTCACAGTATAAAATAAAAGTTAGATAAATTGTAAATATATAAATCATAATATTAAAACTTCAATAATAAGTTCGATCCAAAACATATTCCAAATCTTCGCAAAACATTGTGTAATAAGTAACATATTCCAGATGTTTCCAAGATGAGTCTAAACGTTCTTTTGGGTGAGAAGTTCATTGTCATAAAACTTAGCTTCAACTTTTCTCCTGATATCTATCCTGCCATCATAAACCATATAAACAAGCATTAGTAATTATTAAAAAAATAATCTGAAGCCGGCTCATGAGCCTAAACGAGCTCATTATTTATATAATTTTTAATTAGTATATTATACACATGGGGAGGGGATTACGAGAAAATTACATATAAATGAGAAAACTAAAAAATGAACTAAAAAAGCCTAAAAAACATACCAAAACACTAGTAGGAAACGCGCATGATGCGGCGTTGACGACAAAGAAAAAAGCCAGTCCTAGTCTTTTTTTTATCAAACCCTCTATTATCATTTAAGTGTTTACGAGTTAATTCAACAAGGCACATTTTGTACTAAAAAATAACATGTTTCAACCAGAACCCGTGTTAAGCCTCTACCCTTGCCACTTCTGGAAATTATTATAAAGCCATGAGTACAATATATGATCACTACATTGCACTTTACCCAAAGAAAGCAACCGAAGCATGTCAAGTTCATAACTAATTTTCATATTACTCGAGTATACAAGCTACTAATAAAACTTTATCCAGTGAAGCAAATTAGAAGGTCATAAACAACTGAATATACTTTGGGCAATTTTTAAACTGTAGACGTCTTGTTTTCAGCTAAAAACATATTATCCTTTGAATCCTTTAGCGATAGTTTAACCACTTTTACACATGGATGTAGGTTGCAACAACGTGAAGACTAACGAGTAGAATGGTACCTTTCTTTTCACTATAAATAACACCTGCTTTGGTAAAGCAGCAACTGACATCAGTTATTTGAAAACCCACAAGATATCTTCCTCTATGCCCTGCACATGAACATTTGAAATGGAAACCCACAAGATATCTTCATCTATGCCCTCACTTTTATTAGTTTGACCTATGAAAGACACAATTCTTCATAAAGTGGTTAAAATGGCCACCCCTAGTAGGACGTATCAACAGAGCATACATATATCACCCAATTTAAAAAAATAGAAGTTAGAATTTGAGGTCCCTCTCTTTAAACTCCACTAACATAAACCTTATGTAATATATTACCTTTCAATGTAGTAACAAAGCAAAGAAAACAAAATCCAGATTCATGTTCTGTACTCTTTTTTGTAGATAAAACTTTTTACCTATCAACAACAACTTGCACCTTCAAAAAATGTATACGATCAAGTCCCCTTAACGCAAAAAGGAAAAGTTAGATAAACAACAACCCTAACCATAAGCAGCCACTTTTACCTATCCACAACTCATTTTAAAAGGTAATATTAGAATGTTGAGTAAATCTTGATCGGTTAAGTCAAAGTCGGGTCCTAGAGCTGGAAACAGGTCAGATATTGGCCAACAAGAGTTTGATTAATTTAGGCACATGTATAGTAAGTTTGAATGAATCTGCATGTTTAAGGTTCTATGCGAATGTGTCCCACTTGTTCGATTCTATAGGAAGTAGTAAGTTAGTTGGCTATTCTTTAGGACCAAGTTGTTTATTTCCCATTTAATGTACTGTGTTTTGGAATGAAAGTAACACATAATTAAGCAACAAAATTTACTTCCTTATACTTCTGTTTCATCTAATTCGTAACATAGAGTGGGCTAACCCACAATATCCGCTGATAATGAGGGAGCAAACAGTTGTTCAGTTGTAGCATATAGGTATTTTGATAGAATATACATATAAAAATTTTCAAAATTCTCTCTAGTGTATCGCTATATATAAAATAGCGGTCACTATTTGTCGCTATTCGCTATGTAGCATATAGGTCCCTTGTCGCTATTTGTCGCTATTCGTTATTAACAACTATGGTGTATATATATAACTAAAAATTACATATAAAAATCTCGATCCGATTAATCCCTATTAATCACTAGTCAGTACCCCACCGCCCAACTAGCGCCTCGCGATTCTTACAACACTGACTCAAGTTTCTGATAACAATGAGCAGGTGATCACAAAGTTCTGCTTAGAACGTATTGCAAAATACTCCTTCGACTATGCTTACCTCAACAACTGAAAAACAGTGACAGCTATACACAAAGCAAATATTATGAAACTGGCAGATGGTTTGTTTCTAGAATCATGCAGAGAAATTGCAAGCAAGTATCCCAGCATTAAATAAAATGAAATTATCGTAGACAGTTGCTGCATGCAGCTTGTTTCTAAGCCTGAACAATTTGATGTCATGGTCAGTAATTCTTCACCAATCACTCACTAGATTGTGTTTCTCAACTCTTGTGCTATATCTATTTATAATCGAATCAATTTGGGTGTGTGTTTTATTGCAAACGGGTCAAATTAGAAATTTTAAACTGTCAAACGGGCTTCTAATGGTTTTGTTCAAATATTTGGACTATTATCGTCATAATATTGTTTTTTTTCTAACTTTTATGTTATATCTATCTATCATTAAATCGGTTTGGGCAGTGTGTTTTATTACAAACGGGTCAAATCGAAAGTTTTAAACGGGTCAAACAGGCTGAATGTTGTCCCAAGTATTTTTTAACGCACACAAAAACCCTCTAATTTGGAATGAAGTTCATAATCATATCTGAATTTGTTCTGAATTAGGCTGTCAATTAATTAACCTAATTCCGAATAAACAACACATAAAACCAAATTGTTACATCAGGAAAGTTAATTGAAAAGGCTTAGGGAAACGGGGATTGAAAAAAACACTAGTACTATCATCAATAAACAAAGCGGAAACACCGGTTGGAAAATCGATTAGGGTTTGCATGTTTACCTTAGCATTAGTGATTTGGCTGGAACAGGACATTGTACCTCTGATCTATTGCTTGACTATGAAGAAAGTCATCATCAACTACCATTGTCACCCTTCATCATCATTTGAAACCCTAACGTTCAACCCCAATAGTTAGGTGCAAAATTAAGAATCGAATATACAGGACTTAAGGTTGTTGGTTTTTTAACCTTTTTTACCGAAAGCATCACTACTGGAACATATCTAGTACGGGATACCGTTTAACTCCTATCCGTCGTCTGGTTTCATTACTCATAAACACGCCATCATCAAGAACCACTACACATCTGCCGATAAATTAGATATAAGAAGAGTACAATAATTAAAAACCTGGGTGTTTATCACCAACTTTCCACACCAAGCTACGACTCCGGGAAGCTCTACTGATCCAAGCTTGTCCTTAACACACAAAGCAACAACACTAACTCATTTTCTGCTAGAAAATAGCTAACTTCAAGAATAACAATTAATGTGCATCGGCCAGTTAAACAATTGCTTTAACATATCAAGCCCAAACTTACATTCCATCCAATATTTCAATGACACAATCTTTAAAAGCACTATACAACGTACATGGATCTCCTTTTCTGGATAAAAGGTCTTATGGTTCACTCAAATCATAAACAAAAAAATGAATTTATATATAACTTCCACTCAATAGCTATAAACTACAAACTACAAATACAAAAAAAAATATATATATATATATATAACAAATAGAGGTCTCTGGAGATAGAGGAATTCCCAGATGATCACAGTAATTCGAACTATCAAATTACCTCAGTAAACGTTTTGGTATTGCTCTGCCATTTTCCTTTGAGAGGAGTAATTAAAAACCCAAATACGAACTCATTCTTT
This sequence comes from Helianthus tuberosus, assembly GCA_030545235.1. NCBI lineage: Eukaryota > Viridiplantae > Streptophyta > Magnoliopsida > Asterales > Asteraceae > Helianthus > Helianthus tuberosus. Next base: position 182,850,030 of record CM060451.1, read on the forward strand.
ACGGAAGCAGTGAATGCCACGACGTCTGCCCTGAAAACATTGTTTCATCCTGTGAAAAAAAGCTACTTATAAATGTACAAAACATATAAAGAAATTTAACACCAATTAGGTGATTAAATTCAATACAATTTAACACAAAAAGATGTTAATCACAAGTACCAAAGATTAACGACTTCGACTTCTAAAGTTACATAAAAGAAATCTGCAAAACACAAGTTTCATCAAAATAAATTGCTAGATAATCATTTATCTAGTAAACCACAAGTGGCCTAGTGGTGGAGTGACTTGGGTTCTCCAATGGAGACCCAAGTTCAATTCCCATTAGTGCCACTTTGGTGGCCACCGACACCCGCTTTAAAGCCGGACCGAGGACACTCGAGGTCTCGGGTTTGAAACATGTTTCTTACCCCTCTTTGATGGCTATGGGTATTTGCCGCCAGGGATCCTTGTCGGGTGGTGAACTGGGAAGGGAGATCCCTTCCGCGGTCAGGGGTACCGTGCAACTACCCTTTTAGTAAAGCATGTGAAATAGAAGTTATTTTGGTTGATGCATTTTATCGAGCAATTGGTATGCATCTTCAAACCTTTCACTTTTACAGACTTACAAGAGAGGCTGATTGGAACGTGACATCGATTATTGTAGTCGAAATAATCTAGGAGAACCGATTGCTGGTGTGGAATGGCTGCAAACAGCTGCGATGAAGAATATGAGATGGTTTTAGTTGGCAGAAACAGCACGCCACACGCCTATTGGAGATGTGTGATGGCAAAGGGTGGAATCGCGAACTCGATTTGAGAAGAGGGTGAGTCGTTTCTAAGGTGAGAGTAAGGATAGATTACTTGATAAGGATCACAGGAGGGAGAAAAAAACCGTTTTAGGTTATAGAAAGTGGAAGGAGGAGATTAATTTTTTTTGGGAGGAGGGAATTAGATTTTTTTATAAGTGGGAGGGAAGCTTTAAAATTTTTCAAAATCTTTTTTAAAGTAAACTAGGTTAGAACCCCGTGTATTACACGGGGTTGAATAAATGCAATTTTATATATCAAATAATAAAAAAATATATCTTTAAAAATCTGGTTTATTACACGGGTTGAATAAATGCAATTTTATATACCAAATAATAAAACAATATATATTTAAAAATCTCGTTTATTACATCGGTTGAATAAATTTAATTTTATCATCATCATCGTCATCGTACTCAGTATATCCCACCAATAGCAAAAGCTAAGGTAGGGTCTGAGGAGGGTGGGATGTAGACAGCCTTACCTCTACCCCGTAGGAATAGAGAGGCTGCTTCCAATGAGACCCCCGGCTCGATTGTGGTTTTGCATCAAGCCTTGGACATAAGGCACATAACACTCAGCAATTGAGACAAACGCCAATTGGTGCATGTACCCCCTTGTCTTTCGGCTATCAACGCCACCACATGATGCATGATTAACCATCCCCTCTTTTAACGTTATTTTCACGAAATTAGTAAAATAACGTTAAAAATTAGTGCACTTTTGCTTTTGCCCCCCGAGCGCCCACACATATATACATTTAATAAATTTAATTTTATATATTAAATAATAAAAAAAGTTATATCTTTAAGAACCATGTGTATTGTACGGGTTGAGTAAATTTAATTTCATATATTAAATAATAAAAAAGTTACATTTTCAAGAACCTCGTCGAGCTGAGGAGCGAGACTAAGTTCGACCGTTAGGGAGACTAAAGCGGGAGGCTGTGTTATACGGGTTGAACACATGTAATTTTATATACCAAACAATAAAAAGTTATATCTTTATAAATCCTATGTATTATATGTATTGAATAAATCTAATTTTATATACTACATAATAAAAAAAAAGTTATATTTTTAAAACCCCGAGTATTACACGAGTTGCATAAATGTAATTTTGTATAGTAAAAAATAAAAATGTTATATCTTTAAAAAACCTCGTTTATTACACGGGTTGAATGAATCTAATAAAAATTTATATCTTAAAAAAACTAACGGATATACTCGATATACGATGGATGGGGTGATTGCGGTGATTGTTTTTATAAATGCCACGTAAACATAGTGATTACCGTATTTGAGCTGAGAATTGAACACGAAAATATAAGTATAGAACCAAGAAACACGTTTTAAACATTTTTTAAATAGATTCTACCCTTAACTATTTTAGTTTAATAAAATAAATAAATCATTTAAATTAACTGAGTTAGTGCTAAAGTACATAACTTGCAAGGGTTTGCAAACATCGAGTACGTTTTCTATAATTATTGAAGACAAAGTACACAGTTTGCAATAAGTGACATACATAAAGGACGATTTTTGTAATTTACTCTATTTTAAAATATTATATATATTATCTCCTATATGAATTGTTTAAATTTATATTAAATTTAATTGTATAATTATCTATTAATTGATATTAATTATCTATAAAAATAGATGGTTTCAATGAATGACACGTATCCAAAACTTGGTTTCTTTTATTATAGTAGATAGATATTCATATTACATAATTTAGCTTTAGTTAACTCAATAAAATATATTTTATGTAAATTAATAACTAATTTGTCATCATGTTATAAAAGTAAATAATGATGATGCTTTTAGTGGTTACTAACCTCACATAAAAAACATTAATAAAGTTTGATGTACATTCGTTTCTATAAATTTATAAAAAAAGTAAATTAAAAATGCAAATAAAGACTTTTCACTTGAATACTAATACCCTGTGAGGGAATTTGACTTTGGTAGAGATTTTTAATTTTGTTTAAATTCTAGTGGGAAAGCTAATATGTTAGGAGGGAACAATTTTTTCGATAAATTCTATTATAGGGTTTAGGAGGGAAATAGGAAAATTTTAAAAGAAATACTCTATAAGTTTTAGTGGCATAAGCAAGGTGTCACTAAAAACCTATTGGAAATTTTAGTGGCATACGCAAATGCCATAAAAATCTAACTTAGTGGCATAAAGGCTAAATGTCACTAAAAGTGTCTATTAATCAGATGTGGCATACGCAAAGTGCCACTAAAAACGTAATTAGTGGCACAAATACTAAATGCCATTGAAAATGTGTGCCACTAAATGGCATTTTTTTTGTAGTCAAACCTATGTTATTTCATTTAAATGTTTGCTTAATCATGTGTTAGAAAACCTTCGGTGTTGTACTCCGATATTCCGCCTTGGTGGGGTGTGACACGAGGTGCGTCAATTTTTAGGTCTAGCTGGATACTATCGATGACTTATAGAAATTTTTCCCAAGATAGCCCAGCCCTTGACCATGTAGATCTAGAAAGAGTTTCTTTTGCTTAAGGAGAAACTATGTGGCGCTCCGATTTTGTCCCTTCCTGACAGTTTAGATGACTTTTTGGTTTACTGTGATGCTTCTCATTAAGGTCTAGGTTGCGTATTGATGCAATGGGAGAAAGTCATCGTGTTTGCGTCTTGTCAGTTGAAGGTCCATGAGAAGAATTACACCACTCACGACCTTGAGTTAGGTGTTGTGGTTTTCACTTTGAAGATTTGGCGTCATTATCTCTATGGTACCCGATATACCATATTCATAGATCATAAGAATCTTCAGCCACTTCTGAACTATCTGCATAAACAAAAAGAAGATTAAATTACAATTCCTGAAATAAATAATCTTAATAAGGGACTGGAAATTGAACATGTGGTATCTATGGAGTGACAATGATAAAAGTGGGTAGGCGTAACAAGAACTCATTCTAACAAGACATTTTGAAAATACTGTGATTACCGACTAATATCATTTAACTAATTGCAATGTTTAGCAAAACTATAGAAGCAGCTCTAGAAAACAAAACTTCCATTCGAGCTACAATTGAATCTGATTAAAATATAGACACCATGAGTAACTTTTCATTACATCAAATTCATGTAGCTTTAAAACAAAGAACTTTCTGGAAAAACTCTCCTTTATGTTGAAAACGTATGAATTACCTGCATCAGAAGCAGCCTTAAAATTTGTCAATCTTTGCAAGCAATCACAAGAAGTAATCAAAACAGGACTAACTATAACAACTCTTCATCACAAAAAAAAAAAAAAAAGTAATAATTAGAAAAGAGAATGTAATAGTATATGGTGCAAGGGTAAGAAGAAAGCAAAGAAGTTGGTAACAAACTCATGAAACCTGAAACCTGCAGACTCTACACTAATCATTCTCACTTCTTAATCATCAACAAACTCATGAAACAGGCCCATGGCATTTGACCCACCACCAAGATATCTTTATCTCACATATTTAGCATTTATAAAGGAATTTAAAGAATGAAAGATAATATATTTCATTTTAGTTCATGCTAGACTTAGGGGCTGTTTGGCAACATCTGAATGGTTAAGTGCTGAACCAGTAAGAGGTCTGAACCATTAAGTGCTGAACCAGTAAGACGTCTGAACCATTAAGAGCCTGTATAATGCTTAACCGTTTAGAGGGAAATGTCTGACCAATTCAGATTAGAGGTCTTAACCATTCAGACTCTGTATAAATCTTAACCATTCAGATGCAAATGTCTGAACCATTCAGACATCTGCTCATGAAACAAACAGTCTGAATCATTAAGTGCTGAACCAGTAAAAGGTCTGAACCATTAAGAGCCTCATTAAGAGGTAAACAAACAGCCCCTTACTTTTCTTTATCAAAGATGTCTACTCCAGCTGCAAAAATAATCAAATAAATAGCAAAATTTGGATACCAAAACCTAAATTATCCTTATTTTCCCCAAATTCTTTGACTTTATTGCAACCCCCTTTTCTCTTAGCTCTAAAAAACTCATCTTACATTATTCTTTGATTCAAATTTCAAAACTCATTTCATTCCCGCTTCACCTATTTTAAGAGTTTAAGTTCTCTCTCCAATCTCCATTATATACTAGTGTGTGTATATACACGCAACACAAGTTTGTACGCACGGTCATAAATTATATGTATTTTGATTGTTTAAATCAGAAATTTTAAGCGTTGTTTCATTGGTGTAAATCTGCTTCATGGATTTATGCTAAATACTGGTTACTCGAACGCCGACTTAAATCTCCTAATTTTTTCGCCAAACATCTCAAATATCTAGACCCTTGCCTTTGAACTCTACATCCGATCCTAGCCAGGAAGGTATATACAATTCATGTCTATTTTGTCTAAACTAAGTTTTATACACTCTCAAATCTCATGCCACCTAGCAAGGAACACCATGGGATTTAATTAATCACAATATGGTACTACCTGGACCTTTTTCTTTCAAGAAATATCTTGTCCACAAACTCTTATCCAGTCCAGCCGATTTCAAGAGTAATAAAATCTCAAAGGGTTGAAATTCTCTCATATGTTTAGTTCTTTAATTGATTACTTACAATTTTATATAATAAAATTGATCAAATCCCATCACCTTTCTTTGTCTTTGACTTAGAGCCGTCAACAACAAGAAGATAAATGAAAAGTGTTGCATGCTTTATATATTTAATATTTATCATGTATTTTTCCATCTCTTATCCCTTCCAATCGGTTCTCGTGGATCTGATTATATACCCCTTTAGAGCTTAACCAAATTTGGTCATAAGCACTGAAGAGGTATGGTCCCAAGTCCATACACACATGGCAGGGATCACACCACTTTTTATCCAACATGGCGCCTACATCAGCAAACTGCATCCAGAAGCTTCTGGAAGAAATCGCAGGTGACACCAAAGATCCTCCTCCAGACAAAAAGGACAATACGTGTCACCAATGGTAGGACGCCACCTGGACCTGCAGCACGATCCTAGGACAGGCCGACAACTGCTGATACAATTCTCCTACCTGGACAAATAACGGTGCGCCACATCACCCACTACTCCGAGTACAACAGAGGAGACCAAGAGGATATTCCTCTTAGTCGGACAGCTGGCACCCGATAGCAGCTGGCAATGCCTCTCCTCCCTCCTTCATCCTCCGGCTATAAATAGGACAATCCTCCTTCAGGTTGAACATTCTGCTCTCTCTCTCTCTCTATTTCACCTACAACACACACTATTCTCCTCAGAACAATACTTATTCTCATGCCGGAGGGTGGTCACAAGGAGAACCCCCTTATTCTCCTCCCTGTGGCGAGTCACCGGTGTTCTGTTTTGCAGGAATCCAGCACCCAGTGAGTGGAGAAAGAGATTGAACCCCATACACGAGACGACTCAGCTGGTTAGCCTAAGTGTTAACCAGTGTTTCATCATTGGCGCCCACCGCACCTTTTCACAAACCACTTTCATCTTTTTTTCTCTTCAAAAACACTCTCTGAATGGCTGAACAAAACCCTTCTCGTCACGTAGACGGAGAAAACTCTTCCTTTGAGTTGCACACGGACACCGCCCACGTCCAAAGGCACCAAAGGAACGGGGCCGTCAGAGAAGGATAAATGAACAATGAAGTAACTGATCCCTTTGGAAGCACTTCCAGAGTTATCAACCAAACCACTAACGGAGTTAACCATCAAACACCCCCTGGAGTCATCAACCAAATGACTCCAGGAGTTCAAATGCCAAACCATGGTGCTGGCCCTTCAGCATCATCGGCTCAGGCACAGTTGAACTTCTCAGCAATTTTAGGGCTATCTGAAGGAGAAACTCTGGCCTCCTGGTATGCCAAGCAAAAAGCATCTTTAAACATGGTCTATGCGCAGTTAAGCGCACAACAAGCATTGCTCCAGGCTGTAACACCTCGGAAATTTATGTCCAATAATGTATAGACACGTGTCATAAGCTTTAAACGTGTAAAAGATCATCTATGAAGGACTAAAGTTGACTAACAAAGAAAGTATATGAATATAAGGGTTCAAAGTGTCAACAATGGATAAATATGCCTTACAATACCCCTACACGATGTTTATACCCTTAAACGAATAAATCATGGATCATACGAAGCAAATCATGGAAGAAAGTGAGAGATTACAAACTACGGGGGTTAAATGTGTCAACATGTTGAAAGTATACCTCTGAGTGACCTTTTAGCAAACCCGAAGCATTGTAACAATAAATTATACTCACTAGAATGTGTGATAAAAATTTCACCAAGTTTCGTTATCGTATGACAAAGTTATGACAAAATTCGTATACGAGGGGTTAAAAGCGTCAACGTCGAAATTTATGACTTTTCGGGTGACCACAAAGTTAACCAAGGACTTGTCAAAGTTTAAACATGTCTTGGAGCCCTTAAAAGTAAGGTTAGAGGGCCAAAAGTGCAAGAAAAATACTCAAAACCATGCATACAAGGACCAGGGACCAAAAATGCAAAGATTAAAACTTGTTTGGCAGGTTATGGAAGGCCATACCGGCCGCGTAAGACCTGTGTGGTCACTTACGCGGGCCGCCTGAACCGCCCAGTATCAGAAAAGTGCGAACAACTGCCAGTCAGACCTGTAAACCGACTTTAAAACTTGTTTTTACATACCAGGGGCTTCCCCAATGGTATTACATGCATAGGAGGGCACTTGTCTTGATCTGGAAACAATTATAGACCTCCTTGGCATGATCTTAGATGATCAAAGTGACTATATAAGAGGAGCATTGTTGCAACATTGATGCTCATTCATTTGCAAAGTGCACAAGTTCACTTCTGGAGCTCCTCTGATCAGCAACAAGCTTCCTAGTGATTCCTAATCGTGCTTAGGACCTTTGTGAGTGTTCTTAATCCTCCTTAATTCAGTTTAGCTTAGTTAATTAGCTAAAAGTCAAACCGTCGTAATTAAGGTTTGACTTCGAGATTAATTAAAATTTGTTCAGTCAAATCTCAAAATTAAAGTACCTATAAGTAGGTATTTATGTGGGTAATAAACCCTTAAAAGGGTATCCTCTGATTCCCACTCTAACTAAGTCAATTATCGGGTAAAAGCTAACTTTAAAAAGTCAACAGAATACTTATTTTCAAATAAATACATAATTAGCAATGTAGAAGCTATGCAACCTATTTTATCATTAATATAACTTGGTAATTAATGTAAGAACATGTCTAAACATGTTCAACCCGATAATTTTCAGTAGAGACCCGGCTCGGAACCGAAAGTCGCATAGTTTGACTTATACTTTGACTTTCAGTTCTGACCCGTTTAAGCCTAGTTTAGGATTGCCTTAGAGCTTATTTTGAACCTAGTTACATGTTAGTATAACCCTCTGTGATTATACACCTTGGTTCAATAGATATCCGATTCACATGCATGTTTCCGTTAAATGCTTATATGTTGACCATTATGCCCAAATGACCTTAAAATATGATTTTTGAAAATATAAAAGAGTAGAAACCTTGGTTACTGATTTATAAACTTGTACCCAAAATTTGACATCAGTTAGAGGTCTAGATTAAGAGTTATGCTCATTAGCGTAATTAGAAGACTTTTTATGAATTAAATGACATATTTAGCATATAGCCTATCTAAACCCGGTTTTTAATACCAAACTCTTTACCCACTGATGTAATATAATATTTTTGGATTTTTGAAGATTTTTAATCAATTTTAGGCTGAGCATAACATAGGGTTGTAGCTTTAATTCGGTTAATGTCGGTTTTGCCCTTTTGAGCTATAAAATGAGTTTTACAAATCTTTTTGACCCCAAACCTTTTGCTACTGATTTTATATGATAAATAAATTATTTTAAACCTTCTGGAATAATAAAAATATCAGCTTTCTATATAGAACCCGGAAATGGCTCTAAATCGCCTTTTTAAGTGTTTTTAACGCATAGTATGTATTAAAACTATTTTAAACACATAAGGTTTGATACCTACTGATATTTTAAGTATATTTTTATACTTTGACAGTAAGCTAAAGTTTTAAACTCAGAATTCCAGTTTTGACCTTTTTTTAGCCCATGTGAAATTACCAAAATACCCCTAAGGTGCATAGTTTGGTTTTAAATGATGAATTTCACATATATCTAGTACCCTATTGTTATAACTTATTAAATTAAGTATATTTACTAAATAAATCAGACATGTAACTCAGATTACTAATTAAACTCTTTTATAACCTTTTAAATGACCAAAATGCCCTTACGAGGCATAATTTGAGTTTAAATTCATTATGGGCATAATAGGAGATATCTTACTGATGTCTTAACATATTTAAGGAATATTAACTTAGGAAGCATGTATATGACTCATATGGTTACCCGTTACGCTTCTTTCACGTTCGGTTCGGTTTATGTAACTAGTTTGCATAAATTGACCGAAACGGGTCAAACCTTATCATTTTTGTCTCAAAATCCAGAATGTGTTTAGTTTACCCATATTATACAAGTCTTCAAACTTGTCGGATCTAAATCACATTCTATTCCGGTCTTCGCTTATTCACGCGTGTGAACCGTATCTTCCTTTAAAAAACTAACCGGTCTAAGCTTAAGCTTAATCAAAGACCCGTTAGAAATCTAATAGGTTATTATAAACCTTCGTTCCAGAATAGGAGATGCAGTAAAAGCTATCTGTACTTGCTGATTTGATACGGCTGGGATTAAATTTATATTTAGCTCAGGTAAATACTTTTAACTTATTTTCCCTATACGGGCTTGGGGTATGGTATATAAAATACCGCTTGGTCGGGCATTGAATCTTTAATCGAATAGAGGTTAAACCATTGATATGCTCCGTTTGGAAATGTTTGTTTGCTTAAAGCCTTTGGGGGGTTAATGACCATGTCCCGGATATCCTTGGCATCATTTTACGAAATGGCCACGACCTAAGCACGGGGTGTAGGCGTACACCCGTCAGTGCCTAAATAAATAATGTGGTGTGTCTATTAATCTTTAACCCGGTCTACAGATCGGGCTACTGAACGCATAAGGAACATGTAATTCTTTTACAATATTATATTCAAATAATTATCCCAAGTTATAAAATGTTTTGTGCCACGTGCATTCAAATCAATTTTTATTAAACTTTTCAAAATGAGTCAGTTAATTGTATTTACCAGTGTAAACTGACATATTTTCCCAAAAAGGTTAAGTGCAGGTACTACTAGAAATAGGCTGGTTTTCTCCTAGCATCCACAATAAGTCTCGCAAGCTTGGATGTCATAAAACTGTTGAACAATGTTTCCTTTTTATTTTGATCCGCCTGTGGATCTGTTTCAACTATTTGTGATACTTAATATTACAATTTATTAAAGTTGAAATGATTCTATCTTTGCTTCCGCTGTGCATTTAAATTTGTGTTGTTTGACTATGATGATATCAACTACGTCACGATACTCCCCACAGGGCCCACCGGTAATACGTGGAAATATCGGGGTGTGACAGGTTGGTATCAGAGCCAACACTGAGTGAATTAAACACTAGCCTTTTATGTTTAATCTCAGTACACAATTGCACATTCCTCGAATTTTCGAGTCTAGACAAAGAACATAGGACAAATCCTGATTTTTGTTTTATTTTGTCTTTTATATTATTCCTTGTTGTTATCTTTGTTTATGTTGATAGGTCTAAATATGCCGCCAAGATTCTTAAGGAGGAAAGGAAAATCACCTGTGACGGGCCACGACCAGGAGGCCGGGCCTTCTCAAAGGCGAACTTCACCTGTCCCTATTAGCACCAGCCCACAGGGAGACTGGAGGGCACACCTACAGCCAGCGAGGCGATCAGTCTCGTTAGCTTCGTCACCTTCTTACTTACACTCCTTTGGACCCCATTTACACTCCTTTGGACCCCATTCCGAGAACGAACCAGATAACCCACAGCCTTCGTTTATCCCTCTACAGCGGTCCAACTCGCGCCATTCCTTTGATAACCCGTCCCATCTCTTTCGAAGCCGGTTCAACCCGGCAAACTACCTCGAGGAACCCGTGGGTGTTAACCCATTGGGACCGGAAGATCACTTTTCAGGAGATCACGCCATGGACATGGATGAGGATACTGACCCTACCGAACCACCGACTGGTACCCCCACGCATCCTATTGAAATCTCTGATGGATCATCTTTTCACGGATCACCCTACCGTGGTCCTGACAGTTACCAAGCCAAATTCAACCAGTATGAATGGTATTTCACACCCTCTTACCATTCAACGCCCCAGCAGCAGCAGCAGCAATTGGATCATTCCAGGGATTCTCGTTTTGTGGCAGTTACCCCGCCACCACCACCACCTCAGCAGCAGCCTCCTGAGCCACCAAGGCGAAGGAGAACAAACGCACGGATGTCTGTGCAAGGTAGAGGAGTGCATATCAGCACCCCCAACCATCGATTAGCAGCCACTATCCGCCGCTCCGAGAAGACCAGCAGTTTGGGGGACCTTCAAACCCCAACCCGGAAGTGAACTCCGCACATGCCATGCCACCACCATTGGGCTTTGACAACCCAATTCCCACGTACGCTGGCCCAGCAACGTATAATCCCTTTGAGCAGCCGGCTCACACTAGCTTCAACTATGCTGAGGTCGATCCGTATCTGGCAGCCTGGAACTATAATGCTCTCAACCCTGAGGGGCCTTACGGAACTTCCTGGGGAGTTGGATACCCAACTTATGGATACCAACAACAACCACCTCTTCGACCTCCATATCAGCCGCAGCCGCAGCCACAAGTACCACAGTTTTCCCCGCCAGAAATGGAGGAAATTCTCCAAAGACTGGACCAGGTTGAACATCAAGTTCACAGAGATCGAAGGGAACGACATGGTTTCCTCAAGGGATTGGCAAGTTTGATAAAGGGGAAAGGCAAGAAGGACCATTGAATCCTTCAATTGTTGGTTGTATTTCCTTATTCCTGTTGAGCCCCTGCGTGGGCCTGTCTTTCTGTTTTAACCCCTGCGTGGGTATGTTTTGTTAGTTAAGCCCCTGCGTGGGCAAGTCTTTTATTTTGACCCCTGCGTGGGTATGTTTGTTTGGCTAAGCCCCTGCGAGGGCATGTTATTTCATTTGAAAGTCCCGTTCAGGGCAGACTAGTATTTTAATTCATGTGGTGAAATGGTTAGATTTAAATTCTACTTTTGGTTATATCCATGAACAAAAATATAAAATAAATAATAACATTAATTATACAAGATCTATCATTATATTAAAATGATAAAATCTAAAAGGACAAGACCTAGCCATGTGTCACCTTAAGACAGGGCCAAGACGGTAGTTTCCACAATTAGATTCAGATCCACATCGACATCTCAATTTAAAATTTGTTCTACGTTAAATGTTAAAAAGAATCTTAAAAGGTAAAACCTAGCTTGTATGTCATAATAAGACCTGGCCAATATGGTAAAACCTGTTTTAAAAGATTCAAGTCCCTGTTAACATCTACAAACATGTTAACATTCTTGGCTGATGTGACCCGCAAAATCACACAGGTCACCCTTGTGTTGAATTATTCCAAATTCCTTATTATTATTATCTAAACATCCGCTTGTGATGTAATGCCTATGGGCTATAATTATTGTCATACAAGACAAAAGACAGTTGTAGCTTATGAACTCCCTGTCAAGAAAGGTAATGAACCTTGATTCAAACCTTAATAATTAGATCCTATAAGATCTTGACCCAAAAATTTAGAAATGTCCATGTGACTAGGCCTATTGTGCCATTATTATATTTTATTCTAGAACTAAGGGTTACTAAGTCCCAAATGAAATTTCTTAACAAATTAATCAATGTGGTTCTTTAATTACCATGGTTAATAAATTTTCAAGATGACAAACCTATTAAAATTCCCTAAATAAATCATTGTCATCATTTTATGTAGCAATCCAACTACATGGCCGAGTCTGAGGAGGTCAACAGTCGGCCAAAGGAAAATCATGACGCCACCAGGATTAATGTAACTGGTGCAGAACTCCAAGCATTAATTGACAATGCGGTCACTAAAGCCATAGAGAGGCAGTATAGTGAATCGAGTAGTACTCGAAGCAGGACTCAATCAGCACCCCATTCTAAGCCAAAAACACATTCTGAGGCTCATAGTAAGCCACCCTCTAAGCTAGATAAGCCAAAGAAGGATGCTGACGAGCATCACTCCTCGAACCAGCAAAGTGTCCCGTCAAAGAAGAACGAGCTTAAGCAGGAACCGCGTGGTAAGTCCTGTACGTATAAATACTTCGTCTCATGCAAACCCAGAGACTTTACTGGGGAAAAAGGAGCGGTTGACTGCATGACATGGTTGGATGAAATAGATACCGTGGTTGATATCAGCGGGTGCACTGATAAGGATGTAGTAAAGTTTGTATCTCAATCGTTCAAAGGTGAGGCCTTAACCTGGTGGAGATCGTTGATTCAAGCTACTGGGAAGATTCCACTGTACAATATGACATGGGAACAATTTGTTACCCTCATCAAGGAGAACTACTGTCCTCAGCATGAGGTTGAAAAGATTGAGTCAGATTTTCTATCATTGGTAATGAAAAATCTGGATTGCCAAGCTTACCTTACGAGCTTTAATACCCTGTCAAGGTTAGTTCCTTATCTTGTGACCCCAGAACCCAAAAGAATAGCTCGTTTCATTGGGGGTTTAGCCCTAGAAATTAAGGCAAGTGTAAAAGCCTCTCGGCCAGCTACATTCAGGTCTGCAGCTGATATATCCTTGTCCCTCACATTGGACGCGGTCAGGCAGAGATCGCTGAGGAACACGGATGCCGAGAAAAGGAAGCGTGAAGATGACAATTCACGACGGTCAGACAAGAAGCACAGGGGAAACAATGTCCACAAGAAGGGGTCTGGATCTAAGAAAGATAGTCATCAATCGGGTGATAAACCCAAGTGTAAGGTTTGTAAGAAGCACCATTTTGGGAGATGCAGACTCGAGTCGAAATCCCAGTCGCAGCCAAGGGCATGTGGGATTTGTAAGTCTTTTGAGCACAAAACCTTGGACTGTAAGAAAATAAAGGATGCTACGTGCTATACCTGCAATGAAAAAGGGCACATCAAGTCCAACTGCCCAAAACTCTCAAAGAAGACTGAGGATGGGAAAAAGACCAATGCTAGGGTCTTCAGAATGGATGCAAAGGAAGCTGTTCAGGACGACAATGTGATCACAGGTACCTTCCTCATAAATGATGTTTATGCGAGAGCGCTATTTAATTCAGGAGCTGATAAATCTTTTGTAGATAATAAGTTTTGTAAGTTACTGAATTTACCTGTTAAAGCCTTAAGTGTGAAGTATGAGGTGGAATTAGCTGATGGAACCATAGAAACTGCCTCAACTGTGTTAGACGGATGTGTTATATCCATTAGGAACCACTCTTTTCCTTTGTCCTTACTTCCCTTTAAGCTAGCCGGTTTTGATATAGTGATAGGTATGGATTGGTTATCGCATAACCAAGCCCAGATTATGTGCAACAAGAAGCAAGTTATAGTCAAAACCCCGTCTGGTGAGCCACTTACCATTCAGGGGGATACCCAGTATGGATTGCCTGAGCAAGTGTCTATGCTCAAGGCATCTAAATGCCTGAAGAAGGGTTGTGTCATTTATATGGCACAGGTTACGATCGATGAGCCGAAACCTAAGATGGAAGACATCCCCGTCATTTCAGAATATACTGAAGTTTTCCCTGAAGAACTACCTGGTTTACCACCAGATAGGCAAGTGGAATTCCGAATTGACATCATCCCCGGAGCAGCACCTGTTGCTAGAGCACCTTATAGGTTGGCACCAACAGAGATGAAGGAGTTGAGGACGCAGTTAGATGATCTGCTAGCCAAAGGTTTCATTAGACCTAGTTCGTCTCCTTGGGGAGCGCCGATCTTGTTTGTCAAGAAGAAGGATGGATCGATGCGTCTGTGCATCGATTACCGTGAGCTTAATAAGGTCACTATCAAGAATAGGTATCCTTTGCCCAGGATCGATGATCTGTTCGATCAATTACAAGGGGCAAGCTATTTCTCTAAGATCGATTTGAGGTCAGGCTATCATCAGTTGAAGGTGAAAGATGAAGATGTACACAAGACTGCATTTAGGACTCGCTATGGCCATTACGAGTTCCTAGTGATGCCTTTTGGACTCACTAATGCTCCTGCCGCATTCATGGACCTCATGAATCGCGTCTGCAAGCCCTACTTGGACAAATTTGTCATCGTCTTTATAGACGACATCCTCATCTACTCAAAGAACCAAGCTGACCATGAGAAGCACCTTCGCTGTATTCTTAAACTTCTACATCATGAGAAACTCTACGCCAAATTTTCGAAGTGTGAATTTTGGCTTCGAGAAGTCCAATTCCTTAGACATGTGGTTAGTGAGCGTGGTATCCAAGTAGATCCCGCTAAAGTGGAAGCAGTTATGAATTGGCAAGAGCCAAAGACGCCTACAGAGATTCGTAGCTTCCTGGGTTTAGCAGGATACTATAGGCGATTTATTGAAAACTTCTCAAGAATTGCAGCACCCCTGACTTTACTCACCCGCAAGAAAAGCAAGTTTGACTGGGGGCCTAAGCAGCAAGAGTCTTTTGATATTCTGAAGCAAAAGTTGAGCAACGCTCCTGTATTGACATTGCCCGATGGAATTGATGAATTTGTAGTATATTGTGATGCATCACACACCGGTATGGGATGTGTGCTTATGCAGAGAGGCAAAGTTATTGCCTATGCTTCACGACAGTTAAAGGTACACGAGAAGAATTACACCACCCATGACTTGGAGTTGGGTGCCGTTGTATTCGCACTAAAACTGTGGAGACATTACTTGTATGGAACCAAGTGTGTGATCTATTCAGATCACAAGAGCCTTCAACACTTGTTTAATCAGAAGGATTTAAACATGAGGCAACGACGTTGGATGGAAACTTTGAATGATTATGACTGTGAGATAAGATACCATCCAGGCAAGGCAAATGTGGTTGCTGATGCCTTAAGTAGGAAGGAAAGAGTAAAGCCTATAAGAATCAATGCCAAGAGCATTGAGATAAGGAATAGTTTGAATGAAAGGTTGTTAGCTGCGCAGAAGGAAGCTGTATTAGAAGCTAACTGTCCTAACGAAAAGCTAGGAGTAACTGAAGAGCAGTTATCCTATGACAAGGATGGAATTTTGAGGTTAAATGGACGAATATGGGTTCCAGTATATGGAGGACTTTGAGATGTTATCCTCCAGGAAGCCCACAGTTCTAAATATTTCGTTCATCCTGGAGCGGATAAGATGTACCAGGATCTAAAGGCAAACTATTGGTGGATAGGCTTGAAAAAGTCTATAGCCGCCTATGTAGCTAAATGCTTGACGTGCGCACAAGTCAAAGCTGAGCATCAGAAGCCGTCAGGTTTGCTACAACAGCCTGAACTTCCCACATGGAAGTGGGAGATGGTGACAATGGATTTCATCACCAAGTTGCCAAAGACAAAGAAGGGAAATGATACTATATGGGTGATAGTAGATAGACTAACTAAGTCAGCACATTTCCTACCCATTAATGAGACTTATAGCTCTGACATGTTATGTTACACCCCGAATTCCACGTGTCACCGGTGGGCCCGGTGGGGGAGTATCGTGACGTAATTGATATCATCATAGTCAAACAACACAATATATAAATGCACAGCGGAAGCAAAAGATAAATATATTACAATCCGAATATAAAGTAATATCAGAGTATCACTACGGAAAGTAAAAGATCCACAGGCGGATCGAATAATCATAATCATTGTTCAACAGACTTTAGACGCCTAGGACTTTCAAGATTCCTTATAATCGCCCTGAGCTTCCAGCCAATTACGTTCAGTACCTGTCACTTAACCTTTTGGAAAAATACGTCAGTTTTCACTGGTAAATACAATTTAACTGACTCATTTTGAAAAGAGTTTGAAAATTGATTTGAGTGCAAACGGCACAAAATATTTTGATACATTGATTAAAATGCACAGAGGCAAGATTAATCTTTTATAACTTGGGACAATTTTATTAATAAAAATCTTGTATCCGATTTACATGTTTGTCCAACATTTAGGGCCGGTGATTATACAATACAATACAATACAATACAATACAATACAATACAATACAATACAATACAATACAATACAATACAATACAATACAAGCCGGACAAGATTAATCGACACACCACAAATATAATCTCACAAGAAGTTATCCTCACGAGTGAGTATACGTTTTACATATGCAACAGGAGGTGTTTTGTCTACACCTTGTGCTTACGTCGTGGCCATTCACTTTTTAAAATGAGCCAAGGATATCCAGGACACGGTCATTAACCCCCAATGTTATTTGTTATCAAGCAATACGAATTAAAACGGGATTATGCAATTTAATCATCTCCGATTAAAAGGTTTCTACACCCGACCAAGCGGTATTTTTATAATACCGTATCCCAAGCCCGTATAAGGGAAAATAAGTTAAAAGTATTTACCTGAGCTAGCTCCTGTCTTAATTAATAAGAATTTAATAACTCAGCCGTGTTCGCTTAAGAAAGCGTAGGTACCATTTACCGGAAGGCTCTAGTCTGGAATGATGACATAAATAATTAATTAGAATGCTAACGGGTCTTTAATTAAGCCAAAGCTTAGACCGGTTAGTCTTAAGGAAATATACGGTTCAAACGCACGATTAAGCGAAGACCGGATAGAATGTGATTTAGACCCGACAAGTTTGAAGACTTGTATAATATGGGTATACTAAACACATTCTGGATTTGGAGACAAAAATGATAAAGTTTGACTCGCTTCGGCTAATATAAATGAACTAGTCACCTAAGCCGATCCGAACGCGACAAGTGCGTAACGAGTAACCAAAAGAGTCATATACAGGTTTCCTAAGTTAATATGCCTTTAATATGTTGTGATATCAGTATGATATCTTCTATTATGCCCAAAACGAGTTAAATCTCAAAATAAGCCCCGTAGGGGTATTTTGGTCATTTTAACGATCATAAAAGAGTTTGAATAAAAATCTGAGTTTCGGGTCTGGTCTATACAGTAAATATACTTATTTTAACATATTATAATAGTAGGGTATGACCCATATGTGGAAAATATCATTTAAAACCAAACTATGCACCTTAGGGTATTTTGGTAATTTCACAAGGGCTAAAAATGTCAAAATTGGAAACCTGGGTTTATAAACTTGTACTCACTGTTATTTTATAAAAATATGTTAAGAACATCAGTAGGTACCAACCTTACATGTTTAATATGGTTATGGTACATACTATGCGATGAAAACGCTAAAAAGGCGATTTAGAGCCGTTTCCGGGTTTGTAAAAGAAAGCTGGGATTTTTATAATTCCAGAAGGCTCAACATACTTTATTTAACAAATAAAATCAGTAGAAAAAGGTTTAGGGTCAAAAGGATTTATAAAACTCGTTTTATGACCGAAAAGGGCAAAATCGGTATTAACCGATTTTAGCTTAAAGACCTATGTTATGCTCAGCCAAAAATTTAATAAAAATCTTTAAAAATCCCAAAATATTATATAACATCAGTGTATGAAAAGTTTGATACCAAAAAGTGGGTTAAAATAGACTACGCGCTAATTACGCTATTTATGTAACATAAAGCTTGCAAATTACGATAATAAGCATAACCGTTAATCTAGACCTCAACTGATATCAAATTTTCGGTGCATGTTTATAAATTACTAACAAATGATTCTACTCTTTCACTTTTTCAAAAATCGCGTTTTATATCAAAAAGGGCAAAATAGTCATATTTAAGCATAAATCGGAAACATGCATATGAATCGGTTAAGTATGGAATCAAGATGTAATATTCCGGAGGGTTGTTTATACATGAAACTTGGTCCAAAATATGCTCTAATGCAGATCTTAACATGCATGTACGGATCAGAACTGAAAATCAAAGAAAAAGTCAATTTATGTGACTTTCGGTTCCGATTCGGGTTTAAACAGAAAATTGTCGAGTTGAACATGTTGAAACACATTCTTACATTAATTATAAAGTTATTTTGATGATCAAACAGGTTGCATGTACCCTATATTGCTAATCATGCTTAAATTTGCAAATAACAATTCTGTTGACTTTTTAAGAAAGGCTTTGACTCGACAATTAACATGCTTAGAGTGTAAATCTGAAAATACCCTTTTGAGGGTTTGTTACACTCATAAATACCAATATGTGGGTACTTTCAATTTGAGAAAATACTGAGCACATCTCGTTTAATCATGAAGTCAAACTAGTTTTACGATGGTTTGACTTTCGGTTAACACACTAAGCTAGAACGAATTTGGAGGAGTTATAAACACTTACAAAAGTCCTAATAGAGCTTAGATATCACTAGGAAGTGGTCTTCACGTCCAGAGAGCTCCAGAGATTGCCTTGTGAATTTTTGAAAGTTCAAGTGTTCTTGGTTTTGCAACAATGGTGTTCTTTTAAAGGAGTTTTGATCTGATTAAGGCTGTTGCAGGGGTTATAAGAGGTGAACAAAGGTCCCCAAATTGCATGTAAGCTGATTGGTGAGTCCTATAATCGATCACAGCTGGAACCAACTCGCAAAACAGGCTGACTGACACCTGTGCATACATTTCTGTCGCTGGCAGGTGCTCGCGTAGCGCGAGGCACCGTCGCGCAGCGCGAGGGCATGGGCGACCAGCTTTAAATGTTTTCAAATGTTGCACTTTAGTCCCTGAACTTATGATACGTGTTTAAGCTATTTATTTAGCACTCTTGGCCCTTATATCTGACCTTTATAAACCTTGGGACTTTTATAAACATGGCAAAGTCCTCGGTTCGCTTTGCGTTTACCCGAAAAGTCACGAAATTCACGATAACGCAATTAACCTTTCTTGTACGGTTTTGGCCATAACTTTCTCATACGATAACGAAACTTCATGAAATTTTTTACCACATATTCTAGTGAGTATATTTTATCATCACAAAGCTTCGGGTTTGCCAAAAGATCACTCAGAGGTAAAATTTCAACATGTTGACACTTTTAGTCCCTGTAGTTTATAATTCTTCACTTTCTTTCATTTCTCGCTTCGTATGATCCATGACTTATCCGTTTAAGGTTATAAACACCATGTAGGGTTATTATAGGACTTATTTATCCATTGTTGACACCTTGGACCCTTACAATCACACAGTTTCATTGAATGTCAACTTTAGTACCTCTAAAGTATGTTTTCACATATTCTAAGTCCATGACACGTGTCACTACATTATTGGGCGTAAATTTTCGAGGTGTTACATGTTAGCCCAATTGTATGTGGATAAGATTGTATCCCTGCATGGTGTTCCAGTGTCTATTATCTCTGACAGAGATACAAGATACACATCACATTTTTGGAAAAGTTTCAAACAGTCTTTGGGCACACGCTTAAATTTTAGTACAGCTTACCATCCACAAACGGATGGGCAGAGTGAGGGTACCATCCAAACTTTGGAAGACATGCTTCGTACCTGTGTAATTTACTTAGGTGGTAGTTGGGATAACCACCTGCCATTGATCGAGTTCTCCTATAACAATAGCTATCATACGAGCATTAAGGCTGCGCCTTTTGAAGCATTATATGGTAGAAAATGCAGAACGCCTATTTGTTGGGCGGAAGTAGGAGAAGTTCAATTATCAGGACCAGATTTAGTCTTTGAAACGATGGACAAGATTGCCTAGATTCGTGACCGCCTGAAAGCTGCCAGGGATAGGCAGAAAAGTTATGCTAATAAAAGGCGAAAACCTCTAAAGTTTGAGGTTGGTGATAAAGTTTTGCTTAAGGTATCACCCTGGAAAGGAGTGATGCGATTTGGAAAGAAAGGTAAGTTAAGCCCAAGGTAAATAGGACCATTCGAGATCATCGAATGTGTAGGATCAATGGCTTACAAGTTAAACTTACCTGAAGAGCTCAGTGGTATTCACAATGTATTCCACGTCTGCAATATGAAGAAATGCCTAGCTGACGAATCGCTAGTCATACCACATACGGATGTGCATATAGATGAGAGTTTGAAATTTGTGGAAAAACCATTGTCGATTGAGGATCGACAGGTAAAGAAGCTTCGAAGGAAGCATGTGCCTATCGTAAAGGTCAAATGGGATGCCCGTAGAGGTCCCGAATATACATGGGAGGTAGAATCCACGATGAAGGAAAAGTACCCTTATCTATTTCAGTAAATCTCGAGGTCGAGATTTCTTTTAAGGGGGTGAGGATGTAACACCTCGGAAATTTATGTCCAATAATGTATAGACACGTGTCATAAGCTTTAAACGTGTAAAAGATCATCTATGAAGGACTAAAGTTTACTAACAAAGAAAGTATATGAATATAAGGGTTCAAAGTGTCAACAATGGATAAATATGCCTTACAATACCCCTACATGATGTTTATACTCTTAAACGAATAAATCATGGATCATACGAAGCAAATCATGGAAGAAAGTGAGAGATTACAAACTACGGGGGTTAAATGTGTCAACATGTTGAAAGTATACCTCTGAGTGACCTTTTAGCAAACCCGAAGCATTGTAACGATAAATTATACTCACTAGAATGTGTGATAAAAATTTCACAAAGTTTCGTTATCGTATGAGAAAGTTATGACAAAATTCGTATACGAGGGGTTAAAAGCGTCAACGTCGAAATTTATGACTTTTCGGGTGACCACAAAGTTAACCAAGGACTTGTCAAAGTTTAAACATGTCTTGGAGCCCTTAAAAGTAAGGTTAGGGGGCTAAAAGTGCAAGAAAAATACTCAAAACCATGCATACAAGGACCAGGGACCAAAAATGCAAAGATTGAAACTTTTTTGGCAGGTTATGGAAGGCCATACCGGCCGCGTAAGACCTGGGTGGTCACTTACGCGGGCCGCCTAAATCGCCCAGTATCAAAAAAGTGCGAACAGCTGCCAGTCAGACCTGTAAACCGACTTTAAAACTTGTTTTTACATACCAGGGGCTGCCCCAATGGTATTACATGCATAGGGGGACACTTATCTTGATCTGGAAACAATTATAGACCTCCTTAGCGTGATCTTAGATGATCAAAGTGACTATATAAGAGGAGCATTGTTGCAACATTGATGCTCATTCATTTGCAAAGTGCACAAGTTCACTTCTGGAGCTCCTCTGATCAGCAACAAGCTTCCTAGTGATTCCTAATCGTGCTTAGGACCTTTGTGAGTGTTCTTATTCCTCCTTAATTCAGTTTAGCTTAGTTAATTAGCTAAAAGTCAAACCGTCGTAATTAAGGTTTGACTTCGAGATTAATTAAAATTTGTTCAGTCAAATCTCGAAATTAAAGTACCTATAAGTAGGTATTTATGTGGGTAATAAACCCTTAAAAGGGTATCCTCTGATTCCCACTCTAACTAAGTCAATTATCGGGTCAAAGCTAACTTTAAAAAGTCAACAGAATACTTATTTTCAAATTAATGCATAATTAGAAATGTAGAAGCTATGCAACCTGTTTTATCATTAATATAACTTGGTAATTAATGTAAGAACATGTCTAAACATGTTCAACCCGATAATTTTCAGTAGAGACCCGGTTCGGAACCGAAAGTCGCATAGTTTGACTTATACTTTGACTTTCAGTTCTGACCCATTTAAGCCTAGTTTAGGATTGCCTTAGAGCTTCTTTTGAACCTAGTTACATGTTAGTATAACCCTCTATGATTATACACCTTGGTTCAATAGATATCCGATTCACATGCATGTTTCCGTTAAATGCTTATATGTTGACCATTATGCCCAAATGACCTTAAAATATGATTTTTGAAAATATAAAAGAGTAGAAACCTTGGTTACTGATTTATAAACTTGTACCCAAAATTTGACATCAGTTAGAGGTCTAGATTAAGAGTTATGCTCATTAGCGTAATTAGAAGACTTTTTATGAATTAAATGGCATATTTAGCATATAGCCTATCTAAACCCAGTTTTTAATACCAAACTCTTTACCCAATGATGTAATATAATATTTTGGGATTTTTGAAGATTTTTAATCAATTTTAGGCTGAGCATAACATAGGGTTGTAGCTTTAATTCGGTTAATGCCGGTTTTGCCATTTTGAGCTATAAAATGAGTTTTACAAATCTTTTTGACCCCAAACCTTTTGCTACTGATTTTATATGATAAATAAATTATTTTAAACCTTCTGGAATAATAAAAATATCAGCTTTCTATATAGAACCCGGAAATGGCTCTAAATCGCCTTTTTAAGCGTTTTTAACGCGTAGTATGTATTAAAACTATTTTAAACACATAAGGTTTGATACCTACTGATATTTTAAGTATATTTTTATACTTTGACAGTAAGCTAAATTTTTAAACTCAGAATTCCAGTTTTGACCTTTTTTTAGCCCATGTGAAATTACCAAAATACCCCTAAGGTGCATAGTTTGGTTTTAAATGATGAATTTCACATATATCTAGTACCCTACTGTTATAACTTATTAAATTAAGTGTATTTACTAAATGAATCAGACCTGTAACTCAGATTACTAATTAAACTCGTTTATAACCTTTTAAATGACCAAAATGCCCTTACGAGGCATAATTTGAGTTTAAATTCATTATGGGCATAATAGGAGATATCTTACTGATGTCTTAACATATTTAAGGCATATTAACTTACGAAGCCTTTATATGACTCATATGGTTACCCGTTAGGCTTCTTTCGCGTTCGGTTCGGTTTATGTAACTAGTTTGCATAAATTGACCGAAACGGGTCAAACCTTATCATTTTTGTCTCAAAATCCAGAATGTGTTTAGTTTACCCATATTATACAAGTATTCAAACTAGTTGGGTCTAAATCACATTCTATTCCGGTCTTCGCTTATTCACGCGTGTGAACCGTATCTTCCTTTAAAAAACTAACCGGTCTAAGCTTAAGCTTAATCAAAGACCCGTTAGAAATCTAATAGGTTGTTATAAACCTTCGTTCCAGAATAGGAGATGCAGTAAAAGCTATCTGTACTTGCTGATTTGATACGGCTGGGATTAAATTTATATTTAGCTCAGGTAAATACTTTTAACTTATTTTCCCTATACGGGGCTTGGGGTATGGTATATAAAATACCGCTTGGTCGGGCATTGAATCTTTAATCGAATAGAGGTTAAACCATTGATATGCTCTGTTTGGAAATGTTTGTTTGCTTAAAGCCTTTGGGGGGTTAATGACCATGTCCCGGATATCCTTGGCATCATTTTACGAAATGGCCACGACCTAAGCACGGGGTGTAGGCGTACACCCGTCAGTGCCTAAATAAATAATGTGGTGTGTCTATTAATCTTTAACCCGGTCTACGGATCGGGGCTACTGAACGCATAAGGAACATGTAATTCTTTTACAATATTATATTCAAATAATTATCCCAAGTTATAAAATGTTTTGTGCCACGTGCATTCAAATCAATTTTTATTAAACTTTTCAAAATGAGTCAGTTAATTGTATTTACCAGTGTAAACTGACGTATTTTCCCAAAAAGGTTAAGTGCAGGTACTACTAGAAATAGGTTGGCTTTCTCCTAGCATCCACAATAAGTCTCGCAAGCTTGGATGTCATAAAACTGTTGAACAATGTTTCCTTTTTATTTTGATCCGCCTGTGGATCTGTTTCAACTATTTGTGATACTTAATATTACAATTTATTAAAGTTGAAATGATTCTATCTTTGCTTCCGCTGTGCATTTAAATTTGTGTTGTTTGACTATGATGATATCAACTACGTCACGATACTCCCCACCGGGCCCACCGAAAATACGTGGAAATATCGGGGTGTGACACAGGCGCAAGCTGCTCCATCTGCTTTCGTCACTCCACCTCAAAGACCACCAAGTACCCAAATTCCGCAACAAACACATGCGCATGGGCACGCTCAGAACCAGCAACATGAGAATCATCCACCATCGGGAGACAAAGCGTGCGCGACACGCGCGACACCTATTGTGAAACAAAAAGCAACTATGAGTAGCACACGTACCAACAAAAGAAACCGTTGCACAATCGTTTAGGCCCGCGCAACATAAACAATGAATGGGGCAGTTACAATGAAGAAGATGATACAACTTATAAGCAAGAAAGCACGGTCTTCAGCAGGTTACCATTGAATCATGAAGCTTATAAGCCTCGCGCACGCGCAGGATACAACCCAGACGCTGAGTACGATTACACCTTAAGCTATCGTCCGGAAGGCATAGCTAAGAAATTCCGCTTGACAAGACCAAATTACCTCACAATGTGGGAAAGTACAATGGCCTGACAGATCCTGATGACCACCTTCAAGTATTCACTGGCGCAGGGTTAGTAGGGGGTTGGTCATTGCCCACTTGGTGCCATCTGTTTGTACAAACCTTTGTCGGCGCAGCACGCGCATGGTTTGACAGTTTACCAAAAGGAAAGATCAAGTCCTGGATGGACTTTCAACACAAGTTTTTAGCACACTTTTCCCAACAGCGCAGGCACAGCAGAGATCCTGCCGATTGTTTAAACATCTGGAGAAAAGATCATGAAAGTATTGAAGGCTTTATCACAAGACACAACAAGGAGTATTTGGAAATAGGAGATGTTGGGTAAAAGATGATGCGCGCGCATTTCATGAGAGCAGTCAAATGTGACGATCTAATCAAAAGAGTCAAAGGTAGAGATGGAGGTCCCAAAGATTGGGATACTTTCATTAAAGCAGGAAAGACTATCACAAGAACTGATAAACAGCTGACCGGCGATGATAGCCGTCAGTATAACTATAGTCAGCATGCCAACGATAGACGCAACAAGAAGGGCAAAGGTCAACACTGGAAGACATCTGGCTACAAAGAAAAAAGTCCACCAGCTGAAGACGCGCGTGCAACTATCAATCAAATCAGCTATCGCAAAGAAGTCAAGAAAGAAAATAGAGAAAAACAATGGACACATCTGACAAAAACCCCTTCTGAAGTCCTGACAACCGAAAACCATCAATTTAAAGCTCCGTTGCAGATGAGAAACAAAAGAGGGCAGGACCCGAATCTCTTTTGTGAATTCCACAAAGATACGGGCATTTAACAGATGACTGTATCAGCTTAAGACAGGAGATAAAAAGAGCTTTGAAAGGTGGCAAGCTCACCCACTTGGTCAAAGGGGGAAAAAGAGACAATCGTCAAATCCAAAGAAGATAAGAGGGTCCAGATAACAAGAAACTTCAAAAGCTGGAAACACACATGATTCAGGGGGTCAGAGAAGACTCAGGAAAAATTACAACAAGCGCACCCAGGATGACTCCTGGCGCGAGAGGCAAGTTGTTTTCCCAGTAGTACGAGGCGGTCCAAGGGAGAGAAGACCCATAGTCATTCCTGGTGTATTTGGCCACTACCAGACCGACTACATCTTTATAGACCCAGGAAGAACCGCGGATATCATATACGAGCAATGTTTCAATCAATTGGATCAAGAGGATAAAGCGCGCTTAGAGCCAGTGGACTACCCACTCACCGGTTTCTTCAACGAAGCCGTTTTTCCTCTTGGTCGGATATCCTTCCCGGTGCTACTTTCTGATGGGAAGAATTCAAGGACAGAAGAAGTCATGTTTATGGTTTTACCAGCAAATTCGAGGCACGATATTCTCTTGGGAAGGGAGTCCCAAGGGGATTTTAGATTAGATCGAATCAAATCAATGAAGAAGACTAAACCCAGAAGACGTTAGATCTGATTTTGTTGTGTTTTTTTTATACTAATTATGGCCAAGTGAGAAGAAATCTGAAATTGAGGAAATGGTGAAGGTGTTGGAGGGTTTGAACCCGAATCCGAACCCGGCAGTTGATCTTGATAAGGTGAAATGATTCAAACATTTCATAATTTGTTTTATAATTTTATAATCACCATTTGTGTTGAAAGTTGAAACTTGAGATTTGAAATTGATGGTATTTATTATGGGGGATTGTTTATTTGGGGGATGCTGGGATCGAAGAGAACAAAGTTGGGATTGAGCGTTTTCATCAGTTTGGGGGATTTCTTGTAGGTTATTGATGTTATAAATTGAGTCAAAGGACAACCTCTTGTTTGTGTTTGTTATCTTCTTACATTCATTATCCATAGTCCTTATTACAGTAAAAAGATGAATTTGCCCTTATGTGAAAAGCATATGACTGGATTTAGCTAAAAATTTTAACTAGGTTAGAGTCAAAGGACCAAAGATGTAATGAGTTTGTCAAATAAAGGACTATGACTGTAATTATTGAAGTTAAAGACTATCCACTACAATCTGGTACAAACATAAAGGACGAATGTCACACCCCGATATTTCCACATAATCCGGTGGGGAGCATCGTGACGTAGTTGATATCATCATAGACAATTAAACACAGATATAGCACAGTGGAAGTCTTGGAAGTTTAGTTACTATTACAACCCAAAATGTTCAAAGTTCAAACGAAAGAATATACAGGCGGTTGTAAAAGAGATCCACAGGCGGATCATTAAATAAATACATAAAGCAGAGGTTGATAGACTTTAGGCATCTAGGGATTTGCAAGATCCTCTTAATTAATGCCAAGTAGCTCCAGCCTAGTTCGTGAGGTACCTGTCACTTAGTCGTTGGAAAATACGTCAGTTTTCACTGATAAATACAATTAACTGACTCATTTGAAAACATTTATGAAAATTGTTTAAGTGCTTGAAGCACGAAAATTCTTTTATAACTTGGAACAATTTCATTTAAAATCTTGTATACAGTTTTACATGTTTGTCATACATTTGGGGCCGGTTTGGAAACCGGTCATGATTAACTGACTCACCACTTATAAAACCCACAAAGGAGTTATCCCTAACTTATGGGAAATTTAATAATTTAGCATTTGCATCGGTCGGGTGTATGCCTACACCCCGTGCATAGGTCGTGGCCATTAATAACTTAAATGAGCCGAGGATATCCAGGACACGGTCGTTAACCCCGGAAGTTTATGTTATCAAACAAAACATATTAAAACGGGTTATGCGTATTTATTAATCACAATCCGACTAAATGATCCCATACCCGACCAAGCGGTAATAATTTACCGTATCCCAAGCCCGTATAAGAGAAAATAAGTTAAAAGTATTTACCTGAGTAAATAATGCAAGAAATGTTACTCAGCCGTATGTTACTAAGACTTTATGCAAGTATCTTCTACTGAGGCTACTTAATCTGAAATGAAGGTTTTATTAACCTATTAGGATACCAACGGGTTTTATTTAAGTCAATGACTTAGACCGGTTAGTTTTAAGGATGCTTTACGGTACGAAACGCTAGATTAAGCGGTGACCAGAATGGAATGTTATTTAGACCCAACAAGTATGAAGACTTGTATAATATGGGTAAACTAAATACAATCTGGATTTAGAAATTTAGATCACAAGGTTAAACCCGTTTCGGTTAATTCATGCAAACTAGTTACATAAACCGAACCGAACGCGTATAAGCATAAATGGGTAACCGGGTGAGTCATATACAAGCTCCATATATTATTATGCTTAAAATATGTTATGACATCAGTAGGATATCAACATGTATGCCCAAAAAGATTTTAAAACCGAATTAGGCCCCACAAGGGCATTTTGCTCATTTTGAAGTTTAGAAAAGGGGTTTAAAGGTAAACTGAAGTTCTGGTAAAAAACATTCTGTAAAAATATTTAATTTATGATGTTATATTAGTAGGATATCATACCTATGTGTGGTTTACCATTTATGGCCAAACTATGCCCTGAAAGGGCATTTTGGTCATTTCACATATGCTTTTAAGGACTTAATTGGGATTCTGAGTTCATGAATTATACCTACTGTAAAAATATTTAAAATCATTTATAAAGTCAGTAGGTAACAAGTCTTGGGTGCTAAATATGGTTTAAAACCATACTATGCACTTAATTAGCGTAAATGTCGATATTTGACGATAATTCCAAAGTTTAAGTGATTCTGAGATTTTGACCAGCTTTAAATGGTCAAAATATTTTATTTTTCATAACACATCAGTATCAAAAGGTTTTGCATGTTAATTATATGTAAAACTCGTTTTATTTGCGAAAAGGGTATTATCGTCATTTATAGGCTTTATGCAAGAACTCAAGGTTAAGGTCAGTATATAATCTGACCCAACACTTCAATAATTCCTAAAAATTATATCACAATAGTAGGTAGAGAGTTTTGTGGCAAAATTATGTTTAAAGCTCATTTTACATGCTAAATGGTATTTTAGTCCTTATAAAAGTATCATTTTTGATACTAAAGGGTATTTTAGTCCTTATAAAAGTATCATTTTTGATAAATTGTAAAACTTTAGTTTATGACCAGAATTTAGGTGTCAAAATATCCTAATTATGTTTACTAATCAGTACCTAATTCATTTGCATATGCATTTATCTTAAAAAAACCTCATTTTTAAGCCCTAGGGCATACTAGTCAAATATAAGCATAATATCGGAAACATGCATATAATTCAGATTACTAAGTGACCATGTAACATAACCTCAGAGGGTTTTTTTGGTTACATAATATGGTCACAAAGGAACCTTAAGACATAGCGAAAATAAGCTAATTCGGGTCAGAACTGAAAGTCAAAGCAAAAGTCAAGCTTTTGCGACTTTCGGATGCGAACCGAGCTTAGACTTAGAATTGTCGGGTTGAACAGGTTTAGACATGTTCTAATTATGTTTACCAAGTTATTAAAGTGATAAAATATGTTTTATAACTTCTACATTATCATATTTGATTTTTATTTTAAAAATCTGATTAGTTTGACTTTTTATTTAATTATTTTGACCCGACAATTAACTAAGTAAACGTAGTAATTAGGAGGTGCCCTTTTGAGGGATTAACACCTACCTAATTACAATCACATAGCCATATTCGCCTCGAACAATGGCTGGACCGTTTAGATCTAAACCGAAGGTCAAAGCCATTTTGCGGCAACTTTGACTTTCGGTCTTTAAACGTATAAAAACGAACAAGAGTGGCTAAGGATACTTACAAAGGGTCCTAGCTCGAAGATTAAACTAGAAGGAGCTTCTTTTTTTATCAGGAACCTCAGAGAAAGTGAGAAGAGATGAATTTGAAAGGTGCAAGTTCAAGTGAAGCAACAAGGCACCTATTTATACTAATTCATGAAGTTCTAGGATCAATCCAGGTGTTTTTGATCGTTCTCAGATCATTCCAAGTGTCCTAGTGTCAGTAAATACCATCAAATGATCCCTGGTTTCGAGTTTCAGGCATGCAATGGCTGTTTGTGTGGGCTGCAAGTCTGAAACATGCAGCTGTCCTATTTTTGCTTACTGAGCACTTTCTCACGGGCCGCGAAAGACAAGACTTAAGTCTTCGCGGGCCACGACTCTCCTTCTGTTCTGGTAAAACAAGTTTCAATATTGGCAGTTTCAGTCCCTGGTCCTTTATAACTTCATATAACTTTCATTTTTAGCACTATTGGCCCCCATAGTTAGTTTTTAAGGGTCTTAAAGGTTATAATAAACACCGTTAGGCTTCTGTTCGGTTAAATGTCACCTGAAAACACTAGTTTCTTTCGTTGATGCTTTTAACCCTTTTTCTTGGAATCTTTCACAATTATCACATAATGATACCGAATGTTGGATCGACGTGTGACCCGAACGAGTCAATCAGAAGAGTTTATGATCCATATCAAAGGCGGAATCAGTGATATAGACGTGAAACAGCTTGATTCCTCTTAATTATCCTTTTATTATTGATTTCAAAGCAATTCTGATCGTTTGACAAACTGGCAGCACCTCGGCTCTGAAATCTCGAACGTTACAAATGAATCAGCAGGTCCACTATATATAGGGGATGTAATTTCGTACGAAATAGCATAAGCCTATTTCGTGCGAAATACCCCTTTTACATACAAATCCTAATTTTAATCCTGCTGAGCACTGTTCTATCCTATCTAGATACAAGACTCTATAAAGACGAAGTTAACAGACATCTATGCACCAACAGACTCCCCCTTGGATGTTGATGAAGTCTTTAGCATCAAATCTTTAGTCTTTAGTCTTTATCTATCTTCTTCTCTGTCCAATTTATCTAACACTGTAAGCATCCTTCAATCTCTATCTTCAAAACTCCCCTTTGACTGCTAATCCAGAATGTAGACTCCCCCTTTCAATATGCTGGAGCTTGAATTCTGGATCAATCTTTATACTTTCTTTGCCATGGGGATCTTGTTACCTGCTTCTCAAGAATATAACATTATAATCTATTGTCTTTTAACATCTTTTGTTGTTTTTATTAGTTTTTAGAAAAACCACTTAAGTATCTAGATCTAAGTTAATGACCCTAGGCACTTAATTTGTCAACCAAGTCCAACTTAATGACCTTGGTTGATTTGAATGAAACAAAAACTAAATTTTGTTCAACATTTTTCTGAAAATTACAAGTTTCAACTTAATGAACTTGTTTTGACTTTCCATTTTCACAAGTTTAACATGATAAGCTCACAACTCTTCTGTCCAGCTCATAAACTTCCTGCATCTGCTTCGAATCTGAAGATCAACTTTCCACTTTGGTTTGTCGGAAAATAAAGCAGAAATGTAAAATATTTTTGAATTTTGAATAAAGTTTCTATACTAGAATGCTAAACAGAAATGAAATGCAGTAAATGTAAACTATTTACAAACATATTTTTGGTGAGCGTGTTAGGGAATCATATCAGTTGTTGACAAGTCACAAGTACCGTTAAGCTTTGATTTCATACTCAGAATTAAACAATTCGCTTAGATTGTCGATATACTGATCCATTTAAATTCTCACACAAATTTCAATCTGTTCAGGATACGAATTTAGTGTTTTAGAGACTTAAACTCATTCATATGTCCCACCTCTTGAATATACTCCCGTATCCAGAACCCAATATTCAGTCTTACAGGTGAGTATACCACAGATGATATCTGTAAGGGGTTAAATGCGAGGGCCATGAGAGCTCAGGCTATTGCTTCCGCAAAATCAGAGAGATGATGGCTTCGACTTTTGGTGTGTCCCCTTTAGAGGATCTTTTCTTCAACAGCACATGATTAGCATTTTGCAATGTTTCATCATTTTTTATGCTGAGGGTGATGCTATTATTTCAAGCAAGCGAAAAGTATTATACGGGGACTAGGCCATTGCTTCCGCAAAATCAGAAGTCCCGGGATAATACCCCAGATATCACTGAGTATAAAGACCTAGTATTTCAGAAAGAGGGATCCTCCAAACAAGATTTCAGGGGTTACCTATATATCCAAGTAGTGTTCCCCACAAAATAAACAAGTAAAGATTTAGGTTTATATCCCGAACAAACCTACTAAATGTGTAAAAACCTATCGGCACATCATCAGCGAGACTGTTTAACACTTTTAAACTTTACATATCTTTAGCATACTGTAACTGTCAAGCCAATGTACTATCATTTTCCCGTTTTACACAAGCTCTTTTCCGGTTTTCTATTGTTTTTGTATTTTGAAAATATCTCATATTTTTTTATTTTTGAAAAATTTTACTGTTTTTGTATTTTCTGAAAAAAATAACCTACTCCCCCTAAATACCAAAACAAGTAAAAAATCGACAAACCATTGCAGATTGCGTCTCAACATCATCTACAGTGGTACCTTCATCTACGCCAAGAATCTCTTCCGGCACCGATAAAAGCTTCATACCGTTCAATTTTAAAAGATATTGAAAACGAGTTTTATCAAACGCTTTGGTATGTAAATCAGCTTTTTGTTCGTCAGTGTGGATTTTCTCAATTCGTATCAACTTCTTCTCGAAACAATCTCGGATGAAGTGATGACGAATTTCAATGTGTTTCGTTTTAGCGTGATGAACAGGATTTTTAGTGATGTTTATCGCTGCCTCATTATCAACAAAGATAGGGGTGTTAAGAAATTGTAAACCGTAGTCGCGCATCTGTTGCTGGATCCACAAGATCTGAGAGCAGCAGCTGCTAGCAGATACATACTCGGCTTCACATGTTGATAAAGCCACAGAGGTCTGCTTCTTGCATTGCCAGGTAACCAATCGTGGTCCGAAAAACTGGCACCCCGCTGTTGTTGAGTTAGCGTTAACTTTACAGCATCCGAAATCGGAATCGGAATACCCTTCGAGCGTGAAATCGCCATCTTTTGGATACCACAGCCCTAGTGATGGAGTTCCTTTCAGGTAACGTAATATCCGTTTCACAATCACCATATGCGAAGCTCTCGGGTTAGACTGAAATCTTGCTGCAAGGCAGGTTGGATACATGATATCGGGTCTAGAAGCTATCAAATACATCAGTGATCCGATCATGGAATGATATAACGTTTCATCTACCTTCTCTCCGGTGAGATCAGGGTTTATCCCATGGTTCGTCGCTAACGGGGTGGAAGCTGGAGTAGATCCTGACATCCCAAATTTCTCTAAGATATCATGAACATACTTCGTCTGATGTATGAAAATTCCCTTAGGCAGTTGATCAACCTGAAGACCCAAGAAGAATTTCATCTCACCCATCGATGACATTTCAAATTTTTTCTTCATAACTCTTTCAAAATCTTTGCACAAATTTTCATTTGTTGACCCAAATATGATGTCCTCCACGTATATTTGAACTATCAGAAGATGTCTGTCGACTTCTTTGGTGAATATAGTGGCATCCACTTTTCCACGGATGAAGCTGTTGGCAAGTAAATGTTGAGACAATGTCTCGTACCAAGCTCTCGGGGCCTGGTGTAAACCATACAGCGCTTTATCCAGTAAATAGACCTTGTCTTTGTGGATTGGATCGGTGAAGCCCGGTGGCTATCCGACATATACCTCCTCTTTTACCTTCCCATAGAGAAACGCCGATTTAACATCTAACTGATAAACTTTAAAACTTTTCCAAGATGCAAATGCTAGGAAGATTCTGATCGCTTCAAGTCTAGCAACCGAAGCATACACTTCAGTGAAATCTATAACCTCCTGCTGACTAAAGCCCTGGACTACGAGTCGAGCTTTGTT
The DNA here is from genome assembly GCA_030545235.1 of Helianthus tuberosus. Classification (NCBI taxonomy): domain Eukaryota; kingdom Viridiplantae; phylum Streptophyta; class Magnoliopsida; order Asterales; family Asteraceae; genus Helianthus; species Helianthus tuberosus. The sequence continues at coordinate 182,883,850 of CM060451.1, forward strand.
ACAAATAATAACCCCTCGATCATCCCTCTTGCACTTGAACACCCACTTGGTGTTTATCTTCCTGTGACCATCAGGCAAGTCTACCAATTTCCACACTCCTAACTTCTCAAATTGACTCAGCTCCTCTTGCATCGCGTTGACCCAAGAATCTTCAGTTAGTGCTTCTTTGTATGTTCGCGGTTCAATCTGCGAAATAAAACAACTAAGTGAAAACTCAGTTTGTAACGGAGCAACTGTTGAATAAAAACAAGTAAGGCCTTGGTCAATTTGACGTCTTGTGCGAATGCCTGATTGTAATTCTCCAATAATCAGCTCTTCTGGATGATACGAAAGAGTTCTCGGCATCACCTCGCCTGGAACATCTACCTCGCCTTCCAAATTTGTGACAATCTGATTTGCACCTTGTTCACTGACTGGAATTGTTTGATTTGAAATCTGGATCTGCTCCCCCTCAGAATCTGAATCACCATGATCGAATATAGGTCTATCATCAGATTCTAGATTATCATTGATTGCCGTCTGATTGTCAAGAGTTTGCTAAATATCATCATGTTCTCCAGCATTACTAGGACCGGCTTCATCGTCATTGGAAGCTTGTTGTATACGTCTAGATGACTCAGCTGGGAATCTTTCTTGTGATTCTTCATATTCTCTCAGAATATCCAACTCGTCAAAGAAATCTGGTTCTTCTTCTATGTCAAACGAATCCCACAGAGTATCGTAATTAAAACGCCATGAGTCACCGGGATTCTAAGGTGGCATTGTATAACCTTGACACTCAACATTATGTGCTTCGATAATCCGCTTCAAGCTTGGAACAAAAACTCGTTTTAATGGACTCGCATAACCTACGGAAATTCCTTCAATGCTCTTTGCACCAAATTTACCAAAAGGTTCTAGAACTGTACAGGGAGACCCAAACGATTCCAGATACTTCAGGTTAGGTTTGCGGTTGTTAATCAGCTCGAAACATGTCTTGTTGAATTTCTTCACTGTAAGAACCCGGTTGAGTGTATAGCAAGCGGCTGACACTGCTTCTGCCCAAAAATTGACAGGTAATTTCGAATCAGCAAGCATTGTCCTAGCCGTTTCAATTAGCGTCCTGTTCTTTCTTTCAGCTACTCCATTTTGTTGTGGAGTGTAAGGAGCACTAAATTCTTGCAATATACCTCTCTCATCACAATATTCTTCCATCTTGTTGTTCTTGAACTCTGTACCGTTGTCACTCCTGATTCTTCTGATTCGAGTTTGGTACAAGTTTTCAATTTTTCTGAACAACGTCATCAAACTTTCAAACGTCTCATCTTTTGACTTCAGAAATGATACCCATGAAAATCTCGAGTAATCATCTGTTACTACTAGACACCAGAGATCTCCAGTTATGCTTTTGACGTTCATTGGACCAAAAAGATCCATATGAAGTCTCTCTAACGGTCTCGAGACTGAGTTAACCTTCTTCCCAGGGTGAGATTTCTTCTTTTGCTTGCCTTTGACACAGCTAATGCACTCCCCCTCAAGATGAAAACCTTTCACATGAACACCAATAACTAAATCGTTATGCACCAGGTGATTCATTTTTCGCAGGTGAATGTGACCCATCTTTCGATGCCACAATTGTGATTCTTTTTCCGTTGCTCTTGACATAAAACAGTGAGCCTGACCCGTGGTAGTAGTTGCTACACACATGTCCAACACGTACAGATCATTCACTCTGGGTGCTCTCATGATAATCCATTCTTTGGGAACAACAAATCCTGGTTTCAAAATCAAACATTCCTTATCTGTAAAGTGCGTTGTATACATACGATCACAGATCTGAGAAATGCTCAGAAGATTATTCTCAAGCTCGGCGATGTAGTTTACTCTTTCAAACGTGACGATACCATTCGATAAAGTTCCTTCACCAACTATTCGACCACCTTGATTGCCTGCAAATCCCACATATCCTCCATTAAACCCTCGAACATCGTACAGTAGGGTTTTCTTCCCTGTCATGTGCCGAGAAGCTCCACTATCCATAATCCAACGTGAAACGGATCTTGGAAGCTCCTGCACATATCACAAACGCTTAGTTAGATTTTGATGCCACCCAAGCCTCTTTTGACTCAGGTAGCTTGACTTTGAGATGAGTTTTTGTAGTGTAAAGTGGCGGAAAATTCTTATCATTCATCTTTAAGCTCTCCTCAGACCCAATCTCAACTTCTTTGTACAAAAAGAAATCATTTTTAGGAGGTTGACCAGAAGATTGGTCTTTCTTTGGTACATCCTTCTTTTCAGAAGTAGTAGCCTCTTGTGGTTGAAGTTTCTCATAGTAATCCAAAGGTACATACATCATCTCAGATGTTTTTGCAGTCTCAGACTCCTTTGGTTTAGGAGAACTTGGTTTCTTTTCTTCTGATTTTGGTTTCCATGCTTGTTGAGACGAAGCAACCCGTTTGTAAAATTTGTCAGTTTTAGTTACCACATTCTTTACAGATTCAGTTTTGAGTTTGGTGTTTTCATTTTTCAAAACTTTCTTCTCAACAACCATTGGAGCTTTGCCTTTTGCATCAGCTTTCCTTTTCTGACTCTCAACAACTTCAAACTTAGGCTTTAAATTGGTGCACTTTCATGCAATGTGTCCAACTTTGTTGCACTTAAAGCATGTACGAGTATCAACTACCCGATTTGTACCTTCGGTCTGAGGTTGTGAGGCATTTTCTTCAAAAAATTCTTCATTTGATTTTGAAAAAATTTCAGATTCCTGCTCGGAATGAGAACTTGAGCTTTTCACAAACACCTTTTTCTCATCAAACTTCTTGTTTTGAAAATTCCTTTTTTTATTATACTTACCACCCTTTTAACCACCCGACCATTTGTTTTGATAGTTGTTAGAAAAACGCGGTGGTATAACAGGTTTCTTATAATAAGACTTATCTTTTTCAAAATTCAATTGCCGTTTGGAACATTTCAAACCTTCGATCTCAGACACATCAATCTCAATCAACTTGAACACATTTCTCAATTTACCAACATTCACATTCTCCAAAGGAAAATCACGATCCGAATACAACTTATCAGATCCCGCCATCTTGTACATCACAAGATTAGGTTCTTCATTTAAGTTGTTTTTGGATTTTGATTTTGGAATATATTTGTCCAAAAAGCATTCATCATCCTCAGTAGTGTCACTTTCAGACTTTAAAACATTTTCAACCATGTTTTTCACAACTTCAGATTGGACACTATCTTCATCGGAAGATGAAGTGAATGTGACATCAATTGTGTCTGGAAGTTTAATTTCATTTTCTTCTTCATCATTAACCAACCCGGATTTTTTCTTTGAAAAATTGTTTAGAACTGGCGGTGGAACCTGATGATACCCAACCCCGGTTCCATCCGAGTATACATCTTCGCCTTCTTTGTTCTTCCCAATTGGTTTAGGAACGATATGTTGAAGAACAAAACTTGCGGAATTGTAACTGTTTAGTTTCAACTGGATGCGTTCGTTTTCAATTTTAGCTTCTTGAAACTGAAGCTTCAACTTAGCAATCTCATCCAATTGTTGATTAATTTGCTCTTCTTTTACCCTAAGAACTCCTGACAATTGAACATTTTCTTTGTTTGTCTTACCATTTCTCTCATCAGAATCTTTTACCGTTCGTTTTAGCTTCTCAAAACTTTCTGAAAGTTGACGGTTTTCAAGAATCAATTTTTCATTTTCTTTCCTAATTCTTTCTACGTCAGTTTTATCATTTTCAATTTTCTCAGTTAATTCATTTAACCTATCATTTGAAGCTTTTAACATTTTGTCACGGTTTAATATCTGATCTTCAACATCTCTGACCCTTCCTGTCAGTTCTTCGGTTTTTTTACTGCTGAGGTAAGCAAGTGTACTACAAACCTTGCAGTCTTTCATGCAATTTTTGCAGTCGCTCTTAGTTTTCTTACCTGACTCATTGATTTCATCATTCTGACTGACCTTGCTTTTAGACTCAGATCCAGAACCAGAAACTACCTCTAGCTCTTTCGCAGCAAGTACTTTGTCAGCCATCTTCTTCAAATTTTCAGCAGTAAACTCTTGTGACGTGTCAATAATCCCATCATCAACTTTCTTTGGCTGTGGCTTCTTCTCTTTTTCTTTTTCTTTTTCTTCAGCTTCTCCTCCTCCCCACCACATTCTCTGATTTGCTTCTTCTGCTGCAATTTGCTCAGTGAGAGTTTCAATGTTTACAGAATCTTGATCAACAGCTATGTTTCCGTTGGGATCTAGGTAACATTCTCTATCAGCATCCCATATATTTGCCTTTTTTGCTTCTTTCCATGTATGATAAATTTTACTTCTCATGTTCTGAGCTTTCATCTTTCTGTTGATATATTTCACTTCTTCTGTTCTGGAATCTTTAAAAGGAACAATCTTTGTCACAAACGCATAACACTGCATCTTCTTCTGGTAACACTTCACTCCAATCATATCCCTCATCGTCATGAATAACAGCAAGTGCTCCGGATTTTTCTTTGGGATTTTCTTCTATCTGCTTCATTCTGGGCGGTTCAGATTTGTTCTGATGATAGATTGCTCTTTTGTAATAATCCTCTCTGAATGGATTTGCAGTATCATCAGCATATGCATTTCGACATTCTCTTTTAAAATGACCTTTTTGTTTACATTTAAAGCACGTGACTTTTGATTTATCAAACCCTAGCTTGGTTGAAGGTCCACCAATAGAATGTCTACCGGTAATCTCCATGAATCTTTGCGCTCTCCTAACCACACTCGCCATACACCACCTGATATCAATCAACTCCATCTCCTCTGGGTCGATCTGATCATAATCTTCCTTGGTGAGGTTAGTATTTCCGATCTTTCCCGCTACGAGGCTTTCATAAGATTCAAAGACAGATGCCAAAAACACCATTTGTTGTTTGGCGGATTCTTCACTAAAATTTTGAACATTCTTGAGATCCACAGCAATGTTGCATTGAAACAGATTTTTCGGAACTGATTGACTTTGAGCAGTTGAAGGTGAACCTCCATGATAGCCACTGCTTGGAGTTTCTTGATTCACCGTGTTTGAATTTTCTGCTAAAAATGTTGTTTTTGGTGACACAGATTTCGGGATCATACTTCCTCGGTAATACAGCTCAACATTCTGCTGATATGAGGAGTTGTTGACTTTGTTCGATTTCCTGATCTCCAACTCATGACTTTCCAATCTTTCGATAACAAATCAACCGTCAGTTTAGTTGGTTCAACTGTGTTTTTCAGCATCAAAGCAAAATACTGCCAATCTTTATCATCAGGCAGTGAGTCAAACAATTTGTCAACCAATTCTTCTTGAGTGTACACGATTCCGTGTCTTGCAAGTTCCAGCTTCAAATGCCAGAATCTTTCAATCATCTTTGGCACAGATTCGTTTTTCAAACAACCAAATAAATCAAATTCTTTTCTTAACAATTTCTTTTTGTTTTTAACAATCTCGGCACTACACACACGTTTTACTTTCAGTTTCTCCCATAGATATTTCGAATTTGTGTATTCAATCAACGATATTATGTCATCCCTCACGGACTGATGAAGTAAAGCAATGCCTTTTTGTTCAGCAACAAAATTTTCAACTTCATTATCCGCTATATTTTCATAATCCGTTCTTCCCATATCAAAACCATTCTTCATGTTCTTCCAACTGAGATATGCAAAAGATTTTAGCCACTCTTAAAACCTTTTAGCCCATCTATTGTATTCTTCAATCGCCATCAGTTTGGGAGGTTTGTTGTATGTGCCATATGCACTCTCCACACTCAAAGCATCAGACAGGGTTTTCTTTGCACTCGGATTAGGAGCATTTTCATTTGTGTTATTTGATGTATCATCTCCAGTGTTTCCCGTGAAAGCAAACATGTCACTGAACGGATTCATAAACTCATCCATCTTCACGTATCTGAAACAGTCAACAAATACTTAGAAATTTTTTGAAATTTTAGGACAAGTTCAAACGAAATTAGTTCACGCGAAATTAGAAGTCTTCAAACGAAAACAGATTTCAAGCGAAATAAGCTTTCACACGAAATACCAACTCAAGCGAAAACAGAATTTTCAAACGAAATAGTGATTTCGTTCGAACAGACCAAACGAAATATGATTTCGTGCGAAATTAACTTGGATTCAAACGAAATCAACCTCTTTGGAACGAAATAGTGATTTCGTATGAAATCCTCAAACGAAATCTAATTTCGTGTGAAATCAACAACAATTTCAAACGAAATTAATCACAAAGTGTAATTTCGTGCGAAATTAAGAGACTATTCCATGCGAAATTAGGATGACATCAGCATGTCGGCCACCATTTTGTCAAATTGATCCGGTTTTTGTTCGAATTTTGGTCCAATTCTCTCAAGGATTCATTAAAACAGTGTTTTACGTGATATATGTAAAATTCAATCCATTTTGTCCGTTAAATCTCGTTTAATTTTGAAAAAAATGAGTGGAAGTGATGAAAATAAGCTGAATTGGTATAAACTCTTCTTCCTGAGCTCTGATACCACTTGTTGGATCGACGTGTGACCCGAACGAGTCAATCAGAAAATTTTATGATCCATATCAAAGGCGGAATCAGTGATATAGACGTGAAACAACTTGATTCCTCTTAATTATCCTTTTATTATTGATTTCAAAGCAATTCTGATCGTTTGACAAACTGGCAGCACCTCGGCTCTGAAATCTCGAACGTTACAAATGAATCAGCAGGTCCACTATATACAGGGGATGTAATTTCGTACGAAATAGCATAAGCCTATTTCGTGTGAAATACCAGTGTGTCATTTCGTACGAAATAGCTTAGTGCTATTTCGTGCGAAATACCCCTTTTACATACAAATCCTAATTTTAATCCTGCTGAGCACTGTTCTATCCTATCTAGATACAAGACTCTATAAAGACGAAGTTAACAGACATCTATGCACCAACACCGAAACCTTGTGAATTTATTATCACGTATTCTCGGGAGTATAATCGAACATTATGAAGCCCCGGGTTCGTTAAAAGGTCACTCAGAGGTAAGAATTAACATGTTGACACGTTTAACCCCTTTTATCTTGTAAACTTTCGATTTCTTTTACAAATGGCTTCTCATGTCCAATTATTTACTCGTTTAAGACTACGATTATATCAGGGGCATAAGTTTAGCATGTTGACACTTTTAGTCCCTCCGCATACAACTTTCACTGTTTGTCAACTTTAGTCCTTCTAATTCAATCTTTTACACGTTTAGAGTTTAGGACACGTGTCTTCATATAACTGGACACGATTTTACGAGGTGTTACAACGAAAAGTGTAATTTACCCATACATATATTCTGTATCATATATGGTGTGTGTATATATATTCAGATCACGTATGGTACTGCTGGAATATTAAAAATCTAGAGTTTTATACATATAGCTTATAACTAGTGATTTTGATATTATAAAATCTTAAAACATGTTAAATTAAATGTTATAAAAGAACATAGAATATTATGTACTTATGAGAATTAATTGCATGGAATACGTAATGCATAGTCTTGAAAGAATTGGTAGAGTAAATGGTCATAAGTATATATATTTATGGTGCCATAATATCCTATAAGTGTGAATGACTATATTGTATAAAAGCTGCAAATTTCTTTTAGAAAAATGCATTGTGAAGAAATAGTGGTTAACCGAGTGGTTAGTCCACGGGTTGAGTCTCGTCAAGATATGGTTTTTTTTAAAGTAAACTTCATTAAAAGAAACGGCTTGATCCGAAAACCGGACCAATCCCCAAGCCAACCCAAACTACATAAATATAAATTTACACCAATCTAACCAAAGAATCGACTTAAACTTCGAACTATGCTTAAACCATAGAAAACTAAGAGGTCTAACTTCACTAAAAAAACTCTTCAACTTTAACCTCGGCACCCGAAAACACCAACCTATTTCTTGCAATCCATAAACTCCAACACGCAACTAAAATGATGCCATGAACCGTTGTCTTCTCCACCACCCCCAACCTACCGATATTCATGTGGATCTCCAAAAGATCCCTAAACGAGAACGCAAAAATGTCTGGAATGCGGCACCATCCACTAATCTTTTGCCAAAGAACAGTCGCAATAGTACAGGAAGTGAACAAATGACTAACCGATTCATCATCGCACCTGCACATCGGACATAACCCGTCGCCGACCAAAATACCCCTCTTAAGGAGCGTGTCAGCCGTGGGGATTCTGTTCAACTCCACCCTGTAGAGAAAAATATTACATTTTTGAGGCACCCACTTACACCAGTCAAACACGGTTACTGGTGTGCGTTAGGTGTAATATGTTTTTATTAATATTTTAAGCCCATTTTACGCATTAGTCAAGTTTTAAATTTATAAAACACGATATTCTACTAACACTAAACACACACATGGGCAAGTGCACCCATCTTGAGCGTAGTATAGCGTTGGTAAGATACCGAGGTCGTCCAATGACACAAGAGCTTTTAATACCGGTTTATCCTCAACGTCTAATCAATCTAAAATTTTTGGAAAAGGGTTTTAAACATGAAAAATAACAACTAAAAATGCTGAAAAATAAAAATAAAAATTAAAATAAAAATAAAAACAGATAGACAAGATGAATCACTTGGATCCGACTCGCCTTTAATGTATCCTTTGATGATTTCCGCACTTTTGCACTTTTTAAGAGATTATCTTAGTTATAGTAGTAGGCCCCCTCTTCTGAAGGTGACGTTACCCTCAACCCAGTGGTTTGAGTCAGCAAGGATACAATCCCAAAGGGTCGGAATATTGAAAGATAACTAATTAAGTTATTAATGCGAAAAGTGGTAGGCCCCTCTTTTGAAGGCGACGTTACCCTCGGCTAAGTGGTTTGAGTCAGCAGGGATACAATCCCAGGTAGCCGGTTTAATGTATTAATAGTAGTTTACATATGAGGGGATCAAGCCATTCGCACCCCCGCCATCCAATACCAGTGGGTATTGAAGGATGTCCTAATAAGCTTGACCCAGGTCCTTGCAGGATCTATACACTGAACAAGGCAAGAACCTTACTAAACCAGTCCCTTAACCCCCAACCAGGTAGCCAACATATCTCTATATAGACCGTAGAGATATGAATGGTGAAAAACATTTTACTTTATATAGACAGTAAAATAATGCCAAGACACCACGGACAAATGATAAAGAAGTTTCACCTTCAACAAAAGAAACTAGTTATTAAAGTCATTAATACAAAACCAAATAAAAAGTGCGAAAAGATTAAAAATAAAAAGTAATACATTAAATGCTTGTCTTCACCAAGTGATGTAAGAGACTTAGCCAAACATGGCCTTTGATTGACAAGAACTCTTACGATCAATCTTGGATCCCGAGATTACTACACACACTCTAAGGTGGATGATGGATGATGGTGGTGGATGTGGGTGTTGTAGTGGTGGCAAAGTGGGGGAGAGGTGGTTTGCCAAGGGATGCCTTTGAAGTGAGCCAAGCACCCCTATTTATAGCCTGAACAGAAGCCCGGCCACGGCCCCGTGTCCCCTGGACACGCACCCATGGCCAACCATTTTCTCTTCCTTCATTAATTGCAATTGTCTGTATTAGGCTCCACACGGCCCAATGTTCGCTGGGCACGGCCCCATGTGTAGAAGCGTATCTGTACTACCAAGATTTGCAAGATTCTGTGAATCTTAGCATTGACCACGCCTTGTGCTGAGCTGGGCACACCCCGTGGTGGGCAATGGAAGCTTCTACAGCTTTGTCCTTTCTGCAGACACCTGACCACACCCACGTGCTCAGTGGGCACGGGCCGTGGTCAGCCTTATGTTTCTTGTTTTTGCTTGTGGAGATGCTGTCGAGGGGTCGGGCATGCCACGTTTATTCCTTTTCTCTGTATTTATGTTAGTTTTTGCTGCATATTTGTTTCTTTTGTTCATTTAAGCTCATTTGGTCATGAAAATACAAAAGGAAGACAAAAGCACACTTTTTCCAACATTAGTACTAAAAGGGGTTAGTTTTATGCCTCATTTGATGTAATTTATATGTTGTATTTTACACACAACAGTTACTAGTTACTGTATTCATTTCCGTGAAGCAAGACCTTCTTGGCCGACTTCAAAATTCCCGGAAACATCCTCAAGCCATTTCCATTTGTCTTCCCTGTTGCTGAGACTCACAGACTGCAGGGAAATCTGCAAATCGTCAAGATAGGGTTAATCCCTTCTTTTCTCGATCGATGGCTGGATGATCTTTCATATGTTGCCTGCGCAAGGAAAACACCATGACTCGCAACAAAGAGAATGAGGTGGGGCATTACAATCCTATTCGACATAATTTATTTAGAACTTTTTAAGAAAAATAAATATTTTTTGTCAAAACATGCCTTTTAAAATTTCATTTAGCTATATACAAATTCACACACCTCACAAGTGATCACTCAACACTTGGCCGAAGATGTATAAGTGAAACGCTCGATCTCGGTATGGAACTTACTCCTACAATATGCTTGACAAGCAATCCAACCTCCTCTTTTTTTAACATAATCCTTGTAAATATCAAGATGACTTTTAAAAGGGTAGGTTTTTGGTTAATGGTAGGGTGGTTTTATTTGAAACTTGGCTAAAGATGTAAAATGTCGGTTTTCTTTTGAAAATTGGTACTAACTAAAGGCTTATAAGCAATAAATTTGCTTATTTTATTTCAAGCAGCTAGAGATTTTTTTTTTGATAAAATAAGTCATATACTTTTGCGTATTTCAAAAGAACCGAATTTTACTAAAATAAAGGGGTGCAAAAGTAAAAGATGGTTTTGGGTGATGGGTGATTTATGCAAAACGGTGTTTTGCGGGTTTTGAAATGAAAGGTTTAGGCTCAAAGGGGTTGACTAAGGGATATCTTTGTGGGGGAGAGAAATAGAAATAAGGTTGAAAAGCAAAAAAGGGTTTATGGTCATAATGTCTCAGTCATATACTTACTTGGATTAGTCGGTAAAGACCGGGAATGTATTGTCTTGTTAAGTTATAGATTCTTAAGAACCGTACGGGCTATTCACACAAGAAATGAATAGTGAGCATTTAGTAAAGATATGATATTGAATGTTCGGTAAAGGCTCAAAACTCACAATTTGTGGGAAAAGGGTAAAAGTGTGAAAATATATATACAATCAAACTTTTAAAAAGATTGTCATGCCTTTGTATGAATTTTTCTTATATGGTTCTTTTTATCACGGCGCTATTAGTTGTAAATTTGTAAAAACTTGAATTTTTAGAAGTTGGTTTTCTAACTTAAACTATAAACAAGACAAAACAAACTAAAAAAATAATTTTAAAAAAGATTTGGGATGTTTTAGCGGTTCGAAGTAGAATTTTGTGTAAGGCTTCAGGACAAACAAATTCAAGTTCCCCCCATACTTAAATTACACATTGTACTCAATGTGTCCAAAATTGGTTAGATTTGATTAAATGTGTAACTGTGGGTTAAAAGCAACAAATTTTTCAAAAATCATACACTGGACACGGGGGCGGGTTTGAGAGGCACGACCCCGTGTGTAAAGTGCCAGTATTAAGAACTTACAGAAGGTAGACACGGGTGCGTGTCTGAGAGGCACAACCCCGTGTGGCAGGTCCAGAAGAAAATAGTTTCAGCGACAGACTGGATACGGGGGCGTGTCTGAGAGACACTATGTGAGGCTACTGTTTGTTTTTGAAAACAGAGGTTAAGTGTCAGGCTTCCTGTTTTGGGTCCGGGGTGTTGTATGCTTGGTGGATCCAAGCATCCCAAGGTACCTATAAGCTTATTCACACCACAACAACAATCTAACAAGAAAAATAAAATCCTAAATTATGATTGTTCAAAGTTAATCATCCATCACACCACAAACATAAAAATAAAATAAAGTGCAGAAAAATAAATTGTTTAAAGAGTAAATTGTTCAAAATGGGTTGCAGCGCGCAATCATTATCATCATGAAAAAGAGAGGAGAGATTTAACTTGCCACGTCGCCACCATGCCACCACCTTCGCCATCACCGCCTAATCCGAGTTCATGTCCTCTCCCTCTTCCTCATCATCCCAGTACACCATGTGCTCCGAATGTAGGTGATGTCGGAGCACATAGAGGCGATGTTCCTCTGCATGCTACCGACTCGAGTGCTCGTGCTTTGTCCCAAGCTAAAGGCATTTCGGGATACTTGAAGTGTTTCCTGCATGATATTGTACAAGTTATGCATATTAGGAAAATCACTTCCCCATTGGGAGGAAGATCCCGGGGCGAACTCGTAGGAGTATCGTGGAGGACGGTTGGGGTCGTCTTCGATCGCGAGGACTTGACCCGTATAATTTGGGCTCTAAACCTTGCCTTTGTTGTCTTTGAAGCGCAAGAGCCCGTTGTTGCAGTCGGCGACGAGGTTCAAGCTGCGGCATAGGCTGATGTCGTCCCGGGTGACGCCAACCCCTTTTGTGAAGCTTCGTGGGGTGTGTCCGGCGTAGACCTTGTAGACCCAGGCGATCCAGCCACCGAAGAAGATAGGCGTCGGATGTATGCCTTTAGCATTTGTGGCCATATTCTTCAACAGCAAGTAAGCAACGTTGAGGGGTTGTTGGTTCAGGATGCAATAAAGGCAAGTGAGCTCCCGAAGATTAACAACACCCCCGCTATCTCTCCTCTAGCACAGAGTACTGCTTAGAACCCGATGAACGTAGCGAATGAACGGGTCCCGAATTTTGGTACTCTTGGTGTGGCTCGGGTTGTATATCCCTTCTCCAATTTATGCCCAAAAGGTGTTTCTTGTATTGTCGGGAATCTCAATAATACTATTATTGAAGATAGGCTCGCCAACCTCTTCTTCGGTGTAGATCCCCACATCTACACCGAATTGAGCCACCGAAATGCCATACCAAGTACCACCACATCTGAAAATGACTGCTTCATTATCGAACATATCATCGATATCTTTTTTGAGGGCAAATGTGCTTAAGAAATTCAAGGTTGAACTCATAAACTGATTGAAGTGGTGCCTCAAGAAAGACACGAAAGGGACCCGTCACTAGGCTGTTATATCGTTCCCTCTGCCCCACGGTATCCAAGGTGTCATAGCAAACTTATCTTGGCGGCTCTTCGTTGCGTGCTTTTAGTATTTCCATTTGCTCTTCACACTGCGCATGTTCTGTTTTGAATCTGAGCCAATTGTAAAACATGTGTTAACATCCTTTTGGAAGTATATCTTTTGGTTGCAATACCAATTGCAAGTATCATACTGATACTTTAACAAACCTAAAAATACACTTACCACCTTTCTTACGAGACACCCCGCCCCGTTGCGTGGGTATCTCACCTAGTTCATCACAAAATCAAATTTGCTATTCAATATTTCTTATTACATTATTATCTCTTAGATTTATTACAAAATCGAATTTTCAATTTAATATTTCGTTACACTCTCTTATTCATTACTTAAATTTTGAGTATATTATTACTATTACACTTTCCTATGGATGCAGTAACGTTCGGCATCATCGTCGGAATAATAATCCTCTTCTTCATCATCGTTTGCTTCATCACCATCGAAGGCACCTGCAAACGCCGCTCATCCTGATTACAATAATTCAACCCAACACGCCCAAAATGACGTCGTTTCATCACCGTAAAACCCAGATCTACACTTCACTTCTACTTTTGCTCCTAACAGTTTCGTTCAATTCGAGTTTCGGTCACCAGTGTCAGCACTCACATGAATCTCATAATCATGTTCATGCTCATCATCATCACCATCACCATCATCATGATGATGGGTATGCTGATTTGGGGGTGAAGAAGTTGCCGGAGGAATTGGCGGAAGAGGAGGATCTACGGTTGGAAAATAGTCAATTTATGTCACGAATTGATCATGGTTATGATCATGGTGTTGGTAATGTTAAAGATTGATGATAATTGTTGGTGTTTTGTGTAATTTTGTGGGTGATTTGTGTTGTGAATTTTGTGTTTAGGGCTTTGGATTCGTGCAATGGGGTGTTCACTGTTGGTGAGCTTGGCTTCTTTAATATGTTTGATTTTACTGCCTTTGATATTCTGTGAGTTAATATGCTTGACTTTACTGCCTTTTTTTGGTTTGATTTGGATAAAAGATGGTAATTTGTTTGAGTTTTTTTGTAGTTCAAGGGAAACCTTCAAAGGTTTTTGTTGATTCACTGGCTGTGTTTGGGGTTAGATTCTTGATCCTGTTCTAATGTTTTCTTGGTTTTAAAAAGCACGCAAAGTGAGCGAGGCAATCGGAAAAAGTCTAAGCACGTCATGGGCTTATGGGTCAGTTATAGGGTTGGATGTAAAAATGATGAAAACAATGAAGAGATTTTGAACGTTCAACTTGATTAAAACGATGATATGTAGAAGCATAGTTGTTAATAGCGGTCGCTATAGCGAATAGCGTAGCGTATAGATCGAAGGTCGCTACAGCTCATAGCCATAAATAGCGGGATTTCAGTTTTTTTATTTTTTAGTATAAATAGCGACTAAATATAGCTATAAAATAGCTGGATTTTAGGTTTTTGCTAAATATACATGTAAAATAGGTTATATACAAGGGTATTTTTATATAATATACATAATTTTTTTTTTTAAATTTTCTAGTGTATCGCTATTTATGAAATAGCGCCCGCTATTCACTATGTAGCATATAGGTACCGTATTGGTATTTGTCGCTATTCGCCACTAACAACTAGTAGAAGAGACATAGCTTTTGGTTTACGTAACGGTTATTTGGGTGTACGTGAAGCTCGTGCCTTTTCCTTTGGGACTAAACGCGTAAGAGCGACTCAAGCTTTTTAAAACCAAGAGTGTTCTTGTTGGTAAATGATTAGTCTTTGTTGGCATTTTAGGCAGGAGCAATGCTTGGGGATGCTTTCCTTCATCAATTGCCACATGCGTTTGGTACAATAAACACAAATTTTCAAATCTTGATAGATTTCGTGTTAACTAGTTAAAAGTATATTCGTCAGGTGGTGGACAATCGCATTCGCATGATAACCACATGCACGATTCTCATGAGCATTCTGGGCATGATCACTCCCATTCACATTCACATTCTATCGAAGATCTCTCAGTTGGATTATCCATTTTATGTAAGCGATGACATATTTGAAATGCCCTATTATTCAACGTCCATGCTAGCTTTTATCATAGATTGAATAGATTTAATTCATTAACCGTTTCGTGTTTCTTAAACTATTACTGCAGTTGGGATTGTAGTTTTTCTTCTTGTGGAAAAGATTGTGAGGTATGTTGAAGAAAGGTCAGGCGGAACGGATTCATTGGGTCATGGTCATCATCATCATCACCGTAATCATAAGAAGACTGATACGTTGCAGGATACATCAGAAACGACATCTGTTGAATCTTCAGAACCAGAAAAACAAAGTGAATCTGTTCTTCGCAAGGTATAACTGTTTTACACATCATATATTAAACAGTTGGTAGATACCCAAACGCTAAACTGCATGTCATCATTTTATTCCTTGCAGAGAAACACTAGTAGTAACAGTGCTGGAGATCCAGCCGCTGAAAATGGAACGGAAAGTAATATCGAACCCGTAATTAAGAAGGAACCTGAACCACAGTCGTCAAATCTGGTGTTCGGTTATCTTAATCTGATCTCTGATGGTGTAGTATGTGTCCTTAACCTTTATATCTTATTTTCACCTTTGGTGACCGTGAGAACCTGTTACTAGAAAACTCATGGGACCCACCTATACGCTGCTAACCCTGGGCAGGTGGCATGCTAGATTTTATATTGTATTATTATGGGTTTATGTGGTTAATATTTTTAATGGCATATGGTTAACTTTTGCAGCATAATTTCACTGATGGCATGGCTTTAGGAAGTGCTTTTCTTTTATACGGGTCTGTCGGTGGATGGTCAAGAACGCTATTTCTACTAGCACATGAGCTTCCTCAAGAGGTGTTGTTCTTTTGTTTATTCCTTACAATCAATACAATTAGTTGTTATACATACATGTAGTTAATGCATTGATTAGTTTTCAAGCTAAAGTTTCTTACAAAACCAATGATTAGTTTCATGATCATACACTATTAATGGCATTGATTTTGATTGAACACTTCCATATCTCACTTTAGAGGTGGCAGTTTCGACCCATTCGCCTATGAGTCTCTCGATTTGGGTTGTGTTTTATCTCAAATGGTTCACATAATTTTTTAGCTAATAGGGGAACATGTTGAAATAGGGGTGTGCACGGTCCGGTTGGACCCGGTTTTGACAAAATTTTATGCCGGAACTCTAACCATGGTTTCGGAAAATGACAAACCAAACCGTCCAGGTTGGTTGGGTCGGTCGAAGCGGATGTGTTTTAACTGTTCAGTTTTGGCAGTTTAATAATTTTGAACCAAGACTGTTTTTTGAATATCGTAATTTTGTATTAATTTGTTTAAATTAATAAGCATGAAGCACAGTTTATTAATATAATACATATACCGTAAACAAGACCGTGAAAACCGAGTCCGTGCCAGAGAGCCCCCTCGCACAATAGATCCCCAATTTAAACCCCTCAATGAGAAACCCCTATTACCCAGACTCGAACTTGAGACCTAGAGGGGAAAACTCACCCGGGCCCACCATAGGTGGAACTTAAATACCCGTGGCCACCACTAGAGCACTAGTGATGGTTCAGATGGTTAGGTTAGTATCAACGGTTTAAGAATACTTCTAGGTTGAAAGTCACCTAAAGTCAATTAATAATGTATACGACCTCCCAAAAAAAATGGTTTAAGATTTTTAATTATTATTGTAGTAAATAAGGTGGTTGCTGGTCAACCCAGCCTGGTCTATTTCAATTTGTGACCTTACATGTTTAACTTACCATCTTTAATTATTACAGATAGGTGATTTTGGAATCCTAGTGAGATCCGGTTTCAGTGTATCCAAAGCCCTCTTCTTCAACTTCCTGTCTGCATTGGTCGCATTAGCCGGAACTGCATTGGTTAGTTATATTTTCCCACAACTTACGCAAATACAATATTCTATGTTTAAATAAACCCATGAAAAATAATTTACATTTCTACCATTACATATATTAGGCGTTGTCAGTGGGTCAGGATCCAGGGCAATCATCGTTGATCGAGGTACCGTTCTTATCAAAACATTGAAATTTATGATGAACATTGGTGGATTTTTGTGAACCGAGTTAACTCGGTACCTTGTTTCGTTGTGAAATGTACAGGGGATTACAGCAGGTGGATTCATCTACATTGCAGTAGGGGTGATGGCAGAGATGAACAATGGCAGCACCTCATTGAAAACTAGTGTTATACAGTTAATTTCATTGGTAGCGGGTATGTCGGTTGCCCTATTTATATCGCTTATTGAATGAGCTATTTTGATTTTAATGTAGAAAGGCTAGGGAAGCAAATGTACAAGCTGGTTTCAAACTCGTGTTTATTTGAAAATGATTTATAGCATATTTTTTAATATTTATAGAGGTTTTTCTGGGTATGTTATGACGCTTAAATTCCAACTTTGAAATTGTGTAGTAGAATAAGCTATAAGATCTGCACATGTAAATAGGCGGTGGTGGCGGCGGCGGCGGCAGCCGCTCTAAGCACCAACTGGCTGGTGTTGCACCGCTGAAACAATTGGTCACGTTCTGGGTATCTGAAAGGTTGTTACAGGGGCTTCCTTAAAGATTGGTAAGGCAGGTTTTGTGAGGTTGGTTAGGTCCCCGCACCCAAACCTAACTATGCTCTGGTTTTCATAAGGACCCGCTGGCAACAGGGGTTTATCCATAACCGCTGGTTTGAGGACAAGCCCCTTATGGGTCCAAGGGGCAACGCCCCTTGCTACCGTTTTGCCTTAAAATGCTACATTGAATGCATCGGATTTGCATGGATGGTCAAAAGGTTCATGAAAATTGATCTTCAAAAGTGACTGAAGATCAGTGCCAACCTAGACCATGGTGAAATGGTAGGCAGTTTGAACGTAACTTGGTTACCACTGATGGAGTCTTTTACTAACGTGTCCACTAATATGTCGGTTGTTGGCAGTTATAAACGCTAAACAATTACTATTATGTAGATTGTGATGTTTTGTCGTGTCTATTTCCACCTATAGAAAAGAATCATCTCGTTTGAATTTTACACACGAATTACTACGTTTTCACATAGAAAAGCATATTGCTCTTGCAGAAACACCATCTGTAATCTTATTAATATTTTCGTGTACTACGAAATACTTTACTCTAAAAGAGTATGCACGATTTGAGAAGTTGTTCGAAGTCATACGACATCCAAACCTTAACACTTTCTTTTCTAGTCGCTATACTCTTACATTCATTCTTCCCTTTCATGGCCGTCAACCTCCATACGACTTTGCTCCCAGCATAAACCCGATTTTGAGCTAATTTATCAAGTCACGAGCGGACTCCTGTATTAGGAAATGAATACGAGCTCAACTATCAATTCAAATTATAAAATACAAACCAAGTTTGGTTGGTTTTGCTACGAGGTCGAGTCTAAGGGGCTGTTTGTTTACATCTGAATGGCTCCATTAAGAGGCAAGCCTCTGAATCAGTCAGAGGCTAGGCTGTTTGGTTCATAAAAACTTCACCTCTTAATGGAACCATTCAGCTCTGAATGGTTCAGCTACTTTTCACATCTGAATGAAACATTTGACACTCATACCCCTTGCCAATCTGCACTCTCATCTCCTTCAACATCGACGCTCCATCTCCACAGCCTCCTCCATCCACCGGCCTCCTCCCTCCACCGCTATCCTCCACCACGTCGGCCGTCCTCCACCACGTCGGCCCTCCTCCTAAGCGCCGACGTTCTGCCTCGTCTCTCCTCCACAACCGTGTTCTGCCTCGTATTTCCTCCACTGCCGTCGCCGTTCTCGTTTCTCTCCTCCGCAGCCGGTGTTCTCAGGTATGTGATGTTTAGAGATAAGGTTCAGTTTCTGTTGTGACTTGTGAGCCCTAATATTTCATTGTTTTTTCAAATTTGAGGTGTTGGAATGTGAAAATTGGTGTTATTTTAATTGTTTCACAGTAGCGATTACTGTGCATTTATTCAATTTGAAGTTGGTGATACAATAATTGGTAATATTGTGAGCCTATTCATGTAAAATGTGCAATTATTCAACTTGAAGTTGGTGATATGGTAATGTGAAAATATATATCTATGATTAGAAGCAGATTGTAAATTGTTTGGTTATATTGGTATGTTGATTTTATTGCAATTGTTTATTATGTATGATGTTGTGAAATTGTGAAAGTTTGATGTGAGGATTTTTTGTTTGTAATTGTTTAGTGATATAATGTTGTGATGTTGTAAAAGTTTGATGTGCGGATTATGTTGTGTGTAATTAGGGGTAAAAATGTCATTTTACACAGTCATTCAGAGGTTTAGCCATACAGCACTTTAGTGGTTTAGCACTTATTGGTTCAGAGTCTCTTACCCATTCAGACCTCTTATTTATTCAGCACTTATTGATTCATATGTTGTCAAACAGCCCCTAACTATTATATTATAGTGTACTGTACTGTATATAAAGATGAAATTAATACGGATAGCACTTTTAGGTAATTGGTCCATGTGGCATTACATGAGTGATCAATGTTTTTACATTTTTTTTTAAATACATAAACATGATTTATACTATTTTATTTGGATTATAATATCAGTTATTTAAACATATATTATTTTTGTTTTTCTAAATTCTGTGTTTTAACAACCTACCTTTTTGGATATATCGTTCTTAAGTGTGTTTTTTCATACGAGGTCTCACTAGAAGCAGGCTTTCTATTCCTACAGGGTAGAGGTAAGACTATCTATATCTTAGTCTTCTAAGACCCTGCCTTAGTTTTGCTATTGGTGAAATTTCCCAGAGTATGATAATTATGAAGTGAGTTTTTCCTACATTTGTTAAAAATAATTCGCCGCAATACGCCACTGAAAAGAACGTTATCCAGCCATAGCGCGATAAAACTAATGGTTCTTAAATCATTAAGAAATTTAATAGAGTTAAATGTCATTTTAGTCCCTGTGGTTTGGCTATTTTGGCAGTTTAGTCTAAATGTTTCATTTTTCACCTGTGGGTCTAAAAAGGTTTTACCGTTGCCATTTTAGTCCACAGGTTTAACTTCATTCATTTTTTCTGTTAACAAGAAGGGTAATTCGGTTATTTTATATGTAATTCTGTGAACTAGAAGGGCAATTCAACCATATAAAATAACCGAATTGCCTTTCTCGTAATCAAATATAATGGATGAAGTTAACCTAGTATACTAAAATGGCAGCGGTGAAACTTTGGACCCATAAATGAAAAATAAAACATTTGGACTAAATTGTTAAGATCCAAACCATAGGAATTAAAATAACAATTAACTCAATTTAATATTATAAAACAATTTCCATAGTTTATATTAAAATGAACAAAGTGGTCGCAGAAACCAAAAAGAAGACTAGTTGTAACACATAAGACAAACATTCATAATCATTATGTTTTAGCCATGAAAAGAAAACATTTTGGAATTATTTATTTAACACAAAACATTATCTATACAAAATAGGGTGTGGTAGCACTCTTGTTTTTCTTAAAGAAAATGTTATTTTGGTTCGGTCTTGAACTCAAATTTTTAACTCTAATGGCACCCCTGATTGAACATAGTGAACCCAAATGAAGGAATGGGATCAAATACAAATACTTATATTTGTAAGAACCGTAAGAACCAACACATAATTGACAAGTGCCCATCAATAAAAAATTAGTTTAGGGGTAATTTAGATCTTTTCACCATATTTATTTATAACTAATTAAAAATAATTATCAAAACATCCCTAAATCCATGCAAGTTTAATTCAAATCAAAGTTCGAATTTTTTAACATATCCATGATCTAGTAACTCTCCATGATCGAACCAACCTGCAGGAACCACCACAAAAAATATAATCAGCACAACACTATATAATTAGCATAACATCCTTAATCGTTCTCCATTATCAGCACATCGTCCTCAATCGTTATCAACATAAACGACATTAGCACAACATCCTCAATCGTTCTCCATTATCAGCACATCAGATGTGCTGATTATATCTACTTTTGGTGTTTGTTTGTATTATATTGTAATTAACACATAATCAGCACAATTATAAAACAACTTTTGGTAACTTTTTTTTAAAGTTACTTTTATAAATAAAAAAAAGGTATAGCAATATGGTACTCATATTAAAGATAAAAAATACTTGATTTTATGGTATATTTAAAAAAAATAATGAAGTATATAAAAGTTATTTTAGTTTAAAAAATCTT
Organism: Helianthus tuberosus; assembly: GCA_030545235.1. NCBI lineage: Eukaryota > Viridiplantae > Streptophyta > Magnoliopsida > Asterales > Asteraceae > Helianthus > Helianthus tuberosus. The sequence goes on from CM060451.1 coordinate 182,905,165, forward strand.
GGTGGAATTTGTATTTAATTGAAAATGGTCAAATGACTAGCAATTTTACAAAATTACCCCTAACTTGTTAGTACTGATTTTTAATTATAAGGGTTTTATTTATAATCAACCCCAACTCTTGATTTAAACTATCAATGGTTCAGATCTGTTCTTACGGTTCTTACAGTTAGCACTATTTGTACAGGATCTCAACCCCCAAATGAACTCATTAACGAAGGAGTCTCATCTTATTTTTATCTAAAATAAACCCGATAAACCGAAATTCCATTTTTCACAAATTGTAACAGTCATCTTTATTGCTTCAACATTGAGTTCACCGTTATCATCACAATAGCGCCCCCCTTCACCATAAAAGTTAAATAAGTTTATAATTTGAGTAAAAGGCCAAAATGATCTCCGAGTTTACATTACTTTTGCCACTTTAGTTTAAAAATAAAACCTTTTGTATCTGGATCCCTAAGGTTTCTTTTTTGTTGCCATTTTCATCCAACTAGAAAACTAGGTTAGAATTTTCTATCAACCTCCACCTTTTTTGTCGTTTTCCTTATTTAAATGAAGGATATATTTGTCATTTCATGTATGAATAATAGTTAATTTAAATGTGGAGGACGACAAAAAAAGGTGGAAGTTAACAGAAACTTCTAACCCAGTTTGCTACTTGGATGAAAATTGCTGCAAAAATGAATACTCAGGGGCACAAATAGAAAAGGTTTCATATTTGGATTAAAGTGGAAAAGTGACCTAAACTCAGGGACCATTTTAGCATTTTACCCTTATACTTCTAAAATCCTTTATTCAAGAAATAAAAAAATAGAGTAAATTGCCAAAATCGTCCATGTTTGTCATTTTCATCCCAAAACAGCTTTTTTTTGTACAAGACAAAATTACACAAATTGTCCTTTAGTTATCTATCAAATTTCATCCTCTGTCCTTTGTCTTTAAAATGCACACTCCATGTCCTTTATGACTAAATTATGCACACTCCATGTCCTTTACGACTAAATTAAGCACACTTGATGCGTGTGTAGCGTTATATAATTTTTTATATATCTTTTTAGCCCTTTTTTAACACTTTAGTCAAGTTTTAAATTTATAAAACACGATATTCTACAAACACTAAACATACATATGGGCAAGTGCACCATCGTGAGCGTAGTATAGCATTGGTAAGATACCGAGGTCATCCAAGGACACAAGAGCTTTTAATACCGGGTTATCCTCAACGTCTAATCAAATAAAAAATTTAGAAAAAGGTTTAAACATGAAAATAAAAACTAAAAATGCTGAAAATAAAAATAAAATACAAACAGATAGACAAGATGAATCACTTCGATCCGACTCACCTTCAGTGTAACCTTTGATGTTTTCCGCACTTTTGCATTTTTTAAGAGATTATCTTAGTTATAGTAGAAGGCCCCTCTTTTGAAGGTGACGTTACCCTCAACCCAGTAGTTTGAGTCAGCAAGGAAACAATCCTAAAGGGTTGGATTATTGAAAGATAATTAATTAAGTTATTAATGCGTAATGTGGTAAGCCCCTCTTTTGAATGTGACGTTACCCTCGGCTAAGTGGTTTGAGTCAGCAGGGATACAATCCCAAGTAGCCGGGTTAATGTATTAATAGTAGTTTACATATGAGGGGATCAAGCCATTCGCACCCCCGCCATCCAATACCAGTGGGTATTGAAGGAGGTCCTAGTAAGCTTGACCCAGGTCCTTGCAGGATCTATACACTGAACAAGGCAAGAACCTTACCAAACCATTCCCTTAACCCCCGACCAGATAGTCAACATATCTCTATATAGACCGTAGAGATATGAATGGTGTAAATCTTTTATTTTATATAGACAGTAAAATAACGCCAAGACACCACGGACAAATGATAAGGAAGTTTCACCTTCAACATAAGAAACTAGTTACTAAAGTCATTAATACAAAACCAAATAGAAAGGGCGAAAAGATTAAAAAACAAAAGTATTACACTAAATGCTTATCTTCACCAAGTGATGTAAGAGACTTAGGCAAACATGGCCTTTGATTGTCAAGAACTCTTACTATCAATCTTGGATCCCGAGACTACTACACACACTCTATGATGGATGATGGATGATGGTGGTGGATATGGGTGTTGTGATGGCGGTGGAGTGTGGGTGAAGTGGGAGAGAGGTGGTTTGTCAAGGGATGCCTTTGAACTGAACCAAGCACCCCTATTTATAGTCTGCACAGAAGCCCGGACACGGCCCCGTGTGCAGTGGGCATGACCCCGTGTCCATCCACTTTCTCTTTCTTCATTAATTGCAGTTTGTCTGTATTAGCTCCACACGCCCCCATGTCCGCTGGGCACGGCCCCGTGTGCAGAAGCGTATCTGTACTATCAAGATTTGCATGAATTCTGCAAATCTTAGCGTTGACCATGGCCGTGTTAAGCTGGGCACGCCCCCGTATTGGGAAATAGAAGCTTCTACAACTTTGTCTTTTCTGCAGACACTTGAGCACGCCCCCGTGTCCGCTGGGCACAGGGCTTGTTCAGCCTTCTGATCTCTTGTTTTTGCTTGGGAAGATGCTTTCGAGGGGTCGGACATGCCACGTTTATTCCTTTTCTTGTAATTATGTTAGATTTTGTTGCATATTTGCTTCTTTTGTTCATTTACGCTTATTTAATCCTGAAAATACAAAAGGAAGACAAAAGCACACTTTTCCAACATTAGTACTAAAAAATGGTTAGTTTTATGCCTCATTTGATGTAATTTATATGTTGCATTTTACACACATCAAATACCCCCACACTTGAATCTTTGCTTGTCCTAAAGCAGAACTCTTTTTAATGTGGCTTACACACCCAAATGGAATGGGTAGAAGAGAAGTTTTTGGGCTTGTCTTGAGTGTCGGGATTCCAAGATCTTTATTTAGGCTTTATTTATATGTTATTTACAATCCTATTCGTTATGATTTATTTAGAACGTTTCATAAGAGAAATTACTTATTTGGGCATAACATGCTTTTTTTTAAATTCCATTTATATACAAGTTCACATACCTCACGGGAGATCACTCAACACTCGGCCGAAGCTGTATTTTTGTGAAACACTCGAGACCAGCGTGTAACTTACTTCTACAATATGCTTGCCAAGCAATCAATCCTCATCCTTTTTAACTATAAACCTTTGAAATTATCAAGAGGACTTTGGGGAAGGGTTAGGCTTGGGTTAAAGGTAGGTGGTTTTGGGTTAGTGGTTAGTAGAAAAAGGGCGAAAGGCGTAAAAAGCGTCGTTTTTGTAAAAAAAATTTGTTTTTGTGACTTTTATTCAAACGAAGCATTTTCAAACAAAGTTTCTTTTGGGGAACTTGTTTGTTTATTGCTATACTTAATAATTTTTTTTTTGATAAAGAATGTCACATGAAAACCGAGCTTTTTACTAAAATAAAGGGTTTAAAATAAAAAGGGTTTTTGGTGGGTAAAGGGTGTTTGTTTTGTGGGTTTAGAAATGAAAAGGTTTAGGCTCAAAGGGGTTAACTAGGGGGATTTTGGGTAGGTGGTAAAAAAAAAAGAAAAAATAATGGTGTTGAAAAGAGAAAGGGTTAGTCCTAATGTCTCTATCATTTACTTACTTGGGTTTAAGTTGGTAAGGACCGGGAATGTATCATCTTGGCAAGTTCTAGAGTCGTAAGAAACCAAGCGGCTATTCACACAAGAAACGAAAGATGAGCATTTAGTTTAAAACTCACTTTTTGTGGGAATGGGTTTTTAATGTGATCAAGTATATATAATCAAATTTTAACTAGATTTGTCATGCCGTTTCATAATTTTCTTATGTTGATTATTTTTATCACGACGCTATCGGTTGTAAATTTGAAAAAATATAACCTTGTTAGAACTTGTTATTCCTAAATTAAACCAACACAAGTAAAAAAAATGAAAAGCTTTTTTTTTTTTTTTTTTTTTTTTTGAAAAAATTTGGGGTGTTTAGCGGTTCCAATAGAGTTTTATGTAAGGCTTGTAATTAGGACTTGCAAAATTCAAGGTTTTAGCATCCCCCTCCCCCCCCCCCCCATAAATGAGTTTTTAGGTTGACTGAATGTGTAAAAATGTGTCAAAAAGCAAAATTTTATGTTACTGGACATCTGGACACGGCCCCGTGTCCGATGAGCACGACCCCGTGGTCAGAGTGCCAGTAACGGGTACTTACAGAAGGTGGACACGGGGGAGTGTCTGGTGAATACGACACCGTGTTGGGCAGAAATCTGCATAAATTAGACAAACAGCAGGTCTGGGCGGTGGACACGGGGGCGTGCTGGCTGGGCACGACCCCGTGTGGACAATCTGCAAACATTTAAAACAGGTTTCGGCTTTCGGTTCTGCTGTCCCGGCTTTAGTAGCACTAATATTTAGTGCTTTAATCCTCGTAGGTACCTGCTTTACTAATAAATACCACACCAAACAATAACAAACATCCTAATTTACTAAAGTTTCATCATCCACATCACAAGTTTAAAAAAATGCAGAAAATTAAAAAGTGTTAAGAGAAGTAAATTGTTCAACAAGTGGCACGCAGGCCATGAAATTGTTTTTGAGAGATAAAAGGGTTAACCTGTTAGACCTTCAACCATGTGATGCTACCTCCACTCCTCCAGCTTAATCCATGTCCTCATCGTCGTCATCATCATCCCCACCGTGGCCCACTATATACTCCCGGATGTTCCCAATATCATCCTGGATGTCGGAGATATTTCTTTCTATCACTCCGACCCGGGCGTATGTGTTGCTGGCCATGTTGTAGGTGTTCCTGGTGCACATGATATTTTTCTGCAATAAATCATGTAAGCTCTGAAAGTTAGGAAAACCACCTCCTTGAGAGGAGGATTGACCTGGATCACCATGGGGCTGGTAGTGGTACTGGGGAGGAGGACGGATATGTGGAGCGTGTAGGACGAGAACTTCTTGAGGGTTCCATGCATGCCCTTGAACTGTTTGAAATCTGATCGTCCCGCCATTCGCTTCGTTGATTAAGTTCATCGAGCGGCAAATGACAAGGTCCACTTTTCCCGACCACGGGCCCTTTTGAAAGGACCTCGGCATCCTTGGCACAAAGTGTTTGAAAAGGCGGTAAATCCACCCTCCAAAATGGATAGGATTTCGGGGAGTAGCAAGTTGGTTCAAGTGCTTGTTACGGAGTAGCAAGTATGGAACATCGAGGTTGATACGGTTGTGAATGAAATGGAGGACTAGCAGATCACGCAACCCTACAACACCACCAATGTCGTGTCTCTGGCAGAGAGAGTAGCTGAGGACCCTGTGGATGTTACGGTAGAGAGGGTCCCTCAACATTATGCTCTTAGTTCGGCTCGAGTTATAATGGCCCTCCCCGATCTGACCCAAGCAGCTTGGCGTTGATTTTCTGGAAGCTCGCGGAGACCGCCGGTGTTCTCTTCCTCTCCAGCATCCTCTTCCGAGTACAACGCGACAATTGCCCCAAATTGTGCGATTGAGATCGAGTACATGACCCCTGCACAACAGAACTCTACCCCCTCATTGTCAAACGGATCCGCTCTTGTATTGAAAACAAACGTGCTGTAAAATTCCATGTTGTATTCATGCACGGAGTGAAGCCGAGTGCAAAGAGCTGCTCGTAGTGGGCCGGTAACAATGTTGTTGAAGCGGTCTATTTGGTTTACTGCTTCAAGAGTGTCCATGCACACCTGTCGGGGATTTTCCTCGGGCCTAGTTCTTAGCACCTCATACCGCGCATGAGCAGCCAACTCACTTGCGTTGAATCTGGTAAATTTCTTGCCCATCTGAAAGAAAACACCAAACAATTAGAACGAAACAGTGAAATTTTTCGAAGAAAACTAAAAACAGTCAACTGAACACGATCCCGTGTTCAGCAGACACGCCCCATGTTCGCCTGAAATCGGCTGGACACGCCCCCGTGCTCGCTGAGCACGACCCCGTGTCCAGGCGTCTATTTCCCAAAATTCCCATTTTTCGACCCGGTCCCGAAAACTTGATTTTTTTTGGTCCAGTAGGGGCGGTTTTCCCCGAAAATGAAACCCTAAGTACCGTTTTTCCCAAAACAAACCGTTTACCCCTTCAATTTCATCTTTTTCGGTTAAAAAACAAGGGTTTGACGTTTTTATGAGAAATCGGGCAAATCTACAAACAATACAAGTTGATTTACTTCCTATAACATGTATCTATACTAAAGCTAACATATCTAAGCAAAAATTTGGGGTTTAATCCGGTTCAAGTTGAAGAACCCTAGATTTTTCCCCAAATTTTGATGTTAAACTACATGCAAGTACTTAAACTAACTAATTATAGGGATAGAATCATACCTTGACGTCGTTAGAAGAAGGGGAAACGTTGAAATCTGCAGAAAATTTCACCGGAAACAGAGAGTTTTTGGGGAAACGGGGCGTGTTGAAATGAGAAAGTGAAAGAAAAAGGGGTTTTATCCTGACAGTTGCGCGGACACGGCCCCGTGGGCGGGCAATTTTAATTTTTTTTAGTGCTCGTGTGAGTGCCCTTGTTTCCCAAAACTTGGTTTTAGAAATCTTACCGATTTAGATGTTTTCCCGATGTTCGTAACTTACAAGGTATGATGTTGATGCTTGAACCTTCGTTTCATTCTTCGGCTGCTTGTAGCGAGATTTCTTCCTCCTCATCCTCAATAAATCCTTGATAGAGCTTTAGCCGTTGGCCATTGACTTTGAATAGAATTCCATTCCGAGATTTAATTTCGATTGCACCGTGTGGGAAAATATGAGTGATGGAAAAAGGTCCCGACCACCTAGACTTTAATTTACCAGGAAATAATCAAAGTCGTGAATTAAATAATTGAACTTGATCTCCTACCCGAAATTCATTAGGTTTAATGTGTTTATCATGCAAATTTTTCATTCTTTCCTTATAAATTTTGGAGTTAGAGTATGAATAATTCCTTAATTCGTCTAATTCATTTAATTGGCAAAATTGATTTTTACCGGCAATTTCTAAGTCTAAGTTTACGTTTTTAATTGCACAGTAGGCCTTGTGTGCTATTTCTACCGGCAAGTGACAACTTTTTCCATAGACAAGCTTATATGGGGTTGTACCTATTGTTGTTTTATACGCTGTTCGAAAAGCCCATAAAGAATCGTCTAATTTATCGGCCCATTCCTTTTTATTTAACCCTACAGTTTTTTTCAAGTATTCTTTTTAAACCTATATTAGTCACTTCGGCTTGTCCGTTTGTTTGAGGGTGATATGCTGTTGAGACCCGGTGATAGACCCCATACCTTGTTAAAAAAAATTTCAAGTTGATGGTTACAAAAATGGGTACCTCTATCACTTATTAATGCTTTTGGTGTTCCAAAACAAGAGAATAATCGTTTCAGAAATCTTACCACGACTCTCCCATCGTTTATTGGAAGTGCCTCGGCCTCGGCCCATTTAGACAAGTAATCTACCGCCATAAGTATATATTTGTTTCCTCTTGACGGTGGGAAAGGTCCCATAAAGTCGAATCCCCACACATCAAAAATTTCACAAACAAGAATGCTATTTTGTGGCATTTCCTTTTTGAAAGAAATATTACCTGATCTTTGGCAAGCGTCACATGTCTTGATAAGACTTTGGGCGTCTTTGTAAATGGTTGGCCAATAAAATCCTGAATCAAATACCTTTCGTGCGGTACTAGCGGCACCATGATGTCCTCCGTATGGACCTTCATGACAATGGTGGAGAATTCTTCTTGCTTCACTACCATGCACGCATCGGCGGATGAGTTTATCGGCACACATTTTGAAAAGATAAGGATCTTCCAAAAAATAATGCTTCACATCGGCAACGAATTTCTTTCTTTGATGATGTGGCCATCCTTTTGCGACTATACCGCTAGCTAGGTAGTTAGCATAGTCGGCGTACCATGGATCTTCTCGGTATTCCACCATTTCCAGGGACTCCGTTGGGAATTTTTCATTGATTTGCTCGTCCCTGGTTGCCTCCAAAGCTGGGTCTTCCAAGCGGGAAAGATGATCTGCTGCGGTGTTTTCTGCTCCTCTTTTGTCTTTTATTTCAATGTCAAATTCTTGGAGTAGTAGAATCCACCGAATCAAACGCGGTTTAGCATCCTGTTTCTCAAAGATATATCGAATGGCTGCATGGTCTGTATAAACAATCGTTTTAGAAAGAACAAGATAGGAACGAAATTTATCAAAAGCAAATACCACGGCTAGTAATTCTTTTAATGTTGTTGTGTAATTTTCTTGTGCATCATGAAGTGTTTTACTAGCGTAATAAATTGGGTGAAAATGTTTATCTTTTCTTTGTCCTAAGACGGCTCCAACTGCAAAGTCACTTGCATCACACTTGATTTCGAAGGGTAATTTCCAATCAGGCGCTATCATGATAGGTGCATTGACTAGCATTTCTTTTAGTGTTAGAAATGCTTGGTTGCAATCATTGTCAAAGATGAAAGGGGCATCTTTTTCAAGTAATTTTGTTAGAGGTCTTGAGATTTTAGAAAAGTCTTTGATAAATCGTCTATAAAATCCGGCATGCCCTAGGAAACTTTTGATAGCTCTAACGGAGGATGGAGGTGGTAATCGAGAAATAGTGTCTATTTTTGCTCGATCAACCTCCATTCCTTCGCTTGAGATTTTGTGACCGAGTATTATCCCCTCCGTTACCATGAAATGGCATTTTTCCCAGTTAAGGGCGAGGTTAGTTTCCTCACATCGGGATAGCATTCATTCAAGGTTATCGAGGCATTGGTCGTATGAATCCCCAAAGATAGAAAAGTCGTCCATGAAGACTTCCATTATCTTTTCTATCATGTCATGGAAGATGGCCACCATGCAACGTTGGAAGGTTGCGGGGGCATTACATAGACCAAAAGGCATGCGTCGATAAGGAAAAGTTCCATAGGGACATGTGAATGTTGTTTTTTCTTGGTCTTCGGGTGCTATCGGTATTTGAAAGTTACCTGAAAAACCATCTAAGAAACAATAAAATTTGTGACCGGATAATCTTTCTAGCATTTGATCAATAAAAGGTAAAGGAAAGTGATCTTTCCTTGTTGCCTCATTTAATCTACGATAATCTATACATACCCTCCATCCTGTGACGGTTGTTGTTGGTATTAATTCATTTTTCTCGTTAGTTACTACCGTCATATCTCCTTTCTTTGGAATTACTTGGACGGGACTTACTCAAGGACTATCGGAAATTGGGTAGATGAGTCTGGCGTCAAGTAGTTTGATGACTTCATTTTTTACCACTTCTTGGACCTTTGGATTTACTCTACGTTGTGGTTGTATTACCGATTTATAGTCATCATTCATTAAAATTTTGTGCGTGCACATGGAAGGACTTATTCCTTTAATATCTACAAGCTTCCTAGCGATCGCGTTTTTTTGTTTTTTTAAAAGCGTAATTAATTTTTCTTTTTCTAAATTAGTTAATTTTAACGAAATAATTACAGGTGATTTACCATCTTTGTCTAGAAAGGCATATTCCAAACCTTTTAGAAGTTCTTTGAGCTCAAGAGGTGGGTCTTTAGGAGACTTCTTATTTGGTTGCTCATTTTGATCAAGGACCACAAAGGTTTGTTCTATGGCGACCTCTTCTTCAACAAAGTGGTCAATTTCTTCTCTTGTATCGGGTGGTTCATCTTCATCTTCAATTAGGGGGTCATTGTTGCTGAATGGATATTTCACTGAATGCTCAAGATCAACACTTTTTTTAAATGCCCCTAATTGAATAGATAGATTGTTGTACTTTCGATTTTTCAAGGCTTCGTGGATTTTAACAAAAGGTCGTCCCAACACTAGAGGAGCGTCATCAAGGATGACAAAGTCGGTTGGGATTACCATTTGATTTGTTTGGACCAAGATATCCTCAACTACCCTATTGATTTTATTATTTTCCGATTAGATAGAAAAATGGGTATTTGAAGTGGAGAAAAATCACCAATACTTAATTTTTCGAAAATGTAGTTTGGTATTATATTAACACAAAGATCTTTATCAATTGTAATATTACTAATAAAGGAATTTTGAAAAAAAACATGGAACCGATGTAATGTTAATTTCAAATGGATCTTCTTTTATTAGCGCAGTTTGATCATTTGTCAACTTAATGCTTACCGTTTCGTTAATTTTAGTGTTAGTGTTTAACTCTTTTAAAAACTTTGCATGAGTGGGTACTAAACAATGATTTTCGAAAGAAGGTGACAAGAGATTAATTTCTTTAAAATTAGACTCTTCTTGAATTTTAACGTTGTCGGACTCACCTTTTTCTTTGTTTAACTCATGTGTCGGCTTTTCACTTATTTGTTCTTCCATTTTTACATTTTCAACTATCTCTTCTTTATTACAAGTTAATTTTTCCCTTGCGCGGGATTCTTTTATGTAGCGCTCGATAGTTTTAATGTGTTCTATTATCTTATCGGCTATGTGGGTGATAGAGTAAGGATCTGGATCCTCAAAGCTTGAATTCGAAAGTTCGATCCTTGGTTCCTCATAATGCTCATATGAGGTAGATGATTCACACCATTGTTCCTCATTGTAAGTATATGATGGATAAGGGTCGAATCCTTATTCTTCATAATACTCACATGAGGTGGGTTGTTCACGCCATGGTTCCTCATAGTAAGTATATGAAGGTGGAGGCTCATATCTTGGTTCCTCAAAGTATGAGTATGAAGGCTCATACCTTAGTTCATCAAAATATGAGTATGAGGGAGAAGGTTCATACCTTGGGTCTTCATAGGATGTATATGAAATGGATAGCTCGTACCTGGGCTCCTCATAGTGGTTGTATGAAGTGGATGGTTCAAAGAGGTCACAATATTGTACCGAGTGAGGGTTACCACAAATGGTGCAATAGTCTTCCCTATAATCATCCTCCTCATAGTGGTAGTTGTAATCTCTTGAGTATTGATCCATAAGAATCACTCAGCAGACCACAATAGAGTCTAGGACCAGAAAACAAAAATAAAAACGGAAACAGAGGCTGGACACGGCCCCGTGTTCAATGAGCATGGCCCGTGTTCAGGTTTTGTATCTGGGCGTTTTAATAAAAGTGATTGGTTTTGTGCAGCACGGGGACGTGTTCAGTGAGCACGACCCCGTGTTCAGACTCTGTATCTGGGAGTTTTGAAAAAAATGTGCAGCACGGCTCCGTGTTCAGTAAACAAGGCCCTGTGTTTAGTAAACACGGCCCCGTGTTCAGTCTACTGTAAATGCAAAAACTAACTAAAATGCAGAAAAATGAGCGTGGTTTTAAAAGGTTTTGAAAAACTGATTAGGCCGTCGATTTTACGCTTTCTTAAAATCCTTGTGTCCCCGGCAGCGGCGCCAAAAAAATGATGCGTCTGTAGCGTTATATAAATTTTTATATATTTATAGCCATTTTTAACAGTTTAGCCAAGTTTTAAATTTATAAAACACGATATTCTACTAACACTAAACACACATATGGGCAAGTGCACCCATCGTGAGCGTATTATAGCGTTGGAAAGATACCGAGGTCGTCCAAGGACACAAGAGCTTTTAATACTGGTTTATCCTCAACGTCTAGTCAAATCAAAAATTTAGAAAAAAGGTTTAAACATGAAAATAAAAACTAAAAATGCTGAAAATAAAACTAAAATAGAAACAGATAGACAAGCTGAATCACTTGGATCTGACTCGCCTTTAGTGTAACCTTTGATGTTTTCCGCACTTTTTAAGAGATTATCTTAGTTATAGTAGTAGGCCCCTCTTTTGAAGGTGACATCACCCTCAACCCAGTAGTTTGAGTCAGCAAGGATACAATCCTAAAGGGTTGGATTATTGAAAGATAATAAATTAAATTATTAACGCGTAATGTGGTAGGCCCCTCTTTTGAATGTGACGTTACCCTCGGCTAAGTGGTTTGAGTCAGCAGGGATCAATGTTGTAGAAGGCGCTAGGCGCTAGTCGGGCGGTGAGGTACAGCCTAGGGATTAATCGGGATTAACCGGGATTAATCGGGATTAATCGGAATGGGATTTTTATATGTATTTTTTCAAAATTATATATATATACCCAATAATATAAAAATAATACTTCAAAATTCACATAAATACTTCAAGTTTCAGATAGTATGGTTCGATTTTGACCAATTCGGACCGCCTAGGACCGCCTAGGACCGATTTTGTCCGATTTTGTCCGATTTTGACCGATTAATATAGTCTGATTAATCCGATTTTTGACCGCCTAGGACCGATTTTCACCGCCTAGGACCGCCTACGACCGACTTTGACCGATTACCGATTAATTCACCGACTAGCTTATAATTAATCAGTAGTTGACCGCCTAGCGCCTAGGCGCCGATTAATCGGCCGCCTAGGCCGATTTCTGCAACAGTGGCAGGGATACAATCCCAAGTAGCCGGGTTAATGTATTAATAGTAGTTTACATATGAGGGGATCAAGCCATTCGCACCCCCGCCATCCAATACCAGTGGGTATTGAAGGAGGTCCTAGTAAGCTTGACTCAGGTCCTTGCAGGATCTATACACTGAACAAGGCAAGAACCTTACCAAACCATTCCCTTAACCCCCGACCAGGTAGCCAACATATCTCTATATAGACTGTAGAGATATGAATGGTGTAAATTTTTTATTCTATATAGACAGTAAAATAACGCCAAGACACCACGGACAAATGATAAGGAAGTTTCACCTTCAACATAAGAAACTAGTTATTAAAGTCATTAATACAAAACCAAATAGAAAGTGCGAAAAGGTTAAAAAACAAAAGTATTACACTAAATGCTTGTCTTCACCAAGTGATGTAAGAGACATAGGCAAACATGGCATTTGATTGTCAAGAACTCTTACTATCAATCTTGCATCCCGAGACTACTGCACACACTCTATGATGGATGATGGTGGTGGATATGGGTGTTGTGATGGTGGTGGAGTGTGGGTGAAGTGGGAGAGAGGTGATTTGTCAAGGGATGCCTTTTAAGTAAACCAAGCACCCCTATTTATAGCCTACACAAAAGCCCGGACACGGCCCCGTGTGCGGTGGGCACGGCCTCGTGTTCATCCACTTTCTCTTTCTTCATTAATTGCACTTTGTCTGTATTAGCTCCACACGCCCCCGTGTCTGCTGGGCACAACCCCGTGTTTAGAAGCGTATCTGTACTATCAAGATTTGCTTGGATTCTGCGAATCTTAGCGTTGACCACAGCCGTGTTGAGCTGGGCACGCCCCCCGTGTTGGGAAATAGAAGCTTCTACAACTTTGTCTTTTCTGAAGACACTTTAGCATGCCCCCGTGTCCGCTGGACACGGGGCGTGTTCAGCCTTCTGATTTCTTGTTTTTTCTTGGGAAGATGCTGTCGAGGGGTCGGGCATGCCACCTTTATTCCTTTTCTTGTAATTATGTTAGATTTTGCTGCATATTTGCTTCTTTTGTTCATTTACGTTCATTTAATACTGAAAATACAAAAGGAAGACAAAAGCACACTTTTTCCAACATTAGTACTAAAAAAGGGTTAGTTTTATGGCTCATTTGATGTAATTTATATGTTGCATTTCACACACATCAGCACTCCTTGTCCTTTACAACTTAACCTCTGTCATGTGCCCCTCACGTGAGGGGGCAAAAGCGACATTTTCAACCATTTCTCTTCCCAGACTTCATTAATTGCACTTTGTCTACAAATATAAGGGTTCCTATATATTATGTGTAATGCAGTTTATTTTGTCTAATTTAAAGGTTTTAATTTACAAATATTGAAATAATTGGCTGCAAATATTAAGCCATTCTATTGCACTTTGGCTGCAAATATCGGTTACATTGTAATGAACCATTGTAGTACAATATTGGTTGGACTTTAGCTGCAATATTACACGCGATTGTAATGCACTATCAGATCCACTTTGGCTGCAAATATTGAGCCATTCTATTGCACTTTGGCTGCAAATATCGGTTACGCCGCGAACCGTTTCGATCCGAACCGTTTCAACCCATATCATTTCGAATCGATCCGTTTCGACGCGAACTGCTTCGAACCGAACATGTTAACATTATTTATAGTACAAGATACTGTGGTATCATGTTTCACCTTATAAGCTATATATATATATATGGAGGAAGGTTAACGTACATTACGGCTTAACGTATATCACGTACGACAGGTAATTACGCACGTTCATTTTAAAATCACGCACGTTATAACTCAAAAATCCAAAATCACGCATGTTGAAACACAATAATCACGCATATTGAAAACATTAATCACGCATGTTATAGAACAAATCACGCACGTTGTCGTACGTGAAGTACGTTAAACCGTAATGTATGATATACTTTATATATATATATATATATATATATATATATATATATATATAGGGTAGGGTTCATGAGTGAACAATGATTTACTTGTGAACAAAATGAACTTATCCTGACCATTGATTTTGTAGATCTAGATTTTTTCTTTAGTGGCAATATTGTAATTATCTTTTGTAACTTACATGTATTTTAATAGACACAAGGGTATAATTGTATTTTTCTATCCTCATTTAATTAATTGATTTTTTTCTCTCTCGTAATTTCTTTTTCCAATTAAAAGAATATTTAATTACATTCTCTATACTTTTTTTCTCTCACATATTACCTAACTTAATATTTGATAATTTAAAACAAATACAAACATTATCAAATATTGTTCCATCTAGAACACGATTAAAAATATTTAATTACATTCTCTATACATATATGTATAGATCAATGTTTGATGAAAAGATGTATAGTGAAAACAATGTGTAGTAATACACAAGTGTATAAGTCTGGTATATATCGACATGTATACACTATGTACTTGAATAATACACAGGTGTATACGTCTAGTATATAACGACCTGTATACACATATGTACTTGAATAATACACAAGTGTATAAATCTGGTTTATACCGACCCGTGGAAACAAGATGTAATAATACACAAGTGTATAAGTCTTGTATATACTGACCTGTATACACATATGTTAAAAAACATAATTTAATTAGGTTTAATATTTAATTTTAAAAGGAACATAAGGGTTTATTAAAAAAAACATTATCCCTTCAATCTCTTATAATTAAAACAATGGAGAAATAATTAAAAATGAGAGAGAGAGAGTTAAGAGAGGAGAAAATTAAGGGATTTTAATTAAAAGTATTTGGCTAATGTAAATCTTACCCTTTTAATCTAAAAAATGATTAAGGGTCAAGATTAGTTCAATCAGTTCACTTTCAAAAAGTTGTTCACTCATGATCCTAATCCTATATATATATATATATATATATATATATATATATATATATATATATATATATATATATATCCAACAACATGGGTTTAACATGCTTAAATCGATCCGCAGGTATATATATGTCAGAATAAAGTTAATGAGATAAACCAGCTAAAAATGCAACTCTAGTAGAAGGCAACCACGAGGATCCATATATAAACTGACCCACCGTGAACCGGCTCGCCTCTATGGTTGAAGTGATCACCCATACCATTTCGACTAGTACCGTTTCGAGGCGAACCGTTTCGACCCGTATCATTTCGACCTGTACCGTTTCGAATCGAACCGTTTTGACGTTAACCATTTTCAGTGGCGAAGCTTGAAAAAAAAGTTCGGGGGGTCGAAAGGTAACAGACCTAAAAAAATTTTTTTATCGTGTAGCTTCGAGGTGTATGTCCGGGTCGGACGTCGATGATTCGATTCGGGTCGGGTCAAACATTAATATCAAAAATTTCTAGCGTTTTGGCTTCTGTTCTCGAACAAGAAGCTGAAGTCGAACAGTTCTGGAACCTGCGTTTCCCCCCTTCTGCAGTTCTGGCTTGTGGCTTCTGTTCTTCTGGTCGATGTCTCAAAGTAAACGATTTTTTTTTTTTTGGATAGGGCGGGCTTTTAAGTTGGGCTATATAATGATTTGGGCTAATTAATTATTTTATTTGGGCTACATAAATAAAAAAATTAAAACCGGGGGTCGAAAACATATATACTTAAAATTCTTTTTTTATAAAACTGGGGGGTCGAAAACGTATATACCTACAAAATCCTATACAAAACGTACATATATAACACTGCTGACCGAAAAGTTCAGGGGTCGGGCGCCCCTCCCCGCCCCTTAAATCCTGCGCCTCTGACCTTTTCGATACGTACCGTTTTGACGCGAACCGTTTCAACGTGAAATTGGTAATCAGTCGTGGTATATATGAAGTATGTGAAGAGTTTTTGTGTAAAATGACCTTTTTGCCTCTCACATGAGTGGCACATGAAAGAGATTAAATTGTAAAGGACATGGAGTGTGCTTAATTTAGTCGTAAAGCTCATGGAGTGTGTATTTTAAAGATAAAGGACAGAGGATGAAATTTGATAGATAACTAAAGCACAATTTGTGTAATTTTGTCTTTGTACAATTTAGTACTTCACCGAGATTTTTTTTGGCCATTTTGCATTTTTTTACAAATCACTTGAAAACGGAAGAAGCTTAAATTCATGTAAACATGACAGTAGATGGTCCACTTTATCAGAAATTCAGTTCCATTTGTCATCGATCATCTTTCCCATTTCAATTCCATTTGAATCCCCCAATTTCTGCATTGTTTTGGTCCCCTTTTCGGGCCTCAAAAAATGGCCAAAGTTAAAGCAACAGGCTCGTGTCATTTTCTTTATCGGGCGGTGCATCTTTCTTTCACAGTTGAAACTCTAACAATAGTGTATGTAATTTGTTTAATTCTTGATCTAAGAACCCTAATTTTAAAAGGGTTTTGTGTCTGGCTGGCTTTAATGATTTTGTGTATCTCTGCAAATCCAAGGAGATTGAAAAAGGTTGGAAATTTGTATGATTTTCAAACTAGAATGTACTTTTGTTGTTGAACTTAAAGCAACACTTTAAAAAAGTGAGGGGGTGGGGTGGGGCAAAAGTTGTTCTCTTTGGGGTTTTTGGGATTGTCTTTGAAAGCTGTTATTTGGGTTTTTGGGATTGTTGCATACTCTTAAAAATGATGTAATAAGATGAAATAAATGTTATGTTGAGAAGTACGAGAAACACATACATTGTTTGTACATAATGCGCGAACTACGAGAAACGCATAAATTGTTTGTACAAAATGCGCGTGAGAACTGAGAGAACAACATTTAACACTTTTAAACACTTGGACGTAGTGCGTTAATAATTATTTGGTGAGATGGTGGGATAGGTGGTTATGTAACTGCTTCTGTATCACACTTAAAGCAAAAGGTACAAGTGTATCAACATTATGCGGTTTTCACAGTTCTCAAAATAATTTTCTTTCTAAATCGTCTCTCTTATCAGATAAATAATTTTAATAATCAATTCCGAAGAGAGTTGGTGAAGGAGAAGAGGCTCACCAGAGTGCTGGGTGGGTAATTTTCAAATTATGGGTAAAATAGTCTTTATGAAAAATTTATTGTTAAAACACAAAAGTGCATCTATTACGGGACCAAAAGGTAACGAGTAAGTGAATAGTTGGGACCAGGTGACGAGTAAGTGAATAGTTGGGACCAAATGAGGAGTAAGTGAATAGTTGGGACCAAGTGAGTAATTTTTAAAAAGTTGGTACCAAATATAATATATCTACATACCACATAGACCATCCATGTAATTTATTCTTTTTCTACGTGTTATATTTGTACTCGACAGGGCTAGATCCGCCACTGCAGGTGACACAGGTAACGCAGTATGTTCCCAGACAATGACACTATAAGCTCAAAGGAAAGATAATTGGCAGGATTTTGAGTTGTTAGCTATTAGCATGAGTTGAAACCATTGTATATTTTTTAAACTTGAAGTGTACATAATTCCAGGAATCTGATGACCTGGCTTGACCCGATAAAAATATTTCTAGATCCACTACGACATAAGAACACGAAAGAAAGTAATCCCTGCGTCTGTCTCGCTATTTTCATAGATCGCGCTCACACGCACACAGTGCGTGGAAATGATAGGGACCCAAATAAAGAAAGAATAGTGAGTAGTCAGCAGGGGACTAGAATGATGATGAGGAATCTTTATTCTTCTTTTACTGTTGCCTTTAGCAGTCCCCCTTCCTTTTTCATGCATACACACACTGCTTTATATTTATGTTTTGTGTTTATTTGAGGTTGTGTTTTGTGATGTTTTTGTATCTATGTTATGGGGCTTTCATCAGGGGATGATGACCATGTAAGTCTCTTATTATCTCACTTTCTACCATCCCCATATCTCCTCTCCCTTTCACTCACATAATTTACAGGTTATATGTTTGTTTGTATGTGTGTGCATTGTCTTTTAGACCTGTGTTATGATCTTATATTATATAATGTCACTTGGGTTTTCATTTGAGGTTGAACTTATCTAGCTTGCTCATTTTTCTGCATTTCTCATACACTTACACACCATTGGAGACGTGTTATTATCTAAAATGTCGATTCTTGATATGAGTTCTTCTTTCTTGGACAATCTTGTAAGTTTTTTTTTTTTCTATATGTTTGCTTATTTTAGTCATTTTCAAGATGTTTATTGAACGTAAATGATCTAAAATGTGGATTCTTGATACGGGTTCTTCTGACTTGGGTATTCTTGTAAGTTCTTTCGTCTATGTTTGCTTATTTAAGCGAGTTTTAAGATGATTTTTTGTTAGTTTTATGCTCTAAATTGTCATTCTTGATAGAGGTTCTTCTTTCATGCATCATCTTGTAAGTTCTTTTCTCTATGTTTTTTTTTTTAATTTTAAGCCATTTTCTAGATAATTTATGTTTTATATTTTTGCCATTTTCTAGATGATTTATGTTAGTTTTATGATCTAAACTGTTGAATCTTAATTCTTAGTACAGATTCTTCTTTTTTGGATAATCTTGTAAGTTGTGCTCTCCATGCTTGTTTATTTTAGGCATTTTTAATGGTTTTGTGTTAGTTTTATGATTTGGTAATGACTTTTTGCTTCATTTCTTGTACTGCTTTCACATACATAATTTACAGGTTATATGTTTGTTTGTATGTGTGTGCATTGTCTTTTAGACATGTGTTATGATCTTATATTATATAATGTCACTTGGGTTTTCATTTGAGGTTGAACTTGTCTAGCTTGCTCATTTTTCTGCATTTCTCATACACTTACACACCATTGGAGACGTGTTATTATCTAAAATGTCGATTCTTGATATGAGTTCTTCTTTCTTGGACAATCTTGTAAGTTTTTTTTTTTTTCTATATGTTTGCTTATTTTAGTCATTTTCAAGATGTTTATTGAACGTAAATGATCTAAAATGTGGATTCTTGATACGGGTTCTTCTGACTTGGGTATTCTTGTAAGTTCTTTCGTCTATGTTTGCTTATTTAAGCGAGTTTTAAGATGATTTTTTGTTAGTTTTATGCTCTAAATTGTCATTCTTGATAGAGGTTCTTCTTTCATGCATCATCTTGTAAGTTCTTTTCTCTATGTTTTTTTTTTTAATTTTAAGCCATTTTCTAGATAATTTATGTTTTATATTTTTGCCATTTTCTAGATGATTTATGTTAGTTTTATGATCTAAACTGTTGAATCTTAATTATTAGTACAGATTCTTCTTTTTTTGGATAATCTTGTAAGTTGTGCTCTCCATGCTTGTTTATTTTAGGCATTTTTAATGGTTTTGTGTTAGTTTTATGATTTGGTAATGACTTTTTGCTTCATTTCTTGTACTGCTTTCACATACACCATCTGTCACTTGTCTCTTTATCTTTGGTGCATATGAATTTAGGGGAGTTACTTTCTTATAAACACAAAAACGTAAGTTTTCTAGGGTTGGCTTTATTCTGAACAGGTTCGTTTCAGTTTCAGGTAGACCCCATGAACTCGATTAGCTAAATGGGTTGGGTTTCAAATCAACTTGGCGGAATGACCATTTAATTTATAAACTTTGTAAAAAAAACATGCGCTTTATGTCATAACATAAAAGTTAAAAAGAGAAACTGACATTAGGTTTTATAGTTGACACGTAATCTTTTTATACACATTCAATTTGTAAATTTGTAATTTTAGACTATTATTTAAAAAAAATTGGGGTTAAACAAGTTATGTTCATGTCAACCTACGAATACGCTTGTCACGTTCAGTTCACGTCTGACATATATTAAAGTTTTCATGTCTGGATATTTATCCTATTTTTTTTTTCTAAAAATAGGAAATGAAAGAAGGGGTGGTGATTCAACTGAAAGATGACAGTAGAGAGGATCAAAACAACATGATGATCGAAAATGTGGGAATCAAAGGTATTGACATAGAACCATGTTTTGACTTAGAACCCGAGTTTGACTTTTGGCCAATCCAACACCCGACCGAACCCTCCCATGAAGATCGGCCTGTCCAGTGTCCTATGCCTCATTCTTCCCACCTTATCAGTGTAAGTCTTTCTCCTTTTTTTCTTCTTGTTTAGGGTGGTGTTTGGATACGCGTTTCGAAAATGATACCGTGATATTCGTTAATCATGTTTAGATATCAGCAGCAGGTTGTAAAAGATAGATAGTGTTTGGATTAGGGGACTGAATTTCTGACACGACATGAAATAGTCTAAATGGGTCATGTCCATGTTGAAGTGATAGATGGACCCGTTTAATCTGTTTATGTTTTTATTATTTTTTTTAAATGTGTTTTTTGCATCTTTACTTAAGCTGATTGCGTATTTTATACCGAAATATAAAAGATACAAAGCGAAATGAGTATCAAGTTTTATATTTTAAACGTAATAATTTTATTTACTTTTGTATTTTCGGTTGTAAATTGATACTATTAGCGTATTAATAGGTAGGTTTAATGAAGAAAATAGAATTTGGGGTGAAGCGGGTCATGTTCATGTCAACCTGCTAAAACTAGTATTGTGTCCGGGCGCTTGACAAATTTTTGGGTTCGTGCCGGGTTCGACCCACGAACACAACCCGTTTAACAACCCTAGTTTGGATGCATATCTTGAATTTCATGTAATTTAATTACAATCATATACAGGATGATAGAATGCAAGATGATCGGTTTTCAGACCGCAAGAGGCCCGAAGCAAAAACCACTCTCCACAAAGAAAATAATGAACTAAGTGCCATAAAACCGCCTGTTAGGATGGTCCGCAAGAGGCATCATGATCATACAAATGCCGTCATATCGTTACTGCAAATGCCGTCTGTTTATCCTCATTTGAACCAAAAAGATGGGTAAAACCGTCTTCAACAAGTCTTCAGGTTCGAATCATGGCAATCTTGAATTGAGGTTTTAGTTGCTGATCAGTGATCATCATGGTGTTATGAAAGTTAACTTAGACTAAATGTCATATTAATTGTTAAAATCAAATTAGATGAACTCTACTGAAACTTTTTCTATACATATATGTATAATGCATTATTAGCCTTTTTATACTGTGGCAATCTGGCCTTTGATCATTTATAATTCGAACCCTTCACCACATGTAATCGTGTCATGCCGGACTTCTTAATAGAGATGATGACATGGGCGGGTTGGGCAACAAGCCAAAACAGTTCGGGTTGAAATGATACCCATCTTTTCTAAAATTCATTTGGTTCAAATTCAATTATTGTAAATTACTATTTAGAAGACTATATGTTAAATCTGTCGGAAAGAAGGAAATTAATAGTATAGGGTCTATTATGTAACTTGGTGTTCTATATAAGACACCTTTTTAGTTGTTACCCTATTTTAGATGTTCAATACAATTCTTGATCAATACAATTCAAACCCTAGTTCATTCTCTGTACCAATCAACATGGTATCAGAGCAGTGTTTTTGATTCGTAAACACTTTGCTCATCATCTACGGTCTATCCCAGTAAATCCAAACTCAAACCAAAAAACCCAACAATCAAATCAAACTTTGACCAACGTCGTCATCACC
Organism: Helianthus tuberosus; assembly: GCA_030545235.1. Classification (NCBI taxonomy): domain Eukaryota; kingdom Viridiplantae; phylum Streptophyta; class Magnoliopsida; order Asterales; family Asteraceae; genus Helianthus; species Helianthus tuberosus. The sequence goes on from CM060451.1 coordinate 182,927,054, forward strand.
TTCAATCCGCTGAAACCAAAAAAAAAAAAAAAAACATACACAGGAGTGATATCTTCAAATCATTGCTGTGTATTTGACCGGTGACATCATCATCTTCAAATCATATAAAGCTTTGCTAGTTTGACATCTTGTTTTTTTAGCCGCCAAAACCCAAAAACAAAAGGAAAACCCTACACCACAATATTCTTATATATATTTTTTTCCCTTCTTCTTTGCTGTTTTGAGCAACAACAGATCAGCCAATCCAATCTCCAACCAATCCAATCTCCAACCCTCCGAAATCAGAATCTGAAAAATCAAACCGGTCGAACCCGTGTCAAAACAACAACAGTAGCACATGAAAAATCCAGACCGCAAACAATGGAATGATGCAAGTAGAAGGAGGGGGGACTATTGAAATTTCACCAACTATGAAATTATCAAATTGTCTCTATGTTCCATCATTATCACACAAACTGCTCTCCATCAGCCACATTACCAAGGAGCTGAATTGTACTGTACTAATGCACCCTAATTTTTGCCTTTTACAGGATATCAGGACGGGTGTGATTATTGGACATGGTACTGAGCGCCAAGGATTATACTATGTGGATGAAGTGGCTCAACAGGGTACTGTGATGTTAGCACATGGAACCGAATACCGGGAAGCCTGGCTATGGCATAGACGTTTGGGACACCCATCCGTTGGCTACTCGCATCTCCTGCATCCAAAACTCTTCCCGTCGAAGGGAAAAATTGATTGTGAAACCTGCTTTCGTGCCAAAAGCCATCGACAACCATTCAAACCTAGCAATACAAAAGTGGCTTCACCTTTTTCACTAATCCACTCTGATGTGTGGGGTCCTGCTCCTGTGATGGGGGGCAAGGCCTTCGGTACTTTATACTATTCGTGGATGATTGCACTCGCATGACATGGGTGTATTTTTTAAAAAACAAAGCCGAAGTTTACGAGAAATTTATAACGTTTTATGCTATGATTCAAACTCAATTCCAAACTCAAATTCAAATCCTTCGATCCGACAATGGAGGGGAATTTGTCAATACATCTATGAAACAATTCTTTAAAACCAAAGGATTAATTCATCAAACTTCTTGTGCTCATACCCCCGAACAAAACGGTGTTTCCGAACGGAAAAACCGTATTATTCTTGAAATGACTCGAGCCCTTCTAATTGAATCTCAGGTACCCAAATCTTTCTGGCCGGAGGCAGTTGCAACCTCCGTGTATCTCCTAAATCGGCTCCCAACCAAAGCTCTTAAGTTTAAGACTCCCTTAGATTGTCTGTCTAAGTCTGCCAGTATTCCCCACCCTCTTACACTCGAACCTCGAATCTTCGGGTGTACAGCATTCGTCCACATACCCAAAACCAACCGAAACAAGCTTGGCCCATGTGCCGAGAAATGTGTATTTGTCGGCTATGGGATTGATCAAATAGGGTACCGATGCTATAATCCAACAACTCGTCAAATGTTCACCACAATGAATGTTGACTTTCTTGAAACAAAATACTTTTATACTACCCAACTCAGTGGTCAGGGGGAGAATGACAGTATAGACACTCTGAGTTGGTTAACCCAATTTCCCTCATCTGAAGAAGTAACAACAGAAAACCATCACAGTGCTTCGAGTCCTTCAAACACTGAAGTACAATCGGAGGAGCACAGTACCACTGAAGATAGTCCATCCAACGTGATACCAGAGGTAAGAAATACTGAGAACCCTGAATGTTCTACGTTCCATAACAATGAGACAACAGGGGAACCCACAGAACCGACAACAACAGAGCATACAGAACATGTTGATCCAAATGTTGAACAGGTTGAGCAGGTTGAACCAGTTGTTGAACAGGTTGAACCAGTTGCAGCAGAGACGACCGAAAGGTATTCCCTCCCTCCAAGAGAAAATAGAGGAGTTCCTCCTAAGAGATACTCCCCAGAAAAGGTGGTTCCAAGGTCTAGGTACCCTGTGGCAAACATTGTCACTGGAAACTTGTCTAAGGAAGCTAAAGCTTTTACAGCTGCCTTGTGCTCTGAACAAATGCCATCTACAACACAAGAAGCCTTGAAATCTGAAGAATGGAAAAAAGCAATGGAGACCGAAATGGAAGCTCTCAAGAAGAATAACACGTGGGAGAAATGCATCCTCCCTCCAGGAAAGAAACCAGTGGGATGTCGGTGGGTGTTTTCAGTCAAACACAGACCTGATGGAACGATTGAACGATACAAAGCTCGGCTGGTTGCAAAAGGTTACACTCAGACTTATGGAATCAACTACTCTGAAACCTTCTCCCCAGTAGCCAAAATCGATACAATCAGAGTCCTGTTTTCTATAGCTGCCAATAAAGGTTGGCCTCTTCATCAATTTGATGTAAAAAATGCCTTTCTTCACGGGGAACTGAACGAGGAGGTCTATATGGATGCTCCACCAGGTTTCAATGGGAATTTCAAGGCTGGAGAAACATGTCGGTTGAAGAAATCTCTGTACGGGCTTAAGCAGTCTCCTAGAGCTTGGTTTGGGAGGTTTACCCTTGCTATGAAAAAATATGGCTTCAAACAAAGCAACTCAGATCATACCCTATTTTTGAAACGTAGGGGCAGTCTTGTGACCTGCTTAATTATCTATGTTGATGACATGATTCTTACGGGAAACGATGAAGAGGAAATGTCAATGTTAAGAGATAAACTGTTTTCGGAATTCGAGATGAAAGATCTGGGAAGATTGAAGTACTTTCTTGGAATTGAAGTTCTGAGATCTAAATAAGGGATTTTTATCTGTCAAAGGAAATATGTCCTTGATCTGCTAGCTGAAACCGGAATGATTGAATGTAGGCCGGCGGACACCCCAATGGTGGTTAATCATGGCTTACGCATGGAAGATGGAGCAGATCTAGCAGATAAGGAGAGATATCAACGAATGGTGGGAAAACTGATATACCTCTCCCACACTCGTCCAGATATAGCTTATGCAGTAGGAGTGGTGAGTCAGTTTATGCACCAGCCCCAAGCAAGCCATATGGAAGCAGTATTAAGAATCATCAGGTATCTCAAGGGAACAGCAGGTCATGGTATTCTGTTTAAATCAAATGGGCACTTAGAAATCCAAGCTTATACAGACGCCGACTGGGCAGGGGATAAAGAAACGAGAAGGTCAACCTCAGGATACTTCACCATGGTTGGAGGAAATCTTGTTACCTGGAGAAGTAAAAAACAAAAGGTAGTCGCCCTCTATCTAGTGCAGAAGCTGAATTCCGAGGGGTTGCTCGTGGCTTAGCAGAGGTTCTGTGGATTCGCAAGCTCCTAACTGAGATCGGTTTTCTTCCTACTACAGCAACCAAAATCATGTGCGACAATAAAGCTGCTATACAGATCTCAGAAAATCCAGTCCAACATGATCGAACAAAACATGTAGAGGTAGATCGGCACTTCATTAAGGAGAAATTGGAGGAAGGTATCATACAGCTCCCATATATAGCCTCGAAAGATCAACTTGCAGATATTCTAACAAAGGCAGTCAACGGAAACGCGTTTAGTAGCTGTTTGAGTTTGAGCAAGTTGAGTTTTGGTGACCCCACTACTCAACTTGAGGGGGAGTGTCGGAAAGAAGGAAATTAATAGTATAGGGTCTATTATGTAACTTGGTGTTCTATATAAGACACCTTTTTAGTTGTTACCCTATTTTAGATGTTCAATACAATTCTTGATCAATACAATTCAAACCCTAGTTCATTCTCTGTACCAATCAACAAAATCCTCTCTTTGATCGACTTTCGACTGCTCCCCCCCCCCCCCCCCAACTATACTGTTTATTAGATTAATCCAAGAAAAATACTTCTAGCAGATACATATTATTAATAAGTAAACGGGTCAAAATGCTACCACTTATGTAAAGAATGAAGATGTAGTGAATCGTTCACATGTGAATACATAAGTACATATCTAAGAGTCTAATAGTGATGTATATTTGCCAAAACCAACTAAGCTATATATCACCAACAAATTCAGCGTAAATAATATATCAACTCCGCGGTGACAGTTTGATAAAACCCAGAAAACTAAACTAATCAACTACAGATTTTAATCCATTTCGAGAAGGATTAAGTCTCCAAAACAGAATACAATTCTGAATTTTCTAAAAATATAAAAACCATACTCCTAAACTAAACAAAAAGAGACACATTTAAACGTAAACTAAACAGCAGTTACTTCCTATTTTTCAGCCCCACTCACCCCTTATTCCTATCCTAATTTCCCTCCCGAATTGAGTCTGGTTTCGTATCACAGTTATATATAGTACTTCGAAAATAGGAGTTTTCTTGTCACCATTCATAGTTAAAGGCATCTCTTTAACATGAAATGACTTTACAGCCATATGAGTTTTCTTTTCACCATGAAGTACCATAACATATATCTGTAACATATGCACACTATATAGACAATTTTTGTAACTGATTGTATTATAAACATAAGTTTAATAACATATGTGGTATTGCAAATATAATATTAGGTGTTATGTATTTGTGAAAAATAAATTATTATGTTTTAATAAGACGACGTACTAGACACATGTCATCGTATACGTCTAGTGAGGAGACGGTTATTACATCTTTAACCATCCGTGAGGACCCAACGCCAGCCACGCACGATTGAGAAAGGGTGTGTGTTAAATGTAGAGGATATCTACTTCGGTAGGAACCTCGTTAGAGATGTTACATTATGACATATCGTATACTTGTGCCTTTTAAGTGCAGAGTCGAGCCATGATTTGCGGTCATTGTAGGTATTTAAAGGTATCGAGTCGTTAATCCTAATCGTCTATAACTTGGTGTGTAAATTTTTCCATTTTTATTTATTGCTTTCTTAATATGTGACATGTTTTTCCTGAGTAACTCTCGGTTGACAAAGTAATGTCCATCCCAGAAATGATAGCAAAATTAGGAATAAGATTTTGACTCAACCAAACAAAAACACAAATAAAAGAGGGAAAAAGAAAGGAAAAAAAGAGGGGGATTTGGAACAGGAAATGAGGCTATGGAAGAGGGTTTTCGGGGCGTTAAAGGACCAAAACAGTCTTTTAAAAGCAAGACTGGTATGTCATTTAACGTCCGGAAATCCTGACATAGAGAAAGCCATCATCAAAGCCACCAGCCATGATGAATCCTACATTGATTTCCATAACACACAATCTGTCTTTTCATGGATTCGTTTTTCTGACGAAAATTTCCAACCTACGTTGTCGGTCATTTCTAAAAGATTAGAAAAGACGCACAACTGGGTGGTGGCCTTGAAAGGCCTCATGCTTATGCATGGAGTTTTCTGTTGCAATGTCTCCTCTCCTCATACGATCGGACACTTGCCATTCGATCTATCAAATTTCAAACACGGGCATTCAGAAAGTGCAAAAAATTGGAGCTTCGAGGCGTTCATCCGGTCTTATTACGATTTCCTCGAGCAAAAATCGATGGTTTTATTACATTTCTCAAAACAACCAAATAATAACAAAACCGAAGAACATCTCATACTCGAAGATCTTGTTTGTCTACATAACCTTCAACTTTTGCTCGACACGCTGCTTCAAATCAAGCCGCGATATGCTGCAAAGTCAAACAGGTTTGTTCTCGAAGCAATGGATTGTCTCGTCGTCGAGAGTTTTGACATTTACAGCCGTATATGCGACGGGATCATGAGCGTTCTCGCGGATATATATTCATGTGGAATGACAGAAACTAACACAATGTTAACCATTCTTGAAAAGGCAACGGTCCAAGGCATAAAGCTGTCTCAATATCTCGAGTTTTGCAGACAAATGGGCGTTAACAACGCATCCGAATGTCCTAAAACCGAGCTGATAGATGAAACCGACATTCAAGATCTTGAAGTTTTGATTGAATATACTTCTGATGAATCAGAAGAGATGAAATCTTTGGTGATGGACAAGAAGATGATGACAAAAGCGCATGAAAGTATTGATTCGAAGGGCGGGTTGAAGGCGATAATTACAAATGAATGGGATGTGTTTGATGAAGATGATAAAGAACCAGATTAAGAAATGCAGTTTATAAGTATTGATTCTTCCATGTAACCTGGAAAGATGAATTCAAACCCTTTTCTTGATCATTGTAACACTTATGAATGGCCCTATTTGATTACATTTTAGAGGTTGGGTTCAACCTTTTCTGAACAAATCCATGCAAAATTTTCTCTAGTGGGCGAGAACTCGTGTCGGGTTCGACAGGTTAACCAAACAAGACCATATATTTGTTCGTATAAAAAATATCAACCCTAACCCATACAATAAACCTAATCATGTGATAACCAAGTTGGTTGTATTCACGGTAATAAGACCACACGGAGTGAACGTTGTTTTGAGGCGTGGAAGCCTCCCCATGCCGGGCACACCGGCCAGTCGTTGAAGAAGACGGTGATGATGCGTGTTGTTTTGATTGGGTTGTGAGTTTTTCATTTGATTTTCTTTTTTCTAAAAATAAAATAAATATAAAAAGTGTATGCCACGTGTTCCACCCGACCACCCTTTTTGGCACCACGCCACTTTTCTAATAGGTGCTGACGTGGCTGTCACATGGCGCTTCACGCCTCCTTTTCAAGCTGCCCCATTTTCAAGACCTCCCAGTCCGTATAGTCTAAGCGTGTTAAAGAGTTTAGCAGACATAGGTTAATTAGGTTAAATGCGAACATGTCAACCGGTATACTTATTCATGTCAAATGCGCTTAAAATCGTGTAGCATGAAAATAACTTGTTTTACCTGGTTATCTAAATTAGTCAAACAGGGTGATGGGTTGTAAACAAGATTCAATGACGTCAACCGTAACTCAAAACGCTTGAAATTTTGTAACATATACACAACCTATTTAGTCCACTTATCTAAACAAAATCAAACGGGTTGTAATTGAGTTGAGAGGTTGCAAGTGGGTTATATAAAGTTGTAAACTTGGTAAAGAGGTTAGAAATGGTAATAAAAGGTCAACATGTACAATCAAACATGTTAAAAAAAGTCATAAACAAGCTGACGGGGTCAACTTGGGGTTAAATCAGTCAACCTAAAAACTACCCATTTAGTTAAACATGCCAACCTGAACAATACCATTTAATTAAATGAGTTAAACATATCAACCCAAATACAACATACAATCCGCTTAATTGAATGAGTTAAACATATCAACCTTAACAAAGTTCAATTGAATGAGTTAGATACATCAACCCAATCACAACTCGTTTAGTTAAATGGATTAAGCGTATCAAACCAAACACGACTTGTATATCATCAACAAGACTATAAACTGAATCTTTAAATCTACAGTTAAACAGTGAACAAGATACATTCTTTTTCGCATAAATCGATATAAATTTAAACTCCCAATTGTCTAAAATAAAAAAGAAAACTTAAATCTCATGGGCAAGTCTCAAATATCCTCTGCAAACAACCACAGATGTATCTACACTTGATCTATCTGATTGTTACAAACTTGTTGGTCCCATGTTTAGCCCAATGAGCCCTCAAGTCAATTGCATTATCAAAACTATAACCTTCAGAAGCCAACTTCTCCAACACCTTCTTGAAAGCCCCTTGGCTCATCTTCCGGCCCGCGATCCTAGCCCCACGGCGTTTCGTGCTCATCGGCAACGGGTACATCGAAATGGTGGTTGTGCAACAAGCCGACTGCCACCCACCCGACCCCCATCGATAACACTGCTGAGGCGTTCCAGTGCATGAACAAACCGGTATCGGAATCCCAGATATGTCCATATCCAGCCCGTTTATCACGATATCCAAACTTCGTTTCATAACCTTCGATCGTTGGCCCGTTTGACCTGTTTGGTTCGCGGTTTCCTTCGCCTTCTTCGGTTTCTTCCCTCGTGGGCCTTTCGGGCCCAACGGGCCAGATCTCTTCTTCACCGGCCCGTTAGTCCCGCCGACATCGCCTACACATTCACCATCACCATCACCATCCCCACCACCAATGTCCTCCAAGCTCATTCCGGGGTCTTTCAACGTATCGTTCGGCTGCATAACGTGGATCGAATTCGAGCCCGAACCCGAATGATCCGGGACAAAGTTAGGGTTTCCAGGCCCGGGTAGCATATGAAGTAACCTCTCTCTATGTACCCAACTGTCTCTCATGTACGGCATTGGTATGAACGGGTGGTGGTGGTGGTGGTAACCGGTGGCGGCAGTGGTGGTTCCGGCGGCTGCACCGCCGTGAGGGTTTATCATAATGGGGGTTTCACGGGCAGATAAAAAGGGTTTTGTGTCTCTATGGTCACCAAAAGGAGACATTAATTGCAGCCCATTATGTTCTTTAAATGATGGCTCATAATACCCCCAATTTCTCATATTCAACCCATCATCATCCACTACAACATTATCAAAAATGGGTCAAAATTCAACCATTTAACCGATTTAAGAACATTAAAATCAAATCTTTTTAGATCTAACACAAACATGGTAATACAACCAACAAATTCAACAATCAAAACCCACAAAAAATGACGTAAAAATCAAATCTTTTTAGTCAAATTTACAGATAATATCAAGATTTCAAGATCTAACATAATTTGTGTAGATCTAACAGATCCGTGAACAAAAATTAAAGAAAGTTAATCAAGAATGCAAAAAATAACATTTTTAAGAAAACCCATTTGAATTTTTAGATGAAGAATAAAGAAAAATCAGATCTTGGAAAAAAATGTTGAAGATTGGTTGAAATAACATGAAGTACACATCAAGACAGATATTTTAGATGAGAAGACAGAAAAAGAGAGATATATGGATATGTATGTGAGGGAGAGGACTTACTTGTGTGGGTAAAACAGCTCTTTTTTCCTGGAGAGAGGAGAGAGAAGAAAAGAAAGAGACAGAGAGAGAGGAGAGAGAAGAAGGAAAGAGATAGAGAGAGGAGAGAGAAGAGGAAAAGGGGTGGCTTAAAATGGAGGGGCTTGTTGTTCCATTAACATTAAATAAAAGCAAAATACAACCGATAACTGTATTGTGTTGCTTGCACTTACAGCAGCTGACATCAAATCCAAACCCCAAAGTCTTCTCTCACCCCACCCGACCTCTCCTTTTTACTTTTTTTTATTCGTAACACATGAAGTAAATTAAAAGATTCTTTAGTTTAATGTTTGGTTTGGTATATATCAGAGATCTTGCACCCTTAGTTGTTACTATTCAATAATTACATAATTGGTTTACAGCATTAACATTGAAACCTCCATAAACATATATTTCACTAGATTTTATTAATTTTTCAAAAATGTTTATCTATTTCTTAGAGCATTCACATCCATTCCATCAAATGTTGTGAGTGGAGTTTTTATAGTATAAAGATTATAAAAAGTAGTTGTAACTGGACAAGGGAGAAAATGCTACTGTTCATCTGTATATTTGAGGAGACACTGTTCACCCCTATAATTTTTTAAAATATTTTGAAAGTGATTGTGAGTGAAAGAGAGATAAAAGGTAATGATAAAGGTATAAAAATATTATGAGTAAAATACACGGATAGTCCATGTGGTTTTGCAAAATAACACCTATAGTCCCCAACTTTTGGAAATTACACTGATGCTCCTTGTGGTTTGACAGTTTGTTACTCAGATAGTCCTTGGAGTGGATGACAGTTAGTTTCCTCAGTTAAATAGATATGAAATTACAAATTTACCCTTGATAATAAAAAAAATAAAACAAAAACTGATTAGAGCCCACTCTTTTTATATTATTTTATTAGTGAAACCTCACCACCACACTTCATCTTCAACCTCCAACCATCACCCTCCACCTACCACCTCCACCCACCACCGTCACCCTCCTTCACCATCACTGCCACAATCACTCTCCACCTTTTGTGGACTAAAGATCCCAGCATTTTAACCTCTACCCACCATTGTCATTCTAATCACCCGTCATACTAAGAACTCTACTCACCACCGTGAGCCACCGCTTCTAACCACCATCTCCATGTTGATTTTTTTCATCCCCTCCACCCCAATCTCATCACCGTTGTTAACTGGCACCACTTTCCCCCTCGTTTTTCCCGCATTATTCTTGTGAAACTCATTCCCCTTACAGATACATGACTCTGTTTTAGTACTTCAAGTGAAGTTAAGCACCTTTGACAATCTATCATAATTTAGGAACCAAAATATACATATATTTTGCCACTCTTTGCATAATAATAGATGCCCATTAACTAGGGGATTTATATTCAGATTTACTTAGTTGGTATTGAAATACAATGTTCGTTTCAACATACAATTGTAAAAAATATATGGATGACACCAGCAAGTAACATTCAAAAGAGAAAAGAAATAAAATTGAAGATAGGGTGGTAAAACATCCAGAAGCAGTATAATTGTGATGATGAACACTTTCAGATCTATGATACAGGATGTTTATACCAGGCTATATTCAGATCTGAAATATGCGCCCGTGTTGGTGATAAACAGATTTCCAGATTTGAAGTCATTGCACACGATTCGAGCATAAAGAGCCAAAGTTTTAATGCTTCTTTATGGGTTTAATGGCCTATTAACCGGCTCGATGGCCAGCGAGGAAGGTGGTCGCCGGTGGGGGAACTGGAGAAGAACATGTAATTTCAAAAAGTTGAGGACTATAGGTGTTATTTTACCAAACCACATGGACTATCTGTGTATTTTACTCAAATATTATTTAATTGAAAACGAGAGAGGAAATGTAGTGTTTTTTAGTGTAATTTAGGTGAAAATATGGTGGAATGGATGTGAATGCTCTTACTCACAAATACTTATTTTTTCTCTAGAGAGTATAATATGAACCTCTAAATATAAAGATTCCATTGTGGTTGTGTTTTTGTTGTTTCCTCTATTCTTTTCTTTATATTATATAGAATAGAGGCTCCAATGTGAATACTCTTAAATGATGAAAAAATGTTCACAAATGAGTCTAATGGTTGCATTTTCATAATATGGATGGTCCTCACCGATCTTTCCCATCAAAATCCTACCCTCGCCTTTTTGTCCTTCATCTTACAATTGTACACTTTCAATTCGCTTCATCGTCTCTCCACCGTAATGCTCCCCAAATCTCCCTCGGATCCAAGCAATCTTCATCATCTATCCAATTAACATGAAACAAGTTGATTCAATTTCAACACGATTCACAAATGCCGGCAATCAAGAGCCCAACATCTATCCAATCAATCTTCATCATCTACCTTAGGTTTCTTCATGTTTCGTTTAATTAGCGATTGGTGCTACGATGTTTTTTTTACCACAGTAGGGAAGGGTAGATGATGGTGGTTGTGTGTGGCAAATATGGTGGTGGTGGTTTGGGAATAATGGTGGGGTTGTGGTGGAGGGTAGTGATCATGGTGGATGGGGAGCTGAGAGCGGTGGTGGTGGTTTGTGTAGGTGGGGCGGGGGTGGAGTAATTTAAATTAAGTTTATTTAAAAAAATGAGGCTACTTAAAGTTCGTTAATGATATAATCATTTTTGTCCTTTGCTAAAATGGACATTTCATACCCACTTAATAGGTAACATTAACGACGTTAGTGTAAGGGTATAGTTTAGTAGGTTTACGTTTGTCTTGTATATTTAACGCCCTTATTTTCGACTTAACAAAAATACATGTAAACTTCAAGATTTAACTTTTAACATAAAGTTTTACATTTGACCAAAATGCCCTTGTAGCTAGTTCGAGATCAACACCTCCCCTAGTCTAGTTACAAGTGTTAATCCGAACTACCCTGTCAAGACGCAAGTTTAAAGTTCCTAAATACAAACGACTAAGTTTCTAAAACCATAATTTACATAACAAAAGACATATTTCAAGTAGTATAAGTTTAACAAAAATATTGTTTCAAAAGGGCGACTACTACGGAAGCGCATAGACCATGGTGTGCATGTTGGTGTTCGTCTCCAAGCTCGCCACGCCACCTAAATTGCAGCTTTACCTACATCGCAATTTAGGTTTAACTAATCAGTTTCTTATATATAATATTAAATAAAAACTAACATCCATTGCGTCATCACATAACCATGTCATAACCTCACTTCCATCGACCCGTTGAAAGGGTCATTTCCTACCATCTCCAAACGAGATAATGCTTATCATTCAATAATCCGTTAATTTTGGATTAGACATAAACGCAACATAAACATCATTCCAATCCGTTCATGACAGATTTAACTCTTTCATTACATTCCTTCATAAGCTTCCAAAATACGGTTAGCTCAAGACCAACCGACCATAACATAACTTTCACATACTTATCATCTCTTACGGCCCGTTCGAGACGGGTTAAGCTATCAACTATACATCATTTACGAATAATCATAATTACGGTTCTAATATAACAATGACAACTAGAAAGTAAAACTTGTATGCATAAAACAACATACCTCGATCCTGTGAGCTGTCCGACCTCCTAGCGCTTGAACCTTCTTCTTTTACGCCTACATCAATACATTCATTTATTTAGCCCGACTACACATCGTTCCATCTTACACACTTTTATCATACAACATCTTGATCATAATTTAACAAAATTCACCCATTTGTTCATTTAGGCATTTTATCGAACACTTGGCGGGCTTCGCATTTGTAGAACATTTAACTACATGTTTCTTTACATACTAATCTACAAGTTCATAACAAATCAAGCAAGTTAATGCGATATCTATCACCACACGCTAAATCACTACGAACCGATCATTAATCGGGTCCTAGTCCATAATCTTAACTCCTAAATACACATATCATATCATTACTCATGATTTAATAAAAACCCATTTCCTAAGGTTCATGATTTCAAGAAATTCGACTTACCACTTTGTTAATCGCACCTTGGTGATCAAGAATACGGGTTCTAATAACCGTTTAGCCTTGAAATCACCTTCCAATTTAATGGATTATGATGAACTAGGGTTGTTGCTTCTTGATCCTTCTACTGAACTCCTCCACGCACGTACATAAGTGTGTGTGGAGTGTGTGTCTTTCATTTAATAAGACTTACTCTCAAATTTACAGCTTTAGTCCCTCGTGTTCTAGCATTTAATTCATTCTAGCTCAAACTTCCCTTCTTATAACTATTTTAAAAAGTAATGAATAAATTATATATTTTTGGGGTGTTACAGTATATTTTGGTAGTGGGTTGGTTAATTAGGGGTTTTGGGCTTGAATAGATGATTATGGGAGTGTACGGTTTGGGCTTGGCCCAGTTTGTAATTAGGTCACCCTATGTAACTATAAATAGGGTGTGCCTATGTCATTAGAGGGTTGTTGATTGTTCTTGCTTTGATCGATTTGTACCAGACAAGCCAAGAGCTTGTGTGCAACTTTAATACAATCAATACTTTCTTGTTCATCACTTTCTTTAGTTTTCCGCACTTTTGATTGTGGTTGTGATATTCGGTTGAAGATCTCTGGACCTACAATTGGTATCAGAGCCTAAGAAGTCTATTCAAAGACTCGGTTTTTGTAACAACCTTCAAAATTTCAAATAACCATTCCCAAAATACATTTCAAGGAACCCTGATTGAGACCCCTAACTTGTACGACGCAACCCGAAATGAAAAACAAAATAAACTTGAAACAGGGACCCCTAGAGACACGCGGGGGGGGGGGGGGGGGTGGCCCTAAAACTCCCGCGACGCGCGGCGGCATACCTGGACACGTGGGACTCGAAATTCGACAAGTGGCCAGCATATTTTTGCAACAACGCTAATCTAGCCTAGGGGGTTAACCCCGCGACACGCGGAAGGAAGAGGGGCTCGTGCACGACGTGCGGGAGGCACCAAAATTGAGTATAAATCCAGCAGTGTGGGACTTGTTCAGTTTACTCAGTTCGATCATTTAAAACGTTGTCCTACTTCTCGCATCTCTGTTTCTTTCAATGAAGTCCTAAATTCTTGAAACGCTGCTCTGATATCAGGGTAATAACTCTAATCACTAATACGGTACTTTGTCAGATCGATTGGAACCGATCTAACATATGTTTAAGTGCTACCGGTGCCCGACTATACTTTGTCATTCGTTGTGGGTTTTGATCTCGTCATTATGGTTAAAGTTGAATTGAGTTAATACACTAATACGTGTGCATTGTGTATTTAATTAGGTATACCAAGCTTTAAACCAATAGGCAAGATCTATCAACTTAAACCTACAATGTGAGTCATTCTTTCTTTTACTAAATGCTTTGCAAAAACCCTAAATGTTTTCCAGTTATACTTACAGTGATTAAGTCTTTGTATTCTTAAATTACTGCCAGTAAGTGCGGTTTTGTATACACTACTTGCCACGCGTTACTATTGGTTGACAGGATCCAATAATGATATGACCACAGTCACAGGTCTTGCCGAGTGACAACTAGGTTAAGTAATTATAAGATATAAGCAAATGTAGAAACTCTTAATACTGTAATTATAACAATGTGTTTTTAAACAATTGAATGAACTCACCAGTATTTTTCACTGACCAAATGTTTTTAAAACGCGTTTCAGGTGATTTACTGTGAAAAAAGAAAAAAGTGTCGTGAAGCACTTCAGCTTAAATAAGTGTCTATGCAAACCTGAAATAAACGTGTTTTCTGTAAATAGAGGATTTCCCAGAGAAATTCCTTTCTGTAAATATGGGGTTTACCCCATAGTTTATGCAATGAAAACTTGGTGTTTTGAAAAGTCTGATCAAAATTTTCCTGACATCCGGTCTTGATGATTTTCCGCTGCCAATTAATAAACACCAGCACCACTGCTGTCTGCCTCGCGGCGCTCGAACCGGGGTCGGGTCAGGGGCCGTGACAGAAGGTGGTATCAGAGCCACTGGTTTAAGCTAATTAAGTATTGTAAAAATACTTAAATTTAGTAGTCAGGAATGTGATTAAATGCTTCCGTGAAACATCTGTGCTACTACTTAATATTATATTCAATTTTCGGAATTCCTGTTTTCATTGTTTTTTATTAATAGTATGAGCGAGTTAGTAGAAGCACTCCAGAACATATCCATGAGTCCAACAGATATGGAAACGATAGATAGTCAGATAGGATATCAGGTTGAAACTGATGAACCGATGGTGTTTCAAGCTTAGGGAAAGCCGAAGGAACCACCCAAGAAGAGGAAACAGATTCTGGATTGGAAAAGAGGCAGGAAGAAGAAGCCGGCTGCTCAGAAAATCAAAAATACTGCTGAACCAAAGGGTAAAGAAATTATTGGAGAAAGTTCCAACCAAGCTTCAATGTTACCCCCTTAGGAGGAATTGGATAGGAAATTGGCAAATTGTGATCTGTTCAGACCGCTAAATGAAATTAACCTGAACGCGCCAATACCACCAGAAATGCCAAGAAATATGGAACCTGTCATACCCGAACCGACCATTCCCCAACAACCACTTCAAAATCAAGCCGAAGAATGGTGGACAAGTGACTGGGCTTTTGTGACAACTGTCAAAATTCCAGGTATCCATACAACTATTAAACCATGATTGGTGCTTAATGACTGTGCTGAGTTACAATTAATAATCTGAATTGTTTACTGATTATTGTCATATACATACATGTGCATCATATGTTGCTTAATTTCGTATCATTATTGCATGAGAACTTTATTTGATGCATTAAATACAGATAGCACAGTTATCAGGCAAAACAGGAAAATGCTGACGGAGTTCAGAAAATAGACAGACGTTGTATTGAGACCTAGAATGGGCCAGAAACTAAGTATTACACTAGTATAGTGTGTAGGAAAGTAAGGATCATAAAACTGCCTTCCTAGAGATAGTTTAAGTGCCGGAAAGTGCCTAAAACTCACCTAAAGTGCTGAATTCAGCAAAAAATCAGCATTTAAACAATCTAATATCATGCAGAAAAATGGTTAAATGGTCCTGAATGATTTCCTAAGTGTCGGGAATCAAAACTGTCATAAAAAGTAAAATAAAACACACTAAACTGCGTAATTTAGCACCTTAACGAACCAGTAACCAACCGAACAACCGAACACTACCCAAAACACCAAATTTTCACTAGAATCACTGTTTTAATATTACCAAGCTAGTTATGGTCCCCGAACATCATAACACATCATAAATATCTAGTAACTAATGTAACTAACTAATACTTACATTTTAACCATAATGTAACTAGTTTAGTTTAACCTAGCCTATATCCCCCCCCCCCCACCTATGTAATCGGCCAACATGGCCCCCACACATAGATTTTATTTGATTTAAATAATGGATCATGTTCCCTTGTCTTGAGCACATTATACACACGTTAAAGAGTTAAGATGGACTATAAGTATGCATACAAGATCATAACCTTCATTCTACACACACTAAAACACATACACTTTCTCTCTTCTCCTTGCTTGTTCTTGGCCGTAACTCAACACCCACACACCCACCATCATTCAATCATTCTCAATCAATCCAAGCATATACGAGTGTGTTAGAAGACATACAAAGGAGCTAGGAGCTTTCGGAAGATCAAGGACCTCTCTTATTTGCTTTTATCCATCTCTTAACTTCACTTGATCATCCCTAGCCTTGAGCTAGTGGTAAGAACTTTGATCTTGCTATTTTACATCTATTTCAAGTGGTTAAAAGATATTACATAATGATAATCATGAAGAACACTAAGAATCATAAGAATAAAACTTGAACATAAGTATGAATAATGAAGAAACTAAGTTGTTTATGTATTGATTTGCTTATTGATTGTTGTTTATTCATGTAGTTGATGTAGATCATCATATGATCTTGCTAGATCATGATTAAAAACATAATCTAGCAAGATGAGAGGATGAAAGTATTGTAGGATCATAGATCCTCCTCATAAGAAACATGAACTTGAAAGAACATGTGGTTTTCTTGAAAAATAATGATCAAAGTAAGTTGTAATACTTGTAGATCTAAAACTTCATGGATGGTTTTTCAAAGGAACCAAGCTAAAAACACAAGATTTACTTGATCTTGGTTCTTACATAAATAAACCCTATTTTTAAAGGTTAAATAAGTGTAGAAACACTTATGTAACAAGAAAAATCAAGGAAGAAGCATTTTTGAAAAATATGAATATAAGTTGTAAACAACTACTTTCTTTAAAAATGAAGATTTTAAAGAATCAATCACACTACAAAGGGTAACAAAGCTTACTAAGAACACTAGCAAGTTACTACAAATTTTTGTGAAATTTCAAGTTCATGAAGTAGTAGATTATACTTGTTTTTGGCAAAATTGGTAAGTAAAGATTGTTTATTGTTGATGGTGAATTGATTGTGTTGATTTTACAAAAGAAAATGATATACCTTGATAGTATGGAAACCTCCATTTTTAGGGGAAACTATGGCAAATTTTTTCTAAAAATTAAACACTTAGAAAAATATTTCTAAACAAATATTTACAAGTGTATTTTAAACCATGAATTCTTCACATAAACTTTGCCATAATTTTTTGTTACAAAAATATAAATATTGGAGGTTGGTTTTTATAAATAAAAGTGACTAAATATGTATTTAGGAAATATATATTTAGAAGTCACCATGTGTGTGATTATTTGTATACTTTGTGTATTAGTTATATTATTCTAGGATTTGAAATAATATAACTCACCAAAATACCAAAAATTACAATCCAAAATATTACCAAAATTCCAAGAATATGAATATACAAGTTATACACAAAATATTGATGAAACCGAACCAAGAAATATAACTTACAAAATACTCTGGAAATAATATTCATACGTATATTTTGGCAAATAATATTTTGGACACCAAGTGAATAAAAATATGATTTTTACAATTACTACAAGAATATATCATATTTTTTACAAGAGAAAAATATATTTTTTTGGCAAGTATAAATATATATTTTTTCTGGAAATTTTTAGAAGATATATTATTATTGAAAGGAATATATATTTTCTCAACAAACATGAAATACAATATTTTAGGGGTTAAAGATATATTTTCTCAAATAAATATGAAATATATCATTTTTGGAGAAAAATAAGTTTAAATATATTTTCCAAGTTAGACTTGAAAATGTATTATTTGGAACTTATATGAATATACAAATATTTTTGCCAAAGGAAAATTATAAATAATTTTTCTAAGTAATATTTATTGAAATATATATTTTGGAAATATATATTGGTGAACTTTTATTAAAGATAAAATTCCGGAAAGATTAATACGAAAATAAGTATAAGAATACTTAATGAATACAATAAAGATACGTATTCTCGTACGTATAAATACACACCGGAATACGGCCCCGATACATGGCAAAAATATACAAGTATAAGATACCCCCATCCTTGGGAATGAAATACAAGTATAAATACTTGAAAAGTATTAAGTTAAAATATATGGTTTTAACAATTGTTCCAAAATTTAATAAATATAATTTAAGTTAAAATATTTATTATTTTAACAAATAATTATATAATTTGGAATAATATTGAAGACACAAAGAATGTAACTCAAGGACACTAATTAATACTAATTTAAGGCACGACCCGCTCGTCTAATAGATCATAGTACGTTGTAGGTAGTTGTGTACGCTAGGCGAAGCTTGAGTTACTGTGATTCGAAGACGCAAGACTGTGAGTTCATGTTCCCCCTTTTCTTTAACTGTTTTCGGTTTTATAACTTCGGGGGTGAAGTACATGTTACAATCTGTTTACAAACATTTATACGTGGTATGGTTAGCTAAGGAAGGGTACTGCTAGATCTTGTGAGTGGTGGGTACGACGCTTAAGACCATCAATCCTCTTTGTAGGACCGAGGGACATGAGTGATAGATCTATTTGGGTGTAGCTTAAGACCATCAATCCTCTTAGGGTTTGGCTAGTGTGTCTTATCCTGGACGAGACACGTTTTTCAAAAACCTGGTTTTATTTAATGTCTTTTGTCGAGTCCTTGTGAACTCTTAAACAAGTTGCATGGTTTGTACTCGAGTTTGACTTTTATGTTTTAAAACAATGTTGTTATTATGTTTTCAAACTTATTTAATGGATGATCATCGTTAGCTTTGTCATATAGTTGTTGTTATGATTGAATGCAATGATATTGAGCAAGTCACACCAAATCACGCTTCCGCAAAAAGTCAGGGTGTGACAGTTTTGTATCAGAGCTTCGATTGTAGCGAACTAGGATTCCTTCTCGAGTCTAGACTACAATAATTAGGGCTCTCACGAAAATATTTTTACAACATGTTTTCATTGCATACACGAAATGCCCAGATCCAGGGAAACGAACATTTTTATAAACAGAAAGACAAGAAACACAATGCACAGTTACCTTGTTGGTTTAGTCTGGGAGACTAGGTGGTTTAGTCTGGGAGACTAGGTGGTTTAGTCTGGGAGACTAGTTGGTTTAGTCTGAGAGACTAAGTGGTTTAGTCTGGGAGACTAGGTGGTTTAGTCTAGGAGCCTAGGAAGGATACTTGATTACATGATTTCATTATCTTTGATTGCATAATGTTAGTAGTTAAATATGTGCATATATTGTGATTGTTTTGTTACAGACACTGTGTCAACATCCGAGAGGGGATTGTCCGACGACCATGACCCCATGGCTACTGACTCTAGTGCGAGTGAGCCAGAGATCTTTACCTCAGATACTGAGAGCGACCTAGAGATGATTTCAGCCGTTTGCGTTGCCTGATTTTGGAGTTGACTTACAGCTTGCTGATGGTACTCCAGACGAGGATCCTTTTGTTATTCCCATTCCAGTTCATGATCATCTTATCATCGGGCACCCCGATGTTGAGCATATCATGGCACCGATCCTCGCTCCCATTCCCCTCATGGTTATCCCACCTGAGGATTTTCCTTTTGATGATCTTTTTGACGATGATTTTGATCTTTTTGTTGATGGTCCTTGTCGTAACCCCCGCCCCTTATCTGTCCCGGGAACGGGCGGCCGCGAACTCAGTGTCGGTGGTATCGGTGTTTATTAATTTGGAAGCGGAAATTTCATCAGGACCGTAGTTAGGAAATATTTTATCAGAGTAAAATACCACACTTTCATAATATTAAACACATGGGATAAAACCCAAGTTTTAAGTACACACATTTTCATAGGAATAAATCCTATTTTTATTTAATAAAAACAACTATTTCTTTTCAGGTAACTTTATTGCCAGTTTTTCAAGCCTTCAGTGCTGTCCAGCTGGCTTCTATTTGGCTTTCACATTTTGTTACCTGAAACGCGTTTAAAAACATTTTGTCAGTGGGAAATACTGGTGAGTGAATCCCGGTTTAATCAAGAAATGTTAATTTAATTTAAACAGTATTGAGAGCGATTACAATGTTTACATCTACCCAATTAC
Organism: Helianthus tuberosus; assembly: GCA_030545235.1. Lineage (NCBI taxonomy): Eukaryota > Viridiplantae > Streptophyta > Magnoliopsida > Asterales > Asteraceae > Helianthus > Helianthus tuberosus. Next base: position 182,947,374 of record CM060451.1, read on the forward strand.
TCATTCAGTACTGTCAATCCTGACTGGTGGGTCATATTACACATTGGCTAACTCTTCCTCCAATGGTAACGTGTCTCACATTTTGTATACAAAACCCCAATATACCGGCAGTAATCGTAGAATTACAAAGACTCAATCACTGCTAAATTGCATTGTAAAATAGTTAAGGTTTTGTAAAAACTGTGTACAAAAAGGAGATTACTCACATTGCTGTCTTAGGTTTTTCCGTAAGGATTTCCTGAGAATTATCTATAATTTACACAAATGCACACGTGTTAGTATAATAACCCATTTTAACATTAGTAATACCCTACCCGAGACGGCATTCCAACGACTACGTTGGGCAGAACCACGACAGCCGTTACGGAACCCTAGATCAATCGGGCAGAGTATCTAATACGTATCCAGGGGTTATGATACTTACAACGGAGCATAACTTCGTTAATTAGGGGGGTATTATACCCGAGATTATGCCTACACTTTAGAAATTCGAGATTTGAGAAAGAAATGAACGAGCAGAATGAAGATCTGATGCCCTCTACTTATAGGGCATGTTTTCGACTTTTACGCGACCCGCGTAAGGTAAGACAACAGGCTACGCGGCCCGCGTCAAAGGGGGTCAATGACATAGCTTGTCCGGGTCATTGCATAGGGTTGCCGTGTGTTGGGCCACGTGGCGGCCTAGGGTCGTGCCAGCCATCACCTTGTCGCGGCCCGCGTAAGGGTTCGGGGATGGCTTACGCGGCCTGCCTGAACCCCAAAAATCCCATTTTTAATTAGTTTAAAATATATAAAAGGTATTCGGGGCCCGTTTTCACGTATGGGGGGTATTTTAAGACATATTTGGATATTTTAAATATTTTTAGGGTGTCGTAAAATTTATGAGGGTGTCGGTTTTCTTTAGGGTTGTTATATCCTCCCCACCTTGTTTTAGAGCTCGTCCTCGAGGTCTACTGGAATAGGTGTGGATATTTCCTTTGCATTTCCGATTCAAGTTCCCATGTATACTCTGGTCCTCTTTTGGAGTCCCATTTTACTTTGACCAGAACTAATCTCTTGTGCTTAAGGTTCTTTACTTTCCTGTCTTCGATTTTGTAGAGGCCTTTCTACAAATTTTAACTGTTCATTTACCTCTATATCCTTAAGATGTACTACCAGTGATTCATCGGCTAGACATTTCTTGAGATTAGATACATGAAATACATCATGTATTCCTGCCATTTCATCTGGCAGTTGTAGCTGATAGGCTACCGGTCCTATTCTTCAAATAATCTCAAAAGGTACAACATACCTGGGACTTAGCTTTCCTCTTTTGATGAATCTTACCACTCCTTTCCAAGGAGAGACTTTTAACAATACTTTATCTCCTATTTGAAATTCCAACGGTTTGCGACGGTTATCAGCATAGCTTTTCTGTCGATCACGTACTGCTTTCAGTCGTTCCTTGACTTGAATGATCTTGTCAGTTGTTTCTTGCACTATCTCAGGTCCAGATAGTTGCTTTTCCCCAATTTCTGGCCAACAGACTGGGGTTCGGCACTTTCGTCCATAAAGTGCTTCGAATGGTGCAGTATTGATACTTGTGTGATAACTGTTATTATAAGAAAATTCTATTAATGGTAAGTGATCGTCCCAATTACCTCCGAAATCAATTACACATAGGGCTGTAAACGAGCCGAGTCGAGCCGAGCTCGATCCGGCTCGAGCTCGGCTCGAACTCAATTCCAGCTGGCTCGGCTCGAGCTCGAATTTTAAATCGAGCTGAGATTTGAGGCTCGAGCTCGACTCGATTAAAATTCGAGCTAGCTCGGCTCGGCTCGATCTAGCTCGAACTAATAAAGAAACGCAAAATTTACAACTTAAAAAGCCCTAAAAATGAATCTTTTCATAGACTAAGTGACATAATTGCAACTATATTTAACCAAATGGCTAAATATGCAAGTATATAAATAGTTAACTCACTTTGTACATTTTCTTTACCTTCTTTTATAGGGGAGATACTCTATTAGTTTTTGTCTTCTGAGCGACGTGGGACAAAAAAAATCAAGGATGTAAACCTTATCGAGATGGCTCACGAGCTCGCGAGCCGAGCCAGGCAAAGCTCGAGCTCGGCTCGTTTACAAACCAAGCCGAGCTGAGCTGGCTCGTTTACAACCGAGCCAATTTCGAGCCGAGCCCTTTTCGAACTTTTTTCGAGCGAGTTTCGAGCGAGCTGCGAGTCACGAGTTTTTTGAACACCCCTAATTACACAAGCTCTAAGCATATCTTCCATTGTCTGAATCGTCCTTTCGCTTTGTCCGTCCGTTTGAGGATGATATGCTGTGCTTAGATTTAGCTTGGTTCCCATGGCCTTTTGGAAACTTATCCAAAAATGATAGGTAAAACGGCTATCTCTGTCAGAAACAATTGATAAAGGAATTCCATGTAAAGAAACTATTTCATTTACATATAATTTAGCTAGCTGTTCCATACTAAAAGTTTCATTCATTGGTAGGAAATGAGCTGACTTGGTTAGCCTATCTACAATCACCCAGATTGTATCATTACCTTTCCTTGTTTTGGGTAATTTGGTAACAAATTCCATTGTTATCAATTCCCACTTCCATACAGGCATTACTAACTGTTGCAACAATCCTGAGGGTTTCTGGTGTTCAGCTTTTACTTGTGAACAGGTTAAACATTTAGAAACATAGGCTGCTATGTCCTTTTTCATTCCTATCCACCAGAAATTTTTTCTTAAATCCTGGTACATCTTATCACTTCCTGGATGCATCGAATACTTAGACTTATGGGCTTCTTCTAATATACGATGATGTAGGTTTCCTAATTTAGGTATCCACATTCTTTTTTCATGGAATCTCCAAATTCCATCTGTTCCTTGTTCTAATTCCTTAATCATACCTTTTAATTTTTCAGTATCCTCCTTGATTAGTGATTCTTGTGCTTCTCTTATCTGATCATTTAAATCTACTTGCAGGTTTAATTTAAGAGAACGTACCCTTTTTGGCTTTTCATGATACTTTCGGCTTAAAGCATCTGCCACTACATTTGTTTTTCCTTCATGATACTGGATATCACAATCATAATCACTAAGCATCTCCATCCAACGCCTTTCTCTCATATTCAATTCTTTTTGCCCAAAAACATATCTTAAACTTTTATGATCGGTAAATATGGTAAACTTACTACCATAAAGGTAATGTCTCCAAATTTTCAAAGCAAAAATATTGCTCCTAATTCAAGATCATGGGTTGAATAATTCTCTTCATGATTCTTAAGTTGTCTAGATGCGTAAGCTATAACCTTTTGGCGTTGCATTAACACACATCCAAAACCTAATTTAGAAGCGTCACAATAAACTACTAAATCTTCAGTTCCTTCTGGTAACGCTAATATGGGTGCATGGGTTAATCTTTGCTTAAGAATTCTAAAGGCTTCTTCTTGTTTTGGTCCCCATTCAAACTTAATGGATTTATAGGTTAACTTAGTTAAAAGAATGGCTATTCTAGAAAAATCTCGAATAAATCTTCTATAATAACCGGTCAATCCTAAGAAACTTCTAACCTCGGTTGGTGATTCAGGGGTTTTCCATTTGGTAATCGCCTCGATCTTTGTTGGATCCACATGAATTCCTTCATGATTAACTAAGTGTCCAAGAAACTGTACTTGCTCTAACCAAAACTCGCACTTTGAAAATTTAGCGTAAAGCTTTTCCTTTCTTAATAGACTTAAAAGTGCGTGCAAATGCTTTGCATGTTCCTCTTTACTTTTAGAATAGATGAGAATATCATCAATAAAAACAATTATGAATTTATCCAAATATGGCTTGCATATTCGGTTCATCATGTCCATAAATGCGGCTGGGGCATTGGTTAAACCAAATGGCATGACAGTAAATTCATAATGACCATACCTTGTTCTAAATGCGGTTTTAGGAATGTCCTCTTCCTGTACCTTTAATTGATGATATCCTGATCTTAAATCGATTTTAGAGAAAAATCGAGCTCCTTGAAGTTGATCGAACAGATCATCAATCCTTGGTAATGGGTACCGATTCTTAATCGTGACCTTGTTTAATTCACGGTAGTCAATGCACATACGCATTGATCCGTCCTTCTTTTTAACGAATTAAATCGGTGCTCCGCAAGGCGATGAGCTTGGCTGTATGAATCCCTTCTCTAATAATTCATCTAACTGTTTCTTTAGTTCCTGCATTTCGGCGGGTGCCAAACGGTAGGGTGCTTTGGAAATTGGTGCTGTTCCGGGTAGCAGATGGATTCTGAATTCAACTTCTCTGTCTGGCGGTAGTCCTGGTAATTCTTCTGGAAATACATCTGAAAACTGAGACACTACTGGAATGTCTTTTAGTTCTTTCCTTTAGTGTTAGTGATTATAGAAATCAAATACACTATAGATCCTTTTCTTATATAACTTGCAGTTTTCATTACAGAGATGAATTTTGTGGATTTAGACGGCTTATCTCCTTTAATTGTGATCTTTTCACCCCTTGGTGAATTTACTTGAATTGACTTTTGATCACATAAAATACTGGCTTTATTGGCTATTAACCAATCCATTCCTAATACAATGTTAAATCCTGCCAGATTCATTGGGTAAAGGTTTGCAATAAACTTTTGGTTTAAAAATTCTATTCTTGCTCCCTGCAAGATTTCAGAAATCCTAACCATTTCTCCATTCGTTGTCTCGACTAGAAATTCTTGTGAGAGTTTAGTTAATGGTTGATTAAGAAGTTTGCAAAATGAAGTATTAATAAAACTTTGGTTTGCACCAGAGTCAAATAATACTTTAGCAAAAACATCATTAACTAAAAATGTCGGATATTACGTCCGGAATCATTTTCGCTTCATCTGCAGTCAGAACAAATGCTCTAGCATTTTTAGTGTTCTTGTTGTTCGCAGCTGGAGCCAATTTCGGACAGTTCGGCTTGATGTGTCCTTGTTCTCCGCAATTGTAGCATATCCTGTTGTTGGCTTTCTTCCTGCAGTCTTCTTCCTTGTGTCCTGATATTTTGCAGAAATTGCAATATATGGAGCATCTTCCAGAATGCTTCCTTTTGCAGTACTTGCAATAAGGTGCAGATGTGGAACCTACATTTTTCCCACGGTTGGAATTTTCAGATCGGAATTCTTGGGTAAGCCTTTGAGCTAGGTTTCTTCTGTGGTCTTCTTCTTTAGTGCGGATTAATTCATCTGTCAAGGTATTTGCTAGTTCTACAGCTTCTTCTATGGTTTGAGGTCTAGCTGCCTTGACTACATGCCTAATCTCTCCAATTAATCCCCAGATGTAACGGGAGATTAATACCGGTTCAGGTGATGCAAGGGATGGTACTATTCTAGTATATTCAAATAATGTGGTAGTATAACCCTTACTATCTACCCCGGTCATTCTAAGGTTCAGAAACTTATTCGCTATATGTTCCTTTTTATTGGGAGGGCAGAATTTCATTTCTACCATATTCTGAAATTCATCCCATTCCATGTTGTAAACCCTATCGCTTCCTCTTGACTGGAGGATAGTGTTCCACCATTCTAAGGCTGAATTCTTAAATATATTAGAAGCAAACATTATCTTGTCTTCTTCAGCACACTTGCTTATTTTTAAAACAGCCTCAGTTTTTTCTATCCAGCGTAGAGCTGCAATGGGTCCTTCATTGCCCAAGAATTCTATTGGTTTGCAGGACCAGAATTCTTTGTAAGAACAACCATAAGGCATGGTTCTTCTTCTTTTGGGAATGGGCACTTGAAGTATGGGTCCATTGTTTACGCTGTGTTCTGGTTCAGTTGGTCGCTTACTGCTATGCTTACTTTTATTATCAGCTTCTTTAACAGTTTGGATAATAAATGGCATTGCATCTATGATTCCTTGTGCCACTATGTGTTGGATGGCACTATTATCCACTTGATTTCCATTGTTATTGTTGTTCGGATTCTCATTAACCAAGTTAATGTTACTCTGGTTATCGTTACTCAGATTTTCCTGATTCCCTTCGTCGCCCATCTGAATTTTAAACATTTACCACGTATTAATATCACAAAATAATACTTAATATAGTCAATCACATGATACGCACTTTGGTCAAAAGCGTCGATCATTGCGACTTTACTCTATTCATATAATATGTATCTATTACACACCAGTACTGAAATTAAAATTACAATACCGACTGAAATTTAAAGTTACACTACTAATAGTAGGCATCCGTAGTTTTTTTTTCTACACATACACACATATTTTATTATATTATTATTATTATTATTATTATTATTATAACCTTCTCCACCATCACTTCTACGGATATGGATTTATCCAGAAATCCATATTGCGCTCGTCGTACTTCCAGACGAGTCGCTCTCCCACCTGTCTCATCCTTTCACTATTTTCTAAAATTTCCTCACCAAATGTCCTAAGTTCTTGTAGATTTTCTGCACTCATTGGGGGTGCAAGTTCTAGGACTGGGTTCGGAAACTGGGGTGCGGGTTCCTGGTACGGAGGCATAGGGGCCTGGTATGGGTAAGGATTTTCTAGAATCTCCCTAATGAATACATCATTATTGTAATAGGGATCTAGAGGATCTAACCCTGGGTAGGCTCCTAGGTTCGGCATGGGTATGTCTTCGTGTATCGGGTAACGTTGCACGTAGTCCCTATTGTCATCCCACCACGGGTTATAATTTGGGTTTAAGGGGTTAGGTGCTGGTACCCTAGGTATTTCCTCCGGGTTGAAATCATGCATTTCTACTTGACTTTCAGGGTTTTCTATCTCCATCGGTTGGTCAGGAATTGGTGGTTGTGGTTGGGGTGCTATCATTTGTTCCAGGTTAGGGTCAGCTGCAGTGGTTGCTAGGATATGGATGTTGGCTATACCCCTATTAATCATTTCCTGGGCATAGGCATCGGTTTCTCTTTTAGCTGCTGCTAGTACTCTCTGGTCTTATAACTTTTTCATACGCTTCCTACGCTCATGTGCCCCTCGACTGAATCATCCTCTCTTTTTCTGAGGGAATGGCTCTTCAGACTGAGCCTTAAACATGAATATTCCTTCTTCTGTATCAGCAGAGTACCCTGAGAGGGCAGGCTGAGAAGAGGCACCTCCGCTTCTAGGTGAACCAGACAATTGACGGTACGCGTCAGATGGTCCTTGGTCGCTCATACTGTAAACTAACAAATAGTCAAATAACACATAACAATAAAATACAATTATGCACGTATTCCCGTAATTTATTTCCTAACAATTTAAATTTTGATGTCAGCAGAACGCTTCTGTGGCTGAATCAGTGGCTTAGCTCTGATACCACCTTCTGTCGCAACACCCGCCCCTATCTGTCCTGGGAACGGGCGGCCGCGAACTCAGTGTCGGTGGTATCGGTGTTTATTAATTTGGCAGCGGAAATTTCATCAGGACCGTAGTTAGGAAATATTTTATCAGAGTAAAATACCACACTTTCATAATATTAAACACATGGGATAAAACCCAAGTTTTAAGTACACACATTTTCATAGGAATAAATCCTATTTTTATTTAATAAAAACATCTATTTCTTTTCAGGTAACTTTATTGCCACTTTTCCAAGCCTTCAGTGCTGTCCAGCTGGCTTCTATTTGGCTTTCATATTTTGTTACCTGAAACGCGTTTAAAAATATTTTGTCAGTGGGAAATACTGGTGAGTGAATCCCGGTTTAATCAAGAAATGTTAATTTAATTTAAACAGTATTGAGAGCGATTACAATGTTTACATCTACCCAATTACTCATTCAGTACTGTCAATCCTGACTGGTGGGTCATATTAAACATTGGCTAACTCTTCGTCCAATGGTAACGTGTCTCACATTTTGTATACAAAACCCCAACGTACGAGCAGTAATCGTAGAATTACAAAGACTCAATCACTGCTAAATTGCATTGTAAAATAGTTAAGGTTTTGTAAAAACTGTGTACAAAAAGGAGATTACTCACATTGTTGTCTTAGGTTTTTCTGTAAGGATTTCCTGAGAATTATCTATAATTTACACAAATGCACATGTGTTAGTATAATAACCCATTTTAACATTAGTAATACCCTCCCCGAGACGGCATTCTAACGACTACGTCGGGCAGAACCACGACAGCCGTTACAGAACCCTAGATCAATCGGGCAGAGTATCTAATACGTATCCAGGGGTTATGATACTTACAACGGAGCAGAACTTCGTTAATTAGGGGGTATTATACCCGAGATTATGCCTACACTTCAGAAATTCGAGATTTGAGAAAGAAATGAACGAGCAGACTGAAGATCCGATGCCCTCTACTTATAGGGCATGTTTTCGACTTTTACGCGGCCCGCGTAAGGTAAGACAACGGGCTACGCGGCCCGCGTTAAAGGGGGTCAACGGCATAGCTTGTCCGAGTCATTGCATAGGGTTGTCGTGTGTTGGGCCACATGGCGGCATAGGGTCGTGCTAGCCATCACCTTGTCGCGGCCTGCGTAAGCGTTCGGGGATGGCTTACGCGGCCCGCCTGAACCCCAAAAATCCCATTTTTAATTAATTTAAAATATATAAAGGGTATTCGGGGCCCATTTTCACGTATGGGGGGTATTTTAAGACATACTAGGATATTTTAAATATTTTTAGGGTGTCGGAAAATTTATGAGGGTGTCGGTTTTCATTAGGGTTGTTATAGTCCTCCCGATGATGCTCATGGCGACGGAGAGCTAGATGAGGACGTTGTTGGTAGTCCACTTCCTGAGATCCCTGTTATTGAGATTTCCTCTGACTCCAGCTTACACTCTATCCCAGATTCCTTTGAGTCTGTGACTTCTTCCGCCTTATAGGCAGTTGGATTGCGACGTTATGCCACTGACTCTGATGACGATACGGCCATGTGAGCTGCACCGTCTCCTCCATATGACTTTGAGCCTGGACTTGAGCCCGATTATGTCCCTGTTGATCAGCCTGTTGATGCACCTGCTGATCCTGTGCCGATACCTGGTCCTGAGCCTTTGCCTGACCAAGATCCTTTTCTTTTTGGCTTACCTGACATTGCACCTCTCATACCTGACCCAGTTCCTGCACCCGCTGACCCTCCTGTTATTGAGCCAGTCACTCCTCCACTTGCACCTCCACTTACAACGTTGCTGAACTTCGCCACTACGGCGAAGAACTTGTGGAGGCAGGGATTATGATAAGAACAGTTAGTGAAAACCTCGTCTGGAAATATGACGAGAGGGAGTTCAATTTCTGAAGACAACCTAACTATAGAGTAGATGTCTGTATAATAGCTAGTATGTTGTGAAAAAAAGGAAAAAAATTATATATATATATATGTATGTATATAATAGTAATAATAATAACATAATAGGAATAATAAATAATAAAAATAAAGCTATATATGTAAATATAATTACAAATATGGTTGTGTAATATATATATATATATGAAAGTCGCAATGCACGACAATTTTGGCTATATGCTCGGACTAATGTGTATTTGTGTTTACATTACTTTGCTTATTTGTTATTTATTCTGTGATATTAATCTGTGAAATATGTTTGCAATTCAGATATCAAATGAAGTTAACCAATCGGGCAAGAATAATCAGGAAAATCCTTTGAATAAAGAGACTATATAAAACATAATAGCTCAAGGCATAGCCAATGCTATCCCTTTAATCATAGAAGTTGTTCAAAACCCGGTAGAACATACGAAAGCTATGAATAGCAAGCGCACCCGTAATGACAGATTTAGCCATAGTGTAAATGGAGGCAATGATGACCTTATCAAAGCCCTATTTCTTAAAAAGATGAAAGCAATAACACTTCCAGGACTGTTTTGTAGTGGACTTTCGGGTTCTATAACAACATTAGTATCACCTGCAATTACATCATTTTCATCATTAATTTCATGCATGTTACCTGGTTGAACATTTGGTGTATCACTTCCTTCATTTGTCCACATAGATCGCTCATTAAACACAACATGACAACATGTGATGATTGATTTCTTTGCTGAATCATACAACCTATAGGCCTTTGACTGTGAGCAATACCCAACAAAGATGCACTTGTTTGACTTTGCATCGAGCTTCTTTCTCAGCTGAGAAGACTTCAAACAAGAAGCAATACACCCAAACACCTTCAAATGACTTACATAAGGTTTGTATGAGAACCAAGCCTCATGAGGAGTCATTCCTTGAACTGTCTTGGTCGGAGAAATATTCAACAAGTATACAGCTGTTGCAACGGCCTCACCCAAGAAACTATTTTCTAACTTCTTGGCTTTTAACACGCACCTAGCCATTTCAACTATCATTCTATTTTTTTCTCTCGACTACCCCGTTTTGCTCCGAGGTATATGGGGCAGTAAGTTCCTTACCTACACTATGTTCATCACAAAAAGCATTGAATTCCTTAGAACAAAATTCACCACCCCTATCGGTACGTAGGGTATTTATCAACCTTCCACTTTCTTTCTGAACACGAGCCTTAAACACTTTAAACTTCTCAAAACTGTCAAATAATCTATAAGCAAGAAGAAGTATCGATTACCTCCAAGAAAGGGTGTAGGCATAGGCTCACACAAGTCTGCATGCACCAGTTGAAGTGCATGAGATAATCTCCATGCATGTCTTGGAAATATCCTCGAGTTTAATTCCCATAAATGCATCCTTCACACACTAGAACCAACTGAATTCGAGGCAAACCAATGACCAAATTGTTTTCACTTAAAGCCTGTAGACTGTTCTCATGCAGATGACCATATCTCATGTACCAAAGAGATGAGTCAACTAGAATGATAGCAGCTGAGGATGTTGCATGATGTTGAGCAACATTAAAAGGGAAAACATTGTTCTCGGCCATAGGTATTGTACACATCCACTCTCTCGTTCTTTTGTTTGTAATATTGCATGCATCATCATCAAAAACCAACCGATATCTAGCCTTCATTAACTGACCAACACTCAACAGATTATAACCAAGGGCAAGAGCATACGGAACCTGAGGCAATGAACGAGACACCCCTGATGAGACCTTAAACTTGATCGTTCTTTGATCTTCAACTTTTATGCACTTGCCATTTCCCATCTTCACTGAAACTTTCTTGCTTTCATCCAGATATTGAAACAGGGACCGTTGCCCTGTCATATGATTTGAGCACCCACTATCCAGGTACCACACAAAGCTTCCTCGAACATTGCTATCTTGGCCAACCACAAGTGCTTTGGCACCTTCTTCACTCCCGGTCTCATCCAATTCAGACGCCATGAACAATTGTGGTTCTTCATCTTCAACTTTTTAATCATTCACCATAGCATAAGCCTGCGGCTCTGCCCAACAATTTGCTTTAACATGCCCAAACCGATTGCAATTAAAGCATTGAACACCACTTCTTTCTCTGCCAAATTGTCTTCCACGTCCACGGCTTCGACCTCACACCAACCCACATTCTCTTCCTCAAGTTGGCGTAGCATACTCTTCAACTTCTTCCGGAAAAGCATGTTCCTCCTTAATCATGTCATTCGCTTGATTCACTCTTCCCTCAAGAAATTGAAGAGGCCCTATGAGTATGTAACGCCTCGTATTTTCATAATTCCACGTTCTTAGAAAATACGAGATCGTTCCTTTATTTTTTAGAATCGCAGTCGAAAACGGATTAAAAACGACAAGGAAACGTTTTACGCGAAAACGACAAATGACACAAGTTTACGCAATTTTTACCGTTATCGACGAACAAACGCGCCAAACGCGACTAACGATTCTATTTTTCATAATCTGATCCTATAAATTTAATTCACGACGCTCCAAGAAGTTCGGGTTCGTAAATGGATTTCGTAGGAACTAACGGGCCATTTATAAAAACGCAAAGTGGGCTTGTGGGCCTTGGGCCCAAACCCAAGCCCACTAGTGAAAACCTAACTATAAGTAACTACACTAACCCTAATAACCTCATTTTCACCGGCCATTCTCTTATGCTTTTCCTCTCAAAATCCCTGATGCACTGAACCTTATCTAGATCCAACATACACACCCAGGAGTTCATCTGCTCAAACAAATCATCAGGCAAACACTTTCTTATTTCCCTCTCATCTCTCATCTACAGACCTAATAAACACCTCCTCCTCCCTAATTGATGAAGACCGACAACCACAAGGGGGCCGGCTGCCGGCGGTTCGTACTGTCAGGCGGGACACCCCCCCTCTCGATTATCGGCCGGCCACCACCATTTTTTGTGGCGGCGGATGTAAACAGCGACAACCCCACCACCACAGGCGGCGGCGCTGTGGTGGGTGGTGCCAGACGATGAGGAGAAAGCATGAGAGAGAGACGGAGTTGAGAGAGAGATTGGCGAGAGAGAGTGACGGCGTGGTTTTATGGCATCAGCGCTGCCGTTCACGGTGGCTGTAGCAGTGGTATATCGGCGGTCAGAACCCACACCCTTCTTTTCTTCCTTTTAGAATTATGTTCTTCTCTAAATCGAAGATCTCCGGTTAGTTGGGTGTCGTATCAGGTGATGATGGTGGGTCGGGTGACGAAGTCGGTAGTGGGTGTCGGAGCCGGCCGACGCCGGAGTCGCCGGCGACGGAAACAATGGCAGACGACCAGTGAAAGTGGTGTTATCGGCTGAGTTTTGGCTCGGGTTCGTTTTAGCATGCTTCGGGTTTCGTTATTTCATTCTGGGTTCGGTCAGAGATAGTCAGAAGGTTCGGGTTGTTTCAGGTTAAATTTCAAACATGTATATTTGGTTTAGGTTTCATGGAAGCTTCGGGTCAACAGTGATTTCGGGTTCCGGGTTTAAATGCGGCTCGGGTCAGATTTAGAGCGAGTCAGCCGCGGGTCGGGTGATGGATATATCCTCGGGTCAGATCTACACGGTACAGAGTTCTAGGAGCGGGTCGACTCGGTCAACCGACTCAACTCAGTCAACTCAGTGAGTCAACTCAGCCGGTCAACTCAGTTGATCCGGTCAGCTGAGGTCAAACTCAGTCAACGCGAGCTCGGTAAACTTTTAACGACGTAAACTTTATTAAGTTATCTATATTATTTGTTTATGTTATCTAGTTTAAAACCGAGTTCGATACGATATACTTATTGATTAATTATGTGTTGACACATCGATGGAAATATTATATACATTTTGATATTGCATTGATTATTGTTGCGTTTTGACAAATATAAGCGACAACTTGTGTTGTCGGGATCCTCCACAAACAGAGGAAACTCTGCCCGATTTTCGTAAAAATATAAATATATATATATATATAGAGAGAGAGAGAAACGGGATCAGGAGAAAACGCTAAAAAGTGTGAGAACGGTGAGAACGCATCCTGGCCCAACACGTGTCTCGCTGCATAAAGAAGGGCGGAGGGGCTTTTTGTCTTTTCATTCTTCTTTTTATTTTCCCTACGCGGTATAATATTTTATGGTGTCTAAGTTTTTTTGGCGTTAATTGTATTTTTTTTAAGTTTTTGGCGTTGAATTAATTGTTTTTGTGTCACATATATAATTTTTTGGCGTTATTGCATTTTTCGGGTAATTTTTTTGGCGTTTTTGGCGTTTTGTATAAAAATTCACTACGAGTCATTAAAATTTGCATAAGATTAAAATAAGTCCAATTTTTCTTTTTGGCATTTATTGAATTTTTTGGCGTTTTAAAACCCTTTTACAGGGTGCTTTGCCAGCAGATGTTCTCCCAGTTTTCTTTCTACTAGCGTTTTGGTGATTGTAGTTTTTGGCGTTTTATATAATAATGTATTTTATTTATAGAGAATTAGATAACCAAACAAAATATAACTTGATATCAGTAGAATATAAAATGAAAACAAAAATAATTAAAAATGGTAATCTAATTTTCTTTCTAATATTCAATGTCATCAGCCTCTTCCTTCTTGAATTTGTTTTTTGGCGTTTTGAACCTTTTTTTTGAATAATTTAGCTAGATACCAACTTTCCTTCATAAACCCCGACTTTTTCAGAAGAAGCTGCTTAGTGGCATCCTGTTTTTTGGTGTGATATTCTTGTTTGGTGGCATGTCATTGAAGATCAACTCTTGCTTGATGCTATTTGTAATAATGGAGTCAAAAATAGCATTTTATTCTTGTGTTGAACCCTTTCTTCCATGCCTATAATCATCAAGAACAAAGCTCACATGATGGCATATCACTGTCATCAGTCTCTTTTTCTTGAATATTTGTCCATCTCATTCAGCAAAATATTATTGAGTTAACCCCTTCAGAAAAAGGATCCATTTCAGTGAAAGCTTTGCCATCTGTGGCGTTTTAAAGGGAGTGGTTTCTAGAGGATATGACGTTTTTTGTGTTTTTTCTGGGTGATTGATTTCATTGTGTATAGACCCTTCTCTTATAGGAGTTTTTTGGCGCATAGTTTAGGCGGGACTTTTTATTGTAATAAATGATAGTAATAAAGTAACTGTCTTTTCAGTTACTGTTTTTGTATTTACTGTGTTGATCAGCTTTTATCAGTTTTATAGGTTATATACGTCCCATCTTCTAAGTTTGGCATTTTTTTTAAATGGCCTTTATACATACCAACATGGCAAAATACAATAACGAAGTAAATAAAATATTAAGCAGGAAACATATTTTTTGTTATTTTTGGCGTTTTGTTAGGGTTAACCATTTTTAGTATAATTTTGGCGTTTTGCTAATAAAGATAGAAATCTATCATTTAATTATCTTAAAAAAAAAGAAGATTACATAGAAGAAAAAAAAAAGAGGAAAAAAATTAAAATCCTTCGTCAGAAGGTACTTTATCTGAATAGTATCCATCACTTGTGTCATCTTCTTCCTCCTCGGATTCTTCATCTTGATCTTCATCCATGTCATCACATTCACCTTCATCAGCTTCTTGTTCCTGAAGATTCTGAAGCCTCCACCTGAACATGTCTTGCATTAACTCCAATTTTGAGTCTATTTCTGTGTTGGTACAAGTGGCGTTATGCAATTCTTCCATGAAACCCAGTCGCTGCTTTGTCATGATATTCTCTAGCCAGTAGACTTCCTCCTCTCCGCTGTCGTATTTAACCGTCACCATGTCTGTTTCATCATCAAAACAACATGATGTCATTACAGGGTCTGGCTTCACATTCCCTTTGATTGGTCCAAATTTTCTGGTTAATGCTTTCATAAGCATATGCGTTTCATGACATTCGTTGTCTAGAGCGATGCCAATGGATAAGATTTGCCTCTGTATCTGTTCTTCCATCTTCAGAATTGCCCTGACCGTCTTAACATACACCCTCCTTCTGTTGTCAAAATGGAGGACGTATCGCCTGATTCCCAGAGTGTATCTCCACGAAACGATTGTTGCCATTTTTAGCGTTTTGTTTAAGTTGGCGTTTTTGGTTAGCAATTTTTTTTTTTTTGCAGAAAATGGATAGATTGTAGTGATTATGGAAGCTATGTTTTACCTTTGTTTATATAATGATGTTTTTGGCACGTAATTTAGGAGGGAATTTCTTCTAATAAATGTTAATAACTGAAATTCAGTTATTTGTGTTGTTTCATCTTCCTGTAATATTCAACGCGTTTTATTTTTAATTTTTGGCGTTTTGTTTTTAATGGCGTTTTATCATTTGATGGCGTTTTATCATTTGATGGCGTTTTAAATATGAGCGGTAAAAGACTCTTTTACCCTTAATGAAGCGCGCCCCACATAATAATATTGATGTTATTTACGAAAACGCCACCGCGCAATCTAGTCCATGGATTGTTTTGATCGGACGATCCTATATATATATATATATGTATAGGGTCAGGATTTAGAGAAAACGGTGAAAAGTGTGAGAACGGTGAGAACGCTTATGGATCGTCCGATCAAAACAATCCATGGACTAGATTGCGCGGTGGCGTTTTCGTAAATAACATCAATTTTATTACGTGGATGCGCTTCATTAAGGGTAAAAGCGTCTTTTGACTACTCCAAACAAAACGCCATCTCATGAAAATAAAACGCCAAAACAAAAATACATAACATTCTGCTAAAAACGTCATTAGATATAAAACGTCAAACTTAATTATAGTAAAATCCCGCCGAAAAAAACCGCCAAAAAATCCTATATATACAACAACTCAGACCTTCAATTAAAAAACACAAACAAAAACCTCAAACGCCATATTTAATATATACCATTCGACTGATAAACGCTAAAAAACCCAAACATCAAATATATTGCTGTCAATAAAGTGTAGCTGTATGGTGTGGACAACATTGTCAGATATCTTTCTTAACTGAGGATTAACAATGTTATCCAACACCATACTGCAACACTTTATTAATTTTAGCATGATCAAATTTACAGTTTTAAGATGGTTTATTTTGTGGCGTTCTTTTTCTCGGTAAAACGCCAAAAAGATAACATTTTGGATGAAAGGGTGTAAACTCAATAACATTTTGCTGCATGAGATGGACAAAAATTATAGAAAAAGAGGCTGATTTCATACGAAAGTCGAAACAGCCAGTGAAGATGCTTCAAAAGAAGAAAGAGTGAAGATTTGGAAGATCAATATTTATTTTGTTTAATTTTCTTTTTCAGTTGATTGTTATTTAATACACAACGCCATATCTAATAAAAACGCCAAAAAGGCAAATGTCTTACACCTTTGGCGTTTATCAAACCATCATAAAATAACTTTGGACAAGTATTATAAATTTTTTTTTTATGTGTTCTTTTTTTTTATTTTCCTTTTCAGTTGATTGTTGTATAATAAAAATGCCATATATAATAAATACGCCAAAACAACCAAAATGCTTGTTTAAACGATATCATCCCGTTAAACGCCCCCAAAAACTCCCAAACTACAATAAAATTAGTTTGAAAAAGTATTATAAAAACAAAAATAAAAAACAAACTTGAAAATGTAACTAGAAAGAGTAACTTCAAATCAGAAAAACTGAAGATAGGGAAAATTTATTATATTAGAATCTAAAACGCCAAACTTGAAAGATGGGACGACGTGTTACAGAGTTCAGAGATAAAGCTTGTCAAAAACAATAATTACAAACAGTAACTGAAAAGACGAATATTTTATTATAATAACGCACCGCCTAACTTAGGCGCCAAAAAGAGATCCTATAAAATGATACATCTCAGCAATTTCCATTTGATCAAACGAAAAAAAATCAAACGCCAATACTACTAAATACCACTCACTGTAAAACGCCAAAAAAAATCAAAGATGGCTAATATGCTTTCTTGGATATTCAGTATTGTTATTCGTCAAGTTTCACTGAATGAATTGTTAGCGGAGGTGAGTAACTCAGTAAGATTTTGCGGCATGAGATGGACAAAAATTCAAGAAAAAGATACTGATGTCAGTCATATGGCATTTTGTATTTTTTGTTCTTGAAGAAGGCTTGGATGAGGAGAAGAGATCAATGACACTGAAGAGTGGGATGATTATAAAGATGAAGATCAACATGAAGAAAAAGAGAAAAACCTACCCACACGTCATAGATCTATGTCCCCAAACATCCACAAAAAAAGCCACTTCAACAAACGAGCAGGCAAAATAATCAAACCGATGGGTTTGTTAAGTTTTACATAAAAGGCCATATTTTTGGTGTCGGTTCTTGTACTATTAAAGAACAGAGAGACTGATGACAGTGAATATTGGGAAGAGAGATCCGATTAGGATTTTTAATTTATTTTTTTCGCTTGTATTTTTTTTACTGTGGCTGAAATATAATCCAACAATTGTAAAACGCCAAGATAACCCAAATGCCAAAATGTTTATAAAAAATAAAAGAACAATGGGCCAACTTGTTTGAAACGCCTTGAAAAACGCCATTCAAATAGATTTCCTGACCCCCTGGGTTACAATGGCATACGATTTGAATAAACGCCATAAACGCCAAATGTTAATACGATGAAACCATTAAACGCCATTAATTATTGAATTTGGTTAACGCCAAAAATCTTAAACCCCAAAAATTCAAACAATATTCGGAAAAGCGGAACTGGAAAAGCAGAAGATGAAAGGACAAAATAGCCCCTCCGCCCTTCTCTATGCCCTGTGACACGTGTTAGGCCAGGAAGCGTTCTCACCGTTCTCACAATTTTGAGCGTTTTCTCCTGATCCCGT
Source organism: Helianthus tuberosus (assembly GCA_030545235.1). Taxonomy (NCBI): domain Eukaryota; kingdom Viridiplantae; phylum Streptophyta; class Magnoliopsida; order Asterales; family Asteraceae; genus Helianthus; species Helianthus tuberosus. The sequence continues at coordinate 182,965,473 of CM060451.1, forward strand.
TTCTATATATATATATATATATAGCCGAAACACATATAAAAACGTATTGAAACTCTAATGAAGTTTATAAAGTAAATATAAACAAATATATTATTTTATGTCGACACTTTTATAACTTCCAACGCTCTAATTCTTTACTTATGCGAGAACGAGACTCGTGTTCTTCAAGAACTGAAAGGTTACCTCGGTGTCCCATCCTTCAACTCTTCAACTCTCCACGAGACATGGAATGCGTTGCAAAACAGTGAGCATACTCGACCCTTTTTACGTTTTAACGCATTTTTGGGGTGCAACATGTATACAAAATCCACTTTACACCATCGATTATAATCAAACACACAATCCATCGAACACGTTCGTTGTTATGCTTAGGTTGTTAATACTTGTTAGTTTCAACTTGTATTCCCATGATATTGTTATGCTTAGGCTGTTTACGCATGCTAGTTTAAAAATCATAATTTCATACTATTTGCTATGTTTAAGTTGTTTATGTATGCTCGTTTCGACGTGTTAATAAATGCTATGTGAATTTGAGACAAACTTTTATACTTATAATTATATTCAAACTTGTATGTTCGTCAGTTCTTTTGTACTGATCCATGCTTTTAATACATGTTGCAGGATTGTGACAGATGAATCCGGTAGGATTGCCTTGAAACGCATTTAAACTTTATTGCTCGTTGTATTATAATTTGCTTTCAATCCTGATGTATTCTGTTTCCAATACTTGTAATAATTAATTATCAATGAAATGAATTTAATTATTTGAATACTTATTGTGCATTATTTGTTTTAATCTTGTGGTATTCTAGTTCAAACCATGTAAAATGTAATTATTAAATACTTGACACAAAATAGCGTTATGAAGTCTATTGCAATCTACACACTTCGTCTCATCCTGATGTTTCCGCCATCGGTTGCGGTGTGACAGAGTAGATCGAAGGACAATGTTGTCAAGTCTCGAGACTCTTCAATTGCAGTAACGACGTGGTCCCACCTTGATGGCAAACTACGCAACACTTTCACAACGACATGTTGATCACAAACTTTTTCACCGTAAGCCCTTTTGTAATTCACAATCTGCATAACCTTGGATAAGAAATCAACGACGACTTCATTCTCCTTCATCTGAAGTGTCTCAAACTCACGTCGCAACCCCTGCAACTTTACAGGAATCTTAGAATCTCCTTAAAATCAGTTTGAAGGAGATCCTAGGCTTGTTTTGCTGATGAAGCAACATCGATTTTGGAAAAGAAACTATCATGCACCCCTTGCTGAATTAGGGTTAGAGCTCTCGCATCATTTTTCCGATTCTTCTTTACTTTGTTTTCATCTGTCTCCTCCTGTGACACACCTAGAGCCATGAACTCCCACAGATCCTTTGAGCGCAGTAACGTCTTCATCCTGATACTCCAACTCATAACCCTCTCCGTTAAAGACAGGTGTCGGGGTCTGAATTGATTCAGATGAGTTACCGGCCATGCTGTTTTGTGGAAGTGAACTCTCAATCACTCAAGCTCTGATACCAGATTTTGGTTTATCAGGCTAATTCTCACATAAATAAACAAGAGACTGAAAAGCTTAACTTCATTAACTTGACAAAACGTTTAAATAGAACAAGAATGAAAATAAACTACCTACCCATGACCTACACGACTTAATCAACTATTCCCTAAAAAGAAGGAACTCCTAACAGCTTATCACATAAACTAACACATAAAACAAAGCCCCATGATTCTAGGGGTGGCAAAATGGGTGGGTTGGGCAGGTTTGGGTAATGGGTTAGGATGGGTATAAGTTAGGATGGGTTTGAGTTAGTATGGGTTTATTAAGAAATGAGTTAGGATGGGTTTAGGTCAAGATGGGTTTTTGTCAAGAATGATTTGGGCATGATAGGCTAAAAATATAAATAAATAAAAAAATCAAAAAAAGTTTAAAAAATTAAAAAAATAAAAAAAATAAAAAAAATAATAATAAATAAAAAAATAATAAAAAAATCAAAAAAATTAAAAAATATATAAAAATAAAAAAATAAAAAAAAATAAAAACCATCGATTATTCCTATATGGTTTTACCATGATGGCCGGAGCTACATACACAAACATTGTATAACATCGACCATCGGTCGTTGTATTGCTTCTCTTCCACAGTTGTTGGTTCATTCTCACCGAGCAAGAACCAACATTTACATCGGTACCATGACACCATCACATGCAAAATCAAAAATAAAAATAAAAATAAAAAAACTGCAACTTACATTAGTCCATCATTGGACATGGAACTTGAGACTAATGTAAAGGCATGTCCAATACTGATCATCTTCAATCACCCAAACATAGCTAACCCGGTGCGCGATCGCGTGTATCACAACCGCCACCAACGAGCTCCCTGGATAGCACACTATCACCTCGGCCATCCGCGATATCCTAGCCGAGTAGCTACTCGACCTACTAAACCTCCCAGACTTCACACTCACAGGCGAATTCAACATTTCATCATCAGGTGATGATGATAATGTTGCACACAACTTACTATTTACATTAATTTCAGAAAAATAAACCAAAAACGATTCCAACATCCCTTTCAAATTCCTATCTTTCAACCTTATCTCCACCAATTTGATTATATCCTCAGGCGGCCCACCGCAGTCGATATACGCCATTAAATCGCCTGCGGATAGTGTCGCGATTGCAGCTGTAAGGACCTGCAAAAATGTCCCAAAACACTCCGTAAGTGGAAACCCGGACCCCTAAAACCCTAACCTTTATGAAAAATCAAGAAAATCCAAATTTATTAATCTGTCGCGGGCCGCGTAAGACTTAAGGAGAGTCTTCGCGGGGCGCGACAGCTTGGCAAAGCTCCGGATAACGATCAAGGCCACGTGGCAGACCTAGGCCATGACACGGCAGCCCTAGCCGTAGCTAGGGTGGCCCTCGCGGGGCGCGTAAACCGGCCTTAAGGCCTTCGCGGGCCGCGACAAACCTAAAATTTTGCTATAAATTGGACGTTGCATGGCCATTACCGTCTGTTCGAAATTTTTTTTCAAAAACGCAACATTTTGCTAAAAATCGCTTTAAGTGTCGAAACGCTGCTACGATCATAGGGTAATAACTCGATCACTGCTACGATACAATGTCCGATCGATTGAAACCGATCCGATGGATGTTTAAGTGCTGCCTGAATTCGGGCTATACTTTGTCATTCGTCGTGAGGGTTTTGATTTCGTGAATTTATCGTAAATGTTGTATTAAGTTACTAACCTAGTCTCGTTTGCATTATTTAACTAGGTTACCAGGCTAATCAGTAGGCGGACTCTGTCCAGTTAAACTTGCAATGTGAGTCATTCTGTTTTTATCGAAATTACTTTGTAAAGCCCTAAATGTTTTCCAGTTATAAGTACAGTGATTAAGTCTTTGCAAATCTTTAATTACTGGCAGTAAGTGGGGGTATGTGCACATTACTACTGATTTATCACTTTTAGGTGGGCGAACCTAATTAGTGATATGTCCACAGTCATAGATCCGGTCGAGTGACAACTGGATCAGACAATTAATATATAGGAGCAAATGTAAAAACTCTTAATACTGTGATTTATAACAATGTGTCGTTTTGTACCAATCGAATGACTCGTCAGTATTTCCCCGCTGATAAAATATTTTTAAACATGTTTCAGGTGATTTACTTTGAACCAGGGAAAAGTGCCGCGTAGCACTCCGGCTTGAATAAGTTGGCTCAGTAAATAAATAAACATGCTTTTGTAATCAGGGAATTTTCCAGTGAAATTCATTTGTTGTAAATTACGGGGTTTGTCCCAAAATTTGAAATAAAATAAATGGGTGTTTTTAGTTTAAACGATCCTGTTAAAATTTTCGCTGCCAATTTAAACACCAATACCACGGGTTTCTGTCTCGCGGCTTCCGGACCAAGGAAAACCGGGTCGGGGGTCGTGACAGCAGCCGCAGCTGTTTCGTCGCAATAGGATAATGTGAAGGGGGATATTTCGCTGATCAGGATGCCATCGTCGTCTACGACGGAGATGGTGGTTTGATCGACGAGTGAGGTGTTGATTGAGTCGAGTGCGATGGATGCCGGCGAGTGGTAGTTGACGGTGAGGATGTCAGAATCGATGATTCCGAGACAGTTGACGGAATATGTTCGATTGGGGAGAATAGTGCGATTGAGTTTAGTAGGAATCTGATTATGTCTTCTTGTGTTAACCAACAGAACTCAATACCGCCCATATGGGTCGTTGGAGCGATTGATGATTCGTTGAGTAGTGTTTGTTTTCGTTTTGAATTGATTGTTGTTCTGCTCGTTACTGGTACTATGAGATTTTGAATCTGATTGTTGTGATTGGAACTTACCCATCCTGACCCATCAGATATTTTAAATTGATATCTAAAAGTCCATCCTAACCCATCCATTATTATTTCCTAGCCCTATGACGTGTCTCATTTAATACCCTAAAATAACCCATTTGGGTTTTGTTTGGCTGATTCCATAATTTGATGACTCGGTAACACAAATTATTAAATTAAAAAAAAAACTAACACCACGTGCATATTTGAATTCTTCCGATACTTGTGTAAGTTTGATAAATTTTTACGGCCTTACAAAATGTAAACTTTGATTTTTCTTTTATTTAATATTTTAGATTTATTAGCAATTTTGGTTTCTAGTGTTGCTTCAAAGTCAAGCTTTAGTATGGGTAAAAGAGTTTTAGAACAGTATGAAAGTTCATGGTCTTGTCCGATTGTTGAAGTGTTAATATGCAGATTTTTTTTTTTCATATTCTTGCATAGTGATAAGTCCAAGTTGGTCAACTTTCCACCATAAGTTCATAGTCCATACTTCGTAGTATTATTCTTGCAGCCCACCAGATTTCATTTTCTTGCTGCTGGCATCCATCAAATATTTTGCGTAGTCCATAGTGATATAAGCCCAATATAGTAGCCTAGATTGAGGACCAATAATTTCCGGTTTTTATCTAAGATGGTGTTCAAATGACTGAAAACCGGTCCGACCGAAAATCGTTTGTAACACACCGGTCCGGTTCACGGTTGACATTTTCATTAGTAGTTCCAGGTTTCGGGATAGGGTCCCGGTCTGGTTCCTACCTAGAACCTACTTTTTTCTGAACGGCAAGGAACAACGTGTCAACCACCGTGACACCGGGCGTTGTGGCCAAGGTCGACTACTCGACCGCCGCCCAGTGGCGGAGCTTGACCAAAAGTTTCGAGGGGGCGTAAAGTGATGGGACCCAAATTTTTTTTCCTATCGTTATGTTTCGGGTCGGGTCGGCTATCGATTCGGGTCAAGTCAAATAATAATAGTTCCAAATAAAACTAAAAAAATTCATTCATTCAAAGGAACCGTTCTTAGACATAAAAATTTGTGATTAATCTTATTGTGTGGTGGGTAACCTAGGGTTAAACAAATAAGAGTTAAAATATATTTACAAAACTACCCATCACTTATATACAAAGTGGTAACAAACTTTACTTTAATTTATATATTGTATAAATATTTAGGAAAAATAATTGGGGGGAGGCGATCCTATATAATTTTTCCAAAATATTTATACAATATATAAATTAAAGTAAAGTTTGTTACCTAGGGGGAGGCGATCCTATTTAATTTTTAAAATTTCCGAACAAAAAATCGAAACCTATACACTTCTAACCGAAATATTAGGGTGGGCGGGTGCACCCCCGGGCACCAACAAACCTTCGCCCCTGCCGCCGCCAGCCCTTTAGCTCTCCCAGATGTGCGGAAACCCGACCTCCACCTGCCCGAAAGCACGACAGTGGAATAATCGGTAAAACCTCGTGTCCCATCAAAGACGAACCGGCGCCACCCGTATTCGCCCTTCACCTGAATGCCAGAGAAAATAATGGAGAGAGTGGTAGTCGAACCTGGGTCAGAAAGAACACCAAGTCTTTCCCCAATCACTCCACCACTGCCTCATTGGCAACCTAGAACCTACTTGATACGGGTACTAAATGATATGACTAACCCTAGAGATGAATATTTCGGTTTTCTTTTCAGGAACCCAAACCGTTTTTTTTTTCTTGGCCGGTTCTTGGCCAAACTGGTTTTGGGTTGAAACTGGTTTTGTTCCTCGCCGGTTTGGCCGATTTTAAAGGCCGCTAGAAACACCGATTTCGGTTCAGTTTGTTTCGGTTTCGGTTCCAACCTGGTTATTGTGCGCACTTTTTTAAACCATTTTGACGACAAAAAATTTAGAAAAAATATATAATACGCCTTTTTTATAGCTTTCAAAATGTTTTAGGTTAAAAATTACCGGTTTTTTAATAATATTTTTAAAATTTTCAATAATATAACATTAATTAAAATAAATGGACTAGTTTGGAATCGTTTTTTTTTTTGTTTCAAACCAGGTTGGCCAAAAGCCGGTACAGTTAGGGGTGTTCATGAGCCGATCTGATCCGAGCGAGGGTCTGCTCGTGCTCGGATTGAATTACAACCGATCCGATCCGATCGGATCGAATTTGCAAAACCGAGCACAAAAGTGATGCTCGTGCTCGGATTGAATTTGAATCAAGTGGATCGTTTTCGCTCGGTTTTTCTCAGAACCGAAATTAAAACATGCGTAGCAACATAAAAAAAACTGAAATCACGACTATTACAAGGCTGCATTCAACAAAAACAAATCCTAACTTAATTAAAACATTTCCTAACACCTTACTAACAATCGAACATGAGCAAAGATTGGATCCTCAACAATGATCATGAGCAGCAGCGAAGTATGTGGCAGGAGGTAGGAGATTGTACCTCTGCTGATTTGAAGTAGCAGACGAGGTAGGAGATTGTACCGTATCCGTATGAGTTGAACTTACGCAGTAGCGAGGTATGTCTCAGGAGGTATGTAACAGGAGATTTGGTGCTGATTTGAATTTTTAGGAATTAGGGTCAAATTTTGGTATTGAGTTGGGCTAGTATGTTCGTTGGGCTTTTAATTTTTCTTGGGCTATATATATATAGGGCCAGGATCATTTCAGAACCATAAATATTTACAGAACTCGCAGAACTCCTCATAAACAATCTTTTTATTTATATGTTTTTATGTTTAGGATAATTTTATCATTTATTATGTGTATTTTTACGATTACATACATGTTAAGAGTAATTTTATCATTTTTTATATGTAATTTTATAATTACACACATGTAAACTAATTTTTTTACATATATGTAATTAGTTATGACACATATATATAATTTTGGCAATTAAACATATGTAAACTACTTTTAACATGTATGTAATCAAAGAAATACATATAATAAATGATAAAAAGATCCTAAATACAAAAACTTATATATAAAATGATTGTTTGTTATGAGTTCTGAAAGTTCTGTAGTTATTTAGAGTTCTGAAATGAACTCAACCCTATATATATATATATATATATATATATATATATAAGTATCCGCTAAAATGAGAACCACCTCGAGTTGTAAGAACCGCGAGAACTTTTTGATCCGGGGCGAGGTGGACCAAAACTTTTTTTCATAAACGTAGATGCATGTATAAAAACAACATTTGTAAAAAAAAAATGTCTTGTGTGTAGTTTTGAGCAACACAACTTTGTGTTTACGGGACCCGTAAATTTTCCGGCCAGATTTACGGTACCCGTAAACACAAACTTGTGGCGCTCAAAACTACACACACGACATTTTTTTTTGAATTTGTTTTTTACAAATGTTGTTTTTATACATGCATCTACGTTTATGAAAACAAAATTTGGTCCACCACGCCCCCTACGGTGTAGTTCTCACGGTTCTTACAACTCGAGTTGGTTCTCATTTTAGCATTCCCCTATATATATATATATGTATATGTATAATGTAAGTATCTATAGAAAACCCACTTTAATTTAGAAAACCCGGGAAACTCAAAGCTCCCGATGTTTTTTTTTTTTTTTTTGAAAAAATTTATACATGTTATATACATGTTTTTAAGGGTTTTGGGCACAAAAAAAAAAAAAACGCCGAGTAGATATTTTTAAAAAAAATAAACAAGTTTTGGTGTAACACGTGTTACAAATATCTGACATATTTGTAACACGTGTTACACCAAAACTTGTTTATTTTTTAAAAAAATATCTACTCGGCGCTTTTTTGATTTTTTTTTTGTCCAAAACCCTTAAAAACATGTATATAACATGTATAATTTTTTTCAAAAAAAAAAAAAAACATCGGGAGCTTTGAGTTTCCCGGGTTTTCTAAATTAAAGTGGGTTTTCTATACATCCTTCCCATATATATATATATATAGGGAGGAGTTCATGCGAGAACCACCCTTATTGCGAGAACCGCGAGAACCAATGTGAACACAACCTAAAATAGCTAAAAAAACCTAACCCTCCCCACCCCAAAAAAAAACCTAACCCCCCCCCCCCCCCCGAAAAAAAAAAAAAACCCTAAACCCTAAACCCTCCCCCCCCCCCCCATCCCCAAGCTAAAATGCTAAAAACTAAACCCCAAAAAAACCTAAAAAAATAAAAAAAAATCTAAAACTTTTTTTTTAAATATTTTTTATGCTCAAATCGCTACTTTTAGTGGCAAAAAAAAAATTTTAATTTTTTTTATTTTTTTTGCTTCGAAAAGTAGCGATTTTTATATAAAAAATATTAAAAAAAAATTGTGTGATTTTTAGCTATTTTTAGGCATTTTTTGTTGTGTTCACATTGGTTCTCGCAATAAGAGGTGGTTCTCGCATGATCTTCTCCATATATATATATATATATGGGTAAGATCAAGTAAAAAGTTTATTTTGCCTAAGTAGGATGAGAAGGAATCTTAACCATTCATTTTTCAAATCAATGGTTAAGATGGAAGTGTAGGGGAAATGAGGAATGCAAGGGTATCTTGGGAAAATCCTATTTATGGACTTTCTCTCTCCACATGCAAGGCACATGCATATTCCACCCCCATTTTTTAAACATTCATAACTTTTTTATACGACATTATTTTTTCATAAAAATTTCACCGTAAAATCGAGCGTCTTTTTATCTTTAATTTGAGTCTCATATTGCTATATAAAATATGAAAACTAAAAAAACCCACTAAAATGTGTTGTATTTCTATGTTGTATAACATTTTTTTGTGCTAGATTTTTGTACTATATTTTTGTACTAAATTTTTTGTGCTGAATTTTTTTGACTTAAATTTCTTTTTCTCAATTTTTTATGTTGGATTTTTTTGTACTACATTTTTTTGCTGAATTTTTTCGTGCTATATTTTTTGTACTAGATTTTTTTGTGCTATATTTTTTGTACTACATTTTTTGTGCTATATTTTTTTGTATTAGATATTTTGTGCTATATTTTTTTATACTAGATTTTTTGTGCTAGATTTTTTTTGTACTGTATTTTTTTGTGTGTTTTTAAAAAACAAAAGGGGTGCCACATGTCATTTTTACTCCTATTTATAAGGACCAAAATGCCATTTATTCCTACTTATTACGAGTGCCACATGTCATCATCACAATCTTTCTTAGGCTACTTAGGCAAAATCCACTTTTTAGTGGATCCTTCCCCTATATATATATATATATATATATATATATATATACTAGTAGGGTGCCCGCGCGATGCGGCGGGGGCGACACTTTGGATTGCGGCACTCGTTGCTGGTAGTTTTTTTATTTGTATATGATAACATTATTGTGGTGGATATATGTCATAAGTGTTACACGTAGGAGCCTAACACCTATAATGTCTTGCAATGTTCGATCAACTGCCTCTATCGCCTGACGTTTCGCCATCGATGCCTTATCCCATATAATTAACTTGGAGGACCTAATTAGTTGACTTATAATTCCTAAAATTTTGGGACATAGTTTACTATTTATCTACTAAATATCGTAAATTAGTATTAAATAATTCCTAAAATTTTGGGATATAGTTTACTATCTATCTACTAATATCGTAAATTAGTATTAAATAAATATCGTAAATTAGTATTAAATAATTCCTAAAATTTTGGGATATAGTTTGCTATCTATCTACTAATATCGTAAATTAGTATTAAATAATTCCTAAAATTTTGGAACATAGTTTATCTTCTATCTACTAAATATCAAAGTTTTGTTTTGTTATAAAAATTAATAATAAATAAAGTATAGAAAAACTGTTTAACATGTAAAGATTCGTTTGTTAATAAAAAATACTAAACAAATGACAAAAGTATATTAGTTGAATCGAGATGTAAATTATAAGTGCAATAAAATAACACAAAACATAAACTTCAAATATAAAATGGACTTTATTATTCATGGGATAGTCTAGATCAAACAAAAACAACTGAAAATGAAAAAAAACATAAAAACACTTGATATATTTCATCTAATTTCTCTTCTTTTTTGATCCGATTTTTCTTGTTTGTGCTCGAATCAGCAGTATCATCTAATTCATCTTCTTTCTCATCGTCCTCAGAATCATCTAAATTTATAACCTCGACCAATTTCCATTCAGAGAGTCTCTTAGATCTTTTCTTTTGATTCTCATACCTCCAATCATTAAAAAACAAAAAATTAATAAAAAGGTTAAAAAATGATTAAATAAATTTTATAAAAAAAAACAAATTTTGAATAAAAAAATTTAAAAAAGATTAAATAAATTTTAAAATTACCTCTTTACTAAATTGACGTTGAAGATTAGACTTGTATTGACTGAACATTGCACCATAAGAAATAATTTCAACACTACTATCACCATCATCCTACAATAAAACACCAAATAATAACATAACGAACTTGTTAATATGAAAGATTATAAGCGAAAATATTACTTAAAAACTAACAAAAGCTTGTTCGACAACTGGGGTGTTTAAATTGGTGTGTTGAATCTGAAAAATCAAATAAGTTAGTATTCACATAAAAGTAAATAAAAGAAAACAATTATTCATTATTGCGATATAACAAAACTTATCATAGAACCGACCTTAGATTTTTCAATATCGCATGCTTGTTTTTTCGCATCAAGTGAATTCAGAACTGGCTCCATATTTTAAATCTGTTTAGCAATAGAAATGTAGAATTGTGAGTGTTTGCTATGTATTTATAGTAGTCCGTTAGGGTTTAGTTTTAGATTGGTCATCCATTTATTTAGGAAGTTTGTTGTGAGTTTTAAGTTTTTAAAATAAGATGCACATATCCTGTTTAGTTTGTTGTGGCATGTTTAATAGGAAGTTTGTTGTGAGTTTTATCTATACTATATTAAACATGCCACAACAAACTGACTCTGTACAAGTAAAATTAGGGAATATTTTAGTTTATTAATGCCGTTCAAAACAAAAAACTTGGGTAAAAAACAAATGTTAATGCACGGTAGCTAGGTAATGGTCAAAGTTGGCTTGGGTAAAAAACAAATGTTGGCTTTAATCAATTGTACATTTATGCATCGGCTATTTGTACTTTATGAACGCACGGCGAAACTAAAAAAGACAACTATCGAAACGTTTAAAAAAATGTGCCAATCGTCATGGTACCTTCGGATTTTTTTAAAACATTACGGGTTGTAAGATATCGCAGGAATACATTAAAGAATTAAAGAGGGGGGAAGTGTAACTAATTACCCATAATTATGTTAAATGTCAAGGATTTAAATGTAATAGATTGAGAGACTAAAAAATAATTATTGTTTAAAAGACCACTTTACCCTTATTCTAGGGGTTTATTTATAAATAATGAGGGAAAAAGTTCTTAACTTTTGGGAATCCTTCCCTCATGTATTATAATATAGTATAGATATATAGGGCCAGGATCATTTAAAATCTATAAAATCTATAATATATATATATATATATATTATTTAATAAAAATAATTCGAGCGAAACCGAGCGATCGATGAGCGAGCGGACCTTTGCTCATGCTTGGCTCGTTTTCAAATCGAACCGAGCCGAGCGGCTCATTTACAAACTGAGCGGGAATCGAACGAGAATTTTTCAAGCATTTTTCGAGCGATCGTCGAGCGATACTCGATCGTCGAGCAGTTTGGACAACCCTAGGTACAGTTCGGTTTTTGGCATGAAGAAGGGGAACCAGTCCTAAACGTATGGTTTGTATACCAAATCGAACCGGTTTGTATGGAATCAGTTCCAAACCGGTTTTAGTTTGGGTAGGTTTTGCCAAACCGGTACGGTTAACTGGCTTCTTGTTTATCTCTAACCCTCATATTTTGGCTATGCCTATCTATCTAGATTCATTCGTATGGGTTGGGTTATTTAGTGATGACCCGTCAAGTAAAGCCTCACGGTGTGGACTTTTCCAACTTAAGTAAACCCAAGAAGGCCAGAAGAGCAAGAAAGAGATCAATCTAAAATGTTGACAGAACTCAAAAGAATATTCATACTTTTTTGTATCAGTTTGCATTAGTATGGTTAATATTAGGGGTGAGCAAAAACCGAACCGAAAACCGAAACCGCACCAAAAACCGTAAAAACCGAAACCGCAAAACCGCAACCGACACAAAAACCGCAAAAACCGAAACCGCAAAGGTATGGTGCGGTTCGGTTTTAGCTTTAAAAACCGCACCAAAAAACCGAAACCGCACCGCAAAATTATTATATATATATATATATATATATTATATAATATACTTAAAGATTTAAATATAAAATTCCCTATATATTATATAATCTGTGTTTGTTAAAAAAAAATACAGACTTGACTTTGTTAAGGTTTTCTTTACATGTGTGAGTTTATATTTCAAATACCTACTAACATATATTTTTTGTTTTTTTTTTTTTTCTATCTAGGAAACACTAATGGCAAATGATAGTTGGAAACATTGAAAGTTGGAAAGATTGAAAGTTGGAAACAAGAATGAGTTGGAAACAATATTACGTTTTTATTTGGATACGACTATGTGATTAAGCTTTCACCGTTTCACATAGCAACTATTATTCTAGACATGTTTCTAGTACAAACTCTTGTTTTGATTGATGTCCTCTAGCCCATACATATGCTCTTCACATTGCTCTTGCAAAAATTATATTCTAATTACCATCAAGTATTAGATGTATTCCAGTATTAAAACCGAGAGTTTTTTTTAGATGTATTCAAGTATTGCTGAGAGTTTTTTTTTAGATGTATTCAACTATTAAAACCGAAACCGCACCGAAACCGAACCGCAACCGCAAATAAACCGCAAAAACCGTACCGCAAAAAAACCGCAACATGTGGTTTTAAAAAAATAAAAACCGCACCTCGCGGTATGAGTTGCGGTTTTATGCTAAAACCGCACCAAACCGCACCATGCTCACCCCTAGTTAATATACTCAGAACCACACCAGAAGTCTGATGCGGTTTTATTTGAGATGAACCAATTTTCAAGATAGTAGTCTTTTTTAGGAATAATGGATTTTAATAATCCTAACTATTAACCGTTGGCTGACAACGGTTTCAACTTAAAAAATAACCGTTGGTGGTCCCACATTTTCATATATTGTAAACCATTGGACCTTTACTAAACCGAAAAGGATAAGAGGACAAAAATAAATTAAGGTTCCGGTATTAAAGGTCTATTACTTTACAATATGTGAAAAGATGAGACCACCACGGATTATTTTTGAAGTTGAGACTGTTGTCGACCAACAACTAATAATTTGGATTATTAAAATCCATTATTTTTTTTTTAACAGGCAAACACTTTCAAGAAATAAAGTAGAGAACAAGATATTTTTCTCATTGCAAATACACGGTATTTAATGAAACAAAGATGCGTGCAACCTACTCTACGTCAATAACATGAAATTAGGAATTAATGTGAACATGAGAAATATGCACGACAATACTAAAAGAATGTGGGAACATGGAGACTTGACAAGTCTTGCAATTGTATGGCTTGACTGGTTCGGGTCGGGTCGGGTCGGGTCATGGAGGGTCCGTATCAAAATCAAAACATAATACATAAAATATGCACCAATGGAGTGGTGGTCCATTGGAAAAGACAAAACCTTTAAACACTTTAGGAGGGGAGATATTGGATTCAAATCTCACAAAGAACATGTATTTAAAAGAAATTTGCCGCTCAAAAAGTAAATTAACTAAAATTTGCTCCTAGCAATATAATAAATTAATTAAGTATTAAAAATAATATTTACGACCATTAATTGTTCATAAAACTATCCTTTCATAACACTATTTTCATGAAATCTATACTATATAATAAAAGAAACCATATAAGGGACACATGTCATTCAATGGAGTAATCTTCATGAGATTTTTCCGTCTAAAATATTATATTATTAATTAATATTAATATAAGGATAATGATTTTGATAAATATATGATAATTAATTTGATAAATGTATATCCTATTTATTTAAATCTTATTTTCCAAATTTCAAGATTTCAAATATATTAATGAATCTCTCTAACGTTTCTCCACAACATCAATAAAGCTAAAAATATTAAAAAAAATGTATACTATGCATCACCATCCAATGAAGATTTATAAACACTTGATATCCAGAACAAATCATATGTTACAATTAATGGCACTTCAATCCAACTAATCAAAACAATTATCGTGTGTTTTTATATATATTTTGTAACAATTAGAAGAGGGGAAAACCCTAAGCATTATTGGTTTTATCATGCATAAAATTTTAATAACATGTTAATATTATTAATCTATCTATCAATTCATGTGTGACACGTATTATTCACAAAATGCTTCTATTTTTTATTAAAATATTAATTAAGCAAATAATAAATTAGTATTTAATCTTAGCTTACTTTGAATTTGGAACAGAATGCTTCCTTATAACGAAATCGTTTTTTTTTTTTTTGCTATAACTTTTTCTTACTATCACGAAAACCAAACTTTTTATTAATATATTATCATTAGTTTTTTTAGGATATAACTTTTTTTTTCTTATTTGGTACATAAAATTAGGTTTATTCAACCCGTGTAATACATAGGGTTTTAAAAAAAAATAACTTTCTTTATTATTTACTATACAAAATTACATTTATTTAACCCATGTATTACACAAGATTTTTAAAGATATAACTTTTTTATTATTATTTGGTATATAAATTACATTTGTTAAATCCATACAATACACGAGTTTTTGAAGGATATATTATTTTTATTATTTAGTATATTAAATTATATTTAGTAAACCCGTGTAATACACAGGGTTCTAACCTAGTATTGAAGATAAAGAAAAACTACTTAAGAAAACCAAAAATTTAATGTGTCCTAGTTACAAATTTATATTAACGTTGTGCACTAATCTTCATCAATATACAAAAAATATAGTTAATTTAATTAAATATGTTTATTACACAACTAATATTAAGAGTGGAGAATAGTTAGAACTCCTTATACACAGTGATTTAAAGTTGTAGTCGGTTAGAAAAAAAGGGTATTTAATTACATCGACTTGATTCCAGCTTTGGTTGACTGACAGAGGCTCTTACCTTTTGAATAGATGACCAGAGTTTAAACCCTGGCATGAGTATAACTAATATATACATTGGTGGTGTTTAGTTTAAATTAAGGGGTTGTATGTTTTGCTTTTAATGATTGACCTTTTATTGGTTCAGCACTTAATGGTTTGAATTGTTTGTTTTGTAAGCAGATGTATTAATGGTTCAGACATTTGTCTCTGAATAGTTAAGCATTATACTGAGTCTGAATAGTTAACACCTATAATCTGAATTGGTCAGACATTTTCCTCTGAACAGTTAAGCATTATACTATCTTTAATAGTTAGGACCTCATTCTGGTTCAATCCTTAATGGTTCAGACCTCTTACTGGTTCAGCACTTAATCATTAAGAAGTTGCCAAACAGCCCTAAGACCGTGGGGTATGGTGGGGCGGGGATTGGGAGCATGAGTTGACACGTGGAGTTCGAGCCCCCCCCCCCCCCCCCCCCGGTGAGTAACGTGTCCGTGGGGTATGGCGGGGCGTGGCTAGCCCGCGTGGCTTGGCAGTTTATTAAAATAAAAATAAAAAAAATTATAAAAAATACACACAACATTTAAAAAACAAAGCCTAAAATTTTATTAAATTCCTAAAAATTACAAAATTCATAAAAATTACAAAAAAACCTAAAAAGGATTACAAAAAAAAAAAAAAAAACCTAGAGCGTTAGGTAAATTTCAAAAAGAGCGAGCTTGTCGAACGGCTTTCGCTCCTTGCTTCGAAACTCAATGTTCGCCACCGCCACCCGGTCTTCGTGGCTTATCTCACCGCTCGGAACGGCTTCGTAGTAAGCTTTGAAACGATCAACCTTCGGCCGTAGCTCGCGCCATTTATGTTGGCACGCGTTTAAGTTGTGCCGATCGTTTCCCATGTTATGCCGGTAGCTAGCAAAAGCTGCCGGCCAGTAACGCGTTTCACCGGGTTGTCGGCCCTTCATTGCGTCAACCATGCTCGTGACAAGAGCTAGCTCTTCTTCGTGTGTCCAAGAGGCCATCGATCAAGTGTGTTTGGGTTGGGGTAGCGGGTTCGATCAAGTGTGTTTTGGTTGGGGTAGCGGTGGACAGCCAACAAGTTTATTTGGGTTGGGGTAGCCGGTGGGGTTGGGGTTATATATATAGCGATGTTGACTGTTGGGTTGGGGTGAACCGCTTGGCTTGACCAAACGGTTAGATTTTAAATTTTAAATGCCCCGCTATGACCTGGCCAACAAGCGAATAGGAGCCTGCCACATAGGATCGCTAGCCCACCCCACGCCCGGCTTTAAACTCCCGCCCCTTGGGCCACGCCGAAACCCAAGCCCACCCGGGGTGGTGGCTTGGGCGTTTTCAGCCAACCCACGCCCCAACCCCGCCCCATACCCCACAGTCTAAACTATATGTATTTAATATTATCATACTTAAAACAAAATGGGCTCCGAACTTAACTTGTGGGTTGCATTAGTAAACTAGTACTAAGGCCCGCGCGCGTTGTGGCGCGGGTACAACACAAAAATCGATTGAATTAGTCTAAGCGTTATGTGATACGTTAACCATACGAACGTGCATTTCAACGTATTTGATGAACTCAATGTAACCTATATAAACATTTAGATTGAATCAAAACGTAAAGTAAATCAAATTTATACTGTATAATCATTGTACAATCATAACGTATTATACGGTATTAATAAGGGTTTTTACAAAAGGAGAAAAACCACAATTTGACTCCGCTCATTTCGGAACAAAATTTACGAAAGGTACATAAAATAAGCACGAAAATGTATTATATTTGCCCTGGCTCATTTTCGAAAAAAATTTACGTCGAAATGTAGAACAACTCGAACTAATAAAAACAAATATATAAAAATATGCACGTAAAAATAGTTTTTCTAAATGAACACGTATTATATTTAACCTGACTCGTTTCCGGAAACAATTTACGTCGAAACATAGACACACTCAAATTTATACCGACACGTACATAAAAATAAGAATGTAAAAAAGTAATTAACAAAAGAGATTAACGAACGAACGTTATTTAGAGAAAATTAATTTAGTAAAAAGCTAGGGGCTAAAAATGGCAATTGCTACAGTAGAGGATATTAAAAATGAGGAAAGGACTAAAATTGCCATGTCCAAAAGTTGAAGGGCCAACCAAAGCCGGTTGGAAATTCCACCGACTTTGGTTGTCGAAACATAGACACACTCAGATTTATACCGACACGTACATAAAAATATGAATGTAAAAAAGTAATTAACAAAAGAGACTAACGAACGAAAGTTATTTAGAGAAAATTAATTTAGTAAAAAGCTAGGGGCTACAAATGCCAATTACTAAAGTAAAGGATATTAAAAATGAGAAAAGGACTAAAATTGTCAAATCTAAAAGTTGAAGGGCCAATCAAAGCCGGTGGAAATTCCACCGACTTTGGTTTTTAAGATAGTATACAATTTTTAATTGGCATAAACATTTATACAATTCTTTAGGTTTAGGTGTCACAAGTTTTTTCATATATAATTAAAGGATTCATTGTAAGAAAAACTTTCTATGTGAATCGATTTCAATGAATATGTGACATAAAAAAAATGCGGGATCACCTTGTACAGGTCCGTAGGTAGGATGTACCCCTATGTTATTCTATTTTTTTTAAGAAGAAAACCTTCAACCTCCTTTAACTTGCAGGTCTGAACACATACATTGGGATGATGCTACTAATGTGTTTCAATTTTTAGATGTTAAGCTTTTCACATTGAATTCAACACCTAACGTCATATTAGGTGGGAATTGGGTATCTTAATACAAGAAATCTCAGGTGGACTTTAATCCCATCCGTACAGCCACATTGTGCACAAGATCTCTACATAACTCTTTGGTTAAGTGGTCGGCTAAATTCTGTTGAGTTCTCACAAACTCCACCGATATCACCCCTTGCGTGATGAGCTCACGAATCATGGTGTGTATAACACCTAAGTGTCTAGACTTCCCATTATACACTTGGCTATAGGCCTTAGCCAAGGTGGCAGCACTATCACATCTAATAGATATTGGTGATATAGGTTTATGCCATAATGGAATCTCATAAATCAAGTTTCTTAGCCACTCAGCTTCTCTGCCAGTTGCGGCTAATGCTACAAGCTCGACCCCAGCCAGGGGCTGCCACCCCTTAGACCCCGCCAGGGGCTGCCACCCCTTGGAACCCCCGTAGAGTACGGGCTCCGCCCGTATGCTTTGAATTATAATAACTCAAACAAACGTGCACTCCCGCACCTCCTAACTTGCTTGATGTGTAGTATAATTCGCTTTGATCACCAAGTCAATCCCCGATTACACTAAAATATCTAACATGGTTGATTCTATAATGTTCAAGGTTTTGTTTTTGTTCTTGGCTTTGTTGTAAGAATTATTTTTGATTAATTTTGGAATGTGTTCCACAAATGTAATTATCACATACTCTTGCAAATTTTGCATTTACCATGTACATTTCTTTACCTTATTCAAGTTTTCGTTTCACATATTTAGTGTTAGGTTGTGGACATGAGGTGAATTTCAACGTATCTTCGGAGGGTTTTGAAAAGACATAGTGACAATCTTCGAAAATTGTGCAAGGTGGTGATTTTAAAAACTATGTTACATTATTTCTAGGATTAGAATAAAAAGGAAGAGTAAACTTCCGTTTTGCTCCCTGTTGTTTGGTCATTTTAACTGTTTTGCTTCAATAGTTTAAATATAGTCATTTTCCTCCTTGATTTTTCTAACTCATCTTCATTTTGCTCCCAGTCTCTAACTTCATCAGGGAGGAAACTGGCGACAAACTCGAAAGATTAGGGAGCAAACTGGCGACAAACTCGAAAGATCAGGGAGGAAAATGGCTATTTTTAAACTATTGGAGCAAAACCGTTAAAATGACCAAACCACAGGGAGCAAAACGGAAGTTTACTCAAAAAGGAACTATCATTATATAATTTTAAGGGGTAAAAATGTAACTCTTATAAAGCTAAGGGTCTATTTTGTCACGACTAAAAAGTGAGCCATTAATCTTGGTTTAATAGTTTAGTGGCATCTTGGTGGTGAGATAAGGCTTTGGGACCACTAGATCCTGGGTTTGTTTCCCACAAGGGGGTTTTCCCATATTTATTGGGTTTCCTCCTGAATTGGTGTGGCATTATGCCTAATGGAGATGGATATGATCGGGTGGTTCCTCTGGTGGCACGATGATACTCCAGTGGTCCGTCAGTGATCCAAATTTGCCGTTCAAAAAAAAAAAAAAAAAAAAAAAAAAACTGAAGTACCTCCGTATTATGTCCCTAAATTTACCACATTTTAATTTTGTCACGTCTTGTTAATGTTTTCATCATTTTGGAATTAAGATAAAAAAAAATAAATTTAATTTATAATATAAAATCAGCTACGAAATTAGTAGCAGATTTTAGGAAGTTGTTGCCAATTCTCTTGCTTGCTCATATCTTAAATTCACCCAATATAACGTATTAACATTCAACTTGACTTATTACTACTTCGAAAAGACGAAGTGACAATGGTCGATCATCGTGCGAGGTGGTGATTTTAAAGAGTAAGTTACATTATTTCTAGGATTAGCGTAAAAAATAAATATAATTTGAATGGCTAAGAATGTAACTCTTAAAAAGCTAAGGGTCAATCTTTTGTCACAACTAAAATGTGGGCCGTTAATCATGTTTTGAAAACTGGAATACCTCCGTATTTTGTCCCTAGATTTACCACGTGGGAATTTGTCACTTCTCGCCAATCCCATCACCATATTGGAATCAAGATAAAATATACATTTAATTTATAATAATATAAAATTGTCTACGAAATTAGAAGCAAATTTTAGGAAGTCGTTATCAATTCCATTGCTTGCTCATATCTTAAATTCACTCAATATAACTTATTCACATTCAACATGAGTTATTATCATCTACTATATTAACATTCATCTACTATACACATGATTAATTCTCAATCATTCGAATATGGTCTTCTTTTTTTTTTGAACGTCCAACATAAGAATCGCCGGGTACTCCGTATGAGGCACCCATTGGCCGAAAGGTAGCCCGCGGCAGCCCAACCTGCACGCACGGGGCCCCTAGCCCACCATGCCACCAGTTCCGGGGAAAACCCGACCTTGCATCCGCCCGAGGGCACGACAATGCAAAGCCGGTAAAACCCGGGTGGATCAGGAATCGAACTCGAGACCTTTCGGTCAGGAGTCTTCCCTCATTTCCATAACCACTGAGCTATAAGCCCAAGGTTGAATATGGTCTTCTTAAAATAAAAATTGAATCCCCCAAATGGAAGATTAGATGTGCCTCACTATGTACATTTATAAGGCTGCTTGGTGTGGGGATCGGCTTTGGACCGTCCCCTACGGGCGCCGGTCCTCTTTCCATGTTGCCCCCCCCCCCCAAGCGGCGTCCTCACCGTCCGCAGGTGGACGTGTCCGACGGACCACAACAAGACAAAAACAACCATCCCCTCTCTCACACACCTATACATACAATATATACATATACATTTTAGGTCCATCCCCCCATTTCCATACCTCCATCCTCTTTGCCCTATCCTCAAACCCATCCTACGTGACGCTGACGTGACGGATCATCCTTCAAGAGAGGACCATTACCATACCGCATAGCCTAAATGTAAAACCATTGATTTGGTAAATACATGGTCTTCTCATCAATATGGTCTAGCCAAGAATTTGACCAAACAGTATCCTTTTCACTAGCAGACACTACAGCAACAATAGGATAAGGTGTTGCTGTTTAGATCAAGGAGATTCTAGGCATCCTTTACTTCAGAAATGGGTCCAAGAAATGTACATTTTAAACTCATAAAAATTCATTATATAATACATAATATTATAAAGTAATAAAGATTTGTAAGCTATTGTGTATTAGTAAGGCTAATTACTAATTAGGGATCTCATCACCATTCCCCCACTAAGGTGCTGTTTGTTTTTTCTGCGGGAAAAGGTCTGCAGTCTGCGGACCACATCTGCAGGCATCTGCAAGAGAAGAGGTGGACCAAATGTTTGGAGTCTGCAAGGAGAAGAGTGTTTGTTTTTCTTCTTCTACAAAACCACTTTCTCTCTACAAATGTCTGCCTCAACTCTCCCTCTCTACTCTCTCTCTACAATATGCAGACCACCACCGCCCATAGCACCACCACCACCGCACCACCTCCGCCATCACACCACCGCCATCGTCGTTCAACCACCACCACCGCCTTCGTCGTTCAACCACCACCACCGCCTTCGTCTTTCAACCACCACCACCGCACCACCTCCGCCGTCTCACCACCGCCATCATCTTCGTCGTTCAACCGCACCACCTCCGCTATCATCTCCGATCTGGGTTCGATTGGGGTTTTTGGTTCGATTTGGGGGTTTCGGTAGCACCACCACCACCGATCTCTCTCTCTCTCTACGGTATCTCTCTCACTCTCTCTCTCTCTCTATGGTATCTCTCTCACCGATATTGATTTGGGGGTTTTGGTTCGATTTGGGGTTTTTGGGCAAGGATGTGGTGGTGGAGGTTTGGGCAGGGATGTGGTGGTGGAGGTGGAGGTGGTGGAAGAAGAGGTCTGCCAAGAAGAGAGGTTCCAAGAAGACATACCTGAATGTCTGTGTGGTGAAGAGGTCTCGCAGACCTTTTTTAATGAAAGGCCTGCGAGAAAACAAACAAGTTGCGGACTCCAAACCTCTGCGCGCGTCTGCGCGGCGCAGACATAAGTGGCCAGAAGTGCTTCTGGCAAAAAAAAAACACCACCTAAGGGTGTGGTTTCCCTTCCTCCCTCTTCCCCCTTCTTTTTTTTATATTTTTATTTAATTTATTTTATTTATAAATAATACTTTTTATTCATTTAATTTGTTAAAATATAAATAAATTAGGAAATTTGTGAAGAAAATTAAACATTTCATAAAATTTAAGAAACTTACAAATTAAAAAAACACAAATGTTAATTTAAAAATACATACTAATTAAAAGCATAAAATAAATTTTGCATAAACCTACGAACACCACTACTCGTCATCAACGTGATTGGGAACATCATCTGGATCAACACGGAAGTAATTCCAAATATGGTCGATTAACTGCGCACAAAGGTTCCCATGTGTTTGATTCTTGTTGCCCCTTGTCAACCGACCCAACATTCTCATCAATGTCATTCGGATCGTATTCAGATATCGCTAGGCATTCATCTTCGATAATCATGTTATGTTATATGGTACAAGCTGGCGTCCATGCACGTGTCGGGTTTTGTATCATATGCCAACGTGACTTCAACACACCAAACAACCGTTTGACATCTTTTTTTCCGCTTCTTGGCACTTCACGTATTTTTTTCTTTTTTCATCAGGGTGATTTGATATAGTTTTAACAATAGCCGCATAGCTTGGGTATACACCATCAAATAGATAATACCCATGCTTGTATGACACCCCATTGAGCATGAATGAAGAATCAAGGCCGGTACCTCTGATGATTTCGTCGAAAACCTCAGATCTTGCTAAACGTTTAAATCGTTGTTTGAACCTGCAACTCTATAAAAAGCATGCTAAACCCATAGATCTTGTGAGCAAACGGCTTCTAGCATTATTGAGGGGTGACCTTGATCACCACACGTATATTGACCTCACCATGCATTAGGGTAATTACGACATGGCCAATTGATGGAGAGGAAAAAACCTGAGCATTAACATGTCTATCTTATGGTTTTTATTGTGTTTTAGGTGATTATATTGTTTGAATGTGACAACTACGAGAAATTGTGGTTTTGCAGATTAATCGCTTAAATCAATGGAGTTAAAGTATTTGGAGATGAAGTGGAACACCTGAAGATGACGAGCAAGGCAAAAGACATTGTTCGGGACTTGTTTTGGCTAAGAATCTAGCTTGGACGCATGGAAAACATGGAGGAATGAAGTTTGGGGGCATAATGGTCATTTGGTGATAGAGAAAATGCTGGGGTTTTGTTTATAAAGGAGGTAAAGTGGGGAGGTGAATTTACTAATATGTTCATCATGTGAGATGCATGCGACAATTAATTAACCAGGGTAATAGGTTGAGTTAGACTCATGGGCCAAAATAGTTAGTTATAAAGACGTTAGGGGCACATATGTTAAAAAAATCTTATTTTAGGTTATTATTATTGTTATTGTTATTGTTATTATTATTATTATTATTATTATTATTATTATTATTATTATTATTATTATTATTATTATTATTATTTAAGCCGTTGGAGTGGATTTTTAAAATACAAATCGACTTTTTTAATATGTATCCGTCTGAAATGAGGACGGGCCCCACTTATCACCAAGCGGACATGTCTAGTGGAACAAAGCAAACCACCCCATGGCATCACCTCAATCGACTAGTCGTCCTTAAGTGTGTCGTCTAAATCCGGAGGGGTATTCAAAACCCGTGCGTTGTTGATGCTCTAATCAATTGTATATAAGAAAAAAAAAGACACATATAAAGAAAATTAATCAAATTATATCCGCTGCTTGTTGTAAAAACAACTAGTGTTTTTCAATGACGCGCGTTGCGCGAAAGGCATTGGTGTTTTCGACCGACATCATTCTTCAAACGATTCGAGATAAACGATGCGTAACCAGCCATATCCGGCATCGTGGATTGTATTAAAAAGGGAGCAATTGGACGATTGGATGCTGGGCTAGGTGTTTCTTGGAATGCCCACGGATTGTTCGGGTCAAAACCACGATTATGAGGATTCATTTTTCGTATTGTGGTTGGATGAGAATTTTTTTTTAAAAATAAAACAGAGATGATTATAGAAGAGGTGGAGTAGTTGTGGTAAAAAAATGAATAGAAGTGTGAGTATTTATAGTGAATAATTTTTTTTAAACACATAGCCGTTGGCCAACGGCTAAGCCCAAACGGCTACTTGTCTTGGCCAATGAGATCCTGCCATGTCATCTTGATAGCCCCGTCCAACGCCCGGGCTGAAACCCCCGCCCAAGGGGCCACGCCGAAACCCAAGCCCACCCGGGGTGGTGACTTGGGCGTTTGTACCCAACCCACGCCACAACCCCCGCCCCCAGGCTGAAACCCCAGCCCAAGGGGCCACGCCGAAACCCAAGCCCACCCGGGGTGGTGACTTGGGCGTTTGTACCCAACCCACGTCAAAACCACGATTATGAGGATTCATTTTTCGTATTGTGGTTGGATGAGAATTTTTTTTAAAAAATAAGACATAGATGATTATAGAAGATGTGGAGTAGTTGTGGTAAAAAAATGAATAGGAGTGTGAGTATTTATAGTGAATAAATTTTTTTTAAACACATAGCCGTTGGCCAACGGCTAAGCCCAAACGGCTACTTGTCTTGGCCAATGAGATCCTGCCATGTCATCTTGATAGCCCCGTCCGTCCAACGCCCGGGCTGAAACCCCCGCCCAAGGGGCCACGCCGAAACCCAAGCCCACCCAGGGTGGTGACTTGGGCGTTTGTACCCAACCCACGCCACAACCCCCGCCCCCAGGCTGAAACCCCCGCCCAAGGGGCCACGCCGAAACCCAAGCCCACCCGGGGTGGTGACTTGGGCGTTTGTACCCAACCCACGTCAAAACCACGATTATGAGAATTCATTTTTCGTATTGTGGTTGGATTAGAATTTTTAAAAAAAAATAAGACAGAGATGATTATAGAAGATGTGGAGTAGTTGTGGTAAAAAAATGAATAGGAGTGTGAGTATTTATAGTGAATAATTTTTTTTAAACACATAGCCGTTGGCCAACGGCTAAGCCCAAACGGCTACTTGTCTTGGCCAATGAGATCCTGCCATGTCATCTTGATAGCCCCGTCCAACGCCCGGGCTGAAACCCCCGCCCAAGGGGCCACGCCGAAACCCAAGCCCACCCGGGGTGGTGACTTGGGCGTTTGTACCCAACCCACGCCACAACCCCCGCCCCCAGGCTGAAACCCCCGCCCAAGGGGCCACGCCGAAACCCAAGCCCACCCGGGGTGGTGACTTGGGCGTTTGTACCCAACCCAAGGCCCTCGCGGAACTGGGAAAAATCGACCCCCCAAGCTTCGTCAATGGTCTCACTGGAAGCAACCTCTCTATTCCTATGGGGTAAAGCTAAAACTGTCTGTATCTTACCCTGCTCAGACCCTACCTTATCTTTGCTATTGATGTAATTTACTGAGTATGATGACGTTCTTTACTCTTACCTTAGTGTCTTGTTAAAAATTTTATCAAAAAAGAAAATTATATCTGTTGGCATAGTGTTTCATGTTCAGTGGAGAATTAAATATTTAAATTTCTAACAACTTTAGAAATTTTGGAATTTAATCTATAAAATAATGATATCCATAAACAAAAATACTACTTCAATTCACATACGTACTACGTACATAACAAAAGCTTTATTTGTGGGGCTTCATTCCATTGAAGATGTTAACCAAAAGTTGGCCACCAGTACCAGCCGACTAAAGAAAATATCACTCTTTTCTATCAAATTTTTTTTTAATAATTAAAGTCCATTCTTATCATACTTTCTTTAGCATAAACATAATAAAAAGTGACAACCTTTAATCTAACTATTATTTGTTAAGGTTTGATCATAATTAACCATAAATAGCGAGTCAATCTTATTGAATTCCGGGATCAAAACTAAGCACAACCCACGTGCCTGTGACACAGTAATTTACCTCCCTCATGTTAGCTGTAAGATCGAGTGGTGGGGGTGCTTAGCTAACATCATCTTAATTATTGAATTTCCAAAAACATAGAGCCTGACTGCACCAAGATGTTGAGCTCCTCGGACTCTGCTCAATAGTGACAACTAAACCAATTGGTCAGTACTGTCCAAGACACATATATATGTATTTTCTTTGTTTGTTTATAGCCGGGCTTTGTCAAGAATATATACCTGAAAATGATGGCTAGGCCTAGTGATAAAGAAAGTCCATCATACAACTTGGTTGTGAGTCTCCGACACCATGTTCTACTTGTCAGCCCTCTCTTTCATTTTTAACAAACAAAAATGTAAATCCATCAAGTGCTCCAAAGAAACCATCTGAAACAAACAGTCACTGTATATTCTCTAGTTTTTGTTTTTTTATGTACGTGTGTAATGCGTGGAGAAAGAGGACATCTTTTTTAAAATTTGTTTGCTAGTCTTTTTTTTAATTAAGGATTATAGTAACTTGATTGACGCGCCATCCGGACAAACGCGATTAGGGTCCATTAAGGTTTAAAATGGCTGTTTAAGACCCTCAGTTCTTAATTAGTTGATCAAGCATATGTTATATGTAATAACGCAATGTTTTCAACACGATGCGGCATATTCACTTGTTGTTACATTTATTTTGGTACTTTCATCAACAATCTGGACACACGAAAGCTAGCGAGTTCGAACGGACAGATGTTTAGTGTGGTTGTGGGATAAAATCCTTAGTTACCAAGACTTGATACACTTTGTTTAAGTCAGAACTTACCTTTCTTGAAGGTTACTGATTGATGGAAAAATCTATTGCATATTCTAGGTGCTCAATGGACATCCGGAGATTAGTCTAAACAAGTTCTAATTAACCCTATGAAATATTGTTTTCATATTTTTTTTTTTTTTTTTTTTTTTTTTGTAGTTGGTTTGGAGAATGGCTAACTGTTTCTAGATATTTTTTTTTAAACTACTGACGCAAAAGTTAACAAATCATCATCATCATCATACTCAGTAAATCCCACAAATAGCAAAGCTAATATAGGGTCTGAGGAGGGTAAGATGTAGACAGCCTTACCTCTACCCGTTAAGAATAGAGAGACTGCTTCCAGTGAGACCCCCGACTCGATAGTAGTTTTGCATCAAACCTTAGACATAAGACGCATAACACTCGGCAATTAAGACAAAGGTCAATTAGTGCGTGTACTCCCTTGTCTTTCGGTCATCAACGCGACCACATGATGTATGATTAACCATCCCCCTCTTTTAACATTATTTTCACGAAATTAGTAAAATAACGTTAAAATTAGTGCACTTTCACTTTTGCCCACCGAGTGCCCATACATATATACATTATATGCGCATACCGCAAACGGAGTTGTGTGCGTCTTTAGAGAACGTTTAAGTTTGCTAGCCACACCAGTGAACTCCAATAGCTTTTGCATGAGTTTGCTACTTATGCTTATTTGTACAAATAGTTTTGAAAATGCACAGAAACAACTTGACATTCTCCAAACCTCTTAGAAATCCAAAAGAAAAAAAAGTTTTTTACCACATATTTTAAGAACTTCTTAGAGGTGTCAAACATGAGAAAATAGCGATGACCATGTACCGGGTTCATATAGAGCCCGTAGAGGGTGTTAATCTCCTCAAATTGGATAGTACGTAGAGCACGTTGAGTTCAAACTACATCTTTAAGTTAATCGAACTGAAAAATGTCCCCGAACTCAATTAGCACTTAAATGTCCTTTTTCAGTGTAGACGATTTATCGGGCCAAAAACACATCTTTTCAAAGTAGGTACATAAATACAAGTTTCTTAATCGATAGAGCTAGGTGCCATGGATTCTAGTATTTCACTTATGCTATTGGAATTTTTGGTTTTGAACGAGTATTGAAAATGCCAACATGAATTGGTTGATGACTCTCTCCCACATACAGATGACAACAAAAGTAAACCAGACAAATGCCACCAGCTATCAATTGCAACAAAAAGGGGCCATCACTTTGCACCATACCCATCAAGGAATTATTGAGGTGCACATGCATAAAAATGTTTCTAATGTTTGTATCCCTCCCCTTTTTGTTCATAAATCTTTCTTACTTTACTGAAATGATTAAAGTAGAAAAAATAGACCCATAAAGAAAATAATTAAATTTTAAGCAATAACCACTGTTTCAACCAGATAATTATTGCTTAGAACCATCTCTTGGATCCAAAAAAGTGAAGGGATTGGCTTCACTCATTGATGCCTCTTTAACAGTTTGTGTCTCCCTCTTTTTGTTTTCGAACATGCTTTGATAGTCCATTCTTACCAACTCCTTAAGGAATGGCCACATATTTCTTTAGGATAAGTTGAAATGTAGGCCTTGCATTTTTTATAATAATTTTTATTGTTTTAAACTTATGGAATAGCTTGTAACATGTGAATATAAGATGTAGCAGTTCACCCACTACGAGCTAGGATTGGAACACTTTCTTCTTCACTCACGTGATAATTTTTCTGACTGATCAACTATAAGTGGGGAATGTTAGGGTTTTCCTTCCAGTCATTCCATATATGTTTTCTGGAGAAAACAGTAATTTATGTTGATAATGGATCATATATCACTGCAAGAAACTGTCACCTTTAGCGGCGACAGCTGTCACCGCTGTTGCCAAATTTTGTCGCCGCTATTACCTTTTACCGGTGACATGTCGCCGCTAAAGGGTCGTCGGTATTGATGGGTCGCTATTGCCCTGGTTGTCGCCGCTATTGACCTTTGACTTTTCGCGACGATGTGTGGTCGCTAAAGGGTCGTCGGTAATAAATCTGGCCGGTAAAGGTGATAGGCTATAGCGGCGACATGTCAATTTTATTTTAGACAGCAGCTGAATACAGCTGCACCCAACCAGTTTCCGGCCAAAAAACACAATCTGCCAAATTCAAACAACGCAAACATACGCCATAAACATATACGAAAAGTAATATAATTACAAACAACGTTTAAGTCCTACATTATCATCCTACAACGTTTAAATCCTACATTATCACCCTACGTTAAAAATAACAAAGTACTCATCGGAATCATCCTCATCTTCTCTATCGAATAAGTCATCAGAATCATTGTCGTTTGCCTTTCTTTTTCCTTTTGAACCAAGATAGTTGTTAAGTTGGTTCAAAAAGGCCGGTTTTTTAAGCTTGTAATGTTCTTCATAATGATTTATATTTATGGCGGGTATTTTCTTAGCTCCTTTGTTTTAAATGATGATTTCAATTTTGGCGGGTATTTTCTATGTTGGTTATGTTTTAAATGATGATTTTAATTTAATGAGGGTATTTCCTAACTAATATATATTTGTCAAAGTTAAATATAAATGTTTTCAAACCTAAATACAAGCATACAAATTATCAAACTTAAACATTTTTTTTCAAACCTACACATAAACAACATTCAAATTATCATCTTAAATATATTTTTTTCTAAAACCTAAAAATAAACATAGAAATTATCAACTTAAACATATATATTTTTTCAACCATAAACATAGAAATCATGAAACTTAAACATTATTTATGCACATTAACACATACTTTATACATACTTACATACACAAATTTACATACTTTATACACACATATTAACATACTACAACACACATACATACTTATAAAACACATTTACATACTTACACATACACATACATACTTACAAACACACATTTTGACCAAAACCACAAAATTTATACATACTTACATACACATTTGCATACTTTATACAAACATACATAGTAACATAAACATTTTTCACCAATTGCAAACATTTACATGCACAATTGTTCATCATTTACATACACCTACATACTAACACACACCTACATACATACATTCATAGACTTACATACACACATACATGCTTACATACACCTACATACACAAATACATAGATTTTCATATACACATTTTCACCAAATACACCTACATTATACATTTGACATACTAACATACACCTACATACATACATTTATAGACTTACATACACCTACATACACAAATACATAGATTTCCATATAAACATTTTCAATAAATACACCTACATTATACATTTGACATACAAACATACATCCTTACATACACATTTACATACCTAAATAAAAAATTATACAATTTCTAAACTTCGATAAAAATACATATAAAACTAACCGTATTTTCAAGTTTCAAAGAGATGTAGACCGCGGAGACGAGGTGGTGACCAGAGAAGTGATGGTGGTGATCAGAGAAGTGATGGCGATGATCTGATTTCTCTACCATAAACACAAAAATACACAAAAATTAAAGCCTATAACATGTATATAACAAAATAAAGAAGAAATTTAACAAAAACAAAGTTCAACTAACCGATTTGGGCAAAATTCGCGTGTTACCGGCGGCAGAGGGAAGTTTTTTGGGGGAAAAGTGAAGAAGGAGGGAGAAATGACGCTATATAGGGGACTGATACGTTTTAACCATTAGGGGGGACGTCGTGTTGCCGGTATGAAACGCCCAGATTCTACTCATTCGACTAACAACATAAACTTCTTGCAATTTTACAAAATTTTGACATGACCCGTTTAAATTTAGAACTTTTCTCCCTGCTTTTAACAATATTCATTTTAACTACAAACTACGACACTTTCAAATATATCAAAAGATAAAAACCATATAAGGTTCACCATAAACATTTTGTACAAGCTACATAAAAGTTTAGGATTCAAACTTCTTACTAATATACTAGACATTACTAAATAACATTTACTACACAAAATGGTAAATTGAACCATTCAAAATAAACAACTAGGACCAGAAGCGTATAAGGTCGACGTTTCACGTGTGTTCGGTCCGAGCGCGCCACATCTAGACTTGAGATTTACCTATCATTCATAAATACAATCATTGTTAGTCGTAATACATAACAACTCAAATTCTTTAATTACCTTGCCTTATTCGACCCATTCACATGACACATTTCCTTTCAATAGATTTACTTCCATTCGAAAATGTCCAACATACTACTTTCCGACTTATTTATAACGAATCACTACATACCATGAATTAAACTCACTTACATTATTTGACCCGTTATGAACAAGTCAATATATAAACATTCTGAGAATCATTCCACTAATCATTTCAACCCATTTAGACGGGTTGGTTCATATTCGCTACAACATCACTTTTAAAACCTTCTTCAATATAATTTCTTGCATCTAATCAATTTTAATCCACAACGGAAAATTGTACGAATTCATATTATCATTAATATAATTCATAAATCTACTAGTAGAGTAAACGAAGTTCATAAGAACTTACCAGAGTCGTGCGCTCCTAATGCTTTCGCTTGACTTGATTCTCCTCCTTTCTTCGACCCTAAAGGGTGTATCACAATTGCGTTTAGTTTTCGCATTATACATCATTTACACGCATTTACATCATTCACTCTAACGCTCATTACTCATATTCATATTCCACGCCATCATTAGATCTTTTAAATCTAAAATTCTTCATATTCATACATAATCAATTCAGCTCAAGCATTTCATCGAACACCTTATGTGCATACTACTTATCTAGCGAAATGTACAAGCCTATTAAGCACATCTCTACCAAGTCTTTTCTAAAATCATGGCAAAACATCACAAACACATGAATTCTTCAAATATCCAGATTATTATAACATCATTATGCATATATTAACCTTACTTATCAAACTATATCAAGAATTAACACACACATCATCATCATCACTAATCATATCATCACAAATTCAAATGGGTTTCTTATCAAACCATCAATATAGTTAAAAATCAAGCACATTACGACTTCCTTATGTTGAAATTAACTAACATTCATGCTCAATTTCGCAATACATCCATGGATTACACATAACCCATATCATTAAACATCACTAAAGCATAAATTTCAACTTACTTGATGTTGAGCACACCTAGAGGATCATAAATCTGGATAAATGCATCAATTTACACTTCAATTTCTCTTCTAATTTGATGGATTAGTAGTATTTAGGGTTTTGTTCTTCTTGCTTCACCTAATGTCGAACACACACATACATCTGATGTATGTGTTGTGTTTAGAGATTTTAACTTTCATTATTCCACTTTCAACTTATGCACATTTGGTCCCTCAAGTATTAAGTTTTAAATATATATGGTTAAGTATCTATTTGCATACTTTAATGTCTTAACATAACCATAATCATACAAGTACATAAACTACTTATTAAATTCTTTGGGGTGTTACAAGTCCACCCCCCTTAAAGAAGGTTTCGTCCCCGAAACCAGAGTACATACCGAATAACTCCGGGTAGTGCTTTCGCATATCATCCTCCGCTTCCCATGTGAGATCCGATCCCTTCCGATGTTGCCATTGAACTAACACTTGTCGAACGGATTTGTTGCGGAGTTGCTACCTTAAAATCTTTTATTGCGACATGCCTTTCAACATAATTCAACTTCTCATCCACTTCAATATCATCCAAAGGCACATATGCCGTCTCATCCGCAAGGCACTTTCGCAGTTGCGATACATGAAAAGTGTTATGAATTCCATCCAACGCTGGTGGTAATTCTAGTTGGTACGCTACCGACCCAACCCGAGCAAGTATTTTGAATGGTCCAATGTATCGAGGACTTAACTTCCCGCGTTTACGAAAACGAATTATCCCTTTCCATGGAGAGACTTTTAGCAACACGTAATCTCCCACTTGAAACTCAATTGGTCGCCTTCGCCGATCCGCATAAGACTTTTGCCTATCTTGTGCTGCCTTTATTCTTGATCTAACCACGTCAATCATTTCATTCGTTTCGGCTACTACATCCTTTGACGCGAGTTCGCGCTGACCCACTTCCCCCCAGCAAACCGGGGTTCTACATTTTCTTCCATAGAGCATTTCATAAGGGGCCATTTTTATGCTGTTATGATAACTATTATTATATGAAAACTCTACCAAAGGTAGGTGATCATCCCAGCTTCCTCCGAAATCCATAACACACGCCCTTAGCATATCGACTAATGTTTGAATTGTTCGTTCCGACTGACCATCAGTTTGCGGATGGTAGGCGGTGCTCATATGTAACTGGGTCCCCAATTCTTCGTGAAACTTCCTCCAGTAACGAGATGTGAACCGGGTATCTCGGTCGGACACTATGGACACCAGAACCCCATGTCGAGATATAATCTCATTCGTATAAACTTCCGCCATCTTTTCTGAATTATAGGTTTCCCGAATGGGTAAGAAATGTGCGCTTTTGGTTAGTCGGTCAACGACTACCCAAATAGCATCGTGCCCCTTTCTTGTCTTAGGAAGTTTAGTCACCAGGTCCATTGTTACATGTTCCCGCTTCTACACCGGTATCTCCAGCGGTTGCAACTTTCCATACGGCCTTTGGTGTTCGGCCTTTACTTGAGAACATGTCAAACACTTAGCAACATACTTGACAATGTCTCTTTTCATTCCCGACCACCAATAATTCATCCTCAAGTCTCTATACATCTTTGTAGCTCCCGGATGAACGGAGTACCGAGACTTGTGAGCCTCATTCAATAGTAATTCTTTCACATCACATTCCCGAGGTATCCAGATTCGTTCATACCTCGTTTTCATACCATCTGCATTCTCTTCCAATTCATGAATAAATCCTTTCGTCATCTCTTTCTTTGGATCGCCAGCATTTAAAGATTTTGTTTAAGCTTCTCGAATTTCACCAAGGAGTTTAGGTGTGACTACCATCTTCATGGATTTAACCCGAATCGGGGGCGGGTACTCCTTTTGACTTAGAGCGTCCGCCACTACATTAGCCTTCCCAGGATGATAATGAATGTCACAATCATAATCCTTAATGAGTTCCAACCATCTTCGTTGCCTCATATTAAGATCTTTTTGCTCGAAGAAATATTTGAGGCTTTTATGATCTGAGTAAATAGTACATTTCACCCCATATAGGTAGTGCCTCCATATTTTCAAGGCAAACACGACTGCCGCCAATTCTAGATCATGAGTTGGGTAATTGTTCTCATGCTGCTTGAGTTGTCTTGAAGCATAAGCAATGACTTTACCCCTTTGCATTAATACGCAACCTAAACCTTGGTGGGAGGCGTCAGTATATACTACCAAATCATCCGTTCCATCCGGTAGTGTCAACACCGGAGAATTCGTAAGCTTTTCTTTCAAGGTCTGAAACGCCTTCTCTTGTTCTTCGCCCCATATAAACTTTTCGCTCTTCTTTGTTAACTTCGTCATGGGTGAGGCTATTTTGGAGAAATCCTGGATAAATCTTCTGTAATACCCAGCCAAACCCAGAAAACTTTTTATTTCGCTTGGATTCTTCGGGGGTACCCAATCCATCACTGCGCCTATTTTGGACGGGTCCACGTGGACGCCATCTGCATCGATTACATGAACCAAGAATTGTACCTCTCTAAGCCAAAAGGCACACTTTGAGAACTTTGCATATAACTTTTCCTTACGAAGCGTCTCCAATACACTACGTAAGTGGAAGGCATGCTCTGCTTCACTTCGGGAGTACAGTAGTATATCATCAATAAAAACGATTACATACTTATCAAGCATAGGCCGGCACACCCGATTCATTAGATCCATAAATGCAGCTGGCGCATTTGTTAAGCCGAATGACATCACTAAAAACTCGTAATGTCCGTACCGGGTTCGAAATGCAGTCTTTGGCACATCATCTTCTCGTACACGCAGTTGGTGGTAACCTGACCGCAGATCGATTTTCGAAAACCAACTTGCCCCTTGAAGCTGGTCAAATAGGTCATCAATTCTGGGCAACGGATAACGATTCTTCACCGTTAACTTGTTCAACTCTCGATAGTCGATGCACATTCGCATCGAACCATCTTTCTTCTTCACGAATAATACGGGCGCTCCCCATGGTGAAACACTTGGTTTAATAAAACCCTTATCGAGCAACTCTTGAAGTTGTGTCATCAATTCTTTCATTTCGGTCGGGGCCAACCGATAAGGAACTTTAGCTACCGGTTTTGCATCCGGGTTAAGCTCTATCTTGAATTCCACTTCTCGTTCGGGCGGAAGCCCCGGTAAATCTTTCGGAAATACATCCAGATATTCGTTCACTATATTCACGTCTTCAAGCTTTGGAACACCTCGATTGGTGTCAATCACGTAAGATAGATACGCCTTACCTCCGTTCTTTGCATGTTTGACAGCTTTGAGTATAGAACACAATTTCAACTTGATGACCCTATCTCCTTGAACACTTACCCGTCCCCCCCCCCCCCCCCCCGAGGTTACTACATGAATGACTTTCTTTTCACATTGAATTTCAGCGTGGTTTTGGGCAAGCCAATCCATTCCTACAACTACTTTAAATTCCCCCATGCATATCGGGACGAGATCTATACTAAATTCCTCATCTTCGATTAAGATCTTACAGTTTTTACAAATATCATGTAACAAATAGCTTTTACTATCAGCAACTTCCACTTCTAAGGGTACTAACATCTTTTCAAGCTTAAACGATGGATGAACTAACAATTCATTAGAAATAAACGATCTACTAGCCCCGGAATCAAATAATACATTCATAGGCATAGAGTTAACCAAGAATATACCTGAGACCACATCCGGGCTAGTCTTAGCTTCATCCGAGGTTAACTGGAACATCCTCCCACGAGCCTTGGAAGACTCATCCTTCTTTCCATCTTTCTTTGCCCCTTGTTGGAGTTTCGGACATTCCGCCTTAATGTGCCCCGTTTGGTTACAATTGTAACACGCTTTCGAGTTTTCGGGGCACCTATAATACGGATGTCCCTCTTGCCCACATTTATAGCATCCTTTCTTTCCCAACAGACATTCACCCGAATGATGCTTCCCACATGTCTTGCAAGTCGGAATCCCACTACTTGTCTTACCTTTCTTGCTTTGATCTTGATATTTTGCCTTTTTCGATGGGTTTGTGTTGGTAGGCTTCTCTGCCACCCTTTTCTCTCCCCGTTCAACCTGCCTTCTTAACTCGATTTCCCTATCTCTTGCCCAATCGATTAATTCATTCAATGTTGCACACTTAGAGGGATTTACGAACTCCCGATATTCAGCCTTTAACATAACATGATAACGTATGATTTTCAACCTCTCAGTCCCCGCTATCTCCCCACAGAATTTCACCTTCTCGAGGAACTTATTCGTTATTTCATCAATCGTTTCATCCTTTTGTCGAAGACGTAAGAAGTCTTCTTGAATCTTATCAAGTGCAGATTGTGGGCTATGATATTTCAGAAATGGTTCCTTGAACTCTTGCCATGTTAACATTTGTACTTTGTCATCCCCCAATTCCTTTGAATGTGCGTCCCACCAATCCTTTGCTTGGAGTTGTAGGAGGCCTGTAGCAAACATCACTTGATCCTCCACTTCACATCTACTTCTTACAAACACTGCCTTGGT
Source organism: Helianthus tuberosus (assembly GCA_030545235.1). Lineage (NCBI taxonomy): Eukaryota > Viridiplantae > Streptophyta > Magnoliopsida > Asterales > Asteraceae > Helianthus > Helianthus tuberosus. Next base: position 183,002,084 of record CM060451.1, read on the forward strand.
GCTTGAAATCCATCTTTGACAGGCTATCGGGTCAATTTCCCCTTTGTACGGCAAGGGGTTACATGCCATGAATTCCTTGTACGTGCACCTTCGTGTACTTTTCTTTGTTTGTACTTCATTAATCATCTCTTTTAGTTCTTCCACCTTGGACGTTACTAGAGTATCGATTACCCCCAATACTTGACCTTCCACCTCTTGAGCTAGTCGAGGAATACTAGCTTCCATCGCTTTCTCTACTTCTTCCACAATCATTGTTCTCATTTCATTTAGGCGTGCTTCATCGTCATCATTTACATTTACCACATCAGCCATCTACATAAAACATTCATTACATTCATTAGATTCCATTTCATACTTCCCACCATCATGTTTTAACATCATTTTATCATGACACATTCCATTCATCATTCATACTTCATGCCTTATCGTCATTGACGATCGTATCGTATCATTCTTTATTTTAGACATTCATTCATCCTTTTATCATATAACCATTGTAGTGATACGTAGCTCTCATTCTTTCTAATACGTAAAAAAAAATTACTCGCAACTAAATCATACTTAAACTTTCTTTATCCCATATACCTTGGTATTACCTTTTTTTTTACTCTTTTTATCCCCCATTTTATATATTTCTGGTTACAAATTCGATTGAATCGACATTTAATTGTGTTTTATTTGAATATTGTAGTTTTGGAAAGCTTGTTGGTGATTCGTTGCGGAAAACTCAAGAAAATATGAAGTTTGTGGAAATTTTGCCCAGACACAGCTGTGTTGGTTATCTGAGTACAATGTCACACAACTGTGTCAGCCTTGCCACACACCCTGATCTCAGCAACAAGCATCAACGGTCCACACAGCTGTGTCACTTAACAACACAACTATGTGCGGCGCCAGATCTGATATAACCTAATGTTTAGCTCCAATTTCATTTAACCCGTTCTAACCCCCAAACTGATCCGATTCATCCCACATCTTTCCACAACATCCCGTAACCATTCCATAACATTCCGTAACTAAATTATTTGTAATGCAAAAATTTCAACTTTTAAAATACTTACTTGCTTTGCGCCGCGGAACGAACACACACTTCTCACGAGCTTTCGGTTTGAGTTCAAGCATTCGTTGCTTAAATCCCTCAAACCTAGGCTCTGATACCAACTTGAAACGCCCAGATTCTACTCATTCGACTAACAACATAAACTTCTTGCAATTTTACAAAATTTTGACATGACCCGTTTAAATTTAGAACTTTTCTCCCTGCTTTTAACAATATTCATTTTAACTACAAACTACGACACTTTCAAGTATATCAAAAGTTAAAAACCATATAAGGTTCACCATAAACATTTTGTACAAGCTACATAAAAGTTTAGGATTCAAACTTCTTACTAATATACTAGACATTACTAAATAACATTTACTACACAAAATGGTAAATTGACCCATTCAAAATAAACAACTAGGACCAGAAGCGTATAAGGTCGACGTTTCGAGTGTGTTCGGTCCGAGCGCACCACATCTAGACTTGAGATTTACCTATCATTCATAAATACAATCATTGTTAGTCGTAATACATAACAACTCAAATTCTTTAATTACCTTGCCTTATTCGACCCATTCACATGACACATTTCCTTTCAATAGATTTACTTCCATTCGAAAATGTCCAACATACTACTTTCTGACTTATTTATAACGAATCACTACATACCATGAATTAAGCTCACTTACATTATTTGACCCGTTATGAACAAGTCAATATATAAACATTCTGAGAATCATTCCACTAATCATTTCAACCCATTTAGACGGGTTGGTTCATATTCGCTACAACATCACTTTTAAAACCTTCTTCAATATAATTTCTTGCATCTAATCAATTTTAATCCACAACGGAAAATTGTACGAATTCATATTATCATTAATATCATTCATAAATCTACTAGTAGAGTAAACGAAGTTCATAAGAACTTACTGGAGTCATGCGCTCCTAATGCTTTCGCTTGACTTGATTCTCCTCCTTTCTTCGACCCTAAAGGGTGTATCACAATTGCGTTTAGTTTTCGCATTATACATCATTTACACACATTTACATCATTCACTCTAACGTTCATTACTCATATTTATATTCCACGCCATCATTAGATCTTTTAAATCTAAAATTCTTCATATTCATACATAATCAATTCAGCTCAAGCATTTCATCGAACACCTTATGTGCATACTACTTATCTAGCGAAATGTACAAGCCTATTAAGCACATCTCTACCAAGTCTTTTCTAAAATCATGGCAAAACATCACAAACACATGAATTCTTCAAATATCCAGATTATTATAACATCATTATGCATATATTAACCTTACTCATCAAACTATATCAAGAATTAACACACACATCATCATCACTAATCATATCATCACAAATTCAAATGGGTTTCTTATCAAACCATCAATATAGTTAAAAATCAAGCACATTACGACTTCCTTATGTTGAAATTAACTAACTAACATTCATGCTCAATTTCGCAATACATCCATGGATTACACATAACCCATATCATTAAACATCACTAAAGCATAAATTTCAACTTACTTGATGTTGAGCACACTTAGAGGATCATAAATCTGGATACATGCATCAATTTACACTTCAATTTCTCTTCTAATTTGATGGATTAGTAGTATTTAGGGTTTTGTTCTTCTTGCTTCACCTAATGTCGAACATACACATACATCTGATGTATGTGTTGTGTTAGAGATTTTAACTTTCATTATTCCAGTTTCAACTTATGCACATTTGGTCCCTCAAGTATTAAGTTTTAAATATATATGGTTAAGTATCTATTTGCATACTTTAATGTCTTAACATAACCATAATCATACAAGTACATAAACTACTTATTAAATTCTTTGGGGGTGTTACACGGTATTGCTCTATGTCGCCGCTAAAGGGTTTAATGAGGGTTGACCAGAGATAAGGTTTGTGTGGCTAGGGTTTAAAGTTATGACACCTACTTTTAGCGGAGACATATGTCGCCGCTAATGACCATGATCTTGTCGCCGCTAATACCTTTGAAATCCCCAACCGTTAGATCAGGATTTTGATCAACGGCTGGGGTTTGGTTTCAGACTCCGGGACGCGGATCGACCAATAGCGGTGACATTTGGCCTGTCGCCGCTAATGGTGTCACTGCTAATGATATATACTTCTTGTAATGTATTTTAATGCACAACCAATATTTTCAGAAAAAAACGGCCCTAATATCAAGCATGTCATGTTCTAGGTTCATTAATCAGGCCGAATTTAAGAACCAGAGTTTATTAAAAGTAATTCAACAACTTAAGATATACAAAGTGCAAGAACACCATCTTAACTTAGACCTAGACAAAAACATAAAAAGTATATGTGTTTTGTTACCTTTTTGTAAGTAAATAAACATCACAAGTCTTTTAATTTATGTATAATATGCATATCATTTAATAAAAATGCTAGTATGTTATATTACCATTGGATTCGAGATGTCCCGTTGTGCTTGCTCATTGCGGATGACATCGTGTTAGTCGCGGAGAGTTAACAGAGCTTGAATGCAAGGTTAGAGGAGTGACAAGAACGTTTAGAAGACAAATATTTAAGGATTAGTCGCTCTAAGACTGATTACCTTTATTGTAATTTTAGTGGTACTTGTGAAGACGAGGACACCTTGATCACCTTTGAGGGACAAGTGATCTCATAGGAAACAAAGTTCAAGTATTTAAGGTGATTTGTACAAAGGAATGAAGAGATAGATAATGACATAGCCTATCGTGTCCAGGTTGGATGGTTTAAGTGAAGAGTAGCTACTAGGGTATTGTACGACAAGAGATTCCTAGCTAAACTAAAGGGGAAATTTTATAAGGTTGCAATTACATCAACTATACTATATTTAACAAATTGTTGGGCTATCAAGAAAACACTGATGCGTAAGTTGGAGGTAGCAAATATGAAAATGTTGAGGTGGGTGTGTGGGAACACTAGGCTTGATAGGAAAAGAAATGAAGAGTTAAGGGAAAGACTAGGGATCACTAGTATATTAGATAAGATAAGAGAGGGAATGTTGAGATGAAGTAGGCATGTTAGGAGGAGGTATACTAAGGTCATAGTTAGAACCCTGGAAACTTTTATTAATTTGCATGCACCTCTCTGAGGACATCATTTGTAGAGACGTATGATTGAGGTTAAAAACTTTTAAGAGAATTTAACCTTTGATATAAGATTCACGCCTTAGGAGATTAGTTGTCCAGTTTATTTTGGTGGCCTTTAAATATTATCACTTACATGTGTGAATTTATATTACGTTTTCATCAATTTATATCTTGGTAGCTTACTAATTTTTTATTATACTTTATTTTTTGTTGTTTTTATAGTAGATATGTGCTTATGTATGATTTCATGTGACTTATACTATATTTTTTGTTGTTTTTATAGTAGATATGTGCTTATGTATGATTTCATGTGACTTATGTCTGGTTATGGAATTGGAGTTAAGGGACTCACTAGAAATAGTTTCTTTATTCTCTAAGTAGAGGTAAAACTTGCCTATACCCATGCTTTCTTTGTCCTCGCCAATAGCTTGACTATGTGTGATAATGTATTGGGTACGATTGTTGTTGTAATAGGTTTTATTAGAATAACTAACTTACTCACCCTCTAACCATACTTCTAGATCACACCAATATTTACCATGATACTAGAACCCTCAACTACTTTGAGGGAAACAAACATACTATGCACCTTGATATCGCTATAGATTACAAGCCATTTAGTAAGTATCCTATAGCTATATATAAAAATTCAATAATAAGCCTCTTCTTCAATAAAAAAAGATATGATAATATATTCAACATATTTCTAAACACCAAATTGGTATTAAAACCGGTTAAAACCTTCCACTTTTATTCAATTGGTCTTGGGTTCTAATCCCACAACTTTATAACAATATTAGTTTGGCAAATCTTAATCCTATTTGTCCATCCACTTAACCCACAAGCATATCCATCTCTCCAACTCGCTTAGACCCACAACAACTCGAAAAAAAAAAAAACAACTAAGACTTGCTTAATCGGTTCAACCATCGACTCATCCTGACCAACATGTTGGCCCATTCACTAACGACTCAAAATTGCATAACCAAGCTATGATGACCACCACTGGCGGATCCGGAATTTTTTTCCACGGGGTTCCTTTTGATAGATTTTCACTAATTCTCACTATTTTTTTTTCAAAATCATACAAGATTTCCACTAATTATTTCCCATTTTTTCCAAACCGAGGGGTTTCTTGGGAACCCCCAAAACCCCCTGGATCCACCCCTAAGCATGTGTATTTTGCATTTCAACTTTGGATTTTAATGTCATGCCTCATCAACCAAATTTATAAAACTTTATTTATTCATAAAGATGTTTCATAAGCTGTAGAAAAAAAAGTCACTTTTAGGTGGTCTAAAGTCTAATTTAAGTATACATTGTTTCTCCAAACATTGATTCGTCTTGTATACCAAAGAAAGTATACTCATGTTGACTTGTGAGTTCGAAGACTGACTTGATTAATTTGTCCAAGCTTTCCACGGTTAAACCGTTCTATCAACCGTGGATTTTATAGTTGATTGGTTTCTTGCAAGTTTGTTAACATAGGCGTGGTCAATCTGAGTTCCCCCGTCAGCCATGGTTCTTCAGCAATTCTTCTAACTTTTGATCTTGTTTGACTACACAATACTTATTATTGGTCTAGTGTTCAATATTCCTAGATTGATTGATTCGCTAATTTATTCGTATTTTCAGGGATATCATTACTGATTATTGAAGAACGTATATATGTATTATTTATATCACACGTTACGTTTATCTGTATCATCAAAATTAGATATACATATACCACAATATGGGAAGGTTATCTTGAAAACACTAAAATTATGAGAATCGTGAAAACAAAAGAAAAAAATCAATGGAAACCAATTTTTCTTAATACAAACCTCATTGTAATTAAAATACAACATCAAAAATAGAATTTACAACACTAAAAAAATTCATTTATCCTATCGCAATCACTCTTGTTAGATTGTTTACACATGTGTAAATATAACAAATTTACACATGTATAAATGGCAAACTTACACATGTGTAAATTTTCTTTATTTACGAATACACATAAATGTTAACTTGTAAATTTAATTTCAATCATAGTATTCAAATAATAATGACAAATCTAAAATAAAATTTTGAATTTGAATTGTTTTTGACGAAGTCTTTACGGTTTTTTTCATTCGTTCTCACAATATTTATCATTCTTATTTAAAACTTCCCCTACTAGAATAAGTGACTATGTAACACCTACGCTAATTATTTAAATTTTAATAACATATTCACCACTTTATAATTTTGTCCTTTGCATTTAAGAATATTCAAACACAATATTATTTATTTTAACCTAAATTCATATAATTCAGACACATCAAAAAGTATACAACTAGAATTTAAAATTTACATATTAAAATATCTAATACTAATAATAGAAACAACACTTAACTTTAATCATATCAAATCCACCTTTAATATTACTTGCTTTATAAATTCAACAACCATCATATATTCTTTTTCAGAAACCTGCATATTGAATCCCTTGCCTTAGCCGTAGCCGTTGCCTCGTCTCCTCGGCAGGGGCGGATTTAGAGGGAAACACCGGGTTCCCAGGAACCCAGTCTTTTTGGAAAAAAAACGTTTTTTTGTAGTGTAAATCTTGTATGATTTGGAAAAAAACGTTTTTTTTTGTAGTGTAAACCTTGTATGATTTGGAAAAAGGAACCCAGTGATTTCTCCGGCTGGATCCGCCACTGCTCCTCGGTCGCCCACTCTCGAGGACTCTCTCCAGCCCAGAGACTGCTCGCAATTGCCTGGTTTTCTAGAAGTGAATTGTGGCCAAAGCTGACAACAACCTCTCACTCTGAAACAAATGAAGCATGCATGCCTTGTTTGATTTCAGAACCCAATTTGCATGCGTGGATTTGCTTCATGCATCATTTCATATGCTTCTTTACTGACTATCAGATTTATAACTGTGGCTAAAAGATCAACCCTCAAGATTTCTAGGGATGAAGATGAAGACTTTTGACGAGTTATCAAATAAGGGGATTTTTTTCATTTATGTTAAATAAAGGATGAAGATATATGTTTTGTTGTTAGGGTTTTATTTTATTAATAATTATTATTGTGATTTTGATTTTGATTTGCAACTTAATGAAATTTCTTTTATAGTATTCTTAAGTTTTATAAATCTAGTTTTAAAACAAAATAATATCCCATGGTGTAACAGTACTCATTTGACTGAGCAAACAGTGAAATAAAACTATTTTATTAACTGTTTCAAAATGGAATAATATCCATAATTACTAATGCACCAACTGTTTGTAAAAAGTATTTTACTGTATTGTTTAAAATATATGAGTTTTGTATTTATAGAAGTATTTTATCTTTTTTTTTCTTAAAGCAACATGATTTGCAACAAACGGTAATCCCAATAATTCGAATTAACTAAACCAACTAACCAATTGTTGATGATAAATTATACCAAAATTGACCTAATTGCATAGTCTATAATTATCGTATATTTATGTATTCTTATCTAAATATATATACTGGTGACATACTGACATGCTCGTATTTTATTTTATTTTAAATAATTAAACAAAGAAATTATTAGATTCGAATCGAGGAAGACTTGGGAGTAATGATTACTCTCACTCACTTACTCTGCCTGCATCTGAACTCACAATCCGACTCCATGATGTCGTTCTTCTTCCAATCCTCCTTTTCTTTCCCTTGTGTGGATACCTTTTCTATTTGTAAATTAAAAAGTTTATTCTCCATGGAATATAATAGTCAAAATTCCAAATGATTACTATATTTATATTTCTGGATGAATATTAAAATCTACACAGTTAATTTCACATTAAGAGTTTTGTGAGTTACCACTACAAAACTTATGACTTTCACCAACGCTTATATTTGTCGGAAATCCGACATTGAAGGTCGGTTACACTCACGTTAATCCCTTAGAAATTGGTCTGTTGTTGAAACATATTTCTGTAGTAATGTACATTTAATTGAAAAAAAAATTGACGAAATCATTTGAGCGTAAAATTTGAGTCTAAAAACACCAAAACATATAAAATTTTAACAATCTAAACTTTATTGTTCTTAAGTTAAGGGATTTTTGAATTGTTGAAGATGCAAAACATTAAAATTCCTTTACAGAACTGCCTCTTAGTATGTCACTCAGAAGACTACATTGTTTGCAGTCCGGTATGTTATTGTAAGTGCTAGAGTTAGTTTGGTAATAAAGCAATCAAATGGGTAGTATAGTTTTTTTCAGAATTTCGTATTCCCTATATACTTTCTGAATCGTACATGGAATTCACATCATATTAAAAGCATTTTAATTGTAACAATATTTATAATCGAAAAAAACAAAAAGTTTCCCCAAGAATGAGTAATTCTTTAATGTGAATTCATAATTGTGAGTATTCAATCTTGAAATTAGTCCGAATGAATTCTATTTATATGGGATTGAACCAACACAATGTTTTAGTTAATGGTTCTATGGTTAGGGGTATAATCACATGCAGTTAATTAACCACTCGGTAAGTTCAGAGTTGCAACCGAAATACAAGATGCTACACTATCTCAATTGTTACATAGGCTAATTTGCTACAACACTATAAAGTTGTCACAGAGCAGTAGCAATTTGCTACTAATGTTCCGTAACTTTTAAGAACATTCTTCATGTGACATTTCTTTAGTTCAGAAAAATTTATGTGTTTTCAAGGAAGCAACTTAAATGTAATAAATTGTTGGACTTGTTGGATATTTATGTCCGGTTCGATAAGTCAACGCTACCGATCAGGTCTTGACCCGTAAGAGTTATACCGTGGGAAACGAACTAAAATCCATTTAACTGGTTAACTGGTAATTACAAACTTATTGCGGGTATTAACTGAGAGACGGGTACATGGACCGGGTGAGACAAGAACACTCCTCTCGCCACTTGTCATGCATGCACCAGTGCTACGCCACTTGTCGCGCATGCACTCTTGCATCGCTATTTGTCGTGCATGCAAAGAAGCCTGACCGCTTGTCGCACATGCATTATGCATGTCCGCCACTTGGCAAACATGCATGAGCCTCCATCTACTATTTAAATGAGTTTTTGGGTCTTACATAAGATTGTTGTTACAAGAACTAAAAAGGGCTCTCAAAAGGAACACCCATAACCGTCCGCCGCCACCGGTCCCGCCGCTGCCGCCGCTTGCTGCCGGATCGAACAGAATTGCTTGGCATGAAAAGGAAGTTTCGTGAGGGAGAGAGTAGGTTGCCGCCAATGTAAAGAGAAGTCTAGGGTTGTGCACATGCACTCACATATATAATGAACGGAGTGGGTTTGGGCTTGACAAGACCTGGGCCGAGGCCCCCTTATGGCGACGAAAAATCATCACCCATCGACGAAACACCATGTTTCGTCAAACATGGGTTATGATGCACTGTTGGGTTTGATTTAGTTAAAAAACTTATTAAAACATATACATAAACTAATCTTAAGTAGTTAATAAATAACTACACATAAAATACTTCAACTATTCAAGCACAAGTTACAATTCAGGCACAAGTTATAATTCAGGATTGTAAATAAGTAACACATAAAGGAAAGGTCTTGAAATCCCGGGTTGTCACATCATCCCCAACTTGAAAGAAATTTCGTCCCGAAATTTGATAAGCAATAGAGAGGAGTGAAGCGATAGAAACTCAAATTAAACTATATGCAACACTACACAAATAATAATCAAGCATTACACACAATCACTAATCATCCAGATAACTGCACAGACACCACGTAAACCAAATTGTAAAAACAGGATAGCGAAGTCAGTTGGGTGCCACATCATCCCCAACTTGAAAGGGAATTTCGTCCCGAAATTCGTCAGTGACATTAGGAGTTGCTTCAACCGTTTAAACAACTGAGGATACCAGAGCTTACTCCGATCATTGCGTTCCCACGTGAACTCCGGTCCACGTCTTGAGTTCCAACGAACTCTCACAATTGGAATTTGACTATGCTAACGAATCCTGACGTTCTGGTCCATGATTTCAGTAGATTACACGACAACAGCAACTTGTCGCCAGCCTTAGGTTCTAATAAGGGTATCACAAACGTTTCATCGGACAAACACTACCTTAGATTCGAAACATAAATGACATCATGCACGTTACCCATTTCGTCGGGTAACTCGAGTTTGTAAGCGACGTGACCAATTCTTTCCAGAACTCTGAATAACTCTTCGTAACGTAAATTAAGCTTTCCACGCTTCCCAAGCGTACCACACCCTCCCAGGGTGAGATCTTCCACATGATACAATTGCCTACAGCGAATTCCCGGTGTTTCCTAAGCTTATCAACCTTCCTGACGGTCTGACGGGTGGTCCGTAGGACAACCATTAAAAGGTTTAATATTATGCACATTCCATGTTTATTATGGTTAATTGCTTGAACTTGGTAACCACTAGATGATTTGATGTTGCAGGTGTTAAAGTGCTCAAGATACGGGATTTAGGAAGCTTAGATGGATGGGGAAAGTTGGCATCATCAAGATGTGAAGAAATCAAGTTTTGATGAGGAAACAAAGAAAAAAACAACACTCAGCGCCGTAACCTACGGCTGCTAGCGTAGGTTACGGCTCCCACATCCTCAAAAATCACACCGCCGTAAGACAGTGTACAACTGCCGTAAGGGATTAATGCTCGACGTAAGCTACGGTGAGCGCCATAGCTTACGGCGCTATGTTGACCGGGGTTTGCTTGTTGACTGCCGTAAGCTACGGCAGGTGCCGTAGCTTACGGCGCCGACTGTCATCAAGGTGTAACTTACCCATTTAATGCTCATTGGATGAAGTTTAAAGGTGTCTTATCATATGTTTTCGGTTACACTTGACGGGGAAACGAATTTTGGTGCACTTTTGGAGACTTTGAGCTTGAAGAACAATCTTTAATCTAGAGTTTGATGTTTTTGCTTTCTATGAACATTGAAGACTTTGTTATGATGTTTATTCGGGCCATGAGTGGCTAAACACTTTGTGATCATCCTGGATTGAAGGTTTGCTTGAGACATTTCATGTTGGATTTCTTAATTTCTAGAATAACAATCTTTATCTTTATGATTTGTTTGTTATGGTGTGTGATTGCTTTGTTGTAAATTGTTGATTCTTATGTTAAACTAATTAGAAACCATACGTTCTTGGTGCCGTTGGCAATCGAGATATCATGGGTATAGTTAGGCTTGGGTAAGGGTTGATTGATCATCGGGTAACAACCTCACGTTCTAGGAATCTGAGTACCTAGTTCCCTTTCATCACTGCAAGTAGTCACACATGAGCTATGTCTATGTAGTTCTTTCGAGTGGAATGATAACATGAATGTCAATTGAAACCGGAAGTCTAGGATGGTCATTTGTCTCTAATTTGTTTACAATCAAAACTTTCATTTTTGCAATTACATTAGCAAACTTAGTTTTAAAACCAATTCAATCAAATCAACTCTTGAAATTTACTTTACTTGAATTTAGTTTAATTTTAGTTAACTTAGATAAACAATTCAAATAACACATATTCCACAAACTCCCTGATGTGTGCAAAATGCAACATATAAATTACATCAAATGTGGCATAAAAATAACCTTTTTTTTAGTACTAATGTTGGAAAAAGTGTGTTTTTGTCTTCCTTTTGTATTTTCAGGATTAAATGGGCTCAAATGAACAAAAGAAGCAAAAAGGCAGCTAAATCTAACATAAATACAAGAAAAGGAATAAACGTGGCATACCCGACCCCCCGACAGCATCTTCCCAGGCAAAAACAAAAGAACAGAAGGCTGAACAGGCCCCGTGCTCAGTGAGCACGGGGGCGTGCCCAAGTGTCTGTAGAAAAGACAAAGCTGTAGAAGCTTCTATCACCCACCACGGGGGCGTGCCCAGCGGACACGGGGCCGTGGTCAACTCTAAGATTCGCAGAATCTGAGGAAATCTTGATAGTACAGATACGCTTCTGCACACGGGGTCGTGCCCAGCGGACACGGGGGCGTGGTCAACTAATGCAGACAAACTGCAATTAATGAAGAAAGAGAAGGAGGATGGACACGGGGCCGTGCCCAATGGACACGGGGCCGTGCCCGAGCTGCTGTTCAGGCTATAAATAGGGGTGCTTGGCTCATTTGCAAACTATCCCTTGGCAAACCACCTCTCTCACACTTCACCCACACTCCACCACCACCACAACACCATCATCCACCACCATCATCCATCATAGAGTGTGTGAGTAGTCTCGGGATCCAAGATTGATCGTAAGAGTTCTTGACAAGTCTCTTACATCACTTGGTGAAGAGAAGTGTCTAGTGTAATACTTTTTATTTTTAATCTTTTCGCACTTTTTATTTGGTTATGTATTAATGACTTTAATAACTGGTTTCTTATTTTGAAGGTGAGTCTTCCTTATCGTTTGTCCGTGGTGTCTTGGCATTATTTTACTGTCTATATAAAATAAAAGATTTTCACCATTCATATCTCCACGGTCTATATGGAGATATGTTGGCTACCTGGTCGGGGGTTAAGGGAACGGTTTGGTAAGAGTCTTGCCTTGTTCAGTGTATAGATCCTGCAAGGACCTGGGTCAAATTTAGTAGGACTTCCTTCAATACCCACCGGTATTGGATGGCGGGGGTCCAAACTCTTTGATCCCCTCATATGAAAGCTACTATTAAAACTTTAACCCGGCTACTTAGGACTGTATCCCTGCTGACTCAGAATACTTAGCCGAGGGTAACGTCACTTTTAAAAGAGGGGCCTACCACATTACGCATTAATAACTTAATTAATTATCTTTCAATAATCCAACCCTTTAGGATTGTATCCTTGCTGACTCAAACTACTGGGTTGAGGGTAACGTCACCTTCAAAAGAGGGGCCTACTACTATAACTAAGATAATCTCTTAAAAAGTACTAAAGTGCGGAAATAATCAAAGGTTACACTAAACACGAGTCTGATCCAAGTGATTCATCTTGTCTATCTGTTTTTATTTTATTTTATTTTTCAGCATTTTAGTTAGTTTTATTTTTCTTGTTTAAAACCTTTTTCTAAACTTTTGATTTGATTAGACGTTGAGGATAAACCGGTATTAAAAGCTCTTGTGTCATTGGACGACCTCGGTATCTTACCAACACTATACTACGCTCACGATGGGTGCACTTGCCCATATGTGTGTTTAGTGTTAGTAAATATCGTGTTTTATCAATTTAAAACTTGGCTAAAAAAAGTGTTAAAGGGCTTAAAATATACATTAAAAACTATATAACACTTCACACGCATCAAGTTTTTGGCGCCGTTGCCGGGGACACATGGATTTTAAGAAAGCTTAAAATCGACGACCTAATCAGTTTTTCAAACTTTTTTTAAACGCGCGCACATTTTTCTGCATTTTAGTTAGTTAGTTTTGCATTTACAATAGGTTGAACACGGGCCGTGCTCACTGAACACGGGGCCGTGCTGCATATTTTTCATAAAAACACCCAGATACAGAGTCTGAACACGGGGTCGTGCTCACTGAACACGTCCCGTGCTCAATGAAACTAGTAACTTTAATTAAAATGCCCAGATACAGATTCTGTACACGGAGCCGTGTCCATTGAACACGGGGCCGTGTCTAGCCTCTGTTTCCGTTTTTATTTTTGTTTTCTGGTCTCGAGACTTTGTTGTGGTCTGCTGAGTGATTCTTATGGATCAATACTCAGGAGGTTACAACTACACCTATGAGGAGGATGATTATAGGGAAAATTATTGCACTAATTGTGGAAACCCGCACTTGGTTCAATATTGTGACTTATATCAACCATCCACTTCATACACCTACTATGAGGAGCCCAGGTATGAGCCATCAACTTCATACACATCCTATACTCATATTTTGATGAACCAAGGTATGAGCCTTCATACTCATACTTTGAGGAACCAAGATATGAGCCTCCACCTTCATATGCTTACTATGAGGAACCAAGGCGTGAACAACCCACCTCATATGAGTATTATGAAGAACAAAATTACGACCCTTATCCATCATATACTTACAATGAAGAACAATGGTGTGAACCATCTACTTCCTATGAGTATTATGAGGAACAAAGGATCGAACATCCGGATTCAAGCTTTGAAAATCCCAATCCTTACCCTATCACCGACGTAACCGATAGTATATTAGAACACCTTAAAACTATCGAGCGCTATATAAAAGAATCTCGCGCAAGGGAAGAGGAGAACCGCGCAAGAGAAGAATTAAATAAAAAAGAGATAGTTGAAAGTGTAAAAATGGAAGAACAAATAAGTGAAAAACCGACACATGAGTTAAACAATGAAAAAGGTGAGTACGTTAACGTTAAATTTCAAGAAGAGTCTAATTTTGAAGAAATTAATCTCTTGTCACCTTCTTTTGAAAATCATTGTTTAGTTCCCACTCATGCTAAGTTTTTAAAAGAGTTAAACACTAACGCTAAAATTGACGAAACGGTAAGCATTAAGTTAACTAATGATCAAACCTCGCTAATAAAAGAGGACCCATTTGAAATCAACATTACACCGGATCCATGTTTTTTTTTCAAAATTCATTTATTAGTAATGTCATAATCGATAAAGATCTTTGTGTTAACATAATGCCAAATTACATTTTCGAAAAATTAAGTATTAGTGATTTTTCTCCACTTCAAATACCTATTTTTCTATCCAATCGAAAAGTAATAAAGTCACTCGGTGTAGTTGAGGATGTTTTGGTTCAAACAAATCAAATGGTAATCCCAACCGACTTTGTCATCCTTGATGACACTCCTCTAGTGTTGGGACGACCCTTTGTAAAAAACCACGAAGCTTTGAAAAACCGGAAGTACAACAATCTATCTATTCAATTAGGGGCATTTAAAAAGAGTGTCAATCTTGAGCGGTCAATGAAATATCCATTCGGCAATAATGACCCCATAATTGAAGATGAACCACCCGATATAAGTGAAAAGATTGACCACTTTGTTGAAGAAGAGGTCGCCATAGAACAAACTTTCAAAGTTCTTGATCAAAATGAGCAACCCAATAAGGAGTCTTCTAAAGACCCACCTCTTGAGCTCAAAGAACTTCCAAAAGATTTGGAATATGCTTTTCTAGACAAAGATGGTAAATCACCTGTAATTATTTCGTTTAAATTAAGTAGTTTAGAAAAAGAAAAATTAATTAATCTTTTGAAAAAACACAAAAATGCGATCGCTTGGAAGCTTATAGATATTAAAGGCATAAGTCCTTCCATGTGCACGCACAAAATTTTAATGAACGATTACTATAAATCGGTAATACAACCACAACGTCGAGTAAATCCAAATGTTCAAGAAGTGGTTAAAAACGAAGTCATCAAATTACTTGACGCCGGACTTATTTACCCTATCTCTGATAGTCCTTGGGTAAGTCTCATACAAGTAGTTCCAAAGAAAGGAGGTATGATGGTAATAACTAACGAAAAAAATGAATTAATACCAACGAGAACCGTCACAGGATGGAGGGTATGTATAGATTATAGACGATTAAATGAATGTAACGCCCTAACACGTTTTAACCAAAAGTCGCAGCGGAAATACGAACTTAAAAATTTTCTTTCATTGTATTCATTCTAACATACTTAAAAATACATTAAATCACTCTTTTACATTAAATACATTAATGCTTTCGATAAATTTATAAAATCTAACCTACTTATATTAAATTACGTGACCACGCACCCACACGTACAATCCATTTCTTGACTCGATCTTCAACCTCTTACACTCCATAATGAGAATCCACAGTTCTGTACAACCTGCAGACACCACGTACAATCACATCATTAGCAACCGGTGTCATCATACATAAAATTTAAACATGCATAATTAGGCGTCAACATATCATGCTTTCGCTTATGTTAGTCCATTCATCCATCCATTCAAACCACCCACATTGGATTTCGGTGTCTACCTTCAACTTCCATCACTGGTATACCTGCATTCCCATTTCATTCTCAATAGGAAAACGGTTAGCATCATTAGATTTCATTCATACGAACATATCCATGTATACGCATAACAAGTCTCATTCATTTGTGCATATAACTAAATTCCAATTCATGCATACATACCCTTTCTATTTGTACATATACTTACAATTTACATTTTACACAATATTACTTACAAGTCCTAAACACACACGTCTATACATGTAAATCGTATACACATAATTCTCCATACTTACGTGTTTATAGTCATACTCTCCTATGAGTCCCAATTACTTACTTACAATCTAACCCATACCTACGCGTATAACTACTTATTTCATCTTTATGCATAATACCATCATGTAAGCTTCTTTCTTACCTATACTTAAAAGAAACTATTTCCTTAACCACTTTCGACTCATTTACCGTAAACTTACCTTATTACTTCCATTGTTTCATACTTTCTCACATGATTCGCAATAATCATCATACTACAATACATTTTATATCTAAAGTGTAAGTCCGGGATTCACTTACCTTGCGTGTCCGTATTTGCGTTCGCTTTACTTGAGTATTCTTAGCCCGTTAGCCTTCCACGCTCTCAACCATTTTGACATGATTCCTACACATTCATGTCATTACATTTGCATTCTTATTAGCATATATGCTTATACATATGAACAATCATATCAAATTCACATCTCATATATGACCTTTGTTAATCCATTCAAACAAGCATAAAGTGTACTCAACATTATCCCTACATAATCTTCACATGAACTATATCTGTTTACTCATTACTTGCATGAAATTTCACTTATTATTGTCTTTTAGACATTTCATCAAACACTTGGTGTGCATACTACTTTCTAAGTATGATGTACAAGTATTTATAACACATTCATCCTAAATTCATCAAATAGATCAACTAATTCTTTCACAATAAAAATCATTACCCTAATCTTTAATTTACTATTTTGACCATGAACATATGGTTCCAAATCCATTATTCACAACAATTTCATCAACAACAATCAAATTAACATGTAGAACTTCACAATTTCTAACCATTACTTGACATACAAGTGGGTTTTGCCCTAATCATGCTCATATTCGAAATTTAGCATCTATTGATGTCTAGACATTCATAACAACCATTAATCATTCTAAATTTTTCATTACATTCATGAATTACATTAAACCCACATAATCAAACATCATCAAATCAAGACATTTCACTTACTTGAGATCAAGAATACTTAGATAATCAGAATTCTTATCTCATGCATTCGATTCTTCACTAATTTGGCTCTTAATTGATGGAATTTTAGAGATTTAGGGTTTTGAGAGGGAAGGAGTCCCTCCTGGTCTTCTCACGATCGCACACCAGACTCAATTCTGGTTTCTTTCTTTCTTTTTTTTTAATTATGTTTTATAACAATATTTACACATTTAGTCCCTCATCATTTAATCCCTATTCACTTTAGTAATTTACCTTCTAACTTAATCATCTTTCTTTTACTAACTTTTATTTTGACATAATTCTATATATATATTTTCCATTTTAACATGTTAGAACATCACTATACATTATACTTTTAGGACATACGAGAAATTAGGGTGTTACAATGAAGCAACGAGGAAAGATCACTTTCCTTTACCCTTCATTGATCAAATGTTAGAAAGATTATCCGGTCATAAATTTTACTGTTTCTTGGATGGTTTTTCAGGTTACTTTCAAATCCCGATAGCACCCGAAGACCAAGAAAAGACAACCTTCACATGTCCCTAAGGAACCTTTGCTTATCGACGCATGCCATTCGGTCTATGTAATGCCCCCGCAACCTTCCAACGTTGCATGGTAGCCATCTTCCATGACATGATAGAAAAGACAATGGAAGTCTTCATGGACGACTTTTCTATCTTTGGGGATTCATACGACCAATGCCTCGATAACCTTGAACGAATGCTATCCCGATGTGAGGAAACTAACCTCGCCCTTAATTGGGAAAAATGCCATTTCATGGTAACGGAGGGAATAGTACTCGGTCACAAAATCTTAATCGAAGGAATGGAGGTTGATCGAGCCAAAATAGACACTATTTCTCGATTACCACCCCCATCCTCCGTTAGAGCAATCAGAAGTTTCCTAGGGCATGCCGAATTTTATAGACGGTTTATCAAGGACTTTTCTAAAATCTCAAGGCCTCTAACAAAATTACGTAAAAGAGATGCTCCTTTCATCTTTGATAAGGATTGCAATCAAGCATTTCTAACCCTAAAGGAAATGCTAGTCAATGCACCCATCATGATAGTGCCTGATTGGAAATTACCTATCGAAATCATGTGTGATGCAAGTGACTTTGCAGTTGGAGCTGTCTTGGGACAAAGAAAAGAAAAGCATTTTCACCCAATTTATAATGCTAGTAAAACACTTAACGATGCACAAGAAAATTACACGACAACTGAAAAAGAATTACTAGCTGTGGTATTTGCTTTTGATAAATTTCGTTCTTAGCTTATTCTTTCTAAAACAATAGTCTATACAGATCTTGCAGCCATTCGATATCTCTTCAAGAAACAGGATGCTAAACCATGTTTGATTCGGTGGATTCTACTCCTCCAAGAATTAGATATTGAAATCAAAGACAAAAGAGGAGCAGAAAACACTGCAGCAGATCATCTTTCGCGCTTAGAAGACCCAGCTTTGGAGGCAACCAGGGACGAGCAAATCAATAAAAAATTTCCAACGGAGTCCCTAGAAATGGTGGAATACAGAGAAGAACCATGGTACGCCGACTATGCTAACTACCTAGCTAGAGGTATAGTCGCAAAAGGTTGGCCACATCATCAAAGAAATAAATTATTTGCTGATGTAAAGCATTATTTTTGGGAAGATCCTTATCTTTTCAAAATGTGTGCCGACCAACTCATCCGACGGTGCGTACATGGTAGCAAAGCAAGAAGAATTCTCCGCCATTGTCATGAAGGTCCATACGGAGGACATCATGGTGCCGCTAGTACCGCACAAAAGGTATTTGATTCAGGGTTTTATTGGCCTACCATTTACAAAGACGCTCAAAGTCTTGTCAAGACATGTGATGCTTGCCAAAGAACAGGTAATATTTCCTCCAAAAACGAAATGCCACAAAATGGCATTCTTGTTTGTGAGATTTTTGATGTGCGGGGACTCGACTTTATGGGACCTTTCCCACCGTCAAAAGGAAACAAATATATACTTGTGGCAGTAGATTACTTGTCTAAATGGGCCGAGGCCGAGGCACTTCCAACAAATTATGGAAGAGTCGTGGTAAGATTTCTGAAAAAATTATTCTCTCGTTTTGGAACACCTAAAGCATTAATAAGTGATAGAGGTACCCATTTTTGTAATCACCAACTTGAAAAAATCTTAACAAGATATGGGGTCTATCATCGGGTCTCAACAGCATATCACCCTCAAACAAACGGACAAGCCGAAGTGACTAATAGAGGTTTAAAATGAATACTTGAAAAAACCGTAGGGTTAAATAAAAAGGAATGGGCCGATAAATTAGATGATGCTTTATGGGCTTTTCGAACTGCTTATAAAACAACAATAGGTACAACCCCATATAAGCTCGTCTATGAAAAAAGCTGTCATCCAGTAGAAATTGCACACAAGGCCTACTAGGCAATTAAAAATGTAAACTTGGATTTAGAATTTGCTGGTAGAAATCGATTTTGTCAATTAAATGAATTAGACGAATTAAGGAACTATGCATACTCAAACTCTGAAATTTATAAGGAAAAAATGAAAAATTTGCACGACAAACACATAAAACCTAATGAATTTCGAGTAGGAGATCGAGTTCTATTGTTTAATTCACGACTTCGACTATTCCCTGGTAAATTAAAGTCTAGGTGGTCAGGACCTTTTTCCATCACCCATATTTTCCCACACGGTGCAGTAGAAATTAAATCTCGGAATGGAATTCCATTCAAAGTCAATGGCCAACGGCTGAAGCTCTATCAAGGATTCATTGAGGATGAAGAGGAAGAAATCTTGCTTCAAACGGTTGAAGAATGAAAGCATCAACATCATACCTAGTAAGTTACGAACGAACGGTTTGACATCTAAATCGGTAAGTCTTCTAACCAAGTTTTTGGGAAACAAAGGCACTCACACGAGCACTAAAAAAAATTTAAAAAGTTGCTCGGCACGAGGCCGTGTTCGCCGGACACGGGGCCGTGTCCGCGCAACTGTCGGGATAAAACCCTTTTCCCAAACAGTTTCTTCATTTCTACAAGCCCCGTTTCCCCGAAAACGCTCTGGTTCAGGCGATTTTTCTGCAGAATTTGGACGTCTCCTCTACTTCTAACAACATCAAGATGTCTAAGAAATTCACAAGGTTCAATGCAAATGAGCTGGATGCTAAGGCAAGATACGATGTGCTTCAAACTAGACCGGAAGAATACCCAAGACAAGTGTGCATGGATCTTTTAGCAATGGTGAACCAACTTGACCGGTTTAATAACCTAGTCACCGGCCCACTAAGAGCTGCCCTAACCACTCGACTTCGCTCAGTCCATGAGTACAATCTGGAATTCTATAGCACATTCGTGTTCAATTCAAGATGCGACCCATTTCATAATGATGGGGTAGAGTTCCGATGTGGGGGGACTAAGTACTCGATTTCGATGACACAGTTTGGGTCGATAGTTGGGTTGTATGCGGAGGAAGATGCAGGTAATGAAGAGAACACCGGAGGGTTATGTGAACTATCAGAAAACGAACGCCAAGCCGCTTGGGCTCAAATAGGAGAAGGGCACTACAACCCAAGCAGCACTAAGAGCACTAAGTTGAGGGACCCACTTTACCGTTACATCCATAAGGTCCTCACTTACTCTCTTAGCCAAAGGCATGATAACAGTGGCGTTGTAGGGTTGAGAGATCTGGTGGTCCTTCATTGCATTCATACTGTGACAGCCCTCAAAATTACATGTATCCGTACGATTGATTAATGATAATTAAAGTGCTTGATGACTGTGCTGAATTACTTAACTACTTTCTGATTATTGTGTCATACTTACATGTGCTTTTAACATACTAGTCGTGTGCAGAAAATTGACTAAATAGTCCTGTATGCTTTCCTAAGTGTTGGGAATTAAAAGTGTTACAAAAAGATATATAAAGGACACTATACGGAATAACTTAGCACTTTAACGAACCGATATCTAACCGAACAACCGAACATTACCCGAAACACCAAAATAATGCTAGAAGCATTGTTTTTTTTTTTTTTTTTTTTTTTTTTTTTTTTTCTGAACTAGTTATGGTTCCCGAACATCGTAACACACTATATAACATCCTAACACCTAAACACTTAACTAGTTCACTTATCTTCTAACTAAGTTAACTAACTTCCATTACATTGCAACTAGACCACCCCCCCCCCCCCCCAAACCGGTTATGAGGTGCCCCCCCTTTGATTTTATTTAATTGTTTATGTGATATGTTAAGTACTTAAGGAGCACATGGACCAAAGGATTTAGAATTGTTGGAAGACTTATTATATAACCTCTAGTTCTTCATAACCATCACTTCATCTTCACAACTTCACAACTCTTTCTCCCTTCTTCTTTCCTTGTTTCGGCCGAACCCAAGAACCACCACCATCACCATTTTCATTCAACCTTCTTCCATTTTACTTGCATACAAGGGTGTTTAAGGTCATACAAGGAGCTAGGAGCTTTCGGAAGTGCAAGGACCTTCTTCGTTTGCTATTAACCACCTCATTTCTTCTCTTGAACATCCCTAGCCTTGAGCTAGTGGTAAGAACATCCTACACTTCATATTTCATCTTATTTAAGTGGTTAAAGTAGGTTACATGATGATAAACTTAAAGAACACTAAGAAACTTGAACTTGAAACATGAACATAAGCTAAAGTTATGAAGAAATCATGTTGTTTAGTGTTGATATACTTGTTGATTGTTGATTGTTTGTAGAAATGATGTTGATCATCATGTAGTCTTGCCAGATCATGATTAAAAACATAATCTAGCAAGATAAGAGGATGAACATGTTAAAGGTTATGGGTCATCCTCACAAAAGTCATGAACTTGAAGGAATATAAGGTTTCTTGTAAAATGATGAACAAAGAAGGTTTAAAGCCTTGTAAATCTAAATGTTTCAAGTATGATTTACCAAGAAACCAAATTAAAATACAAGTTTTACTAAACCTTGGTTCTTACATAAATATACATCATTTTTGGTAGTTAACAATGTGAGGAAACACATGTGTGACAAGAAAAATACATGAAGAAGCATTTTTAGAAAATATGAACATAAGTTGTAAAGATCCATATTCTTTAAAAATGGAGTTTTTAAAGAAGCAATCACACTTTAAAGGGGTACAAGACTTACTAAATAAACTAGTAAGTTACTACACATTTTTATAAACTTCCAAGTTAATGAAGTAGTAATTTATGCTTGCTTTTAACAAGATTGGTAAGTAAAGATTATATATTGTTGATTGAGGATTGTTGAATGATTTTTGGAAAAGAAAAATGATATGCTTATTAGCATGGACACCTCCATTTACAAAGGAAACTCTGGCTAAATTTTCTAAAAATTCCAACACTTAGAAAATATTTTCTAACAAGTATTACAAGTGTATTTTTAACTATGATCTTTCCACAAAAGACAGAGTGTGATATTTGAATTGTGTGGTATGTGATAGAAGTAACGAGTAGATAAACCGTACCTAGGATACGTGTTATGCATGCATGAGAAATTGATTGTTATCTGTACTTTATTAGGACGTGCTTGATTTCTGATTATTAGAGTAACTAATATAACCGAGCAAACCAAGGTGAGTTCACACCCTCTACAAGGCATGGGATTCCCGGTGGTTTGGGAATGGGTTAAAGAATTAAAAACAGAACCTACATATCCTCCTTGGGTAGGTGTGTACCGCCATCCTCCATGGGTAGGATACCAATATTAATCCTGCGTATTCTCCTTGGGTAGAATACGTACGTTCGTCCTCCTTGGGTAGGACAACAACCTTAAAACTTACAAGACAAAACTCTATCATTTAAGTCCCTCATTTTATATCGACTTAATCGCCGAGGCCAATGGTGAGCGGGTCATTAGTTAATAGCGCTATTAGGTTTAACAAACCTCACACCGTGCCAGTCGGACAGGCGTGTACTAATGGACTATGGAAAATTGTCAATGATGATAGACATTGACGTAGGGCACAACTATTGTTCATTAGTTGTCGATATGGTAACGGTCTAGTGGTTCACATGGGGAAGCCCCCACGGGTCATGGTTTGGGAAAGAAGGAATTGGTTAATCATATTTTCAACTATGGGGTAACCCCCACGGCAAGTAAGCCAGCTAAAGACAAACCATGTTTTCGGAAACAACTTAAAACAAACACCCAACTGTGAACTCGCTCAACTTTATTGTTGACTCGTTGTTACATGCATTACAGGTCGTTAGATGCTTATGGAGCTTGCACCAGGAGGAGGTCGTTGTGGGATATGGACTGTTATGTCCCGTGCTCAACATTTGAACTTTATGAACTTATTGAACTTATGTTTTGGGTTTTATCTTTAATGCTTTCACTGTTTAATTTGAACTGGTTAACTAGCTTTTGGTCACCAGTTGTATTGTGGTTGGTTTTATTTACTTAATAACGTTGTTCAATATGATTGGTGGCTCGATCCTTGTCACGTCACACCTCTAAGCGGTGATACTCCGCGTGTGGATTTTTTTTGGGGGTGTGACAGATTGGTATCAGAGCCATTGGTTATAGTGAACTTGGTTTTAAAAAGGGAAAAGCTTTTTGACAAAACCAGACTATAACCTGTACAGTTCTCAACGATCCACAACGACGCTTCGCTCCATGTGCAAGACTCGACACAATAGGTGGTATGGTTTATGTTATATTGTCGGTTAGATAGTTCACACTGTGCATTAGTTAACGGGATAACTGCTATTTGAACCTTGTGTGCTTGCTCTCTTCTGTCACTCCACACTTACGCATTTTCGCGACACCCTTCTTACTTGTGTTCCTTCGATGTGAAGATCATGAGTGGACGCCTGAACTTGACTCAAGCCCAGCTGACGGCTCTAATCAACGAACGAGTTGCTGAGGCACTCGTAGCAGTTCCAACAGGAGGTCAACATGCTCAACCTCCCATATGTACGTTCAAAACATTCATGGATTGCCGACCTAGTACCTTCAGCAGCACAGAAGGAGCTGTAGGCCTTCTTCACTAGTTTGAGAAGATTGAGTCTGTTTTTGAGATGTGTGAATGCCCTGAAGATCGTAGGGTGAAATTTGCTACTGGAACACTCGAAGGTGCTGCATTAACCTGGTGGAAAGCACAGGTTCAACTGCTAGGGCTGGCGGTTGCTAATGCCACCCCATGGAACGACTTCAAAGAACTGATCAAAGAAGAGTACTGTAGTCGTGACGACATCCATAAGCTAGAGGTGGAATTTTTCAATTTGAAGATGACGGGGTCTGAAATCGAGTCATACACAAAGAGATCGAATGAACTAGCTATCTTGTGTCCCACTATGGTGGATCCTCCTATCAAGCGTATCGAACTGTACCTTAAGGGTTTGGTGCCAGAAATTCAAAGCCACGTGACCTCAGCTAATCTTGGCACCATTCAGCAAATCATCCGGTTGGCTCATCGTCTCACTGATCAGGCAGTTGAGCAGAACAAGCTGCCCAAGCGTATTAGCGCTACTACTACTTCTGATGCTCCCAGTGATAACAAGCGCAAGTGGGATGGAAATTCGGGCAAGGGTTCTACTTCAGTTCAGTCTCAGTCCCAGCAGCGAAAGACAGATGAGTACAGGAGCCCCAGTCAGCAGTCTTCTGGGAATCAAGGTCAGGGTGGATACAGGGGAAATCACCCTAAGTGCAATCGATGTAATTTGCACCACAGCGGGCAGTGCCACAAGGGTCGTTGTCTGAGGTGTAACAAGTTTGGTCATGAAGCAAAGGATTGCAGGGGCGCACGACCAGCAAATCAGAATCGCCAACACCAACAACAAGCTCCACAGAACCACCAGTAGCAGCAACAGCAGGGCAATAAAGGATGCTTTCAGTGTGGCGCTGAAGGCCACTTTAAGAGGAACTGTCCTCAGCTGAACCAGAATCAGAACAACAACAACCAAGGAAACGGGAACAACAATGGAGGCAACAATGGAGGCAACAACGGGGGTAACAATAATGGCAATGGTGCCAGGGGACGTGTTTTCGTGCTGGGTCAGGGTGATGCAAGGAACGATCCCAACGTTGTGATGGGTAAGTTCCTTCTGGACGACTTCTTTATTACTGTTTTATTTGATTTAGGTGCCGATACTAGTTATGTGTCCTTAAAAGCTAGCCAAATGCTTAAGCGCACTCCAACACTTTTGAACACCAAACACACGGTAGAACTAGCAAACGGTATAAGTCTTGAAGCCGCACACATAGTTAAAGGTTGTAACCTCGTCTTAGCTGGTCAGACCTACTCTATCGATCTTATTCCTATCGTACTTGTTAGTTTCGACGTCGTTATTGGGATGGATTGGCTATCTCATCATTAAGCGGAGATTATTTGCAAGGAGAAAATCGTCCGCATTCCTCGTTCTGGTGAAGAACCTCTCGTGATTCATGGCGAAAAGAGTGGTGCTGTTGTGGGCATCATCTCTTTCCTTAAGGCCCAGAAGTGTTTGCGAAAGGGCCACACTGCTATCCTAGCCCTCGTTTCCGATACATCTTCGAAGGAAAAGAAGATAGAAGACATTCCTATTGTGCGCGACTTTCCTGAGGTATTTCCTGAGGAATTACCTGGTCTTCCGCCTCATCGACAAGTTGAATTTCAAATTGAGCTAGCTCCTAGAGCAGCGCTGATGTGTGCAAAATGCAACATATAAATTACATCAATTGTGGCATAAAACTAACCCTTTTTTAGTACTAATGTTGGAAAAAGTGTGTTTTTGTCTTCCTTTTGTATTTTCAGGATTAAATGAGCTCAAATTAACAAAAGAAGCAAAAAGGCAGCCAAATCTAACATAAATACATGAAAAGGAACAAACGTGGCATGCCCGACCTCCCCGAAAGCATCTTCCCAGGCAAAACAAGATAACAGAAGGCTGAACACGCCCCGTGCTCAATGTGCACGGGGGCGTGCCCAAGTGTCAGCATAAAAGACAAAGTTGTAGAAGCTTCCATCGCCCACCACGGGGTCGTGCTCAGCGGACACGAGGCCGTGGTCAACTATAAGATTCGCAGAATCCAGGCAAATCTTGATAGTACAGATATGCTTCTGCACACGGGGTCGTGCCCAGAGGACACGGGCCCCTGGTCAACCAATGCAGGCAAAAGCAATTAATGAAGACAGAGAAGAGGATGGACATGGGGCCAATGCCGGATGGACACGGGGCCATGCCCAACGGACACGGGGCCGTGCCCGAGCTTCTGTTCAGCCTATAAATAGGAGTGCTTGGCTCAAGCACAAACCATCCCTTGGCACACCACCTCTATCACACTTCACCCACCACCCACCACCACCATAACAACATCATCCACCACCATCATCCATTGTCCATCATAGAGTGTGTGAGTCGTCTAGGGATCCAAGATTGATCGTAAGAGTTCTTGACAATCAAGGCCATGTTTGCCTAAGTCTCTTACATCACTTGGTGAAGACAAAGTGTCTAGTGTAATACTTTTTATTTTTAATCTTTTCGCACTTTTTAATTGGTTATGTATTAATGACTTTAATAACTAGTTTCTTATGTTGAAGGTGATTTTTCCTTATCGTTTGTCCGTGTTGTCTTGGCATTATTTTACTGTCTATATAAAATAAAAGATTTTCACCATTCATATCTCCACGGTCTATATGGAGGTATGTTGGCTACCTGGTCGGGGGTTAAGGGAACGGTTTAGTAAGAGTCTTGCCATTGTTCAGTGTATAGATCCTACAAAGGACCTGGGTCAAATTTAGTAGGACCTCCTTCAATACATAACGGTATTGGTTGGCGGGGGTCCAAACTCTTTGATCCCCTCATAAGTTAAACTACTATTAATATTTTAACCCGGCTACTTAGGATTGTATCCCTGCTGACTCAGACTACTTAGCCGAGGGTAACGTCGCCTTCAAAAGAGGGGCCTACCACATTATGCATTAATAACTTAATTAATTATCTTTCAATAATCCGACCCTTTAGGATTGTATCCTTGCTGACTCAAACTACTGGGTTGAGGGTAACGTCACCTCCAAAAGAGGGGCCTACTACAATAACTAAGATAATATCTTAAATAGTGCAAAAGTGCGGAAATAATCAAAGGTTACACTAAACACGAGTCGGAGCCAAGTGATTCATCTTGTCTATCTGTTTTTATTTTTATTTTTATTTTCAGCATTTTAGTTAGTTTTCATTTTCTTAGTTTAAAACATTATTCTAAACTTTTGATTTGATTAGACGTTGAGGATAAACCGGTACTAAAAGCTCTTGTGTCCTTGGACGACCTCGGTATCTTACCAACACTATACTACGCTCACGATGGGTGCACTTGCCCATATGTGTGTTTAGTGTTAGTAAATATCGTGTTTTATAAATTTAAAACTTGGCTAAAGAAAGTGTAAAAGGGCTTAAAATATACTTAAACTTATATACACACTTCACACGCATCAAGTTTTTGGCGCCGTTGCCGGGGACACAAGGATTTTAAGAAAGTTAGGAATCAACGGCCTAATCGTTTTTCTTATTTTTCTATTTTTTTAGAATTTTATCTTAGTTTTCAGCTTCTGCAGAACTCAGCACGGGCTGTGCCCGCTGAACACGCCCCGTGCCCAATCATTGGAACTGGCAATCATGTTTTAAGTCAGACAGTAAGCTGAACACGGGGCCGTGCCCACTCAACACGCCCCCGTGCCCTAGATTCAGTTAGTGAAAACAGAACCATAAGATCCCGACGGTTGGTAATTTCTGACACAAACATGAGTGATACTGATACTTTTTATTTCGGCACTCTTATGGTACGTGGTGTCAAATATGTGGTGGTTCCCATAAGGAATTAAAATGCTATTTTCTAAATTATAAGCCCCACTATATAGACCCATCGTTTCCTTGTATCCTTAAGAGGGGAGAAAGTAAAAATAATCCT
This sequence comes from Helianthus tuberosus, assembly GCA_030545235.1. Classification (NCBI taxonomy): domain Eukaryota; kingdom Viridiplantae; phylum Streptophyta; class Magnoliopsida; order Asterales; family Asteraceae; genus Helianthus; species Helianthus tuberosus. The sequence goes on from CM060451.1 coordinate 183,030,375, forward strand.
TATCTCTCCCTCGAATGCTCCCAACCAGATTTTCTAGGATAAATGCTTCTTGATGAACTATTTCAATTAGAAGATCTAATTCTTAATTGGTTAAAGGAACTTAGGATAGATTTCAATAATTTATCTCACGATGATAACCAAGAAGAAGTGTTGGAATCGCATTTAAACAACTTCGTTGTCCCCAACGATACTTCTAACTCTAGTAAGGACTTGAGTGATAGTCGTCCCTGTGTCGATTGTGTCGTGAAGGACTCCCCATCGACTTCCTTCGATGCATACATAGACCTGAGCGATTCGACATACACCTTCTTTAACGAGAGACAGAGAAAGGGTTGGACTTGTCCACCTAGATATAGCATAGGAATCACCCTCACCGACAACCTCTTGCGTTCTCGTCTCAATCTAGAACAATTAAGGTATCTTAGGCACTTTGGGGTTGTTCCATCCAGTAAGGAACCGCCCGATCCAGAAAAGTTCCTTAAAAATAGGCAAACTCCATAAGACAGCTTCTAGACACGGGGTCGTGTCCAGGTCAACACGCCCCCGTGTCCACTCAAAGATTCCCGTCTGATTTCATGTCAGAATACGGACAAAATGTGTCCGGATTCCCCGGCCGTGTCCAGCCGACACGGGGCCGTGTGCAGCGTACTGTCGTTTTCTATAAATGCAGCCAAGAATCCTTCACATTTGAACCATTCAAGGGACAGAGATTTGGGGAATATTCTCACATACCATCCTAGGTATTTTCTAAAAGAAGTTTCTCAACACCATTCTTCTCCTTTCCTCTTTTATCCACTTCCATCTTCTTCATGCTTCCATTAGAACTTGAAATCTCCATAATTTCAAGCTTTAGTGAGATGTTTGTTAGATTTTTATTCATGGGATCTTGTTAAAACTAAGTTCTACAATAATGTTTTAAGTTGTTTCTGCTTAAAAATGTTTTAAACATCATAAAAACAAATTAAAACTCCAAGATCCCTTGTCCTAAAAATCTGCAAACATTTGAGCACGGGCCGTGTTCGCTGAACACGGGGCCGTGTCCGAAGTACTGATTTCATAAAGTTGAACTCTTCTCGGTTTGTTTTCTCCGAATGGCGAGCAGAACTAGCGGAACATCTTCATCACACTCCAGAAACAACCGACAAGGGAGAAGGTCATCAACGGTTGAATATTTTCTTGTAAACTATGTTTACGCCTTAAGAGAGGCCCTTGATGAAATGACAGGGGTGGAAGAGGCATTGGTTGACCGTATTAATCATTTGACGGTGGGACTAGAAGGATGTCTTCGAGAGGTCAACCTTTTGCACCAAAGGTTGAACATTCTCGCTTCTCCTTCTTTGGTACCAATCATTACCCAAAGGGCATGGAATGTGGTTCCTGAAGTCATCATACCAGCCGAGTGGTACGCCATGCATCCGGAGCCCCCTCGGGAAGTGCTACAAGGGGTTCCGGTTGGTGTCGCTCCTCCTCCACAAGATGTTGAAGAGAATGACGCTGCTTTCTTCCTCCCAAGAGAGATAGAAGAATGGCTTTAACGCCCCTCGGCTCGGAGTTCTACAAGAATTTTAGATACCGGAAGACTATCTCCGGAATTTTGGTTCTTATTGTAGAAGTAGAACTCCTTAGGATGATTTTACGTATCACTTGACCTATCTAATTTAGAACCATTAACTTTTATTTTCTGCTTTGTTTTCCATTTTCTAGGACTACTATGTAATTCTCTCTATGACTTAATGATTGATGGTTTTAGTTAAACTGGTGTTTAGATGGTGTTGAAATAAATAAAACACACTCTGGATGGCAAAGGATACAAGGCAAACTTGAACCAGCACCCCATGCAGGAAAACATGGCCATCCGACAAACTTTCTTCATTACAGCAAGTTCATCACGGGCCGTGTCCTCCCAACACGGCCCCGTGCTGCACAGTCTGCAGAAATCACCCAGTTCAGGTAAACTGGACACGGGCCGTGTTCACCCAACACGCCCCCGTGTCCAGGCTTCTGCTTCTTTTGTTTAACTTTTGTTACTGGCACCTGAACATGGGGCCATGCCCGGACAACACGGGGCCGTGTCCAGCGCCCAGTAACACAATTTTTTGCTTTTTCACACCTTTTACACACTCAATCAACCTAAAAACTTATTTTTGGGACACATTGAGGACAATGTGTAATTTAAGTGTGGGGGGGATGCTAAAACCTTGAATCTTGCAAGTCCTAATAACAAACCTTACACAAAACTCTATTTTTTTTTACTTGTCTTGGTTTAATTTGGGAATTTCAAAATTCTAAAAAGGTTATATTTTTACAAATTTACAACTGATAGCGTCGTGATAAAAAGAACCAACATAAGAAAGTTATGAAAAGGCATGACAAGCTTAGTTAAAATTTGATTATATATACTTGATCACATAAAAACCCATTCCCACAAAAGTGAGTTTTGAGCCTTTATTGAGCATACAAATACATATCTTTAAATTAAATGCTCATTTTTCGTTTCTTGTGTGAATAGCCGCTTGGTTCTTACAACTCTAGAACTTGCCACGACGATACATTCCCGGTCCTTACCAACTTAAACCCGAGTAAGTAAATGATGGAGGCATTAGGACTAACCCTTTTTATTTCTACACCATTATTTTTTTTTACCACCTACCCAAAATCCCCCTAGTTAACCCCTTTGAGCCTAAACCTTTTCATTTCTTAACCCAAACCAAACACCCTTTCACCCACCAAAACCTTTTTTATTTTTAACCCTTTGTTTTAGTAACAACCTCGGTTTTTCGTATGACTATCAATATATATATATATATATATATATAAAATTTTATGATGAAGCAAAAGAAATAAACAAACAAGTTCATCAAAAATAACTTTGTTTGAATAATAGCTTCTTCAAAATAAAAATTGCAAAAATAAAAAGTCTTTCGAAAACCGACGCTTTTACGTTTTTTCGCCCTTTTCTACTAACCACTAACCTAACCACCTACCTTTAACCCAAGCCTAACCCTTCACCCAAAAGTCCTCTTGATATTTACAAAGGTATATAGTTAAAAAGGAGGATGATTGATTGCTTGGCAAGCCTATGGTAGGAGTAAGTTCCATGCCGCTCTCGAGTGATTCACTAAAATACATCTTCGGCCGAGTGTTGAGTGATCCCCCGTGAGGTATGTGAACTTGTATATAAATAGAATTCGAAAGAGGCATGTTATGCCCTAATAAGTAATTTATCTTATGAAAAGTTTTAAATAAATCATGACGAATAGGATTGTAAATAAATAAAAATAAAACGTAATAAAGAATCTTGTAAATCCCGACACTCTATGACAAGCCCAAAAACCTTCTCTTTTACCCATTCCATTTGGGAGTGTAAAGCCACATTATAAAGTGTTTTGCTTGAGGACAAGCAAAGATTCAAGTGTGGGGGTATTTGATGTGTGCAAAATGCAACATATAAATTACATCAATTGTGGCATAAAACTAACCCTTTTTTAGTACTAATGTTGGAAAAAGTGTGTTTTTGTCTTCCTTTTGTATTTTCAGGATTAAATGAGCTCAAATTAACAAAAGAAGCAAAAAGGCAGCCAAATCTAACATAAATACAAGAAAAGGAACAAACGTGGCATGCCCAACCTCCCCGAAAGCATCTTCCCAAGCAAAACAAGAGAACAGAAGGCTGAACACGCCCCGTGCTCAATGAGCACGGGGGCGTGCCCAAGTGTCAGCATAAAAGACAAAGTTATAGAAGCTTCCATCGCCCACCACGGGGTTGTGCTCAGCGGACACGGGGCCGTGGTCAACTATAAGATTCGCAGAATCCAGGCAAATCTTGATAGTACGGATATGCTTCTGCACACGGGGTCATGCCCAGCGTACACGGGGCCATGGTCAACTAATGCAGACAAAAGCAATTAATGAAGACAGAGAAGAGGATGGACACGGGGCCGTGCCCGAGCTTCTGTTCAGCCTATAAATAGGAGTGCTTGGCTCAAGCTCAAACCATCCCTTGGCACACCACCTCTCTCACACTTCACCCACCACCCACCACCACCATAACACCATCATCCACCACCATCATCCATTTTCTATCATACAGTGTGTGAGTCATCTCGGGATCCAAGATTGATCGTAAGAGTTCTTGACAATCAAGGCCATGTTTGCCTAAGTCTCTTACATCACTTGGTGAAGACAAAGTGTCCAGTGTAATACTTTTTATTTTTAATCTTTTCGCACTTTTTAATTGGTTATGTATTAATGACTTTAATAACTAGTTTCTTATGTTGAAGGTGATTTTTCCTTATCGTTTGTCCGTGGTGTCTTGGCATTATTTTACTGTCTATATAAAATAAAAGATTTTCACCATTCATATCTCCACGGTCTATATGGAGGTATGTTGGCTACCTGGTCGGGGGTTAAGGGAACGGTTTGGTAAGAGTCTTACCATTGTTCAGTGTATAGATCCTGCAAAGGACCTGGGTCAAATTTAGTAGGACCTCCTTCAATACTTAACGGTATTGGATGGCGGCGGTCCAAACTCTTTGATACCCTTATAAGTTAAACTACTATTAATATTTTAACCCGGCTACTTAGGATTGTATCCCTGCTGACTCAGACTACTTAGCCAAGGGTAACGTCGCCTTCAAAAGAGGGGCCTACCACATTATGCATTAATAACTTAATTAATTATCTTTCAATAATCCGACCCTTTAGGATTGTATCCTTGCTGACTCAAACTACTGGGTTGAGGGTAACGTCACCTCCAAAAGAGGGGCCTACTACAATAACTAAGATAATCTCTTAAATGGTGCAAAAGTGCGGAAATAAAGGAACTGTCCTCAGCTGAACCAGAATCAGAGGAATAAAGGATGCTTTCAGTGTGGCGCTGAAGGCCACTTTAAGAGGAACTGTCCTCAGCTGAACCAGAATCAGAACAACAACAACCAAGGAAACGGGAACAACAATGGAGGCAACAATGGAGGCAACAACGGGGGTAACAATAATGGCAATGGTGCCAGGGGACGTGTTTTCGTGCTGGGTCAGGGTGATGCAAGGAACGATCCCAACGTTGTGATGGGTAAGTTCCTTCTGGACGACTTCTTTATTACTGTTTTATTTGATTTAGGTGCCGATACTAGTTATGTGTCCTTAAAAGCTAGCCAAATGCTTAAGCGCACTCCAACACTTTTGAACACCAAACACACGGTAGAACTAGCAAACGGTATAAGTCTTGAAGCCGCACACATAGTTAAAGGTTGTAACCTCGTCTTAGCTGGTCAGACCTACTCTATCGATCTTATTCCTATCGTACTTGTTAGTTTCGACGTCGTTATTGGGATGGATTGGCTATCTCATCATTAAGCGGAGATTATTTGCAAGGAGAAAATCGTCCGCATTCCTCGTTCTGGTGAAGAACCTCTCGTGATTCATGGCGACAAGAGTGGTGCTGTTGTGGGCATCATCTCTTTCCTTAAGGCCCAGAAGTGTTTGCGAAAGGGCCACACTGCTATCCTAGCCCTCGTTTCCGATACATCTTCGAAGGAAAAGAAGATAGAAGACATTCCTATTGTGCGCGACTTTCCTGAGGTATTTCCTGAGGAATTACCTGGTCTTCCGCCTCATCGACAAGTTGAATTTCAAATTGAGCTAGCTCCTAGAGCAGCGCTGATGTGTGCAAAATGCAACATATAAATTACATCAATTGTGGCATAAAACTAACCCTTTTTTAGTACTAATGTTGGAAAAAGTGTGTTTTTGTCTTCCTTTTGTATTTTCAGGATTAAATGAGCTCAAATTAACAAAAGAAGCAAAAAGGCAGCCAAATCTAACATAAATACATGAAAAGGAACAAACGTGGCATGCCCGACCTCCCCGAAAGCATCTTCCCAGGCAAAACAAGATAACAGAAGGCTGAACACGCCCCGTGCTCAATGTGCACGGGGGCGTGCCCAAGTGTCAGCATAAAAGACAAAGTTGTAGAAGCTTCCATCGCCCACCACGGGGTCGTGCTCAGCGGACACGAGGCCGTGGTCAACTATAAGATTCGCAGAATCCAGGCAAATCTTGATAGTACAGATATGCTTCTGCACACGGGGTCGTGCCCAGAGGACACGGGCCCCTGGTCAACCAATGCAGGCAAAAGCAATTAATGAAGACAGAGAAGAGGATGGACATGGGGCCAATGCCGGATGGACACGGGGCCATGCCCAACGGACACGGGGCCGTGCCCGAGCTTCTGTTCAGCCTATAAATAGGAGTGCTTGGCTCAAGCACAAACCATCCCTTGGCACACCACCTCTATCACACTTCACCCACCACCCACCACCACCATAACAACATCATCCACCACCATCATCCATTGTCCATCATAGAGTGTGTGAGTCGTCTAGGGATCCAAGATTGATCGTAAGAGTTCTTGACAATCAAGGCCATGTTTGCCTAAGTCTCTTACATCACTTGGTGAAGACAAAGTGTCTAGTGTAATACTTTTTATTTTTAATCTTTTCGCACTTTTTAATTGGTTATGTATTAATGACTTTAATAACTAGTTTCTTATGTTGAAGGTGATTTTTCCTTATCGTTTGTCCGTGTTGTCTTGGCATTATTTTACTGTCTATATAAAATAAAAGATTTTCACCATTCATATCTCCACGGTCTATATGGAGGTATGTTGGCTACCTGGTCGGGGGTTAAGGGAACGGTTTAGTAAGAGTCTTGCCATTGTTCAGTGTATAGATCCTACAAAGGACCTGGGTCAAATTTAGTAGGACCTCCTTCAATACATAACGGTATTGGTTGGCGGGGGTCCAAACTCTTTGATCCCCTCATAAGTTAAACTACTATTAATATTTTAACCCGGCTACTTAGGATTGTATCCCTGCTGACTCAGACTACTTAGCCGAGGGTAACGTCGCCTTCAAAAGAGGGGCCTACCACATTATGCATTAATAACTTAATTAATTATCTTTCAATAATCCGACCCTTTAGGATTGTATCCTTGCTGACTCAAACTACTGGGTTGAGGGTAACGTCACCTCCAAAAGAGGGGCCTACTACAATAACTAAGATAATCTCTTAAATGGTGCAAAAGTGCGGAAATAATCAAAGGTTACACTAAACACGAGTCGGAGCCAAGTGATTCATCTTATCTGTCTGTTTTTATTTTTATTTTTCAGCATTTTAGTTAGTTTTCATTTTCTTAGTTTAAAACATTTTTCTAAACTTTTGATTTGATTAGACGTTGAGGATAAACCGGTACTAAAAGCTCTTGTGTCCTTGGACGACCTCGGTATCTTACCAACACTATACTACGCTCATGATGGGTGCACTTGCCCATATGTGTGTTTAGTGTTAGTAAATATCATGTTTTATAAATTTAAAACTTGGCTAAAGAAAGTGTAAAAGGGCTTAAAACATACTTAAACTTATATACACACTTCACACGCATCAACGCCCATAGCTCGAGCACCTTATCATCTAGCTCCATCAGAACTTGAAGAACTGTCCACACAACTACAAGAACTATTGGGAAAGGGTTTCATATGTCCTAGTTCTTCGCCTTGGGGAGATCCAGTATTATTCGTGAAGAAGAAAGACGATACCTTCAGAATGTGTATTGACTACCGCGAACTCAACAAGGTGACCGTGAAGAATCGTTATCCTCTTCCACGCATTGATGACTTATTCGACCAGTTGCAAGGGTCGAGTTTCTATTCCAAGATTGACCTGAGGTCAGGTTACCATCAACTCAGAGTCCGAGACGAGGATATCTCTAAAACAGCATTCAGGACTCGTTATGGGCATTACGAGTTTCTGGTTATGCCTTTCGGATTGACGAATGCACCAGCGGTCTTCATGGATCTCATGAACAGAGTGTGCAAGCCTTACCTGGATAAGTTCATTATTTTATTCATCAACGACATCTTGATCTATTCTAAGAGTCAGGAAGAACACGAACGACACCTGAGACTTATTTTGGAACTCCTTCGAACAGAGCAGTTGTATGCCAAATTTTCGAAATGTGACTTCTGGCTTCGCGAAGTCCACTTTCTAGGCCAAGTGGTAAACAAGGATGGGATTCATGTGGATCCATCCAAGGTAGACTAGATCAAGAACTGGCCTGCACCCCGTACACCAACAGAAATCCGCCAATTCTTGGGTTTGGCGGGCTACTACAGAAGATTCGTCAAGGATTTCTCTAAAATTGCGCAACCTCTTACCTCACTGACTCAAAAAGGTGTCACCTATCGTTGGGGTGATGTACAGGAGTCCGCATTTCAACATTTAAAGGATAGACTTTGTAGCGCGCCTATCCTCTCATTGCCTGAAGGCACATATGATTTTGTGGTTTATTGTGACGCTTCCATCCAAGGACTTGGTTGCGTGTTGATGCAACATGACAAAGTCATTGCCTACGCATCGCGCCAGCTTAAGGTCCACGAAAGAAATTACACTACACACGATCTGGAGCTGGGAGCAGTTGTTTTCGCACTAAAGATATGGAGACATTTCCTGTACGGTACCAAGTGCACCATTTACACCGATCACAGGAGTCTCGAGCATATCTTCAAGCAAAAGGAGTTAAACATGCGACAACGTCGATGGGTCGAGCTCTTGAATGATTATGAATGTGCGATCAAGTACCATCCGGGCAAAGCCAATGTTGTGGCCGACGCCCTCTGTCGAAAGGATACTATACCTAAGCGTGTACGTGCGTTACAGCTTACCATTCACTCTAGCCTTCCCGCTCAAATTCATGATGCTCAGGTCGAAGCATTGAAAGCAGAAAACATCAGGGCCGAGTCCCTACGAGGATCAAGGAAACAGTTAGAACAAAAGGAAGACGGCGCCTACTATGTAAACGGGCGCATCTGGGTTCCACTTTATGGAAACTTACGCGAGCTTGTGATGGATGAAGCGCATAATTCTCGTTATTCAGTACATCCTGGTTCGGATAAGATGTACCACGACTTAAAGACTACATACTGGTGGCCTAGCATAAAAGCCAACATAGCAACCTACGTCAGTAAATGCTTGACTTGTTCTAGGGTCAAGGTCGAGTACCAGAAACCATCAGGCCTACTTCAACAACCAGAGATACCAAAATGGAAATGGGAGCAAATTTCCATGGATTTCGTTACTGGCCTGCCTAGATCTCAACGCGGAAATGATACCATTTGGGTGATCGTGGATCGACTGACCAAGTCTGCACATTTCCTGGCTATCAAGGAAACGGATAAGTTTTCTACTCTAGCAGACATCTACCTAAAGGAAGTGGTATCAAGGAACGGAGTGCCAACCTCCATCATTTCTGATCATGACTCACTTTTTACATCTAAATTGTGGCAAGCTATGCATAAGTCCTTTGGCTCTCGATTAGACAAGAGCACGGCATAACATCCACAGACGGATGGGCAATCTAAACGCACCAACCAAACCCTTGAAGACATGCTTAGGGCATGTGTAATCGATTTTGGTAATGGCTGGGAAAAACACCTCCCGTTAGTGGAGTTTTCGTATAACAACAGTTACCACACCAGTATCCAGACCGCTCCGTTCGAGGCATTGTACGGACGAAAGTGCCGATCACCTCTTTGTTGGGCAGAGGTTAGCGACTGTCAAATCACTGGCCCAGAACTTGTAGTAGATACAACCGAGAGGATTGCTCAGATACGACAACGAATGGCGGCAGCTCGTGACCGTCAGAAAAGCTATGCTGATAAGCGCAGGAAACCACTCGAGTTCCAGGTTGTAGATCGAGTGCTACTCAAAGTCTCACCTTGGAAAGGTGTAGTTCGTTTTGGCAAACGAGGCAAACTCAATCCGCGCTATGTCGGACCGTTCGAAATCATTGAGAAAATTGGCAAGGTGGCCTACAAGTTGAATCTACCTGAAGAACTCAGCGGAGTTCATAACGTATTCCACGTGTCAAATATGAAAAAGTGTCTGTCAGATGAGACCCTCATACTTCCCTTAAAGGAGCTCGACCAGTTGCGATTCATCGAGGAACCAGTTGAAATCACTGATCGAGATGTTAAGGTTCTCAAGCGTACCAGAATACCTCTTGTTCGAGTTCGTTGGAACTCCCGTCGTGGCCCAGAGTATACCTGGGAATGAGAAGACCAAATGAAACTCAAGTATCCCCAGTTGTTTAAGAAAAGTGCAACCACTACTGAGGCAGAAGCTACTGCAGAATTTCGGGACGAAATTCCAAACCAACGGGGGGGGGGGGGGGTGATGTGACACCCTGGGAAAAACCAGGAAACCACGCAACTTAACTAGCTTCCTCAGTAACCACGCGCTAAATTTCGGGACGAAATTCTATTAACAGGGGGGAATGTGACAGCCCTCAAAATTACATGTATCCGTACGATTGATTAATGATAATTAAAGTGCTTAATGATTGTGCTGAATTACTTAACTGCTTTCTGATTATTGTGTCACACTTACATGTGCTTTTAACATACTAGTCGTGTGCAGAAAATTGACTAAATAGTCCTGTATGCTTTCCTAAGTGTTGGGAATTAAAAGTGTTACAAAAAGATATATACGGAATAATTAGCACTTTAACGAACCGGTATCTAACCGAACAACCGGACATTACCCGAAACACCAAAATAATGCTAGAAGCATTGTTTTTATTTTTTTCTGAACTAGTTATGGTTCCCGAACATCGTAACACACTATATAACATCCTAACACCTAAACACTTAACTAGTTCACTTATCTTCTAACTAAATTAACTAACTTCCATTACATTGCAACTAAACCAACCCCCCCCCCCAAACCGGTTATGAGGTGCCCCCCCCCCCCCCTTTGATTTTCTTTAATTGTTTATGAGATATGTTAAGTACTTAAGGAGCACATGGACCAAAGGATTTAGAATTGTTGGAAGACTTATTATATAACATCTAGTTCTTCATAACCATCACTTCATCTTCACAACTTCACAACTCTTTCTCCCTTCTTCTTTACTTGCATACAAGGGTGTTTAAGGTCATACAAAGGATCTAGGAGCTTTCGGAAGTGCAAGGACCTTCTTCGTTTGCTATTAACCACCTCATTTCTTCTCTTGAACATCCCTAGCCTTGAGCTAGTGGTAAGAACATCCTACACTTCATATTTCATCATATTTAAGTGGTTAAAGTAGGTTACATGATGATAAACTTAAAGAACACTAAGAAACTTGAACTTGAAACATGAACATAAGCTAAAGTTAGAAGAAATCATGTTGTTTAGTGTTGATATACTTGTTGATTGTTGATTGTTTGTAGAAATGATGTTGATCATCATGTAATCTTGCCAGATCATGATTAAAAACATAATCTAGCAAGATGAGAGGATGAACATGTTAAAGGTTATGGGTCATCCTCACAAAAGTCATGAACTTGAAGGAATATAAGGTTTCTTGTAAAATGATGAACAAAGAAGGTTTAAAGCCTTGTAAATCTAAATGTTTCAAGTATGATTTACCAAGAAACCAAGTTAAAATACAAGTTTTACTAAACCTTGGTTCTTACATAAATATACATCATTTTTGGTAGTTAACAAAGTGAGGAAACACATATGTGACAAGAAAAATACATGAAGAAGCATTTTTAGAAAATATGAACATAAGTTGTAAAGATCCATATTCTTTAAAAATGGAGTTTTTAAAGAAGCAATCACACTTTAAAGGGGTACAAGACTTACTAAATACACTAGTAAGTTACTACACATTTTTATAAACTTCCAAGTTCATGAAGTAGTAATTTATGCTTGCTTTTAACAAGATTGGTAAGTAAAGATTATATATTGTTGATTGAGGATTGTTGAATGATTTTTGGAAAAGAAAAATGATATGCTTATTAGCATGGACACCTCCATTTACAAAGGAAACTCTGGCTAAATTTTCTAAAAATTCCAACACTTAGAAAATATTTTCTAACAAGTATTACAAGTGTATTTTTAACTATGATCTTTCCACAAAAGACAGAGTGTGATATTTGAATTGTGTGGTATGTGATAGAAGTAACGAGTAGATAAACCGTACGTAGGATACGTGTCATGCATGCACGAGAAATTGATTGTTATCTGTACTTTATTAGGACGTGCTTGATTTCTGATTATTAGAGTAACTAATCTAACCGAGCAAACCAAGGTGAGTTCACACCCTCTACAAGGCATGGGATTCCCGGTGGTTTGGGAATGGGTTAAAGAATTAAAAACAGAACCTACATATCCTCCTTGGGTAGGATATGTACCGCCATCCTCCATGGGTAGGATGCCAATATTAATCCTGCGTATTCTCGTTGGGTAGAATACGTACGTTCGTCCTCCTTGGGTAGGACAACAACCTTAAAACTTACTAGACAAAACGCTATCATTTAAGTCCTTCATTTTATATGGACTTAATCACCGAGGCCAATGGCGAGCGGGTCATTAGTTAATAGCGCTATTAGGTTTAACAAACCTCACACCGTGCCAGTCGGACGGGCGTGTACTAATGGACTATGGCAAACTGTCAATGATGATAGACATTGACGTAGGGCATAACTATTGTTCGTCAGTTGTCGATATGGTAACGGTCTAGTGGTTCACATAGGGAAGGCCCCACGGGTCATGGTTTGGGAAAGAAGGAATTGGTTAATCATATTTTCAACTATGGGGTAACCCCCACGGCAAGTAAGCCAGCTAAAGACAAACCATGTTTTCGGAAACAACTTAAAACAAACACCCAACTGTGAACTCGCTCAACTTTATTTTTGACTCGTTGTTACATGCCTTACAGGTCGTTAGATGCTTATGGAGCTTGCAACAGGAGGAGGTCGTTGTAGGATATGGACTGTTATGTCCCGTGCTCAACATTTGAACTTTATGAACTTATTGAACTTATGTTTTGGGTTTTATCTTTAATGCTTCCGCTGTTTAATTTGAACTGGTTAACTAGCTTTTGGTCACCAATTGTATTGTGGTTGGTTTTATTTACTTAATAACGTTGTTCAATATGATTGGTGTCTCGATCCTGGTCACGTCACGCCTCCAAGCGGTGATACTCCGCGTGTGCATTTTTTTTGGGGTTTGACACATACCCGCAGATACCTCGATGTTTCGTACCTCCTGCTCCGCAACATGCATTGGAACCGGCTTGCTACTCCACCAACCCCTATCTTCTTCGGGGGGTGGATATACCGTCTCTTCAAGCATTTCGTGAACATGCCCAGGTCTTTCTAAAAGAGCCCATGGTCGGGAAGAGTGGACATACACATCTGCCGCTCCATGAATCTGATTTATGAAGCCAAAGACGGGACGGGTAGCTTCCAAAGAGTCCAGGGGCATGCATGGAACCCGCAAGAGGCACTCTTCCTTCACGCTCCATAGTTTCAACAACCTCCTCAGTACCAGTACCAGCCCCACGGTGATCAGGGCCAATCCTCCTCACAAGGAGACGGTTTTCCTAATTTTCAAAGCTTACATGACTTACTGCAGGAAAACCTCATGTGCACCAGGAACACCTATAATATGGAGAGCAACATGTACACCCGGGTCGGAGCAATTGAGAGAAACATATCCGACATTCAGGATGACATTGGGAACATCCGGGAGTACATGGCGGGGCACGGAGGAGGAGGTGATGATGAGTACGAGGACATGGACTAGGCGGGAGGAGTGGAGGTAGGAGCAGCTGGTTGGTGATCCCAAAGATTAACCCTCTTTTCTTATGAACAATTTCTGGCCTACGTGCCGTGTGTTGAACAATTTACTTTCTTTAACTCTTTTTATTTTCTGCATTTTTTTTTCTTTTTAACTTTGTGATGTGGATGTTTTGAACTATGGTAATTTAGGATGCTTGTTATGGTTTGGTATAGTGTTTATTGATAAAAGAGGTACATACGAGTCTTAGAGTACTAAACATTTGTACTACTAAAGCCGGGAAAGGAAAACCGAAGCCAGAAACCTGTTTTCACCTTTGCAGATTGTCTACACGGGGTCGTGTCCAGCCGACACGCCCCCGTGCCCATTGCCCCAGACCTGCTGTTTGTTAAAATTCTGCAGATTTTTGCCAGACACGGGGACGTGCTCAGCCAACAGGCCCCCGTTTCCACCTTCTGTAAGTTTTCGTTACCGGCACTATGAACACGGGGTCGTGTCCATCCGACACGGGGCCGTGTCTAGAAGCCCAGTAACACAATTTTTTTCTTTTTCACACCTTTTTATACATTCAATCAACCTAAAAACTTAATTTTGGGACACATTGAGGACAATGTGTAATTTAAGTGTGGGGGGATGCTAAAACCTTGAATCTTGTAAGTCCTAATTACAAGCCTTACACAAAACTCTATTGAAACCGCTAATCACCCCAAATTTCTTCAAAAATTTTTCATTTTTTTACCTGTCTAGGTTTAATTTGGGATTTTCAAGTTCTAAAAAGGTTATATTTTTACAAATTTACAACCGATAGCGTCGTGATAAAAAGAACCAACATAAGAAAATTATGAAAAAGCGTGACAAGCTTAGTTAAAATTTGATTACATATACTTGATCACATAAAAACCCATTCCCACAAAAAGTGAGTTTTGAGCCTTTATTGAGCATACAATACACATCTTTAAACTAAATGCTCATTTTTCGTTTCTTGTGTGAATAGCCGCTTGGTTCTTACAACTCTAGAACTTGCCACGACGATACATTCCCGGTCCTTACCAACTTAAACCCGAGTAAGTAAATGACGGAGGCATTAGGACTAACCTTTTTTATTTCTACACCATTATTTTTTTTACCACCTACCCAAAATCCCCCTAGTCAACCCCTTTGAGCCTAAACCTTTTCATTTCTTAACCCAAAAAATGAACACCCTTTTATCCACCAAAACCTTTTTATTTTTAACCCTTTGTTTTAGTAACAAGCTCGGTTTTTCTTATGACTTTCAAAAAAAAAATCTATTAGGATGAAGCAAAAAGAAATAAACAAACAAGTTTATCAAAAATAACTTTGTTTGAATAATAACTTCATCAAAAAAAAAAAGTCTTACGAAAGTCGACGCTTTTTACGCCTTTCGCCCTTTTACTAACCACTAACCCAACCACCTACCTTTAACCCAAGCCTAACCCTACACCCAAAAGTCCTCTTGATATTTACAAAGGTGTATTTAAAAAGGAGGAGGATTGATCGCTTGGCAAGCCTACGGTAGGAGTAAGTTCCATCCCGCTCTCGAGTGATTCACAAAAAAAAAAAAAAAAACATTTTCGGCCGAGTGTTGAGTGATCCCCGTGAGGTATGTGAACTTGTATATAAGTGGAATTTTAAAAAAGGCACGTTATGCCCTAATAAGTAATTTATCTTATGTAATGTTTTAAATAAATCATGACGAATATGATTGTAAATAAATAAAAATAAAACTTAAATAAGAATCTTGTAAATTCCGACACTCTATGACAAACCCAAAAACCTTCTCTTCTACCCATTCCATTTGGGAGTGTAAGCCACAAAATAAAGAGTTTTGCTTGAGGACAAGCAAAGATTCAAGTGTGGGGGTATTTGATGTGTGAAAAATGTAACATATAAATTACATCAAATGTAGCATAAAACTAACCATTTTTAGTACTAATGTTGGAAAAAGTGTGTTTTTGTCTTCCTTTTGTATTTTCAGGATTAAATGAGCTCAAATGAACAAAAGAAGCAAAAAGGCAGTTAAATCTAACATAAATACAAGAAAAGAAATAAACGTGGCATGCCCGACCTCCCGACATCATCTTCCCAAGCAAAAACAAGAGAACAGAAGGCTGAACACGCCCCGTGCTCAGTGAGCATGGGGGTGTGCCCAAGTGTCTGCAGAAAAGACAAAGCTGTAGAATCTTCTATCACCCACCACGGGGCGTGCCCAGCGGACACGGGGCCATGGTCAACTCTAAGATTCGCAGAATCTGGGGAAATCTTGATAGTACAGATACGTTTCTGCACACGGGGTCGTGCCCAGCGAACACGGGGGCGTGGTCAACTAATGCAGACAAACTGCAATTAATGAAGAAAGAGAAGGAGGATGGACACGGGGCTGTGCCCAATGGACACGGGGCTGTGCCCAATGGACACGGGGCCGTGCCCGAGCTGCTGTTCAAGCTATAAATAGGGGTGCTTGGCTCATTTGCAAACCATCCCTTGGCAAACCACCTCTCTCACACTTCACCCACACTCCACCACCACCACAACACCATCATCCACCACCATCATCCATCATCCATCATAGAGTGTGTGAGTAGTCTTGGGATCTAAGATTGATCGTAAGAGTTCTTGACAATCAAAGGCCATGTTTGCCTAAGTCTCTTACATCACTTGGTGAAGACAAGTGTCTAGTGTAATACATTTTATTTTTAATCTTTTTGCACTTTTTATTTGGTTATGTATTAATGACTTTAATAACTAGTTTCTTATGTTGAAGGTGAGTCTTCCTTATCGTTTGTACGTGGTGTCTTGACATTATTTTACTGTCTATATAAAATAAAAGATTTTCACCATTCATATCTCCACGGTCTATATGGAGATATGTTGGCTACCTGGTCGGGGGTTAAGGGAACGGTTTGGTAAGAGTCTTGCCTTGTTCAGTGTATAGATCCTGCAAGGACCTGGGTCAAATTCAGTAGGACCTCCTTTAATACCCACCGGTATTGGATGGCGGGGGTCCAAACTCTTTGATCCCCTCATATGTAAGCTACTATTAAAACTTTAACCCGGCTACTTAGGACTGTATCCCTGCTGACTCAGACTACTTAGCCGAGGGTAACGTCACCTTCAAAAGAGGGGCCTACCACATTACGCATTAATAACTTAATTAAATATCTTTCAATGATTCAACCCTTTAGGATTGTATCCTTGCTAGGGATGGGCTTTTTTTCCCAAATACCCGTACCCGTACCTGTACCTGTACCCGTACCGATTTTAGGTATTTGGTACATGTATCGGTACCCAGTTTTATTGATTTTGGTATTCGGTACTTTCGGTATTGGTACGGGTAAAAACGGGTACTGGTACCGAATTCTATGTATACCTTTAAAAGTTTTTTTGTATTATGTTTTATTTCATATTATGGTATTTATAATGTACTCGTATTGATTTTACCTATATGGTACCCGTATCGTATTGGTACTCATACCAATTTTACCTATTTGGTACTCGTACTATATTGGTACTCATGTCAATTTTACCTATTTAGTACTTGTACAAATGCTCAAAAAGTAAAAAAAACACAATGGTACCAAGCGGGTACTGTACCGAAAATACCCGTACTCATACCCGTACCGTACCTATATATTTGGTACGGTATTTGGTACCTAGTTTTGTTCAAATTTGGTACCGGTATTTTCGGTACTGGTACGAGTATAGGTACAGGTACGGGTACTGTACCAATCCCATCCCTAATCCTTGCTGACTCAAACTACTGGGTTGAGGGTAACGTCACCTTCAAAAGAGGGGCCTACTACTATAACTAAGATAATCTCTTAAAAAGTGCAAAAGTGCGGAAATAATCAAAGGTTACACTAAACACGAGTTGGATCCAAGTGATTCATCTTGTCTATTTGTTTTTATTTTATTTTATTTTTCAGCATTTTAGTTAGTTTTATTTTTCTTGTTTAAAACCTTTTTCTAAACTTTTGATTTGATTAGACGTTGAGGATAAACCGGTATTAAAAGCTCTTGTGTCCTTGGACGACCTCGGTATCTTACCAACACTATACTACGCTCACGATGGGTGCACTTGCCCATATGTGTGTTTAGTGTTAGTAAATATCGTGTTTTATAAATTTAAAACTTGGCTAAAAAAGTGTTAAAGGGCTTGAAATATACATTAAAAACTATATAACACTTCACACGCATCACTCCCTGTGTTCGATACCCACTTACCACTAACTATTTAGTAGTATTTGTATTAAATTTGATTGTGACCACGACATCACCTCAAATTTTAGCGCCGTTGCCGGGGAGTAGTGTGCAACGTGTGTTATTTTGATCTTTTTAAGTTTGTTATTTTTCTGGTTTACGCTAGGTGTGTTAGTGTGCAGGTATTTACAGGTGCATGCGTACTAGAAGCTCTCGTAAGCTATCACCATTGGCATTTGATCCAGATATTGAACGGACTTTAAGAGGAAACAGAATTTTACTACGGGAAAACAGAATCAGCGGTTCACCAACAACACCAACTACACCAATTACACCACTTAGATATATGGATCCACCGCCACCACCACCCACTACGGGTGAACTTATACCACCTTTCATACCATCATCCACTCAACCTTCACCAAACACTACCATGCCAAACACCACTACCGACCCTATTCCACCTCATGATGTAACACCAACCAAGACTACACAACCCATTACTACCCAAGACGATCCTACACTCACTTTTAACCCTTCTACTACAATTCCACCATTCACCCATTTCTTCCCGGGTGCGGGTCAATCATCTTCAACCTATTCAATAGCACCAAACTAAACCATTGTCCATGCTACTTCTACATTTAGACCATCGAACCAGTTGGGTTTTCAATATTCAACTCTTCCATTTGGACAATCTTCGGGTATAGGGGGAGATGGATATGAAGAAGGATATGAAGATTTTGAGGGTTATGAGGAAGAAGGATATGCATATGGGGGTGATGGAGAACAAGGAGAACTTACTTACGTGCAAGGGCAAACTCAAAGAATGCCAAGTGTTGGTGGGATTCCACAACAACAAATTATACCCCAACATATTCGGCCAAGGCCACAAGGACCACAATTGAAACGTCCTATACCATTGCAACAAGTTCGTCCGCAAAACGTACAACATCAATTCCAAAGGCCAATTCAATATCCACCGATGCCACAACAACAATTTCAACCACATGTACCATAAGGGCCTATTTAAAGGCCAATGGGACCTATTCGACCAAGGGTTCGGTTGGGTGTGCCAAGAAGGCATCTTAGAGAACATGCGAGAGGTATTAAAGCGCATTTTAGGCCGGTAATCACTCACAATCCTTCACCAGTAGTTATTCCTCACAATGATCAAGGGAGGACATTTGAAGTGAGAACCAATTCATTGCAAAACTTGCCAAAGTATAAGGGTCTAGCAACGGAGGAGCCTTATTTTCACTTGGAAGCTTATGACTCGATTTGCAACATTCTTGGGAGTCAAGGATTTTTGGCCGATGATGTCAAATTGGTATTATTCCAATTTTCTCTAGAAGACAAGGCAAAGAAGTGGTTTTACACTCTACCTTCGGCATCTATCTATACATGGGCGGAGATGCAACAAATTTTCTTGGTTGAATTTTACACCGCTCAAAAGACCAATGATGCTAGGAAGGGGTTGAGGAGTTTTCAACAACAACAAGGTGAAATGTTTCATGGGGCCTTCGAGCGTTTCAACATGATGATCAAGAATTGCCCTCACCATGGGATTGAACTTTGGGAATTGTTGAATGCTTTCCACGAGGGGTTAAGTGCCGAAGATGCTCGCGATTTAATGTCCATTACCAATGGCACTTTTGGTACGAACTACGAGCATGACGATTGAGAGTTTTTGGAGCAAATGGCAATTACATCAAAAAGAAAAGCTCAAGCATCAAGGAGAGCACGACCGGCCATTACCCGAACCCAAGTGCATGCGGTAGACGATGGTAATATTCAAACCTCTAACCAAATTTATGATGTTTGTGCTATTTGCAATGAGATAGGACATGCGGCTGAAAATTGCCAAGGAGGTGAAGGGCAATATGAAGAGGTTCATGTGGTGCAAGGCCAAGGAGGGGGTGGTAGAAACTTCAATATGAATTCTAACACTTACCACCCTGGGTTGAGAAATCACCCAAATTTTTGGTACGGGAACCCTTCAAATCAAGCAAACCCGAATTTTCAAGGAAGTCAAGGTAACTTTGGTTCACGTCAACCTTACAATAATCAAGGAGGATATCGAGGTGGGAATAATCAAGGGTACCAAAGACAATATCAAACGGGTCAAGAACAAGGGGGGTCTTCGGGTGGAAACGAGATGATGGAAATGTTAAAGAGCATGCAAGCAGAGATGCAAAAGAGAAATCAAATGGATGATGCACGCATACAAAAGGATGAAGCCCGTGACAAATCAATTCAAACTTTGACCACCCAAATGGGTCAACTCGCAACCGAAGTGGCGGTTTTGAAGAAAAATAAAGGTCAGTTACCAAGCGACACTAAGGTAAACCCGTCTCATAATACTTCTAGAGGTAACAATGTTAATATTCATCATGTAAGTGTTTTAAGAAGTGGGAAAGAGTACAAAACCGATCCTTCACCGGATTTGGTTGATGGGGTGGTTGAAGACATAACGGGTCAAGAAAGTGAGGAAGAAAATGAAACACCTAAAAATTCTTCTAAAAAACCCAATTTTGAAAAACCCGAAATTAATAAAGAAAAAGAAAAAGAAAAAGAAAATAAAAATGAGGATGGGGGATCTAGTCAAGTACCATTTCCCTTAGCTTTATTAGATCTGTGTAAGAAAAATTTTATTTCAAAACGGGGTCCTTAAAAGGAAGAAATGTGGGAGGTGTTTAAACAAGTTAAAATTAATCTTCCTCTACTTGAAGCAATAAAACAGGTACCCGCTTACGCCAAGTTTTTAAAAGAATTATGTACTCAAAAGAGGCAACAAAAAGTGCCTAAATTGGTTGACTTGACAGAGCGGGTAAGCGCGGTTTTGAAAGGAGATCTTCCTCCTAAGCTACAAGATCCGGGAACGCCTCTTATCAATATTCAAGTAGGAAATTTTCAAACTGCAAGGGCGTTACTAGATCTTGGAGCCGGAGTAAGTATCTTACCGGGGGGGGGGGGTTATATGACCAATACGACTTTGGTCCATTGAAACGGGTCGAGACAACGGTGGTATTAGCCGATTTGTCTCATAAACTTCCTCGGGGTATTGTGCGGGATGTGATAGTTAAAGTTGATGAATTTTATTATCCCGTGGATTTTCTTGTGTTAGATTACTCATCCGCGGACCCAATTCAACAACAAAATGTTGTTTTGGGTCGGCCGTTTTTGAACACCGCACATGCCGTTATTGATTGTCGACATGGTACGGTCGACATGACATTCGGTAATAGGAAAATGAGACTAAATGTTTTTACTAACGGTACTAATGTTTTTGGTGATGAGTGTTTTCTAGCAGATTTCATAGATGGATACGACCCAAGAGTATGAGGAAGAGATTTTGGGATTGTGTGTTTGTGATGTGTCTTTGCAGGTTCATGCATGTGCGTTGGAGGTGGAAGAGAAGGAGCAAGAAGCTCTAGCGGTGAAAGAAGGAAGACCGCCATGGACCCACCAAACGGAGACTTTACAGGTGGGAATTGATTTGGGTACAAAACCTTCATTGGAGTGTCCACCAAATGTAAAATTGAAAGAGCTACCGAAACATCTAAAATATGCATTTTTGGGGGAGAATGACACCTTACCGGTGATCATTGCTTCCAATTTAGCGGTAGCTCAAGAAGAGGAATTATTGCGGGTTTTGAAGGATAATAAGGCGGCCATTGGATGGACGATAGCTGATTTGAAAGGTATTAGTCCATCCATTGTAATGCATAAAATCATTACAAGTGAAGATGCGAAGCCAACCCAGGAAACGCAAAGAAGGTTGAACCCGAACTTGAGAGAAGTGGTCAAGAAAGAAGTGATCAAATGGTTGGATGCAGGGATCATTTACCCCATTTCGGACAGTGCGTGGGTAAGTCCGACTCAGGTAGTGCCTAAAAAGGCCGGTATTCAGGTAATTAAGGATGAACAAAGTGAGCAAATTGCCACCCAACCGGTCACCGGGTGGCGAGTTTGCATCGATTATAGAAAATTAAACGCCGCTACCTCCAAAGACCATTTCCCGTTACCCTTCATTGACCAAATCATTGAAAAACTTTCGGGTAAAAAATATTATTGTTTTTTGGATGGGTACTCGGGATATAACCAAATTGCTATTCACCCTGACGACCAACACAAAACCACGTTTACATGTCCCTATGGTACATTTGCTTTTCGGCGAATGCCATTTGGACTATGTAACGCCCCGGTCGCATTCCAAAGATGTATGATGAGTATATTTTCAGACATGGTCGGGGAATTTGAAGTGTTTATGGATGATTTTTCCATCTTTGGTCCAAGTTTTGATTCTTGTCTTGATGAATTAGAAAAAGTGTTAAAAAGGTGTGTTGAGACAAACTTGATGCTAAGTTGAGAAAGGAGCCATTTTATGGTTCAAGAGGGTATTATGTTGGGACACCTGATATCGGACCGGGGAATGGAGGTAGACAAAGCAAAAATTCTGGTAATTTCATCTCTGCCCCCACCAAAGAATGTTAAGGGGTGAGATCATTTTTGGGACACGCGGGGTTCTATAGAAGATTCATTAAGGGTTTTAGTGTAATTACAAAACCTTTATGTAACTTATTATTGAAAGATGTTCCATTTGATTTTACTGACAAATGTTTGCAAGCGTTTCGTGTTTTGAAGGAACAGTTGGTGAAGGCTCCTATCTTGCAACCACCGGATTGGTCGAAGCCGTTTGAGATTATGTGTGATGCTAGCGACATGACCATTGGAGCGGTTTTGGGTCAAAGAGTTGATAAGAAGCCGGTGGTAATTTATTATGCAAGTAAAACTTTGTCCGAGGCACAACTGAATTGCACCACAACCGAGAAAGAATTATTAGCGGTGGTGTATGCCTTGGACAAGTTTAGATCCTACATTTGGGGGAGCAAGGTGATCATGTATTCGGATCATAGCGCGGTCCGATATTTGATGGAAAAGAAGGATGCAAAGCCCCAGTTGATTCGTTGGGTGCTTTTGTTGCAAGAGTTCGATCTAGAGATTCGGGACAAAAAGGGTTGTGAAAAATGTTGTTGCGGATCATTTGTCCCGGATCCCATTGGAAGGTGTTGATGACCCAAGCGAGATTAATGAACGGTTTCTTGATGAGCAATTGTTAGCCGTTTCTACTTTCGTTACACCTTGGTATGCCCACTACGTGAACTATTTGGACAAGGGTCAATTCCGAATTATTGGACGAAGAAGAGACGACAACAATTTCTAAGTCAAGTAAAACAATACATTTGGGATGAACCGGATTTGTTTAAAACTGGACCGGATCAAGTGATAAGAAGGTGTGTTCCCGAAACTGAAGTACTAGAGATTTTAACCCATGCTCATTCATCGGCATGTGGAGGGCATTTTAGTGGGAACAAGAAGGGTTATCGGGTGTTGTCATGTGGGTTTTATTGGTCCACAATTTTCAAGGATTCTTGTGAGTTTGCCCAGAATTGCATCAATTGCCAAAAAGTTGGAAGCATATCGAAGAGGGATGAAATGCCTTTACAAACAATTTTGGTGGTTGAGGTGTTTGATGTGTGGGGAATAGATTTCATGGGTCCTTTTCCCAATTCGAACGGGTTCTTATACATATTGGTTGCGGTTGACTATGTTACAAAGTGGATAGAAGCTATCGCTACAACGACCAACAATCATTCCGTTGTATGTAAGTTTGTGCAATCCAACATCTTCGCTCGATTCGGTGTGCCAAGGGTGATAATAAGTGATGGCGGTTCACATTTCAAGAATTTTAATTTTGGGAAATTGCTAAAAAGATATAATGTGAACCACCGCGTGGCTACACCATACCATCCGCAAACAAGTGGACAAGTTGAAGTGTTCAACCGTCAAATTAAAGAGATTCTCATGAAGACGGTAAGAACAGATAGAAAAGATTGGTCAAGTAAACTTGACGATGCATTGTGGGCATACCGGATGGCCTACAAAACTCCAATTGGTACTACCCCTTATCAGATGGTGTATGGGAAGGGGTGTCATCTACCAATGGAGTTAGCACATCGAGCACATTGGGCCATTAAAACTGTTAATGCAGATTATGACGAAGCGGGTCGAGTACGGAAGTTGCAATTGAATGAGATTGAGGAAATTAGAGATGAAGCTTACGAATGTGCATCCGCATACAAAGACAAACTAAAGAAAGTTCATGATGCAAAGCTAAGGAAGAAGAACTTCGAAGTTGGTCAAAAGGTGTGGTTGTACAATTCGAGGTTGAAAATGTTCGCGGGCAAACTCAAGAGCAAATGGATGGGTCCTTACGTCATCCGAAGAGTGGGAAGATTTGGAGATGTCGTTATCCAAGATGAGCAAACCAATAAGCAACAAACGGTGAACGGGCATTGGCTCAAACCGTATTTAGAAGGTAACGACATCAACAATCTGGAGCTTGACAAAGTGGGTTACATTCTACACCCATTGGATGACGAGGAAACTTAAAAGAGGCCCAGGTTTGATTGTGTAAATATTTAGTTTATTTTTTCTTTGAATAAAGCCCCGTTTAAAGCATGTGTTCGAAACAAGTGTGGGGAAATCCATACGAATTTCCCGAACATAGTGTTGAGGACAACACGGATTTTTAATGGGGGGTAGGGTATAAGTTTTCACGCTTTTGAAAAATTTACAAAACCATAAAAATTATTAAAATTAGAAAAAGCTAAAAAAGCATGAAATTTGCAAGTTACAAAAGTTTCTAGCCGGCCCCACTTGCCCAGTACCCGCCGTAAGCTACGGTGGGGGGGGGGGGCGTAGCTTACGGCGGCATGCAAACAATTTTGAGTCTTACGGCACTTACCTACTGTCGTACGGTGCCCATTTTGGTTCAGATATTGTCGTAACCTACGGCAAGTGCCGTAGGCTACGGCACCGAGTGAATTAAGGGGGGCTCTTCAGATGTCGGCGTTACATATAAAAAAAACCGAAAATCAATTAATAATTAATAATAATCCATTTAATAAAACACAACTCACCCCAACCACACAATTCTTTCAGTCGATCCCATCCACTATCTATCTTTCTTCTCCATCTTCTCTTCTAAGAACCCTAGCCTACCATAACCTTCAAACCACCATAATTTTTTCATCTTTCATCCAAATCAAGTGATTTTAGGGTCGATTTTGACTAAAATTTCACGAGCATTCTAATTGTGGGTGAAGATTTGGAAGAAAACCATGTTTTCTTGGCCGAAAGTTCACATCCTAGGGCCGAAATTTTGGGGGGTTTTGCGGGTTCTTGCTTAAAAGTGAAGTACTTGTTATTTTCATCTTCCACAAGAATAAGGTATGCGATTTCCTCTCATTCTTTGTATTACATTGCGGTTTGTAAGTTTCCATTATTGTTTTTGCTTACACACTTGCTTGTATATGATAGATGATAGGATATTGTTGAACCATTGAGTGATTGGGTATAAATGTATTTGATGTTTAGTGAAAATTTTTGGAAAAATTCTAATTTGTAGAGACATCATGCCAAATTTTTGTTTGAAAGGATAAAATTTTGGTTTTTGTACATTTATACCCATAACATAAAGCAAGTGTGGGGAAGATTGTGAAGTTGACCTTACTTGATTGTTGTGTTTGGTTTATGAACGTGTGTAGGTATGGTGAAAACAAAAGGTAAAGCGGGTGCAAGTTCGTCTAAACAACCTCAAGGGGAAGAGAACAATCAAAGAGAAGGAGGTTGGCTCGGATAGGAGACCCATACTCGGAGGAGGATGCGCCTCCAAGGGGTCCAAAACCGGATTGGACATCCGGTTCACTATTAGTTCAACCCGAGGAATGGAGAGAGGACTTGTTTCAAGAACAAATGAACAAGTTGAAGCAAAGGAGTGAGGCGTTTATTTATGAAAAGAAGATCCGGGAAGTTGATTTTAGGCCGTTCGGGATAACGGCAAAGTTTAAGGCATTGGGTTGGGAGGCAGCTTTGAAGTGTTATAATAACGAAGTGAAGAAGATGTATGATGATCAGATTCAAGAGTGGATGGCCACACTTGAATGTCCCCCGTTTAATGCTCCGCAAAAGATGAAATTAGTTGGAACATGTAACGGGGTAAAAGTCGAGATGTCTTATGATTCATTGCGCCGAATAGCGAAGTTTGACAACCAACCATCGAATTAATATATCTACCCAAGCCTCAAAGACCTCTACTTCGAGCCTGACAAGCATCCTCAATGGCAACAAATGTTGGATTACCTTTTCCTTCTGGGTACTACACTTGGTAAATTATTTAGACGAAACTTGAGAATGGAGGTGAAATTGTTGTTGGTTTTGTGCACACACAATGTCATCCCGTGGCGGGGTGACAAGATGGAGGTTAGGTTTCAAGAGGTGCCAATCTTGTACATGTTGATGTGTGGTTCCCCCATGGTTCCCTTCCGATTTCTAGTGTTGAACAACATTTGCTTGAGCCGAAATAGCGGAGAAAGAAAAATTGTACCCCATTGCCGATTGATCACGGCATTGTTAAAGAAATATGGGGCAATTGAAGGCAATGAAAAAGGTTCTTATAAGAGGTTTAAGTCGTTTGACATAAAGAATTTGGGACCAGGATGGGAGTATAAGGAAACAGAAAGGTATCATAAGTTGAAGACCGATGGGCGAAGGTGGAGAGTTTTGAAAGCGGATGCGAGACCACTACGACCGGCCGAGGCTGATGAGCCCGAAACGACTGATGAAGAGGTTAGTGGTGACGATGACTACCGTGAAGACACGTTCATGGTTGATGCTCAGATAGGGGGTGCTGGCCCAGGTGGAGTTCAGGGAGCAGGAGTACAGTCAGGATATGTGGGTAGTGTATTCGACTATGCACAACAGCCCTTTGATCCCTATTGGGCTCATTCGGGGAATATGGGCCAGATTATCGAGCAGAGGCGACCCCCCACTTTTGGCGAATGGACTTAACCCAACCAAATGCTCTTCGATCAACAAACTTTTATGGGGGCTAGTATGGAGAGAGCTCTTAAGCAGAGCTATGACAGAAATGAGCAATGGAATCGTGCTCATATGTATGCCCGCGAAGAAGAGATGAATAATCGCTATTTAGACGATCACCAGAGACGCTTGCATGATCAGTGGAATGCGGGCCAACCACTCGAAGCAGACCCGCCTGTTGTGAATTATACCACATTGCCACCATATGATGGTAGTGTGTCGTATCCCACCCCACCATTGCATCATTCTTAACGGGTGGATCCACACGCTATGAATTATCAGCAAAGAGTCAAGGTGGTGATCAAGGTAGTAGCAGCAGTAGCGGAGCTTTTGGGTTTGGCGAGTGGAATGACATGATGACATCCATTTTTGGGCCTCCACAGCCAAAGTACTACTAGCCAGGTCGTATCTTGCTCCTTTGTATATTTGTGTATATTTTTATCTCGTATGTTTATGTTTATGGTTGGGAGGTCGGGTGGTGTGTTGATGTTGATGTGATTTTTGGGAGGTGTTAGTGGTGGTGTGTTTGAATTTTCATAAAAATTAAAAAAAAAATTGGGATTTGAGAGTATAAGCGAAAGCTAATGTTGTTGGTTAAAAAGCGATCTTTCCCTTAAAACCATACATTGGGACAATGTATCCCAAGTGTGGGGATGGGGGGAATTTTTGAGAATTTTAAAATATTTGTGTAACCAAGCGAAAAGTGTCAAAATTTGAAAACTTGATATTGTTCAACTTGACACACCGACACCCATTTCTAGTCCTTTTTTGGTGAGAATTTGAACCACATATGGTTATTATAGATATTTCCTTGTTTGAGTGGCGGTGTGTGTCTTGTGTTAATAGAACTTGTGTATGAATTCTTGTTAAATCCTAGAGTTAGCATGCTTTTGAAAATGATAGGGGACTTTTAGGTAGCCTCGTCTAGATGTGAGAGAGTGTGGGATTAGTGGGTTGGACCTCATACTTTACAAATATGAGCTTGGTATTGTGAGGGGTGGGGGTTTGGTCCTTAGAAAGCCATGTTTGAGCCTTATACCATTCGGTTGTGACCCAAACCTATTTCCTACAAAATTTTACCTTTTGAGATGACCCGGTTTAGGAGATTTAGTATGTAGTGTTGATGTTCTTGTATATATTGTTGAGTTTGATGTGTTATGAAAAAAAAAGAGAAAAATATGAGAAAAATACAAAAAGAAGAATTGAGTTGTGATAGTAGTTGAGAATATGAAGAAGTTTTGTATATATTGGGTGTTTGCTTTGTTTAGAAGTAGAAATAAAAAAACCGGGTCAAATCAATTAGCTCTTGCATATATATCTTACCATTTTCCTACCTTTGCACCTAGCCCCATTACAACCCGTAAGTCCTTTTTGATTCATGAGCATGCTAGGTATTTGTTAGGAGGAAACTTGATTTTTATACAAGCTTATTGTCGCACAAACATACACACGCATTGAGTGGTTTAGCATTATGTGCTAATATTACTTTTCACCGAGAGTTCTTGTGAGGGGTGTGTCTTATGGTATGATTAAAAGTTAGTAGAAGGACGGCACATTTCAGCTTGGTTTGCATGAT
The DNA here is from genome assembly GCA_030545235.1 of Helianthus tuberosus. Lineage (NCBI taxonomy): Eukaryota > Viridiplantae > Streptophyta > Magnoliopsida > Asterales > Asteraceae > Helianthus > Helianthus tuberosus. The sequence continues at coordinate 183,058,738 of CM060451.1, forward strand.
TGATCGCTTGTGGTTATGAATAGTTTTTGAATGGGTTGCTTGGGACAAGCAACAGGTAAGTGTGGGGATGTGACGGGTGGTCCGTAGGACAACCCTTAAAAGGTTTAATATTATGCACATTCCATGTTTATTACGGTTAATTGCTTGAACTTGGTAACCACTAGATGATTTGATGTTGTAGGTGTTAAAGTGCTCAAGATGCGGGATTTAGGAAGCTTAGATGGATGGGGAAAGTTGGCATCATCAAGATGTGAAGAAATCAAGTTTTGATGAAGAAACAAAGAAAAAAACAACACTCAGCGCCGTAACCTACGGCTGCTGGCGTAGGTTACGGCTCCCACATCCTCAAAAATCACACCGCCGTAAGACAGTGTTCCACTGCCGTAAGGGATTAATGCTCGACGTAAGCTACGGTGAGCACCGTAGCTGTAACAACTCTCATCAAAAGTCATATTTATTAAATTAATTTGATCAAAAGGAAACCCTAATTGAGACACCCAAGTAATTCTGAACAAAACCTAAAATTTTCAGAACAATCAGAATCAGGATCAGGGCCCCTAAAACTCAGGGGGGGTATTTCCTAGTTAACGATTATCTACATAATGTGCTGTCAAAAACGAATTAATGAAATTCATCGACTCAGCTGAGCTAGTCCCACACGTGGCTACTCTATAAAAATTAGGTGTCCCTTACGGACCGTAAGGGTTATTTGTTACGGTCCGTAAGGGGTGGCAAAATTTGGGTATAAATAGCAGACATTGGCACTTGAAATTCTGCGTATGTTCGACGAAGAAATTCGTTCTATGCTCCGAGATAATTCTGTTTATCACAATTAACACACACAGGCACTAAATCGACGCCGCAATCAGGGTATTAGCACAATCGCTATTACGATTCATTGTCCGATCGATCAATGTACTCAATGGATGTTTAAGTGCTGCCCACATTAGGGTAATGCTTTGTCATTAGTCGTTAATTCGACGGATGTTTAAGCATAGCACTTTGTCATTCGTTGTGAGGGTTGATCTCGTGAGTTATCGTAAATGCTAGATTGATTACTAACCCCGAATTGTGTGCCTGTTATTAAATTTAGGTTAAAAAGGCTAAATCAGTAGGTTAAACTCTGCCCATATCAATCTGCAATGTGAGTCATTCTCTTTTTATCAAACTATTTTACAATACCTCAAATTATTTTCAAGGTTATAATTACAGGGACTAAGTCGTGGATATCTTGAATTACTGGTTAGTGGGGTATTGTGCACATTACTAATTTTCTCCCAGTTAGGTTCATTGACCAACTCGGGATAATCACTGTTAGGTTCATTGACCTACAGGGATAATCGTCACTATTTAGGTTCATTGATCTAAATAGTGGTATGACCATCGTCACCATTGTGACAGAATGCCAGATAAAAATAAGATAGAAGCCATTGTAATCGCTCTTATGCTGTAATTAATAACTATGCATCATTATGCAAAATAGAATGATTCACTCAGTATTTCCCGCTGACAAAACCTTTTTCAAACATGTTTCAGGTGATCTGTTATGATCTAGGAAAAGTGCCATATAGCACTACAAGCTCAAGGAAGTGGCTCAGTATAAAATAAAGAAACATGTTTTGTAAAATAAAAGATTTCTTTGTGAAATCAAACTATTGTAAATTACCGGGTTTTATCCCGAATTGTGAAATAAAATAATCGGGAAATATTTACATTTTAAAAAGATCCTGATGAAAACTTCCGCTGTCAAACTCAATTAATTAAATACCGCAGTATTTCTGTCCCGCGGCTCCTGAAACGGGTCAAACCAGGTCGGGGGCCGTGACAGAAAAAGGTGGTATCAGAGCCACTTATCGAGCCACTGATTTAAGCCAATTAAGTATTTAGAAATACTTAGTAATTTTTATTAATTGCTATTTTGTGATTATATGTTTTATTATCTGACTAATTTTGAACAGTATGGGCAGATTTTTATATGTTAGCTACTGTAGTAGTAAATATAAATCTTTAAATATTCTGACTCAAAGTTTTAGCACCTCTATTATCTACAGTCTATAAACCGTATTCAGTAAATAAATTTTACAAATAAAACCTAGTGTGTTTTAATTTTCAGTTATTTTGATAATTACCCAGTATGAAATACTATTTAAAAAGTTGTTCTATAAAATTTTGTTATGAATTAGTAATTGTGTGTATCTTGCATAAACAGCATGAGTGATTTGTCGGAAGCCCTTCAGAATTTAAATCTCTATCCAGTAAGAATCGAAGTTTCCAGAGATTTCAATAGGTATATTCCAGACATAGAAGAACCTATAGAATTCAACGCTTTACCTCTTGAGAAACCTAAACCTAAGAAAATGGAAATTGGGGAAAGCTCTAGACAAATTGAGGGGTTACCATCTCAAGAAGAACTAGATTTTATAATGGCAACCGATGATACTATTGAGCCTGTTAATGAAAATGATTTTATTCATTCTCTTGAAACACAACTACCAATAAATTTAGAACCAGCTATTTCAAACCTTTCAATCCACTCGCAAATAGACGAATGGGTGACTAATGAAATACTGTTACAAAACCATCCCTATAGACTTTTTCCTAAGTTCAATCCAGAACCTTTACCAAATTCACCAAGAAGTAACGAGAATAGGACTAAAACTTCGTCATTTTGACAAAATGGATGCTGGGAATAGGATCCAAGAGATTTTGGGACAGATCTCCTGGAAATACGATGAGAAGGAACGCCGTTACTAGAATATCACCTGACAAAGGATAGGGGATTATGAAACTATGATGGTGTAATAGTAATAGTAAAATCAGTTTGTGTAAAATAAATAATAAAACGGGTGTATATAGATGCATGATATAATCTATAAAATAAAATGAAATTTTAGAAAGTTACAAATTTTGTTTGTATATTCGTTTATGTGCTTATATGCAATTAAATTATGACATTGGATTATTTCCTTTATACTAATTATGTATCTATAAATTAAATATCAGATGGAAAACGCTAATAATGAACCAGTTAATGAGGTTAATCAATCTGAGCAACAACCAGGGGATCAATATGTGACTAGGCAAGATATAGAAAATATCGTTGCTCAAGGGATAGCCAACGCTATTCCAGGAATAGTTGCTCAAGGGATAGCCAATGCTATTCCAGCAACCATTGCTGCTGTTAAAAATCCAATCGAACCGCAACAAGTTGTTCCTAGTAAACGTATTTCTGAAGATAACTTCAGTAATAGCGTAAATGGAGGCAATAATCATGTTAATCATGATAATGAACCACGGCAAGCTCGGCTCCCTAAGAAAAAGAAAGTTGCAACACCTGGTTGCACTTACAAAGAATTTCTTGCTTGTAAACCCACTGAGTTTGCAGGCAATGAAGGAGCGACTGCGGCACTGCGTTGGTTAGAGAAAACCGAGGCAGTAATTGCCATAAGTAAATGTGCTCAGGATGATCAAGTCATGTACGCGTCAAACCTTTTCAAAGAAGTGGCGCTAGAATGGTGGAATACGGTGTTACAAGCAAAAGGAAGAAGGATGGCGTATGCTATGAACTGGGAAGAATTTAAGAGCTTCGTAGAAAGAAAATTCTGTCCCGAGTATGAAAAGGAACAAATGACAAATAAGTTTCTAACCCATCGGATGGTGGATGTAGATTGTCGAGGGTATACTACGACATTCTTCGAATATGCTCGAGTGGTACCAACCCTGGCCTCGCCAGAGCCGGTACTTATTTCTCGTTATATTTGGGGATTGATTTCTGAAATCCGTAATATCGTCAAAGCTGCGAAACCTCGCACGATTGATGATGCAGTGGAATTAGCCAATACTCTGACTGACGAACTAGTACGGACAAGAGAAGAAAATAGAAGGAAGGAAGTAGCCCAAAAGATTACCCAAGAATTCCATCCGGGTAACCATAACAATTTCAAAAGAAGAGGGAATGGGCAATCTACCACTAGTACATTTTGCAATTTTTGCAAAAGGAAGCATTTTGGAAGATGCAAAGGATATTGCAATTTTTGCAACATTCCGGGGCATCAAGAAGAAGACTGTAGGAGGAAGAAATTTTCAGTTTGCTACAACTGTGGAGAAACTGGACATCTTAGGCCAAATTGTCCAAAACTGAATAAACCATTTGACAATCAAGCCAAACCTGCAGAAGGAGCAAAAAGGAATGTAAGAGCCTTCCAGCTGACTACTCAAGAAGCCGAGATGATTCCAGATATGATAGCCGGTATGTTCTTAGCTTACAACGTTTACACAACAGTATTATTTGACTCTGGTGCAAACCAAAGTTTTATAAATACTTTACCCTGCCAAACTTTTAACTTACCGTTAACCAACATTAGATAAATTTCTACAGTAGAAATGGCAGATGGGAATTCAGTTAAAATAAATAAGGTTCTGCAAAACGTAGAAATAGAACTTTTAAGTCCTAAATTTTCTGCAACCTTATTACCTATGAAATTAGTTGAAATCAAGGTTGTGCTAAGAATGGATTGATTAGTAAAACAAGCATGCTCGAATTATCTGTGATAAGAATTCCATAGAAATTTGTGCACCTACTGGAGAAGTAATAATGATTACAGGAGATAAGCCATGTAAACCCATAAAGTTCATATCTAGTGAAAGTTGTTAGTTATGAACGAAAGCAAGGAATAGTATATATGATTTCAATAATCATTAATACTAAAGATAAAGAAATTAAGGAAATTTCTGTAAATTCAGAATACCCAGACGTATTCTCAGAAGAATTACCAGGGTTACTACCAGATAGGGAGGTAAAATTTGGATTCATCTAATTCCAGGAATTTTACCGATAAGCCAAGGAACCTTATCGGTTAGCACCTACAGAAATATTAAAATTTAAAAAAAGCAATTAGATGAATTATTAAGTAAATGTTTCATACAACCTAGTTTATCCTCGTAGGAGGCACTAATATTGTTGGTTAAGAAAAAGGAGGTTTCGATGAAAAAGTGTATTGATTATAAGGAATTAAATAAGGTTACAATTAAGAATCAATACCTAGAATTGATGATCTATTCAATCAAATTCCAGGGAAATAGATATTTTCCTAAGATCGACTTATGTTTCGGATATCATCAATTGAAAGTACAAGAGGAAGACGTACCTAAGACTGTTTTCAGAACTAGGTATGGTCATTACGAGTTTACAGTCATGTCCTTCGGATTAACGAATGCACCTGCAGCATTCATGGACATGATAAATAGGATCTGTAAACCATATTTGGATAAAATTGGTAATAGTCTTCATCGACGATATACTTATGTATTCCAAAAGTTAGGAAGAACATTATCAGCACTTGCATGTACTCTTAATTTTGTTAAGAAAAGAGAAGCTTTACGCTAAATTCTTGAAGTATGAATTTTGGTTACCAGAAGTGCAATTTCTAGGTCATATAGTGAATCATGAAGATATTCACGTAAATTCTGCTAAAATAGCAGCAATTATCAAATAAAAGGTTCCCTAATACGCAATGGAAATTAGAAGTTTAGTCGGATACTACAGACGATTTATTAAGGATTTTTCTAAGATAGTTATACCATTAACTAAGCTAACCTGTAAAACAGTTAAGTTTGATTAAAGTTCTAAGCAAGAAGAAGCCTTTAAGATCTTAAAGCATAAATTAACAAAATCCTAGCTTTACCAGAAGGAACTGAAGATTTTGAAGTATACGGTAATGCTTCAAAGCTAGGATTTGGATGTGTGTCAATACAACGCAAAAAGGTAATTGCGTATGCTTCAAGACAGTTGAAAAAGCACGAAGAGAACTATATAACACATAAATTAGAATTAGGAATCATAATTTTTGCCTTTAAGATTTAGAGACATTATCGGTATGGAAGCAAGTTTACTGTCTATACGGATCCTAAGAATTTAAGATATATATTTGAGCAAAAAGAATTAAACATGAGGCAAAGGAGATGGATGAAAATCCTAAGTGACTCCGGCTGTGATATTCAGTATCACGAAGGAAAGGCGGAAGACGGCTAGAGATCGTCAGAAAAGTTATACAGATAATAGACGAAAGCCGTTGGAGTTCGAGTTGGAGACAAAATGCTAATTGAAAGTATCTCCTTGGAAAGGAGTTGTTAGATTTGGCAAGAAAGGAGAAACTAAGTCCAAGATACGTAGAACCATTTTCAGTGATCCAACGTATAGGACCAGTTGCTTATCAGGAGAGTTAGCTGGAGTACATGATGTATTTCATGTATCCAATCTCAAGAAATATCTATTATACGAATCTTTGGTAGTACCTTTCCAAGATAGAAAGGTAAACGAGTAGTGTTAGTTAAAGGAAAGTAGGATTCAAAGATATGATCCTAATACATTTAGGCGTTAGAGTCAGAAATGAAGCGACAGTATCCTCAATTATTCCAGTAAATCTCGAGGACGAGATTTTTATTAAGGTGGGGAGAATGTAACAACTCTCATCAAAAGTCATATTTATTAAATTAATTTGATCAAAAGGAAACCCTAATTGAGACACCCAAGTAATTCTGAACAAAACCTAAAATTTTCAGAACAATCAGAATCAGGATCAGGGCCCCTAAAACTCAGGGGGGGCATTTCCTAGTTAACGATTATCTACATAATGTGCTGTCAAAAACGAATTAATGAAATTCATCGACTCAGCTGAGCTAGTCCCACACGTGGCTACTCTATAAAAATTAGGTGTCCCTTACGGACCGTAAGGGTTATTTGTTACGGTCCGTAAGGGGTGGCAAAATTTGGGTATAAGTAGCAGACATTGGCACTTGAAATTCTGCGTATGTTCGACGAAGAAATTCGTTCTATGCTCCGAGATAATTTCTGTTTATCACAATTAACACACACAGGCACTAAATCGACGCCGCAATCAGGGTATTAGCACAATCGCTATTACGATTCATTGTCCGATCGATCAATGTACTCAATGGATGTTTAAGTGCTGCCCACATTAGGGTAATGCTTTGTCATTAGTCGTTAATTCGACGGATGTTTAAGCATAGCACTTTGTCATTCGTTGTGAGGGTTGATCTCGTGAGTTATCGTAAATGCTAGATTGATTACTAACCCCGAATTGTGTGCCTGTTATTAAATTTAGGTTAAAAAGGCTAAATCAGTAGGCTAAACTCTGCCCATATCAATCTGCAATGTGAGTCATTCTCTTTTTATCAAACTATTTTACAATACCTCAAATTATTTTCAAGGTTATAATTACAGGGACTAAGTCGTGGATATCTTGAATTACTGGTTAGTGGGGTATTGTGCACATTACTAATTTTCTCCCAGTTAGGTTCATTGACCTACTCGGGATAATCACTGTTAGGTTCATTGACCTACAGGGATAATCGTCACTATTTAGGTTCATTGATCTAAATAGTGGTATGACCATCGTCACCATTGTGACATGTCACCATTGTGACATGTCACCATTGTGACAAAATGCCAGATAAAAATAAGATAGAAGCCATTGTAATCGCTCTTATGCTGTAATTAATAACTATGCATCATTATGCAAAATAGAATGATTCACTCAGTATTTCCCGCTGACAAAACCTTTTTCAAACATGTTTCAGGTGATCTGTTATGATCTAGGAAAAGTGCCATATAGCACTACAAGCTCAAGGAAGTGGCTCAGTATAAAATAAAGAAACATGTTTTGTAAAATAAAAGATTTCTTTGTGAAATCAAACTATTGTAAATTACCGGGTTTTATCCCGAATTGTGAAATAAAATAATCGGGAAATATTTACATTTTAAAAAGATCCTGATGAAAACTTCCGCTGTCAAACTCAATTAATTAAATACCGCAGTATTTCTGTCCCGCGGCTCCTGAAACGGGTCAAACCAGGTCGGGGGCCGTGACAGTAGCTTACGGCGCTATGTTGACCGGGGTTTGCTTGTTGACTGCCGTAAGCTACGGCAGGTGCCGTAGCTTACGGCGCCGACTGTCATCAAGGTGTAACTTACCCATTTAATGCTCATTGGATGAAGTTTAACGGTGTCTTATCATATGTTTTCGGTTACACTTGATGGGGAAACGAATTTTGGTGCACTTTTGGAGACTTTGAGCTTGAAGAACAATCTTTAATCTAGAGTTTGATGTTTTTGCTTTCTATGAACATTGAAGACTTTGTTATGATGTTTATTCGGGCCATGAGTGGCTAAACACTTTGTGATCATCCTGGATTGAAGGTTTGCTTGAGACATTTCATGTTGGATTTCGTAATTTCTAGAATAACAATCTTTATGATTTGTTTGTTATGGTGTGTGATTACTTTGTTGTAAATTGTTGATTCTTATGTTAAACTAATTAGAAACCATATGTTCTTGGTGCCGTTGGCAATCGAGATATCATGGGTATAGTTAGGCTTGGGTAAGGGTTGATTGATCATCGGGTAACAACCTCACGTTCTAGGAATCTGAGTACTTAGTTCCCTTTCATCACTGCAAGTAGTCACACATGAGCTATGTCTATGTAGTTCTTTCTAGTGGAATGATAACATGAATGTCAATTGAAACCGGAAGTCTAGGATGGTCATTTGTCTCTAATTTGTTTACAATCAAAACTTTCATTTTTGCAATTACATTAGCAAACTTAGTTTTAAAACCAATTTAATCAAATCAACTCTTGAAATTTACTTTACTTGCATTTAGTTTAATTTTAATTAACTTAGATAAACACTTCAAATAACACATATTCCACAAACTCCCTGTGTTCGATACCCACTTACCACTAACTATTTAGTAGTATTTGGATTAAATTTTATTGTGACCACGACGTCACGTCACGGTCACTCGTTGCCGTAAAACGATTTCCGACCCAAGAAATCTTCCCAAGAGTTTCAAATACGAGTCCTGGACCTGTGATTAGGCTGGCACCCACCTTAATCCAACGAGGAGGTTAGCGTTACTGTCCATGCGTTGCCTCAAACAGAACTGTCCATATACTAGGATGGTAACTGTTGTAGTAATCTCAACCAAAGGTAGGTGTCCTTCCAATTTTTCTTTACTAAGTCACTCACACACATGCCCGCAACATGACCTCAAGTGTCAGGATGGTTCGTTTACTCTGACCGTTCGTCCTATGATGATAAGTAATGCTCATGCCTAGACGTGAGCCATGGGTGTTGTGTAATGCCTGTCATAAATAAGGTATAGATCAAATCAGAGGTAACAGAAGTTGGCACCTCGTGCCTAAAAACCGTCCTTCACAAATAGTTACTCAGAGTATGCGAAGGCTTGACGATCTTCCTTGTTTGCAAGGAAGTGTACCGATTACATGCAACAATCAATGAGCACCCAAGTTGTGTTATTTCCGTTCTGAGTTCCAGGTAGTCCAGTGACAAAATCCGTGGTAGTCTGTTCCCAAACATTGTTGATACTCCACCTTGACTTTTCCACAAGTCAAACATTAGTCACAAACATTTCTAGGTGGGCCTTCATGCCCGATCACTAGTGCAAGATTTATAGATCCTAATATCTCTCACCAAACCCAGACGACTAGAATATTGAGGTTGGTGTGCTTTGCTCAACACATATTCCTTATAGTTGCTGTATAATGAGGTCCACATTTGTTCCATGAGGTAGCGAATATCATCCGACCTGCCACAGGTTGCTTCTCCATGCCCCGCATGGGTTCAACTTGAAAATCTTCTTCCTTCAGTTCTCCAGTTTGAACAGAGCGAGCCTGATCCGGTAGGTTAGAGTCGATAATGAGCTACAAAGCTTGTGCACGTCCAGGTTTCACAGTCGTAATCATTCAAAAGTTCCATCTAACAATGTCATTACACGTTCTAGCTCTTCCGTAACATAGGTACACGGGAGGCCCTTTGGTACCGCCCAAGTAATGCCTACAACTTAAATCCAAAAACCATAGCTTCCACCGTAGGTTGTGAATCGTGCAATCCTTCTTGTAAATCCACCACGTAGTCCATCACCTTCTTGTGTTGCATCGGCGTGTATCCGAGACCCGATTCGATCCATCATGGTATGCCATTAGATCACCCGTTCCCTCGGGTAAAGACGATGTTCAGTGCAATGTAGAGTTGGGTTTCAAAAACTGAAAAGGCATTCTCTTGCTTGTTTCCCATGATTACACAACATCCTGCTGTGCTAAAGAGATTTAAGCTGCGCGATCTTCGAAAATCCCGTGATGAATCTGCGATAGTATCTAACGAAGCCAAAGAATTGCCGTAACCCCGAAGGACTCCTTAGTGCCAACCAATTCCACTAAAATGGATCTTAGCGAGATCCATGTGTATCCCCACTTCATTGACTACGCGACCAGGAAAGTGTACTTCTCGAATCCTGAAGTCACACTTAGGTAGATTTCGCATGGACGTGTTCCTCCCTTAGGAGCTCTACAATAAGATACATGTGCCACCCATGGTGTTCCTTTCTCCCGGAAATGATTCAAAACATCATCAATGAACACGGTCGATTCATGTGATCCATAAAGCTGCTGGTGTATTGATTAACCCAAAGGTCATGGAGTACAGTGTCGCAATGGCCGTATTGCGTCTGACAGTTGTGGAAGTAATCCTGAAAGTTCTTCGAGTAACACATCGAGAGGAATCACGAACAATTGGTGGATCCTTGATCCTTGTTTTCTTAGCCCTAACATCAGTATCGGTTGCTAACTTAGCGAGGTAATCCCTCTGTAGACACTTCTGGGCTTCCATTGATGTAATGATGCTATCCTTTACACCACTCTGACACTTTAGAGCATATAGCGACGCAAAATTTTCTTCTCACAGGGTATATCTGCGCGATATCTGGATAACCAATCCACACTAACCACTACATCGAGGCTATCAAGGATATCAGAAGGAAGGTCGAGGTCGTACACTTGTCCCACAAGGTCGAGCTTGCATCCCAACGAACATATGAGGTTTCCATTGTCTTGCCATCCTTCGATTCCACACCAAGTTCAGTTCCAAGAAGTATCAGGGTTAAACAAAATAGGGATAAGACGATTTGTTACTAAAAACATGTAGGCCACCATGTTGCTAAATCCTGGCGTCGCCCAAGTCAATTCCTAAATGTCCTTCCACGAGCACCACTACCAGTGGTGTTATCGTTACGAGGATTTCCAGTACTGACGTCGTTCCCTTGGTTGTTGTCGTCTTGATTTAACAACGGCCAATCCATGTCGTGGGCACCTCCATTTCCATACCGTTGGCTACAATTACGAGTATCTTGATGTTGCCATGACTGTTACCCCTAATGTCGTCGCTTGAAACAGAGCCCTACGATTTTGCACGGTCAAAGTCCATCCTTTCACATTCTGCGCCACGTCCTAATGCGCTACCCACTGTGCTGGCAGTTACAAATACCATACTATAGTCAATTATCATTGCTTATGCCCCGATGAACTCGTAAGAGTTGACTCCCATAAGTCGCTGACTAGGGTTAAAGATTCGATTGGAGTCAAATTGCTGATGTTCGTTGCTGGTAGTCAGGGTCGTCCAGTTACTGAAGTCGGTAAGGTACTACGCTCATCCTCTTGAAGAACGTTCTTGCAAGCTGATGAAGTAATACACGGTATGTTGCTAGAGTGTTACAGAAGTGATCGCACTTTTGGCTCTAAGGCGCCAATACACTGAGTTCCAACCATTGAAGAGGAGTGAGAAGGGTATCGACCAAACATTTGACGCTGCGACATCCAACTCAGGGATGTTCGTACAAGCACCTAACATTCAATCCAGTTTGCTAGGAGTTCAGATGGGTGTTCAGGTAATACTCGATAGCATCGAGATTTGAAAGAATTCAGAGAGGAGTGAAAAGATCATGTTCGAGTAAAAGACAATCACTTCTATGACTCCCATAGATTTGTTATATTTCTCATCGATCAAATAACGGAACGAAACCCCTTTTTCACTTGTTAAGCCTCACTGGGACTCGCATCCACCTCACATTATTATTATGTGTGCACCCACAATAATATTGTGATTTGCATGCTCATCTCAGTTCCTCCTAAATCATGTCAAATGGTTCCTCAAACTCGAATGCCAAACAGAGGTTATCAAAACGATAGATCACCGGAATCTAAGGACTATGACATGCATTCAACACATCACAATGTAAGCAAGCAATCCATGCCATCATGTTCTAGTGACGAGTGTGTGTTCGTATGTTACGTCATAAACAAATGTGTACTAGTCATGTAATGTATGCAACAAGTGAGAAAGACGAACCTTGCAATCTGGAGCTGAGTGTCATGGTCGTATTCATGTTTTCAGAACTGTTCGGTTATAGTCTGGTTTTACAAAAACATTTTAAAACCAAGTTCACTATAACCAGTGGCTTTGATACCAAACGGTCACACCCCCAAAATACCACATGTGGAAGCCCCCGCGAGGCGTGTGACGTACCAGGATCAAGCCACCAAACACATTAAACTCATAACAAGATTTGAATAAAAGCTTTCATTTATTAACATTAAGTGTTACAAAACATTAAATGTAATACATTGTGTACAGCGGAAGCATAAATCATTCGTTAAGTATTCCATAAACCATATATATACGAGAACCACTAGACTTGTCTTGCGTTTCCATGTATCTCGACCCATGACCACTCTAGCATCCCAGACAGCAAGTTCCATGATCCAAATAATCTATAACCTGCGAGCATGCACACACGTTTATCAGACAACGCTGGTGAGTTCATAGTTTTTACGAAAACGTTAATTACCAAGTGTTTAGTTCTGTTCATTGATTACAATGTTGATAATACCTCGGATACAAGACGGCTCCTGATTTATTTTGCCCTTTCCCCAAAGCTCCAATCAAAGCATTGGTCATGACTAGGTCATTAGTTCACACCCGTCCTCTCCAGTACGGGGTGAGGGTGCCAAACCTAAGTATCGCTACCAACTAATACCTTGTTACCTCTCAGGTAACCAAACAACAAGGAGGGACTTTAAAGGTGATAGGACGAGTATATTATCCAACATTCCAGATTTACCATAAGACGTATTCCTCTCAGGAATACCCGATTGATTTACCCAAACCTATCCCTCTCAGGGATGCCCAGTGACTGTCCCAACCACCGGGACGCATGCTCAAGAGAAATGAACTCACCTGAGATTGCTCGGCATGTTTTATTACTTTGTTTCACGTTGATCAACCATATCCTAGTGTGGTTACCAATAACAGTCAGTTTCATGTGCACATAGAACACGTATTTTCTACACATACTACACTTGTTGCGTACGCAGAGTACACATATCGTCATACAAATCACAACAGTAATTCATGCAACATACCAGTTCATTATCCCCATATATTCACATATCATATATTCTCGTATCATATATTTGCATATCATGTATTCACATATCATATATTCTCGTATCATATATTTGTATATCATGTATTCACATATCATGTATTCTCGGATCATATATTTGTATATCATGTATTCACATATCATACTAGGTCATATTATTAGATTATGCTCAATAAATACCCAACAGCCCATAAGCACGAGCCTATTCGAAGAGTACGGCCCACACTCATGTGTGTAGCCTCATCTAAATATATGTATAATCTGTTTAATGGTGCAGCCCACATGATCAGCATGTTAACCCCAATTAGCATGTAAATCCCAATTACATTTGTGTTGCCCTTTTATTACCTTCCGGCCCAAAAGTGATAGTGCAATCGGGCCTAGTGTGATTCGGTTTAGTGTGTGGCCCAACTACCTAACAAGTCCAAGTATGAGGCCCGATGATTTGATGAAATACTAAGTTTCGTTGGACTGAAGTGTGGCGAAACACTAAGTTTCGTCGGTTTTAAGTGTGTGACGAAACACTATGTTTCGTCGGATTGATGTGTGTGACGAAACACTCAGTTTCGCCGGAGATAACATCAGATAGATGTTGTGCATCTGCAGACTCTAATGTCCTACTTCTTCAACGCATCATCTTAATCATAGGAGCTCTAATCATGTCACAACATTGATTAATCATGACCAATAGCAGACCCATTCACTCGCATACATTAGTTACAGTTCCTCATCCGATTCATACACACTTAATGTCCAAACTGAACCCTAATCTTATATGATGCTATTAACTCATACAATTTAACACACAACCATTTCATGTTTAAGATTTTGATCCGATAGCTAACAGTCCTACATCATCAATCCAATACTCATACAATTATGAATCAATTCTCACAATTTACTAACATAATTCATTCATCTAGGGTTTCCCTAATCGTGGTATACCAAGCACGTAACGTCACGCAAAAACATATTCGATCATAACACTATTGTATCAGGCATAACAATCATTGATTTAGTAGTATTAAACAATGGTAAAGCACTAACCGGATCGAACAGAATTGCTTGGCATGAAAAGGAAGTTTCGTGAGGGAGAGAGTAGGCTGCCCCCAATGTAAAGAGAAGTCTAGGGTTGTGCACATGCACTCACATATATAATGAACGGAGTGGGTTTGGGCTTGACAAGACCTGGGCCGAGGCCCCCTTATGGCGATGAAAAACCATCACCCATCGACGAAACACCATGTTTCGTCAAACATGGGTTATGATGCACTGTTGGGTTTGATTTAGTTAAAAAAATATGAAAACATATACATAAACTAATCTTAAGTAGTTAATAAATAACTACACATAAAATACTTCAACTATTCAAGCACAAGTTACAATTCAGGCACAAGTTATAATTCAGGATTGTAAATAAGTAACACGTAAAGGAAAGGTCTTGAAATCCCGGGTTGTCACAAATGACATCATGAAGAAATGGTAAAGAAAATTCACTTTCAACATAAGAAACTAGTTATTAAAGTCATTAATACATACCTAATTAAAAAGTGCCGAAAGATTAAAAATCAAAAGTAATACATTAAAGACTTGTCTTCCCCATGTGATGTAAGAGATTAGCCAAACATGGCCTTTGATTGACAAGAACTCTTACGATCCATCTTGGATCCCGAGACTACTACACACTCTAAAGATGAAAGATGGATGATGGTGGTGGGTGTTGGTGTTGTAGTGGTGGTGGAGTAGTGGCAAAGTGGGAGAGAAGTGGTTTGCCAAGGATTCCTTTGAAGTGAACCAAGCACCCCTATTTATAGTACGAACAGAGCCCCGGCCACGGCCCCGTGTCCGCTGGGCACGACCCGTGGCCATCTTCTTCTCTTCATTCATTAATTGCAGCTGTCAGCAGAGGGCCCCACACGACCCCGTGCCTTTTGGACACGGCACTGTCGTCAACTCTTTGCTGTACTATCAAGATTCGACAAATCTAAGAGTTGACCACGCCCCATGGTGAGCTAGGCACGGCCCCGTGGTGGGCGTAGAAGCTTCTGCAGGCTTTGTCTTCTTGTGTTAGGGCTGACCACGCCCCATGCCTGGTTGGGCACGACCCCGTGGTCAGCTTCTGTTTCTTGTTTTTGTCTTGGGAGGTGCTGCCAAGGGGTCGGACATATCACGTTATTCCTTCTTCTTGTATTTATGTTGGTTTTGGCTACTTATTTGTTTCTCTTGTTCTTTTAAGCTCATTTGGTCCTGTAAATTCAAAAGGAAAAAATAAACGCAATTTTTCCAACATTAGTACTAAAAAGGGTCGGTTTTATGCCTCTATTGATGTAATGTATATGTTGCATTTTGTACACATCAACGCACATGCTTGGTTCGATGAACACCAGAAGGTCGACCCTTTGGAACCTCCTTAAGAAGCATCTCAACATCGGTTAAGTCATCGAGCATGATAAAATCTAGATCCCTCATATCTGCAAAAACAAACATACAATAAAATATTAGAAACAGGTAGTTTGATGATAAGAAAAATGCGCTACATAAAGGTACATATCCTTCCCGTCAATAACAAAGAAAGCCTAGACGCCAAATCGATCCACCTTTCACTAATCCCTAACAACACGAGAAATTCCTTAGGGTAAGCCCTAAGCTTGAAACAAGAAGCACGAAGCATCAACAAGAACTCGGATTCAAACTCTAAGGGTTCAGCTTCTTTCTCATCTAGGGAAATATCAAATTTACGACACGGAGCCACAAAAGGGATAAGTGTGTCAGAAACGAAGAAAAAGTGTTATTTCCAAGCAGCGGTGTGGCCAACATTGGTAGTTATCAAGGGAGTTTCACATTGAGTTTTTTCGATAGTAAACCAATTCCCATTACGAGCAAGAAGAAAAAAAACGACGAAACATCTTAAGAGAAGTCTCATAACTAAGACATCGACAATTGATCTCAAAATGCATAATACGAGCGATTACGACAGGAGCCAACTAACCAAGAGATAAACAGTAGTATATAAGAACCTCTAAGAAAAAGTTTGAAAACGGCTATCGAAGGTTCGATTGTATAAAGAACAATCTTACCTTTGGGACACTTATTTGAAGAACTTTTTCATCCGGGCTATTGGATCAAAAGAGGGTTCAATCCAATGATCAGAGCAAAACCAATCAATATCAGCTTGAAAAAATTCGAAAATTGAATAGCAATATGGTTCTTTGCATTAGCAGCCATGATAAACCAGAAGGTAGAAGGACTTGCCGGTTTATAAGAAGCTAAGAATTCACCAAAGAAATGAAGATCACCAAAAAATCCAAAGGGTTTGTAGAGAAAATGGGAAGAAGATGAATAAGAATATGTAGCTACACGATTAAATAGAGGCCTTTAATTTGAATTTTGAATCCCCACAATTTTAGGGGACGGGTGGAAGGTTAAGATTAACCGTTTGACAGTTGGAAGCATAGGGTAATGATACCCTCCCCTGTTGCAAACGTCCCATCAATGACGTCGAAGCCGTCCAATGCAAGTGGCATGTGCAATTGAAGACAAAGAAGGTACAAAGCGTAAAATAATAAAAGACAAGAAACTTTTTACACAACACTTTTCGCACATAAATAGCTTCAAGCTAGTAGCTTCCCATACAAAGCTTCTAGCTCATAAGCCTGGTACGAAAATGGCTACCAGCTTATAGCTTCCCCATATTTACCTAACAATTCTAACATCAATGACGAAGGTACGAGGCCAATATGTCACACCTTCAAAACTAGAAACATGTGCTCATAACTTCCTCGTATCGCCCTAATAACTTCTAAACTTCGTAAAAAAAGTTAAGGTACATACTTTAAAGCATCCAAGCTTCCCTAGGCTAGATTTTACTAAGTCGGAAGCACCCATACTTACACCATAGATACTTATAGGGCCTCCTCACAACTCTCAAAGGTATTCTAACTTTCACTTTCTCCCTTTAGAACTCTCAACTCTTATTCTTTCTAAGCTTATTGACTCTCGAGAAGCCCTGTACTAATTCTCATGCTGGATTTTAAATGCAAGAGGCCACCTCATGCGTTAAGGCTAATAGTGCCTCTTTGTCTGTAGATATCTTCAAGGAAACTTCTACCGAAGTGGATCAGGACGTTCCCCCAGCCGTACTCTTGTTGTTTTGACATGTATTCACCACAATGCCGATGACTAAAAATAATTTTTTTACGCACGATGTAAGGAAGAAGGCAAGATACATATACATTTTTTTTATGAAACCCAAGTGAGAGAAAGTTATTATCAGGTAAAAAGTACCTTTAAACAATACAAGAACTTATAGTATTGGCTTAATTAAAATAATTAATAAAACCAGACTTAGCTATAAAAATCTCTATAGTAATTTTATCTTATGGATTGTTTCTCAACTATGTTTACACATTCTCACCAATTAACATATGAGTCGTTTGTTTGATTTATCATTAACTTGTCATCCTCACTCACTTGAAAAGTAATTGTACTCAAGTTCTTGAAGTAGAGAGCTTAGTTTGGACACTCAATAAAATATCGTGCCCGATTCCGGTTTTTGGAAGTAATAGATTGGTTGCTTTATACAACATTTAACTCTATTACATGTGTTCTTATGAATGTAAATGAACACTATTGCTTAGTAAAAAAGACATAGCTCTATCAATTTTCTCAAATTGTTTAATGCCATCTGCCTTTTACCAAACAATCAGACTTAATTTATTTTTTGTTACACGCCCATTTTATACTGTAAATTAGATTTTACTTGCATGCTCATTGCCGACTTATACGTTGAAATCCATTTATTTTAAAAACATGACATAATTTTTTAAAAACCCACTTTTTTGGTTCTACGTGATATGGATACACCTTCTTATAACTCTGAAGTATTGGCAATTTTTAAATTTAGGTTTCAATAAAATCAGGAGAGAGAGACGTGGACTCTCAAAATCTCATATTTTACCGTATATAAAGTTAATTGAGTTAATTACACAAATGGGTCCTGTAGTTTATACATATTTTCGCCTTTGTGTACTAACTTTTTTTAATAGGTTTAGGTTTTATGGTTTCAATTTTGTAACATCTTTGGGTACTAACCAAAATTAGTTAATTAATGACTAAAATACCCTTGCATTTTTTTAAGTTTATCAATGTAACGCATTTGAGTACTAACACTTAATTTTATTTAAGTTTAAATCAATTTTACAAAATCTATTTTTTTTTCATCTTTTTATTATATATCTTAATTAACATAAAATCTATTTATTTTTTTTATTTTCATGTTTTTATTAAATTTCTTATTTAACATAAAATCTACTTGTTACTCCAGTATTTTATTAAGTAGATTTTTTAAATAAAATCTACAAGCTATATAGTTTATATAAATTAAATTTCTTACTCGTTTTAAATAATGTAAACCTTACTCGTTTTCAATTTTGGATAGATATGACTGATAATAATAAATATCTTTCATGTAAAAAAATTTAACCCTTTTTTTAACTCGTTTACATTTTACTATTTTAGAAAGATATTTAATTTACATAAAATAGTAAAATGTAAATGAACAAAAAAACGAGTTAAAAAAAGGTTAAATTTTTTTACATGAAAGATATTTATTATTATCAATCATATCTATCCAAAATTGATAACCAGTAAGGTTTACATTATTTAAAACGAGTAACAAATTTAATTTACATAAAACTATATAGATAGTAGATTTTATTTAAAAAATCTATTTAAAAAATACTGGTGTAACAAGTAGATTTTATGTTAAATAAAAAATTTAATAAAAATATGAAAACAAAAGAAAATAAATAGATTTTATGTTAATTAAGAGATATAATAAAAAGATGAAAAAAATAAATAGAATTTGTAAAATTGATTTAAACTTAAATAAAATTAGGTGTTAGTACCCAAATGTGTTACATTGATAAACTTAAAAAAATGCAAGGGTATTTTAGTCATTAATTAACTAATTTTTGTGTTAGTACCCAAAGGTGTTACAAAATTGAAACCATAAAACCTAAACCTGTTAAAAAAAAGTTAGTAACCAAAGACGAAACTAGGTATAAACCATAGGACTCATTTGTGTAATTAACTCATATAAAGTTTTTTATTTTTAGTAAAATTTACACTATGAAGCGAAAAATTAGGGAGAGTCTATAGAAAGAATCGCCCCTGCTCTAAAGGATCCAAGGTAAGACACTTGAAAAACTCTATCTCAATTAAATTTGTTATTAAGTGTTTGAACTGTCAATCTTAATTTGATTGAATGGTCTTGTGACCCAAAATCTTGTTGCTCCGAATCAATATAAATATGTAACATGTTATGTTCCTTGCCGCTAGCTTCTTCGGTTCATCCTAGTGTCCTGCATAAATGATTTTCCTTTAATAAATCACCCCTACATATGACTAACACATGTGTGGCTTTAATTTATGTATATTTGTACCACCTATGCCACTCTAAATACAATTCCACCAAGTTTATTTACACATTTATAGGCCCATTCTTAAAATATAGCAACATTAATAGTTATTCTACATATTATTATGTCTATTTAGTCACTAAATTAATAAAATGATTCATCTGTCATTTTAATAACTAAGACGGTGACCGATTTGGAACAATTTGAAAAATAAGCAAGCACTTTATAACATGAAAATATTCCAAAATACAACGACCAATGTAAATCCTCAAGATAAACGTGTTTATATTCTATGAAGTTTTTCTTATTCTATATAGCCAATGATGATAAATACGTAACCTTTATTCTTTTGGCAATAGAAACTCACAACTTTTTTCTCGTGATGCTTCCATTCTAAACATTCGTTTACTTGTTAAGAAAGTTAATGTGATAAAAACTCATTCTACACTTAATTGTTATTGCATCAAAGGCGTAGCTTTGTGGGGCGGGAGGTGGCGGCCAACCCCCAAACTTTTCGCTCAGGAGTGGATGGTATGTAATTTTTGTATAGAAATTTTTTGGTATATACGTTTTTGACCCCCAGGTGAAATTTTTAGTATATACGTTTTCGACATCCGGTCAAAAATCTCAAGTTTCGCCACTGTATTTCATAATGTGTTTGTCCCCTCAACTTACTTTTTTGATACATTGGTATAATATAATATTAAAAATTTGTGTGTTTCAGAAGTAACTATTGATATAATTTAGAAAACTCTTTGCTTTTATAAGATTTATTTTAGTTCTATAACTTTTGTTAAATGAATTATTGATAACCCATATATAAATTATTTTTAAAATAACATATGATAAAAAGTATGTGGTTCCACTTATGGAATTTTATGAGTGGGAGAGTATATATATAATAAAAACAAATCATGAAATTCGTTATTTTATGGATAAATTTATCTCTACATCAACCTTAACACATTCACATATATGTCATACGATATGTGAAAACTTAGATCGCGTATATACTTTTATTCTTGCATCAGTCTTTACGTATGATAATAGAACAAACAAAAATGCCTATAATAAATCATATGCAAATCCAATATTCTAGTACAAACTTATGATCAAACATAAAGTGAAAAATAAATGAAAACGATAAAAAGGAGTTTTATTCATTGATCTTAAATTTGAAGGGCTGAGATTAATTTTATGGAAAAAGAAATAGTGAAAGGGATAAGATGGGATGAGACACCTCACGTGTTGAGGGTTCCAACCCTTGCGGTAACACTGATGCCACCTCTAGGGTAGGCATTGAGGATGGTTTGTTTGGGTTACCTTTGTTGCATGGTAAAGGTTTAGAAATGTGACTCTTGGACTTAAAGGTGGGGTAGGGTGTGTGTGATTGGTGGGTGAAGTAAAAGGGTGAGTGTCATGGTTCTAGGGTACTTGTAGGTATGCGCCGCCAATATTTTGTGGTTTTAGGGTACCTCGGCGTATAATTGACATGGATTGGTCGGGGCTAGGGTAGTAACCTTTGGTGCTCATTCCCCCTAAAAGGAATCATATATTTATTGACTTTTCTCTCCACATACAAGTCACGTGTTAATTCACTTATCAATTTAAATTGTCCATAACTTTTTCATACCACATTTAAAAAAAATCACCATAATAATACATGTTTTTTTTATTTTTAATATTAGTATAATATTGCTATATAAAAGTAAAATAAAAAAAATCATTTTTACTTTCTTTGCATTGTGTTAAAGGTTCTAATCATTATGTCTTTCAACTTGGTTTTGGTCATTACATTTTTACTAGGATTTCTATACATTATATTATTGTCAAAACTTACAACACAATGTTAATTTGGGTTTTGTCCATTACATTTTTTATCAGAACCTATAACATAATGTATGACACAATGAAGATGGCAATATAATTGAGTTTTCTATACATTGTGTTATTGATTCTAATTTTAGTGTTTTAAAATTGGGTGAGTTTTCTATACAATGTGTTATAGGTTTCGGTCATTGTGTTTAGTCTGCTATCCATTATGTTGTAATCTATTGTCCTTTATGTTTTTGTTTTGTTGTCCATTGTGTTGTCGTATGTTTTTCATTGTGTATTAGAAATGTGACTCTTGGACTTAAAGGGGGGGGGGGGGGGTAGGGTGTGTGTGATTGGTGAGTGGAGTAAAAGGGTGAGGGCTATGTTCTAGGATACTTGTAGGTATGTGCCGTGGTGTTTTGTGGTTTTAGGGTACTTTGTCGTATAATTGACATGGATTGGTCAGGGCCAGAGTAGTAACCTTGGGTGCTCATTCCCCCCTAAAGGGAATCATACATTTATTGACTTTTCTCTACACATGCAAGTCACATGTTAATTCACTAATCAATTTAAATTGTTCATAACTTTTTCATACCACATTTAAAAAATCACCATAATAATGAATGTTTTTTTTTAACATTAGTATAATATTGCAATATAAAAATAAAATTAAAAAAAAATCATTTTTACTTTTTTTTTTTTGCATTGTGTTAAAGGTTCTGATCATAATGTCTTTCAACCTGGTTTTGGTCATTACATTTTTACTAGGGTTTCTATACATTATATTATTGTCAAAACTTACAACACAATGTTAATTTGGGTTTGTCCATTACATTTTTTATCAGAACCTATAACATAATGTTTGACACAATGAAGATGGTGTTATAATTGAGTTTTCTATACATTGTGTAATTGATTCTGATTATTGTGCTTTACATTTGGGTGTGTTTTCTATACAATGTGTTATAGGTTCTGGTCATTGTGTTTAGTTTGCTATCCATTATGTTTGAATCTGTTGTCCTTTGTGTTTTTGTTTTGTTGTCAATTGTGTTGTAGTATGTTGTTCACTGTGTATTAGTCTATTGTACATTGTGTTTTAGTTTGTTATTTATTGTCTTTGTAGTCTGTTGCCCATTTTGTTTTAGTTTGCTGTCTGTTGTATCTTTTCTGTGTTGTCATCAATTGTGGTTTTAGTCTACTTTCCTTTGCATTTTTAGTTTGATACTCATTGTGTTTTAGTCTATTGTCCATTGTGTCTTTTATTTGTTGTTATAAATTGTGTTTTTAGTCTACTTTCTATTATGTTTTTAGTTTGATACTCATTGTGTTTTACGTTATGTCCATTGTGTAATATGCAACTGGGTTTCATTTTTTTTTAAAGTATAACAATGGGGTACTAATATTAAAGATCATAAGACACACGATTTTATAGTATATTTAAAAAAAAACAATGACGTGTAAGAAAGTTACGGACATTAAAAGGTTGGGGGTGGGGGTAACATGTGACTTACATGTGCATGTTTCCTAGCATATGAAAAACCTGTGCATATCGAGTTTATTTCTCTCGGATGAAACTACAATTTCCACTTGTTTTTTTTTTCATTGGACACTTGTCACTCTCTAGTGGCTTCTCACACTTCTTTTATTTTAGCCTTTATAGAATAACTTAACACAAAACTTTGTACTTGTGCATCACAATTATTCTTCTACCTAGGGGTGTAATCAAGTTGGGCCGAGCCCAAGCCTTCCACTACTAGAGCTTAGCTCGTCATGTGTTTCTAAAGCTCGAGCTTGAGTCCGACTCGGTTCGAGTATACTAATTTGAGCTCTAACTGAGCTATTTTGAGAAAAATCTCAAACGGGCTAAAAGCTCGGCTCGAGCTAGCTTACGTATTGCTTAAACAAGCCAAAGCTCGGTTTAAGCTTCGCTCACCGATGTTATTAGTTTGAGCTCCGCTCACCGATGGATAGATTTTCATATAAAGGATAAAACCAACATACAAACCATAGTTAAACAAAATAAAAACGTCACAATATTGCAAATTAAAATGGTTACAAGACCAACATATATATACACACTAAAATTTTGTTAGGGCGCGTTTAGGCTCGCGAGGCTAAACACGTTTTGTATTTCAGGTTCAGCTCGTTAAAGCTTTTAACCGAATTGGTCACGAGTTGATCTCGATTCTCTAGGCTTATTTGCACCCTACTTCTACCCCACGGATCATGACATGCAACATTGAGTAACACATACTTTTACATTTACACAGAGCCGGCTTAAAATATTGTAGGCCTAAAGCGGATAGAAAAATTGAGGCTTTTTTCATAAAAAAAAAAAGTTGTTTTAGATCCTATTATTTATATATTATCTATGTGTATGAATAATTATAGATCATAAATCTAAATACCAATAATTTTAAATCCAAGATTACCTACATATAATATGTTTTTTTTGTATAATTTAAGGCCCTATGAAAGAGGTGGCCCAAAACGCTTACTTTATTTCACTCCCCTTAAGCCGGCCCTGCATTTACACCATCAGTAATAAAAAAATCTAATCAACACGAATGGGAGCTGTATAAGATAAGAAGTTACTTAACATTTTGGTTATCTATTTTAACTGGTTTCTTTTAGATTAAGTTACAACTTTTGTCTTTTATGATATCCTAAATTATCGATTGGCTCCTTTTGATATTTAACTTTCACTTAGTCCTTTATTTGAAAAGTTCTTAAAAATTATAGTCTTTTTACTTCCTAAGGCTTTGATTTTTGGTGGTTCGTCCTGATTAGTGTTTGTACACACAACACAATACCACCATCGATAATAGGGCTTTGAATTATGATCCTAAAAACCCTGGCTGGTAACCAATGGGGTGGTGGTCCATTGGCAAAGGCAAAGCCTTTAAACACCTTGGGAGAGGGAGGTCTTGGGTTCAAGTCTCATAGACGACATGAATAAAAGAAATTTGCCGTTCAAAAAAAAAAAAAACCTAACTAGTCAGGTAGTAGGCACTAAGTTGAGTAAGGCGATGTTTCGCAAAGGAACTATATTTGGATTTATATTTCCAATCAAGATCTATATTTGGACTCATCTTTTCCAGTCTCGATCTATATTCGACAAGACTCGTA
This sequence comes from Helianthus tuberosus, assembly GCA_030545235.1. Lineage (NCBI taxonomy): Eukaryota > Viridiplantae > Streptophyta > Magnoliopsida > Asterales > Asteraceae > Helianthus > Helianthus tuberosus. Next base: position 183,083,419 of record CM060451.1, read on the forward strand.
GTAAGTTTAACTTGGTTGAATCACAACCTTGTGGATATCGCCAGTGGGTCCTCAATGGCAAACACAAAAGCTTGACTTGGCTAAATGATTCTAATGAATGTTGCTGGTTGATTGGTTACATAGATTAAGGGCCTGCTTAGAGTTTAGGAATGATGAAGGTGATGGTGGGCCTCATGGAACGTTAGTTACTACCCTCTTGTGCCTTACACACTGGTTAAGCTATATGTGAGTGCGTTATGTTACTACCCTCATGTGCCTTACACACTGGTTAAGCTAACTAAGAAACTGGACACGGGTTAGTGCAAATGACATGTACTGTGGCAAATTTTCAAATAAAGTACTTTAAGTGAAAGTCAAAACTTTAAAGAACCCTCTCCATAAATATAAGATATCATATAGGATAAAAATTGTAATTTAGTATATTTATTTAAAAAGTAACCTTTAGTTACCACTTAAGAATTATAACAAAGATTCACACAATGATTCAAGGTGATTAACACAACCATTCAAATTCAAAGTACTACACTATGTAAATTTATATAAACTCACCTTTTCCAACATATGTGACCATCTAGAACTTTTTTTATTAGACATCCATTCAAAGTACTACAATATTAAATATTTTTTATTTTCGGATTTTTGAGCAATCTTATTGTCTTTTAGTTTTGTTAACATATTTTATAATACGCACATGTTTGTTTGTGTTGGATAATAGCCATAAACTTGTGGTTGTTGATTATAAGTGATTTTGTACCTTTTTATTGATTTTGTGATATTCAACGATTCTTGATTTCCTTACAATTTTGGCATTTCTTAACAATTTTCAAAGGTTGCTACAATGAAAATGGACCTTATTAGTACAATATACCCAACATATCCCCGTTACGGAAAAAGCCATCTTAGTTTTTCATATTGATGATTAGGAGTTGCTATTTGGACATGAGGAGTTTTACTCAATCACATTGTTGTTATTCGGTCATAAGTTCATGTAGTTTTATCTTAGTTGATCTCTATACTTCGAATTCAAAACACTTTCCATTACATTTCGACATCGATTACTCCACTTCTAAATTACTCTTGCTTTGTAAGTATTGATCTAAAGCAAAATGTGGGCTGATGACTTTCGTATTTTAAGATTGAGATATTCTACATGTTTCCTTTGTTGTTTATGAGGAGGCATCAAACAAAACCTATTACTAATTAGTATTCTAAGTAGGGTCTTTTGTTTTACAATATCCAATCATCATTCCAATAACCATCCAAAGATCTAGACTTTGAATCCAAATTAGGTTATCCTCTAGCTAATAGTTTTCTAGAAAATCAAGTCCATAACATTCTTAGAAACCGTTGAAAGGCAGAAACATTCTTAGGATTGAGCAAAATGGAGGAAACATTTTTTGGATCCGGTTATAATAAAGATAGGAACAAGATTGATACTAATAGGATACTAGAATGTGATTTTTTTTGCGTTACCACATATATGAATTTGACAATAATGGAATAACACTAGTTGGTTTTATTGCTTTTAGTATCATAACAACCAACACTAAGTTCCTAAACACTAACATACTTGACCAAATTGTTGACAGACAAAAAAACCCGTCATTTCTTGCAAATTATAAAGGATATATCCACAAGCTCAAAATAGATTGTACTTTCATATAACATTTGAAAATATGGCTTTTTAAAACCGATAACAAAAAAATATTAATATTATATATATAGGGCAAGTATAGAGAAAAAACCATTTGTGTTGAGAAAACTCAAGAAACTATATGGATGGACCACATGTTGCCACATGTTACAATTTTTTTTTCAGAATTCTGACATGTAACAGCTTTGTCAGGAGAGGGAAAATTGATATGTTACATCTCTTTTGCCCATTTATGTAGATGTAACATCACGTGTTATACTTTTTTTTTGTTTTCAACAACATATTATGCAGATTTTACGAAGTGTAACATTTTCGAACTTAAAAAATTCCGAGTTTTCAATGTGTAGTGCATGTAAAAAACATGTTACATGTTTTATAGTAAAATTTTAGTGTAACAAACAAATTAAACCTGCTACACTTTTTGTGTTAGACTAGAAAAGTGAAAAAATAAAAATTGTTACATGTACTTTTTGTCAGCCTATTACATAGTTAGAAATGTTACTTCATGTAACATTGAATCTCATCTATAGATTTTTTTGATGAATGGTGGAGATTGAGTTTTCAAAGTTTTCTCAGTTCAATAGGGTTTTCTTATTATCCTTTCACTATATATATATTCCGTTTTCTCTTTTGACCGGCTAACTCAAATGAGTTACCCACTAATCGACTTCGAATGCTCGGTCATATAAAGAGTTATAACTCAGTCCCAACTATCTTATTAGATAGGGTAAGTCGGGTGTGGAATCATGAGAAGTATCATGGAAAGTACTATTAGATGGATGAATATTGATAAGTAATTATATGCTAAGGAAAAGTGAAATCAAATTGTTTGGTTATTTGTTTAAAAAAACTACTTTAACGATTAACTAAACGAGGTTGTCAAAAATTATAAGAGAAGTGTTTCCTTCAGCATTCCAGTTCAAAGATATACCTAGTTTCACGTTTGGAAATTCACATAGACATAATTCTATAAGTTAATTGATAGTGATAAACAAGGACAATTCACTTTAGTGGCAAAACAACAGGGGGTTTATCACTTGATTATCAATTGGAGATTACCAAATCTCATCCCAAATCCAATATATCCCGATTACTAGAATTGAAAGATAAAGAATAAAGTCTAAAAACTAGTTGTTTACAATCGTTCAATCTAACAAATAGCAAAAATCCTCAAATGCTTATATTGCATGTCCCAAACATCAAAGAAAACCAAGTCAAATCATCTACTTACTAGAACTCTCCACCCGGAGAAAATCACAAAGAGATTAGCCGCTCATGATCGTGACAAAACCTTCAATTGTTGATTCAAATTGCATGACTGATGATGGAATATTGATTTGATGGGTCTGAATCCTCTAAAAACTTCAATCCTTTGATCCAAAATGGTCCACAAGGTGTTAATTACGAATTAGGGAATTGTCGACCTTTAAATACCTCAGAAAATATGAAGAACCGTAAATATCCCATGCGACGATCGTAATCTACGGCCTGGGTCGTAAGCCACGCCCCCCAATGAAATATTACGGTGCAATACATTTGCCTTACGACAGAGGCTACGGTGTTCTGAGGTCCACCGTAACCTACGCCTCAGAGCCGTAGGCTACGACCCCTAGGTTTTTCAAATGGGTGTTTTATTCTTTTGTCTGCTCTTTCCACCTTCTAATTACTTGTTAATTACTTTCCAGTTGTGTGTTTCACCTACAATAACACATCCACTAGTAATCAAACAATCTCAAAAAATTAATCATAGAGAAACTCATAATAATTACCATTTAGACTCATTAAAGATCAATCCAAAACCCATCTAACACTCACCATTCTAATCATACTCCTAAATCTACATCTTTTGTCAACTGTAAGAGTTGAACCATCTGCCTCTTAGGGAGAGACATATTTTCTTCACCACTTGATACCACTAGGCTACTTGCCTTTTCGTTAGCAGTATATATCAACTTTGATTTGAAGTATGTTATCGTGAGAAAGATACATCAACATATATTAATATAACATGATCAAATTTCACGTAACACATGTACTATTATGATACGTAAATGATATACAAGCATGGACGGCCTTTATTGTGTCCGGGGAGGACCACCGCACAGGGTCCATGATTTTGAGGGGCACATGTTTTTTTTAAATATCCAACATATATATGTTAATTTTTTTTAAATAGTATACCTTTAACAATTCCAGTATAGACCCATTTACAAATCAGTTTTTATGGTTTAGAAGCTAGTCAATTGACATTAGCTTTAGTGAGCCCAATACTAATTTGATTTTAAAAAATAATAATAATAAAACATTATGGAAAGACATATTTTTTCGAGCTCGAACGGGGTACATGAATTCTCAGAGACGTCCCTGTTACGAGTAACAGTATTCAAATGACCAAATTTCCGTAAATCTTATGTCTCTGTGGTGAATTAGTTCTAATACGACCACAGACTTACATTAAACAAAAAAATAACTATAATCTTCTATTATAAAGTTAGTAATTTACGAACGATATCCCCCATCCCAGCTCAGTTGGTAGTTGGGCCGGTTGGTTTCCTTGGAGACTCCGGTTTGACTCTCGGGTGTAGCGAAAGGTGTGGGGACCAGGCAATGATGGTAAGCGCTTGTTAGCCAATGTTGCGCAAGTTCGAGCCTGAGCCGCCCCGGTTTTCTCCGGCCATTACTCCAGCGAGGTATCTCGTGTGGAGGTGGTACGGTTCCAGGCGATAGCCGTAGCCAAGTCTGACTACACCCAGCGCAGGCCCGGTTGAGACAACGTAGTCTGGGTCAGATATTGGTTAGGGTCCCGACTTAGGGATGTGAATAACCACAAAAGAAGTTCACCTGAAAAAAAAAAAAGTAATTTACGAACGATGTAACAATGCTAGAGGTTTGAACTAATTTAAAAGAGTCAGTGGCATTCCTATTTGCTTACACATCATGTTTTCTACTACTTTTAAATGCAGCACTCTTATGCTTTGTCAAATAAACATCTCCTATCTTATTCATAATCATGTTTTTACTTTTTAACAGTAGTATGGGGTGCTTTTTAGATGGAATCACCTTTTCATCACTATTTTTTTTTCAACCCTTTCAACTTTAAAGTAGAGAAAAAGAGTAGGTCACGTGAGGCAACACAGGAAGTCACGTGCAGGGAGTTTTGTACCTGTATTTATTCATGCACAATGTTATATTTTCTGTTATAAAACTTAAAAAAGAAGATAAAAGAAATGTGAAAGAAAGATAGAAATAATTACTGTTTTCTTTGTCTTTCTATATGGTGGGGATGTTTTTTTGGTTTCATCTGTTGGGTTTCTCTCTTGTGGGCTCAAGTTTCGATTCATTTGATTGGGTTTAACAAGCTCAATCTCTTTCATCCTCACCCTACATTCCACACCTCACTGTGTGTGTTTGAGTGTGTGTAATGTGTATTTATCTTTTCTCTTGATTCTACTATTGCAGGCTTTATATACAAGACTTATAACCTCAACCTTACCTGCTCAAGGTGCGGGGTCAATGAACAAAAAAGCAAAGAAAGTTCATTGTAAAAGCTAAAAGGTTTTAAAGCTTAAAGAAAGCTGATTTCTCGCAAAGCAAATTACTTTTCTTCAATCCTCATCTCTCTCTACATCTCACCTTCTTCATCTCAAGAACTAATAAAGCTGAAACAAACAACTATCTTGATCACTTTTACGGATATTTGATAGATTTTGTCTTACATAAATCAACCCATATGTTAGACAACAACGACCACCATAGCCACCACCTCGCTGCCGCGCCATCTTCGTCTTCTGATCCTTTCCTTTCACCAGAAAATGGTCTTTCCAGCAAAAGGAAAAGACGTCCCGCTGGCACGCCAGGTAACTAATTTATCGTCTAGGACAGAGTAAATGTTTGCCCTCGTCCCACTCTACCCATACCTAATATATAGTTTTTCTGAGTGAGATATTACTGTGTACGTTTCTCCATAACAGGTCCGTTGGTAGTTATGTATTATATGTTTTAGTTAACTAGTAATCTAGGTAAATAGTTAACGTACACATATTTAGAACATTTATATATTTAATTCGATTAAACTCGCAGATCCGGATGCGGAAGTGGTATCTCTATCACCAAAAACATTGTTGGAATCAGATAGGTACGTTTGTGAGATCTGTAACCAAGGGTTCCAAAGAGATCAGAATCTACAGATGCACCGGAGACGGCATAAAGTGCCATGGAAGCTATTAAAGCGCGAGTCGCCGGAGGTGAAAAAGAGGGTTTTCGTGTGCCCCGAACCGAGCTGCTTGCACCATGACCCTTGTCACGCACTAGGGGACCTTGTAGGGATCAAAAAGCATTATAGGAGAAAACATAGTAATGATAAACAATGGGTTTGTGAGAAGTGCTCAAAGGGTTATGCTGTTCAATCTGATTATAAAGCTCATCTCAAAACTTGTGGCACTAGAGGCCATTCTTGCGACTGTGGCCGAGTTTTTTCCAGGTTTTTTTCCTTAACTTTACTTTAAATTAAGTAAATGATGATTATATATTCATATCTAATGTGTCAAGCTTGGTTATTTACAACCTTTAAATGAAAAAAATATAATCTTTGAATAAAAAGGTAATCTTTAAAATGGGAAGGCTGGAACCTATGACATTTTCCACCTTGGTGTTTGTTTTTTTGTTTACAGACATGGATTTCAGCAACAAAAACATAAATTCGTTAATGATATTTTTTTCTTCTGAAAAAGTCGACGTCTGGTCAATATAATTAATTCAACAGTGAATTCTTTGAAGTCTCTGGTTAAGGGTACAGTCTTTTTCTGGTTTGGTTCTCGACAATATAGAGTAAACCATAAATCACTATCTGAAAACTATGATCTTTTAATTTATTTTAATGGTAAATTATTGTATCTTCATAATTTAGACTATGATCACACTGATAATTTGACTAATTATTTTCAAGTTAAACAAAAGTATATATTTTTTAGCGGTTCAAAAAAAATATATTCACTTTCATTCTGAAGGACAATAAAGTTTAAACGGAGAAGTAACTTTTATTTATTATGTTTCAAAACAATTTATAACATTCCGAATAAGATAAAAATCAAGTCGGCTCTTTATTATGGGCATACAAAGTTACTTTCGTTAAACTGGAATCGTTCTTAGCAACAAAGTGAAAACTGAAACTATACGTTATTGGTTAAATTACTAGTATATCAGTTATTATCAATCAAAAAGTCATAGTTTAAATTATTAAAATTCGATTTACGTATCTTTTTATTTTATATTATGGGATAAGTGGTCTTTTTTTATTATAATATTGCTTGGTATAGTCCAAAATCTTATGATTAAGCTGAAGTTATTTGGATTTAGTTCATACAAATTAATCATCTTCTTAATTTACATGATCTTGATCTTACAAACCATCTATTTCTTGATCTATAATATCTTGTTTGCTAGTTGGTAGCCCCTACGCGAGAAAGTTTTGATTCTTCATTTGATTAGATCTTTTGTCTTATAGCACTTGATCTTTGTCTCCCTATAATTATACGTTATGTATATAAATTCTTTTGTCAACAATGTAATGATTACTGTACGCTGTTCTTGTTTTGACTCGTTTGTCTTTAACTCTTTATATATAGAGTCGAGAGTTTTATCGAGCACCAAGATGCTTGTATCGTCCGACGTGTCCATCCGGACCTGCCCGCATTCCAGCCAGCATGTTCATCTCGAACCGCATCGAGTACAAGCCCATCAAGTGACACGAATTTAAGCACCATCCCATCAATGCAACGAATGACACCAATCCCACCTTGTGAGAATCCTTTTTCACAACCTCAAGACACACAAAACAACTTGGAACTTCAACTCTTACCATCATCATCATTATATGAACAAATCCATGATAATCGGACAAATTTGAAGCTCTCGATTGGAAGCGGAATCAGCTTCCCAAAAGAAGAAGAAAATATGAAGATGGCTATGGCCAAAAGGGAGTTTGCCGAAGAAGCTAGACAACAAGCAAAGAGACAGATAGAAACTGCCGAACTAGAGTTTGCTAACGCGAAACGGATTAGGAAACAAGCGCAAGCAGAGTTGGAAAGGGCTAAGATTTTACGCGAGCAAGCTACAAAGAAAATTAGCGCCACCATCTTGGAGATCACTTGTCATTCTTGTAAGCAACGGTTCCAAGCCTCGAGAAATAACGGTGTAGCCATTACAGTCGAGGAGATGTCATCAGCTATAACGGAAGGCGAAGGAGATTAATTTGTAGTATTTTTAAGCCCGTCCATCTCCTTTTTGCCGTTTTCCCTTTTCTTTAAGGACAAACCAGGTGCACGAGGCTCTCGTATGCGCGACGTCTAGGGGAAGTCGGGCCAACATAGGCCTGATATACGAATCTTTACCTTGTGTTTCTGCAAGAGGTTGTTTCGTTTATTTAATTTGTATTTGTTTTCTTTGTGATTTCATTCATGTTTTTTTATCTTTTGCCTTAGGAAAATAATGTATTAATGTGTAGATTTTGGTACTATGATGCTGAATCTAGGATTCCACGTTATATAGATTTGATCAGACCAATCAATGTACTAGTACCAATATAGGGAGATCCCTTCCGCGGTCAGGGGTACCGTGCAATTACCCTTTTTTTTTTTTTTTTAGTACCAATTAGTTTGAAAGATAACGAGACCTATTTAAGGATGGTAGGTCTTGGAAGTAAACACTTCTTAAATCCTTCATAGGACATCATCTGGATTTTAAGGCTTTTGTCTTTTAAGAAAAAGAAAGGAATCAAAGATGCATGGTATGTTTGGATTTTCCATTGTAAGGAGCAGTTGAGAGTTCTAGTCGATGATCAAATTTGTGATTATTTATGACCAGTCAAATTGAGCAAACCAACATGTTTTTAGTGTCATAAATATGTGGCCTAGGTATTAAAATAGCGCATCGTTGAGAATGCTTCTTTAAAGCATAAGGCCAAGCATTCGAATACAAGGGAGGCTCAACAGTAAAAAATAAAAAAAAAATAACTCAAATTTGAGACCCTTATTGTTTTAAATCTTGACTACGTTCAATTTGCATGCGATTGAAATTCTCTTAATTTTCAACTCTCGTATATTCTATTGAAATTAAATGTTTCTACGCATTTAGAAAGCTCATACAGAAAAAGTCTCTTTATCATATTCCCAGGTGTTTCGATTGTAACAAAAAAAAAAAAAAATTGTTTTTCTACAAAAATTGAATAGATTTTAGAATAAACTTTAGCCCCAAAACGGTTAAGCCGCAACGATATATGAACGAGACGGCAAGCACTACTAGAAATTTGGCATTTTCTAACAAGCTTTTCCGTTACAATTGCGTAACAAATTCAGGTTTGCTACACATTTGCAACAAAACGTTGATGTTGGAAAAAGCCCCGTTGAAAGCTATTTGCTACGCATTTACTACGCAATCTTTAACGCATTTACGACAAAAATATGGTGTCGGAAATTTGTGACGAATTTTCAACGCAATTTCAGTTTAGAGCTTTAAAGTTTTGCAACGCACTTATGTCACATTTTTTTCTGTCAAAAATGCGTTGCAAATATGTCTGAATTTGTAAAGCATTTTTTTGCGTTGGAAATTTTCGTAACAAATTGACATTTTTCTAGTAGTGAAGGAATTGAAGCAAATTTGTGACGAGCTTCGCTAAATGTTTGGCTTCAAACGTACTATCATTCTAAGATGATATTCAAGTTAATGATAAAAGGTATTCTAGATAAAAAAAATGTAAAGTGCATTTGCGACCTTGAAAAATGTGATCGACATCAACCTAAGTCCGTATTTTCAAAAAATGGATACTTGAGTCCCTAAGGTTTGGTTTTCTCTACAATTTAAGCCCTTCCCGCTTGCTGACATCACAATTATGTTTGAATCATGGTGAAAAGACCGAAATACCGTTTCATTTGCATCCCTCTATTATGTCTTTATTCCAATTAACGCCCCCCCCCCTCTTTAACCATCAACACCACACCACCAAAACTTCATACCACCGGACCATCTTCACCATCGTTCACACACCACCACACCTAAACTCCGGACCGAAATACCATTTCATTTGCATCCCTCTATTATGCCTCCACATGCACCACCAACCATATAAAACCCAATAAGAAATCGCCAACACTACCGACCACTACCCTCAATGGATTCACCATCGTACATCAACCACCTTCAACCATCACACATAGTCACCCACTTCAACCCGTTATCACCACATCTAACCCACCATTGTTCACCATACTTTACACCACACCCTTCTTCTGATTGCAACCCCTTCAACATCACCGTCCTCACCCTGTAACTCCACACCCCCCCCCCCCCAATCAATTCCTTCGCTCTTGATTTTGAATCAAATTGATGATTCCGTTGTAAGGAGACGTTAATTTTGGTGAAACTGAAGTTATTTTTATTGTTTTGGATGAGTTTTCGAAGGTCAAAAGCAATCGGTTTGAAGGATAATCAAAACCAGTACATATCTGGTAAGCAAATTCAGACATTATAAGCTTCGAGTTCTTTAGAGAGAGAAAAAACAACAATTCGGTGAGAGAATTCAGAGATGAAATTGTAAAATGAATAAGTTCATCAGAATCATAGTTCATTAGTTCTTCAAATCTTAAATCAGTTCTCCGGTTTAAATCATTGTTTGAAGTTACAGAATCAGGCCTTTTTCACGTTGTAAATGTGTGGTGGTTGATGGTGGTGGGTTTTTTGGCCATCGTCGCTCTCATCAGCTTTGAAAGGCTTCTTATGAAATGTCAAGCAACATACCGGCCGAAATTCAAGTAGAATTATGAAAGGCTTCCTATGAAATCCATGATTCACTTTAGATCCTCTCTAAAGCATGGATCGGTAACCAATTCAGATTCAAACTGAGAGAGAGATATAGATGTGATGTGGTGGTGGCTACATGGTGATAGTGGTTGATGGTGGTGGTATTAGAGAGGGGGGAGGTGGTGGTGAGGGAAATGAAGAGGATGCAAAGTGTTATGTTTGGGGGAAAATGGGGGTATAAATTGGAGTTAGTGTTTTTTTGTAAGTGAAAAGATGGTTTCCCTCTTACTACACATAATGGAATATACTAATTGCGATTGGCTTAGGGGCTCGCAGTGTAGCAAAAATGTAAATCTCAGGGACACAAATTGCACTTTACTCTAAAAGAAATTATATAAGCACGTAGATGGTGACCATGCATCTAGAGGATTATTTACATTTTTACCTTGAATATGTTTGTGCGTGATACATCACATGTTTTTGGATGACTTTATATTTATCTTATAAAATTAAAATTTCATGCATTATATTCATTTTACAACTAGGGTTGTAAACGAATTCAACATGCAGCGAACAGTTCATGAATTGTTCGGAAGAAGTTCATTTAATAAATGAACGAACACGCATAAGAAATTTTGTTCATTAAGTTAAACGAACGAACATGAATAGGTTGCATTCGTTCGTTTATTTTAATGAACGTTCAGTAATGTGTTCATTTATGTTCGTCCGTTTATGTTTATTTGTGTTAGTTTATCTAAAGGTTTTTATGTCTTAAAACATTAGAAACCTAGTTATACTATATGCCTACCACAACATACGTCATTTAACCATTTCAGTTTCAGTTTTGTTAAAGCTTGACAAACTTTTAATTTTGTGTTACTCATGTTTCTGATAAATATGTAAATTGTGTTCAGATAGTTATGTTAAGTCCTTATTTATTTTTTGTGGATGCTTCGTAATCTTTAGGTTGAAAACGTAGATTTTATTATAAAAAATGAATATATATCGGTGAAGTTCTAGTAAAAAGGACATTTTTCATAAGAAGTTGGCATCATGTTTTGAACTTAGGCATGATGTTTTGGGTTGTTCTGGCAAAAAAAAAATACCAAACGTAACAATTTAAAACATAATGCAACGTATTACAGGCATTAAATTTAAAACATAACTAAAACACACTACTTAACACTTAAAATACACTACTTAACGTTCTTGGCATGGTGTTTTAAATTTTAAGCCTATAATTCTTTTTCCATGTGAAAAATACATGGTGTTTTAAGTTGTAAGCAAACTAAAAAGAAATGAGTAGAGAAATAGAGAGATCTTCACAAATATTGTACTTGTATTAAAACACATTGTAACATACACTTAACAGCTTGTACAAATGACAAAAGTCTAACAGTTAAACAACTAAACCCATATTTATATGGAATCTAGATATTTCTGAAACTACAATTAATGTTCCGAAAAATCCTATTAAATACGAAACTTTGTTTGTATAAGGGAAATACAACTTTTCCTGAATAAACAATACATGCATACATATCAACTAGTTCAGACTACTTTAGGGATATTTATCATTATCTGAAGTTTACATCATTTCCGGAAACAATACAAAATACTCAAATATACATTTAGACCCATAGACTTCTAAATGTTGTGATCTTCAGCGCTTCATCAACTTCAGGTGCGCTTAAAAATAGTTAATGTATAATAACTATCCACAATTAAATAAAAAAAAAATCCATCATTGAATATTTAAATATAATAGGACAGATGTATTATTTAACATTGAGTAAATTATTGTTTTGGCCCTTGTAGTTTAGACAGTTTAACTATTTCAGCTCCAAAATGAATTTTTTAACATATCAGACCCTGACATTGCATTTTATAACGGTTTTCACCCTGACACTAACTTTGTTAGTTATTTGCAGTTAAGTGTAAGGGTAATTAGGATATTATAGACCTTAAGGGTTGTTTTTAATAATTACAATTTTTTTTAGTATTTAATAGATTATTAATGTAATTACTCAAGTTTTTTTTATTATTTCGCTATTTTCACGATTATTATTTAACAAACTACGTTTTAAATATACAGATGAATATGTATTTTCATTAACTGTTTGTTTTTATAAAAGTCGTTTGAAAAATAATTTTTTTTACATTTTATTTAAACCATCAATCGTTTTTAAAATTGTTACTTTTTAAACCATCAGTTTTTAAAATCGTTCTTTTTAAAGTCGTTTTGTCTTTTAAATTTTTTAAACACTTCATTTTATACCATTATTTTTAAAATGATTTACTTTTAAGAAAATTAAACAACTCACTTTTTAAAGTCATTCATTTTTTTAAATTTTACAAAACGACGTGTATAAAAAATAAAAGAAATGTAAGATTTGAAAAAAAATAAACATTCTAATAAAAAGTTTGGAAAAGATCGCTCATTTTTCAAGAAAAAGTTTAGAATGACTTATTTCTTTTTCAAATCTTCCATTTCTTTAGACCGTTTGTTTATTCAAAATTCATTATTTTTTTAACCTTTCATTTATTAAATTCGTGCGTTGTTAGTACCTTAGAATTGTTAACTTATTTTTTAAGGTTTTGTGTTTTTATAAACGTCATTTGTTTTATTAAACCACTCGGACGTTTAAAATCAATCGTTTTTTAAATTCCTTTGATTTTTTAAATCGTTTATTTTCTTAAGTTCTTTTTCCCTAACGACTATAAGTAAACTGAATTCAAAGTTTCAAAAAACGATTTCAAAAAACGGTTCTAAAAGGAATGGTTTAGAAAGAAACGCTTCTAAAAATTAACGACTTAAAAAAACAAATTATTTAAAAAAGTTAAAAAATTGTTAAAAAAGAACGGTATATTATGAATCGTTTAAAGAAACTTTAAAAGACAACCAATTTTAAAAAGAACGATTTCAATAAACACGTGGTTTAAAACTCTATAATTTTAAAAACGATAGACAGTTTAAAAAGGTTAAAAAAGAAATTATTTTAAAATGACGTTTATAAAAAAAACAAACGCTTAATTAAAATACATATTTATCTGCATATATAAAACATATTTTGTTAAATAATAATCGTGAAATAAAAAAAACCTTGAGTAATTGCATTAATAATCACTTAAATATTAAAAGAACTTTGTAAATATGAAAACATCCCCTAAGGTATATAATTACCTAATTACCCTTACACTTAACTGAAGAAAAGTAACAAAGTTAGTGTCAGGGGCCAAAACCGTTATAAAATGCAACCTCGAGGTCGGAAATGTTAAAATATTTCTTTTTTGTCTGAAAGGGCTAAACTAGCTAAACTACAGGGGCTAAAACAATAATTTACCCTTAACATTAGATAAAGTTATTTAATATAAGAGAGATGCGGGAAAACCAAATTCTTAAAGCTCTAGAACGATGGCATGTGCCCCTAGATTATTGATTTATTTAATAGTACTAGCGGTAAGACCCGTGTGCAAACACGGGTCGTTTCTCAGAAAACCATGCATAACACATATTGATAGAACATATAGATACATGTATAGATATTGTACCAAAACGTGTTATCTATTATAGCTAAAAGACAACTATAAACATGCATCATCAGTTAATATATAAGATACATATGAGTATTTCCATTGTCCTATCCACAAAAAAGGACCACCCACCCATTGACAATGAAACCTGTTTATAGACATAACTACATATAGAACATGTCTAAGAAGCAAAATTAGTACCACCGACGAACCAAATGTACAACCACAAACAATCATGACATGAAACTAAGAGGACTTTATCTTTGTAACGAAATGCACAACTTTTTTTAACTTCAGCAATTGAGTAGACTTGTGAAACTCTAACGAATGTTCATCACCAAAAGCAATATTGCAAGATCTCAGATAAGAAGACCATCCAACAATAGCATAGTTGAATCCAGTATTGGTTTTTTGAGATGTTGTAAACAGTTCCTAGACTTCACATTTCAGGTTCTGGATCTTGATAGGCTTAGGATTATCAGTATGCAGATCCAACGCATAAGATACATCTGATGGCAGATGCTAAAAAACAGAAAATTGAATAGTGAATTTTATAAAATATTGATATATAACTGAAATTGTTGAAATAACGAAACAAAGTAACGACTGCAAAAGCTTACAAGCATGTCTTCAGCATGTGTGGTGAAGTGTAAGACTGATTCTAAAGTGGATGATACTAAACGAACCTTTTGAACTTTACATGGTCTATCAACAGCTTGGTTATCCTCTACAATTGTCTTGCCACGAAGTTTGTGGATCTTTTCAACCTAAGTAAATTAATTTAGAATATAACAACTCTAAATTCTTGAAATTTTATAACTTTCTTTATCAACACAAACTATATTCTCAACTCAGCTTTGAAGTTTAAGACTCAATCATACAGAAGAATATCAATATATTGAGACAATAATAAAATAGACAGTATAAAACTAATAAACGCTTACATTAGATACAACACTTGAAAAGACAGAAATGTCACGAACAGGAAAATCTTTAGACTGTAGTTGAGGATCGTTAACATCATCAGCTATTTTTACAGAATGATCTTCATACTTAAACAAAATTTAAAAAAAAAACTTCTTATACTTATTATACAATAAAATATATGCGTAGGAAATTATGTAATATTTACAGCATTTTTAACATCTGACTCATCAACCAGACGCGCAATCTTTGAATCAAATAGCTCATCATCAGCAAACTATATTTATAATAATGATCATATATAAGAAACTATATTTTAAATCATAATAATATATAAATATTACATGTGTATATATACATTAAAAATATCCTCAAAACTCATAAACTGCTTCGAATTACCAACCGAAGCTCCAGTATCCTCATCATCTAAAGCAACTTCCCCAGAATCCAGAACCTGTTTGTGTTTAGCCTACAAAATGGGATTTCAAAAGTTATTAGTGTTAGGGATAGAATTTCACAACTTGTGGATCACGGATTCTCAATTGCAGCTTGGATCACGGATCCTCAGTTCGGTTTGAATTAAGGATCCTCAGAAGATGTGCAGGACTAAGGATCCAGGATCCTCATTATTATCCTAACACTAACAGTTGTTTCCATCATTTTTGAACTTGTTTTGCAGGTGTATTCGAATAGGACTTGGTCCATCCGAGATTCTAGGGGAGTATGCTTAGTGATTCTTCACGTGCTTGAACTCTTCGACCGTTATGGTGATTGTGGGGGACTTGCATCTTTTGCGGATAGTTAGTTAGGCTAGATATTTCTATTTTTAATGGGGATACAAGCTTGATTTAGACATTATTATTAGCAACACAACCGCACTACACTGGAGCTCTCAAGAACTCTTTGCGACTACACACTGTTGCACACTAGTGATCCTTGTACCAAGCTTGTTATCATCCCGATTTGTAAACCATGTTTGTTTAATATAGTTGGTGATAGGTAGTTTCCATCACCCGAGGTTTTTTATGACAGAGATCATTCATTGATCAAGGGCTTTTTCCTCATATAAATCCTTGTGTTCATCACTCATTTCATTCATTCATTCATTGTTCATACATTTGATCATTTAACTAAGCATCATACCTCACAAAATCAGATTTGGTTGCATTATCCTTGTGTGATTTTTGACCAAAACAGTTTGGCGCCCACCATGGGGCAATCGGTGCTTCATTCTTGAAAAAATCTTGTTCATTTCACTCATTTTTATTCATTACCTTCAACTACATGGCTTCTCATGCGAAGAATACTTCAAGCTCCATGCAGGCGATCACCTCTTCACAGGGCATTCCACCTTTGCCTCCTGCTCCTTCTGGATCCCAGAAGAATGCTAAGAATGCTGCGAAGAAGCCAACCGCAATTTTCTCAAAAGCAACAACTGTTGTTTCTTCTAGTCCTACTAACAATGATCTTTATTCTTTGATTTTGCAGATGAAGGATTACATGAAGCAGCAGGACAGAACCAATGACAGGATCCTACGAGAAATTGATGAGATCAAGAAATTGAAAAGATCAGCGGAGGATCATTCTCCATTGATGCCGAGATCACTGAATTTTGATACGCCAACCACGACTACGCAACATTCCATAGTATCAGGTGTCCAGTATCAGGGTGGATCATCGAGTATGCGCTTTAGATCATCGGCAATGACACAGGCTCAAGAATCCTACTTCCAGCCTTCAGGGTCCTCTCTTCAGCCTCAAGGATCCTCCTTCCAGCATCAAGGATCCTTCTCTAGTTCAGTAGGATATATGGGGACGCATACAGTTCAAGGATCCTATTCTCAGTATCCAGGATCCTCATCTCAGGTTCAAGGATCCTCATCTCAGGCTCACGGATCCATGGATTATCCTCCAAGACCCCCAGCTTCGGTGCATCAAGGATCCAACATCTTTCAGGATCAAGGATCCTTAAGGAGTGTGCAACCCAGAAGTTCAGAGATTTACTTGGGAGACTTCATACCTATGCAAACTATTGCTTCATCTGGTCCCTCAATCATGCCAGAATCACATCAATATGGATTCACATCAGGAATTCCACCCTTGAATCCATCAGGAGGTAACACTTTAAATACTTCTCATAATGCTAACCATGGCTTTGTGCAGGATACATGAATGAATCAAGTTATGGCTAGGGAATTGCAAAAACTCAAGGATATGATATCCAGCGTCCCAGGAGTGGTTAAGCCCATTCCTGAGATTCCGGATGGGAGTCACAGGATATCTCGTTTTGCACCACCTACTTGTGATGTAGAGATACCAAAGAGGTTTCAAACACCAAACATGAAGCTGTATGATGGCTCAACTGATCCAGAAGAGCGTGTAGCTCAATACAGGGAGAGAATGGAGATCAATCCCATTCCTGAAAGATTGAAAGAAGCATGTCTATGCAAGGGTTTCGGATCCACACTGACACGATCAGCCCTTAAATGGCTGCTAAGTCTTCCCCCTTACTCTATTACTTCATTTCCTAACCTAGTTAATTTGTTTAATAGCCAATTATGATGCAGTAGGAGATTTGAACGGTTAACTAGTGATTTATATAGGGTAACACAAGGTCAAAATGAATCACTTAGAGATTACATAACTAAATTCAGTAGAGAATCCTTAGAGATTCTTGCTACAGCTGTAGAAGTTCTCAAAATGGGTTTACTTAAGGATTCACAATTCTATGATGATCTTGTCATGACCCTTGCAGGAATATTGATGAAGTAAGAACCAGGGTCCCTTATATTCATCCGTTTTGATGATGATAAAAGGATCCAAGAGAGACTGTCAGGATCCTCTAAGCAGGAAAAACAAGGATCCTATTTCAGGAACAACAAGTCCAAATCATACAACAAGTCTGATAATCAAAACGTGCATGTAGTGGAGCAAGAAGAGGATGATGAAGATTATCCACCCATTTTTGAATATTGCTTTGCTGTTGATAATAATGAACTAATCCTTGCAATGCAGAATTTAGGTGAAAAAGCAAGATGGCCTAGAAAGAGTGATAAGCCAGCTGCTACAAAAGATAAATCCAAATGGTGTGCCTATCATGAAGATTTTGGTCATCTCACTGATGATTGCATAGCGCTCAGGAAAGAGATTGGTTACCTGTTAAGAAAAGGACATTTGAAAGAGCTATTTGGAAGAAAAACGTCAAGGATCCAGGATCCTGAAAAGATTCCAGAAAGAGCTCCTGCTCCTCCAGCTGATGCACAAATTATCAACTTCATTTCCGGTGGATCAGACATATGTGGCACTTCTTTTTCAGCAGCCAAGAGGCATGCTAAAGAGACAAAGATGGAGAATGGGGATAGGCCCATTCGAACCTCAATCCTTACACAGGAGAAAGTTATATCCTTTGATGAGGATGATCGTGTGGATATTCAGGATCCACATCATGATGGTCTTGTTATTACATTGTTTATATCTAACCATTTTGTTTGCATGAATCTCATAGATGGAGGAAGCTCAGTGAACATTATTCAACTTGATGTCCTCAAGAAGATGAACATCCCTGAGTCAAAAATTGTCCCAGGATCATCAGTTCTTGTGGGATTCAGTGGAGAAACCAAGAACACATTGGGGGACATTAAACTTCCCATTTACATAGAGGGAGTTAATTCTTTTCAAAAATTTGTGTCATAGATTGCTTATCTTGTTGCAATGTTATCCTTGGCAGGCCATGGATACATCATATGAAAGCAGTCCCATCTACATATCATCAGTGTGTGAAACTCCCTACCCCATGGGGTGTAGTGAAGATAGAAAGTGACCAACAAGAAGCCAAAAATTGTTACACTTCATCCATGAAGCCAGTCTCAAGACCCACGGAGCAATAACAATTAAAGTATCCTCCAAGAGATGTTCTAGAGGCAAGAGAACAAGATGTGAAAGATATCCTAATGGATCCTCAAGATCCTGAATCCAAAGTTTTTATAGGATCCGAGATCCTCAATAACATTGAACAGGATCTAGTATCCTTCCTAAAGAGGAGAAAAACTACCTTTGCCTAGAAGCATGAGGACATGACAGGTATTTCTAAAGATCTTATTACTCATAAACTTGGCATTGACAGGTCATTCAAACCCATACATCAAAAGAGGAGAAAGTTTGCACCTGAAAGGAATGCCATCATCCAGGAAGAGGAAGATAAACTGCTCAGAGCATGTATGATTAGAGAGGTTAAGTATCCAAGGTGGTTAGCCAATGTGGTTGTTGTTCAAAAGAAAAATGGAAAGTGGAGGGTATGTGTCGATTTCACTGATTTAAATAAGGCATGTCCCAAGGATCATTTCTCATTACCCCACATTGACTCCATGGTGGATGCTACAGGGGGTCATGAATTGTTAACTTTTATGGATGATTCATCTGGATTACAACAAATTCAGATGGAACCATCTGATCAAGAAGATACAGCCTTTATAACCCCTACTTGTATCTATTGTTATATTGCTATGTCATTTGGACTAAGAAATGCAGGTGCTACATACCAAATGCTAGTTAATATGATGTTTAAAGAACAAATTGGACACACAATGGAAGTCTATATTGATGACATGGTGGTTAAGTCCAAGAGAGCTGAGGATCAGCTTAGAGATTTGGAGAAAGAATTTGATATACTTGATAAATTCAACATGAAATTGAATCCTTCAAAGTGCCACTTTGGTGTAAAAGCTGGCAAGTTCCTAGGTTATATGGTGACAAAAGGAGGGATAGAGGCAAGTCTAGAGCAAATCAAGGCGATTGTGAACATCAAATCTCATGCCAATGCCAAGGATGTGCAAAGATTGACAAGAAGGATCGCAGCCTTGAACAGGTTCATCTCAAAGTCATCAGAGAAATGCAAGGAATTCTATGATATTCTGAGAAAGAACAAGAAATTTGAGTGGACTGAAAAGCATGAGAATGCTCTCAAGGCCCTTAAGGATTACCTATCCTCAGCTCCAGCCTTAATGAAACCAGAAAAAGGGGATATATTATCCTTATATTTGGCAGTTTCTTCTAAGGCAGTAAGTGAAGTCCTTGTTAAGGATCATGAAGGTACTTAACATCCTGTATATTATGTAAGTAAAAGTTTGCTTGATGTTGAATCCAGGTATTCTCATTTAGAAAAACTTATCCTTGCTTTAATCATGGCATCTACTAAATTACACCATTACTTTGAAACTCATGCTATTATTGTTAGAACTAACTTTCCAATCAAGAATGTTCTCAGGAAACCTGAAATGTCAGGATGGATGGCAAAGTGGGCAGTTAAGCTTAGTGCTTATGATGTCAGATATGAACCAAGAACTGCCATTAAATCCCAAGCCTTAGCTGACTTTGTGGCTAATTTCAGTAGTGATCTACAAAGGGAAGCTGAATTGGAAGTTCAACAGCTTGAAGAGACTAAGGATCCTTGGATACTCTTCACAGATGGGGCTTCAAATGTCAAGGGAACTGGACTAGGCATACTACTAAAATCGTCACAGGGGGACATAATACCCCACTCAATTGCTTGTGAGTTTCAAACTACTAATAATGAGGCTAAATATGAAGCCTTAATAGCTGGTTTCCAAATTGCCAAGCACATAAGGATCATGTATCTTAAGGTACATGTAGATTCCTTGTTAATTACTAACCACTTTAATGGTTCTTATGTTGTTAAAGGTGAAAGACTAATCAAATATCTAGAGATAGTCAAGAAATTGGCACACACTTTTGTTTCTTTTAGTTTGACATAGATACCCAGGGAAGAAAATGCAGAAGTTGATGCTTTAGCCAACCTTGGATCATCAATGAAGATTCCCGAGGATATTAAGATACCAATCATCCATATCTTAACTCCTGCTATTGAGGATCATACAGCTTTGGAAATAGTGGAGGATTCTGCAATCATACCTAGTGATGGTGCACAGTCAAATTCAGGATTCTGGATCCTTCTAATCCTGAGATATATACAACATGGAGAGATCCCTACTAGAGATTTCAAAGTCAAGGTATCTCAATTTACAATACTAAATAACATGTTATATAAACGATCTCTTACAAGTCCATATCTAAGGTGTATCGAGGATCCAAAAATCCAAGAAGTTCTGAAGGATTTTCATGAAGGAGATTGTGGAAACCACACTGGTCGCAGAGCACTGTTCTCAAGGATCCTTAGGACAGGATACTATTGGCCTACTATGAAGAAGGATGCTGTGGATTATGCAAATAAATGTGATGCTTGTCAAAGACATAGCAATATCCTTCATCAACCAGCAGAGCTCCTGCATCCTATATCCTCTTCTTGGCCATTTATAAGATGGGGAATGGATACAGTTGGAAAACTTCCCAAAGCACCAGGAGGAAAAGTGTTTATGCTTACTATGACTGACTACTTTTCTAAGTGGATAGAAGCTGAAGCTTTTGCACAAGTCAGAGAGAAGGAAGTGATATCCTTTATTAAAAGAAACATCATTACTAGATTTGGCATACCTTCTGAAATTGTTTGTGATAATGGTTCCCAATTTATTGGGAGCAGAACTACTAACTTTTGTGAGAGTTGGGGGGATTAAGATGATAACATCAACACCAGTCCACCCACAAGCTAATGGTCAAGCAGAATCATCTAAAAAGATCATCATCAACAACATGAAGATGAAACTTGGATCCAAGAAAGGAAAATGGGCAGAAGAGCTACCTTATGTGTTATGGGCTGATAGAACAACTCCCAAGAATGCTACTGGCCAGACTCCATTTTCTTTGGTGTTTGGAGCTGAATATGTGATTCCTACAGAGATGGTAGTCCCTACTGCAAGAACAAGCATCCGTGATCCTGAAGGAAATGCTGAAAACTTGTGTGATTTTTGACCAAAAACAATTAGCATAATATAATAAAAGTTACTTATCACCATCATGTTATCAAACAATGTATTTTATCATCAAAAATTTATACCGCAACCAATAAATCGAACCCATCATCTCCATAAACTAAATCATCCAAAACAACAACATCAGCTTTTTTGAAGGAAACCTCAGTTCCAGTCTCGGAATGGAAAACGGAAAGCTCAAACGCTTTAGATGCAATCATGGTGAAAACCAACCAAGATTCAACTGCTATCGGAACTTCTTCAATCAATTTTAACCATCTATCAGTAAATCCGCATCCATCAATCCATCCTTTCATCATCGCATTCCAAAACCTTTCGCCAACATAGATAGTTGCCATCCCATACTCGTACTTTTTACCTTAGAATTGCTTCCAAAATTTGTCAGCAATTAGCTATAGAAGAAGTAAAGGAATAATTAGTGCAGACTTACAAATTTGATATGAACTAATGAGCAACAGAAGTTACAACGGGTTAGTCAACAAAAGTTAAAATGAGAATTACTCAACAGGGTTAGTCAACAGTAGTTACAGTATTTACACACAACATAACCACTGTTTGGCTATCAACTATTACATACCTCTGTTGCTATCCAACAGAGGTTTCGTAACAACTGTCATCCATTATGTCCAGCAGAGGTTGCAACATGGACAGATCTTAAATATTAGATGTTAGTCAACCGAGGTTAAAAGACTTAGTCAACAGAAGTTAAAAAGGTTAGTCAACAAATGTTAAGATTATAAGGAAACAGACATTAAAAGGGCAAACAGATGTTAGCGAGTTGTTGAGCTAGCAAAAGATGTTTACAGTAAGTAAAAAAATAACATATCGTTACTTACAGTCATGCCAAGTTCAGGTCTAATATTTGTTGAAATGTAAGAGTTCTCATAGACATTTTCTTTAAAACATGAGACAACGAATGACAAGCTTCCAATAGCTTTTACCAATACAGCATCTTTGGTTTTCAAACAACAATCTCTAATAAACTTTGTCCATCCATCCGTAAATATACAATGATCATCTCTCTTCCTTACTTGTACTAACCATGATTTATCACCATCAAGTAATTCTACAATTCGACCGTACGGGACCTCCTTGCCCCACAATAGAGTCTCAAAATCAAGTGGTATATTCTGCAACAGTAGTTAACAAACATCTTACATCAAAAATTAATGTAGAATCCTAATAGTAGGAAGAAAGTTAAAAAAAACATACCAAAAATATAAAATCATCTTCATTAAGGAATTTTAAAAAGGATGGTGTTTGATTGGATAGATTCATATCTGCAATAAACAATTTAAACTTACAAGTTATAAAGATGAACAGCATCCAACAAAAGTCATAGACACACAACATTATAAAATAGACATCACTAATATCCCTTAAACTAAATCAGCACTTAAAAAACAAAAGTACCAAATATTAACAGGACTATTTGTATAATCACACACTTAAGGTATTATAAAAACAAAGCACAAAACGAAAATCATCATCTCTCACAACAGTTAAGTAAATGAGCATCAACAAAAATTATATGGTTGATTTATCAATCGTAATATAGAAGACAACATGACGAAGATGCATGCACAATTTGTATAACAACTCTCCTAAATTTTTCGAAACCCTAAATACAATTAGAATGTCCCAATACGTCCTAAAATACACCCTGTATGCGAAAACAGGACCTGGATATCTTTATATAATTAAAAATAAAATAAAAACAAAGTTTTAATATCGCTCGCGGGCCGCGAACGTGTTGACCGAGAGCTACGAGGGGCGCGACAGCCTTGCCACTCAACGATACCCGGTGCTGCCACGTGGCAGCCACACGTCGAGCCTATAGTGGTGACCAGGACAAGCTAGGCCCTACTACCCCTATGTCGTGGGCCACGTAAGATGACCCTTTGGTCTTCGCGGGCCGCGAGGAACCTGAAATCAGGCCCTATAAATAGGAGGCATCGGCCTTTAGTTCCAGTCGCTCACACAAATCTTTCTCTCTCGAAATTCTGAAGAATTAACATAATTTCCGGGTATAATACCCCCCTAATTAATGAAATTCTACCCCGTTGTAAGTATCATAACCCCGGTTACGTATTAGATACGCTGCCCGATTGATCCAGGGTTCCGTAACGGCTGTCGTGGTTCTACCCGACGTAGTCGTTGGAATGCCGTCTTGGGGAGGGTATTACTAATGTAAATATTGGGTAATTATACTTATGCGTGTGCATTTGTGTATTTAATAGATAATTACCAGGAAACCCTAAAGGAAAACCTAAGACAGTTGATGCGTGTGAAGTGTCGTATATTTTTAATGTATATTTTATGTCCTTTATAAAACACGATATTTACTAACACTAAACACACATATGGGCAAGTGCACCCATCGTGAGCATAGTATAGTGTTGGTAAGATACCGAGGTCGTCCAAGGATACAAGAGCTTTTAGTACCGGTTTATCCTCAATGTCTAATCAAATCCACAGTTTAGAAAAAGGTTTTAAACTAATAAAAATAAAACTAACTAAAATGCTGAAAAATAAAATAAAAATAAAAACAGATAGACAAGATGAATCACTTGGATCCGACTCGTGTTTAGTGTAACCTTTGATTATTTCTGCACTTTTGCACTTTTTAAGAGATTATCTTAGTTATTGTAGTAGGCCCCTCTTCTGAAGGTGACGTTACCCTCAACCCTGTAGTTTGAGTCAGCAAGGATACAATCCTAAAGGGTTGGATTATTGAAAGATAATTAATTAAGTTATTAATGCATATTGTGGTAGGCCCCTCTTCTGGAGGTGACGTTACCCTCGGCTAAGTAGTCTGAGTCAGCAGGGATACAGTCCTAAGTAGCCGGGTCAAAGTTTTAATAGTAGTTTACAGATGAGGGGATCAAGGAGTTCGGAGCCCCGCCATCCAATACCAGTGGGTATTGAAGGAAGTCCTACTAAAGTTAACCCAGGTCCTTGCAGGATCTATACACTGAACAAGGCAAGACTCTTACCAAACCGTTCCCTTAACCCCCGACCAGGTAGCCAACATACCTCCATATAGACCGTGGAGATATGAATGGTGAAAATCTTTTATTTTATATAGACAGTAAAATAATGCCAAGACACCACGGACAAACGATAAGGAAGACTCACCTTCAACATAAGAAACTAGTTATTAAAGTCATTAATATACAACCAAATAAAAAGTGCGAAAAGATTAAAAATAAAAAGTATTACACTAAACACTTGTCTTCACCAAGTGATGTAAGAGACTTAGGCAAACATGGCCTTTGATTGTCAAGAACTCTTACGATCAATCTTGGATCCCGAGACTACTCACACACTCTATGATGGATGATGGATGATGGTGGTGGATGATGGTGTGTGGTGGTGGTGGAGTGTGGGTGAAGTGTGAGAGAGGTGGTTTGCCAAGTGATGGTTTAAAAATGAGCCAAGCACCCCTATTTATAGCCTGCACAGAAGCCTGGACACGGCCCCGTGTCCATTGGGCACGACCCCGTGTCCACCCGTCTTCTCTTTCTTCATTAATTGCAGTTTGTCTGCATTAGTTGACCACGCCCCCGTGTCCGCTGGGCACGACCCTGTGTGCAGAAGCGTATCTGTACTACCAAGATTTCCTCAGATTCTGCGAATCTTAGAGTTGACCACGGCCCCGTGTCCGCTGAGCACGTCCCCGTGGTGGGTGACAGAACTTCTAAAGCTTTGTCTTTCCTGCAGACACTTGGGCACGCCCCCATGCTCATTTATCACGGGGCATGTTCAGCCTTCTGTTCTCTTGTTTTGCTTGGGAAGATACTGTCGAGGGGTCGGGCATGCCACTTTTATCCCCTTTCTTGTATTTATGTTAGATTTTGCTGCCTTTTTACTTCTTTTGTTCATTTGAGCTCTTTTAAACCTGAAAATACAAAGGGAAGACAAAAACACACTTTTTCCAACTTTAGTACTAAAAAAAGGGTTAGTTTAATGCCACATTTGATGTAGTTTATATGTTGCATTTTGCGCACATCAACAGCAATGTGAGTAATCTCCTTTTTGTGAACCTTTTTACAAACTATTTTACAAAACCTTAAATGATTTTATATCTAATTAGCAGTGATTGAGTCTTTGTAATTCTTCAATTACTGTCGGTATGTTGGGGTTTTGTATATAAAATGTGGAACACGTTACCATTGGACAAAGAGTTAGCCAATGTGTAATATGACCCACCAGTCAGGATTGACAGTACTGAATGAGTAATTGTCTAGATGTAAACATTCTAATCGCTCTCAATACTGTTAAAGGATAAAACTTTTCTTGATTAAACTGGGATTCACTCACCAATATTTCCCACTGACAATTTTTTTTTAAAATGCGTTTCAGGTAACAAAATGTTAAAGCCGAATAGAAGCCTTGGAAAAAGTGGCTATAAAAGTTACCTGAATAAGGAGTTGTTTTTATTAAATAAAATAGGGTTTATCCCGATGAAAATATGTGTACTTAAAACTTGGGAGTTTCCCATGTGTTTAATATTATAAAAGTGTAGTGTTTTACTCTGATAAAATATTTCCTAACTACGGTCCTGATGTAATTTCCCCTGCTAAATTGATAAACACCGATACCACCAATACTGATTCTTGCGGCCGCCCGTTCCCGGGACAGATAGGGGTCGGGGGTTGCGACAGAAGGTGGTATCAGAGCTAAGCCACTGATTCAGCCACATAAATGTTCTACTGACACCAATATATTATTCAAATTGTTAGGAAATTAATTACGGAAAAACGTGCACATCTGTATTTTATTGTTGTGTGTTATTTGACTATTTGTTAGTTTACAGTATGAGCGATCAAGGACCCTCCGACGCTTATCGTCAGTTGTCCGGCTCACCTAGGAGCAAAGGCACCTCTTCACAGCCTGCCCTCTCACGGTATTCAGCTGACAATGAAGATGGGATATTCGTGTTTAAGGCTCAGTCTGAAGAGCCATTCCCTCCTAAAAAGAGAGGATGGTTCAGTAGGGAGCACATGAGCGTAGGAAGAGAATGAAAAAGTTACAACAGCAGCGAGCGTTATCAGCTGCTAAGAGAGAAACAGATGCCCATGTTGGTACACTTTATGTGGACACGACTCGACTCGGCTCGGTTCAATTCGGTTCGGTTCGACTCGGTTAGGTTCAGCTCAAGCCCGACGTAGCGACATTCCTCCGTCGTGCGCCCCAGAGTCCGACACGCGAAACACGGAGAGCTGCGACCTTTCCCGTCGACACATCACCATGACATCACCTTAGTGATGTCATGATGATGTCAATGAGAATCTTAATTGACATATATTGGACGAAATCTGTTTTCGTCAAAATTGTAAATGGCGAAATGTCACACCCCGACTTTCCACGTGTCACCGGTGGGCCTGGTGGGGAGTATCGTGACGTAGTTGGCAACATAATAGTCAAACAACACAATATATAAATGCACAGCGGAAGCAAAAGATAAATATTATTACATTCCGAATATAAAGTAATATCCAGTATTACAACGGAAAGTAAAGGATCCATAGGCGGATCTTAAAACATATCATTTGTTCAACAGACTTTAGATGCCTAGAACTTGAAAGATTCCTTATTGGCGCCCTGAGCTTCCAGCCAATTACGTTCAGTACCTCTCACTCAACCTTTTTGGAAAATACGTCAGTTTTCACTGGTAAATACACTCAACCGACTCATTTGAAAAGAGTTTAAGAAAATTGATTTGAATGCACGTGGCACAAAATATCTTTTATAATTTGATTAAAATGCACAGAGGCAAAATTAACCTTTTTAACTTGGAACAATTATATTTATAACCCTGTATACAGATTTACATGTTCGTTGTACGTTCAGGGCCCGATGTAGAAACCGAGTCAGATTAACAGACACACCACAAGTATAGGCCCACATGGAAGTGAGATACCGTTATTACTTAAGTAACTGTCCGGTGTATGCCTACACCCCGTACTTAAGACGTGGCCATTTTATAATACAATGATGTCAAGGATATCCTGCACATGGTCATTAACCCCTAAAGGTCTTTATTTCAAACAATACAGATTAAACCGGGTTACCTCAATAATTTAACCATAATAAGATTAAATATTCAATACCCGACCAAGCGGTATTATAATACCGTATTCCAAGCCCGTATAGGGAAAATAAGTTAAGAGTATTTACCTAAGCTAGCTCCTGTCTTAAATAGCAAGAATTTAATAACCCAGCCGTAATCACTTAAGTAAGCGTAGGTACCATTTACCGGAAGGCTCTAGTCTGGAATGATGGTATAAATAACTAATTAGAATGCTAACGGGTCTTTAATTAGGCCTAAGCTTAGACCTGTTAGTCTTACAGGAAGATACGGTTCGTACGAACGATTAAGCGAAGACCGGAATAGAATGTGATTTAAACCCGACATGTTCAGAGACTTGTCTTATATGGGTATTTCATACACATTCTGGATTTTGAGATAAAACCAATAAGGTTTGACCCGTTTCGGCTAATTTATGTAAACTTGTTACATAAACTGAACCGTACGCGTAATAAGCGTGACGGGTATTCATGAGAGCCATATACATGTTTCCTAAGTTAATTATGCCTCAAATATGTTGTGACATCAGTAAGATGTCTTTCATTATGCCCGAAACAAATTTAAACACAAACTATGCCCCGTAGGGGTAGTTTGGTCAATTTAAAGGTTGTAAAAGAGTTTAAGTGTTAACCTGAGTTACAGGTCTGATGTAATCAGCGAATATACTCAATTTGCTAAGTTATATCAGTAGGTTAAAGTATATATGTGAAATTTATCAATTATAACCAAACTATGCACCGTAGGGGCATTTTGGTAATTTCACATAAGCCGAAAAGCTCAAAACCGAAGTCTGAGTTAAACAAGTTTTGCTTACTGTTAAAATATTATAATTTTCCTCAAATATCAGTAGGTATCACCCTTGGTATGTTTAAAATAATCTTAGTACATATTATGCGTTAAAAACGCTTAATTAGGCGATTAAAAGCCGTTTACGGGTTCGATAGCTAACGCTGATATTTTTACTATTCCAGACGGCTTAAAATAATTTATTTATCATTTTAGATCAGTAGCAAAAGGTTTGGAGTCGTTTGGATATGTAAAACTCATGTTATGGCCCGTAAGGGCAAAACCGACAATTACCGGATTAAGCCTACGACTAGAAGTTATGCTCAGCCTAAAATTTATTAAAAATCTTTAAAAATCCCAAAATAATATATTACATCAGTGGGTAAAAGATTTGATATCAAAAAGTAGGCTTAACTAGGCTATACGCTAATTACGCCGTTTTATTAACATAAAGCTTTAATTTTACGCTAACGAGCATAACTCTTATTCTACACCTCAAACTGATGTCAAACTTTGCATACAAGTCTATATATCAGTAATTAAGGTTTCTACTCTTTTACATTTTCAAAAATCATGATTTAAGGTGAAAAGGGCATAATGGTCAACATATGAGCAATTAACGGAATCATGCATATTAATCGGTTAACTAATGAACCATAGTGTATAATCACAGAGGGTTATACTAGCATGTAACCTGGTCCAAATGAAGCTCTTAGGTATTTCTAAATCATACCAAAACGGGTCAGAACTGAAAGTCAAAGTAAATGTCAAACTATGCGACTTTCGGTTCCGAACCGGGTCTTTACAGAGAATTGTCGGGTTGAACATGTTTAGACATGTTCTTACACTAATTACTAAGTTATAACAATGATCCAACAGGTTGTATATGTTCTGCATTGCTAATTATGCATAAATTAGAATTTAAGTATCCTGTTGACTTTTTCTTAGCAAGTTTGACCCGACATTTGACCTAGTTAGAATGGGAATCAGGGGGAACCCTTTTGAGGGTTTATTACCCACATAATTACCAACTTATAAATACTTTTGATTCGACTAATCACTGGACCATTAGTGATTAATCTTAAAGTCAACCGTTAATTACGACGGTTTGACTTTTAAGCTAAAACTAAGCTAAAACTTAATCAAGAAAGGTTTAGCAAACTTACCAAGGTCCTATGCACGAAATGTGATCACTTGAGGCTGCTTGGGAGCTCCAGAATTGATCAGGAATGCAAATGAAGGTGTGAGGAACAATGTTGCAACTTATGGTCTTTATATAGTGGTTTTAATCACCACAATTTGTTGACACACAAGTCTACAACCCACCACAACTAATCAACAAGTGTCCTAGATGTTTAGGGGTTGTTTAGGGGCCAAGCATGAAGAGGCAATTCGAATTAATGGCTGATACAAGGCAATGGCAGACAAAGATCAAACAAAAATCAAAATCTGTCCAGAAGGGGCAGTCGCGTAGCGCGACTGCAAGAGCTATTAAGCTCGCGCTACGCGAGCATGTGGTATCATCCAACAACATTTTCCTTAATTGCAGTTTTGGTCCTTGGCTCTTCAAACTTTGATTAGACCTTATTTTCTTGCATTTTGAGCCCTCGTAATTGACGTATAAGGGCTTCAAGACATATACCCACTTTGTTAAGTCCCCGGTTAACTTAATTGTTACCCGAAAAGTCCTAACTTTCAATGTTGACGCTTTAACCCCTCGCACACGAATTTGATCATAACTTTCTCATACGATAACGAAACTTTACGAAATTTATATCGTGCATTCTAGTGAGCATAATTTACCGTTACAAAGCTTCAGGTTTGTCAAAAGGTCACTCAGAGGTATAACTTAAACATGTTGACACATTTAACCCCTGCAGTTTGTAATCTCTCACTTTTAGCTTCGTATGATCCATGATTTATTCGTTTGAAGGTATGAGCATCATATAGGGTTAATGTACAATATATTTATTCACTGTTGACATTTAGAACTCGTATATTCACATACTTTCCATGATTGTCAACTTTAGTCCTTTCAGAACATTCTTTCGCACGTTCAAATTTATGACACGTGTCAATTCATTATAGGACGTGAATTTTCGAGGTGTTACATCCTCACCCCCTTAAAAGAAATCTCGACCTCGAGATTTGTTAAAGTAAAGGAAGTATTTTCTGCCTCATATTGGGCTTAATCTTCCTCAGTACCTTTGAGCCTCTAAGGCACTCCAATTGACCTTTATAATAGGTACATGTATCCTTTTTGGAGCTTCTAATCCTGTCGATCCTTAATCGACACAGGTTGCTCATCATATTATAAATCTGCATATCATTATGTGATAATGCTTCTTGACTTATTGGCGAAACACCCTTCAGTCACTTGTATGTAATGCATTGCGAGCTCCGCTAAGCTCCTTAAATAGGTTTTAGTTTATGAGCTGCTTGATCTTGATACATTCGATTTCCTTCGAATGATTCTAAATATTCAGAGCTTAACTAGCCTGATAATTTAACAAATTTGGCACACCCTTCCTGGGTGATATCTTTTGTTGAACTTTACTCCTTAACAAGAATTTAGGAGATTTGCTATTTTCATTAATTCTTTATTTTATGCCGATTCCTGGCAACTTACAGATGATTATGTATTTGCGTGATCTTATTGGTCGTTTCTAATGCAACTTTCAGATTCTGATGATTGGACTTACCAATCTATTGTCCTATCAATGGACGTTTAACATTCCATCTATACAAGGTCTTCAAAGGAGCAGCCTTGATGCTTATATATCAACTATTATAGAAAGTTTATCTTAAGGTGAGATGGTTATCCCAACCGATGCTTAAAACTATTATTAAAGAATAGCTAATCCTTATAGCTAGTTGAATAATTCGACGATCCTGAGTAGCTGCTGGAAATTCTTAATCATTGCCTAGTTAGGGTTGCGGTAATAATGCATAAGAAAAAAGAACCGTCTTTCATAATTTACTATACCGAATTCTCAGGATATTGAGTTTGGCTTTATGAATCTATATCTTAAAACTTACTTAACCAGGGTTTTCGATTCTGCCAATAATGGTACTAGTTGTCTTGGAGATTTCATAATAATGCAGCCCTAAATGGGATATTAAACTTAACTCTACCTGCCTCCCAGGGGTAAACAGGGTAATCTTAGGAGAAGATAATCAAGGTATAAGGAGGTTACAGAGATTTCCATATCTCAAGCTCCGGTTCACTCATCATTGCTTGTGTCAAATAAGTGACACATTTATGTTACTAGTCCACGAATTCCTAAATTGGGAATATTCACTTGGACAATTTCATTCTGGATATCTTCTTTGAATACTATTAGTTGACTTTAGTACCATATGATCATTGATATATCTTTGTGGTTCCATGCATTAAACCTCCATACTGATCAGGCATGGAAGCAATCTATGGAACTTATTAAGATACACTAATCCTTATATAGCGCTTTTGTCATACCATTTGGTATTCTAAATCAGTAGAGATCAAAGAGATATCAATTTCATATGATGATGTACTTTATCTATAGAGAGAGTACATTAGAATTTTCTACGGTTTACTATTGTATTATCAATAGCATGCGTCGCATCATCAATGGCGCGATTGACTGTTGTCTTATCCGAGTTTATCATACTCGAGATTTAGTTCCTATTATCAGATGAATCATTTACTTAGTTGCAATCCAACATCTGCTATTCATCACCCTGATGGCCTTAACATATACTAACCATGGTTTCATCAAACTATACCGGCCAATAAGGCACTAATATTCTTAATGAACGTTATTTTAAAAATATATCAATATCACTTAGCCTAGGTCACAAAAGACCATCAATGGCTTTTAAGGGTTGGACCTAGTCCATCACCTTTTTGACAGGGGATCAAAAGTCACATCTGTCTTTATTATACTGATGAATTTGGACAGTTTGAAAGTTTGCCATAAGGGTATCAGAAAAGAGCGATACCTAATAGATATAAAATATCAATCTAGGATTTGTTGGACCATTTTCTAAAGTATCACCGGTCACTTTCTACCTCGCATTAAATGACCGGAGTCTTAATCAGGCAGAGACAACAGTTCTCAACATTTATCATTCATTATAGAATCATATGTGCCAGTATCAAATAAATTTCTGCATAAACTGCTTGATATGGAAAGGTACCTGTCATATAGTTATTATTCTGCACCATCTCTTAGGCGTTCATCTGATTCCTAGGGCAGCTGGTCTTGATATGCCCCTTCTCGTTGCAACCATAACAGGTTGCATCTTTCAACTTCTTGCAATCCAGGGTTTTATGTTCCCGAGACTTGCAAATTCCACACGGTAGAGGCTGAGACTCAAATCTGCATTTCCCAAGATGGTATTTCCTACAGGTTTCGCACCTGGTCTTCTCTCCCGACTGCTGGCTGTCTCTCTTAAACCCGGAACTCTTCTTATCTTCAGAATTCCTCTTCCTATCGAAGCGATGAGAATTCTCGTCCTCCCTTTTACGCTTTCCATCTTCTGTGGCTTTGGAAGCCTTGTTTCTGACCACATCGAGTGTGAGAGATAGCGACAGATCTGCTGCTAACCTGAATGTAGTAGGTCTTGAAGCCTTAACACTGGCTTTGATTTCTGGGGCTAAACCCCCGATGAAACGAGCAATTCTCTTGGGTTCTGGTGTTACTAGGTAAGGAACCAGTCTGGACAGGGTATTGAAACGGGTGAGGTATGCTTGACAATCTAAGTTTGTCATCACCAATGATAAGAAATCTGATTCGATTCTTTCGACCTCGTGTTGAGGGCAGTAGTTCTCCATAATGAGAGCAACAAACTGTTCCCATGACATGTTGTAAAGTGGGATCTTCCCGGCAGCTTGAATGAGAGCCTTCCACCACGCTAGCGCCTCTCCCTTGAATGATTGGGATACATACTTCACTACATCCCTCTCAGCACAACCGCTGATATCGACAACTGTGTCCATTTCATCCAACCAGACCATACAATCAATTGCCCCTTTCTCCCCAGTGAAATCCCGGGGTTTGCAGGAAACAAAATATTTGTAGGTACAGGACTTGCTACGCGGTTCATTATCGAACACTATCCTCTTGGATGGAACACTGTGTTCATTAGATGAATGTCGATCGTCATTCTTCTTTGGTTCCTCTTTCTTAGAGGGCGGCTTGTTATGCGGCTCTAAATGAGTTTTAGGGACAGACTTACAGTGGGGTACAGATGAGGCTTTACTATGTGTCTCACTGTACTCCTTAAATTGCTCCTCTACAGGTTTAGATACAGCTGTATCAATCAGTGAGTGAAGCTCTCCTTTGGTTATGTTAATCCTCTCATCATCTCGGTTTTCCAAAGGATGACTGTTCTCTTCCTCTGACCTAGCCATGTAGCTTTAATTGCTACATAAAAAATTAAACAAGGACAAGGTTTATACGGAAGTTTACACAGTCTTATCGTTTTAAACGATTTATTAACCATGGTAATATAAACCATATTGGTTAATTTGCTAGTTACATTTATTTAGCATTTTTATTATAATTTATCCTAGTTATAAAACATTAAGGATATTAAAGTGGCGCAAAGGCCTAGTCACATGGACAGTTTTAAATTTACAAGCCATGATTTCAGAGAATCAAGACATTAAGGTTTTAATAATAGCACAAATGGCCTAGTCGCGTAGACAAGTTTAATTTATAAGCCATGATTTCAGAGAATCGAGGCATTAAGGTTTGAATCAAGATTCATTACCTTTTCTTGACAGGGAGTTGTAGGCTACCACTGTCTTTAGTCTCAAAGGACATCAACTATAGCTCGTAGGCACTTCCCTTCTAAGGGATGTGTATTATGGAATTGTCTTTTATGACAATTCATTAACCATGGTGACAGAGACCATATTCGGTTAATTTATTAATCATATTTATTTAGGATTTCTATTAAAATTTTATCCTAATTATAAAACAATAACAGTTTTATTTGTGGCACAAAAGGCCTAGTCACAAGGACATTTATAAATTATAAGCTATGATTTCAGAGAATCAAGGCTTTTAAGGTTTGAATATAGTTCATTACCTTTTTCAGACAGGGAGTCATTGCTACTACTGTCTTTTGGCTCATGTAGAAATGAGCAAGGCCCGTAGGCATTATATTACCAACGTATGGTCAAAATATAATCATCTTAATTGATGATTTAAACCCATGATTCAGAGATCATTAAGTTGGGTTTGGAATCTTTAAAAAGTTCCTTATATAATAATAACGTGTGTGATTTTTAAATGAATCACATCTGCCAGGAGTGTTAACATGTTTTCAGATGTTAACAGAGATTTGAATCTTTTAAACAGGTCTTACCATCTTGGCCCGGTCTTATAATTGACCCGAAGGCTAGGTTTCACTCTTAAGATTCTTAGTTAATGATTTGAATCTTTTTAATAGGTCTTACCATCTTGGCCCGGTCTTTTAATTGACCCGAAGGCTAGGTTTCACTCTTAAGATTCTTAGTTAATGATTTGAATCTTTTTAACAGGTCTTACCATCTTGGCCCGGTCTTTTAATTGACCCGAAGGCTAGGTTTCACTCTTAAGATTCTTAGTTAATGATTTGAATCTTTTTAACAAGGTCTTACCATCTTGGCCCGGTCTTTTAATTGACCCGAAGGCTAGGTTTCACTCTTAAGATTCTTAATTTATAATTAACGCAGAACAATCCTAAATTGAAATGTTAATAAGGATCTGAATCTAAATTGAGGAACTGCCATCTTGGCCGGTCTTAATATGACCCGAGGCTAGGTCTTGTCCTTTTAGATTTTGCCATTTTATTATAATGGTAGATCTTGCAAAAGGAATGTTAATTTAAACATAATCGTTCCTTTAAAAATTTAAACAAGTATATGGTTGTCCTAAACGGGACTTCTAATGGAAATGACTTGCCTGTGCAAAGGCTAATCAGAAAAATAATCAAGGAAGTAATTAAAAGACAATGAAACAAATTGGAATTTGTCCCATGTTCTTGTCTAGACTCAAGATTGTGCAACTGTGTAATTGAGATTAAACGCAAAAGGCTAGCGTTTAATTCACTCAGTGTTGGCTCTGATACCAACCTGTCACACCCCGACTTTCCACGTGTCACCGGTGGGCCCGGTGGGGAGTATCGTGACGTAGTTGGCAACTTAATAGTCAAACAACACAATATATAAATGCACAGCGGAAGCAAAAGATAAATATTATTACATTCCGAATATAAAGTAATATCCAGTATTACAACGGAAAGTAAAGGATCCACAGGCGGATCTTAAAACATATCATTTGTTCAACAGACTTTAGACGCCTAGAACTTGCAAGATTCCTTATTAGCACCCTGAGCTTACAGCCAATTACGTTCAGTACCTGTCACTCAACCTTTTTGGAAAATACGTCAGTTTTCACTGGTAAATACACTCAACCGACTCATTTGAAAAGAGTTTAAGAAAATTGATTTGAATGCACGTGGCACAAAATATCTTTTATAATTTGATTAAAATGCACAGAGGCAAAATTAACCTTTTTAACTTGGAACAATTATATTTATAACCCTGTATACAGATTTACAAGTTCGTTGTACGTTCAGGGCCCGATGTAGAAACCGAGTCAGATTAACAGACACACCACAAGTATAGGCCCACATGGAAGTGAGATACCGTTATTACTTAAGTAACTGTCAGGTGTATGCCTACACCCCGTACTTAAGACGTGGCCATTTTATAATACAATGATGTCAAGGATATCCGGGACATGGTCATTAACCCCTAAAGGTCTTTATTTCAAACAATACAGATTAAACCGGGTTACCTCAATAATTTAACCATAATAAGATTAAATATTCAATACCCGACCAAGCGGTATTATAATACCGTATTCCAAGCCCGTATAGGGAAAATAAGTTAAGAGTATTTACCTGAGCTAGCTCCTGTCTTAAATAGCAAGAATTTAATAACTCAGCCGTAATCACTTAAGTAAGCGTAGGTACCATTTACCGGAAGGCTCTAGTCTGGAATGATGGTATAAATAACTAATTAGAATGCTAACGGGTCTTTAATTAAGCCTAAGCTTAGAGCTGTTAGTCTTACAGGAAGATACGGTTCGTACGCACGATTAAGCGAAGACCGGAATAGAATGTGATTTAAACCCGACATGTTCAGAGACTTGTCTTATATGGGTATTTCATACACATTCTGGATTTTGAGATAAAACCAATAAGGTTTGACCCGTTTCGGCTAATTTATGTAAACTTGTTACATAAACCGAACCGTACGCGTAATAAGCGTGACGGGTATTCATGAGAGCCATATACAGGTTTCCTA
Organism: Helianthus tuberosus; assembly: GCA_030545235.1. Lineage (NCBI taxonomy): Eukaryota > Viridiplantae > Streptophyta > Magnoliopsida > Asterales > Asteraceae > Helianthus > Helianthus tuberosus. Next base: position 183,120,453 of record CM060451.1, read on the forward strand.
AGTTAATTATGCCTCAAATATGTTGTGACATCAGTAAGATGTCTTTCATTATGCCCGAAACGAATTTAAACACAAACTATGCCCCGTAGGGGTAGTTTGGTCAATTTAAAGGTTGTAAAAGAGTTTAAGTGTTAACCTGAGTTACAGGTCTGATGTAATCAGCAAATATACTCAATTTTCTAAGTTATATCAGTAGGTTAAAGTATATATGTGAAATTTATCAATTATAACCAAACTATGCACCGTAGGGGCATTTTGGTAATTTCACATAAGCCGAAAAGCTCAAAACCGAAGTCTGAGTTAAACAACATTTGCTTACTGTTAAAATATTATAATTTGCCTCAAATATCAGTAGGTATCACCCTTAGTATGTTTAAAATAATCTTAGTACATATTATGCGTTAAAAACGCTTAATTAGGCGATTAAAAGCCGTTTACGGGTTCGATACTTAAAGCTGATGTTTTTACTATTCCAGACGGCTTAAAATAATTTATTTATCATTTTAGATCAGTATCAAAAGGTTTGGAGTCGTTTGGATATGTAAAACTCATTTTATGGCCCGTAAGGGCAAAACCGACAATTACCGGATTAAGCCTACGACTATAAGTTATGCTCAGCCTAAAATTTATTAAAAATCTTTAAAAATCCCAAAATAATATATTACACCAGTGGGAAAAAGATTTGATATCAAAAAGTAGGCTTAACTAGGCTATACGCTAAATACGCCGTTTTATTAACATAAAACTTTAATTTTACGCTAACGAGCATAACTCTTATTCTACACCTCAAACTGATGTCAAACTTTGCATACAAGTCTATATATCAGTAATTAAGGTTTCTACTCTTTTACATTTTCAAAAATCACGATTTAAGGTGAAAAGGGCATAATGGTCAACATATGAGCAATTAACGGAATCATGCATATTAATCGGTTAACTAATGAACCATAGTGTATAATCACAGAGGGTTATACTAGCATGTAACCTGGTCCAAATGAAGCTCTTAGGTATTTCTAAATCATACCAAAACGGGTCAGAACTGAAAGTCAAAGTAAAAGTCAAACTATGCGACTTTCGGTTCCGAACCGGGTCTTTACAGAGAATTGTCGGGTTGAACATGTTTAGACATGTTCTTACACTAATTACTAAGTTATAACAATGATCCAACAGGTTGTATATGTTCTGCATTGCTAATTATGCATAAATTAGAATTTAAGTATCCTGTTGACTTTTTCTTAGCAAGTTTGACCCGACATTTGACCTAGTTAGAATAGGAATCAGGGGGAACCCTTTTGAGGGTTTATTACCCACATAATTACCAACTTATAAATACTTTTGATTCAACTAATCACTGGACCATTAGTGATTAATCTTAAATTCAACCGTTCATTACGACGGTTTGACTTTTAAGCTAAAACTAAGCTAAAACTTAATCAAGAAAGGTTTAGCAAACTTACCAAGGTCCTATGCACGAAATGTGATCACTTGAGGCTGCTTGGGAGCTCCAGAATTGATCAGGAATGCAAATGAAGGTGTGAGGAACAATGTTGCAACTTATGGTCTTTATATAGTGGTTTTAATCACCACAATTTGTTGACACACAAGTCTACAACCCACCACAACTAATCAACAGGTGTCCTAGATGTTTAGGGGTTGTTTAGGGGCCAAGCATGAAGAGGCAATTCGAATTAATGGCTGATACAAGGCAATGGCAGACAAAGATCAAACAAAAATCAAAATCTGTCCAGAAGGGGCAGTCGCGTAGCGCGACTGCAAGAGCTGTTAAGCTCGCGCTACGCGAGCATGTGGTATCATCCAACAACATTTTCCTTAATTGCAGTTTTGGTCCTTGGCTCTTCAAACTTTGATTAGACCTTATTTTCTTGCATTTTGAGCCCTCGTAATTAACGTATAAGGGCTTCAAGACATATACCCACTTTGTTAAGTCCCCGGTTAACTTAATTGTTACCCGAAAAGTCCTAACTTTCAACGTTGACGCTTTAACCCCTCGCACACGAATTTGATCATAACTTTCTCATACGATAACGAAACTTTACGAAATTTATATCGTGCATTCTAGTGAGCATAATTTACCGTTACAAAGCTTCGGGTTTGTCAAAAGGTCACTCAGAGGTATAACTTAAACATGTTGACACATTTAACCCCTGCAGTTTGTAATCTCTCACTTTTAGCTTCGTATGATCCATGATTTATTCGTTTGAAGGTATGAGCATCATATAGGGTTAATGTACAATATATTTATTCACTGTTAACATTTAGAACTCGTATATTCACATACTTTCCATGATTGTCAACTTTAGTCCTTTCAGAACATTCTTTCGCACGTTCAAATTTATGACACGTGTCAATTCATTATAGGACGTGAATTTTCGAGGTGTTACACAAAATCACTTTGTTTTCGTCACTATGTGTGTGATGAAATCCCTGATTTCGTCACACATGGTTTTCGTCCAGTGGGTTTTCGTCAATGGTCAGTATAAATAGCTAAGTTGTTTATCAGTTTAGTTATGAGTTTATAACACCAGTGTGAAACTCCATGAGTGAGCACAGAGAGACTTAGTGAGAGTCTATAAACATTGTTTGTATATGTTTGTGGTTGTACTCATCCCTAATCAATAAATATTGAATCTTTGGTTATGCATGTGTTTTACATTGTGTTTGGTTTACACCGTCACGGGGATTCCGCACCCGCGATCGTGTTTGTGATAAACAGGGAATAGGTTTTCGTATCGGATCCTCCGAGAAAAACGGACCTACAGCCCACACCCAAGACATGCTCAATAGGAGTCTAGCAAACTTCCATATTTTAGCAACCACAGCTGCCGACCCACACATGGGGCAACTCATAGCCCCTCAACCATTACGCTTGTTACCCACACAGCCAATGGAGATTGAAAACAACCCAGAAAACCAAATCCAAATGCATGATTTTAACCCAGAAGAGATACCTAGGATACAAGCACCTAATCCCTTAGACCCAGACTACGACCCGTGGTTCGATGATCATAGGGATTATCAGCAACGCTACCACATATCAGAAGAACCCATGCCAAACCTAGCTGCTTACCCAGGTCTGGACCCTCCAGATCCCTATTATGATAATGATGAATACATTAGGGAAATCCAAGAGAATCCATATCCTCAGGAAGAACCCATGCCACAGTACCCAGATCCAGTACCAGCACCTGCACCCCAATGAGTGCAGAAAATGTGCAATAGCTCCAAACTTTCGGAGAAGAGATTTTAGAAAGTAGCGAGAGGATGAGGCAAGTTGGAGAACGACTCGTCTGGAAGTACGACGAGCGTAATATGGAGTTCTGGATGAACCCATATCAGTGATGGTGGTGATAGTAACAATAATATAATAATAAATATATAATATGTGTGTGAAATATATATATATATATATATATATAATATCTATCGCAGTATAGACCACTTTGTGGTTAGTGATGCATATTAGTATTGTAATTTTTAATTCCAGTTCCAGTTTGTATTAGATGCATACTATAAGAAAGAGTAAGTCGCAATGTTCGACGCTTTTGACCAATATGTGTGTTGTGTGATTAATTGCCTTAAATACTATTTTGTGATATTAGTAATTGGCAAATGTTTAAAATTCAAATGGACAACGAAGTGAACCAGGAAAACCAGAATAATGATAACCAGAGTAACAATAACCCGGATAACGACAATCTGAACAATGATAATAATGGAAACCAAGTGAATAACAGTGCCATCCAACACATTGTGGCACAAGGGATAATAGATGCGATGCCATATATTATCAAAACGGTTACGGAAGCAGATAATAAAAGTAAACGGATAGTAAACGACCCACTGAACCTGAACACAACGTAAACAATGGACCCATACTTCAAGCGCCCATTCCCAAAAGAAAAAGAACCATGTCTTATGGTTGTTCTTATAAAGAATTCTAGTCTTGTAAACCAATGGAATTCTCAGGCAATGAAGGGGCCGTTGCAGCTCTACGCTGGATAGAAAAGACTGAGGCTGTCTTAAAAATAAGCAACCGTGCGAAAGAGGATATGATAATGTTTGCTTCTAATCTGTTTAAGAACTCAGCCTTCGAATGGTGGAACACTACCCTCCAGTCTAGGGGAAGTGATAGAATTTACAATATGGAATGGGAGGAATTTAAAAACATGGTAGAAAGGAAATTTTGCCCTCCCAATGAAAAAGAACAGATAGCAAATAAGTTCCTAAACCTTAGGATGACTGGAGTGGATAGTAAGGGGTACATGATGTGCGTGAGTGTTATTAGTTTTTAATGTATACTTTAAGCCATTTTTAACACTTTTTAGCCAAGTTTTAAATTTATAAAACACGATATTTATACTAACACTAAACACACATATGGGCAAGTGCACCCATCGTGAGCGTAGTATAGTGTTGGTAAGATACCGAGGTCGTCCAAGGACACAAGAGCTATTAATACCGTTTTATCCTCAACGTCTAACCAAATCAAAATGTTAGAAAAAACTTTTTAAGCAAGAAAAATAAAACTAACTAAATTGCTGAAACATAAAATAAAAATAAAAACAGATAGAAAAGATTAATCACTTGGCTCCGACTCGTGTTTAGTGTAACCCTTGATTATTTCCGCACTTTTGCACTTTTTAAGAGATTATCTTAGTTATTGTAGTAGGCCCCTCTTTTGAAGGTGACGTTACCCTCAACCCAGTAGTTTGAGTCAGCAAGGATACAATCCTAAAGGGGCGGATTATTGAAAGATAATTAATTAAGTTATTACTGCATATTATGGTAGACCCCACTTTTGAAGGTGACGTTACCCTCGGCTAAGTAGTCTGAGTCAGCAGGGATACAGTCCTAAGTAGCCGGGTTAAAGTATTAATAGTAGCTTACATATGAGGGGATCAAAGAGTTTGGACCCACGCCATCCAATACCGGTAGGTATTGAAGGAGGTCCTACTAAATTTGACCCAGGTCCTTGCAGGATCTATACACTGAACAGGGCAAGACTCTTACCAAACCGTTCCCTTAACCCCCGACCAGGTAGCCAACATATCTCCATATAGACCGTGGAGATATGAATGGTGAAAATCTTTTATTTTATATATACAGTAAAGTAATGCCAAGACACCACGGACAAACGATAAGGAAGAATCACCTTCAACATAAGAAACTAGTTATTAAAGTCATTAATACATAACCAAATAAAAATGGCGAAAAGATTAAAAATAAAAAGTATTACAATAGACACTTGTCTTCACCAAGTGATGTAAGAGACTTAGGCAAACATGGCCTTTGATTGTCAAGAACTCTTACGATCAATCTTGGATCCCGAGACGACTCACACACTCTATGATGGACAATGGATGATGGTGGTGGATGATGGTGTTGTGATGGTGGTGGGTGGTGGGTGGTGGGTGAAGTGTGAGAGAGGTGGTGTGCCAACGGATGTTTTACAAATGAGCCAAGCACCCCTATTTATAGCCTGAACAGTAGCTCGGGCACGGCTCCGTGTTGATTGGGCACGGCCCCGTGTCCATCCTCCTTCTCTTTCTTCATTAATTGCAGTTTGTCTGCAATAGTTGACCACGCCCCCGTGTCCGTTGGGCACGCCCCCGTGTGCAGAAGCGTATCTGTACTACAAGATTTCCCCAGATTCTACGAATCTTAGAGTTGACCACGGCCCCGTGTCCGCTGGGCACGCCCCCGTGGTGGGTGATAGAAGCTTCTACAACTTTGTCTTTTCTGCTGACACCTGGGCACGCCCCCGTGCTCACTGAGATGTTGTCGGGGGGTCGGGCATGCCACGTTTGTTCCTTTTCTTGTATTTATGTTAGATTTAGCTGCCTTTTTGCTTCTTTTGTTCATTTGAGCTCATTTAATCCTGAAAATACAAAAGGAAGACAAAAACACACTTTTTCCAACATTAGTACTAAAAAAGGGTTAGTTTTATGCCACATTTGATGTAATTTATATGTTGTATTTTGTACACATCAAATACCCCCACACTTGAATCTTTGCTTGACCTTAAGCAAAACTCTTTATAATGTGGCTTTACACTCCCAAACGGAATGGGTAGAAGAGAAGGTTTTAGGCTTGTCATAGAGTGTCGGGATTTCCAAGATTCTTTATTTAGTTTTATTTTTATTTATTTACAATCCTATTCGTCATGATTTATTTAAAACATTACATAAGATAAATTACTTATTAGGTCATAACATGCCTTTTTAAAATTCCATTTATATAAAAGTTCACATACCTCACGGGGGATCACTCAACACTCAGCCGAAGATGTATTTTAGTGAATCACTCAAGAGCGGCATGGAACTTACTCCTATCATAGGCTTGCCAAGTAATCAATCCTCCTCCTTTTTAACTATATACCTTTGTAAATATCAAGAGGACTTTTGGGTGAAGGGTTAGGCTTGGGTTAAAGGTAGGTGGTTGGGTTAGTGGTTAGTAAAAGGGAGAAACGCGTAAAAAGTGCCGGTTTTCGTAAGACTTTTTATTTTTGAAAATTATATATATATATATATATATATATATATTATGAATCCATTATTCAAACAAAGTTATTTTTAATAAACTTGTTTATTTATTTCTCTTCATCAATTTTTTTGGAAGTCATAAGAAAAACCGAGATTGTTACTAAAACAAAGGGTTAAAAATAAAAAGGTTTTGGTGGGTGAAAGGGTGTTTGTTTTGGGTTATGAAATGAAAAGGTTTAGGCTCAAAGGGGTTAACTTGGGGGATTTTGGGTAGGTGGTAAAAAAAATAATGGTGTAGAAATAAAAATGGTTAGTCCTAATGCCTCCGTCATTTACTTACTCGGGTTTAAGTTGGTAAGGACCGGGAATGTATCGTCGTGGCAAGTTCTAGAGTTGTAAGAACCAAGCGGCTATTCACACAAGAAACGAAAAATGAGCATTTAGTTTAAAGATATGTATTTGTATGCTCAATAAAGGCTCAAAACTCACTTTTTGTGGGAATGGGTTTTTATGTGATCAAGTATATATAATCAAATTTTTAAATAAACTTGTCGTGCTGTTTCATAATTTTCTTATGTTGGTTCATTTTATCACGACGCTATCGGTTGTAAATTTGTAAAAATATAACCTTTTTAGAACTTGAAATTCCCAAATTAAACCTAGACAAGTAAAAAAAAAAGATTTTTGAAAAAAATTGGGGTGATTAGCGGTTCCAATAGAGTTTTGTGTAAGGCTTGTATTTAGGACTTGCAAGATTCAAGGTTTTAGCATCCCCCACACTTAAATTACACATTGTACTCAATGTGTCCCAAAAATAAGTTTTTAGGTTGATTGAATGTGTAAAAGGTGTGAAAAAGCAAAAAATTGTGTTACTGGGCGTTTGGACACGGCTCGGTGGTGACCGGGCACGGCCCCGTGTTCAGATCGCTAGTAACAAGAGTTTGTAAAAAGAAATAGAAGCCTGGGCACGGGGGCGTGTTCAGTGAGCACGCCCCGTGTCCAGTTACCTGAACTGGGCATTTTCTGCAGATTGTGCAGCACGGGGCCGTGTTGGGCGGGCATGGCCCGCGCTGAACTTGCTGTAATGAAGAAAAAATTGTCGGATGGCTCTGTTTTTGTGCATGGTTGCTGGTTCAAGTTTCCCTTGTTATCCTTCACCATACCAAGTGTGTTTTATCCATTACAACATCATCCAAACACCAAATTAATTAAAACCATCATACATTAAAACATAGAGAGAATTACATAATAATCCTAAAAATTAAAATTCTAGATAAATAGGTCAAAGAAGCACAAGAAATCTAAACCAAGAAGTTCTAGCCTAAAATTTATTCTACTAGCAAAATTTCCAAAGAGATAATTCTCTTGGTTGGATGCGGTTTGAAGAACTTCTTTCTCCGGGTATGGGTCCCTCACACGTCGGCGAGCCACTCCTCTATCTCACTTGGGAGAAGAAAGGCGGGCTCATTGGCATCGGTTTGAGGGGGTGCAACCTCCACCGGGACATCTTATAGATCTTCAAGAGGAGGCTCCGCTGGAAGGTCTTCCCACCTGGTAGGATTGTTGATTCCAAGTGCTAGGTTCCAATCCTCTTGAGGGAGGATTGGTTCCATGGGAGGTGTTACAAGAATGTTCAACCTCTGGTGCAAGAGGTTGATTTCTTGAAAACTGTTTTCCAACCCCACCGTAAGATAATTTATACGGTCTATTAGGACCTCCTCTACCGACGTCATCTCATCAAGAGCCTCACGTAATGCCATTACGTAGCGTACGAGAGTTGCTTCAATTGATGACCTTCTTTCCCGTCGACTGTTTCTGGAGTGCGCAGAAGAGGTTCCACTGTTTTGACTAGACATTCTACGAAAACAAACCAAAAATAGTTCATTTTAATGAAACAATAACTTTGGACATGGCCCCGTGCTCAATGAGCACGGCCCCGTGTTCACCTTTCTGCAGATCTTTGGAACAAGGAATCTTGGAGTTTCAAATTATTTTTCCAACTTATGAAGCATTTTTGAGCAGAAAAAACTTAAAACAATGTTGTACAACTTATTTCAAACAAGATTCCTTGAACAAAATACTAATAAACACCACAATAAAGCTTGGAATCATGGTGATCTCAAGCTTCAATGGAGGTGTTGAGGCAACAAAGATGAAGAAGAAGGCAATGGATAAAAGAGGAAAGGACAAGATGGTTGTTAGAACCTTCTTTTAGAAAATACCTAGGATGGTAGGTGAGAAGATCCTCTCAAATATCTGTCCCTGGATGGTCCAAATGTGCAGGATTCTTGGTTGCATTTATAGAAAACGACAGCACGCTGGACACGGCCCCGTGTCGGCTGGACACGGCCCCGTGTGCAGGCAAGATCCTGACACATTTTATCCGTATTCTGACAAAAAGTCAGAAAGGAATCTTTTGGTGGACACGGGGGTGTGTTGACCTGGGCACGGCCCCGTGTCGAAAGGCTGTTTACGAAGTTTGTCTATTTCTAAGGAACTTATCCGGATCGGGCGGTTCCTTACTGGATGGAACAACTCCAAAGTGCCTAAGATACCTTAATTGCTCTAGATTAAGACGAGAACGCAAGAGGTTGTCGGTGAGGGTGATTCCTATGCTAAATGTAGGTGGACAAGTCCAACCCTTTCCCGGGCTCTCATTAAAGAAGGTGTATGCCGAATCGCTCAGGTCTATGTATGCACCGAACGAAGTCGATGGAGAGTCCTTCACGGCACAATCGGCACAGGGATGACTATCGCTCAAGTCCTCGCTAGAGTTAGAGGTAACACCGGGAACAATGAAGTTGTTTTTATTTGAATGTGATCCCAACAATTCTTCTTGGTTATCGTCTTGAGATAAATTATTGAAATCTATCCTAAGTTCTTTTAACCAATTAAGAATTAGATCTTCTAATTGAAATAGTTTATCAAGAAGCATTTCTTCTAGAAGGTCCGGTTGAAAGCATTCGAGGGAGAGATAGGGATTATTTTTAATTTCGCCCCTCTTAAGGCTACAGGAAAACAATGGGTCTATATAGTGGGCTTATAATTTAGAAAATAACATTCTAATTCTTTATGAGAGCCACCACAAAATTGACACCACGTACCATAGGAGTGCCTAAAGTAAAAATTATCATTATCACTCATGTTTGTGTCAGAAATTACCAGCCGTCGGTATCTTACGGTTCTGTTTTCAGTAACTGAATCTTGGGCACGGGGCGTGTTTTGAGTGGGCACGGCCCCGTGTTCAGCTTACCGTCTGACTTAAAACAGGATTGCCAGTTCCAAGGATTGGGCACGGGGCGTGTTCAGCGGGCACGGCCCGTGCCGAGTCCTGCAAAAGCTGAAAAATTAAGAAAATCCTAAAAAAACAGAAAAATTAGAAAAAACGATTAGGCCGCTGATTCCTAATTTCTTAATGCATATTATGGTAGGCCCCTCTTTTGAATGTGACGTTACCCTCGCCTAAGTAGTCTGAGTCAGTAGGGATACAGTCCTAAGTAGCCGGGTTAAAGTATTAATAGTAGCTTACATATGAGGGGATCAAAGAGTTTGGACCCCCGACATCCAACACCGGTGGGTATTGAAGGAGGTCCTACTAAATTTGACCCAGGTCCTTGCAGGATCTATACACTGAACAAGGCAAGACTCTTACCAAACCGTTCCCTTAACCCCCGACCAGGTAGCCAACATATCTCCATATAGACCGTGGAGATATGAATGGTGAAAATCTTTTATTTTATATAGACAGTAAAATAATGCCAAGACACCACGGACAAACGATAAGGAAGAATCACCTTCAACATAAGAAACTAGTTATTAAAGTCATTAATACATAACCAAATAAAAAGTGCGAAAAGATTAAAAATAAAAAGTATTACACTAGACACTTGTCTTCACCAAGTGATGTAAGAGACTTAGGCAAGCATGGCCTTTGATTGTCAAGAACTCTTACGGTCAATCTTGGATCCCGAGACGACTCACACACTCTATGATGGACAATGGATGATGGTGTTGTGATGGTGATGGGTGGTGGTGTAGTGTGAGAGAGGTGGTGTGCCAACGGATGTTTTGCAAATGAGCCAAGCACCCCTATTTATAGCCTGAACAGTAGCTCGGGCAGGGCTCCGTGTCGATTGGGCACGGCCCCGTGTCCATCCTCCTTTTCTTTCTTCTTTAACTGCAGTTTGTCTGCAATAGTTGAACCAGCCCCCGTTTCCGTTGGGCACGCCCCCGTGTGCAGAAGCGTATCTGTACTATTAAGATTTCCCCAGATTCTACGAATCTTAGAGTTGACCACGGCCCCGTGTCCGCTGGGCACGCCCCCGTGGTGGGTGATAGAAGCTTCTACAGCTTTGTCTTTTCTGCTGACACTTGGGCACGCCCCCGTGCTCACTGAGCACGGGGCGTGTTCAGCCTTCTGTTCTCTTGTTTTTGCTTGGGAAGATGTTGTTGGGGGGTCGGGCATGCCACGTTTGTTCCTTTTATTGTATTTATGTTAGATTTAGCAGCCTTTTTGCTTCTTTTGTTCATTTGAGCTCATTTAATCCTGAAAATACAAAAGGAAGACAAAAACACACTTTTTCCAACATTAGTACTAAAAAAGGGTTAGTTTTATGCCACATTTGATGTAATTTATACGTTGCATTTTGCACACATCAAATACCCCCACACTTGAATCTTTGCTTGACCTCAAGTAAAACTCTTTATAATGTGGCTTTACACTCCCAAATGAAATGGGTAGAAGAGAAGGTTTTGGGCTTGTTATAGAGTGTCGGGATTTCCAAGATTCTTTATTAAGTTTTATTTTTATTTATTTACAATCCTATTCATCATGATTTATTTAAAACATTACATAAGATAAATTACTTATTAGGTCATAACATGCCTTTTTAAAATTCCATTTATATAAAAGTTCACATACCTCACGGGGGATCACTGAACACTCAGCCGAAGATGTATTTTAGTGAATCACTCAAGAGCGGCATGGAACTTACTCCAACCATAGGCTTGCCAAGTAATCAATCCTTCTCCTTTTTAACTATATACCTTTGTAAATATCAAGAGGACTTTTGGGTGAAGGGTTAGGCTTGGGTTAAAGGTAGGTGGTTGGGTTAGTGGTTAGTAAAAGGGAGAAAGGCGTAAAAAGTGTCGGTTTTCGTAAGACTTTTTATTTTTGAAAATTATATATATATATATATATATATATTATGAATCCATTATTCAAACAAAGTTATTTTTGATAAACATGTTTATTTATTTCTCTTCATCATCATTTTTTTTTTGGAAGTCATAAGAAAAACCGAGCTTGTTACTAAAACAAAAGGGTTAAAAATAAAAAGGTTTTGGTGGGTGAAAGGGTGTTTGTTTTGGGTTATGAAATGAAAAGGTTTAGGCTCAAAGGGGTTAACTTGGGGGATTTTGGGTAGGTGGTAAAAAAAATAATGGTGTAGAAATAAAAATGGTTAGTCCTAATGCCTCCGTCATTTACTTACTCGGGTTTAAGTTGGTAAGGACCGGGAATGTATCGTCGTGGCAAGTTCTAGAGTTGTAAGAACCAAGCGGCTATTCACACAAGAAACGAAAAATGAGCATTTAGTTTAAAAATATGTATTTGTATGCTCAATAAAGGCTCAAAACTCACTTTTTGTGGGAATGGGTTTTTATGTGATCAAGTATATATAATCAAATTTTTAAATGAACTTGTCGTGCTGTTTCATAATTTTCTTATGTTGGTTCTTTTTATCACGACGCTATCGGTTGTAAATTTGTAAAAATATAACCTTTTTAGAACTTGAAATTCCCAAATTAAACCTAGACAAGTAAAAAAAATAAAAAGATTTTTGAAAAAATTTGGGGTGATTAGCGGTTCCAATAGAGTTTTGTGTAAGGCTTGTATTTAGGACTTACAATATTCAAGTGCTAGGTTCCAATCCTCTTGAGGGAGGATTGGTTCCATGTGCTAGGTTCCAATCCTCTTGAGGGAGGATTGGTTCCATGTGCTAGGTTCCAATCCTCTTGAGGGAGGATTGGTTCCATGGGAGGTGTTACAAGAATGTTCAACCTCTGGTGCAAGAGGTTGATTTCTTGAAAACTGTTTTCCAACCCCACCGTAAGATAACTTATACGGTCTATTAGGACCTCCTCTACCGACGTCATCTTATCAAGAGCCTCACGTAATGCCATTACGTAGCGTACGAGAGTTGCTTCAATTGATGACCTTCTTTCCCGTCGACTGTTTCTGGAGTGCGCAGAAGAGGTTCCACTGTTTTGACTAGACATTCTACGAAAACAAACCAAAAATAGTTCATTTTAATGAAACAGTAACTTCGGACATGGCCCCGTGCTCAATGAGCACGGCCCCGTGTTCACCTTTCTGCAGATATTTGGAATAAGGAATCTTGGAGTTTCAAATTATTTTTCCAACTTATGAAGCATTTTTGAGTAGAAATAACTTAAAACAATGTTGTACAACTTATTTCAAACAAGATTCCTTGAACAAAATACTAATAAACATCACAATAAAGCTTGGAATCATGGTGATCTCAAGCTTCAATGGAGGTGTTGAGGCAAGAAAGATGAAGAAGAAGGCAATGGATAAAAGAGGAAAGGACAAGATGGTTGTTAGAACCTTATTTTAGAAAATACCTAGGATGGTAGGTGAGAAGATCCTCTCAAATATCTGTCCCTGGATGGTCCAAATGTGCAGGATTCTTGGCTGCATTTATAGAAAACGATAGCACGCTGGACACGGCCCCGTGTCGGCTGGACACGGTCCCGTGTGCAGGCAAGATCCTGACACATTTTATCCGTATTCTGACAAAAAGTCATAAAGGAATCTTTTGGTAGACACGGGGGCGTGTTGACCTGGGCACGGCCCCGTGTCGAAAGGCTGTTTATCAAGTTTGTCTATTTCTAAGGAACTTATCCGGATCGGGCGGTTCCTTACTGGATGGAACAACCCCAAAGTGCCTAAGATACCTTAATTGCTCTAGATTAAGACGAGAACGCAAGAGGTTGTCGGTGAGGATGATTCCTATGCTAAATGTAGGTGGACAAGTCCAACCCTTTCCCAGGCTCTCGTTAAAGAAGGTGTATGCCGAATCGCTTAGGTCCATGTATGCACCGAACGAAGTCGATGGAGAGTCCTTCACGGCACAATTGGCACAGGGACGACTATCGCTCAAGTCCTCGCTAGAGTTAGAGGTAACACTGGGAACAATGAAGTTGTTTTTATTTGAATGTGATCCCAACAATTCTTCTTGGTTATCGTCTTGAGATAAATTATTGAAATATATCCTAAGTTCTTTTAACCAATTAAGAATTAGATCTTCTAATTGAAATAGTTCATCAAGAAGCATTTCTTCTAGAAGGTCCGGTTGAAAGCATTCGAGGGAGAGATAGTGATTATTTTTAATTTCGCCCCTCTTAAGGCTACAGGAAAACAATGGGTCTATATAGTGGGCTTATAATTTAGAAAATAACATTATAATTCTTTATGAGAGCCACAACATAATTGACACCACGTACCATAAGAGTGCCGAAAGTAAAAAATTATCATTATCACTCATGTTTGTATCAGAAATTACCAACCGTCGGGATCTTACGGTTCTGTTTTCAGTAACTGAATCTTGGGCACGGGGCGTTTTGAGTGGGCACGGCCCCGTGTTCAGCTTACTGTCTGACTTAAAACAGGATTGCCAGTTCCAAGGATTGGGCACGGGGCGTGTTCAGCGGGCACGGCCCGTGCTGAGTCCTGCAAAAGCTGAAAAATTAAGAAAATCCTAAAAAAACAGAAAAATTAGAAAAAACGATTAGGCCACTGATTCCTAACTTTCTTAATGCATATTATGGTAGGCCCCTCTTTTGAAGGTGACGTTACCCTCGCCTAAGTAGTCTGAGTCAGCAGGGATACAGTCCTAAGTAGCCGGGTTAAATTATTAATAGTAGCTTACATATGAGGGGATCAAAGAGTTTGGACCCTCGACATCCAATACCGGTGGGTATTAAAGGTGGTCCTACTAAATTTGACCCAGGTCCTTGCAGGATCTATACACTGAACAAGGCAAGACTCTTACCAAACCGTTCCCTTAACCCCCGACCAGGTAGCCAATATATCTCCATATAGACCGTGGAGATATGAATGGTGAAAATCTTTTATTTTATATAGACAGTAAAATAATGCCAAGACACCACGAACAAACGATAAGGAAGAATCACCTTCAACATAAGAAACTAGTTATTAAAGTCATTAATACATAACCAAATAAAAAGTGCGAAAAGATTAAAAATAAAAAGTATTACACTAGACACTTGTCTTCACCAAGTGATGTAAGAGACTTAGGCAAACATGGCCTTTGATTGTCAAGAACTCTTACGATCAATCTTGGATCCCGAGACGACTCACACACTCTACGATGAACAATAAATGATGGTGGTGGATGATGGTGTTGTGATGGTGGTGGGTGGTGGGTGAAGTGTGAGATAGGTGGTGTGCCAAGGGATGGTTTGCAAATGAGCCAAGCACCCCTATTTATAGCCTGAACAATAGCTCGGGCACGGCCCCGTGTCCATTGGGCACGGCTCCATGTCCATCCTCCTTCTCTTTGTTCATTAATTGCAGTTTTTCTGCAATAGTTGACCATGCCCCCGTGTCCGCTCGGCACGCCCCGTGTGCAGAAGCGTATATGTACTATCAAGATTTCCCCAGATTCTGCGAATCTTAGAGTTGACCACGGCCCCGTGTTCGTTGGGCACGCCCCCGTGGTGGGTGATAGAAGCTTCTACAGCTTTGTCTTTTCTGCTGACACTTGGGCACGCCCCCCGTGCTCACTGAGCACAGGGCGTGTTCAGCCTTCCGTTCTCTTGTTTTTGCTTGGGAAGATGCTGTCGGGGGGTCGGGCATGCCACGTTTGTTCCTTTTCTTGTATTTATATTAGATTTAGCTGCCTTTTTTGCTTCTTTTGTTCATTTGAGCTCATTTAATCCTGAAAATACAAAAGGAAGACAAAAACACATTTTTCCAACATTAGTACTAAAAAAAGGTTAGTTTTATGCCACATTTAATGTAATTTATATGTTGCATTTTGCACACATCAGTACACTACATTATTATTTGAATATTCTAGAATAGTGCCAACCTTTGCATCACCTGAATCAGTACTAATCTCTCGCTATATATGGGGATTAATCAGTGAGATAAGACATGTAGTCAAGGCAGCTAGACCTCAATCCATAGAAGAAGCTGTAGAGCTAGCAAACACGTTGACTGATGAATTAGTGCGTACACGAGAAGAAGATCAGAGGAGAAACTTAGCCCAGAAACTTACCCAAGAATTTCGTTCTGGAAATTCCAACCGTGAGAAAAATGTAGGTTCTACTTCTGCACCTTACTGCAAGTATTGCAAAAGTAAGCATTCTGCAAGATGCTCCATATACTGTAACTTCTGCAAAATATCTGGACACAAGGAGGAAAACTTCAGGAAAAAGCCTAACATCAGGATATGCTACAACTATGGAGAACAAGGCCACATCAAGCCAAACTGTCCAAAACTAGCTCCAGCTACTAACAACAAGAATACTAAAAATGCTAGAGCATTTATTCTAACTGCAGAAGAAGCCAAGATGATTCCGGACGTGATAGCCGGTACGTTTTTGGTTAATGATGTTTTTGCTAAAGTATTATTTGACTCTGGTGCGAACCAAAGTTTTATTAATACTTTATTTTGCAAACTTCTCAATCAACCATTAACTAAACTCCCACAAGAATGTCTAGTAGAAACATCGAACGGAGAAACCATTAAGATTTCTGAAATCTTGCAGGGAGCAAGAATAGAATTTTTAAATCAAAAGTTTATTGCAAACCTTTACCCAATGAATCTGGCTGGATTTGATGTTGTATTAGGAATTGATTGGTTAATAGCCAATAAAGCCAGTATATTATGTGATCAAAAGTCAGTCCAAGTAAATTCACCAAAGGGTGAAAAGATCACAATTAAAGGAGATAAACCCTTTAAATCCACAAAATTCATCCCTATAATGAAAACAGCCAGTTATGCTTGGAAAGGATCATTAATGTATTTGATTTCCATAATCATTAACACTAAAGAAAAAGAATTAAAGGATATTCCAGTAGTATCTCAGTTTTCAGATGTGTTTCCAGAAGAGGTACCAGGGCAACCTCTAGACAGAGAAGTTGAATTAAAATCCACCTGCTACCAGAAACAGCACCAATTGCCAAAGCACCCTACCGTTTGGCACCCGTAGAAATGCAAGAACTGAAGAAACAGTTAGACGAATTATTGGAGAAGGGATTCATACAACCAAGTTCATCGCCATGGGGAGCGCCGATCTTATTCGTTAAAAAGAAAGACGGATCGATGCGTATGTGCATTAACTACCTCGAATTGTACAAAGTCACGATTAAGAATCGGTATCCATTACCAAGGATCGATGATCTATTCGATCAATTGCAAGGAGCTCGATTTTTCTCCAAAATCGATTTACGGTCAGGATATCATCAATTAAAGGTACAGGAAGAGGACATTCCTAAAAACGCATTTAGAACAAGGTATAGCCATTATGAATTTATTGTCATGCCATTTGGTTTAACCAATGCCCCAGCTGCATTCATGGACATGATGAACCGAATATGCAAACCATATTTGGATAAATTCATAATTGTCTTTATAGATGATATTCTCTTTATTCTAAGAGTAAAGAAGAACATGCAAAGCATTTGCATGCACTTCTAAGTTTATTGAGAAAAGAAAAGCTTTATGCTAAATTTTCAAATTGCGAATTTTGGTTAGAACAGGTACAGTTTCTTTGACATCTAGTTAAACATGAAGGAATTCATGTAGATCCCACCAAGATCGAGGCAATTACCAAATGGAAAACCCCTGAGTCACCAACCGAGGTTAGAAGTTTCTTAGGATTGGCCGGTTATTATAGAAGATTTATTCGAGATTTTTCTAGAATAGTCAATCCCTTAACCAAGCTAACCTGTAAATCTGTTAAGTTTGAATGGGGACTAAAACAAGAAGAAGCCTTTAGAATTCTTAAGCAAAGACTAACCAATACACCCATACTAGCGTTACCAGCAGGAACTGAAAACTTTATAGTCTATTGTGACGCTTCTAAGTTAGGTTATGGATGTGTATTATTCAACCCATGATTTGGAATTAGGAGCTATAATTTTTGCCCTAAAGATTTGGAGACATTACCTTTATGGTAGTAAGTTTACCATTTTCACCGACCATAAGAGTTTAAGGTATGTTTTCGGGCAAAAAGAGTTGAATATGAGGCAAAGACGCTGGAGGGAAATTCTTAGTGATTATGATTGTAATATCCAGTATCATGCAGGAAAGGCAAATGTAATAGCTGATGCTTTAAGTCGAAAGTATCATGAAAATCCAAAAAGAGTACGTTCTCTTAAATTAAATCTGCAAATAGATTTAAATTAACAGATTAGAAAAGCACAAGAATCAGTAATCAAGGATGATACTAAAAAATTGAAAGGAATGATTAAGGAATTAGAACAAGGAACAGATGGAATTTGGAGATTCCATAAGAAAAGAATGTGGATACCTAAATTAGGAAACCTACGCCGCCATATATTAGAAGAAGCCCATAAATCTAAGTATAAGATGCATCCTGGAAGCGATAAGATGTATCAAGACTTAAGAAATAATTTCTGGTGGATAGGAATGAAAACGGATATAGCAACATATGTTGCAAAGTGTTTAACCTGTTCACAAGTCAAAGCTGAACATCACAAACCCTCAGGTTTATTACAGCAGTTAGAAATGCCAGTGTGGAAATGGGAATTGATAACAATAGATTTTGTTACCAAATTACCCAAAACAAGAAAAGGTAATGATACAATCTGGGTGATTGTAGACAGGCTAACTAAGCCGGCTCATTTTCTACCAATGAAAGAAACCTTCAGTATGGAACAATTAGCTAAACTATATGTAAATGAAATCGTTTCATTACATTGAATTCCTTTATCAATTGTTTCTGACAGAGATAGTCGTTTTACCTCTCTTTTTTGGACAAGTTTCCAAAAAGCAATGGGAACCAAGTTAAATCTAAGCACAGCTTATCACCCTCAAAGGGCCGGACAAAGCGAAAAGATAATTCAGACAATGGAGGACATGCTTAGAGCTTGTGTAATTGTTTTCAGAGGCAATTGGGACGATGACTTACCCTTAATCGAATTTTCATATAATAATAGTTATCACACAAGTATCAATGCTGCACCATTCGAAGCACTTTAAGGACGAAAGTGCCGAACCCCAGTCCGTTGGGCAGCAATTGGAGAAAAGCAACTATCTGGACCAGAGATAGTGCAAGAAACAACTGACGAGATCATCCAAGTTAAGGAATGATTGAAAGCAGCACGGGATCGACAAAAGAGTTATGCAGATAGCAGACGAAAGCCATTGGAATTTCAAGTAGGAGACAAAGTGTTATTGAAAGTCTCTCCTTGTAAAGTGTAAAACCCTTGAGGATCTTTCAATGATATCAAAGAGAAACTTGTGTAAGTGCGGAAATCAAACACAAGTGGATTCAAGAACACATATAACCAAAACACTAAAAGTAATTAAAACAAACCAAGATATCTTGCATTCACTGATTGAAGGTGACGTATACAAGACACAAAACTGGTTTCGGCTGGCCCTCATTGTTCTCGACAACTCATCAACCTAAACCAATAGGTTGAGGTTTGCTTAAATACTAATCATATGGGTCGAAACCCTTAGGCCCACTCGAAACCACTTACAAGACCCAACTAATACATAACGACCCAAAATCTATTAAACAAAACAAACAAATCAACCCCTAAACTTTGTAACCCTCTATGTATGAACCTTCAGGTTCCAACAATCCCCCCTAGGTTTATGCATAGAGGTTCTTGAGACTTCAACATCCACTGTCACCACCCAAATGATCCTTGAAACCACCAAATCCTTTTGTGCGAATGTGAACGGCTGAAGCAACAGCAGTTGTCCATCCTTTTGCTATTTCTTCATATTTTTCAGTAGCTCTAATTTGTTTACGAGCTAGCACTTCCAAATCTTCAAAGGCAAGATTCAACAGATCAACTTGATCAACCATACGAAAACTTACATCACCATCACACACCATCACTGCTTGCCCTAGACGGTCATCATAAGCCCAAAAATGCAAGGTCTTCAGAGCACCTTTTGGAATTTTCTTAACCAAAGGAATCATCTTTTCCTTGTCAGTTGGTGGCCAGTGCACAATCTTCATCCGCTTGTTAGTGTATGGATCTCTAATACCCTTAGCTGGTTTAACAATAGATTCTGCAGTGTGCATCAAAGGAAAATTGCGAGCAACTTCCCTCTGTAGTCTCTCGAAGAACAAATATCCACGACCTCCAGGCTGATCATCCACATAAGGTGACTTTGACAAATTTATCAAATCAACCTTTGTGAATGTTTGAAACTGAGCGGGATTTTTATACCATTCAACAGGTCCAACCTTTCTTTTAATCCTCCACCTTCGTCGGTCATGATCAAAACCCCAGCTGACTACACCAGAACGATTCCCAACTTTATCATAGAGAGTTTCACCCACATCCATCAGATGATGAGTAGCATTAGCATCTTCATCTTCTGGATTAAGATTCTTGTTTTTTCGGGATCACAAACTCTCTTTTCTTCTTGATTCTTTCAGCCTTTTCTTTGTCTGCAACTGGATCAGTAACTCTCTTGAAGTATTGTTCCATAGCAGCATTCCTCTCAGTGTCATCCTTATCAAAAGCTCTTACTCTATCTTCATCAGCCTTTCTTCTATTTTCCACATCAGTTGGATCAGTAAACTCTCTACCAAACTCCTTTTCCAACTTTCCACGCAGATCATAAACCATGTTGAACAACAAACTGATGTCGCCTTGAAGCTGATCAATTTGTTGATCCTTTTGCACTATGGCATCGTCAAGCTGAATGATCTTGGCGTCTTTGTGGATCGAATCTTGCTCAAGCACAACTAGTTGTTTCTTCATTTCCCTCTTACTTATAAACTCATCATCATCACTTGAATCATCATCAAATAGCATCCTCAATGGCTCTTCAATTCTCTTACCATTTGAACTACCAGGCTCGTCATGAATAATTCCAGATGGACCTGCAGTTTCAGAGGTGACAGGTGGCATTGACCTGATGACAAGATCAGAAACAACATTTGTAACTGGTATATCTGCAGTGGTGGTTTCCAAATCAATTCTTTGAGTATCAACATTAAACTCAAAGATATCTTCAGTAGTGATGGTGGTATCAGTGACATTCTTCTCAAAATCGAAGTCATATAAGCCATCATCATCTTCAGCATCATTCATGGGTTAATCTTTGTTCTGTTTAACATACATTCAGAGTCAAGGATCCCCCCTTTTTTCGCTTCAAAGGTAATGAATCAGGATCCTTTGGGTTCTCACTTGGTGGCTCTTCATTTGATACTGAAAGATTGGAAGGAGGATTTCCCATCTTATCAGTCACAGACTTTAATAACAGAGCCAAATTCTCAGCAGAAATCACAGGTTGAACAGTAGAAACAGCAATGTCAGCTTCATTTTCAAGAGGAAGCTCTTCATCATCTCCTGAATCACACATTATCTCTATGCCCTCATCGTCAGAGTTAATCATTAAAATCTCTGTCTCAAGCTCATCTTCAGTAGCACCTTGAACATCATGCTCTTCAGCAACCATAGCATTTACAGGGGCATTGATTTGTGCAGCATTTACAGGAACAGGTTTCACTAACACTGGTTCAGCAGCCACATCTTCAGTCTCATCAAACTGACCAAACTTTTCCAGAGGAATTAAACCTTCATATTTCTTTTCAGTACCCTTTTTAGGAGTGAGTGCACCAAAGCATGTAGGACCCATGGGTTTCAACTCCAAGGTGTTTCTAGATCTTACCATCTCTGGATAACGAGCATTAAGAATCATTTGCAAGAATCTTGGGTACATAAGAAATTTGTCCTTTCTAACCCCTATCACATTTCTCATCATGGCCTCAAATATATACTTCGAATAATTGAAAGGCTCATTTGTTATCAGACAAACAAGAGCAGCAGACTGTGTGATGTTCAATTGATCTGTGCCTCCTCGGTTTTCTGTCATGCAAAGAATGAACATGTGCACTAACAAATGCCAATAAGGATGCACAAATTTCTTCACTAAGGACGGGTACTTTCCTTCATAGCTTAATCTCGGCAAAATTGCTTCCACAGTCCCTGCTGGAAGCTCGATAAGATCAGTTTCTTGATCGTTGAACTGGAGCACTTCCCGTATCATCTGCTCTGTCATAGAGAAAACCTTCTTCTGAATCTCAGCAACTATTGCTCCTTTACCTTCAGCTTCAAGAGCATCGAACCTTGCAGTCTTCCAGAAATCTTGAATAAGACTTTCATAGACAACTGGGTTTTCCCATAGTGCGTGAACTATTCTGCAACTATTTAGGCCCTTGATTAATGACGTTATCATTATGTTGTGCTTCTATGGGGGTGGATCTAGATAACCTGCTTGATTGTGTGTTGAGATGAATTTCAAATCCATATCCTGCACAAAACAGAAGCATTAAGTGTAGGAACATGTTAAGAAACTTCTGATCAACCTGGTTAAAATGATAAACAGGTCATTTTGAATCAATCAGTCAACAACTTAGGTTGTGAGTTAAACATATGAATTGAATCGAGACTATGAGATTTCAAGTTGAGACCGAGAGGTTTCGAGTCGAGACCTCACTCGAGACTGAGTAGACATGATCCGAGACCTTAGTCGAGACCAACATGTTTTGAGTCGAGACCTCAATCGAGACTGACAAGGTTGCGACTCGCAACTAGATGTCTCGAGTCCTCATATGTTTTCAGTCACAACCCCAGTCGAGACCGCATAAACAACTCTTATTAGTTGGATTTTGGATCAAAATCCAAAAACACCCTATGATTTTCTTTGAAGACCAACATAAGCTCAAAATTAGGGTTCTTCATCACATTCAAATCTTCAATAAATCTTCATATAATCTTCAAACATTCTACAAAACTTCATATAAATCAGCATAATACCTTAAATCTTTATGAATCGAGACCAGAAAAAGCTTTGAGACACGTGAACTTCGCCGGAATCAACAAGAACTTGCCGGAACAACGAGAGAGAATATGAATTGTCCTTCTGTGATTTCGAGTACAAATGGGGTCTCGACTCGAGACCACCTTTTATATTCAAAAACAAGTGGGTCGGGCTTCTGTACTGGGTCGAGACCAAGTAGTTTGGGCCGAGATCACTTAAGAATTCACTCGTGACCACATTTTCTTCAGTTTAAAGATTTATTTTAATATCTTTTACATTTTTTAAATTTCTTTAAACCAAGATAAGATATTTATTTTATTTGATAACCCATTTAACTTCCGGAGCACATTTTACGAGAACAAAAACCTATAAACACAAAAATAAATAATACTAATAATTATTTACAAAAATAAAATAGGAAATGTCATAATTTCTCAGGGATCAAATCACAAGGTTTCGTGCCTGACTTCACTTATCAACACTGATATACTACCGAAAGATCTAGACGATTGTCAGTATATTTGTCCACTTAAACTCGTCTCCCTAAACCTTTTCCATATAACTGCCTGTAACTCATTTTATCATGTTTTGATGTCTTAACAATGAATACCCAAACAAATACTAATCAATTCCCGGAATTATAGACAACACATTCTATCATGCAAGCAGTTTCCCTACACATATTTCACAAGTCCGATCCTGACTTCTGAAACCTTAACTGGGACTAGGTTGAGAAGAGAACAGAATAGATCATAAGCAGAGAAGATATAATAATCAATTGAGTTTTTCTCAGTTTAATATAGGTTTCTTGGGTTTCTTTTGGGCACTTGAGGGCCTCTTTCGGGTGTTTAATTGATCTATAAGATGACAAACGCTCAGCTAGGTCTTTGCTCACACAAAACAGAAGCTAAGCACTGCCTAGCACCTCCAGGTCTTTGCTCACGCAAAACAGAGGAGATACATGACTTTTTCAGAGAATATTTCAGAATCACACCAAAATTGTGTGTATCGGGACAACATACAGACATTCAAATAGAAATGAGCTAATTCCAAGTGACTTTCTTTCCTGGGGTCATGTACTATTTTAGTTCTGAACAGAAACAGCCATTGTTTCCAGTCTTAAGAATAGAGCCTACCAACACATCATACTATAGACAAACTATTTCGATACTGGTCTTACATGAGTCAGCCCTTAACCATAATGTGAAATTTCATTTCATTTCCCATCTCATGCAATGCTTCTTTTTGTATTTTTCTAAATTTTCAATGTTTTTGTATTTTTCAAGAATTTTTCAATGTTTTTGTATTTTTCAAAACTATTCTCCCCCTAAATTTGAGCATAAATAAAAACTACCTAAGAATAGAAAACTTTATGAACAAATTTACCTACTGAAAACCAAAAACATGCTCAGTCGGTAAAACGGATCATTTTCAGAATATCCACAAGCACTTGAAATTTCGAACTGCTGACAGGTTTTGTGAACAAATCGGCAGCATTTGCATCTGTATCGATTTGCTCCAGTTTGATAAGACCTCTGTCAAAGCAGTCTCGTATGAAATGGACTTTAATATCAATGTGCTTGGTTTTTGAGTGGAAGACATGATTTTTCACAATTTGTATAGCAGCATCACTATCACAATATATGGTAGTATTAAGGTAAGTCAAACCGTAGTCCTGCAATTGATTCTGCATCCACACCACTTGGGAGCAAGATGCCGAAGCTGCGACATACTCTGCATCAGCTGTTGAAATTGCCACCGTTTGTTGTTTCTTGCATTGCCAAGAAATGAGTCTGTCACCCAAAAATTGGCATCCAACTGATGTGGATTTCCTGTCCTTGTCAGTGCCTCCAAAATTACTATCAGAAAATGCAAACTGGTCAAAATTTGAATCCCTCGGATACCACAGACCAAACCGAGGTCGGCCTTTAAGGTACAGAAAGATTCGTTTAACAGCAGTAAGATGAGAGATTTTAGGATTAGCCTAATATTGTGCGCAGTTGCAGACAGCAAACATAATGCCTGGACAGCTCGCTGTCAGATACATCAAAGATCCGATCATGGACCTATAAAGGCATTGATCAACAGGGGATCCTTCTGCATCTTCAGTCAGCAACGGTCTTTTTGCCATTGGAGTTTCAGCCGGTTTAGCGTCTGTGAACTTAAATTTTTGTAGCACATCATCCACATATTTCCCTTAATGAATTAGAATTCCTCGAGAATCTTGTTTCACTTGTAAACCCAAGAACAGTGTCATTTCTCCGAGTGCACTCATCTCAAACTTCTTTTTCATAACCCCCTCAAATTCCTTGCACAGAGCATCACTTGTTGATCCGAAGATAATATCATCAACATAGATTTGAACCAATATCAGATCCTTTCCCACTCTCTTAATAAACAGAGTCTGGTCTATCGTGCCTCGTGTGTAGCCATGAGCCAGAAGATGTTCAGTCAGAGTTGCATACCAAGCCCTAGGTTCTTGGTGCAATCCATATAATGCCTTATCAAGCTTGTAGGCATATTCCGGATGATCTTGATGAATAAAACCCGGTGGTTGCTCAACAAAAATTTCCTCCTTCACATTTCCATAGAAAAACGCAGTCTTGACGTCCATTTGGTAAACAGTGAACCCCATGTAGGATGCGTATGCTAAGAAAATCCGGATTGCTTCAAGTCGAGCAACCGGGGCGTAAACTTCATCATAATCCAGTCCCTCGATCTGTTTGAATCCTTGGACCACTAATCGTGCTTTATTTCGAACAATAACTCCTGCAGAATCTTGCTTGTTCCGGAAAACCCAGCGAGTTCCAAGTTTGCGTTTCCCTTTTGGCAACTCCACAAGTTTTCATACTCCTAGCTTCTCGAACTGGTTCAGCTCTTCATGCATAGTATCAACCCAGCCTGGTTCCTGCAAAGCTACATCAATAGTTTTAAGTTCAATTTGAGAAATATAGCTGGAGTATAAGCATAGATTAATGGTTCCTGATTGGCTCCTGGTCTGAACTCTTGCATTAAAAAGACCGATTACGTTCTCAATAGGATGATTTCTTTGAACGCTTGTTGGAATGGCTAATTCAGGTATGGTCTCGTCTTGAAGTGTGTTGATGTTGCTTGACTCCCCCTCATTAGGTGCTGGTGGACTGCGAACCACAGGAGTAGTGATAGTACAATCTTCATGAATAGGATCAGTAAACAGTTCTGATCCAGATCCATTTGAGGGAATGCCGCTCGATTTTTCACCTTCAGAGGTGTGATGAGATGTTGGATACTTAGAAAATCGCATTCCAGGTGGATCAATGGTTTGATTTCTCGAGATCCCTTCGTCATGTTCTAATTCTTCTGTATCATCAAATGAAACTGGTTGCTTCATACTCGACACACCTGCATCAGGAGAAACACTAGACAGAATGTTAAAAGATTTGAACAAATCAGCATAATCATACAACCAATCTAGACCAACTCTAGCGTCCGTTGAGTTTTCTTCGAGCCATTCAACATTACACGACTTGACGAATTTCTTGGTTACTTTATTGTATACTCTATAGGAGGATCCTTTAGCGTACCCAATAAAGAAACATTCGTCCCCTTTGACTTCAACCTTCCCATTAGTGTCCATGAGTAATAAAACACACGGACAACCAAAGATACGAAAGTGTGAGACAGAGGGTTTACGTCCTTCCAGAATCTCGTAAGGAGTTTTCATGTGACGTTTATTTACTAAAGCATGATTCTGGATGTAACAAGCCGTGTTAACTGCTTCGGCCCAGAAGAAACTAGGAAGCTTTGAGTCGGCCAGCATGGTTCGTGCAGCCTCAATAAGAGTACGATTTCGTCTCTCAGCTACTCCATTTTGTTGTGGAGTTCGTGGTGCATTGTACTATTGTTCGATTCCCTTCTCTTCACAGAATGTATCCAAGGTGATATTTTTTAATTCCGTTCCATTGTCTGATCGAATTGCTTTCACTCTTGTACTGGCCTGATTTTCCACTAGAGTGACAAATTGTTTGATCAAACTTGCAGCCTCGTTTTTGTGACCAAGAAAGTAAACCCATGTGTAACGAGAATAGTCATCGACGATCACAAGACAATATGCCTTCTTGCCATTACTTAGAACGTTCACTGGACCAAAGAGATCCATGTGTAGCAGCTCGAGTACAGCTTTTGTTGAAGGAGTAGACTTGGACTTATGAGGCTTTCGATGGGTTTTCCTTTGGCACAAGCAACACACTTCTCTACCAGCATGAAGTCTTTGACTGGTAGATCACGGACCAAATCGCCTTTAGCTAAACAATTCAGATTTTTCATATTCACATGTCCAAGACGACGATGCCACAACAGACCGTCATGTTCTGAAATCTTCGAGAAGAGGCAAGTAATTTCTTCACATGGTTTCTTGTTCATGTCGATGATATATGCATTTCCACGTCTTTCAGCAGTCATTAAAAACCAATCTTCTAGTATCACGATTCCTGGTTTAAGCACATAACATCCCTTCTTGGTGAAATGAGCCGAATTTCCTCTGTCACAAATTTGTGAGATACTCAGTAAGTTGTGTTTTAGTTGTGGGACGTAATTTACATTTTCGAAGCTTTAAACGCCATTTCTCACTGTTCCTTTTAATGTGATTTTGCCTGATTCTCCTCCCGCAAAAGAGACATATCCACCATCAAATTCTCTGACATTGACAAGTTGGGACAGGTCTCTTGTCATGTGCCTGGAACAGCAACTATCCATGTACCAAAGTCGCATGGTAGTCCTCCACAGTTGTTCATGCACGATTAGCGGGACCAGTTAGATTTAGGAACCCAGCCCATAGTGGATCTGGGTTTTCCTTGTGCATCAATGTATGTCACTTTCTGCCAAACTAGATTGTCTTTATTCAAAAACTTTGATTTGTTTTCATTGACAAATTTGTGTGAACATGTGTGTGACGGTGCAGCTTTAACTTTGGGTTTCCAGTATTGATTTGACCACTGGTAATTGTAATTTCCAAAAGCTTTATATTGATTTCTTTGAAAATTATTTTGACGATTTTGACTTCTTTGTTTGGCTGCATTCCAGTCATGATCAGAGGGCTTAAATTTACGATTGTTATTTTTCATTGCCTCAATCTTTGCAGATTTCACTGGCTCTGAATAACAAGATCGATTTAGCTTAGCCTTCTGATTTTGAGAACTCTTATGCTTAGATTGCATTTTGGGGAGTTGAACACAATTTCTTGCGATGTGTCCAGCAATACCACAGCTGAAACATGTTTGTCGTTTCAAAGTGTGAGTATTTTGATTTTTAAAAGTGTCGTTTCTGATTTTCCTTGCTTGTCTAGCCTGTTTAGCTTGCTCCCGTTTTGAGCGATTTGGTCCCTTCTGATTAGAGTTTGCACAAGCATGAGATGTAGATGGAGAATGAGACTCATCCTTCTTACTGTGATCATCATCATTTTGAAAAGTCGGTGGTTCAGTTTCTGTTTTATTTTCAAAAACATTTGTTGGTGACTGTGTGTTTATTTCAACATTCGTTTCTTTGTCAATGGATTCTGACTTAGTTTTAATTTCAGAAGAAGTTGAAATTTCATCAACACATGTTTCTTCAACATATGTATCATGTGATTCTAATTGAGATTTGCTTTCATCAACGGTTTCCAATGGGGTCCCACTAGATTCAACATTAGGGACGCCCACTGAGACCGACTTAGAAGAAGAATCAGGATATTCTTGATTTTCTTGAGAAGTAGTTTCAGTGGTTTCACTGAATATATCCTGAGGGACCTCACCTGTAACACTATCATCAACCAAGGAGTTAGAAGCATCACATTCACAATCATTAACTGAAAAACATTCATCACCACACTTATTTTTTAAAGATTAAACACAAACATCATCAGTCTTGCCTAAAACATCAGGCCCACTAGACGCAAAAGAAGCAAGCATGCGAAAAATATTTTGTCCCAACACAAGACCAGAATCAGTTTCATCAAAACAATTTTTAGAAAAATCAGAATTTAAAACTCGTTCTCCCCCAAGAGTACCTTCACATTTCATGTCTACTTTTTCATTTGCACATGTAAACGATCTGTTAGGATCAACATTTCCATTAGAGACAAAATTCATTGACGGAGCTGGTTGTTTAACATCAACAAATTTGTTGTTGGATGATGACATATCAGTTTTTGGGCCGTAAGTCATCCTGCCCTCATTCATTAACTCCTCTTCCGTGTAAGGCATATATGTATAGTTATGATTGTATGGAGGAGTTTTATTGTATCCCAAACCAGCCCCTTTCTTCTCTTTATACTCTAACTGAATATCACAAATGTCCTTGACCAATTTGCTAGAAGTGTCATGTTTTTTAATATTAATTTCATTAATCTGATATTTCAACTTTATGTCTTCTACCTCCTTGGTCAAGTCCTTAATTACCGCTTGATCATATTTATGGTTACAAATTTTAACGCTGATTTCTTCTTTCGATTGAATGATATCTTTCCTTTGGGCTTCAATTTTTTCTTTATAAAGTTTTTCATTTTTAACCAAAGTAAAGTTTTTGTTTTTAATATCTTTGAAATCTTGAATTAAATCAGTGTTATGTAACCTATATGCCTCAACTCTTTCTCTGCATTCAGGAGTACAAAAAACGGAACGTACCTCTACAGTAGTAAGTCCATCGACGGGAGCTGACAGAATCCTAGTCATAAGAGCCAGATTTCAGCTGGAATCTCATCATCAGGTGCAGAATTCCTGTCCTCGGAAGCTGAAGTCATGAAAGCAATGTTTTCTGAGGCAGACTGACTTTCTGGAGCAGAGATGTTCAAACGTTGAATTTCAGCATTCCAATCAAAATTGGCACTTGGTTGAACTACCAGGGCTGAGCTCTGAGTGCTTCCACTAGCAACTGTTGAAGAATCATTTGTAGTGACAAGAGCTCTTTCAGGGTTAGGTGGAGCAGGTTGCGCAGGATTTTGTTCTTTATTCACACTCGGCTTAGTGCAGTTTCGCGCCAAATGTCCCAGTTCATGGCAATTGTAACAACGTAACTTGAATGGTACACTGACAGAATTTGAAAAAGGAGTATTCCACTTGTTTCTTCCAGTCTTGTGTGCAAACTTTTGTGCTCTGAACGCAACCATAGCCATCTGCCACGTAATATCCATATCTTCTACATCATCAGGATGAAACTGATATAGATCATTCATAGACCATCCAGGAGGTTGTATCTTTCCTGCAACAAAGGCATTTAAACAGTTTATAACAGAAGCAGCAATCTCCAGATTTTCTTTGGACTGTTGTGTGAAGAAAGCAATCAACTCGCTTTTCGCTGAAGGAACTGCAGTAGTTGACGAAGCAGTCGAACCAGAGTAATGAACATTTACAGAAGCAGGAGTGGCCTTTTGAGATCCACTTTGAGAGATCAGTACAGCATTGTTGTTGTTTGAAACGGTGGACTCAACTGAGAAACCTGCAGCCATCATACTAGACTTATGGTTATTTTCCCTTTGCTTGTCATCCAGCTCATAATCCTTGATGTGAGAAATCATCTCAGTCAAAGAACATCTTGCAAGATCTTTGGTCCGTTTGATCATTGCGACGTGATTATCCCAACTTTTAGGCAAAGCATGTAGAAGTTGTCGATTCTGAGCAGCTTTAGAAGGAAGGATTTCCTCCAAATCCATTTGAGTAAAAATCTTCGTGAATTGCTGAATCTGATTCTTAATAGTCTCTCCGTAGACATAATTGAAGTTGTTAAAATTTTGCCTCAACAAGTTCCTCCGACTTTCTTTCATGTCTTCATTACCTTCATAGACATTGATCAGTGCTTCCCACATTTCTTTAGCTGATTTGCAAGTGCGAAATCCCATAGCAATGTCTAATCCCAAAGCCATGGTCAAATATGAGGTTGCCCTATTATCCTCCTCGATGATAGCAAAATCCTCTTCAGTATAGTCTTCACGAGGCTACTTGATTTAAACTCCTGGATCTGAAGCTCGTTCATACATAATTTTCGTAGGACCTCTCAGAATACATCTCCAGATTTTAGGATCCTTGACTTTCACATGTTGTTCAAAACGCCACTTCCATTCAGGAAATTCATTTGCATCCATCAACCTGGGAATACGCATACTAGTTCCAATTTTAGAGTCCAATTCTTGCTGAGCATTCGTGACTGCCATGTCACCACTTAAATTACTTGTAGACATGTTTCTCAGAAAGTGATTAATCAATTAATTAATTAATTATTGTTAAGTCCAAAAGTCCAAGGTCCAAAGTCCAAGAATTTTAGATAACAATTCAAAACACATCGCAGAGTTTCGTTGCGACTCGAGACAGTGAGTCGAGACGCTGGTTTCGAGGCGAGACAAGAAAATTGACAACTCGAAACTATAGCTGAATGCGAGTCGAGACAAGATGATGACAACTCGAGACTGTTTCCGATTGGAGTCGAGATCAACAGTTGACAACTCGAGACTGTTGTTGATTGCGAGTCGAGACCAGATGTTGACAAGTTGAGATTGTTGCTGATTGCGAGTCGAGACCGAGAAATTGACAATTCGAGACAGCAGATTGCGAGTCGATACCCTGCAAAAAAAACTGTGAGATAAAAATAGCCAATATCCCTGATTATCAGCAGCTTCCAAAATTCAAAGATTTTGAAATCTTTGAATTTTTTTCCTCAACAATCTTCCGAGAAATCAGCAAACACTATTCAGAAATTACAAGAACCAAAATCAGCACTTTGAATCAATATTTGCTATGAACAGTTTGAAGATTGTTTGGTCCGTAAACAGAAAACACAACCAAAACTGTACCACAGCAAAACAAACACTATCAAGACAAGATCAGTAAAAATAAGGCTTTCTTGAATCCGAATTATATCAAAAACCCGAACCAAGAATTGGTTTCTTGGCTCTGATAACAATTGTAAAACCCTTGAGGATCTTTCAATGATATCAAACAGAAACTTGTGTAAGTGCGGAAATCAAACACAAGTGGATTCAAGAACACATATAACTGAAACACTAAAAGTAATTAAAACAAACCAAGATATCTTGCATTCACTGATTGAAGGTGATGGATACAAGACACAAAACTGGTTTCGGCTGGCCCTCCTTGTTCTCGACAACTGATCAACCTCAACCAATAGGTTGAGGTTTGCTTAAATACTAATCATATGGGTCGAAACCCTTAGTCCCACTTACAAGACCCAACTAATACATAACGACCCAAAAATCTATTAAACAAAACAAACAAATCAACCTCTAAACTTTGTAACCCTCTATGTATAAACCTTCAGGTTCCAACAGAAAGGAGTGGTAAGATTCATCAAAAGAGGAAAGTTAAGCCCCAGGTATGTTGGACCTTTTGAGATTATTAGAAGAATAGGACCTGTAGCCTATCAGCTACAACTGCCAGAGGAAATGGCAGGAATACATGATGTATTTCATGTATCTAATCTTAAGAAATGCTTAGCTGATGAATCACTGGTAGTACCTCTTAAGGATATAAAGGTAAATGAACAATTAAAATTTGTAGAAAGACCTCTACAGATTGAAGACAGAAAGGTCAAGAACCTCAAGCACAAGAGATTAGTTCTGTTCAAAGTGAAACGGGACTCCAAAAAAGGACCAGAATACACATGGGAGCTTGAATCGGAAATGCAAAGGAAATATAACAACTCTCCTAAATTTTTCGACACCCTAAATATAATTAGAATGTCCCAATACGTCCTAAAATACACCCTGTATGCAAAAACAGGACCCGAATATCTTTATATAATTAAAAATAAAATAAAAACAAAGTTTTAACATTGCTCGCGGGCCGCGAACGTGTTGACCGAGAGCTACACGGGGCGCGACAGCCTTGCCACTCAACGATACCCGGTGCTGCCACGTGGCAGCCACACGTCGAGCCTATAGCGGTGACCAGGCCAATCTAGGCCCTACTACCCCTATGTCACGGGCCGCGTAAAACGACCCTTTGGTCTTCGATGGCCGCGAGGAACCTGAAATCAGGCCCTATAAATAGGAGGCATCAGCCTTTAGTTCCAGTCACTCACACAAATCTTTCTCTCTCGAAATTCTAAAGAATTAACATAATTTCCGGGTATAATACCCCCCTAATTAACGAAATTCTCCCCCGTTGTAAGTATCATAACCCCGGTTACGTATTAGATACGCTACACGATTGATCCAGGGTTCCGTAACGGCTGTCGTGGTTCTGGCCGACGTAGTCGTTGGAATGCCGTCTCGGGGAGGGTATTACTAATGTAAATATTGGGTTATTATACTAACGCGTGTGCATTTTTGTATTTAATAGATAATTACCAGGAAACCCAAAAGGAAAACATAAGACAGCAATGTGAGTAATCTCCTTTTTGTGAACCTTTATACAAACTATTTTACAAAACCTTAATTAATTTTATATCTAATTAACAGTGATCGAGTCTTTGTAATTCTTCAATTACTGCCGGTATGTTGGGGTTTTCTATACAAAATGTGGAACACGTTACCATTGGACAAAGAGTTAGCCAATGTGTAATATGACCCACCAGTCAGGATTGACAGTACTAAATGAGTAATTGTGTAGATGTAAACATTGTAATCGCTCTCAATACTGTTAAAGGTTAAAACTATTCTTGTTTAAACTGGGATTCACTCACCATTATTTCCCACTGACAAAATGTTTTTTTAAAACGCGTTTCAGGTAACAAAATGTGAAAACCAAATATAAGCCAGCTGGACAGCACTAAAGGCTTAGAAAAAGTGGCTATAAAAGTTACCTGAATAAGGAGATGTTTTTATTAAATAAAATAGGGTTTATCCCGATAAAAATGTGTGTACTTAAAACTTAGGAGTTTCCCATGTGTTTAATATTATAAAAGTGTGGTGTTTTACTCTGATAAAATATTTCCTAACTACGGTCCTGATGTAATTTCCGCTGCCAAATTGATAAACACCGATACCACCAATACTAATTCTCGCGGCCGCCCGTTCCCGGGACAGATAGGGGGCGGGGGTTGCGACAAATTGTGACATAGAATGCTATCAGTAACTTCATTTAAGTTAATGCAGTACTTAATCGATAAAAATACACCGGATTACAGCAACTATTATTTGCTTCAACAAAGAATATGAAACGCCGTTAGTGACAAATACATACTCATAACATCAAATATTGATTAATCTAACATTTATAATACAAACAATAAATCCAAGAAACAATACTTGGTTTTATAGCGTTTAATCTATATTATGCAATAGAACCTTGTCGATTTTGATAAGAAAGTTATTTAAGAAAACTTCCGAATATGTTTTCTGGAGCTTATATTCAATAATGGAGATGAAAAATATATTAAATGGAGTTAATACAAATGTTACATTTACACTGGTTGGTTGAAATTAAGTTTTGTAAAATTTATACTTTACCCACTTTTTCTTTAAAGTAATGCAATTTTTACACGGCAGCAACCACTGCTTGAATATAAATTTAATGTTAAATAATAAACACTTATCTATTAATTCATATATTTATATAATTAAAAATATTTTTTAAATCCCGATATTAAAGATTATTAAAAGTTAAATAAATAAACAATTACAAGTTAATAGATAAATATTTTACTTTCAACAATCCCAATACAATATTACCTCTTCTTCTCCGGCGAAAAAACTCTACTGTTTCTTCTTCTTCAGAATTGACGATCATAAGTTTAAAGTTTTAGATCAGGTATTTTTTTTGGTCTCTTGTGTATTTTACAGGTATGCTTTGACATGTTCCTTTCGGTTTCCTCATTTCAAATTATATAAACATCAAAATCATAATCTACTGATGTTAAATAGATAAACTTATATGAACTTGTTTTCTTTATTTTATAATAAAATTTATATCAACTTATTTAGTTACATTTTGATTCATTCCATCTAAATAAGAATCTGAAATACTATTGTTTTATAAATACTTGGTTGTATATTTTACAAATGGTTTCAGAATTATTGTATGAACTGCCATGTAGTATTGATAAATTTGTTCTATCAATATTAATTTTGATAGAATATTCTACAATCAGTTTATAGTACTCATATGTCTTATTTGTAAGTGAATATAGCCTTGGTGCTGAAAAAAACAAAGTTTGAATTTGACACAAACATGGATATTTGAAAACTTTAATGTCATATAATATTTTTTTTATTATACAAGAATATAAATTTCATCTTACACGGTGTTAGATTCATATTGTTGGTTGTAGGGACCATATTGAAGTACATAACATATAAGTTTGGTCCTACAGAGTGTTGGATATTTTTTATACCTTAAATAGAATGCTTTTCAGATACAATTGATTTTATGTTTTAGTATTTAATTGTTATTGTATTTTTTACTTTCAGATGAAGTTTATGATAATTATTAATGTCTCTGAATTGACAGACCTAAATGAGGGATTGGTAAGCTATATTCTTAGAACAAATTAGCTCAAATCACAATTGTATGCTAAAAAATGTATTTATAAAATTAAAGATATATTAAATGTTGTGTATTTTATATACATAGGTACTTCCAAGGATAATGAGTAACCAATTACCAAGAAAGTTTGAAGTAATAAAGTTGGTTGATTATACGGGATTTAAGTATAAGATTGCAGTACAGAGCATCGGTCATAAAAGTAAGAGGATAAACGGGCCAGAATGGACTCGGTTTGTTGAAACTTATAGAAATAAGAACATAGACAAGTTGTGTTTAAAAAAATTGAAGGAAGTAAAATTTGAGATAAATGTTTTGAACAATGAGGGATTGGAGATTAGAAACGATGGCTCGAACAGAGATTATGTTCATGGTTGCTTGATACAGGCTGAAGAAGAAACATACTGCAAGCAGGTTAAAAATCGCTACCTTATTTTTATATATTGCCAGTGTATCTTTTGGGCTGTTGGTAAAACTTCTAATTTATATTTTGTACACCTATATAAAATCTAATATGACATTTCTAAAATGTATGAAAATTATAGCATTTACCACACGATTTGCTAAAGCTGTTGTCGGAGAGAAGATTAAAAACTGATAACTTGGTTGCAAAAGTACATGGACCAAATCAGAGTAGTAAAGTTGATTTGTATTATGTTTTGTCTCCTGAAAACAAAAAGGGATTGGCTACTGGTTTTATGGGACCAGGATGGACAACTTTTTGCTTTGAAAATGACATTGAGGAAAGCTACCATGTGCTGTTTCAATGGATGGTAAGTACTCCTGAAGATGACTTTAACTTCACTGTGAAGATTTTTAACAAAGACGGGATTGGACTTCATGGGGAGACTAAACATCACTGCAGTCGTAGCAATCATTAACACCGCAAAAAGCGTCCACATTATAAAAAAACAGTTTGAATACCATGTTATGGAGACACACAGCTTGGTATTTATATATCTACTTTTAATATGGTTGATTTTACTTATAATGTTGGATCTATCTGTTATTACTTAAAGTATATGCTGTTTTGAACCAATAACTAAAGAAATAATTTTTCTTTACAGGCAATACCGAGGAACTTTGTTCGAGAACACCAGCTAAATGACTACCATAGAGCTGTTCTGTCATTTGTTCATGTGAAGTTTTTGGTACAGCTGGTTGTTAGGAGAGATCCTAGAAGGGCTGACGACAACAACCATCTAGTGATGTATACAAACTGGCAGCGTATCATAGATGAAATGGGAATATCTGTGGGGGAAAAGCTGCGGTTTGAGATAGTTGAAGAAAAAAGTGTAACAGGAGATAAAATACACTTTGAAGTTTGTTGACATAGTCTTTGAACATCTTCTCAGCAATTAATGATTTATGTTTTAGTTGACATGTTTGATGGACAACTTTCTTGTTCGAAAACTAACTTAAGAATGAAGTTATGTAGTGTTAGTATATAAAGTTATATACTTTCAAAACTTTGTGGTTTTATCTTTTTTATATTTTTCAAGTTAACATTACTATATTTTGCATCTAAACATTACTATTTTCCATTACATTTCCCGTTCGCTCAACAAAAAGAAATATAAGACTCAAAATTAATAAAATAGTATACAACTTGTAATTACAAATAGAGTTAATTGCCCGGATAGTCACTGTGGTTTTACGTTTTTTCTCGTTTAGTCCCCACCTTTTGGAAATAGCAGGTATGCTCCCTATGGTTTGCTCACTTGTTACTCTGGTAGTCCCTGGATTAGATGACAGTTAGTTTACTCAGTTAAGTTTGTGTGAAATGTCATAACTACCCATAGTTCTTTGATTCTATAATTATAAAAATAATAAAAAAACAAACACTCTGATTCTTCCCAGAGTTCTCTCTCTCACCTACCACCACCTTCAACCCACCTCCATCACAACCACCACCTGCCACCACCTCCACCTCCACATCCACCAACCACCGCCTTCACCGCCTGCCACCAACCGCCGCGATTACCATTTGTCACCACCAGCCATCACAGACCGCAACCACCTAAAAAATTGCTACTAACAGTTGCTACAACTACGAGACCAAACTTCGCGTCAGATTCATCCATAACGGTCGCTACACTCTGATCAAATTACTTTGTGGCTTGTGGTCAATTTGATTACTTAGCAAGTGGGTGTTCACTGTTGTGATTGATTTGGTGGTGGATAAATTTATTTATCAAGAATTTGTTTGTGGTTTTGTCGGTGTTAGGGTTTGATTCCTAAATATTAATTGAGCATCATTTGGGATAAATTTTGTAATTTTTAACATACTGGGTTAGTAAATTAAAGAAAAGAATTAAGTGGGAGTAGTTATTGGGTTTGATCATTGA
Organism: Helianthus tuberosus; assembly: GCA_030545235.1. NCBI lineage: Eukaryota > Viridiplantae > Streptophyta > Magnoliopsida > Asterales > Asteraceae > Helianthus > Helianthus tuberosus. Next base: position 183,157,847 of record CM060451.1, read on the forward strand.
ATCCTGGTGTGTTTTCATTGTATTTATCTTTGAATTTGTTAGGGTTTATTGAATTCTGGTTTACTGTGTGTGATTTTAAGCTTCATGTCTGTTTTGGGGTGTGGATGGGGCGGTTCGGGCTGGGCATATCAGCGGAGAAGAAGGTGTTTGCAGGTGAGGAATATGAAGTGTTTGCATGTGTGGGTTGGGTGGAGGATGAGGCTTAGTGGGTGGTGGTGGTGGTGGTGTGGAGAAGGCGGAGGACAATTTAGTAATTTCACACCAACTTAACTGACCAAACTAACTGACATTTAGTTAGGGGACTATCCGAGTAACAAAATAATAAACCATAGGGAGTATACCAGCTATTTCCAAAAGATGGGGACTAAACGTGAAAAAACATGAAACCACAGGGACTATCCTGGCAATTAACTCTTACAAATAACAGTGTTTTAAAATTTGCTCCTACCAAAGGGACAAACTCAACATCTGTTTCGCTAAACTTTGCAAACCAAAACGTCTGTTGAAGACAACCATTGCTGAAAGAAAGTCTGTTAAACCAAACAACCTCAGCTCATGAGCCAAACAAACTCTGCTGATGAACCAAAAGGTCTGTTAAGACAAACACTGCTGAAGCAAAGGTCTGCTAAAGAGAACCTCTGCTGATGAAGCCAAATGTATGATGAACCTAAGTTCTGCTGTGGACCAACATATATTGCACAATTCAACAGAAGATCTATAATATAAGATCTTTAACAGATGATGATCAACAACTCATAAGGTCTGTTGAAGCAAAGTCTATCAACAGATGCTAATATAACTCAGATCCTAACAGTTCTTAGGGGTTAACAGATGTTAGCACGCTATAACAGTGCTTAGCCCCTAACAGATGTTAATATATCTTAAACCCTAACAATTTTCCCACTAACCAATTGATTAAATTTTCGTTCATTAATCTAACAATAATATACAACCCTACTACTTGTCTGGTCCATCAATATCACCAAAAATGTATATAATGTATAATAACAATATTATATAACAAACAAAAGGTTAAATTTATTTTATATTCAAAGCGTAGACATTACATACCATATTCATCATTGTATCCGTTACAAACCAAACTTTTAACCACAGTTTGTTAAAACAACAGTTAACAGACATAAATAAAAACCACAAGGATTCTTAAAAAATAAGTGGTTTCTACTTATCTCTCATAAGAATTGTTTTTTCATAAGCATCTAATTGTTAACCTTAGACAGCTTCTTCCGGGTTCTTCTCACATTAGTGGATAGCTCACCAACGTTGACAACATCAGCATCTTGAGCCATCCGCTTTCCATTGGGACTTGATCCAGAATCCTTTTCAACTTCAACGGCTGAAGAGTCGGCCGTAACAAAGACATCATCCTTGCAACAGATCACAAAACAACTATTGATCTCATTTAATAAAATAATGAACTCTTTTTAAACATACTAAACATACTTTAAAAATAAATACTCACCCTTGAAGTTCGTTCAGCAGACACCTGGGAAGATTCTGAAAGGTTAACATCTTTAACGTCAGCTACCTCTTGAGTAACCTAAAGGATCATAATATATAATATCATATAAAAAAGTGCAGAATCCCGTATTTAAAACTCAAAAGAAAAATAAATAGATTGAAAAAGTAATTTTATATGCTACCTCATCAGTATTTTCATCACCATTATCATCTCCACCAACCAACTCAGCAATTATTACTGGATCATCACATGTTTTTTGCATAGTATAACCGCGATAGTCATTTTTAAGATTGAACTCTGAAACATCAATCTTAAAAGCAGCCTTCTTATCAACCAATCGAAATATCTCATGAGGGAAACATCTAGTATTATTGGCCTTAAAATGCCTTTCTCTTATGTCACTCGCCGTTGGTCTGCATAATATTCAACTCGATGTTAAACATGATAAATAAACAGTACCTGAGGATCGAGATTGGCGATGTAGGCTGTGTATTGACCTAAGAGATTCTTCATCTACTTCTTCGCAGTTTGCTGATGGAATTCTCAAGCTCCGATGAGAAACAGAGAGAGAGAGAGAGAAAATTGAAACCATAGAGAGAGAGAGAGAGTTAGAGTTTATGTTTGTTATGAGAATTTGAAATTAAAAAGAGCTTTATACACCTATATGGTTTGAATTTTAAATTTGGAGCCAGAATTTTGAAATTTGAATCTGGCCAGATGTTTGAAGCATGAATGGAATGCAGAGGTTTGAAACATGAATGGAAAGCAGATGTTTGATGAATGTGGGACAGAGTTTTGAATTTTAAAGTGTTTTAATATTAAGCTTTATGATGTCACTATGGCTCCTCTATGGCTGCCACCTCATCGTTGATGACATAAGAAAAGCCTTGTTGGACAGCCTCTCTGACTGTCACATAAGTTTTTCTTATGTCATTGAGCATTCTCCTTTTATTGAAAGTATAGATAGATATAGATCGAGAGAAAAAGATTTATTAGTCTTTTTATAGTTTGTCTTTTGTGCTTTTTTTTTTATTTGCATAGTTAATTTTAAGGATTTTTTTACTTTTTATTAAAATTTTAGTTTTTTTTATAATTTTGCCACAAAGGTTAAATGAATTTATTATTTTAGTTTTGTTTGACCATCTTTCTTATATTTTGTCGTTGTTCGGTCGCTACCTAATACGATGTTTGATGGTCACATTTGGTCCCTTACGTTTTTTTTTACCCACTCGACCTTTTGATACGTGTGGATATAAATTCAACTCCGTCAACGTTTTACGTCATGTGAGTCACTTGGTGTTAGAAATTCGTGTTTCTATTTTACGTTTTTTTGTGGTTTTGGTCGTCGTTCGGTTGCTACTTAGTATGATTTTACGCCCCCTACAATGCTACTAGCCCGATTTTACGCCTCTCACCGCAGCGCGAGAAACCTAAGACTAGTTTATAAGAAAATAGTCCTGAATATTTAAGGACTCAACTAACGAATCATGATTGATTTAGGGTCATAAATTCAACTTTTACTATTATACAACTAAGATTTTATTCACCACGTGCTAACTAGGCACTACCAAAGTCCAAAGACAAAAGAGAATTAAAGTGTACTACACCAAGTTGTGAACAACAGTAGCATTACAATAATAGACCCAATATACATACACCTTTTTATATTTACTTTTCAAAAAAAAAAACTCTAGAATAATAAAGTTTTAAACCATTATTAGGGCTTAATAGTATAATCAAGCAAACAGTAAATGTACACTACAACTCAACAAATAACAAGGGCCACTGGGGTTTTCCTACGACAAGTCGTCACCGATCAGTTTGTTGCCATTCTTCAGTCACTATAGGTGACGAAAGTCATCGTTGCTATAGGTTCGGCTTTGTCGACGACATTTCGTCCAGTTTGTCGTCATAAAATTTCACCAATTAAAAAAATATATTTAATTAATTTAATTTCACCTATTATGTTGTTTCCATAGCTATCTCACATTAAATAATAAAACAATATAATTTCACCCTATAGCAAAGACATGTCATCATCATAGTTGTTCAAGATTAAATAATAAAATCATTTAATTTCATCATATAGCGACGACATGTTATTAGACTAAAGGGTATGGTGAGGCCCATCCCCACGGGGATGGGCCGCCACGTAGGCGCCACATCACCGGCTCGTGGGGGATGGGACTCCATCAACATTTGAGGGGGATTGAGGATGGGGCTACCCCACCTCATTATTTTATAATTTTCTAAGTTTTTTTTATTAACTTAATAAAAACTTTATAAAAATTAAAAAATACAACATAAAACAACATAAATAAATTCATTTCATAACATAAAAAAAATTACATTTCCTAGAAAAAAAAAACATTTCCGAAAAAAAAATTACATTTCCTAAAAATAAAAAACTACACTACTCGTCTTCGTCTCCGTCACCGTCCCCGACGTTTACGTTGTTCCATATATATTCAAGGACGGCCCATTTTTTTTGTAAAACACCAAAACAACGTTCGATGTCTTTTCTTGCAGCTTCTTGACGCTTGGCGAATTGTATGAAAAATGGATGAGAATGGGGAGAAATGGATGAGAATTGTATGAAAAATGGATGAAAGTGGTATTTATTTAAATTGAAAAAGTAAAAAAAAATTTATTTATTTAGAAAATAGCCGTTATTAACGGCTAGTATTTGAAAATGGGCCCGTCGAGTTCGAGCGTGGGTCGCCGGGTACGACGGAAACGGGCGAGGGGGCGGTGTGGGGGACCGGCGCCGGGCCTAAGCCAGCCCCCATACCGCTTAGTCTTATCATAGGCCTTCCCAACTTTTTTTTTTTTTTTTTTGTATTTCCCAGGTTTGTAACAATGATTAAACAAACTTTTAAATTTCATATAATATTTCATACAAACTAATACAAAGTACAATAATATTTAAAATGTTTATAAAATTGTTCAAATCATACATATAAAAAATAAACAAAAGTAACTAATTTTTTTAATTTCATCACTTTCATTTATGTTTTGTGCAGCATGGAGTTGATCTGTTTATTGTTAAACTGCTTTTATTTGTTGTTTCATTTCATCATCACCCCGTGTATGTCCATGTCTTTTATAGGTCCGAGATCTACATCTATCAATTGAATGGTCTGAACGATCCATAGCTTTTAGAATCAATAGGTCTTCAAATAGTTCATTTGAAAATTTTGAAACCCTTCTTATTGGATGGTCATGAGACATGCCAAAAATCGAAATTCTTGATCTATGGAGGAAAAATATCACCATTTTTGTTCAATAAGATACCAAAGTGGATGCTTGACTCATTAATTAATCCATGTAACACCCTAAAAACGGGTTTATTAATTATATTAAAGTAACCGAAAATAAAGGAGTAAAATACCGTAAGTGGTAAAAATAAACTCGGTAAATATTAGGATTTAAATAAATAAGCCTAATATTAAAAAAAATGAATCAAAGATTTGGAGGAAATAAAGCTCATGAAAGGCCCGAGGTAACAGGGTGTAACACCCGAAAATATAAAATTTTATATTAAAAATTTAAGGTCGGTAATAAACGAGATAAACTAACTAGGAATAAATAATTTAGTTAGTTACAAGTCTTGTAGTAATAAAGAAAAGCTTGGTTAAACAACCCTTTATAAAAACTTAGATAAAGTTAAGAGACCAAAGTTGAACAATTACAAAGTAATGTTATTAAAACAATATTTAACACCCAAAACACACACTTTGTGTGTGTTCTGGTCGTGAATCCCACAAGAGCCAAAGAAGGTTCCTTGCTCAAACCCTAACTTGCATAAATTGGCCAAATCAAGGAGGCAAATCGAGATCAAATCGAAAACCAAGCTCAAACTAGTGATCACCTAAGTGAGGGGATCACAAGGTATGTCGAATTTCGTCTTTTGGTCACGTTTTGATTTCTTGATGAACATATCAAGTCGAAATTGGAACTTGAATGTTAGATGTTTGAATGAAACTATGATAAATTCATGGTTATGAATGAACCCTAATCAATAATTTGATGAATTGATGTTCATACACATGAAATTGAGAATCACCCACTTATGTGTTAAATGGGTTTTGTAGGAAGATTAAGAATACTAGAATCTTGATCATGAAACGAGTGTTATTGATTTTTATGAAATAAATATAGGTGTTGTTATGCATGCTAGATGTAATGAACTTGAAAATGATGTTTAATCTTGTCTAAGTAGTTAGTCATGAACTTGATTGTTAATAGTATAAAATTATGCCTATAAGGTGTTTGTTAAAATGCCTAAAAGGACACAAATTTGTTTAAATTTAAAGTAAAACGCATAATTGAATAAAATGACAAATTATGCGAAATATGATGTGATAAGAGTTCTAAACATGTCGTTGGTTGAACTCTATAGGCAAGGTAATCGAAATTTCAAGCGGCAAATTGGAGCGGATGCGCGCGCTAGAAGGATAAGCTTTGAAGGTACGCGACTTGTCATCTCGTTACAGCTATGTAGATAAACCTAGTTGTAGAAAATGTTTATTATTGATATAGTGAAAATGGTTGCGTTTGGTAAGTCAATGAAGTGATGGAATTCACTCGATAAACCAAACGGGTCAAATAATGGTCGAAATGGTAGTGTTCGAAGTGACTTAAACGTCACTCGTTAAAGTTGAGTTAAAAAAGAGTAAACCATGGAATGGAAGTTATACGCAAAGGTTAACCAGCCCGGGAATGGGTAATTACAGATAGAGACCAATGTTGATGAATAATGCAAGTACGTAACTATGGTTTCGTTACATTATGTTTAAACATTTATTGTAGCTTGTTGATATAGAATTAGCGTTACATGTGAATTTGTTATGTCGTTGAAGTGACGAAGTTCACTAGACAAAAAAAAACAGGTCAAAATATTGGTTAGAATGAAATTTGGTATGTCACTGAAATGGTGGATACCATTGGACAACCAAATGGGTCAAACAAAGGTCGTTTCGGTAATAAAGAAATAATTTGAACATCACTTGATGATTATCGATCATGAGAGCATAAAACCATGAAATGGTAGTGATACGCCAAAGATCGCAAGCTCAGGGAATGGGTAAACATGTCTAGAGGTCATAAATTACAAGTAGTAAAAAGTATGATTCAAACTAAACGGGTCGAATAAGTAAAAAGGGGACTTAAAGGCTTTCAGTCCTTAAACCAAACTTTTAACATTAAAAATATGATAGACGTGTTGGTATTTGAATTACGGACTCGTAGGAAAAAGAATCGTGTAAAACGGACAAACGGATAAAAAGTTATGAAGGTTTTCGTATTAAAAACGGAAAACAAGCAAAAACCTGCAGGCAAACCGTAAGCTTCGGTCCTGGACCGTAGCCTACGGTTCAGATATTCTGGTTGAAGTATTAAAGGTGAACAGTAAGCTACGGTCTGAGAACCGTAGCCTATGGTCGATTTCTAACAAAAATTTTGATTTTGTTTATTTGATGGTTTTGAGCTTTTGGGTCCGTTTAGACGGGTTCTAGGGTCTCATATGCTAACGTTTGTGATAAATTTACAATGTAGGTGTGTTTGAACTTAGGATGGGTGAAGATCAAGCGACGAACATGAACCGAACACACGTTAAATGAAGCTTCCGCGTTAAATCTTGTTTTGTTTTGATAAAAGTGAATTATGTAAACACTTAGCCCTATATTTGAATACTTTAAACATGTATGAATGTTAACTTGACAAAGTTTTTGTAAAGTCTCATTTTTAGTATAAAATGCGTATTTTAATGTTAAAATCGTGTTATTTAAAGAAGGGTCTTACAATCCATATAGTCAAATAACATATAATTCCACACAATTATATTAATGTTTTTATATTTGAAATACTATTTCCATGTTTCACCAACGTTCGAGGTCAGACTCGTGTGTGGTTCGATAATTCGATTAATTCGCTGAATTATTGTTATGTGAGTGTTCGTTTACTAACTGACACACTTAACTAACCTATATGAAGTGAAATGCTATAATGAATGTTTTAAATCATGTTAAAGATAATGGAGTTGTGTTAACAGAGTTAACCTGAAAATTCTTAGTTGTCACATAAGGTCGTTTTATACACACATACACATACATATATATATATATATATATATATGTATATACAAACACATACATTGTATATGTTGTATGTAAACACATCATCATATAGTATACCAGTGGCAATATACGAGATATCAATCCATGGACACAATGGCTCTTGATGCTAAATCCTATATCAATATTTAAGTGATGAAATGAGATTTTTGTTTTATAAGTAAAGAAAACAATTTTGCAAACACAACAGAGTGCGGATTACAACCCATACAAGATCAATTATGAAGAAAACACTAACTATTTTCCACATCTGTTTATTTAGACCATTCCGGTAGGTAGTTCACATGCTTAACCAACCCAAGAACCAGATTGTCTATTAAGGGTTAAGGTTTCAAGCCCCAAGTTAACAACCAATATATAACCATCCAAAAGATATGATAAATCGAATCTAGCTTGCATAACTTCCATGAAAGATTGAGTCTACCACACAAACAAACTCACACATCAATGGTAACATGCAACTAGATACATCATAGGTCTAAGAGAAATAACTACTTTAAAAACGCACATTCAGAGAAAAAAATCATTAAAACAAACAGAACTCAAAGAATCATTATGCCTAACCTGCTACAAAGTGGTTAGTAGACCACGTTCAAGTTTAAATCACCAAACACAATCATGGTTTAAATAGAAGAATTAAAAAATGATCAAACCAAATAGCAAGCTTGCTTGCTAACCGAATGTTAGATCTTTATATCCCTAACCCTCAAGCCTTGATTCTCCTTCTCCACAGTCACTCACAGCTCCTTTTTTAGTATTACAGTCATCTAAAGTCTAGATCGGGGGTTTCAGCCGTCAAATCGCTTAGATAGACGTTTTTAGATTTTACGAAGTCAGTATGGGTCATATCAAATAAGTGAGTACATGTCGTACTGAGAAAGTGAGTACCTGGCTATACCTTGGTCAAATGGGCTGAAATTAGGGTTTCCCGAGAACAGTGTTGGCGTATAAGGTTCAGGTCATAGGCCTTTAGTCCTACAAGTCGTACTCAAGTCTAATTTGATATTTTTTTTCTTTCAGCTCTTGATCTCCAACACCCTTAGAATCCCTCGTTTTCAGCCAAAAACATGCAAATCATTAAAAACTCGATTATTAGTTAATCCATATCGGATTTTCAACAAAAAAAACAAAGTAAACATGGGTAATTTCCTTTTAAAAACGTATTTGGTTTCCAACATATTACACATGATGAGTTCAAGCTCGGTGGAACTTTGACTGGCCTTCAGGAATAACTTTTGAGAAGGCGTTAAAACTAGTGAAAAATCAAATTATAGAAGTACTACACATGATGGAGTACAGTTTGAAGTTTATCAAAACCGCCAAGTGGGATATTGTTAGGTGTGGTGGGTTCGCAAAAGAGTAGCCAACCCTGATTCCAACAAATGTTGGTAAATGGCAGGTTGGCATAGTTATGATTTATTGTCTATAAAGTAAGTCTGGCAATTTCTAACACGACACGAAACAATATGAAGGTAAACAAGTTAGGGTTTAAGCATAATAGGTTTCGTGACTTAAATAAGTCAACTTACTAATGAATTGTCTAAATTTGTGTGTAAAAGGTTAAATACCTATTAACCTGTTACTAAGTTGTTTAACCTGTTACTAAGCTGTTTAAACCTTTATAGATTTTTGTTTCAAATATGTTAAGGATTATGTATTTATGTATTAGTTAAGAAGACTTTTATGAACTTTTGACAAGTTTTGTTTCATTGCATATTTGATTTATCGTGTGGTGTTAACCTGTTTCTAAATGGGTCCGTGTTCGTGTTTAGAAAAAATAATGACACGACTATGTGTCGTGTTAGTGTCTAGCCACTCAGGCCAATCCTAATAGAACGTTTGTAACCGTAATCATAGTATTATAAATAGATATCTAGGTACTTGTGATTCTCCATCACCTACAAAGTAATAATACTAAGTCGAGCATAAGGCAATTTAGACTGAATCATGTAAATCACTCATATTTTTTACTTTCTTCTTTAATTTAGACCAAACCATGTATCTTATCTTTAATTCTTGGGATATTATATTTAAATAACTCCAAGTTTCACCAATTGGCAAATAACACTCCCAACTTTCAATTTGTACACCAGCACTCTCAACTTTCAACTTATTGGCTGATAACACTCCCTAACTAACAAAACACTAACACAGTTAGTTGATGTCAGCTGCCACGTCATCAAAAATTCCATGTCAGCTGCCACGCCATAAAAAATGCCACGTCAGTTGGCACGTCATCAAAAAATTCCATGTCAGCTGCCACATCAGTTGGCACATCACTGTCATGTCATCAAAAATGCCACATTAGCAAAAATAACCACATCAGATGCCACATTAGCAAAAACTAACTGGGTTAGGGTTCAGTTAGTTAGGGACTGTTATTGGCCACTAAATTGAAAGTTGGGAGTACTGGTATACAAATCAAAAGTTGAAAGTGTTATCGGCCAATTGGTGAAAGTTTTGGTTATTTAAATTCACTATCCCTTAATTCCTTGTCGTTATTGAAAAATTTGGGACCGAAGAAAGAAGAGGTTTTGTACGAGTTGTAAATAATAAACGTCCCTTAAAATCTAGATTAAAAAAATGACATTTACCTACTTATTTTGGATGCAATTTTACGTCGATTAAAGAAATTAGTGCATGTTTAATTAGTCTACTTTTGTGGATGTAAAAGCTGAAATATATATTACACTTTTAGCTTTTTGATTAACCCTTATTAACCATCTGGTTTTTAGTTTATAAATTAACATTTGCGTACTTGTTTTGGATACAATTTTACGTGGGTTAGAGAAAAGGCTATTGTCATAAAAAACTAGCATACTTTTTGTTTTTCTCATAAAAGTCCTTCCACTTTTTTCTTTACACATTAAAAACCAGCATGCTTTTTTTTGTCTAATAAAAGTTCCTAAACAACTTTTTGTATATAAAAGTCCCTCCATGTGTTAAATTTGAACAAAATTGTGAATAATTTATTTTTACTTATTAATGTCACGTTAGAAAAGAATTGAGATGAATGAATATTTTAAATTGGATATGTGGCAAACCAAAGCATGTTTAATTTTTATCTTATCTTTTCCAATTTTAAATGTGACAATCGGCACGAAACCGGCAACTTCCGTACTACTTTAATAATTATTTATTGTCTACATTAATGTATTTAAATGTCAACATTATATGCTTGCATGTCATACATTTAAATCATGCATGTTACATATTTCATTTATCGCATTGTGAAATAATTTATGCGTTGCGTCAAAACAATTAGAAAACTCACCGATTAGACAAGCTATGTCAGCACAGCTTCAGTACTCGGTTAAACGATAGATTTAGGACTTAGATGTAGGTCCAATATCAAAAATATATTAAAACCAAAGTGGGAGAGCAAGGGTTTATAATAACACTTTCAGTAAGCTTAAACAAGCACTAAAAATTGCCCGAAACGCATTATAAACAACAAATTCTGCATTTTTCAGCAAAATTCTGCAATTTAACATATTGAAATTGATGCATAAGTAGCCTAAAACATCTAGAATAACTTGTAAAGTGTCGGGATTAAAATCATAACACAAAAGGTACTTCATACAGCAAAATTCTGCAATTTAACATATTGAAATTGATGCATAAGTAGCCTAAAACATCTAGAATAACTTGTAAAGTGTCGGGATTAAAATCATAACACAAAAGATACTTCATACCTTATAAATTACACAATTTAGCACCTTAATGAACCGACAACCAAGCAATTAACCGGACACTATCCAAAACATCAAAAATGAACTAGAAGCATTGTTTTAATGATTTAAAACTAGTTATGATCATAAAACACCTAAAAACACTAAAACACACTTAACCTTTCATTAAACCTTCAAGTTACATCTTCACCCCCAAACTTCCAAACTTTTGCACCCCCCCCCCCCCCCCCCCGCCATTGGTCTTGGACGGTCAAAACATGGGGCCCACTAGTCCCCATGTTGTCTCCTAATGTTGATGAAAGATTAGAGGATAAATGAATTACATGGTGGAAGGAGATATTGTATGAAGATTATAAAACACTGAACCTCCAACATCATCTTCACTTCATCATTTTCACTAAACTTCAAACTTCTTCTCTTCTCCTCTCCTCTTCTACCTCACGGCCACACACACACAAACATCACCATAATTTTTCACCCATTTTCAAGCCATTCTAAGGGTGCTCAAGGGTGTATGAAGACCATCTAAGAAGGTGTCAAGCATTGGAAGCTCAAAGACCTCTTTGTGGAGCTATTAACCACCTTCTTTTCATCATCTTCTTCTTCTTGGTGTTCTTGTCACTTCCCTAGCCACAAGAGCTAGTAGTAAGCCTCCTAATCTCCGTTTTACTTCATGTTAGTAGTATGTACAAGTTACACCATCAAGAAAGTTTAACTTTAAAAGATGAACATAAGAAGAACTAACATAATCTAAAGAAAATCAAGTGTTTCTAGTGTTGTTTGATGTATGTGATGAAGTTGTTGTTGTTGATCTTGTGTTTTTGTTTAGATCCATCATATGTAAGCTTGTTAGAAGCTTAGATCTAACAAGTTTAAGCATGGATCTTGAAAGATCCATGAAGTAGCATGTTGTTGAACTTGAAGAACTTTAAAGTAAACTCGAATGTTGTTAAAATGGATTTCTCATGTTCTTGAACCTACTAAACTCATGGATGATCAAGTTTATAAAATAAAGTTTCATCAAAGTTTACAAAAATTAAAAAAAAAAAAAAAAAAGCTTTGATCTAAGTAGATCTATATGTTTAGTGTATAGATCTAAATTACTACACATTTTTATGAAACTTCAAGTTCACCACCTGAAAAAGTATAATGTTTTAATGGTCTTTACTTGCAAAAATTGTTGATTCTTGAGTTTTGGTGATTAAAAGCAAATAAACACATGTTTTAATACATGGGAAAACCTCCATTTTTAGAGAAGACTATGTCAAAATTTTTATAAATATTTGACACTTAGAAAAATTTAAAGTTTTGTGAAACTTTTTCTACAAAAGTTGTTCAAGAATGTTTACCAAAGGTTTTTTCTAATTTTTATACAAAATACAAGCTAAGAAAATAGAGTTTTCTTCAAGAAATAAAACAAGTATAAATATGTATATTCCCAGGGAAATATATATATATATATATATATATATATATATATATATATATATATAGGGAGGGGCTCATGCGAGAACCACCCTTATTGTGAGAACCTTGAGAACCAATGTGAACACAACCTAAAATAGCTAAAAAATCCTAACCCCCCCCCCCCCAAAAAAAACCTAACCCCCCCCCCCCAAGCTAAAAAAAACCTAAAAAAAACCTAACCCCACCCCCCCCCCCCCCAAAACCTAAACCCCCCTCCCCCACCCCCCAAAAACCTAAACCCCCCCCACCCCCCAAGCTAAAATGTTAAAAACTAAACCCCCAAAAAACCTAAAAAAATCTAAAAAAAATCAAAAAAAAAATCCAAAATTTTTTTTTTGATTTTTTTAATATTTTTTAGGTTAAAATCGCTACTTTTCGAAGCCAAAAAAAAATTTTAAAAATTTTTTTTTTTTTATTTTTTTTTTTTGTTCGAAAAGTAGCGATTTTAACCTAAAAAATATTAAAAAAAATCAAAAAAAAAACTTTTGTGTGATTTTTAGCTATTTTTAGGCATTTTTGGTGTGTTCACATTGGTTCTCGCGGTTCTCGCAATAAGAGGTGGTTCTCGCATGATCTTCTCCCTATGATCATACGAGAACCACCTCTTATTGCGAGAACCACGAGAACCAATGTGAACACACCAAAAATGCCTAAAAATAGCTAAAAATCACACAAAAGTTTTTTTTTTTTTGATTTTTTTAATATTTTTTAGGTTAAAATCGCTACTTTTCGAAGCAAAAAAAAAATTAATTTTTTTTTTTTAAAAAACAATTTTTTTTTTGCTTCGAAAAGTAGCGATTTTAACCTAAAAATCAAAAAAAAAAATTAGATTTTTTTTTTAGATTTTTTTTAGATTTTTTAAGGTTTTTTGGGGGTTTAGTTTTTAGCATTTTAGCTTGAGGGGGGGGAGGTTAGCTTGGGGGGGGGGGGGGTTAGGTTTTTTTTTTTAGGGGGGGGGGGGTTTAGGTTTTTGGGGGGGTGGGGGTTAGGTTTTTTTAGCTATTTTAGGTTGTGTTCACATTGGTTTTCATGGTTCTCACAATAAATGGAGTTCTCGCATGAGCCCCTCCCTATATATATATATATTAGTGTATATTTAGGAACTTAAAAATACACTAAATACAGTAAATACAAAATACACATAAAATACACAAGGAAATATTTATAAATAATATATACAAAATCACCCATAAATGGGTGTATGGACAAAACACCAAAATATATATTTATATAAATATATTCCTTAACAATTCATGGACTTGGACAATATTTGGACAAATATATACATATATATAGAGAGAGAGAGAAATATATAATTACTACAATTAATGGAAATTGTACAAAAATCGGACAAGTGACGAAATATGTATATATTTAACAAGCATGACCAAAATATATACATAACAAACAAGTCTTAAAAGTATATTATTTTTAGGTATATAATTCCAGAAAGTATTAAAAATCATAAGTAGTGATTTTTAACAATTAATACAAAATACATAAGTATTTATACTTAAGTACAAGTATACTTGCCTAAGTATACTTATACTAAAAATAATATGGAAAATTTTATTTTAACAAGTTACTTATATTTATTTTGAGAAATAATATTATTTTAACATGAAGACAAGTTAAAAATAAATTATTTCTAACATATATCGTTTTAAATTCTGTACATGTATATTTTTTTGAATAAAAATATATATAATTACAAATAGAAAATACAATTTAAATTAAGGCTAACGCGACGAACGGGTGAAACCCGACTATCATGGATACGACTCACAAGAATACAAAACTAAATATATATTTTGTGAAATATATATCTTAACAATTCAAGAACATATACATTTAAAACAAAACAAATACACAAGACAAGATGGTAACTTGTACGTAGTAAATCACAAGTTTAGGTGATTAACATACGTAGCACACTTATAAGTTACGTCTGTGACACCCGGCTTTTCAGGTCGCACCGTACAATTGTAACACGTGTTGTGAATAGGTAATAGGGCTGTATTTGACTAATTATGATGTTTATATGTGAAATTTAATGAGTTGGTAAAATTAAACTTTGATAAAAATTATGTTGGCAACGGTAAGATAAACGCTTATCCCGTAATGGTTAAAATGCGAAACGAACGTCGGTGACCACCCGATCAGTGTTAAAATCCTAAAAAAAATATTCCGTTACGATTAGAATAATAATTTTAATCGTACTCGTGAGGAAAAATAAATTTAGACGCTAAGAAACTCTATTTTTCGAGTTTAAACCGCGTACCGCGCGATGCAGTGCGTATACCGACAAAATATTGTCAACACAGCCTGTCAAGGCAACTGATAATCATTTTAGTAATAATTTGATGAGTTTATTACTTTAGAACGATAAAAATAAATAAAAACGCATAAATCCCTATTTTTGCGATTTTAAGCGCGTACCGCGCAGCACAGCGCGCATACTGCCAAATACCGACAACGTAGCCAGTCCAGGCAAGAAAAATATTGTTCAATAATATTTTGGTGAGTTTATTTTTATAGAGTGTTAAAAATAATTTAAAATGCGTTAAAACGAGTTAAAACGCTAGATAAAATACCCGGTATCCAGTACCAGTTTTTACTCTAATTTACATATATTTATATGTATGTATGCGAAATGTGTGAGATATGGGAGACATAGGGCATGTGTTGGCTGCCATGCATGTTGTCTCTCTCTCTCTCCTCCATCTATTGGATCACAAAGGAGGTGCATGATTATTAATCCACCAAACTTTCTATGATTTACTCATTTCCAAGAATTTAACTTCAAAAATCACCAACACCTCTCTCTCTCTCAAAAAATTCAACCGAACATCCTTCATCTCTCACATATTTTCGAAATTTTTTTCACTTGTTCATGAAGATCAAAGTTCATTCCAAGAAGGTTTCAAGGTGTTTTGAGGATCCGAAAGTGTTTTCTTGGTGAAATAAGCTCCATATCATCAAAAATCTTGTCAAAACCCACTAAAATCTTGAAAGGTATAAACTTGTTTTTAAAACCATGTTCTTGATTTTTAGAGATGATGATGTTGGGAGTTTCTCTTGAATCTTGGAAAATTAATCACAAACTTGAAAACAATAACAAATGGATTTTTAAAGAAAATAAAAATGGATGTGTATATATATATATAGCGGTGAGTTTATGTATGTATATAAGAGATTTGAGATTTGATTGTTGATGGATTGATGTTGAATGATTCTTGTTTGACATGATTCTTGAAAAGGTAAATGCATGCATGATCAAAATGTGGTTTTATAAAAGTCATATGATTAAAAGATGAACATGTTAAAGTAAATTTTGGATGTTTATGTGCAGATGTATGTGGTGTCGTGTATGTATATGTGTATACACATGCATGTGGGTTTTTGGTTATATGTTCATAAATAGAGTGAATCTTACATTTAGGTTAAATGATTAGATGATGATCTATGAAGAAGATGATGTTCTTGAATGTTTGAACATGAGTTAAATGCATGATGGATATGATTTAGTTCATGTATGCTAATGATGATATGATATGGGTGCATTAGATGCACATATTTGGACATGCATGTTGAAATATGATCAAGAAAAGATTATTAGAACATGATTTGACAAAAAATAGATTTTAATCTGAATCTAAACACTAAAATAAGATTATTTTGAAGTGTTTAAATGATATATAAACTTGTGATAATGTTTACTAGCCTTGCATGTTGTACTTGGTGCATTAGGGGTTGTAAAATACGTGAAATCGCATGATTTATGTGGTCTACACAAAAACTGCACTAATCTGGTTATAACCACTATTTTAATCAGTAAATAATATGTATTGTTTTAAAATATCAAGTCTTTTCGAGTTTGGATGGTTATAGTAACGTTTAACGCAAAACTATGCGTTAAAACGGTTAAAAATCGGCTTTTCGAGTGATTTTTAAGAAACTGTTTTAGATCAGCAAATAAACTGATATTTTTAGTGTAAAAATAAGTATTTTAACTTATATTGAGTTTATTTGGTGTTTGGTTAGTCATATGTGACTTCCGACGCCCGAAACCGTTACCGGATCGCTAAAATACGCATTTTTCAATATACACTAGTATAGGTAAAATTTTGAGTGAACCTTAAGTGATAAAATGTGTTAAGTGATTTAAACATGTAAATGTGATAATATGTTAAGTGTTAATTTGATAATGGGAAATTTAGACTATGCATGTATGCACGTATGTTTTGTGCGGTAGAAACGGTAAAATTGCGTTAAATATGTAACTTGTTTATCGAGCATGAAATTTGGTACATATGAGATGTTTTATGTGTATTTGCTTTAAAAAAGACAAAATATATAAGTTATTAATATTTCGCGTGTTCGGTGTTAAATTCTATGAACATTTATGTATATATATTACGACGCGCAAATCGTAGATATATTGCGTATAAACGGGAGAGTTAACAGATTTACACAATAATGGTCACCAATAAAATAGTTCAAGTCGCTAGAATCATATATATATATATATATATATATTAACTTGCCAACATAATAAAAAATGACAACTTTTCGAGAAAATCTCAAAGTTATGTGATAATTCTAAGAAACGGAGAAACTTAGGATTTTTGTGTTATGAATATTGATTAAAAATCGTTCCTATATATATATATATAATAGGACGTATAGAAATCAATCTCTGGGATTGCGCCATTTAAAATACGCACCCAAAGGTGAGTGTCACTAAACCCCTCTTTTTACTGTTTTGTATATATTTTGGGGGTGGAACACGTCTTTAAAAGGTTTAATAATGTTTTTGAAATAAAACATACCTTTTAATATAAAATATATATATTTTCGCTGAAAATATATGAATTTGATAAGTTATACGTTTCAAAGTAAAACGTTTTTTATGAATGAATATTGTATGTGCGATATTTCTTAAGTGAAAAGAGACCGTACGGATTGGGGATGAATTCCGGACGAGGTCTCAACATTTGAGTGACAGGGGAATTCCTAAATCTTCGTGTATTAAATTGTCATATTAGTAGGATATATATATTGTACGTGAGGCAGACATCATATTGTTCTTCGAGAAAGAACCCTGCGCCCATGATGTCGTTTAATCATTTAAGTAATGAACGTGAGGAATTGTTGGTAGATCTATCGGGTTGACAACCCCGTCATGACCGGTCGCCCCGTGTAAATGTCAAACGACGAATTTTGATTCTGTTTATTGTCTAGCATTGATTATCCCTGCATGGTTAATATATAGTTCGTATCGTCTAGCTAACATACGAGTCTGAAAGTTGACGCAATAATTTAATATACAAAACTTGGGCAGTAACAATATTGTCGGGTTCGAGAAACTGTGACGGAAGGCCCATGAATTTTATTAAGAAAGTAAAATGGACTTTCTAAGAATTAAATGGATGTTTTAAATAAACACCTAAATGGAAATTTTCCTTGGAATAAAATATGTTAGTAAACGAATAAGTGAACTCACCTTCCTTTGTGTTGACACTTGATTTTAATGTGTTCTACAGGTACTTGAGTTCGGCTTCGGGAATTATGGCGTATCTTGTGGTTGTTGATGCATGTTTTGTTACTTAAAATGTTGGACTGATTTTTAAACTTTTAGGGACGAATGTAATAAGATCCGTGAGGATAAAAACAACTTAACTATGTCGTGGTTGTGTAGTGTCTTAAAACGTAATGTTTGAATAACTTACATCTAAAATATACTAAAATGTCCAACAATTAAATGCATCGATCTACAAGATATAAATGGGCACCAGCTTCCGTTACCACTACATTTTATGTTCCGCTGCGACGTTTTTGGGGTGTGACAGAAGTTGGTATCAGAGCCAATGGTTGTTAGCGAACTAGATGTTTTCGGAGGAAAACACTAGACTTCAACCGAAGAATTTTGAGATTTAAAGTCCAAAATTCTCGAAGCCAGGATTTTTAAATAAATGTGGAAATTTTATCATGTATGAAAACCCTTATGTGTTTATGTGCATACGTGATTTTCTGTTTATTTAGGCCTTATGTGTTACTATTCACGTTGATCACACAGTTACTTTGTACGGTTACGATATGTCACGGCTCGGCCTATAGAGCCATTAGTAGTTCCGCTCACTGATACTGTCGAACCTACACTTGAAATTCTTTCATCCGTCGTCACAAAATCGTTTGTTCTGCTATTCGTGTCGCGTGTTTTGCTACACCTCTTTTAGGTCTACACACGCCATAGGAAGAGGACTCGACCCATTGGAGAGATCGCATCGACTTCGAGAGTTGAGACAACGTCCACTTTGAAGAGGCAGAAAGGGGTTAGGGTCAATCGCTCTCACTATGATTTTCAGTTCGCCACGTTACACGGAGGCATGGAGACAATGAAGGACTTAGAGGGACAGATGGACTGTTATGATGAGCAAGAAGAGCTTGTTAGGAAGATGTTGGACTTCCAGGGATTGAAGCGTTAGTTGTTGTTTGTTTCTGTTGTTTGTTTGTATGTCTCCTTTGATGAACCCTATTTATGGCTTGCATGCCAAATTTCAGATATTTAGGAAGAAATTTCATATAAGCTTGTTGAGGGTGTTGATGTAGACATGCCAAATTTTGATTAGTCTTCATACTAAAAACAAGCTTTGTAAATTTCTGGTATAAATATCGAATGGGTTTCTTTTGGTTTAAGAATTGTTCTCATTAATATGTGGATATGATACATGCGTAATGTTTGGTCCACTACCATTTAATGATTGAATTATTTTTGGTCATCGTCTTATGTGATTGTTATTGTTGTAAATAATAAAAACGACGAAATGCCGCCAAAAGCGAAAGTCTGAGAGTTCGAGGAAAGGTACCGATGAGAAGCGTGGTGAGGAACGCAAATTGGAGGAAGAGTGTGTAGCTAAACCTAGAGAGTCGGGAAAGGATAATGCCAGGGATGGTAGGAGTAGTTTTGAGGAGAAGACTCACGAGGATGAGCGGAGACAGTGCGCCAGATGTGGTCGGACTAGACATATGACTCGCGAGTGTTATGCTAAGAATACATCAGAGGGAGGTACCCTCGGGGGATGCTACGAGTATGGTGAACAAGGACATTTCGAGAGAGATTATCTGAAAAGGAAGGGTTAGGATGCCAGGGGTAGAGCATTCGAGCTAAACGCTGGGAAGGCATGAGAAGATCTTGCTGTTGTTACCGGTATGTTTCGAATCAAAAACCAATCTATGTCCATACTTTTAATACCAAAGCTAACTTGAGTTTTGTTCAAAAAACTCTGAACCATTTTTGTGTTCACCTGCAAGTAAGCTGAGTATAAAGTGCCCGATAGAACTAGCAATTGGTAAGTTGATGGAAACTATTGAGGTCGATTGCAGTTGTAGTATTTAGTTAGGTGATCGTAGTTCTAGTGTCGGTTTATTTCCAGTGGAGCTGGCGAGCTTTGACGAAGATGTGAGGATGGATTGATTATCCAAGAGCGAAGTGGGGACTATCACTTGAAGAAGCTAGCTAGGATATCTCGTCCTGATGACGGTAGAGAGGTGGTAGTTGTTTGCGGGGACCGACCGAGTCGAGTGTCGAGTGTTGATGATTGAGAGTTGTCAGTGTTGTGAGGATGCTCAGGTGGTTACAAAGGGGGCTATCATGCGTTCTTAGTTAACGTGGTGGATACGAAAGCCGAGTGTAGGAATGTCGGAGAGATTTCTATCAATCGCAATTATCTGGAAGTCTTCTTAAAAAGACTTACCTGGATCTCCCCTGCGAGATGGATCGAATTTCGAATCGATCTGGCTCACGGTGCTGCACCCAATTGCACAATCTCCTTATAGATTAAGCACCGCTTGAAATGATAGAAATGTCGAGTTAGTTTTAAGAGCTGTTAGACAAGGGTTTCATTCGATCAAGCTTTTCGCTTTGAGGCACATCTGTTTTGTTGAGAAAAAGAAGGATGGATCCTTCAGGATACGTGATGATTTCAGAAAGCCGAACAAGTTGACTATCAAGAATCGGTACCCTTTTACCGAGGATTGATGATTTGTTCAATCACGTTACCAGGATCCCGCTGCTACATGAAGATCGATCTACGATCAAGATATTATCAGTTGAAGGTTGCTGACGAAGATATGCTGAGGACTGCTTTTCAAACGTGATATAGCCATTACGAGTTATTAGTTATGCCTTTTTGACTAAATTAATGTGCCATTTATAATCATGAATCTTATGAACATGGTATGGAAACCCTAATCGGGTAGATTCGTGATAATACTCATTGACGACATACTTGCCTATGTGCAAACCAAGGAAAATCATGAGTAACGTTTGAAATTAACTATGGAGTTGGTGAATAATGAGGAGCGCCAAAGACCCCGTCGGGAGTATGATGATCCATATGACTAGCTAGATGCTACCGGAGATTTGTTAAGAATTTCTCTAAATTAGTGCAGCCTTCGACACTAATAACCCCGAAAGGAAAATGGAAATTTATTGAACAGCAAGATAGTAGGAAGCTTTTTGAACCCTTGAAAGAAAAGTTGGGAGCGTGTATGATGGACTCCGAGGGAAGTTAAGATACTCACATGCCTTTGGCAGAGTTACCTTACCATAATAGTTAACACGCTAGTATCTAGGTTGCTCAGTTTGAAGCCTTGCATGGATGGAAGTGTTGATCGCCACTTTGTTGAGCTAATGTGGCAAAAGACAATTAACTAGACCTTAGTTTATCTAGGAAACCAGCGACAGGATTTGCCTAGATCGAGGGAAGGTTAAAAGTCGCCAATTGATCAACAGAAGGATTACATGGACAATTGAAGGAACTATTGCGATTCCAGACTTAAGACTTAGTTTTATAAAGGAGTTATCTTGAGAGAGATGCTATTTGGTTTAGCAGAGGAAAGAAAAGCTGAGCCACATTGACTTGGTCCTTTCAAGAGCCCATCTTGAGTTGGATCAGTCGCTTATAGGCTCAATCTACCATAAGTGGAATAGTGTACATGATGTATTGTTTGGGTTCAGTTGAGAAAGTGTATAATGGATAATACACTGATTTTGTTCTTTATAGAGAATTGTTTGGAAGATAAACAGAAGTTTATCGAAGCACCGTAGAAGCAGTATGTATAGCTAGAAGAGTTATGCTAATAACCGGACAGGCAATTTCAGCATTCTAGTCGTGTATGCAATTTATTGATTTGGAAATTTGTAGATATCTGAAATGAATGCAAGAAGGAAGGAAGACGATTTTATGAGATTTGATTCTTTCGAGAGCCCATCTCGAGATGGATCAATCAGGTGTAAACTCAGACTATCTTAGATACGGAGTAATGTATATGTAAATATACGTATGTAGAAACCGAATTAGTGTAATTTTGCTTAATCTTCTTGATTAAGTGCTTGTAAATGTTGAACCTTGTAAAGGGTGGAGAGCGTAGAGATGTGAGATTAGGAATTAAGAATGTGTGTAATATAGGTCTACGAAGATTCTTCGTCAGAATCAAAGTTTCTCGCAGAAACTACAAGACCATATTCATCAAGTTTGTTTTCACAGTTTTCATCTAGTACGAAAGCAAAACCTATAGAGTGAAAATTTCGGGGACGAAATTTCCTAAACAGGGGGAGACTGTAACACCCGGCTTTTCAGGCCGTACCGTACAATTGTAACACGTGTTGTGAATAGGTAACAGGGCTGTATTTGACTAATTATGATGTTTATATGTGAAATTTAATGAGTTGGTAAAATTAAACTTTGATAAAAATTATGTTGGCAACGGTAAGATAAACGCTTATCGCGTAATGGTTAAAATGCGAAACGAACGTCAGTGACCACCCGATCAGTGTTAAAATCCTAAAAAAATAGTCTGTTACGATTAGAATAATAATTTTAATCATACTCGTGAGGAAAAATAAATTAAAACGCTAAGAAACTTTGTTTTTCGAGTTTAAGCGCGTACAGCGCGATGCACTGCGTATACCGACAAAATACTGTGAACACATCCTGTCAAGGCAACTGATAATCATTTTAGTAATAATTTGATGAGTTTATTACTTTAGAATGATAAAAATAAATAAAAACGCATAAATCCCTATTTTTGCGATTTTAAGCGCGTGCCGCGCAGCACAGCGCGCATACTGCCAAATACCGAAAACGTAGCCAGTCCATGCAAGAAAAATATTGTTCAATAATATTTTGGTGAGTTTATTTTTATAGAGTGTTAAAAATAATTTAAAACGTGTTAAAACGAGTTAAAACGCTAGATAAAATACCCTGTATCCAGTAAAATACCAGTTTTTTCTCTAATTTGCATATATATATATATATATATATATATTTATGTATGCGAAATGAGTGAGATTTGGGAGACATAGGGCATGTGTTGGCTGCCATGCATGTTGTTTCTCTCTCTCTCTCTCTCTCTCTCTCTCTCTCCCTCCTCCATCTATTGGATCACAAAGGAGGTGCATGATTATTAATCCACCAAACTTTCTATGATTTACTCATTTCCAAGAATTTAACTTCAAAAATCACCAACACCTTTCTCTCTAAAAATTCAGCCGAACATCCTTTATCTCTCACATATTTTCGAAATTTTTTTCACTTGTTCATGAAGATCAAAGTTCATTCCAAGAAGGTTTCAAGGTGTTTTGAGGATCCGAAAGTGTTTTCTTGGTGAAATAAGCTCCATATCATCAAAAATCTTGTCAAAAACCCACTAAAATCTTGAAAGGTATAAACTTGTTTTTAAAACCATGTTCTTGATTTTTAGAGATGATGATGTTGGGAGTTTCTCTTGAATCTTGGAAAATTAATAGCAAACTTGAAAACAATAACAAATGGGTTTTTAAAGAAAATAAAAATGTATGTGTATATATATATATATATATAGCCGTGAGTGTATGTATGTATATAAGAGATTTGAGATTTGATTGTTGATGGATTGATGTTGAATGATTCTTGTTTGACATGATTCTTGAAAAGGTAAATGCATGCATGATCAAAATGTGGTTTTATAAAAGTCATATGATTAAAAGATGAACATGTTAAAGTAAATTTTGGATGTTTATGTGCACATGTATGTGGTGTCGTGAATGTATATGTGTATACACATGCATGTGGGTTTTTGGTTATATGTTCATAAATAGAGTGAATCTTACATTTAGGTTAAATGATTAGATGATGATATATGAAGAAGATGATGTTCTTGAATGTTTGAACATGAGTTAAATGCATGATGGATATGATTTAGTTCATGTATGCTAATGATGATATGATATGGGTGCATTAGATGCACATATTTGGACATGCATGTTGAAATATGATCAAGAAAAGATGATTCGAACATGATTTGACAAAAATAGATTTTTAATCAGAATCTAAACACTAAAATAAGGTTATTTTGAAGTGTTTAAATGATATATAAACTTGTGATAATGTTTATTATCCTTGCATGTTGTACTTGGTGCATTAGGGGTTGTAAAATACGTGAAATCGCATGATTTATGTGGTCTACACAAAAAATGCACTAATCTGGTTATAACCACAATTTTAATCAGTAAATAATATGTATTGTGTTAAAATATCAAGTCGTTTCGAGTAGGGATGGTTATAGTAACGTTTAACGCAAAACTATGCGTTAAAACGATCAAAAATCGGCTTTTCGAGTGATTTTCAAAAAACTGTTTTAGCTCAGCAAATTAACTGATATTTTTAGTGTAAAAATAAGTATTTTAACTTATATTGAGTTTATTTGGTGTTTGGTTAGTCATATGTGACTTCCGACGACCGAAACCGTTACCGGATCGCTAAAATACGTATTTTTCGATATACACTAGTATAGATAAAATTTTGAGTGAACCTTATGTGATAAAATGTGTTAAGTGATTTAAACATGTAAATGTGATAATATGTTAAGTGTTATTTGATAATGGGAAATTTAGACTATGCATGTATGCATGTATGTTTTGTGCGGTAGAAACGGTAAAATTGGGTTAAATATGTAACTTGTTTATCAAGCATGAAATTTGGTACATATGAGATGTTTTATGTGTATTTGCTTTAAAAATGACAAAATAGATAAGTTAGTAATATTTCGCGTGTTCGATGTTAAATTCTATGAACGTTTATGTATATATATTACGATGCGCAAATCGTAGATATATTGCGTATAAACTGGAGAGTTAACGGATTTACACAATAATGGTCACCAATAAAATCGTTCAAGTCGCTAAAATCATATATATATATATATATATATATATATATATATATTAACTTGCCAACATAATCAAAAAAGATAACTTTTCGAGAAAATCTCAAAGTTATGTGATAATTCTAAGAAACGGAGAAACTTAGGATTTTTGTGTTATGAATACTGATTAAAAATCGTTCCTATATATATAATAGGACGTGTAGAAATCAATCTCTGGGATTGAGCTATTTAAAATACGCACCCAAAGGTGAGTGTCACTAAACCTCTCTTTTTACAGTTTTGTATATATTTTGGGGGTGGAACACGTCATTAAAAGGGTTTAATAATGTTTTCGAAATAAAACATACCTTTTAATATAAAATATATAGATTTTCGCTGAAAATATATGAATTTGATAAGTTATACGTTTCAAAGTAAAACGTTTTTTATGAATGAATATTGTATGTGCGGTATTTCTTAAGTGAAACTAGACCGTACGGATTGGGGATGAATTCCGGACTGGCTCTCAACATTTGAGTGACAAGTGAATTCGTAAATCTTCGTGTATTAAATTGTCATATTAGTAGGATATATATATTGTACGTGAGGCAGACATCATATTGTTCTTCGAGAAAGAACCCTGCGCCCATGATGTCGTTTAATCATTTAAGTAATGAACGCGAGGAATTGTTGGTATATCTATCGAGTTGACAACCCCGTCGTGACCGGTCGCCCCGTGTCAATGTCAAACGACGAATTTTGATTCTGTTTATTGTCTAGCTAACATACGAGTCTGAAAGTTGACGCAATAATTTAATATACAAAACTTGGGCAGTAACAATATTGTCGGGTTCGAGAAACTGCGACGGAAGGCCCATGAATTTTATTAAGAAAGTAAAATGGACTTTCTAAGAATTAAATAAATGTTTTAAATAAACACCTAAATGGAAAGTTTTCCTTGGAATAAAATCTGTTAGTAAACGAATAAGTGAACTCACATTCCTTTGTGTTGACACTTGATTTTAACGTGTTCTACAGGTACTTGAGTTCGGCTTTGGGAATTATAGCGTATCTTGTGATTGTTGATGCATGTTTTGTTACTTAAAATGTTGGACTGATTTTTAAAACTTTCTGGGACGAATGTAATAAGATCCGTGAGGATCAAAACAACTTAACTATGTCGTGGTTGTGTTGTGTCTTAAAACGTAATGTTTGAATAACTTACATCTAAAATATACTAAAATGTCCAACAATTAAATGCATCGATCGAAAAGATATAAATTGGCACCAGCTTCCGTCACCACTACGTTTTATATTCCGCTGCGACATTTTTAGGGTGTGACAACGTCGGAAACGAAGTAGATACCGGTGGAGTTTAGACGCAAAACAGTGAGTTAATGTCCCCACTTTTAAACATTTTCTTGTTTTTAAAACTTTGGGGAAAATACATGTACAATGGTATGTAGAAAACTAAGGAATGATACAATAGATCATTTGTGAATAGGGTGAAACTTAAGCACCATTAATCACATATACAACTAGACCGAGGAGAGAAAGGTTAGATCTAGCGGGTATTGGCAGCCTCACTCTTGTTCCTCATTGCCCATGCGGAAGAGTGCTTTTGGGTCCCAGTCGTGAATTGATGGAAAAATTGCCTAGGTTTGCATGCTTCCTATGTCGTCACACATGTTAATGTCCTCACGAAACATTAGAGATCTCGATTTCCTTACATTTACAGCTTACATTTTACAAATACATTTTTCAATTACATACCATGTTTTATATAATTACAACTCATACATTTTATACAAACTGCATGAATTCACACCAACTTTGTTGACGATTTTCAAACTTACATGTATTTTAGGAAATTAGTAGAAGCCTTGCGGGCTTAAGTTCAAGAAGTCATGTGTCTACGCTCCTTTGCCACTTTTGTAAGATTTATTATCATATCCTGCCTACTTGCGGTGACATGAAGGATATATCCTTGATCATTTAAATTTGAAAACTGTGTTATAAACTTTTAACTATTGTCTTTTGAAGAGATGTAAACTATTTACTTAACGTGTGTTGAAAACTTGATACAATGAATGGCATTTTGGAGTTTTTTTTTATTTCATGTAGTATGTTTACTTATTCGTATGCAATGAGAATCAATCATGATCACACCTCGCGCTTCCGCCTCTGAAAGGGGTGTGACATTAAGTTCAATAAATTGATGACAATGAATATTATTCGGAAAACAATATAATAAAATTCACGAGTGTGGATGACATAACTCTAAATAAAATAAAATAACAAATATATAAAATGGTATGTACAAATTTAAAATCGTTAAAAAGTATAACATAATTTATTAAATAATGTTTCCTTGATTTCATACGATCATAATTAAAATATTGTTTTTGTTAAAGTTTAATACTTTAAGGGACTTGTATGAAACAATTGTAGAAAGTATGTTGTTTTTATGTGTAAAAATTGGTTAGGGGAATTTTATGAGGCACAAAAGAATGTATGTTGGTTTTTTATGTGACAAAAAAAGTAGAGGGACTTTTATGAAACAAAAAAGAAAATATCTTTTTTTAAGCAAAAAAAGTAGACGGACTTTTATGAGAAAAAACAGAAAGTAAATTGTTTTTTTATGGAATTTGCCCATAAAAAGTGTAAGTTTAATTAGTCGCCTTTTGTGGATGTAAAAGCCGAAATATATAGTACACTTTTAGCTTTTTGATTAATCGTAATTAACCATCCGTTTTTTTAGTTTATAAACACTGCAATCGAAAAATCTCTTAAGAAATGGTTAAATTTAATATTTAGGGTGATGATCAAATAGGAAAATTATTTTGGCTAGGAAGGATAGGAAGCAATAGGATTATGACATGTGGCAAAATTTAAAATAAAGAGGAAGGGTATTTTAGTCAATATGTCTTTTCTTCTTCCTTCTTCTCCCTAGTAACTTCAAAACCCACCATTTTCAATAACACACCATTTTCAATAACCCACCATCTTCAACCGTTTCTTCAATTTCTATCTTAATAATCACTACATTATAATGCGATTTTCATCACCAATCAATGATTCAAACATCCGATCAACGTGTTCTTCAGTTTTTTTTTAAGAAACCCAGTTTAATTTCATACAATATCTCATTTTTTTCGTGTGATTTTGAAGCAAATCACTCGATTCGTTCGATTCGATCGTTGATAAGTGTTTCTAACATTCAAATTTCGTCAATCGTTGAAGAAATCTGAAGAAATCGACTTCGATATGTAAGATTTTATTTAATTTCACTTTTACGATCTGGGTTTTTTAATTGATTCATTGTGTTTTACGATCTTGGCGGGGTCCGGGGGCAGCGCCCCTGGTAGCAGGGTCCAAGGGGCAGAGCCCCTGGCTCATACAATTCACAGTAACTCGTAGACAGTTTTTGATTTTCTACTCTCTGGTTCAGACAATTCACAGACAGTTTTATGTGTCCATTGCGTTTTAGAAATAAGAGAGTTTTATGTGTTTTCTGGCCATTGCGTTTTAGAAAAAAAAAACATTTTTGAAGTGTTTTTAGTTCATTGCGTTTTAGGTAAACACATTTTTATGTGTTTTCAGTGCATTGCGTTTTAGAAAATACACTTTCTTTTATGTTTTTAGGCCATTACATTTTAGAAATAAGACATTTTTATGTGTTTTTTGGCTATTGCGATTTAGATAAACACATTTTTGAAGTGTTTTTAGTCATTGCGTTTTAGGTAAAAACACATTTTTATGTTTTTTCAGTCCATTGCGTTTTAGAAAAAAAGACATTTTTAAGTGTTTTCTGGCCATTGCGTTTTAGAAATAAGACATTTTTTTGTGTTTTTTGTGCATTGCGTTTTAGGTAAAACACACTTTTATGTGTTTTCAGTTCATTGCGTTTTAGAAAGTACACTTTCTTTTGTGTTTTTAGGCTATTCGTTTTAGAAATAAGACATTTCTTTGTGTTTCTGGCAATTGCGTTTTACAAATAAGACATTTTTTTGTGTTTTTGGTGAATTGCGTTTTAGAAAAATGTCATTTTTTAGGTTTTTTTTTCTATTACGTTTTACGCAACTGAGTTTTTTTCCATTGCGTTTTACGCAACTGGGTTTTCAAAAAAAAAATCGAAAATATAGCAATACTCGTTTTAAAGATAAAAAACGCTCGTTTTTTTGGTGCAATTTTTGTAAAAAAATAATGTCGTATGAAAGAGTTATTAACGTTTAAAAAATGAGGGGGAATTGGAGGAGAGAGAAACTATTGCCTTAGATTGACAAGAATGCCCCCAGATAAACCCACGCGCCTCCTTTTTTTCCTTCAATTTCACTCATTTAATCTTAGCCCTTGATTAATTAAATAGATGGTCAAGATTATTTCCTATGCTTCATACCCAAATAAACTTACTATTATATCCTAACCCTTAATATTTATTTTTTTTTTATTTTAGACAATAAACATGCAATACTTAAATATATTAATACAATGCATCAATTCAATCAACATTACACAAGTACTCCCCCACACCAGGTAGACAAAAAAAAATAGTAGTTAAATAAGCTAAGACCAGACGGTATGGGGCTTGTCTCCAGGGCCGTCTCCTTGCCACCGCCCCAGCCTTGCCACCCCCTTGCTCCGTCGCCGGTGATGTGGTGTCCTCTTCGTCCGCCCACAGCCGCCCAAGCCAGGCCTCACCCCCTCACACACACCTATTCATACATACATACATACATACATACATACATACATACATATAAAGGGGTTCATCCCCACCCCTTAGGTCAATCCCCTTTAGGCTTATTCTTACACCCGCTTACGCGGCGGTATACGTGACAGCCCATCCTTGGAGGACTTGCCTTCTCCATACCTTCCGGTCTAAAGCAACCAAGAAGAAGAAAACAAAGGTACGATTATATGGATGATTGTGCTCGATTTGCTCTTACTTTTCACGTGAAGCATCAAGACTCAGATCGTCATTTCATGATTTTATATTATAAATGCATGCGAAGCCCATAAGAGTTATATTTTTCAGTGCCATGTTTGAGAGTTAAATGCAGGCACTCGTCGCTCTCAAACAACACCTACACGACACAAATACCCTCTGACTGCTCCCATGCTTCAATGCATTACAGGCATATCACTTTTCCTCATTTATTTTTATATCGTCTTGTGCATAAATGGTTGATGGTATCAGCACCCATATCAAGGAGCTCCAACCACGGTATCATTATATGTAATCTATATCATCTTTGTCTATATATAGCAATGTCAATAATGTTTGTCTATGATCATCATATATGATATATCCACTTATTAACGTTTAAAATCTCTATAATATAAAGTTAACAAAACATTATTACACGTGGTTTACATAAGCCTTTTTCATTCACAATTATAAGTTGGAAAAACATTCGGTTTAGGTTCCATAAAAACTAGAAAAGAAAACTAAATACTCTCTAGTTATTCAATTGGGTCCTTTGGCTAATATTGCCCATTCTTTGGGAATGAATATGACAACCTTCTAGGTTATTTTCATTTAACATAGAAGTTGTTTTTTATAAAAGGGACTTGCAAGAAATTAAGTGTTACATAGATTTTTAACAAGTAAAATGAACTTTGAATTTGATCACGTTTTAGCTCTTGACAAGCTAACGGAAGGAAAAATACATTAAAGATTTTTGAAAACAACGTACCAACATTGTAATAACTATTGATATAGAATTGGATGCCCCTAGTGATGTAATTGAACTGAGTGCTTAGCGAATTATTTTGTGTACCATTCGGTGAAAGTTCGTTTAGTTTGCTCATAAAAAATAAGCAAACATGAACAGAATGTAGTTCGAATAATTCAATAAACGGACATGAACAAAGGTGTTGTTCGTTTAATTGTGTTCATGAACTTTTTGTCCTTTCAATTACGTTCGTTTATGTCTTTCCTTTACGTTCATTCATGTTCACTTGTTTATGTCATTCATTAAAGATTTTTTTGTATATTTAAAATTAATTTAAACTATTTTATAATTTTATATATTGTGTGTGTGTTGTAACTAATTGGAGTGTAATAATGGCATTTGCAAACTCCCTGAATGTGTTTATTCAGGGTGTCCGGGCACTTAGCGGGGAGGCGTGCGGTGAGTGAAGTCCCCGAGCGGGAACA
The DNA here is from genome assembly GCA_030545235.1 of Helianthus tuberosus. NCBI lineage: Eukaryota > Viridiplantae > Streptophyta > Magnoliopsida > Asterales > Asteraceae > Helianthus > Helianthus tuberosus. Next base: position 183,188,975 of record CM060451.1, read on the forward strand.
CCGCCGCTATCAAATCGGGGAGTGTAAGTGGGGTGGGGGAGCGGTGTGTGTTCACCGCACAAGAATTCATGTTTTAAACGTTGGGCAACGGTCGGATTTAATAAAAAAATCAATTTTAACCAATATAAATAACCAACTTAAATCTAATTTTTTACCACACAAATTCTCAATCTTACTCTAAAAATCTTTCAAATACAACACAAAGCCAAACCGAGCAATGGAGAACCAACCCCGCGAAGCCAAGAAAAAGTCCGTCGGCTCTAACACTAAGGGACGCGGCTCGCAACCGTCTCGTGGTGGTTCGAGCGGTGCAAGTGCACAACTACAACCACCTTTCGGATATACTTCACAACCCCCGTTTTTTTACCAACAACCTTCACACCCCTCCTTTTACAACACCCAACCACAACCCCCTTCGGCTATTTTCAAAATTTGTTATCAATGGATCCTCAATCCCCCGCCTTCAACCCGTATGGTTTTCGTTCCCCACAAGTTCAATCTCCACGAGAAAATGTTGAACGTCCTGTACCTATTAACGAGGACAACGACGAGGACGACGACGAGGACGACGAAGTAGTGCCCGAAACTCAAAATTTGGGCGACTATGAAGATGACACCGGCGACGATGAATACAATGTGAATGAAGACGCCGACAACGAAGTAGATGACGCTCGGGGTAAAAAGGCAAAAATGGAGCGCCAATCTTGGACAAAATACCAAGAAGAGGCATTGGCGAAGGCGTGGGTACATTGCTCTACCAACAAAAAGAAGGGCAATCAACAAACCCGCGATGGTTTTTGGCGTAGGATTTTAGATCATTATAACGCCACCGTTGGCGGAAGTAACCGGACCGTGCATCAAGTACGGTCTAAATGGAACCCGATGATGACGAAAATAAACTTTTTCAACGGCCTATACCAAAAAGCGGTAAAAATTATATTTTTTAACGTTGTATATTTTTTTTTAAATTATATTTTTTAACGTTGTAAAAATTATATTTTTTAACGTTGTATATTTTTTAACACTTGTTATTTTATAATATGTAGGATCACACAAGAGAAAGCGGGTGTAGCGATCTCAACGTGATGAAAATCGCTTTAAAGGATTTTCAAGATAGATATCCGAGCGGTTTTCAACATGTCGAGGCATGGGAGGTCGTTCGAAAACACGACAAATGGGCCCAAGTCCCATTGTTGGGTGAGGAAAAGGGGAAGGTTCGGCACAAAAAAGAAAGCCCGTTGACGTGGACCCTTCCATACCCGATATGAACGAAGACCCCTCGCCACAAAGAACACAACGGCGAGACAAGCGTCAAGCGACATCGTCCTAGGGCTCGGCCGAGTTGGCGGCACAATTCAAAAAGTACACCGCCATGAAAGAAGCGAAGCACGCGATTGAATTGGAGGCGATTGAATTGAGGAAGAAAAGAGAGTCGGAGGCTCGCGATCTCATAACGGAACAACGCGAGACGATGAGAAACTACGCGCACGATCGAGATATGAAAACATTCCTCAAGCCGCACGACGATGCTCCGCCGGAAATGTTGCCGTTCATCCTCGCCCGAAAGCGCGAGATCGCTAACAAGTACGGGTGGCCGTGCAATTTCTAAAATTTTTATGTAGTATTGCGATGTAATTTTTATTTTATTAAATGAAATGTAGTTTTTTATTTTATGAAATTATGTTTTACTTTTTATAAAAATATTTTCTTAATTAAAAAAATAAAAAAACAAGTCCCCAAGAGAGGAGTGACGCCATCAAATTAAGGGTGTGAGAGAGTTAAGAGGGGAGTTGACATGACACGTGCTGATTGGCCGTGAGTAAGAGAGGTCACTCCCTAGAGGAGTGCCCCTCTCACCCTCACCATCACCATCAATTTAGTTAAGTATATGACGATTGTTATGGTGTGACATAGTTCCTATAGTCCTTACCTAGGTTCGAGTCAATTATTTATTAGTTAGTTATGTCTTATATAATCTAACTCAATAGAATTTTAGTAACCAATCAAATAACTTTTGAGCCGACATGAAAGGACGAATGATTACCTTTATTGTCACATTTACAAACCACCAAAGCCATCATTTTGTCCTAAATTTATTTCAATTGCAGTTTAAACATATTTTCCCTGTTATAAACAAATTTACATATAAAACGTTCTTACTTTACAATCAAATATATAGTAGGAACTAGGAACTAAAAGGCTAACCACATACTTCTTAATTCTTATATATATATTGTTTTTTTGGTGAATTTCACTTTTTGTCTTTTATGTATTATCTGAATTTTGAAACATGCCCTTTAAAAGTTTTAATTTCAGTTTATGTCCTTAAATCACATGTTTTATATCACTTTAATTTTTTTACACCAAACTGAGTAAAATTACTCAGTTAGGTTTATTTAATGCAAGGGTATTATTGGTATTTTAATGAAATTTACTCTAATTAATAATACAAAAGATAAACTATAAATCTTTGACTAAAAAATGTAGAATATTCAAAAAAGAACTCCCAAAACCACCACCAATATATACCCCAAATTGCTCTGTTTCTTATCATGCTTCAACACCAAAACCCTAATCATCAAATGGGTCTCTGTGTCGGAAAGCCTGCAAATGTTGCTCATGTTTCTTCCACACAGTTAATGAGTAAGCTCTCTTTTTCAATAAAAATCAAAACCCTAATCATCAAATGGGTCTCTGTAAAGCCTATGGATATTTCGAATTTCAATAATAAATTTAAGGCTTGATATAATGATATAACATAAGTATCATTAATGATTATAAGTTTGTAAAATTCACAACTAGATTTATTAAACGCAAACTGCTAAATAAATTATCATCATCCAAATTATCGAAACATACATTTTTCTCAAAATATTTGTTTATGTATGCTACATAGTCACATGGATCACGGTTCGCTCCGGTTCGCGGAACGAAAACGGGTACGTAGTACGTGAAATTTTAAAATTCGGTACGAGGGGTAGGTTCATTCGGAATGCCAATTCAGTACGCGGTACGGCGTACCATATAGTTTGGGACGTTGTTTATAAAAAAAAATCCATTCTGAAAAACAAATTTCATAATCATATCCAAAATTCAAAAGCATTTCATAACCATAATCATAATTCAAAAGTTCATAACAGAAAATTCATAAAACAAAAGCACCTCATAAGCATAATTCATAGCATAATCCATTAAAAAGGCGGGAAAAGTGTCTAAACACGTTTGCAATTCGTGCATCTATTGACTAGTACGCGAATCGAATCGTTCCGAAACGACGAATTTTTCAATCGGAAACACGTTTTTCAGTGATTCGGAACGAGTATTGTGATAATCGGGTACGACCTTTTTTCACAAATCTGGTTCGCGAACCCAGGCCGAATGGTTCGATTTTGTACCCAATTTTGGTACGGCCAAACCGATTCGGGGTTCGAGGGGGGGGTCTGCGTTTCCTGTGACTATGGTATGCTATTCATAATATTCCGGATGTGTGTCTACATAAAATATCAATCACATAAAGAAGATATTTACTTAGATCTATACCAATATTCTTAAAAATGTTATGTGAATTAGGGATTAGGGCTTGACCTTCAAAAGTAATGGATGTCACAAAGTTATATATATATATATATATATATATATATATATATATATATATATATATATATATATATATATATATGCAAGCTTCATGAATAGTGATTTTGTTGATATTATATATTATACTAGTTAAAGTTCCGTTCACGTTGCGGGGCGATGGACGAATAGTTCTCAATCAATTAAAAAAACACTACTATAATTTTGCTAAGAAAAAAACTAAAACGATGATAAGACCGTAATTTTGGACTCAGGGCAAAACTGTAATTTTTCAGAACTAATGAGCGAGTGTTAGGCAGCGCCTTTAGATGAAAAAAATTAAATCGAGTCAACCAATTAAAACAAAAAACTTTTATAGTTTTGCTAGAAAAATTAAAACGATAGGGAAAACGTAACTTTGAACTGAGGGGGAAATCATAATTTTGTTTCAGGGATAAAATCGTAAATTAAATGGACCAATGGGGTTGAGGGCAAAATCGTAACTTAACTGTGTGAGAAAAAAAACTAATGTCAAAACTGTAAATTTAAACGGGGCAAAATCGTAATTTTGAACCGAGGGCAAAATTGAAATTTTTAGCTGGGAGCAAAAGTGTAAATTTATTTTTAAATGAGGGTGAAAACATAATTTTGAACAGATGACAAAATCGTTATTATAAGAAAAAAAACTTAATGGCAAAACTGTAAATTTAAACGGGGCAAAATCGTAATGTTGAACCGAGGGCAAAATTGAAATTTTTTATCTGGGAGCAAAAACGTAAATTTATTTTTAAGTGAGGGTAAAAGCATAATTTTGAACTGATAGTAAAATCGTAATTTGAAAACGGGATAAAATCGTAAATTTGTTGGGCCAATAGGGAAGTGCCACGCATGACTATAAATATAAACGGAGCAAAATCGTAATTTGCAAAAAAAAAAAATTGTGGGTGGCATGTGGCCGCCGCCCAACTCACCTAATCCAATGAGAGTACTATTGCCGGCTATGGTTTTTGTATAAGGCTGGTGGGTATGGTGACGGAGGGAAGCCGGCGACGGGATGAAGACGGAGGGGGCGGCGTGGGAGGACTGGCGTCGCCGAGGGGGAGGCCCACCTGTTTGGTCCGTCGCAAACGGCACAACTCGGACGGTGAGGACGGGACGGAGGGGGACAGAGGGGGGGCGGCGTGGGAGGACGGTGGTGACGTGGCGGCGCCGGAGTGGAGACGGGAACCATACCGAGCAGCCTAAGTTGAACAGTTTGTTATGTTGATGTTTCCAGATCTTTGAATGGTGGTCGGATGGTAAATGAATTTCTTCTTTTAAACAATAACTCAGGTTTGATTCTTAGGCTTTAGTTTTTTTCCTTTTCCCTCCTCTTTAGCTTTGTCAGATGCCGCATGTCTCCATTTGTTTCATTTAAAACAAAGGTTTTGTAAATATTTATAGGATTTGATTTTTATAAAACTTTAGCCAAGGTTTTATAAAATATCTTAGAAAATAATCATGGCTTTAGGATTCATTTTAGGATCTCCTTAATTTCCCAACATATCCATGTTGTCGGTTAAATCTTTGATCCACGTGTATCGTTGTCGGTTTACCATTGCTATCTATGTAAGCTTGAATTTCATCATGGTTATCACACTTGAACTTTGATTGTATGCATTTGTGGTTATCGAGTATATCATGATATGTATGTGAATATGTAATATATGATCAATTTTAATAAACAACTAATAACATAAGATGGCATCGGGCCGTCCCCCCTTTTTCGGTCCGTCGCACACCGGCCCCCTTAGGGGCGTCGCGTCACTTGCGTCGGAATAGAGCCGGAGGAGAAGGGGCACATGCACATATGGGTTTTTTTTATTATTTTTTATTAAAGTGTGGTGGGCCCCTTTCATTGTTTCTCTCTCTCTCTCTCTCTCCTTGAATATATATTATTTTTTTATTAAAGTGGGTAGTCCCACACCCTTGGGTAGTCCCCAAGAGGATGTTCTTCCTCCCGTGATTACGTGGCGCCTACGTGGCGGGTAGTCTCCAAAGAGACTATCATCCCCATACCCACCGGTCTAAGTTGCCATCAAATGGCTTGTAGGCTGTAGCCCAATCATATTAGGGTGTTTATTAAGGTGAGGTATCTGTCAAAAAGTGATAGAAAGTTCAAATCCCATTATGGATGTGATAGAACCCAGAAAATCAAAATAAATGAACAATGGAATTCATAGATAGTAATCCAATTCGAGAAGGATTATGTCTCCAATTTAAAGGTAAAAAACCCTAATTTTTATAAAATAAACATCGACCCCTAATCTAAATGAGACAGAGATATTAATAAGATTAGAACTAACTGCCCCACTACTTGCTCCTAAAACTGTTCCCCCCAAAACTCATTCCCACTAATAATTAAACGGGTCAAATACCCAGCTGGAGCTTCACACAAAATATGGGCCAATCCACAGGTTTGTATCAATACATCCTGCCCCAAAATCCGACTTGTCCTCAAGTCGGAAACAAGGGAATTGTTGTGCCAAGCAATAAGCCATTCAATTATAGACCGAGGTTGAAAATCAAATTCCCAATCTTTGGTAGTCGGTGGAGAAGCTAAAGGCGTTGCGGGAACTTGAACCCTTGCATGTTTCAGCCAGGATACATGGGAGACCAGAATGATGCGATAAAATCCATAAGAGCTAGATGGCAGTTTCTTAAAGATGTTGACAAGGCTGAGTTTGTGGAAAAGCGGACATTGGGGTGTAGGGTTGTGGGTAACATACTGAGCGACATTTTTAGTATAGTCTGAAATAGGTTTTGGGCTTGGGCTCCATGCAAGACTTCTGCTGCGCTTAGATGAACAGATCTGGGACTCGTTTTCTAGGGCAAGGCGAACAACATAACACTCGGTTCTAGGTTTCTGGATAAAAACGTTAGCCTTCATCAGTTCTTCATGAAGATCATTCGGTCCTTCATCCTTCTCCACCGTCCAAAACTCATTCCCACTAATAATTAAACGGGTCAAATACCCAGCTGGAGCTTCACACAAAATATGGGCCAATCCACAGGTTTGTATCAGGATGATGTGTATAATATGTAGTTATATAGTACATGTGTTATTAACTTTGTTTTTGTTGTTATAACTTGTGAACAAAAATCCAACCCTATATTAATATGTTTGGGTTAGATGCAATTAGTCATCATCTGATCTAGTAAAAATGTACAATGAGGGTATTTCACACGCTAAGTGTACTAGACACTGCCAATTTGCTATTGTTGCATCCCCTAGAAGTTTTGACCAACGTACCTATCCTCCTTCATAATATATCAGGTCGGTTGTCTTAGTTCGTTAGTCTATTATTTGCTTTAGTTTTGTTTTATTTATTTATTTCTTTTCTTTTATTTTTTGTCCTTTACTCCTCAAATTATTGTTTTTCTTTGTCTTGTCCTTACTTTTTTCCTTTAAAATTAAAAAAAAAAAAAAAGTGAAAATAAACAATGCATCATATAAATGGCTGAAATGGTCCAGGCTTGTAGAAAGAACATAAATGTCAACAATGGGATACGACTTGCACAATTTTAGAATAAACAGTGACACAAGTACGTACAAACTTGATGTATATTAATAAAGAAATCATTTTGCTTATGTATATTAATAAAGAAACCATTTTGCTTAGAGTGATGTCAGGCTTTTGTATTAACTAGCTTTATAACATGTGTGTTGTAGAGAGATTGTTAAACCGAGTAAAAAAATAGGCGCAAAAGCATTTAATCACACATGTACGTTTTGGTATTTTAACTCAAAAAAATTAGAATGAAGCATAGAACATTAACGTGCAAAAGAATAACTATATTGAAATGTTCAAAAAAGCATTATTCAAGCGGGTTTGGATTAATAATAATAACAATAATAAAATAATAATAATAATAATAATAATAATAATAATAGTTAAATAAATTTACAAACTATAATAACAACAACAGCAACAACAATAATAATAATCGTTAAATAAATTTACAAAGTATACAGTTTACTAAAATTAAAAGTAAACCATAATGGTTATTTTTCTACTCTTACTAACATCGTAAAAGTGAATAAGTGAGTACAACGAATTTTGAAAATTTATACTTAGTTAATAATAATAATAATAATAATAGTTAAATAAATTTAAAAAGTATAGGGTATGTTAAAATTAAAACTAAACTACGAGGGTTATATACTAATACTTTAAGGGGAAAAATAAAAGTTATTAATGTTCTAGGGGAAGAAAATGAAAAACTATTATAGTCAAAGAGAAGGAAAATCAAAATTAGAAGATGTGGTGCCATTAGCAGAGTATTGTGTACAAGTCAACCTAGCACAAATGAATTGAATAGTGCTTTTGTGAGGGACACATTTTGATAAATAATTCTTTGTTAATTGTTAATTAAGGGGAAAATATAAAAGTTATTAATGTTCTAGGGGAAGAAAATGAAAAACTATTAAAGTCAAGGAGAAATAAAACCAAAATTAGAAAATTAGAAGACGTGGTGCCATTAGTAATGCATTCTGTACAAGTCAACCTAATAAATGAATTAAAAAGTGCTTTAGTGAGTGACACCAATTTTGATAAATAATGCTTTGTTATTTTTTCGCAACAGCTCTTAATCGTTCTTATTCAATAAAAGATAAGATGTATAACGTAAATTATTGTAATTTCATACTTAGTAATGTAGTTAAAGTAGTATATTTTCCCACTCGTTGCGGTGGCGTCGAAACGTAAAGTAACTCAAATTAAGACAGTATAATGAAAACGTATTATATTTCACCTGACTCATTTCTGAACAAAAGTTATGTAAAAATGTAGACAAACTGAAAATGACCATCAAATAAGCACGAACAAGTATTATATTTGACCCGACTTATTTGCGAAAGAAATATATGTCGAAACGTTAACCAACTTGAATCTATACCGACACACGTACATCAAAATAAGTACGTAAGAAAATTGTGTTTTTATAAGTTAAAAAATGGTAAGGCATGTTGTGACGGCGTCGAAATGTAACCTGGCCCATTTTCATATTCGATGTAACTCAAAGTTTTAATCAAACAAGAAAACCTTGAAAATTCTATGTTATGCCGTTTATTTTGAAACTTGTACAATCACACATATTAATTCCTAGTCCACACATGTTTCATACGCATTAATGTATTAGTAACATTCGTTAATTTTGGATAACAATGTATTTTGGTGATTAAGCAAAACAGAAGGACTAATTTTGACTTTAAGCAAAAGTTCTAAAATTTTATCTCACCCGCGCCACGCGGAGGGTACATGGTTACCTCACGCATCATGCAAGGAATGCTTGTCTGACCCGGTCAACTTAAGTCGTCGTGCTACGCGGAAAAAACAAATTCTCCCTTTCGTGTCACGCGAGGGAGGTTCGTGTTCAACCAGCTATAGTCAACGACCGCTTGCCCTTTGCATCATCTTTACAACACCATTAATTGTGAGGTTGAACTTGATTACAGTTACATTTTCGTTACTAATGTATCTAGATATGATTTAGACCCAATCCCTATCATTAATTCATCCTATAACTCACCTATTTACAATACTCAATTAAGACCCCACCAATTCGAGCTTTAATCATGAAATAGTATTTCAAATTACTTTCTAATTTCAAATCCTTGAAACGTATTCCATTCTCAATTCAACCGAATTTCTCTGCAAATCTCAAGATTCAAAAACTAGGGGCTCGGAACTTCAATCTTTCAATCGAACTCAATTCTTGGCTGTTTGAGGTAATTCTTGGGCCTAATCTGCTTTATTTTTCATCCTCTACAAAAGCCCTATATCAATTTCGGTTGTAGAAGGTAAATGTAGCTCGATTAGAAATCCATAATTCTAGGGTTCATAGCTAATTGGGGATTTTTATATTTTTACAAATAAATTCAAATAACCTATTTTATGATAATCTTAGACATGTTATTTGATGCAATTACATTAGTTATGACGCTAGTCTCGTTTGTTTAATTTTCTAGGATTATTTTGTTATATTTTAGAGAGTAGGAGTTATATTTTAGAGAGTAGGAGTTGGGTAGAAAGTGAGTTTTTCCTAGAAAGTCTAGGAAGCAATAAGAATGTGACACGTGGCATGGATGGATTTTAACTAAAAGGGCACTTGTGTAATTTGACATTTTATTTTATTTTTGGAATTTTATCTCTCATTAACTAACAATGCCTAAAATTATGGAAACTGTTTCTCAGAGATTTTTTGTATTTTGCAACCTTCTCCTTCTTCGTCTTCGACATCATCAAACACTTCTCCATCTCCACCATCTCTGAGTTCATCATCACCATTCAAATATTGTTCGTATCATCTGTGAAAGTAATTGCAATATCAACTATGAAGAAGGCTGATTCGTATGGCAAGAAAGGGAGGTACGGATAGTCTCGGAGGGGCGGTTTGGAGGAGACTAAAGTGGAAGGGCTAAACTGGAAATTATGATTAGAGATAATTAGTTTAATTCAGTCTGAATTATTTTGTGTTTATCCGTATGTTTAGTCTGGTTTATTTAGAATAGGATTAGTGCCTTGTGTGGCAAGTTAGAATAACTATAAATAGGGATAAGGTTTAGTTTTCTATACACGTTCTGTAATTTGTTTTCAGTTTTATTTAAAAAAGTGTGTTTAATTAAATCTTGTGTTCCTGTGAAATCTCGGCTCCCAGTTAACAACTGGTATCAGAGCCTTACGAAGGAAGGGACGTTTGCTGCAGGGAAACCAATCGAAGAGCAGGGTGAGTGATCCAGAGGGTACCGCTGATCAACGCCAGAAACCGATTGAAGAGAAGCAGTCGTGGGAAGATAAAGAAAACGGAATAGAATCATGTCGGAGTTCCAGGTTATTGGTGGAGTCAAGAAACTGAACAACACCAATTATAACACATGGGCAACATGTATCAAATCCTACCTACAAGGACATGATTTGTGGAACATTGTCAATGGAAACGACACCCGAGCACCAACAAACGACATCAACGGAGCATTAGGAAAGTGGCAAGTCAAATCTGGAAGGACCATGTTTATTATTAAAACAACCATTGAGGAAGAACTCCTGGATCACATTCAAGAACTCGAGTATCCTAAACAGGCCTGGGATACGCTTGCTCAGTTATTCTCCAAGAAGAATGATGCTCGGTTACAATTGTTGGAAAGTGAACTGATGGGTTTGTCGTAAGGAGAGATGTCAATCCAGCAGTTCTTTCGCAAAGTGAAGAACTTATGCCGAGAGATAGGCGAACTCGATCAACAATCAAAGGTTGGCGAGGCAAGAATTAGGGGTGAGCAAAAGGAAAAACCCGACCCGACCCGAGAACCGATCAAACATAAAATACAGAACCGATTCACTACCCTAAATATAGGGTCGGTTCCGGTCCATAGGTCAAAGTCGGGTTTCACCATGAAAAGAACCGAGAACCGACCCGACCCGATTTTATATGAAAAATTGGAACCGATCTAAATACCTAGGTACTTGGGTTCGGGTGGGGTTGGGTAATTTTCGGTTCGGTTCTCGGTTATTTTCGGTCCGGACCTAAACTTGCTCACCCCTAGCAAGAATGAGAAGGATAATCATTCACGGGTTAAGGGCAGAATACCGTGGTTTCATTACAGCCATTCAAGGGTGGCCAACACAACCTACTATCACCGAGTTCGAGAATCTTCTGACAGGACAAGAAGCTCAGGCAAGGCAGCTCGCAGGTGGTACTATTAAACAGGAAACTGAAGCTTTGTATGCATCAAAAGGGAGAGAAAAAACATGGAAAACAAAGGAAACAATCGTGACAAAGGCAAAAAGAGTTATGAGTCTGATAAGAAGAAACACATTGATAAGGAGGATAAACCTAATGATAAGAAACAAGGCAAAGGTAAACGGTTTCCGTTCCGTTGTTACAATTGTGGAGTAAAAGGCCACATGGCTCGCGACTGCAAAGAGCCTAAACGTGAGGAGGGAAATAGTGCTACCATAGAGGACGAGCAACCATGGGATCCGGAAGCGTATGTGGCGCAAGTCGAAGAAGTGTATGCTCTTACCGTAACCGTGGAGCCTAAATCCAATAAGCTAGACGATTGGATAGTTGATTCCGGGTGCTCAAATCATCTTACTGGTGAGAAAGATCGGTTGTCCAACATAAGAAGATATGAAGGAAATCGAGTTGTGGTGATAGCAGACAACTCTCGGCATCAAATCTCGAACATTGGTGATGTCAAGTTTACAAGCCCGAATAGTAATGAGGGCCTTCAGTTTGAAAGTGTATATCACGTTCCCGGAATGAAAAAGAATTTAATTTCAGTACCACAGATTACTGAGACCGGAAAATATGTGGTGTTTGGACCTCATGATGTGCGAATCTTCGAGGAGTTTGAAACGAAGTCCGTACCAATTTTGCAAGGAAGAAAGAAGGATACAGTATATGTGCTTTCAGCAGAGTCAGCCTTTGTGGAACGAACTCAGGAGAATAAGAACTCCGATCTATGGCATGCAAGATTAGGGCACGTCGCATACGACAAACTCGAGCTTATGTCAAACAAAAAGGTAGTAAATGGTCTGCCAAAGATGAAAGTTACTAATGAAGTCGTGTGTGCAGGTTGCCAGTATGGAAAAGCTCACCAGTTACCATTTGAAAGATCAAAGCAGAAGACATGTGGCCCACTTGAACTAGTTCATACAGATGTATTTGGACCAGTTAAACACAAGTCTCTCGGAGGGAAGGAGTACATGATTACTTTCATAGATGACTACTCTCGATTTGTTTGGGTAGCGTTTATGAAAGCAAAGTCAGAGGCGCTAAATAAATTCAAAGAATTTAAAAAGGAAGCTGAAAGGATGACAAACACAAAAATCAAAGTACTCAGATCTGATAATGGCGGTGAGTATACTTCACAAGAGTTTAATGAGTTCTTAAAAGAATGTAAAATTACTCGTCAACTCACGTGTCCGAATACGCCACAACAAAATGGTGTGGCGGAACGAAAAAATCGTCATCTTGCTGAAGTATGTGGAAGTATCATGCATGCAAAGAATGTTCCTGGGAGATTTTGGGCTGATGCGATGTCGGTGGCCTCGTACGTCATAAATAGGTTGCCTCAACAACAACTTAATTATGCAACGCCACACGAGTTACTGCTGAAGATTAAGCCAAACGTAAGTTATTTCAGAATATTTGGTTTTGTGTGTTATGTCTTCGTACCTAGTCACCTTCGTGTAAAGCTAGAAAAGAAAGCAGTTCGGTGCATCTTTGTGGGCTATGATCAAGAAAGAAAAGGGTGGAAGTGTTGTGATCCGACCAATGGAAAGTGTTACATATCTAGGAATGTAATATTCGATGAAAATCTTTCTTGGTGGTCCTCGTCTAAAGAAACACTTCCAGATTCTGAAAAGCTTAAAGAAGAATTAGAAACTTTTGTCGTAAAGTTAAACTTAGATGATTACTTTGAAGAACTTACTGAAGCTGAAGATGAAGCCGTGGCAAGTGAACAAGAACCAACGGCAGAAACCAGTGATCAAGGTCAGTCAAGTACTCCGTTAAGAAGATCATCTAGAGCGTCGAAACCGAATCCACGTTATGCTCACGTGGTTTCAATAGAAGAAGAGGTTAAGGAACCCGAGACTTATCTTGAAGCAAGCACAAAACCAGAATGGATCAAAGCAATGAAACAAGAACTTGATGCATTGAAGAACAACGAAACATGGGAGTTAGTTCCGAAGCCCAAAGGAGTGAAAACTGTAAGTTGTAAGTGGGTATTCAAATTGAAAAAGAACACCATATGGTACTATACAACGATATAAGGCACGGTTAGTAGCTCGGGGATTTACTCAAGAATATGGTTTAGATTATGATGAGACTTTTAGCCCTGTTGCCAAGCTCACAACGGTAAGAGTTCTAATCGCGTTAGCTACAAGTCTTAACTGGAAGCTTGATCAAATGGATGTAAATAATGCATTTTTATACGGGGATTTAAGTCATACAGTTTACATGGATCAGCCGCTTGGATTTGAAGAAAAGAAGAGTCAAGGTTATGTTTGTAAGCTGAAAAAGGCCTTGTATGGACTCAAGCAGTCTCCGCGAGCTTGGTATGGTAAGATGGGTGAGTTCTTAAGTCATAATGGATATGAAAGTTCATCTTCAGATGCGAGTTTGTTCGTGAAACGAGAAGGAGCGTATGTTGCCATAGTATTAGTATATGTGGATGATCTAATAATTTCGGGTAACTGGAATGAAGAAATTGGTATGCTCAAAGAAAACTTGTGTACTCGTTTTCGAATAAAAGATCTGGGATGACTAAAACATTTCTTGGGGTTAGAAGTGAGTTATTTAGATGATGGGGTGATATTACATCAGACTAAATATGCGTCTGACATACTACAAAGGTTCGGCATGGGATGTTCAAAATCTGCCATAACGCCGGTAGATGTGAACGTAAAGTTATATGCCGAAGAGGGAGCCAAGGTAGAAGATCCAACTAGTTACCGAAAAGTAGTTGGGAGTTTAATATACTTGACACTCACGAGACCTGACTTAGCATTCTCTGTAAGGCTCTTAAGCCGATTCATGCAGGAGCCACGAAAACTGCATATGTATGCAGCAAAGAGGGTGCTAAGGTATGTAAAAGCAACACTTGATATGGGTGTGAAGTATAAGAGAGGATGAAAGGTTGAGTTAAAAGGGTTTTGAGATGCGGATTATGCCGGTGATCCGAATACAAGAAGGTCAACAACCGGATATGTGTTTCTCGTTGGTGACAGTGCTATAAATGGTGTAGCAAGAGACAACCCACAGTTTCCCTATCCTCTACAGAAGCCGAGTATAGAGCTTCGGCAATGGCTGCGCAAGAATCGACATGGCTAGTGAGAATGTTGAAGGACTTAAACCAAGAAGTAAATTACGATGTGGAACTTTTATGTGATAATAAGTCGTCTATTGAACTAGCTGAGAATCCTGTGTTTCATGTTCGTACTAAACACATAGAGGTTCATTATCATCATGTGCGTGAGAAGGTGTTGAATGGAGAACTTGAGTTATCATACATCAACACAAACGAGCAAGTAGCAGATATATTAACTAAAGGATTTCCAAAGTCAAAGATGTTGAACTTCTGTTCAAGCCTGGGAATGAAGAGTGTTGATATTGAGAGGGAGTGTGAAAGTAATTGCAATATCAACTATGAAGAAGGCTGATTCGTATGGCAAGAAAGGGAGGTACGGATAGTCTCGGAGGGGCGGTTTGGAGGAGACTAAAGTGGAAGGGCTAAACTGGAAATTATGATTAGAGATAATTAGTTTAATTCAGTCTGAATTATTTTGTGTTTATCCGTATGTTTAGTCTGGTTTATTTAGAATAGGATTAGTGCCTTGTGTGGCAAGTTAGAATAACTATAAATAGGGATAAGGTTTAGTTTTCTATACATGTTCTGTAATTCGTTTTCAGTTTTAATTAAAAAAGTGTGTTTAATTAAATCTTGTGTTCCTGTGAAATCTCGGCTCCCAGTTAACAACATCTCCGTTTTCTTGACGATGTGTTTTAACAGCAAGCAAATTAATACAGTTATGTTTTAGCAGCAAGCAGATTCATACAGTTGTGTTTTAGCATTCAGATTCATACAGTTGTGTTTTAACAGCAAGCAGATTCATACAGTTATGTTTTAGCATTCAGATTCATACAGTTGTGTTTTAACAGCAAGCAGATTCATACAGTTGTGTTTTAACAGCAAGCATATTCATACAGTTGTGTTTTATCATTCAGATTCATACAGTTGTGTTTTAACAGCAAGCAGATTCATACAGTTGTGTTTTAGCATTCAGATTTATACAGTTGTGTTTTAACAGCAAGCAGATTCATACAGTTGTGTTTTAACAACAAGCAGATTCATACAGTTGTGTTTTAACAGCAAGCAGATTCATACAGTTGTGTTTTAGTATTCAGATTTGTCACACCCTGATTTCCACGTGTCACCGGTGGGCCCGGTGGGGGAGTATCGTGACGTGGTTGGCAACGTAATAGTCAAACAACACAATATTAATATGCACAGCGGAAGCAAATTTAAAATATGATACAACCGAATTTAATATTTGTTTATCAATGTAATAATATCCGGAAGTTTATCCACAGGAGGATCGAAACAAAATAACATTTATGGTTCAACAGACTTCAGGCATCTTAAGCTTACGAGACTTCTAATGATGCTTAGGAGAAATCCCAGCCAATTTCGCTTAGTACCTGCATTTAATCTTTTTGGGAAAATACGTCAGTTTACACTGTTAAATACATTCAACTGCCTCATTTTGGAAAATGATTGAAAATTGGTTTGGATGCACATGGCATAAACATTTTTATAACTTGGGAGAATTATTTAATATTATAATCTTGTGAACGAATTACATGTTACTTATGCGTTCAGTAGCCCGGATCTAGTCCGAGTTAAAGATCAATAGACATACCACATAATTGAGTTATACACTGACAGGTGTACGCCTACACCCCGTGCTCAGGTCGTGGCCATCTCGTAAGATGATGCCAAGGATATCCGAGACATGGTCATTAACCCCCCAAAGGCTGTAAAGTAAACAAGACTGTTTAAACGAGCCGATCAAATTATTCAACTACCTACTTTAACGGTGGAGATTTGATGCCCGATCAAGCGGTATGCTATATACCGTAACCCAAGCCCGTATAGGGAAAATAAGTTAAAAGTATTTACCTGAGTAAGTATTAATCACAACAAGCAAAATGCACGTAGCTTTTACTGGTCCTCCTAATCTGGAACGAAGGTTTATAATAACCTATTAGAATGCTAACGGGTCTTTTATTAAGCTTAAGCTTAGACCGGCTAGTTTCAAGATACGGTTCGTACGCACGATTAAGCGAAGACCGGATAGAATGTGATTCAGACTCGACAAGTTTGAAGACTTGTTTAATATGGGTTTATTATTCACATTCTGGATTTTGAGATAAAACCGTTAAGGTTTGACCCGTTTCGGCTAATTTATGTAAACTTATTACATAAACCGAACCGTACGCGTAATAAGCGTGACGGGTAGTCATGAGAGCTATATACAGGTTTCCTAAGTTAATTATGTCTCAAATATGTTGTGACATCAGTAAGGTGTCTTTCGTTATGCCCGAAACGTGTTTAGACACAAACTAGGCCCCGTAGGGGTAGTTTGGTCATTTAAAAGGTTATAACAGAGTTTAAGTGACAACCTGAGTTACAGGTCTGATGTAATCAGCAAATATACTCAATTTGCTAAGTTATATCAGTAGGTTAAAGCATGTATGTGAAACTTATCATTTTTAACCAAACTAGGCCCCGTAGGGGTATTTCGGTAATTTCACATAAGCCGAAAAGCTCAAAACTGAAGTCTGAGTTTATCAACCTTTGCTTACTGTTAAAATATCCTAATTTGCCTAAAATATCAGTAGGTATCAACCCGGGTATGTCCAATATGATTTTAAAACATACTATGCGTTAAAAACGCTAATTAAGGCGATTAAGGCCATTTCCGGGTTCGATACTTAAATCTGATATTTTTATATTTCCAGAAGGCTTAAAATAATTTATTTATCATATGTGATCAGTAGAAAAAGGTTTGGAGTCGTTTAGATATGTAAAACTCATTTTATGGCCCGTAAGGGCAAAACCGACATCTACCGAATTAAGCCTACGACTATGAGTTATGCTCAGCCTAAAATTAATTAAAAATCTTTAAAAATCCCAAAATAATATATTACATCGGTGGGTAAAAGATTTGATACTAAAAAGTATGTTTAACTAGGCTATACGCTAATTACGCCATTTTATTAACATAAAGCATTAATTTTGCGATAATGAGCATAACTCTTAATCTACAAGTCAAACTGATGTCAAACTTTGCATACAAGTCTATATATCAGTAACTAAGGTTTCTACACTTTTACATTTCCATAAATCACGTTTTAAGGTAATAAGGGCATAACGGTCAACATATGAGCAATTAACGGATACATGTATATTAATTGGATAACTAATGAACCAAGGTGTATAATCACAGAGGGTTGTTCTAACATGTGACCTAGTCCAATTAAAGCTCCGAGGCATTTCTAAAATATGCCTAAACGGGTCAGAACTGAAAGTCAAAGTGAAAGTCAAACTATGTGACTTTCGGTTCCGAACCGGGTCTAAACAGGAAATTGTCGGGTTGAACATGTTTAGACATGTTCTTACACTTATTACTAAGTTATAACAATAATCAAACAGGTTGTATATGTTCTAGATAGCTAATCATGCATAAATTGCAATTTAAGATTCCTGTTGACTTTTTAAGTACATGTTTGACCCGACATTTGAACTAGTTAGAGTGGTGATCAGGGGAAACCCTTTTGGGGTTTTATTACCCACATAAATACCAACTTATAACTACTTTTAATTCGAGATATGACTGAGCCATTATTGACTAATCTCGAAGTCAAACCGTAATTACGACGGTTTGACTTTTAGCTAATTAACTAATGCTAAAAGTAATTAGAGAAGGTTAGGCAACTTACAAAGGTCCTAAGCTTGATTAGAGAACTCTTGAAAGCAGGTTGGAGCTCCAGGAATGATCAGAATGTTGAAGAATTGGTGTGAGAATGTTTGTGTCATTGAAGGCCTATTTATAGTGGTTTCAATCACCACAAAACATTGACAAACAAGTCTACCAGGTATCCACAACCATCCAACATGTGTCCTAGAGGTTTAGGGGGTGCCTAGGGGCCAAGAGGAATGTGGAAATTCGGTTAAAGACGCGCACAAACGCAATGGCAGACAACAATAACTTTTTACGGAACTGGGCATCCCTCGCGTGGCGCGAGGGACCCCTCGTGTGGCGCGACGGCTAGCACAAATCAGCTTTTGATTTTCTTTGCAATTTGATCCTTGACCCTTCAAACTCCGATTAGGCACTTGTTTCTTGCTTTTTAAACCCTCACAATCGATCTAATAAGGCCTTAAAACATATACCCACTTTGCCAAGTCCCCGGGTAACTTTATTATCACCCGAAAAGTCCTAACTTTCAACGTTTACGCTTTGACACTTTGCACACGAATTTGATCATAACTTTCTCATACGTTAACGAAACTTTATGAAATTTTTATGGTGCATTCTCGTGAGCATGATTAATATTTACAAAGCTTCGGGTTTGTCAAAAGGTCACTCAAAGGTATAAATTAAACATGTTGACACATTTGGTCCCTGTAGTTTCAAATCACTCACTTTTAGCTTCGTATGATCCATGATTTATTCGTTTGAAGGTAAGAGCATTGTGTAGGGTTAATGTACATTATATTTATTCACAGTTGACACTTAGAATACGTATATTTACATACTTTCCATGTTTGTCAACTTTAGTCCTTCCATAATATTTCTTTCACACGTTTAAACTTTATGACACGTGTCAACACATTATAGGACGTGAATTTTCGAGGTGTTACATCCTCACCCCCTTAAAATAAATCTCAACCCGAGATTTACTGAAATAAGTAAGGGTACTTTTCTTTCATCGTGGATTCAACCTCCCACGTGTACTCGGGACCTCTACGGGCATCCCATTTGACCTTTACAAAAGGTATATGCTTCCTTCGAAGCTTCCTTACCTGTCGATCTTCGATCGACAAAGGTTTTTCCACAAACTTTAAGCTCTCATCTATATGCACATCTGTATGTGGTATAACCAGTGATTCATCAGCGAAGCACTTCTTCAGATTGCAGATGTGGAACACATTGTGAATTCCACTGAGCTCTTCCGGTAAGTTCAACTTGTAGGCAACTGACCCGACACGTTCGATAACCTCGAAAGGTCCTATGTATCTCGGGCTTAGCTTGCCTTTCTTACCAAATCGCATCGCCCCCTTCCAGGGTGACACTTTAAGTAGGACTTTGTCACCTACTTTGAAGTGAAAATCCTTGCAATTTGGATCAGCGTAATTCTTCTACCTATCCCGGGCAGCTTTGAGATTGTCACGTATCTGGACAATCTTGTCCGTCGTTTCGAATACGATCTCTGGTCCTGATAACTGGACTTCTCCAACTTCCGCCCAACAAACTGGCGATCTACACTTTCTACCGTATAATGCCTCAAAAGGCACAGCCTTAATGCTGGTATGGTAGCTATTTTTGTAGGAGAATTCGATTAATGGTAGGTTCTTATTCCAGCTACCTCCCAAATCGATCGCACATGCACGTAGCATGTCTTCCAACGTTTGAATAGTACGCTCACTCTGACCGTCAGTCTGAGGATGATAGGCCGTACTAAAATTCAAACGTGTGCCCAAAGATTGTTGGAAACTCTTCCAAAAGTGTGACGTGTACCTAGTATCTCTATCAGAGATAATAGCTACAGGTATGCCATGTAAGGCTACAATCTTATCAACGTATAACTGGGCTAACATATCGGAGCTATAAGTCTCCTTGATGGGTAAGAAATGAGCTGACTTAGTTAGTCGGTCAACTATAACCCATATCGTATCATTTCCTTTCCTTGTCTTGGGTAACTTGGTAATAAAATCCATAGTTACCATTTCCCACTTCCACGTAGGAAGTTCAGGCTGTTGTAGCAAACCTGATGGTTTCTGATGCTCGGCTTTGACTTGCGCACATGTCAAGCATTTTGCTACATGGGCGGCTACAGACTTTTTCAAGCCTATCCACCAATAATTTGCCTTTAAGTCCTGGTACATCTTATCAGCTCCAGGATGAACGGAGTATTTGGAACTATGGGCTTCCTGGAGGATGACATCTCGAAGTCCTCCATAATTTGGAACCCATATTCGTCCGTTTAATCGTAAAATTCCGTCCTTGCTAAGAGTTAACTGCTCCTCAGTTACTCCTAACTTTTCATTAGGATAGTTAGCTTCCAACACAGTTTTTTTCTGTGCAGCTAACAACCTTTCCATCAAATTATTCTTTATCTCCATACGCTTGGCGTTAATTCGGATGGGTTTAACCCTTTCCTTCCGACTCAAGGCATCGGCGACTACATTCGCCTTGCCGGGATGGTATTTGATTTCACAATCATAATCATTTAAAGTCTCCATCCAGCGGCGTTGCCTCATGTTTAGTTCCTTCTGATTAAACAGATGTTGGAGGCTTTTGTGATCAGAATAGATCATACATTTGACACCATAAAGATAGTGCCTCCAAAGCTTCAGTGCGAATACAACGGCACCCAGCTCCAAGTCATGGGTGGTGTAATTCTTTTCATGCACTTTCAATTGTCTTGAAGCGTAGGCAATCACCTTGCCTTTCTGCATAAGCACACACCCCATGCCAGTGTGCGAAGCATCACAGTAAACCTCAAATTCTTCTATTCCATCTGGCAATGTCAGTACTGGGGCGTTGCTCAACTTTTGCTTCAGAATATCAAAGGATTCTTGCTGCTTAGGGCCCCAAACAAACTTAACCTTCTTCTTAGTTAAGGAGGTTAGGGGTGCAGCAATCCTTGAAAAATTTTCAATGAAACGCCTGTAATATCCTGCTAATCCCAGGAAGCTACGAATTTCAGTAGGCGTCTTTGGCTCATGCCAGTTCATTACGGCTTCAACTTTAGCGGGATCCACCTGGATACCACGCTCACTGACCACATGTCCAAGGAATTGGACTTCTCGTAGCCAAAATTCACATTTAGAGAATTTGGCATAGAGCTTCTCCTGATGTAGAAGTTTGAGAATACAACGAAGGTGTTTCTCATGGTCAGCTTGATTCTTCGAATAGATAAGAATGTCGTCAATGAACACGATGACGAATTTATCTAAGTAAGGCTTGCAGACGCGATTCATGAGATCCATGAACGCGGCTGGTGCATTAGTGAGCCCAAAGGCATCACTAGGAACTCGTAGTGGCCATAACGAGTCCTAAATGCAGTCTTGTGAACGTCTTCATCCTTGACCTTCAATTGATGGTAGCCTGGCCTCAAATCAATCTTTGAGAAGTAACTTGCCCCTTGAAGCTGATCGAACAAATCGTCGATCCTGGGCAGAGGATACCTATTCTTGATCGTGACTTTATTAAGCTCGCGATAGTCGATGCACAGACGCATCGACCCATCCTTCTTCTTGACAAACAAGATTGGCGCTCCCCAAGGAGATGAACCAGGTCTAATGAAACCTTTAGCCAGTAATTCATCTAGCTGCGTCCGTAACTCCTTCATTTCCGTGGGTGCCAATCTGTATGGTGCTCTAGCAACTGGTGCCGCTCCGGGGATGATATCGATCCAGAATTCGACTTGTCTATCTGGTGGTAGACCAGGTAGATCTTCGGGAAACACTTCTGGGTATTCAGAAATGACGGGGATGTCTTCTATCTTCGGTTTGGGCTCATCAATAATCACTTGCGCCATGTAAATGACACACCCCTTCTTCAAACACTTAGAAGCCTTGAGCATAGTCACCTGCTCAGGCAGCCCATACTGGGTATCTCCCCGAATGGTAAGTGATTCACCAGACGGAGTCTTTATTACCACTTGTTTCTGGTTACAGACAATTTGGGCCTGGTTATGAGATAACCAGTCCATACCCAGAACTATGTCAAAACCAGCCAACTTAAAGGGAAGTAGAGACAGAGGAAAAGAATGGTTCTTAATGGATATAACACATCCATCTAACACAGTAGAGACGGTTTCTATGGTACCATCTGCTAACTCTACCTCATAGTTTACGCTTAGGGTTTTGACAGGTAAATTCAACAATTTACAAAACTTATGATCTACGAAAGACTTATCTGCGCCTGAATCAAAAAGTACTCTTGCAAAGACATCATTTACAAGTAAAGTACCTGTTATGACATTATCGTCTTGCACAGCCTCTTTCGCGTCCATTCTGAAGACTCTGGCATTAGTCTTCTTAGCCTCCTCAGGCTTCTTGTTGTATTTCGGGCAGTTGGTCTTGATGTGCCCCTTTTCATTGCAACGGTAGCACGTTGCGTCTTTTATCTTTTTGCAATCCAGGGTTTTGTGATCTGTGGACTTGCAAATTCCACAAGCAAAGGGTTTTGACTGAGTCTGAGAGTTCGACTCCAGTCTGCACTTTCCATAGTGCTGCTTCTTGCAAATTTTACACTTGGGCTTTTCACCAGAATTATGCCCATCCTTCCTCGACTCCGACCCCTTCTTGTTGTCACCGCTCCCACGGTGCTTCTTGTTCGACTTTCGTGAACCATCATCTTCACGCTTCCTCTTCTCGGCCTCCTTATTCCTCAGCGATCTCTGTCTGACCGCATCCAGAGTGAGGGATAAGGAAATGTCAGTTACGGACCTGAAGGTAGCTGGCCGAGAAGCTTTTACGCTTGCCTTGATCTCGGGGGCTAAACCACCAATAAAGCGAGCGATTCTTTTTGGCTCCGGGGTTACCAGGTAAGGAACCAACCGGGAAAGCGTATTGAAGCTTGTCAGGTAAGCTTGACAGTCGAGGTTCGTCATCACCAACGATAGAAAGTCAGATTCTATCTTCTCCACCTCATGTTGAGGGCAGAAATTTTCCTTGATTAGGGCAATGAATTGATCCCACGACATATTATACAATGGGATCTTTCCGGAGGCCTCCATCAGAGATCTCCACCATGCTAATGCTTCACCCTTGAAGGACTGTGACACAAACTTAACTTCATCCCTTTCAGCGCACCCGCTGATATCTACCACCGTGTCCATCTCGTCCAGCCAAGTCATACAGTCGACGGCTCCTTTTTCCCCAGTAAAATCCCTGGGCTTACAAGACACGAAGTACTTATAGGAGCAACCCTTGTTACGGGGTTCTTGATGCAGTATTAATTGCTGAGATGGGACACTTTGATGGTTGGTGGACTGACGGTCATCACCATCTTTCTTGGGTCCATTCTTTTTGGGAGGAGGCTTGCTATGCGCCTCAGAATGTGTCCTGGGCTTTGAATGTGATGCAGAGTGAGTCCTACTTCGAGTACCACTATATTCTTCATACTGCCTTTCCAAAGCCTGTGTAACAGCGCCGTCTATGATCGCTTTTAATTCAGCACCAGTTAGCGTAATCTGGGCGTTCTCATTTTGCTCCACTGGATGGCTATTGATTTCATTTGATTCAGCCATTTGAATTGAACTGTTGCAGAAAACAAGGACAATATTTTATTTGGGAGTCTATTTTGGAATTACCCCTTAGGGTAACTCGTTAACCATGGTAAACAGAGACCATATTGGGTTAACTTATTAATCGTATTAAATTAGGATTTCAATTAAAATTTATCCTAATTATAAACAATAACAATATATATATATATATATATTAGCACATAAGGCTTAGTCGCATGGACAATTTAAATTATAAGCTATGAATTCAGAGAATCACGACTTTTAAGGTTTGAACCTAGTTCATTACCCTTATCAGACAGGGAGTCATAGCTACCACTGTCTTTTGGCTCATATGGGAGTGAGCTGGGCCCGTAGGCATCATATTACCACGTATGGTAAAATATGATCATCTTAATTGATGACCTTAACCCATGATTCGGAGATCATATAATTGGGTTTGGAATCTTCTAAAGAATCCTTATATATGTCAAATGACATGTGATTTTAACGAATCACTTCTGCCAGGAGTGTTAACATGTTTTAAGATGTTAACAGGGATTTGAATCTTTTAAATAGGTCTTACCATCTTGGCCCGGTCTTATATTTGACACGAGGCTAGGTTTCACACTTTAAGATTCTTAATTAATTATTTACATAGGCAGATTAATTTAAAAGGAATGATTTTAATTTATTTATTTCATTTATAAATTATTTATGCACAAAATGGCAAACATGAAATTGATGAAAAACAACATTCCATTAATTATACATAGGTTACATGTTGCCCTAAACGGGTCTTTTTAAACAAGTACTTGCCCACGCAGGGGCTTTAAGTAAACAAACTAAACATCATACCCACGCAGGGGTTAACGGAAAATAGACCCACGCAGGGGTTAAATCATCACACATACGTACCCACGTAGGGGTTTATGGAAAGATAGGCCCACGCAGGGGCTCAAAACAAACATACAACACACATACCCACATAGGGGCTAAACATCCAAATACACCCACGCAGGGGCTTATACAGAAAATGGAAGGATTCAATGATCCTTCTTGTTCTTCCCTTTGATCAATCCTACTAATCCTTGGAAGAATGTCTGCCTCTCCCTACGGTCCCTGTGCACTTCCCGTTCCACCTGATCCAGCCTCTGAAGGAGTTCCTCATGCTCAGGTGGGGAGAACCTAGGCGGCTGCGATTGCGTCCGTGTGATAGGCCTAGGTGGTATCTGGTACCCTTGTGTTGGGTACCCAACTCCCCATGGAGCTCCGTATGGTCCTTCTGGTTGCAGGGCATTGTAGTTGGCTGTCATCAAGTAAGGGTCGGCCTCTGCATACCCGTAGTTGTTGTGGACTGGCGGCTCGAACGGGTTGTATGCCATGGAACCTGTATAAGCTGGGATTGGGTTGTCAAAACCCATTGGCGGTGGCTGTGGCATCGCGGGGTTGGAAGGCCCACCCATTTGTGGGTCCTCCTGATGTGGCGGGTAGTGGCTGGCGCTTGACTGACGTGGGGAACTGAAATGGAAGTCCCCTGGTCGTACCGACATACGGGCACCGGTTCTCCTACGCCTTGGCGGTTGAGGAGGTGCCGGCTGAACTGGTGGCGGTGGAGGTGGTGGCGTAACTGCCACAAATCGGTGATCCTCGGATGAATCTTGATGATGCGGCTGCGGCTGCGGCTGTGGCTCCTGCTGTTGTTGCTGCTGCTGCTGTTGCTGCCCATGAGATGACGAGTGGTGAGAAGGCGTATAGTACCACTCGTGCTGATTAAACAGGGCTTGGAAACTGTCTGGACCACCATAGGGTGATCCGTGAAAAGACGATCCGTCGGAGATCTCGATCGGATGGTTCGGAGTGCCACTAGCAGGCATGACGGGGTCCGTATCCTCGTCCATGTCCTCCGCATTATCACCGGAGAAGTGATCGTCTGGCCCTAGTGGGTTGAAACCCACGGGTTCTGGTATGAATCCTACCGGGTTAAACTGTCCCCGAAAAACAGGTGTAGGGTCTCCATAGGAATGATGGGACAAAGATCTCTGCAACGGTATGTAAGAAGGCAGAGGGTTGTTGGGCTCGTCTTCCGAATGTGGTCCGTATGAATTGTGGACCGGAGGTGTAGAGCTGTGCGAAACGGATCGTCTCGCCGGCTCGAACAGGTTTCTCCTGTTCTGACGTGGATCGTAGCTCTCCGTAGCAGATGGAGCTCGTACATTGGACGGTCCAGCTTCATGGTCATTGGGGGCGGTGACTGGCCCCTTGCCTCGTCCTCGTCTCCGGAAAAATCTTGGAGGCATTTTGATATTCCTGTCAATAAAGCATGAGATAACAATAACAAAATATAAAATTCAAAGGACAAAACAAAACCCGAAAAAGGTGGAATTTGTCCTATGTTATAAGTCTAGACTCGAAGGTTTAGAAATGTGCAATTGTGTAACTGAGATTAAACACAAAAAAGCTAGTGTTTAATTCACTCAGAGTTGGCTCTGATACCAACCTGTCACACCCTGATTTCCACGTGTCACCGGTGGGCCCGGTGGGGGAGTATCGTGACGTGGTTGGCAACGTAATAGTCAAACAACACAATATTAATATGCACAGCGGAAGCAAATTTAAAATATGATACAACCGAATTTAATATTTGTTTATCAATGTAATAATATCCGGAAGTTTATCCACAGGAGGATGGAAACAAAATAACATTTATGGTTCAACAGACTTCAGGCATCTTAAGCTTGCGAGACTTCTAATGATGCTTAGGAGAAATCCCAGCCAATTTCGCTTAGTACCTGCATTTAATCTTTTTGGGAAAATACGTCAGTTTACACTGGTAAATACATTCAACTGACTCATTTTGGAAAATGATTGAAAATTGGTTTGGATGCACATGGCATAAACATTTTTATAACTTGGGAGAATTATTTAATATTATAATCTTGTGAACGAATTACATGTTACTTATGCGTTCAGTAGCCCGGATCTAGTCCGGGTTAAAGATCAATAGACACACCACATAATTGAGTTATACACTGACAGGTGTACGCCTACACCCCGTGCTCAGGTCGTGGCCATCTCGTAAGATGATGCCAAGGATATCCGAGACATGGTCATTAACCCCCCAAAGGCTGTAAAGTAAACAAGACTGTTTAAACGAGCCGATCAAATTATTCAACTACCCACTTTAACGGTGGAGATTTGATGCCCGATCAAGCGGTATGCTATATACCGTAACCCAAGCCCGTATAGGGAAAATAAGTTAAAAGTATTTACCTGAGTAAGTATTAATCACAACAAGCAAAATGCACGTAGCTTTTACTGGTCCTCCTAATCTGGAACGAAGGTTTATAATAACCTATTAGAATGCTAACGGGTCTTTTATTAAGCTTAAGCTTAGACCGGCTAGTTTCAAGATACGGTTCGTACGCACGATTAAGCGAAGACCGGATAGAATGTGATTCAGACCCGACAAGTTTGAAGACTTGTTTAATATGGGTTTATTATTCACATTCTGGATTTTGAGATAAAACCGTTAAGGTTTGACCCGTTTCGGCTAATTTATGTAAACTTATTACATAAACCGAACCGTACGCGTAATAAGCGTGACGGGTAGTCATGAGAGCTATATACAGGTTTCCTAAGTTAATTATGTCTCAAATATGTTGTGACATCAGTAAGGTGTCTTTCGTTATGCCCGAAACGTGTTTAGACACAAACTAGGCCCCGTAGGGGTAGTTTGGTCATTTAAAAGTTTATAACAGAGTTTAAGTGACAACCTGAGTTACAGGTCTGATGTAATCAGCAAATATACTCAATTTGCTAAGTTATATCAGTAGGTTAAAGCATGTATGTGAAACTTATCATTTTTAACCAAACTAGGCCCCGTAGGGGTATTTCGGTAATTTCACATAAGCCGAAAAGCTCAAAACTGA
The DNA here is from genome assembly GCA_030545235.1 of Helianthus tuberosus. Taxonomy (NCBI): domain Eukaryota; kingdom Viridiplantae; phylum Streptophyta; class Magnoliopsida; order Asterales; family Asteraceae; genus Helianthus; species Helianthus tuberosus. The sequence continues at coordinate 183,216,550 of CM060451.1, forward strand.
AGTCTGAGTTTACCAACCTTTGCTTACTGTTAAAATATCCTAATTTGCCTAAAATATCAGTAGGTATCAACCCGGGTATGTCCAATATGATTTTAAAACATACTCTGCGTTAAAAACGCTAATTAAGGCGATTAAGGCCATTTCCGGGTTCGATACTTAAATCTGATATTTTTATATTTCCAGAAGGCTTAAAATAATTTATTTATCATATGTGATCAGTAGAAAAAGGTTTGGAGTCGTTTAGAAATGTAAAACTCATTTTATGGCCCGTAAGGGCAAAACCGACATCTACCGAATTAAGCCTACGACTATGAGTTATGCTCAGCCTAAAATTAATTAAAAATCTTTAAAAATCCCAAAATAATATATTACATCAGTGGGTAAAAGATTTGATACTAAAAAGTATGTTTAACTAGGCTATACGCTAATTACGCCATTTTATTAACATAAAGCATTAATTTTGCGATAATGAGCATAACTCTTAATCTACAAGTCAAACTGATGTCAAACTTTGCATACAAGTCTATATATCAGTAACTAAGGTTTTTACACTTTTACATTTCCATAAATCACGTTTTAAGGTAATAAGGGCATAACGGTCAACATATGAGCAATTAACGGATACATGTATATTAATTGGATAACTAATGAACCAAGGTGTATAATCACAGAGGGTTGTTCTAACATGTGACCTAGTCCAATTAAAGCTCCGAGGCATTTCTAAAATATGCCTAAACGGGTCAGAACTGAAAGTCAAAGTGAAAGTCAAACTAGGTGACTTTCGGTTCCGAACCGGGTCTAAACAGGAAATTGTCGGGTTGAACATGTTTAGACATGTTCTTACACTTATTACTAAGTTATAACAATAATCAAACAGGTTGTATCTGTTCTAGATAGCTAATCATGCATAAATTGCAATTTAAGATTCCTGTTGACTTTTTAAGTACATATTTGACCCGACATTTGAACTAGTTAGAGTGGTGATCAGGGGAAACCCTTTTGGGGTTTTATTACCCACATAAATACCAACTTATAACTACTTTTAATTCGAGATATGACTGAGCCATTATTGACTAATCTCGAAGTCAAACCGTAATTACGACGGTTTGACTTTTAGCTAATTAACTAATGCTAAAAGTAATTAGAGAAGGTTAGGCAACTTACAAAGGTCCTAAGCTTGATTAGAGAACTCTTGAAAGCAGGTTGGAGCTCCAGGAATGATCAGAATGTTGAAGAATTGGTGTGAGAATGTTTGTTTCATTGAAGGCCTATTTATAGTGGTTTCAATCACCACAAAACATTGACAAACAAGTCTACCAGGTATCCACAACCATCCAACATGTGTCCTAGAGGTTTAGGGGGTGCCTAGGGGCCAAGAGGAATGTGGAAATTCGGTTAAAGACGCGCACAAACGCAATGGCAGACAACAGCAACTTTTTACGGAACTGGGCATCCCTCGCGTGGCGCGAGGGACCCCTCGCGTGGCGCGACGGCTAGCACAAATCAGCTTTTGATTTTCTTTGCAATTTGATCCTTGACCCTTCAAACTCCGATTAGGCACTTGTTTCTTGCTTTTTAAACCCTCACAATCGATCTAATAAGGCCTTAAAACATATACCCACTTTGCCAAGTCCCCGGGTAACTTTATTATCACCCGAAAAGTCCTAACTTTCAACGTTTACGCTTTGACACTTTGCACACGAATTTGATCATAACTTTCTCATACGTTAACGAAACTTTATGAAATTTTTATGGTGCATTCTCGTGAGCATAATTAATATTTACAAAGCTTCGGGTTTGTCAAAAGGTCACTCAGAGGTATAAATTAAACATGTTGACACATTTGGTCCCTGTAGTTTGAAATCACTCACTTTTAGCTTCGTATGATCCATGATTTATTCGTTTGAAGGTAAGAGCATCGTGTAGGGTTAATGTACATTATATTTATTCACAGTTGACACTTAGAATACGTATATTTACATACTTTCCATGTTTGTCAACTTTAGTCCTTCCATAATATTTCTTTCACACGTTTAAACTTTATGACACGTGTCAACACATTATAGGACGTGAATTTTCGAGGTGTTACAAGATTCATACCGTTGTGTTTTAACAGCAAGCAGATTCATACAGTTGTGTTTTAGCATTCAGATTCATATAGTTGTATTTTAACAGTAAGCAGATTCATACGCTGTGTTTTACCATCCATGCTGGTAATGTTGGAGGATTTCTTGACGTTGTGTTTTAACAGCAAGCAGATTAGCAAGCAGATTAATACGATGTGTTTTCTTGATGTGTTTCTTCATGAAAGATAGAAGGAAGAGAGAGAGAGAGAGAGAGAGAGAAAATTGCATGAAATGTGGGGTGGTTATGGAATGACAATTATTTTCATATTTAAAACAAGCTAAATGACATATCTACCCCTGATTAATTAAATAATCCTATTTTTAAGAAACACATATTACCAAAATGCCACCAAGATGATCTCAACCATTAAACACACCCATTGGATGGCCCAGATCGTTTCCTAGACTTTCTAGGAAAAACACACTTTCCGTATGATCCCCACTTATATTTTAGATATTAAACATTATATAATGTAAGTATCTTTATGCTAGAAAATTCATGATAATCATTTTATGTTAGTAGTATTAGTGTTAATTTTCAGATGAATGTTGAAAATTTTAAAATATAATTTTCCTAATTAATTTTAGACTATACCATAATAAAATGTATATTATATGCAAAATATATAAAGTACGGTATTTACTTTGTACAAACACTATTATATACTTTTAAACACCATATTTAGTCATACGTATTATTTAGAAATATTTATTATCAAAATAAGTATTTTCGTCACATTTTACAAATTATAGTATTTAGGCTTTAACTATAAATAATAGTTATTATTTATACTTGCAGTCAAGCCGTTTTCCTGAACTTATAAATTTACACTTTATGATAACTAGTGTTTTTCAATGACGCGCTTTGCGCAAAATGCATTGGTGTTTTCGACCGACATCATTCTTCAAACGATTCGAGATAAACGATGCGTAACCAGCCATATCCGGCATCGTGGAGTGTATTAAAAAGGGAGCAATTGGACGATTGGATGCTAGGCTAGGTGTTTCTTGGAATGCCCACGGATTGTTCGGGTCAAAACCACGATTATGAGGATTCATTTTTTGTATTGTGATTGGATGAGAATTTTTTTTAAAAATAAGATAGAGATGATTATAGAAGAGGTGGAGTAGTTGTGGTAAAAAATGAATAGAAGTGTGAGTATTTATAGTGAATAAATTTTTTTTTAAACACATAGCCGTTGGCCAACGGCTAGCCCAAACGACTACTTGTCTTGGCCAATGAGATCCCGTCATGTCATCTTGATAGCCCCGTCCAACGCCCGGGCTGAAACCCCCGCCCAAGGGGCCACGCCGAAACCCAAGCCCACCCGGGGTGGTGACTTGGGCGTTTGTACCCAACCCACGCCACAAACCCCGTCCCCGGGCTGAAACCCCCGCCTAAGGGGCCACGCCGAAACCCAAGTCCACCCGGGGTGGTGACTTGGGCGTTTGTACCCAACCCAACCCAACCCACGCCACAACCTCTACCCCATACCACATACCCCATATTCTAATATAGCCTAAATTCACTGTTCATTTAGTTTGAATTTTATCATATATGAACTGTTCATTTAGTTTGAATTTTATCATATATGAATATGAATATGAATTTTAGAGCTGTGATTGAAATTTGAATACAATATCATTAGACATATGTTTTGACTAAATTATTAAATATGTAGTTACATGTATTTTTAGCCAAACTAGAATGTGTGTGGATGTGAGTATATATATATATATATATATTATATTGTTTAGTCGAAATCATACAACTATATCTATTTCATTGTTTTAAATACGAATTATCATTTCTTGTATTTATATACTTTTGACACTCAATCATTTTTACAAAACTAAAAATCCCCTAAACCATATGAACCTAGAAATTCCTATTCCTGTAATTCGTTCTATTCATAGTTGTATATTATGTTATGTTGTTAGGATAACTTTGAATTTATTCCAAAACACTACAACTTGTGCTAATTTGTATTTTGCTATCTTTGCAACATGTTAGTTTAATAGCCCCTTTTTCATTTTATGTTTTGGGGTGTATCATTTATACATATTCGTTATCTAATGTTAATTTGTGCTATATGTTAAACTTAGTTTTTTTTAGCCTAAGTCTAGAATCTTGATTCCAGCATTGATCATTAACTAACTAAGCCTAAAGTAGTAGTAGATAATAGCACTATTGGTTTGACAACCCGTCCGAGCCATTTTGGCATCGAAATCGGTTTATTTAAACTTATTGATTCTCGGCATCTAAGGTTTGATCATTGCAACAACGACTTATGATTCGCTATTCTATTCATATTATATGTATTATAAACCTATGTTTACTTACCAACGTTTTAGTTGACCCTTTTATTTTTATTCATGATATCGGAAATGCGGTTTGAGAATTTACAAGCTTGATGATTCATATAGGACGCATTGGACTTAGACTTAATAAACAAAACTTTGTTTCATGTTGTGTGATGTTTGAAAACAATTGATTCTTGTATTTGACATTTAATTTAGTATGATTAAATACATCAATTTTAATAATGCCAAGAGTTATGAAAATTCTATACGCCCCGACATATTCCGCCATCGGTTTGGGAGTTACACGTAAAGTAACTTGAATTTATACCGTCTAGTGAAAACGTATTATATTTGACCCGACTCTTTTAGAACAAAATTTATATCAAAATGTAAACCAATTGAAAACTACATAAAAATAAGCACTCAAATGTATTATATATGAGCTTACTCATTTCCAAAATATAATAATGTTAAAACGTATATCAATTTGAATTTATACCGACACGTACATAAAAATAAGCAAAAAAATTTGATTACAAAGTCTTTATATGGTTAAGGGGTTATAAGTGCCAATGTTTGTCACACCCCAACCAATGGCGGAAACATCGGGATGAGACGAAGTGTGAAGATTGCTAGAGACATCATAACGCTATTTGTGACAATATTTAATAAACCGATTTCATTTCATAATTCAATTGTCAACATTACAAGGAAATCAAATAACAACAAGTTCAAAGGAAGTACATGACAACATAATCAAAATTGATACAACATATTAAACCTAAACGTCTATATGTGTATCTAGGCATCAACACTACTTCTTTTCATAGCATCGTCATCATCAACCTGTAACATGTTTAAAATACAATTCAATGCAAAAGCAAAGGCGAGTATACAAGTTTGAGCATAAGTATAAGTATAAAGGTTTAAAACGAATCCACATGGCAACTTAGTCTATACGAGATCAACCTAGCGTGGCATGCAATATTTCTAGCCAACCTCAGTTTACGCAAGAAAGTTTAATTAATTCAACATGACCACAAGTTTAAGGGGGGCGGTGCGTTACTCCTATAGCGCTATACATGTCAAATGGAGGCTCGTGAAAGCTAATGACTAAAACATATCACATAAGTATGGTCCACGTAAGCATCAAGTATCATAACATAGTATTCATGTATAAGGATTGTTTTGTGCATTGCATAAAGAATAAGTTTAAGTGTGTTTTAATAAGGTAACATGTTACACCCCAAAAAGTGGTAAACATAAAAAGGGGGTTGCGAGTATACTCACGATTTTGCAAGTCTTCTACTTGGTAATCCCGCGAGTGGGTTGTGGTTGATGTGGAAGTGGGAACACCGTGTCCTTCTACACAAAGGAACAAAGTGTATGAGTTTGGGAAAATCAGAAGATTAAGGATTCGGAATTAAAACGTCATGAAAGTATTATATCAAAATAATCATCCTTGACACATAACACTTGTATGACACTATGAAACCACAAGGGTTATAATGTTTTCATGAGTTGAACACTCATTAGAATCATAACAAGGTTTAGGTCTTAGATGATATTCTACTACTTTGACAATTGAACATGATTTCAATATCAAAGGTTCAAATGTACATAGGTATTTATTTAGGTTATGTAGTATGTATATCAATAAGTCCAAATGTTTAAATATTTCAAGCATGAGGTAGAAGATTACATCTTCATTTAGGTACCTCGAAATGTGTCATAGAAGTCATGTAGGAGGTAGGAAGAACAAGCTTCCATTTAGGCACCTCGTATGCGTTCACCACTACACTTGTTTGTAAGAACAAACAAGGAGGGTCATGAACTAAGATTAGTACATTAATATAAACGATCTAAACTATGAGAAATCATCAAATCATGTGGGGATTTTATGTTGGAAAAACCCAAGTTGTTCCATAATCACTCCTACATCAAGATGAAGCTTGAACATGACTTGTGGGTTAAAAACCCTAATCAAAACAGAATTTATTTGAGGTTTAACCTCTGATGTTGTTTGTCTCAACCTTGTTTTTAAGCTTAACCAACCACAAGATAGGTTGTAAGCATTAGGACATAGGTTTGAGATGAGTTAGACTCAAGTTTGATAAGTTTAAACAAGTTTTGAAAGAACTTAAAACACAACAGAAAGTTTATGGACATTTTTAGGGCAATTCCAGGTCTGATTTCTCCAAGGAGAGATCAAGGAATCAAACCCCATGATTATCCAAGCAAGTAGGAAGAAGAATCAAGTACTTTGGTTGAGTTTTGAGCAAGTTATGCTCACTTTTGTATGAAGGTATGAATCTGTCCGAATTTCAGAATCTTGCAAGAACTTGAGAGTGATTTTGGAGAGATTTGAGAGTGTTGAAAGTGTCCAAGTGCTTGGAGAAGGTGGGTATTTGTAGGGGATGAGTTTAGGGTTGATTGGAGGTGTTTAATGGAGGTTTAGAGCTGATTGGGGAAGGAAGAAACATGGGATTACGTGCATTAGCGCGAGCTGTTTGAATCTGCTGCCCGCCAGACCCCCTTACGGACCGTAAGGGGTGTCTTTGCGGTCCGTAAAGCCCAAGCAGAAACACAATTTTTTTTTTATTTTGTGCTTTATTGTTTTGCAACACAACCCAATATTATTTAGGACGGGTTTTGTGACTTATTTAAGGTTCCTAAGCATATGTAACATGTTCTAAAAGTTGCGTAAGTGTAAGAATGAACATGTTTAAGTATAGAATTAGTATGTAAGCATGGTATGAAGCATGTATGTCACGTATTTATGAATTCAACGTACGTTTGTAAGCATCACGAGTAAGTATCAAATTGTTTCACCATCAAATGTATAACTAAGCATGAAGTATGTATAACACGTATTTAAAGAAATGCAAGTTTTCATTCATGATTCAAGTCTCGAGTTTACAATGATTACAAAGAAAGAACGTTTACAACGATACAACTTCCAAAATTAGAAATACGAATAAGACTTGCTATAAACGGAAAGTACAAATAAGCAGGGCGTTACAATGTTAAATGTTGAAGGGTAAAGGTACAAAAAGACACCAAAAGACAAAAAAAAAAAAAAAAAAAAAAAACAAATAAAGGGACATTCACTGGGAGGAACTGTAAACATCTTAATGTAGTTAGTTGTATAAAATATGTATTTGTAATTACAACAAAAGTATCTTATGATGGAAAATAACTTCTTCATGTATTTAGTTGTATAAAATATGTATTTGCAATTACAACAAAGGTATCTTATGATGGAAAACACATTATCTAATGCTCGATACACTACTAAACTAATCACCGACGGCTACAGTTTGTCGGTAGTTACTAACGGACTTAGTAAGATTTAAAACAAAAGGACCACCAAAAACCCATATTTCATCGAACCCATTGCTAACGGATTTTTGAGGGATTCCATCATATGTGAGTATTTTTCCATGTGAATAGGTGTGAAAATGTAATTTAAAGAAACTTTCATACCCGAAATTTGTTTCCCATATGTGCATATTCTCTCGTGAACACACATGTAAGGGTGTTTAATTTGTATGTTTTGCCCACGTTTACACATTGGGACTTGTGGGTTCACATATAAATGTAGTTTATTGATTACTTGTGTTCCTCAAGTCTAGTCATCAAGCTCGTGGGTACCGACAGAATATCATCGAAGGATTCTCGTCGATAACTACTTTCATTGATGAAATAGGCAGTAGGTGATACCCATTTATTTAGTAGTTACCATGGTGCAAAATTTGGCATTGAAATTTATGGATTCGATCAAAAGGTGGCAAACAATTAATGATTCACGATTGATAGAGATATTGTAATTCATTTAAGACAAAATCCGTTTTAATTGAAACTAGTGCTTTTAAACTCCACGTCTTGTCGCGGGAAAACGAGGAGAATTCAATCGATATCGGTTCAGTTCGTTATGATATACCGGTACATTACCTACATACACTATAACAACTGAAAAAGTAAACTCAAAAAATAAAATCGTAACGTTAGATAATAGCATTGATCATTAACTAGCTAAGCCTAAAATAGTAGTAGATATTAGCACTACTGGTTTGACAACCCGCCCGAGCCACTTTGGCATCGAAATCAGTTTATTTAAACTTATTGATTCTCGGCATCTAAGGTTTGATCATTGCAACAACGACTTATGATTCCCTATTCTATTCATATTATATGTACTATAAACCTATGTTTACTTAACAACTTTTTAGTTGACCCTTTTATTTTTATTCATGATATAGGAAATGCAGTTTGAGAATTTACAAGCTTGATGATTCATATAGGACGCACTGAACTTAGCCTTAATAAACAAAACTTTGTTTCATGTTGTGTGATGTTTGAAAACAATTTGATTCTTGTATTTGACATTTAATTTGGTATGATTAAATACATCAATTTTAATAATGCCTTGAGTTATGAACAATCTATACGCCCCGGCATATTCCGCCGTCGGTTTGGGTGTTACACGTAAAGTAACTTGAATTTATACCGTCTAATGAAAAGGTATTATATTTGACCCGACTCTTTTAGAACAAATTTTATGTCAAAATGTAGACCAATTGAAAACTACATAAAAATAAGCACACAAATGTATTATATATGAGCCTACTCGTTTCCAAAATAAAATAATGTTAAAATGTATATCAATTTGAATTTATACCGACACGTACATAAAAATAAGCACATAAAAATTGATTACAAAGTCTTTAAATGGTTAAGGGGTTATAAGTGCCAATGCTAAATGTTGAAGGGTAAAGGTACAAAAAGACACCAAAAGGCAAAAAATAAAATAAAAAAAGGGGACATTCACTGGGAGGAACTGTAAACATAACTTCTTAATGTATAGTTGTATAAAATATGTATTTGCAATTACAACAAAGGTATCTTATGATGGAAAATAACTTCTTCATGTAGTTAGTTGTATAAAATATGTATTTGCAATTACAACAAAGGTATCTTATGATGGAAAACACATTATCTAATGCTCGATACACTGCTAAACTAATAGGTATCACCAACGGATTATCACCGACGGGTACAGTTCGTCGGTAGTTACTAACGGACTTAGTAAGATTTAAAACAAAAGGACCACAAAAAACCCATATTTTATTGAACCCATTGCTAACGGATTTTTGAGGGATTCCATCATATGTGAGTATTTTTCCATGTGAATAGGTGTGAAAATGTAATTTAAAGAAACTTTCATACCCGAAATTTGTTTCCCGTATGTGCATATTCTCTCATGAACACACGTGTAAGGGTGTTTAATTTGTATGTTTTGCCCATGTTTACACATTGGGACTTGTGGGCTCACAATATAAATGTAGTTTATTGATTATTTGTGTTCCTCACATCTAGTCATCAAGCTCGTGGTTACCTACGGAGTATCATCGAAGGATTCTCGTCGATAACCACTTTCACTAATGAAATAGGCAATAGGTGATGATACCCATTTATTTAGTAGTTACCATGGTGCAAAATTTGGCATTGAAATTTATGGATTCGATCAAAAGGTGACAAACAATTAATGATTCACGATTGATAGAGATATTGTAATTCATTTAAGACAAAATCCGTTTTTAATTGAAACTAGTGCTCTTTAACCCCATGCCTTGTTGCGGGAAAACGAGGAGACTTCAATCGATATCGGTTAAGTTTGTTATGATATACCGGTACATTACCTACATACACTATAACAACTGAAAAAGTAAACTCAAAAAGTAAAATCGTAACATTAGATATCTACACATGCTCGGTTTTTTGTGGTAATGGGTCGGGTGTATCCATGCAAAACCTTTATAATTAATTTTGATGTCTTAATTTAAGAAAAAAAACAAGCATGTAAAAAACCACCAAAATGGCAACCAGAAAAGAAAAGAAATATGGGTGTTGTATGATTTTTTTTTATCGGTGTATAGCACGTTGGGTACGTTTTTGCGGGCAAGGCACTCTATGATTACCCTACACGGAGGCAAACCCGGGATCAAATCTAGTGCCTGGCCCCTCAAAGGGATTATTAACACTTAGGCCCTTGGCTGCCGTCCTATGAAGTAAACACGTCTGAATATCGCCACTTGCGTAGATCGAACCCGGTACCAAACGTCTCTCTAGCCTCATAACTAGCTCTCGGGATCTTTGCCAACTGAGCTAGCTCTCAGCAGGTGCTGCAAGCTTGCAATATTTGAACCCATGACCTAAGGATTATTAACATAACACCTAATCATTCCACCAACTCGTTTTCTTTTTAGATGATATGTTTCCATATGTGTGTATATAAAAAAAACTAGGTTAAAACCCCGTTTATTACACGAGTTGCATATATATAATTTTATATAATAAATAATAAGAAGATATATTTAAAAAAAAACTCGTATATTGCACGTGTTGAATAAAATATAATGTCATATGTTAATACAAACAGTAATCAAGATTTGTCTTTTAAAAATGAACATTGATGTACTATTTACTTATTATAAAATTTTACTTTGTTTTTTTTTTAATTTTGCATAAATATAATTTTATATAATAAATAATAAAAAGATATATTAAAAAAAACTTGAATATTGCACGTGTTGAATAAAATATAATGTCATATGTTAATATAAACATTCATCAAGATTTATCTTTTAAAAATGAACATTGATGTACTATTTACTTATTATAACATTTTACTTTTTTTTTATTTTGCATAAATGTAATTTTATATAATACATAATAAAAAATAAATATTTTTAAAAAAACTCATTGTAACACCTCGAAAATTTACGTCCTATAAGGCCTTGACACGTGTCATAATGTTTGAACGTGTGAAAGAATGTTCTTGGAGGACTAAAGTTGACAAACAGTGAAACTGTGTAAGTACAAGGGTTCAAAGTGTCAACAATGAATAAATATACTTTGCAATAACCCTACATGATGTTTATAACCTTAAACGAATAGATCATGGATCATACGAGGCGAATTGTGAAAGAAAGTGAGAGATTACAAACTACAGGGGTTAAATGTGCCAACATGTTTAAGTTATACCTCTGAGTGACCTTTTGACAAACCCGAAGCTTTGTAACGATTAATTATGCTCACTAGAATCTACCATAAAAATTTCACCAAGTTTCGTTATCGTATGAGCAAGTTGTGATAAAATTCGTGTGCAAGGGTTAGAATCGTCAACGTGGAAATTTAGGGCTTTTCGGGTGATCACAAAGTTACCCGAGGACTTGACAAAGTGGGTATAAGTCTTAAAGCCCCAAATATTAAATATCAAAGCTTCTTATGCAAGATTGGACTTGAAAACGACCTTTCAGGGGACCAAGGACCAAAATGCAATAACTAAAACATGTGTGACCTGAACAGAAGGGCCACACGGCCCGCCTACGATTTAACCAAGGCCCACGCGGGCCGCCTGAGGACCCCAGATGCAGAAAACAACCTGATGCATGGACAGCTGCCTGTTCGTGCCATCTAACCGACTTTAAACATGGTTTTTCGATTCTATGGGCTGGTATATACTAGTATACATCTTATAAAAGCCATATACATTCATCTTGATCATCCTACACTCATTTGGAATCAAATAAGAAAGATCAAAGTCCTTGTTAAAAGTCTCGTGTTCAACATACAAACACATATCAACTTCTGGACATCGAAGGAGCATACGGGTCATTCACAAGACTTCCATATCATCCATTAGACGTGTGTAAGTGCTCTTGATCCTTCTCGATTCAGTTTTACATCGTTTATAGCCTAGAAATCAAACCGTCGTAACTACGGTTTGACTTGGCGATAAATCACAAATGGTCCAGAGATTTGTCGAAACGAAAGTTGTTACGAGTTGGTAATTATATGAGTATTAAACCCCTAAAAGGGCTCTCACTGATTTTAATCCTAACTATGTCGTTTGACGAGTCAAACATGTTCCGAAAAAGTCAACAGAATCGCTTAATGCAAATTTAATGATCCAGAAGGTGTATAATCTGTTTTAACACTCATATAAACTGAAAATAAGTATAAAAACTTGTCTACACTTGTTTGATTCGACAACTTTCTATTTAGAACCGATTCGGAGCCGAAAGACGCAAAAGTTTGACTTTTGCGTTGACCTCGGTTCTGACCTGATTTATATAGGTTTAGACATGCCTTAAGGTTCCAATAGGACCTAGTTACATGTGTGTATAAGCCTCTGCGTTTATACCACTCGAATCCCTAATCGTCCGATGTTTCCGTTAATCGCCTAAATATTGACCGTAATGCCCTTATGACCATAAAACGAGATTTTTGGAAATATGAAAGTGCCATAATCTTAGTTACTGATTATTATGCATGTCCCGAAAATTTCACGTTAATCGGAGGTCTAGAATAGGAGATATGCTTAATGACGTAATTAAGAACGCTTTTATTAATTAAACGGCGTCATTAGCATAAAACCTATCTAAACCCAATTTTTGACACCAAACCTTTTACTCACTGATGTAATATAATATTTTGGGATTTTTGAAGATTTTTAATTATTTTTAAACTGATCGTAAGCTTGGATAGCGCCTTAATTCGGTTAATACCGAATATACCCTTTTCGGCCATAAAATGAGTTTTACAAATCCTTTTAACGCCAATCCAATTGCTACTGATTTTAAATATTAAATAGAGTGTTTTGAACCTATTTTACTGATCAAGAAACTCATAATCGTATTTTAAACCGTACGTCGCTTAAAACGGCTATATACGCGTATTACGCGCATAGTTTGGGTTTAAAATTATTTTGACATATAAGACTTATAATCAAATGTTATAACCTGTTTAAATAAGCCATTTTACTGATGTAATCAGACCCGGTTCACAGAAACCTAATTAAATTCTTTTATAATCTTTAAAATGACCAAAATACCCCTACGGGGCTTATTAAGAGATTAAACTCGTTTTGGGCATCATGGGTGATATCCTACTGATATCACAACTTATTTAAGGTGTGTTAACTTAGGAAACCTGTTTAGGACTCTTACGGATACCCGTTACGCTTCACGCGCGTTCGGTTCGGTTTATGTAACTAGTTTACATAAATTAGCCGAAACGGGTCAAACCTTATCGGTTTTATCTCAAAATCCAGAATGTGTATCATATACCCATATTAAGCAAGTCTTCAAACTTGTCGGGTCTAAATCACATTCTATCCGGTCTTCGCTTAATCGTGCGTACGAACCGTATCTTTAAAACTAACCGGTCTAAGCGTAAGCTTAACTAAAGACCCGTTAGGATTCTAATAGGTTATTAAAAACCTTCGTTCCAGATTTAGGAGCCCAGTAAAAGCTATCTGTACTTGCTGATTTGATACGGCTGGGATTGAATTTGTATTTAGCTCAGGTAAATACTTTTAACTTATTTCCCTATACGGGCTTGGGGTACGGTATATAAAATACCGCTTGGTCGGGCGTTGAATATTTAGTCTTATTATGGTTAAATTATTGAGATGTCTCCGTTTAATTTGTTTTGTTTACTTAAAGCCTTTGGGGGTTAATGACCGTTGTCCCGGATATCCCTGGCATCATTCTACGGAATGGCCACGACCTTAGCACACAGGTGTAGGCGTACACCTGTCAGTGTCTCATAATTAAAGTGGTGTGTCCATTAATCTTTAACCCGGCTCGATCCGGGCTACTGAACGCATAAGAAACATGTAAATCCTGTACAAGTTTATATATTAGATAAGTATCCCAAGTTATAAAATATTATTTGTGCCATGTGCATTCAAATCAATCATTTTCTTAAACCCTTTTCAAAATGAGTCGGTTGATTGTATTTACCAGTGTAAACTGACGTATTTTCCCAAAAAGGCTAAGTGCAGGTACTAATTGGAATTGGCTGGCTACTCCTAGCATCAATAAAGAGTCTCGCAAGCTTAGATGCCTAAAGTCTGTTGAACCATGTTATTTTATTTGCGATCCGCCTGTGGATCCTTTACTTCCGTTGTAATACTTTGATGTTACACTATTACGGATTGTAATATATTTATCCTTTTGCTTCCGCTGTGCATTTATATATTGTGTTGTTTGACTATAATGTTGCCAACCACGTCACGTTACTCCCCTACCGGGCCCACCGGTAACACGTGGAAATTTGGGGTGTGACAGGTTGGTATCAGAGCCAACATTGAGTGAATTAAACACTATCTTTTGTGTTTAATCTCAATGACACATTAGCACATACCTTGACCTTCTGAGTCTAGACTTAACATAGGAATATTCTCAATCCTTATCTGGAATTTCTGCTTCCAAATTTTTATATTTTGGATACATCGCCAAGCGAAGAAGCCGTAATATTAATTCTCCACACCAGGAGCCTTGATTTGCTGACCTTCGTACAGCGGCTAGGACGAAACATGCAACCAAGGAGAAGGCATTCAGAAATAAAATAAAGAAGAAACTCCTTTTGCTTAAGATCGTTTCCTTAATAGTCCTTCTAAGGACATAATTACTTTTCAGTTCCTTCGAGGACAACAGTATTCCTTTCAAGTCCCGTCTAGGGCACCTCTGTATTTTTTATTTTTATAGTGGAATAATTAACTTTAAATTTTCATTCAGACGTTCCTTTTATAAGATCTACCTTTATATAAAATGGCAAAATCTAAAAAGGACGAGACCTAGCCACGCATTATTTTGAGGCAGGGCAAAGATGGTAGTTCCATAATTAGATTCAGATCCATATTTAACACCTCAATTTAGGATTGTTCTGCGTTAATATTAATAAGAATCTTAAGAGTGAAACCTAGCTTTCGGGTCATTTTAAGGCCGGGCCATGATGGTAAGACCTGTTTAAAAGATTCGAATCCCTGTTAACATCTGTAAATATGTTAACACTCCTGACAGACGTGATTCACTAAAAATCACACACGTCATTCTTATTAATGGATTCTTCAAAAGATTCCTAACCCAATGTAATGATCTCTGAATCATGGGTTTAGATCATCACTTGGGATGATCACATTTTGACCATACGTGGTAATATAGCGCCTACAGGCCCTGTTCATTTCCATATGAACCAGAAGACAGTGGTAGTGATGACTCCCTGTCAGATAAAGGTAATGAACTAGGTTCAAACCTTCATGCTTTGATTCTCTGAAATCATAGCTTATAATTTATAAATGTCCTTGTGACTAAGCCTGTTGTGCCATTATACCTTCATGCTTTGATTCTCTGAAATCATAGCTTATAATTTATAAATGTCCTTGTGACTAAGCCTGTTGTGCCATTATACCTTCATGCTTTGATTCTCTGAAATCATAGCTTATAATTTATAAATGTCCTTGTGACTAAGCCTGTTGTGCCAGTATACCTTCATGCTTTGATTCTCTGAAATCATGGCGTATAAATTAAACTTGTCTACGCGACTAGGCCATTTGTGCTATTACTAACTTATAAATTAGGATTCATGATAAAAATCCTGAATAAAATAAATATCATTCATTTCCTGCCAATATAGATATTAAAAGAGAATCTTAAAAAGGTTTGACCTAGCTTGAATGTCAATTGGAGACCTAGCTAAGATGGTAAAATCTGTTTAAAAAGAGATTCAGATCCTTGTTAACATCTGAAAATGCGTTAACACTCTCGACAACCGTGATGCGATAAAATCACACTTGTCATCCTTATATTAGGAATTTTTCAAATCCCTTATTTAGCGTAAATGATCAATAGGAATCATGGCTGGTAAAAGTCGAAAATGATGTACGCATCAAAACATCCATTTGGGATGTATACATACGAGTAAAGATGAATACATGAAAAAGATAGTTTTATTTCATAACTTCTTGTCAAGACAATGAATTATGAAATTTTCCGACCCAAAGGAATCATCGATTATGTTTTAAAATTTCCCTAGTGACAAGGTCTCTGAGCCATCATAAGTCCTCTGGAACAAGCCCTTGTGCTATATGTAAAAGATGTCAGTATGACATTGGCAGTCGTGACTTATGTCCCCTGTCTGATAAATATGAAGGATCATATTCCGCTTAATTGCCAAAGATGGTTTATTTAAACTTAGGCAAAACATAATCAAATAAATTAAATTCTATCTATTGGCCTATATGGTTTAATTGCGCCATGGCTATTTATTCATCAAATTCGACAATTCACTATATGATTAAACAAATTGTTTCTACTTGGATAGTAGCCTTCAAAGCTTCACCATGGCTGACTCCTTTGAAGCTCACCATCATCCAGTTAATCAGAATGATGATGCAAGACTGAACTTAATAAGCACCGAGTTACAGGCTGTGATAAATACAGCCGTAAGCAACGCCGTGGACCGTGTGTTAAAGGATTATAAGCGAATGTGCGATGATACCCCAAATAAAGGTTACAAAAAGAGTAAAACCGGTTCAAACTATAACCAGTCCAAGCCAAAGGAGGCTAAACCCGAATGTAAGAATTGCGGGAAGATGAGGCACTTCAGTAAATGCATATATGAACAGATCAGGGGATGTGGTATCTGTAAAGAGATGGATCACAAGACCCATGAATGCAAGGAATTGAAAAACAACCAACAGTCGGGTGAAAAACCCAGATGCAAAATTTGCAAGAAACAGCACTTCGGGAAGTGCAGGTATGAATCGAACTTGCATACACAGTCGAGAACTGTTGCATGTGGGATATGCAAGTCCAAGGGGCATAAGACCTTGGACTGCAAGAAGATGGAGGACGCAACCTGCTATGGTTGCAATGAAAGAGGGCACATTAAGACCAACTGCCCTAAATATGCTAAAAAGTTTGAGGAAGTTAAGAAGACCAAAACCGAAAACTCCCAAATGGATACTCAAGAGGCTATCCAAGATGACAAGGTCACAACAGGTACTTTCTATATCAATAACGCTCATGTTAGAGTATTATTTAATTCAGGTTCAGATAAGTCTCTCATAGACAATAGATATTATAAATCATTAAATCTGCCTGTTAACAACTCTAAGCGTTAAGTATAAAGTAAAATTGACCGATAACACCTCGGAGACTGCTCCAGCAATATTAAATGGATGTTTTATATCCATTAAGAATTACCCTCCTCCGCCGTCCTTGTTCCGTTAATATGAGGACTCGATATAGTAATAAGTAAGGATTTGTCGTCTTGTGACCAAGCCCATATTGTGGGTGATAAGAAGCAGTTAATTATCAAGACCGTCATTTTGAAGGTTTGCTTAGGATCAGAATATCCATGCGGCCCGCGTAAGCCCTGGGTGATACCTTATGCGGCCCGCGTCAAAAATGGTGGAACCGGCCGTCCCCGGAATCGAACCTGGGTCTAGGCCGCACCCTTTCGCGCGCCTAACCAACCGAGCTAGGTGCCTAGTTTGTGAAAATTTTCAATCCGATTAAATATAAGCACATGTACAATAACTTCCTTACTTCTTACTATAAGTCACCTACTTATCCTTCTGCTGTTAACTAAGTATTAGAATCCAATATTTTATCTCTATGTTTTAATTACTCTTGGCTTGCTTATGTTGACTAAATACTAGAAATGATGAAGTAGAAACCATTAGGTATATCAGCGGCTATGCTGGAAAAGGACATGGTAAAGCATACATCAAAACTATTCGATGGCAATACTTTTAATTAGTGAGGACACTAATAAAATCCTCAAGAAGGATCCTATTATACATTGTGGAATGGTCCAAGTTTTAAGGACCTTATTAGAAAAACCTATTATCCCCATCACAAAATAGAAGAAGATGAAATAGGAATTTTCTGACTCTTACCATAAAAGTTATAGACTGTCGACAGTAAGTCGCAAATTTTAAATCCATTGGCTGAGTTAGTGCTCTATGTAATTTACCCAAAATCTAAGCTTAATGCAAATGATTATCAGCGGTTAGCATCGGCAATAAGAGGGGGCACTAAGGTTTTAAAAACCTACTCATTATAAATCCATTATGGATCTACCTCAGCTACTCACGTTATATAGATTAAGAAACGACCAGTCATAGATGAGACTGCCTAAATTGTCATAGACTTTACAGCTAAGTTTGAAAGGATTAAAAATGGAGGCGCTTAACCCTCCTGATGAATGATTAGAGGCAAGTCATGGTAATAATGACACTAGATAAATCCCTTACTGTGATTTATTTGCTAAGAGTTACGTTAGGATTCAAGTGCTGCTAAGTCTCTCATAAGACCATAAGCTTAACAAACTTTTGATTTCATAAGAACTTCAGATATTAAAGATAAGATATGATTTACCAATGGAATCTTTAATAACCCTCTCTCCCATCCTCGGAGATAATCCTTTCATAAGAAGCTGGAGTACTCTTCCTCAAAAAGAGTACGACAATGTATATTATTTTATTTTATTATTTTCTCATTGTTTTCTATCGCCTGCGAATGCCAAACTATGTTTGATAAAAGTGCCATATGAGGAGTGGCGTATCCTAGTGTGGCCCATAGATTGCTTTCATGCCTGATCAGTATGGAGGTTTAATGCATGGAACCTCTGAGATATCCCAATAGTCATATCGTACTAAAGTCGACTAGTAGTATTCAAAGAAGATATCCCGAATGAAATTGTCCAAGTAAATGTTCCCGACTAAAGAACTCGTGGACTTGTAACATAAATGTGTCACTTAATTGACACAAACAATGATGGATGAACTGGAGCCTGAGATTTGGAAAATCTCTGTAACCTCCTTATATCTTGTTTATCTTCTTCTAAGATTACCCTGTTTACCCCAGAGAGGCAGGTAGAGTTAAGGGTTATATCCCATTTAGAGCTGCATTATTTTGAAATCTCCAAGACAGCTAGTACCATTTTTGGCAGAATTGAAAACCCTGGTCAAATAAGATTTAAGATATAGATTCATATAGCCTAACTCAATATCCTGAGAGTTCGGTATAGTTAGATATGAAAGACGGTTCATTTTGCTTATGCATTATCACCGCAACCCTAATTAGGCAACGATTAAGGATTTGCCATCAACTGCCCAGGATCGTCGATCTGTTCGACTAACAACAAGGAATAGCTATTCCCTAAACATTAGCTAAGCAGTGGTTGGGATAACCATCTCACCTTAAAAATAAGCTTTTCTATAATAATGGATATGTAAGTATTAAGGCTACTCCTTTGGAGACCTTGTATAGATGGAATGTTAAATATCTATTGTTAGATAGAGAATTGGTAAGTCCAATTATCAAGATCTGAAAGTTGCCTGGGGAACAACAAATAAGATTATACAAATCCATAATCGATTGTAGGTTGCCAGTATATGGCAAGAAATCAAGGAGTTATGAAAATAACAAACTTCCTAAGTTCTTGTTAAGGAATATGGTTTAACAAAAGATATCACCCAGGAAGGGTGTACCAAATTTGTGAAATTTTCAGGCTAGTTAAGCTCTGAATATATGGAAATCATTTGAAGGAAATCGAATGTATCAAGATCAAGTAGCTTGTAAGCTAAAACCTATTTAAGGAGTTTTGCGGAGCTCGAAATACACTGCACACTAGTGACTGATGGAGGTGTTCCGCCAATAAGTCAAGGAGCACTATCACAAATTGGTATGCGGATTTACAATGTGATAAACATCCTATATCGATTAAGGATCGACATGTTACGAAGCTTCGAAGGAAGCATGTACCTTTAGTAAAGGTCAAATGGGATGCCCGTAGAGGTCCCGAATTCACGTGGGAGGTTGAGTCCACGATGAAAGAAAAGTACCCTTACTTATTTCAGTAAATCTCGGGTCGAGATTTATTTTAAGGGGGTGAGGATGTAACACCTCGAAAATTTACGTCCTATAAGGCCTTGACACGTGTCATAATGTTTGAACGCGTGAAAGAATGTTCTTGGAGGACTAAAGTTGACAAACAGTGAAACTGTGTAAGTACAAGGGTTCAAAGTGTCAACAATGAATAAATATACTTTGCAATAACCCTACATGATGTTTATAACCTTAAACGAATAGATCATGGATCATACGAGGCGAATTGTGAAAGAAAGTGAGAGATTACAAACTACAGGGGTTAAATGTGCCAACATGTTTAAGTTATACCTCTGAGTGACCTTTTGACAAACCCGAAGCTTTGTAACGATTAATTATGCTCACTAGAATCTACCATAAAAATTTCACCAAGTTTCGTTATCGTATGAGCAAGTTGTGATAAAATTCGTGTGCAAGGGTTAGAATCGTCAACGTGGAAATTTAGGGCTTTTCGGGTGATCACAAAGTTACCCGAGGACTTGACAAAGTGGGTATAAGTCTTAAAGCCCCAAATATTAAATATCAAAGCTTCTTATGCAAGATTGGACTTGAAAACGACCTTTCAGGGGACCAAGGACCAAAATGCAATAACTAAAACATGTGTGACCTGAACAGAAGGGCCACGCGGCCCGCCTACGATTTAACCAAGGCCCACGCGGGCCGCCTGAGGACCCCAGATGCAGAAAACAACCTGATGCATGGACAGCTGCCTGTTCGTGCCATCTAACCGACTTTAAACATGGTTTTTCGATTCTATGGGCTGGTATATACTAGTATACATCTTATAAAAGCCATATACATTCATCTTGATCATCCTACACTCATTTGGAATCAAATAAGAAAGATCAAAGTCCTTGTTAAAAGTCTCGTGTTCAACATACAAACACATATCAACTTCTGGACATCAAAGGAGCATACGGGTCATTCACAAGACTTCCATATCATCCATTAGACGTGTGTAAGTGCTCTTGATCCTTCTCGATTCAGTTTTACATCGTTTATAGCCTAGAAATCAAACCGTCGTAACTACGGTTTGACTTGGCGATAAATCACAAATGGTCCAGAGATTTGTCGAAATGAAAGTTGTTACGAGTTGGTAATTATATGAGTATTAAACCCCTAAAAGGGCTCTCACTGATTTTAATCCTAACTATGTCGTTTGACGAGTCAAACATGTTCCGAAAAAGTCAACAGAATCGCTTAATGCAAATTTAATGATCCAGAAGGCGTATAATCTGTTTTAACACTCATATAAACTGAAAATAAGTATAAAAACTTGTCTACACTTGTTTGATTCGACAACTTTCTATTTAGAACCGATTCGGAGCCGAAAGACGCAAAAGTTTGACTTTTGCGTTGACCTCGGTTCTGACCTGATTTATATAGGTTTAGACATGCCTTAAGGTTCCAATAGGACCTAGTTACATGTGTGTATAAGCCTCTGCGTTTATACCACTCGAATCCCTAATCGTCCGATGTTTCCGTTAATCGCCTAAATATTGACCGTAATGCCCTTATGACCATAAAACGAGATTTTTGGAAATATAAAAGTGCCATAATCTTAGTTACTGATTATTATGCATGTCCCGAAAATTTCACGTTAATCGGAGGTCTAGAATAGGAGATATGCTTAATGACGTAATTAAGAACGCTTTTATTAATTAAACGGCGTCATTAGCATAAAACCTATCTAAACCCAATTTTTGACACCAAACCTTTTACTCACTGATGTAATATAATATTTTGGGATTTTTGAAGATTTTTAATTATTTTTAAACTGATCGTAAGCTTGGATAGCGCCTTAATTCGGTTAATACCGAATATACCCTTTTCGGCCATAAAATGAGTTTTACAAATCCTTTTAACGCCAATCCAATTGCTACTGATTTTAAATATTAAATAGAGTGTTTTGAACCTATTTTACTGATCAAGAAACTCAGAATCGTATTTTAAACCGTACGTCGCTTAAAACGGCTATATACGCGTATTATGCGCATAGTTTGGGTTTAAAATTATTTTGACATATAAGACTTATAATCAAATGTTATAACCTGTTTAAATAAGCCATTTTACTGATGTAATCAGACCCGGTTCACAGAAACCTAATTAAATTCTTTTATAATCTTTAAAATGACCAAAATACCCCTACGGGGCTTATTAAGAGATTAAACTCGTTTTGGGCATCATGGGTGATATCCTACTGATATCACAACTTATTTAAGGTGTGTTAACTTAGGAAACCTGTTTAGGACTCTTACGGATACCCGTTACGCTTCACGCGCGTTCGGTTCGGTTTATGTAACTAGTTTACATAAATTAGCCGAAACGGGTCAAACCTTATCGGTTTTATCTCAAAATCCAGAATGTGTATCATATACCCATATTAAGCAAGTCTTCAAACTTGTCGGGTCTAAATCACATTCTATCCGGTCTTCGCTTAATCGTGCGTACGAACCGTATCTTTAAAACTAACCGGTCTAAGCGTAAGCTTAACTAAAGACCCGTTAGGATTCTAATAGGTTATTAAAAACCTTCGTTCCAGATTTAGGAGCCCAGTAAAAGCTATCTGTACTTGCTGATTTGATACGGCTGGGATTGAATTTGTATTTAGCTCAGGTAAATACTTTTAACTTATTTCCCTATACGGGCTTGGGGTACGGTATATAAAATACCGCTTGGTCGGGCGTTGAATATTTAGTCTTATTATGGTTAAATTATTGAGATGTCTCCGTTTAATTTGTTTTGTTTACTTAAAGCCTTTGGGGGTTAATGACCGTTGTCCCGGATATCCCTGGCATCATTCTACGGAATGGCCACGACCTTAGCACACAGGTGTAGGCGTACACCTGTCAGTGTCTCATAATTAAAGTGGTGTGTCCATTAATCTTTAACCCGGCTCGATCCGGGCTACTGAACGCATAAGAAACATGTAAATCCTGTACAAGTTTATATATTAGATAAGTATCCCAAGTTATAAAATATTATTTGTGCCATGTGCATTCAAATCAATCATTTTCTTAAACCCTTTTCAAAATGAGTCGGTTGATTGTATTTACCAGTGTAAACTGACGTATTTTCCCAAAAAGGCTAAGTGCAGGTACTAATTGGAATTGGCTGGCTACTCCTAGCATCAATAAAGAGTCTCGCAAGCTTAGATGCCTAAAGTCTGTTGAACCATGTTATTTTATTTGCGATCCGCCTGTGGATCCTTTACTTCCGTTGTAATACTTTGATGTTACACTATTACGGATTGTAATATATTTATCCTTTTGCTTCCGCTGTGCATTTATATATTGTGTTGTTTGACTATAATGTTGCCAACCACGTCACGTTACTCCCCTACCGGGCCCACCGGTAACACGTGGAAATTTGGGGTGTGACACTCATATATTGCACATGTTTAATAAAATATAATGTTATATGTTAGCACATACAGTAGTCAAAATTTATCTTTTAAAACTGAACTTTAATATACTATTTACTTATTATAACATTTTACTTTGTTAAATATGTATTCTTAACTAATTTTTTGTTTAAAATTATTATTATTATTTAATATGATCATAATAAAAATAAACGTTTATATTCTTATCTAATTTTTTGTTTAAAATAATAATAATAATAATAATTATTATTATTATTATTATTATCATTTAATACGATCATAATAAAAATAAATGTTTATCCTTATCTAAATATTTTTTCTTATCTTTTTTTTTTTGGAATGAGACTTTCTGTACAAGACCGATTGGTCTCCGGGGACATGTCTAAGACATTCCCCGTCAACCCCGCATCTCCGGACGCGATGTTCGATCGGGCCCCGGCCGGCGCGTGAGCTGACTTCCACCCGGAAACCATGCTGCCCCCACACGTGTTGCTGGGGTAACAGTTGGGTAAAACCGGGTTACCCTCAAGACCGCTCCATACCTCGGAAGGAAACGATCCATCATTGGGACGTCCCCCAAATGCAACAGGTGGGGATCGAACCCGGGTCTCCAAGGAAACCCAAAGTTCTTTCCACCACTCCACTACAAGTGGAAGATATTATTATTCTTATCTATTATTTTTGTTTAAAATTATTATTATTATTATTATTATTATTATTTAATATGAGAGATAAATAGGAAAATAAGGTGAGAAAGCAACATAAAGTTTTATCCTTATCTAAATACTTATTCTTATTTAATATTTTTGTTTAAAATTATTATTATTATTATTATTATTTAATATGAAAGATAAATAGGAAATAAGGTGAGAAAGCACCAGAAAGTTACACGTGTCCAAAAAAAGATTTTTATTTATTAGTATAGGAAGATGTTGCAAAGAAAGATCGAAAAAAATAAGAAGAGAATGAATGTCATTTGGCATTCACTTATTGACCTGGTGCGTTTAGCATCATAACTCTATTAAATTTTATTTGGTTTGATATAAAGTATAACGAAGTTAAATACGTCGGTGAGTCTTTATAAAATTATAACTCTAGAAGTAGATGTCTTAAGACATTGTCATGACTATGCTAAAAGAATGCATACTTGATTTTCTCTTTCTTCTCTCGCCCTTTACGTGTTGTTTTTATCTTTTCACTCTAGATTATAATCAACACTAGCTTAGAACTCCGTGTATTACACGGGTTCGGGTTGAATAAATGTAATTTTATATATTAAATAATAAATAAGTTATGTCTTTATGAACTCTGTATATTGTACGGGTTAAATAAATGTAATTTTATATATCAAATACTAAAAAAGTTATATCTTTAAAAACCATGTGTATTACACAGATTAAATAAATGTAATTTTGTATACTAAATACTAAAAACGTCGTATCTTTAAAAAACCCGTGTATAATCGGGTTGAATAAATCTAACAAATAATAAAAAATTACATCCCTAAAAACCTCGTATATTACACATGTTGAATAGATCTAAAAAAGAGTTATATCTTTATAAACCATGTGTATTACACATATTAAATAAATGTAATTTTGTATATTAAATACTAAAAATGTCGTATCTTTAAAAAAACCCGTTTATAGTCGGGTTGAAAAATCTACCAAATAATAAAAAAAATTATATCCTAAATAAATGTAATTTTATATATTAAATACTAAAAACGTCGTATCATTAAAAAACCCGTGTATAGTCGGGTTAAAAAATCTACCAAATAAAAAAAAATTATATCCTTAAAAACCCCAAACGTCGTATCTTTAAAAAACTCGTGTATAGTCGGGTTGAAAATCTACCAAATAATAAAAAAATTATATCCTAAATAAATGTAATTTTGTATATTAAATACTAAAAACGTCGTATCTTTAAAAAACCCGTGTATAGTCGGGTTGAAAAATCTACCAAATAAAAAAAAGTATATCCTTGAAAACCCCGCGTTTTACATGAGTGAATAAACATAATTTTGTATACCAAATAATAAAAAAAAAGTTATATTTTTAATAAATTATGATAACATTTAATATTAATTTATTATTTATATATTTAATATAAGATAAATAGATAAAAGAGATATTTGTTTTAAAAACATATTAAATTAACAATTTATATTTGAGGATAATATTTTATTAAAGTATGATAAGATTTAATATTAATTTATTTAGATAAATATAGATTTGATGATACCTCTAATAAATGACACGTGTCCAAAAGTTAGTTTCTTTTATTTTTATTATAGTAGTTAGATTTGTCTTATAGAAATTAAGCAATAACCATGTGTATGGATCAGATGGTCCATATCTCACAGAAGTACAAACTTGGATGTATATCTTTATTTAAAAGTCAACAATGGGAGACGAGGTGGTACATATTTTGATGATAATTGATAAACAACCAGCAAAAAGACTCATACGTGTTGCGGCGCCGTTACATTGCAAACATCGAATAGATTAGTACAAATGTTATGTTATGTGTTAACCATATGAAAACACGTGTTTCAACGTATCCGATTGAACTTAATGTAACCTATATAAGCATTGCGATTAGATCAAAACATAAAGTAAATCAAATGTATACCGTACAATCATAACGTATTATATGTGACCCGAATTATATATATACAAAAGTAACGGGTATAACGGAAAAACGGACACGTATAATCAAAAGAGATTAATTAGAGCTTTTGAAAAATGGCAAAAAAAGAAACCATAATTTCACTCCCATCGGTTCACAACAAATTTTCGAAACATTTGTAAAATAAGCACGAAAACATATTATATTTGACATGATGTTTTACAAAAACAATTACGTCGAAACATACACCATCTCGAATTTATACTAAAGCAAACATAAAAATATGCATGTAAAAATGTTTTATAAACGAAAACGTATTATATTTTACCTTACTTGTTTCCAAAAAAAGTTTACGTCAAAACGTAGAGCAAATCGAATTCATACCTACACATACATAAAAATATGCACATAAAAAATAGTTTTTTTAAAGTAAAGGAGGTACTGGGGTAAACTCGAAACAAATTGTTAGTAAAAAACTTAAGAGGTTAAATATGTTCGTAAAATCGTGCCAAGTAGTACCACTGCCAACGACCACCAACATTGGAAGGGTTCGTAAAAATTAAATAAATAAAAAAAGAAAAAATAACATCGAGCGAAAAACATACGTAAAATCGTTGAACCCCGCATGCCTCTTGCAGCTTGTTAATGCGAAGAAATTAGACCGAAACGTAAAACGAGAAAATAATAACTAAGTCGATCTAGGACCTGTGCCTTGCAACAAACTTTTCAAACGTGAAAAAGCAGACGGAAATCACGCACGTTGTAGCGTGTTGACTTGTAAAATTTAGAACGGAACGTAAAACGAAAAACTTGCGAAAAATGAAAAATATGACACACCAAAGTTGAAAATAAAAAAAGTGTTAGGATTAAATTTTTAAAGATGAAAAGCCTTGGGCTAAAAATAAAAAAATTAACCAATGATCTCTTGAGCTAGTGGTTAAGGAGGAGGTGACAAGATTTGCTTCTCTTGGAGGTCTTGGGTTCAAATCCAGGCAATGGGGGATTTTAATACTAACTTGGTGATACTGACTACTAACCCGATTAGCGACATCCTAACCGTACACCGTTAAAAAAAATAAAAAATTAAAGTGATTAAATTTAAAAGATAAAAACTTTTGTGTTGAAAATGAAAAGGTAAATTATTTTTTGAAATACCCCCATTACATAATGTATAACAACATAAAGCAACTTTGTGTTGCTAATTTATATTACGGTAATGGTAGAAGTACAAACTTGGATGTATTATTTGATTATTCTACAATTTTATTTTATTTCTATACTAATAGAAGAAAACCAAATCGATTAGAATAGTGTAGTAATTCTGCATTATTTTCTTATTAATATACTATGTTAGTTCCCCGTGTGTTACACGGGTTGGACAATCTAAACTATATAATAAATATTTTTTTGCAAATGCAAACCAAAGATGGAGACGTTTATATATCAAATTGATATAATTAAGTTAATATAAAGATGATGTATGTTACTATTATAAAATTCATCAAAGAAACATGTAATCGTTTAATGATACAAAAATAAATATATTATATTATATAAATACTTATTATTGTATTTACGTATTACATTATATTTAATGAGAAATAAAAAGTTACAATTATAATTCGCACAATACCGAAAATAATTTGAATCCAAAAAATATTTACAGAATTATTAGATTTTTAGCTTGATTTTAGCGACGTATTGCAACATTTTGTTTTATATATATATTTAAAGTTAGATAGTAATAAATTATGAAAATAATATGTTAAGTAAAGTATATGGATGATCCCAGTGATTTATCAAAAAATTGAATTTAATCTCTAATTTTTAAAAAATAAACGAACACTATAGGTGGTTAGTAATAACAATCAAGTTATATATTTAGTTATAATAATATGAAAAACAAATTAAGGACCTAAGTACGAACAATCAAGTTATATATTTAATTATTATTAATAATATGACAAAACAAATATTGAACCTAACTATGTATAAATTTCTTAAAATAAACTAATAGACAATTATTAAAATCCCCATAATAAATAAATAAGATATTTGATTGTGTTCCCTTTTCATCAAACGAATTTTAAAATTTATGGTTAGATATTTTATTAAAAAAAATATGTTTCGTTTATAAATAATTATGTTTTTTTTCTAGAAGAGATTAAATTAAAATTAAACTAAATAATAATTATCTATAAGAGATTAAACTAAATAATATTTAATAGGATATTATCTATAATTAATTAGAAGAGATTAAACTAAATAATAATTATCCATAAGATACATAGCCTAATATGGTGACAAGTGTCCCAAAAATGGTTTCTGTATAAATGCAAAGGTTAGATAATAAAATAAAAAACATGGCTACCTATCGTTTTATATTTTTAATAAAACGGTATAAAACTACCATTTTCAGTTTTTCTAATAGAATCGAAAATATAGCTATGTCTTATATAGTTATACCTCAATAGTGATTATCTCATAAAATAAAAAATATAATTATATGTCTTAAAAAGTTATACCTCAGTAGTTATGTCTAACCAAATTACAAAGATATAACTTTTAATATCTCATATAAATCAAAAATATATATTTTATCATCTATGAGCTTACAATTTTGTCTTTAATATATGAAGAGAGACTTTGCGTAAGTTTACTCATCCTTGAATTACCCTCACCTGAGGGTGTCATTGATGGTGTTTCAAGCATTGCATTTCTTCTAAACTCAATATCTCTCATGTTTCACAACCGATATGACTTTACCTACCTTAGGGCCTTACAAACTATATACTACTAACACCTTCGGGCATTACAAACTATATATTACTCATGATTTCTTAAGTAGGCATGCAAAAACTAAACAATCGATTAAAACTTTAAAAAAAATAACAATAAAAAAGAAGGTAAAAAGGTTGATAAGTTTTATACACTAATATACTATAATCAATATAAAATTACTTTTGGACTTTTCAATTTTTTTTTCTTTATATTCATTAACTGGATGAGACAAGGAGTGGTTGCTTTTGGGACCCTAAAGATGCATATGCTTTAAAATCTTCCTTGCTTGATGAACTTGACATTTGCTTTAAAATATTCGACTCCTATAATGAAAAAGAAAAAGGTTAAAAAGGACATGATATACTATAAATAGAAATAAAAGTAAAATGTATTAAATGATAATAATATAAATGAAATTATTTTGCAAATCATTATATTTTGTTGAAATCCAAGAAATGATAAGAAAAGGAAATGAAGTAATATTTTTTTCTATTGCAAGTAATAAATAGTTTTCTTTTAGCTCAATTCAACAAGCCCAAACACTGTTATTGGGCTCACCGTTAATGCTGCATTAAAAACCCAACACCCATGGAATGGAAGAAATAAGTGGCAATTAATTTGATCAAACAAAGAAACATATTTACTGAGCCCAATAACACCGGTCGACTGTTGATGCAGGCATCGGGTCCTCGTGGTTCAGAAAAGACGACTTGACCTTATCGGATGAAAAAAAAAAAAAAATACCAAACTATACGAAGCAAATAATGAGTTTAGCCGGATGGTATGGCATTGACTTAGTTAGCCGAAGTGGTCGATTGGATTCTCACCCGCTATGAAAGTACACTTAGTGATAGGCGTGTCTAACTTGCAGGGCCGGCCCAATAGGGTTAAGACCCTAGGCCCTGGCCTAGGGCCACCAAAATTGAAGGGCCACCATTTTTCTATTAGGTATTCTTTATACTAGGCCCATTACTAAAGATGTTAGGCCCAAATGTTACAAATTTTACCCAGCGGCCGTCCATGAACGTGAAACCTCAGAAGACAGAAGCGCGTGGAAGGTATTGATGAATCCTCGATGTTAGCGGGCGTGAAGAAAGAGATCGGTATCAGAGAAGTTGTTTGGATTTCCTATATGGAATCAAGCAATCAACACAATGATAATCATGGCATCCCAATGTCAATTGAAATCGAGCAATTGCTGGCAGGTAACAACAATCTTTTTAACTCTTTTTACATAAACTGAAATCAAATTCAAACCCCCTCAGAAGCTGAAATCGAACCCCCTCAAAAACTGAAATCGTTTTAACATTCTTATATATTGATAGAGGTCGAACCCCCAAACATAAACTCCGACTGGCTTGAACTTGGTTTTGTGGTTGCCGGCTGGCTTGAACTTGGAAGTTGGAACACGTTGGCACTCCGACTCCTTTTTGCGGTTTAATTTTTTGGCTGGTGATTTAATATCGTCGCTCTCACTCAGGTTAGGCATCTTCATTTGTTGATTTTAAGTTGTTGTTTAGGGAATTAGGGCTTATATTTGCTAATCTCAGTTTGTTGTTAGGCATTTAGGGGCTTATTTGCTTATTTTAATTTCTTATTTAAGGCTCACCGTTAATCTCTAAAATAGATTAATAGTTTAGCATTTAGGGGTTGGGGAGTTTGTCGCAATGTGGTGCAGGATCCCTAATCCTTTTCTGTTTAGGGTAAAGGATGTCCTGGACATTGGGATGCACATGAGAGGCTCT
This sequence comes from Helianthus tuberosus, assembly GCA_030545235.1. NCBI lineage: Eukaryota > Viridiplantae > Streptophyta > Magnoliopsida > Asterales > Asteraceae > Helianthus > Helianthus tuberosus. The sequence continues at coordinate 183,247,271 of CM060451.1, forward strand.
AAAAAATAGTAAAAACTGGTTAATGCCATTATTCAAATTGGTGTATGGTGTATATGGAAATGGCGAAACGATTTAATTTTTAACCAGAAGGTGAGGGACGTAGAAGACATTAAGGAGGAGATAAAACATCTCGGATACCTCTGGATCAAACATCGAGCAAAAGCCCAAAATTTGGAGTGTGCGCAATGGTGTAATTTTGAAATGTATGGTCTGAACTTGTAGCCTTCTGTCTTGTTTGTTGCTGTATTAGTTCTGTGGTGATGAGCCAACCAGTTGGTTGGTTCTAGATGAAATAATATATGTGTTGACCTTTTCGAAAAAAAGATTAATAGTTTAGCAAATTAAAACTACTAAAAAAATTACTTAAGACCTACTATGTCACAAGAAAGCTTAAACGGTTTAGCTATTATGTCAATGGAAAAAGATTTTTTAGAAGAACTTGATTACGATAGTTTGATTAAACAATTTGCTTCAATCAAAGCTAGAAAAATAAATTTTATTTTAACATATTCTATATCTATAGAAAACATATTACTTTAAAAAAAATTCAACTACGCCAATTATAAACTTTTTAGTTTATAATTGCCGGTCCCAAGCCCGGGTAAAGGAGGAGGTTTTTTTTTCACTAAATATGCTGGAAAGACTAATTTTGTAAAAGGGCCTCCACTTTGTTGTTCGCTTAGGGCCTCCGAAAACCTAGGAACGACCCTGCTAACTTGTAAACATCGTTATAGTAGTCGTAGTAATCATCATACTAATCAGAGTAATAGTTGTGGTGGTCGTGACAGTAATAGTAATTATTGAGATTAAATTAACAAATTGTATAAATATGATTTATCATATGGTTAACTAGGTTAGAACCCCGTGTATTACCCTGGTTGAATAAATGTAATTTTATATACCAAATAATAAAAAAAATATCTTTAAAAATCTTGTTTATTACACGGGTTGAATAAATGTAATTTTATATACTAAATAATAAAACAATATATATTTAAAAGAGTAAATTACAAGTTTTGTCCTTTATGTATGTCCCAAATTGCAGGCGCTGTCCTTTGTCTTTAAAATTGATGAGTTTTGTCCTTAATGTTTGCAAATCTTACACGTTATGTCCTTTAGGCCAAACCCAGTTAGATTTTTTGGTTAAAACTGGGTCATCCAAGGGTATTTTAGTCTTTTTACCCCATTTATTTAATGGTATTTAAAAAATAAAACAAAATAACTTAAAATATTATTATTATTTTAACTATATATATAACCCTTTATCCCCTTCAACCCTACATCAGCCCCACATACCCTACCATCTCCTCCACACATCGTCAATACACCTGACTCAACAAGCTTCCATCATCGTACTCCGGGATCCGTCGCACACAGACCCCCACCTCCGTCTCCGTCGCCGCCCTTATCCACACCCTCATCGACAACCGCCTCCAAGTTCCAACCACCCTCCATCTCTCATCATCGGATATCCAACCGGCGGTCGTCTTTAATCACCACCCTTCACACCGGAAACCTAACGTCGCGCACCCCCCAACCTCCTCATCCGCACCGGAACCGCCGGACTCATCACCTCCACCTCCACCCTCTTCACACTTCACCGACAGCACACCTCTCCGTTCTGAACCCCAAACACCGTTGACTTCAAAAAAGCATTTTATACATCACAAAAAGGATTACACACATCACAAAAAGCATTTTATATGTAACACCCCGAAAACGGGTTTGGTAATCAAACCACGTTTATACTAAAAGACGGGTAATTTACCTTTAGTGATAAAAGAAACCCGGTGAATATTAGGATTCTTAAATAAACAAGAATTTGCTAACTAGGGATTTTAACCTAGTTAGCTAATAGTTTAGAAATAACTTATAATAGGGTTAAAATTAACCAAAGTTATTATAGAAACTAAAGTGGAGGGACCTAAGTTGTAAAACTTGAAACTAGAATTTGTTAAAACAAATTAAATAAAAACCAAACACACAAATTAGTGTTTTGGTCGATCAGAAGCGCAGGAGAGCGACCAGGAACTCTCATCAAACCCTAACTCCACAAATTTGATCAATTGAAGGCTAATTCCTGCCCCAAATCGAAATCTGAACATAGATACGTGATCCTCATCATAAGGGGGTTACAAGGTATGTAAAATTTGGTGTTAATTCACTGTTTGAAAATCTCATGAAATTGGGAAATGTGAAAATTGATGATGCATGTTTGTTAATTGCATGGAATAGGAACAATATAGTGTCTAGGAGTAAGCCCTAGACAAGTATATGTTGAAATCAAGCTTAGCTCAAGTTTTTGTTGATACTAAATTCATGTATGAGATGTTTTTAGGGTTTTGATTGCAAAAAAATAGTGTTATGATGTCAAGAACAAGCTTAAATTGAAAGCTGAATTCAAACGATTCTTGATCAGAATTTACAGCCGATTTGTATTGGCTGTAACCTGGACAAAAAGTGATAAAAATAATGTGTTTCTTGAGTCTAGAATGTAATTCCAGGAAATATCTTTAAAACCCCACTGGAATCGCATTTTTTCGACGAAAATCGAGCGTTTTATGAATTTTTCCGTATCAAAGGTTCAAGCTGCGTTTTCTGGCAGAAATTGCAGCCCATCACGAATGTCATAACTCAATTTAGGAATTGAGTTATGATCTCAAATTCTTACTGTAGAAAGTTTTAAGCGATTAAAAGAATCGCCAATTGGAATTTCGTCAATCGGATAAACGAGGAATTTTTAATGAATTTTTCCGTAAGCTGAAGTCAGAAGTGACGAATCTGATTGCAGCTTAGTAAATGAATTTTCACGAATTTTTTGTAAAGAGTTAGATCTTGAAATTTTAACTCAAGGGCTAACCCTCCGAGAGGTACGCCACATAAAAAAATCATAATTTTTGAAGAGTTGTAAACAGGTTAAACAAGTCACCAAAAACAGCCAATTTTCATTGATATGAAATGCCTAAATGAAATCGCGGCTTACTAGTTAGTATGTAAAAATTGATTTTTGTTAAGAATTCGGATGAAATATGCCTAAGTGAGTTCAATGAACCAAATGTGCATATGAATATGTTGGTAAGTCAATTGACTTTTAAAAGTCAAACTAACCAATGATAAAGTCAAATAGTAGTTTCGACATAGAAAATACGTGAGGTGGAATAGTCGTGAATTGAAATGACTAATCTAACCACCTTGTGAATGATGATAGTTTGTCGCCTAACGAGCTAGGTGGAGGCTTGGGAAAGAAGCGGTCAAACGAATCAAGCACGAGAAGAAAAGCATATTCGGATGCGAGGTAAGTGGAGCTTACGCCCCTTTACATTGCTTGCAAAATTACTTAATTTCAAGTATTGCATATGAATGCTACTAAGTGGTTGGTATACAATGTTCCGACACGATTCAATGAGAGTCGGAACAAGGGAAAATGGTAAGAAATCATGAATCATGGTAAAAGGAGTAAAAAGGTAAATTAGTCATGTAATGACGAACAAATAAAAACGGTTTTAAGTAAAACAAGTTAAAGGAAAACCGGGTTAGGTTTAAAGGGATGAAATGGTAACTAAGTACCATCTCATATGGATAAATGGCAAATTAGACTAAATGGGTCAAATGGTGTTGTTAGCACCATTTGACAATTACATTTGACAATCGCTTGTTGAGTTTTGTAATCACAGGAAATAACATAAGTATACGTTGCTTTAACTAGAAAAACTTAAAGCAAAAGTTATGTAAACGGGTCAATACCTTGACCCGAGCCAGGTACGTTTAAATAAGCTTTTGGTTAAACATACAATTTTTGGTCAAATATTTAGCGAAAGTCCTTCGTCGTATAGTGAGGGACTAAAGTTGACCAAAACACCCTTGAAGGGTATATCGGGCAAACGACCCATAGGGGGGTTGATTAGGAACTTACATAAAGATTATGGAATCATTAAATATGAATAAAAGTCATAGGAATTCATATTCGTGGGTCAAATGCTCAAAAACGGTCATTTGCGTAAAATGATCAACCAATGGGTAAATTTGGGAAAAAGGGATTCATTATGTTAAATCCGCCACAAAATAGTTGTGGTGGAATATTTGTAGTTAATTAGACATGGACTTTTGTGGCGTCAAAAGAAAAGCACAAGTTCTAGACTAAAATGCGTAAATACCTCAAACGGGTCAAAATAAGCATATGGGTGAAATGGATTAAAGAAGGTATATAATTCTATAATCGGAACCTAATATGTTAGACATTATTGAATTTAATAGGTTTGTGAGAAATAAGGGTTGAACAAACTTGTATGTTTGATAAAATCACAAACGGGTCAAATTTTGGTAAAAGAGTATTAAGCCGAAGACTTAAAAGTCTTAAATTTTATCAAGCCGGATATCGGATTTTAACACCATATGATGGAGAATCAAATTTTAAACATGCAGGAAGAAACGGTAAGTCAAACTGATAAGCGGTTTGAAAGATACGAAAGATTTCGTGTCAAATTACGGCAAAATGGAAAAGTGTAAGACCCTAATTCATTTAACCTTAACACAACGCAGCGGAATTTCGAGTCTGAAAATTTCTTTCATGACATGCATCTTGACATTCTAAAAATTCCTTTTATAATATAAGGATATGACTTATCAACACTAAATTACATATTTAGACATTCCCGTACAATCTGTCTTGTGACTCGATCCTCGATCTCCAAACCTTGGTTATCCTCATGACTGGTACTACCTGCGCTCACCACATAAAATTCATACATTAGTACACATCATAACATACAAGATTTGTTCACGTTTACTTCTCGTTTCATTAACTCTTTACATTCCAGCTTTTCCATCCTGTCATACCATCCGGGGTGAGACTTCCTTGCCATTCCTGCATTTCTCTTATAACTCCATGTATACAAATAAACAACGTAAACACTTGATCGTACCATAAGTCTTACATACATACCTATACTTCATACCTGCATACGTTCACACATACATTCGCATATCGATCATTCTATATGTATCTACATATATACATACCTACATCGTCACATACGATCATGCCATCCCACTTATATACATTCACACATACATACATTCTTACATACATACATACACCTTATACATGCCTTCGCACAAACCTACATATGTGCATACATTCATACATACTCACCTTCGTAAATATACATACTTCCTACATACACCCATACATACATACACTTAGGTTTATAAATCATACATGTGTACATGCCTACATACTTACTTACATATATATATTTATAACCACCTGCTTTAACATACCCAACTCATAGTTACCTATTCATATACCACTTCATATATCCTTATGTACTTGCTTACATATATATAATCTTACATACATTCGCGCATACCCGTTCACATACATTTCTACCTACGTGTATAAGATATACAACATCCATACATACCTATCCACACATACGCTTACCCTAATGGTCATAAAACATGAGTTAAACTGGTTATACGCGACTTAAAACGCGTTTAAACGAGTTCCCGATACAAAACGGAGCCAACAAACAACTTTCGACAACCAGCCACCCCGTCGCATAGCGCGACGGGCCGTCGCGTAGCGCGACGCCATCAAACAAACAGAATGTTTGTTGCTGCTGTGCTGCAGATTTCAGCACGTCCGCGTTTCACGGAAACGGTCATAACTTCTTCGTTATTGGTCCGTTTTACCCGATTCTTTTTCCTACACGTCCGTAATTTAATTCTCCATCTAATGGAACTAAAATCCAACATCCGACTTAATATAATTTCCGACTTTTAACTCTTCGGCTTATTACCCTTTAACCACTTTTCGACCCGTTCATGCATACGTCAACATAACTTGTTCCTTTTACCAAAACCTCTTATAAACATAATAATATAAGTGACGTCTATCATAAATTACCAAATTCTTGGATGTCTTGCATCCTCTTAACACCTTATCGTTCATATGCTTATTTTTGACCCGTTAAGGGTATTCGTGCATTCAATGGTCTACGACTAACCAAACCGTAATTCCCACTTCCATACTCGTCCAAAACATTACACTAATCAAGTAACTTGCTTCAAAACTACTTTTAAGCCCGTTTACCCCAAAATACCCATCAAGGGCATTTTGGTCATCATTAACCCATCATTTACGACGAAAGACCTTAAACACATATTTGACCTCGAACATCATGTTGAGTTCATTACAACACTTTATTACTTACTTATACTACGAAGTGATTACAGAAATCACTTACCTTATGCGTCCGTGCTCGTATCCGATTCCTTGCCTCTTCTTGACCCGTTAACACCTCATGCTTGAGTCCGTCTCAACGTGATTCCTATACTTTCATTTCATCGAAATCACGCTCTTATTAGCATACACCTTTGTACATGTAACAATCATATCACTCGCATAATTCACGCTTAACTTTCCTTAGTCATTTCTAACAAGCATTAAAATACATAATCAACTTCACATAATCACATCCGTATACATTAAACTCATGTAACTCATCGTGTCATTACATTTAACACGGATTGCTATAACATGTACCATACGACTTCCCATCAACCTACATTTACGACAACGAGTCAAGTCATGTTTCTTATACTTAGTTGACTTTTGAAAGTCAACTATTAACCATACTTAACTATCGACTTATCATTATATACCCGTAACATCATAATCGACTATACGGACGACACTATATACATTTCATCATACACTTGATGTGAGTACTACCTTTTAAGCATAACGTACAACTATTTCATGCACAATTCTTCTAAACTCATACATAACCCATCAAAACCAACTACTAATCATCATGTATCATTCCAAATGAACATTAAACATAACATCATCATATTCCTATACTTTCATCTAACAATAATTCATCATACCCACATAATACATCAATCATTCAACAAGACTTGAACACAGGAGGTGATTACTAGTCATAATCTTCACCCTAACTAACGGGTGTCACCTCTAAACATCAAATTAACGCAAACCATTCATAACCCATGTTCTACACGAGGATTCTAACCCTCGTACATGATCAATTTCATATTAACTTACGGATTAGAACATAACCCACTTCACCCATGATCACCAATCTTAGATTTAAGACATACCTTATGATCCCCTCGTGTTGGTGATCATTAATCCATGCTCGGTTATGAATTTAAGCATCATTTAGCCTTCCAATTGGATGATCTTTCATGTTTAGGGTTTGAGACTCCATGGGAGTCTCCTGATCGATCTAGAACACACACGAAGGTGTGTTTGTGTGTGTTGTTAGTTTCTTTTAATAACACAACTTCCATCTTGTTCCACTTTAACCCCTCGGGTTTGCCTTTTTAAAACATAACCGACACTATCTTAATCATTTAAGACTTTTGACCATACCCTTAACTAGGTTAAATAGCCTAGTTATTTATTTCCTGACGTGTCACATAATAACATACAACAAATATTAACATTCAGGTTTTTGGGGCGTTACAAGTCTACCACCCTTAAACAAGGTTTCGTCCCCGAAACCTTTCTCACTTTCATCGAACACATATCATCTTTTCTTCCAGTCCATCCATACGACCACTAGCCCATACTTTCCTGATCATTCTTTCCTATATCATTTTCATTTTCATTTACTTGACCTGTCAATAACTGGTCAATACACATACTCTTCCGTCCTTTAATATAATCCTTTCTTAATGGATCTAATATCTCCATCTCACCTTTAAAATTTACATTCTCTACATACTCTGTATAACATTTAACTTTTGTTTTGTTATCACAACAAAACTATTATTACATAATCACGCCTACGTGCTTAATTCTAACGTTAACCTCATTCTACATTTTCTACAGCTACGTATACTTTGCATACCTTTATTTTATCTTTAAATCATTTCGTTCATTACACATTACTACTGCTTTCACTTCATGCATTACTTAATTTACACATATACAGGTGTCATACTAGTTCATATCTACCCAATCATGAGTTAAATATTCTTACTAACCTCTTTTTCATTTCCCAAACCACGATCTGCAACCCAGATCGATTCATCTTTTCCTCGAGTACTAGCCATAATAGGCCAGATTTCATTCATCCGTGTCATGAGTTTCCACTCGTGCACATCCTTTCCCCAATACGATTGGTTTCATCACATCAATAATTCTAACATTATCACCAACATCATCGGCGGTTAGCACATATCGTTTAAACATTCATTAAATTAGGTGATTACCCACCTATAACTTTTCTACAATTTCCTACGTACCTGCTATAACGTACCGCACATTCTATTTCTTACATGCAATCTTTTCATTCAATTAATCATTTTGCCAACGGAAGTACACGCTCGTACTTCCTTCCATTCATGCTTACTTGCCAAGACCTTATTACATCGTTTCAATATTTCTTACTGAACTTACCATTTCTGCCCATACTCAAGTTATTGTCCGGGTCACAGCCCGTCATCATTCTGACTTCTAAGAGTCAATTACTAACACATCTAACACGTAACTTATACAAAACTTCGTTTATTATACTATCACTTTTTACTTTATACTTATTTCTATGACCCGTTCGACTCAATCATGGTCAAACTGTCGACATCTTCTTAGGCGGATTAATTTCATCTTTTCATATTTTTGAATCCGTCTCACGGATTCAGACGCATCATTCATGCTTTTTCATTCATTGAATCCGGCTTACGGATTCAAACATTACATTCATGCCTCTTATCCTTGAACCCGCCTCGCGGATTCAAGCATTACATTCATACCTTTCCTCCTTGAATCCGTCTCGCGGATTCAATCATTACATTCATACTTTTCCTCCTTGAATCCGTCTCGCGGATTCAATCATTACATTCATACTTTTCCTCCTTGAATCCGTCTCGCGGATTCAAACATTCATTCTTACCTTTCATCCTTGAATCCGTCTCACGGATTCAAACATTTCATTCATACTTTTCATCCTTGAATCCGTCATGATCAATTTCATATTAACTTACGGATTAGAACATAACCCACTTCACCCATGATCACCAATCTTAGATTTAAGACATACCTTATGATCCCCTCGTGTTGGTGATCATTAATCCATGCTCGGTTATGAATTTAAGCATCATTTAGCCTTCCAATTGGATGATCTTTCATGTTTAGGGTTTGAGACTCCATGGGAGTCTCCTGATCGATCTAGAACACACACGAAGGTGTGTTTGTGTGTGTTGTTAGTTTCTTTTAATAACACAACTTCCATCTTGTTCCACTTTAACCCCTCGGGTTTGCCTTTTTAAAACATAACCGACACTATCTTAATCATTTAAGACTTTTGACCATACCCTTAACTAGGTTAAATAGCCTAGTTATTTATTTCCTGACGTGTCACATAATAACATACAACAAATATTAACATTCAGATTTTTGGGGCGTTACAAAAAGCTGCATACAGGGCCCACCGTAACTTACGGTGCCACCGTAAGTTACGGTGGAGCTGATATGGTTACGGTGGTAACCTACTGTTGTACGGTAGAAGAGTATGAACTCAGGGGCCACCGTAAGTTACGGTGCCACCGTAAGTTACGGTGGAGATTATTTTCAAGTCCTTGTTTTCTTTTGAACATCAATTGTTTCCCGTACTCGTTTGGACATGATTTAAACCCCGTAAGACTAAAGCATTTCATGTTTATGAAATGTAGGTACACTTTGGGATGCCGGAAGACAATCAAGCTCAACGAAGAACCGAACACAATATAGATACACGCTTCCGCACTTTGCTACGTTGTAAATTTTAAACAACGAATTCAACCACGTGATGTAGAATAACTTATGATTTGTAAAAGTTTTAGTAAACCCGTATTTCCGATGTATATGTAATTGTAATTACATGATTGTTTTCGTAAAAGATTCATTAAACCTTAAATTAACTTAACGGGTGTTACATTATACCCTCAATTTGACGTATCCTGTTTTGTACATGAAAACCCCAATTTTTATTTCAAACAAACCCTAACCTTCCACCACCATCGCAGATCCTGTTCCTGAAGAGAGAGAGGGAGGGAGATGGTGGAAAGAGAGACGAAAAGTGATATTTAATTATGATGATTTCCGATTTGGATCCGATCCAGCTGTGGGGATGGTGTAATGTAGTGTATAGAGAGAGGTAGAGATAGGAAGGGGGTGGTGGTGGTGGTGGTTGGAGCTTACGGCGGTGGTGGTGGTGGACGGAAGTTACGGCGGTGGTGGTGGTTGAAGGAGGAGGTGGTGGTGATGGTAGAGAGATGGAGCAGAGAGAGGAAGGTTGTTTGCTCAGAGGGAGAGAAAGAGATTAGTCGATATATATATATTTTTCTTAAAGATGTTTTAAAAAAAATAGGGTAAAAAGACAATTCTACCCTCATGTGCAAGGCACATGACTAGATTTAACCAAAAAATCTAACTGGGTTTGGCCTAAAGGAGATAACGTGCAAGATTTGCAAACATTAAGGACAAAACTCATCAATTTTAAAGACAAAGGACAGCGCCTGCAATTTGGGACATACATAAAGGACAAAACTTGTAATTTACTCTATTTAAAATCTCGTTTATTACATGGGTTGAATAAATGTAATTTTATATATTAAATAATAAAAAAGTTATATTTTTAAGAACCCCGTGTGTTGTACGGTTTGAGTAAATTTAATTTTATATATAAATAATGAATAAAGTTACATTTTTAAGAACCTCATGTGTTATACGGGTTGAGCACATGTAATTTTATATACCAAACAATAAAAAGTTATATCTTTATAAACCCTATGTATTATATGGATTGAATAAATCTAATTTTATATACTACATAATAAAAAAGTTATATTTTTGAAAACCACGTGTATTACATGAGTTGCATAAATGTAATTTTGTATAGTAAAAAATAAAAATGTTATATCTTTAAAAAACCTCGTTTATTACACGGGTTGAATGCTCTAATAAAAATTTATATCTTTTAAAAAACTAATGGATATACTCGATATACGATGGATGATGTGATTGCGGTGATGTTTCTTATAAATGTAATGTAAACATAGTGATTATCGTATTTGAGTTGAGAGTTGAACACGAAAATAAAAGTATAGAACCAATAAACATTGATTAATATTTTTGTTTACCCCTTATAAACATTTTTGAAATAGGTTCTACCCTTAACTACTTAAGTTTAATAAAATAAAGAGTTAATTACATAGTTAGTCCCTGTGGTTTACACAAAACAACGATCTAAGGTACTAATAGTTTAAAATCACATCCTTCGCTACTAACTTTCCATTTTTTAACATGTGAGGGTATTAACGTTAATTCCTTGTTAACTATTAGTACTTTAGATTGTTAGTTTGTGTAAATCACAGGGACTAACTATGTAATTAATACTCTCACATGTTAAAAAATGGAAAGTTAGTACCACAGGATGTGATTTTAAACTATTAGTACCTTAGATTGTTAGTTTGTGTAAACCACATGGACTAACTATGTAATTAACTCAAAATAAATCATTTACATTATATTAATTTATATTTAGGGTACATCTTTTGTTAATTTCATGATAAATAATTTTGAAATATGACAAATTTTAAAATATTATACTATCTTCTATACGAATTGTTTAAATTTATATTAAATTTAATTTTATAATTATCTTTTAATTGATATTAATTATCTATAAAAAATAGATGGCTTCAATGAATGACATGTGTACTCCTATTGGTTTCTTTTATTATATAGTATAGATATAAATGAGTCATAGATAAACTTTATCTTATTATTGATATATTTGACCATTAGTTTATTGAAACGAGATCAGGAGAAAACGCTCAAAAGTGTGAGAATGGTGAAAACGCTTCCTGGCCCAACACGTGTCCCGTCGCTTAGAAAAGGGCGGAGGGGTTTTTTTGTCCTTTCATCTTCTGCTTTTCCAGTTCCGCTTTTCCCAATATTGTTGGTTTTTAAGATTTTTGGCGTTAACCAAATTCAATATTTAATAGCGTTTAATGGTTTCATCTTATTAACATTTTGGCGTTTATGGCGTTTATTCAAATCGTATGTCATTTGTAACACATGGGTCAGGGAATCTATTTGAATGGCGTTTTTCAAGGCGTTTTTAACAAGTTGGCCAATTGTTCTATTATTTTTTATAAACATTTTGGCGTTTGGGTTATCTTGGCGTTTTACAATTGTTAGATTATATTTCAGCCACAGTAGAAAAAAAATACAAGCGAAGAAAAATAAATTAAAAATCCTAATCTGATCTCTCTTCACAATATTCACTGTCATCAGTCTCTTTGTTATTTAATAGTACAAGAACTGACACCAAAATATGGTGTTTTATGTAAAACTTAACAAACCCATCGGTTTGATTTTTTTGCCTGCTCGTCTGTTGAAGTTGTTTTTTTTGTGGATGTTTGGCGACATAGATCTATGACGTGTGGGTGGGTTTTTCACTTTTTCTTCATGTTGATTTTCATCTTTATATTCATCCCACTCTTCAGTGTCATTGATCTCTTATCCTCATCCAAGCCTTCTTCAAGAATAAAAAATACAAAATGCCATATGACTAGCATTAGTATCTTTTTCTTGAATTTTTATCCATCTTATGCAGCAAAATCTTTCTGAGTTACTCGCATCCTCTAAACAATTCATTTAGTGAAACTTGAGGAATAACAATACTGAATATCCGAGAAAGCATATTAGCCATTTACCTTTTTGGCGTTTTTATTAGATATGGCGTTGTTTATTAAATAACAATCAACTGAAAAAGAAAATTAAACTAAATAAATATTGATCTTCAAATCTTCACTGTCACAGGTCTCTTTCTTCTTTTGAAGCATCTTCACTGGCAGTTTCGACTTTCGTATGAAATCAGCCTCTTTTTCTATAATTTTTGTCCATCTCATGCAGTAAAATGTTATTGAGTTTACACCCTTTCAGCCAAAATGTTATGTTTTTTGGCGTTTTACGGAGAAAAACAACGCCCCAAAATAAACCATCTTAAAACTGAAAATTTGATCATTCTAAAATCAATAAATTGTTGTTGTATGGTGTTGGATAACACTGTTAATCCTCAGTTAAGAAAGATAACTGACAATGTTGTTCACACCATACAGCTACACTTTATTGACAACAATATATTTAATGTTTGGATTTTCTGGCGTTTATCAGTCGAATGGTATATATTAAATATGGCGTTTGGGGTTTTTGTTTGTGTTTTTTAATTGAAGGTCTGAGTTGTTGTATATATAGGATTTTTTAGGCTGTTTTTTAGGAGGGATTTTACTATAATTAAGTTTGGCGTTTTATATCTAATGGCGTTTTTAGCAGAATGCTGTGTGAATTTTGTTTTGGCGTTTTATTTTCATGAGATGGCGTTTTGTTTGGAGTAGTCAAAAGACGCTTTTACCCTTAATGAGGCGCGTCCACGTAATAAAATTGATGTTATTTATGAAAACACCACCGCGCCAATCTAGTCCATAAATTGTTTTGATCGGACGATTGATAAGCGTTCTCACCGTTCTCACACTTTCTACCGTTTTCTCTAAATCCTGACCCTGTTTATTATATTATTTTAATAGGTGTTAGAGCTATAAATCTATTGAACATTGTGTTTCATTTACTTGTGAGACAAACAGAAATATATAACTTTATAAGATATCAAAGCCAATTCGGCTCAACACTTCTTTCCTTCTCCAAATACATCTGTGTATTATATTTCGATAGTATTTTCTCTCTAAAAGTATCGAAGTTACGTTTTTCTTTAGATCATGCACCTACAAGGCATGTCATGCTCGACTGACATGTGATTGTTGTGAACATATGTTTCTATAGTTGGTGCCCAATTTTCCATATCTTCAGTTTTTCTGATTTTAAGTTAGTGTTTCTAGTTACATTTTAAAGTTTGTTTTTTATTATTTTTTTGTTTTTTGTAATACTTTTTCAAACTAATTTTATTATAGTTTTGGCTGTTTTGTTATATATGGCGTTTTTATTATACAACAATCAACTGAAAAGGAAAATAAAAAAAGAATACATAAAAAAAGTTTTTTTATAATACTTGTCCAAAGTAATTTATTGATGGTTTGATAAACGCCAAAGGTGTAAGACATTTACCTTTTTGGCGTTTTTATTAGATATGGCGTTGTTTATTAAATAACAATCAACTGAAAAAGAAAATTAAACTGAATAAATATCGATATTCAAATCTTCACTGTCACTAGTCTCTTTCTTCTTTTGAAGTATCTTCACTGGCTGTTTTGACTGTCATATGAAATCAGCCTCTTTTTCTCTAATTTTTGTCCATCTCATGCAGTAAAATGTTATTAAGTTTACACCCTTTCAGCCAAAATGTTATGTTTTTGGCGTTTTACCGAGAAAAAGAACGTCCCAAAATAAACCATCTTAAAACTGTAAATTTGATCATGCTAAAATCAATAAAATGTTGTTGTATGGTGTTGGATAACATTGTTAATCCTCAGTTAAGAAAGATAACTGACAATGTTGTTCACACCATACAGCTACACTTTATTGACAACAATATATTTAATGTTTAGGTTTTATGGCCTTTATCAGTCGAATGGTATATATTAAATATGGCGTTTGGGGTTTTTGTTTGTGTTTTTTAATTGAAGGTCTGAGTTGTTGTATATATAGTATTTTTTGGCCGTTTTTAGGCGGGATTTTACTATAATTAAGTTTGGCGTTTTATATCTACTGGCGTTTTTAGCAGAACGCTGTGTGATTTTTGTTTTGCCGTTTTATTTTCATAAGATGGCGTTTTGTTTGGAGTAGTCAAAAGACACTTTTACCCTTAATGAGGCGCGTCCACGTAATAAAATTGATGTTATTTACGAAAACGCCACCACGCCAATCTAGTCCATAGATTGTTTTGATCGGACGATTGATAAGCGTTCTCACCGTTCTCACACTTTCTACCGTTTTCTCTAAATCCTGACCCTGTTTATTATATTATTTTAATAGGTGTTAGAGCTATAAATCTATTGAACATTGTGTTTCATTTACTTGTGAGACAAACAGAAATATATAACATTATAAGATATCAAAGCCAATTCGGCTCAACACTTCTTTCCTTCTCCAAATACATCTGTGTATTATATTTCGGTAGTATTTTCTCTCTAAAAGTATCGAAGTTACGTTTTTCTTTAGATCATGCACCTACAAGGCATGTCATGCTCTACTGACATGTGATTGTTGTGAACATATGTTTCTATAGTCGGTGCCCAATTTTCCATATCTTCAGTTTTTCTGATTTGAAGTTACAGTTTCTAGTTACATTTTAAAGTTTGTTTTTTTATTTTTGGGTTTTTTATAATACTTTTTCAAACTAATTTTATTATAGTTTTGGCTGTTTTGGCGTTTTTATTATATATGACGTTTTTATTATACAACAATCAACTGAAAAGGAAAACAAAAAAAGAATACATAAAAAAAGTTTTCTTATAATACTTGTCCAAAGTAATTTATTGATGGTTTGATAAACGCCAAAGGTGTAAGAAATTTACCTTTTTGGCGTTTTTATTAGATATGACGTTTTTATTAAATAACAATCAACTGAAAAAAAGAAAATTAAATTAAATAAATATTGTTCTTCAAATCTTCACTGTCACCAGTCTCTTTCTTCTTTTGAAGCATATTCACTGGCGGTTTCGACTTTCGTATGAAATCAGCCTCTTTTTCTATAATTTTTGTCCATCTCATGCAGTAAAATCTTATTGAGTTTACACCCTTTCAGCCAAAATGTTATGTTTTTTGGCGTTTTACCGAGAAAAAGAACGCCCCAAAATAAACCATCTTAAAACTGTAAATTTGATCATTCTAAAATGAGTAAACTGCCATTTTGGTCCCTGTGGTTTGGCCAGTTTTGCCACTTTAGTCCAAATCTCAAACTTATTACATCCAGGGCCCTGTGGTTTGGTTTTTGTTGCCATTTTGGTCCAAATTTCAAATTTGACTAGAATTCCCAATTTCAACCCCCTGTTTTGTTCTTATCTCCAGGGGTATTTTGGGTATTTTAAAAATTGTTATATTTAATTGTATATATTTAATACCTAAAACAATTATATATAATATATATACACCCACACATACAGAAGTAACATAACCCTCTCTCTCTTCAAAGACTTCATCTCTTCATCTCTTCTTATCTCCAGGTGGTGCACCGGCGACGGCGGGAGGCGGCGCCGCCACTCACAGCGGCGGTGGGGGCAGAATTTTGCGGAGGTTTTGCGACGGACCCCCCCTTTTTGACTCCCTGATTTTCGGTGTCTCTCAACGACAACCACACCTTCCTCTTCGGCAGTTGAAACGACGACCACCACCATCAGGTTGTGGTGAGTGACGGGCGACATCGGCGTAACAGAGAGAAGGGACGGAGAGAAAGAGAGAGTGAGAAGAGAGACCGAGGAGGTAGACGACGGTGGCAGCACCGCCGTACGCGGCGGCGACATCCTTTTCCAACAGGTTTCCGATAAACCTCTCTTTTGTTTTGATTTTTTTTCAGCTCCAAGTGATAATGACAGAGATGTGTTTTTCTTTTTGTTTGTTTGTTTCCGATGATGATGGAGGTGGTGATATTAACAAACAAGATTTCTTTATGTGACGAATCGGTACAGATGACTGGTTCGATTCCTCTGATAATCAATCGATTGAATCTGGAGACGGTGGTGGTGGTTTGTGGCGGCAGGAGGAGAGAGAGAGAGAGAAAAAGAGAGAGGGTGGTGATGGTGTGGTGCTGGTAGTTGAGAACGGTGGAGGAGGTGGTGGTGGTAGGTACGGTGGTGGTGGTGATGATACGGTGGTGGGGTGGTGGTGGTGGTGTGGTGGTAGTTCTGAGAGAGAGAGAGAGTAGAGTTGGTGGTGGTGATGATACGGTGGTGGGGGTGGTGATTGTGGTGGTGGTAGTTCAGAGAGAGAGAGAGAGAGAGCGCAGAGTGAGAAAGATGAGAGAGAGAGAGAAAGGGGGTGTTGAGAGAGAGAGAGTGCAGAGAAAGGGGTGTTTGGGATTTATAATCAGAGTTTAGGGGGTGTTTGGATTAATAATCATTTACAATAAAACCAAAATGACAAAAATACCCCTGGATATAAGGACAAAACAGGGGGTTGAAATTGGGAATTCTAGTCAAATTTGAAATTTGGACCTAAATGGCAACAAAAACCAAACCATAGGGCCCTGGATGTAATAAGTTTGAGATTTGGACTAAAGTGGCAAAACTGGCCAAACCACAGGGACCAAAATGGCAGTTTACTCTAAAATCAATAAATTGTTGCTGTATGGTGTTGGAAAACATTGTTAATCCTCAGTTAAGTTAAGAAAGATAACTGACAATGTTGTTCACACCATACAGCTACACTTTATTGATAGCAATATATTTAATGTTTGGGTTTTCTGGCGTTTATCAGTCGAATGGTATATATTAAGCATGACGTTTGGGGTTTTTGTTTGTGTTTTTTAATTGAAGGTCTGAGTTGTTGTATATATAGGATTTTTTTTGGCGGTTTTTTTAGGCGGGATTATACTATAATTAAGTTTGGTGTTTTATATCTAATGGCGTTTTTAGCAGAATGCTGTGTGATTTTTGTTTTGGCGTTTTATTTTCATGAGATGACGTTTTGTTTGGAGTAGTCAAAAGACGCTTTTACCCTTAATGAGGCGCGTCCACGTAATAAATTGATGTTATTTACGAAAACACCACCGCGCCAATCTAGTCCATAGATTGTTTTGATCAGACGATTGATAAGCGTTCTCACCGTTCTCACACTTTCTACCGTTTTCTCTAAATCCCGACCCTGTTTATTATATTATTTTAATAGGTGTTAGAGCTATAAATCTATTGAACATTGTGTTTCGTTTACTTGTGAGACAAACATAAATATATAACTTTATAAGATATCAAAGCCAATTCGGCTCAACACTTCTTTCCTTCTCCAAATACATCTGTGTATTATATTTCGGTAGTATTTTCTCTCTAAAGGTATCTAAGTTACGTTTTTCTTTAGATCATGCACCTATAAGGCATGTCATGCTCTACTGACATGTGATTGTTGTGAACGTATGTTTCTATAGTCGGTGCCCAAGTGTCATCATCGACAACCCCCCCCCCCCCCCAATTATACGAGCACACACCGTAGTTGTTTAGTATACTTGGTCTTAAGTTCTGTCCTATATGAGATGTCTTTTTTCCCATTAAATTAAAAAAAAAACAAAATAAAACAAAACAAAAACATGCAATGTAATTCATTTCTGAGATGCATAATATACAATCCTTTTTTAATTACATGAATTATTCTTGTGGTGTGACTGAAATTTCGCATGTACTCCTTTGTTTAACGGGGTAAATACCATAAAACCAATTACTTTCTAGGGGGTAGTGCACGGTCCTCCCAACTGCCGGAGTGATCTCATTCCGAGAGCCGCTACCCAGCCAAGCTTCACTTTAAACATTATTAAAGTCCTTATTCTTGTAATTTTAAACATTATTTGATTTTTTTAAAAGAAAATTTGTAATTACAAATCAGGCCTTTTATATTTAAGATCACTTACATAATGTAATTTAACTTATGTTTTTTTTTCTTCAAAAATCTCTATCCCTATTGTAAAAATACAAAAAAAAAACATTAAAAAAAGAATGATAAAAGATAAAATAAACTAAAATAGTAGTAATTAATAATACTATTTAGACCGCTTAATTTTCTATAATAACAAAAGAAAATATTTTTATACGTAGGTTACTCTTGTTTGGCTCCTTACTCTTAAACTATTGGGAAACCCGCGCGTTGTAGCGGAGTCTACAATATGGGCCGATAACATAATTCAAACCTAAAAACATTAAATAATCGTATATCCGTTATGTGTGTGTGTATATAAAAGCACTCGCACTTCGCGGATACAACGCACGGGAAACCTTTATGATAAATATTATGTAGTATGGTGCAACATTTTTTATCAAGTGGGAAACCCGCGTGTTGCGGCGGAGTCGACAATTTACATCTAAATTTTTAACTAACTTCTCTAATATTACAACACACATTTTATGTTAAATTGGATTAATTTTGGTTCACTAATTAGTCCTTTAGTCCAAATACACAAATGTATTTTTGAATATATGTTCTTGATGAATGTGATGAGTTTATTATCCGTAAGCTTATTTTTTATTGTTTATAAATAATCTAATATATAGTGTAGATTTATTAAACTAAATATCAATGATCAAGGGAAACGAGGTATAAATGGAAGAAAATAGCAAAAAGTTACGAATTTTAACTTGACCTTTCATATGTCACTCAAAAAAATCGATAGCAATTTACCATTTGTATATAGGAAATGCTTTATATAGTAATATATATAAATTTTTTACATATAATTTAGATATATATATATATATATAGGATGAGGTTCTAGAGTGAACACTAGTGTATTTCCGAACTGAGTGAACGAATCCAGACGATTGATTTACACACGTGTATGGCTATGATTTCATCATCGAATCGTAAAATACACTACTGTATCGAATCCTAGCCATTGATTTACACACGTGTGTGGCTAGTATTAGTTCGAAAATAAACTAGTGTTCACTCTTGAACCTAATCCTATATATATATATATAGGGTTGAGTTATAATACAAAAGATTTAAAAATAAGAAGGGTAAGAAGGCACCAGAGAGTGACAAGTGTCCTATGAGTAATTAAATGGAAAGGATAATTTTGTCTACAAGAGGAAAGAGAATATGCACATGCAAGTCACATGCTATTACCCCCTAACTTTTAAACGTCCGTAACTTTTTTATACATCATTTGTTTTAAAAAAAAATTATACCATAAAATCGAGTGTTTTTTTATCTTTAATATGAGTACCATATTGTTATATTTTTCAAAAAAAATTTCAAAAACCCAGTTGCATATTACACAATGGACGTGATGTAAAACACAATGTAAATTAGATTAAAAGCACAATCAATGACAACAGATAAAGACACAATGGACAACATACTAAAACACAATGAACATAACGTATAACACAATGACGATACATATAACACAATAAGAATCAGACTAAATAAAAACACAATTGATGACAACAGATAAAAGACACAATTAATGACAGCAAATAAAACACACAATGGGGAGCAGATGAAGACACAATGAAAAACAAACTAAAAACACAATACTTAACAAACTAAAACACAATGAACAAGATAATAAAAAAATTGAACAAATTATTAAACCACAATGGACAACATATTAAAACACAATGAATAACATATTACACAATGGACATTATGTAAAACACAATGTAAATTAGATTAAAAACACAATCAATAACAACAGATAAAGACACAATGGACAACATACTAAAACACAATGAACATAACGTATAACACAATAAGAATTAGACTAAATAAAAACACAATTGATAACAACAGATAAAAGACACAATTAATGACAGCAAATAAAAGACACAATGGAGAGCAGATGAAGACACAATGAAAAACAAACTAAAAACACAATACATAACAAACTAAAACACAATGAACAAGATAATAAAAAATTGAACAAATTATTAAACCACAATGGACAACATATTAAAACACAATGAATAACATATTACACAATGGACATGATGTAAAACACAATGTAAATTAGAATAAAAACACAATCAATGACAACAGATAAAGACACAATGGACAACATACTAAAACACAATGACCATAACGTATAACACAATGGCGATAACATATAACACAATAAGAATCAGACTAAATAAAAACACAATTGATGACAATAGATAAAAGACACAATTAATGACAACAGATAAAAGACACAATGGAGAGCAGATGAAGACACAATGAAAAACAAACTAAAAACACAATACATAACAAACTAAAACACAATGAACAAGATAATAAAAAATTTGAACAAATTATTAAAACACAATGGACAATATATTAAAACACAATGAATAACATATTAAACACAATGACCTGAACTAATAACACAATTTATAGAAAACCCAGATATAACAAAATCTTCATTGTGTCATATATTGTGTTATAGGTTTTTATAAAAACGCAATGGATAGAACTCAAATTAACATTGTGTTATAGGTTTTGATAATAACACAATGTATAGAAACTCTACTGACCAAAACCCAGTTAAAAGACACAATGACCTGAACCTTTAACACAATGCCAAAAAACCCAGTAAAAATGAAAATTTTTATTTTATTTTTATATGATAATATGGTACTCATATTAAAGATAAAAAAACGCTCGTTATTATGGTGAAATTTTTTTTGAAAAAAAATGTCGTATGAAAAAGTTATGGACGTTTTAAATCGATGGGGGAATTGGCATGTGCCTTGCATGTGGAGAGAGAAAATCCATAAATATATGATTCCTTTTATGCCCTTCTATTATCTTCTTTTCCCTACAACCAATCTCAACCCTTCAAATCTAAGATCAATGGACTAGAATCCTTCTTACACTTCTTATTTATTTTATCCTTTGTATTTGATCCTAACCCTATATATATATAGAGATGTTATTCTATTAAATAATAATTTAATCTAATTTAGATTATTACATCGACGTATATGACACTATAAAATAATATTAACTAATCACTTTTTTTAAGAGTCAAAAAATAAAATGAGAAAAATTTATGGACGCTTTGAATTGAACCTACCATCTTAATGATATAAATAAAATATAATATAGAGAAAAATACTCAGATAGTATATGTGGTTTGTCTTTTTTCACCTTTAGTCTCTAACTTTCTAAAATTACATCTATGGTCTTTAACTTTTGCAATTTCGTTCCCAGATAGTTCCTGACGTAGATGGGGGCTAATTTTTGGTGTTAAATGTGTATGAAATGACTAAAATGCCCTTACTTATAGAAATATAATTATCTATTAATTAATTATATAATACTAAAAGAAAGTGGGAGCCATCCACCCTACCCCATCTCCCCTTATTCTCTATTTATTCCTTATCTGCAACTCCTACCATTCTATCGCCACTATTCCACCACCATAACACTCTCTCCAGCACTGAGAAGGTGAATCCGATTGGCCTGATTTCTGGTGAAACAGAACACTCGCCAATTTTCGTTACTGAAAAGGTGAATCCGATTGGCCTTTACGAGCCCTAGATCCATGAAGTATAGCATCAGGCGCCAATTTTCGTTACTGAAACATTGTAGGTTTACGAGTTTATCTTCTTCGTCGTCGTTGAAGTGGATTAAGTGTATGGAAAAGGTGGCTGGTCGGAGTTGCAGCGATGGGGTGTATGGTGGTGGTTTTATGAGGCGACAGAGCTATTATTTCATGTAAAATGAACGCAATGTATTTCATGTTTCAGAGCTATTTTAGCTCAAAATTACACAGTGTTGCTTTTAAGTATATGAGCTAGCTAATTAGGCTCTCAAAGTTCTTCATTAGCTAAATCAGAATTACACAGAGCTTCTACGACTCATCAATGGCGGCAAGGTAAAAAGAAACTAACACTTGATAAAAACTTTAGTAGATAAAACTTTAGTATCCTGTCTGAAAAGAAAAAAAATAAAATAAAAAAAATCCCTAACTAACTAAGAATCTAACCTGATGATTGACGGTGGTAAGATTTGGGGTGGGTTGGATAAAGAAGATGAGGATGGTGGGAATAAGGTTTGATGTGGGTTGGGGTGAAGAAGATAAGGATGGTGGGTCCCATTAAAATATTTCTTTTAATATTAAATAATTAAAACAATTTTTATTAGTAAGGGCATTATAGTCATTTCACACTCACTTAACACCAAAAACTAACCCTCATTCACGTCAGGGACTATCCGGGAACGAAATTGCAAAAGTTGAGGAATATAGGTGTAATTTTAGAAAGTTAGTGATTAAAGGTGAAAAAATGGCAAACCATAGAGACTATCCGAGCATTTTTCTCTATAATATATGAATATAAACAATAATCACCAATTAACAAAGGATCAAATAAAATATACAAGTACTTAAAGTTAATTTAATAATATAATTGAGAACACTAAAATTACAAGCAGGTTATCTAGATAAAGTACGTAATACAAATGTTTATTCAACCCGAACAATACATATATATTTTAAAGACAATTTTTTATTATTAAGTACAACATTACATTTACTCAAGTTGTGTAACACAGTATTCTAACATATAAAAATAATTAACAACTCCATCGCTAATTCCCACGAAATCACCCCAATTATTTTAGGGCTTTCCTACATTCTTCCCATTGCTAGCCCTTGCCAGAATAGTCGTCGATCTCCACCTCCACCTCCACACTCTTCCAAACCAATCCGCAATATCAGCAACAATATGTTTGTGTAAAAAAACTTGCTACAAATACATAAAACAAGTTGTGTTTAGTATATTTTTTACCCAACACCATAAGAATATAACTTTTATTGAAAACGAAGTTTTACTAAAATTAAGTATTTTTAGCGTAAATTATTACGAGTCTTGGTAACGTAACAAACCAAACTGATACCGATCAAATAATATCAGTACCGGTATTAGTAAACACGTGTCGGTATATTTTGAGAATATGACAACTTATTTTTGAGTTTATCTTTTGGTTCCAAAGGAACACCATATGTGTAACTAAATTTCATATTATTAGTTATTTTAACTTTTTTTATTTTAATATCTATACTTAATTATAATGCATGAGGGAGGGGTATTTTAAGATACCAAAAAAATAAGAACTTTCCCCTCCCCCTTTTATTTATAGAAAGACCCCTAAAAAGAGGGTAGTTTGGTCTTTTAAACATTATTTATTTTTTAGCCCCTAAACTTATTACACTTAAATTCCTAAGGTTTTATCTAAATTATAGACAATTAGTTATAATTCACCCATCCACAACAAACTTATAATTTTTTTTACGTATTCTTAACATATCTTATAAACTATGCTGTTTAAAAAGAATCCAAAGATAGCATGACGACCTACACATTTTTCTTGACGTTTCAGTAGTTGTCTTGTTTAATATCGACGCACGGATTAAAAGGTACAAGTCGATAATGCTTTAATGTGTAAGTAATTAATACTTGTGATCTAATGCACCTAATTTACAAAGATCGGCTCCATCCATGCAAACAAAAACAAAAAAGAATTAAAAGTACTGATATCTATACTTAAATATACCTTATAAAAACTTAAAA
This sequence comes from Helianthus tuberosus, assembly GCA_030545235.1. Lineage (NCBI taxonomy): Eukaryota > Viridiplantae > Streptophyta > Magnoliopsida > Asterales > Asteraceae > Helianthus > Helianthus tuberosus. Next base: position 183,271,499 of record CM060451.1, read on the forward strand.
CTAACCACAACAAACTTCCTAAATAAAGGGATGGCAAATCTAAAATTAAACCCTAATGCACTTCTATGGTTACTACTATAAATATATAGCATGATACCCCTATATCTATTGCTAAACAAGGTTAAAAAATGGATCCAGTTCTTAATTCAATTGTTGCGAAAAACCAAGTATGCGAGATTGAAAATTCTAAGGTCAGTTCTGTTATATCGCAGCAATGAATAACTGTTTTCTTTTATTTACTTTTATGACAATGTTAACTTATTTGATTTTTCATATTCAGTTGCACGATGAACATGCCAATTTAAACAACCCGTTTGTCGAACAAGCTTCTAAGGTATTGATTTTGCTGTTTTTTAAGTATTATTTTTGCGTATATCTTTCATATTAACATGTTCCTTATGTTATTATATGTGTGTTTTATTGCAGGATGATGGTGATAAAAGTGTTGATATTATTTCTTATGGTGCAATGTTTAGTCCATACAAGTCTAATCTTCAACGTGAATTTAGTGAAGAGGTAATTTTAAGGTTTATTTAATCTTTTTTTAACTTTTGTATTCAGTTTTTGTCCTTTTTAAGGATCGGAAGTTTGAGACTCAAAGGAAGAGACCCAGAGACTCTCTGAATGGAAATGGAGTGAGGTTATTAATTTAGACGATTCTGAGAACAATGACAAAGAAGAGGAATTAGAAGATACTGTTGATTCAAGCACAAACCAGAAAACCCAATTAAACATACCTCGGGTGTCAATTCAGAAACATAACAGATTTCATGCAGTCTAATATGAAATCTCTCAAGTGTTTTTATGTTTTTTTTTCATCTTTGGTTGTTATATTTGATCTAGACGTATGAATAAATTTTATTTTATATTTGAACTTTATTTTTTGTGTTAATATAATGCAGTTATTGACCATATTAATAAAGTTCAAAATAAAGTTAGCATCCTAAATTACAAGTCAACTGAACTTATATAAGTTAATATCCAAAAGTTGCAATAAATATATATTTGAACTTTATAGTTAGATATAGTTAAGCTGAAATTATAAAATATTGCAGTTATTCTTGGATATTAATCTAATAATTTGTATTTCTTAATTAAAAAATAATAAAGTAATAAACCTTAAAGCTTAACTAAAAAACTGAACTTACTATGATATAAAGTTAATAAATATATAAATTCTTAACATCCTATTTTTTATAAAAACTGTTTTTAAAATTTAACAATTAAAATCAAAGGTGCAAAACGTACTTACGAGTCAACTACTATTTTTTATTTTCTATTTTTATAAAAACAAAAAATTTAAACTTAAAATTTATTGGATAAGTAACATGTGGATATTTAAAAATAATTCTTTTATAAACATTTTGTAACAAGTAATTTAAATAAAATACTCCAGAAATTTACAATCTTTACTAGATAAATACTAAATTGTGTTGCAAATTTTTAGAAATTATAAGCTCAACTATATTGTTATAGATAATATTAGTCAGATTCAAAAGAATTCTTTATCAACTTGACTAGATACATAGTAGATTGTGTTGCATATTTTTTGGGATTATAAGTTAAAAGTAGACTCATATAGATAAGATTAGTTAGGAACTAAAAATTTGAACTTAGTATGATATAAAGTTAATAAAGATATAAACTCTTAACATCCTATTTTTTTTTATAAAAATAGTTCTTGAGTTTTTTTATAAAAATATAAATTTTTATATCTGTAAAAAAATGAAATTTAACGGTTTAAGTTAAAGCTCTAAAACGTACTTACGAGTCAAATACTATTTTTTTAATAAAAACAAAAATTTTAAACTTAAAGTTTATTGGATGAGTACTATATGGATATTTAAAAAAAGTTATGAACTTTAAAGAATAAAATTATACTTTATAATTTAACCAATAAAATAAACATATTTTACAATTATAACAACTTATCTTTTATTTTTTTGTCTTTTGATTATTAATTTAAAAAAAAAAACTATATTTTTTGTATTTTGATTATTAATTTTTATAAAAAACAAAACTTTACATATGTATAACACTTATGACATATATCAATCACAATAATATTATCATAAATATTATACGAATAAGAAAACTACTAGAAAAAAGTGACGCAATTCAAAGTGTCATCCCCGCCGCATCGCGCGGGCAAGCTACTAGTTAGACTTTAAGTGAAAGAAACAAAAATAATATTCAGCCCAAAAGCAAACCAGGGAACATATCTTTTTTTGCTTTTCCTTCAACTTAAACGCAGTACATGGAGTGGTGCACCTCCATTCTTTTTACATCTCCTTTTCTTTTACTTCATTGTAAAGCAAAGAGACAAAATTCGATTTTTGCTTAAAAAATTAGCAAATATAAATGAAACTTAGATTGTATATATTTACTTCAAATTCAATTTGAAGCACGTAGGACATGGCGAATATCCTAGATATCTTCTACGAAGCATGTGTCCCATGTCGAAATTTTTTTTCAAATGACAAGAAGTCATTATTTTCTACTACACATACAACATACGCTTCGAGAATATATATGTATTCTAATCACACACATTACACTATTTCATTGTGGATCGGCCTTAAGACTAATAACAATCGTCATTATAACAATGCAATGTTATATATTATGTACTCCGGAATACTAGGGTTGTATATCAAGAAACATACATACCCCCAAGAAAAATATGTGCATGTCTTTGAATAGTGGTGGATTTAGACCAAAATTTTAGGGGTAACATTCAAAATTCTTTTTACCGTATTTTGATACAATGTAAATGAAACAAAAATAAAAACACGATAATAAACGAGCCGAGCTTATTTAAACTTGTTTAGGAGTCGAGCCCGAACTTCACTTATTGAGCTCGCGAGCCTAACTATTTATATTATTTTTATTTAATATACTAATTAATAGATAATAAACGAGCCAAGCTCGAGCTCAGACTCGGCTCGTTTGCACCCCTAACTTTAACCTATCATTTTAATTGAGCTTTTAACTTATAAATTGTGTAATGGGCTTATAGTAATTAACTTTGCATAATCACGCACGTTATTGGACTTTTTAAAATTTGAGGAGTAACATAATTTTATTTCAGAGGTTAGCGTTATATAAAAATGTAAACAAAAAAAATGCACTCCGACGGAAAAGTTGAGGGGTAGCGGGTGCTCCCTCTAACAATACACTATATCTGCCACCATCTTTGAAAGAAGGAGAGACTCGGATACCACACTAACCAGGAGCGGATCTAGGCCACTTTTGTGGGTTCCCATGAACCCGTTCGGTTTAGAAAAAATGGGAAAAATTAGTGAGAACCTCGTATGATTTGAAAAAAAATAGGGAGAATTAGTGAGAATCAACAAAAGGAACCTAGTGAAAAAAGTTCTTAGATCCGCCACTGACACTAACCACCGATAGACACGATTTGCGTAAGGCACTTCTGATGATGGCTTATGACTACCTCAAAGACATGTATATTACTGAAAGCCTTCATGGCGGCATTGTGGTATGCACTTGAGTCCCTCTCAAATTCAAAACCATCTTCCACTGATTTTTTGTACGTCTTTTAACACCCTTGGAGGGTTTACTTGATCCCATTAGTCACAAGGATATTAGGTAATCATGTAAGAATGCATGTAGTAGGTTCTCACATTCATTAAAAGAAACTTAACTATTAAGAGTTGAGGTCGATATATAAATAGATCCGATTTAACATCTTACTTATACATGTTGGAACCACCCAACGAAGGAATACACAATTCTCCTTTTGTAGGTAACATCGCATAGCTTATATAAACTAGTTATATTGGTAGGTTGAATACCACAACTTAAACTAGAGTTTTCTTTATTTACTTGATTAATGTTACTCTTCTATATCTATGATCATGCTTGAAATCAACATAACAGGTTTTGATGATGAAGAATTGGAATCTGGGATCTAAATGGATTCTCCGTTCAGCCTAAGGAACACAAAAGGATTAAAAGAGTTATTAATTTTATAATTTTTCAGTGTCAATTTAAGATACAATCCCCCATGTCAAGAAAAGTTCAATTGCATGGATTAGTTTAACTTTTATATTAAACCAATGCGTACATCTTATCTGAGTTTGTTCTGTGAGCTCGAATTCTAAACCAAGCTGAAAACTTAAGCTCGGTTTTAGAAAAATGATTGAGGTCGGTTTGGGCCGTTTTGGCTCAATTAAATTGTTATAACGAAGAAAAAAAGGTCTTTATCTGTGTGTTTGTTTTTAGTTATTTCATTTTAGTTTCTCATTAAGATTTTTAATATTTTTCAAATAAACTTGTAAGAGCCATATACGTTTTAATCATAAAGACGCAACGGAAAATACAAACCTTAAAATTTCTTTCGTTATAAACTTTCTAACATACGTGAAAGTCCTTTCAGTGACTCTTTTACAATAATTACATTTCTTGTCCTCATTTATGAAATAACATGACATACGTTTACTAAACTACATGACCACGCACTCCCGTATAATCTTCGATACGACTCGATCTTCAACCGCTTACACTTCATGATGATGATCCGTGATTCCGTGCAACCAGCGGTCACTACATACATTCACATTATCAATACTTAGTGACATTGTACATAATCCAAACAAGCATAACTAAGCGACCACATCGCATTCTATTCTCATATACATTCCATCCGGTTATCTTTCTGACTTCAATCATTGCATCTCCGTGTCAATCCTTCATTGAGCCAACAATAATATACATGCACTTTAATTCACTCTCAAAAGCAACCGGTTAGCACTGTTAATACTCAAATGTATTAAAACCGCATATGCATACATACGAGTTCCACTCATTCGTATTCATATAGTCCCAAAACATGCATACATATTATCTATCCAAACTCTTACCTACATCTTACATCCTAACGCAATCAACCTACAAAGCCTAGGCACAAACATCCATCTATACAAGGCCCATACAAGCGACCTAACACGTATTCGTTTCTAATCATACTTATACATGGTTTCCATCTACTAACATACCATTAAGCCCATACATGCATGCTTACATACCTATTTTGTTCCCACATAAACATAAATACACACTCCATACCACCACAGCATACACACTTTATGATACGATTGCGATACAATTTGGAAGCTTAAACATAAGTCTCATACTCACCCGTAGATCATATAACTACTTGGTAAGGTTAGGGTGCATTTTGGAAGTTTATTGGGGGCTTGGGAATGGATCTACGGGGTCCAAGATTAATGAAAACAAAGAAACATGGCAAAACGGAGCTTCCAGCGTCACCGATGGCCCAACGATGAGTCACCGACGCCAAACTAGTGTTAACAACCAGTTGGTGCGTCAACCAGGCCAACGATGTCGCCAATGCCAGTCAGGGGCGTCGCTGACGCCCCTCTGCAGTCCGGTTGTCCAGGTTTCGTTCTTTCGTGCATTCCAACCCCCGTTCTCATTTCCCGAAAGTCCCAAAACGTAAAATAATATTATTCTAAGCCCCCAAGTCATCCTAACACTAACCCCCACGCCCCGACATCCAAATTTCCACATCTCGACACATTACCTTATAACCTTTGACCCGTTTGGTTTTACCAAACGCTTTCAACTATGACTATACTACATATAGTCCAATATGACCTTGCTTACCTTAGTCCTACCATAACTTACCACCGTTTCATGATTCCCTATTTCCTTATATTCAAAACTACATTACTTAACAAGAATTAAGTCCGAGAATCACTTACCTTAGACGTCCGCTTTCGTGCTTGCATCCTTACCTTCTCTTGACCCATTAGCCCTTCGTGCTTAAGTCCATGTTGACATGATTCCTATCCTTACATGTCATCTCATTCACATCATTGTTAGCATACGTAATCATACATATTATCAATCACATTCAACTTGTATCTTACATTTGATTGTCATTTGTCAAGTTCTAACAACACAAGGCATAGACTAAAAATCACATCATTTGAAACTCACATAATTCCACACATCATCATGTATAATACATATTGATCTAACAAGTACCACGTGATCTTTCTGCACATACATTTGTGTCAAAAAACCTAACTATGCCATTCATGCCTTGTTGACTTTTAGAAAGCAATTGCCTAACAAATGAACTTGCAACTTATACTCATACACCCATATTATTATAGTAGGCTAAACTAATGATACCATATGCATTTCATATTCATATTGTAGGAAACATACAATCATGAAATCACCTAGTTTATATACACATATATACACATAATCAATTATACACATACTAATGCTTTCATGATCCTATAATTGACATCCATATTCAAAGTTAGCTATCTAATCATAACTCTTCCATTCTTAAATGCTAGTTGGTCCACATGCTATACAATAACAACAATTTCACCTATTGATCCCAACTAAACAAATATGTGCATCGTACTTTTCACACTACTAGAAAACTAGGTTTTTCCGACCGCAATTTTGGTTGCAAACCAGTCGCAATTGCCCTGTTGCGACCGTTTTCCGACCGGAACTACGATCGGAAAAACACCCGTCGCAATTGCTCTACTCCGACTAACTTGCGACTGCTGCTATCTTTTGCGACCCGGGTTTTGCGACTTTAATAATGGTCACAAATATTGCGACTGCTCCTGGTTTTGTGGGACTTTGGTTGCGATGGTCTTGATGCGACCGTATTCCGACCGCATGCCTTTTAAAAACTGCGATCGTTTTCCGACCGCATGCCTTTTACAAATTGCAACCGTTTTGCAACTGCTTGCCTTTTGAAAAATTGCGACCGTTTTTGCGGTCGCAATTTTTATTAATTATGGCTATTTTCTATTTTAACCTGCATATAATATCAATTTTAAAATTTACATATTATCAAATTTTCACAATCATATAAAACATTCCACTTAAAACATCAAATACCAAAGTTATCATAACAAAATACATATTCAAAACAAAGTGTTTATACATTTTGAAACCTACGTTAATGATTATGCATTTTGAAAGCTAGCTTTTAGCATCGCTTCAATGTTTGTCATTCTTTCATTTATAGCCTCTTTCTCCGCCTTATCTTTCTCTTTTTCCACCATAAATCCCGCAATAATATCGTTCAACCTTTCTTTTTCTTTTTCTTTCACTATATCTTGGATAATCACATTCAACCTTTCGATCTACTAAAACCAATGCAAAGTGAAATATTAATGAACAACATAATCATAATATTTGAAACTAATTAGCTGCTTATATACAATTATAGAATAAAGAAAAAAAAGTCATTTTGACTTCTAAGGTCAAATAGCCTATCTTCAATAATATCCATACAAAAGTTAACATATTATTGACTATTATTAACTGAGAAGTGATTGCATGAAAACATGAGGTCAATATTTGAGTTTAAACATGTTTTCCCAAAATATTAGATCAATTTCAAATCAACATTAGCCTTGAACCAAACAACTTAAAAGAATAAACATACCTCTTGGTCTTGTTTGCCGTGATGCTGAACGTTAAAATCATTCTTAACATTGCTTAACCCATATACTTTGCCTCTCTTCTTTCCCCCAGAAGCTTCGTACCACAATTCTTTGTCAAGTTCTCGGTGTTGGCTACTTTCCTCCCTATACTTCTCCAAAAGATATCCCTCATATTTCACCTACAAATACAAGCTAATTTAACATACTTTGCAACACCGAACCAATAATATAGATACAACTTTATTTAATTAACCAAATTAAAAGAACGGAAACGAGTTTCGAGGCGTTTTCCCTTCACCTCACGAGGCGTAAGCCTCGAGGCGAAACGAGGCGGTATTAATAAATAAATATACAAATTATATATATATATATATATATATATATATATATATATATATAGGGGAAAGATAAATCGAAAACCCACTCCAGTTGACTAAACCCTGAAAACCTTTGTAAAAAACCCATGTAAACTCAAGATACATTTCTAAAAAAAAATAGGAAATGTAATATACATATATTTGAACATTTTTAAAAAAGAAACACAAAAAAACACTGAGTAGTTTTTTTTTTTAAAAATGTTACAAATTTCAGGTTACATAATATGTTTGTCCAAAAAAAATGTAACATACAAATTTTCAACATTTTTTTAAAAAAAAACCATTAAGCGGTTTTTACATTTTTTTTCATAAATAGGTCCGTGTACATTTATATTACATTCCCTATTTTTTTAGAAAAAAATAAAAATGTTACATAGGGTTTATTTGGGTTTTCTCAACTCAAGTGGGTTTTCTATATAGCCCTCCCCTATATATATATATATATATATATATATATATATATATATATATATAATACAAAAAATACAGCAGTTTAAACAGGTTAAATAACAGTCATTAAACAGCTTAAACAGTCAAACAGATTCTATATAAATTACAGCGTAATAGAGTCATTATTAAAAGAAGCAAACAGATTCTATATAACATTACAGCGTAATAGAGTCATTAAAATCTGAATCGGAACATATATAATGAACTGAAGAATCAAATAACTTACTTGGAAGAATAATGAACTGAGAAGAATCAAATAACTTACCTGGAAGAATAAAAGATCAACAACAAATCAGCAATACAAAATAATCAGCAGAAGATATCACTACTACCTAGAACACTTCCTTGACTACGACCTTGCTCGCCACTACTTCGATCAATGCCTCGGCCACGACCCATGATATTTGCCGTAGTATGTCCCATGATGTCTACAATAAAAAGCAAGTATGATATCTACATAGATGGATCAACTATAGTTTTAGATTCAATGAAACAAAACACATAGATGGTTTTAATCACTTGCAAAAAAATGAACAAAAACTGAAAAATCATTTTCACACCTCTAGCTACTATACTACACCTATCAAACTTTCCATTTAGGACATGACACCAAAAAAAGCAAGAACAAGTATTAAAAAGCTCGGTTTTGACATTCCCGCTACCTAGTTTCAGGCAGTTCAATAACCTCAAAACCATCAAAACGCCTCAATGCCTCCCTGAGACCGTGCACGACCCCTAACACCGGCTTCTTTCCAGCCTCTTTGGTGGGCCCTTAATTCCCACATCGCAGACTGTTCTTTTTGTGACACTAAAGCTGCTTCGGCCTTCTCACGAGCTTCTTCACAGGTTTCCATTCCTGAGTTGCATTTGTCTGCCTCCTTTTGATATTGTGATGTCAGCTTCTTGGCCTCTAGTAGCGCCATGTCAGCACGCTGCTGACTTTCTGTAGCTTTGGTTACTTTCACGTAGTTTCAGCTCTTCTGAAAGAAGCTCTACAAAGTTTTTTTTTTGTGTCTTCGTTTACTTCAGGATCGGGTTTTGCACAATCTGATTCAGATACAATCGAAACGAACCGATTAAATTGATAGAATTTTGCAAGTAACAAGAGATTCAACAGTTTGGACTAATATAAGCACTCCAGGTAAACATAAAAAATCAGAAAGGATTTATCTTTACATATTTTAATAAATAAAAATAAATTATACAAAACATATCCTTGCAATTATTTTGTCACTACTGAGAGAAGTTCAGTTCAGATATCTAGCTAATAAGCACAAATTTCCATCCTATTACTGATCTAAATAGATAACTAAATCTATAGCATTTGTATTATACTAATCTTTATATATGATACCTACACATATTTAAGATAATAATAGGTTAATTGTTTATTCAAAATGATAATATCATGGTTCTATTTTAGCGCGCCTGAGAAGAATGAAAAAACGGCTCATCATGTACATGTGGGTCAAAACTGGTCAAAATTAAGGTGTAAAAGAGGCTGACATTTAAAAATGAGTAAAAAGGATGAAGAGATTATGAGTGATTTATATGATGTAAAGGCTCATGTGTAAAAAAGACGAAAGAGATGCAGCTTTCGGTTGTACATATAGCAAAGTTTTCGAGCCTAAACGCCTCATGATTTATAAAACCAAGGATAATACCAATATCTAAACATATATACGTTAATGTCTAAAGAATACGATACAATATCTGTACTACTAACCTGTGAAGGAACTGTTGACAAGTCCTGCAAGAAACATACACCAGTTCGAGTCGCCCGGTACAAGATTTCATCTTTAATACATGATACACACATAGTTAACACGATTAAAACTCAAAAGAAGTTAAACAAACTGACCAGGATCAGCTTGGGTCAAATGAAACCACCACTCCAGCAACCTTGGTAATCCTCTGAACAAAACAAAAGCTCAATGTCAGAATTTCAAGATTCTTAGCCGCAGTATGTATCGAGAAAACAAAAACAAACAGTTCATTGCCTGTAGATACCACAAGAACGTAACAACTCACCCACAGTTCATCGCATACGGAAATGCCTACAACAGGGCCCAACTTAAAATTCCCACTGCGTACCAACAAATGGAGTTTTATATAGTTGCAAATTGGAAAAGAGGAGTCGGGTTCGGGTTAAAACGGGATTAAATTACCAGCATAGAACCTCCTTTTCAACTTTCGGATTGCTGAAGATCTTGGCAGCAGCACACCTCTTGGTAGTCGGGATTGGCTCACCGGAGTGTAAGCATCACACGTCACCTGAAACACATTCATTTTATGAAATCTGGTCAAATTGAAACCCAAATAAGAAATCACAATTCCGAATGATTCGAGTTAGGAGGTGTAGACTGCACGCTCGGATCATAAAACATAATAGAAACCGACAATTTTTCGTTGTTTTTATGTTTTCACCTATAATATTAGAATTCAATTCCTTTTCAGGCTGTTATCTTTTGATGAGTTTGGTCATAGATCAAGCTTAATCACTCTCACACCTCTTTTAAGCGCTTTAATGATCGGAATTTCACTGGAACTACTACTTAATTGGTTCCCGGTCAAGTACGAATTGTGGCCGGTGTATATGAAGTAATGCGACAAGGGAGCAGTCATAATAACCTGGCTTTCAATTTCACATTTCTTACAGTAACTTTCTATCATTATCTAAATGGCGATTTGTCAGAAAATTGTACTTGTTCCAATCATATAATCCTTACATTCCCTGATCACTTTCTTACAACACCTATAATGCGTAACTAATCGCCATTTCAAATGGAGATAGAATTATTTTTGAAAGTTTTTTCAACATGGCATTAGTTGTGAAATTGTTTTATAAATAGCATTATTTCTGCAAAAAACTCATAAAATTAACAATTAACACAATTATTGACAAAATCGAAGATACCTGAGATCTAATTGGAAGATTAAGCTCAAATGTTAACTAATTATAACCTAGCTTTCAATTTATCATTTCCTATTAGTAATTTTCTACCATTACCTAAAATAAAACTGTCATTCTCTACATAAACCCTAACACTGATACAGAGTTAATATAATTCATCACAAAACAAAAAAATTAACACAATCACTAACAAAACAAGCTCTATTTCAGGCTCGAGCTCGGGCTCAGGCTCGTTAAAGCTTGGCTCATTCGAGCTTTTAACCGAGCCGATAACGAGTGGCTCTCGAGCCTCTGGACTTGTTTACACCCCTACATACCTGAGATCTAATCGGTCGATTAAGTTCAGTACTGAACAAAATGTCTTGAAAGTCTTTTAGCGAGAGAGATGTTCTGCTAATCGACCTTTCTAGATGCTTCCGCTTGTGAACTATCAAATCAACTAACCGTTCAGCATCGGAAATCGAAACGGCGTCATCTCCGCCGTGAAATTCCACTAGAAACCACCGGAGCTGATCTGCCATCAAGTGGATCCTGTCGCTGGAATACTTGCTGAATGCTGATATGACGTCAGCTGCTGGTTCAGACTTCGTTGTTTAACCTAATTGTTTGATGATTCTGTCCTTTCGCTCAAAGGATTTGAACGAACAACTTCTCCAATGTCGCCATGTTAATCGGCGGTTTCTAGAGGATCTGACCTTCTTCGTAGTGAATCGAGGCCAATAAGGCCTTTACAGAGTGAGTCGAACATAGTTATCCTTCCAATCTGTGCGCATCTCACCTTCTCCGGTTTCAATTTGTTCGAAACCCTAGTTTTTTTGTTTTTTTCTTCTCACCTTCTCCGCACTTACGGTCGCAACTTTTGTGACTGAAAAACGGTCGTAATTTTTTTGTTACCATCTATAAACAGTCGCAACTTTTGCGTTGCGACCATTTTGCGACCGCTATGTATAATTTTTATCATGGTTGTAAAAATCCCGACTAGGCGTCGATTAATCGTCGATTAATCTCGATTAGTTTCTGATTAATTACAATTAATCGCGATTATATCCGATGAATCCCCGGTTAATCACGAATAATCGCTAGTCCCCACCCCACCAACCGACTAGCGACTAGCGATTTCTACAACCATGATTTTTATTATAATTAGTTATCTTCATAAAATTTTCGACCGGTTTCCAACCAAAAAAGACGGTCGCAAAAATTGCGATCGTTTTACGACCGAAAATGGGTTGTTCGTAAATTTTTTCGACCATATTAATTTTTGTCACAAATCGGTTGCTAATTTTGTGACTATATATTTTAGTCGCAAATTTTGGTCGCAATTGCTCAGTGTTCTAGTAGTGTCAAGCATATAGTGAGCATATTTCTTACCAAACCATTACATCGACCAAATTCCCACATGTATTCTTTCTATTCATATCTACCTGCTACCTGCATATATTTTCACATATATTATCATTTAGACGTTTCATCAAACACTTGGCTTGTGTACCATTATATAAGCATAATGTACAAGTATTTCATGTCACCTTTCCTAGCAATTGCTTTCATTTATCAAATATAGCAAAACATCAACAAATTTCATATCACATTCAATCTATCTAACAACAATCCATTACATACAACATAGCACATCAAAGATTTGAACACGGATTGGACATGGGTAACACACCCATGTCGCCATCTTCACCACTAGAAGTGAGCTCACAACCAAACATCAAATTACTTGGAATCATGCATAAATTTAGTTTTATTTGGTGATTATAACTAACACACCTCAATACTAATTCATGGATTGATCATAAACCATTTTTTTTTTAAATCGCCAAATCAAAATTTACAACTTACCAAATGACTGTTTGGGCTAAAATGATGCTAATTCTTCATCATGCAAGAGACTGGGTCCCAATTTCATCATCAATTTGAGGTTTTTTCGGTTGTTGAGAGAAGCCTCCTTCTCCTCTATGCTCACATCGACACACACTTTTCACACTCAAAATGCAGAATTTTGATTAACAAATCCTTTTGTTGAGCATTTTTACAAGTTTCCAAAAATGTCACAGTTGATTCTTGTACCTTCTCTCATTCTTTTTATTTAACCAATCATGTAAACTACGTAAATCAACTTAGTTAGGTTATTTCACACCATAAATCTAGTAAACGACATGTTTATTAAAAATATTGGATTTTGGGGTGTTACGTAACTTTTGTTTAATATAGTTTATTAGGTTTTTAAAATACTTTTATATGACTTTGCTCACTTCCCGTTTCATCAATCATGTTTTATTCTTTACACTTTTATTTAATTCTAGACTTTGTTTATCTTCATGATTATTGGTATTATTACTCGTACTTTTATTGGTACTAAGATTTAAAATTGGTTTCCTTTTAACAAACAATCAATAAAAGGAATCATTAGTTACCACATGTCATACCAACCTTTTGACAAATTATTATTTTTAATTATTATATAAGAACAAAGTTCAAATGGTTATGCACAAAAATCTTGCTTATTTATATATGAAATAATGTGTTTTACAAGCGAACACTACATGACAAACAAAAAGGAGATAGAAATAGGAATTCGGGACGGGTTTGGGGTTGGTTAATCAGGTTTGAGACTAGTATTAAATTTTGTTTCGTGGGTTTGGGATTTGGTGATATACCCATTTACCCGACCCAATTTTCGAGAAAGTGTGCCCATTTACCCGATTGTGTACCTAATATAATTTCTTTTGTATTTATATATATATATATATATATATATATATATATATATATAGTGTGAAGTTCATTGGGGAACACTAAAAAAGTGGGGAACAGTGGGGAACCGACTCAAACGAACTCCGATTGGACTCATTCCAGCGGCGTTGGAACCGGCTCGTCGAACCCTAACTAGGATCTCTTAACCCTAAACCCTAAATCATAACCCATAAACCCTAAATATATTAGGGTTTGGCTTTTAGGGTTTAGCTTTAGGGTTTGGCTTTTAGGGTTTGGCTTTAGGGTTTGGCTTTTAGGGTTTAGCTTTAGGGTTTAGGGTTTAGCTTTAGGTTTAGCTTTTAGGGTTTATAGTATAGATTTTACGGTTTAGCTTAGGTTTTAGCCTTATTTTTTAGCTTTAGGGTTTAGAGTTTAGGCCTTAGGATTTAGGGTTAAGAGATCTTAGTTAGGGTTCGACGAGCCGGTTCCAACGCCGCTGGAATGAGTCCAATCGGAGTTCGTTTGAGTCGGTTCTCCGCTGTTCCCCACTTTTTAGTGTTCCCCAATGAACCTTCCCCTATATATATATGATACATCTATTTTTTATATATGTAAGCATTTTATTCTGTATATATTGTAGTTAATTTATATATTTTTATAGTGATAATATAAGTGGTTCTCCTATATATTTATGAGTGAGTTACTTATATAAGGAATAATTATAAGTGGCTATGTATAATATTAAACATTTTAAGCCTATTTATACTAGGTTAGAGGAGTATAATGGTAAAAAACCGATTCCAAACGGCTATATTACCGTTAGGAACCGATTCCCAACCGTAAAATTTAAAATTAAATCGATGTACCCGGTTCCGGGTTAACCGGACCCGGTCATATCCGATCTGGTTCCACTGGGTTCTCATAAGTAAACCTATAACCCGACCCTGTTCCTACTCGGTTCTTCCTAAAACCCGGGCCCAATAATGCCCGATTAGCCCGTACGCGATTCCTACCCGGTTGTGGTTCCGGTCCAGAACCCGTTTTGTGCACCTCTAGCTGAAGCTACTCAGAAGCCCCCCTGCAAATCACACAGCCCACGAGAATATTGGTTTTACTTACGTTGGAATTGATCGACTAATTAATATTTTTAAATCCCGAATTTCTTAAATTTAATTTAACATACACGGTTTAATTTATCTGGGTTTATTGTATTTAGCTATCTCTATGAATGTTATATTTTCGGCTGGAATACACGTTTGTATGTTAGATTTTTAAAGTGACTTTGCCTAATAAACTAAAGTATCTATGCAAAAGTTAATTATTCAAGAATTGTTTAAGTTTGCTTATGAATAATAAATTTATATTTGAGAACGTTGTCTTTTGAACCAAAACTAACTGAGTTGAGCTCACTAATTAAGTAAGGGAGAAGGGCTCGCATTCGGAAGATAACTAATAGAGTTGGATCTCTAGTTAAGTAGTTGAGCTACGGTTTCTAATTTGGAAGATAACTAGGGGAGCCATGCTCCTTACTCCTTAGAGCATTGACATGTACAGTGTACATTGATTTTTTTTTTTTTAATTTTACCGTTCGTAATCGGTTCCCAAGGGCGGACCTAGCACAGAACAAGGGGCAACCCCCGTTGCCCCTTGACGCTCCGACGGCAGTGTAAAATTAGTGTAAATTTTGGAAAAATTTGACGTTTTTTCGATTTCGTTGCCCCTTTTTCTAGAAACGTTACCCCTTTAGGTTTTTTCTAGATCCGCCACTGTCGGTTCCTAAAGGTAATATAGTCTTTTGGAACCAGTTTTTTCACCATTGTACTCCTCTAACTTAGTATAAATAGGCCTAAAATGTTTAGCTTTAACCACACCATTTCTTTAACTCTCAAACGCTTTACAAAACACAACTGCTCAAGTTTTTTTTACATCTCGAAGTCTCCAACGATGGCTAGCAATGAGAATGTTGTTTTGGTTATTGAAACCAAAAGAAACCCAGAGGTCTGGAAACACTACAACCTCTGTCTTATGTTGGAGAACGTAGAGATGGTTCAGTGCAAATATTGTGAGAGGTTCAAGAAAGCCGTGGTAAACTCAGCGCTTAAAAAATATACGTACAAACATTGGGGTTAAACCACCGGCCAAAATAGTGGCGGTGTTGAAGTTTATCATGAATTTTAATGTTTAAGCTTGGGATATTAGGATTTAATGTTTAACATTTTATGTTTAGTGTTTCATGTTTTCATGTTTTAATGTATAATGTTTTAATATGTAAGGTTTTATTGTTTTTTTATTTTAACGTTTCGTGTTTTAATGTTCAGCTTATATAAAATAACATTAATATTAAGCATGTGTAATATGCTTAATATTACACATAAAATACTAAAACTACAGCTAAAATGTACTTAAACTAAATTACTAAAATACTAAGACTACTATTAAGACTAACTACAATTGAACTTTCATTATTGATTTTGGATTTTGGATGTCCAAAAACCGGTTACAAAGATCAAAATAGTAAATACCCGACCAAAGTACAATTTTTAACTTTAGGAACTGATTTCGATTTTTTTTACCGTTGAAACCAGTTCCTACCCGAGTAAATTTAGGTCGGGTTAGAACCGATTAGGGTAGGAACCGATCTTGGAAAAAAAAAGGTAGAACCAGGTAGGCCCAATAGGGTATAAATGGGTATGAACCGGTTCACTATCGGGTAGGAGACGGAACCGATCCCAGGTCAGTTCTAACGGGTCAGGTATAGAACTGGTTTTTTATTTTTGCACCTCTAGCTTCAGCTTGCCAAAAAATTAAATTTAATCAAGAATGGGCTTCAATATTCAACGTAGCCATCAACATTCAACGTAGCCAAGAAAATATATGGGAAACCAAAATAGTAGCCCATTTTCTTTGGCCCAATAGGTGCTTCATCATTGCCTTTTCTTTTTCTCTCGGCTCATGGTTATGCCATTAATTACCAAATATCCATTTTTGACTTACAACATACAAGCATTAATTTCAAGATTAACTCAAAATTCTTATTTAAATTACAAGTGTAATAAGGTTATTTCTCTCGGCTCATGGTGGCACGATGATACTCCAGTGGTCCGTCAGTGATCCAAATTTGCCGTTCAAAAAAAAAAAAAATAAGGTTATTTCTCTTTGAATAATCAAGAGAGATATGATGTTATTATATACTTGATTTACATTGTACAAAAAGGAAACAAATAAATACAAATCGATCTACATAATGACTAATTGATACACAATGAATGATGGAGAGTATATGCGAAAATCATGGTATTTGTTATTATCTTTTATCTCCCGTCAAGCGAAACGGCGTTGGATGAACTCGAAGAAGATCCCGAAAATGCTCGAATTGCGGTCGAGGCAAGCTCTTGGTGAAGATATCCGCTAGTTGAAGCGTGGTAGGAACGAATTTGGTATGAAGCTTCCCTGACATTACTAACTCGCGAACAAAGTGGTAGTCCAGATCAATATGTTTGGCTCGTTTGTTAGATACGGGATTCTGACTCATAAACAAAGCACTTTGATTGTCACATAAGAGAGTCGGACGAATGGTGGAAGTCCACATAGTTCCTGTAGTAAATGCGTTATCCAGACAATTTCAGCAGCTGCCTTACCCATGGCTCGATACTCAGATTCGCAACTCGAGCTTGAAACTTGTCACACCCCGATATTTCCACGTATTACTGGTGGGCCCGGTGGGGAGTATCGTGACGTAGTTGATATCATCATAGACAAGTGATCACAGTTTAATGCACAGCGGAAGACTAAAAGTAATATTAAAATCCGAATTGAAAGTATAATAAAATATTATACAAACGGTCGATAAGTGGATCCACAGGCGGATCTAAAACATAAAGTAAATATTGTTCAACAGACTTAAAGTATTAAGAGCTTGCAAGACTCTTTAATTAATACTCAAGAGCTTCCAGCCCATTTCGTGTAGTACATGCACTTAATCTTTTTGAAAAATACGTCAGTTTTCACTGGTAAATACAATTAACTGACTCTTTTAAAAACATTTAAGAAAATTGATTTAAATGCACAAGGCACAAATATTCTTTTAAACTTGGGACAATTATTTAAAATAATCTTGTATACAGATTTATATGTTTGTCCAACGTTCGAAGCCCGACTTAGAAGTACCGGGTTAAGATTAATAAACACACCACTAGTATAAGCCCACAAGAAGTTTCCTCACGAGTGAGATACCGTTTTACATACGCAACTGTCAGGTGTATGCCTACACCCCGTGCTTAAATCGTGGCCATTTCAAATGAATGAGCCGAGGATATCCAGGACACAATCATATTAACCCCCAAATGCTTAGATCAAACAAAACAGATTAAAACGGGTTATCTCAATGATTTAACCACTAATCGATTAAATATTCAATACCCGACCAAGCGGTAATAATTTACCGTATCCCAAGCCCGTATAAGGGAAAATAAGTTAAAAGTATTTACCTGAGCTAAAATGTAATTTTATTCTCAGCCGTATATTCTAATCAGCAAGTGCAAGTAGCTTTTACTGGGCTCCTAATCTGGAACGAAGGTTTTAAAAACCTATTAGATTCCTAACGGGTCTTATTTAAGTTATAACTTTGACCGGTTAGTTTTAAAGGAAAGTTTTCGGTATGAAACACAAGATTAAGCGATGACCGGATTGGAATGTGATTTAGACCCGACAAGTATGAAGACTTGTATATAATGGGAAAACTAAATACTTTCTGGATTTGGAAGTAAATATGATAAGGTTTGACCTGTTTCGGTTAATTTATGCAAACTAGTTACATAAACCGTACCGAACGCGTATATGCATAACGGGTAACCGAATGAGTCATGTACAAGTTCCATGAGTTACTATGCTTAAAATATGTTGTGATATCAGTAGGATATCTTACATTATGCCAAAACGAATTTAAAATCAATTTAAGCCCCGAAAGGGTATTTTGGTCATTTTAAAGTTCATAAAAGAGGTTAAATAGTAAACTAAGGTTCTGGTCTAAATCATACAGTAAAAATATTAATTTTATCAAGTTACATCAGTAAGATATCATACATATGTGAGGTTTATCTTTTATGGCCAACTATGCACCGTAGGGGCATTTTGGTCATTTCACATAAGCTTTAAGGTCAAATTTGGAAATCTGAGTTCAAGACTTATACTTACTGTTATAGTATATAAAAAAATATTTATAAAATCAATAGGTAACAAGTCTTTGGTGCTAAATATGGTTTTAAACCATACTATGCGTCTAATTCGCATAAAAGTCGATATTTGACGATATTTGATATGTTTAAGGAAATATGAGATTTTGATCAGTCTTAACTGCTTAAAATATTTTATTTAATATATAAAATTAGTAGAAAAAGGTTTGACATGTAAATGATGTGTAAAACTCATTTTATTAGCGAAAAGGGCATTATCGTCAATTACCGAATTTACACTAGAACTCTATGTTATGGTCAGTATAAAATTTGACAAAACTTCCAAAAATCTCTAAATATTTTTTCATAACAGTGGGTGGTAAGTTTGGTGCCAAAAATTGGGTTTAAATATAATTTATGCTAAAAATGCCATTTAATTAACAAAAAGCTTGTGTTTTACGATATCTTGCATAACTTTTATTTAAACCAGAAACTGATGTCAAAATTTTAGGACATACTTATAAATCAGTAATAAAGATTTTTGTCCTCTCACATTTTTAAAAAATCTCGTTTTTATAACATAAGGGTAAAATGGTCAACTTTTAAGCATTTAACGGGAAACATGTAAATGATTCAGATTTCTAAGGGACCATGTAGTATAACCTCATAGGGTTATACTTACATATATTATGGTCACAAATGAACCCTAAGGCATAACTAAACTAAGCTAATTCGGGTCAGAACTGAAAGTTAAAGCAAAAGTCTACTTTTGCGACTTTCGGTTGCGAACCGAGCCTAATACTCAGAGTTGTCGGGTTGAACATGCCTAAACATGTTCTTAAATTATTTACCAAGTTATTTAAGTGATAATATGTAATTTATAGCTTCTACATTATCAGTTGTGATTTATTTTGCGAAAACTGACTCGTTTGACTTTTCTGTTAAGTAGTTTGACCCGACAATTGACTGAGATAACGTGATAATTAGAAGGTTCCCTTTTAAGGGTTTATCACCTACATAATTACCAACACATAGCCACTTTCAATTCGAATAATGACTGGACGTTAGTTATTAATCACAAAGTCAAAGCGTAATTACGATATCTTTGACTTTCGGTCATTACACTAATGAAAACTTAATTACAGAAGCTAAGAACCCTTACAAGAGTCCTTAGCATGAAAAATTAGACTAAGATAGCTTCCTTCCAAGTCAGGATGCTCCAGAGAAGGAGTTTGAAAGCTTTAGAGATTGAGAGTTTGAGAATTTTTGAAGTGCAAGGAATGAGCTCCAAACATGGCCCTTTATATAGTGAAGGAGGTGAAATAGGATCAATGCAGGTGTCCCCCAAGTGAAATATGATGCATACAGGTGTCTAGAGGTTTTATAATACCGTCAAATAGTCCCTAGTATCGAGTTCTTGTGAGTGCATGGCTGTTTTGGAGAAGAAAGGTGCAGAACCTGCACCTGTGCATGTTTTCTGATCAGATCACGCCGTCGCGTCGCGCGACGGCAGATGGGTGAAGGTGTCGCGCGGCGCCACCACAAGGATTACCAGCCAAACAAGTTTCAAACTTGGCAGTTTCACCCACTGGACCTTTTAAAACGTAATAACTTTCATTTCAAGCACTTTTAACCGATAAAGTTTATTTTTGATGATCCTTAGGATATAACCAAACATCGTTAGGTCCGGTTTTGTTTAACGATAACTGAAAACACTAGTTTTGCCTCGTCGACACTTTTAACCCTCTATTTACGAAAGTTGATGTATTTATATCAAACGATATCGAAACCTCGTGAAATTTTCATCACTTATACTTGGGAGTATAATTAATCGTTACAAAGTCTCGGGTTCGTTAAAAGGTCACTCAGAGGTAGTAATTTTAACATGTTGACACATTTAACCCTCGCGTCTTGTAAACTTTCACTTTCTTTCACAAACGGCTTCATACGTTTCCCAATTCTTTCGTTTAAGGGTATAAACATCATGTAGGTTCGTCGAAAGGCAAAATTTTCAAATGTTGACACTTTAGATCCTTTCACATATATACTTTCTCCGTTTGTCAACTTTAGTCCTTCAAAATCAATTCTTTACACGTTTAAAGCTTATGACACGTGTCGTTACTACATTGGACATGATTTTTCTGAGGTGTTACATCCTCACCCCCTTAAAAGAAATATCGACCTCGGGATTTACTGAAATAAATGAGGGTATTTCTGTTTCATCGTGGATTCAACCTCCCACGTGTATTCTGGGCCTCTACGGGCATCCCATTTCACTTTTATGATCGACACATGCTTTCTTCGAAGCTTCTTAACCTGTCGATCCTCGATCAAAAAAGGTTTTTCAACGAACTTCAAGCTCTCGTCAATCTGCACGTCCTTATGAGACATTGCTAGCGATTCATCGGCTAGACATTTCTTTAAATTGCAGATATGGAATACATATGGAATACATTATGAATTCCACTAAGCTCTTCAGGTAGATTTAGCTGGTAAGCTACAGTTCCGACACATTCGATGATCTCGAATGGTCCTATGTACCTTGGGCTCAGCTTGCCCTTTTTGTCAAAACGCATCACCCCTTTCCAAGGTGACACTTTCAGTAACACTTTATCACCTACCTCGAATTTCAACGGTTTGCGCCTCATATCAGCATAACTTTTCTGCCTATCCCTGGCAGCTTTCAGACGATCACGGATTTGGACAATCTTATCCGTCGTCTCGAGGACTATATCAGGTCCTGATAGTTGGGTTTCTCCAACCTCCGCCCAACAAAATGGCGCTCTGCACTTCCTTCCGTACAAGGCCTCAAAAGGCGCTGCTTGAATGCTCGAATGATAACTATTATTGTACGAAAATTCTATCAAAGGAAGATGGTCATCCCAACTTCCACCCAAATCAATAACATAAGCCCTGAGCATATCCTCAAGCGTTTGAATTGTACGCTCGCTTTGGCCATCTGTCTGGGGATGATAAGCAGTGCCTGAAATTTAGACGAGTGCCTAGGGATTACTGAAAGCTTTTCCAAAAATGAGATGTGTATCTAGTATCCCTATCAGAGATAATAAATACTAGCACTCCGTGGAGGGATACTATCTTATCCACGTATAGCTGAGCTAGCTTGTCGGAGCTGTGTGTTTCTTTAATAGGTAAGAAGTGAGCTGACTTGGTCAGCCGGTCGACTATAACCCAAATTGTATCATTCCCACGTTTCGTCTTTGGTAACTTAGTAATAAAATCCATAGTTACCATTTTCCACTTCCAGGTGGGAAGTTCAGGCTGTTATAGGAAACCTGACGGTTTTTAATGCTCGGCTTTAACCTGTGCGCACGTCAGACATTTAGCCACATAAGTGGCTATAGATTTCTTCAAACCTATCCACCAATAATTTGCCTTTAAATCCTGGTACATCTTATCACTTCCTGGATGGACTGAATATTTTGAACTATGAGCTTCTTGAAGAATCACATCTCTTAGTCCTCCATGGATTGGAACCCAGATTCGACCATTCAATCTAAGGATTCCATCCTTGCCATATGATAATTGATCCACAGTTACGCCTAACTTCTCATTCGGATAGTTAGTTTCTAATACAACTTCCTTTTGAGTGGATAACAATCTTTCATTCAAGTTGTTCTTTAATTTAATGCTTTTCGCATTGATCCTAATAGGTTTGATCCTTTCTTTCCTGCTCAATGCATCGGCGACTACATTCGCTTTGCCTAGATGATATCGAATTTCACAATCATAATCGTTTAACATTTCCATCCATCGGTGTTGCCTCATGTTAAGATCCTTCTGATTAAACAGATGTTGAAGTCTCTTATGATCAGAATAAATCACGCACTTGGTTCCATATAGATAGTGCCTCCAAAGCTTTAGTGCAAATACAACAACGCCCAATTCCAAATCATGGGTGGTGTAGTTCTTTTCGTGCACCTTTAATTGACGGGATGCATAGGCAATGACCTTGCTTCTCTACATAAGCACACAACCCATACCTGTGTGCGATGCGTCGCAGTAAACAACAAACTCTTTAATCCCTTCTGGCAATGTCAACACAGGAGCATCGCTTAATTTCTGCTTAAGAATCTCAAAGGATTCTTGTTGCTTGGGACTCCAGTCAAACTTGACATTCTTGCGAGTTAACGAAGTTAGAGGTGCAGCAATCCTTGAAAAGTTTTCAATGAAACTTCTGTAGTAACCTGCTAGACCCAAGAAGCTGCGAATTTCTATAGGTGTTTTAGGCGCTTGCCATTTCATAATCGCTTCAATCTTAGCGGGATCCACCTAGATACCACGCTCACTTACCACATGTCCAAGAAATTGGACTTCACGAAGCCAAAAATCACATTTGGAAAACTTGGCGTAGAGCTTCTCTTGCTGCAGAAGTTTAAGGATACACCGGAGATGTTTATCATGATCGGCTTGACTCTTTGAATAATTAAGAATGTCATCAATGAAGACAATGACAAACTTGTCTAGATACGGCTTGCAAACGTGATTCATGAGATCCATGAATGCTGCAGGTGTATTAGCGAGCCCGAAAGGCATCACCAAAAACTCGTAGTGACCATAACGTGTTCTGAATGCGGTCTTGTGCACATCTTCGGTTCTGACCTTCAACCGATGATAACCTGACCTTAGGTCAATCTTGGAGAAGTAACTTGCTCCTTGAATCTGGTTGAACAAATCATCGATCCTGGGCAATGGATATCTGTTCTTAATTGTAACTTTGTTCAGTTTGCGATAATCGATGCATAAACGCATCGAGCCATCTTTCTTCTTCACAAACAGAATGGGCACTCCCCAAGGAGATGAGCTTGGTTGAATAAAACCCTTCTCTAACAAATCCTCCAATTGTGTTCTTAATTCATTCATTTCTGTCGGTGCCAACCGATAAGGAGCTCGAGCAACAGGGGCTACTCCTGGAACAATATCGATCCTGAATTCCACTTGTCTGTCTGGGTGTAAACCAGGTAACTCTTCAGGAAAAACGTCTGGATAATCAGAAATAATAGGAATGTCTTCGATCTTGGGTTTTGTTTCATCAACGGTCACCTGTGCCATGTAAATGACACAACCTTTCTTCAAACATTTCGATGCCTTAAGCATAGATGCTTGTTTAGGCAATCCGTACTGTGTATCTCCTTGAATTGTAAGTGGTTCACCATAAGGGGTCTTGATAACCACTTGCTTCTTATCACAAACAATTTGGGCTTGGTTATGAGATAACCAATCCATGCCTATCACTATATCGAATCTTGCTAATTTCAACGGAAGCAAAGACAGTGGAAAAGAATGATTCCTAATGGATATAAAACATCCATCTAAGATCGTTGAAGCAGTCTCTACGGTACCATCGGCCAATTCTACTTCATATTTTATGCTTAGAGTCTTAACAGGCAGATTTAATAATTTAAAAAATTTATTGTCTACAAAAGACTTATCTGCAACAGAATCAAACAAAACTCTAGCATATACATCATTGATAAGGAAAGTACCTGTTATAACATTATCGTTCTGAACTACTTCCTGTGCATTCATCTGGAAGACTCGAGCATTAGTGTTTTTGACCTCTTCAGGTTTCTTTGCAAATTTGAGGCAGTTAGTGTAACACCCCGAAAACGGGTTTGGTAATTAAACCCCGTTAATACTAAAGACGGGGAAAATACAGTTAGTGGTAAAATTTAACCCGATAAATATTAGGACTCAAATAAATAAACCTAATATTAATCAAAAAGAAGAATAAACGCTTCGAGAAAACAAAGTTTATAAGAAACTCGAGTTAACGAGACTTAAAAATAAAATGGGTTATGACTCCCCCGAAAACCACTAAGTAACTAGGAATATTAAACTAGTAAGTTAAGTGTGGTTAAAACAATATGGAAAACTCTTAAATCATAAAGGAAACAATAATTGAGGGACTAGAATGGCTAAATTGGAAACTTGAGTTATTAGTAAACAAAATAAACTCCAAACACTCACCTAAGTGAGTGCCTGGATCGACCAGAACACAAGAGCGACCAAGAGCTCCTCTCCAAACCCTAGCTCACTAAAATTTGATCAATTGGAGGTTCAATTCAGTCCCAAATCAAATTCTAATCACGAATTAGTGATCACCTCGCTGAAAAGATCATAAGGTATGCACAATTTTGATGTTTTGATTCATCTTAAATTCTAGGTTAATGATGAAAAGTCGAAATTTAGCTTGATTGTGTCATGCATGAACAAGATTAGAAGGGATATGGTGTCTAGGGATGAACCCTAGGTGAAATCTTGTTAAAAGATTTCATGTTAATTATAGAGTTCATAATTACCATTGTAGGTGATTAATGAACTTGAAGAAAACTTGATAGACCCTAGAATTATGACCTTGCTCTAGCATAATCCGAATTTAAGAGTAAATTTCAGAAATATGGATGTAAGACTTGTGTAGAATTGTCTAATCGAAGTTAATTTGGATGATAATTACAAGTCATAAACTTAGTTTTGATGATATAAAAATCTGACCCGCTAGGTGTTTGATGAAACGCCTAAGTGAGGATTAAAATGCTTAAAGTTGGGTAAAAACGCAGATTTGATTATTATAAAGAATTATGCGTTAAAGCTTATGAAAAGGGGTTCTAAGTACTATGTTGATTTAAACTTAATGTTGTAAACCATGTGAGTTAAAGTAGTTAGCTTTGATAAACTAAGTTAACTAAGCATGAAGTCGAACAGTAGCTTTGACATAGAAAATAAGTGAGGTGGAATAGTCATGATAGTCAATGACTAATTTAACCGCCTTGTAAATGACTGACAATAGTTTGACGCGTAACAAGCTAGGTGAAAGCTTGGAGGAGGGAGCGGGTCAAACGGAGCCAGTACGGAAAGAAAAGCGAGGCGTGGATGCAAGGTAAGTGTAATTTACACACTTATGTAGAATACTCGTTTATTCAATTCGTTGTAAATGGATAACAATCGTTTTGGAATTATGGATTTTGTTAAGATTACCTTGTAGTGTAATCTAGTAATGAGGGAAAAAAGGGCAAAATGGAAATTGGTCAAATGTCGACTAGTGTAAATCAAGGTTAAAAGGATACCCATAGCGTAAGCTGAAATGGGTTGAGTTTGTAAGAAAAGAGTTTAAAGAAAAAGGGTATGGTAATAAAACCCGGGATGGGATGGATGTATAAATTGGAAATCAAAAACGATGTTTTGATTAAATAGATAACGTTGGGCATGTAGTCCAAACGGGTCGAATGGTGCTGATAACACCATTTGACAATATCGACTAATATGGTTGTCAAGTCTTATGCTAACATGACCGATTAGCAAGTCGGATAATTTCGTCACTATTGATTGTGTGATAATGAAAACAAGGTATAAATCGGGTCTACTTGTTGATTCGGGCAGGTACGCATGTTCATGTTGTAGTTAAAAATGCTATTTTGGTCGAATAATTGGGAAGAGAGTCCTTTGTAGTAAAAAGAACAAAATCGACCAAAACGCCCTTGTTGGCTAATTCGAACAAACAACCTTTAAAAGTTGTTTGGAAACGAGTTTTATGATTAGGCAAATACTTAGAATAAGTATAGAAACTGAAATGTGGTGATGGAATGTTAGAAGCAATCGAAAGCGATATTAGGTTCGAAAGTGCTTAAATACCCTTAACGGGTCAAAATAAGCATACGAGCGAATACGGGTATAAATGGTGTAATAAACCTATGATTAGAACCTAATATAGTAGGTAACATTAATTTGAAAAAGTGTATGAGATATAGAATCAAATAGATACGTTTGTTTGATAAAAAGCGTAAACGGGTTAAAATTCGGTAAAAAGGTAACGATGCGAAGGCTTAGAAGTCTCAAAATTTATTAAGCCAAATGTAGGATTTTAACTCCATTTGATGGAGAATTAAATTACAAACACGTAGGAAGAAACGGTAGGTCAAATGGACACGCGGTTTGAAAGATACGGAAGTTTTCGTATCAGAAACGGCAAAATGGAAAACTGGAATGCAGGGGCCACCGTAACTTACGGTGCCACCGTAAGTTACGGTGGGGCTGAACTTGTTACGGTGATTACCACCTGTGTTACGGTGGGAGAACTTTTATTCAGAGGCCACCGTAACTTACGGTGCCACCGTAAGTTACGGTGGATGCCAAATTCAAGCACATTGTTTTTGGGTCTTGTTATCAATGTTGGATTTACATATTTCCTCGTTATATTAGACATTTAGTTATCAAAACTAACTGTTAAGTTGGTTTTGAACACAGGTATATGTCGAGAGCCCGGATGAAGTTAAAGCGTCGAGCAAGAACCGAACACATGTTACATAAAGCTTCCGCAAGTTGTTTCGTTCGTTATTCAGAAACGGCGAATTAAATCGCATTATGTTATATCACTATAAATTGTAAATTTTTTTTTTAACAAGCCCGTATTTTCAGTATAATCGTGATTGTAATTTACATGATTATGAGTTTAAATTATACGATAAACGTTAAATAATAACTAGGGTGTTACAAGTTGGTATCAGAGCCTTGGTTTAAGAGATTCAAGTATGGCAGGAAAGCTATGCTTGGACTTAAACCTTATGCTCTTAATAAAGAATTGGTGTTCGGTTCAAGGCTTGATCGCAAATCCGGTAAGTACGTGTATGTTAATAGTTTAGTATGCTAAAGTGTTGTAAACAACACATAGGGCTATCGTGTGATACACGTTACCCCAATTAAAATGATTGATATAGTTGACGAAAATACGCGCGTTGACATTTCCCTTAAGTTTTCTGGAGCCAGACCTCCTATAAAACGTGCTATGCGCTTTCTGGACCTAAAGGTGGTAGGTCTAGATGCTTTCACATTTCCCTTGATTTCTGGAGCCAGACCTCCTATAAAACGTGCTATGCGCTTTGGTTCTGGTGTGACCAAATAAGGAACCAATCAGGATATCTTGTTAAAGCTCGTCAAATAAGCTTGGCAATCCAAATTTTTCATGACTAGTGTCAGGAAGTCTGTTTCAATTTTCTCTACCTCATGCTGAGGACATAAGTTTTCCTTGATCAGTGCAACAAATTGATCCCAAGACAAGTTATACAGTGGAATCTTCCCTGTGGCTTGGATTAACGGCCTCCACCAAGCCAAAGCTTCTTAAATGATTGCAAGACAAACTTTACGATATCCTGTTCCGCGCAACCACTGATATCAACCACAGTATCCATCTCATCGAGCCATGTCATACAATCAATGGCTCCTTTTTCTCCTGTGAAGTCCCTTGGCTTGCAAGAGACAAAGTATTTTTAAGAACAGGTTTTGACATGTGGCTCATGATTAAACACAATCTGTTTGGATGGGAAACTCTTCTGATTCGATGAGTGACGAGAATTGTCCTTATTTGACACATGTGTCTTAGAAGGGGGCTTACTATGAGCCACAGATTGAGTCTTTGTACGAGTATTACTAGGTTCCTTGAACTGTCTGTCAATAGATCTAGTAACAGCGTTGTCTATCAATGCTTGAAGATCTGCACCAGCTACATTTATTCCTGTGGTATCATTTCTCTCCCTTGGATGACTGTTAATCTCTTCTGATTCAGACATGCTGAAGCTTGATTGCTATAAAACAAATTGATAATAGTTTGTTCAGAGGTTTATTATGGAATCATCATTTTCGGTGATTCATTAACCATGGTAAGCATAGACCATAGTGGTTAATTTATTATCAGGTTATTTTAAAATTTACCTTACAATTAATCCAAGTTATAAATTATTAGGGATATTAATGTTGGCACAAAAGGCCTAGTCACGAGGACAAGCCATGATCTTACAAGATCGAGGCATTAAGGTTTGAATATAGTTCATCACCCTTCTTGATAGGGAGTCATAGACTACAACTGCCATGTGTCCTTAAAGGACAATAAATATGGCCCGCAGGCACTTCATCACTAATGGATGTTTACATCATCAGGAAGAATCCAATATAAGGATGACTAGAGTGACTTTATCGAATCACATTTGCCAAGAGTGCTAACACGTTCTCAGGTGTTAACAAGGATTTATTATCTTAAAAAGGTTTTACCATCATGGCCATGTCTAAAATGACATATAGGCTAGGTTATACCTTTAAAATTTTCTTTTAACATTTTATTGGCAGATCAAATTAAAATGGAAGTGATATTTTGATTGTTTTATATAGTACATGCATATGCATAATGACAATAAGAATTTAAAAATAAAAATTCCATAATGTCTTAATAAGTACAATGGTTTTTCCTTAAACAAGACTTTTAAAGAAATGACATTGTCCACGCAGGGACAGAAACAAGAAAGACAAGTCCATGCAGGGACCAAATACATCATTAAAATGTCCACACAGGGACTTAATTGAAAATAAAATTACAAAACAAACAAATAAATAAGGATTTTTAATAATCCCTCTTCTTCTTCCCCTTTATAAGGTTTGCCAAACCCTTTAGTAGACCCCGACGGCTCCTACGCTCCTCGTCTACCCTTTGCTCCACCTCGTGCAACCATTGGAGGATTTCCTGCTGTTGCGGTGGTTGAATCTGTGGCGGCTGCTGCTGCTGAGGTTGAGGAGGTGGTGGGTATTGATACCCATATACTGGGTACCCAGTTAGGTACGTAGCTGGAAAGGGTCCAGGGTAGAGAGCGTTGTAGTTTGCTGCCTCGAGGTACGGGTCAACGGCAGGGGCATTGTTGTAATTATAACCCGAATAAGCTGGTTGCTCGAACGGGTTATACCCAGCTGCACCTAGGTAAGATGGGATTGGATTTTCATAACCCAGGTGTGGTGCTGGTGCGACTGGCGCATAGTCGACTTCAGAAACTGGGTTTGAAGGCCCACCCATTTACGGGTCTTCATACAGCGGCGGGTAGTGGCTGTTGCTGGAGTGTTGGGGGGTGCTGAAGTGAAATCCCCCACGCACAGACATCCGTGCACCTCTTCTTCGCCTCGGTGGTTCTGGAGGCAGTTGCTGCTCTGGCGACGGCGGTGAATGTGGGTCCTCAGAAGGGACCTTCTGGTGTGGTGGTGAGTTGTGATGAGGGGGAGTGTACTCCCACTTGTATGTAGCCCATCTTTCAGCAAAAATGTCAGGGCCCCTGTAAGGCGAACCATGAAAGGATGATCCGCTAGAAATCTCAATGGGATGCGTCGGTGTCCCAGTCGGTGGTAGCTCGGGATCTGGATCCTCGTCCATCTCCATGTCCTGCATCTCAGGATAATGATCAGCTGGTCCCAAAGGGTTTGGACCCTCAGGTTCTTGTACCTGGTTCATCGGGTTGAACCTGCTTTGGAAATAGGGATTTGGGTTCTGGAAAGAACTGTGAGAACCCGAACGCTGCAACGGGATAAAAGAATGATGCGAATCATGGGGCTCCTCATCTTGTTGTAGCCCGAATGAATGGTGGTAGGACGGTGAGGAACTGAGTGAGACTGAGCGTCTCGCGGGCTCCAAGTAAGTTCTCCAATCTTCGTGAGGACTAGAGCTAAGTGTTGCTGATGGAGTACGCCGGTGAGATGGCCCGGCTTCATGGTCGTTTCTTGCCAAAATTGGGGCCTTTCCTCGTCTACCTCTACCTCTAACTCTTGGTGGCATTTTGTCTTTGATCCTGTCAAAACAAAAGAAAACAACAAAAGACAAAAACCAATTAAGATTAGGATTAATCCTAAATCCTTTTCCTAGACTCGGAAGTCGAGGAATGTGCAACTGTGTCATTGAGATTAAACACAAAAGGCTAGTGTTTAATTCACTCAATGTTGGCTCTGATACCAACCTGTCACACCCCGATATTTCCACGTATTACCGGTGGGCCCGGTGGGGTGTTTCGTGACGTAGTTGATATCATCATAGACAAGTGATCACAGTTTAATGCACAATGGAAGACTAAAAGTAATATTACAAACCGAATTGAAAGTATAATAAATGTAACACCCCGAAAACGGGTTTAGTAATTAAACCAAATTAACCGAGGATGAACAGGTAAATACCATCAGTGGTAAAAGATTGACCAGATAAGCGTTAGGATTTTTAATAATAAAAGCTAACGCTAGTTAAAGTGAACAAATACTTAGTAGTAAGTAAAAGTTTATAAAAGGCTCGGATGAGTGGATTTTAAATCGAATTGGGTGTAACACCCCAAATTTAAGAAATTTGACTAGGAACATTTAAACCTAGTCATGACAATGGTCAAATGTTAATAGTGTTATATGGGAGTTTAGACAAATCTAAACTTAAGGGACTAATCTTGGACAAAATCAAAATAAGAAGATTAAAAGGGCAAAACCTAAAAAGAGCACACACACTAGTGTGTGTTCTAGTCGATGTTCAGGAGAAAGAAAAAGGGGAAAACCCTTGTTCATCCAAGAAAAGATCAAATTGAGGAAGGATTCATCATGGAATCAATGCATGATCTCGATTTTGAGACCATCTAAGCTTGCCAAGCATAAGGTATGTTGTACAACTTGATTTGATGCTTTCATGAGTAGTGGGTGTATGACAAATCTTTGATTTTCATGAAATTAAACATGATGGTGGATTAGAATCACCAAATAGAACTTGAATATATGTTGATTTTTAGCCCTAGTACTTAAATTGATGAAGATGAAGTTGAGAAGATGGTAAAAATTAGGGTTCATATGATGATTTCATGAAATAGATGATGTTTTTGACATCTCTTAGCATATAATCGTTGTGTTCTAAGTTTCTAACCATTTCCAAGAGTTTAATAAGAGTTTAGGCCATAGAAATAGGTTGAATTTGATGGTTTAGGTCGAACTTGAAAGGACCCTAAACATGATTTCCGTAGCTTTTTATACGGATTTTGACTAATCTTAAAAAAATCATATAAAATCAACCGTTTATCCGATTTGGGTGTTCTATACCTTTTCGGAAAGCTTACGGAGTAAATTTTTACTGTTTACAATCATAAAAAGTAAATAGGGTTGTTAAATGGGTAAAAAGGTGGATGAAAATAGCTGTACAGAAGCTTTGAAAGCTGTTTGAAGATGAAAATATAGTTGTTGAGCTGATTTTATAAAAATCATATAAAATCATAGAAAATTCGTTAGAAGGTGTACCTTATATGCTTGCGAAGGTATTTGAGTGTTCTACGGTCCATCTTTGAACATGTTAATCTAGTTCGGATTTGAATAGGTCAAAATGGGTCAATTACGGCAGCTGTATAGAAAATTGCTGCACATTAATAATGTTGTTATTAATCAAGAAAAGACATAAGGTTGCGTATAATTGATTTAGGTATGAAGTATTGATTGTTAGTAACAAATAACACTTTATGTGACATGTTTAAAGTGTTTAAAATCACTTTCTAACTAGTTTGAATAAGTAATTTCACTAACGGGTCAAACAAGTAGTGAATGGAAAGAACTATGGGATAAAAATAGTTGTTGAATAAATAACACACTTTGATGATTAAGTGTGAGTGAATCCATAAGGTGTGATGACCATGTTAATGGTTGACTAATCTAATGATCTTGTGGATATGATATGGTAGTTTGACTCTGACAAGCTAGGTAGGAGCTTGGAA
This sequence comes from Helianthus tuberosus, assembly GCA_030545235.1. Classification (NCBI taxonomy): domain Eukaryota; kingdom Viridiplantae; phylum Streptophyta; class Magnoliopsida; order Asterales; family Asteraceae; genus Helianthus; species Helianthus tuberosus. The sequence continues at coordinate 183,304,133 of CM060451.1, forward strand.
ATGAACGGGTCAAATGGATACAAGTTCAAGTATGAAGCTCACAAGGATGCAAGGTAAGTAAAGCTTACACCCTTTTGTAAGATATGTATTTACTTTATAGGTTATAAATACGACCAAGGTTAGATCCGAAATAGGGATTCCGACACGAAATGATACGGGTCGGAACGAATAAAATAATAAATACCATGATTAATGGCAAAAAAAAGGGGCGAAATAGGTTAAATAATGAAATGGTAAATAAATACCATTCAATTATAAGTGCAAAATGTTTGGTTGTTTAGACTAAACGGGTCAAATGGTAATGTTAACACCATTTGACGATTAACGACTAATAAGTGCTTGTCGAGTCTAATGCTCACAGGGTAAAACGGTTTATGGAATTTGCGTTGCTATGAAATCCGCAAATTATTAAGGCAAAGTATTAAAACGGGTCAATACTTGACCCGAGCCAGGTACGCATAAATAAGTTTATAGTTACAAAATGCGATTTTGGTCAAATAATTAGTGAAAGTCCTTTGTCGTAAAATGAGGGACTGAAATTGACCAAAAAGCCTTTGATGGGTAAACCGGGTAAACGACCCTTAGAGGTTGTTTAGGAACTTGTATTGTGATTTTGTAGCCCTTAGATGCGTATAAGAGTTATAGGCATAAACTTTCGTGGGTCAAATGCCTAAAAATGGGTCATTAGCGGAAAATGACTAACCGAAGAGTAAAACTTAGGATAATTGGTTTCTATGTTAAATCCACCACAAAAATAGTTGTGGTGGGATATAAGTAGGTATTTTAAAATAGGAATACGAAGTGTAAAAAGAAAAGAGCGAGTTTGTGCTTAAACGCATAGAAGTCGCTCTAAACGGATCAAAACGAATTACGCGCATAACTCGGAAAACAGGCGCGTAATTCACTAAGTAGTAAGTATAAGTTAAAGATTAGGAGTTAAAGTAGTCGTTTATGACTTCATAGTAAACGAGAAATAAGTGTGGATAATGAATCACGAAACGGGTCGATTAATTATAAAAAGGATTTATAAGCCTTTAGCTTATAAGTCGGATTTTGATGCGAACAAAGATGATAAACAGGTCCGTGATTTATTTACGGTCACGTAGGAAAAAGAATCACGCAAAACGGATATCTAGATCAAAAGTTATGCAACTTTTAAGTCGAAAAATGGGTTGAAACCATAGCTGGGCAAAATGCAGCAACAAAGAAATAACCTGCTGGAAAAAAGTCTCCCTCGCGCCACTCGAGGGATCACAGTGTTCCGAGCGCAACACGTAACGCGAGTCGCGGCCCGCGACAAATACAGCCTAGACTCTCGCGGCCCGCGAGAGACACATAAGCTGGCAAAAATTGATTTTAATTGTTGTTTGATGCTTAGAACTTGTTTAATCAATTATTTAAGTTATCAAAAGCTAACCTTTAAGTTGGTTTTGATCATAGGTGAATATCAAGAGTACCCGGATGAAGATCAAGCGACGTACAAGAACCGAACACATGAAAATGAAGCTTCCGCACGTTGTTTCGTCATTATTCTAAACAACGAACTCCATTATATTATGTTGTATTATTTTAAATTGTAAAAGTTTTAATTAACACGTATTTTTCAATGTATATGTAATCATAATTACATGTTTATTTTTCGTTATCTATACGAAAACCGTTAAATAACAATAAGGGTCTTACAAGTTGGTAATCAGAGCTCATGGTTAAAGAGTAAAGTGTGTTCGGTTCGAGGCTTGACCATGGATTCCGGTAAGTAGTATTCTAAATAATAACCTGGTTTAATCTGAGATTGTTATAAATAACAGTCAGAGATATCGTGTGATAACATGGTCCCCAAAATATACTACAAAGAACGATTAGGTGACAAAGGCCTAACCAAAGACCGATTTAGATAATTAATCACTTGTTGTGATTAGTATATTTGAAACTCTTGTATGCCAATACAGATTATACTTAAATTGTAATATTACTAATTGTTGTGAATGTTTCAGCAATATGGTGACCGCATCCGGGGATGATGGGAATATTATGATCCACCCAACGTGATGGTGGAAAAGCCGGAAGTGTGACATGAATGAAGAGGTTATTCAGAGTAATGGTCAAGTAACAATAAAGGTTCATCAGGGCTAATATTACCCAGGTGCACATCCTAAGTTATTACATATTTGTTGTACGCTATATGCACTTGGGAGTGATAGTGCGTAAAGGAAATTTAGGCTTTGGAAACCGCCATAAAATACTCATTTAGGATGATGTTCCAAGAGAAATTAAGTGGGTAAGTGGTATTATTCACAATGGTGAATAACTGATGCATAAGTAAAATTCAGACTTAGAAACTTGGATGGGGATAACCGTTCAGATAAAAAGTATTTTATAAAAGACACGGTGTAGATATGTAACAATCTCATCACAGAATATGATTGTATATAAGTTTATGAAATGAAAACACCTTATGATTTGTGAATAAATAAAGGTAAAGACCTAATATTTGCAATATAACAATAAAAAGGTTTTACCAAATAAAATAAGGGACGTAACCACAAACTGAAAACTCGCTTACATGAGAGGTAATATATGAATTATAATAAGTTTATGCGTACCGTGTGCGAATTACTTACCCTGGCCAGGTAAGTGTTAAACACATGATACGATGAGTTTATTATAACTAACATAAGTACCCCTTATGTAACAAGGACTAAGTGAGTGGGAGATGTCGGATATGCATTGGGAGGGAGTGTACTTACACTCGAACTTGGAGAATGCAAATATGTAAAATGATTAAGAAATGCATTGGGAGGGAGTGTAATTACACTCGAACCCGGAGAATGCAAATATGTAAAATGATTAAGAAATGCATTGGGAGGGGGTGTAATTACACTCAAACCCGGAGAATGCAAATATGTAAAATGATTAAGATATGCATTGGGAGGGAGTGTAATTACACTCGAACCCGGAGAATGCAAATATGTCTCTTAACGGGCCGTTTTTGTAAAACGTCAAACTTGAGGACAAAGTCGGAATATAAAAGTTTTCTTATAATGACCCTTCACAAATGAAATTTTGGTGATATATAAACACAAGTCTTAATGTGAAAATAGAGGGTAAGAAAAGTATACGGATGACTTAAGCTTAAATGCTTAAACTTCATAACGGGTCGAATAAACATATGGGTGAACCCGGGTAAAGGGAGATGAATGGATATAACGAAAACGTAAACCGAGTAACAGAAGCGTTAAAACAAAAGAATAATGAGCCTGGGTAATAGGACGTGATAGATATATAAGTTAGACGCAAACCAAGTAGCGGGAAGCGTGAAATAAACCGACACATAAATGACACACGGAGTCATAGAAACGAAAATATTGCCAACTCGGATCAAAACATGGTCAAAGGGCCATGATTGAAATAGAAATGAATTAGCCTTCATGGTCAAAAACAAGGTAAATGATTTTCCTTGCAAACATAAAGAAGGTGCATTGACACCAAATACATTAAAGAAATGACACGGGTAAAAGGATGATCTACGGGATCACCACTACCTTCGGGTAATAAGTGATGTAAATGTCTATGGGACTAAAATGACCTTCGGGTTACGAATCGAGAGGAATGAACCTTAAAGGGCTTGCTTTAAAAAAAGGGTGAAAACCTAAAGAAATAGCCTACAAGACTAAGTGAAAGGGCTTACGTGTCACTTAGGCAAAGCGAGGGAATCGGTTACGATTCCTCGCGTAAAATAAAAATAGTAAAAGAAGAAATACTAGGTTAACAGTTTCTTGATGCGAGTAATTAACACAAGTTAAAGAGAAAATGTTGAACTAAAATTTGGTTTTTAGTTAGAAACAACGATTTAACAACAGCAACATAATATATGATCATATGGTAGCGCGAGCTACGGGACTCGGGGGTCATAAACGCCTTTAAAAGTGAGAAAGTTGGGTATACCTGAATGGCAAGGTATAAAGTAACCGGTGAGTGATAAATCAAACCGGCAAGGCCGGTCAGGGTCAAATTTAAATTTAAAACTTGTTTAATGCGCTTATCATTATAGGATTAGCGTGGAATAAGCATGTTGACAGATTCGTATGACCGAGTGGCCAAATGGTTACTCGATCCAGTAAACAATAAAGACGAGGAGTACAAGGTGAAAGTAACGGCCCATGAAGCCTTACGCATAAAAGGCACATACGATATGGGCTATGATAATGCTTGTCCGGAGAGAAAAAGATACCAACCAATAAAAAGAGCAAGAAGGGAACATCGAAAGGGAGTTGAGCACCTCCTCGAAGCCCGAAAGACACTACCATACATCCCTGGTAAGATTATTAAAATATTAAAATGTGAGCAATGCTCAAGTGATCACCGAAACTAAGTTCATTAATTCTAACCTAATGAACTACGTAAGAAAGGTTTCAGGGACGAAACCTCTTTAAGGGGGGTAGACTTGTAACACCCCGAAAACGGGTTTAGTAATTAAACCAAATTAACCGAGGATGAACAGGTAAATACCATCAGTGGTAAAAGATTGACCAGATAAGCGTTAGGATTTTTAATAATAAAAGCTAACGCTAGTTAAAGTGAACAAATACTTAGTAGTAAGTAAAAGTTTATAAAAGGCTCGAATGAGTGGATTTTAAATCGAATCGGGTGTAACACCCCAAATTTAAGAAATTTGACTAGGAACATTTAAACCTAGTCATGACAATGGTCAAATGTTAATAGTGTTATATGGGAGTTTAGACAAATCTAAACTTAAGGGACTAATCTTGGACAAAGTCAAAGTAAGAAGATTAAAAGGGCAAAAACTAAAAAGAGCACACACACTAGTGTGTGTTCTGGTCGATGTTCAGGAGAAAGAAAAAGGGGAAAACCCTTGTTCATCCAAGAAAAGATCAAATTGAGGAAGGATTCATCATGGAATCAATGCATGATCTCGATTTTGGGACCATCTAAGCTTGCCAAGCATAAGGTATGTTGTACAACTTGATTTGATGCTTTCATGAGTAGTGGGTGTGTATGACAAATCTTTGATTTTCATGAAATTAAACATGATGGTGGATTAGAATCACCAAATAGAACTTGAATATATGTTGATTTTTAGCCCTAGTACTTAAATTGATGACGATGAAGTTGAGAAGATGGTAAATGTCACACCCCGACCACGTATAACATACAAAACGTGGCGGAAAACGTCGAGGAGTGTTGTAACAGAATTAATTGTTTCATAACCATGGCATACAAAGTTGTATTTATTTATCAACATAAGAGTTACATTGTTTTAAACAGGAATCAAAGAGTTTATAACATAATTAAACTAAGTCTATCTTCATTTTAAGTCTCTAAGGCACAGGTACGCCCTAGTGTCATGATCATCGTCCTACGCAAAAGCTCCTGAAAACACATGTGAAAATATGTACGTCAGCATAAAAATGCCTGTGAGATACATAGGTTTTGTGAAAATAGGATTCATGACTTAAGTTTAAGAAAACGTTGTTTAGCAAAAGTCAGTCATGAACCTTGTAAATTGTTTTGTTTTGTAAGTTATTTAAAAAGCGATAAGATCGAATGATATGTATAAATAAAAGAATAATGTATGGTTAAATGTATAACCAAGTAAAATGAGTTGTATAAAGTAAATTGTTTGTAAACCAAAGTCTTGTGAAAATCGTGTTACTTGTGTAAAATGTATAAGTCCAAATTGAATGATTTAAATAACGCTATGATATGTAATATAATACAAACACTTATATATAGGAAGCACCAGCGACGTATCCACCATGCTTGTATCATATTACTCACATCTCGTTACTTAAGTCACTTAAACAAACCACCAATGTATAAAGTCTATGTTTAAACCAATAGTCAAAAGTCCTTGTATAAGCCATGTCAAATGTTTATAAGTCCAAAAGTAGTCAAGTAATGTGTATCAAATGTTATGTATTGTAAGTAAAGTATTGTCACATAATCCAAATGTAGAAATGTACAAAACAAAGTATTTTGAATATATCAAAAAGTTATGTTTTGCAAAGTAATGCATGTTACATTGATACAAACATTTATGTGGTAAGTTAACGCATACATTCAAGCCTTGAGACAGTCGGATAACCCTTTTAGTCAAGGTTATCAAAAGAAATGTTTTCGGATTCAGTCATTCCTTACATCCAAACAAACCCGAGATGTCAGTAATGGGATTTGTCAAGTCCTATGGTACCAGTACTTACTACCGAGCGGCGTAGCTAATGTTAATGAAAGTATGTAAATTAATGTGCTAGCATGCTATCAGTCAACATACATAGCAGAAATGTAAAGTAAAACAATGTACTAAGTATGCACACAATGGACATACATAGCATGAAATGTAATGTAAAGCGATGTACTAAGTACGCACACAATGGGCATACATAGCATGAAATGTAAGTAAATCATGTACTATAATGTACTAACGAACATAGTAGGTATATGATGTGAAAACAGGAAAGCATGAAAGTAACAAGTAGGCACATGTGTTTCACCCAAAAACAGTTTGGAAAACAGTAAAAGAGGGGTCTATGTACTCACATAAACACCTTGAAAACATTTAAAAGAGGGGGTTCTATGTACTCACATAAACACCTTGAAAACATTTAAAAGAAGGGGTTCTATGTACTCACTTGAGATTGCTCAGAAGTTCCTAAGATAACCACCAAGCAATGCTAGAGATCACGGAATCAAACGACACCTAATATAGGTAACTATGTTAATAAACAAGACCTATATCGGAGGATCGGATATAATGAGGGCTCGTAAACCAAATGAGTATGGGAACTCATGTGGGATGGTTTAACAAAGCCTACATACTAAATGAAACCTAGCCTAAGTGCTTACGACCCATTACGGCCCGTTTAGGTAGCTTATGCTACTTTAACGCGTCGTTCACGTGAAACGCGTTCGGACCGCTTAACTAGTCCTATGACAAGTAACATATGCCTTAACATGTCTAATATTGTTGTCAAATCAGTTTAGATGTCAAAAGTTATGTTACATATGCTTAAAATGAATTTTGGCATCAAAGGGGTATTTTGGTAATTTACCTAAGGCATATAAACTACCTATCATACAACTACTTAAACGAAGCGACCATAAGGTATAACCTCGGAAGGTTATTCCCTATATACTATGGTCACCTAATGTGTTTGGTCGGATCCTAATGATCGACCAAATGGGTCGGGTTCGAAGGCATAAGCGATTTATCAGATCGCTTACCCTTACGACCCTAGACAACGTGGTAATCAGTAGGCATAGTCACAAGGGACTATAACCATCGTGATTACGCTCACGTTGCGAAGTTCAAACGAACTTCGCATTGACCATAAACTGGTCAATGCAGAAAGTCAACCAAAGTTTGACTTTCGGACTCGAAAAGCAATAAAAGAACGAAGGAATACTTACGAAGGGTCCCCGAATGCTAATCTTGATTCAAGTAGCTCAGGTATGAAACAATGGTTTCAACTTAGAGCTTCTCAAATCAGATTCTTGTGGGTTTTGCAATGGGGATGGATGGGTATTTATAGATTTCGGTTCACCGTTAGGATCGTTTCTTGGATAACGTGCCTTGATCTCACCCGTACACTTGTCGGAAGGTTGTGGTAACTCATTTTGCCCCCACCACAAGAGTTTGACATGTGGCATTGGCCTTTGGGGTGTTTGAAGGGCTGTTAACAGGCTGTTAATACATTGAATCTGGTCTGGGAACCTGACGCGGGCCGCGTAAAGGATCACCCTGGGCTTACGCGGGCCGCCTGGGTGTCCTGATCAGAAATAACTTTCAGAAATGACAGTTTAGGTCCCTGTTATGGTTTAAGGCCATTTCCGACACGTTTAAGGCCCGTTAAGCCAACGTTAAGGCCCTAAAATGATGCCTAAACATTGTGGACATGAAACATGCTCAAAAATATGTCGGATGTTGGTTCGTTTGGTCGTACGAACGTGATGTTCGCTTAATTACGACGGAATGCGCACAAGCGCGAAAAACGATCCAAAATGCGTGACGAATGGATTTTTCTTATGAGAAACACTAAAATAAAATATTTTAGTGCTTACATAAATTTTTTGGATGTCCGGATGTATTCAGAACGTAAGTTATGCGCGAAAATGCAAACTTGTGCACTTTTTGACGCTTTTAGTCCCTGAATGACCCAAAAGTTTATTTTTTGGCATACCGAACCCCTCAAAGCCTATTTCTAAGCTATGTAAAGGATGTTTATGGTATGTTTAACTTATGGTCATGTTCCGGAATGTTCGTTACGGTTCAAATTGGCATACTTTCGCAGTTTGTCAAGTTTAGTCCATGTAAGCGAATTAACTTGTTTTTGCCATACCAAAGCCTTCCAAACTTATTTCTAAGTTATGTAAAGGTTATTTAAGGTATGTTAAGTATATGTTGATGTTCCGGAGAATTTTTCGCATTAAACTGATTATGTTTACGCACCAGTTTGCGTATAACTCCTAAGAAAGCGATATAGAGTTTGAAATTGAATAAAAGTCGAAACATGAAAAATGTAAAACATAACAAAACAAACATTGGGATCAAATGACATTGTTTTATTGATAATTGAACTGTTCATAATGATTACAAGCACAGATGTTACACTCTCCCCTACTTGTGGGACGGACGAAATTTATTTAGAGGAAACTCGTGGGAAAAGATGCGGATATTTTGCCTTCATTTGATCTTCGTGTTCCCAAGTAAACTCGGGTCCACGTTTAGCTTCCCAGCGAACTTTGAACAAAGGAATGCGCTTGCGTTTGAGCCACTTGACTTCACGTTCCATGATTTCCACTGGCTTCTCAACAAATTTTAGTGTTTTATCAACACGAATTTCGTCAAGCGGTATGTGGAGGTTCTCATCAGCTAAACACCTCTTGAGATTGGACACGTGAAAGGTTGGATGAACATTTCCAAGTTCAGGAGGTAACTCAAGTCTGTAGGCTACCTTACCGATTATTTCGACGATCTTTAATGGTCCAACGTATCTAGGTGCAACTTTTCCTTTCTTTCCAAATCTGATCACACCTTTCCAAGGTGAGACCTTAAGTAATACTCGATCACCGACTTGAAATTCCAAGGGCTTGCGTTTTGGGTCCGTGTAACTCTTTTGACGGCTTCTAGCAGTCTGAAGGTTATCACGAACTTTCTTAATCTTATCAGTTGTCTCTAAAATGAGGGCAGGTCCAGTAAGCTGAGCCTCGCCGATCTCATTCCAGCAGACTGGTGAACGACATTTTCGACCATAGAGAGCCTCGAAAGGAGCCATTTTGATGCTGGTGTGATAACTGTTGTTGTAGGAGAATTCAATCAACGGAAGATGTGAATCCCAACTACCACCAAAGTCGATCACGCAAGCTCTAAGCATATCCTCCAGAGTCTGGATTGTTCTTTCAGATTGACCATTCGTTTGCGGATGATAAGCTGTGCTCAGATTAAGTTGGGTCCCCATAGCAGATTGCATGGTTCTCCAAAAATTAGAAGTGAAGCGAGCATCTCTGTCAGAAATGATGTTCAAAGGAACACCATGTCGAGCTACAATTTCATCCACATAGATTTTAGCAAGTTTGTCAGCAGGAAAATCCTCACGGATTGGCAAGAAATGTGCTGACTTAGTAAGACGATCAACAACTACCCAGATGGCATCATGACCTTTCTTTGTGCACGGGAGTTTAGTAATGAGCTCCATAGTAATGTTTTCCCATTTCCAAACTGGTATTTCTGGTTGCACCAATAAACCAGAAGGACGCTGATGTTCAGCCTTAACCTTAAGACAAGTAAGGCATTTTGATACATATAAGGCAATGTCTTTCTTCATACCAGGCCACCAATACTGAATACGAAGATCCTTATACATCTTATCTGAGCCAGGATGAACAGAATAACGAGACTTATGGGCTTCATCCATAAGCAAGGTACGAAGGTTATCTTGGCTTGGGACCCACAAACGATCCATGAAGTAATACGATCCATTGTCCTTCAGTTCTAGATCAAGTGTTATGTGATAGGGAAATTCCCTGTCCATCAAACCTTGTGAAACACAAGATTGTTGAGCCTGAGAAATGCGTGCTTGGATATCAGATCGAGCTTGAATAACAGATTGAACATGAACACAATGAAGCTTAGTACGTTCCTTACGACTCAATGCATTGGCTATGACATTCGCCTTACCAGGATGGTAGCGAATTTCGCAGTCATAGTCGTTTAGAAGCTCGACCCAACGTCGTTGCCTCATGTTGAGTTCTTTCTGATTGAAGATATGCTGAAGACTTTTGTGGTCCGTGAAAACCACACATTTTGTACCGTACAAATAGTGTCTCCAGATCTTAAGAGCGAAGACAACTGCACCCAACTCAAGATCATGAGTGGTGTAGTTTTTCTCATGTATCTTCAACTGCCTCGATGCGTATGCTATGACTTTATTTCTTTGCATCAGGACACAGCCAAGACCCAATTTAGATGCGTCGCAATAAACGACGAAATCATCATTGCCCTCAGGCAAGGTCAGAACAGGCACGTCGCAAAGTTTTTGTTTCAAGTTTTGAAAAGCTTCCTCTTGTTTGAATCCCCAATCAAAGGGTTTGTTCTTCTGAGTTAGAGCAGTTAGAGGAACTGCAATCTTTGAGAAGTTTTCAATGAAGCGGCGGTAATAACCCGCAAGTCCAAGAAAAGAACGAACCTCAGTAGGAGTAGTAGGCATATCCCAATCCTTAATCGCACTGATATTGGAGGGATCTACATGAATACCTTGTTCGTTGACAATATATCCTAAGAATTGAACCTCTTTAAGCCAGAATTCACACTTGGAGAATTTGGCGAAAAGTTGCTCTTTCTTTAGGAGTTCCAAAGTAAGACGAAGATGTTGCTCGTGATCAGCTCGCATCTTAGAGTACATCAAGATGTCGTCAATAAAAACAATGACGAACTGATCCAAATAAGGCTTGCAGACCCTATTCATTAAGTCCATGAAAACAGCAGGAGCATTAGTCAAACCGAATGGCATGACTGTGAACTCATAATGCCCATAACGAGTGCGGAACGCTGTCTTGGGAATATCTTCTTCATGCACACGAAGTTGATGATATCCAGATCGCAGATCAATCTTTGAAAAATAAGAAGCACCTTGTAACTGATCAAAGAGATCATCGATGCGAGGTAGGGGATATCGATTCTTGATGGTAAGCTTGTTAAGCTCATGATAATCGATACACATCCTAAAAGATCCATCTTTCTTCTTGACAAAAAGAACGGGAGCACCCCAAGGTGAAAAGCTAGGACGGATAAAACCTTTGTCAGAGAGTTCCTGAAGCTGCTTAGACAACTCTTGCATCTCAGACGGTGCAAGACGATATGGAGATCTGGCAATGGGATTTGCACAAGGTACGAGATCAATACGGAACTCGACTTGGCGTGCTGGGGGTAGACCAGGTAAATCTTCAGGGAATACTTCAGAATAATCCCTAACAACAGGAATATCTTGAATAGATTTACCTTTGCCCTTATCTGCTACAACATGTGCCAAAAAGGCCACATAGTTCTTTCGCAGATACTTCCGAGCTTTAAAACAAGACATGAGTTTGAGACCACCAGCAGGTTTCTCACCACGAACATGTAGGATCTCGCCTGTCGAAAGTGGCACACGAACGATCTTCTCAAAACAAACTACCTCTGCGCGATGCTTGGCTAACCAATCCATACCCACAATAACGTCGAAGCTTCCAAGTTGCATAGGCGTGAGGTCAATAGGAAAAAGATGATCGTTAAGGTTCAACTGGCAGTTGCGAAGAACAGAATCAAGAACAATGGGTTCACCACTAGCAACCTCTATTGTCAAAGGTTTACCTAGTTTCGTTCTAGACACGCGAAGCAATGGCTCAAAAGATAATGACACAAAACTCTTATCGGTACCCGAATAAAAAAGAACAGATGCAGGCTGATTATTAATAAAGAACGTACCGTTCATCACTTCATTGTCTGCTTGTGCCTCTTGTGCATTCATGTTGAAGACTCGACCTCGAACCTGAGCCTGATTTTGATTTGGATTCTGATTCTCGTTGGCTAGTCTTGGGCACCGGTTTCTGTAGTGGGTCAGATCCCCACAATTGTAGCACAAACCAGGAGGAAAATGAGGTCGTGCAGCTTGACCTTGTTGCTGAGCAAGAGGCTGAGCAACTTGTTGGGCTTGGTTATGAACAACCTGATTCTGGTTAGCAGGAATGCGACAAGTAGCGGCAAGATGACCAATTCTTCCGCAGTTAGTGCAATGACGACATTGGAGATGTGGTAGGTGATGGCCGTTACACCTGTTGCACAAAGGCGCAGTGCCAAGATATGGCTTCTTGGCTAGTGGTTGCGCAGGCTGATTTGGTGCAGCTTGGGCTTGTGCAGTAACGGCATAGTTTTGGGAAGCCTTTCGCTTCCTAGAACCGTTTGAGGAACCATAATTCTTTCCATTCTTGTTTTGACCTTTCTTGCTATCCGCCTTGTCAGACGCCTGCTTCTTACCCTTGTCACCCTTTTTATGCAGCTTTCCCTTTCGAACCTGCGACTCAGTCAATGTCGCTGCTAACTCGATCGCTTGACGGAGTGTGGCAGGGTTACTACCAGTAATGATGTCTTGCACTGAGTCAGGTAGGCCATCGATGTATCTTTCGATAGCCTTGTCGAGTGGGGTAACCATTGTTGGGCAAAGCAGACTCAACTCCTCAAACCTGTCAGTATACGCCCTGTGCTCGCCACTATCTTGTTTCAAGTCATCAAACTCTTTCTCCAAAGCTCGCTGTTCATGACGAGGACAAAACTCCCTCATCATAAGGGCCTTAAGTTCAGCCCATGTCTGTGCTAGAGCAACTTCTGCACCACGATCTCTCATAACCCCGTTCCACCATGTGAGAGCCCTCTTCTGAAACACACTCGAAGAAAACTCGACCTTGCGATTGTCAGGACACTGCACGTGGTGGAAAGTATTCTCAATGCTCTCGAACCATTGAAGAAGCCCAGTCGCTCCCTCAGAACCACTAAACTTGAGTGGTTTAGCCGAGTTAAAATCCTTGAATTTGCATGGAGCATTGTTGTTGTTGTTGGCTTGGTTCCATTGAGCAAAAAGGTTTGGGAATTGAGCAGCCATCTGCTGCGCAATGATTTCTGCCAGTTCGGCAGTCGCTATCTGGTTTTCGCGTCGAGGAGGCATTTTAAAAGAGGAAAACATGAAAGGAAACGAGTGAGATGATTGGATGAAGAGAATGAGATGAAACAAAATCAACAAAAGCAAAGATGGTGGTCATTCGTCCGCATCACAAAGCAAACAACGACACACAGTGACTAATCAAAGTAAATGGGTCAAAAATAATGTATCGCGAAGACATGCTCGCCTATAAGTGAACACTCACCCCAAGAGTTCCCAGGTAAGAGTGACTGGTCCGATTATGTGGATTTGTACGAACACTCTAGCCTTAGACAGAAAACCCAGGGTACAGGCATTCACCCTTCCAGTTTGCACGTTTTCACATTATTTAAAACCCAAAACCTTGACGAGATTTTGAAAACTCAAAGGGGTTCAAAACCTTATAACAGAGGGTTCAAAACCTTACAATAGTGGGTTCAAAACCTTATAACAGAGGGTTCAAAACCTTACAATAGAGGGTTCAAAACCTTATAACAGAGGGTTCAAAACCTTACAATGGAGGGTTCAAAACCTTGTAATAAATCATTCAAAAACAGAAGATTGTTTTCAAAAATCGTTTCGGAAAATTTGGTTTCTTGTTTTGATAATCACCTAAGGATAGGTGATATGCATGTTTTAAGATCTAAACACAAGATAACTTCTCTTAGGGTCCTAGAAAGGTTATAGTCTAGGTCAAAGCATTACTAATAACCTAATTCCCTATAACCATTGGCTCTGATACCAACTCTTCTGTCACACCTCGACCACGTATAACATACAAAACGTGGCGGAAAACGTCGGGGAGTGTTGTAACAGAATTAATTGTTTCATAACCATGGCATACATAGTTGTATTTATTTATCAACATAAGAGTTACATTGTTTTAAACAGGAATCAAAGAGTTTATAACATAATTAAACTAAGTCTATCTTCATTTTAAGTCTCTAAGGCACAGGTCCGCCCTAGTGTCACGATCATCGTCCTACGCAAAAGCTCCTGAAAACACATGTGAAAATAGGTACGTCAGCATAAAAATGCCTGTGAGATACATAGGTTTTGTGAAAATAGGATTCATGACTTAAGTTTAAGAAAAAGTTGTTTAGCAAAAGTCAGTCATGAACCTTGTAAATTGTTTTGTTTTGTAAGTTATTTAAAAAGCGATAAGATCGAATGATATGTATAAATAAAAGAATAATGTATGGTTAAATGTATAACCAAGTAAAATGAGTTGTATAAAGTAAATTGTTTGTAAACCAAAGTCTTGTGAAAATCGTGTTACTTGTGTAAAATGTATAAGTCCAAATTGAATGATTTAAATAACGCTATGATATGTAATATAATACAAACACTTATATATAGGAAGCACCAGCGACGTATCCACCATGCTTGTATCATATTACTCACATCTCGTTACTTAAGTCACTTAAACAAACCACCAATGTATAAAGTCTATGTTTAAACCAATAGTCAAAAGTCCTTGTATAAGCCATGTCAAATGTTTATAAGTCCAAAAGTAGTCAAGTAATGTGTATCAAATGTTATGTATTGTAAGTAAAGTATTGTCACATAATCCAAATGTAGAAATGTACAAAACAAAGTATTTTGATTATATCAAAAAGTTATGTTTTGCAAAGTAATGCATGTTACATTGATACAAACATTTATGTGGTAAGTTAACGCATACATTCAAGCCTTGAGACAGTCGGATAACCCTTTTAGTCAAGGTTATCAAAAGAAATGTTTTTGGATTCTGTCATTCCTTACATCCAAACAAACCCGAGATATCAGGAATGGGATTTGTCAAGTCCTATGGTACCAGTACTTACTACCGAGCGGCGTAGCTAATGTTAATGAACGTATATAAGTCTCGTTTGTGCAAACCAAATGTTATAGCAATTGTGTACATGCCATATGAAAACAATGTACTAAGTATGCTAAGTTAACATACAAAGCAGAAAAGTCATGTAAATCAATGTGCTAGCATGCTATCAGTCAACATACATAGCAGAAATGTAAAGTAAAACAATGTACTAAGTATGCACACAATGGACATACATAGCATGAAATGTAATGTAAAGCGATGTACTAAGTACGCACACAATGGGCATACATAGCATGAAATGTAAGTAAATCATGTACTATAATGTACTAACAAACATAGTAGGTATATGATGTGAAAACAGGAAAGCATGAAAGTAACAAGTAGGCACATGTGTTTTACCCCAAAACAGTTTGGAAAACAGTAAAAGAGAGGTCTATGTACTCACATAAACACCTTGAAAACATTTAAAAGAGGCTGTTCTATGTACTCACATAAACACCTTGAAAACTTTTAAAAGAAGGGGTTCTATGTACTCACTTGAGATTGCTCAGAAGTTCCTAAGATAACCACCAAGAAATGCTAGAGATCACGGAATCAAACGGCACCTAATATAGGTAACTATGTTAATAAACCGGACCTATATCGGAGGATCGGATAGAATGAGGGCTCGTAAACCAAATGAGTATGGGAACTCATGTGGGATGGTTTAACAAAGCCTACATACTAAATGAAACCTAGCCTAAGTGCTTACGACCCATTACGGCCCGTTTAGGTAGCTTATGCTACTTTAACGCGTTGTTCGCGTGAAACGCGTTCGGACCGCTTAACTAGTCCTATGACAAGTAACATATGCCTTAACATGTCTAATATTGTTGTCAAATCAGTTTAGATGTCAAAAGTTATGTTACATATGCTTAAAATGAATTTTGGCATCAAAGGGGTATTTTGGTAATTTACCTAAGGCATATAAACTACCTATCATACAACTACTTAAACGAAGCGACCATAAGGTATAACCTCGGAAGGTTATTCCCTATATACTATGGTCACCAAATGTGTTTGGTCGGATCCTAATGATCGACCAAATGGATCGGGTTCGAAGGTATAAGCGATTTATCAGATCGCTTACCCTTACGACCCTAGACAACGTGGTAATCAGTAGGCATAATCACAAGGGACTATAACCATCGTGATTACGCTCACGTTGCGAAGTTCAAACGAACTTCGCATTGACCATAAACTGGTCAATGCAGAAAGTCAACCAAAGTTTGACTTTCGGACTCGAAAAGCAATAAAAGAACGAAGGAATACTTACGAAGGGTCCCCGAATGCTAATCTTGATTCAAGTAGCTCAGGTATGAAACAATGGTTTCAACTTAGAGCTTCTCAAATCAGATTCTTGTGGGTTTTGCAATGGGGATGGATGGGTATTTATAGATTTCGGTTCACCGTTAGGATCGTTTCTTGGATAACGTGCCTTGATCTCACCCGTACACTTGTCGGAATGTTGTGGTAACTCATTTTGCCCCCACCACAAGAGTTTGACATGTGGCATTGGCCTTTGGAGTGTTTGAAGGGCTGTTAACAGGCTGTTAATACATTGAATCTGGTCTGGGAACCTGACGCGGGCCGCGTAAAGGATCACCCTGGGCTTACGCGGGCCGCCTGGGTGTCCTGATCAGAAATAACTTTCAGAAATGACAGTTTAGGTCCCTGTTATGGTTTAAGGCCATTTCCGACACGTTTAAGGCCCGTTAAGCCAACGTTAAGGCCCTAAAATGATGTCTAAACATTGTGGACATGAAACATGCTCAAAAATATGTCGGATGTTGGGTCGTTTGGTCGTACGAACGCGATATTCGCTTAATTACGACGGTATGCGCACAAGCGCGAAAAACGATCCAAAATGCGTGACGAATGGATTTTTCTTATGCCAAACACTAAAATAAAATATTTTAGTGCTTACATAAATTTTTTGGATGTCCGGATGTATTCAGAACGTAAGTTATGCGCGAAAATGCAAACTTGTGCACTTTTTGACGCTTTTAGTCCCTGAATGACCCGAAAGTTTATTTTAGCATACCGAACCCCTCAAAGCCTATTTCTAAGCTATGTAAAGGATATTTATGGTATGTTTAACTTATGGACATGTTTTGGAATGTTCGTTACGGTTCAAATTGGCATACTTTCGCAGTTTGTCAAGTTTAGTCCCTGTAAGCGAATTAACTTGTTTTTGCCATACCAAAGCCTTCAAAACTTATTTCTAAGTTATGTAAAGGTTATTTAAGGTATGTTAAGTATATGTTGATGTTCCGGAGTATTTGTCGCAATAAACTGATTATGTTTACGCACCAGTTTGCGTATAACTCTCCAGAAAGCGATATAGAGTTTGAAATTGAATAAAAGTCAAAACATGAAAAATGTAAAACATCACAAAACAAAAATTGGGATCAAATGACATTGTTTTATTGATAATTGAACTGTTCATAATGATTACAAGCACAGATGTTACAGTAAAAATTAGGGTTCATATGATGATTTCATGAAATAGATGATGTTTGGGTCGAACTTGAAATAGGTTGAATTTGATGGTTTGGGTCGAACTTGAAAGGAACCTAAACATGATTTCCGTAGCTTTTTATACGGATTTTGACTAATCTTAAAAAAATCATATAAAATCAACCGTTTATCCGATTTGGGTGTTCTATACCTTTTCGGAAAGCTTGCGGAGTAAATTTTTACTGTTTGCAATCATAAAAAGTAAATAGGGTTGTTAAATAGGTCAAAAAGGTGGATGAAAACAGCTGTACAGAAGCTTTGAAAGCTGTTTGAAGATGAAAATATAGTTGTTGAGCTGATTTTATAAAAATCATAGAAAATCATAGAAAATTCGTTAGAAGGTGTACCTTATATGCTTGCGAAGGTATTTGAGTGTTCTACGGTCCATCTTTGAACATGTTAATCTAGTTCAGATTTGAATAGGTCAAAATGGGTCAATTACGGCAGCTGTATAGAAAATTGCTGCACATTAATAATGTTGTTATTAATCAAGGAAAGACATAAGGTTGCGTATAATTGATTTAGGTATGAAGTATTGATTGTTAGTAATAAATAACACTTTATGTGACATGTTTAAAGTGTTTAAAATCACTTTCTAACTAGTTTGAATAAGTAATTTCACTAACGGGTCAAACAAGTAGTGAATGGAAAGAACTATGGGATAAAAATAGTTGTTGACTAAATAACACACTTTGATGATTAAGTGTGTGAATCCATAAGGTGTGATGACCTTGTTAATGGTTGACTAATCTAATGATCTTGTGGATATGATATGGTAGTTTGACTCTGACAAGCTAGGTAGGAGCTTGGAAATGAACGGGTCAAATGGATACAAGTTCAAGTATGAAGCTCACAAGGATGCAAGGTACGTAAAGCTTACACCCTTTTGTAAGATATGTATTTACTTTATAGGTTATAAATACGACCAAGGTTATATCCGAAATAGGAATTCCGACACGAAATGATACGGGTCGGAACGAATAAAATAATAAATACCATGATTAATGGCAAAAAAAGGGGCGAAATAGGTTAAATAATGAAATGGTAAATAAATACCATTCAATTATAAGTGCAAAATGTTTGGTTGTTTAGACTAAACGGGTCAAATGGTAATGTTAACACCATTTGACGATTAACGACTAACAAGTGCTTGTCGAGTCTAATGCTCACAGGGTAAAACGGTTTATGGAATTTGCGTTGCTATGAAATCCGCAAATTATTAAGGCAAAGTATTAAAATGGGTCAATACTTGACCCGAGCCAGGTACGCATAAATAAGTTTATAGTTAGAAAATGCGATTTTGGTCAAATAATTAGTGAAAGTCCTTTGTCGTAAAATGAGGGACTGAAATTGACCAAAAAGCCTTTGATGGGTAAACCGGGTAAACGACCCTTAGAGGTTGTTTAGGAACTTATATTGTGATTTTGTAGCCCTTAGATGCGTATAAGAGTTATAGGCATAAACTTTCGTGGGTCAAATGCCTAAAAATGGGTCATTAGCGGAAAATGACTAACCGAAGAGTAAAACTTAGGATAATTGGTTTCTATGTTAAATCCACCACAAAAATATTTGTGGTGGGATATAAGTAGGTATTTTAAAATAGGAATACGAAGTGTAAAAAGAAAAGAGCGAGTTTGATGCTTAAACGCATAAAAGTCGCTCTAAACGGATCAAAACGAATTACGCGCATAACTCGGAAAACAGGCGCGTAATTCACTAAGTAGTAAGTATAAGTTAAAGATTAGGAGTTAAAGTAGTCGTTTATGACTTCATAGTAAACGAGAAATAAGTGTGGATAATGAATCACGAAACGGGTCGATTAATTATAAAAAGGATTTATAAGCCTTTAGCTTATAAGTCAGATTTTGATGCGAACAAAGATGATAAACGGGTCCGTGATTTATTTACGGTCGCGTAGGAAAAAGAATCACGCAAAACGGACATCTAGATAAAAAGTTATGCAACTTTTAAGTCGAAAAATGGGTTGAAATCATAGCTGGGCAAAATGCAGCAACAAAGAAATAACCTGCTGGAAAAAGGTCTCCTTCGCGCCACACGAGGGATCACAGTGTTCCGAGCGCGACACGTAACGCGAGTCGCGGCCTGCGACAAATACAGCCTAGACTCTCGCGGCCCGCGAGAGACACAGAAGCTGGCAAAAATTGATTTTAATTGTTGTTTGATGCTTAGAACTTGTTTAATCAATTATTTAAGTTATCAAAACTAACCTTTAAGTTGGTTTTGATCATAGGTGAATATCAAGAGTACCCGGATGAAGATCAAGCGACGTACAAGAACCGAACACATGAAAATGAAGCTTCCGCACGTTGTTTCGTCATTATTCTAAACAATGATCTCCATTATATTATGTTGTATTATTTTAAATTGTAAAAGTTTTAATTAACCTGTATTTTTCAATGTATATGTAATCATAATTACATGTTTATTTTTCGTTATCTATACGAAAACCGTTTAATAACAATAAGGGTCTTACAATAAAATATTATACAAACGGTCGATAAGTGGATCCACAGGTGGATCTAAAACATAAAGTAAATATTGTTCAACAGACTTAAAGTATTAAGAGCTTGCAAGACTCTTTAACTAATACTTAGGAGCTTCCAGCCCATTTCGTGTAGTACATGCACTTAATATTTTTGAAAAATACGTCAATTTTCACTGGTAAATACAATTAACTGACTCTTTTGAAAACATTTAAGAAAATTGATTTAAATGCACAAGGCACAAATATTCTTTTAAACTTGGGACAATTATTTAAAATAATCTTGTATACAGATTTATATGTTTGTTGTACGTTCGGAGCCCCGGTTAGAAGTACCGGGTTAAGATTAATAGACACACCACTAGTATAAGCCCACAAGAAGTTTCCTCACGAGTGAGATACCGTTTTACATACGCAACTGTCAGGTGTATGCCTACACCCCGTGCTTAAGTCGTGGCCATTTCAAATGAATGAGCCGAGGATATCCAGGACACGGTCATACTCGACCAAGCGGTAATAATTTACCGTATCCCAAGCCCGTATAAGGGGAAATAAGTTAAAAGTATTTACCTGAGCTAAAATGTAATTTTATTCTCAGCCGCATATTCTAATCAGCAAGTGCAAGTAGTTTTACTGGGCTCCTAATCTGGAATGAAGGTTTTAATAAACTATTAGATTCCTAACGGGTCTTATTTAAGTTATAACTTTGACCGGTTAGTTTTAAAGGAAAGTTTACGGTACGAAACACAAGATTAAGCGATGATCGGATTGGAATGTGATTTAGACCTGACAAGTATGAAGACTTGTATATAATGGGCAAACTAAATACATTCTGGATTTTGAAGTAAAAATGATAAGGTTTGACTCGTTTCGGTTAATTTATGCAAACTAGTTACATAAACCGTACCGAACGCGTATATGCATAACGGGTAACCGAATGAGTCATGTACAGGTTCCATGAGTTACTATGCTTAAAATATGTTGTGATATCAGTAGGATATCTTACATTATGCCAAAATGAATTTAATAATCAATTTAAGCCCCGAAAGGGTATTTTGGTCATTTTAAAGTTCATAAAAGAGGTTAAATAGTAAACTGAGGTTCTGGTCTAAATTATACAGTAAAAATATTAACTTTATCAAGTTACATCAGTAAGATATCATATATATGTGAGGTTTATCTTTTATGGCCAAACTATGCACCGTAGGGGCATTTTGGTCATTTCACATAAGCTTTAAGGTCAAATTTGGAAATCTGAGTTCAAGACTTAAACTTACTGTTATAGTATATAAAAACAAATTATTTATAAAATCAGTAGGTAACAAGTCTTAGGTGCAAAATATGGTTTTAAACCATACTATGCGCCTAATTCGCATAAAAGTCGATATTTGACGATATTTGATATGTTTAAGAAAATCTGAGATTTTGATCAGTCTTAACTGCTTAAAATATTTTATTTAATATATAAAATTAGTAGAAAAAGGTTTGATATGTAAATGATGTGTAAAACTCATTTTATTAGCGAAAAGGGCATTATCGTCAATTACCGAATTTACACTAGAACTCTATGTTATGGTCAGTATAAAATTTGACAAAAATTTCCAAAACTCCCTACATATTATTTCATAATAATGGGTGGTAAGTTTGGTGCCAAAAATTGGGGTTAAATATGATTTATGCTAAAAATGCCATTTAATTAACAAAATGCCATTTAATTAACACAAAGCAAAAGTCTACTTTTGCGACTTTCGGTTGCGAACTGTGCCTAATACTCAGAGTTGTCGGGTTGAACATGCATAAACATGTTCTTATATTATTTACCAAGTTATTTAAGTAATAATATGTAATTTATAACTTCTACATTATCAGTTGTGATTTATTTTGCAAAAACTGACTCGTTTGACTTTTCTATTAAGTAGTTTGACCCGACAATTGACTGAGATAACGGGATAATTAGAAGGTGCCCTTTTAAGGGTTTATCACCTACATAATTACCAACACATAGCCACTTTCAATTCGAATAATGACGGTACCGTTAGTGATTAATCACAAAGTTAAAGCGTAATTACGATATCTTTGACTTTCGGTCATTACACTAATGAAAACTTAATTAAAGAATCTAAGAACACTTACAAGTGTCTTAGCACGAAAAATTAGACGAAGAGAGCTTCCTTCCAAGTCAGGATGCTCCAGAGAAGGAGTTTGAAAGCTTTAGAGATTGAGAGTTTGAGAATGTTTGAAGTGCACGGAATGAGCTCCAAACATGGCCCTTTATATAATGAAGGAGGTGAAATACGATCAATGCAGGTGTCCCCCAAGTGAAATCTGATGCATACAGGTGTCTAGAGGTTTTATAATACCGTCAAATAGTCCCTAGTATCGAGTTCTTGTGAGTGCATGACTGTTTTGGAGAAGAAAGGTGCAGAACCTGCACCTGTGCATGTTTTCTGATCAGATCACGCCATCGCGTCGCGCGACGGCAGAGGGGTGAAGTGTCGCGCGACGCCACCACAACGATTACCAGCCAAACAAGTTTCAAACTTGGCAGTTTCACCCCCTGGACCTTTTAAAACGTAATAACTTTCATTTCAAGCACTTTTAACCCATAAAGTATATTTTTGATGATCCTTAGGATATAACCAAACATCGTTAGGTACGGTTTTGTTAAACGATAACCGAAAACACTAGTTTTGCCTCGTCAACGCTTTTAACCCTTTATTTACGAAAGTTGATGTATTTATATCAAACGATATCAAAACCTCGTGAAATTTTCGTCACTTATATTTGGGAGTATAATTAATCGTTACAAAGTCTTGGGTTCCTTAAAAGGTCACTCAGAGGTAGTAACTTTAACATGTTGACACATTTAACCCTCGCGTCTTGTAAACTTTCACTTTCTTTCACAAACGGCTTCATACGTTTCCCAATTCTTTCGTTTAAGGGTATAAACATCGTGTAGGGTCGTTGAAAGGAAAAATTTTCAAATGTTGACTCTTTGGATCCTTTCACATATATACTTTCTCCGTTTGTTGACTTTAGTCCTTCGAAATCAATTCTTTACACGTTTAAAGCTTATGACACGTGTCGTTACTACATTGGACATGATTCTTCTGAGGTGTTACAAAACTATTGGTTGCTTCTTCGCACTCCATGAAACCAAGTTGCCACCTAGAAAGATTGAGTAGCCATAAGTGGAACAACTCGTTTCTATACACCGTGCCCAGTCTGCATCAGAGTAACCCAAAATAATGGAAGAGGTACAACGAGTGAACATAAGGCCGTGGGATATGGTTCCTTTAACATACCGTACAATCCTCTTGACTAGTTGAAAATGTTTTTCGGTTGGTGCATGCAAATGTTGACATGCCTGATTTACCGCATAGGCCAAATCAGGACGAGTAATGATCAAATATTAAAGGGCGCCAACAATGGATCGGTAAAAGGTAGGATCATCAAATGGAACACCATCCGATACAAAAGTAACCATGGTGGAGAGTGGCGTGGGTACGGGTTTGGCATGAGTGAGGCCAGCACGAGTAATGATATCGTTGGCATATTTGCTTTTAGTGAGAATGATACCATCATCGGTGTGAAGAACCTCAAGACCAATAAAATAGTTTAATGAGCTGAGATCTTTGATGGCAAACTCCTGATGCAACCGATTAGTGAAGGTAGTGATCAATGAGGGTTTGTTACCAATGAGAATAAGATCGTCGACATAAACTAGGAGGTACATAAGGGAATCTCCTTGATGAAACACAAAGAGAGACGGATCCACTTGGCTACAGTTAAACCCGTAGGAGATGAGAAAAGAGCTAAGACGTTGAAACCACGCCCTAGGGGCCTGTTTTAGACCGTAGAGAGCTTAGTTTAACTTGCACACATAATCCGGATGTTTTGAGTTTGTGAAGCCAGAAGGTTGCTCCATATACACGGTTTCGGACAAAGAACCGTTTAGGAAGTCATTATTGATATTTAGTTGGCGAAGAGACCAACTATTGATGACCGCTAATGATAAAACAATTTGTATGGTCGATGCCTTAACAATGGGGCTGAATGTGTGATTGAAATCGAGTCCTGGGATTTGTGTGAAGCTTGCGCAAGGAGACGGGTTTTGTGCCGATCGATAGAACCATCAGATCGATATTTGGTGCGAAAAAACCACTTTGACCCCACAACATTGGTGGACGTAGGACGTGGTACAAGTGTCCATGTGCGGTTTTTGGAAAGAGCTTGAAGTTCGACATTCATTGCGTCCATCCAACGTTTATGTTTAGAGGTGCTTTTGAAGCCTTTAGGATCAACAATGGAGAGAAGAGAAGCATGCAAACATGAGTGCATAGCATTAGCAAGGTAAGAGGTATGTTTGGGGTTGGGCTTGAAGGTGCTGACTTTTGATCGAGTCACCATAGGATGTGTTGGTGCTGGTGAGGGAGGTACGACAGGTGGGTCGGGTGGACTGGTGACAGGGGACAATGGTGCATCAGAGGTTTGGGAAGTGGTCGGTGATGAGGCAGTTGAAGGTAAAGGTGATGATGGAATCGGTTCAGGAATTGGCATGGTTTCGGATTCGGTGGGTGGTTCGGATGGAACAGTGGGATGTTTGCAAAAGGAACAAGGAGGTGAAGGTATGTGGTGGGGCATGTTTGGTGGGGAGCCGGTAGAAGGAGGAACAAAATGGATCGGTGGAGTGTTTGTGTTCAAGGTGGGTTCATTAAAGGTGGATAAGAAAAGGTTGGCGATGTTGTGTGTGATGAATTGTCTTTGTAAGGGAAAAACGCCTCATGAAAGCGAGCATGGCGAGTGACATACATATGAGACGTGGATGGATCAAAACATTTGTAGCCTTTGTATTGAGAGGCATAACCCATGAATATACAAGGGATGCTTCGTGGGGAAAGTTTGTGAGGTGCATAGTGTAGGATCGTTCTGTGACCCAAATGAGTCTATCAGAAGAGTTCTCAGTCTAATCAGAGGCGGAATTCATTGATTAGATTGTATAACAGCTCGAATCACACTTAATTGTCTTCTATTATTGATTTAACATGTTTACAGATCAGTAGACACGTCGGCAGCACTTCGCTACCGGAAACATGATCGTTACAAATGAAATCACAGCTTGGGTATTTATAGAGATGTAATTTCGCATGGAATTACCTCTTGCTATTTCGTATGAAATAGCAAAATGCTATTTCGTGCGAAATTAGCTAAATGCCTCACACACACAAAACCTAGATTTCTCGTACTACGTGCCCTGATCTAACAATTCTAGTACAAGACTCGATACAAGACGAAGTCGGCAGACGTAATGCACCTACAGACTCCCCCTCGGATGTTGACGAGTCTTCAGTGTCGAGTCTTCACAATCTTCAGCCTTGATCAGTCTTCGGGCTCTTTAAAAATATCTGACAAAGTAAGCATCCTCTATCCTTTCTTATTTTCAACTCCAGGATCTCGTCCTAGCTCTTAACTCACTCTAAATCTCTTGATCAGATCTCTTGATTAATCTTTTAGGATCCAAAACTGGCTCATATCATCTACAGACTCCTTTCAACTAGCAGACTCCCCCTTAAATTGTACTGAGATCATAGTCTTGCTTTCACAGGTTTACAGGTTCAAGATCGAGACCTGGCTCACATCCTGCTCAGGATCAAAATCTGGCTAACCTGGTCATTCTTAACCCAGAAATAAATTTCGCAAATTTAAAATTTTACAAATTTATTATCTGCTTACCACTTGATAAATCCAGCTCAAATCGTCAATTATTGATATAACAATTTTAATTTCTGATGACCATATGTAGGCAAAACATTTTTCTAATCACACTCTCCCAAACCTGTTCATCATATTTAGCACTCGAAATTTTGAAAATCAGCTCTCCAACATCAGTTGTTTAAAATCTTTTTGAATTTTTCAAAATTTATGCTAAAACACTTCGAAAATCTTTTTGGATTTTTTAAATAAAAGAAATGCAGTGAAGAAATATATACAGACAATATTTTTGTGAATTTGTGTAAGAGGATCATATCAATTTTTTGAGACAAATCACCAACACCGTTAAGCTTTAAACATTTTAAGTTCTAAACGATTCACTTAGATTGTCAGTATATTGATCCACTTAAATTTTCACACAAAGTTCAACTGTTTCGAGATATGAGATTAGTGTTTTAAGCACTTAAACTTATTCGCGTGTCCGACCTGAGAATATACTCCCGTATCCAGATCCCAATATTCAGTCTTACAAGTGAGTATACCTAGATGATATCTGTAAAGGGTTAAAATGCGAGGGCCATGAGAGCTCAGGCTATTGCTTCCGCAAAATCAGAGAGATGATGGCTTCGACTTTTGGTGTGTTCCCTTTAGAGAATCTTTTCTTCAACAGCACATGATTAGCATTTTGCAATGTTTCATCATTTTTTGTACTGAGGGTGGTGCTATATTTCAAGCAAGCGTAAAGTATTATACGGGAACTAGGCCATTGCTTCCGCAAAATCAGAAGTCCCGGGATAATATCCCAGATATCACTGAGTATAAAGACCTAGTATCTCAGAAAGAGGGACCTTTCAAACAAGATTTCAGGGGTTACCCATATATCCGAGAGATGTTCCCCACGATATAAGTAAGTTTGAAATTTAGGTTTATATCTTGACACAATCTACTAAATGTGTAAAAACCTACTGGCACATCATCAGTGAGACCGTTTATCACATTTGACTTTCCAATTCTTTAGCATGCTGTGATTGTCCACTGATGTACTATCATTTCCTCTTTTCTCAACAAAACTCATTTTTTTTATTTTATCATGTTTTTGCCTTTTTCAAATTTTCAAATGTTTTTGGATTTTCTGAAATTTCTTACTCCCCCTAAAATTCAAAATCATTTAAAAGAAATTTGAAAACCAACTGTACAAGTAAAATAACAACTGATATCAAAACACTTCAAATCGCCATTCACTCGGTATAAACAATCAGAACTTCCCCTCACAACAAACTATTTTCCCATTATGATTTCAAAACACTTAAGTTTGTTTTAATCAAAAATGGTTTTTTCGAAAAATAAGTTTTGTTGATTTTATCACTTTGAAAAATCGGGGTTATCATCACTTTGTTTTCTAATCACTCTGAATGATAGATAAATCAAGTTCAACTTAATGACCTTGATTAATCACTTGTAAGTGAAAACCTTCTTCAACCACTTGTAGGGTCACTTATCAACCAAAACCACTTGTAAAATCAAAATATAATAATTTCAAGAAAAACTACCACTTGTAGATTTACCAATCAAACATTTTCAAGAATGATGCCGATTCCTGTTCCACTCTTACCAACCTGGGAGCTCCGACAAGTCAGAATTTTAGTTTGAAAATGTAGTCACCCAAGCCTGACCAGCCTTGGGTGATTTTGATTCATCTCTATCCCAACCTCCTTTTGATCTGTAAAATTCTTTTGCACTTTTCACCTTTCCATCTACCATCTTCTCAAAAATATGTTTACCTTTCCCATTGAAAGCCTTTTCAGCATCAAATTCTCCTTTACCAGAGAAGAATTGATCTGAAATCTCAAACCTACCTTTTGATTTTAAATTTTCTGCCGCAATGGTGGAAAATTTTCATCGTTCAACTCAGGAACGGAATACTCATTCTTTATCTCAACAGATGACTCCTCTGATTTTATGGAATCAGATTCATTGTCAGAACTACTCTCAGATTTTACAACCCATCTCTGTTTGTTTAAATCGACTTTTCTTTTGTAAACACGTTTTAAAACATCACCATTTTCGAAAATCGAATTTTCAAACACATTAGATTTCTCAGTTGGTTGTTTCTTTTCATTAACACATTTTTCTTTCAATTTTGAGTTAACAGAAACTCCCTGTTGTGTGTTGTTGTATTGTTGACAGTTCCAAGCAATATGTATAATTTGGTGACATTTGAAACATCTTCTTCTGTCAACTCTTGGAACAAATTCCATCATATTCTTCTTCCTTTCAGCAAGAAACTCTTGGTTTGACTGTCTCCAGAATGGTTTCTTCTGCTCTTCTTCAAAACTTCCTCCTGCAACAAATTTTGTTTTTGGTTTATAATTTTTCTCATTTTTATAATTTTCTGAAGAACTAAAACCAAGACCTTTCTTTTTGAAATTACCGTTATAGTTTGGTTTCTTTTGAAAACCATAACCAGAACTGTAACCCTTTTTCTTTTTCAATCTCTGTTGAACTCTTGAAGTGTACTTTTTAGATTTTTCATGAAGATTTAAATCTTTTAATTTAAAAACCTGTTTGATCATTTCAGATTTGACACTTCTTATTGGAAATTCCTCATCAGAATATAATTTGTCTGAATCATTCAAAGTATATGCCACTTTGATTGGTCCATCATTCAAATTAGATTTTGATAACAGGAATTCTTTATTATAAACCCGTTTAACCGATGAACTCGGACTCTTTTCTGACGAACTCGAACTTTCAGACTTAGACTCCGACTTTGACTCTTCATCCATATCCAACACCTGATCGACCACTTTCTTTAACAACTCAGACTCATGATCAGTGTCAGACGCTGTGAATGTGACATCAATGTTATCTGGTAACTCATCAATAGTTTCAGACTTTAACTTGATGTTGAGAGCCTTATTTAAACGTTCCTCATTTGGTCTTCTGGGAGAATAACTTTCATAGATCGGGGGCGGACACTTATTATACTTAGCACTTTGTTTCTTACCAGCATCCGTTTCTTCTTTCTTTTGTTCTTGAAAAGCTTCAAGACCTGCAACAGTAGGATAAACTCGATCAATCAAATAATCACAAGTGGTATAACTCAACAACAATCTCTTGATTCTTTCACTTTCTATCTTTTCGAGTTCCAAATCCTGCTTCAATTTTGCACAGTCTTCAATATACTCATTGATGACCTTCTGTTTTGACATTAATGTTGAACTCATTTTTGTCATAGCAATCTCAACTTCTGAATTTGTCTTTTTTCAGACTATTTACTGTTCTGTTCAGCACATCATATGATTCTTTTACATACTTCACATCAGACAACAAATTCTCTTTCACCTTTTCTAGTTCAACGATCTTCTTATCCTTCTCATCACAGTCTTTGCAAGATTCTAAACATTTCTGACAAGGTTTAATGACCTCAACTATCTTTTCAACCTCGACGATTTTCTCAACTTCGACGAGTTTTTCAACTTCGACTATTTTTTCAACCTCAACAATTTTCTCTACCACTTTCTCAATTACTGATTCAACATTTGTTTTTTCAGCTTCCATCTTTGCCTTTTCATCAGCTATTTTTCTTACTTCCAATTCTCTCTTCAATCTGGCAATCTTCTTCTCATTCAGCATCTCAACTTTATCCGTAAAAAACAAGTTAAAACTGTTAGGATCTAGACCTTTTCTAGCTTTATTAATGTATTCTTCTTCATCATCAGTATCTACATCACTTCCAAAATCTGGAAAAATCGGTATTCTTTTCGGACTAGATTTTACTTCATCATCTCCCAGAATTCTAGAAACGAGACCTGAACCAGGTGGAATGTATTTATCCCAGCTAAATCCCTCTGCAACCTTTTCATCATCTTGATCAATTATCCCATAACAAGCTCTTTTATCTTTTTCCTCAATGGCTCGTGCATGTGCAGTTTGTGGTTGTTGAGCAATCTGATGAAAATTTGATTTTTGATAATAATTGTTTTTTCCAGACTGATCTTGTCTTCCATTTGCTTCTTTGTTTTTGCACTCGCGCTTAAAATGACCTTTTTCTCGACAACGAAAACACGTAACCTTTGATTTGTCAAACCCAATTGGAGATTTAGACAATTCATTAAAGTCATCTCTTCCAGTGATTTGTTGAAACTTTTCTGCCCTTCAAACAACACTGGCTAAACACCACTTTACATCCATCAACTCAAGTTCCTCAGCATCAATCTGGTCATAATCCTCTTTGGTAAGCATCGGATTTCCAATTTTGCCAGCAATCAAGCTTTCATATGATTCTAACATAGCAACAAGTGATGCCATGTGTTGCTTAGCTATTTCTGGAGAAATATTTTGACCATTTTGAATGTTCAAAGTAACATTGCACTACAGATTTGTAGAATTCTGTCGTTGAGGACTAGGTGTTGTAAAATTTGGATCAAAGCTTGAATACGAAGATGAAGATCCACCACTTTGAGTCACAGTACTTCCCTTTGTTCCAGAAGAACTATCAGCACTGAAACCAGTTTGTATCTTTGGGCTTGGAGTAACTTCAAATTTGTTTCCTCTATAGTATAAATTGACATCTTGTTGTGCATTTGGATTAGACATGATAGCAGTTTTCTGAATGTCCAACTCATGCTCTTCAATCTTCTGAATAAACTGTGCCAAATTCATATTTTCAGATTTTCTCATGTGCTTTAGGATCAATAAATAAGTTCCCCATTTCTGCTGTGGTAATGCATCGGCTAGTTTATCAACCCATTCATCGTCGTCTTTCTTTATGTCCAATCTTCCCATTTCCAAAACTAAATGACAATATCTATCAATGGTCATTTTTGTTGTTTCATTTTCAAAAGCTACAAACATATCAAATGATTTCTTCAGTAAAGCCTTTTTGTTCTTGATCATATCTGCACTTCCTTTAAACTTTTGAATTAATGCTGTCCAAATCGATCTAGCAGTACCCTCATGTTGAAGTAACACAAAGATATCTTCTTTAACTGCTTGTTGAAGAATACTAATCATCATCTTTTCACTTGTATACTTCAATTTTTCAATCTCTGAAAAATCACAAAAAGCCTTTTCAAGCCCACGTTCATTTTTTGGTTTTTCGTAATCTTTCTCTAATGAACACCATGCGTCAAACTTATAAGCTTGCACCCAGATTTCAAACCGATTTTGCCATCCTCTAAAATCTTCAATGTACATAAGCTTCGGCGGTTTTTGATAAGTTCCCGTCTCATTCTCACTGTAAAGAGTTTCAGCAGCTGTGACTGGAGCAACTGGTGTAGCAAACACATTGTAGAATTCCTCTTCCATGATTCAGTAATCTGTATCACAAAGTCAACAAATTTCAAACAACAAATAAGATTCACACGAAATAAGAGTTCAAACGAAATAACACACTGATGTGAAATGAGTTATTGCGGAATAACGATTTGGTGCGAAATAGCCTTTCAAACGAAAATACCACTTTCAAACGAAATCTGCTTTCACACGAAATATCAGTTTCAAGCGAAATAGCACCAACTCAAACGAAATATACTAATTTTGTGTGAAATCAGTCACGCGAAATAACAACTTGGTGCGAAATAACCTATTTCGTGTGAAATAAGGTGTATATACAAGCGAAATAGCAATTTCAAGCGAAATCAATTGCTTATTTCGTGCGAAATACTGCTGACATCATCATGACCGATCTGTTTTTCAAGCGAAATTACTAATTTTATCAGTTTTAGATTGAATTAAGGTCCAATACTTTCAAGGATTCGTTAAAACACTGTTTCGCTTATTATATGTGAAATTCAAGTCATTTTGACCGTAAAATCTTGTTCAATTTGAAAAAGAAGGTGTAGAAATCAGATTTTTAAGCTGAATATGTAAGAACTCTTCCTCCTGAGCTCTGATACCACATGTAGGATCATTCTGAGACCCAAACGAGTCTATCAGAAGAGTTCTCGGTCTAATCAGAGGCGGAATTCATTGATTAGACTTTGTATAACAGCTCGAATCACACTTAATTGTCTCCTATTATTGATTTAACATGTTTACAGATCAGTAGACACGTCAGCAGCACTTCGGTACCGGAAACATGATCGTTACAAATGAAATCACAGCTTGGGTATTTATAGAGATGTAATTTCGCATGGAATTACCTCTTGCTATTTCGTACGAAATAGCAAAATGCTATTTCGTGCGAAATTAGCTAAATGCCCTTTCATGCGAAATTAGCCTCTCACACACAAAACCTAGATTTCTCGTACTACGTGCCCTGATCTAACAATTCTAGTACAAGACTCGATACAAGACGAAGTCGACAGACGTAATGCACCTACACATAGTCTCGTAGGTATGGATACACACAACAACCAAAGACACAAAAATTGGCATAATTGGGTGTGGTGGAATAAAGTATCTCAAATTGGGATTTTTCTTGCAAAACTTTTGTGGGTAATCGATTAATAATGTAGGTGGCAGAGGTAAAGGCATCAACCCAATTGGTAATGGGAACGCGTGCATGAAATAGCATGGCTAAGCCCGTTTCCACGATGTGACGATGCTTTCTTTCCAGTCGACCACTTTGAGGAGCAGTGTAAGGACAAAAAAGCCGATGGAATGTGCCATTGGTGTCAAAGATTTTGCGGACATGTTGATTTACAAACTCCGAACCTCCGTCACTTTGGAATACCTTAATCTTACGGGAAAATTTTGTTTGAACAAGGCGCAAGAAGGTATCCAAAACCGAGTAGAATACATTTTTGGCCTCAAGTGGATACCACCACGGAAATCTTGAGTGATCATCAATAAAAACAACATAATATCTATGACCATCTGTACCCAAAACGGGTGAAGGTCCCCATAAATCACAATGCACAAGATCTAGGGGATGAGATGTACGTTTTTCATTTAAATCAAACGGTAATTTATGTGCTTTGGCCAATTGAAATGGAAAACAAACATTCGGTTTAGGCAATAATGAAGTGAATGATAAACAACCATGCTTTTTATTTTAAAATAGAAACAATATCAAAACCAACATGTCCAAGGCGATTATGCCACAATTCAAAAGATGTTTTATTAGACGAAACAGAAGCAACAAAAGCAAAAGACTTGTTCCGAAGCACATAGAGATCGTTTTCACACCGACCGCGGGCGAGTGGTTGGCTTGTTTTCCGGTCCTGAATAAGAAATAAGAAAAAAGGAATCAGAAAATAGGACATCAACAGGATAGTCATGGGTTATTTGCTAACCGAAAGAAGGTACCCGGAACGACCAAGAAATCTTTTAAAGATACATGTTTATTGAGAGAAACATGACCTTTATGTGTAATAGGTAATGAATGACCATTACCGAAAAAAACTTTGGAAGGACCTAAATAAGGAGAGGAAGAGTCAAGATTACCGGTTTCATCGGTCATATGAAGGTCGACGCCGGTATCTGTGGTCCAATCCAGGTCATCAGGGGAAATATGGCAACAAGCATGAAAGGCACCAGTAAGGTCATCATCACCCAAAGCAGAGGCAGCCACAAAAGATTTAAGCTTCGGACATTTATTGGCGTAATGTCCATTGGTTCTACATAGTTGACAGTGGGGCGGGCGTCTTGGGCGATTGTAAGAGTTGGTTTGGGATTGGTTTCTCCTCGAATCGGATCCAGATTTGGATCGGCCAGGAGGGGCAGCATAATGATTTCGAGTGGTGAGAAACAAAGGCAACAATGGGAGGCGAGGGAGGATGAATATGTTGGAGGAATTGCTCTTGACTTTCATCCTTGGTGAGGAGATCACGGAACGGGAGAGGGTCGCGTGTCGTACGAATAGCCGTAGACCAGCTTTCGAAGGTGGATCTAATACCACAAAGGAACCAATGCGTCCGTTTCACTAACCGGATGGCCTATAGCCGAGAGTTGGTCACAAATCGATTTGAATTTACGACCAAACTCGGAAACATTGGAGGAGCCTTCGGTTAGTTGACGGAGATTATCTCGTAGGAGATGCATCCGTTCAAGAGAAGTGTTGTTGTATGCGCCTTCAAGGGCGGTCGAGATTTGATGCGCAGTGGTAAGATCGAGCACTTCAACAACCGCCTCTTCGGTTAAAGAAGCGTTGAGAATGAGAATGGCCTGCTGATCGGAGGAGAACCAATCGGCATAGGCCGGATTGGCTTGTTCCTTCGACTCAACAGTGATGGTTTGTGGTGGAGCGGAGAGGGTTCCATCGATGTGGGGAATGAGTTTGTGATTAGCAAGGAGATGGAGTATTTGATTATGCCATATAAGGTAGATAGAGGAGGAAAGCTTGACCGTGATCATGTGGAGGAGGGTGGCCATGGGGAGGATATTTCCGGTGGTGGTTGTGGAAGAAGAAGGGGTGGACATGATGATGAAGTCAGCGGTTAGGGTGAGAAAGAAAGAGGACCGATATCAGGCTGATACCATGTAATAAGGTTTATTCTCTCTTAATAATCAAGAGAGATATGATGTTATTATATACTCGATTTACATTGTACAAATAGGAAACAAATAAATACAAATCAATCTACATAATGACTAATTGATACACAATGAATGATGGAGAATGTATGCGAAAATCATGGGATTAGTTATTATCTTTTAATAAGACAGCCCTGTGGAGGGTCATGAATAAGGG
The DNA here is from genome assembly GCA_030545235.1 of Helianthus tuberosus. Lineage (NCBI taxonomy): Eukaryota > Viridiplantae > Streptophyta > Magnoliopsida > Asterales > Asteraceae > Helianthus > Helianthus tuberosus. Next base: position 183,338,554 of record CM060451.1, read on the forward strand.
CATGAATGGTCATGTAACAGTCACGTTAGCAGGGGACGTGGTAATAAAAGCATAGTGTGGAAGGAGATTGAAAAGAGCATTTTAAAATGAAATAAAATAAAAAAAACAACCAACCACACCTCGCTAGAGCCATCATTGATCCCTGTGATCACTGATCTACGAATCAAACATGACTAAATTTATACCAAATGTATCACAAATTTCAATCTCTTTGGAAAAATCCAATTTTAATTATTTTAACAAATTTAAAATTCAGCTCAATAAAAATCAAATATTTTTTAATTGAATGTAAGAGGGCATGTTGTTTGAAAAAAACGTCCAATTTGTATTCTATTCCTGTCGTGTTTGGTTTGAAAAAGTGCCTGCAATTGTATATTCAAATATGATATAAGGAGGTTTAACCGAAAAAATATTACAAGTAGGTGAACCAGTAGACTTACAAGATCCAAACAAATAACATAACAACTATTATTATTATTTAAATAAAATAAATAATTTTAATGCTCAAACCAAATAATATCATTAGTATTAGTATTGAAGTAAAATATTATACGTAGTACAATGATGTGTGAGTATTAATATGTAGTGGAATAGTGTACTTATAATAGTACATATTACAAGTACTTTAGGAAGGAAACTGTTTATTTATATGTGTGTATATATACACACACAAATTATCTTAATATGTCTAGATATATGATTTTTAATATGGTATATATGTTATTATAATCAATGTTGTAGAAGGCGCTAGGCACTAGTCGGGCGGTGAGGTACCGCCTAGGGATTAATAGGGATTAATCGGAATGGGAATTTTTATATGTAATTTTTCAAATTTATATATATATACACAGTAATATAAAAATCATACTTCAAAATTCACATAAATACTTCAAGTTTCAAAATAGTATGGTTCAAACATAAGGAATTAAACTTAAACATAACAAATCAAGTACTTAGAAATTTAAAAAGTAACCGACTTTTGACCGACTAGGACCAATTTTGACTGACTGTTGACCGACTAGGACCGATTTTGAGCAAAAAACAGTGGTCCGATTAGTCCGACTTGATCGACTAGGACCGATTTTGACCTGGATCGATTTATTGGCCGATTTGCTCAAATTTAGGGGATGAACAGTCGATTAGCGCCTGGGAGCCGATTAATCGGCCGCCTAGAGCGACTTCTGTAACACTGATTATAATACCTCTTGAAATATTGTACATATAATACACTATACCTTGTGTTTTTCGTAAAAGCTAAAAAAACATTAGGGGTAAATTACATTTTTTTGTCCTTTAAGTTTGTAGCGAGTTGCAATGGATAGTCTTTAACTTCAATACTTACAGTCAGAATCCTTTATTTGAAAAATGCATTACACCTTTCATCGTTTGGTCTTAACCCAGTTAAAATTTTCAGTTAAGTCTATGTATACTATTTGGTTGAATAATCTATACTTTCTATAAAAGGAGAAATCCCAATAACATAAGAAAAACTGATGTGTCAGTCAGAGAGGCTGTCCAACAATGCTTTTCTTTTGTCATTACTGTATCATAAAGCCTATTATATAAAATCATTTTAAATTCTATTCAAACCTCTGCCCTTCACTTTATAATCAAACATCTGTTCCCAAAGTAAACATCTGTCCAGATTCAATATTCTGGCTCCAGATTCAAAATTCAAATCATATATTCTAGTCCTATAAATAAGATATATGAATCTGGCTCCACATTCAAATCTCTCTCACTCATATCTGCGAGCGTTCTCTCTCTCTCAAATGCATATTTCTCGTGATTCAGCCGGCTAATCTCCGATTATACTTCTTTGTTCGAATGTTTGTTGGTTCTGTTTGCATATCATCGTTACAATATCATGTGTTTGAACTTGCGTTTACATGTTATCGTTCCAGTATCATTGTTCCAACATCGTCGTTTCAATGAATCTTCCCTTCACACATCAACCTTTCAACATCGATGTTGTAGTATCATTGTTGCAACATCGTGAAAAGTTGCATGTGCTACCTTCTTTGATGGGAGAGTTGCATTGTTTGATTTTCGTTAAATCGAAAGTAAGCTTTTCTTATGTTAGTGAGATTTTCTTCTTTTATACAAAGTATAGATTCGTGCAATATTGTGAAAAGTTAGATGTGCTAAAACAGTTGAGAGTAGACCTTTGCATTTTAGCTTTGTTTCTTATTTTGATTAACTGTTGATGATGTTGAGAGTTTTTATTGACACTGACATTTAAAATATGTTAAGATGCATGTTGAGATTATTAAAATAAACTATTACATACAAAAATAGAAATTTAATGAAATATTTATAAACTATTACACGCTAAAGTTAACACTTGCTAGGATTTCGTAGACTCTGGCCTTTCTCCATGTGATTTCATGCTCTCTTTTGTTTTTCAGGTCAGTTAGCATGTTGCAGATTTTCTGATCCTGTTTTAGAAGTTGTGTCAGAAACTCTTCTGCATTCTTCTAGAAATCTGATGGAGGAGAGTGGAGGACTTCATCGAGCAATGCTATGCTGTTCCAGGTTTTGTTGTAATTAGTGTCATTGATTATGTCGACTTTCCTGTTTAGTTCTTCGTCTGTTCTTTTTACTTTGAGTGACCACATTGATAATTTTGTTTTAACATCGCTGGTGTCTGACCAGTGGTAGAAGCTGAAGTTTGCCATGTCGATTTTTGTTGGATTTTCTGATGTGGAACAATTTTTCACAGACAGTGATTTGTAGGACAATTTGTTGATGTTTTGAATCAAAAGTAATCATCGGTCTTTTATAGAGTTTAAAAACGCGTCTATATGGTAAATGAATAGGTTAATTGTAATTATGATAATCTGCTTTTATTCTTTGAACTTCGAAAATTTGTCCCTTGGGTTTCTTGGTATTTAATTTTACAGTTTTCCAATAAAAGTTGGGGTTTGAAAATGTTTTTGCATTAAAAGACTGCTGTTTTGAAATATACATTAATATGTTTGTATTAAATCTACACGTTTTGATTGATTAGATTATTAAATGTAATCACTTTAAGTGTGGTTTCTTTCACTGTTAGATATTTTAGTATATAAACTCATAGCCACTTCACATGTGTTTCATCACGTTTTCCTACGAAGATATCATACTTTCAGGAAAGTCGAGTAATATAGTTTATTGAAATGGCGTCATTCACTTCTGTAAAATCAGATGATTTAAAGCAGCGTTTTGTCAGACAAATTGAGCAACAAGTGTATGAAAATAGGGCTACTCTTCAAGAGCTGAAGAGATGTTTTGATGGATTGCAAGTTGGCCTGTTCACGAGAGAGCAGGTTTCTAGAAATCTTAAGCGGATGCCTTTAACTTCCATTCGTGAGCTTTGTGTTGTCAGTAATATAGAGTGCGGTGATAGAGACGTGGAGTTCATGGCGATGCTGAAGGACATACATCGAGAGGTTCAACAATCGATGGAGTTGAAGCTAAAGTTTCTTAATTCTTGCTATTATTGTAGATTTGAAAGTTTAGTTGTTCAGTATGTTATGTAATTATTGGACTTTTAATGACATGAATAAATGAATAAATTTTAATCTTATGAATCTATGTTGCCTTTTAGTTTTACTTATTTAGTGTTTGAGTTTGTTTTAGATTATGTTGATGTTGAATTGTGTCTGAACATCTGTTTGGTAAGTCAACAGAGGTTTAATAGTATCAAGGGTTGGTTTAAAGGTGAACAATTGAGTGCAAAGATAAAACAGATGTTCAGAATTTAATCATTGATAGCAGTTTTTTAAAGAATATGTGCTCCTGCAAATTACAGAAAGTCAATATTTGGAGTTGTAAAAGGTCTGTTGTAGTTGAAGTGTGGTAAAAGATGTAGGATCGATTTGTGACCCAAATGAGTCGTTCAGAAGAGTTCGTATCTATACGAAAGGCGGAAACAGACGTATAGACAAAGAAACAGCTTGATTCACACTTTAAACGCCTTGTATATTGATATAACACTGTTTACAATCAGTAGGCAAACCGGCAGCAACTCGGTATCAATCTCTCAATTCGTTACAAATGACAATCATGAAGCACCTATATATAGCCTATTAATTCCGTACGAACCTACACACATCAATTCAAACGGAATTATCAAAATTAATTCCGTACGGAATTATATGTGAACATTTCATGCGAAATTATAAACTGATTCATGTATGTATTCTATTTCATATGATGATACACTAGCATGATGTCACTTGAATGATGTAAGATTGTTGTCATCTGTATGATGTCACATTCTTGCTCAGATCCGCAACAAATCCAAGACTCGATATAAGACGAAGGCGACAGATGTATGCACCAACAGACTCCCCCTCAGATGTTGACGAGTCTTAATTGTCGAGTCTTCACAGTCTTCAGTCTTTATCAGTCCTCTCGAACTACTCTGAAATATCTAACACGGTAAAGCATCCTCAAACTCTCTCTACATTTCCAAGATCTCTGGCTCTTACATCTTTTCTTCAGCACCAACAAATTTTCCATGAACAATCTCTACTCGAATGTCTTCAGACTCTCCCTTTCGATTTGCTGGGATCGCAGTCTGGCTTGTAAAAATCACAGAGTCCTCAGGTATCGGAACCTGGC